>OY979691.1:2427923-5181673 GCA_963855955.1 Luperina nickerlii | reverse complement strand
AATGTACCTAATATCTTGTACCGTTGCTAGGACAATATTATTGTGTTTTTTAAATAATAAAAAAATGATTGCACCTTTTTATCTTCAGGTGTTTTTTCACTGTTTGTATAATTTAAACTATATCGAAAGTTGCGGTGGATCTAAATTTATTTTTTTAAATAGTATTTTCGATGTTCAGTGGACTCTCGTTCGGATTGTGTAAGTGTGTGGACACTCGAGTTTTCAGCAAACGATTAGAAGCTTTATCTAAACCATTATTATATCCAAGACTTCATTATAGACAAATGTAGGTATAAGATTGAGTAAAATTATGGAGTCTCTTAGTATTTACTTATATCTAATTGATACTCGTTTGAACTGCTCGAGTGTCCAAGCATTTCGTGTCTGTGCTTCGCTAAAATACCAAATTTCTACCAAACATACCACTAAGTTTATAGTTATACACTATTTAGTAGAAATATTTTTGTCTCTAAAAACATTTTTTTGAAACACAGACACGATGATTTCTCTCGAGTCCATAATTATAATTTACAATTGATTTAAAATAAGATTTATATATTTTTATATGCAGTTGTTTCATTCATTGTTATACTTGTAAAATCAATTTTGTTGATACTTGAAATGAAATTGAAACCAAATTTTTTCCGCCAAACGTTTTCTTTGGTGCCTTTGGGTCTAATGTTTGTTCTGTAAGCGTTCTACGATACCTAGTGACAGCTTTAGTGAGAAATAATTAAGATTAATTTTTAAGCTTTCTTTTTAGACTTAAGTACATTTTCTAAATGACTCTGCAGTGCCGGTGAAGTCGAGAATACGGGAAAATAGTGACAGCAAAACCATCTTGCACTATTTATTCTCCTCACTGCATTATTGGGAGAGACTTGTAACTTTCAGAAAGTGAATGCTTGCCTGTCACTGTTGTAAACAACCTGCAGGCTATCCATTAAGCATCTTTGTTCCCAATTCTTACACTTATGCTCCCGTATTACCCTTCACCGCCACTCAACATGAGCTCCAACGGCACCAAACGGCGTACCGTGCCCCTTGTGTTGGCCACGACACTCGCTTAGTCTTGTTTCACGCCCGTGACTTACTTTACGACTATTGTGAGATATTAAAATGAATTTGAAACTTTCGCCCTGTGTTTGTATTGTAGTTTGCTTTCTGGGGTAGTGCAATTGTTTGCCTTTGTTGCGAGGCCGGGGCTGTGGCTTGCAGTTGGTTATGAAGATACTACTGATAGGTATAGTAAAGCATTCAGGCTGTGTAGGTACACATAAGTTACAGACTTCAGATTCCATGAGACCTATTTGAGATTGCTCTCGATGAAACAAGCAAGACACTAATTTTGTACGTTAGTGTCACACTTGACACCTAGTAAATACCTGCTCGCTCAGGGTTTCACATTTAGGTTTGATTCCCAGACAAGGTACATGTCAAATTTGATGTTAATTCTTAGTAAGGGGCAAAGTTCATATCTGCAAATCACAGTTTCCTAAATGCCCTAGTGTGTCACAGATTATTTTTGTAAGTACATATTTTTTATTAGCTACATCCTTCTAGTTTCGACCAAAGACAGTATGCGGCCCAAAGTTACCTACCAAAAAGACATAATTGATTCCTATTTTTACTTAATTCCGGTGAAGAATCACTTTTTGTAAACATTTTTTTAATCACCCGCTTGTTTTGATGTATTTTTGATGTTATTCCTATTTATTTTTTACCAATTTTTTGTATAACTTTTTTATCGATTAGTAGTTTTATTCACTAGTAGTTTTAGTGTTACGTTTTTTCAGTATTTTTTTTTCGAGTTTTTTTTCTATTATAGGTAATTTTACACAGATTAGTATAAGCTTTCAGCGAATATAAAGTTTTTGCACGTTGGCCGTATAATAAATAAGGTATATTTATGTATATTTAACTTGAAATAAATAGAAAAAATGTAAAAAAATCTGTTTGAATATTGCAAATTAGATTCAAATTTCTAAAAAACGGAGCTTTATTGTTTTTTCTTTTTTATTTCTATTCTAAATAAAATGTATTAAGATTTTTTATATATTTGTATTTATGTAAAAACTACATAATTATTGTAGATAAGTAGTTTTGGATTTACCTGCGTTTTTCCTTATTTTAAGAGTGATTTTTTTATTTTATTTTGTTGTTTGTTAGTATTACTTAGTGTTACGCTTATTGGGGACTTCATTGAGGAAAGATAGTGTTTTTTAATCTGACGGTAGTTAGAAAATTTATACACGATTGTAATGTTCCTACTTTATTGTATTTAATGTATATTTATGTTTATCGTATTATGTATTAGAAATAGGGTGTATTTTGTTGAAAATATAAAACTTTTATTACATCATAGTTTAATATTAATAATATTTATATTTATTGGTTATTCATATTATATAAGTACTTAATTTTTGTTTATTGTATTACATCTGTTAAAGTTCGTGTATGGATTAAAGTCACAAACTGTCGTCAGATTCAAAAGTCATTTTTAATGTATGCAATGCCCCTCGAGTCCCCAATAGGCCAGTAGGTATTGTTTAAAAACTGAAATACTTGAATTTTTATATGAATTTTATTAATATAATATGGTATTTTACTAAATATTAGTCCAATATTAAATCTTTAAATGCTTGTTTTATTTTGGACCTGAGCAAATAATCAGAAACGGCATATACCTACCTAATCAGTCAATCGTTGAAGGAAATCAAACACAACGACTACGTCAGACTATGTTTTCTTAGGTAGCGTGGCTGACCAAGACGGGTGATGTCGACAACGACGGTGACGCAAAGATCTTGAAACGATAGACAGAACCCGATGATGGTCTCAACAAAAAAAAAACTTCTTTAAAGTTTTTTTTTTCTTATCACTACTTATACTTGACGTTTTTGATGATGCCTTAATTACTACACACTGAGTACAGTGGCGATAGCGCTCAAGTCTCGCTCAAGTCTGAGCACTCGGCAGGTAGGTATAGGTATCTAACGAGTGTTCAGCCGAGAACATGTCACTCCACTGTACTCGTACGTTAAATGATACTTTACATACCAATCAGACATGTTGTAAGACATGACGAAAGCAGTTACTCTACAACAGTGGAAGTCTGATGAATTATTAAAAGTCATAGTCAAAGTGGACAGTCCCTTTGTAAGGTACTGGGTATGGAGGCGCGTGTCATTTGGTAAGGAACTGTGATTTAACTTAATTTAAAGTTTGATCGCTAAATTAGGACCAGTCTAAAATTAATCAAATTTGTTTTTATCTTCATATCGCATAAAAACAACAAAATCAAAAAACAAAAATTAAATTCCTTACATTATAAGTTATAAGCGTCTACCACGGGTATTTTTACAGCTGTTTCTTTGGTTATATAAGTGGCAAATCCGTTTTTTAATGACATTGGTTTACGTCAAACAAATCAAAAACTAATGTGGTCTAGTATTTTTTTCAAATTTCTGCGTTGAGCCGTTTTCGAGATCTGGGAAATCCCAAAACGTTACCGCAGCAAAATCTTAAGAACCTTAACACACACAAATTTTGCTATTTACTAAGCAACAAAAGTTACTTAATCATGTACTTGGTTCCGAGCTCAAACGAATGTTTGAAAAACGATTTTGCCAGGGTAACGTTTCAAACGTTACTCCAGCAAAATCTGTTTTTCTCAAATAACTTTAAAACTACAATTCAACAAATTTTGCTATTAGTAAACAAATTGCTCCTCATGATACACTAATTATTTGTTATAGACTCGCCCTTTCTAAAGCACAACATTTTGCGGAATTTTGCCAGGGTAACGCAAGTTGTACACTGCTTACACAATACGAACTACTGGCCTGCCCACTACACAGCTACTGCTTCTCAAATCATGTCCGTGACTACCGCCGCCCCCCACCAACGCCAATCGCTTCCATATTTGGTAAATAATTAGTACTCAATTGGTACAGACGCCAGCACATCAGGTTACTACAATCTGTCAAATGTCTTTAATAAATGTTCATCTTTATCGCTAAAGTAATAAGGTTCAAAGTTGATTGGGAAAATTTGACAGTTTCGGGTAGCTTGGTGCTGGCGTCTGTACTAATAATTAGTATTCGAACAACAAAATTGGAACCTTAGTAGTTTTCGAGAAAATCTACTTTGCACTTTGACCCTTCAGCAGGACCACCATGAGCGCCCAAAAAGGTGGCATGCTACAGCTATTCTAAGTATACAAATAATTAGTACCCTTATATGTGATTCATTTCGTAAAAAAAAACGGAACTGAAACATTTGTATTTACCAAGCGAACATTTACACTGAGGACATCTTGTTCGGATTCTGTCCCATGGCTCGCCGAATAAATTATCGCGTATTAGTGCGATGTTTACGCTGATATAGAGTATCTACCATCTAAAAGTTGGGATGTAATAAATGCTGATAGAATAGATAGTGGTACAAAAAAATACACAGTGAAAGCTTCTAATTTGGTAGAATAAAAAAATATTATGTAGCAACACTAAGCTGTCAATGTCACTTTCTCATTGATTGAAGTTGCGTTTCTTAAATTGTATCTCAAATTATTTACAGCATCCGAAAGAGATAGCTACATACATCTTTCATTAGAGTAAGAGAGACTACCACGTATGACAAAGTGACATAACGTACGTTGACATGAAACGCACCGCACTTAGTTCGGCGTGTTTTTATTGGGGCGGGCTGTAATTCCGATGTGAATACAAAACAAACGAAATAATGGTTGATAATAGAGCAAATTACATTCCAACCCCTATGTTCCAAGGGCCAGAAGGCACGAGGTACGCCATAAATCCATTCGCGGCTCCAGAACCTACAAACCAGCGAGAGTTATTAAAAAACAGAATAAGCGACCAATTTTCGCTATTTTGTTCACATTGTGACCTACCATTTGTGGACATTGTTGAATATGAGCACCACAACGTTGAACTGCACGGTGGGAAGAAGATTTTGAAATGCAACCTTTGCGATGCGACGTTCCGAAGACAAGATCATTTAAAACGCCACATTCACAGTTTACACAACAATCAGAAGTACTGCGTGTGTCCAGTATGCGGTAAAGATTGTAAACGACAAGACATGCTACTAAAACATATAAAAAGAAAACATTCTACCACCACAGAGGTCTTTCGCTGCAGAGAGTGCACATTTGAATGTGGAACACATTCGGAATTAGAGAAACATGAATTTTCTCACATGTCTGTGGACAGACATCTATGCCCGCATTGCCAGACTACTTTTAAGAGAAGGGATCATATGTTAAGACATGTCAAATCACAGCATATGAAGCAACTTATTGAATGTCCAATCTGCAGGCAATCTTATAAACGGAAGGATCATGTAGTAAGACACGTAAGGGAAAAACACAAGATGGGTTTACTGAATGGTAAACTTGTAAGTTCTGCTGATGTAGTATAAGATATTAGTACTAAGGTCTTTCCTTGTTTCCAATTGATGTTAAGTATTTCTACTTAAATAAGTATCAACTTTATGTAACTATACATTAGGTTGATTTTAGAATGAGTAGAACTATTGAAGAAGTCAAAAAAAAATGAAGTTTTAATGCAAACTGAATTTTATGTGTGGGCATTACAATTATTTTTTCAAAAACATATTTGTTTACACTTTTGGAAACAAAAAAGCGAACGCAGTCTAGTGATTTAGCATTATTTGCCTAGTCTTTATCTAATTAAGTTGGGGTTGGATTCCAGTCTTACTTGATACAGCTGAATACCAGTATTTATATGTAGCGACAGCCTATCTGAGCTAAACAAACCAGTTACTGAGTAACACATCCATACGCAAAATACGCGCATTGACGTGGAGTTGTGGACACCAGCCCGTATTACCTGTTACTATCACATTGAACCTTGGTAGAATTGGTAACAGCATTCAGGCAGGACAGCACAGCTAGTCACAACCACTCAATAGGCTTCTGTACCGTATCAAATGTCAATCAATGTACGAGTTCTCTAAACACTTTTCACAAGTTCAAAACCCGATAATGTTGTCAGTTTAAATCAAATAGTTAAACCTTTATTCTTCCAACAGCTGTTTGCTGTCTGGAGCGAGCATATCAAGTTATCGAAATGTGTGATTATCGATACCATAGCCTGTCGGATGGTTGTGAATAGCTACGTAGGTCTACTTTCTGATCTAACATGGCGTTAAAGTTCTGTTAAGTGCAGGAATGGTAAAAAAAATGGCACATGACAAAAAACTGCTGGCAAGTGTGTAACTCAAATCCCTTATTACATGGGACTTTAACACAAAACCTAACAACACAACACAACAACAACACCACAACACAACCTTTCTGGAAATACAGGTGTGATGTTATGTTATGTATAGACGCCAGCACATCAATCTACTACAATTGTACAATGAATCTCTGGTACCTCAACTATTCTTCAGGGTCAAATAAAATTAGCGAAACTCTGCAGACGATACGATGACGAAGCCGACGACGACTGCGACGGATATCAACAATATATAATAAAATGATTTGATTTTTTTTTTTGGGGCTGAACGACCGCTGTTGTTACTTGAAGTTTGAGTTGAAAAAATCTGTTTAATTTTGTTTATCGGTTTTAGATATTGAAAGCCATCACAGCTGTGAAGTTTACACAAAACAGAGTTTTAAACTTATATTTCATGTGAGTACACTAACTGCGGTCGATGACCCCACAAAAAAACAATAAATTTTTTTTTTGTTTGTTTGTCATTTTTAGATAATATGATAAAACACCCGTCGCATCTGCGGAGTTCCGCTAGCTAATTTAATTTGACCCAGTAAGTATATCAAGAACTTACTGAACAAAAATGCTCGGTTCATTTTGTAAAGATTTTACCATCCTTGCATTTGACATACATTTACCTGAGAACAAAAAAGTGTTGAAAAAACACATCTTCAACTTTTTTTCACAAAAAACGTGGCTGTTTAAATTATCATTTTTAAGTAAGTTAGTGTGATAATAATATTATTATTTACCTATTTGATAGTCAAAATGTTAAAAATAAAATAAAAAGTTTGCAGTTACCCTGCAGGGTTTGTTTACATTCTGTTAGTTTTGGAACAAACCATGAATACATGAAATTACTACTTACAAGATTATTTTGTACAAAGTGAAGCAATATGTTTCAAGTTACATTCCATAGTCTAAATGACAATAACAGCTTTTTTTTAATAATTATTTTGAATTATATTTGGGAGCTTTCATACATTTTTAAATCATTAATTAATTATTAAGACATAATTGTTATCTAGATTAAAAATAACCTAATTGTATCTAGAGAAAGTTATTTATATGATTGTCTAAGGTATGGGTACGAAATATTTGAATCTCGCCATAATTATTATGTGCTTTTATAATTTTTAACGTAACGATAATATCGTTGACGTCCGTGACGTTCTATAAAATGTATGGAAATACGTGTAGGTACGTTATAACGTTATTGTGGACGGAAATTTAAAACGTTGTTCATATTGTAGCGATATCTACAAACGCCACATACGAACTACGCGTCAAACTGGACGTCACACAAAATCCTGCATCTCGCAAGCAGAGTTTACCGCGCAACTGCCCGACATGAATCGTCTGTTCGGACGATTCTCCCTTTTCTATGGAGTATGAGTTAACTTTACACCCTGTTCCTCATTGCTCTATAATATATTTCCATACATTTTTACTTTGCTGTGTTATCGTGAAGTCGTGACGTGGACGTGTGGAAGTCCTCGATAACATCGTCTCGTGTAAATATGAGAGGTACGCGTCAACGGTAAAGGCAACTGCAGTCGTCGACGCGTCTACGACTGCCGCCTGCGAGTGTCGACGGCTGCCGTCGACGCGCCTAGGACTGCCGTCGACGGCTGCCGTCGACACGTCGCCGCTCTTGTATGCGGGAACTGCAGTCGTCGACGCGTCTACGGATGAAGTTACCTGTGACGTTGACGCTCGCGTATATGTATAAGCATTTAAAAATAAGAAGTACTACCTACAGACGCCAGTACATGAAGCTACCCGAAACTGTCAAATTTTCCCAATCAACTTTGAACCTTATGCTTTAGCGATAAAGTTTAAAAGAGATTTGACAGATTGTAGTAGCTTGATGTGCTGGCGTCTGTATCTACCTATTAAAGAATAAATAGGTATCTATGTACAAACCTGTGATTGAAATTTTTATTTAATAAAAAAAACTATTAGATTTTATTAGAATAAAAATGTGTGGACAGGATCTGGTCCAAATTTAGCACATTGTCGATGTAATTACAGTCCGTTAACAGTTATTTTAAGCGCCTCTAATTTTGCATCGCTGCGCTGTCCGAATCAGTGATCTTTATTCTCATTCCTATAGGGTTTTTGTTAGGTTGCTGCCAATACCAAGTCTGTCAAAATCATTATGGTCTTTGTTCTTGTTACAACAACTCAACCATAATGTAACAACATTATAGATCACTGTAACTACAGTCAACTGTCAGGTCAGCTACCTAATTGCAACCGTATTGTAACAATAATAAAGATCACTGTGACTTTAAGAAAAAAGCCAGACTAAGTGTGAGCGAGATGGCGCATTTGTACATAGGCGAAATTGGCGCGTAGGTTTGGCAACAAAGCGCGTGATTTAAATTATGAATGATTGAGTTCGATGAGTACGTATATCTGGCAACCTAGCCCAGTGCGCGCAAGTTCGGATTTCGAAATTGTATTATTATTCCTATGGCATAATGTTTGAGTTCGAGTTCATTGACTGGTATTTTTTTAATATATTTTTATTGATAGGTTTAAGTACGTTTGTTGTTGTGAATTATGATTTTATTAGGGCAAGCCGGGCTTTTTTGCTTCTATGAAGGTACCGCTAGTTGTGGTAGCAACCTTATTGTAACGACAATAAAGATCACTGAGACTGACAGTGATGCAAAATCAGAAGTAAAATTACTGTGAAAGAACTTTACCTACATCGTCATAGGTATTTGGTTTCGTAAGAACTAGGAGAATTTGATGTAGACTTGTTTTTCATACGTTTTGTATTGGAAACATAATTTTGTATTTTTGCTTGAGGACGTAATTAATATAAAAGAGATATTGACGTGTTTTTGTTTTTTTTTTTTATATTCCTTTTGCTACATAGCTTATTTAGCCCTTCAAGCCGGTTGCTGAGCAAGAGCCAAGCTAAGTTAGTTTAGTTTAGCTAGCACAACTGCCACCTACCGCCTACCTTCTTTTTTTTTTGATTCCCGGTTGGAAAATCCTCATGGATGTCCGCCGCCCTGCGGCGGGCGGCGGGGATGTCAGACTCTTACTGACTAAAAAATACCACCCCGGTGTTCCATCCCACACCTACGCCGGGGGTCGCGGGAACGTACTGTTATACCCCGGCTCTGTAAGGGTTAAAGATGAATCAGCGCCTAGCAGGCGCTGACAGATAAGAATACCATCTACACGGTAGCATGGGTGGCATGGTAACAGTTAGTTGGGTCTGAACTCTAAAAGCGGACGGGTCTGCCAATGGGTCTTTTCTCTTAAAATATCATCCTAAATAAAGTGTCCTTATTCCAGTTTAATATCCTTTCTTTTTTTTAAAAACCTATTTACTGAAAGACCCATAACAAATTGGTGGCAGCGGTGGGATACGAAAATCCCCAGTGTCCTTAAAAACCTAACTCAAACAATATCCAGTGTAAATAAATATCCTGAAAAACTAGAGTGTGTAGTGTAAGTGCACTAATAAAACTTACCAAATATCCTCAACGTGTAAAAGCGTATCCTGTCGAGTCCTGCGAAGAAAACATTGAAACAAATACTTACCGTAATATCCCGAGTGTCGCGCTGCATCGCGTCTCGTCGTCCCTCGTCGTGTCGTGTCGTGTTATGTGGTTCCCAAATCTACATCCAAGATCGAGGTCAGCGCCGAACTATTGACTGTTTAATATCCAACGGTCATAATCTCGTATAAACTGTATCCTGTTAAGTTTTGTGAAGAATACATTCAATCAAAAACTTACCGTAATATCCTGAGTGTCGTGCCGCATCGCGTCTCGTCGTCCCTCGTCGTGTCGTGCCGTGCTGTGTGGTTCCCGAATCTACATCCAAGATCAAGGTCAACGCCGAGCAATTCATCGTACAACATCCAACGGTCATAACTCCGGCCACAAGAAGCACCTTATCGCATCGGAATGTTCCTTCACGCCATAACATCCGTCGCCTACGCATTACTTGTACTGTGAGTCTTTGGTCATTACTGATTAATATAAGGCTGAGCTTTTAATATCCTATACAAAGTTGTGCGACTATACCTGTCGAATAAGTTAGTTAAACATTACATTATTCATTGTAAAATTTGAATTTACTTGCGACTCGTTTTCTTCTATCCATGTTTTAATATTTGAATTATGCCCAAAATTCCTAAAGCAGAAGATAATAAATTAACTATTGACATTCCAAGTTCAGAAGAATCTCAACGCGGTGATACAAAGAAGTCCCCTATCACCTCTCCTAGAATTACCAGAGCTTCTGTCGCACTTAGTACAATGGCAGAATTAGATTTAAATACTTTGTTCAAATTCATAAAATCATATGACGGCAGTCGAGAAACCGTCAACTCATTTATCATCAATTGTAATAACGCATATGACCTTGCTTCAGAATCCCAAAGGCCAATCCTTTTTAAATATATCCTCAGCCAGTTGCATGGAAAAGCGGAAGTTGCCTGTTCAATAAAAGAATTCACGTCCTGGGAACAACTTAGAGAATTCCTAAAAACTCAATTTTGTGAGCGTAAGCATTATGCTCACCTGCTTACGGATCTTCAGGAAAGCAGGCAAAATCCGCAAGAAAACGTTAGTCAATTTTCGCTTCGCGTAGAGACCTACCTCTCACAATTATTAACTGAAATATCCTTATCCAATACTAAAGCTAAGGAGTTGGCTGGCCGTACTGCGGCTATGGAAGACTTAGCCCTCCATCATTTCCTTATGGGGTTACATCCCCGCATATCGAACATCGTGAGATGTAGATCTCCTAAAACTTTAAACGAAGCTATTAATCTAGCTATTTCAGAAGAACGCATTCAACAGAGCCTGTATAAACGTCCACAGGCCGAACAGAGGTTTGCTAATAATAATAAACCTAGACCAGGGCCTTCAAAACCAAACACTAGCGCACAATACACTACACCAAACGCGAATCCAAATAAAACTGATATCTTGTTCTGTCGTTATTGTAAAACAGCTGGTCACGATATCCAAAACTGCAAAAAACGCGAGTTTTACAATAATAAATATCAATCAAAACCGAATAATTATTTCCAGAGAAATAACAATAACAAAGTTAATCATGTCTATGAAACTCCTGATTTTGATAACTCTGATAATAATTTTCCATCCTATGACCCCAATGATTTAAACGACCTGGAGTCTCGCGAGGGTGCCACACGAGACAAAGCGTAACTGTCGGCACCCATCAACAAAACACACGTAAGGTCAACCGACAGGGTAACCAGCCCCAAACTGACGACCTTACCGTCAATCTATCCAGGACTATGCAACAGGGTAACCAGCCCCAAACTGACAGTCCTAATCCAATCTCACGTAAGGTCAACCGACAGGGTAACCAGCCCCAAACTGACGACCTTACCGTCAATCTATCCAGGACTATGCAACAGGGTAACCAGCCCCAAACTGACAGTCCTAATCCAATCTCACGTAAGGTCAACCGACAGGGTAACCAGCCCCAAACTGACGACCCTACCATCAATCTATCCAGGACTATGCAACAGGGTAACCAGCCCCAAACTGACAGTCCTAATCCAACTTCACGTAAGGTCAACCGGCAGGGTAACCAGCCCCAAACTGACGACCCTACCGTCAATTTACCCAGGACTATGCAACAGGGTAACCAGCCCCAAACAGACAGTCCCGGAACCAAATATCCAGCGGTCTTGCCAATGTCCCACAAGACCAACACTGAAGTGTACGAAATCAACCTTGATATATCCAAAAGATTCTTACCACATGTGTTGGTACATTCACAAGTCTCCGATATCCCCTTATCCCTATTAGTGGACTCTGGTTCCGTCATAAGCTTACTAAAACAATCCAGTATCATGAACCCTCAAAAATTGGTCAAGGAACCAATCAAACTTAAGGGTATAGACCCAGGGGATGATCCAACCCCAACGGAGGGTCATTTTCAATTAAAACTAAACATAGACGATAAAAACATCATCCCTTTTAAATTCCATGTCATCAAGGACATAAGCCTACCCTATGATGGAATCATTGGATCAGATCTCCTTACGTCTTTCGGGTGTAAAATTGACTACACTACCGATATTCTTAAACTAGGGAAATCTGAAATTAAACTATATTTCTTCGATCCGTTTTATGTTATCCCGCCACGTACTGAAACAGTTATCGAATGTTCAGTACAAGACACTGATCTAAAGGAAGGAGTTATCATAGATCAGCATTTGTCTAAATGTGTCCTTATATCCAATTGTATCGTAAAAATAAAGGATAACAATCGAGTCAATTTGACGATAGCCAATGCTTCATTATCTCACATTAAAATTGACCCTAATCTAAAACTTACTATTAAACCTTTAGACATTGCTTATCAAATCAACACAAATATCCAAGAGACATCCAATCGAACTATCGAAGTATTAAATTCGCTAAGAACTGATCACTTAAATCCGGAGGAATCCGAAGCTCTTACAGAAGTTTGCTCTCAATATTCCGATATATTCCACTTGCCTAACGACCAGTTAACACACACTACAACTATTGATCACAAAATCAAAACCAGTAGTGACATCCCTATCCATACTAAGTCCTATCGATTTCCAGAATGCCATAAAAAGGAGGTCGAAACCCAAATTGGTAAAATGCTAAATCAAAACATTATTGAGCCATCATCCTCGCCTTGGAGCTCGCCAATTTGGATAGTCCCTAAAAAGACAGACTCCCAAGGCCAACGTAAATGGAGAATAGTTATCGATTACAGGAAATTAAATGACGTCACTATCGGCGAAACATATCCAATCCCGCAAATTTCTGAGATCCTTGACCAACTAGGAAGCAGTAAGTACTTTAGTACTTTAGACTTAACATCCGGCTTCCATCAAATTCTTATCTCTCCTCACGATGCTCCTAAAACAGCATTCTCTGTCCCTCAGGGTCATTTTCAATTTACTAGGATGCCATTCGGTTTGAAGAATGCACCCTCAACATTCCAAAGGCTAATGAACAATTGCCTTACCGGATTACAAGGCACAAGATGCTTTGTTTATCTCGACGATATCGTTATATACTCTTATGATCTAAAATCACATATCGATAACCTAAAAGCTGTCTTCGATAGAATCCGTAAGTTTAATTTAAAACTGCAGCCTGATAAGTGCGAATTCTTGCGCAAAGAAGTCGCTTATCTAGGCCATATTATCAGCGAAGACGGCGTCAAACCGAATCCTGATAAAGTTCGTGCCGTTACGGAATATCCAGTCCCCCAATCTCCGAAAGACATTAAATCGTTTCTTGGCCTAGTATCCTATTATAGAAGGTTTATACCTAACTTTGCCAAACTGGCCAAACCGTTAACTTCTCTATTAAAAAAGGATGTCCAGTTTAAATGGCAGAACGAGCAGCAACTCGCTTTTGAGTCCTTGAAATCCAGACTCGTTTCTGCCCCCGTCCTTGCGTACCCTGACTTTACGCAACCCTTTCTTTTAACATGCGACGCCTCAAATCATGCGATATCTGCAATTTTATCTCAGGGTCCTGTAGGACAAGATCGCCCTATTGCATATGCATCCCGCACGCTAAACAAAGCGGAGTGTAACTATAGTTTTACAGAAAAAGAATGTCTTGCCATTATTTTCGGCACCCAAATATTCAGACCGTACCTATATGGTCAACGGTTCAAAATTCTTACAGACCATAAACCACTACAGTGGTTATTCAACTGCAAGGACCCTGGCTCCAGGCTTGTCCGCTGGCGTTTAAAATTAGAAGAATTTGAATATAATATCCAATATAAAAAAGGGAAAACTAATGCCAATGCTGATGCTTTATCTCGATATCCCGTAAATCCAATCCAACAAACGAATCCTGATTTTTCCAGACCTCTCACCGATAGAGGGTCCACCCAAGAGCCTCATCGAGACCAGTTGAACTTACCTGTAGACCCACCTCCGCTTGACAACAATACAGACGTCCTCCTAGGTTCAACTGAAGACATCTCGCTATCATCCGATGTAAACTTACCTTCCCTTATCCCTGATGTCCTAAGAGAAGAAATTGAAAACGAGGTAGCCAAATTACCCGATCCTGTAATAGACGAAGCAATAGCTTCTAATCATCAGCCTAACCCTAGTCCTAGACCGTCTTCAAGTACATCTCCAGATGTACCTACTGATAATTATCACACTTTCTTAAAATGTATATCTAATAAAGATAACGTGTTCCATACTGAAATAGAAGAACACAATGAAAGCCTTATGAAATGTCCCGCGAAAGTTATTTTAATCCCCACATCTATTGACCTAGACGAATCTAATCTATATATCCAAGATATCCTAAGTGACCCCGAAACTAGCACAAGTACACATGAATCGGAAAAAGAACTTTTCTCATTCCTAAAAATTGAACTAAATAATAAAACATACTACCTGTTATTTACCAAGGTTCACCACTTCGACGAAACGTCTTATCCAGAAATCTTCGAAACCCTGAAAAGAATAAGAAATGAATTAGTAATATTTGGAAACGTTAATGAAATCGGTATATCTGATTTGAAAAATCCGTTTGAAAAACATTCATATATCAAAATCTATAATATCCTTACTTACCTTTTCCATAACACGCGAATCAAGGTTAATATATATCACAACAGCATTATATCCTGTCTTGACGGAAATTAAAAAGATTTTGCACGATAATCATGATATCCCAATTGCAGGCCATCTTGGCTCCGCTCGAATGTACAATAGGATAAAGCAAATGTATTACTGGAAAGGCATGCGTAGTGATATAGAGTTATATGTAAAGCAGTGCAAACCATGCCAGGAAAATAAAGCCCTGCGCAAAATAAACCGAGCTCCGATGCTGATAACCAGCTCCTCAGCTGTACCGTGCCAACGGATAGCACTAGACGTCGTAGGTCCACTACCGGAAGCCGGGCCTGCAAAATTAAAATTTATATTAACTATCCAGGATGACTTAACCAAGTTTTCTTCCGCGTATCCAATTCGTAGTACTACAGCAGAGGAAACAAGTGAATGTCTACTTCACTATATATCTATATTTGGTATACCTAAAACAATCCTTACCGACCAGGGTACCAACTTCACGGCGGACCTTTTTAAAAGGACTTGCGAATTTCTTAAAATTAAGAATTTGTGGTCCTCTCCATACCATCCACAAACTCAGGGAGCCCTGGAGCGAAGTCATTCCACCCTTAAGGAATACCTCAAATCATATATTAACGCAGAACATTCTAACTGGCCCCGGTATATTTATACAGCTATGCTTGCTTATAATACCGCCGTCCATTCGACAACTAACTTCACATCTTACGAGTTAATGTTCGGAAATAAGCCACTCATCCCTAATTCTATATACAATGAATCCTTAGGAACTACATACCCTGACTATGTCAGAATGCTACAAAATCGGTTAAGATTCTCCCGTGACAAAGCACTAGATTTCATAAAGAAATCTAAAGAATCCTCAAAATCCTACTACGATAGCCGTAGTCGTCGAGTTATATACAAAACCGGAGAATTTGTGTATCTTAAAAACCATTTAAGATTACGTAAGGCTCTCTCTCCATTATGGAAGGGTCCTTACAAAATAGTCAAAGTTAATAGTAACAATACACTTACCTTACTTATAAATCGGCGCCATGTTACGCATCACGTCGACCAAGTAAAACCGGCTGATACTACCGGCACACATTAAAGTATAGTATAAGTAGGTGTATGATGGTAGACTAAGCATTAAACTGTTAGGTATTAGAAATTATTTTATTATGTTACTTATAACGTAGATGACTTGCAGAACTCCAAGTCAGGCTCGGAACCAACAGGATTATTATGTTGAGCAGATAAAATCAAGCCCCGGCCTTTACTTTGATTACCTCGGCACACTGAAAATTAATAGTGGACAATTGAATGTTATAATGCCTTTTGACCTTTCATACCTTGGTCCACACATCACAAATATAAAATCAGCTTTCGGCACCACCGAGCAACTATGTAAAAGAATTAACCTCATAAAGGATAGCTGTGACAACACAATGGAACCTTTGATTAATCGATTTAGTGATATATATAAGGAATACGCGTCTATTTCCCACATGCTAGGAAAACGATCAAAACGTGCATGGATAGGTGGACTAGGTAATGTAATAAAACAAATATTTGGCAACTTAGATGAAAACGATGGTCTCAGGTACGATGACGCCATAAATGTATTGCAAGGTAATGAGAAAAAATTGGTTTCATTAATGAAAGAAAACATTTTACTTAGCACCACATCAATTTCATCATTTAATAACAGTGTTACTAAAATTAAAATTAACGAAATCAATTTAAACAAAGCTATCGACAAGCTCTCCGCAAGCCTAAGTAGCATAAGGACTGCAATAACGGAACAATCCGAATTCAACCATATACTTAATAATCTAGAAGTGTCAATTTTAACCCTATCATTCCAACTACAAGACATAACAAACTCTATTTTATTTAGTTATCAAAATGTTTTACATCCTTCAATGATAACGCCACAACAGCTGTACAAAGAGCTTGCCGATAACTACCAATATTTACCAAATGACTTGGAACTGCCTGTTAATCTAGACTTAAGTTCTATTCATATTATTTTAAATGTTTCTAGAATAATTAGTTATAATACTAACAATAAGATATTTTTTGTATTACAGATTCCTTTAGTTTCTCTAAAAGAATATGTATTGTTCCATACTATAGCTCTGCCAACACCCCATAATTCCAGTAAGCCTTACAGTTTTAGTTTGATTTTACCTAGTTTTAAATATATTGCAATGACCAAAGACAAAACACAATACTGTACTCTAAATGATTTGGAAGGCTGTAGAATGATCACCCCAGGAGAACGTCTGTGTGACGTCACAACTGTTTATGCGTCGGACATCAGACCTATTTGTGAAAGTGAATACATGTCCAAAGTGATTAGTGAAATTCCAAAATCCTGTGAAACTAAGTTTATTTATGGTAGTTTAAATATGTGGAAATCTATGGAAAACAATAAGTGGATCTACATACAGTCAGAGTCCAACATAGTCTCTATAGAATGTCGAAATTCCAAAACATTTGAAATACGAGTTTTAGGCACTGGTATACTTACAGTCCCTACAAACTGCATAGGTTATTGTAAAGGTGCTAACCTTATACCAAAATATATCATAACAAATACTTCTGCACCTATTGGTTTTCCTGATTTTAACTTAATAAATGATACCTGCTGTAATGTGTTTAAACTAAACCAGTCAATCAATAATGTGACCCCTATTAAACTATTAAATACCGATTTGGACGATTTAAAATTAAATCAACAAATTTTTGTAAAACTACATGATATAGATAACGCTATTAATAGCCCACACATAGTAAGGTATGGGACACATTATTCTGTCGTTATATTGTTAGTCATAATTCTTATATTCTTGTAGGTATTTGTTTTTTAAAATTTATAAATGTATCCGACCCGGCAGCAGAACCCTTATTGAAACATTTTCATCCTTAAGGTCACAACCCTCGTGTGATAGCAATCCCGAGGATAGTAATGCCGATGTTGAGGCGGTTCCCTTGCCAACCATTAGAACTAGAATTTAGCCCTTATTTCACATAACTTCGAAGTAACCCCGAAGTTACTTCTTAGGGGGGAGGTGTTATACCCCGGCTCTGTAAGGGTTAAAGATGAATCAGCGCCTAGCAGGCGCTGACAGATAAGAATACCATCTACACGGTAGCATGGGTGGCATGGTAACAGTTAGTTGGGTCTGAACTCTAAAAGCGGACGGGTCTGCCAATGGGTCTTTTCTCTTAAAATATCATCCTAAATAAAGTGTCCTTATTCCAGTTTAATATCCTTTCTTTTTTTTAAAAACCTATTTACTGAAAGACCCATAACAGTACGATCCTTCCGCAACCCCCGACTGGTGCCGGCCCGCCGCTGCGGGCCCCGTCTGGTCAGGGGGGGAGTGAGGTGTTTGACTCCCCCCGCGACGTCTAAGAGGGGCGCGCGTGGAACACTACGCGCCGCCACCTCGGGTCCTGATGTGTGGGGGGCGACGGACGTCCCCGAGTCCGTCTGACTGAAGAGACTTGACACACCACGTGGTTTGACATGCGCAGTACACGATTTTAGGTATCTTTAGCGGTATGAGGTCTGAGTGCGGGACGGGACCGGACGTCATAGGGACGGTGGAAAGAGCGGGGGAGGCGGGGTCAAGTCTCTTATCTTACGTGGCACGCATTGTACTGACAGTGTGTTACGGTTAGGGTGCTCTACCTACCGTCATTGAAGAACCGACGAACAGACGCGTATTTCCGTGTTCAATTCGAGACACCGATTGCGTAAAATCCTCACGCTTTTGTAGCACGGAAAACCATGTTCAGTTAGCGTCAAATGAATGCTGTTTAGTAAAACTAAGGTTTTCTCTAAGACAGTGGCCGCTACATAGCATCTGCGATTTGTCGGCGAATGACGAGTCAGTAGGTTTGTTTTTCAAGAGAGCGTTTTTTGACACCGTAAAGGCCAGGGCCCCAAGATCTTCGGGGGCCCCGGCCTGCTCTCATAAAAAAAACATTATTTGCAGCCGCCGTTCCATTCTTCGCATTATTAGTACCCGATTCAATCCATACTTCCATTCTAATATTATAAATGCGAAGATGTGTCTGTCTTTCATTACCTCTTCAGGCTTAAACCGGTGAACCGACTTAGATGAAATTTTGAGAAAGTTTGAGTCCCGGGGAACGACATAGTATAGTTTTTATCCTGATATTCTTACGAAATCGACACTTATGCTGGTGAAACAGCGGGGCGCTGCTAGTGAAAAACTAAGTGATTTGCAGTGCGTTTTACAATGAGTTTCTAGCCCCCCAGTTATGAAATATGAGTATGTTTCTCTTATTAGCTCTTATATCCTCAAGGGCCCCGTGATCCTTATGTGCCCAGGGCCTCCAATAGGTTGAAGACGGCCCTGGTAAAGGCGCAGACCCACCGCAGCGCACGGATAGGCCACAGACGTGTGTTAAGCTTCGCTTTGCAAGAAAATTTATGTGATTGTGTCCATTGCAAACCACGGATACGCTACGCATCAATTGATGTCGATATTACATGCGTGGCTTGCTCGAATATGTCGTGAGCGTGGGGCGTTGACAGCATTGAGCTATGTGAGCTCAATGCTGTCATTGCCCCACGCTGTGCATGCGGTACCTGCACACTATACACGATTATTATTAAGATATTAACCCACGACTATTTGCAACTGTATCGCAGTACAGTGCGCCGCGGTGGGCCACGCTACAGCAGTGCGATTCTGTAACTATCTCACCGTGAAAACTTAGGTGAAGTGAGCGTGGAGTGAGCTATCAAGTGTCAATTCCTAGCAAAAACAAACTCACATCACCTAAGTTTTCACGGTGAGATTTTTACATAATCGACCGGCAGTTGTACATTAGTTGTGGGTGTAGTGTGCACTGCAGTGGAAACGTAGACCCACGTTGTCAAACAATTGAATCCACGCAGCTAGAATGCGCCGCGCGCCCGTGCACAGCATGCGCCGCGGTGGGTCTGCGCTTTGAAGTCAAACCCCGCTGCTATCATTTTCATAACTGCGATCACTCTCTTCTAGGCAATCGTAGGTTAATCGACTAACCTTGTTTTGTTTTTAAAGGACAGTTTTGAGTGAATATATTATGCGCGAGCTTGCTCAAACACGCCACTGAGAATCATTTCTTGCACGCTATTTTGAACTCTGTAAGAATTGAAATTGAATTCATTATCATTTTATCTCAGTGAAAAACTGCTCGACTCCGCGAACATGATGCGCCACAAACGCGAGAGGGAATCATCTCTTGTCATGTACATAACTCCAGCTTCCTCATATGTGATAGAACAATTCTACCTATGCCAAAATTTAAGGCATAATAGCTGCAATCAAAGTTCCCAGTCTTATTTTAGCTGCCACAAAAACTTCGTTAATATGAGCCGTTTAGTGTGTGTTAGCTGGAGTGACGTCACCCCAGCTGCTCATGTCATAATCTTCCAAACGAAAGAAGATATGATTATGTATTATAGCTCAAAAATTAAGGCATAATAGCTGCCATTGGCAGCAAAATTTTCAAATCTCTGGTCAAAACACTCTATGAGTTATTAACAAAATAAACATGTGTAAGCTGGAGTGACGTCACCCCAGCTGCTCATATATATCTTCCAAACGAAAGAAGATATGATTATGTATTATAGCTCAAAAATTAAGGCATAATAGCTGCCATTGGCAGCAAAATTTTCAAATCTCTGGTCAAAACACTCTATGAGTTATTAACAAAATAAACATGTGTAAGCTGGAGTGACGGCACCCTAACTGTTCATGTCATATTTTCCGAACGAAAGAAGATATGATTATGTATTATAGCTCAAAAATTACGGCATAATAATCCAGTCAAAATAGACAAAAATAAGTCGTAACTTAGACAAAATTCGCATAGAGCTGAAAATTGGCAGAGATGTTAAATACATCATTATAAATGAAATGTCAAAAATCCCCTTCGATCCTACTTCTGCAAAAAAAATTATTCAAGGTCAAAAGTACAAAATTAAGGTTTTTTCCATTTTTCTCGAAAACAGTAAGTATTATCGTGAAAATAGATCAGACAAAAGTTGTAGATCATACAATTCTCTACAAAAATGGCCCAGTCACTTTTTCTCTTACGACTCACCATTCGTGAGATATCGCGGTTTTAGTCATTAGAAATTTCATATTTTACATAATATGCACACATTTCCGCACCACCTATGAGGTAATGTACTTAGTACATTTTTTCTAACGTGGTTTCCCCAGTAGGTGATGGAGATAGCCCTTCAATTAACTCCCCTTGACTTGTACATACAGCAGGAAGCGGCGCTAGCCGCCATCAGGCTAATGCATCTGGGCATATGGGGCAAAAACATTACCAGTCCACACGCTAAAATCCTGGACCGGGCGATTGAGTACCAGCCTCTCATCGCTGCCCCGTGTGACAGAACATCAAACCAACCGATGTTCAACAAGAACTACATTATACAAACAGTTCAGGAAGAAAGGGATCAATCAGGAGTTAATGAAGTGCGCATTTATACAGACGGCTCTAAAACACAAAACGGTTCAGGTGCTGGCGTACACTCCCTTGACCTAAATATTAACTTTCACATACCACTAGGCACACATAGTTCGATCTTTCAATGCGAATGTGTTGCCTTAACACAAGCTGCAACAGCAGTAAAGCGCTTAGGCATCCGGAACTATGGCATTAAATTCCTATCCGACAGCCTATCTGTGCTCAAAGCTTTAGGAAGCAAACAAACTAACAATAAGCTAATTTTTGAGTGCCATCTAGCTCTGGAGAGTTTATCGACGTCTAATCGTATTACTCTCCAGTGGATCAAAGGGCACAGTGAATCTCTGGGCAATGATGCTGCAGATGAACTTGCGAAGAGAGGCTCTGATATGAGGGTGCTAGGCGCGTACCCACTTCTCCCTTTGCCTTTCTCACAATTTCGTTCGTGGATTCGCCAAAGATCGACCGAACTTCATAACAACAGATGGTCACGGGCAACAAACTGTAGGTAGACAGTAAAAATTGGCTTTACCAATGATACACCCGCGATTAACCAAAAAACTTCTCAGCCTGAGTAGGAATAACCTTAGAATAATAATAGGTACAATTACGGGCCACAACCTCCTTAACAAAAATCTTTTCAACATAGGCGCCACGGACAGCCCCCTTTGCAGGGGCTGCCTTGATGCCGAGGAATCAGCCGCCCACGTCATCCTGGATTGCGAGGCCGTGGCTTCTCAACGTGCAGAAATCCTCGGAACAATGAGGTCGCTCCGCGAAGCCTGTGAAGCTCCCAGGAAGCTTCTGTGCTTCTGGGCGGAGCTAGGCTGGCTCTGTTAGCCAGAATCCCCACGCACAACGGCCCGAATGCGGGAAAGGGAGTCCCATCATCATCATCATTCCCCAGTAGGTATACTCTACGATCTATTGTATTAAAGAAAGTTTGATCAGATCGTATCCTTTTAATTGAAAGAATCCTCGTAGTAATATTGCTAATGAGTAAAGTGGAATAGATTGTTTTTTTCCACATGTCATTATATAAGATAATTGTCTAATTCTACTTCGACAATTATTTCTTCGTCTTTATTTTCTTCTTCTTGCAGAAGTTCGCTGATCTAAGAAAAGGGATGCATCAATTGTCTCCTCATTAATATCATAAATATCTTCATCTGTTGTATTTCTTTCAATATAACATGTAAAAAAATAACCTATTCCACTTTGATCATTAGCAATATTACTATTCCTGCAATTAATAGGATACGATCTGATCAAACTTTCTTTATAACAATAGATCGTGGAGTATACCTACTGGGGAAACCACGTTAAAAAAATGCGCCAGGTACATTATTACCTCATAGGTGGTGCGGAAATGTGTGCATATTATGTAAAATATGAAGTTTCTAATGATTAAAACCGCGATATCTCACGAATGGTGAGTCGTAAGAGAAAAAGTGACTGGACCATTTTTGCAGAGAATTGTATGATCTACAACTTTTGTCTGATCTATTTTCACGATAATACTTACTGTTTTCGAGAAAAATTGAAAAAACCTTAATTTTGTACTTTTGACCTTGAATATTTTTTTTTGCAGAAGTAGGATCGAAGGGGATTTTTGACATTTCATTTATAATGATGTATATAACGTCTCTGCCAATTTTCAGCTCTATGCGAATTTTGGCTAAGTCAAATGTCTATTTTGACTGGACTATAATAGCTGCCATTGGCAGCAAAATTTTCAAATCTCTAGGCCTTGTAGTTTCCACGTAATAAGCAAAATAACAGTTTCTGCGCCAAAAACATCAATTATATTGCTTCGGAAGAAGTAAGGAGCGACGTTGCCGTTCCGTGCGCTACAATACTGCAACCAAGTTTGCACTTAGCAGGCATACTATTAGAAGTCATTTTAACTTGCGCTAAAAATAATTTTAATTTTGTATATTGAAGATATAGACTTAGTGTTGCCCAAATGCAAGACCAAGACAAGACCTTAGCCAGTCTTGGTCTTGGTCTTGCGTCAATACACCTGGTCTTGGTCTTGGTATTGCGCTCTCAGTCTTGGTCTTGGTCTTGGTCTTGCAGCAAGAGTCTCGCAAGTCTTGCGAGACTCTACTACTTAGACTAGACTACATTCAAATACCTATTAGTCTATTGCTCAGGGTGGCAGGGACATCGACGCGCAACCGCTTACCATGGATTCAGTACATGATTCTGGACCTTCGTTTTCTTTTTTTTTTTTCAGGATGTGAAATCATCAAATGACTCCTCCCGCTCTGGGTGGAGCGGAAGGGAGTGTCAGACTCTTACTGACTAAAACCCACCCGTCAGTGGCGTGCCTAGGGGTCAAACTTAGGGCAAGCCATAATACTTAAAAAAAAAACCTACCGTATCGCCTGTCAAAGTTGTGCCTACCGACTGAGTCGTTTTAGTTCTTACTAATATTTGTATTTGTAGGTTTTTGCTAATATCTATTAAAATAAATGTTTTTAATAGCACTATTTTTTTCTTTTATAAATTAAATACTAAGAGTATTGGTAATCCTTTACAAAATCGTATCAGTCTTTTCATTTTCGAGTTACCTATCAGTTTCGCGTAAAATATGATAAGACGTATAAGAGCCATCTATTAACATTATTGGCACAACAAAGCTCTTCGAGTTAGTTCATAATTATTTCACTCACCCGCAACAGTCGCTATACGCAAAATATTACAATCTGGCCGAGTGGCCACTAGATGGCGCACAAATAATTGATTGATTTCTAACTACACAATTGTTTACGATGTTGATAATATTTATAATTTTAATTACTCACAATGCAAACAGCCATAACTCTTCATTCTTCGCTTCTTTACCACAAACATCATCGTAACCTGATGTATTCCAAGCGGTATTTTCTTTTGAAAAAAATATGCAACACCAACAGAATAATTTGTTGATATGAGAGCAGCCTACAATCCAATGAGTATTGTACGCTGATCGAGAAAAATCCTATTACGTGATTTAGATTTCTGAGAAATACTCAAATCAGGGGTAGGTTTAGGTGAAGTAATGAGATTATATTTGTCTGTAAAACTCAAAGTATTTACCTTTCCGCGTAACGATTGCACACACTTTAATCCATCACAAGGAACAATTGCATGCATTTCCGAATTCATTTCAATGATAAGAAACTTTTTAATAACTTTAAAACAAAGGTAATCACCGCTAAAACTAATCACAACACTTAACTTCACAGAAAATGAAAAAATAAATCAAAGCAAAAAAATGCACCAGTACCGTAACCGCTCAAAACAAATTTAAAGTAATTTGAAATTGCATCATCATTATAGAGAAATTCGAGCTCTGCGCAGCGATTCGCGCAGCGCTCTTACTATTTACACACACACGCATCGTTACACGTTTCATTCATAAAAAATCCAAAGCCATGCTTTAAAATCAGTACAATTTTCGGAATGAGTACCTACATACTAATGTTATCAACAACGTGAACAATTTCTATACAAATAGTCGGAGGTGTAGAAGCCTAATCTGAAGCCAGCTCGTGCGAGCGAGACGGGACGATTTTTGTTTTTGCGTTCTAGCGAAGCAGCATTGGAGATGTTTGGCAACGATGCGCGTAATGAAAACTGCGCGGAATTGAAATATTATTCTTTGAGCATGTAAACCTGGCAGCCTTGCATCGTACGTATAACGGGCGGCCGGGACGCGCGGAGTTTATTTTTTATTATTCTTATCAATTCTTGCGACATTATTGAGTTGGTTAATTTTATAATTTACAAGGTTACTTGTTTAGTTTTTTTTTTTTTTTGTTAGGCTTACGTTTGATTGAAAGCCGGGCTTTTTGGCTTGTATGAAGGTACCGCCCCTGCCACCCGTGTTCCTTCCTTCGCCCTTTATGTTCCGGGCCAGCGGTAACCCTTTCGGACAATCCCGCTGATCCGGCAGGCTTCGGCCCTTGCGGGCCCCTTCGTTTGATCATTCTGGACCCTCTTGCGTTGAAATTTTTCGTCGGCTTTTTCTTAATTTTTTACGTTTTTTTTCTGCATTTTTTTTAACTGTAAACTGTATAAAATCATTATTTCTATCTGACCCAATAAGATTTTTAAATAAAAAATAGTAAATTCACTTATTTCACTTAAAACAGCAATGTAAATAAAACTCGAAAGGGCTACCTGATCAGCTGTATTGCTAAAGTTCATTTGCGAGGTCAACACTGTCTTCGCGCTCACGCTATTCGCTTTCAAATGCCGCGACAAAGGGACCGCAGCGCCAAGCGGTCTCCTCGTATTATTAACGCACTTGAAAATAAACTTTAAAATTATTACAATAAAGTGCATTATAAATGCTTGAACCTGACAAAAAATGCGGAAGATTGCGGGAATCCCCGCGCGGCGTCGAGTCAGCCATGAATCCCAATGAATCTAACAGACGCACCACATGAGGCATTTTAATCATTTACATAATTGAATGACCCATTTACTACTTTTATTTTAGATTCGTTATGAGGGGATAATTATTTTTCTAAAGCTTCATCGATTTAAGGGGGAAGTGCTAAGGTAAATCAACCATGAACCTTAATGCTTTAGCGATAAAGTTGAAAATCTGTTAAAGAAATATGGCAGATTGTAGTAGCTTGATGTGCTAGCGTCTGTACCATAACATCGGCTGGCTTAAAAACTGCTACTAGTACTAGACCTACTCGACTCCAATGATGTATAAAACTATAGATACGTTGTCCGCACTCTAAAATGGCAACATGAAATGAAGCCAATTGCCACATTTGCGCTCAGTCACGCACCAACCTGTCGCGCGACGCGACGCGACGTATGTTTGTTTTTAATTTATATCGTATGTGAAAACCTGTGCAAAACATAAAGAAAATATGCCGTCGTGTGTTTTCAGAGGATGTAAAAATTATACCCCAAAAGTTAAAGACAAAAATGTGTCATTTCACGCGTAAGTTTACAAAACTAGATTATTTTATTTTATTTTGTACGACGCTGCGTCTAATGGCGGCCGGCGCATGAAGTGACTCTGATAGCTACGTCACTCATGCGCTCGACCAATGAGCATGTAATTTGACTATTACTTATCCTGTGACGTAACTGAAGATGTTTATTTATCTCCCTCTAGCAACAGACATCCCGCCGTACGGTGATATATTTTCTTTCCCTTTCTTTACGCGTATAAGTAGTTATCTAGTATTTTCGCCGTTTTTAAGCGCCGAGATGTTGGTTGATAACGTGTCTATATATAATACGTCATTGCTCGACTCGCTGTTAGTTTTAAATTTTGCTGAATAGAAGAATAATATAAACTTTGAAACATAAATACCTAGGTACATAATTTTTACCAACATACTAACGTTAGATCTGCACATTAGACTTATACAAGTATAATATAATACTCTAAGTAGATATATAACTTTCTAGCAAAGTTCATTTCATACCTTGTAGGGTATGAAATGAACTTTGCTAGAAAGTTATGCTAGGTACATTTTTATCACATATGGGAACAAATTTGTAAGTAACACGCTACCTACCTACTTAATAAATAGTCGAAACTCGGTATTGAAACCAAATACTACTATAACGCCCAAATCTCAGTTTGACTTAACTGCGAGACGCAAGAGTCTTGCAGGCTTAGTCTTGTTCTTGCTCAAGTCTTGCAGGGGTCAGTCTTGGTCTTGGTCTTGCTACAATAAGTCGGTCTTGGTCTTGGTCTTGGTCTTGCAAAAATGCAAGAACAAGACCAAGACTGCAAGACCAAGACCGATTTTGGGCAACACTATATAGACTGAGAGCCGACTGAACTTTAATGGAACTATGAATATAAAAAGTAGATTCATATCAACTTTGGATGGCGAGACAACTAGGTATCTACTATTATTGTTTTTTTTTGTCTTGTTCTTTCTTTTATTAAATAAGATAGAATTGGTCTATTGAATGCTATATATTACTAGCGATTGAATGACTTTTTCATGAAAACGTGACATTTGATAACAATCCTATACATAAAGCAAAACTAAAGTAACATCGAATCAGAACAAATGTCATTAAAAAAACCGGTCAAGTGCGAGAAGGACTCGCGCACTGAGGGTTCCGTAAAAATTTGTAGGTATGTATGTAAATAGTTTTAAAAATCCCACACTCCCCGACCCGGAGGTCGGATGCCTTTTGAAGGTTTCCCCGGACAAAAAAAAGGTATGTAAATAGTTTTTTTTTATGTAACTACAAATTTATGCGTTTCGGATTTTTTCCTTTGTTTGTACTAGATGACCTTGCTTCTTGCCGATTTTTTTGATTCTAGGTCAACAGGAAGTACCATATACATTTTGATTCCCTTGACAGTGTCTAAATATACGTTTTTTGCGGCATAAACGGCCGTATCTTTTTTAAATATACGAAATTGTTACACTTAGATTTTTAAATTTTCTTTTGTCTTATGTTTGAAAACACAATATTGACTATAAATAACCTCAGTACTTACATAGTACGATTAAAGTGTGTAGTCGGCTCCCAGTCTATAATCTAGTTCAAACTGATAATGTAGCGCACGGAACGGCAACGCCGCTCCTTGGCTCCTCCGAAGCAATAATTGATGTTTTTGGCGCGGAACCTGTTTTTTTGCTTATTACGTGGAAACTACAAGGCCTAGAGATTTGAAAATTTTGCTGCCAATGGCAGCTATTATGCCTTAATTTTTGAGCTATAATACATAATCATATCTTCTTTCGTTCGGAAGATATGACATGAACTGTTGGGATGCCGTCACTCCAGCTTACACATGTTTATTTTGTTAATAACTCATAGAGTGTTTCGACCAGAGATTTGAAAATTTTGCTGCCAATGGCAGCTATTATGCCTTAATTTTTGAGCTATAATACACAATCATATCTTCTTTCGTTTGGAAGATATATATGAGCAGCTGGGGTGACGTCACTCCAGCTTACACATGTTTATTTAGTTAATAACTCATAGAGTGTTTTGACCAGAGATTTGAAAATTTTGCTGCCAATGGCAGCTATTATGCCTTAATTTTTGAGCTATAATACATAATCATATCTTGTTTCGTTTGGAAAATATGACATGAGCAGCTGGGGTGACGTCACTCCAGCTAACACACACTAAACGGCTCATATTAACGAAGTTTTTGTGGCAGCTAAAATAAGACTGGGAACTTTGATTGCAGCTATTATGCCTTAAATTTTGGCATAGGTAGAATTGTTCTATCACATATGAGGAAGCTGGAGTTATGTACATTCTCTTGTCTGCTATTTCGAACTCTGTCGTAATTGAAATTGAGTTCATTTTCATGCACTCACCACTGCGAATAATTTCTTGCACGGTAGGTATTTTGAATTCTGTTGTAATTGAAATCGAGTTCATTATCAATTGTCAACGCGAACATGCGCAACAAACGCGACATGGAATCATCTCTTGCCGCTATTTTGAACTCTATTTCGGTTGAAATGAGAGTTCATTATTAATGAAACACTGATCTAATATTTTGCTGTTGTCTGCCGCTGATGTGCTGACCCGTCTACCATTGGGATCATAGTGAGAGGTAAGTAAATAAGTAAAAAACTTACAAATATAGCTAAACTATTATTTATTCATAAATTATTTTTACAATACACGTTACAATCTCATAATCAGGTGTCAAACTTTCAAGTGGTCAGAAAAATATTCTTTAGCGTAAAAAATTAAGTTGATAGTTTATCCAACCTAGTGTTTAGTTACGAAATACGTAACACAGTAATTTGCACGAAACAAGCAAGTAGCGTCTCTAATCCCCTCATGGTTAGAGGTATACATAACGTGACCATTCGTTCTGCTTTGGGCGGGACAGTCCCGCTTTCAGGCTGTCTGTCCCGTTGTCTCCAACCAGAGCAAAAATGTCCCACTTTTACAGAGGGACCAAACGATTTTCAATTCAGTTTATTCATGAACAATTTAATTTTACATTGTATCTGAATATCAAAATATACAGGGTTATTGGTAAAACATTAACAACCTCTTAAGAGGTCATTGTACTCAGCATTATGAACAACTTTTACTATGGGACCAAACATGAAATCGCGAAAAAAAATCAGCTGTTCCCTACATTTTGACGAGATAAACGAACATAATGTAGGAAACAGCTGATTTTTTTCCCGACATTTTAAAACTAATTTGCTTCACCGACAAATACAAAACAAATGCGTCTTCAACCGCAGTGTAATGTTAAAATTACTTATACTTAGCTATAGCTAATATATTATTTTTCATGTCCTTTTCTTTTTTTAATAAATACCTAGTAAAATAAGTTTTTTTTTTTGTTTAATTCCGCAAGCGTCCCGCTCTGACAAAAAAAAATGGTCACGTTAGGTATCGTGTACCTCTGTCCGATTTGACGCTCTCTCGACCTAGTGCATTTATTTTCAACTTAATTTCATGTTAGGTAAGGTTGGTATTTGTTTGTCAGTGAACACCGCACTGCGCCAGACCTGTCTAGGTCGACTAGTAACTGTCTTTATAATCACAATAGCAAAAATCAACAAAAAAAAACGTTATCAAGTATGATTTAAATATACTTAAAATAAATACTGTAAAGCATGTTAGAGTGATTTTCAAAACAAATTTACATTTCTTAAAAATAAAATTGTGATATTTGCTAAGACCTAACATCAGTGGGTTTAAAATTCATACATAACACATATTGACAAGATTTTTTAACGTAGATCAACTACTGTATTCATACGGCGCTGTCCTGCACGCGTAGCATGACCACCGTAGAGACGGGTTTTGTCGACGGAATAGACAAAATGACAGATTTCTTAAGAAGTTTGTCATTTTGTCTATTGTGGTGGTCATGCTACGCGTATAGTATTCACTAATATAAAACCTAGGTGAAGTGCAATCAGTTATTTTACCTCTGCCAGCAGCAACCTTATTAGGATGAGAATAAAGATCACAATGACTTGACAGACTTGTCAGTCGCAGCAGCACAACAGTGTGTGACTTTGATGACAGTGTCACTGTGATTTGGAAGGTTATGCTAAATCAGAAGTAAGGTAACTGAATGAATAGTAGCATCAAGTGGAACGAGTATGACAGCCCATGTCAAGCTTCACTTCACCCAAGAAGCTTATAGATAAAAGTGCAGGCAACACTCTAAATACTTAAGTGAAGACGACTGTGGTCGGACACTCTCTTTCTAAATACATACGTATGACAAAGAAAACTCATATCACTGTCTCGTTCTTATGTGTGTATTTAGAAAGAGAGGGTCCGACAACAGTCGTCTTCACTTAAGTATTTAGTGTTGCCTCCACTTTTATCTAAGCTTCTTGCCTTCACCTAAGTTTAAATGGTGAGTTTTTACAGAATATTGGACAGTTTTCAATGTAGCCAAGGGTTTGGTTATGGAATCAGGAGTTAGGTACTTAAAGCTTTCTACAAAATTGTTTTGCAATCGGGCATTGGTGCCGATTCTGTTGTTCACAAACTAAACTAAATTTAATTTCAGTACAATATCTTTTCTTTCTATTTCATTAAGAAAAGGACAGAAGATAATTTTAGTTTAGTTCTGTGTAATTAATCAGCGCCTGACGTAAATTGGCGTAATTTTAGTAGGCAAGTTTTTAATCACGTCTGAACTTGTATGAAGTAGTGTCAGGCGCCGATTAATTTGACAGGACTAAACTAAAATTTTTCTTCTGCCCCTTTTTTAATGAAATAGAAAGAAAAAGATGCACTGAACTGAACTTTAGTTTAGTTTGTGAACAAAGGAATCGGCACAATTATAAGGGCAATGCAAGATAAAATTACTACTTTTTTATTTTTATACAGGCTGGCATACATCAACGCGCAAACTCTAACTATGAACGCTGCACATGATTCTGACGCCCCTCCAGCGAAGAAATTTTTGGTCACTGTTTCATAGAAAAGTGCAATACCTACACGGTCAATATGTACGGACGCCAGCACATCAAGCTACCCGAAACTGTCAAATTTCCCCAATCAACTTTGAACCTTATGCTCTAGCGATAAAGTTGAAAATCTATTAAAGAAATTTGACAGATTGTAGTAACTTGATGTGCTGGCGTCTGTACTTAACGGCTTTTTTTTATGATGGCGTCGACCAAATTCCGCCCGCGCAGTTGCGCCCTCATCGTTTGTTTGGTTATTTCTTTTATGGATTTATATTTTAATGGATGGTTTTAGTGATTATAATAAAACTAAACAATGTAAAACTACCGTTTATGATAATATTAACGCATAATCTTGTGGAGCATAACTTCACGTGCTTATTTTCTTATTTTCACTCTAAAATAAAAGAAATAACCAAACAAACGATGAGGGCGCCACTAGGCGGTCGGTGTAGCCTTAACAACCGACGAAAATTTTCAGCGTACGGAGGTTCAGAATTATCTGAATCCTTAATAACAGGTCGCGCGTCTATGCCCCTCCACCCTGTATCGTTATGTAATAAAATTATTAGCATAATTTAGACAAACATTTTAGAAGTTATTAAATAACGGCAGGTATTTAATTAAATATAATGATTGAGCCTCTTTTTATGAACCTCAAACAATTCCTGTTTCACGGTCCTAAAAATACTAAATACCCAAGTTAATGCAATCAACTATGAGAAAAAGCCGGATAATTAAAAAGAGGCTCAATTATTTGAAAAAGTTTGCATCATTAAATGCGCAAACAATTTTTAGAGGATCAAATAAATAGTTCCTTTCATAAGAAAAGCATAATTTTCAAATATAACTATCTTGCATTTTATACATAATTATATGTAATTGAATCAAAAGAAAATATTTACAAAAAAAAAAACAGTACATTAGGCAGGGGTATTACTTAATACAACAAAATAACTTAGATTTAACTCAAGTAAAGCAGTATTATGAATTAAGTACAAAAATAAATATAAAAACTACTAAATTTAAATTAATATTCACATGATAAGTCCTAATAAAAAAAAATGAACTAAGTTTTTTTTTTTTTTTTTGTAACTGTGCATGAAAATGATGATAACACAGAACCAACTAAAGTTATTATTTTTAAATAATAATACTTTTATCTGTGCAAGGGGTTATGAAAAATGGACTGTTTGTTACACTTTGATTACATTGCAATTTGCAGTATTAAAGTTAATGAGAGTATTTTTACTCAGCACATTGAGCCTATAATACACATGCCAGTAACTTTAGAATATGGGTTTTTGGCTAAGTGAAAGCCGCATGGGTCAATCGAAGGTTAAGCTACACTTGCCGCGGTCATTTCATGGATGGGTGACCATCCATTCCATATTGAGATATCTCGGAAAGAACGATAAGCCGTTGGTCCCGGCTGTCATTTCTAGACCTCTGACAGTCTTTATGAGTAGTTAGATACCAAAAAGTCTGACAATACCCAGTAACTAGAATGTGGAGATTAGATAGGCAGTCGCTCCATAAAAATGACTGGTATTCATAGAGTTAAGACTGGAAGCCAACTCCAACATGGTTCAAAGTTTATTGGGAAAATTTGACAGTTTCGGATATTATAATTGGTATTCATAATTTTAACCGATCAAGCTCTGCGCATACCCTATGTAGTGTAGCACAATACAATAGAAAATCAAATTTGTCACATTAGCGGAGCTTGAGAAGTCATCTTAAACAGTTTGACACATTACAAATACTATTTTATAATAAGACAAAAGTGTATAAAGTTATATATACCTGAGCAGCATAGCATTAGCTGGGATGATTTTTAAGGCAGACATGTTGACGTTCCAAATCATTATGACTCAAACTATGCCTAGAAATCACACTATTTTCTAGATATTTTTAATTATTTATAATATGTACGCAAAATACGCGCATTGACGTGGAGTTGCGGACACCAGCCCGTATTACCTACCTATTAACAAGTAATTTATGAATATAAGAAACAATTATAGAACATACATAATATCACGCTTTAGTGGGAGAACAGTGGTGTCCCAGTGGTAACGGCTGCGATTTACGCGTTGTAGGTCGTAGGTTCGAACCCAGACACGCGCTTGACTCATTGTAAATTATTTCATCACCACTGCTCTCAAAATTTTGAAACATCGTCAGGAAACCATCATGTCCTAGAACCAAAAATTCGAAGACATGTGACATCTACCAACCCGCCATGTACCCGCGTGGTGGATTACAGCCAATTCCCTCTCACAGAGAGGACACCTGTCCCCGCAGTGGGAAAATTTTAGCCTGATTATGTACACCTGTAGTACCCAAATATCGTAATCAGAGACGGTATCATCAGTCATATTATCAGTTTTAAAGCACTTGCTTTGCAGCCTTTGGTTATAAACCAGACACCAATACAGGATTCCAGGCTGCTATTGAGAATGTCCTAACAATAATTATTGTTAGGACATTCTCAGTTAGGACAGTAAAAAAGCCTTGTTAGTTAATTATAATTAACTAACAAGGCTTTTTTTGTCACTTGATTACATTTTGTTTATTTTACAAGAGTTGTGTTTTGTTTTTCTTGCGAGCATAATTATGTATACACTTGGCTTTATTCAAAGACGATTTTCTCCTTTAGTTCTGAATGAAATTTTATGTTAGTACGAACAAAGTATTTTCAAACCCATAGGTTTGTGTAGTGTCGTATTTCAATGTTGCATTCGTTATTTCACGAAAAAATCGCAATTGAAAGTTGCCAAGTGTTGACATATTAGTGCTCATGACTGTACCTATAATTTTTTTTAACGTATTTTACCTAGCTTACTTAAGTATGTTTTTATGTAACTTTTAGTTTGTAATTTGCTCTGTACGGAATTCAATTCTGTAATTTTGTGCATGTAATCTAAATAAATAAATGAAATCCGTTCCAAATTAGAATCAACATAGACATCAAAATAAATATTTTTTTTAATACGAAGTAGTCCCAGTGTATTGTTGCTATAATATTATAGTATTAATTATAATTAATAGTGTTAAAAGGCACTTTTTGGTTTTCTTTAGGACAGTAATCCCTTGCACAAATAAAAGATTATAGCCAGAATCAGTTCTTTTTGTGTTATTACTAAATATTTAAATTCAATCCCTATAAGCATTGATGAATTTACAATTTTGCAAGTTTGTATGTGATCCTCTCAAAGCTGCAAATGTGGAAATGTTAAATTACTTTTTATTATACACCAGAGAGGCAATTCTCGTAATATTAACCCATCGCGCGTCTAATTAGCAGACACAATAGAAATTTTATTGTTATCGGTACACATGGTGTACACTCGACGTGCGAAGAGTTAAGCAGTCTATGTTAAAAATACCTCTAAAACCCCAACATTTTTTACAAGTTTTTACATTTATTGTCGCTGAGATGAGATGAACATTTTTAGTTACGGGAATTGGCATTCTGAATCGAGCATCCTTTTTATTTTTTGTATCAAGGTCTGTAATATTTTATATGGTAGTCAATTCAAATTTAAAACAACGATGACACCATAAAGAAGGCCAGTATGTTGGCTTCAACACTGCATAAAAACTTTTTAGACTCATAATTTATATTGATGTTTTAGATCTTTAAGAGACCATGCAAATTTGCATGGCTGCTCGGTTTCTGAGTTCAGGAGTGTATTTAAGTATATATTCTACCAGAACGACATAAAGATTACGGATGTGATACATGATCATGATGCATAACAAAAAGTATGCATTATCTACATTGGTAACTTCAAGAGTGTTACAATTGTAATAGGTATTTCCATCTTTGAATAGGCCAGCAATAGCTAATTTTAATTAAAATCTAATTACTTCTAATAAGAAGTAATTAGATTTTAATTAAAATTTCTTAGCAGTATTTGTGTACAGTGTGATCAACAACATAATGTACAGTATGCCTAACATCATGGCAGGAAACAAAAACATAGCGTTGAAAGTTAGTTCAACATTCTGCTAGCTTCAACACCTCTACCATAGAAATACAACATGATTATGAAAAACAATCAACTATTTACATAAAAATATACACTCAAAATTGTATACGAAATCTTTCATTCATCTAAATGATCTCAAAAAAAACTTAATCTAACTAAATTTTCCTAAAAAAATCATAATTTCTTATGAATCCTAGCTAAATGACTCCGCAGTGACTCCTCAGCTTTGAACTTCAAAGAGCACAGATCACATTGAAAAGTAACATTTTTAAATGTATGTTTATTATTAACATGCTTGGTTAAGCCCTCTTTGCTTGTAAACTTTTTTTGACACTTATAACACGAATTTTCTTGTAGAAGCTGCTTCAGTTTTAAATGGCGGCGTAAACAATACCTGGACTTGAATGTGATCGCACAGCTTTCGCATTTTGACTTCGACTTCATTTGGTGATGAGTCTGACAATGGAGATCCAAGTTGCACTTCTTGTTGAAGACAATTTGACACTCATTGCACTCGTATGTCGCTGACTTCTGCTGAATCTCGTGGTTTGACGTCATATGGCGAAAATATTGACTGTTCTGAGTAAACTTCAAGCGGCAGTACTGACACGAGTAGATATATTTTCGATCGTCGAAAATCGAAACTGGGTCGTCAGTTTTTCGTGTTTTTAAGGCAGGTCTCGTGATTCTGATCCTTGGGCCGGTTCTCACTGGTTTTTTATTCATAACTATGCCGATTTAACAAGCTCTCATAATAAAGTTGGACGAAGATTTAATAGATTTTCTAAATTCTACACGTAAGCAGACACTTGTTAAGATTTTTCTCACTAACACTTTGTAGTTGAGATTGCACTGAAATCTATTTTGTATACTAATTAATGTCTATTTCGGTTATAAATTATGTAACACTAGTAAATATTTGAGTATTTTATGTATTATTTTTCATAAATTCGATGTAACCACAATTTTGGACGTCAAAACGTAAGTTTGGTTTGGTGTGCGTTCTGAAACTTCACGTCGGGAAACTTTCACTTTATTGTTTGACAAAAAATATTAAACTGACAGATAACTTTGAAAAAATTACAGTTTGCTGATTACAGACAGTTTGAAAGATTACTTCAATGAATCCTTTCAATAATATGAAAATGTTCATATCGATTTAAAAAATAATTAAGAATATTCAATAATTTCGTTAATTGCGTATAAGGTTTTTAAACGTGCATCATTATAATGAGTCATGTGAAGGAAAATTATAACAAAAAACTCAACACTATGAAAATATAATCAAGAACCGAACGGAAGGAAATATTTTCTTTGTTGTCATTTGTTGTTTTGGCACAGATACCTACTTTATAACCAGGATTAACGATAGGTATTTACTTTTATCCCGATATTCCCACGGGATTGAAAATTACGCGGGTGAAACCGCAGGATGCTGCTAGTTGTTAATACAAAATGTTCTACAGACGCCAGCACATCAAGCTACTACAATCTGTCTTTCTTTGATAGATTTTCAACTTTATTGCTAAAGCATAAGGTTCAATGTTGATTGGGAAAGTTTGACAGTTTCGGGTAGGTTGATGTGCTGGCGTCTGTACATATAAAAACACATCTTATGGGGGTAGTAGGCAGAGACTACAGATCGCTACCAGCTACGCTCCTTAAATACTCAAATACCTAATTTAATATTTGCTTTTTCAATAAAATTTTACCAAATTATTATTTTATTTTTTTAACAATCCTTTGCTGTGCCTCTCCTTGGCAAAAGACTCCCTCTACTCCTTCCACCTTTCGCGAGCCCGCGCGTCCTCCTTCCAGTTTTGACGTAACCTATCCAGCTCGTCCCGCCATCTTTTACTTTTTTTCTCCTTTGGCTTCTCACCTTTTACTTGTACGTGGTTTCCCGCGACCTCGTCTGTGCACAGTTTGTCTCCATGCGACAACGGCAAACATGTCCCGCACAGCTCCATTTAAGGGGGATGCGCTAGGCAGCCCACAAAATTAAAATTTTCTTACGTTTTTTTGCAATTTGCAGGTCAATGTCAGGTGCTATGTTTATTAATGTAGGCACTTAATTATGATTCGCGACCGCAACTAATATGACTTTACAGAATTATTCATCATCATTATAACCCTCTCAGTTCATATAATCGTATTGATTATATTTCCTGAAATTGTCATTCAATAGAATGAACCGGACACTCAGACCAAATAAAAAACCAAGACAGAGGGCTGTTAACAGTAAAGTGAGGCTGGTTTCGTAAACATGTGTGAAAATCTATTTGGCAGCGTTACCCGAAAGGGTTACCGCTGGCCCGGAACATAAAGGGCTAAGGAAGGAAACACGGGTGGGTTTTAGTCAGTAAGAGTCTGACACTCCCTTCCGCTCCACCCAGAGCGGGAGGGGTTATTTGATGATTTCCCATCCTGAAAAAAAAGCGTTACATGATACCCTGTCACATTCACACACACATACACACACACACCCCCACACCTCACATACACTGATACACACCACACACAGGCACACATACACACACACACTTTTGTCACACTTACCCAGACTCTAAAAATAACGCAGTGGTAACTTAATTAAAAAAAAAATGTAAACTCTTTCATTATTATTACTTTTTGCTTTTTTTTAAATGGTTGTAAATCATCATCCATCATCACATAGGTGTGGTCCCGGTTCGTCTAAAAAGACCTATTCCAGAACCCCCCAGTGCAACGCCTGTGAGGCACATCCCTGGGGAGACTGTAAAGGGGCCTCCCTGAGCCTCGCTATGCACGGCGGCAGCACGTGACCACTGTGCCACCGTCTTCCCCAGGAAGGACAGCCTTTTGGAAAACGTCAGCTATTGTTTAATAATTAAGTAGTAATGAATTATCAAGATCCTCGCTGATAACTATTAAGTAATACCCATTATTACATTAACAATTATATAATATTTTAATATTGATAACAACTCTCAATCTAATGTCACGTTATCACGTACCAATTTTAACTTGTTAATTTTAGAGTTCCGTAAGATTTATTGAAATGGTAAGCCTTTGGTGTGAGATGCAACGTGTGGACACCCTTGCGCCATGCCATCTTCCAAGAACGGTGATCTATGCTGGGGCGGCTGCTGCAGGTGCGGAAAACCTCAAACGGCGCAAATACTACAATCTCTTTCGAACTTATATGTATGAGCCGTTTGGCGTTGAAACGCTAAGGCCATGGGGCCGGAGTGCCCACTTGGTATTTCTAGACGTCGCCAAGCGCCCAAGTAGCACATGACAGCTACACAGTGACTTGATTATAGAATTTGTGAATACTCAAGGCTGTTTTAGTTTCCTGCTTAGGGCCTGTGTAGTTAGCTACGCAGCCCTTGTAATTCTAATTTGGGCCCCAAATTAACCAGCGTTGAGCATTACAGTTGCTGGTTAACGGCAGTATAATCATTGAAACAGGTGTACAAGGCCTGTACAATGGCTTATACAGCTATACAACAGTCATTGCAGCCTAATATTCAGCTATTTTAATTCTCTTCAACAGCTTTAGATGTTTAGAGGCTTGGCAACAGCTTTTATTAAAGTATAAATAACAAAAAAAATCTTTTGTGTATTTGTGACAGAAGACGACATTTATTATTTGTTAAAGTGCGCGGGCGGACATATTTAAGGTAAGATATTTTTAATAGTTTTCACGTTGGTTTTGAATGTCCTCGTATGTAAATTGAGTTGCGAGTACCATTTTACTGTAAATGTGTATAGGTAATTACATCAAATATTACACGCGCCATCAGAATAATATCGCTTTAACGAAATTTTTTCACAAGATAAATGGTGTACGAATACTTAATAGATTTTTCAACACACTTGCTCGTAAAGTGAGCCTTATTATATCGTTCTTAGGGCCATAAACCGAACTATAACATACACGTGCATAATAATATTACACACTAGTGCATAATAGAATGATCCCTACAAAGTTAAGTTAGTGCCTAACTGCAAATTATATGCGAGTAAACAGAGCATTTTCAATTTAACCGGGTAATACAGTTTTTTTTTTTTTTGTAACAACAAAGAGGTTTTATGCCACCGAAAATCTATTTACATTTTTGAAATAAATAAATGTGTCCCTAATTAAGACGAAAAAACATTTATTATTATCAAATTATTTATAATTCACAATAATTTCTTATAAAATATTTGCATTTTATCACAAAAATTATCATTTTGAAGTAGGCTGTATGGCTGTAATCAATCAACTTACATTTGGCGCGTGCAAAAAAAAAAAAATTGCGCGCCATTTCCCAATTTTCCCCTAATTTTCATATTTTGTTTGTATCGCATTTGTTGCTGTGTGGTAAATAATTATAAAAATGTCAGGTTTTAGTACAGAAGATGAACAATTGATTGATTTAACCCCGCCAGAAATACTAAATGCAGCACAAAATGCAAACGAAAGCCTAATATCTGCAAAATCTAGAGAAAAGTATTTAGCTGCTTACGATAGTTTCCTGCAATGGAAGAGCAACAAAAAAACCCAGTCATTTTCTGAAAATGTGTTTTTGGCGTATTTCTCTGAACTCGCCAATACATACAAACCTAGCTCCCTGTGGTGCATCTATTCCATGTTAAGAAGCATGGTTAAGCTCAAACATGGTGTTGATATCAAAACGTACTGTAACCTGATGGCATTTTTGAAGAGACGCTCGGATGGATATATTGGTCGGAAATCTAAAGTTTTGTCACCAGCCGACGTTGAAAAGTTTTTGAATGAGGCTCCGGATAGTCAGTATCTAGCAACAAAGGTACGTTTCATATTTTTAATCGAAACGAATCTACAATATACAAGTGTGTAACTTTAGCATAATTTCTTAGAACTAATTAATTGATTTCTTTGCAGGTTGCCTTAATATTCGGTGTTACTGGTGCTTGTAGACGACAAGAGCTGTACAATATTACAACAAAAGATGTAGAAATCCACGGAGATATGCTTCTTGTCAAAATTACCCAGACTAAAACCAAGATTCCACGATCTTTTACAATCCAAGGAACGTTTCGTGAAATAGTGAAAAAATACCAAGATCTCCGTTCAACAAAAACAAAGAATGACCGCTTTTTCCAAAACTTTCAGAAAGGAAAATGTACTGCACAAACAATCGGTATTAACAAATTTGGTAATATGCCAAGAGAAATAGCGAAGTATTTAGGTTTGCCTGAGGCCGATTTTTACACTGGACACAGTTTTAGAAGAACGTCGGCTACAATGTTGGCTGATTCGGGGGCTGATATACTAACTTTGAAGCGACATGGTGGATGGCGTTCTGACGCAGTCGCTGAATCGTACATAGAAGACTCAATTCATAACAAAGCAAAAATCAATGACAAAATAACGCAAGCCATTAATTTGGAGCCAAAGGCAAAAAAGTTTTGCCCCGAACCACAACCATGTACATCTACTAGCGTGAGTTATTTGGTGCCCTCTCCTTCCAGTAATTTGTATGATTTACCTTTGTCGCCGACATTTACACAAGAAGTAAATGAAGGTACTAAAGAAGTGGCAAGTACCAATGTAACACAAACTGTGAAATTGCCATCAAAAACAATCCAATATCGTTTTGAAAATTGTACATTCACCAATTGTTTTAATAATTAAACGATTTATGCAATACATATTTGTTTTTTCCTCGCAAGTGTGTTGAAAAACGTCGTATGATACACGTGTGTATTGATGATTACCGTCCTCGGCTCTCTTAAGACCCTCACCTGACGGCTCGGGTCTCAATGGCGCCTCAGCGGTAATCACCAACATTACACACTTGTACCATAATGTACTATATCAATTTAATTATTGCTTTCTAACTTATTGTATTCTATTAGGAAATAAGTGGAAAATATATTGTTAGAATTAAAAGCTATCTAATATCCTTGAAATCTGTAAGAAATCATTTGGATATTTAACAACAAATCGTTTCTGTAAACCTAAAATGGTGTCCATTTGTTATCCAGCACAAATTCTCCTTAAATTCTTTTCAAAAGTTATTTACTGTACACTGTGGTGTTACCAAGTCTATGCACCAGCTTATAGCATTATGCTGGCTGGACAAAGGATTTTAATTATCTTTCTTACTGCGTACTGGTATAAATAGAGAGCATAAAATAGCTTTTCAGGGATAAAGAAATCTCGACAGAAAACCTTTAGTCAATCGTACATAATTTACCTACCTACAAACCTTCACTTCATTTGATTTGTTTTTATTTTGATTTTCCGTTTTCGTACTATATTATGATTGCTAATTACTTTAGTTTTGTTTTCAGGAATAATAATGCCGTTTAAAATAATCAAAACCGTTGAAAAAGGAAAGGAAATTAAGATTAACAATTGTTCCAAGTGGTTGGGAGCATAATGGCATTTTGAGATGGCCAGGAAAAAAAGTTTCTCTAAAATTGCTAATAAAAAGTGACAAATCGACACCTCTGCCAGACTGGACTAAAATGGAGTGCACAGTCAAACGGTCATCTATTCCTACTTACAATAAAGCTGAAGAAGTCCTTGAAACAATGTTGAACTGTAGTGATACGTCCGATTATCCAGATGATGAGGAAAGAGTAATAATACACAGCAGCGTTGATTACAATTCCGAGGCAGCTAGTAGCTATGCTATTTTTAAATTGTATATTTTTAATAAATTCTTCCTTGTCTTCATGTGTACTTAATTCAAATTCGTCTCTGTCGGAATCCATTAAACGTATGGAATTCTGTTTGTGCGACGCTTTCTCTTTACTGCAGCTTGGTTCATGAAAATCCTGATTATTATAAGCATCAATATTTTGATCAAATCTATTTGTGCGGAACCCTCACTATGCGTAAACGACACTGGCTTGTAAATATCAATCAGTACTGCTCCTTTGCAATACTGACGTAATTTAAACACCAAAACACCAATAATCTAGATTTACTCTTAAATAACACCGAAAGCTGTAAAATAGCTGTCAGCTACACTTTATGCATTGGCATTAGGATAGAGTAAACCTATTCCAATTTACAACTCAAGGTGAATTAATGATTATCTTATAAATGTAGCGGCATTTGTAGAGATTACATACCCACTTTTAATCAGCCATTAACAAGCTCGTTGAAGTAGAATTAGAATAGAATTAGTGTACACCAATTAAAAGCCAGTGGCATTATTCGATACTTCAATGCAGCCCGCACCAGTACAAGAGAGGTAAACTTTTCGTATTAACCAGTCGTTAACAAGCTTTGGACATCTAAACCAGCTAGTAGTATCACTTGCAGCCAAAAGATGGACTAGATCATTTTAAAATTCTACTTAAATGCTTTTAGTATATTTTTTCGCGATTATAAAGTCATTAGTCAGCTATGCTGTTTAATAGTGTATAATCTTTCCCTAATACAGTCTAAAGACTCGTCCTATCCTTTAGTACATCTGCATAAAAGCTGTAGACTGTAATGTAGCTTCTTTATGACCTAATTCATCGCTAATGTGCTACTTGGGCGGTTGGTCAACTCTTCACGTGACCAGAGGGCTGGCCTATTTTTTGGCCAAAGAATCAGCATTGCCATACAACGTGGCAATGCTGCCAGCGTTTTGGGCACGTTTTCTGTTGACAGCGATGCGGACGCATTTTTTGATGCCCTTTGGTTATTTCTCCTCCTTTTTATATACTTGTACAGACGCCAGCACATCAAGCTACCCGAAACTGTCAAATTTTCCCAATCAACTTTGAACCTTATACTTAGCTATAAAGTTGAAAATCTATTAAAGAAATTTGACAGATTGTAGTAGCTTGATGTGCTGGCGTCTGTACATATTATTATTTTAAGACTGTTAGCTTTTTATGTTATGTAAACACTTTAAATAAATGTAAGTAGGTACTCCTCTGCTTAACTCTTTGGACATTAGAGGAGTGATGATGTGTTTCCAAACACAAGTTCGATTCTCCACAAATTAGAAGAAATGCCTTGGAGTGGATTCACGAGTTCAGTGCTACGGGTGTAAGTGGGAGTCGAACTCAAGACCTCTCGCTCGCCCAGGCCGCGCTGTAACCTTTGAGATGTTCATCATCTGCCTGTCTTTTTCCAACTAATTATGTTGGGGTTGGCTTCCAGTCCAACCGGATACAGCTGAATATCAGTATTTTTCATACTCCACAACCAAGTTACTGGGTAATTACGATACCCCTTGGTAAGACTGGGTAGCTGAGTGAAGTAAAAACTTAAAATCAAAGGTACAGAACCTCAGCTATCCTTTATCAGCTTACTTAATAACTCCATGCTATCAAAATTACAAAGTAATTAAAGTTAAATGCTGCAATAACAAAATTATGTAACAACAGCTGTATAAAAGCCGCCATCTTTTAATCAAAATATAGTTCTAAGTTATTTATTCAAAGGCCAAGGAGATGGCATACAGCCTACTTTCATTCAGCCTTTTTGTTTTATTAATCGGTTTTAGCCAAGTCCTGGCCATAGACAAGACTAAGATTGTGAAAACGAAACAGGGTAAAGTAAAAGGGTACTTAGCTTCTAATGAATTATACTATGAATATTGTGGAATTAAATATGGTGTTATCAAAGAAAGATATCGGGTAAGTTATTCATTTTTTATTTTAAAATAGTGTTGACAGTTTTCCAGCTTCTTCTAAGAAATTAAATCAATGTGATAATAACTAGGTACGGACAATATGGACGATACGGACGATAAATACTACGAACGAACGACGGATCGGTCGATTAGATATAGAGATAAGTAATAGACGAATGTCTGCATTGCATTGCATTGTTTCTTAGGTGTATTGCGTAAAGTAATGAGACGTTCTAGTTGTAATGCCTATGAAAAGAAGTAAGTATAATAAACAAAAAACCTTTGCGGTCGGAGGACCGTCAGGAAGTCAGGACAATTAGGAACGAAGTTCCCTACATGATACTCGCATGCATACACTCACATAAACTCGTAAAGACACAGAGAGAAAGAGAAAGCTCGCTCGAAAACCATGAGAACGACACCCATGATGAACAATTTGAAAATGTTCGCAGCCACCATCTTGGATTTTAGCCGCGCTATAGAGCTACGTTCGTTCGTTTTTTATAAAGTGTGTACGGACGCCAGCACATCAACCTACCACAATCTGTCATTTCTTTAATAGATTTTCAACTTTATCGCTAAAGCATAAGGTTCAAAGTTGATTGGGAAAATCTGACAGATTGTGGTAGGTTGATGTGCTGGCGTCTGTACCTACGGTTTCTTATATCTGTAAACCTATTACTTATGTCAATGATTCCAACTCACCACTTTGTACGTAAAAGAGATATTTCATTATAACACTGACTATCATAATTCATAAGGCATTACAGCCAAGTTCTAACATATAGTGACCTATTATAATTATATTCATAACTAGCTGTCAAAAAATAATAATGTGTCTTTTATTAATATAAATATTGCTAATTCTGTTTCTAAAATAAAAGCCGAAATTACTCCTTATAACATCAGCTATCTGCCAGCGAAATCTCGGTCACATCAAAATCGGTCCAGCCATTTTGGAGATTAGTCGGAACAAACAGACAGCAAAAAATTGTAAAAATGGTGGTTTTGTTTTAAGTACCGTGTATACTTTCATATGCATTTTTAGTAAAAACGCTGTTATTTTGACATTACAACCGACGCTTCAATTTTATTTATTTGCATAGAAGATTTAAAATATTTACACCATTACCTATATCTAAATAAATAGTACAATAATTTATTCTTCCACAGGCACCCAAAGAACCGCCATCACACAAAGGAATCTTCAACGCAGACAATCGCCTAGTCCTATGTCCTCAATTCCCAGCCAACGACCCTCTCTCCGCCCCTAGCGAGAATGAAGACTGTCTCGTCCTCAACATCTACGTCCCCATCTCCTATAACGACACCTTACCTGTCATGGTCTTCCTTCATGGTGGGGACTTTGGCATCGGCAGCAGCTCCCCAGTTTTCTACGGCCCCCATTATTTGGTCAGCCATGGGGTCATTGTCGTTTCGGTGAACTACAGGCTAAATGCTCTCGGGTTCTTGAACTTGGGTCTTAAGGAAGCGCCAGGGAATGCTGGGTTAAAGGATATCAGAGCAGCTTTGAGATGGATTAAGGGTAATATTAAAAACTTTGGCGGTGATGAGGACAATGTAACTGTCTTTGGGCATGGCAGTGGTGGAGTTTCAGCTATTTATCTGACTCTTTCCGAGTCTTGCAATGGACTTTTTAACAGGATCATTTCTGAGAGTGGAAGTCTGTTTACTCCGAAATCTTTTGATGCGAACCCTCTAGCTACTGCGTCTCAGGTTGCTAAATCTCTTGGAGTGAAAACTCTAGATCCTGAAGAACTGTTAAACATTTATACTGATGTACCAATTAATAAGCTTGAAGAAGCAATTGGGAATCAAATGAACAGCAAATCTGTATTTTTACCTTCAGTAGAAGAATATTTGGATGACGATCCTTTCTTATGCGATACTCCTTTTAATATCTTGACTTCGGAGTCCTTCAATGCAGCTTCTGCAATATTTGGCTTAAACACGGTTGAAGGGCTAACGTCCACTTTAGACTACTACACAATAACCAGCCAAATGGACAGAATCAAGAACGAAGACTTCACAGTCCTCGATCAAAGAAGTTTCAATGTAACAAAAAAAGAAAAAAATGAGGTCCGAGAGATATTGAAAGATACTTATTTTGCCAATATAAGTTCGGAAGAAAATGTTATCGGTGGTTTGATCAATTTGAATTCCGATTTCGCTTACGTGGGTCCAATGTCCCTTTTTGTTGAAATGTACACGAATAATTCAGATGTTGATGTGTACCAGTATATTTTCAATCATATGGGATATAGGAATTTGGGAAGGCTACTGACAAATACTAGTCTGCCAGCTACAACGAATATGGATGAACTGTTTTATCTGTTTGAGCTTGAAAGATTGCCTTTACCTATGTATGAAGATGATGCAAGAATAGTGACCTTCATGACTATGATGTGGACAAACTTTGCTAAGTATGGGTGAGATGTTTTGCTTTTAATTATGTATTACTAGTTTTCGTTTTGATATTGGCAGCCTAGCAGTTAAGGCGCAGATAGGCAAGTGAGAGGTTGAGATATTGAATTCCATGCGTAGCAAAAATTTCAAACTTGTAATGGAAGTGCCATTACAAGCATATTTAGCATGGCAGGTGGAGTTAATTGGAATATCAAACCTCGCAATCTCGCTATTAGTATTTTGCTAAAAGACACAAGATTGAATAGGTATGTATTGTTTACTTTGCAACTTTCTGATGATTCTCGATGTAATTGCCCTTTGCGACGCTTGGCGGTGGTTTGTTGGTGCTTCGTCTTCTCAATTTTACGAAGAAAATCATTGCCCTAGCAGTCACACGCTAGACTTGGCCCTAAGCGGACGTCAAATTAAAAACGCCAATTACGAATTTATTACAACTATGAATAATAGCAGCATAATTATTATATTTTCTTTCAGGTCACCAACTCCAGAAGCAGCCAACGGAGAATGGTTGCCATACCCCCACAACCTGGCCATCACTCTAGAACCGCAATACGTCGCACCACTGACCCCAGAAAGAGCTTACTTTTGGCGCTCTCTCTATTATAAATATGGCGCCGAAATTGAGCGGGAAAACTGACAGTGGCATCATAGTGTATGGTAGGCGGGAATTTAGATTTTAGTGAATTAATAAATATAAAATGATGTAAATAAATGAAGTACATAGGTAATGAATATTATTTTGTATTCTTATTTTTTTTAATTAACAAGAATACACAGATCCACATATTACTGGATCATCTGCATCATCTGCCTAGCCTTTCTCCAACTATGTTGAGGTCGGCTTCCAATCTAACCGGATGCAGCTCAGTACCAGTGTTTTACACGGAGCGACTGCCTATCTGACCTTCACATTACTGGGTAATACGATACCCCTTGGTTGTCAGACTTCCGGGCTTCTGACTAACCATAACGACTGTCAAAGATCCACGAATGCCAGCCGGGAACAACGGCTTAACGTGCTGCACTGGGGTTTCGGTATGTAAAGATGATCACCCATCCACAGACCGACCGCAGCAAGCGTAGCTTAACCTGATCGGTCGACCTATACGGCTGTTATTGGTTAATAAATAAAAAACTGTTTCCTACGATCACTTTTATTAGAAAATCTACGCAAAAATAATAAAATACATATTATACATTCCTTGTGCAAATCTTAAAATACATTCTAGAGATATACAATAATATAAAATGTTAATTTCAACAATTTTTTTCTTATATTTTAATGAGTACTTAGGTTAGTATACTATATTTGAATATCCAAAAATTAATAACACGCATAACCAGCGGTGCTATTCTGTACAAATCTCACCGTGAAAACTTAGGTGAAGTGAGTGTGGAGTGAAGATCTGTATTTATCTACCTGTGTTAACAAATAAAATTGATTTGATTTGAGTGAGCTGTCAATTGTGCCAATTCCTAGCAAAAACAAACTCACTTCATCTAAGTATTCACGGTTCCCGTAATTAAAATCGTTCAAAATCTAGTCGCAGTCTCATCTCGGCGACAAATAAATGTCAAAAACTTGTCAAAGTGTAGGGAAAGTAGAGGTATTTTTTGACAGATTGAGACTGAGATCAGACTGTGAACGTTGTTAAAAATTACGAGAATTGCCCCTCTGAATTCCTTGAAGGCAGAGTTGTACAGACGCCAGCACATCAAACTACTACAATCTGTCAAAATTATTTAATAGATTTTCAACTTTATCTCTAAAGTATAAGGTTCAAAGTTGATTGGGAAAATTTGCGATTCGGGTAGCTTGATGTGCTGGCGTCTGTACCTATAATACACCCACATTTCGCCAGTTTTGTTTAAGTCCCATGTAATATTTGCAAGCCTATTGCTATCAACCGGATAAAAATCCAGAAAACGAACTACTAAGTACAGCAGTGCGATTCTGTAACCATCTCACCGTGAAAACTTAGGTGAAGTGAGCGTGGAGTGAGCTGTCAATAGTGTCAATGTCTAGCAAAATCAAACTCTGCACTTCACCTAAGTTTTCACGGTGAGATTTTTACAGAATCGACCGGCTGATTATCCAAATCAGCGGTGCGATTCTGTAAAAATCTCACCGTGAAAACTTAGGTGGAGTGAGCGTGGAGTGAGCTGTCAGTAGTGTCAATTCCTAGCAAAAACAAACTCACTTCACCTAAGTTTTCACGGTGAGATTTTATTTAACAGAATCGACCGGCTGCCGCTGTAAATTTTTGTCGACACCGAGGCCCAAAGAAACTGACGAACTCTCCCGACCAGCGCCCTAAATGCGTAACAAAATCACAAATCAAATGCGAAAAAGCAAATAATGCGAAAAAATGCGCAATGTGAATGCGTATCAATCACAATCTGAAGCATTTTGAAGGATACCTATTGCTAATCCCTTGCTCTAAGCATATGTTCCAAAAAAAATGCTCAACAACGCAATGAATGTTGTCGAACTGTCAAAATCAAAGCTATTGCTACTGTTGAGTGTTTCGCAATTACCGCGCAGTTTTAAACTCATACAGCGCTTTAAACTCATACAATGCGTGCCACGAAAGATGAGACTTGACACACCACGTGGTTTGACTTGCGCAGAACACGATTTTAGGTATCTTTAGCGGTATGAGGTCTGAGTGCGGGACGAAAGCGGACGTCATAGGGGCAGCGGAAAGAGCGGGGGAGGCGGGGTCAAGTCTCATCTTTCGTGGCACGCATTGTACAGCGCTTTAAACTCATACAGCGCTTTAAACTCATACAGCGCTTTAAGCTCTTACAGCGCTTTTAACTCATACAGCGCTTTAAACTCATACAGCGCTTTAAACTCATACAGAGCTTTAAGCTCATACAGCGCTTTTAACTCATACAGCGCTTTAAACCTGACGAGGCCGCGAGTCATGAATTTTATGTAGTACAATCCTAGTTACTAACTCGAAGTCGACACAGTGTTGTTCAGGCTTAAAGGAATTGGAATTGAAACGCGAAATCCGTAACAAATATTCAAAAAAGCCGGTTTTAACTGGTTTACACCGGTTTTTCACAACATAAAATCAACGGTTACTCGTTGTATTATTTTGATACAATACTAGACTAGTTAGATAGTTAGTAGGTACTTTTAATTGGACCTTTATTAAATTCGGAGCAATGCACAAGCACCTTCTGTATGTTGTCGTAGGTTTTAATAAGCTTCAAAGCCTGCGTCATTCAAACGTAAATATTAAAGTATTTATTTCTACTTATTGTTGACATGATGTTATGTATTGACCAGCACATCAAACTACAACAATCTGTCAAATTTCTTTAATAGATTTTCAACGTTATCGCTAAACCATAAGGTTCAAAGTTGATTGCGAAAATTTGATAATTTCGAGTAGCTTGATGTGATGGCGTCTGTACTTCTGCTAATCGCAATACCTATTGATAGGCATAATCAGCCTATAATGTTCCCACTGCTGCGACACATGCCTCCTTCGAGAAGGAATGAGCTGTAATCTACCACGCGGGCCCAGTGCGGGTTGGTAGATGTCACATGTCTTCGAATTTTTGGTTCTAGGACATGCCGGTTTCCTCACGATGTTTTCCTTCACCGTTTTGAGAGCAGTGGTGATGAAATAATTCACACAAAGTAAAGTGCCTGACTGGGTTCGAACCTACACGCTGTAACTCGTAAGTCGCGCCTTTACCACTGTGCCTCACTGCTCTCACATAATGATAAAATAAATATAAGTTATTATTTTAGTGACTATAGTTACCGCAAGATGAAACTAACTAATATAAAAATTATATCCTGTACTTTTACAAGAAAGGCCACTTTTCCTTGTTTTTACCTAATGCTTACTAACTACTAAACGCCGACGGCGTATTTCATAAACATCTTATCAATAATACATGTTTCAAATTTTCGTCGTAAAAATTACATTCAAAATACATTTTCCATTTTTGACTTTTACACTTTTCCAAATGCAAAAAGCCCGATATCCAAACTTTCCAACCAGAGACAACAAGATTTAACGCAAAGGTACAAACCCTTGCAGCCTTCAACTCGAGCTGTCGCTGTCACTGTCACTAGAGTCGTGCTTCTTTTTGTTTCTCTTTTTGTCTCTATGCCTGTCATCATGTTTATCTCTATGCCTAGGACTTCTTTTCGGGCTGTCCCTTCGCACCCGATGATGTCAAATACCTGAGTCGTCGGTCGTGTGGTGAACGTTATTCATGGATTCTTCAGAACTCTCAGATTTTTGCTTTTTCTTGCTTCTGTAAAAGGAGGTTTTAAGTTTTAATATATAATACATAGAATGAAGTAGGTATATGTACAGTCGAATACGAAATTACTTAAAGTTCGTTTTTTAATCCCAGAGACTAATCTGACAGGTGTAATGTCAAACTTCTATACTAAAAAAAGGCAAACACAAAAGACTTAAATGTCAGATTAATCTCTGGGATTAAAAAATGAACTTTAGTAGGTACATGAGAGTGTGTCGTATGCGAATTAGAGCGAGGCCTCACGGGCGTTACGACGTCGCAGCGCCGCGCGCCGCCCGCGAGTGCCATACGAGCGCTGCGATAGCTTATCCCGACGTCGCACCTGCACGACGTTGAAGTCCACCTTCGATATTCTAAAAAATACTGCGCTGCGTTCCGTTGTCGCTCTGTCATCTCACTGCAGCACCCCTTCCTGCTTCGTCTCCCTCGGCCCATGTCCGATGCGCTCGCGTTCCGTCGCCACACGTCGTTTTAACGCACCGTGTGGCATGACGCTCAAATTTATATTTAGAATTAGGAACGTCACCGCTCAGGCGTCGCAGCGCATTAGCAACGCCCGTGTTGCGACGCCCTAATTTGAGTAACTGACGGACCTCGTTAAACTTTGCTCATTACAGCCGCTTTATCTTATAGGTCACATATCCAGCTTTATTGTGTGTACCCAATGTGTCACCTGTGTGTGTGTTGCACCATATTGTGCCCGTTACACAGAACACGTTTAAAAGTGGCTTTAATTTTACCCGCATTTTAACTAAAACTTACCAGGGAAGAGAAGAGCTTACCTACACCACAATAAGCGACATTTTCATGTAAAAATTTATCCATAAAGTTATGCTACGGCTGGTGAAAAAGGTCACTCACCCCTTCTTCTTTTCATTTTCTGTAGATATTTGATCTTTAAATAACTTCGATAGCTCCAGTTCTTTGATTTCATCCGAATTTGTCAAGATTATCGCTCTGAAACAAAACAAAGTCAAATGCTCAAACACAATTTACACAACCACACAACCCAATTATCTTGCTGTCTCTTTCACTTTTAAGTGTGTACCCGAATCTCTTTAGCATGGCAATAGCGGTCATTGCCCTTTTGCTAATAGGTATCTCTCCGTAGGAACCCAAACAATTAACTATGTGTGGTTTTTTGTTATTAGAACATGTTGAAGATCACGATAGATATTGATTCAGGACGTTAACGAACTTTATTTCAGTTTTTTAAATAGAGAATGCTAAAAAAATGTGTGATCTTCTTGTGTAGCAAAAAGATATTTTTTTTTTTGTTAGAAATTAATGTCTCGATAATTATTTTACAGAATATCTTTTTTATTAAGAGTAGTCAAATGTTGTTCACGCTTTGTCTCAAACTAAACTGAATAGGGGTATAGAGTGCCTAGGTAATGCCTAATAGCTAAGCACTCAATCAGGGCTGGTGAAAAGGTGTAAATTAACAAAACAAATAACTATATGTACGAGTATCTAATGGCCTACACGACTATCCAAACAGATGAGCTATACTATCCTATAATACCTGCTGATACCATCCCCACCCCCATCGTTTGCCGCGCCCTGCTAGTGTGGGGACGATTAAAATATATCGATAGTCATGGTCGATAAAAATGAGGCATTTTAAAACTAGATTAGAAACTACTCTTTTGAAGACAGAGAGAGTATTCAGTGGAATCTATCATAAAATAATTTAATATTACCAGAAAGAGTTAAAGAGTCAGTAAATCAGAAAGCTGAAGCTAGTCACTAGTTGATGTGGATGCTCGCGCTGCTCTCAGCAGGTTGAGAGTAGGCGAGCATCCAATATTTGCCGGTGTAAAACATGGAATAACCATCGTTCGTCCTCATTGTAAAATCTACAGGGCGTAAAAAGACCCATCATATAGCAAACTAAGTAACATTGCAAAAAAGAATTGCTGAGAAATTACAAGCAAATTTTAGTTGAATTATTAATTAAAATTTGACTTTATTGTATTAAAATTTGCTGTTTGTGGTAGTGCGCATTGTAACGGTACAGGGGTCGTGGGGGTATTTAAAGTTGTGTTATTATAATATCAAAAACTAGTTTTGGTAAAAAAAAACATCAGTAAAAGCTGGAAAAGTTTTGACCTTCAATAACTCCATTACAAGAAGGTTCCTAGGTATGGTCCAGTACAGTGTCGATAAGTGTCTTTTTACACTCGTTATAGCCAATCAAGTGAATTAGTAAAATATTACTTATTGAAAAAATATTGATATGAATATGAAGGTACGCAAACAGGATAAACGCTCAACAAAATTAAACGCAAAACAGTGTTAAAAAAAAACAAAAAGCAATTAAACAATCATAACATCGACATTCCATCCATCGATACTTCTCCTCAACACTAGCGAAGGTTGATTTGAACGGGTTTATGTCAAGGTGATGACCGTCCGTCCCTCGCGACCCCACAGCTCTATGGTATAGTCATAGTGTAGCTATAGCTTGGGCTATAGTATAGTTATAGCCAATCCAAGCCAATCGCTGTGGGGTCAAGCCTTTTGTCCGGATGAAAAGGGAATTATACTAAGGTGACTCAGAGGTACGGTTGTATGTTTGAAATGGAATGACGGAATTTGGGAGTACTTTTTTTAATGGATTGTGGAAAAGAGGTTTTGTGTTTATTGTCTTTATATTATATTTATTATATTCTTATATTTATTTTTATATTATATTTTTTTTTTTGTGTCTATGGATGTAGGTACAAAAATAATGAAAGGAAGGAGGGAAAAAATCTTCTGATCACTACGTTTCACAAATAGATTGGAGATTAAGCATATTTTTATTATTAGAGTGTGCATGGAACTAGTAAGTTTTACGTAGTATTAAATGGATAAATCTTTTCGAGACATAAAAGTATACGGCTAATTGTCTATGCAACATGCAACTAAGGAATTTGCTTATTCGTTTATTTAAAATTAGAACATCAAACATGGAATTCGTAACAGTTTTTAACAATCCGAAGAACAATTTATTATTTGCATGATGTCGTTGCGCATGCAAAAGTCGCTATGTGTTTTTAGTGAACTTATTTGAGGTATATAACTTATTATTACACTTAGCGTGTTTATACGGAACTTTCGATGTGTGAATATCATATAGTTACATTCCGTAACTCTTTAAATATTGCACTTATCACATAGCTGTTTTTAAAGTATGTGTGTATTGAAATAACGATTAAAATTGCATAAAGAACCGAAAATAACTAAATAACACATAGCGACTTTTGCACGCGCAACGACGATGAGTATTTCAGCCACTATAGCTACGAGTGCTACGCCGTAGCCGATGCGTAGATTAATTATCCGCTACGCAGCTACACCGTCGTAGCGCGGGCTACATCACACTATCACATAATAATTAATTTAGTGTAAAAGAAAGTTGCTCCGCGCTGTGTGTAAGCTTAGATCTTCTAAACTACGCAACGGATTTTAATACAGTTTTCAGCAATAGATAGAGTGATTCAAGGGGAAGGTTTATATGCATCAAATACATGCATATTATGGTAGAGAAAAGCCGACAAATTCAAAGATTTGTAATGTGATGTCGTACCAAACATATTTAACGCTGGCTAAACCTTACGAGATAGATCAAATTAATGTACTACGGAATTGTATATTTTAAAAAGATCGATAAAAATACCGCGATGGCATAATGTGTTTATCTTTTACATATTACAAAAAAAATATGGGTTATTTACCAAGCTATTTTAAACAATACAGTATTATTCATTATCCAATTAAATACATTAGATCATACGTTGTTCATTTCATGTAGATCAAAATTGCCCTGTACAGCAATAATTAAAATTAATATCTTAGAAGATATCAGAGATTTAAAAAGCGGGGGCAGAGCGACTCGCGGGGCGGTACGAAATTCGCCGTGTCAGCTAGTCCATACTAATATTATAAATGCGAAATTGTGTCTGTCTGTCTGTCTGTCTGTTACCTCCTCACGGTTAAACCGCTGAACCGATTTAGATGAAAGGTATAGAGATAGTTTGAGTCCCGGGGAAGGACATAGGATAGTTTTTATACAGATATTCCCACGCGATTGAAACTTATGCGGGTGAAAGGGGGGGGCGTAGCTGGTTGCTTAATAATAATGATAATAAGACATTTAATTCAGACGTAGTCCATTTACTGTTAGTAACACACAAACATCGCACACACAAAGTATATATAAATAAATAAATAAACCTTATAAAACTATTGTTAGTACATACAAAAACAAAGCCACAGAAAGGAATAAAAATAAAAATCACAAAGTGGCACCGCACAGGAGTGCCAGTCTATGCCAGGCCCTGGACGCGACCACCCGCAGTGTGTAGTCGCATCCAGTGCCGCCACATCGGCGAGTCCCATCGACCCACGAACACGCTCAGAAGGCTGTATATCTCCGTGGGCTTAATATGTCCGAAAAAAATGTCTGCCCAACATCGTAAATAACGCTATTATCGTTGTTAAGCTGTCAAAATAAAGTCAGGCAATTGCCCCGCTGTACAATGCGTGCCACGAAAGATGAGACTTGACCCCGCCTCCCCCGCTCTTCCCGCTGCCCCTATGACGTCCGGTCCCGCCCCGCACTCAGACCTCATACCGCTAAAGATACCTAAAATCGTGTTCTGCGCATGTCAGACCAGGTGGTGTGTCAAGTCTCTTCTTACGTGGCACGCATTGTACGCTGATGCAAGTGTCTCGTCAAAGTCAAAACTAAATTACTTTTAGACGAATTTTATTTGGACAATAAAGTGTGATTGACAATGGAACAACGCGATTTTCCAACCTACAAATATTAACGAGAACCAGAACAAGAAAACTATTTTCAATAGAGCAAGATGGGGGTCAAGTCGAATGGCATGCAACTAGGGAGGGCTATAAAAAACAAATAAATAAGAATCGTTTATTTTGGAACAATAACAGATAGGTACAATCATAAAAATAGTTAAGCGATGATAACTGCAAAAGTTAATAACTGTGGCGCAGTTATCAACGCCCGGCTCCTAGTGAGAGGGCAGTTCGTTCCAGATAAGAAAAATATATTTTTTAACACCCTTGCTCGTAAAGCTGATGTAATTCCACCGGTTTTAAATATGTAAAGAGGGTCATAACAAACGCGTGTGTTATCAAAGCAAATAGTTAAGTTATAGTCCATACAAATTCCATAACAGTATTATTTGCCATTTCAAATTTGGAACTGATCGCCGCCGCACGACTCCAGCTAGTAAGCAGCGCGCTGTTGCTATTCAAATTTCGAACTAATCGCCGCGCGGCGCCAGTCAGTAGGCAGCGCTGGCGCGCTGTTAAAATGGCGGGAAAGCAACAGTGTGCATTCACAGATTGAGTTTATTTAAAATAAAATAAAAATTACAACTAATGACGAATTACAATGCTCTTCTGCCGCCTTTCAAGAAGTTTCGTCGTCTCCAACATTTACCCTAACACAAAACAATGACATTATGAATAGTAATAATAATAATAAAAACATAATTAAAAAACCAACTACAATTACGTATCATTTTAATAATTGTAATTTCACTAACTGTTTCAATAATTAAAAATGAACAAAATATAAAACGTTTTTCTTTTGTTTCCTCGCAAATGTGTTAAAAAACGTCGTACGATATACGTGCGTATTGGTTATAACATGCTCGGCTCAATTACGCCCTCGCCTTCGGCTCGGGCTGAAATTCCGCCTCGCATGTTATAACCATCTTAACGCACTAATATCGTAATGTACTATTATAACATATTTGCTCGTAAAGGGTCTCTTATTTCACCAATTTCAATATCGTAATGTATCTCATTACGCACTTGTGCGGTAATGTAAAGTAAATCGCACGGTTTATCAAGATGCTCCGTCAAAACGAACGGTACTTTTTTAAATCTTAGCAAAGAGTTTTTATTTCAGAAAAGATGTCAACATTTTATGAATAAAATAAACTTTGGGAGATAAAATATAATAAATAAACATTTAATTCTTTAATTTAATTAATTTTGATAATAAATTACAACCATTAATATCTGTAACAAAAAAAATAAAAATTTACTTTATTAATAATACTGGCTGTTTTGTGCCTATGCCTGAAAAAAAAAAGCGCGAACGCGCGCGCAGTAAAAATTATTCCGCGCGCTTTTTCTTTTCGCTGTACTTTTTTTATTTGAAAATGTCGTCAAGTAATGATGAATTTATTAATTCCACACCGCCAGAAGTCTCAGAGGCAGCGAAAAAGGCTACTCTAAGCCTCGCCCGAAAAATCGACCAATAGATACTTACAAGCGTATCAAAATTTCATCATATGGAAAACAAGCAAATATGCAAGTTCAGTCCGAGTTTTATTTATTTCCTCGCAAATATGTTATAAAACGTCGTATGACATACGTGCGCTTTGAAAATTACAGCCTCTGCTTTCTTTTAGCCCTCGCCTACGGCTCGGGCAAGCAATATCGCCTCGGCTGTAATTTTCAACTTACCGCACTTATATCATAATGTACTATTAAACTATTTATAAGTAGTAAAAAAAAAGCAAAGACAATAAAATTACGGGATAAGTGTAGTGTAAGTGTGTATGAGGGAGTGTGTGTGTGTGTGTGAGGGTGAGTTTGTATGTGTATTAGCGTGTGTGGGTGTGAATGTGTTACACTTCCAGGGCCGGATTAACCATCTCGGGGCCCCTATTAGGCACAGCTCGTTTCGGGCCCCCCTTTTTCATACCACAACAACGCAATTTGGCTTTTACCTTATAATGTGAAAAAAGTTTCACTTTTACCGTGGTTTCATAAAACTACACAATCCCCTTTTTGTTTTTTTTTCATTTTTTATTCGGGAGTGCTGGGCCCCTGGTCATAGTGGGCCTCTAGGCACTGGCCTAAAGTGCCTTATGGATAATACGGCACTGTACACTTCCACAAGTTTTTCTGTTGCATCAGAAACGATTCTAGCCAATCACATATGGGACTGCCATACGCTGATGAGGATGATGTTCACCTAACTGAACAGACAGCTGTGCTGCTGGGAGTTTGTTGCGTCACTTCTTCTTCCCGGCTAAAGCACTGGGAAGTGGTGAAGGACGGGCGTGCCGGGGACTGTATTATGTCATTTTGACGTTCGAAAAGTGCTGATTCACAGCCTAATGTCAATAAATGACTTTTGATTTTGAATGGCCGTAGGTACTGGCAATACTGACATACAAGGCCATGTTAAATTGACTGTTGAAACTTCATAGTCGCGATGGGTAGGTACCGATATCTAAAGAAGATAAAACACAAATGTTTTCCTAATCTCTGACCTCTTATTTATAAACGTTGTATAAAGTTAAGTAATGATTGGGGTGGGGTCCGAGTGCTCATGGTCTTTTTAAAGAAATTTCTAAACGGCTGGTTGACACTTCCCGTGACCTAACGGCTGGCTTTTACCTTGGCCAGAGGCTAAGCATCGCCATACAACGTGGTAATGCCGCCAGTCTTGGGTATAACTTACATTATCAGTCGACAGCGATGGGGACGAATTTTTCGACGCTATTTTGTATTTTCTGTATAGTTTTAGTTAGAATTTAATTTTGTTATTTTTAGTAATGACTAGCTTCTGCCCGCGACTTCTTCCGCGTGAAATTTTTTGTTACTCCGACCCACGTCGCAAGCAACGCATCGCCTGCCCGCGCTATACTTCGTTTTTGCTTAGCGTTCCCTTCCTCAAGAATTGGGCTATCAAATTCAAAAAGAATTTTTCAAATCCGACTGGTAGTTCTAGAGATTAGCGCGTTCAACCAAACAAACAAACAAACAAACTCTTCAGCTTTATAATATTAAATAGTAAATAAATAGTATAGATATAGTATAGATTAGCGTCTGGTTAATTTTTTTTTAAATTTAATATGGGTTTTCTCTTGACTCTAGTCTAGGTCAGAGGTGACAGAGACAAAGTCTACGATGGAGTCAGCTTACCCAGAAGAAGCCTGTTCACTCTTACTTTGAAGAGATTCGGGTTGTATGCACTAACTATACATTTTTTGATATGTATTTTAACTAAGCATCGATTTAGGTAAGAAGGATAATTTCAAGTAACAACACTAGGTATTGAGCGGTGGTGGCCGATGAGCTGTAAGGTCGTGGGATCGAATCCTGGCAGGCGCTTTACTTTGTGTTAATAATTTCATCACTGTTGCTCTCAAACGATGAAGGATAACATCGTTAGGAAATCGGCATGTAGAACCAAAAAATCTAAGACATGTGACATCTACCAATCCGCACTGGGCCCGCGTGGTAGATTACGGCCCACACCCTCTCGAAGAGATGAGGCCTGTGTCCCAGCAGTGGGAACATTATAGGCAGAATACACACACACAAACACACACACTCAAAACACACAATACACTAACAGCAACACACAATAACAAACACACACAACAATACACACTACACACACAAAACACACACAACACACTAGGAATAAGCAATACACTCGGTACAAGCGGCCGTTGACCCCATAATCAGCTGTCGTAACTAATACTGACCTGATCCGTCCACCGTCGCCTCTGTCATGTCTCTTATCACTGATCACTGATATGGAAGTCTCGCCGATCTCGTGTTTTTTCTTGTGCTTCTTCGATTTGTGTTTACTGCGAAATAATATTCATAGGTTGAATGATTAAGGCTAAAACCCGTTTGCACAAACAAATCACCATATGCGTTTATAGTGCGGCCGGCGAGAGAATGCGGTTTTGACACCTGACAGTTTCCTCATACAAACGAATACATGCTTTGCGAATTTAATCTTTATTAGCTACTAGAATTGTCGCACTGACAGGTGTCAGGGCCACAATCTTTCGACGGCTAGACTGTAGCTGTAACGAAGCTCTACAATGTTTAACATCTGACTCTGGCAGAATAGACGACATCGGCTCAGTTGTCAAAAAGGAAAAAAATATTGAAAACATGATTTCGTACTTTTTATCTGTCATCTGTCAAACGATTGACAGAACAGAACGATGTTTAAAATTCGTTCGAAACTCTTAATTCGAGTTTTTAAAATAAGTTAATTGGAATATTTGAGGTTTACGAAGTAAGGAGCACCGTAGGCATGTGCTTCTTCTTCGTGTCGCTGCTGGCACGACTGTATTTTATATCTTGTTGGCCCAAAACTTTGCCACTTCCACGGCGTTATAAGTGACAGCGCAGAGGTCACTTTGACTGCGTGTTTTGGAATACAGAGGGCAGGATAGGAGGTAGAGCATGGTTTGTGACATAGCTCTACAATCACACCCTACTGCTGTTCCGTCAAGATATCGCCACTTTACCTGGTTGGACTTACATCTTCCCACTTGTGTCCGAAGACGGTTCAGAGACTACCAAGTGGACCACGGAATGTTACACCCTGCAAAGAGATGCTCCTTTGGTGGTAGATAGTAAGTCAGAGGGGAAAGAGTATCCTGCCACAGTTTGCAACGAGCGTCCGCCGGGATTCCTGATAGAGGCGCTGTCGATTTTAAGATGTGTCTGCTTTTTACCCGACTTCAAAAAAGGAGGAGGTTTTCAATTCGGAAGTCGGTGTCAAAAAACGAAAATGCGAAAACAACGACACCGACTTCCGAAATGAGTTATTTGTCACTTCGTAGTGTTTGTTTTTGGAAGTCGGTTGTTTTTTTTTTGTAAAAAGTTTTTGGCCGTTGCGTTGGTAGCTGTGCGCCAACTATGTGTTTATTGTGTAAATATTTCATTCTCAATCAGAGACTCATAAAAATTTTTAATTTTCACCAGAATTTGACATTTGGGTGTTTAAAAATGCTCTGCATTTGGACAGCCAAGATAGCAACGCACCGTGGTACCGATACCAACAGCTTTTCTCTCTTACCTATGTTTCTTGTCCTTCTCTTTCCTGTCAGGATTCCTATGCTTTGTCTTCTTCCTGTACACGGAGCCTCCGTTACCATCATCGACTGTCTCAAGGTGTAAGACGTACAATCTGTATATTTGTAGCAGGATTACCTGGGAGACAAAAATATAAGGTTTCATTTTCCTCTTCAGCCTTTTCCCAAATGTTGTGGTCTGCCCGAAAGTCTGACAACCAGTCTTACCATGGGGTATCGTATTACCCAATAAGTGGGTTGTGGAGGTCAGGTAGGCAGTCGCTCCAAGTAAAATACTGGTATTCAGCTGCATCCGGTTTCACTGGAAGCCGCGACCCTAACATAGTTGGGAAAAGATGATGATGATGATGTTGTGGTCAGCTTCCAGTCTAAACGGATTCAGCTGAATACCAGTATTTTATATGGAGCGACTGCCTATCTGATGTCCACAACTCAGTTACTAGGTAACACGACAGATACCCCTTGGTATTCGTAAGACTGCTTGTCATACTTTCGGGGTTCTGATTACCCGTAACGACTGTGAAATATCTATGAATGACAGCCGAGGGGCTTTTTTTTCCGGGATGGGAATTCATCAAATGACCTCTTCCGCTCTGGGTGGAGCAGAAGGGAATGTCAGACTCTTACTGACTAAAACCCACCCGTGTTCCTTCCTTAGCCCTTAATTATCCGGGCCAGCGGTAACCCTTTGGACAAGCCCGCTGACCCGGCAGGCCCCTTCAAATGATGCTGACACCTCTTTGAGGCGCGCGTGGAACACGTACGCGCCGTCCGGCACGGGCCTGGTCCTGATCGGACGGTGAGCTACCCATTACTATCCGCCCGCAGGCCCGCGCCAACGCTGGCCGGGAGTCATCACGCGGCTTCCGACGCCCGGAGCGTTTCCCGGTGAGGACATGCGTCAGGCGGTAGGTGAGGGCGCCGTGACGCCTCTCTAGCCACTCCTTAAAGAGCACATGGTCGGGGGCTTTACTTGCTTTCTGAGGCATGGAGGGTTCACTCTCACGAAGGTTCTATTTTGGACGCGTGGATTATTTTGTATTGTTCAACATTGTTCTTTAGGATAATCACCAAGATCTTTGGAAGATCACAAGCTTTATAGACCGTATACTAACTACGTGACGTACCAAACTGAATTAATGCACGTTATGAAAGTAGATTGTTCAGAATCGTTTACAGAATCGATTTCTGTCAGTTTTAATATAGGTCAATGTTATCTCCCGCTGTAGGTACAGTCAAAACAAACCAAAATGGACGAAGCACCTACTACGCAAGACCCTTATACTTGTGCAACTACAACCAAGGAACGATCACCGATATTGGTAAGTAGGTACACTGACCTGCAAGGTAGTAGTGTATGTGCGTGCGTAGATTTGTAATGTGACCACAATTTTCTCCCACAATCAGTATAACTTATTTAATAATTAATAAACAATGTTTTTTTATAAAACACACACACGCACACACACTGAATTTATACTATTATATAAATATTAGCTTCTGCCCGCGACTTCGTCCGCGGGAAATTTCTTGTTCCCCCGACCCACCCCGTCGCATCGCATCGCCTGCACGCGCTATTACTTGGTTTTTGCTTAGCGTTCTTTCTGACTTTTTTCTTTTTGCTCGGCTCCTAAAGGCCATAGCGTGATGTTAAATAACCTATAGCCTTCCTCAAGAATTGGGCTATCAAATGCAAAAATAATTTTTCTAATCCGACTGGTAGTTCCAGAGATTAGCGCGTTCAACCAAACAAACAAACAAACTCTTCAGCTTTATAATATTAGTATAGATAGTATAAATTCAGTGTGTGTGCCTGTGTGTGTTTGTGTAATTCAGTGTCATTGTAACATGAGGGTTTTCTGAAATGACGTTCGCTAGGTGGCAGCACTGGCACGTCAGGTCCAGGCATCTGTCAAAGAGCCTATATTTTCTTTAATCATGACGGAATGATGAACGAATGAATGAATCGAATGATGAACGTCATCATATATTTTGTATTGGGAGACCTCTTGTCACAGTGGTGCCAACTGGTGTCGTAAATTTTCACGAAAACCCTCATTGGAGTGTTTCGTAGTACCCATAGATTTTTGAAATAATCACTCTGAATGTTTAAAATAAACAAACATTATTAGCAACAAGTAATACGCAAGTTTTAAAATATAGAGATGTCACGTGATCAACTTTGAACGATATCTCGGAAACGTGACACTTTACGGGGTTTGGTCCTATTATGTTTTCTGCTTGCATTGATGTCACCTATCCATTTATAGGTAAAATGCGTGGCCGCCATTTTGCAAAAAAACAAAAATCAAAATGGCGGACAGGAAGGCTGCACATAAAAATCTTCAATCCCCTATAAAACACAATAACAACTTACCAATGTATTCTTACAAGTGAAGAATATATTCATATAGCTGATAATCTTGTAATGACAGATGATGAGGAGTCTGAACGCCAAGAAGGGCGCGTCTTGAAGAGCTATGTTCATTATAATGGCACAAACTTCTATAGAACAGCAGCAAGCTCGGCTATTTCTGTGGGGGGAAGTAAGAAAGGGGTTAGCTCAACGGTAAACTTGTGCATTAAAACCTCTTTATTATCTTACTTAGCACAAATGCCTACAACAATGTATGTATAATATTAAAAAAGGATGTTTGTTCTGTTTTTAAATAAAAACTGCAGTGCGATTCTGTAACCATCTCACCGTGAAAACTTAGGTGAAGTGAGCGTGGAGTGAGCTGTCAATAGTGTCAATTCCTAGCAAAAACAAACTCACTTCACCTAAATTTTCACGGTGAGATTTTTACAGAATCGACCGGCTGATTATAAAGTGTTATCATAAAAGCTTTGTTGACTCTTTGTTAGCGTAGGTAGATTGTGTCAACTGCTGAAGTTAGTGTCCTGAGTTCAATTCAATTAAGTATTTAATAAGTTACTAGACATATTTCCGTAGTTGCCCTGAATCCTTATTGCGCAAACACACTATCATTCACAATCTGAATCATTTTGAAGGATACTGCGAATCCATTGCTTTATGTGTTAGAAAAATGTGGCCCTTTGATGGGACAGCATTCATTGCGTTATTTACATTGTTGACAACGCAATGAATGCTCTTGAACTGTCAAAATTAAAATGACAGCCATTTTTACTGTTAGCGTGTTACCGTCAGTGGTTACGCAGTTATAGTAGTCTGTAATTGTGTCCAGTTTACAATAGCAAATATAGCAATATGCTGACCGCTAATTACGTGGGAGTTAAAATGGACTGGCAAATTGAGAAGGTATTACGTAGCTGAACATTATAGACACGTGCTTGAAAATTATAAGCCATACACTTGTACTCTTAAAACAGGAACACAGCAAATTTGGTTGACGGAAAAAATTGAAAACATTCAGGGAGTAGATGAACTATTTTCAGGTATTTTCTTTGGTTCCTAAATTCATAAATGGAATACACAAAAAAGCTGCAAAGCGTGAAAAATATGATAGTTTTTTTTCTGAGTGTATATTTGAATGTTTAGTCGTTTATCTACATCCTGCACCATGTTTTATAAACTGGTTTTAACCGAATATCCATAAAAAGTTTTTTGATTCTTACCAGACTAAGCGCGCATTCCACCAAACTTTTATACAAAGAAAAGTCATAAACTGAGAATAAATTTTGAATTTTTGACAGTTCTTCCATACAAAAACTGTCAGACGTCAATTTTATTCCACGAATAAAAATATCTGTCGTTTGAAAAATTAGCCCCTAGGGCTGATTTTACCAAAGTTAGATATCTTTTATCCGCGAAATAAAATTGACATCTGAGAGTTGTAGTATGGAAAAACTGTCAAAAATTCAAAATTAATCCTCAGATAAAATTAACTGGTGTTGGAAAAATCAGCCCTAAATTATTAATATTATTGTAAGTATAGAGTAAACACGGACAAGGTACCTACCTTAATATTGTACAAAATGTAATGAGTTAATTAAAATAAAATTATGTCAGTATATGTTCGTTAAAGCAACATGTATTTATTTATGTATACAAAAATAACTTCGATTAGAAAAAGGGAGTTTCATAGCACAATTTTTCTTTTGTTTTTATTCTCGTGCATTTGTTCCGCCACTGGCACTGAACAAAGCTGCAAACCAATAATTTTCTTGACAAACTAAAAAAAAAAAGAATAAAGAATCCTCTTTTATGTTCAATGCTTGAGGTTGCGAAACGCCGAAGGAAAACATCGTGAGGAAACAGACATGTTCTAAAACCAAAAATTTGAAGACATGTGACATCTAAGTACCAACCGGCACTGGGCCTGCGTGGTATATTATATCCACTCCCTCTCTACGAGAGGAGGCCTGTTCCCCAGCAGTGGAAAAATTATACGCTGATTATACTTGAGGTTAAAAAAAAAAACAGAAAAAAAAAACAAAAAAAAAGTATTTTGACATAAAGCTCTCCCTTCTCCAACTCGACCGACTTACAAAAAGTGCTATAGTGTGTCATGAGCATCGCGTGCAGGTGTTACATTTTACGTACATACATGTCGGACCTATTAGCAGTTCCTCTGGACTTCCTACTCTTGGTGGCCGTCAGCACCACGGTGAACTGCATCAGCGACCACGACCAGATGGCCAGAGTCAGGAGGACCAGCACCTTCTCCGTCGCTACCGTCTCTTCTTTGAAGGAGTCGAAGAATTCTATTATGTCGGCCGCTGTACCTAAGTGGGGTAAGAGAAAAATAAATTGGTTCACCTTGGCAAAAGAGATGGGAATGTAGGCGCATTTAGAGTGAAAAATCTGTCAGTTCGCCTGTACAATGCGTGCCACGAAAGATGAGACTTGACCCCGCCTCCCCCGCTCTTTTCGCCGCCCCTATGACGTCCGGTCCCGTCCCGCACTCAGACCTCATACCGCTAAAGATACCTAAAATCGTGTTCTGCGCAAGTCAAACCACGTGGTGTGTCAAGTCTCATCTTTCGTGGCACGCATTGTTATAAAATTATTTGCATCTCTATGTACCTCACACGTAATGCAAAATTCAAGCGATTTTCTCGTGAAATTAATTGCGGCTTCGACTTCTTTCATTTCATAGGTACTTCAGGAGAAAATCGCTTTGAATCTTGCGTGAATGTATTGACTATCTTTGCTTTGTCGCATGTATTGCTGCCATTTGCAGCAAGTAATTTTTATCACGTTATTGAATGACTTACAAGCTGACTGCCGACCTAATGGGAAGTTTTCACCACCGTCTATACACATCTGGAATACCAGAACCATCACAGGTGCATTGCCAACCTAGCAACAAGGCTGAAACGTCCCATAAAACTATAATTACACCAGCACTTCAAACCGGAACATAGCAGCGTACTTCCCCTGTCGAGCTCCGTCACAAATAACAAGCTGAAAACTTACTATATAAACCAGTAGCAGTTGACTGAGCTGGTCTAATTCCAATCCAGCCTGACTCTTGCTGCTCTCCACCAGCGACGCCCTAAGCCGAGGTCCGTACCCCACAGCGGGTGCCCTTAGCGTGTAGTCGCTTTAGGTTTTTTAAACTCTGGCTGGAGGCCTTAATTCATTGAGGCATCCACAGGCAAGCCCGGTTAAGCAGACGACAATCTCACAGGTTGAACTGCGAGATGCCATTCCCAAAAAAAAAACTGAGCTGGTCTCTTGTGAGGTCTCCTTTGGGTAGCAGCCACCGTCCCACAATGAGAGTCAGCATCAAGAACTGTTCTATAAGAGTCACCCACATGTATCTAATGTCACTTACCGATATAAACCAACAGCAGTTGACTGAGCTGGTCTCTTGTGAGGTCTCCTTTGGGTAGCAGCCACTGGCCCACAATGAAAGTCAGCATCAGGAACTGTTCTATAAGAGTCACCCACATGTATCTAATGTCACTTACCGATATAAACCAACAGCAGTTGACTGAGCTGGTCTCTTGTGAGGTCTCCTTTGGGTAGCAGCCACTGGCCCACAATGAAAGTCAGCATCAGGAACTGTTCTATAAGAGTCACCCACATGTATCTAATGTCACTTACCGATATAAACCAACAGCAGTTGACTGAGCTGGTCTCTTGTGAGGTCTCCTTTGGGTAGCAGCCACTGGCCCACAATGAAAGTCAGCATCAGGAACTGTTCTATAAGAGTCACCCACATGTATCTAATGTCACTTACCGATATAAACCAACAGCAGTTGACTGAGCTGGTCTCTTGTGAGGTCTCCTTTGGGTAGCAGCCACCGACCCACAATGAAAGTCAGCATCAGGAACTGTTCTATAAGAGTCACCCACATGTATCTAATGTCACTTACCGATATAAACCAACAGGAGTTGACTGAGCTGGTCTCTTGTGAGGTCTCCTTTGGGTAGCAGCCACCGACCCACAATGAGAGTCAGCATCAGGAACTGTTCTATGAGAGTCACCCACATGTCTGTGGGGATCTTTGTGGCTCCAGGGATTGGCAGATCCGTCTGGGGACAATTGATAATGACGTTTAAAGTGACACACAACAACACGCCACACAGCGTGTAGTAGGTACATACATAACAACACGCCTTTCTTATCCTAAGGGGTAAGCAGCTAGGTCTTAGATATCGTCAGATATGCGAAAAAAATTTGCGAGTCTAATGCCATTAAAAAATAGAAATCAAAGCTTGATATTAAGGGCTTTTAAAAATGTAAACTGTAAAATAAACTGCGATACGCATCAAGGGTCTAGGCTAGATAGAAGCGAACATATAGGTTTAGACACATGAAGCACAGTAGAATTCGCTAAGATAACCCGCGAAAATCAAGGAGATGGTTTTGTGATTTTTAGTACCCAAGGGTAAAAACAGGACCCCATTACTAAAGACTGCACTGTCCGTCTGTCTGGTACCAGGCTGTGTCTCATGAACCGTGATAGGTAGACAGTTGAAATTTTCACAGATGATGTATTTCTGTTGCCGCTATAACAACAAATATTAAAAGTAAAATAAAGTTGAAATTTAAAGGGGTATAAAAGAATCGTTTTTTTTCGGCGTTTTATGCCTTGTGGTACGAAACCCTTCGTGTGCGAGTCCGACTCGCACTTGGCCGGTTTTGTCTTTCTGACAACTCTTCTTGAGAGGAGTCTTACTACAAATTTCTTTAATCGATTTACAACTTTATCGCTAAAGCATAAGGTTGCTTAAGGGTTGGGTTGGTTGGTTAAGTTGCTTGGGAAATTTGATATCGTGTTATAAATTTCATGAGAACCCTATTTATTACTAAACACAAAACACTATTTTACTAAATTATATTACCGATGAGGCCAACTTACTCACTAAACATTAGATATTTTAGTGAATTTTTAGGTTATGATCGTATTTCTCAGTATTCCCGTTAGACAAAGCATAATTATTACTACTACTGGAATCTAGAGATCATAAGGAACAAATCAACATGCGTTTCATGAATACACGCCACAATTTTTAGTGGGCCTAATCGCCGTACAAAAAAAACTATCTCCTTTATGTTGATTAAAATATGATTTCTTATGAATTTATCTGTCAAATTAAAAACATGTTAAAAGCGAACAAGACACACACAGTAGGTACATACATAGCATACCTCAACGTAAGTGACGTTGCTCATCTTCTTCTGGAGGCGGAGGTCCACTTTGTGCAGCTCCAGCAGCCATATCGCAGGCACGACCAGGCCCAGGTAGATGAATACTGAAGGACAGAACCTGAGGACAATAAGAGTATGCACGTTACAAATTACAATTTCAAAAAATCGCATGGTGAGGCAGAGGTGTCTAATCCATACTAGTTAATATTATTTAAAATGCGAAAGAGTGAGTGAGTGAGTGTGTGTGTGTGTGATGTGTCTGTTTGTCTGTTACCTCTTCACGCTTAAACCGCTGAATCGATTTATATGAAATATGGTATAGAGATAGTTTGAGTCCCGGGGAAGGACTTTTAGGATAAATAGGATTGTTTTTATCCCGATATTTCTATTGAATCGAAACGTATGCGAGTGAAATTGTGGAGCGCTGCTAGATTGATACGGCATACCAGAGCATATTTGTATAGATACTTTATTTTTATAAGTCTTTTGATAAGTCCATATACATATTAAAGTGAAATTACCGAAACGTGTGTTATAAACGTTGCTACAATCACTAGTTCCATCTGTTAAATAACGGTTAACCTAGTGGACAGAGTGTAAAAACAAAATATGAGTTCGCATTTCAAATTCTGTGTGAGGCATGGAATTAGTATGTACGATCATTTCAGTTAGGTTTTCAATTTCCAAGCGAATTTTACAGAAGATTACACATGGAATTTGACTCCAAACATACCAGTCAGGTTTACCAGTCACTGATTGGAGGGAAACATTAGCATCAGACAGTCGCTTACTTAACACGTCATCCTGTTTCCTGTCGCGCCCAAATTGCCTAACGATGGCGACGAGCGACGCGGCGAAATAACTTTGTTTTGTATACTTATAGTAATTTCTGTTTTTTTACGTTGGTATGAGGATTTTTTTTAATGCTGTGTGCATTGTCTGAGTTAGCTTTTAATACGACTTTGAGGTGAAGGAAAATTTTCATTTGTCCAGCACCCCAATTTTATTGCATAACACACTTTCTGTCTGGATTTTGGAGGAAATTCATGATCCATTGCTTCATATTTGAAAAGTTCGTCTGCTTGTTGACGTAAACTTTACAGCGTACTTAATGTGTGTTGTTGAATTGTCATAAAGAATGGCATTGGGATTGTGAATGTGTTACGCAATTAATCCGCTGAATCCTTATTGTCAGAAATTGCTCATTGGCATGCAGTAACAAGCGAGTTCTATTTCTGTATTGGAAAAGGCTTTGCTCTGCAATGGGACAATTTATTTCTTGCTAGAACCAAAAAAGTATCTGCTGTATTGTATTTTTTTAAACGCTTGATTTTTGTGTGCCAGGAGGCAAAACAGTGTCGGATGGCCAATTGCCATGATTTCCAAATAATGTATTAATAAGATTTATATGGAGTTTCTTGCCCGTTCTTCTCCATAGGTCCTACGCTTTGGAATGGGCAACTAGCTTCATATGTTCTGCTTCTGACTGACCGACTTCTTGACAATTAAAAAGTGCCTGTAAATGGTTTAACTGAAATAAATGCTTTGAGTTTATAATGATTTTAAATAGTACCTAAACATAAAATTGAAAGTATGTGATTTGACTCAAATGATTCCTGTAAGAGTGTTATTCATGAAGTTTAAAAGTATCTCATTTGACAGACTTTATCGTAAAAGCGGTAAACGCATTGTTTTTTTTTTAACGGATCGGAATTGAAAGACGATGATTGGAGCATCCCCTAGTTTCTAAAGTACTTAGTTGTCTTCGAGCTTCGAAACCTAAAGGTTGTCTTCAAGAAATCTAATCTCTATAATGCTTTTTTGGTGTAAAAAGACACTTTAGAAGCCGAAGTTATTTGTAGTCTCCGTCAATGTACCTAATCATTTCTTTGTACGGGAACATACCTGGGAACCTTCTGGTTACGGAGTTATTGAAGGTCAAAATTCCAACTTTTACCGACTTGTTTTATGAAAACAATGTTTTAAGATATTATGTTGTTTTAACACAACTTCAAAAATACCCCTGTACACAATGTTTTGCGTGCGTTACATTGCGCACTACCGCAAACAGCAAAGTTTCACACCAAAAATAAAATTTCTTTCCCAGCAATTATTTTTATACAATGTTACTTAGTTTGATGTAGCTACGCTACTACAATCTGTCAAATTTCTTTAATAGATTTTCAACTTTATCGCTAAAGTGTAAGGTTCAAAGTTGATTGAGAAAATTTGACAGTTTCGGGTAGTTTGATGTGCTGTACTTACAGAATGCGTAGTTGCCGGCTATGTGATGGGTCTCTTTACACCCCATATACCAAGTTTTTATCTGTGCAAGAATATAAACCCTACCTAATCACACTAATATTATAAAGGCGAAAGTTTGTGAGTGTGTGTGTTTATATGTTTGTTACTTCTTCACGCACAAACGGCTGAATGGATTTAGATGAAATTTGGCACACAGATAGTTTATAATCAGGATTATCATATAGGCTACTTTTTATCCCGATATACCCACGGGATCCAGACTTATGCGGGTGTAACCGCGAGGTACGGCTATTATTAGATGGGTAAGGCTCAAAAATTTCCATTGTGCGACGTCGCACAAAATTTTGAGCCTTACGCATATATGGGTAAGGCTCAAAATTTTGTGCGACGTCGCACAATGGAAATTTTTGAAAAATGAAAATTTTGAGCCTTACCCAGATACCTTTAAACGCGAACGCGTTTGATGACAAATTGACATGATTGACATAGATGGATGACATGAAGGATGTTTGTTACTCTTTCACGCATACACTACTCAACGGATATGGGATGAAATTTGTCACACAGATCCTGGTTATATTTGGGTCAATATCAACAAACTGAATATTTTTTCAATTTTGGTGGCGAAATTTGTATCTTAATACAAAAATAACAAACAATATTTGTATTGAACATTTAATGATTTCAGATGTCTTACACAATGTTAAGGGTCAATATCAACAAACTGAATATTTTTTCAATTTTGGTCGCGAAATTTTTTCTTCAGTTTACGTGAAAAATAAGGACCGGTGGCGTGAAAACGCCACCAAAACCACCAAAATTGAGCCACCAAAATTGAAACCAGATATAAAAAAAATCTCTAAAAATAGGGGTTTTTAGTTACAATTAAATTAATATCACTGATTTATGCGTAACCCAAATCACTATCTATAATATGTAGCTTACTATTAAAACACTTTAAAATTAACAGCAAATCGATCCACCAAAAATTGAACAATTTTTGTCCCCCGTGCCACCCAAGATGATACTTACGTTTTTGACGGAAAATCATAGCACTAATCACACACCTGTTACGCGCAAGTGCACAACTGAGAGATGTGAAATAATAAAATGTGATTGATCGCACACGCACGAACACGAAGCTTCATTTTATAGTATGTTGAAAAAGTGCCACCAAAATTTTGATTTTTACTTGGACAAACTTTGATCGACTACCCTGTGCTTTTAAATTAGATTTTCTAATATGGTTTAATTGTTTTTAGATAATGTGTCTTAAGCATATACTAACGAATTTATTTATTTTTTATTGTACAGCAAATTGTTGCTTTGGTGAATGCAATTATATCAAAAAATGGAGCTGGGACAAGCCACCTAACTTGAATTTTAAGGCGATTTATTTTTTCCCTATTTATTTAAATACACAGTTATAAAAAAAAATGTGGCCCTAATTGAAACAAGTTACGTAGCTTACTATAAAAAAAAATAAGAAACATCCTATCATTTAACACCTCGATTCTCAACGTGGACGCGTAAAATTTGCTGCTGGGATATTCACCCATTTATAACCAGGGTGCTTACTCTTCAATTTAATTCCGATAGATCGACATTGGAATTGTGACGTTTCGTACTCTCGAGTTCGATGCTAGCGCCAAATGATTTTTAGATTGGTTGTCCATTTTGGAGAACTAATTGGAATTGGGTTCGGGCTTGGCGTGGGGTAATTGTTGACAATATTGTTTTCAAGAGTACCGAATCACGTGACTGGCAAATTGACATTGGAATCATATTGGCATCTCATTGGAATTAAAATTAGTTTGGAGAGTAAGCCCCCAGGATTAACACATAAAATAATTTTTATCCCAATCTTCCCGCGGGTGACACCGTGGCGGCGCAGCTAGAAAAGAAATATTCGTACCGAAAAGGTGTATCATTTCTCTGAGGCAGCAACGCCTTAAAGTAAAATAAAAAAAAACCTGCACATTTAGAGGTATTTCTGTGTTCAAGACTAATCTGCATTCGCGATTTATTAGCCAAAAATGTAAACAAAAATATGAATTTATGGAAGTATAACTTTAAATCCTACACTATAAATTAAGTTCAGTTTACGCTACAACTACAAACATTTTTATAACTTTTTCAATAGTGCTGGTCACTCTAAAATCAACTTAATCACCATAAAAATAAAGTTGATATTTGTTTATCTTGAAATTTTGAAACATAAGTTTGAATAGACCATACGTCACGCCTGTACTTTCTGAAGAGGTATGTAGTAACAAAAGTGTGTGATCGAATAAGTCCCGTGTAACGTGTAACAGCAGTGCGATTCTGTAATCAACTCACCGTGAAAACTTGGTGAAGTGAGGTCAATAATGTCAATTCCTAGCAAAAACAAACACACCTAAGTTTTCACGGTGAGATGGTTACAGAATAGCACCGCAATAATGAGCTTATAAGCGAGCTAGCCAATGCTTACCAAGAGCATGTAAACCCAGAAGCCGACCTTGCCTTTTTTTTTGGTTGTGGAATTATCAAATAACTTCTCCCGCTTTAGGCGGAGCGGGAGGGCTTGTCAGACTTTTACTGACTAAAACCCACCCATAGTCCTTCTGTTGCCTGTGCCAGGGGCCACGGTATAGGGGTATGAGGAACAGGGTGTAAAGTTCACTCATACTCTATAGAAAAGGGAGGATCCTCCGACCAGACGGGTGTTGTGTCTGGCGGGCAACTGCCCGTTGATTCATGTCGGGCCGTTGTATCTATGCTAGTTGCGCGGTAAACTCTGCTTGCGCGATGCAGGATTTGCGTGACGTCAGTATGACGCGTTGTTTGCATGTGGCGTTGTAGATACCGCTACAACGGTATCTCTTTCGAACAACCCGCGACCCTGGCAGGCATAGGCCCTAGCGGACCCCGTCAGTGCCGATGCTACCATCGCTTTGAGGCGTGCGTAGAAATGAGCTGTGTTGAAGTGTTTTAGGTGATGGCTGATTTGTAATTTCATCTACCTACTTAATATTTTAAAATTCACTGAAATTAAAACCTACCTACTAAACAACATCGATTATTTAGTTCATATTATTTTCTGCCCTGTCAAAAATTTTTATTGTTTTTCAAAATGGGCGGAAGAGTTTGAGAACCAACGAAGCAGTCTCTCAGTTGATTCAGCTTATTTGCACCGTAGATTTAAGGTGAAAGATTCAGTGACGTTCCTTCCAGGTAAGCTATCGATCTGCCATTAAATTCCACCCTTTCACAGGGTGCTAATATAAAGGTCACATTTGCCAGCTTTGTGAAAGACTAATCATGGGTGACGAGCTTAAGGAGCGGACGATTTGTATTAAATACATTGTTTTACGAGGGTTCGTGGATAAAAAGATCAACTTTACCTATTGCAAGTATGAATGAGTGGTAAAAATGTGTGTAAACCTACCTGTTTTTTTTTATAATACATTTTTTTTTTAATTTTTTACTTTTGCGTCTCTTTCAGAGATCATAAAAGCCACAGAGCTTAGTATTGGTATTAAAAGGAAAGTCTTCAATACCTGCGTTCTCCCATGTATTACATATGGGTGTGAAACCTGGGCTCTTACGAAACATCACAGAAACATGCTGGAACACTGCCAAAGAGCTATGGAACGAAGTATGATAGGTATTAAGAAACAAGATAAAATACGAAACACCGTCATAAGAAGTAAGACAAAAGTCACGGACGTACTTACTAGAATAGATAGTTTGAAGTGGAGATGGACTGGGCACATGCTGCGCGGTACACAAGAGAAGTGGAGCAATATTATATCAGACTGGTACCCTAGAGATGGGAGAAGGAACAGAGGAAGACAAAGCAAGAGGTGGGAGGACGAACTAAAACTGACGGCAGGCCCAAAATGGAGAAGGGTTGCTAGAGACAGAGTGCAATGGAAACTGTTAGAGGAGGCCTTTGCCAAGAGGCACACTGAACTCAGGGATATCTTATAACTAAGGAGACAACCACAATACAATGAAAGAAGAAAGTAGTTCAGGATTAGAGGCTTATTATTATATACTTTTGCGTCTAGTTTTTTCTTTATTAAGGAGACCACATGACCTAAAGCGCGGTCACTGTCGGGCTGCATAGAAAAGAAAGAGAAGCGCGATGACACAACGCTGGTAATTTATTGCAAAATATGAAGCAATTATCTATTTACAAAAAATCTATTGTTTGGGCTAAAAAAATAATATACTAGTGCTGTAGTATGTTGCTTGTAGAATAATCTGACAAAAAATCAGAATGATTGTATGTATATTAGTATGGTTTTTATTGTAAAAAGAAAGTTTTAGAGGTATGTTCATAATTTTTTTCTATCGTATCAAATTAGTTGTATTATGTTTTCAACACACTATCTACCTAGCATATATCCTGAAGAATATCATATATTTTTCTGATTTTGTTTACTGTAGTCGATCATATACATACTTTTATTGCTTCTAAAACTTGCGTTTTTTGCTTTTAGGTCCTGTAATCCCCTTAAATTAATAAGTATTAAGGCAACGAAGTTATGATACTAGTAAACTCAAGCCATGAGGGGTTTACAAGGATATAGCCAGATCAGCTCCAAGATGCCAAATTATAGATTTGTCATCCGAACTAAATGTACAGACGCCAGCACATCAAGCTACCCAAAACTGTCAAATTTTTCCAATCAACCTTGAACCCTTATGTTGTAAAATCTTTTCAAGAAATTTGACAGATTGTAGTAACTTGACGTGCTAGCGTCTGTACATACAAAATTTCATTTCGATACGACAATTAGAAGTAGGTTAAAATTGACTTCTAAGATTTTTTTACATTGTTAGGGGAAGGTGAGGTATAATGATCCCCTTAAGGGAAAAACTTAACTGTGGCTAAAGTTGAAGGCAAAATCGCAAGGTTTCTATTATTGGAGGTAATGAATTTACTTAACTGTGTAACTCCATACTTATTTTTTATTATATGTATGTAGTTTTTTTGTATTAGAAGTTTTTGGTAAAGTTTAGTAAAGGATCATTTTATACACACCTATGGACAAAATGATCCCTGGGGTAGGGGTAAAATAATCCCAGGGATCATTTTATACCATAAGTTAATAAATATTAGTGAAATAAAACACTCAGCAGTTTATTTTAATCATATGTATTGTTCATAACAATTTAAGTATGTAAGCAAGTTATACAAATCTTTTGCAGTCTTCTAGTTTCATTAAAGATCTTTTTTTATAATTATCTACTATTTAATCAACAAAACTAAACATTAAACATTGCAACAAACTTTTAAAAGGTTTGCAAAATTAACAATATACCTAGTCAAGCAATAGGTAAACAAATAGACTCTTCTTCTAAATAAACAAAAACACAAATAATACTCAACACAGGTTTTTTATCAATGTCAAAAAGCAATAGAAAAATCAACTCTTCATTTAAAAAATAATAATTTTCTTATCAGGAACCAACCAACCACATACCATCTTTGACGGCATCTAATGCCTGTTGTACTTAATTGTTCTTCAGGCCAATTTTGACGATTAGTTTTGCGTATATAAATTCTCGGCATGATCTGTAAAAACAACAAATACTAATGGGTTAAAATGATTCCAGGGATCATTTTAAACACATAGAAAGGGATCATTTCGCCCCAAAAACTAAATTCCAAGATATCGATCAAAACATCAACTTCAAATACCGCGTGCGGTGATCGAACATTGCTTAAATATTAGCTAACTGCTATTAATAGCCGCAAATAAAACAACATTTCAATAAACACGAACATGTAAAAAGCAATGAAAGTCCAAAAACAGGCTTACCTTAGATCAGAGCCACACTTTTTGATTATTTTTTAATAAAATCACGCCAAGCGCTCGCACCACCATGACACTTGGAGAGGCAACTGGCAGGGGTGCGGGGAACATGTTTCATGCGCATTTGGATAGTGTGCACTAGTTGTCTCTGATTTACGACGGGGGATCATTTGACCTACAGGGATCGTATTGCCTCACCTTCCCCTAGTTAGTTACAAGTGAAGATAATAAAAGCGGTTAAAACTACGAACTGAAAAGCATAAAACATGAAATATTCCTGTCTGTCTGGAATCATTGCTGTGGTCAAATAAATGCATCGTTGACGTTTAAAATCAATGTTTTACGATGTAACAAATCGGGAGAACGGGCTAAAAAGTTGGTATGGAACTGTTTTCTTTTTAAGGAAATTTCGAAACGGCTGATTGACACTTCTCGTGACCCAAGTGCTGGCTTTTGTCATGGCCAGAGACTAAGCATTGCCATACAACGTGGTAACGCCGCCAGTCTCTTGGTTACATTACCAGTCGACAGCAAAGCGGATGAATTTTTGACGCTATATTTCAGTTTGTGTATAGTTTAGTTAAATAAGGATTTAATTTTGTTATTTTTATTAATTAATTAGGTATCATTAGTATTATTTGCTTAAGTACAAGTATTATTTTAATAAATATATTTATGTAGGTAGTACTTAAGTAAAATATTTCATTCCAGACAGTGAGTAACACGATTGAATTTAAATGACTCATAATTTTGGCAACCACGACCAGGCCGGGATAGCTCAGTCGGTAGAGTATTGGACTTTTAATCCAAGGGTCCAGGGTTCAAGTCCCTGTCCGGGCGTTAGTTTTGATAACTGTTTGTTTGTATGTCCTTACAATACTTCCAAACTACTAGGACGATGTTCAGAATGTGGATTCGAAAGTAAACCATGAGTCTATTTTGACAAACTGTATGTCTTTGTTCTTTTTTAACCGACTACTTACAATAAAAGTTAGGTGCTGTCTTACGCTTGTTAATATCCAGATTATTACTATTCAAAGACGTTTCCAAAATAATTTATTGATAGACAAACATGCCCGTTTTTTTTACTTCCAGTTTTGGCTTTGATTTTGAGAGGTTAGCCGATTTCAAAAAAACAAATTTATCAATCAAAGACTTTTTAGAAGCAATTGTAATGGTGGACGAGCGACCATTTCAGTCAAATTTGTGTTTTATTTTTTACCTACTTTCTAGTGGCTTTTTCCGTAGGTTATTTTGTTTAGTATTTATTCATATTTATTTAACCATTTTTGTACACTCATATAAACAGACAAGAAGAAAGGAATAGAGAAAATACGTACAGACGGGCGTACATCAAGCTACCCGAAACTGTCAAATTTTCCCAATCAACGTTGAACCTTATGTTTAAGCGATAAAGTTGAAAAACTATTAAAAAACATTGACAGATTGTAGAAGCTTGATGTTTTTTCTATAACACTACTGAGTGTCTCCCTTGCTTGTCTTTTTCAAAATGGCGGGCACACATGAAACCTGTATAAATCGATATCTCACATCAATGCAAACAGAAAACATAATACGACCAAACCCCGTAAAGCGTTACGTTTCTAAGATATTATTATCTAAGGTTCAAAGTTTAACACGTGTGTTGCTGGTTGCATATAGGTACATGTTGGAAATAATCAAACCGCCATTTTGAAAAAAAAAACAAAATGGCGGACAGGTTTCATATAAAAAATGTCAATCCCTTTTAGATGTCATGATGTTTTGCCATGGTAAATGTATGTATACATAGGTAAGTAAATAATTACAGGTAAAAACATTGGATAAGTTTGTTGGCAGGCAAAGTTGTGCCGCGGACAAAGCTAACCTATAATAAATTTTATTTACTGTAATTTCAGTGAGACTTTCACGAGCCCGGATAGCTCAGCCGGTAGAGCATTGGACTTTTAATCCAAGGGTCCAGGGTTCAAGTCCCTGTCCGGGCGATTGTTTTTATTACTGTTTGCTCCGAAAGTGGTTCGAATATTTTAATAAAAAATACTATTCTATACATGTCTACTTAATTATCTAGATAATGTATTTAAATATATAATAACATAATATAATATAATATTTATAATGAAAAAATAAAGCAAGGACCTTATACACCTTCTTTTTACAGGGTGGGAAATCATCAAATGACCCCTCCCGCTCTGGGTGGAGCGGAAGGGAGTGTTAGACTCTTACTGACTAAAACCCACCCGTGTTCCTTCCTTAGCCCTTTATGTTCCGGGCCAGCCTAACCCTTTCGGACAATCTCGCTGAACCTTATACCTTAAAAACATAAAATAAGTTACTACTTATCACTCTTAGTGTTTTTATTTATTTATTATACTATAAGTACCTACTATATTTATTATACTAAGTACTCTTAGTGTTTTTATTTATTTATTTACTAACATGTAAAACACTGGTTAGTAGGCATGAATTCAAATATCATGACACAGTATTAAGGGCCTTACATGATAAAGCGCGGTCACTGTCGGACTGCATAGAAAAGAAAGAGAAGCGCGATGACACAACGCAACACAACACACACTCACAAACATTCGCCTTTATAATATTAGTGTGATAGTTGTAGCAGTTTATGTGGGAGTGAGTGTGTGTGAATGATGCATTTGGTACCGTCAACACCGAAAGTGACAAATAGTAACACAGTTACTTTCACATCTATCTATCTTACATCTATATAAAAATCAATGTTTGTATGTTTGTCCTCTATGCGCTCCGAAACCATTGGTCAGATTGTGACGAAACTTTGGTAGGGTGTCCTGGGGACGCCCGTGAGGGTTCCTAATTATTACAACAAGGGAAAAAATAACAAAAAAAAAATATGAGGCGCTACGAAGTTGGTTATTATTTAACACACAATTATTTGATGCACTATTTTTCCGTAGGTTCACGTGAGCTTCGATCAATAATAGTACAATTATTGATCGAAGCACGTGAGGGAGTAAAAGTTTATGTATAATATCAACTTTAAAGGTACATTCCTATTTTTTTATAGTGTGTTCAATACAGTGATGATGTTTCTAAAACTGAAGTGTTAATCGACTTTCGTTTGCTGACAGTACCTACTCATTATGCGTAAAATATAAATATGTACTTACAAAAAAACCTACCTACCTACCTAACCTAACCACGTACCTACTAACCTAAGAATACCTACATGTGGAATGCAATAAAAGTATTGAGTAAAAATAATAATTTATGTGTATTCATACTAATATTAGAAACTAGCTTCTGTCCGCGACTTCGTTCGCGTGAAATTTCTTGTTACTCCGACCCACCCCGTCGCATCGCATCGCCTGCCCGCGCTATTACTTCGTTTTTGCTTAGCGTTCTTTCTGATTTTTTTCTTTTTGCTCGGCTCCTAAAGGTCATAGCGTGATGTTAAATAGCCTATAGCCTTCCTCAAGAATTGGGCTATCAAATGCAAAAGGAATTTTTCAAATCCAAGTGGTAGTTCCAGAGATTAGCGCGTTCAACCAAACAAACAAACAAACAAACTCTTCAGCTTTATAATATTAGTATAGATTCGAAAGTAACTCTGTCTGTCTGTCTGTATGTTACCTTTTCACGCCTAAACCACTAAACGAAAAAAATTGGCAGAGAGATAGATTGCATCCCGGAGAAGGACATATAATAGTTTTTTTCGACATACCTCGCGGGCGAAGCTACGGGCGGAAGCTAGTAGTATATAAATGCATAATTAGCTCCTAACACTTACCATTTCCATTCTTGATTTTCTTTGATAGTTAACGTAAAAACTCCTTCGAAAATCAACAGCATTATCGGCGACGCCAAATACCAATATTCTATATCTTTCTTGAATACAGTTACCTGCCATATCGCAATGATACCGTGGCAGGCAAAAACTAATCGAGTAATTACTGCCTTTATGGTAGCTAACACTTTGCCAACATTCGCCATTTTGATTTAAAAAAAAACACCAAAAACTTTACGCAATGACGTAGGTATACCGTTTCTGTTTCAAATATTTCAAAATGTACGTCGCGATTTTTGTTTCTGTTATAGAAAATTAGGCACTTTTATTTCTTTGTTTTACCTACATTTATTTTTATTACTTATTAAATAAAACACTATTTTTATATCTAATATTATTAAAAGCACAAATATAATGGCACGCGCGTCTTTTTGACATATTGAAAATTAAAAGTCATTTTTTTGTTACATTTTAAATGTTCATATCTAAATGCAATGAATTGCGAAACTCAACTAAATAGAATTCTCTTGCATTGAAAGAAGCGCTCTGATTCCAAAAGGGATTTTTACAATACTTTTTTTCTATTTCATATACATTGCTGCATTAGACTGAGCGAAAAGTGACTCTTAAAAACTCAAACAAGCAATGGACTGAGTGTAACAGGAAACAAACTTATAATGACTATTACGAATGCGCGCGCAACATATAAATTGGCCAATCACAGGTCACTTTCCCAAGAAAAGGGCTTGGGAAGTTAACCTGATTTAGCTTTACCTGGATTTGCAGTCGTCATAACTCTTATGATGACGGAAATTAAGCTGAAAATCCATTGGCAAATTGTTTTTCAGTTAAATGCTGATTGCTTGCTACAGTTTTGTTCGAGGAAGGCAGTTTTATAATAATAATAATAATAATAATGAATATTATTACGCGCCACATAGGTCTAGTCAAAGAAAATTCGAATGTTTCCCGAGTCCTGTACCTTTTTGCAGTGACAGACATGCCTATAGGAACCTAGTATCTGGGTTATGGAGGTCAGATAGGCAGCCGCTGCATGTACGGTCAGCAACAAAGGTCGATTAACACAGCTTCAGGGTTTTCGTGAAAATTTACGACACCAGTTGGCACCACTGTGACAAGAGGTCTTCCAATATAAAATATATGATGACGTTCATCATTCGATTCATTCATTCGTTCATCATTCAGTCATGACTAAAGAAAATATAGGCTCTTTGACAGATGCCTGGACCTGACGTGTCAGTGCTGCCACCTAGCGAACGTCATTTCAGAAAACCCTCTACAAAGTGAATTGATAATCTCCTTTTTAGCAATTCTTATAATACCTAAGAGTTAACATTGTCTAAGTAAAGTTTAAACAACGTTAAACTCTGTTACGATTTTAATTAAAAGTCTTGCGCAATAACTAAGATTTAGAAAACTGAAGTGATAACCGACCTTTGTTGCTGACTGTACCATACTGGTATTCAGCTGCACCCGGTTAGACTGGAAGCTGCCCCATAGTTGTGTAAAGGCTAGGCAGATGATGAGTTCTAAAATCTTGTCGTTTAGCGTAACCGGCGTATAATATTCCCACTGCTGGGACACAGGCCACCTCTCCGGCCGAACCGGCCACTGGTCGACCACGCAGGCTAAGTGCGGATAGATGTCACATGTCTACGTTTTTTTTTTTGTTCTAGGTCGTGCCGGTTTCCTCACGATGCTTTCTTCACCGTTTTGAGTTGTGGTGATGAAATAAATTACACAACGTAAAGCTCCTTTTTAGGTTCGTACCCATGACCTATAAACTGGTGATTCGAGGGCGTCGACCACTGCTGTTGGCAACGTGCCTTTCGTGTATTTGAGGACGTACAATGCGTGCCACGAAAGATGAGACTTGACACACCACGTGGTTTGACATGCGCAGTACACGATTTTAGGTATCTTTAGCGGTATGAGGTCTGCGTGCGGGACGGGACCGGACGTCATAGGGTCGGCGAAAAGAGCGGGGGAGGCGGGGTCAAGTCTCATCTTTCGTGGCACGCATTGTAAGTTATCATATAAACCAGCGGCACGTAGCAGCCGACGCGACTGCTACGGCTGTCGCCGATGAATATCGTCGGCTGCAGTTGCCTCTGCCATCGGCAACATGCTGCTCGTGTATTTGAGGAAGTATTCATATACACCAGCGGCACGTTGCAGTCGACGCGACTGCTACGGCTGTCGCCGACGAATGTCGTCGGCTGCAGTCGCCTCTGCCATTGGCAACGTGCGCTCGTGTAGATGAGCACTTATCGTTTACACAGATAGTTCATCATCACCTGCCTAACCTTTTATGTTGGGGTCGGCTTCCAGTCTAACCGTATGCAGCTGAATACCAGTATTTTACATGGAGCAACTGCCTATCTGACCTCCATAACCCAGTCACTGGGTAATACAATACCCCTTGATAAGACTGGTTGTCAGACTTTCGGGCTTCTGACTATCCGTAACGACTGTCGAAGATCCACGAATGACAGCCAACGGCTTAGGCCGCTATCCCACTGGCGATTTACGAGCGTTGGCGCTTCTCCAACGTCTGCGCAGCGCCAACAGTGGCCAACGTGCTTTCCGAGGCACGGAGGGGTCACGGTATGTAAAGATGGTCATCCATGCACAGACCAACCGCGGCAAGCGTAGCTTAACCTGATCGATCGACCTGTGCGACTGTTATTATTTAGCCACTGGCCCCTCCAAACGGAGTGGCCAGTGTAAACACACAGACAGTTTTAGTCAAGTTATAGTAGGATATCATAGTCACATTAAATCGCAGGGCCGCCTGTCTGATGACAATCATGATTTTAATTTCACAGCGAGTTAGACACGATCGCATAATTATCATTCTGACTGATAATGAAATGTTTTTTATTGAGTTTTTTTAATGTTAGAAATCACAGATGTTGGCAGTGTTTACAAGATAAAACGATGAGAAATACAGTATACATATGTGTAATTTTATGCTTTTGTAAGTGATCTTGTATCTAGTTTGAGAGTAGGTTCTAATGAGCTCTTTATGAAGGAGGTCACCAACAGAAATACTCTAACCAATACTACTTACTGACAAATGCGTGCACTGACTGGACAGGTCCGCTCAATCTGTGTGGTTCTTTCCTCAAAAGACCATTGCAGACATATAATCTACATGGTCTTCACATGATCTGACCAAGATTATGTCTGGAGTCTTAAAGAGACATTTGAGTTTGTTTCGGCCTTTCTTCTCAGAGTACAGACACGAAACGTCAACCTCATCTAGAACCAACATCATCATCTAAAACATGATTGACGTGTAAGTGTTTCTACAAACCTTATCATCTGGGTAGCCTTTTCCTATGTTAGGTTCGGCTTCCAGTCTAACCGAATGCAACTAAAAACCAGTATTTTACATGGAGCGACTGCCTATCTGACCTGCACGTCCCAGTTACTGGGTAATACGATACCCCTTGGTAAGACTGGTTGTCAGACTTTCGGGCTTCTGACGACCCGTAAAGACTGTCAAAGATCCACGAATGACAGCCGGGACCAACGGCTTAACGTGCTTTCCGAGGCACGGAGGGGTATTGGTACGTGAAGATGGTCACCCATCCATGAACCAACCGCGGCAAGCGTAGCTTAACCTGATCGATCGACCCGTGCGGCTGTTACTACTTAGCCAGAAGGCGCTACTTAGTCACAAGTCAAGCATAAGTTCTGCCACCATGTCTCGTGGCAGTGTTCCGCACTGTGCTGGTGACATTACTCACACAGCATCATCGACAGCCTGACTTCACTCATTGCTTAGAAATGGCCTCTCTATTCTTGAGCCAATCCCCACGCTCTTGAGCCAGCCTCATCCAGGCACACCCGCGTTGGCTTTTTAACCAAAATCAAAACAGGCTTACTAATAAATCCTACCGGCTGCGCCAATTATGTTCGGTGGCAGCGGAGGATGCAAAAAAACCGATTTTATTTTATACAATTTTAATAAGTACCAAAAATTACAATTATATTTAAATCTAATTAATTATGTATTGTCTATATTCTCCTCTCAGTAAGAGTGCACTTTTTCATTTTAAAATAAAAGCATGTATTTTATGAGAGAGTGATATTTTTATTGGATTGTAAAGAAGACACGTTCCGATTAAGTATGGAATAAAATATCCGGCACATTGCCCCCATGGCTCTGATGACAGGATTACTCTTTTCATTAAATTTTCCATGATTTTACACAGAGATGTCGCTGTATCTCACCGATGACGCGTTGGATCTCTGATTTGAGCTCAGGAATTGTTTCTGGTTATTTCGCATAAGCCCAAGATTTCACAAAACCCCAAAGAAAAAAATCGCAAGGCGTTAAATCGCACGATCTGGTTGACACATTAATAGGTGCACTTTCTCGACTGAAAATTTGGCGAAGTTCACGAGCGGTTTCAGCGTAACCACGGGTAACTTTCCCCATTTTTGTCATGTGTTTTCACAATTATAACGCTTTGTTCTTTTTTTATTTTTTTTTTTTATTTTTTTTTTATTTTTTTTTTTAATTATGGCACTACCAGGCTTTGTGCCAATGTCAAGTAAAAACGCTTTGTTCTTTCGAAAAGCGCTCCATTTTTAATAATCGGAATAAACATAGGTGATAGCTGTCAAATTTCAGTGTTGCCATTTGCACGAAAAAAAAATATTCTAAATTTAAAAAGTGCACTCTTACTGAGACACCCTTTACATACAAACGAATCAATAATTTCAGGCTATCGCAGTCCACTGCTGGACAAAAGCCAAAAGTCTGTCCCAGCCACCTTCTTAAGGTCATCGGTCCAACTGGGGGACAAACCGTCAAACAAATTATTTATTACTAGCAGTGCCCTTCAGTTTCACCGCCATAAGTATCGACCCTGTGGAAATTTCGGGATAAAAACTATCCTATGTCCTTTCCCGGGACTCAAACTATCTCTATACCAAATTTCATCTAAATCGGTTCCGCGGTTTAAGCGTGAAGAGGTAACAGACAGACAGACACACTTTCGCATTTATAATATTAAGAAGTAAGTAAGGTCTGTATCTTCAGCGGAATTGTCCGAAAGGGTTACCGCTGGCCTGGAACATATAGGGCTAAGGAAGGAACACGGGTGGGTTTTAGTCAGTAAGCGTCTGACACTCCCTTCCACTCCACCCAGAGTGGGAGGAGTCATTTGATGATTACCCATCCTGAAAACAAAAAACAAGGATATTAGTAAGTCTTATTATTATAAGCCTGTTATTCCTCAGCAGGACAAAGGCCTCCTTTTACTGTTTCCACTTTCCCGGTCTACTGCGATTGTGGGCCAATTGTTTAAGAAGGAGTGCAGCTCATCCCGCCATCTCTTTCTGGGCCTGCCGCGCAGTCATTTCCTGCTATTTGCAATCCACTGGGTGGTGGTTGTTGCCTACCGCTGCTCCAACATGCGACAGATATGGCCAGCCCAGTTCCACTTTAGTCCTGCAGCTGCAGCGTCCACTAATAGTGTTTTGTTTTAACAAATAAATATCTAATTAACATTAAAAAATGTTCGTCAACAGTTCTCCACAACGTGACATCAAAAAAACCTGATCAGACAAGATCGGAAATAAAACCCGATTCGGAAAAACCTAACCACACTGGCGAAAAATTCGACATTTCAAAGTTCGTGGACGTTCTCATAAGAGACGCAAAGAAGATCGATCAGAAACACAAGAAGAACGGGAAACGTCTGCAAAGAACTAGGGAAAAAACGAAAATAAATACGAAAACAGTGGATGAAGGATTTGAGAGTAGCTACGATTCATTAGGACTCGACGACAATACAAAAGGTCACATTGTTCGATCCAACAACCCGGGCATAGATTTAGAGAAGATGGGACACATCTTTCGATCTAATGCAGGTCCGGGTGATAATAAGATGGAGGGAGGTGTGCTTCGTTCCTTCGATCGACCCAGCGATGAAGAAGGAGCCGAACTGTTATTTGACCTTGAAGATGAAGATGGTTTGAAGAATCCGCTGTTTTAATAAAATTTTCAATCGGACTTTTTCTTTTTATTTTCAGGATGGGAAATCTCCAAAGGCCTCATCCCGCTCTGGGTGGAGCGGAAGGGAGTGTCAGACTCTTACTGACTAAAACCCACCCGTTTTCCTTCCTAAGCCCTTTATGTTCCGGGCCAGCGGTAACCCTTTCGGACAATCCCGAGTACTTTATTTATCCTGTCGACAGCTGCGACATCTTTTAAAGGCGTCTGTCAAAACAAGGCGTCGTCGCGGCCGTGACATATTATGTGAAAGAGCGATAGTGAATTCCTAGACTATGTCATGTATATTTTATACTGTTCTAACATGCACAAAGTGTAAGGAATAAAACAAGGATGGCATTACGTAACAACCAACTACATAAATTTTATGTAGAGCTTCAATACAAAACTTTAGAGATTTTGAACACACGCGCCGATTCCGCGCGAGTTCACGCGGAAATACCGCAGCAGATGCGCCGAATCAAGCAAAATGGCTGCGACCTCTCACTTGACCGGTTCTTTTTACAGCGCAGGAGCAGACGTTCCTAAACAAACCAGGACAGCTATTCACAACCATTCGATATGCTTCCGTACCGTATCAAACATCAATTAATGTTATCGTAAGAGTCCTCTAAATGCCAAAACCCAAAAATTTTGTAAGTTTAAGGGACTTACAAATGACCTAAAGCGCGGTCACTGTCGGACTGCGTAGAAAAGAAAGAGAAGCGCGATGACACAACGCTGGTAATTTATTGCAAAATATGAAGCAATTATTTAATTACAGAAAATCTATTGATTGGACTAAAAAATTAAAACACTAGTGTTTTAGTATGTTGCTTGTAGAATAATCTGACAAAAAATCAGAATGATTCTATATATCTAATATACATACAATCATCCTGATTTTTTGTAAGGTTTTTATTGTAAAAAGAAAGTTTTTAGAGGTATCTTCATGATTTTTTTCTATCGTATCGAATTAGTTGTATTATGTTTTCAACACACTATCTACCTAAGCATATATCCTGAAGAATATTATATATTTTTCTGATTTTGTTTACTGTAGTCGATCATATACTTTTATTGTTTCTAAAACTTGCGTTTTTTGTGTTTAAGGGGCTCACAGGATGTAAGCCCCTTAAATCAAATAGACGACCGCTACTCTTCCGACAGCTGTCTACTGTCAGCGGCAAGGCAAATCAGTTTATCGAAATGTGTCATTTTCGATATGATACCCTGTCGGACGGTTGTGAGTAGCTATGCTGGAAGCCTTACTAGAAACATAACTCCCTGTACATTAACTAAATTACCAACACGCGCTGTTCTTAATTCTTCAACTTCGTACTAAAAGGACATAGCAGGAAAAATAGAGCGGCCTCGTTCGTCTAGTGGTCGCAAGCGCATGAGGTCCTGCCGGTCGATTCTGTAAAAATCTCACCGTGAAAACTTAGGTGATGTGAGTTTGTTTTTGCTAGGAATTGACACTATTGACAGCTCACTCCACGCTCACTTCACCTAAGTGTTCACGGTGAGATGGTTACAGAACCGCACTGCTGTTACACGTTACACACTTTTGCTACTACATACCTCTTCAGGAAGTACAGGCGTGACGTATGGTCTATTCAAACTTATGTTTCAAATTAATATTATTTCAAGATAAACAAATATCAACTTTATTTCTATGGTGATTAAGTTGATTTCACAGTGACTAGCACTATTGAAAAAGTTATAAAAATGTTTGTAGTTGTAGCGTAAACTGAACTTAATTTATTGTGTAGGATTTAAAGTTATTTATTTCCATAAACGTAAAAGTGTTCACGGTGAGATGGTTACAGAATCGCACTGCTGGGCTCGACTCCCATATGTCGGGCAAACTGTTATTGAGCTTTTCAGTGAAAGCCCAATGTGGTAATTTGTGGCCGGTTAATAGAAATAGCTCACCCTTTGCGAAATGTAAATGTGCTACAGGTACAGACGCCAGCACATCAACCTACCCTCATCTGTCAAATTTTCAACTTTAAACCTTATGCTGTAGCGATAAAGTTCAAAATCTATAAAAGAAATTTGACAGATTGTAGTAGCTTGATGTGCTGGCGTCTGTATACTCGTAAAGCTAGTGAAACCTCTGTAATCATGTTTAATCACAGCAGTCAAAACCGAACGCTTTGCTTTTTATGGAGCAGGACTCAGGCCTGAACTGAACCTGAGCTGGGCGGAGCGGAGCGGATACGTGTAGGAATCGTCCAATCACAGACGAGACGAGTGACGCGATAAGGATTTCAACTATTGTGATTGTTCGATTCCTGCATGTCTCCGCTCCGCTCCGTTCAGCTCCGCTTCAGTGGAGTCCGGGCCTGAGACTTGACTTTATCAAAGGACAAAGATACAAACACATCTTTCAGGCAGATGCCTCAATTCCCAATGTACTAAAGCTTCCAGACGTTGGATTTTTTTTTAACTATGAGCTTTTTGACACTGACAGTGACATCAGTGACAATAGCTCATGTAACTATATTTAGTGCTGCCAACCTATAAAGAATTCCTTGATTTATTGGAAAGGAGAAGATCGTAACGTGCTCGATGCAAATCAATCTGCGATTGAAGAAAGTAAGTTGGGGTGTTTTCCTTGAGAGCGTTTTTTGACACCGTAAAATCAAACCCCGCTGCCATTATTTTCTTGACAGCCATCACTGCGGCTATTTCGTGGCGACCACCGCTCCTCGTAGAAAATTGTGGCTTTATAGGGAGAATTTTAAGTAGATAAGAAGAAGTAGATATTTTATTAAACTCCACTAGGAGTTACTAGGATTTACTTCTTCTTGTTCTTTTCGTATCTCTGGTAGGTACTCTTACTGGTTGGTTTTTTTTATACAGGACTAGCGGTCCGCCCCAGCTTTGCACGGGTGCAATTATTTTAACTAATTTTCAAAATTTTCTTTCATACAAACCTTGTCCTGGCAATACCGAACACAACAAAAAAAAAATTATCTAGTTTGGTGCAATTATTCGGAAGTTATGCGCGCACAGACATTTCGGCGACTTGGTCTTAAACTAGTAAGGAATAAGGATACATTTTTAAGCAGTACGCAAAATGTAACCATGAATTCAGTGTCTGATTCTAGATAATGACATGATTCTGTTTTTAGGCGAAGAAATTTTTCGACAGTTAACAAAAAAAAAACAATTGTTTCATAGAAAAGTGCAATACATATGCGATCAAAATGTATTGCTGAGCTAATTTTTTTTTAACCCGGAAATAAGTGAATTCTTGGTTACAGTTTGCGCACTGGTTAAAAATTTATCCTGTATAGTTTAAGTCCAGTAGGTGGCCACGTTAATTGCGGCATCAGTGGTATTATTTAGGTCATTCGAGGTGCAGGTGAACGGGCACTTATGACACTCCAGTAAGTAGGACATGGTCTGGTCAGACCACACTCGCATTAGGTGTTGGATGGATCTGTAATCCCCCACTTCGACAAATTGTGCCTGCAGCGGCCTAAAATTTAATCATTACTTTAGCAACACTGAAGTTGACACTTGACATTTCGGAATAATGTTATTTCCCCGTCGTCAATCAATAATATTATTGTGGAACGGGAGCCCGCGATCGTGATGGTCGGTGTTTTTATTTTACGTTATTTAGCGAAACAAAAAGAAATATTACTCGAAAGATGTGAATAAGTTCTGAATTAGACTATTTCTACACAACAGCTGCTATTGGAATACCAATATAATCATTTATTATCTCTGGATGGTACGTACTGTCTAAAATCATCGTACGTTAGGCTGTGTATCGTACATAATTGTGGTTCCTAATTTATATTTCCTTCTTGACTTTGTCGGTGAGTGCACCACAGTATGCAATTTAATGCAAGGATACAGAATACAGAATGATAAGCACTTATTTATTTAAAGCTTGAAATGTAACGTCAACGTCAAAAATAAGTGTTAAATGTTTAAAGTTTTCTTCAATAAATTAGTTAATGTTTAAATTTAAACTAAGACGGATTTTAGTAGGCATGATAACTTGGGTAATTTAATTTTTTGCGTCCTTCCGCTCCACTGCTTGTTGTACTACAATTCACATTTAAATGTTTTAAGGCGAAAACGCAAGGACGGCCCGAGAAAATTTTTGATTTCGCGGGCTATAAATATCAGTGCCTCCCACTTAAAAAAAATAGTGGAGGGGTGTGCGATATATTATATTCATTATTAATCTACACTAATATTATGAAGAGGAAAAGTTTGTATGGTTGTAGGGGGTAATCTTCGGAACTACTGATTCGATCCCGAAAATTCTTTCACTAATGAGAAGCTACATTATCCCTTTCCCTGAGTGTCATAGGCTATGTTTTATGTTAAAACGAGAAACTTTTGCATTTGGTAGATCAATTCTCGAAGAAGTTTATTAAATACTAGCTTCTGCCCGCGACTTCGCCCGCGTGAAATTTCTTGTTACTCCGACCCACCCCGTCGCATCGCATCGCCTGCCCGCGCTATTACTTCGTTTTTGCTTAGCGTTCTTTCCGACTTTTTTCTTTTTGCTCGGCTACTAAAGGTCATAGCGTGATGTTAAATAGCCTATAGCCTTCCTTAAGAATTGGGCTATCAAATGCAAAAAGAATTTCTCAAATCCGACTGGTAGTTCCAGAGATTAGCGCGTTCAACCAAACAAACTCTTCAGCTTTATAATATTAGTATAGATTACGCAAGGTTATTATATTGACATTTAATATCACTGCGACTGCGACTCTTAGGAGCCGAGCGAGGTGGATGAAACCAAGGGATACAGCTAGTTTTATGATGAGACGATCTACACCCTTACATTTTTATCGTTTTAATCCTTAAAGGGGTCATTGTAGTCGTCATTATGAACATCTTTTACTATGGGACGAACCCTGAAATCGTGAAAAAAAATCAGCTGATCCATACATTTATCTTCGCATAACTCGACATAATTTCATTTTGTACGCAAAATACGCGCATTGAAGTGGAGTTGCGGACACCAGCCAGCCCGTATTACCTATTAGGTACCTAACTCGACATAATGTATGGGAGCAACATTTATTTTTTCACGATTACAGGATTGATCCCATAGTAAAGTTGTTCATAATGATGAGTAAAATGACCCCTTTTAAGGATTAAAACGATCAAAATGTAAAGGTGTATACTTACTGAAACAAATTACTTGTTTTGTTGTCTGTACTGAAACTATCTAATAACTTCAATTTCGACTGTCATTTTAAGACACAAATTATACCTCTTAGATTTTACATGGATTTAACTTACCTATTGTCTCCTATTAATCGTTTTTATTTTTCGTCTTTCAGATAATTTCTGCTTTAAAAACAATCTATGAAAGCATGAGACCACAGCACAAACAGACAAAATGATTTCAACAAAACTGAATGATGTTAAAAGTCTAATGTGCTCTAAGGAGGATTTAAACCACAGTTATGTGATTAAAATGCAACCAACAGTTCCAGATTAACACCTACAATTGTTATAAACATCGTCAAAATATCTCGACGCAGATCAAAATTAAGAATCATTCCATATGAATCATTCATAGATTCCCGTGACCTACACTAGGTCATCAGTCCACTTAGTACGGGCTTGATTTTTGGCATTCATCACAATTTGCGTATATCAGTCTACTTAAATATCACAGTTTACAATTCTCGGCTACTTTCAACCAGCATACGACCATCATCGCTCCATCTACATGATGGGAGTTTTACCCTACATTTTTGCCGATCTGCGGTCTTCACTCAAGAATACATTCACAGTCAAGTTCAAGTGATTTAGTTCATAACCAAACATACATTTGTGTCGAAAGACGAAATCTTAATACCTAACACAATGTCTTACAGACAACATCAAAATGATCGGCCATCTGTCATCAGATACGCGCCAAAGAGAAGTAGAAGAGACTCAATTCCTACACCAAAAGACAAGAGACTTTCCACGCCTCCACCAAGCAGAGAACAGAGAGAGCCAACTCCAACTCCATCTAATTCTGGCCCAGAAAAAGCTTCAAAGCCTCGAAGAACAACCGCCCCCAGGAAGATAAAACCAAAGTTCTGTAACTCAAAATCGCAGATCTGGCGTCCTTATACCAAAGAGAAGCTTTACAAATGTGATACATGCAAAAAGAGTTTCGATAGGGAGTGTGATCTAAAGCGCCATGTCCCTATCCACTCAGTCGTCAAACCGTTCAAATGTACGCTATGTAAAGAGAGTTTTACTCGCGAGAATCTTTTGAAAACTCACCTCAGTGCACATAAGAATGAGAAACCTCACAAGTGCAAATTATGTGATTGCAGCTTCATGCTGCCGGTAGATTTGAAACGCCACATTTTTACACACACCGGTGAAAAACCATACAAGTGTGATACTTGCGAAATGGCTTTCCGTCAACCCGGGGACTTGAAAAGGCATACACGGAAACACACTGGTGAAAAACCGTACAGGTGTAATGTATGCCATAAAAATTATGCTCAACTGCACGGTTTGAAGAAGCATAATCTCATTCATACAGGTGAGAAAGATCATGTGTGTGATCAATGTAAAAAATGCTTCAGTAACGCAGAAGCTTTGAAAACACATGTTCGTATACATAGTGATGAACAACCACACAAATGCGATGTTTGCGAGAGAAGGTTCACTCAACTGGAAGGCTTGAAAAAACATTACCGTATACACACAGGCGAAAAACGTTACAAATGTGAGACATGCCAAAAAGAATTCAGAGATTCGCAGGATTTGAAAAAGCATGTTCGTATACACACCGGTGAAAAACCGTTTAAATGTGACAAGTGTCCTGACACGTTTAAGGAAAGGGGTCATTTGAAAAGACACATGCGTATACACACAGATGAAAAACCGTATAAATGCACTATTTGTCTGAAATCAAGTTTCAGAGATGCAAGCGATCGTCGGAAACATGTTCGTACTCATATCCGTGATCAGCCGCATAAATGTAATTTATGTCAGGAAAGTTTTGTTTACAAACAAACCTTGAAATCCCATCTTGCGATGCATGAAAAAAATAAGCCAGTAATTCATTAAACTCAGTTTTTATAATTATAGATTCATTTTTGATAGTAGGTATAACATAATTTGTGTCGAATCTGTAATACATCCGCCTACCCGCACTGGGTCCGCGTGGTGGATTATAGCCCACCCCCTCTCACAGAGAGGAGGCCTGTGTCCCAGCGGTGGGAACATTATCGGCTGATTATACTATAATATCTACTATTACAAACTAGCTGACCCGACAGACGTTGACGTGTCCAAATTTCAACAGTTCATACACAAAACCCATAGAAAAAAGGACGTCCACTATTTTGCTGATTTTGAAAATTTCCGGGGAATCATTTCTAATTTAGCTTTCCATCAAAACCGAATTCGGACTATTACCGAACATTTTAAAACTATAGATAGTGATGCGCTTACCAGCATTTCATTATATATTTACAGATAGAGATGGATTATAAAAGACCTTTTGTACCTTTACATGACTCCTATTAGGCCCGGTGTTTTGCGTTTAACATAGATTGTTATCTGTAGGTCAAATTAAATTAGCTAGCGAAACTCTGCAGACGTGATGGGTAAACACTTAAAATAAAAACAAAAAGATTTTCTTTATTTTCTTATTTGATGTTTTTTTTGGGGTTCAACGACCGCTGGTTGTACAATAAGTACTTGAAGTATGAATTAAGAAAATCTATCTTCTTTAGTTTTGTCGTGTTGATATTTCGATACCCATCCTGGTCTACCTATCAGATGAAGTTTAGACAAAAAAAAAGCTAATATTTCAAGTGACCCCACTAAAAAAATCAAATTAATTTATTGTTTTAACATGTTGAGATACTCGTATCGATGCCTACCACGCCCGCGGAGTTTCGCTAGCTAATTTAATGGGACCCTGTATATACATATTATATAATAGTAAAAAAAAACATCCTGAGGAAACCTGGACTTTGTTAATATAATATGTAAATCTGAAATCGCCAAACCGTCTTAAGCGAGCGAGATGTTCAATGCTCGTGCCTTCTCTATATGAGAAGAAAACCTTTGCCCTGCAGAGTGCCATTAACAGGCTGGTATTATTATATTAAGAATAGTTAGGATTTAAAATTATTAAAAATAATCAATTAAGATTAGCTACTTTTTTCTCTGAATGTCCATGTATTAAAAAAATATTTAAAACTACAACTAAGTATTTCTCGTATTTGGGGAGTCCAAATTTTTTGTGGAAAATCTTGTTATTAAAGCCCAGATTCGCATGGATTATTTTTTATTGAGCATTGGATTTTTAATTCTATTTTTTTCAGTAGATAAAGAGTAAATAACAAGGCTGTAGCGTCAGGGTAGCCCGCGAATATCAAACTTTCTTACGTTTTTTTTTGCAATTTGCCGGTCAGATAAAGTTGTATGTTGATCCAAATAAGATTCGTGGCCGTAACTAATATATATTTATAGAATTATAATCATTACAATCTTCAGTACAACTAAGTTCATATTACCCTATTTAATGAGTATCTCATGAAATCATGACATTTGAGGCCAATGCTAATTCAAGCAGTTGTATTTTATTGCTGATTCTAATCATACTAATATTATAAAGGCGAAAGTTTGTGAGTGTGTGTGTTTATATGTTTGTTACTTCTTCACGCTCAAACGGCTAGACCAATTTTGATAAAATTTTGTATGGAGGTAGCTGACACCCTGGATTAACATATAGGCTACTTTTTATCCCGATGTGCCCACGGGATCGACACATGCGTGTGAAACCGCGGAGCGCAGCTAGTGATTAATAATGGGCATTGTTCATATTTTTTTAAATGTTGTAATTGAAAAACCATTTCGAGGAATAGCGTTACTGATCATTACGGACTAATTAATTTTGAAAAATATTCATGTTATTGATATTTTTGATAAAATACGATTGACCTTCTTTGCCCTTCAAATTACGTACGACTGGCTGTACAGTTTTGTATCGTTGCCTCAGAAAATAAAAAGTAAGAGGCAAGTATTGTCTACAATCTGTCAGTGTCAAATGTCAAATTATTGTAAATATTATGTCAAAAATATAAACATTCTTGTTTATAAATCTCATTATTACATTACATATATTATTTCAACACTCGACAATATTTAATATACTGGAAGACTTATGGAATACAGGAAGTGCTTTGTTCCAACTTGCAGCAATAATAGTAATAATGTCGCCGCGTGCGTTATTATTCTATTTCTAAGTCGCCGCGTCGATTGTTCTAGTGACGATAGAGAGTAGTATATTCCTTGGAGGACACTTACACGTAAAAAAACCATTGTAAATAAATACGCTAAGCTAGGATTCGATTTTTTAAGACGTCTATTCGGCCTATTGACACTTTGACAGATGTGACATTGTTGACGTTGTGTTGACAGATTAAAATTTTTAATAATGTACTAGTAAGGCAACGGCACTTAATCTTTATGCTACTGGATGACGTCACCTACCTTAAAAACTTAAAATAATTAAATAATTTTTATTAAAATAACTATTGAGCCAATCATCAAAATATTCAAATTAGTTTCTCAAAATGCTCTAAATTTACAAAAAATAAAATAAAATATAATGGTTAGAAATTTTGGACAATCCCCATTCTGTAAATCCATATTGTTACGGTTGCGAATCATATTTTAAGTAACATACAATGCGTGCCACGAAAGATGAGACTTGACCCCGCCTCCCCCGCTCTTTCCGCCGCCCCAATGACGTCAGGTCCCGTCCCGCACTCAGACCTCATACCGCTAAAGATACCTAAAATCGTGTACTGCGCAAGTCAAACCACGTGGTGTGTCAAGTCTCATCTTTCGTGGCACGCATTGTACATTCTGACACTGACATGACCTACAAATTGAAAAAAAAAAATAAGTAAAGAAGTTTGCGGGCTACCTTGGAGCATCTCCCTTAACTTTAGTTAGGATGTTTTATTGTTTTATTCAATGTGTACTATACATAGTTAGTTAAGTAGACAACATATTTATCCAATTGAATTTATTTATTTACAAGTGATTTTATAGGTAGGTACTAAATAAATTAGATTTTAAAACTTTTCGGCATACATTGTATCAAAATATGTATTAATGAAATTATTACATTTAAATTAATAACATTATTTTGTCTATAAATAAATATTCATCAGTATTACCCAATGAGCGTTTATTCAATCAGATGGTTATTTAATATAAGGACTAAAAATAACAAAATTAAATTCTAATTAATTAAATTAATTACATTTTCTGTATAGTTTTAGTTAGAATTAAATTTTGTTGTTTTTGATTATTAGTTTAAATAAAAATTGCAATTTAAAAAAAAAATCAGATAGTGAATTTTTGGCAAAAATAACACGACAAAATATTTCGGTTTTTTAAATTTTGTTTGGCTCAAAATTCAGCAAAGCGTATGATGCTCCGTTCGCTGTGACGCAGCCATTAGGTCTTCACGTGTGCAGGTGACAGGGCATGCGGTGTAAGATTGGAGGTGAGCCATTGTCTGTGTAGAGATGCCGCGGCCATTGTTTTATATATTACCAGCTTAATGCCGCATACACACCGGAGGTCTGAGCCATCCATGAACCCCTACTTGTGGAGATCGAGGTTCCATCAGATGGTCAGCCGACGAAAGTTTGTTTCCACTGTTAGTCCAGTCATTTGGTAGTTTTACCTGGAACGTTTTCCGGGAGTTTTGAAAATTGGTGATTTTATTGACTTCGACGTGGTCTTTTCACTTTACCACCTGTTTTTATGGCGCTCGCGCCGCCATATTGGAAAAATGGCGCCCCAAAAATCAAAGGGTCAAAATCACTGACCTGTAATAAACAAGGTTATTTACAGGTCAGTGCAGTCAAAATGTTACACTTTTTTTGTGGTCCAACTTTCATTTGTCAAGTGTGCAGAGGGATTGTCCGAAAGGGTTACCGCTGGCCCGGAACATAAAGGGCGAAGGAAGGAACACGGGTGGGTTTTAGTCAGTAAGAGTCTGACACTCCCTTCCGCTCCACCCAGAGCGGGAGGAGTCATTTGATGATTTCCCATCCTGAAAAAAAAAAAAAAAAAAAAAGTGTGCAGAGTATATCGAGCGAGACGGAACTTCGTTCCAATATTATGAAAGTAAAATCGTCGAATATAAAAGAAAACTGCGAAGTTAATTTAAATATAATTATTTATTTAAACACAAGAAGATAAAATAGAGTATAATTTCATGATCACATTGATTTTTTTTTTACAATAGTATGGTACCTACTATTTACTATACGATAACATTTTTTTTAAATATATTGCTAGCTTTTGCATGCGGCTTCACCTGCGTGAATGTATGCGGGAAATATCCCACGGGAATGCACCACAATTGTTTTTTATAATAGCTACTAGCTGCAACCCGCGGTTTCACCCGCGTAAGTTTCAATTCCAAAAAAAATCTTGAGAGGGCCACCCTTATCACCTAAGGGTATAAAAAATTGCCTACGACTTGTTCTCAGACGTACCAAATATACTTTATATATAAAATTTCATAAAGATCGGTCAAGCCGTTTCGGAGGAGTTCGATAACAAACACTGTGACACGAGATTTTTATATACAAAAATAAGATAATGGTATGCGCGGTGCAGGCCAGTAATGCTCCCAGGCGACATGATTTTCCGACATCTCCAACAATCATCGTCATATTCCAGCCAATTTATGCAAAACCTTAAGAGGGCGCCGACCAAACGCCGACCGCGCAGTAGCGCCCTCATCGTTTGTTTGGTTATTTCTTTTATTTTAGAATGAAAATGCAGAAAATAAGCACGTAAGTTGTGCTCCACAAGATTATACGTTAATATTATTATAAACGGTAGTTTTACATTGTTTAATTTTATTATAATCACTAAAACGGAAAATAGTGGCCACTATTATCCGTTTAAAAGAAATAACTAAACAAACGACGCGCCACCAGGCGGTCGGCGTAGCCTTAATGAATCACACACCTAAACCTTCCTCGTGAATTACTCCGTCCATTGTCGAAAATCGTATGAAAATCCGTTCGGTAGTTTATGAGTATAAAAATAATAAAGCCGCTGCCGCCACTGAGCGGCGGCTTTTTTATGTATATCTATGATGTTTCCCTACGATGGTTTCTGCACAGTATGATGTATAGCTTTTGCATGTGCTGACAAAGCTGTACTCTGTGCGAAGCGCGCGTTACATATAGAGCAGGCAAAGGGTTTCTCTCCTGTGTGTGTTCGTAAGTGGTTGGTCAGAATCTTGTTGGTCTGAAACAGAAAAAACATAAGTACAGTCACGAGCATAAATATGTATATTACATTGACAGATCGGCAATAATATCTGATTTAATTTAATATCTGCTGTTCTCCAGAAGACAGCAAACATAATATGTGGAAGGTATATATATACAAGTAGTGGCAGACAAATATGTGAACTCAAAGAAACACTGAAAGCATCTGGCGAGATAAACGACAACAAAATATTGTATACCGCATCGGCATCAAAAAGATATATCATCTCTCATTATGCACAAATATCGGACATTTCTTGCGTTAAAATATCTGCCTATTCAGTTCAGTTCAGAAGTTCAGAAGTATGTGGTACCTCGTTATGACATCAATTTTGGCAGCACAAAAATCTGGCACTTTCAAATTTAAAAAACAATGTGGTGTTTCGACTTTTCTTTGTATTAAGAATTGTAGATATCAGCATATTTGACATCTTACCAAGGGGGGGGGGGGGGTATTACCCAGTAACTGGGTTGTGAAGGTCAGATCGGCAGTCGCTCCATGTAAAATACTGGTATTCAGCTGCATCTGGTTAGACTGGAAGCCGACCCCAACATAGTTGGGAAAAGGCTAGGTAGATGATGATCAGCATATTTGACATTATATACTACTACAATACACTCAACTACAATGTTAATTACAACTCTTTATTAGTAGTTGTAATGGCAATCATTTGGATTAAATAGATTCTAATATTGTATTTATCTTTTTTCTTTCTTTTATATTTTGTGAATGTGTGTGTTTTTTGTAGGCCTAGTAGACTGTAGATCGGTAGACTATCTTCTATTTGATGAAGTACAGACGCCAGCACATCAAGCTACTACAATCTGTAAAATTTCTTTAATAGATTTTCAACTTTATCGCTAAAGCATAAGGTTCAAAGTTGATTGGGAATATTTGACAGTTTCAGGTAGCTTGGTGTGCTGGCGTCTGTACCTGGTATCTGTTGACAGGCCTACACTGTCCTCCCATACCCATAAACACTGTACTTTTAAAATATTGTAAAAGCAAATTATTTTTAAAAGAGTAACCATGGAGTTCCTTGCCGGTTCTTCTCCATAGAAAACGACCAATCGAATCGTGCACCTAGCTTCTGACGTTTCATGTTGGTTTATGTGAAATAAAATAATTTGATTTTGTCTTTTATAGGTACTTACAGAAAATCCCCTGCCGCACATGTAACATATCTTGTTCTTGGGCGGCAGGATGCCCTCGTGGACGCGGCGAGTATGCTTCACCAGGTCAGCGTTACGAATGAAGTTCTGTAACCATTGATATTTACCTGTTAACCTTTTGACAGCCACACGTCAAAAATTCAAAAACGTGCCCTCGGCGTCATAGTCTGTCATGTAGTCGAACCGTGACGTGCTGGGCACATTTTGGTTTGTCATCTATACATGACTGTGGCGGTCAAAAGGTTAATACTGCCGTGCTAAGTTCAAAAGCGGTATCTCAAAAAAAATTGTAAAGTTGATTTTTGTGGCATCGGATAGCTTAAAGAAATATGCATCCAATGAGCTAAGCCAAATAGTGGTATCTTAATAAAAAAGTCCTTAGAAAAGTGTTCCCTATCTCAGCTTTACCTCAAATCATTGAGAGAATAAAAGCAAAACTTCAATTTTCTCGAAACTAGCTTTTCTTGAGATACCGCTTTTGCGTTTAGCACGGCAGAATAGTGAGCACAAGGTCTAAGCTATCATGTTCGTGGCCGGCATCTACGTCACATGCGAAATACGCATCACACTGACGTCACGCGAAAATCCTGCATCGCGCAAGCAGAGTTTACCGCTTGACTAGCATATACAAATTAAGATTAGCTAGCGAAACTCTACAGATGTGATGGCTGTCGATATCTAAACATGAAAAAATAACAAGAAATTAATGTTTGTGTTTTTGGGGTCAATGACCGCTGGTAGTTTTGTTACTTGAAGTTTGAGTTGAGAAAATCTGTTTTCTTTTGTTTTATCGTGCTGCAATATCAAAACCTCTCACGATTGTGAAGTTTACACAAAAAAACCTGATTTTTTAAACAGATATTTCAAGTGAATACACTAACTGCGGTCGATGATCCCACAAATTAATTTCTTTTTTGTTTTATCATTTTTAGGTATCGATACCAATCACGTCTGCGCAGAGTTTCGCTAGCTAATTTAGTTTGACCCAGTAGCGGTATCTATAACGCGTCACACTGTCGTCACGCAAAATCCTGCATCTCGCAAGCAGAGTTTACCACGCAACTAGCATAGATACAACGGCCCGACATGAATCATCGGGCAGTTGCCCGCCAGACACAACACCCGTCTGGTCGGAGGATCCTCCCTTTTCTATGGAAGTTGAATGAACTTTACACCCTGCTCCTAATACCTCTATATGCTTAGCAACCTTAAAATCTAAGTTCAGTAGATGGGGCCCTTTGTGAAAAAGGCCGTCATATTAATGACGGCCTTTTTCACAAACGTTTAACGTTTTTGACGTGCTTTCCAAGGAACAGTACCCGGGTATTAACCCGGGTACTGTTCCTTGGAAAGCACGTTAAGCCGTTGGTCCCGGCAGTCATTCGTATATCTTTGACAGTTGTTACGGGTAATCAGAAGCCCAAAAGTCTGATAACGTCGTACCAAGGGTGTCGTGTTACCCAGTAACTGGGTTGTGGAGATCAAATGGGCAGTCGCCCCATGTAAAATACAATGCGTGTCACGAAAGATGAGACTTGACCCCGCCTCCCCCGCTCTTTCTGCCGCCCCTATGATGTCCGGTCCCGTCCCGCACTCAGACCTCATACCGCTAAAGATACCTAAAATCGTGTACTGCGCATGTCAAACCACGTGGTGTGTCAAGTCTCATCTTTCGTGGCACGCATTGTACTGGTATTCAGCTGCATTCTGTTAGACTGGAAGCCGACCCCAACATAGTGGGGATTGATAGACTGTTCCTTACCTTATCACATTGTTCACATCGATACTTGTAAAACTTGAGATGGACGAGGTTATAGTGGTCCTTCATGTAGATGTTCTTCGAGAAGATCTTGTCACATCCAGGGCAGGGGATCCTGGAACCAATGGACAGCAATGTAATGTATGAGGAATTTGGCGTTCAATACTCTGACATTTACAATCCCGGGGCTGTATTATGACATGTGGGCCCTGAAATTCAGAAGTCCCTTAAAATTCACTAGAGCTGTATAGAAATCACACTAATATCAAAAAGGCAAAAGTTTGTGAGTGTGTTTGTATGTTTGTTACTTCTTCACGCGCAAACGGCTGAACGTTGAATGAAATATGTACAGACGCCAGCACATCAACCTACCACAATCTGTCAGATTTTCCCAATCAACTTTGAACCTTATGCTTTAGCGATAAAGTTGAAAATCTATTAAAGAAATCTGACAGATTCTGGTAGGTTGATGTGCTGGCGTCCGTACATATAATACTCATAGAACTGACAATGAACGAGGATATAAAAATCAAATTAAAAAATGTCTATGTTGATTTTGGTCGATCGTTCAACGATTTTTGATAGCATTCCCATCGTCATATTTGTGTGAACGTGGATTTAGTGCTGACATAATATGTAAACGACTAGGTAAATCTGCGTATGCACTATTCCAACTTTCAAAAAAGGTTAATATTGAGACATTGCTAATAGCATACCACGGACTTGTAGCTTCTGTTTTACGGTACGGTATTATTTTCTGGGGGCAGTCGACTAATAGAGAGGTTGTATTTAGGATGCAGAAACGCTGTGTGAGGTCTATGTGTGGTCTAAAAACGATAGATAGCTGCATTCCGTATTTTAAAAAACTAAAAATATTGACACTGCCAGCAATGTATATAATGGAAACTGCATTGTTTGTTAAAAAAAACCCGCATCTATTTGTAAGCTTATCGGCAGTCAGAAGAAATCCATTGCGTACTCAATACTGTAACAAATTATGTAACGTTAAATGTAAAACAGCCTTAATGCGTAAAAGTTTTTTCGGCAACGCTCCAAAAATTTACAATAAAATACCGGATGCCATTAAAAATATGCCATTAATAAAATTCAAAAAGGCACTTAATAGCTTGCTTAGTGACAAATGTTACTACACACTGGATGAATTTTTCAATGATGACTCAATATTAAATTGAGCTATATGTATCTATGTATATGTTATAGGAAAAAAAAACTTAAATGATGAATTAATTTGGAGTTGAAATTTATTATTAATTATTGACATTTAATCATTTTTGACATTTTCAATTATTTTGGCTTGTTTAGATTTTTCTTTCTTCTTAATTTCTTTTTTTTTGTTTTGACATTTATAACTAAATAATTCTTCATTTAAATCTGACATCACTAATTTTTTTAAAATAATATTATATAATTTTCATACTTTTTTCAGAAATTTTATTAGCATGTATGCATTGCATGAGTTTCAAACATCTTTGTATTTTGAAATGTGAATTCCCACCATATTTGTACGCTTTCGGGCATAACATAGCGTTCTATACACAAAACTCAAGATCTTATTTATCTACCTGTGTTAACAAATAAAATTGATTTGATTTGATTTGATTTGCTGTAGCAACGCTGCTTATTAAATGAATGTCATAGTGGTTTTTAAGATGTGGTAAAGTAAAAAAAATTGGGGGTTGCCATGAAAAATAAAATCGCAGTTGAATGTTGCCAAGTGTTGACATATTAGTGCTCGTGACTCGTTCCTCACCTATGTTTCCTGTGCTGCGAGTGCCTGGCGCTGTTAGCGAGGTGCCAGCGGTACCGGTACACGTCGCGGTACTGCTTGTCACACTCCACGCAGTACGCGGCCTTGTGCGCGCCGTGCGATGTCTTGTTGTGCAGCCAGAGGCCGTTGTAGCGCGCCCAGCGCTTGTTACATGGCTTGCATTCGAAGGGGGAGTGCTGTTTTCTAGAAATAGAGGTTTTTTTTTTGATGATATTATCGGGAATGAAATTATTTGTAAAATGTTTTGTTCGGAAAAGGCTATCTCCATTTCTGTCTGTCCAAGCAGCTCTGTGTCGTTCCAAATTTAAGAGGGAAGCGCTAAAGTAGCCCGCGAAATTCAAATTTTCTTACGTTTTTTTGCAATTTGCTGGTCAGTATTAAGTTGTACGTCGATCAAAATATGATTCGCGGCCGTAACAAATATGTATTTACAGAATTATAATCATTAAAGTCATCAACACAACTCTCTAAGACCACGTAACCCCAAAGAATGACGATTTCATGAAACAGTTATTCTTTGGGGTTATGTGGTCTTAGAGAGTTGTGTTGATGACTTCAATGATTATAATTCTGTAAATACATATTTGTTGGGGTCGGCTTCCAGTCTAACCGGATGCAGCTGAATACCTGTACTTTGCATGGAGCGACTGCCTATCTGACCTCCACAACCCAGTTACAGTACCCGGCGATAAATATTGCACATCGACCTTTGGATAGAGACAATCGGCTAATTTCGGCTTCGTAGAGCGTTATCTCTGTCGCACGAAATACAAACAGTCCGGTATCTATTAGGAGCTGTTAAAACAATTATGATTTGCTTCTTTTGATAATTATTTTTATTCTTTGTATAAAATACACCAATCACCAAAGGTCGATGTGCAATATTTATCGCCGGGTACTGTAAAGCCGTTGGTCCTGCGCCTGATCTCTCTCCGGTCGTGTCGGATTGCCGTCCCATCGGACTATGAGAGTAAAGGAACAGAGAGTGCACCTGTTTTACGCACACACTTGTGTACTATAATATCTCCTGCATCCTGGCCAATCTTCGTTGAGAAGGGCCACCGTGACCGAAATTGGTCGGAATGCTATTATTATTACCTGATATGATCTTTGATGCAGTATCTCATCTTGAAGCTGATCCCGCAGATGTCACAGACAAACTTCTCGTGCCATTCCTTGTAATGCTTAAAGAATTGCCAACGACTCCTGTCAACATAAAATAGCTATTTTAACATGGTGAACACTATACTGGGTGCTTACTCTTCAATTTAATTGCGATAGATCGGCATTGGAATTGTGACGTTTCGTACTCTTGAGTTCGATGCTAGCGCCAAATGATTTTTAGACTGGGTGTCCATTTTGGAGAACTAAGTGGAATTGGGTTCGGGCTTGGCGTGGGGTAATTGTTGACAATATTGTTTTCAAGAGTACCGAATCACGTGACTGTAAAATTAACATTGGAATCATATTAGCATCTCATTGGAATTGAAATTAGTTAGGAGAGTAAGCCCCCTGCACTGCAAAATAAAGATAGCTGATGTGGCTCAAAAAGCAGCCCAGTTTATTAAGTTGGGCAGCTAGAACTGGGCAGGACATGTTTGCCCGCATGCTAGAAAACTGGCCAAGTGCGAGTCGGACTCGCACACGAAGGGTTCCGGCAACCACAAGGCAAAAACGCCGAAAAAAACACGTCTGTTGTATGGGAGAGGCACCTTAAATATTTATTCTATTCTGTTTTTAGTATTTTTTGTTATAGCGGCGACAGAAATACATCATCTGTGAAAATTTCAACTGTCTAGCTATCACGGTTCATGAGATACAGCCTGGTGACAGACAGACGGATAGTGTAGTCTTAGTAATAGGGGCCCGTTTTTACCCTTTGGATACGGAACCCTAAAAAACTGTGGGACGGAACAGATTAAAAATATATTGTGAAAAGATCTTATAACAAAAAAAAACCCTTTTTTTTTTCTTTAGTAGAATTGTAAGGCTGCGTTTCCACCAGAGATGTGCGAGAATGTGTAGCGAGGGATGTGTGTGAAACAAACCAATAACATCGCTTTATTTTCATAGCTTAAACTAAATTAGCGTTGTTATTAGTTTTATACACATTCCTCGTTACGCATCCTCGCTCATCTCTGGTGGAAACGCAGCCTTATGCTTAGCGCCGAGAGTTGAAAGTCCAACATTGTGTTTTTTACACGCTGGGATGCACTCCATTGGAATCTCAACGCTCTGCTCAACACCGAAAGTTGAAAATCGAGTACGCTACAAAAAATCGTCACTCTAAGGGTTACCGCTGGCCCGGAACATAAAGGGCTAAAGAAGGAACACGGGTGGGTTTGAGTCAGTAAGAGTCCGACACTCCCTTCCGCTCCACACAGAGCGGGAGGGGTCATTTGATGATTTCCCATCATGAAAATAAAAAAGGGGGAAACGCCAAAGAAGCCCGCGAAATTCAATTCATTCAAATTTTTCTTAAGTTTTTTTGCAATTTGCGGGTTAGCGTCAGGATGTATGTTGAACAAAATATGATTCGCCACCGTAACATGTATGTATTTATAGAATTATAATAATTAAATTCATCAATACAACCGTTTAAGTTAATATATAACCCTATTGAATGACCCATGAGATATCAATACAAGAAAATCTGAATTTCGTGGACTACCTTGGCGCTTCCCCTTTAAAAAGCCGCTAATTTCTAAAGAAAAAAGTGGATATTAATTCACAAAAAACTCACCCGAACTTCAATTCACATTTCAGACACTGAAACACTTTCCTGTGTCTTCTCTGTTGATGCCATTTCGTTTGCGACTTGTCGTAACACGTGAAGTCGCACAGTGTGCACACATACTTATTGTAATGGTCTCGTATATGTTCAGCCAATAAGCGTTTGCTCGAGATTCTTGAGGTACAAATATCACAGGTATACTTCGTTAACTGAAAAAAAAAAATATAAGGATTTAAAATACTATGCTGCTGTGCTTAATATGTTAATACTGCATTCGCGATAGTTTCCAAATATGTAAGCAAATATGAGTTACTGGAAAAATAACTTTAAGACTTACACAATAAAGTTCAGTTTACGTTACAACTTCAAACATTTTTCTAGCTTTTTCAATAGTACTAGTCACTCTGAAATCGACTTAATTTTCACTACAGTAAAGTTGATATTTGTTTAACTTGAAATAACCTCAATTGGAAACATGAATTTAAGTGAGATAGTTTGGTCAACGAAAGGCGACTAACCAAGGTTTTTACAAGGCAGTTAGGAGTGGAAAACTGCGGGAGGGGACGCTCTAGCTAGAAGGACATATTAATAACTAGCTTCTACCCGCGACTTCGTCCGCGTGAAATTTCTTGTTCCCCCGACCCACCCCGTCGCATCGCATCTTCTGCCCGCGATATTAGTTCGTTTTTGCTTAGCGTTCTTTCTGACTTTTTTTCTTTTTGCTCGGCTCCTAAAGGTCATAGCGTGATGTTAAATAGCCTATAGCCTTCCTCAAGAATTGGGCTATCAAATTCAAAAAGAATTTTTCAAATCCGACTGGTAGTTCCAGAGATTAGGGCGTTCAACCAAACAAACAAACAAACTCTTCAGCTTTATAATATTAGTATAGATATAATAATAAATTATTTAGCTAAGTTTACATTCAAGTGGATTGAATCCCTAGACACTACGATTCCCTGTGTTGTGAGATTCAGGGTCTTTCGTTCCGTTAACAATTTTATGTAGGTACAGACGCCAGCACATCAACCTACCCGAAACTCTGAAATTTTCCCAATCAACTTTGAACCTTATGCTTTAGCGATAAAGTTGAAAATCTATTAAAGAAATTTGACAGATTATAGTAGCTTGATGTGCTTGGCGTCTGTACCTAATATGGTGATGTTCTTCAAAAAGGTCAGTTGCGGTCAGTACGGGTTGATAAATGTCACTTGTCTTCGAATTCTTGGTTCTAGGACATGCCGGTTCCCTCACAATGTTTTCCTTCACCTTTTTGAGACCCAGAGCTCGAACCTACGACCTTACAACTCGTTCTTCGTACGATATTTACTTATAACAGACAAATTACAATGCGTGCCACGAAAGATGAGACTTGACACACCACGTGGTTTGACATGCGCAGTACACGATTTTAGGTATCTTTAGCGGTATGAGGTCTGAGTGCGGGACGGGACCGGACGTCATAGGGGCAGCGGAAAGAGCGGGGGAGGCGGGGTCAAGTCTCATCTTTCGTGGCACGCATTGTACGTACCTCTGCTTACGTTTTGATGGAAAACAGATATTATATACGGAACAATTAAATTACCTTACAATGAAACCTTTTATCATGTTTTCCCAAAATTTCTTGACTCGAAAACGCCAAAACACAGCTATCACATTTAAACTTCTTCGATTTAAAATATACACCCTCTCTTTCACACTTCAGTAAACACCGTAACTCTTCATCATCTATCTGCACTCTTCTAAAACATTCTCTAGTATATTCTGTAATAATTTTGAATTTCGGCTTCTTGTTTTGTAGAGCTCTTTTTTTCGCCCAGCGATTGTTTTTGGGTTTCTTTTGTTCGGAAGATTCTCGTACGGGACAAATATTTTTAAGTCTTAGATGGTTTTCCCGGGTTTGGTCCGTGCTATCTGGATTTGCGTCTGTTGTACCTACGGCAGAAATATTCCAGAATATGTACAGACGCCAGCACATCAAGCTACCCGAAACTGTCAAATTTTCCCAAGCAACCTTGAACTTTATGCTGTAGCGATAAAGTTTAAAATCTATTAAAGAAATTTTACAGATTGTAGTAACTTAATGTGCTGGCGTCTGTACATATAAGTACCTACATATCATCAACATTTCAGCCGGAAGACGCTACGTCTTACGGTACGCAGTTGCCACTCTAAGAGCCTTTCGGCCCCATCTGCCATCTGTTCTGCGAGCAATGTGCCTGCCCACTGCCACTTAAGTTTGGCAATTCTTCGGGCTATGTCAGTTACCTTGGTTCCCCTGCGAAACTTTTTCTTTCTTGTAATAAAAGTATTTTCTTTCTTTGAATTTCGCGGGCAAACCTCACCTCAAAGAAAAATATAGTCTACGATGCATACCTGTGCTTTCCTTCGTCAATTCTTCAGTTTTAGTACAGTCATCACCAAACTCACAATTATCATTTATTTCATCACTATTATTGTCACATATTTTTGTTTCCGGCTGTACTTTTACATTTAAATCATTTACATAAATTGTGTGTGGATGTGAATCATTTAGTATTATTGTTGTAAGGCTGGACTGTGTACCATAGAGGTAGGACTGAAAAAAAAAGATCAAATTTTTAAAAGCTGACATTGCAGCTCTGGTTGGAGTCATACCAACTTCAACCTTAGTGAGTGTTTAGAGTTTCAATTCAATTGATTTCAAATATTTTTAAACAGTTCAAAAATAATTCGTTAAAAAACATGTTTTAATTATCAAGGTAACTTTCTTTCAGTATACATGTTTACTTTGGTAGCTAGAAAAGTTTACCTCTACAAAATAAATATTAAATTATATATTTTTATATTTATTTGCCGCATGCACAATGGCAAAAAATGCTCCACACAATGGGTTCCTGGAAGGACTTGGGGGGGCCTTAAATTAGAATTAATGAATGATGATAACTAAATATTCACCTGTCTCAATTGAAGCATTTCATTAGCTTTGCTGACTTGTTGCTGGAATTTACTGGCCCTCCGCAGAAATGCATTACACTCCCAACATAGTTTTATATCTTCTAACGGTGTCTGGCTCTGAAAAAAGAATATACATAATGTCAATTTATATTAGCTAACAAAACTCCGCAGACAATGGGAGTCAATGTCTAAACACAAAAATACAGATTTTCTCAAGGCCAACTAAATATACCACAACAGCAACAGTTTGTGATTTGCGTGGCTTGAACTTCTCTTAATTTTCAGATATAATAAAAAGATTTGCAATTGCACAACCCATAATGTGAAGCATTAGAGAGTGCTTTATGAACAAAAAATTTTTTTTGCCTCCTTTTTGCGTTTTTCCTGCAGAAACAGAAGAAACTACTTAATTTATATACCATTGTACAGACAATTTAATGGTGATTAATTCTGTACATTTCAAAAACGTATTTAATGCAGCAGAAACGAAAAATATTTCTAAAAAAACACTGGCACTCCGGTAGTGCCGACAGAAGTGAAAACTTGAACAATTACGAGTGTATTTTGTGAATCGTCTTATAAACAAAATGTTATATATCCGTGGTTCAGCGCCATCTCGTCGTTGTTGGATGAACTACGTAGTTAGTACGCGAGGCCCTCGTAGTTCTTCCCGATGTGCATAGATGGCGCTGTCTTACGTTTTACGTCTTACGAATTTTCGATCAGGGTCACGTGACCTGACGCCAGTTTAGAAGTTTTTACCCATTCCAAAAAAAGTACACAGCGCCGCTAAAGAAGTTTTCACTTCAAAAATTCCCATCAATCCAGTGTGAAACCCGATAACATTGTAGCTTGCGAAAACATCAATTGACTTTTTATTAATAGATTCCATTCACTCGTAGGAGAAACCCTATTGAAAATGGATCTTTTATTCATAGTAGTTTAATTATAATTAATAAAAAACTAATGAATATAATATTATTTATATCTATGGTTTTTATATGATCAAATGAACATTATGAGTTGTGCACTTTTGGATTTTTTATTTTGCTCCAGTCCAATCATCCAATTAAAGTAGATCACTTATGATATTTGGAGTTTCCCTGCGTGGTTGAATCAGGAATGAGGAGATCCACAGGAGAACCAAGGTAACTAACATAGCCCAAAGAATTGCCAAACTTAAGTGGTAGTGGGCAGGGTACATTGATGGCAGAATAGATGGCCGATGGGGCCGAAAGGTTCTGGAGTGGCGACCGCGTACCGGAAGACGTGGCATTGGAAGGCCTCCCACAAGGTGGCCCGACGACCTTGTGAAGGCCGCAGGTACCTGTTGGATGCGAGAAGCACAGAACCGGTCGAAGTGGAGGTGCTTGGGGGAGGCCTTATGATCAGTGGCGGTACCTTCATAGCAGCCGAAAAGTCCGGCTTGCCCTAATAAAATCATAATTCACAACAACAAACGTACTTAAATCTATCAAATAAAAAATATATTTTTAAAAATACCAGTCAAACATTCGCAACACACACATACACAATAAGAAAATCAGCCAATCCCTCAGTTAGCCGTTTTTTTACACGTTGAAAACCTGTGGGCTTTCCCTAATTTTAACCCCTAGGCACACCACTGCTTATGATAATAACATTGCGCCTGTAATCCCCAAAGGTCTAGGCAGAGATGTACCTATAGTACAGACGCCAGCACATCAAGCTACCCGAAACTGTCAAATTTTCCCAATCAACTTTGAACCTTATACTTTTGCGATAAAGTTGAAAATCTATTGAAGAAATTTGACAGATTGTAGTAGCTTGATGTGATGGCGTCTGTACAATCACATTTCGTTAGTTATGTTTGAATCCCAAATAATAGGGGGGCGAGCCCATTGTCCTCAATCGAGCACAGATCCAGACACTGGACCACTACTGAGAAATTCCAGATGGAAAAACCAAATAACAACCAAGTAACCAATCCGGGAATAGGGAATATGCATGATTTTTTTTAATTTAAAAAATTAATCCTCATTCATGTAATAAACAGTTTAGTAAAACTGTTTTTCGGATAACTATGAAATTAAAAAAGATATGAGCCATCGAAGATTTGTTTCTATCTCTTTCTCGCAAAACGAAATTTAACACGGAGTTTATATGGCCGTAGTGACATGTGACGTCACAGTCTATGTCGGATCTCTCTGTCTAATTGGTGTGTAATCAATAGTTTTAAATGCTCATATCGGCCGTGTTTCTTGGCCGATTTTAATTTTAATTTCACTTTTTGTCATCTCTACTACGGTATTTTCATATTTTGTTAATAAATGCCATGAAAAAAATTCATGCATATTCCCTATTCCAGATGGAAAAACCAAATAACAACCAAGTAACCAATCCGGGAATTAAACTAAGAACCTTATGGTGAGCAGTAGTGCTTGCGACCCTACACCGACAAGGCAGTAATTAACAACGTTGTTGCGCATGCAAAAGCCGCTATGTGTTATTTAGTTATTTTCGGTTCTTTATGTAGTTTTAATCGTTATTTCAATACACACATACTGTATAAACAGCTACTTATGTGATAAGTGCAATATTTAATGAGTTTAGGAATGTAGCTATGTGATATTTATACATCGAAAGTTCCCTATAAACATGCTAAATGTTATAATTCATATAGCTCAAATAAGTTCAGTAAAACACATAGCGACTTTTGCATGCGCAACGACGTTAATTTATAACTTTGTATAATTATTTATTTATTTATTGGCAGTGTAATACAAAAACTGTAACAACTATTCTTTCTAGAACATTCTAAAGTTCCAAAAAGTTTATTAAATAATTTACAGCATTATTTCATTTCATTAATTTTAATAATATTGTAATTTTTTATTTCACTTACGTGATTTCGAAAGTCTGAAGTAATTCTTTTAAAAACACCGATATATTCTCCTAAAAGGGATAATTTTCTTCCAACGCTAAGGCAGACACTGCATTGGTTCTCGTAGTTAGGGAATTCATACTTTATTTCAGTTTCGTCCATCATTTTCATGTCAATATATAAAATGTTAATTATAAACACAAAATTCTTTAAAAAGTTTAAAGAATTTTTTAGACAAAATCATTATGCATATGGAAATTATTAGTAAAAAACTATTTAGGATCTTATTAGATTCCCGTAAGTATAATTATTTAATAGTTGTTCTAGTTGATTTATCACATAATATTTTGAATACAAAAACTTTTTTCACAGGTTTAGGTATAATTTCATTTTGCTGTCAATTGACATTGACAACAGTTTGATTTGACAGACAAACAGCTAAACTCATGTCAAAAACAGCTCAACTTTGCTTAAAATTTCCATGGAAGTTGTAAGTACACCACCGTCCAGGTTGGTTGAGCTACGTTTCATTATTCACAATATCGATTTCGTGGAAATGAACACAAAAAATCGAAAAATTTACACTTGACTGGAAATGACAAATTAGCACAGCAATTTTTTTGGCATTGTAGGTAGTTCGGTGAATATTTTATTTAGTTATTTTTGCCGGGAAAAACAAGTAATGGAAATGTCTAAACGAAACGCATAGCTGCATTATTGATTATTGACTCCATTCTTTGGGCGCCCGTCCTATTCATCGGTGCACAACAAGTGCACACTGCCCTGTGGATAACTAGAAGTGGTAAGTAAATATTTACTTAAGCATTAAAATGTTTACGTTTTATTTTGACGAAATTCAGCGAATAATAGTACCTAAATAATAATCAAAGGGCCCTCGCACATATCACCTTTGTGTGTGAAAGACTATCATTGTTCCGTGCTAACTCCGTTAATTTTAATCAGAATACAAATTAAATATAAATAAAACAATATCCTAACGTAACTAAAACTATTAACAAACTAGAAATTATATCCTCATGAGGATTATCTTTTTTATCTCGTTTTTTTCTCATTTCTTTCTTTTGCCTCTTTTGCGTGCGGTTACTAAAACAAAATCTATCTTAAAAAATTGTATGTAGTTCATCGATGGAAAGAACAGGGAATAGGTATATTTATAAATTATTATAATTTATTCGTTTAAATTTTTGTCATTTTTATTGAACACTTTTAATTGTCGTTATACCTACCAAATTTCAAATAGAAATTCTTGCGATGCAGCTGCTCGCTATTGTTTGCGATTATGCCTTTGCAATTTTGTAATAAACTGTCATTTTTATTTTGTATAGCAACCAAGAGGTATCATAGTACCCAGTAACTGGGTTATGGAGGTCAGATAGGCAGTCACTCCATGTAAAGTAGTATATTCAGCTGTATCCGGTAAAATCCGGTTAGATTGGAAGCCGGCCCAACATACGGACGCCAGCACATCAACCTACCACAATCTGTCAGATTTCTTTAATAGATTTTCAACTTTATCGCTAAAGCATAAGGTACAAAGTTGATTGGGAAAATCTGACAGATTGTGGTAGGTTGATGTGCTGGCGTCTGTACGTTGTTGAGCAGACAAATTTTCCGGACATATGAAGCAATGAATTAGCAATATCCTTCAAAATGATTCAGATGAGATTGATAGTGCGTTACGCAATCTGGGTGCTGGATGACCAGTCTGATGGAATAAAACATAAATCATGCAATTCAATATTTTATTCAGCTATTTTGGTTATAGCAAATTTTTAAAAAAAAGAGTTATTTATATATCATCATCATCTGCCTAGCCTTTATATATATTCAGTCTGTATTGTCCCACTGCAATGCAAATGTCTCCCTTTTTTTTCCACAGCCTCATGCAGGTTTTATTTTGTTTTTTTTCTCTCTGTATTTCCTTTGCGCGCCCTTTACAAACACTTGCCTTTTTTATTTCAGCAGCAATTCCTGTATATAGAACACCCTGCGGGGAGGCTCTTCTCTCTGGAGCCTACACTACTGTAGGGAATTGTTCGCAATGGCGGTGAGTTGAATCTTTAATATTTAGGTACGCACGAGCACTTTTTTAAAGTAGCGTTAGACTGGTTTTTAAATTCTCGGTGTTGAGTGAGGGAGGGTGCCTACAAGCAACTTAGTTGCCCAGCAACTTTGTCTCTGTTGTTGTCTCCTCGCCGAGATTTGGACGATGCGCACACGGGCGTGACAGCAACGCTACTTTTTTGTTAAATTTTGGTTGAACGGCAATCGGCTAACCGGCAACAGTTTTGTCGCCGTGCGCGCACTTGCATTGCAACCAAAAGTCTGGCGACAGTTGCGTCCAAACCTGCGGACAAAAATGTCTCTCAGCTGTCGCGTCGCTACATGCGAGCATTTTCATACAAGCCCGTAGACTTGACGTGAAAGACAAATTAGTTGCGGAGGCAAAAGTTGCTCGTGGTTGGCGTTGAGAATCCAACAGAACGCTTAACTGGCGCGTTAAAGCGCATCATTGGATTTTCAACTCGCGGTGCCAAAACGTGCGTTAAAAATCGTGCTTGCACCCACGTTTGCACGGACGTAAAAATATCGCAGCGGGATTTTACCGCGCACTGGTTTTTAAACTCTCACCGAGCGTTGAGACTCCAACAGAGCGCATCCCAGCCCGTCAAAAAAACACACTTGTGGATGTTCAATTCTCGGCGCTAAGCGGTGCTTTGAAAATCCAGTGCGCAATTTAAATCGCCGCGGGAAAAACGCGCGCGTGCGTACTTGGGTTTATAATCTGACTGTCACAATCACTTTGTTTTATGTTTACATTCAATCGTATTGTTGACAGCGCACGTTCCAGAAGGCTGCAGTTCGACCTTATAAAGCTGGAACGTCCCAGGTACAGTTGAAACCTTTATGACAATTCAATCTAAATACCAAAAAACCTTACACATCTAGAATAAATTGTAGAAAATATTGCGTAGAGTGCGCGTAAGAAGTCTACGCGCGGCGTTTGAACTTCAAGATTATATCCCTGCAAACTGCATCACTTTCGGCATAAATGTGCATACACACGCAACTATAAGGGAGGGCGCCCACGAATAGCTTAGTTTCCCAGCAACTTTTTTGTCTCTGTTGCTGTCACCTCACCGAGATTTGGACGATGCGCACACGGGAGCTACAGCTACGGTACTTTTCTCATTAAATTTTCCGCTAACCGGCAACAGTTTTGTCGCCGTGCGCGCACTTGCATTGTAACCAATAGACAGGTGACAGTTGCGTCCAACCCGCGGACAAAAATGTCTCTCAGCTGTCGCGCCACTACATGCGCGCACTTTCATATAAACCAGTAGACATTGATGTGAGGGAAAAATTAGTTACGGAGACAAAGGTTGCTCGTGGGCCCCCCTCCCTAAATGTACTAGACGCTTTTAGAAGCGGAATGTTTTAATGAAAAACGTGCTAAAAGAAAAGGATCGGTCGTGGGATCGTCCGCACTTGGGGATGGGGCCCGTTAGGCATGGCGGGCTGATATCAGTCGAAGGTGCGGCGAATGTACAAGTATCTCTCTCGAGGCTCTCTGGCCCCCGACTTATGGCAGTAGAAGAAACTGGGGTTTTAGTCGGTAGGAGTCCGACATAACTCTTCGTTCATCCCAGACGGAGGGTTTCTATGAAAAAAAAAAACAAAAGGGGCCAGTGCCCCCCCTGGAAAAAAGCCCTAGATACGCCAACTGCTCCTCTTTTTCAATTTCTTTCTTCAACTCTCACTGCTCCTCTTTTTCAATTTCCATCAAAAACTCCTCTCATCCCGGGGAACTCCGGGTAATGCACGTGCTCAGAACAATAACTTAAGGCGAAAGCGACAGGGTAGCCCGCGAAATTCAATTTTTTTTAGGTTTTTTGGAATTTGCTGGTCAGTATTAAGTTGTACGTTGATTAATATATAAATCGCGGCCGTAAGAAATATGTGTTTACAGAATTATAATCATTAAAGTCATCAACACAACTCTCTAAGACCACGTAAGTCCCAAGAATGATGATTTCATGAAACAGTTATTCTTGGGACTTACGTGGTCTTAGAGAGTTGTGTTGATGACTTTAATGATTATAATTCTGTAAACAAATATTTCTTACGGCCGCGATTCATATATTAATCAACGTACAACTTAATTCTGACCAGCAAATTCCAAAAAACCTAAAAAAAATTGAATTTCGCGGGCTACCCTGACGCTTTCGCCTTAAGCAGGAACGTGTGTCTCTTTCAGTCGTTATGTTGGCTAACCTCCTTTCAAAAACAATGCAACCAACATAGGTAATACCAAAACCATTGTTGCCAGCCCAGTCGCGAGCACACTCAAGCGGTTCGCTTGATGTATCCGAATGAGGCGATTTCCGAACGAAGCTCTATTGCTTGACCGTCAAAACCGAGTAACATCTGTCATCGTGTTCTGAAAGCTCGAAACTTCAAACAAACAGCGCCAACCGTCTCACGCTCCGATACATACAAAGTTGATACGACAGAGGGGCTTTCCTTTAAACTGCCTATACTAGATACCATTTTCAAGCTCTGTACCAAAAATCAATTAAATAGGAGCAGTAGTTTAGTCACACATGATTTTTGAAGTTTTTGCTACGTTTGAACACGATGTATATTTCTAACAGCTGATTATCTCATACGCATAGGTCATGCACCTTAAAACGATAATCTGAGTATAAGATACATTGTTGCCGCACAAGTACAACCAAATATTTCACGAAGCAATAAATACACACACACTTGCACTTTCACTATGAGAGTGACAATCATAGCAAAACCCCCGCGCATTTTTCCCGCGCGTAAAAGGAATAGAAATAGGTCAGTGTGTTGCTATTGCATCCTAGATCCTTGCGAATTTGCTAAAAAACTTGTTCTTTCAGTGGACAGTGCGCACGCGTCATCCAATCGGGACGTACGTTACGTACACGGGAGCCCCGGCGCCGCCGCGCCGTTATGTTTTGTCGAACTCGCTGACAATAATTGTGATTTTGTTTTGTTATTGTGATAGACACTAAATAAGTTTAATACAGTATTTCTTTTTTTTATTGTGACAGGATACGTAACTTAGGAATATTATTATTTAGTGTTAGTGTTTTTTCGTGTTTTTTTTTTGTGATTGACTGTTTTTATTGTGATTAGGATACGTAATTAAACGTTGGTTGTGTGTGTGTGTGTAGTGTTCAGCAATGCCTCGTGTAACTTACACGGCGTCAGAACAGAATACACTTACATGATTTTAATTTACGGTGAATGCCGTGGAAACGCAGATTTAGCTCTGCGAACATACCGAGAAAGGTATGGTGACCGGCGCAATAGCCCTAGGAACGCCGGCACCATACAATTGGCAGATTACGGGAATTAAAGTGCTTAGCGACGGACAGTGATTTAATTAGAAAAATAAATAACAATATTCTCCGTCGGTATAATTTGTGTTTTTGTGTGTGCGCGTACTTTACAACCTTACCTAACATAAAAGCCGGCGCGAGCGGTCTAAACCGCCCGCCCCCCGCGCCCCCGCCAAGAGAGATAACACGCACACACACGCGCTCCTGCGCGACTTTGTTACCTAGGCGTCTAAGGTCAGTCAAATTTATTTATAAAGGGTGGTTGCGTTTCACTCTGACTTTAAGCTATTTAGTTTGTTTGAAAAAAAAAAATCTCATTTTTGGCGCTTTCTATTTTTGTACTGTATCGAATTAATACTATACACGTATAGTATACGTAGTGTAATTTAATGCCCCTCTGTCATATCAACTCTGTATGTCAATGGTCCGACAGAATTTCTTTTTCGGTTTTCAGCCAAACAAAAAATATTATTATCGGCAGCGTCCGAAAAAAAAATTGCCGGCAAATCATTAATAAGATAAGGTTTTGGGGTGTAGTTTCCCGAAGAATTTCCCCAAAACTTAAAAAAATATTCATATCTCTTGAAACTATCAAAAATCGCGGAAGATACATGGGGTGGGTATTTTCGGATATCTCTAGGTATGAGGAATCTAACATTTTTTTTATTGACGTCACTATTTGAACCATTCTGTAGAAGATTGAATTTTAAAATAATTATGTTGGTTCGTACAAAAATTTACAGCAGCAAAAATAGCATTTTTTTTAACTCCGAACTCCGTGCAACCGCCCGGTGCCCTCAATTTTGCCGCCTCAGAACAAAGCCTACAGAAGTGAAAACAAAACACATTTAAACACAAACAGAATACTTTGCCATCACTCACTGACATATCGGATATACATTAAAACCGAGTACATCCCGAGGACATCCAAATCGGTGTCGGTTATGGTAACAATGGCGCGAGTTCAATAGTTTTTCCCATCTCAAAAAATGCCCAAAGCGCCTGAAGAAGTTTTCACTACAAAAAAAAATATTTTTCTGTTTCAGCCGCATAAGGGGAAACAACCAACCAAAGGCTTTAAAAAAATTGTGGACGAGAATGTGGAGACCATTTTTTTTTACCGTGACCTATCACTAGGAGTATGTTTTCTTCGGCCAGTACTTTCAATAGCTCTCAGTGGTCAGCTGAGTCTAACTGGCATCACCATTGGATCCATCGTTAGTTTTTTTATACAATTAATCAATCCGGCCGTCGAGAAAACGGAGGGTTTTCTGAAGTGACGTTCGCTAGATGGCAGCACTGACACGTCAGGTCCAGGCATCTGTCAAAGCACCTATATTTTCTTTAGTCATGACTGAATGATGAACAAATGAATGAATCGAATGATGAACGTCATCATATATTTTATATTGGAAGACCTCTTGTCACAGTGGTGCCAACTGGTGTCGTAAATTTTCACGAAAACCTTCATTGCGAAACACACTATCAGTAAAGTAACAATGGCTTTCATTCTGACAGTTCTACAACATTCATTGCGTTATTTACATTGTTGAGCAGACAAATTTTACGAACATATGAAGCAATGAATTAGCAATATCCTTCAAAATGATTCAGATTGTCATTGATAGTGTGTTACGCAATTAGGGTGCTGCGGTGCTATTCTGTAAAAATCTCACCGTAAAAACTTAGGTGAAGTGAACGTGGAGTGAGCTGTCAATAGTGTCAATTCATAGCAAAAACAAACTCACTTCACCTAAGTCACAGTATAAATAAAGACATACAGTACGTCGTCTTCATACAAACGGACGAAACGCGAGCTATACCTACGCGCCTCGACCACGGTATGCGCTCAGCATGCAGACAGTCGCGACTGTGCTGCAGTGACGAACGGACGGTGTGTTGTTTTTTTTAACAATAACCGCGCGATTTTTTCACTAAAAATAAGTTCAAGTACATATTTAATATGACGAGTAGGCTATATTGTGCTGTTTTTGGTTGCATGAATTCGTCAATAACGCATCCAGAGATAACTTTTTTAGATTACCTGGAAACTCTGAAAGGTAAGACTATAAAATAATTTTACTTACTTGTAGGTAGGTACATAATGTGTGTATTTTTAATGGATAAGTATTTCATTTTATCTCCCGAAAAAAAGATGTCTGGATTAATAAATGAAGTGAATAGAGTAAAGTGATAAACACGAGTGAGGTAGGTAGTTATAGGCGGTTCATGAATCATTAAACGGTAGGTACGCTGGTGTTAAAACCTCGGGGCATGTGTGTTTTGTTAGTTTGTATAATTCCAAGTAAAGACGTGGTTTTTATTATTAATAATAGTTGTTTATTGTACTGTGTGTATGCATAATACTAGAAAAAAATTGGTTGTCTGTAAAGTCGATTTACGGACGATAGTTTAACGTGACAACATCATAAACATTAATGCAATGATTGCATACTTTTATGAATAAAATTTTATTATTTTTTTTATTGAATTATTAATATTTTGTATGAATGAAGGAGAAGGAGGAAAGAAAGGAGGAAGGAGTGAAATGAAATCTACAATTTAATTGATAAATTTGCTTTTATTTGCACTCATTAATTTAAATATGTTTATTACTTCAATGAACAGATTATTTTAATTATAATTTTTATATTATACATGTTTGCTATTTAACTTCTTCCAATCTGTGTTATTCTGTTAAGGATAGGACGATGATAGGAAAGATTAAAAAAAACATTAATATACAAATTTTGAATTTTATTTGTAGTTCTTGAACGTTTGATTTAACTATAATAATAATAATAATTTAACATAATTTGTTTAAAAATACACATGAACAAGTTTTCATAGAAATAAACTGTAATCAGATTTATGTTAAATAAATGGTTAATTCGAAATGACGAATTATTTTATTATTTATGTACACACAGTAAAATACAATAACAAAACTAAATGGAAACACAAAGTAGGCAAATGTAGTTAAAATGCTGGAGGCGGGCAGCCCTATCGCATGTTTACGTACCGCGCGGCTGTAGGCATTTAATTCAAGGTTACGGCCCAGATACAATACTGTATGTCTTTATACTGTGCCTAAGTTTTCACGGTGAGATTTTTACAGAATCGACCGGCTGTATACAGTATACTAGGTTCATTTTATGGTGGTTCATAAGACAAATACAGTACAGACCTACTGCTTTCATATTATGGCGCTTGGAATTTATATTGAAAATTAGTAAGTACGGACGCCAGCACATCAACCTACCACAATCTGTCAGATTTCTACAATAGATTTTCAACTTTATCGCTAAAGCATAAGGTTCAAAGTTGATTGGGAAAATCTGACAGATTGTGGTAGGCTGATGTGCTGGCGTCTGTACATTACGATACGTGTGACTCAAGTAGTCTATTCTCCAATAGTCTACTTAAATCACACGTGAGGGACTTGTGACTAAGTAATTACTAATAGCAGCCGCACGGGTCGATCTATCAGGTTAAGCTACACTTACCGCGGTTGGTCCGTCGATGGGTGACCATCTTAACATACCAAGACTCTCCGTGCCTCGGAAAGCACGTTAAGCCGTTGGTCCCGGCTGTCATTTGTGGATCTTTGACAGTCGTTACGGGTCGTCAAAAGCCCGAAAGTCTGACAAACAGTCTTACCAAAAGTGGTATCGTGTTACCCAGTAACTGGGATGTGGAGGTCAGAGCAGTCGCTCCATGTAAAATACAGTAATATATAAATAAATAAAATATATAATGAATTCCCAGCTGCATCTGGTTAGACTAGAAACCGAAAGCCGGCCCCGACTTAGTTGGGAAGAAGCTAGGCAGATATTCTTGGACATGCGTTTCCGCGTATCGACCTTAGAATGTTTTTTTGGGGTGGATAAAAACCGGTGCAGTGCGTAACCGAACTTTTCGGTGAAACCAGAGAAGGTTCATGTACAGACGCCAGCACATCAAGCCACCCGAAACTGTCAAATTTTCCCAATCAACTTTGAACCTTATGCTTTAGCGATAAAGTTGAAAATCTATTAAAGAAATCTGACAGATTATGGTAGGTTGATGTGCTGGCGTCCGTACATACATGAAGGACGTAGGTGGCCTCATTTATCATAATCCAAATGTTTATGAAATAGGTACACAGTTGGAACGAGTTTAATGTTAAGTTCTCTAGAATAATCACAAAATGAATATAATTATTATAATCAGCACCCTAATTGCGTAAGATACTATCACAATTTAAATCATTTTGAAGTAGGCATATTCCTAAACCATTGCTTCGTATGCTCAAACAATGAGTGTTTTCGTGAAAATTTACGACACCAGTTGGCACCACTGTGACAAGAGGTCTTCCAATATAAAATAATATGATGACGTTCATCATTCGATTCATTCAGTCGTTCATCATTCCGTCATGACTAAAGAAAATATCACTGACGGAAAATATAGCCTCTTTGACAGATGCCTGGACCTGACGTGCCAGTGCTGCCACCTAGCGAACGTCATTTCAGAAAACCCTCATTTTTGTCTGTTTAACGCGTCATTGGTTCAACGACGTAAATAACGTAATGAGTCATGTAGAACTGTCAAAATGAAATCCATTACATTAGCAATGAACTAAAACTAAAAGTTGTTATAATTTCCTTTTCAGATGTCAACCATCATTATTCCAATAATATTAATATTTTTGCTTGTCGCGATGTGTGGACGTGCTCTGCCGCTCTATAATAATAGTGCTGAACAAAAAATAATCGACCCCGGGCATGATTTGAGCTTGCCAGGCGGCTGGGGCGAGTAAGTATCTAGCTACTCATATTCATGATCTTCCTAACCTCACCCGAAGGCCACGATAACATGGTATTTGCGATGTTCACTCTAGGCTTCAAGGTTCCCCTAGACAGTAGTGACGTTCACGATGAAGTTTTCACAGGCTTTGTTCTACTAGAGTCGCGTTACGGCTATTCAAAAACCCAAAATACTGACAACCAGTCTTACCACCAAGTGGTATCGTGTTACTCAGTAATTGAGTTGTGTTCTCAGATAGGCAGTCGCTCTTTGTAAAATACTGAAACTCAAACTGGGAGGGAATAGGCTAGACATATATGTATATGGAGAATGATAAATGTGGTTAAAAATTGTAAGGGCGTCATAGATGGCAGCACTGTTCATCGTCTGCAAGCCGTATTATTTTGTTTAAGTATACTTTTGTATCGATCATAAATTAAACGAAAACTAGTTAAATGTATGCGATTTGCGAGTGTAGCACTATTAAAAGACGAGCTAAAACAAAACATCATTCAGCCGGCAGTCGTCTTCCCAGTGAAGACGACTACCGTCAACACTGTATGCGCGGGGAATATTTCAGCATTATTAACATTATTGCTACCTGTAGTTCCTACATTCATAATATTCAAATAAAATCTCTATGGTCTGGCTTCTCAGAGATCATCTTTAGGATTACGTTTGATTCCTATAAGTTCTATATTGATCATTGTTTGTTTCAGTCATATAAAGGATGTTATAGTAGTTCTAGTACTAACACATGTACTAACTGCAACATCTCCACAGTTCTGGTACATACTGCTTCTGCTGCCTATGAGGGCCCTCTATTTAGCTTGGATATACGTAATTCGTCCATCGATTGTATTCATCCCGAAAAGCGGAGATAATCCTCGAAACAATCAATGCAGAAAGAAAGCAAAGAAAAATCCGACCAAAACAAAGAGACATAAATATCATCGGACGATCACGCATTGGCATCATTTCCGATAGATCCTAGATCGGAATGCTGACGTCCACACAAGCGGGGTTTAGTAACTCTTTTACAATGCGTGCCACGAAAGATGAGACTTGACCCCGCCTCCCCCGCTCTTTCCGCCGCCCCTATGACGTCCGGTCCTGTCCCGCACTCAGACCTCATACCACTAAAGATACCTAAAATCGTGTACTGCGCATGTCAAACCACGTGGTGTGTCAAGTCTCATCTTTCGTGGCACGCATTGTACGTTATAATTCTTAATGATGAGTCAAGGTAATCCACGAAATTTAAATTCACTTACGTTTTTTGCAATTTGTCAACCAGTATGTATGTTGATCTAGATATGATTTGCGAGCAAGTATGTATTTACATAATTAAAATCACTAGAATCAGCATTTATAAAGTTAGAATTGGCCTCAAATGTCATAATTTCATGAAATATTCATTCAATAGGGTAATATATGAACTTAGAGAGAAGTATTCATTGACTTGTAAATTACTTTGATGATTTTTATGATTATAATTTCATACATAAATTTTTTTTTTCTACGGCCGCGAATCCTAATTAAATCAACATACAACGATACAGACCGGCATCCTAATTGGGTAACACAGTATCAATCGGAATCTGAATCATTTTGAAGTAAATTGCTAATCCATTAATGCTTCAGAAGAAGTTCGAATTTGTCTGCTCAATACGTAAATAATGCAATGAATGTTGTCGTACTGTCAAAATAAAACCGATTCCGATTGATAACTAGTAACGCAACTGCCCCGCAGAAAACTGAAAAAAAAAAAAGAAAATTTGAATTTAGCGGCTTAATCCGACGCTTCCACCCTAAGCCAAATTCATTAAATTAATTGTTCTAAGCTTAGATTTCCTAGGAAAGCGGTTCCGTCAAAATCTGTAATTTCCACCAGTGGTGTCAAAAAACGCTCTGTATTTGGACAAACCATGGAACAGGTTTATTCTGTTCCGTGGGACAAACGTTATTGCGTGACCGTTCACAGCTTTCTCATGAAATCAAAGCTTTAGACTAAAGTTTGTTTTCACTAACACTATACCTAGATATTGCTGTATTTTCTACTTTTCGACGCTGAGTCGAGCGTTGACAGTACAACAGCGCGCTTTTATTTAGGCATTCGTGATGATTCGTGTAGATGTCGCTTTGTGTCAGTGGAAACAGGCATGACTTTATTATTATTTCGTAAGAAAAACTAAGACTTATCCATGTAGTGTTAACTTTTTATCCCTTTTATATCTATGTTATTCTTCTGAGAATTAACCCAACTCATAATGACTATATTTTTTCTAAAAGTTTATATTGTATATTTTTTTCTTTCTCTCTTCCTAGCAGCCTGTAGTTTGACTAAGTTACTCACACGGGCTGCTTTTCTAAGGTATGGTCAACATCGTAATTGCTTTAGTTTGCCAACAATTCAAAATTCAAATTGGAACTAAATTAACTACAGTGCGGCAGACGAGAGAATGCGTTTTTGACACCTGTCAATTTCTTACACACGAATACGTGTTTTGCGAAGTTGATATCACTAGTATATAAGTTCCTTGGTTGATATAGATCAACTTGTCAGTGCGACAATTCTAGTAGTTAGAATATAGATTCTAACTACTAGAATTGTCGCACTGACAAGTGACAGGTTTCAGGAACGCATTCTCACGACGCGACTGTACCTGTCACATAGACAAAAATAGTCCTTGCCGTTTTAGGTCGTACACACGTGACATTAAAAATTTAATTTGAAAGGCTAAGCAATTTTTTATTTTAAAGCAATTATAAAGTCGACTATACCTACGTTACACGGACATTATATAATCAAAGACTACACGCCACCTAGTGTTTTAATTTAAGAATAATTATTTTATGCCCGATTTCTGGAACGAAAATCAACACAATTTATTTTTATTTTTTCTTGAGAAAGAAAGAAAGAAAATAAGTTTTAGGTTAGGTAAGACACACAATAAAAAGCAAAAACAAAAAACTTGCATCGGTTGATCCGTAGATGGGTGACTACTTACACACGAATACGTGTTTTGCGAACACTTGGGTGGGTTACTTACTTACATACCTGGACCCGTCCGTGCCACGGAAAGCACGTTGCGCCGTTGGTCCCGGCTGTCATTCGAGGATCTTTGACAGTCGTACGGGTTGTCAGAATCTGAAGCCAGAAAGTCTGACAATCAGTCTTAACAATATATGGGTATCACTTGCTTGACATGAGTAAAATTTTGACATATCATATCGTTGATTTTTATTCCAGAAACCCGGTTTTGGACTGATGTATTTCGACTGACGTTATTTATATTGTGATCTCATTTATTTATTTTATAGGTAATTAGTAGATACAAATAAGATAATTTACAATTGTGCGCCCTTCCACTGCTTGATAACATTTCAATAGTTTGTATAAAGAAAATTTTGTGGAGCATGGGAGCTAAATTTAAAATTATACGACCTATACTGTAGGTATACCTACATATCTTTAAAATTTATTTTTTGTAGGTATTTCTTTTAAAAAGAAAACAAAAGCTAAAAAAAATCGATGTTGAGATTATTATTGTAATCCTACTTAGTATTTAAGTTTTAGGTACTAAACCTACATTTAATGGAATCTAGAATAATCCGAATTTTAATATAAATCTGTACCCCATATATATCGACAAGGGGCAGATTAGTATGTAAGTTTCAGGTAAGTACCTAAAACACCCTTAGTAGTGAAACAAAAAAACATCTAGTTAAGTAAATGTTGTGGCATATTGTACCCTTACCACCATTTAACCAATTTGGCAATTATAATTTGCCCATGTATAATACAGCCAATCAATTCTGTAAAAATCTCACCGTGAAAACGTAAGTGACGTGAGCTGTCATTCCATCTGGATGCTCAAGGAATTTCTTTACCTACAAATTCCTTGTGGATGCTATACATAGGTATTGACACTATTGACAGCTCACTTCACCTAAGTTCTCACGGTGAGACTTTTACAGAATCGCTCGACAGGTCAGTGACTTTGCAACAGATAGTGTTGTTGGTACGGTTTTTACCTGAAAATAAATGTTGTGTCAAAATTCATGAAAACTACGAATCATTGTAACGATACGTTTCTGAAATAAACGGTTCCGATACAACTTTATTTTTAATGCACCTAATGTTTTTATTTCCCACAAAGATCCAAGAAGGACGCCCTAGGAGGACACATTGTGACCTTAATGCTGCTGTTCTTCAGGAAGGTCAGGTGCAGTACTCGCAACCGGCGTGCGTATATGACGGATGTATGAACTTAAGGCGAAAGCGCTGGCGCTTTCGCCTTAAGTTCATACATCCGTCAAAAATTTAATTTCGCGTGCTACCCTGGGGTAGCCCGCGAAATTATTTTTTTTTAGGTTTTTTGGAATTTGCTGGTCAGTATTAAGTTGTACGTTGATTAATATATGAATCGCGGCCGTAAGAAATATGTGTTTACAGAATTATAATCATTAAAGTCATCAACACAACTCTCTAAGACCACGTACGTCCAATGAATAACTGTTTCATGAAATCATCATTCTTTGGACTTATGTAGTCTTAGAGAGTTAGAAATTCAAATTTTCGTACAATTTAATTTTTGCAATTTGCTGGTCAGTATTAAGTTGTAAGTTAAAATATGATTCGCGGCCGTAACAAATAGGTATAGGTATATTTACAGAATCATAATCATTAGAATCAGTAATACAACTTGTTAGGTTAGTATAATCCCAAAATGTCAAGATTTCATGAAATAGGTAGTCATTCTGTGGGATTACTTGGTTTTAGAGAGTTGTGTTGATGACTTTAATGATTATAATTGTGACCTAATTTAGGGTCATAGCAGGCGTTCTGTAGTTTCTCCCTGCCCCCATGGGAAGAAGGCCTGGGTTTATATGCATATATGTATGTGTCGTTGAGAGATGGCGCCACAATACAGCGAACAGAGCTATCTAACAATTTGATTCGAAAACGAATAATCATGTAGTGTCCGACCGAAACAGGTTTTTCAGCCGAAACCGAAACCGAACTTTCGGCCTTGCTCTTAGTTTCGGCCAAAACCGAAACCGAAACTAACTTAAACATATTTAAAATTGACTGACAACGTAATTCGCACGAGCTATACCTACGCGTTCTCTCATAGTTAAAATTAAGTAAACAAAGGTCACACACAGTAAAATCATAGCATCTACTTAATCGTTTGGGTGGTAAAAAATGTTAAAATAAGGATACAGAATGTAATCCAACAACCATTACCTATAAACACGCAAATCCAAGTAAAATCTGAATCGAATATAACCTCTTTTATTTGTCGCTTAAAAATAAAACTCAACAAAACGACGTTTAATGCCTAATAATTGCCATTGAAATAAAATAAATAATAATTAATAACAGAAGTACAAGTAAAAATAAAAGAAATACTTACCTAATCATTTAAGTATGTGCAAAACACAACCTCAACTCCATGCGATTAAGGCGAAAGCGCCAGGGTAGCCCGCGAAATTCAATTTTTTTTAGGTTTTTTGGCATTTGCTGGTCAGTATTAAGTTGTACGTTGATTAATATATGAATCGCGGCCGTAAGAAATATGTGTTTACAGAATTATAATCAACTCTCTAAGACCACGTAGGTCTTAGAGAGTTGTGTTGATGACTTTAATGATTATAATTCTGTAAACACATATTTCTTACGGCCGCGATTCATATATTAATCAACGTACAACTTAATGCTGACCAGCAAATTGCAAAAAACGTAAGAAAATTTGAATTTCGCGGGCTACCTTAGCGCTTCCCCCTTAACGATGGACGGTGGCGAACTGGGCCGGCAACGCGACGAGCGAGCACGAGCTAGCCACGAAGTTCGCCAAACGATGCACGATAATTCATGAACACTTGAGTTCCAGCGCGGCTGAAAGTTTCGGCCCTTTCCTGGCCGAAACCGAAATTAAGGCCGAAACTATATTCCTTGGCCGAAACTGGCCGAAACCGAAACAGAAACCGAAACCGAACTGTCGGTCGGTCACTAATTTATACCCTAAAGGGTTCAGCGGGGAAGACACTAACAGTAGGAATGGCGTTCATTTTGACAGTTCAACAACATTCATTGTGTTAATTTAAGTTTTTGAGCAGAAAAAATATTCAAACTTATGAAGCAATGGATTAAAAATATCCTACAAAATATTTTTTTTTAAAGTTGCCCCACTCTAGGACTTCCTGTATCGTGGGTGCGTTTACAAACATTTAAATTCACATACACAAACAGCCAGACCCGGAAAAAAACTACCTGTAGGCAAACGTCGCAACATAAGAAGCCATGGAAATTAAAGAGCCTAGCGTTTAGTATATTCGTTCCAATAAATAACCAATCTTTATGTTTTTAAAACCTCACATGATAAGAACTTTTTTGTCGATTTACCGGTTTTTTCTTGATGGCAGTTCAGAAAAACCGATGAAATCAATATTGGCTGACACGACACTGTACGGTCACTCACACACAACACTAGTTTTAAAATGGCAGCAGTTTGTTTTGTTGTATGTTTTTAAATGAAATTCTTGAATTATTGTTAGTACAGTCATCAAATCGTATTGAATTTAAAATACAATCTATGTAGAAAAGATAAGCCAAAAAACAGTATTCATCGTTTTCATTTTTTTATATTGGTATTTAGTGAAAGGTTATCTGAAAATCAGAATGCTGTGCAGTCTATCATGAACAAATAATAATAAATTAATAAATGGATATCAAAGAAGAAAGTGTAGCTTATAAACTGCTCTGCAATGCATGCCTTTGTGTTGGGCGAAAGCTCCACAACATTACAGACGAGAAAATGCAGAAATATTACTTAGATGCTTTGGACGAAATTCCTGTAAGTACAATTCGAATTTTTTGTATACCGCGTAGCTCAAAATCATTATCTGCTTGTTGTCTTCATCTAAATATCTGTAGACAGGTTAAACATAGATTAAAAATATTTATTGTAGTAGCCCACAATAAATATTTTAAATCTATGTTTATGTGGCAAAGATAACTTTGAAATAGAGTCTACTAGCAGCGCCCCGCGGTTTCAACCACATCAGTGTCGATCCCGTGGGAACATCGGGACAAAAAGTATCCTATGTGTTAATCCTGGTTATAAACTATACGTGTACTAAATTTCATCCGAATCCATACAGTAGTTTTTGCGTGAAAGAGTAACAAACAAACATCCATCCATCATCAGCATCAGCATCAACGCAGCCCTCGAGGAACACGGTGTGGACTCGACCCTGCGAGGATGGATCACAAATATGCTCCGATTAAGAGCCGTACAAGTTACGGTAAACGACACCACCAGAGCCATAGTGGCGAAGGGCTGCCCCCAAGGTGGAGTCCTCTCGCCACTACTATGGAACCTTGTAGTAGACAGCCTCATCAAACGTCTAAATAGCAGAGGCTACTACACGGTGGGCTATGCTGATGATTTGACCATTATAATAAACGGCACACACGAAAACACACTATGCAACCTTATGCGCCAAGCTCTAAGAATAGTAGAAGACTGGTGCAAGGAATACAAACTAGCAGTAAACCCCACCAAAACCGAACTCGTCCTCTTCACAAAGAAAAGAAAACTGACAACTTTACAATTGCCAAGCTTCTTTGGGAAAACCCTAAGCCTATCGACTGAAACCAAATACCTGGGTATCTTTTTGGACAAACAGCTGAACTGGGCAAAACACACTGATCACATTATCACAAAAGCCAGTATAGCCCTATGGCAATGTAAGAGACTCCTCGGGAGAAATTGGGGCATAAGCCCCAAAATCACCTACTGGCTATACACCACAGTTATCCGACCAATTATCACATACGGTTCTTTAGTTTGGTGGCCCAGGACCAACCTAAGTACAACCCAAAAGGATCTCGAGAAACTGCAAAGATTTGCCTGCGTAGCAATCACCGGCAGCATGAGGACTTCCCCCACTGCTGCCTTACAGGTGATGCTGGGGCTACCTCCCCTACACCTCGTCGTAAGAGAGGAGGCGGCCATAGCGACTTTCAGACTCGAAGTATCCGGCTCCCTAAGCAATGATTCTAGGATCAAACACACACGCATCAGAGAAGATGCAATCAAAGAACAACCGATGATGACATCACCCATCGACAGAACCCTGAAGACCCACTGCTTCCAAAAACACTACAACATAGAGCTCATAGAGGAGTTGTGTGACTACTCAGGTACAACAGAGCTAAGAATTTACACTGATGGATCAAAGACCGACGAAGGGACGGGCGTCGGGGTGTTCTCCAACGACCTAAACATTAAGATATCCAAACCACTTGGAATGCTCAACTCCGTTTACCAAGCAGAGTGTGTAGGTATTATCCAAGCGGCACACGCTATAGAGGCCAGGAGGGTTACGGATACCAATATCCGAATACTCTCCGACAGTGCCTCAGTTCTTCAATCCCTAAAGAGTAATCAGATCACGTCGAGACTAACACTAGAATGCCACAAGGCCCTAGAACGAATCACGGTACTGAATCGCAACACGATAACGCTACAATGGATTAGAGGTCACAGTGGATCACTTGGAAACGATGCGGCTGACGAACTTGCCAGAAGAGGATCCAGCACAAAACCCTACGGACCTGAACCCATTGTGCCCATTCCTTTCAAGCAGCTAAGAAGCTGGTTAAAGGATCACACTCAAATACAAGCGGAAAAATGGTGGACCTCGACACCAGGATGTAGGCAATCCAAGGAAGCTATGCCATCCCTGGATACAAAGCTGACCAGGCGCCTTCTGCGCCTGGACAGAGACAGCCTGCGCCTGGTGGCGGGGACCATCACTGGACACTGTTCACTAAATAAACACTTCCATACCCTGGGAATCACTGACAGTCCCCTGTGCAGAGCATGCATGGAGGCGGAGGAAACGGTGGCGCATGTGCTTCTTGAGTGCACAGGCGTTACCAAGATTCGCGAGGAGACCCTGGGAACACCAACATCCCTTGCGGATGCCCTGAGGAGACCGGGAAGTCTAATCTGCTTCTGGAGGGAGGTGGGCTGGTTGGAGTAATCGGCCACCATGGCTCACGCACAATGGTCCACTTCAAGGACTAAGTGCGGAAACCTAAACCCCATGATAGATAGATAGAACATCCATCCATCCTCACAAACTTTCGCGTTTCTAATAATTAATTAGTAGGAAGTATAAATCAATCATCTATATGTGCATAGTAGTATAGTGTCTGTTTGCAATGTCAAAATAACACCTTTTTACTAAATTAATATGGCATTTATTACAAAAAACATTTTTTTTTTTAAATATTACGCTTTCTGTTCTGGCTAATTTCCGAAATGGTTGGTTCGATTTTGATGGGACTTTTACTGACAGATATCTGATGTTATAAGGCGTAACTTAGGTTTACTTTTATTTTAGAAAAAGAATTAGGGTTCCATGCAAAAAAACAAAAACTCATGTGACACAGCTTGTAATATAAATAAGAGTTGCTTTTATTGTGTTGTGTCTGTGTGACCGCATTGTTCCTCTGACACAGGAAATTTTAATGCAGTTTTCACCATAATTTACAGATAGCTCAATCCACGAAGACGCACCCCACTAAGAAGAGTGGGGCGTCTTCGTGGATTGCGATAGAGAACATAATATTTGGAAGGTTTATGTGTAAAATTAATTAATATTGAACTTACATATAAGAAAAAAATCTCAATGATTTTTCAATTCATAAAACCAGGTGAAGCATGTTACTAGTGCTATGTTATTGCACAAATCTGAAATTTCTATGCAAATCTTGGAATTGCCATTAATGACATGGTGTTGCCGTGACATCATATTGTCCACAATTTAGCAATTTATTACCCGAGAGAAAAAGTTTCACATCATTTTGTTATTATTATTTATAATTATAAATAATTAAAAAAAAAAGTTTCACAGTTTTTGTTATTATTATTTATAATTATAAATAATAATAATAAAATGATGTGAAACTTTTTCTCTTTAAGCTTTTAGGGTGGTATTTTGCTTATATGTACTTATTTCACAAATTGTAACACAAATGGTATGCAGTTACTCTTGCGAATTCATACAATGAACAGGAAAAGACAGAAAAAAACAGAAAAAGTTTCACATCATTTTGTTATTATTATTAAATAATAATAACAAAATGTTGTGAAACTTTTTCTCTTTAAGCTTTACATTTATCTATATTTATCTTCTCTTTTATCTTTATTATTATTATTATTTTTTCGCTGAAAGGATTGACATTTTTTCCTGTTCATTGCATGAATTCGCAAGAATAACTGCATACCATTTGTGTTATAATTTATAAAATAAGTATAAGCAAAGTACCACCCTATCGCTTTGGGATATCCTGTAATGATAGAAGTGTTGTGTTAAATAAATAAATATTATTGTTCCAGCTGTGCAGTTTGACTACTGTAAGCCTGCAGGTCTGTTGGGAGTGCAAAGCCCTGCTACAGAAGAGCATAGCCTTTAGAGAACAAGTCCAGGACTCTTACCGGATACTGCAGACCTACACTCAAGAGGTGAGTCTTAACAAGCATATTTTTCTGTAGTACACAATGCGAATAAGTGTGTGAAGACTAGTAGCGTCAGTACATAACTCACACACAACTAACTTCGACATTGTCTCGGACGGTACCAAGAGCTCCTGTGCTTACACACACATTCACAGTGTGTTTGTACACTTGGTAAACACAAGTAAAGCGCGCGTCGCTTCGTGAGATAAAAATAAAATAGCAACAATCGATACTAATATTATAAATGCGAAAGAACATAGGATAGTTTTTATCCCAATATTCCCACGGGATCCAAACTTATGCGGGGGATACCGCAGGGCGCTGCTAATAAATAATACGAGTATTCTATTCTAGATACACTGGCTTTTGAGATCTTCAAATATTATACTTAAAAACACGGCCGCACGTTGGGACGCCAGTTGTAGTCGGGGTACTTTTGTGGTAAAAGAAACTCCAACTATTTGTGCATGTAAACTGTATTGTATAAAACGTATGTATAATGAACTGTTACATTTAACTTAAAAATAACATAATTATCAGTAATGGACGGCTCGCGAGGCGTACGAGTCTGTTAGCGCCTTTACTAGCTTCCGCCTACGACTTCGTCCGCGTGTCGTCGCATCGTATCGTCTGCCCGCGCTATTATTTTGTTTTATTTTTGCTCGACCCCTAAGGGCCCTAGTGTCAGGGCTCAATCTAGGAGGGGGGGCAACCGGTCGTTGCTCGGAGTCCTTAATTTTCTCACTTGGAGAGAAAACTTAGGTGAAGTGAGCTGTTAATAGTGTCAATTCCTAGCAGAAACAAACACTTCACGTAAGTTTTCACGGTGAGATTTTTACAGAATCGGCCGGCTGTAGTAGGCAATGACGTATTATATATAGACACGTTATCAACCAACATCTCGGCGCTTAAAAACGGCGAAAATACTAGATAACTACTTATACGCGTAAAGAAAGGGAAAGAAAATATGACACCGTACGGCGGGATGTCTGTTGCTAGAGGGAGATAAATAAACATCTTCAGTTACGTCACAGGATAAGTAATAGTCAAATTACATGCTCATTGGTCGAGCGCATGAGTGACGTAGCTATCAGAGGCATATGGGGAAAAAAGGACACTCGATTTTCTAGAGTTAATAAAATAATTGATAATTGTACCGTTTTACCTACTTTACGAATAAAGTAATACCAATATTATATCTTTTAAATGTTTAATATATATATATATATATATATAACAATCCGGTTATTTCACAAAAACCAATACTTTTAAATAATGTGTTTTAAATGACGTATAATTTTACCATAATTATAGGAACTGCAGTCTTTTTTATTCTTGGATAATTTTTTTTCGTCACATAAATATCGTCAGCTGAGAAATGCTTTGATCGTTTTAGTATAGGGAGTTGGTAGCCAATCGTTTTCACGTCTTTGAACCCTTATTATGTTAAGCCACTTTTCTTTTATCAGCCCATCTGTAGGCAATCTAAAATGAAACGGAAAACAATAATGTATATTCATAACATAACAAGTGCATAATATTATATTCAAACAATATTATAAATTCTAACAACCAAAAAAAACTTGTGTATTAGTGTCCCAACCTCCCCTAACGTCACGTGATTACTAACTTCATGCGCCGGCCGCCATTAGACGCAGCGTCGTACAAAATAAAATAAAATAATCTAGTTTTGTAAACTTACGCGTGAAATGACACATTTTTGTCTTTAACTTTTGGGGTATAATTTTTACATCCTCTGAAAACACACGACGGCATATTTTCTTTATGTTTTGCACAGGTTTTCACATACGATATAAATTAAAAACAAACAGCGTCGCGCGACAGGTTGGTGCGTGACTGAGCGCAATGTGGCCAATTGGCTTCATTTCATGTTGCCATTTTAGAGTGCGGACAACGTATCTATAGTTTTATACATCATTGGTAGTAGGTATGTATAATAGTAAAAGTGCGCAGTGTTGCTCACCCCCACCCTATTTCAAGTTAAACAAATATCATCTTTATTTCAATGACGATTAAATTGATTCCAGAGTGACTAGCACTATTGAATTTTGAAAAAGTTATAAACATGTTTGAAGTTGTAGCGTAAACTGAACTTTATTGTGTAGGAATTAAAGTTATTTTTCCATGAAGTCGTATTTGTTTACATTTTTGGCTAATAAATTGCGAAAGCACATTAGATAGATTACGACAAGACCAGTAAAAGCATTTATGGTTTTCGTTTCACAGAATCTCCACGAATGCCTCCTGTCAGACGTGAGCCGACCCCCTCGCCTGAAGGTCCACTGCGCCGAACCCACCAGTATTTCGCCCTCAGATGGGTATGAAGCACTATCAACGTACCCGGAAGTACCCATTATTTGTGTTAAGGATGAGCTTCAAGATTATTGGGATTGTGATAATGGTAAGCAGGCAGATTTTTAATTAAAGAGGTTGGGAACAGCGTTGTTGCTAAGAAATATTATTTAAACTAGCTTCGGCCCGCGGCTTTGCCCGAGCAGTTGTGTGGATTTCATGAGTTTAGCCGCTATCCGTTTTGTTCACATCGTGTTATATTTCGGTTAATTAACAAACATTACTTACACGACTGCCCTTCCTTTCAGGGAAACGTAAATGCGTGATGTTATGTCATTCAATTTGCCTAGCATTTTCCCAATTATGTTGGAGGTCAGCTTCCAGTATAACCGGATGCAGCTGAATACCAGTATTTTACATGGAGCGACTGCCTATCTGACTTTCGCAACCCAGTAACTTGGTAACACCATACACTTTGGAAGACTGGGGGCCCGTGCGTCGGAAAGCCATTGTCCCGGCTGTCATTCGAAGATCTTTGAAAGTCATTACGGGTCGTCAGAAGCCCGAAAGTCTGACAACCAGTTTAACAAGGGGTGTCTTATTACTCAGTAACTGAGTTTTGGAGGTCAGATAGGCAGTCGCTCCATGTAAAATACCGGTATTTCAGCAATAGATAGTGATTCAAGAGGAAGGTTTATATGTATAATACATGCAAATTATAGAGAAAAGCCGAGAAATTCAAAGATTTGTAATGTCATGTCGTAACAAATATATTTTTGTGCGCGTACATTGCAAACGCTGGCTAAACCTTACGAGATAGATCAAATTAATGTACAGACGCCAGCACATCAACCTACCACAATCTGTCAGATTTTCCCAATCAACTTTGAACCTTATGCTTTAGCGATAAAGTTGAAAATCTATTAAAGAAATTGACAGATTGTGGTCGGTTGATGTGCTGGCGTCCGTACTACGGAATTGTATATCTTAAAAATATCGATAAAAAGTCCGCGATGGTAAGTTTGTCTCCTAAGGATAACCCACAGTAACCATTTTTATCTTTTACATATTACAAAAAAAAAATGGATTATTTACCAAGCTATTTTAAACAATACAGTATTATTCCTTATCGAATTAAATACATTAAATACGTTATGCATTTCATGGAAATCAAAAGTGCCCTTTACAGCATATCATTAAAATGAATATCTTGGAAGATATCAGAGATTTAAAAAGCGGAGGCAGAGCGGCTGGCGGGGCGCTATGAAATTCGCCGGGTCAGCTAGAATATTATAAATTTTAAAGTAGCAAAAAGTAAAATGAAACAGAAAGTCCTATACGAGGCCAAAAGGCTCCTATCTCAGCATGATGCTGCGACATTTAAAAAATAAATTTCGCATCGCTGGTATTCTGATACGGTCCGCAGATGCGATAAACCTACAATGCGTGCTACGTAAGAAGAGACTTGACACACCACGTGGTCTGACATGCGCAGAACACGATTTTAGGTATCTTTAGCGGTATGAGGTCTGAGTGCGGGACGGGACCGGACGTCATAGGGGCGGCGGAAAGAGCAGGGGAGGCGGGGTCAAGTCTCTTCTTACGTGCCACGCATTGTACGTGATGTTATTACTATAAATTATTTTCAGATGACACAAACATCTTAGAAGATGACACTGGCCCTCTATCAGACAGCTCAGAAACCACGAAACATTACGAGACGGAGGTACAAAGTATAATGTGCTCCATGAACCGGGACGAGAAGCGAGAGAGAGATGACAAGACTAAGAGTAAAAAAAGAGACAAGAAGATTAAGAGAGTTAAAGAGGATGAGAAGATAAAGGTAAGAATGTTACTCTTTTACGAAGTTTTGAGCTGAGCTGCACGATTACTAACAAATGCGTGCACTGACTGAACAGGTCCATTCAATCTGTGTGGTTCTTTCCTCAAAAGACCATTTCAGACACCGATCTACATTGTCCTCATAGACCTGGGGGGGGGGGGGGCTAATTTGGCGAAGACAGTCCGTGTTTTTCTTTTTTTCGCTGCACTACGTAGGTATAATCAAAGAGATTGCGATTGGATTTGGATTGAATTGATTGGTATATTAGCACAGACAAAAAAAAAATAACTGAAAAATCCTTCACCAATGGGATTTGATACGATTAACTTAGCAGTTAACTATCCATTATGTTTCATAATGTTATCCTTTTATGATTCTGCCAAAGTGGCCTTTTTAGGCCTCTTGAGCAAGATTATGTCTGGACTTTAAAAGAGACTGTGACCGCTGAGTTTGTTTCGGCCTTTCTTCTCAGAGAGGTTCAAAACTAGATGAGGTCGGCGTTTCCTATCCGACTATAGGAAACGCCGACCTCATCTAGTTTTATAAATATGATTGACGTGTAAGTGTTTCTACAAAGCTACTTACAAAAATAAAATAATTTATTCAATATAATATGCTTTCGCGATTTAGTTTGCGAACATGTAAACAAATTATGTGTTTTTGGAAAAACAACTTTACTACCGACACACAAGTACAGTTTTTTCTAAAACTTTTATGACATTTTCAATAGTAGTAGTCATTCTGAAATGAATTTAATTGACACGGGAATAAAGTTGATATTCGTTTAAGGGCTGATTTTACCAAAGTCAGATATATTTTATCCTTGGAATAAAATTGACGTCTGACAGTTCTAGTATAGAAAAACTGTCAAAAATTCAAAATTTATTCTCAGTATAAGACTTATTCTATGTATAAAAGTTTGGTGGAATGCGCCCTAAGTGTATATAGAGGTATGAGGAACAAGGTGTAAAGTTCACTCGCCCTCCAAAGAAAAGAGAGGATCCTCCGACCAAACGCCTTTCGTGTCTGATTGGTGGCGGGACGTTGTAATTTGGTAGTTGTGCGGTAAACTCTGCTTGCGCGACGTAGGATTTTGCGTGACGTCAGTATGACGCGTAGTTCGCATGGGGCGTTGTAGATACCGCTACATGTAAATATTTAAATAACATCAATTGCAAAAGCATTTGAATAGACTTGACATGGGACTTTACGAAAAATACTCGACGGATTTTAAATTACGTACAACATATAATGCCGAAATTACTTCGCGTAACTTCCAGAGTAAAAAAAAGTAATTTAAAAAATTAAATGGACTTCAAAAAGAAATTAACTCAAAATTATGAAATAACTTTAATTTCGGAAGTCGGTGTCTTGGGGTCTGTATTTTAGTTTTAGTTTTTTGCTACCGACTTCCGAAATTAAAGTTATTTCATAATTTTGAGTTAATTTCTTTTTGAAGTCGATTTAATATTCTAAATTACATTTTTATTTTGTAATTTTTAGTTTTAAGTAAAAACTGGAATATTTGTTTGTAATAAGTAGACCGTAATACTTTTGTTGTAAATATTGCACTAGAATTTGACCAAAGTTTTGAGATGTTTTCCCTTGACACTAAAGTCGCAGCTCGTATCAATAAGCCAGGCCGTCACCCTTACACGTGTTAATCCATATCTTGAAAATTACTGAATCGATTTTGATGAAACTTGCACTGTTCCCTAAGTTGAAGTAAATGTAACCCATTAAAAAAATGGCCACGATCCGATCAATAGTTGCGGAGAAATGCGTAGACAAACATAACTGTATACATATGTGTATAAAATTTTGTGTATATTTGTTTGGAAGCCCTAATAGATTGTCATATGTGAATATAATGCAGTTCCAATAATATAACATACATACGTGTCGAATTGATAACCTCCTCTTTTTTTAAGTCGGTAATTAAACCGGCTGAATTGCCATGGCGTAATTTTCGCCAAGATCGTTGCTGTGCTAAGTGAAAATTACTTATTTATTATAATATATTTATTAAAGCGTACCTATAAAGTTCCTCTGTGAGAGAGTATGCCATAATCTACCACGGAGCTCGGTACGGGTTGGTAGATGTCTGATGATGTTTTGAGAGCAGTGGTGATGAAATTATTTACACAAAGTAAAATGCTTGCTTGGGTACGAACCCACGACCCACGAGTACAATTGGGCCACCACTGCTCTCATTTCAATGAGGGTTTTCTGAAATGACGTTCGCTAGGTGGCAGCACTGACACGTCAGGTCCAGGCATCTGTCAAAGAGCTTATATTTTCTTTAGTCATGACTCATGACTGAATGATCAACGAATGAATGAATCGAATGATGAACGTCATCATATAAATTTGTATACATTGTCGAAATGGAAGACCTCTTGTCAAAGTGGTGCCAACTGGTGTCGTAAATTTTCACGAAAGCCCCCATTGATTAAAGGATAAGCCAACAAAGATTAGTTTTTCTTGCTAATTTTAACTTAACTTTGGGTGTAAATAAGTAATAAAAGAAATGTAAATCTTCAAAACAAAGTCGGTAGGTACCGACAATGCTCGATTATCGAAGTATTTAATACTTTATTTATAATTGATTTTTTCATAAAACTCTAAACTAGACGTTGTGCATTTAAACTAGCGTCTAGCTGCTCATCACTGATACTATCTCTGTCGCACACGATGCCAGGTGAGACAGCGTGCTTCCTGCCGGGTCAGCGGGATTGTCCGAAAGGGTTACCGCTGGCCCGGAACATAAAGGGCTAAGGAAGGAACACGGGTGGGTTTTAGTCAGTAAGAGTCCGACAGACCCCGTCGTCCGCCCCAGGGCGGCGGACATCCATGAGGATTTTCCAGGCCGGATCAAAAAAAAAAGGGTGTCGCTGGGGGAGTAAGGGACAGGCTGGATCGGATTAACCCTTCGTATTATATATTATTATATTCGGAACGCGAGACACAATGACTTTTAATTGTTTCTGTAATTACGGCATTCAACCGGTTAAGCAGAGAATAGCATCTATGCGGGATTGCGGGAGTTTTTTTTTAGTGCACAAGTGTGTGCGCAAACACAGGTGCACTCTCTGTTTCCTCACTCTCATAGTCCGATGGGACGGCAATCCGACACGACCAGAGACAGATCAGACGCAGGACACAGGGCACGGGGGTCTCACACCGCCAACTTCCATACACCGGGATGTTACTGAGAAATCACCTAATGGAAAAACCCTATAACACTTTGCACGACCGGAGAATTTGATGCCAGGACCCCTCGCACAGCAGTTTAATATAATACGCGTATGTTATTGTATATTTGAGCTGCGTATTACAAAAGGTCGTCACTCATTACAACAGCACCGCTCCGACACAGCAAATAACTTGTCATCCAAGTTAGGATTTTAAATCCACTGCATTAAAGTAAATTTTGCGGTGACAACACAGAATAGTGGCGTCGACCGCGCGCTTCAAGCTCCCTGGCGAAGAAATGCCTGCGAGCGGTATGTATGCCGGCGCCTCGCTGCCCGAGGACTGTCCTATCGTCGCTAGCACGGCTGTGTCCCCGTCACCCGCAAATTCTCTCACGAAGTCAAAGCATTTATTTCAAATACGCACATAAAAGGCACTTTTGAACATCAGAAATTACAACAAATAGAATTGATTCTAGTCGCCCATTCCAAAAGGTAGTTTTCGTATGGAGAAGAATGGGCAAGAAACTCCACCGTTACTCTTTTAAAATATTTTGCATACATTAATGTAATTATATAATAATATGTGAACACGAATGTTAGCAAACCGGCCTGTAAGCTGAAAACTAGCTGCTGGCGCGTAGACAATGAGCTACCAACTAGTAAGCGACGCATGAACAACAAACTTTCACCTCACCGATGGCATGCCAGCGGCCGTCTTGCTGACGGCGCGTTGGCGACAAGCGGGTGGAATTTTTCGATGCGGTGACGGACGGTTACCGCGCTGGAGCGGTGCGGTTATAATGAGTGACGACTTTAATAGTGAAAAAAAAAAACCAAATGAAAAGTAAACCTTCCCCTTTACAGAAAATGGATGAAATGCACAAGTTCACCGATGAATGGCAACGAAAAAGGGAGCTGGCTAATGCACGCATGCGAAGATACCGTCAGAAAAAACGTAGATCTAAACAATACTTGGATTCCATGGTCCAGAATGACCCTGAGACCGAGGAGATAAGAAAAAAACAAATTGAAGAAGGCACAACAAAAAAGAGAATGCGCGAAGGAACGTTCGAGAAGATATCGCGAGAAGAAGCGTATTCATGCTGTGAGCTCTGATGGCCATTTGATTCACGACTCACAAGACCCCGGACCTTCGCATGCTGATCCACCATTTCTATATCAACTTGTTCCTGATTCATCGAACTAAATACATAAATGTAATTATTATTATTTATACAACATGTCCCGGAGTTAACGCACACCATCAAACTAGCTCAATTAGAATATTAGGTTATAATTATAATACATACACTGAATTTTACTATTATGTGTAAAACATTGTTTATTTATTAAATTAGTTATACTGATTGTGGGAGAAAATTGTTGTCACATTACAAATCTACGCACGCATTCAGTCGCACGCGTAGCCTTAAGAGTCTAGCGTAATAGGTACTTCGTCCATTTTGGTTTTTAACTGCACAGCGGTGTGTGACTGTAATTTTCGTAGTTTTAATTATTTTTGGGATAAAAAAATACTTATATTAAAAATCGATTCAATAAACGATTCTGAACAATCTACTTTCTGTGCATTAATTCAGTTACACATTATATACGTAGGATAGCCTTTACAAGAAGTGGTCATCGTATTAGTAGTTCAGCAGCTTCAATATCATCAGGATTGTGCCGGAATATAGCAGTTCTTCGTGGACTGGTATGACAGCGGCTCTCCTGACATCATCCGTCATCAGAAGACAGGTTCCATGCAACCATTGATGCGACGCTCTGCTAGAGTGATTGTCACCAGCCAGTGTCACTCTTATCCGACCTCTTCGGTGAATCCAGTAACTTTGTAAGAAAACTAGAGGGCGCCACTTGCTGCGCCGTCATATACAACACAGGCTTATAATAACAAAAAAACGTTTTTTAAATCTTTTTCTTTAAATAAATTGTAAACAATATGTAACAAAATGAAATAAAGAGAATTAATAATAACCTCACCGCCGTATCTCCACGTTGACGTCGTGGTGGGGCTTGCGCGCTTCTGAACTCTAGGCCTGTGCCGGTAGAGTTGACTTTGCCGGAACAGGTCTAGGGTGAGGAGCCAGACCAAGAGAGATACAGAAACCAGCAGGGCTTGTGACGAGCTGTTGGACAGTGACGAGCTGTTGGACAGTAGCGAGCAGGACCTTATCTCCCGGCAGAAGTCTTGTTACTCATTTCTGGCTCGCCTTTATTGGTCGACTGGAGTGAACACTGACGAGGAACAGAGCTCCCACTGGTGCCTTGTGTTTATTGGCCGGCCTGAGTGGAAATTTGCGTTTCACGTCCCGCGTATGATTGGCCAGAGCTTTGTGTGATACTAGCAGCGCCCCGCGGATCCCGTTCGAAAGACACGTGGCGCCATCTTTTATCATAATAACGTTATTGTGGTTTTCCTCGGGAACAGCACTTTTTTTCGGGATGAAATGTACCCTATCTCCGTTTCTGTACACCTGACAACGTATATCCAAAATTCGGTCTGCATGACTATTATGATTATAGATGATATTTTTTCTTTACAGCCGAAACCTACGAAAGAGCGAGACCAGAAGATCCTAACCATAGAGTTGACATATGAGGAAATGTTGTTAGAAAGAGACAAAGAATCGGCAAAGGACGCGTATACGAGGGCGGAGCACAAGTGTGAGACCTGTCTCATTGGGTTTACTTACAGGAAGTCTTATTCAGCTCATGTGGCGGCTAAGCATTCGGCGGTAAGTTGTTTTCGTATTAATTACTAGCAGTGCCCCGCGGCTTGACCCGCATAAGTTTCAATCCCGTGGGGATATCGGGATAAAAAGTATCCTATTTGTTAATCCTGGTGAAAGCGCCCGCGAAATTCAATTTTTTTTAGGTTTTTTGCAATTTGCTGGTCAGTATTAAGTTGTACGTTGATTAATATATGATTCGCGGGCGTAACAAATATGTATTTACAGAATTATAATAATAAAAGTCATCAACACAACTCTCTAAGGCCACGTAAGTCCAAAGAATAACTGTTTCATGAAATCATCATTCTTTGGAATTACGTGGTCGAGTTGTGATGATGACTTTAAATACAAATACAAATGTTTTTATTTGTTGAACATAGGTAGGTTAGGTACAGATGTTGTAATTATTAAAGAACGCTATGTCTAGCCGTTGTCGACGTACAAATAATTAAAAAAAAAAAACATGCTAATTATAATAAATTATTAAACAAATAACACACATTGCTATAAAATTCAAATTCAAATTGCAATAATAAAGAATAAACATTTTCAAATTAACCATAAAAAATAACAAACATTCCAATAAAATATAATAATAATAAATTCTAGTATAACTTGCCAAATCAATAAATTATAAATTATTAAAGAAAAAGAGGTAAGGTTAGAGGTAAAAAGAGGTTAATGATTATAATTCTGTAAATACATATTTGTTACGGCCGCGATTCATATTTTGATCGACGTACAACTTAATACTGACCAGCAAATTGCATAAAACGTAAGAAAATTTGAACTTCGCGGGCTACCTTAGCGCTTCCCCCTAACTATCTTTGTGCTACATCCAAATCCGTTTAGTAGTTTTTGGGTGAAAGAGTAACAAACATACATCCATCCAACCAACCTCACAAACTTTCGCGTTTATAATATTAGGAAGATTTTCGTGGTTAAATAATAACAGCCGCACGGGTCGATTCAAGGTTAAGCAACGCTTGCTGCGGTCGATTCATGGGGGGGGGGGGGGGGTGAACATCTATTACATATCGAGACCTACACGTTAAGCTGTTGGTCCTGGCTGTCATTTGTAGATCTTTGACAGTCGTAACGGGTAGTCAGAAGCCTGAAAGTCTGACAACCAGACTTAGCGAGGGGTGTTACCCAGTAACTGGGTTGTGGAGGTCAGATACGCAATAGCTTCGCGTAAAACACTGGTTTTCAGCTGCATCTGGTTGGATTAGAAGCCGACCTCAACTCAGTTTGGGTAAAGACCAAGATTGAGGCTCACCCCATATAACATAAGACTCAAAACATAATTAGTGAAATGTACATGTGTGTGTATGTATGGGTGTATGTATGTTTGTGTGTGTGTGTTATGTATGTGTGTGTGTGTGAGTGTGTAATGTGTGTCTACTTCATTCGAAATACAGACGCTATATGTAATGATATGTACCTTCTTTTACAGGAATTAGGCGACTACATCTGTCCTATTTGCAAAACGATAATACCATCAGTGGAATCATTTACAGCTCATTATAAAAGGCATATGAGAAGGTATGTTAGTGCACATACACACGAGCTACACCCGTCAACGGTACAGGCAACTGCAATAATTACTCTGAATGTTAAAGGCTCGTACACACAGGTGCGACGCGACACGCGACACAAAGGCACCGCAAGTCGCGCAACGAGCGGTGCCTTTGTGTCGCGTGTCGCGTCGCGCCTGTGTGTACGACCCTTTAAGGGGGAAGCGCTAAGGTTGACCGCGAAATTCAAATTTTCTTACCTTTTTTGCAATCTACTGGTCAGTATTAAGTTGTACGTCGATTAAAATATGATTCGCGGCCGTAACAAATATATATTTACAGAATTATAATATAATCATTAGAAATCAGTAACACAACTTGTTAAGTTAGTATAATCCCAAAATGTCAACATTTCATGAAATAGGTAGTCATTCTGTGGGATTACTTGGTCATAGAGAGTTGTATTGATGACTTTAATGATTATAATTCTGTAAATACATACATATTTGTTACGGTCGCGAATCATGTTTTAATCAACGTACAACTTAATACTGACCAGCAAATTGCAAAAAACCAAAAATAAATTCAATTTCGCGGGCTACCCTGGCGCTTTCGCCTTAAAGTAATCAAGTTAAAAAAATATGGATTTCACGTGATCAACTTTGAACGTGAATATCTCGGAAACGTAACACCACGGTGAAGCGTCTAATATTATGTTTTCTGTTTGCATTGATGTTAGCTATCGATTTATATGGGTTTCATGCGTGGCTGCCATTTTGAAAAAAAAATCAAAATGGCGGACAGGTAGGTATGCCACGGATCTTCAAACCCCTTTAATAACTATGATTTATGTACAGACGCCAGCACATCAAGTTACCCGAAACTGTCAAATTTTCCCAATCAACTTTGAACCTTATGCTTTAGCGATGAAGTTGAAAATCTATTTAAAAAAATTGACAGATTGTAGTAGCTTGATGTGGTGGCGTCTGTACCAATTTTATTAGATTCATTTATTTAATTCATGTATTCAATAATTTTGCTAGTTTTAGCGAATTGTTTAGGAAACTGATCAAAAAACCGAGTATCTGTAATGTACAGACGCCAGCACATCAAGCTACTACAAACTGTCAAATTTCTTTAGTAAATTTTCAACTTTATCGCTGAAACATAAGATTCAAAGTTGATTGGGAAAATTTTACACTTTCGGGTAACTTGATTTACTGGCGTCTACGCATCGTACGTAGTCGATATTTTTATTCTTACAAATAAATTTCGTTTCTCTCAAATAAATGGGAAATAATAACTGTTGTTTTCAGATACGAATGCAGTATTTGCCACAAAAGAACATTGGACATCAAAGTGATGCAACAACATTACTACTCAACGCATGAGATATCACTCAAGGAATATAAATGTAATTTATGTGGGAAAATATCAAAGTAAGTACCATTTATTTAATTTGTCCGCGAGGATTGCCTTTAAGGGGGATGCGCTATGGTGGCCCGCGAAATTCAAGTTTTCTTACGTTTTTTGCAACCTGCAGATGTTATTTATATACATATTATTTTCATTTATTTATAGAATTATAATGATTAGAATCAGCAATAAAATGTCATGTTTTCATGAAATACTCTTTCAATAGGGTAACATGAGCTTGGAGAGGAAAGTTTGTTACTCAATCACGCGTAAACCGTTGAACAGATTTGGATGAAAATTGGCATATAGATGGACCATTTCCTGGATTAACACATAGGATACTTTTTATCCCGATATTCCCACGGGATTGGAACTTATGCGGGTAAAACCGCGGGGCGCCGCTAGTAATTCTATAAACACTTAAATATTTGTTACGGTCGTGAATCATATTTAGATCAACATACAACCTGACACTGCAAAAAACCTAAGAAAATTTTAACATCGCGGGCTACCGCCCTAAACTCGAAACTAACTATACTCTGTAAAAGATAGATAGATAGATCTCTGCGACATAAGTCAAACTGACATTCCTAGGGTTGTCATGATATAAAAAATTGTCGATAGAAATTATCGACGTTTCTTACTAATGAGTTTCTTTCGTTTGTTATTGATGCTAATGTAACATTTAATTGGGTTTAATTTAATTACAAACGTTACTAAATTAAACGAATATTTGAATATAAAATACATTTATTCTCGTAACGGAGTACATCCCAAATCCATATCTGAATCAGTTTCTGAGTCGCTAGAAGAATCTTTTAAATTTATTATAAACTCTTGTTATGATATTATTAAAATAAAATATACAATAAAATTAAAATAATGATTAATTTTAAATTAAGTTTTATTTAAAATATCGATAGTTTATAGTCTGTGGTCACGTTGATTCATCGCCCATCACTAAGTAGGTCGGCATGTCCATAAAGTATGACATTTACAGGTACTGTCTGTACCACTAGCCACATTGCAGGCTTATCATGCATATGTGGGCTCAATATTGCGTTATGGTATACTGGTATGGGGAAACTCGGCGCATCTCGAAAGAGCTTTCGTCGCACAAAAGAGATGTATACGTGCGATTTGTAATGTAGACCCATTAACATCCTGTAAACCATTATTTAGAAAACTTAAACTACTCACAATAACAGGCATTTATATTGAGGAAATATGTAAATTTACCAAATCTCACCCGGATATGTTTGAAAGACTGGGAGATGAATGTAAGTTCAAAACTAGATACCCTAATAGATTAATTATTACTGGAACGAAAACTGAACTATATAGACGGAGTTGCTATCCTATGTGTATTCAGATATACAACAAGATTCCTAACCAAATTAAAGAACTACCAATGGTCCGATTTAGAAGGGCTTTACACAGATGGTTAGTTGAGAATCCTTTCTATAATATAAAAGAATTCCTTCAGCTTAAATTTAAATAATTTAATTGTAACAAAAATTTGCATGTCATTATTTTATGATTGAATATGTTAAGCTACTGTAATACCTTTTTAAGAACTTCTGTAACCATATTTAACGGCAAATAAATCTTTGACTTTGACTTTGACTATGAAATTCAGAACTTCATAGGCGTGATTTTACTGACAGCTGTCGCAGAGATCAAGCTATCTTTTACAGAGTATAATCAGTCAAACCTTGAATAAATACGTAAATAAAAATATATTGCAATGTTTGTTTTCATTTTTGCCCACAGTTCCATAGACACCCACCGCTACCATAAAGACACGCACAAAGCAAGAATACAGTGCACAGAGTGTGACAAAACGTTCAGGCATAGAGCAGGACTCAAGAACCATAGACTGTGAGTTTTATTTATTTAGTGCAGGAGCTCTCGGCACCGTCCGAATGGCGAAATCGGAAGTTTGTGCGAGTGTGTGTGAGTGTGTGCGAGTGTGAGTGTGTGTGAGTGTGTGTGTGAGTGAGTGTGTGTGTGAGTGTATGTGTGTGTTTGTGTGTGTGTGTACACACTTGGTTACCAAAAGTAAAGCGCGCGCAGTTTCGTGAGATAAAAATACTGTATGTAGCTCCTTTCGATCAACAATAGCAGTATAAGTAGCAGTTAATGAAATAGAAAGAAAAGATGCACCGAACTTAAATTTAGTTTAATTTGTGAACAAGGGAATCGGAACCAATGAGGGCTATCGCGTATGAATTCGCCGCTAGAGGCGCTAGTGTAGCGCGAGGTCTCCGAAATGTCAAAAGTCACTGTTTGTGGGTGGGCTACGCGGGTATATTTCTAATCAGAATAATGTTGTGAATAGTTTGCAATATCTGAGATTAATTATGGCAAATATGAGTTACGGTCAATGAATGTTAGTGGTTTAAAAGCTCGGCTATGAAAAAGAGGTGCAATATTAAGCGGATTGAAAGAACAGGTAATTCAGATGTTCATTTGTTTACTGTCTACAAACACATTTATTGTTTTTTAAATATGTTTTAAATGTAAACTTTGTTTTCACGCCCGTAATAACAAATTGTGAGAGCTATACTTCAGGATCTTACTCGACAGTGGCGCCAACTGGTGAGCATATAATGGTAGCCCTCATTGGCCATGCTACGCGAGCTGATAATCCATACTAATATTATAAATTCGAAAGTAACTCTGTCTGTCTGTATGTTACCTTTTCACGCCTAAACCACTGAACGGATTTCGATAAAATTTGGCAGAGAGATAGATTGCATTCCGGGGAAGGACATAGGACAGTTTTTATCAACATACCTCGCGGGCGGAAGCTAGTAATCTTATAACTTTGTTTGTTTCTAGGGCAGTGCACGAATATCGGAACACGTTTCCCTGCACGATATGTGACAAAGTGTTCCGATGGAAAACTAGTCTCAAGCGGCATTTAGAGAAACACGAAGTACAGGTGCGTTTTCTGTTTCACGTTAGTTATCTATACTATATATACTAATATTATAAAGCTGAAGAGTTTGTTTGGTTGAACGCGCTAATCTCTGGAAACACCAGTCGGATTTGAATAATTATTTTTGCATTTGATAGCCCAATTCTTGTGGAAGGCTATAGGCTATTTAACATCACGCTATTTCCTTTAGGAGCCGAGCAAAAAGAAAAAAAGTCAGAAAGAACGCTAAGCAAAAACGAAGTAATAGCGCGGGCAGGCGATGCGATGCGACGGGGTGGGTCGGAGTAACAAGAAATTTCACGCGGACGAAGTCGCGGGCAGAAGCTAGTGTCCTATATTTGAATTATAGAGGTATGAGGAACAGAGTGTAAAGTTCACTCATACTCTATAGAAAAGGGAGGATCCCCCGACCAGACGTGTCGTGGTGTCTTGTCTGGCGGGCAATTGCCCGGTGTCATGTCGGGCCGTTGATCCATGCTAGTTGCGCGGTAAACTCTGCTTGCGAGATGCAGGATTTTGCGTGACGTCAGTGTGACGCGTAGTTTGCATGGGGCGTTGTAGATACCGCTACAGAATTAAGAGATGATTTTCAAGTTATGGAACAACAAACTAAACAAAGCTCAAGTTCCATTGCAATCAAAAACTTATCAGGACCTTTTTGTTACAAAATGGTCACTCAAAAATCAACTTAGAATACATTTCACTAAAGTAGATAACTGACTAACTAGGTAATTATCTGAGATTATGAACACTGTTATAAATGACAGTTTGCACATACCTACAGGGTGACATCTATGCGTAACCTGGTACCACGGATTTACCACATGATTCTGAACCCCACTGCGTTGAACATTTTCGTCAGTTGCAAGCCCTGAATAGAGGACTGTCCATTATGCTCACAGATATAGATACACCTAGATAACGCAACAGTAACTACTTTGCGTGCCAAAAATCGCACCAGCTTACGTACCAAAATCGTAAGCCGCTACTTTCGCGCTCAGTCGTTTGTACAGTACCCGGCGATAAACATTGCACATCGTCCTTTACCTTTTTTTTTCATTTTATACAAAGAGTAAAAATAATTATCAAAAGAACCAAATCATAATTGTTTTAACAGCTCCTAATAGATACCGGACTGTTTGTATTTCGTGCGACAGAGATAACGCTCTACGAAGCCGAAATTAACCGATTGTCTCTTTCCAAAGGTCGATGTACAATATGCATCGCCGGGTACTGTACTGCTGGCTGCGTGAGCATGAGCGCTGGCGCTAGGCCCCGGGGGTGGGGCGAGATGGGCGGCGTCTTTGAATCGATTTGATATTCCCATCACTAAATAGTGCTTGTGACGTCATAGTAGGTATTCAAAAAATGGCACCCTTGGTTTTCATACAGATCGTGATACTTGCGTTATCTAGGTCTATTTATATCTGTGGTTATGCCTATTGTGTCATAGTGTTGAGCGAGCAGTAATGGACCCCGTCACCAGGCTCAGGACGTTCCTGTCCAGGCGTAAGAAACGTCTGGTTAGCCTGCCATCTAAGCATGGTATAGTTTCCCTGGATTGCCTACACCCCATTGTCGAGGTCCACCGGCTCTCCGCTTGTGTGTGCGTGGACTCCTGCAGCCACCTGCGTAACTGGTTGAAGGCGATAGCTTCGGGTCCACAGACAAAAAATCCGAAAAAATAAAAACATCTTGTGTGTCTTGTTCGTTCACAGGGCAAGTCATCATCAGCTGCAGCATATTGTTCCATGTGTAACGTGAGCTTCTCGTCCATATTTTCGTACCAGAGACACATGAAGAACAGCCTCAAACATGTCTCACAGGATCAGCTCAAGTAAGTAATGCATTTTTGAATGCAACTTTATTTATTTAACCATTTATGTAGACAATTACAGCCGGAAAGAACATCGACGCTCAACCAATTACCAAGAATTCAGCACATGATTCTGAACCTCACTGCATTGACATTTTTCTTCGGTTATTAAAAAGGTAGAAAGCCGCTGCCATGCAAGGATTAAAATCGTTAGATTCGCCCTACCGCGTCAAAAGATAGTCGCGCTTCTGTTTCGTTTTCACACCTCTGACACACAATGACGCAGTGACTTGACATGATTGTCATGGAAAAGCTATTTAATGTGTGAGCTTACTGTTCTCATTATGGAATATTTATTTAATACTTCAAGCACATAAATCAATAAAATATTTGCTGAATGAGAGACTGACTTAATGCCATAAGCATTATCTACCAGTCAACCTTCGGGTGATGAACAGTGGTAGGTGCAATCATGAAAATTGATGAATAAATATTTTAAATATAAAGATACGAATAAAACTATAAATATAATTACAAATAAAAATCTGCGTGACTAAGTACGGTGAGAGCAAATCTAGTGATTTAAATCATTGGGGCAGCGGGGTTTGACTCAATTTCACTACAACGACTTAATTAACACTTGACAGCCGTTATAAAATTACTAACACCTTTTTCCTAGGAAACCAATACTTAACTTTCTAAATCCATATGTCATGGTGTATTTGCCAGCGCGCCTACATGTTGAGATGAGCGCTCTCAACAGTATTAGTAGCAAAATTTGAAAAATAATTATTTTTGTTTCAGATTCATCTGTGACCATTGCGCCAAACGCTTCGCCGACAAGACGAAGCTAAGAGATCACATTGAGGAAAAACATTTATACAAGACTTATCAGTGTCAAATCTGTCTGAAGGTAATCATCATAACCATTTTATAACATTACGGCAATCCGACACTAGCGAAGATCAGGCACAGGACCTACTTCCAAACTAAGAAATTCCTTATGGGAAACCCAGTAACACTGCCTGGCCCGGGAATCGCACCCAGGACCCAGGGCTCAGCAGTAGCGCTGGCGATATCTAGATCAATGAAGCATAAATAAATGCTTTACACTACCCGGCGATAAATATTGCACACCGACCTTTGGAAAGAGACAACCGTCCCATCGGACTATGAGAGTGAGGGAAGAGAGAGTGCTCCTGTGTCAGCGCCCACACGCCTGCACTACAATATCTCCCGCGCCGAAGGCTGGCCTCCGCTGAGATTGGTCGCCATGACCGAAATACGTTCTGGAGGACGAATTCTTGTGAGGCGTTCTACGCAACGCCTACTACAGTACCTGGCGATAAATATTGCACATCAACCTTTGGAAAGAGACAATCGGCTAATTTCGGCTTCGTAGAGCGTTATCTCTGTCGCACGAAATACAAACAGTCCGGTATCTATTAGGAGCTGTTAGCAAAATTATGATTTGCTTCTTTTGATAATTATTTTTATTCTTTGTATAAAATGGTTTTGTGTAAAAAGGTCGATGTGCAATATTTATCGCCGGGTACTTTACATTGGAAGCATTTATAGTTGGACCTAACGTTAAAATCCAGTGCGCGATAAAGTCCCGGCACGATAATCTTACGTGCGTGCAAACGTCAGCGAAGGCTTTACGGCGTGACTGCTGAGCTTGGGGAAAAGTGTTATTGGGTTTTTGAAGTGAAAACTTCTTTAGCATCGTTGTGACTTGAAATTTTGTGAAACGAAAAAGCGACAGTAAAAAGAGACATAAAATATTTAACGTGGGAGAAAATGAGACAGAAAGCATTATACAGTGTTTTTGAGTGTTATTGAGTGTTTTTGTGTTTTTGAGTGTTATTGAGTGTTTTTGAGTGTTTGGATGGATGGATGGATTGTATAGTGATTTGAAGATTTCTACGTGTGAATTGCACACATGCTGTTTTTTTATTAGGAATTTCTTAATAACAGCCGGGTTTTTTATAGTTGGCGTTGTGATAATGCCCTAATCCAGGTCATGGTCTAACAATTTGTCAAACTACATCCGTTTTAGCGTGAAAGCGTCACAAACAAACATACAAAAAAAAATATTTTTACAACATTACCACTTTTTTTGTTACAGCCTTCTAAAAATCGCGTTGGTTTGGACCAGCATATACGTAATGTGCACAAAGGAAGGCCAAATAATAAGATGTGCCATCATTGCGGTAAAGGATTCCCTGTGAGTATGACAATTTAAAGAAAGAAAAAGAAAGAAAGAAAGAAAATACACCACCATCACCACGACCACCACCACCACCACCACCACCACTACCACCACCAACCATTCCACCATCCATTTACTTCATTTCATCACCACTGCTCTCAAACGGTGAAGGAAAACATCGTGAGGAAACCTGCCTGCTCCTAGAATCAAAAATTCGAAGACATGTGACATCCACCAACCCGCACTGGACCCGCGTGGTGTGAATTACGACCCACTCCCTCTCACTGAGAGATACATTGCATCCCGGGGAAGGACATAGGATAGTTTTTAACGACATAACTCGCGGGCGAAGCCGCGGGCGGAAGCTAGTCGGATGTATATTAAAACCGAGTACATCCCGAGGACAGCCGAACACATCCGAAGCGGTGTCAGTCACGGTAATAGTGGCGCGAGTTCAATAGATTTTTTCCCATCTCAAAAAGTGCCCAACGCGCAGAAGTTTTCACGTCAAAACCTGGCGTTTTTGGCGTTTTTTGCCGTGTAGTACGTATCCGTTTGTGTGAGAGTCCGACTTCACAATTGGCCGGTTTTTTTTACACCTTTCTCGATCACCTCATCTCAAAAATTGATTATGCCTAATATTTTTATCTTTCCGTGTTTCCCAGACCACGGTCCAGTTGGAGTCCCACATTCGTTCGCACACCGGCGAGAGACCATTCACATGCGAATACTGTCCGACAACATTCTCACAGCAATCCAACTTGTACAAACATATTAGACAGGTAAATACAATATATTAATAGAGACCGACCGAAAACAAAAACGAAATGCGGCCTGATTGCATTTTCGGTCGAAAAACTAAAATGTACGATAAAAGGTAAAATAATAGTAGATTGTTTGCCAAGGGAGCAAACAACTATTTTGAAGGCGAGCAATCTTTCTTCGAAAGAAACACTCACTCGAGCTTAAAATAGTGTTGCTCCGAGGTGGACACTCTACTTTTTAGCACCCTCCCTCTATGAAAAAATAAGTAAGTGCAACTTATGTATTTTTAGTAAACAATTACGAACGAAGGCAGAATGCTTTTCGCGCGTTTTTGATATTTTCACAATTTTTTTTTTATTCGGTTCGCGCGCCTTCTGCTTTATCATACAGCCTGTTACTCGTTCATACAATGTTTGTGATTTATCTCTTTGGTGATTGGAACTTTTATTAACAATATACACATTCCAAATTCAAATCAATTTTAGTCCCTAGGGATTAAAGAGTTATTTTAGTCCTTGTTCACGAAGAATACACCAGCTCTTTTTGAATAGATGTGATAAATAAAATATATATAATATATCAATCTTTTAACTATTATGAATATTGAACCTATATTTTTTTTTACTTTTATTATACAAAAACCTATAGATATTTTTTTTCGTTTTCCCCTTGTCGATCGGTCTCTTCATATTATTAACACCACTTAATGTAGTAGTTGCTGCCATCAACAGGGGCTCGTGGTTAAGTAATAAAAGCCGCGTGGGTCGATCGTTTAAAGTCAAGTTACTTTTGCCAAGGTTGGTCCGCGGATGGATCCATTATACAAGGTGTAAAGTAGTTTGTTCATAATTGACTACAGAATCGATTTCAGTAAATTTTGATATACATGGGTATATATATTTTTTTATTAAGTATGTATTTTATCAAATACATATTTTGACTGGACACTGATTTAAAGACGAGTTATGAAAAAAATAAGTTTTCTATAGAAATTTGAAATTCCTCATGTCTCGTCTTTATATCAGAGTCCTTTCAAAAAATATATTTTGATAACCTAGATATTCTGTAATCCAATCGGAATAGACACACACTACCTTAAGAATATGTTTGATTTACAAATTATTTTGGTATTACGTTTGTATGAACTACGCATGCTAATGCGTAGTTCGCCGGCCCTTTAACTCAATACTCTAATTGGGATTTATGAGGTCTTGCGTTAAGTATGTTACACGTTGTATATCGAGATCTCTCCGTGTCTCTGAATGCACGTTAAGCCGTTTGCCCCGGCTGCCATTCGTGGATCTTTAGCCGTCGTTACTGGTAGTCAGACGCTCGAAAGTCGGACAGCCAGTTACTGGGCAACATAATATCTCTTGGAAATAGTTATCGTCTTGTCCAGTAACTGGGTTGTGGAAGTCAGATAGGCAGTCGCTCCATGGAAAATACTGGTATTCAGCTGCATCTGGTTAAATATATATATTTTAGTTGAAATTTTCCTATTATTTTCAGGTGCATCTCAACATAAAATCCAAACGCTATCCCATGTGCAAGAAGAAAGAAGAAAAGCTTCCAGACGTGCCCATATTAGACCATGTTCAACCCATAGACCCATATAGGCCGGTGCCCATGTTACACTATACTGCTGAAAAAGTGTTCGGAATGTGAGCATAACATTACGCAAGCATTCCCCGAGAAGGTTCTCAGAGGTGTAAAATAACATTATACTGGGTCAAGAAGCTTCAATGAGATTATAATATTTTTATCTAAATAATTATTAAATTTATAAAATGTACCTAAGTTTAAAAACCACTTTTTGTATTGTGCAATAATATAATCATATTTAAAAGCATAAATAATGAGTTTTCTTTTTAGTTTCTTTAAAAACACTTTGTGTGGGAAAAACTACAGCGAAAGGGCTTTGAAGGTCCGTGGCATACCTACTGACCGACATTTTGATATTTTTTCAAAATGGCGGCCACGCATGATACCTACAATTTCCGTAATATTGAAAAGCTACAAAGGTCTAAAAAGATACTTAAGAAAATTTTGGAAATGTCTTATTTAAAAAAAAGGTAACTAGAAATATCTGTTTTTATGGAAAATTTAAAAACCTTTGTACTTTGTACTTTGAACCTTTGTATTCTGCTTATGCGTATGAAGTTACATTAAAATCGGTTCATTCATTTCGAAAAACGGGCTTGAAAGTTTGTATGAAATGCCGTACGACGTAAACGCTCTTAAGCGAGGGCTTTAAAATAAAAGAAATGAACTATCATACAGTTATTTATGAATTCTGAGGACGCTCGAGATGTAATTCCACGTTACCAACGACAGCTTCATTATTAGTCTTCTTTTTATCCTCATTTTCCTCTTTAGCATCCCTGATTTTCTCGTCTATGGATCTTCTTAAGGCGGTGTATGTAATGTCTTCGGGAAATTCACCTTTATCGACGACGTCGTTTCTTGGCGATTTCCTTCGAGTCTCCGAGATACTTTTTTTCGTAAATAATAATTCTGAAAGCATTTTCAAGTCGCTTATAACAGCCGCCCTAGCAGACTCGTTTAAGTTGTCGTATTTCTTAAAAATCGTGTTGTGCAGCAACTTTTTAACAATTTTCGTTGTGTCTTTATTATTATCGATGTATCTTCTGAATTTTTTTAGTATTTTGTTTAGTTTTTTCACGTCGGCAACGTTGTAGTAGGTGTTCATTCTTCTGGCGAATGTGTTTAGTAGCGGTTTGTTCTCGCGTACGGTTGAGTTGATCAATATTTGAATTTCATCCGGCTTACTGTGCATCCAAGTGTCTATCAAATCTTTGATGATGTCTTGAGTTCTAGTCGGCAGTACCTGAAATTTCAAAATAACAATACCTAATTGTCCTCATACAGGACAAAGCAGTGGTGGCCCAGTGGCCCAGTGGTAAAAGCCACGACTTACGAGTTGTAGGTCGTGTGTTCGAACACAAACAGGCGCTTTACTTCATGTAAACAATTTCACCACCACTGCTCCCAAAACGGTGAAGGAAAACATCGTGAGGAAACCCGCATGTCCTAGAACCAAAAACTCGAAGACATGTGACATCTACCAACACGCACTGGGCCCGCGTGGTGATCCAGTTTGCCCAGTCACTCTAGAAGAGCCTGTGTCCCAGCGGTGGGAACGTCACGGGTTGATGACGCTAAACACAGATGAATGTGAATTTGGTGAGTGATTGCGTAAGAATTTAACCTGAGCAGGGTTTGTGTAAACTTTCCTTAGCTACTTTTGGAACAGTGGGGTAATTGGGTAACACACTATCAGTAGTGATAATTATATTCTGTAAAAATCTCACAGTGATAACTCGGGTGAAATGAGCTCAAAGTGAGCTGTCATTAGTGTCAATCCCTAGCATTAGAATGACTGCTCACTTCACCTAACTTTTCACAGTGAGATCTAACAGAATCGACCGGCTGTAGCAATAGCTTTCAGTTCGCAAAAAACAATGCAATAACGCAATGAATGTTGTTCATTCATTGCGTCATTTACGTTGTTGGGCAGACAAAGGGCATTGAAGATTTTTATATATGGAGCCTGGCATACTTACTTTGGCGCCATTTTGATTTTTTGTCTAAATGCCATCCCCAGAAACATGACCAAACCCCGTTAAGTGTCACGTTTCCGAGATATTATATAATTATTTTCCATTTGCATTAATGTCAGCTGTCAATTTTTATAGGATTAAGCGTGGCCGCCATTTTGGAAAAAAAACAAAATGGTCAGCAGGTAGGTATGCCACGGACTTCTAAAGCCCTTTTTTGAACATATGAGGCAATGAATTAGAAATATCCTGAAAAAAAATTATTCAGACTGTGCCATAAATGACCACAGTACCTGTGAGAGTATGGATTGTGGCTTCTGTTCAGTTATGTTCTTAACTTTAACATGTATAGTGTCGAGTGCTTCTTTAATTTTTGGGCCCGTCATGTTCAGGAATTTTTGTCCAATATTCTGCATAATCTGGAAACAAAATACATCTATTTGCACTATCATCATCATTTCAACGGAAAGACGTTCAATGCTGACTTCGACGCGAACGAAGTCGCGAGCAGAAGCTAGTATCTGATACAAGTCAATAAATTTTAATATTTAACCTCAACAAATTCCCCTAATCTTCTTTCTTCTTGCATTCGCGTTTTGGTCTCGGTTCTAAATTGTTTTTCCGCCGTTTGGGGTCCAAGCATCTTGTACAGCTTGTCCAGAAAACCTCGAATGTTGTTAACCAATGATTTGTTGTCGTTCATGTCTTCTTTAACCTCAATGAATTCTCCTGATCTGCTTTCTTCTTGCATTCGCGTTTGGGTCTCCGTTTTGAATTGTTTTTCCGCCGTTTGGGGTCCTAGTATCTTGTACAGTTTGTCCAGAAAACCTCGAATGTTGTTCACCAAGGATTTGTTGTCGTTCATGTCTTCTTTAACTTCAATTAATTCTCCTGATCTTCTTTCTTCTTGCATTCGCGTTTTTGTCTTCGTTCTAAATTGTTTTTCCGCCGTTTGGGGTCCTAGTATCTTGTACAGTTTATCCAGAAAACCTCGAATGTTGTTCACCAATGATTTGTTGTCTTTCATGTCTTTGGGATCGAAGAGGATTGATGTTTCGAGGGCCACATTCACGCTCCTGGGTGGCGGATTCACTTGTGTAGCTGAAACTATTAAAACAATAAATGCCTTTATTAGGAGAAAGCTAAGGCTAAGGTACCTTGCGTTTGAAAATCCTGTAAATTCTAAGGGAGACGCCACGAGCCCACGAGCGACTTTTATTATTACGTAGTATGTAGTAACTAATTTGTCTCACATCAAGTCTACGGGTTTATTTGAAAGTGCTCGCATGTAGCGACGCGACAGCTGGGAGACATTTTCGTCCGCGGGTTTGGACGCAACTGTCGCCCGTCTATTGGTGGCAATGCAAGTGCACGCACGGCGACAAAACTGTTGCTGGTTTGCCAGCTTTCGCTCAATTAAAAATTTTACAAAAAGTAGCGTGTTGTCGCTCCCGTGTGCGCATCGTGCAAATCTCGGCGAGGAGACAGCAACAGAGACAAAAATGTTGCTGGGCAACTAAGTTGCTCATACAACCCTCATCCCTAAAAGTATATTTTTCTCAAAATACGGGTCAGATTTTGATGCCCCTTTGTACAGACACCAGCACATCAAGCTATCCGAAACTGTCAAATTATCCCAATCAACTTTGACCCTTATGCTTAAGCGATAAGGTTGAAAATCTATTAAAGAATGTTGACAGATTGTAGTAGCTTGATGTGCTGGCGTCTGTACTAGGATTTGATTTTTGTGTAGGGATACTTCATCTATAATGAGTTACTATCCATACAAAACTAAACTATCCATACACAAAAATCAAAACCGTATCGGTAATTAGTGTCCTTTGTTAGTTGTGCACCAATGAAAGTCAAAATCAAAAGTATTGTATGTGGTTTGTTAGGATTTTTATTCGTAGAAACTTAATTTTAAGAGCTAACAGTATTAAAATAATAGTAATAATATGTGCAAGTAAATAAAAAGGAGGGGAAATAATCAAAGGACATCAAAAAATTCATGTCAACAGGAAACGTGCCCAAAAGTCTGGCAGCATTGCCACGTTGTATGGCAATGTTGATTCTTTGGCCAAAAATAGGCCAGCGCTCTGGTCGAGTGGTAAAGAATACCCCCCCTTTTGATTTTGATTTATTCAATCAAGCTATGCTGCGAATCAGGACGTAGTGCACGTCTAAACGCCCGCCCTTCATCAATTCCTAGTGCTTAAGTTGCGAAGAAGAAGTGACGGATATGGACCATCCAATTGAGGACGAACTGTTCGGGGAAATTGGGAAAAATGGAGCATGATCAATAATTACGCTGAGCAGAAGATAACGGATCGCCCATACGATCAGTAACGGTAACGAGAAAAAAAATTCAAGTAAATAGTTTATCTATGCAGGGTCAAACTAAATTATCTAGTGAAACTCCGCGTACGTGATGGAACTAGCTCCTTCAAAATTATTCAGATTATGTTTGAAAGTGTTTTACGCAATAAAGCTGTTGGTTGCTAGTAATACTATAAATGTAAGTTCTTACCTAGAGCTATCGACGACAACAATATTATAATTTTCATATTTTCACAAAAAATGCCATTCATTTTTACACTTTTTTTTGTTCATCTCATGTTTCTATTGTAAAAAGCAAGGCAGGTGAATTTTTTAAATAAAATATTATGATTTATTGGCATATTTTTATTGTTATAATTTGATCGTATCGGATAAACCATTTCAATAAAATAAATCGTTTTTGCGGGCGTCACTTTAGTGCAGAGGCGTATGGTACAGACGCCAGCACATCAAGCTCGGGACGGCTGAGGGAGAGAGCCTCCCGTCCCAGCCGCTGCGGGAGACGCTCCGGGCGTCGGCGTCGGTCGGGAGCCGCGCGACGACTCCCGGCTACCGTAGGCGCGGGCCTGCGGGCGGAGAGTAATGGGTAGCTCACCGTCCAGTCAGGACCAGGCCCGTGCTGGACGGCGGGTACGTGTTCCACGCGCGCCTCAAAGAGATGTCAGCATCAAAATTGAACGGCCCCTTGGCAGAAACTACAGAACGACACCTATACTACGATCCTTTTTTTTTCAGTTTGGGAAATCATCAAATGACCCCTCCCGCTCTGGGTGGAGCGGAAGGGAGTGTCAGACTCTTACTGACTAAAACCCACCCGTGTTCCTTCCTTAGCCCTTTATGTTCCGGGCCAGCGGTAACCCTTTCGGACAATCCCGCTGACCCGGCAGGACCTACTACTATCCTTACATACTCCTTTTGTTTCGTATACATCTATAATTATACAAATTCATAATAAGGAATTTGAAGGACAAATTCATAATAATGTTTAAGTTGTTTCTGCATTTCTTAGGTTCGATTCAGGTCATGTTATTGAGTTTTACGAAATAGCTATCAAAAAACGTTCCTTATTATCTTCAGGTATGTACCTGCTCAAATGAAACAACATTTAATTTCACAATCATTTATTTAAACAAATACATATTAAAATACCCTGTAAATAAACTCAATTTCGATAATGTAAAGCGTTTGATAAAGATACACGTAAAGTAAGCTACATTTCTATCTTCAACTGTTATTTTATCTAAATAATTAACATAATGTAGTATTAGAACATTATGTGGTCGTCCAAATCAAAAGGGACCTTATGGCGGAAATGAGTTATCTACAGAGCTGAAAACTACATAAATGTACCGAACTATAGACCCAATCGAACCAACCTTCTAACCACTACCGTTATTTTTTTACGAATTTTTGAAGTTATAAGTTTCGAGAAAATCGCAATTTAAGTATGCCGTACAAAAAAGTTATGTTTTAGTGTGAAGTTATGTAACTGATGGTATACTTTGATTGACTATGATTATTACTAATGGAAATTCTTACAATCCTTGCATAAACTTGTTTGTTGTGGGAACATATTAAAATGTCGATATAATATTATATGGTTTGAATTACAAGGAAAACGATTTGTTAGGTCTTGCCGCGATAAGGTTCCTTTTTTACCGAAAAGTTGAACACATCTACATGTAGTAAATACAATCTTCTTTTTAAAAATACAGTTAATAAAAAACGATTTTTTTGAGGTATTTTACAAATTTATTAATATGTATCTCGGAAACTAGTTACCCCCATAAGGTCCCTTTTGATTTGGACGACCACATATGAATATAATAGGTAACAAAAATACATTAGAAATGGAGATAAATAAGCACATTAAATCGCTTATTCGTCGGGAGTACCTCAAGGAACTATTCTTGGTTCATTTTTGTTCAGGTTTTGCTACGGATCTATTTCACAGTGCTTATCCACAAAATAAGATATGAAACACAATTTCTTTGAAATTATCTGCCATATAAGTCAATTAGAACCGAAGGTGGTGAAACGTTAATTATTCTGTTGGAAACATTAGATAGACATTGTATTATTTATATTAAATAATGGGAAAATTTATATACATAGTTGATATCTACAGTAGGTACACGTACACGGCGACACATTTCCAGTTTTAGCTGACCTTGCATTGTATAGGTTTTTCGTACAATGAGAAGTCAGCTTTATCAGAATTGATGACGTCGTTCTCATGCATAATCTTCTATCGATGGGCATTAGGGGTAATCTATTCCGCTGGTTTAAGTCGTATGTGGAGGACAGGTGTCAGACTATTGTGTTGAATGGGTATTCATCAAGATCAATGCGTATCCCATCTGGAGTTCCTCAAGGATCTTTATTAGGGCCGCTCTTATTCTCTTATTAAATAAATAAATTTTATCCGCCAACGACATTAATTCCTGCTTCCATCACTCTAAAATACTTCTATATGCAGATGACATGAAAATTTTACTTATGATAATGTATTTACTCAAAACACTGTCTACCTTCTCAATTTTTTTTTTGTTTATAATATGCTCTCTTCTATCTGTGAAAACTTGTGATTGGCCTTATTTTTGTTACTCTCAATCGTGCAAAAGTGTTTAGCTGTACGTTTTCCAAAAACTGTAACATAAAATAAATAAAATACAGGATAATATATGTATAACTTGATATGTAGTCGTACATACAATAAATGGCCGTTTATATGGCACTGGGTATCATGTTACACAGTAACGGGGTTGAGGACGTCAAATACGCAGTCACTTCATGTAAAATACTGATAATCAGCTGCATCCGGTTATACTGGTAGCTTACCCCAACATAATTGGGAAAAAGCAGGTAAAGCCGGTATTTATATAACAATTGCATGCTGCACTTACAGTAAACAGACACCAAAGCGCGCAGCAAGCCAACAACATATGTCATTTAACTAAAAAACTTCATACAAACATTAAGCATAGATTTACTGCTATACATAAATATATCAAATTCTGGCTCCTGAGCAATCAGGACGTTCAGCAGATTGATCGCCGTTGTGGAAGCAAAGCGAGCAGTATGGGTAGGTACGCACTGGCGGCGCCGCGAGCAAGCACCGCGATGCACAGGAGCGCGACCGCAGACCGCAGACCGCAGCCGGTCCGGAGCAAACAATGAACATCGAGCTGTGTATTAGTGTGACTATATTTCTACTCTTTCAACTTATTATCCTTGTATAACTTAACTAATTCAGATTCTACTTCAGATTTATCCAAAAAATACTCTTCGATTTCTTGCAAAGTCTTGTCTTTCGTTTCTGGCAAATACTTATATATAGCTACAGTAATAATTGCAGCCGAAATCCCATAGAATAAAAATGTGCCATGCATTCCAAAAGACTTGAAAATGTATGGAGCTATTTTAAGTAAAGTTGCTTCGAATATGTTAAATGTACATGCGATTACAATGACACAGGTACTCTTAAATCTTAAAGGAATTAATTCCCCATAGATTGAAGTAGCCATTATCATTGGTCCCATGCTTATAGACAACGAAAAACACGAAAGAAATATTATAGACAAATACTTGTTCTCTTCTATAACATTTAGTTTCACTAAATACAAATATATCGACAGTATGAATAAGAAAATAATTCCTAGAGAAGACGAAATCAGTAACAAAGTACGTCGTTTCAAAATTCTAGCTAATCCACAGCCAACATACATACTAAAGACTGTAACTCCATCTAATATCAACATTCCTATATATGCCATTGATTCGTTCTTAGTGATCCTTTTAATTATTTCTATAGAGTTAATACTACAGACGAATTTTCCTGAAAAATGGTATTGCGCCACCATTAGTAAAGACAGTCCTAACGGCATATAAAATTGCTTCAAACGTAGCGTTGTTGTTACACTTTTCAACGTTATCTTCTCTCTTTTAGTACATTTCATTTGAGAATCAATCATATTCTCCAATTCTTTTTCCGAATTTTCATCTGTACCTTTCAACCACCTGTGAGCATTCGCACACTGATCATATCTCCCTTTAGTTGCCAACCAATATGGCGATTCTGGCCAAAAGAATACTGCCGTAACAGGGTATACAGTACAAATAATACCTAACAAGGGTATATATTTCCAATGGAAGAAAGTTCCTATAGAATTTGACACCCATATACCCCAAAGCATAGTCGCTGACTTGATTGTTAAAAACAAACCTCGGTATTTAGGTGAAGTATATTCTGAAATGGTTATTATAGAAACTGTGATACAGCTCCCGTGATGAACACCTTGTAAAATTTCGCTGTATAGAAGATGTTGAGGTGTCACGCTAAGGTAGAAAGGGACGAACATAGCGAGACTGTTGAAACAGACGATGGCGTAGGTTTTCTTTCTCCCGATGAGACGAACGAGGGCAGAGAGGATGAAGACCCAAGGGAGAGCGGTGAAGCCGAACATGGATGCTGTAATAGAAATACATTTAAATATAGTTCAGGGCTGGTTTCGAAAACAGGATAAGACATGATAATATGCGGAGGACAGAGTATTGCGGCGCAGCTTGGGGGACGCCTATGTCCATCAGTGGAATGCGATCGACTGAGTTGTATAAATCACTATGGAAGCTTGTTGACGGACTCGTTTTTTCTACAAAAAAAATATTATAATAATAATTGTAAAAATAATATTCTCTGAAGTGGCATAGACCGTGGTTTCGTCGAATCTAAGATTTCAAGAAGCACTTACTCCTAATAAAACCTAGCTTTTTCTGGTTCTGGTATTTTCAGGTTCCAAGGGACCACTGGCAGAATCATAAAAGGATAACATTATGCGTATAATGTTATCCTTTTGGGTGAAATGCAGAAAACTTGTAACTTTTGAATTTGTTTGTGTCCTATGGTTTTAAAATGCATTGAGTTAATAACATGTTTAAATAATGCGCAACAAATATTTATTTTGAATATTATACCTTATAACCAACATCGTAAACATTTATTTATAACTTCGTACTAGCAAAAAAAAAATCCTAATAGGTTTTGAAAAATGGGTTAAAATAATTTCCATACATTTTATTAGTGTCCTTTTCATTTCGTTACACATAACATTATTCATTATTTTTTTTCTGATAAACTTACCTGTTTAATTTTTATTTAAATAGTTCCTTCATATCAATAAATATTATATTATTATTGTGGTCCTCATAATACACCTTTTTTTATTATATTTATTTATTCCAAATGTATTGTCTCTAAAAATAAATGTTTCGTTACTCAGGGTTCGTTATGGGAAATTTAAAGACGTACATTAAGTTTTATAATGAAACCGTATTTTTTTTTAAGTTGGCCACATTACCTTCGAATGTTCTTTGGCACATGTCAAACTGCAACCATTTTGTTACGGCGGAGAAAGTGTGTTTCGGTGAGTATTCAATTTGCTTGTATATTTTATCAGGGTGATTAACGGTGATAAATCAATAATTTTATTGCTTTAAAACTATGTTTTCTGTAAAGGAAACTATGCAAATGTTTCCAAAGATATTGTAATCCGCTGTAATATTAGTTGCTTTTCAAAAGCTATGAGATATAAACATTTTTATGTTAGAAATTCTCAGATGTTCTTATCAATTTCGTTATTATTATTATTATTTTTTTTTTTAATTATGGCGTTGCACTATTCGTGCTTATTGCCACTGACAATATTTAATCTGATTATAGCAAAACGTAAGAATCGATAACTCGCGAAATAATAAAAGGAATTACAAAGGGAAATTTGGAAACGGAAAGGAGAATAGTTGTTATTAAATAATAAATTTTAACAAATTTAACAGTAGGGAATACAATACAAAAGAAAATGTAATAATTTAACGCAACCATTGACCCAACAAAAAGGCCAATTCGGAGCGTCTTTATACTAAACCAAAAACTACATAATAAATTATATACATACATATTAAAATTTACGTTTAAATAGATATATCATTATTTACAAGGAAAAGTGCTATGGTTTTATAAATATCTACATTAAAATTAAATAAAATACTTGAGATAGAAGTGGGAAAAGGGACTCGGAGGGAAACAAGGCTTTGGAAAAGTGAGGAGTGGTCATAAAGGGGGCAGGCAAAAATAAAGTGGTTCAGATCTCCCACCTCAGCGCCACATTCACACTCAGGGTTCTGCACAATGCCAAGTCTGGCAAGATGAGCTGGAGTGCACACATGACCCAATCGCATACGTATTAATATTGTTGAAATCTTTTTGCTTAGCTTGTACTTGCTAAACCAAGGTTTGACAGGAATGGATGGCTGAATATTACGATAAAATCTCCCTTTCACTGATTGCCCCGACCAAAGCTGACCCCAGGATTCCTGTAGATAAACCCTGGGCAGAGCAGCCAGATCTTGGGAGTTGTTTTTGTACGGAAAAACGTCTCCACTTAATACGGCATCATTAGCTAACTGGTCTGCTCTCTCATTACCTAAAATGCCACAATGCGAGGGTATCCACGCAAAATGCACTGAATATCCCTTAATAGAACACCTGTGGAGGAGTTCACGTATTTCAAATATAATAAAAGAATTATGAGAATAGAAAGGAAATCTGGCCAAAGATTGTAAGGCACTCCTTGCATCAGTTAAAATAAGTGAATTCCGTAAGCCCATAAGAAGTATATATTCGACAGCTTTGAATAGACCGTAACATTCTCCCGTAAATACAGATGATTCGGGCGGAAGCTTTATTTTTTGAACGACATTATATTGGGAGTGGTATACACCTACTCCCACACATGAGTCCCTTCCATGCTTCGAAGCATCTGTAAACAGGAGCTGACAACCCTTCCAGTCTCTATCCATAGTGAAGTTGAAGTTAATGTTATGACATACGTCATCTCGGTAAATGTTAAGGTTGTAGTGGATGTTTGGTGATATAGTTAATGAACTGTAATTACAATGATATATAGGAAGAAATTGAGATTGGTGGCAAGGAGCTTCCATTAAATTGTATTTTCTAAAGCTTTTAACTAAACACGGAGTATCTTTGTGCCTCCAGTAAGTGGATGAAGTAACTTCTTTAGAGAGAATAGAAAGACTATTTCGCAAAGGATGATAAGTAAATTGCAGACACCGAGCCATAAATCTATCAGCCAAAAATTGACGTCGCAAATGAAGCGGAGGGTCTCCACATTCCACCTGAAGACAATTAATAGGACTGCTTTTCATTGCACCTGAAACTACTCTAAGTGCCTTGGACTGAATTCTTTCCAATTTCTTAAGACCAGCAACATTAGCAGGTTCCAGCAAAAAGGTCCCATAGTCCAATACACTTCTAATCAAGGTGTTGTACAGTAGTTTTAATGAAAAGGGATGTGCTCCCCACCACACACCAGCAAGACATCTAATTATGTTGATATTTCGTTCACATTTAGCAGCTATATAATCACAGTGTGGTAAACCTGTAAGATGTGTATCCAAAATAAGGCCTAAAAATTTAACTTGATTTTTAACCGGCATAGAGATATTATCATAAGTTACTGTAACTGCTGGAGGCTTATGCATTCTAGTAAATAAGACTATATTGCTTTTATCAATTGACAGGCATAGACCATTGGTTTCTAACCATGTCTTCAGTAAACATAAAGAAGAGGTTAAGGAAGTACAAATATTCACAACAGAATGGCCAGATAAATAAAGAAGTAAATCATCTGCATATTGAAGGACTTGTATCGACTCATTTAGAGAGGATTCTAAATCGTAAGTGTAAATATTATAGAGAAGTGGACTAAGTACAGAACCCTGAGGGAGACCTTTCCATACTAAACGGGTAAATGTACACCCTTCAATATCTAGATTTAAAGACCTCTCTGAAAGCATATTAATTATGAAATTAGACAGCATTTTTGGAATTTGTAATAAATTCAGCTTTTGTTCCAGGACTGATACTAGGACATTATCATAAGCTGAGCTTATATCCAGGAAGGCAGCAATTACAGAGTTATTTGAGGAAAAGGCTAAGCGAATATCAGTTGTGAACACACTAAGACTGTCAATCGTACTCTTACCCTTCCTAAAACCAAACTGTGATGTTGCTAGCATGTTTTTGCTTTCCAAAAACCACTCCAAACGATTCTTAATGAGATGTTCAGCAATTTTAACAAGAACTGTTGAAAGTGCGATTGGTCGATAAGAAGTAACTTTAGAAGAAGGTTTGTTTGGTTTCAGAATAGGAATAATTGTTTGAGACTTCCAACTTGATGGGATGTTGCCAGATATAAAAGCTGAATTGACGAGATCTAAATATATTACAAGTACAGAGTCAGACAGATTGACTATAAATGAATATGGTATACCATCTTCACCAGGAGCTGAATCCTTAACATGTGAAAGAACTCCTTTCAACTCACTTAGTGTGAAGAGAGAGTTCAATTCGGAATCCAAAATAGGAACATCAGGAAAATGCATTAAAGATCTCTGTTCTGGGACCGAAGGAGGAGCTAAATGATCCATGAACTCATTGGCCAACTCTAATGGCAGTTTTGAGGCTGTTGTGTCCCTGAATGCTGACCTGAATCGCCTGATATTTCGCCATACTACAGATGCTTTAACTTCTGGAGAGATAGATGCACAAAATCTTTGCCAACCTTCATATTTCTTTTTCCTAAGGAGCTTACGAGTTGTACGAGCAGCTTCTTGATAAATCTCAAAATTGTGACGAGTCATAGTGTGGCAATAATTTTTTTCAGCTTCTTTTCTTTTTTTAATGGCCTGAGTGCACTCAGCATCCCACCAAGGTGGTGAAGGAATTTTGCCTGTCGCACCATTCTTAATAGGGAAAGTATTATCTGCTATCTCTATTAATATTCTTGTAATTTCATTAGATAGTAACTGAGGATCTTGTAGTAAGGAATTAGATAAAGCAGAAATTCTTTCTTCCACACAATTTTTGTATTTATCCCAATCTGCATTATGAAGTCTGTACTTTAAGCGCGGTTGTGGTATTGGAATGCAAGCATCTGGTTTATTATTTGGAAAAGAAATTATTATAGGAAAATGATCACTACCATGAGAAGACTGTAAAAGAGACCAGGATAATGTTGATGCTAAATCAGGTGTGCAGATTGAGAGATCAGGAGCACTTATTCCCTCATCTGGATTTGTTTGGCGTGTTGGGAGACATGTGTTTAAAATGCACAAATTGTTTGAGTCTAGTATTTCTAATAACTTTTCCCCATAGTAATTGGAACTAGAACTTCCCCAAGACTGATGCTGTGTATTAAAATCGCCCATTACCAAAAATGGTTTAGGTAAAACTGTAAATAGGTTATTAATTTCAGAAAGAATATTTACAGTAGGGCGGGAATAATAAATACATACTATACAGATTTTATTTACAATAGCAGCAACGGCAGATATATCGTCACTGAGACTTGGAAGAGGAAAAGACTGAAAAGACAAGTTATTTTTAATAAGCATGGCGACACCGCCATACCCATCGCTTCTATCCGTTCTTAGACAAGCATAGCCAGGAATTCTAAAAGAGAACCCTGGTTTAAGCCATGTCTCACAGAGAGCGACTGCAAAGGGATTATATTTATTTAATATATAGTACAGATCAGATTTTTTATTCACAATGCTGCGACTGTTCCACTGAACAATCTTGGTTTGATTTGGATCCATTATGGTTAATATTAAATAAGTTAGACAGCGTATCAATTATAATGGCAACGTTGGACGGTTCAATAATATTATTTTTAGATAAAGTATTAATTAGCATGATAATTAAGTTTAAAATTTGACTTTCATTATTATTAGTTGTTATTTTATTTTGCAAAGCAACACCATTACCTGACATTGAAACTTCATTATTAATAAGTTGTTGATGAGCTGCCCGGTCATACCCCTTGACTTTTTGTGGGGGATCTCGAGGTTTTAGAAATACTGTTTTTCTGTGTGATGTGAAATTTGATGTGTTTGATGAATTTGGTGAAGGTTGTGAAGAAGAAAATTTATTATTTGTATGTAAAGGAGCAGATGTTACCACATCTGCATATAGTTTGGAGATTGGGGGATGCAGCTGCGACGCTTCAGCATATGACACGCAGCTATGGGCCATATAGTGCTTAATTGATTTTTGTCTCTCAAACTCTGGGCATTTTTTGTTAATGGCGTAATGAATGCCACTACAATTACAGCATTTACCGTCATTTTCGTCTTCAATACTGCAATTATCAGCAGAATGCTTCTCCCCACACTTGAAGCACTGAGGGTTTGACCTACATTGTACCTTTGTATGACCAAAATGACAACAATTAAAACATTGAATTGTTGGGAATGTGTACAATTCTACTGGCATAGAATTGTAACAACAAAACACACGTTTTGGTAAAATTTGACCATCAAAGGTGAGCACAACTGTTTGAGATGGTTTCCAGACAGGGGTCGGTTCGTGCACTTTATAATTAAGACGCCTTGCCTTAATAACTTTACCGCATCCAGTGGGAACAGTCACATTTTCCATTATTTCCTCGGGAGACCATTCGGTAGGTACACCTTTAATAATACCCATACGACACACATTAATAGATGGAACAAATGCCTTCAATTTCTCTTTCGCCAAACATGGGTCATTTATAAAAAAGTTTGCATCTAGGTAATGAGAGAAGCTTAATGAAATCCTATTTCGACCAATGCGTTTTAAAGAACCATTGACAATATTATTATAACGACGTTTTTTAAGAAAATGCCCTAAAGAAATTGGGTGTAATGATTGAGCAGAGTTTCCTACATCAATATTTTTTTGAATATGTACAACATATGGCGACAGGTCTGTGGCTTCGTACAAGGCCCTAGCAATCTGTGGCGCCTTCTGAGGAAGTTCTGAGGTGGGACGAATCTCAGTCTGGGGACCTTCCACAGAACGTGGAGTGGCTTCCAGAGGAACTACTACTGATTCATTATCACAATGACAATCTGCCTCTTTATTAGTTCCTGAAGAGTGACCATGTCTCCTTCTCTTATTGCAGTGTTTGCACATTTTGCGTGGAGCTCTAGTCCTTTTCCGCTCCGATCTGGCTGTGGACGCATCAGTATCCATACTAGATTCGTCATTAACAGTAATATTAAGCCCAACCGAGGGGACTTTACCCCCCGGATCGGGTGGTTCCTTGTCCATCGGACAGAATACAATAAAATATGAAAAAACTTACCCTAAATGTGAAGAATTATATACACAGACAATAAAAATAACTAGCCTAATCAATATCTACAAAAATCTACACAACTTATCTCCAATCTCAAAAGTTTTGCGTTATTTAAAAAATCCAAAAGAAAAATCACGTCCGCCAAATTCGACGATTCCCGCGCTTTAATTCGTTATTATTTAGTTACGTAACGAAACTGAGAAAATGTAAGGCTACGTTTACATACCTACAATTAATACTGAATCAATCTATTTCTAAAATTAAATATATATATATATTGCAGAGATGGCGCTACTAATAAATGCAGAAAGACAAAGAAAGTACCGTGAACGTCTAAAAGAAAATCCAATAAAATATGAAGAATTAAGAAAAAAAACATCTCGAAAGAGTTAAAGCCCGCAAAAGCAAAATAAAAGATTGAAGTGTATATTTTTGTGTGTGTAGATGTAAGTAAATAAAAGTTTAGTACAGACGCCAGCACATCAACCTACTACAATATGTCAGATTTCTTTAATAGATTTCAACTTTATTGCTTAAGCATAAGGTTCAAAGTTGATTGGGGAAATTTGACAGTTTCGGGTAACCTGATGTGCTGGCGTCTGTACAACCACCACTACTTAGTGGAGTAGATACTAATAAATGACTTTAAATTTACAATTTTTTGTTTTATTTTGACTGCAGTGAATATCTCGGAAATTAAATATTGACAACTTCTCATACGTCAAGATTAAAAACAATGTGCTTACGGCACATTTGATATAAAACATACCATGTTCAAGTGACACATGAAGCCCTCAAACCTTCCTTATTGACTTTTTTAGTTTTGTTTTTTGACTTGCCTTGACCATATTGTGTGATCTCACCTTTATAGTATCGTTTCGTTATTAATTTTATCAGTTTCGTTATTTCTCAGGTGCGTTACTTTTTGAGAATTAGTGACATATTTTCTGCATTTCACCCTTTTATGATTCTTGTTAGGTATTATGCGTATGCGTAAAATAAACATTTTCGCGGTTTATACTCCGTACCGTAAAGAAACCGTGCCGGGTGTACTAACCAAAGAATGAAAGAGTTTTGAAGAAAGATAATTAAATTAATAACAGTACTTATAAGGAAAAAAAAGAAACGGAATAATTTCCATTATATACTCGGGGCTAAATGATAACAGCCGCACGGGTCGATCGATAACAGTTAAGCTTGCCGCGGCAAGCTTCAGTTCATAGATGGGTGGGTGACCACCCATTAGGTACATATCGAAACCCATCCGTGCCTCTGAAGGCACGTTAAGCCGTTGATCCCGACTAGTAGCTATTTATTGGGGGTTCTGGACCACCGGAAGTCCAGCGTAACTAGACCCCTGTGCATATGGAGTTTGGTAGGAGCGCGCGACCAAGTTATGTTGGTTTAGGTGCGTTTGCGGTTGATTTAGCGGATGTAAAATGGTTGAAGAATGTTGCAGCGAGCTGATAAGGACATTACCGTGGGAAATTTATAAGAGACAATGTTGCAGCGAGCTGATAAGGACATTATCGTGGGAAATTTATAAGAAACAATGTTGCGTTGACCTTGCGGTAGTGCGTTGGAGTAGCTATTTATTGGGGGTTCTGGACCACCGGAAGTCCAGCGTAACTAGACCCCTGTGCATATGGAGTTTGCTAGGAGCGCGCGACCAAGTTATGTTGGTTTAGGTGCGTTTGCGGTCGATTTAGCGGATGTAAAATGGTCGAACAATGTTGCAGCGAGCTGATGACATTATCGTGGGAAATTTATAAGAAACAATGTTGCGTTGACCTTGCGGTAGTGCGTTGGTCGTGAGAAATTGATAAGAAACAATGTGGCGTTGTGGCGGTCCTTGACCTTCCTGGGGCACTGATTGGTGGATTGGGGAGTGAGGCAGGTGTGCTTTGACGTGGTGGGGGAGGGGCGGTCGATGTGTTGCGCGATGGCGGTATTGCGGGGGGCGTGCAGCTGGTTATCTTCCTACTTAATTAATATATGTAAGTATAGTTTTACTATAATTTACTACAATCAGTAAATACATATTATAATGGATGTAGAAAACATTAAATATATTATCGATATAGATGGTTTTCAGGTATCAAAAATAAATGTATTTTAAAGAAGTAGGTGTTTATAATATTCAGGATAGGATCCTTTATTTATTTCATATAAAACTTCCGGAATGGTTATTACACTATCAAGATAAAACAACCTCATTTGCTACTAATTACATTCATGGGATGTATTTAAAAAACTATGACAATGACATCAGTTTTACAAAGTTTTTAAGAAAAATAAAGGGCTTTGACCCGAAAAAACTGTTTATGTGGATGTATAAGGGGGGTATCATTGAAAGAGACTTATTAGAGAGTCTAGGATTTTCATCAATAAATCTAGAAACACTACAATGTCCAAAAGTTGAAATTATAATGAAAAATTTGAATTTAAACCATATTTTAAGGAATTGTGTGAGACATAAAGCATTTAAAGGAAAATCACCTCACACCTGTCACTGTAGTGGTGTAGAGGTGCGAGCTTTTGCAAGGTGGTTAGAAAACTATTTAAATCGATAATTTTGTAATTGTAACTGTTAGTATTATGACTTTTATATCATAAACTTTAGACTTATTTTAATGATAAGATTTTTGTTAACCTATAATCATAAAAATAGATAAATGATAGAAAGCTTATGTTAGTAGGTAGGTACGTCAGTCAAATAAAACACATTATATATGATTCTTTAACTAATCTTGTTTTCTTTATTTATCCAACTTGTTGAATCTATACCGAACCATTTCACTAGAACTTTGTCACCCTTTCTCTTCAACACTTTCTCCACCAGATACACATCAGGATATTTAACTTTTTGTAGTTCCTGTTCATAAAAAGCACCTAAGATTGGTTGTTGCCTTTCATCTTGCAGCTGATAGGTCACAGGATTGGTGTTATTCACCTTTACCACTTGAAATATTTCAGCACTCCAATTTCCGGTGTATCCCTTGGAAAAAGTAGATTTATTTTGCTAATACGTACGTAATCTCCATACCTATACTTTGTTTTAGGTCGTAGTTACTTTGATATGATTGTAAACAGTAGATAAAAGTTCATTAGCGTTAGTGTGATTCACGGTCACTGGGGCAATCCTGATAGTACTATGTATTTTATTATTATATCTGTTTACTATATCAGAGAGTTCCTGTCCAATCCATTTATATGAGCCATTATAGGTAAATCGCTGCCAAAGCCAATTTTTGATAGTTCTAATAAATCTCTCTACAATAAAAGCTTTCATTACACTGTATGTTGAGTAATGGTTTACATTAAACTTTCTCATCAGGGCTTGGAACTTTTCATTGAAAAACTCTCGTCCATCATCAGATTGAATATTTTTTGGTCTACGACTTAAGTTGTTTTTTAACAGATTGAGCATCCCTTGTTGTTACATTATCACCAGATTTGCTTTTTAATGGTTGCAGCCAAGCATACTTCGAAAATGTATCAATGCAAGCTAAAATATACTTAAACCCCCTGTTGTATTTAGAATATTTTTGCATGTCAATCAAATCTATTTGCCAGGTGTCATCGAGTCCTTTTTGTATGAAACGTCTTCGAGGGAAGTTTTTACGGGCATTCTTGTGAAGTTCCTGAACGACTGTCCATTTGCTCATATTGGTTTTTTACTTCGGGCTTTTACTTTTCCTGTGGAGGTTTCGACAATACCACCCACCGGTGTGGTGGTAGGAATGGTAGACGTGCTGGGGGTGGTAGTGGAATATTTTACTGAGGTCTCTTCTAGACTATGAGAGATTTTTTTTATTTTACGGTAATAACATCAATTCGAATGATGACAAAGGGTTAATTGTGAAACATGAAACTGATGAAAAGTCATTCCAAAATAAAATTAAAACTGCTGCTGGTGAAGTAACGCATGGGAAACAAGAAAAGTACAGCAATGTTGATAAAGAAGAGTACGAAGATGCTGATGAATCATTTGATTCTCTAAATAAAACAATTCAATCAGAAATGGAAGAAGATTCTACGTTACATCCATTAGCACGTAGCTATTTGGATATTCTTGTTATTAATAACAGTAAAAAGGTGCCTTATGGTATTTACATAACACCGTAGGGGTATTACATAGGTGACAGTGCTGTTGAATTCGATACAAATCAGAAGTTTAACTATACACCAGGGCTGATGGAACAGCCGGTCGATTCTGTAAAAATCTCACCGTGAAAACTTAGGTGAAGTGAGTTTCTTTTTGCTAGGAATTAACACTATTGACAGCTCACTCCACGCTCACTTCACCTAAGTTTTCACGGTGAGATGGTTACAGAATCGCACTGCTGTTATTCAAACGAGAACCTAATACTTCTTTGATTCAACCTACAGATAGTGATGTCTACTTTAAAATAATAAAGATGACAAATGCACATAGACGTAATTTTTCTGCAGAAGGTCAGATACAGGGTGACAAGAGTCTTAAATATACTCAATATATAAAGGAGGTAAACCATCCGTCTTCTTCTACCCCTATTCAAAAATCTCAAATCAAATCAAAAACTGGTGGATGTTTTAACAGATCAGGTGGAACAGATAACAGAACAGGTTTAATAGATAACAGATCAGGTCTGTTACATGAAGCTGATAACCGAATAGATGATCTATTGAATGCAAAAGATCAGTTAGTAACCGGTAGAGGCTTGTCATCATCGTCTACTAATAATAACTATTCCAATACAGACACAACTCTATTAATAAAAAAATACTACCCTAATATGGATATTATGTATTGGGATAACCCTAATGAACTAATAGATCGATTACGATTGCTTATCGCCTCGCGAAATGCTGGTAACAACGATCATGATAATGAAATTATTGCGATATTGGAGGAATTGATAGAAGCTAACATAATTGAATCACCCCGTCGACTTTCCAATATACTTAAACGTATACTCAAGTAAACATACTTTCATTGTAATTATGACTATCGATAAGTTTGGACGTTACCTGCACAGAAACCATCAACAAACACCACAGCTGTTGCTCAAAGTACTGAAACATCAGGTGGACTGTGAAAATCGTTTGTTAAGAAATGTTAGACAAGGTATTCAGAAAAATGATGTAGTTATAAAAGCACAACTGGATGAAGTTATGCAACTGTGTTTACGTAAAATAAAAAAAATCTCTCATAGTCTAGAAGAGATCTCAGTAAAATATTCCACTACCACCCCCAGCACGTCTACCATTCCTACCACCACACCGGTGGGTGGTATTGTCGAAACCTCCACAGGAAAAGTAAAAGCCCGAAGTAAAAAACCAATATGAGCAAATGGACAGTCGTTCAGGAACTTCACAAGAATGCCCGTAAAAACTTCCCTCGAAGACGTTTCATACAAAAAGGACTCGATGACACCTGGCAAATAGATTTGATTGACATGCAAAAATATTCTAAATACAACAGGGGGTTTAAGTATATTTTAGCTTGCATTTTTAGGTCAAAGCCCTTTATTTTTCTTAAAAACTTTGTAAAACTGATGTCATTGTCATAGTTTTTTAAATACATCCCATGAATGTAATTAGTAGCAAATGAGGTTGTTTTATCTTGATAGTGTAATAACCATTCCGGAAGTTTTATATGAAATAAATAAAGGATCCTATCCTGAATATTATAAACACCTACTTCTTTAAAATACATTATTTTTGATACCTGAAAACCATCTATATCGATAATATATTTAATGTTTTCTACATCCATTATAATATGTATTTACTGATTGTAGTAAATTATAGTAAAACTATACTTACATATATTAATTAAGTAGGAAGATAACCAGCTGCACGCCCCCCGCAACACCGCCATCGCGCAACACATCGACCGCCCCTCCCCCACCACGTCAAAGCACACCTGCCTCACTCCCCAATCCACCAATCAGTGCCCCAGGAAGGTCAAGGACCGCCACAACGCCACATTGTTTCTTATCAATTTCTCACGACCAACGCACTACCGCAAGGTCAACGCAACATTGTTTCTTATAAATTTCCCACGATAATGTCATCAGCTCGCTGCAACATTGTTCGACCATTTTACATCCGCTAAATCGACCGCAAACGCATCTAAACCAACATAACTTGGTCGCGCGCTCCTAGCAAACTCCATATGCACAGGGGTCTAGTTACGCTGGACTTCCGGTGGTCCAGAACCCCCAATAAATAGCTACTCCAACGCACTACCGCAAGGTCAACGCAACATTGTTTCTTATAAATTTCCCACGATAATGTCCTTATCAGCTCGCTGCAACATTGTCTCTTATAAATTTCCCACGGTAATGTCCTTATCAGCTCGCTGCAACATTCTTCAACCATTTTACATCCGCTAAATCAACCGCAAACGCACCTAAACCAACATAACTTGGTCGCGCGCTCCTACCAAACTCCATATGCACAGGGGTCTAGTTACGCTGGACTTCCGGTGGTCCAGAACCCCCAATAAATAGCTACTCCGACTGTCATTCGTAGTTCTGTGACAGTCATTACTGGTAATCTGAAGCCCAAAAGTCTGACAATCAGTTTTAGCAAGGAGTATCGTGTTACCCAGTAATCTGGATTGTGGAGGTCAGAGCGGCACTAGCTCCAAGTGAAATACTGGTATTCAGCTGCATCCGGTTAGACTGGAAGCCACTCCAACATAGGAAAAGGAAACAAGCATAGGTACACTAGATAGAAAAAGCAAAAAACAGCACTTTCAATCTTCTATCAACAATAATACTAGAATTCCGATGAGCACAGCAAAAACGACCGAAAATAAATTTTGCAACACAGTTTTTTCAACCTTATTGCTTAGAAATTGCTTTATTTTTCCATTTACTTTTCATTCAAAGTAGTGAATATATTGCAAACTAATATAATGAATAATATTTTTTTTTATATATTTTTTTTTTTGTAAAGAATATTTAAAAATATAATAAGTTTGTTACAAAAAATAATAATAAACTTTATGTTTCAAAATTAAGGTTTCTCAACAAATGCAATCGCGGCCACTTGAGCGATGTGTTTTCCTAGTGCTTTTGTTGACCGATGTATTCAAAATTACTCACAAAGCCAAGAAGCCATTTCATCACTAACAGCATCAGTAGAGTTCGCCTCTCTTCGTAACTGAGGAATAAAGACGGTCGGCGCTCCCAGGCATAGACCAGTGTCGAAGAAAATAGTCCACACCGTACTGGAGACAAGTAACTGGAAAATGTAAAGGAAAATATTACTTATGGTGCGGGTTTATGATTGAAATTATTATCATCATTATCCTGGTACGTTTACATCATTTTAGAACTAGTAAGAAGAATTCAAGATTTTAATGATTTATGGGAGATGCGCTACGATCTGTTTTTTACATTTCTATGACTACGATAGACGATAGCCTGCGAAATTCATATTTTCTTACGTCCTTTGCAATTTGCAGGTCAGTGTCAGGTTGTGTGTTGATTAAAATATGATTCGCCACCGTAACAAATATGTATTTATGAAATTATATCATTAGAATCAGCAATATACGAGTTGTGTTGCTGGATGAGGGGCGCATGGAACCGGGAAGTACCTATGATAGAAAAAAGGAGAGACTTCACTTCAAATAATGATGAATGATGCACACATTTTTTAATAATTTAGCTTCTTTTTGACTTTTTGGCCTTTTCTTACATTTCGTCGCAGTACCTAAGCTAGGGTGCTCCTACTACCCCCCCGGTGGGTTCCCGCATTGTCGAGGCGGGGGGGCTCAGTAGCCGTGGCTTGGACACCCACGGTGAAGCGAAGAGGAACCCGAGGAGGGGCCGCTCGTCAGGGCTTTTGCTGCCAAGCCAACGACGAAGCGGCCAAAAGTAGGTTGCGGTGCCGCTTGGGCAGCATCGCAACTGAGGCGGGCCGCGATGTCGTATCGGGGGCATCGCGGCTGAGGGTTGGAGGCCGCGGCGGGAGAGGAGTGCCGGTATTACGGTGCGCCGCTCTCCCTACCTTCCGCGGCCTTGACGGGGTCGCCACCGTAAGATGGCGGACGCGGTGGGGCTGCAGGGGAAGAGGAGTGTCGGTATTGCGTTGGCCGCTCTCCCTATCCTCTGCAGCCGAAAATTGGCAGGCGGCGGGGCCAATGTCCTGACCCGTCGCAGGGGGACCAAGGGTGCCCAGACACGGGGTCGTCTGGCGCCCATGTGCTGGTTTGGTCCCTGGGGTGGTCACGGCGTGCTATGTGTTCTGGTGCGCCGGTGATGGGGAGTACTCCCCAGAGGAGGGTCCGGTAACGGACGGCCGCGGCGGGTTCACGGATGAGTGCTAACGCGTGCCCGTGTTCCCGCCGTAAGCGGCAGAGGAGGACACCGTGGAGTTTTAGTGGGTTAGAGTCCCACATAACTGCACTATCTCCCCGTGGTAGTGTAGTATGCATGAGCATTTCTCCACGTGAAAAAAAAAAAAAAAAAAAAAAGGGTGCTCCTACTATCCTACGAGGCAGCCTGCGTACTGGCTGGATCCCCGCCTTGGAACCCGGAGGCGAAAGTACTCGCGTAGTCGCGTCGCTGTACCGGAGGCGCGAGGAAGCGCGGGCGCGAGGCGAGCGGCTGATGCAGCGCCATATGGAGCTGCATCGGTATCAGTTTCGCGACAGGACAGCAGGACAGGCTTTCACGCCCTACCCACCGGTCCGGCCGGTACTCGAGTGCTAGCTCGGGAGGAGGCACGGCCCCCTGTCGTTTCGGGTGACGCAGGAGCTCTCGGGGCATGGTTGCTTCGGGAAGTACCTACCTGTGTCGCATAAACAGGGAGGACGCCCGGTGTCACGACTGCGTCGACTGCCGGGAGGACACGGCGTGGCATACGCTGGCAGAGTGTGCCGCTTGGGAGGAGCCGCGCCGTGCCCTCATTTCAGAAGTAGGCAGTAACCTGTCGCTGCCGGCCGTGGTCAAGTCAATGGTCGGCAGCGAAGAGTCCTGGGACGCGGAGGTTTCCTTCTGCGGAACAGTCGACTCGCAGAAGGAGGCTGCGGAAAGAGAGAGGGAGATCTCGTCCACTAACCCTGCCCGCAGCAGGCGCACTGAGCGTCGGCGGAGGGCGGATAACGCCCTCTTCTAGCCCCCCTAAATGGGTCCAGGGGCGACGGATCGGGGACGTCCGCCGTCCTCCACACATCAGGACCCGAGGTGGCGGCGCGTAGTGATCCACGCGCGCCCCTCTTAGACGTCGGGGGGGGGAGTCATACACCTCACTCCCCCCCTTGATCCGAGGCCAGTCAGGGGTTGCGGAAAGATCGTACATACCCGCGACCCCCGGCGTAGGTGTGAGATGGAACACCGGGGTGGTTATTAGTCAGTAAGTCTGACAGACCCCGCCGCCTGCCCCAGGGCGGCGTACATCCATGAGGGTTTTCCACCCCGATCACAAAAAAAAAAACGGGTACCTACCCCTACTAAATAAGTAAGATTACGCGCGAATTGAATTAATCGCAGTACCTAACTAAACTAGGGCACCCCGACCAAATAAATGGGTTAGGTTAGGCTAGAACTGTGATCAAAAAACACGTGCGGGCCGAGCGAGCGGTGCTGCGGCAGCGGGCGGCGAGCGCTACATCCATGTTGGTAGCAATTCTTGGCCATTTAGGAACCCAAAATAGGAGTCATTTAAGGTTTACAAAAAGATCCGAGGCTTAATCATTTTATTAGAGTGTTGAATAATATTTTTAAGGGGCGCAAAATGGGATAAATGATTTTTGTAAGTAGGTTTGCACAAACACTTTTACACGCCAGTCATATATTTTTTAAACTAGATGAGGTCGGCAATTATTAGAATTCACAATCTTACCTGTCTGAGAAATGGTCGCCACTGGTTTTCACTTGAAGTTGTTTTTGTATCTTCTATCACATCAATTTCTTTATAGTGACACTCCATATTTTCTATTATTTAACCACGGGCCCCTCTGTCTAAGCATGTCCATACATTAAATAAACTAATACCTAAATATCTATTTAGGTATTAGTTTTTTGTTTAGGTATAAGTATTTTAAATAGCTTATCTATGTATTTCAATTTCTTCGAACACGCAACTGTATATTTATGCAGGTTTCAAATAGGCAGTGGCATGATAAAATTACAATTGATCCACATACATACACTCACGCCATCTTTATACACTCACGTTATCTTCTCATGGGGCTAGGCAGAAACCGCAGAAACTACAGAACGCCACTTGCTACGATTCTTACATACTCTTTTTGTTCATCGGTAAAAAAACGTAAATATCATTTACAGTACCCGGCGATAAATATTGCACATCGACCTTTACCTTTTTTGTATTTCATACAAAGAATAAAAATAATTATTAAAAGAAGCAAATCATAATTGTTTTAACAGCTCCTATAAAGATACCGGACTATTTGTATTTCGTGCGACAGAGATAACGCTCTACGAAGCCGAAATTAGCCGATTGTCTCTTTCCAAAGGTCGATGTGCAATATTTATCGCCGGGTACTGTACACATATAATTGCAATTCAATATTCAAATATGTAATTATAAAAATAACACAATTAACACATTGGTTGACACTTCCCGTGACCCAAGTGCTGGCTTTTACTTTGGCCAGAGGCTAAGCATCGCGATACAACGTGGCAATGCCGCCAGTCTCTTGGGTACATTACCAGTCGACAGCGATGCGGATGAATTTTTCGACGCTATTTTTTAATTTCTGTATAGTTTTAGTTAAGTTAGAATTTAATTGTGTTATTTTTGTAAATATTGAATATTGTTTATTTCTTTGTATGGACTTTTTAGTTTTTTCATTTAATTATACTTAATCATTTTCCGCCCACACCGACACACTGCTAGATTTTATTTTACATCTCATTAAAACTTTTTGCTTTTTTCCGTTAATTTATGGGGCGGCAAACCTTAGAGGCCCAGGGCGCTGAATCTTAAAATACGCCACTAGGTTTCCACCTGGAGAAAGTTAGAGGCTACTTTTCATCCTGGATTACAAACGAAGTCACGGGCAGAAGCCAGTGTTAAATAAAACTAATAAAATCGTTTGAACACTTCACTTTACTCTTGGGTATCAAAATACATTTAATTATTTACAATTATACAATTTTACATACAATATTAAATTACAATGATAATGCCTTTATTTGCACACGGCCCATAACATAAATTAATAATTGACAGAGCAGGTCAAGTCGACAGTAGTTGCACTGCACAGGGTTCAAAATTGCTTGACACTTCACTTTTCCTCTAATATTGAGACCAGCGAGGTAATGGAGGTTTTCTGAAATGACGTTCGCTAGGTGGCAGCACTGATACGTCAGGTCCAGGCATCTGTCAAAGAGCCTATATTTTCTTTAGTCATGACTGAATGATGAACGAATGAATGAATCGAATGATGAACGTCATCATATATTTTATATTGGAAGACCTCTTGTCACAGTGGTGCCAACTGGTGTCGTAAATTTTCACGAAAACCCTCATTGCGTCACACTAATAGTAGTAATAGGTTTCATTTTGACAGTTCAATAACATTCATTGCGTTCTTTGCGTTGTTGAGTAGACACATTACTCGAACATATGAAGCAATGTATTAAAAATATCTTTCAAAATTATTTATTTTGTGATTGAAAGTGTTAGGCAATTAGTATCGTTTCATTCACAATCAGAGGATTTTGAAGGAAATTCCTGCAAAAACCCAAGCTTATGGATTTGAACTGTATGCTGTTGCACGAAGGTTCAAGTTAGCTTCTCTTGTGTAACGCTCGTTCGTCTAGTGTTGACCATGTAGCTTTCTGCTGTTGTAATTTGAACTGTATGCTGTTGCACGAAGGTTCAAGTTAGCTTGTCTTGTGTAATGTTCGTTCGTCTAGTGTTGACCATGTAGCTTCTTGTTGTTCTAATTTGAACTGTATGCTGTTGCACGAAGGTTCAAGTTAGCTTGTCTTGTGTAACGCTCATTCGTTTAGTGTTGACCATGTAGCTTCTTGTTGTTGTAATTTGAACTGTATAGTGTGGCACGAAGGTTCAAGTTAGCTTGTCTTGTGTAACGCTCGTTCGTCTAGTGTTGACCATGTAGCTTCTTGTTGTTCTAATTTGAACTGTATGCTGTTGCACGAAGGTTCAAGTTAGCTTGTCTTGTGTAACGCTCATTCGTTTAGTGTTGACCATGTAGCTTCTTGTTGTTCTAATTTGAACTGTATGCTGTTGCACGAAGGTTCAAGTTAGCTTGTCTTGTATAACGCTCGTTCGTCTAGTGTTGACCATGTAGCTTCTTGTTGTTCTAATTTGAACTGTATGCTGTTGCACGAAAGTTCTAGTTAGCTTGTTTTGTGTAACGCTCGTTCGTCTAGTGATGACCATGTAGCTACTTGTTGTTCTAATTTGAACTGTATGCTGTTGCACGAAGGTTCAAGTTAGCTTGTCTTGTGTAACGCTCGTTCGTCTAGTGTTGACCATGTAGCTTCTTTTTGTTCTAATTTGAACTGTATGCTGTTGCACAAAGGTTCAAGTTAGCTTATCTTGTGTAACGCTCGTTCGTCTAGTGTGGACCATGTAGCTTCTTGTTGTTCTAATTTGAACTGTATGTTGTTGCACGAAGGTTCAAGTTAGCTTGTCTTGTGTAACGCTCGTTCGTCTAGTGTTGACCATGTAGCTTCTTGTTGTTCTAATTTGAACTGTATGCTGTTGCACGAAGGTTCAAGTTAGCTTGTCTTGTATAACGCTCGTTCGTGTAGTGTTGACCATGTAGCTTATTGCTGTTGTAATTTGAACTGTATAGTGTGGCACGATGGTTCAAGTTAGCTCGTCTTGTGTAACGCTCGTTCGTCTAGTGTTGACCATGTAGCTTCTTGTTGTTCTAATTTGAACTGTATGCTGTTGCACGAAGGTTCAAGTTAGCTTGTCTTGTGTAACGCTCGTTCGTCTAGTGTGGACCATGTAGCTTCTTGTTGTTCTAATTTGAACTGTATGCTGTTGCACGAAGGTTCAAGTTAGCTTGTCTTGTGTAACGCTCGTTCGTCTAGTGTGGACCATGTAGCTTCTTGCTGTTGTAATTTGAACTGTATGCTGTTGCTCGAAGGTTCAAGTTAGCTTGTCTTGTGTAACGCTCGTTCGTCTAGTGTGGACCATGTAGCTTCTTGTTGTTCTAATTTGAACTGTATGCTGTTGCACGAAGGTTCAAGTTAGCTTGTCTTGTGTAACGCTCGTTCGTCTAGTGTGGACCATGTAGCTTCTTGTTGTTCTAATTTGAACTGTATTTTGTGGCACGAAGGTTCAAGTTAGCTTGTCTTGTGTAACGCTCGTTCGTCTAGTGATGACCATGTAGCTACTTGTTGTCCTAATTTGAACTGTATGCTGTTGCACGAAGGTTCAAGTTAGCTTGTCTTGTGTAACGCTCGTTCGTCTAGGGTTGCCATGTAGCTTCCTGCTGTTGTAATTTGAACTGTATGCTGTTGCACGAAGGTCCAATTTAGCTTGTCTTGAGTAACGCTCGTTCGTCTAGTGTTGTCCATGTAGCTTCTTGTTGTGTCGCGACAGACAAGAGAGCCAGCTGAAGCGAGCACCGCATGTGCTGCACTTGTAGGCGGCCTGAGCGCTGTGCAGGGCCAGCATATGGCAGCGGAGTTTGGCTTGGTTCTGGAAAGATACAAAAATAACAATTACAATTTAGAGATATGAGGAAGAGGGTGTCAAGTTCACTCATACTTTATAGAAAAGAGAGCCAGGGGGCCTAAAAAGGCCATTTTGGCAGAATTCTAAAATCGTAATGGACAGTTAACTGATAAGTTAATTGAATCAAATATGGAGGATATTTACTGTGTCCCTAAGTTTTTCTTTTTACATTAATAATTGTCAAATTTGTACACTAGGCCTCTGTTGACAGCGGAAATTTTGAGCATTTTTTGAGGGTTCTAGTGCTTACAAAAAATAAAGAATCATCAAAAAGGAAAACATACGGACACAGTATATATCCTTCTTATTCAGTTTATGAAATATCTTTTAAATTGGTCCAATAATGGAGGAGAAAAATAGGCGAGAGCTAAACCTCGAATTATGACTTTTTACTTAGGCTTTTCCAAAAAGTCTCTCCGACCGCACGGCTGCCCCATTTCAAAACCTAGTAAGGAATTAAAATGAAATTTTACAGAAGAGCGCATAAACGTAATATTGGTCAACCTATGGAATGTATTTTTTTGAATTGGTTAAAGTGACTTACTAGGTTTTAAATGGTCACTAGGGAGTGAAAGGTGCACTTACTAGGTATCGATGCTTAAATATATCTCCTTTTATGTAAGTTTAAAACGCTGGTGTTATTGTATTTGGTAGAGACCTTCTAGGTTAGCAAGATTATGCAATAAAACGATTTTTTGTAAAAAGTGTCCCTTACTAGGTTTTGAAATGGGACAGCCGCGCATTTCCTCTTAATAATTAAAGATGAAGTAATTAATACTCACCGGGAAAGGTTTCCCGCAGTGGTCACACAAATGCTCCGCGTTATCCTTCTTGTGAACCACTTGTTTGTGTAGGTACAGTGACGTGTGACTTTTGAATACCTGCCAAAAATACATTACATGAACCACAGATATATGATACACCTAGATAATGCAAGAGCTACCTTTTTTATTTTTTTTCAGGATGGGAATTCATCAAATGACCCCTCCCGCTCTGGGTGGAGCGGAAGGGAGTGTCAGACTCTTACTGACTAAAACCCACCCGTGTTCCTTCCTTAGAATAGAATAGAATACTCTTTATTATGTACACCATTGAAATTACAGACATAAATATAGAAACTAGCCCTTTATGTTCCTGGCCAGCGGTAACCCTTTCGGACAATTCCGCTGCCCCGGCAGAGAGCAAGTACTTCGCGTGCCCAGCTTACGTACAAAAATCGTAAGCCGCCACTTTCGCTCTCAGTCCTGTGTACTGCTGGCTGGGTGAGCGCTCGCGCTGGCTCTAGGCCCCGGGGGTGGGGCGAGACGGGTGCCGCACGCGGCGGCGTCTTTGAATCGATTTGATTTTCCCATCACTAAATAATGCTTGTGACGTCATAGTAGGTACTCAAAAATGGCATGCTTGGTTTTCATACAGATCGTGACACTTGCATTATCTAGGTCTATCTATATCTGTGGCATGAACATACCAATATAAAGTCAGCAATAGAAGTCGTTTATCATGTCACGATTTAGCTTAGTAATTATATAGATAATGGAGCAGATTCCCTTGTTCACAAACTAATCTAAAATTAAGTTCAGTGCATCTTTTTCTGTCTATTTCATTAAGAAAAGGGCAGAAGATAAATTTTAGTTTAGTCCTGTCAAATTAATCAAACTCAAAGCATTTATTTCAATTAAACCTTGTCCAGGCACTTTTGAATTGTCAAAATTAAATAGTCTGTCAGTTAGTCAGAATATTGAAGCTAGTTGACCATTCCAAAACGTAGATCTCTATGGAGAAGAACGGGCAAGAAACTCCATGGACACTCTTTTAAATCAAGATATTACAAATCGTGGGTACATTATTATTGTTGCTTCTATATGTGAGAACAATGTAAAAAAAGACAAATGAAGATACAATTCAAAATAAAAGATTAAAAATAACCCCTGGCAGTTAAGAGATGACCAGTCTCAACCGACGGCGCCCGTTCACGAACATGACGCGTGGATCAGCACCATCTAGCTCAACCATTTTGTAGGGAACCGAATGATCCAACACACGCGCCACCATCGATGAGACATTTAAGTGAGCATGACACGTTCTCAACTGCCATGCTCTTTCAAGTCAACATCAAAAAATCATAATCAACGCCTGACACTACTCCGTACAAGTTTAGACGTGATTAAAAACAGGCCTACTAAAATTACGACAATTTACGTCAGACGCTGATTGAATCGACAACTATGTCCTCGTCGGAGGTCAGTTTTAAACATGGCTGTATTTACCTTCTGACACACAGGACACGTGTGGACGTAGTTCTTCAAATGCTCCCAATCCACGTGGTCTTTGAGTCGAGTCTTGTTAGCGAAGCGCTTGCCACAGTCACTGCACATGTACCTTTAAAAAACAAGCGTGGATATATGGTTGATTTCATTTTATTAAGGGACTAGCTGCGCCCGCGGTTCTACCCGCATAAATGTCGATTACGTGAGAATATCGGGATATAAAATAGCCTATGTGTTAATCCAAGGTGTCAGCTACCTCCATACCAAATTTTATCAAAATTGGTCCAGCCGTTTGAGCGTAAAGAAGTAACAAACATATAAACACACGCTCTCACAATCTTTCGTCTGTAAAATATTAGTGTCATATGGGAGGTGTTCTTTCTATGGACATCTTAGGTAATCCTATAAATTGATTTCCTTTTTCATTTTCTCATCTATACAAATAAATAAAATTGAAGTGTCTGTTTGTAATGTCATATTTTGACATTACAAACAGACATTTCAATTTTATTTTTACTAAATGCTTATGAAAGTATAACTAAACGGCACCTATTTATAACAAAAAAAAACCATTTAATTTTATTTGTCTTTCTGTCTGTTTATACCAACTAATCTCCGAAACGGCTAGACCAATTTTGATGGGACTTTGACTGACAGATAGCTGATGTTATACGTAGTAACTTGACCTACGTTTATTTCAGAAAAAGAATTAGGGTTCCGCGAAAAAAAATCGAAACTCATGAATTCATGAACTCATGTATTTGTGTTACGACATGCACACGAACGCAGTCGCGGGCACAGCTAGTTGTTAATAATTCTGAATACTTACTTGAAATCATTCTCGCTGACATGTTTTCTGCTTATTTTCATATGCTGTTTATAAGTTGCTATGGAAGAGAATGTTCTGTTGCACGGTTCGCAGACTAACTCACCGTTGGCCCTGAAAATAAAGAAAAATCTATGTTTATCTCAAAATCAATCTGTCTAGCTTTTGCCCAACTATGTAGGGATCGGCTTCCAGTCTAACAGGCTTCCATGGTAATAGGCTTCCAGTCTAACAGGCTTTCAGTCTAACAGGCTTTCAGTCTAACATGCTTTCAGTCTAACAAGATTCCAGTCTAACAGGCTTACAGACTAACAAGCTTCCAGTCTAACAGGCTTCCAGACTAACAGGCTTCCAGTCTCACAGGCTTCCAGACTAACAGGCTTACATTCTAACAAGCTTCCAGTCTAACAGGCTTCCAGACTAACAGGCTTCCAGTCTAACAGGGTTCCAGTCTAACAGGCTTCCATGGTAACAGGCTGCACGTCGATGTCGCCTGTCACCCTGTATAAATATCAGATTAACAAATATACTTAAGTAGGGAAATATTTTTATCAAATAATATATTTAGCGTACTTCGCCCCTAGCCACGTGGGCACTATTTATTGACAAATGATAATAAATAGTGTAGTTCTCCCCTAGCCACTTGTGGCACTATTAAGTGACAAATGATAATATTTAGCCAAGTTCTTACTTAGGCATGCTTGGCACTATTTACAAATGATAATATTTAGACTACTTCTTACCTCGCCACATGGCTATTAAGATGCCCCAGCATGTTGCCTCGCCACTGGAACTTCTTATTACACTGGACACAGGTTCTTTTCTGTGGCACTATTTAGTGACAAATGATAATATTTAGACTACTTCTCACCTCGCCACATGGCTATTAAGATGCCTCAGCAGGTTGCCTCGCCACTGAAACTTCTTATCGCACTTGAGACAGGTACTTTTCTGTGGCACTATTTAGTGACAACTGATAATATCTAGACTACTTCTCACCTCGCCACATGGCTATTAAGATGCCTCAACAGGTTGCCTCGCCACTGAAACTTCTTAATACACTGGACACAGGTACTTTTCTGTGGCACTATTTAGTGACAACTGATAATATCTAGACTACTTCTCACCTCGCCACATGGCTATGAAGATGCCTCAGCAGGTTGCCTCGCCGCTGAAACTTCTTATTACACTGGACACAGGTACTTTTCTGTGGCACTATTTAGTGACAAATGATAATATTTAGACTATTTCTCACCTCGCCACATGGCTATTAAGATGCCTCAGCAGGTTGCCTCGCCACTGGAACTTCTTATCGCACTGTGGACACGGGAACTTTTCTTTAGCGGTGTTTACGGAGCATTTGATCTGATCTATACGCTGCTGATGATTCTCGGGGCTCGAGGAGTCTTCGGGCAGAGTTTCTGTTAGTTTCCTGTTGGACATTGGCGTATATATACGTTAAGGCACAGTATTCAAGAATTGAAACTACAGTACCCGGCGATAAATATTGCACATCGACCTTTACCTTTTTTGTATTTTATACAAAGAATAAAAAATAATTATCAAAAGAAGCAAATTATAATTGTTTTAACAGCTCCTAATATGTAGATACCGGAGGGGCAATTCTACTAATTTTAACAACGTTCACAGTCTGATCTCAGTCTCAATCTGTCAAAAAATACTTCAAATTTCCCTACATTTTGACAAGTTTTTGACATTTCTTTGTCGCTGAGATGAGTCTGCGACTAGATTTTGAACGTTTTAAATTACGAGAATTGGCCTTCTGACTGTTTGTATTTCGTGCGACAAAGATAACGCTCTACGAAGTCGAAATTAGCCGATTGTCTCTTTCCAAAGGTCGATATGCAATATTTATCGGCGGGTACTGTAAGTATTTAATCATCGAAGGCATACAAAGTCAGGAGCAATGTTGGGTCCGATTTACTATTTGTAGGTCGTGGTTTCGAACCCAAACGGGCGCTTTACTTTATGAAAATAATTTCATTACCACTGCTCTCAAAACGGCGAAGGAAAACATCGTGAGGATATCGACATATCCTAGAACCAAAAAATTGAAGACATGTGACATCTACCAACCCGCACTGGGCTTGCATGGCCCCTTCACAGAGAGAAGGTCTGTGTCCCAGCAGTGGGAATTGTTATAGGCTGAAAATGTCGTTGGGTTACGAAGCCTACCCCTCAGTCGGTGGTTGCGGAAGCAGTCGGGGGTTGCGAAACGGCGAAGAAAAACATCGTGTCCTAGAAACAAAAAATCGAAGACGTTTAATAACTACCAACCCTCACTGTGACCGCGTGGTGGATTACAACCCGCTCCTTTTTTGAAGAGAGGATGCCTGTGGCCTAGGATTGGGACAATTATAGAATAAAAAAAAATTTAAAATAATGTTCACTTACCTAAGTTTTAGTTGTATTTGATGCTTAGAACTAGTCTTCACGTGTTTCTGAAGATTCGATGTATTTGAAAACGTTAACCTGGAAAGAAATAAATTACTTTATTTAATAATAATACCGAGACCCCTCCGTGCCTCGGAAAGCACGTTAAGGCGTTGGTCCCGGCTGTCATTCGTGAATCTTTGACAGTCGTTACGGGTGATTTTTTAAATCCGACTGGTAGTTCCAGAGATTAACGCATTCAAACAAACAAACTCTTCAGCATTATTATTGGTATCCTAACTTAATATTATAAATGAGAAAGTAAGTTTGTTTGTTTGTTACCCTTTCACGCCTAAACCACTGAACCGATCATCCTCGAATTTTGCATATACGTTGTCAGGTGTACAGATACGGACATAGGGTACCTTTCATCCCGAAAAAAAGTGCTGTTCCCGAGGAAAACAACAATAACGTTATTATGATAATAGATGGCGCCACGTGTCTTTCGAATCAAAAACAGGACAACGTCTGTCGGGTCAGCTAGTAATATTATAAATGCGAAAGTAAGTTTGTTTGTTACCCTTTCACGCTGAACCGATCATCCCGAAATTTTGCATATACGTTGTCAGTTGTACAGAAACGGACATAGGGTACCTTTCATTCCGAAAAAAAGTGCTGTTCCCGAGGAAAACCACAAAAACGTCATTATGATAATAGATGGCGCCACGTGTCTTTCGAACTGAATCGACATTTATGCGAGTGATACCGCGGGCCACTGCTAGTAATATTATAAATGCGAAAGTAAGTTTGTTTATTACGCTTTGAATCTAAAGGATGAAATTTGGCACATGGGTAGGCGATGTCCTGGAGAAGGATGTAGGCTACTTTTCATCCTGTATCGCAGACAAAGTCGCGAGCAACAGCTAGTAGATAAAAACAATTTCCTCACCTGCACGGTTCACAATATGGCTTCCGTTTCTGTCCGGTTTCTATCCGGTGCGTTTCAACGTGCTTCCTTAGAGACGCCTTCCATCTGAAGCTCTTGTCACAAAACTCACACGAAAATGTCGCTGATGACTGTTTTGTACTGAAAACATGTTAAAAAAAAACTTTTGAAGTCCGTTGTTTTTTTTTTTTGTAAAAAAGTTTTGGACGAGAAAATATTGCGTAGCTTCCCGGTGGGATTCGACGATTGACCTCTTTCTCGAAGTTAGACCTACCTAACTGGACAGTTTGTCCTAGGTGAGCAGGATACACATGAAAACTTAATAAATAATTTTAATTCTACCTGTTATGTTCTGTGCCGTCTGCATCATCGGTTGTGCCGCCATTTTGATTCTGATTTTGAACATCGATCTCTATTGATGGCCTGTAAGCGAAATATAATTATGTTTACTTAGAAAAAGCTACTTTGTAAATAACACTATGAGGTGTGCTCAATATCTACGCTACACAGTACCCGGCGATAAATATTGCACATCGACCTTTACCTTTTTTGTATTTTATACAAAGAATAAAGATAATTATCAAAAGAAGCAAATCATATTATTGTTTTAACAGCTCCTAATAGATACCGGACTGTTTGTATTTCGTGCGACAGAGATAACGCTCTACGAAGCCGAAATTAGCCGATTGTCTCTTTCCTAAGGTCGATGTGCAATATTTATCGCCGGGTACTGTAACTTATTCGCCGCTGCATCATCCCACTGTTGGGCGAAGGCTCCTCCCCATGACTTCCAACTCTTTCGATCCAGGGCTAAAGTGAACCCTAGGGGCCTAAAAAAGCCACTTTGGCAGAATCATAAAAGGATATAATTATGAATCATAATGGACAGTTAACTGTTAAGTTAATCGTATCAAATCCCATAGGTGAAGGATTTTTTAGTTTTTTTTTTGTCTGTGCTAAAATACCAATCAATCCAATCCCAATCCGAATCTCTTTGATTATACCTACGTAGTGCAGCAAAAAAAAAAAGAAAAACACGAACTGTCTTCGCCATATTATGATTCATAATGTTATCCTTTTATGATTCTGCCAAAGTGGCCTTTTTAGGCCCACAGGTGTCGTGTCTGGCGGGCTACTGCCCGATAATTCATGTCGAGCCGTTGTATCTATGCTAGTTGCGCGGTAAACTCTGCTTGCGAGATGCAGGATTTTGCGTGACGTCAGTATGACGCGTTGTTCACATGTGGCGTTGTAGATACCGCTATTACAATGTTGGTTTTATGTATCCTTATTAAGTGCCAATTTCACTAATTCGTTTTGTCTAACTCGTGCCGCCATCTTCTACGGGGTCTGCCGCGACACCTTCTAGCCGTGCCAGGGCTCCACGTGGTGCAGCTTATTGGGCATACGGCAGACGTGGCCAGCCCAGTCCCACTTCAGCTAAGCGGCTTTATGAGCAACGTCAGTATTCTGTGTTTTGGAGCGCAGTGTGGTGCAAATTAAAGGTAATAAAATTAATATATTAAAAAGTTATAATAATAAATATTTCAAATTATTTTTGTTGTTTGTTGTTATTGCGACAATTGAAATACACACTGAAAATTTCAAATGTATACCTATTACGGTTCATGAGATACAACCCACAGACAGACGGACGGACGGACAACGCAACGGAGGCTTAGTAATAGTGACCCGTTGGCACCCTTTGAGTACGGATCCCCAAAAAATTATGATCATAACAATAATGTTGTTTCACTAGTTAGCTAGTAAATAATTACTCACCCATGATAATGTACCATCTCATAATGTTTCATGACAGCTCTCTTACTGCTGCACCGCTCTGCGCACGCGCCGCACTCATAGCGCCGTGCGTGTTTGTTTGTATGATAGTTGTATGAGACTTCGGAGGCGAACGAACATTCGCATATTTCGCATTTGTATTTTTTTGAGTTCTGTGAAAAAGATTATGTAATAAACATCACGCTTGAATCCCCCAATGGAGTCGGCAGAGGTGCATACATGTACGGCTGCCCCATTTCAAAAACTAGTAAGGACTTAAAATTAAATTTTACAGGAGAGCGCATAAACATAATATTGGTAAATGGGATGTATTTTTTGAATTGGTTAAAGTGACTTACTAGGTTTTAAAATGGTCACTAGGGAGTGAAAGGTGCACTTACTAGGTATCGATGCTTAAATATATCTCGTTTTATGTAAGTTTAAAACGCTGGTGTTTTTGTATTTTGTAGAGACCTTCTAGGTTAGCAAGATTATGCAATAAAATTATTTTTGTAAAAAGTGTCCCTTACTAGGTTTTGAAATGGGACAGCCGTGTAGTACATACACATTTTTTGAGTGCATACATGTAGTACATACACATTTTTTCCGAGACAAGCCAGTTTTTCTTAGTCAAGTTCCATGTGTTAAATGGTGAGTATATTGCCACCAAGCCCATCAACTAACTGTATGTATGTAACTAGCCTTCCGCCCACGACTTCGTCCGCGTAAACTTTCTTGTTCCCCCGATCCACCCCGTCGCATTGCATCGCATTGAAGCAGGTGGCGTTCTGTCTATCCCCATAGGAAGTAGGTGCGAGTTTCTTGCCCGTTCTTTTCCAAGGTACTGACCGACCCTTTGATACTTCAAAAGTGTCTGTATTTGATTTATCACACTAATTTTATAAAGGCGAAAGTTTGTGAGTGTGTTTGTTATCTCTTTCACGCAAAAACTACTGAACGGATTTGTATGAAATTTAGCATACAGATAGTTTATAACCATCGGCGGATCCAGGGGGGGTCATGAGACGCCCCCCTGAGCTGGTTCCAGACTTAGGTTTGCGGAGTTTTGCGTCATACCCCTCGACATACCTCTAGCTGTTATGACAAATCATTCACCACGGTTATGGAATATAAATAGGCTGCCTCATTCCGGGCGTGATAGTGCTTCTCTGGATGTCTTCAAGAGAAGATGGCAATATGTACCTACGTGTATATGTACAAGTTATTATGTGTTAAGCTTTTCAAGTGTGCAATAAAGAATAAATATTTTTAAGTACAGTACTTACGTACATTAATAAAATACCTACTTTTTACTTGTATCTATTGTTATCAAAATTAAATTATAAGTTCTTGACTTGACCACGACTATGTGACCCCCTCCTGGCGCCAAAGCTGGATCCGCCCTTGTTTATAACCAGGATTTACTAACCCTTGTCCTCGTTTTTACAGCGGCTAACAGAACCTGTAGATCTACCACAAATTGCAAAGTCAATGGCCCGCCGCCGCCGCGCTGCCGTCTATACGCGACACTGACAGAATAGTCGACATTGGCTCAGTTGCCAAAAATAAAAACACATAGGATGCATTTTATGCCGATATTCCCACGGGATCAAAACTTATGCGGGCGAAACCGCGGGGCGCAGCTAGTTTGAAATAAATGTTTCTAGTTTCGAGTTTATGTATGTACAGACGCCAGCACATCAACCTACCCGAAACTGTCAATTTTTTTCAATCAACTTTGAACCTTATGCTTTAGCGATAAAGTTGAAAATCCATTAAAGAAATTTGACAGATTGTAGTAGCTTGATGTGCTGGCGTCTGTACCAATGTATAAAAAAAAAAATCTCGTCAACTTACCAATTCATGTTTCACACTGACATGGTCTTTCAAGTCTTCAGCGTTAGGAAAAGACAAAATACACCTTTCACATCGGAACATAGCGTTAACATAATCTTCTTTCAACATCGCCAGTCTTCTCTCTTCTATCAAATCTTCTTTACTTAACTCTATTTCCTTAAACAACTCCACTTTCTTCTTTTTCCGCTTCTTCTTTACTTTTACCTTTCCTAAAATTATTCTGTGTAAATGTTTTTTTTGTTTTGGCTGTATGTTAATTAGTTTTTCGTCATCTGAGTTTGTGTCCATTGTGTTGCTGAATTCTTCCTGGTCGTCCAGGGAGTTTGTGTTGAGTTGCTTGTTTTCTGTTGTTATTATTTGGAATGGTTGTTGTTGTTGTTGTTGTTCGGTGTTATATTGTAGTTCAAAGTTGTGTAGTTTGTGAGTTGTCAGTCTTGGAGGTGGTTGTAGTTTTGATAGGTTCGTGTTCTGGAACATACAAGTTTTTTTTTACAGTGCCTCTAGATCGAGTTCCGGCCATGGCAACTAATCTCAGCGGAGACCAGACTTTGGCGCGGGAGATATTGTAATGCACAAGTGTGTGCGCAAACACAGATGCACTCACTCTTCCCTCACTCTCATAGTCCGATGGGACAACAAGGGGGTATCATACCACCAACATGGAAATTACGGACTGTTATTAAGAATTTCTTAATGGAAAAACCCATTAACACTGCCTGATCCGGTAATCAAAATGAAAAGTCATTTATTAAAATTGGAATCAGCAATTTTCGAACGTCAAAATTACATAAGAGTCCCCCAAAACGTGTTTAGTGTAGTGCTTTCGCTGGGAAGAAAACGTAGCGTAACTAGAAACAATTATTATGGTAACGGTAATATAATTTAATTTAAAACTAACATGGGACAGACTCCCTTGCATACTTTTTCTCACAGACTTTAATATTCCATCCATTCCTCCGCAAACACATCACATTCAGTGTTGGCAATCAGAATGGCATTCAATACCTTAAGAGAACGACAGACTCAGGTTTCGTCTCTAGCTACAGTTTTGGCTGGCAGTTGCGCAAACAGACTGTGGCTCTGAAGGTGTCCGATGTATTTGTCGGGCACAAATTGTCAGCAGATAAGACCATGGAGCTCTGGGTAATCCATATGCCTCCATAAGGTCTTACAGGCTACAGTGAGCTGATCAAGGAGTTGCGCACATCACCAGTCCATTATACAATATAATACAATTTTTAGCAAGTCACATACAAATTATTTACAAACATATTTAAAAGCATAGGCAGTTGATCACAAAACTTACCTGTTTAACATAATCATAAAATAAGGAGTATGATGTTTTAACTTGTTGCTTGAATTTAACGAAGCGGTTCATCTGTGCGTCACATTCCCAACACAACCACACTGGTAGACTCTCTCCATCTGAAAACTGCAAAAAAAAAATTTGCAATTAATATATTTTACTCTTGAATGAACGGATTTTCCGAATGGACAGGTTTCTGCCCATGCCCATGGGAAAAAGGCGTAAGTTTATATATAATTAATGAAGAAATTCAGGAATTCCTCAGTGACAGCCCGGAGTCAAAATTTGTGCCCGGCTGATGGCAATATTGGCAATAGACTTACGTTTACATGGAACTTCATTATTGATGAATTTTAGGTGAATTATACACATCTGCCTAGCCTATCCCCTTGCAAAATACAGGCGTAATGTTATGTTGATAAATCACAACTAAACTACTGCTGGAATTTAGCTTACATGCAAAATTGCCTTTACGAATAATACTCTCTGTAAATGGATTTATCAATTACTAGTACGGAAAATTACGAGAAATCTTTGGCCTTAGAAGATTATAAGGGCCTAGGAATGTCATAAAATGTAAACTTACAGGTGTTTCGTTAATAATTTGCATAAAAGACTGCTTCTTCCAGTATTCGACTAAAAGTATCATTTTCCGGCCAGAGCTGAGGCAACCACAACAAAAAATATTATCTTCGGAATCCATTTTAGTTTTTATAGTAAACGACCAAGTATTATCTCAATATTCATTCAGAAATAATTAATAAATAATAAAAAAAACAAAGTGTTTTGCGCGAAAGGGTACGCTGCGGCCATTATTGCTTGAATGTCAAATACGTTTTATTATTTGTTTATTACTCATGCGTAAACATCACTTTTAGATAGACACAGGAAAAATATATTTAACAGTAAACTGATATAAAGTTATATTTTATTTATTTTCAGCTTGATATATTTCGTGAATTTTCGTTAAAATTGTCTAGCGTAATTATGAATTTGTAAAACATAGCAAACAAAACGTCGCATCGTTTAACGTTTCGATTAGCGTACGGGCGTAATACAAGTAATCTTTTGAATTCTTCCAAAAAAGGTACAAACCAAGAAATAAAAATATTTATAAATGTTATTCAATATTATATCTGTTCTAATCAGCATAGTGTGAAATCAGAACAAAATATTTTCATATAAATTACGAAAAAATACATTCTAGAATGCCTAGCACAGATGAATAGAAACGTATTTTATTTGTAGAAATTGTAGAATGTCCGTAGAGAATTGGTTACCGAAATTGTATATTTCGTGAAATTAAATTAAAATGACGTCGTTCCTGCACCTAAACGTGCAAGATTATGTTTTTGAACAAAATAATGTTGAAATGAGTAAAGTTTGCATTTGCTGCACTACCCAAAATGCTGTTTTAATCAACATGAGTACATGTAAACATACAGCATTTTTGACGAATTACATAAAATCAGAGGTAAGTTAATATAATTATGTTTTTAATTATATGTCCCTTGACTTATTTAAATTTTTTTTTGTTAATTCGAGCTTATTTGAGTGATAAATTCGTAAGTATAGGAATGACATTCTGAATTGGCATCGTAATGTTACAATATGGCTGACCACTGCATATTTTTAGAAATGCTAGGCACTTATTTGTTTATTTTTTTCTTCGGGGAATTGTAATATTGCTGTGTGGGCTCTGTTCGAATCAGAGAACAATCGAAACATTTCGAAAAGAAAATGATAATATAAAAAAGAAAACAGGCAAGGCCTTTATTATATTAATAATGAATACTATAGCCCAGGGATGGCGAACCTCTATACACCTACGTGCCATTTTTTCCAAATAAATATTTCATGCGGCCATGACGTGCCAAAAAACCATTATGGCTTGGTGATTATTGGAAAAAAGCTGTATACTTTCGTATTATTATAATTTTGAATCTCTCTTGACATTTCCTGGGACCCTGGGGTCCCGGATCTTTGGAAGGCGTACGAGGAGCCGCAACAACAACTCGCAGAAGCCCGTTAGACGTTTTTAATTAAATGACCTATCACTGTCCCATTGTAGGGGAAAGGCGTCTTCTCATACAGAAAGGGCACGAGCAATGATCACCACGCTTGCTTAAGACGGGTTGGCGATTTCAGACTTATATTATCTAGAAGTCCAAGTTTCCTCACGATGTTTTCCTTCACTGACGTCTGTAATGTTCCAAATACACAGATAGTACAAATGAATTGAAAAAGTCATTTTGGTATTTACCCGGATTTCAACCTACAACCAGAGAGGAGCCATCACGACGAAAATAAAGGCTCTCCACCACAGGCGCGTTATTATTGGTCGATAATATCGGGTGTGGTAATGCAATATCTGTTTTCAATACATTTTTTATTAGGATGACCACGAATTTACACTGCTACGATAATAACGACATAATAGAAGTAGAACGCTTGCGTTCCTCCGTCCTGCGATATTCCGATATGAGTTCTTAGAAAATTTTGTATTATGACGCATACGATCTTACACACACCTGCGTTAATAACGTAGTAACGTGTAGTGCGGTGGGGGGGGCTGTTGTGTTGGTTACACGCACACGTTAGAAATATCGGACGATAAAAATGCAGCTGCGTGGCAAGGAATCGGGACGCATTATCGCAATAATGCATCTGATATTATCGACCAATAATAACGCGCCTGTGTGGTAGAGGCTTAAACTACTTACCGCTTTTTAGATTGACTTGAAAAAGATGTACATCTGCAATATATGCCACAACATGTTAAAAAGGATAGAATTATTCAAGCAGCAGGTTGAAGACAGCATAGCATTGCTTCTGGATCAGGTAATTAGACAAACATACATCATAGGTTGCCTGGAAGAGATCGCAGAAAGCGATAAGGCCGCCCATTGTATGTTTTGTATTCATAATCTATTTTTTTAAATGTATTTTCTGGTGTACAGACGCCCAGCACATCAAGATACCCGAAACTGTCAAATTTTCCCTATCAACTTTGAACCTTATGCTTTCGCGATAAAGTTGAAAATCTATTAAAGAAATTTGACAGATTGTAGTAGATTGATGTGCTGGCGTCTGTACAATAAAGTATATTATAACTGAATGATAAATACATAGATAAATATTATACCGCACTGTCGAGAGGTGCCATACGACATCCGTGGGGTAATTGCGTAACACACTAACAATGGCTTTAATTCTGACGGTTCAACAATATTCATTGCGTTATTTACGTTGATTTTCGAACATATGAAGCTGTGGTGTAGTATGTAAGTATATTACAGTAAGGGTGTGTGTGTGCGTGTGTTTAAATATTGTCATTTTGAATGAGGGTTTTCTGAAATGACGTTCGCTAGGTGGCAGCACTGAGGCTGAGGCTACAGTAGGCAGCGATTTGCGATGCGACTGGAAGAGCGAAACGAGAAAAACATGGTATGGCTACATTACAAGCGAAAAAAAGCAATTTTCTAATAAAATCGCTTCAATTTCGCTCATGTTGATGTAGCCGATGCCGTGATTTCAGTAATGTTGTTCCTATCGCATAAAGAAATCAAAGATCGCTAGTAATATTTGATGTACGGTGTAGCCATATACGTGAGCATTCATTTACTTGTTTTAATCGCTCATGTGTCGCAGGTCGCGTCGCGGCCTAATGTAGCCTCAGCCTGACACGTCAGGTCCAGGCATCTGTCAAAGAGCCTATATTTTCTTTAGTCATGACTGAATGATGAACGAATGAATGAATCGAATGATGAACGTCATTATATATTTTATATTGGAAGACCTCTTGTCAAAGTGGTGCCAACTGGTGTCATAAATTTTCACGAAAACCCCCATTGATCAAATATAGGCAGTGTCTAACCAGCCTTATATGGTGAACCGGCCATTCGAACGGGAAATCAAATAAATAAAATCTGGCCAAGTGCGAGTCGAACTCGCACACGAAGGGTTCCGTACCACAAGGCAAAAACGCCGAAAAAAAACACGTTTGTTGTATGGGAGCCCCCTTAAATATGTATTTATTTTATTCTGTTTTTTGTATTTGTTGTTATAGCGGCAACAGAAATACATCATCTGTGAAAAAAAGAATATTCATCATGTTACATCTAAAAACTTCTTTTCCAGGTACCAGTCCTAAAAATAAACAAACTGCACAACTTCCAACGCTCGCCAATGGAAATTGACGGCGTTACCAAGTCGGAAACGGGATTAGAAGTGAAACCAGAACCGACAGATTCCGAATGCTTGGAAGTTGAAACTGACGTTAAGGTGGAACACGACTCCTCGGACAATGATACTGAGCCTTTAGCGGAACTGAAGAAGAAAAAAAGGAAAACGAAGAGTGAGTTGAGGTATGAATTTGAAACTTGCAAAGTCTACAAACATTATGATCATAAATTTATAATCGTACTAGCAGCGTCCCGCGGGTTCACCCGCATAAGTGTCGATTCCGTGGGAATATCGGGATAAAAACTATCCTATGTCCTTTCCCGGGACTCAAACTATCTCTATACCAAATTTCATCTAAATCTGTTCAGCGGTTTGAGCGTGAAGAGGTAACAGACAGGCAGACACACTTTCGATATACGAGTAATATTATAGTATAGTATGGATATCGTCCATCTGCTGGATATAGGCCGCCAAGCATTGCCACATCGACCGGTCTCAAAAGCTTTACCAAAAGGTACTCTAAAATGTTATATCGAAACCACAATGTAACTTAAGACAAATGGAAAAAAAGAAAAAAAAATGCCATTCCCCTTGATTTTGCACATACTATTTCCGTACAGTGTTTAATCTTTAACAGCAACACTGTCGCTAAGTGCACATGTGGCGGTATGTAAAACGCCACAGGCGAACAACGCGTCATACTGACGTCACGCAAAATCCTGCATCTCGCAAGCAGAGTTTACCGCGCAACTAGCACAGATACAACGGCCCGACATGAATCATCGGGCAGTTGCCCGCCAGACACAACACCCGTCTGGTCGGAGGATCCTCCCTTTTCTATGGAGGCTGAGTGAACTTTACACCCTGTTCCTCATACCTCTATAAACACAGGTGATATTTTTTTGCCATAATGGCAAAAAAAGGCTCCACTCCAGTAAAAATAAACTTCCTTTTCCAAAAATCCTAAAATGCGGTTGAAGTTTTCTCTAAAGTCGAGCGTATGGTTCCTTTGATCTTTTTGCTCATTTTTTGTGATTGCGTTCTGAAATCCCATCTTTAAAAATTGGCCCTGTATTTAAGATTTTAGTCCCAATATTGTACAGACGACAGCTCATCAAACTACTAAAATCTGTCAAATTTCCTTAATAGATTTTCAACTTTATCGCTATACCATAAGGTTCAAAATTGATTGGGAAAACTTGACAGTTTCGGGTAGCTTGATGTGCTGGCGTCTTTATGTCACGGATTTCTTCAAATTAACGACATTCCCATCATTTATCTAAAGGTACGAAGGAAAGATAGGAATCGTAATTCTTACTGAACAAGAATTAATAGAAGAAAGAGAACGCATGGCTAAAAAAGAAGGGTACTTGAAGCTGCCTTACAAATGTGAAGACTGTATCGTCGGTTTTGATCACGAGCTGACGCTGGTCAGTCATGTTGAGAAGAGACATAGAAAGGTAAGATCTTTCAAGTTATCTGAAGTGAAACATTCTTAGGTGGCGCGGCGATTCGATAACTGGACGAGAATTAAGAGTGAAATTCCATGGACGGGTCACGTTTACGCACATTTCGTTACATGAGAGAGAAGAAAGACATTGCTCTCTCTGTCTCTGTTTTTTAAGAAATTTCAATTCTTTTCCTTCACATGTACGGTGCTGTATGCGCTATTTTTTTTAATAGTTCAGTACTAAAAAATATATTGCGCGTGCTAAATCAAAATAAGACAGAGAGAGCTGTATCTTTCTTCTCTCTCATGTAACGAAATGTGCCTAAAAGTGACGCGTCTTTATAATTTAACTAGTTAAGATAGACTATAGAAAAAGAAAGAAATATTACTTTGAATAAGCGTAACTCTCGCTCAGAACGCACTCATTATCAATTAGCCCAAGTTCGCATGGACATAAAAATATCCCGGTGGGATTTTATCGCGCAATGGATTTTCAACTCCCGGCGCTACGCAGTGCGTCGAAAATCCAGAGCGTGGAAAAAAAATCACCGCGTGAAATACGCGCCCGTGCGTACCTGAGCTTACGGGGCTTATCATACGCCCAGCAGTGCGATTCTGTAACCATCTCACCGTGAAAACTTAGGTGAAGTGAGCGTGGAGTGAACTGTCAGTGTCATTTTACCAGATACTAGGGATTGACCAAGCATACATTTACAAACAATCGAGATTTTAATAATATTTTTTTAGCCTAATCCTATTGATATTTTTATATAATTCAAAGCTAGTATTTTAGTGGTCAAAACATTAATATTTTGTGGGGTTTTACTTACAATAAAATAGCAAAACAGAAGCGCAGTCAGAATCTCAATCCTGTTTTTTTTTTATTTTTTCCCTAGTCTAGTAAGTCCTTATATAGACTGAGGCGCGAGCGCGTCACGCACGAACAGTAAATAAAATTAAAACATTCACGTTTATGACAGCTAGACTGATGAAAATACGCATCGACATTGTTTGGTTATTATGAGCAATTGTAGATCGAGTCTAGTAAAGACTGCGACGATGTTCAGCGTTGTTATTAACCCAAATCTATTGAATTAGAAGAGATAACTGAGTGTGTCAAGTCATCGAGTGCTAACGGATGCCTAGCTGACGGACCATAGAATGTAATCCCACGTAGTTTGTGTGGCGTGATCACTTCACCCGATTCACGACACTAAATTTCGTAAATCGGGTGAAGTGAAGGTGAAGTGATAAGATCACGCCGCGCTTGCGCGTTAATCACTGTCATTATCACATTGCAGATTGCGTGATCACTTCACCTTCACTTCACCCGATTCACGACATTTAATGTCGTGAATCGGGTGGAGTGAAGGTGAAGTGATAAGATCACGCCGCGCTTGCGCGTTAGTCACTCATTATCACATTAGAGATTTGTTTTTACATATTTAACTTGTAAGGCGTCATGTATAAGAACATTAGGAAAATGCAATACCAACGTCAAATAAGTGCAAATATTTTATCGCTCATCGCGCGCCCGTGTTTGCACTGCACCTCTAGTAACCCTTAAATGAAGAAGTGGTTGGTGTCAACCCTGAAGTGTATGTATGGTCCCTAATAGTGCATAACGTAGTAAGTACACTCCTTTACAATATAAGTAAGCAGTTTACATCAATGCGCATTGTAACATAAATTCACTAGATATTCATTAAAGTACATTCTATCAAGCTGGTTGTCTAATTCTAACGACCCTTGAATCCCCAACATTTCATGGCGACCCTGTCTTAGAGTCTGGGCAGATTAAGCAAAGTTTTCGTTGAGCGATTTTCAAAATGTGTAACTCTAAAGTAGAAAAAGACGAGGTATTCGCCAATCAAAACGCGGCTGGTGGAGGTGTTGACGCCGAGGTGGTGTTGCCATGGTTACGAGATTCGAGTGGAGTGATATATGGTACATTCCGAATTGCACTGTAATCGACTACAGCGTGCTTACACCTTGACCCCAATTCTGCTGTATGGTATTTATCTATTATTCCCCGCATAATCTTACCACGCCGTACGGTTGTCAAGCGTGGTATTTTGACAGTTCAAACCGGTTTCGGTCATTGTGTCATAGAGAATACGTTAATAGCAGATGTAGTGATTAGGTTATTAAGGAATTGACGTGGTTTCGAAGTAATGAATCATTAAGTGGTCATAGTCAATTAGTGCCCTTTTCTGAATTAACGTGAACGCGATAACGATGTCCCGTGAATCGACATATATGAAGTCATGGCATGTGCCATCTTGCGATAACGCCGACTACCGACCATGCCCTAAATTAATAATTATCACCGATCTTTAAACTAACGTGGCATTTTCGAAATTGTGCTTCTGGCTACAGTCGCCACCTTACCAAAGAAGAGGAAATTCGTGGTGTATACACAAATAAATACTATAATCCAACCATGAGTAACTATTCAAGTGAATAGGTATATTACTGACTCTCAGCTGCCATAGTGGTCATTTATCTAAATCGGAAAGCAAATTATTCATGTGAGCGATGATGACTTAATTCGGATTGAGCCATATTTCACGCCGCGCAAGCGCGTTAGGCGCTGGCGAATGTTTTGACCACTAAGATACTAGCTTTGAATTATATAAAAATATCAATAGGATTAGCATTAAAAAATATTATTAAAATCTCTTTTATGATTGTAAATGTTTGCATGGTGAATCCCTAGCATCAGTGGGATGACACTGACAGCTCACTCCACGCAAGTATTCACGGTGAGATTTTTACAGAATCGACATGCAGTTTCGCTTTAAAAATAATTAATTAATTATTAATAATTGTTTCTGGGCCTGTTTAGGTACTTACGTTTTTTTTTTGCATATTGGTCGCTAAACCTTTGTGTCATATTGTTTTTAACCGAATTCAAAAAGGATGATGTTCTCAATTCGACTACATATTTTTTTATGCTCAGGCAATTGTGGATCGATTGGGGGAAATTTTATGTCTTTTTAGTTTTCTTATCTGACCTTACCTCGAGTCCAAGATGACATGTTGTTTGTATTTCTGCCGGTCGATTCTGTAAAAATCTCACCGTGAAAACTTAGGTGAAGTGAGTTTGTTTTTGCTAGGAAATGACACTATTGACAGTTCACTCCACCTAAGTTTTCACGGTGAGATTTTTACAGAATAGCACCGCTGCAGAGATACTATTTTATAAGCTTTTCATTAATTTTGACTTCAACACGTCAACGCCGGCACTCACTGAAAACCAGCGCTGGGATGTCTTGCATAGGGTCTTACCTAGTAGCATTATGCTGAGCGATGGCTGTTTTGTGTGGATTTGACGCATATTTTCCCCCAAGTTGTTAATTTTTGTGTTTTTTCTCTACGTCATATTTGCCGCAAATAAACGTATGTTCTTTCTTTCTTTTGACTAACTTTATTTGTGAACCACCTGCAGCAACAATGAATAATATTCCATTCTAATTTTTTTTCAGATAAAAAATGGTTTCCAATGTAATGTTTGCAAGTCAGTATTAAGCACCAAGTTTTCTTACAATGAACACACAAAGAGACATGTCAGAAGGTAAGTGATGTATCTACCTAGTATTTTCTGTAAGGTCATCATCATCTGTTCAGCCATTTACCAACTATGTTGGAGTCGGCTTCCAGTCTAGCCGGATGCAGCTGCATACCAGTATTTTACATAGAGCGAATGCCTATCTGACCTCCACAACCCAGTTACTGGGTAATACGATACCCCATATTATAATTATTTTATGATAATATTTTCTGCAAGATATTAGCGGTGAAGGAAAACATCGTGAGGAAACCGCCATGTCCTATATTTGAATTAAGAATTTGAGATAATTTTCAAGTTATGGAACAACAAACTAAATGTCATAATTAGCAAAGTGCAAATAGCATTGCAACCAAAACCTTGTTAGAACCTTTTTGTTACAAATTGTCACTCAAAAATCAACTTAGAATACATTTACACTAAAGTAGATAACATGATTAAGTGGCGATGGAATGTAAATTATCTGAGATTGTGAACACTGCTATAGAACCGAAAATTCGAAGACATGTGACATCTACCAACCCGCACTGGGCCCGCGTGATAGATTACAGCCTACTGCCTCTCGCAGAGGCCTGTGTCCCGGCAGTGAGAAAATTATAACCTGATTATGGTTATTCTTTACTATTATGAGCGTTTACGAACTGTATCCGATCTGAATTAAGGGGGAAGCGCTAAGGTAGCCCGCGAAATTCAAATTTTCTTACATTTTTTGCAATTTTCTGGTCAGTATTAAGTTGTACGTCGATCAAAATATGATTCGCGGCCGTAACAAATATGTATTTACAGAATCATAATCATTAAAACCAGTAATACAACTTGTTAGGTTAGTATAATCCCAAAATGTCAAGATTTCATGAAATAGTCATTCTGTGGGATTTATACTTGGTCTTACAGAGTTGTGTTGATGACTTTAATTATTATAATTCTGTAAATACATATTTGTTACGGTCGCGAATCATATATTAGTCAACGTACTACTTAATACTGACCAGCAAATTGCAAAAAACGTAAAAAATATTGAATTTCGTGGGCTACCCTGGCGCTTTCGCCTTAAAGAAATGACTATCTAAAGTGCTAGTAGCACTCAAGTATGAGACGTTTCTCTATAACAGCCCGTGTTTTGAAGTTGGCGGTGCGAAACCCCCCTCTCCAGTCGTGTCGGATTGCCGTCCCATCGGACTATGAGAGTGAGGGAAGAGAGAGTGCTCCCGTGTCTGCGCACACAGCACGCCTATACTATAATATCTCCCGCGCCGAAGGCTGGCCTCCGCTGAGATTGGTCGCCATGGCCGAAATTCGTTGGAGGACTAATTGTTGTGAGGCGTTCTACGCAACGTCTACTACAGTACCCGGCGATAAATATTGCACATCGACCTTTGGAGAGAGACAATCGGCTAATTTCGGCTTCGTAGAGCGTTATCTCTGTCGCACGAAATACAAACAGTCCGGTATCTATTAGGAGCTGTTAAAACAATTATGATTTGCTTCTTTTGATAATTATTTTTATTCTTTGTATAAAAATGGTTTTGTGTAAAAAGGTCGATGTGCAATATTTATCGCCGGGTATTGTAGATCTGAATACCGTCCGTCCAAATGTAGACTGCCCATATTGCGAATTCGGATTTGAATCGGATACAGTGCGCATACGTTCCTACAGTTTTCATTCACAGTAAAATTACTTTGTCTCCTAGAATGGAGTGCATGTTATGCCGAAAGAGATACAACCACATGCAGTCTGCAGTACAGCATTACGATGAGCAGCACGCCCCTGCTGGCGCGGGCATACAGCAAGGATACACCTGCAAGGAGTGTGGGTTTACTACCACGTAAGTCAATCACAACCTATATGAGGTCAAATTAAATTAGCTAGCGAAACTCCGCGAACGTGATAGGTACCGATATCTAAACACAATAAAACAAAAAAAAATAGTATATTTCATTACAAGTGCGGAAAGGTTGTCATTGCAAAGCGTTCCGACAAATGTCTACTCGAGCCGAGGCGCAGCCGAAGGCGAGGGTTGACATTCGGAACAAGTGGCAATGACGGTTTCGCACGTGTACTGAACGACTATTTTTAATACAGTTGCGAAAAAATGAAGCAATTTAATAAAATAATAAAAACACAATAAACTCAACTAACCAATGGCGCCAACCGTAGAATATAAGCAGAGATTTTTTTTCTTCACCCATTCTGGTAGGCAAAGGGAACTATGCCCATACAGCCAAGTCTTCAGTAGAATTTTTTTATTGATATTAAATGAAAATGAAATTTAATTAGATGAAATGAAATGAAACCTAACCTAACTCATTCAATCAAATCATTAAATCTGATATTGAAACAAATTAGTAGCTTCTTTTTACAAATATACGTATTTGCATGAATCATAAAAACTTCTCCGATTTTTTTTAGTAAAAACTTCATGGTTGGTTTTTCTTTTTAATAGACATTATTTTGACAGTTGGGAAAGAGAACGCACGAGTTCGGGAAAGGTAAAAAAAAAGCACGAGTATGTAATAGCCCACATCCCGAACGCTATACGTCCCTGCAATACGTCACTTTTTGAGCAACTGTATTAAAAAGATCTTTTTTGTTTTGGGGTCAACGATAGCTGGTAGTTTAGGTCCGTGTGTGTATGTGTGTGTATGTATCTATGTAATCGCACTAATATTATAAAGGCGAAAGTTTGTGAGTGTGTGTGTGTGTGTTTATATGTTTGTTACTTCTTCACGTTCAAACGGCTCGACCAATTTTGATAAAATTTTGCATGGAGGTAGCTGGCACCCTGGATTAACATATAGGCTACTTTTTATCACAATATTCTCACGGGATCGATCATTTATGCGGGTGAACCCGTGGGGCGCAGCTAGTGTGTTAATAAGTTGTTGTTACAGGTCAAACCGCGCGTACCGTTACCATATGGACAAGCACAAGGAGAAGCAAAGTTGTAACATTTGCGGAAATACATTTGTTAACAACAACGGACTCAAGGTTCATATGTAGTGAGTATTTAATGGTTTTACTCTGCATTACAAGTCAGAAATTAAATATTGTAATAAATAATTTACTATGTCCATATTTTAATTTTTTTTCTATTTTGTGGCCTGGCAATCTCAGCTAGTTTGCCAGGTTACAAAATAACTAAAATTATCGGTGAGAAAAAACTGCAAAGAAATACCTCAGTTCTGCTGTCACCAAAGTTTTCACAATAATCGGGGTGCACGGTAGAGTGCCCCGTCAAGCTTACATTACTTTTGACAAATAGGAAGATATTATTTTGAGTACAAACTCGGCAATAAACTTAAGTATACAAATTCAGCATTGCCTATCCTGAAATATTTGGTAAGCAATAATGGTATTATTAGATGATTTAAAATAATAAAACATTTAATAGTATTTATCGCATATTTTCTGTTTATAAAGTCCTAAATTTATAACAATATCCCTATCTGTGTAAAAAAAAAACAAAATACAGACTAGTTTAAGAAAATATTTAAAAAAATCCTGTCAGGAAAAATCTACTATAATATCAATGAATTTTTAAATGACAAATCGCTCTGATATACTGACTGAATCTGTTATATTTATTTTGAACCGCATGAATATTTACCTATTGTTTTTTTTATTTATAATTTAATATTAATGTTAGTTGCTGTTTTTTTTGGATTATTTAACTTTGTATATGTTTATTTTTTATGAAATCTTATGGTCTTCCGACCTAATTTTGTACACCAGCCTGTGTCAACATGTTATGCCAAAGAATATCCTGTAACACCTATAATAAACATTCAATCAATCAATCAAATCATCTATTTGCAACGAATGAAGGTACATTAAAATACAGGTGGAGTAGATAAGAGTGAGCCATGTACATTATACCATTATTTCTTGAATCTTTGATTGAATTGTTGACTACGTATTAATTTGACTGTATATTGATATTTTGACATTTATAATAACTGAATTTGACATGTAAAATAATTTTACTACACTTTTTTTTTATTATTTTTTTTTTTTCCACTACATAATTATTGTATGCCTATTAGGCAGGACATATTGGAACTTTAATTTATTTTTTAGACCTGTAACTAACATATGCCCACAATAAAATATTTTGAATTTGAATTTGAACCATGTATATTATCATCTACACATGTTTTTGCAAATAAATGAATCTTTATTTTTATCTTTAAAATATCCACTTTTCTCCCTCACAGCACAGTTCACAAACAATCCTCCCGCGTATACAAATGCCAACAATGTAACAAGTCTTACCGCGCTCGCTCCGGCCTGGAGTCTCACGAACGCTCCGCACACGGCACTGCGGACACGCGCGCCTTCTGCGTTCAATGTAAGACGCACTACAGGACACAGCAGGGCCTGGCGCACCATTTGAACACGCATTCGAGGCATGTCAGCGAGACTGATAAGAGGTAAGGACTTTTTTAAGCAATTCGTGGTATAAAAGTTACGCGACACTAAAACATGTTGAACAACACGGAATAAGAACCGGTCAAGTGATACGTAATACGATACCCCTTGGTAAGACTGGTTGTCAGACTTTCGAGCTTCTGACTACCCGTAACGACTGTCCAAGATCCACGAATGACAGCCGGGACCAAAGGCTTAACGTGCTTTCCGAGGCACGGAGCGGTCTTGGTATATAAAGATTGTCACCCATCCACGGGCCAACCGCGGCAAGCGTAGCTTAACCTGATCGATCGTCCCGTGCGGCTGTTATTTCTTAGCCAAAAGCCCCTCTTGGTTAGTCCTCGTATTCCTAGTAAATAGAAGGTTCACAATATTATTGCTGCAACTTGATTTTGTGTTGCTAGAAACATTAAATTGTACGCAGTGTTGCCAGCAACACAAAATCAAGTCGCTGAAAACAGCTGTTCAATAAGAATCTCAGAGATTTAAAATTATCTATATGTCGTGGAACCCTCTACTATACTTTGAATTTTTAAGAAACTTCTATTGTACTGATAATAACTGATGCTATATCCAAGAAGTATAGTGTACTTATTTATGTTGTATTTTAAAATTATTGTTGGGTACAGCACGCAAATACGCGATTAGTCGTGTAAAATAAAAAATAGTTCATTCGTTCAAAATGTCTGAGACCCTGCGGGTCGACAAGTTGTATAGATCGCGGGAGTGCGCGCTGACATGCGCACTGTACGATGGCTGAAGACGAACTGATCTCGCGGTCTGAGTACTCTGAGTGCGCGCGCAAAGCGCGGGTGAAATGTTTGCCAAGCAAATGTGAACTTTACGATTGGCGGTTTTGTAGCGAGACGACGATGTGATCTCACTTAATTGATTCGATGTACTTATATTATTTCTAAGAAAATCTAAACATGCGTAAGGTCGCAGTGGCGGGGTCTCAATCACTAATTTATTATTAAAAGGCACTCAAAATAAATGTTATTAAAAATGTTTTCCGTACGTAAGAATTATGTTGTATTGTAATTACTATACAAATATCATGTTTGTCAATGACAGATTCATCTGTGACGAATGTGGGTCCAAGTTTGTAACGAAGAGCAACCTGCAAGTACACATCAACTGGGAACATTTCAAGATCAACACGCATCGATGTACTAGGTGCACCAAGGTAAAAACACATCTCAGAGATAACCACTGGGACTGAAAAAGTTCTTGTGTCCTGGAAATACCAGACCATACAAAAGTTCTCTTCGGGAACCTTGCGAAATGGGAATGGTCGGTCAAAGCTAACTGTAGATGGAGTGACCATAGCTCGGTCCCTACAGCATTAAAATAAATACGACACGTCGATAAATTTGACATTTCGTTCATTCATTCATTCATATCGTGTTCATTCATGCGTTTGGTATTTTTTTACTGTTCCGTTATTTTCGAATTTCAGGAAACTTCTTCAAAATGTTTCCGATAAATCCTCGAAATATGTTTAAATACAAAAATCTCTTCGAATAGCTTCAAGCCACAGACTTCCAATTTTAGGATCTTTCGGAAAATGGTGAACTCCAATTTCGAAGTATTTAAAAACATAACAACGCGGCGTCATGTTCTCAAAAATTAAATTAACCACCTCACACCTTGTATTATTACTTTTTAACTTGTTCTGGGAATTAGCTACGACAGCGCCATCTTGACATAAAACTTAGGTGAAGTGACCTGTCAATAGTGTCAAACTCTAGTATCTCTAGCTCACTTCACCTAAGTTTTCTCGGTAAGATTTGTAGGTGAATCTTAGTGTCCAAACACTATGCCGAAGGTATGCGACCGAAGTTCTACGGCTGATTTTATATCAGCGCTATAACGCAACGTAATTTCGGCGTAATGTTAGTAATTCAAATAGCATTGCAGGCGTAATCATGCCGAACTTCGGTCGCGTACCTTCGGCATAGTGTGTTTAGACACTTTAATGAAAAGTGAGGTGTCAAGCGACTGCTTACAGACCATGTTCTGATCTTTCAGAAGTTAAAATCTTATTTTAACGGCTCTGTTGTTACAGGTCTTCAAAAGTCGTAACGCGCTCAATCGCCACGTGACTTACGTGCACAACAAGAAGAGACCTCCACGCAACAAGATCTGCGACTATTGTGGAAGAGCCTTTACTGTAAGCATCATAACAACATCACGCTATTATCCTCAGTAGGGGGAAAGCTGAGGTGTAAAGTATACCCACATTTCGCCAGTAATGTTAAAAGGGTGATTGACAAATTTATTTTACTATAGAAAAAATATTGGCACGGGGGTGAGCCAATTGCTATACCTAAATCGGGCACAAACTGCAAAGCGTGCTACTAAAAGATAAACCTAAAAAAAACAGCCCAAACGAGGATCGTTCCCAAGACTCTGGGCTCAACAGTCGCGCTTGACTGACTATACCCCTGCATGTCCCCTGCAGAACTATTCTGTAAAAAAACTCAGGTGAAGTGAGCTGTCAAAATTGTCAGTCTTTAGCGTCAGGTGGTATGACAGCTCACTTCACGTAGGTTTTGCCGGTGAGATTTTTGTTTAGATACCGATATCCATCACGTATGCGAAGTTTCGTTAGCTAATTTAATTTCACCCTTTATAGTATCTTTGTCTTGTTACTTTCAGACTCAAACAATCCTACAGTCTCACATCCGGACACACACCGGAGAACGTCCGCTACACTGCACGCACTGCACCGCGACATTCGCGCATTCAGCCGCCCTCTACACTCATAACAAACTGTTACATACTGCCAAATAAATAGTACAAATTTTACGAGTTTATCCGGTTGTATGCCGTAATTACAGAAAACAATTAAAAACTATTGTCTCGCGTAGATCTACGCTCCCGGCATACAAGGGGTTAAATTAAGGAGGAAACGCCAGGGTAGTCAGCCCGCGTAATTCAAATTTTCTTAATTTTCAGGTCAGTGTCATGTTAATTGTTAAAAACAAAATATGATTCACGACCGTAAAAAGTATGTATTTACAGAATTATAATTATTAAAATCATCAATACAACCCTCTAAGTTCATATAACCCTATCACACTAATATTATAAAGGCGAAAGTTTGTGTGTGTGTTTATATGTTTGTTACTTCTTCACGCTCAAACGACAGGACCAATTTTGATAAAATTTTGTATGGAGGTAGCTGACACCCTGGATTAACATATAGGCTACTTTTCATGCCGACTTTCCCACGGGATTGACACTAATGCGTGTGAAACCGCGGGGCACAGCTAGTTGATTGATATTTCATGAAATTGTAATTTAATAACGAATTAACTTAGAGGGTTGTATTGATGAGTTTAATGATTATAATTCTGTAGTCATATTTGATACGCTCGCGATTCATATTTTAATTCAACATTCAACATGAAACTGACCTACAAATTGCAAAAAACGTAAAAATAAAAAAGTGAGCCGTCACGGGACGCCTGGCAGATGTGAAACATCGACATTATTTTGTAAAAGTAATATGATTGAAAAGAACAGATTGCGATATAAACTAAATATGGCATAATAATAAAAACATATTTTATTATAAAAAATAATTTGTTTTCAAGTAAAACACAGGTTATGTGTACCGCAGTAAACAACACTATGGAGTATACACTATAGGTATCCGAGCTGTGTGGCGAGAGAGAGATGGCTTAACGCCGGATCGAGTGGGAAGAGAATCGCAGTCGATTGCGCATGGCGACGCGTCGCCACACAGTACACAAGACTGTGACTGTATATATACACCATCATATAGCGTGGCGACGCGTCGCCACGGCATGCGTCGCCACGGCATGCGTCGCCACGCCAGAAATTTGTTTTACGTGCGGCTATAGATGTTTCACATCAAAAATTGTAATTTCGAGGCTACCCCCCTAAGAACTTTGTGTAACATTGCCGAGTATCTAAGATTTTATAAAGTCAATCAATCTGCGTAACCTTTTTCCAACTATGTTAGTGTCAGCTTCCAGTCTAACCGGATGCAGCTGAATACCAGCATTTTACATGGAGCGACTGCCTATCTGACCTCCACAACACAGTTACTGGGTAACTTGATACCCCTTGGTAAAGATTTTATAAAGTGACTATCTCCTGCCTCCGACCCACCGCGTCGTATCATATTGTAAACAAAATCTTCAGCTTTACTGTTGTATATAGATTCCGGTAAAATAATATCAGTTTTGTGCAAGAACTTGGCTTGGTTACACTACCGTGCACTTTTCCTATTATCTATCTGTGTGCCTATGTATCGTCGTTGCGCGTGCAAAAGCCACTATGTGTTATTTAGTTATTTCCTGTTCTTTATGCAGTTTTAATCGTTATTTCAATACACACATACTGTATAAACAGTGCAATATTTAAAGAGTTACGGAATATAGCTATGTGATATTCATACATCGAAAGTTCCGTATAAACACGCTAAGTGTTATAATTCATATAGCTCAAATAAGTTCACTAAAAACACATAGCGACTTTTGCACGCGCAACGACCGTATGTAACTTTGCTCTGATAAATATCCAATTGTAATTTTACATAAGACTTTCCGAATATTGTTTTTCAACAATAAATATGATTTATAAAATCTATCAAAATTGCAATTTTGTTTTTTTTTTTAAGTATTTTTTTTTTCTGTTGGGAATATTCTCATGGAAACCCTCCGTCGTGACTTCGTGAGTAGAATGGGGGGTTATTTTGGAGTCCTACCGACTAAAACACCACTGTCCTTCTATTACTATTCTATTTACGGCACGGATGGCGCAATGGTTAAGCAATTGACTGCTGCGCTGCGTGTCGCGGGTTCGATTCCCGCACGGAACAAATATTTGTATGACCTACAAGTAGTTGTTCCTGGTCTGGCTGTTTGTGTATGTGAGTTTAAATGTTTATAAACGCATCTACAATACAGGAGAAATTCCTAGTGAGGGCAAAGTTTTTCTAAAAAAAAAAACTGTTTAATAGGGGTATGAGGAAAAGGATGTAAGGTTCACTCAGCCTCCATAAAAAGGGGAGGATCCTCCGACCAGACGGGTGTCGGGTCTGGTGGGCTACTGCTGCCCGATGATTGATGTCGGGAAATTGTATATACTATATGCTAGTTGCGCGGTAAACTCTGCTTGCGCGATGCAGGACTGCGTGACGTCAGTGAAATGCGTAGTTAGCATATGGGCGTGTAGATGCCGCCACACTAAAGTCGAGGGCACAGACTACAATATAATGAAGGTCGAGGGCCCGGGAGATACTTGTACAGACGCCAGCACAAGATACTACAATCTGTCAAATTTCTTTAATAGATTTTCAACTTTATCGCTAAAGCATAAGGTTCAAAGAACTTTATCGCTAAAGCGTAAGGTTCAAAGCTGTTTGGGAAAATTTTACAGTTTCGAGTAGCTTGATGTGCTGGCGTCTGTCCGACTGGTATCAGCCCCCCACATCTGGCGGGACCCATTCCCAAGCGCGCACATCCTTCTATAAAGGCGCGCATCGAAAACTACGTGCCACCCTCTTTGTGCCTGACTGCATTTAATATTGAAGTACCCTCATGGATAGTTAAAAGAAAAAAAATACAACATCGTTATAATAAATACTTTTTATTGTAATAAAAAAATTGAAACAATACAAATAAAATGAGCATTTTGTATTACTACAACATTGTATTATAGAATATAATATCATTTATTTCTGAGCATACAAGGTAGCATCGACGCGAAAACTGTAGTCACCCTAGCCATAAAAGTCACCATAGTTATAAAAGAGACTAGTCATAAAAGTCATCCTAGTCGCAAGTCACCCTATCCATAAAAGTCAGCCTAGCCATAAAAGTCACCCGTCATAAAATTCACCCTAGTCATAAAAGTCATCCTAGTCGCAAGTCACCCTATCCATAAAAGTCAGCCTAGCCATAAAAGTCACCCGTCATAAAATTCACACTAGTCATAAAAGTCATCCTAGTCGCAAGTCACCCTAGCCATAAAAGTCACCCTAGCCATAAAAGTCACCCTAGCCATAAAAGTCACCCTAGTCCTAAAAGTCATCCTAGTCGCAAGTCACCCTATCCATAAAAGTCAGCCTAGCCATAAAAGTCACCCGTCATAAAATTCACCCTAGTCATAAAAGTCATCCTAGTCGCAAGTCACCCTAGCCATAAAAGTCACCCTAGTCATAAAAGTCATCCTAGTCGCAAGTCACCCTATCCATAAAAGTCACCCTAGTCATAAAAGTCATCCTAGTCGCAAGTCACCCTAGCCATAAAAGTCACCCTAGTCATAAAAGTCATCCTAGTCGCAAGTCACCCTATCCATAGAAGTCACCCTAGTCATAAAAGTCATCCTAGTCGCAAGTCACCCTAGCCATAAAAGTCACCCTAGTCATAAAAGTCATCCTACGCAAGTCACCCTAGTCATAAAAGTCACCCTAGTCGCAAAAGTCGCCGCAATTTGATTGCTTTCCATCATTCAAGATTATGTCAATTAACCAATAGCTGTTTTTCTATTACAATCATTGATAGTTTGGTAAGCCGCTCTAAACGCCAAATTTAAAAAAATGGTTATATCCGATTTATCCGACACACTCGTGAAATACAGTAGAACTCCGACTGCCTCGTCAAAGCATTGTAACTGGTGTGTCCACGGACTTTTACATCCCTTTATTGCACAGCCTCATCCAAGTAGCTCGCCTCGCTGACTCCCGGCGTATCAGGGCGCTTTATAAATACCCCCCCCCCCCCCGGCGCTTCGAGAGGTGTCACGCGACCTCTTCCTCTCCTCGCTGTCGGCACCTTCTGAGTGAAGGTTACTTTTGGTCTCCTGCGCAGGCTTCTATTTCCCTTTTTAGTTTTAGGTACCTTGGCATTTTGCATGGGCCTGTCCACGATTGATCCGACAGTTATATAGTTTTATCCCAGACTGAAATGTCACAATAAGATTTGAAAAATCATATTCGTATACACACCGGTAAAACACCCCTTTCTATACGAAAATACTGTTTTTACAAAGTTATCAGCATTTTTTTTTACTACCTTCATGTTTGATGCGTAATAGCGATTCGACAGTAGCCGCGGAGCGAGGGGTGGGGATCTTAAACGTTCATTCGCCATCCGTGGTGGTCGTCCTGTCGGTTCCAGCGCAGTTTTATCCCCCCCTACTTCTCTTTTAAACGCCCGATGGCAGTCGTCCAGGCTTTGAAACCGGCGTGCAGCGTAACACCAGATCCCGGGTCCTCGGACTTTTGGATCTCCTGCGCAGGCTTTCTTTCCCTTTTCTGGTGTCTTGGCCTCTTGCGTGGGCTCCGTCCTCGATTGTTTCGATAGTTACGTTTTAATCCAGACTTAAATGTCACAGATACAGTCCTGTAGAACCTGCAGATCTGTGAAGTCATTTAAGTCTATTAGTTTTTGAAAAATCATATTCGTATACACACTGGTGAAAAACCGTATAAATTCACTTATGCTCAGATATTCTCATTAGGGCTAAATCCAAAGTCTTTGTACCATCATGATTTGATCAGTGGGATATAGAAAGAAAGAAAATACTTATAAAAATACACAATAATAAAAATAAAAACGCAAACAACAAAAAAGCAAAAATAACAAAGCAAATATTATATTGCATATAATAAGCTTTATAATGCCGTTTCATTCTTAGTTGAGATTGGACCTGGCCCATACGGTATATTCATTAATTCATGTGTAAGATCTAAGCTCGAGGGCTTATTTAGAAGCGAAAATAACACGTTTTCACTATCGCCGCTTGTCAGGCCATGCCAATATGTCCCCCCAAAAAAGGTGCCCGTGTTGACGAGCATCGTATTATACCGCGTGACCATAAGGGCCTTGCCCGTTGCCCGCCTTTTCCCCCCATGACGGGGTCGTAGCGACTACACTCAGTGACGTCATCGCAATGGAGAATTATACTCGGCCAGGGTAAGGCTCACACGAATCTGTAAAGCTTATATGAATAATAAGTCTAACTGAAAGGTAATGCAGTTATTCAAATTTCTGTACTTTTCTCAAGTAAGATGGTTGGTTGGTCGAATTCAGTAAATAAACAGTATCTGTAACAGCGAAAGAAATACTATTAGCGTAGCTTTTAAAAATACAGATCGTTAGTGCGATTTTCATTCATGAAATCAATTATATTGAAAATATTGCGCTCATTCAATTCTATACTTTAAAATAGACTCTTGTTTCTGTTTTCTATTTATTTGTTTAATTTTCTTTTATCGTTTATTTTTTGTCTTTTTTATTTTTCTTTTCGATAGACCAAACACTAAATACCACTGCAAAGAAAACACATACACAACAAATAAAATACGCTCTCAAAAAATGATTAAGTAAATATAAAAGTAATCTTAAATTCTAGTGCATGTAAAATCATCCAGGTTATGTGAAACTCAATCTGGTACGTACTGAATGTATGTTTTAAAAAAGCACATTTGAATACATACTTGTGAAAAACCGTTTAATATTATATGCGGGGAATAACGACGGATCTTAGGCGTTTTCTGGCAATCCTTGGCGGCAGTTCTGTCGGTTCTGTCGATGTCTTGCCCTTACCGCCCATCACTCTTTTTGTTTCCTCCGACTGCTGTCGTCCAGGCATTGGAATTTGGAACCGGCCTGCGGCGTAACAGCACGTCGCGTGTTTACGGGCTTTTGGGTAGCCTTTGCAGACCCTTTGGCCTCGTTCGCAGGCTTTTTGGCCTAGTCCGCAGGCTTATTGGCCTTGTCCGCAGGCTTTTTGGCCTCGTCTGCAGGCTTATTGGCCTCGTCTGCAGCCTTATTGGCCTTGTCCGCAGGCTTTTTGGCCTCGTCCGCAGGCTTTTTGGCCTCCTCCATTTGTCCGCTGCCAGCGTCCGGAGGTTTTATATGATGGAGCTTCCCCATCATGCGGACTCCATATTGCCGAATTGTCGTATTAGGTAGCCTGGATGTTCTGCCCGCTAGTCTTTATCCAGGGACACCCTTGCTTGAGTAAAAACGACAGCTGCGGAAGTCCTATTCGCTTGCGGAGAGTCCGGACTCTTTAGGGCGGTGATGACCTTTCTCTGGAGTTCCTGGTTGGAACTCCACCATAAATTCCGAAGACCATGTTGGCTGGATTTAAATGACGTTTCATCGTCACGCTGTCTTGCCCTTACCGCGCCTCCTCTTTTTACACCCGACAGCCATCGTCCAGGCATTGGACCCAGCTTGCGGCGTAGCAGCGGGTCACTTATCCACGGGACCTTTTGAATCCCCTTTGTAGGCTTTTTGCCCTCTTTCGCAGGCTTTTTGGCCTTCTAAGCAGGATTTTGGTTTCCTAAGCAGGCTTTAGACTTCCTCTGCAGGCTTTTTGGTCTCCTCCGCAAGCTTCTTATTTCCCTTTACGGGTTTCTTGACCGCTTGCGTAGGCCCCCTCGATTGTTGCGATGCGGCCCCGGCTCCATATTCTCCAATTAGGCAGTCTGGATGTTCCCGAATACGTCCGAAACACACTGCGCTAATTTATTCTCAGCTGGTCTTCACACGTCGGAAAAATCACAAAATTCAAGTGATCTATTCCAGTAGCGTCAACTTCTTAGCGCATTTGTATACCTTGTGAACTCGCTGAAAGTCAAGATAGAAGAGTCGAGATAGTCACAGAAGTAACTAATCGAAAGTCACAAGGAAAATTCACTGTAGTCGGAAAAGTCATAAAAGTCACATCAGTCTTAAAAGTCGAAGTCACCACAGTCTGAAAAGTCATAACAGTCACATCAGTCTTAAAATTCGTAGTCACCACAGTCTGAAAAGTCATAAAAGTCACATCAGTCTTAAAATTCGAAGTCACCACAGTCTGAAAAGTCACATCAGTCTTAAAAGTCGAAGTCACCACAGTCTGAAAAGTCATAAAAGTCACATCAGTCTTAAAAGTCGAAGTCACCACAGACTGAAAAGTCATAAAAGTCACATCAGTCTTAAAAGTCGAAGTCACCACAGTCTGAAAAGTCATAAAAGTCACATCAGTCGGAAAAGCCGAAGTCACCCCAGTTGGAAAATTCATAAAAGTAACCCCAGTCGTAAAATTCACAAAATTCACGAGGTCTATACCAGTTTACAAAATTCAAATGACCTATTCCAGTAGCGTTACCTTCTTAACGCTGGTGTATATCTTGTGCACTCGCTTCCTGTGCGTGTACAGAGACGCGCTCTGTCTGAACGTGCAGCCGCAGATCTCACACGAGAGAGGCCGCTCTCCTGTGTGGATTAGTTCGTGCTCGCGGAGGCCTTTCTTGTCCTGAAAACGGAAAACAACGACTGAATATCAATGGCTTCTAGAGCCTCGTGGATATATAATGCCGTGCCTCAGAAAGCACGTTCAGACGTTGGTCCAAACCGTCCGATCTTTGACAGTCGTAACAGGTCGTCAGAAGCCCGAAAGTCTGACAACCAGTCTTACCAAGGCTTTTCGTATTATCCAGTAACAGGGTTGTGGAGGTCAGATAGGCAGTCGCTCCATGTAAAATACTGGTATTCAGCTGCATCCGGTTAGACTGGAAGCCGACCCCTACATAGTTGGAAAAAGGCTAGGCAGATGAATGTGGTGCGTCACAGGTGAAGTTGAAACATGTCAACTAATTTTTGGTGGCCACTGTAATTGTAAAGAGCAGATTCGCCCATTATTAAGTAACGCTAATATACCCAACACAGATCAAAGTTGTTATTCATCTCCATCTTAGCTTGTCGATGGCAATCTAAATGGACTCGGCCCAGAATTTGGCTACGTTTTTGGCGCCATCACCAGCGTCCATCAGTTCCTGTAACGTGCAGCTGACAGGACACGCAGGACACGATATTAAGTGTCCCATCGTTTGTGGAACAGCACCACATTTACACTCTAAGGCGGAGTCTTCTATGAATCTCCACCTGATTGATTAAAAAAAAAATTTTACTAAAAGATTTCTTACCCTAAAGGCCTTGCCACACTGTTGACATATCTTGTCTCTGGCGCTTTCCTTGACACCGTCGTGCGCGCGGCGCATGTGTCTGGTCACACAGCGCCGAGTTGCTAATGCCTGTCAAAAGATAACGGTGTTTTAATTTATAATGAAGTGGGTAGAATGTTATTTATCTTGCATTTTTAATTGACATTTTTTTTAGACCCCATTGCGTAAAAAATTTAAGTCAATTATAAAAAAAAACCGTGTACAGCGAGTCGGTCTCGCGCACCGAGGGTTCCGTACCATCCTATGTTTTTTAATTTTCATTGGCGAGGCTTATATTCGTCAGAGACTTTTAACACTGTGCGTGTGCAGTCTGTGCACTGCGGTATAGAATATTGCACTTTTATGTCAGCGCCATCTCTTGACCGATAGTGGAACTAATGTAATTTTTATTGATGATTTATGAAAAAGTGTGCTATTTAGAGACTTCGTTTTATTTTTTTCTGTAATCTTTACACAAACCGACGAAAAATTACAACTAGTTTTAAATAAAATACTATACAGGATGACAGAAAAACTCGACGTATTTCTTGAAAGACGTTATACTAGAGGTCATTAGCAACAAATTTAGTCCAGTAAAAATAAAAAAATTCATCAATTTTATTATTATTATTATTTTCATTTATTTCTGAGATTATGTAAGTTTTGGGCAAGCGTTCTTGTTAATGTGATTAAGGTGCGTTTCTGCTTAGCAGGAATTTGGTAACTTAAAATGCGTGTATGCTTTATGACTGTTTTATTGCGACTGAATGTGGGGGGGACATGCATACGTTAATAAATACTTAGCAATCTCATAATATTGACATAACATGCCGCCCACCAAAAGGACATAGTACTTTTCTTAATCTAATACTTTAACATAACTTTAATAACTTAAAATATTTACTCCAACATAAATTAATTTACTCATTAGCAATGGGTAAAGGGCATAACTTTGAACAACATCTCTTAACTACACTGTTGCCACTTTTTATGCTGTAGACTCTGGTTATGCCATCTTGTCCAGGATGTTTATCTACAACACGACCCAGAGAAAACTTGCCAGGCGGTAATCCATCAATTCTTATTAAAACAACATCTCCAATCTTGAATTCTTCTACTTTCTTTAACCAAATGGGACGTTGTTGCAATCGTGTAAGGTATTCTTGTTGCCAACGTCGCCAGAAATCGCCAAGCAATTTTTGGGTGTATTGCCATCTGGACAAGGAATGAATCCTTGTATCTTTGAAATCAGGTGACGGTACAACGATAGGAGCTTCGCCAATTAAAAAGTGTCCAGGTGTTAGTGCTTCTATGCAGTCTGGATCCTTGTCATCAATAGGACACAATGGCCTAGAATTGAGACAAGCCTCAATTTGGCACAACACCGTGGTCATTTCTTCATAGGTGAGATTAGTGGTGAGCACGCGTTTCAAATGGTGTTTTACAGATTTTACACCCGCCTCCCACAAGCCTCCAAAATTTGGTGAGTATGCTGGTATGTATGAAAGCTCGAGCAGGTGTTACTCTCGCTTTAGGCAGGTCACCCATTATCTGTGTCCTTGATCTTGCTCTGAGTCTAGCGCATACTAGACACTTGTGTATGCAGGATTTTATAAGTGCTTTTCCTCGTATAACCCAATACTTTGAGCTTATGTAACTTAACATAAGTTGAACACCTCCATGTAATGTGTGGGCATGTGCATCCGCGATAATCAAAGGCACCAGTTCGTTCTTGTTTCCCAGTATAATAGGATGTTTAACTTGCTCATCCAAGTTTGCGTTACGAAGTCGACCGCCCACCCTGAGGATACAGTCTTCGTCAAGGTAAGGATTCAAGGTTTTAATTTTACTTTCGCCTTTTACAGCTTTATTTAATTTTAGTCTTATTATATCTTCTTTAAATTCTTCTTGTTGTACTAATTTTATGCATTTCATTAAGGACTTTTCTAATTCCTTTGTAGTAAAACCCTTTTCCGTGTTTTCTAAGCTTCTTTTAAAATTTAAAAATCTTCTACAATAGGTTATCACTTTTATCAGTTCTCTTAGATTATCGAATTCTTTAAATTGTATCTTTAGATTTTCTTCAAGTTCTATTTTCAAGTTTGCTTGTATTTCCTTTTTCTATTCTAACTCTGTAGATGTGTTTTCTTGTTTTAATCTTATTTCTGTTTCAGAGAGCCAAGCTGGACCCTTCCACCACAAATCGGACCTTTTCAGATCAACTAGTAACATGCCCCGTGACCCAATTGTTGGAAATTCCGTGGACAACGCAATAAAAAAACATATTAGATTCCAAAATGTATTGTGCATCCGCACAGGCAACGATAAGAAGACCAGCTACACGTTTTTATGAATGTGACATCTGTCTATATCACCAGAGTTTATATTGGGACACATATAGAAACTCCATGATGTGTATGCCAACATCATTGTTGTAATTATTTCCAACACTGGCCCTTGAACCAATATAAACTCATGTAAATCACATTACACACGTTGTACACTATAAATAATCTAAGCATAGATACATCCGCTGTCTAAAAATAATAAAACATTACAACAGCAAAAGACATAGCAAAAGTATAAATTTATCAAAGTATCCGTCACATATAAACAGTAAATATTCAAAACTATGTGATACGGATCTAAAACAAATTATACTTCTGCAAGTATACCTTACCTACTGCTTAGAACCATTATGTCATTTATTTAACGATATAAATAAACGACATACAAACTTATCGTGCTTTTCCTTTGCCAACGGTTTCGTTAAAACGTCGGCCACCATTTCATCAGTAGATTGGTATTTTATAACGACTGTACCTTCCTCAACGATTTCCCTGATGAAATGATGTCTTACGTCAATGTGTTTCGTTCTGGCGTGGTACATAGAATTAGTGCACAACTTCAGTGCAGACTGATTATCATTAAACAATGTAATCCTATACTGTACCCCGTAAATTTCGAACAGAAACTTGCGTAGAAAAAGAGCCTCTTTACAAGCATCTGACAGACACATATATTCGGCCTCTGTGCTTGAAAGAGCCACGGTTTTTTGCTTTCTACTCTCCCAAGAGATGGTAGAATTTCCAATTTTAAACACATAGCCGGTATAAGATCGGCGATCGACCTCATTTGACGCAAAATCAGCGTCAGCATATGCAACAATATCCAACCCTGACTTCTGAAAAGTTAAATAATGATCAGGCGTACCTTTCAGATAGCGAAGAACACGTTTTGCCGCCTTCCAGTGAGTCTCGTCGTACGCGTCGTTGAACTGGCTGAGCGAGCTTACAGCGTGCGCAATATCCGGCCGCGTACATACCGCTATGTACATCAAACATCCTATCAGGCCTCTGTAGTCGTGCGTACAATCCTTCTTTGTAGATTTCACGAGCTTCAGACCTGTCTCCATAGGTGTTTGCGCAGGTTTGCAATCTGACATATGAAATCGTTCTAGCACCTTCTTAATATAGCTTGACTGGTCTAGAGTTATTTCCTTGTTCTGTCTGCAAAGCCTCATTCCAAGAATGTGATGTGCTGGCCCTAAATCTTTGATTTCGAAGGCCTTCTTCAATTCTTCTTTGATTCCTGCCATATCTCGGCAACCAGCTGAAGAAAATAGCATTATGTCATCAACATAGAGCGCAATTATAATCATTGATTTCCCGCTCGATTTGACATAAACACAAGGTTCGGAAGATAAACGTTTGAATTTCATTTTGCTCGTCAAAACGCTATTTATTTTCTCATACCACGACTTCGAAGCTTGCTTCAGTCCGTATATAGCCTTATTCAACTTGTAAACTTTATCTTTTTGGCCTTTAATCTTGTAGCCCTCTGGCTGTTCCATAAAAACGGTTTCTTTTAAGTCTCCATTTAAAAACGCCGTTTTTACATCCAGATGCTCGATATTCATATTATGTTCTGTTGCCAAAGCTAGTAACGTACGTATAGTAGAATAACGTACTACAGGGGAGAACGTTTCTTCGTAATCAATACCGTACTTCTGGGTATAACCTTTTGCAACTAGGCGCGCTTTGTACCTCAATATTTCCCCGTCGAGGCCAAGCTTTCGTTTAAAGATCCACTTGCATTTGACAGGCCTTTGCTTCGCATCGCGGTCAGTCAGAGTCCAACACTTATTATCGATGAAGGATTTATACTCTTCCGCCATCGCGGCTTTCCACTTACTCGCTTCTGGGCCATTGAGTGCCTCGCGTACTGTCTGAGGGTCCCCCATGTCACTGCATACAGTGCGTGCTACACTAGCCGACTCAAACTCACTAGTTTCGTCCGTAGAGTTCTCGTAGTCTTCTAGTGTGGAATCTCCTGGGAGGTACGTCTCATCCGCAGGATCATCTGGGCTCTCACTACTGCTCTCAGAATCATCTATCGTAATGGCCCTGTTATCTTGACAGTTTTCGTTAGATATTTCTGCGGGTTCTTGGGGTAAATCGGGTAAGGCGGGTTGCACTGGAATATTATCGGCGACAGTTACATTGTTTGGAAACAAACCAATCTGAGTGTAACGTGAACTGTCATCCATATCTGACGAAGTGTCATTCCAAAAAGCATGTTCTAGAAAACTGACATTTCTTGCTTTAATGACATTCTTCGGGCTCGCCGGATCTATCAATCTGTAACCCTTTGACTCGTCACAGTATCCGACAAATATATATTTCTTACTTTTGGGATCCAATTTGTCCCGTTTGTGCTGTAGGGCATAAGCTTGACATCCAAAAATGCGTAGGTAACTCAGATTCTCCTTTTTACCTGTCCATTTTTCTTCCGGTGTACTGCCCATCACAGCCTTAGTTGGAGAGCGATTCTTCAGGTAGACAGCGGTGTTGACCGCTTCTGCCCAGAATTTCTTTTTCAAGCCTGCTTCCTGAAGCATGCACCTGGCTTTCTCCGTAACGCTTCTAATCGCGCGTTCCGCGACTCCGTTCTGAGCTGATGACCTTGGAACCGTGGTCTGATGTCGAATCCCATGCTTCTTCAGGAACTTCTGAAATTTAGAATTGACATATTCACCACCATTGTCACTACGAAGAACTTTTATTTTCTTATTGGTTTGGTTTTCTACGAGAGCTTTAAATTCTTTAAACAACTCGAAAACCTCATCTTTCCTCCTAAGAAAATAAACAAATGTTTTTCGTGACAGGTCGTCAATGAACAACAGAAAATATTTTTTTCCACCTAGAGACGGGCACGGCAGTGGTCCCATGACGTCACTGTGAACTATTCCAAGGATTTCCTTGGCCCTTGTCTCAGATTTCTTTGGAAATGGCAACTTAGTCTGTTTACCTAATATGCAAGAAACACACGACTGAAAGTTCTTGTTGTCATAAGAAATACCTTTGACCATACCTTTTCGCAGTAACTCCATGCTTCGGGTGTTCAGATGTGATAGACGACGGTGCCAAATTTGTTGCGTTGACTGGCTTCCAGTAGCAGGGTACTGCGGCGCTTGCTTCACGCTCACGGCAACAGGACGACTGTCATCCTTCAGTTGACGTGCCGGCACCGCTTCGCTGTCACCTGTACCTACAGATAAAGACGAACACATGGCCTGCGAGGATAGCTCGCTACACGAAACAGAAACAGTTTCAATGGCATCAAGTTCATAAATACCATCTCTCAGGGTAGCTGTAGCCAAAACCTCCCCGTTGTCATAGACTGTACACACGCCAGAACGAAACACAATTTCGTAACCTTTCTTATCCATCGCACTAACTGATAATAAATTAGTAGACAACTTAGAGACTAAGTACACATTACTTATCGATCTCACACTATTGTCCTTTAACACAGCTTGCGCAGTTCCTTTTTCAGCTGTTGGCAATACTTCACCATTGGCAATTAAGACCTTCTTTGGTTTTTCAGTTGTAAAATCTGATAAAAACCTGCGATCATTGCAAAAATGTTGCGCCGCACCGCTGTCGACGTACCAAACGTCTCGCTTGACACCTGCGGCCAACGCTGTGAGATGCACCTGGCTTTTCCGGCCACTCTTCTTGCCGTCAGAGTTGTCAGGACAATCCTTCTTGATATGCCCACTCTTTTTGCATCTGAAGCACTTAATTGGTTTGGGTGCTTTCCGAGCTGCTAAAGCCGTAGCATCTTCGCCTTTCTCATCGCGTCTTGCATTTTCCAGAATCAATTTCGCTTTGACATTTTCGCTTGACAGTGACGTGTTCGAATTTTCTAGAGCCATAATCAACGGGTCGTAATCGCTTGTCAAACCGCTGAGTAAAATCACGGCCACGAAGTCATCTTCCAAAGCCGCTCCGATGTCACTCAGTTGTTGCGATGTATCCATAACCTTATTAACGTATGCCTCCATACTCGCACATCTGCTTAATTTGGTGGCGAACAATGTGCGAAGCAATCCGAGCCGTCGTGACAAGCCTCGGTCCTCGTATGCCTTCTGAAGGTTGGTCCACGCCTCGCGAGCCGTCTTGGCATTTCTAATTTGTGGAAATACACAAGGCTTCACGTTTAAAGCGATTTTTGCGAGCGCCTTTTGCTGTTTCTTCGCATCTTCGTTTTTATTTTCAGTTGTGCCCACACAATCCCAAAGATCGTCGTGAATGAGCACCATCCGCATCATGAATTTCCAGGATGGATAATCTTGGATCCCGGATAATTTTTCAATTGAAACATTTTGAATGGTTGTTGCCATCTTTTGTTTCTTGCGAATAAATTTTGAAAATAATTTTACGAAATCACACGCACACAGCTAAAATTATTAAATTAAATTTCACACTTTTAGCAACCACGCTCTGCTACCATGTTGGAAATTCCGTGGACAACGCAATAAAAAAACATATTAGATTCCAAAATGTATTGTGCATCCGCACAGGCAACGATAAGAAGACCAGCTACACGTTTTTATGAATGTGACATCTGTCTATATCACCAGAGTTTATATTGGGACACATATAGAAACTCCATGATGTGTATGCCAACATCATTGTTGTAATTATTTCCAACACCAATGTCTGCCGGATTATCTTCAGATGAGACATGAAACCACCGGTTATTGTTTACATTTTCAACGATCTCTACTACCCGGTTCGCTACAAATGTTTTCCATTTGTGGGGATCGCCAGATAACCATGCAAGGACAATGGTTGAATCTGTCCATGCATAGATGTTTGATGTAGGGATTCGCATGGCGTGTTCTATTTGCTTAAGCAACCTCGACAACAACAGCGCTCCACACAGCTCTAACCGTGGTAAGGAAACAGTTCTTAGCGGTGCAACTCTAGTCTTTGCCGCTTGCAGTTTTGTTGAAACCGAGCCATCTCGCAACTTTATTCGGATATAAGCCACTGCTGCATATGCTCGCGTGGAGGCGTCGCTGAAACCATGGACTTCAATATTGTTTACATCAATACTTAATGTGCCAAGCCATCGATCAATATATAATTCTTTTACTTCTTCAAAGTCTTCACGAAGAGTCAACCACTCGTCCTCCAGGTGTTGGCTGATCCTGTCGTCCCAGCCAACCTTTTCTAGCCATAGCCTCTGTATAAGCATTTTAGCCAAGATTAAACTCGGAGCAATCCATCCCAACGGATCGAACAGTTTTTGCATGTCCGATAATATTGTTCTTTTTGTGACATTATCTGACATCCGAGGTAAGTTTATTTTGTACTGAAACTGATCTGTTCCTAGATTCCAGATCAATCCTAGGGCTTGCACCGTTCCATCCAACTTTAAATCTAAGTGTACTCGAGTTGTTCTCTTATTTGCATCTATAGATTGCATAAATTCAGTAGAGTTGGAAGACCATTTTGATAATATGAAGCCACCCTTTTGTAGTATATAAGAAATTTCTTGAGCCGTCTGTATGGCCTTCTCTGCAGTGTCATCACCAGATATTAAATCATCCATATAGAAGTCAGCTTTAATAATGCGTACAGCCTTTGGGTGATTTTGACCTTCATCTTCAGCCACTTGATGAAGAGTTCTTACTGCTAGATGAGGTGCTGACGCTGTTCCAAACGTGACACGAAGCATACGGTATTCTTTGATCGGATCTGACTCTTCCTCTCTCCACAAAAGGCGTTGATATGTATCGGCGTCTTGTTTATGTAGTAAGACTTGCAGATACATTTTTGTATGTCACTTGCATAACAGACGCGATATAATCTCGATCTCATAACAATATCTCTAAGGTCATCTTGCAGCTGAGGACCTACAAGCAGCTCATCGTTGAGAGACACGTGATTCGATCCTTTAGCTGAAGCATCAAACACTACACGTGTCTTCGAGGTTTCCTTTTCAACTCGGACAACGGCGTGATGAGGTAAGTACACCGCTTTATTTTTCTTAGTTTCTTTTTCAGGTATTTCTTCCATGTAATTTGATTTTATATATTCTTGCATGGCTTTTTGGTAGTTTTCTTTTAGCATAGGTGCTTTTTTAAATCTTTTTTCTAACTGTAGTAATCTATGTCTTGCTATTTCTTTAGTGTTTCCGTTAGGAGATATAGGGTTATCGGTTTTAAAAGGTAATCTTACTATGTATCTTCCTTCGTTTGTTCTTGCATGACTGTCTTCATATATTTTTTCACATAGCTTTTCTTCACTTGTTAACTTTCTTTTGTTTTCAGTGTTAATTTCCCAAAGAGATTTCAACAGGTTCTCTACTTCTATTTGCTGATGAAGGACCAGAAAAGATTCTTCTTGTAAATTGGTGTTGATTTCTCCAAACAAGATCCATCCCAGGTTTGTTTCTTGGGCACACGGACACCCGGGAGGACCCTTGATCAATTGTTGTTGCACGATTTGTGCATATTCTTTAACACCTAGAAGCAAGTCAATATGACCCGGTTTGTGATAGTTAGGGTCAGCCAAGTTGAGTCCTTCTAGGTGTGGCCAATGTGTGGCAGCAACAGCTTTGGAGGGGATTCTCGTGGTCAACTGTTTACTCATGACGTATGCTTGTATGTTGATCTCGAAGCTTGGATTCCATCGAGAACCAATCCTGAGTTGCACCACGTGATCGACGTTGGTTCTTGTAGATCCCACCCCAATGATATTTCCTCTTGCTGTATGCCTGTTTAATTTGAGCATTTGAGTCGCCTTCTCGCTGATGAATGACGCTTGCGAACCTTGGTCTACTAGCGCACGTAGAACAACAGTTTGATTATACTCGTTCTTTGCTAAAACGGTTGCCGTGGCCAGTAGCGCTATACTTGTACTTTGTTTGGCACTGTGATGCGACGCGATCGTAGTGTTGACTATTTCCTCCTTCTCTTCTACCCCGTGTTGTGATGACTTCGGTTGTTTAGAGTCCTCAGTTTGTACCGAAGCAGAATCCTTATTTCGGTGTAGTAGAGTATGATGACGTCGACTGCATATGCGACAGGTCATTTGCAATTTACATTTATATGCGGAATGGCCTGGTACCAAACAATTAAAGCAAAGTTTGTTTGACTTAACATATTCGGATCTCTCCGCAGGTTGCAGCTTGGTGAAATCCTTACAATGGCATAAGGTGTGTTTTTCTTTACATAGCACGCATGTTCTATCTGCCGACGATGGTGACGTGGCTGTAGCAGTTACAAGGTGTGACCGTTCTTTTGCAGGTTTTTCACGAGTGCCCGATGTTGACATTATAAGTTCTAACGTACGGTATCTTGATTGCAGAAACTCCTTCAAATCGTTCCAGGTTGGTAATTTATCTTCTTCATTTGTGCTAACAGATTGTTCCCACTCTTTATGAGACTCAGAGTCCATTTTCTGTATTACAAGAAAAATAATTATAGGATCCCATGAGCTCGTAATTATATTTAAGTTTTGTAAGTTGTTCAAACAATCCGTTGTGACGTCTAATAAATTCTTTATTTGATTTGCAGATTGAGTAGTTATTTTCTTTTGATAAAATAATTTCTTTAACACTGAATTGATAATCAATCTTTTATTACCATACCTTGATTTGAGAACACTCCATGCTTGTTTATAATTACTTTGTGTAATTTTAATAGGCTTCAACAATGTTTCGGCCTCACCGGTAACCCTGCTCTTTAAATAGTGTAACTTCTGAACATCACTGATCGCCGTGTTTTCATGTACTAATGAAATAAATAAGTCCTGGAACGTAGGCCAATCTTCATAATTCCCACTAAAACTCGGTAGTTGTATCCTCGGCAGCCTAACGAGTTGATCATTATTCATATTACTTGCAAACGATTCACTTTTCGATGAGGTAGATGTGTGCGCGGACGCTGCATTAATCGTCAACAAAAGGTCTTGTAAATCGGCTAATAACACAATATATAAGTCTTCGTATATAAAGAAATCTTCGTTAACAAAGTAGTGTAAAGTTTGTTTCTGTTCTTTCGGAGTTATCTTCACTAATTGTTGATGAGTTTCCCTGAATTTTGTCCAATACTCTTCTATACATTTGATTCTTGCTTCAACATAACCTTTTGTCAACCTGGTTTTAGGACATTTCTTCAAATTGACTTGTGTTTTTTGTAGTAATGCAGCTGTGTCTTCTAAAACGTTAATTAACTCCGCAGTAGTACTCATCGCACCTTTTTTTACTTGCGAATATTCACTAATCACCTCTGGAATGCGGCTCGCTATTGTTCGCGCCGGCCGCTCGATTTCTTCGATAACTTGTTTTTTTGTAATTAGTCCGGCTCGATTTTGACCACTATGTTAATGTGATTAAGGTGCGTTTCTGCTTAGCAGGAATTTGGTAACTTAAAATGCGTGTATGCTTTATGACTGTTTTATTGCGACTGAATGTGGGGGGGACATGCATACGTTAATAAATACTTAGCAATCTCATAATATTGACATAACAGTTCTTTTTTAAATGGTCACTCATTTTTCAACTTTCAGAAAAGTATCAATTAAATGTTTAGAGCAGAGTCGTTTTTCACCGGCTAAAAACGGAGGAGGTTTTTAAGTCGAGTCGCATATATATATATTTTTTTATGTATGACCACGCATAACTTTTTACAGAATAGTCTGATTTTGTTTCTTATTTAGTTGTTTTTGGTAACAAGTCAGAAAATTAAAAAAAAACCGAAGAACCAACACACGACACAGCTCGGTAACCATCCAGTTTTGACCCCGAGTTAACTGGACTTAATTTTTTAAGTTATATTAAAGGTCATTAGCAACAGCTAATGACACAGCGACATTGCTCGGTAACCATCCAGTTTTAACCCCGAGTTAACTTGACTTAATTTTTTAAGTTATATTAGAGGTCATTAGCAACAGCTAATGACACAGCGACACAGCTCGGTAACCACCCAGTTTTGACCCCGAGTTAACTGGACTTAATTTTTTAAGTTATATTAGAGGTCATTAGCAACAGCTAATGACACAGCGACACAGCTTGGTAACCACCCAGTTTTGACCCCGAGTTAATTGGACTTAATTTTTTTTTCCCCCTTTCAAGGAATACGCCGAGTTTCCCTGTCAGCCTGTAGATGTTCTCACCTTCCCACAAACGGGACACTTATGCTGTGTTTTCCCCATATGCTGATAGTTGACGTGATCCCTCAACTCGCCGCGCGACCGATAGCCTTTGTCACATAGGGTGCACTTATATCTGAGAAGAAAAAAGAGCAAGCGTCATAAACAATGCGTTTTAATTCTCTCTAAGGAAAGAACTCTTCCTCTTCCAGTGGTCCAACTAAGGGTTTCAAGGTTTCTTTTACAATAAAGTAAGAGAAAATACATAAAAGAAAACTAGCCTATATTCAAATCACAGATCAGGGATGACCAAATATTTGACCCTGATTTTGATCACCAAATGACAACGGATACTGAGGGGAGCGAGTGAGTGGACCAGGAGAAGAGCGAGTGAGTGGACCAGGAGGGGAGCGAGTGAGTGGACCAGGAGGGGAGCGAGCGAGCGGACCAGGAGGGGAGCGAGCGAGCGGACCAGGAGGGGGCGAGTGAGTGGACCAGGAGGGGAGCGAGTGAGTGGACCAGGAGGGGAGCGAGTGAGTGGACCAGGAGGGGAGCGAGTGAGTGGACCAGGAGAGGAGCGAGTGAGTGGACCAGGAGGGGAGCGAGTGAGTGGACCAGGAGGGGAGCGAGCGAGCGGACCAGGAGGGGGGCGAGCGAGCGGACCAGGAGGGGGGCGAGTGAGTGGACCAGGAGGGGAGCGAGTGAGTGGACCAGGAGGGGAGCGAGTGAGTGGACCAGGAGGGGAGCGAGTGAGTGGACCAGGAGGGGAGCGAGTGAGTGGACCAGGAGAGGAGCGAGTGAGTGGACCAGGAGGGGAGCGAGCGAGCGGACCAGGAGGGGAGCGAGCGAGCGGACCAGGAGGGGGGCGAGCGAGCGGACCAGGAGGGGGGCGAGTGAGTGGACCAGGAGGGGAGCGAGTGAGTGGACCAGGAGGGGAGCGAGTGAGTGGACCAGGAGGGGAGCGAGTGAGTGGACCAGGAGAGGAGCGAGTGAGTGGACCAGGAGGGGAGCGAGCGAGCGGACCAGGAGGGAAGCGAGGCGAGAGCGACGCGGCAACAGTTGCATCAGCGCGCGCGCCGCTACGCCAGTGCCTAACAACAAGCTATGTCGACCGGTCGCGCTCGCGCATCCTAAACCTTTTAGTTGTTAACCGTTTAAATACTTAATGTCATTAATCTTAAATCGTAATATACGTTTAAATACTTAATGTCATTAATCTTATATTATACTATATAAAGCTCGATCGTAATATACGTTTAAATACTTAATGTCATTAATCTTACATTGTAATATACGTAATCATCATATTTATATAGTCCACTCATTTAATTCTCTACCTTTAAATTCTATCTACGCTGAGTCTTCGAACTCCATCTGTATCCATCCATCCATCATAGACCACTCAGGTGATAAATTGAGAATTAATAGCTCTTTGATATCATATTAATCCCACTATCCATAGTACTATGATAAACGCGAGTTTGTGAGGATGGAAGTTTGTCACGCAAAAACTGCTGAACGGATTTTGATGAAACTTTACAGTAATATAGCTTACTAGCAGCGCCCCGCGTGGGAATATCTGGATAAAAATCATCCTGTGTCCTTCCCCGGGATGCAATCTATCTCTCTGCCAAATTTTATCCAAATCTGTTCAGTGGTTTAAGCGTGAAACGGTAACAGACAGACAGAGTTACGTTCAATACAATACAATGCATTTTTTTTTTTCGAATTCATAATATTAGTATGGATACATCAGAATAACACATTCATCCAGATATTCCCACGGGATCTAGTCTTATGAAGGTAAAACCGCGGGGCGCAGCTAGTTCTAAATACGTGCTTGAGCACCTACCTAAAATAGGATACGGCCCTCTGACAACGCAACATATCGATCCGTCTGTGGAGTTTCTCTAATTTAATTTGATCCCGTAAACTACGACGTACTTGTGTAAGTCGGTATGCGCATGCGCCTGTGTGTACTTCAGATGGTGCTCATAGGACGCGCGGCTGACGAAACACTTGGTACACGCCGCGCATGTGTACCGCTCTCTTTCCGCGTGTATACGAGCGTGGACCTTCAAGAGGTCGGTGCGGATCATCTTGTGGCAGACAGGGCATTCTTCCCGGGGTGGAGGGCCTTGGTGGAGTCTGGAAAAAGGAAAATATGTTTAATGGTCAAAAGACACACGTCAAAAAGGTTATGTATGGGCTGATTTCTCCAACACCAGATTAATTTTATCGGAAGAATAATTTTGAATTTTTGACAATTCTTCCATACAAAAACTTTCAGACATCAATTTTATTCCACGGATAAAATTATCTGTCAATTGAAAAACCAACCCTTACTGGAATAAAAGAAAAGCGAGTGTGTTTATGACCACACGACTGAAGTGACACTTTTTTAGCTCCATCTGTATGTATAATATATATATATATAGGTCAGCATATATATCTTTATCGCCTCCGCGTTTTGGAGTAATTTTTATTCAATTATTTGAATTACGAAAAAAAAATAACCAAAGAATCACCGTTCGCGTAACGCTAGTAAACTCGCAAACGAACTACCGACTGAGATATAATACATATTTCATTTACTAGCTATAAGAGAAAGAGAGAAAGAAAATGTGCGCGCGCACTGCTCTCTCTTGCTCCTTCACAGTGATATAGACAATAGGCCTGCACTGTGCTTAGATATACGGAACGTATTTGGCTATGAGAGGAAGAGAGAAAGAGAATGTGCGCGCGCACTGCTTTGTCTTGCTTATATCCCCACTCAACTCCCGTTCGTCTCGCCCGATCACACTTTTCGTAACGCTTACGTCACGCGTTCGCCAGCTTACTCCCCATCCCCATGATAATTAATTTGCGTAAAAGTCACTGCGCAGACATTTGCATTTTTAACACAACCATTGACTCAAAGCGGCAAACGCTGACTGAGATGTGCGACGTAACAAAATGGCGATCGTAACAATGTTGCCATCAATGCAAAAACTGCATTAAGTCTGGCGTTATGGACAACTTTTTGTGTTACCCCGTTTTTTATCTTCCCCCCACTCACCCTACAAGGTTTAATTGAAATAAATGCTTTGAGTTTGAGTTTGGTTAAAACCATTTTCCTTTTTTAATATAAACTGTTTCACAATACATACTCACTGCTCATGCCTCGTCAGGTTGTTCTTGAACGCGAATCTTTTGCCGCACGTAGCACATTTGTATCCTTCCCTGTGGTGACGCTGTACATGCTTCCATCTTTGATTCTTGTTGCTGCAGACAAAATCATTATTTTAATTAGCGAACAACATTTAACGTCAAAAAATTTTTGTCTGTTCCTCTGTTTATTCCGGCTTATCTCAGAAACGGCTGGACTGATTTTTATGAAATTTAATATGGAGATACTTTGAACCGTGGGGAAGGCTACTTATTAACGACATACCACGCGGGCGAACCTGCGGGTTAAAAATAAATTCTGATCAACATCAAGATTAACATTTCTATTAATTTTTTGGATGAGTGACGTATTCTTTACTGAAAAAAGGCAATTTTATTAAAACTAATAATTATTATGAATGGAAAGTGTATAATTTTTTATTTTATTCTCTCATTCATAGATAGCTGAAAGATTTGGATGAAAATTGGCTCACAAGTAAAATACTTTTCATCCCAGTACAGGCAGATTCCGTAGATGCTAGTGAAATCGTGGACAATAGCTAGTGAAGTCAAAACAAAGAGATGAATAATCAAGTCTAACTTTCAACTACTTTTCTAAACGAATATTATAAAGATTTTTTTTTCGTATGTTTGTTTTTACGCTTTCACAATAAAACGGCTGAGCGGATTTGGATGAAATTTGCCACATGGGTAGACCATGGTCTGGATTGGGAAATAGGATACTTTTCAATCCGATATTCCCACGGGAATGAGACTTATAGGGGTGAAACCGTGGCCCGCAGCTAGTAAAGAATATTGTGAGTGTGCAAGTCGTTAGTACATCACTTAATTTTATACATACCTTACTTTTTTGTTGACTATACCACCTAACCTACCCATAACAAGGTAGTTAGATTTCGGGAGCACAAATGAAACGGAGTTTGTAGGGAAGTAAGAGTTTATTACGACCCGAGCTTACAGAAGTTCATGTAAGACTACTTAGCCTATCTTAATTCTACTTTTAGGGAAGTAAGAGTTTATTACGACCCGAGCCTACAGAGGTTCGTGTAAGACTACTTAACTTATCTTAATTCTAATAATCGCACCACATATTCATGACTGGTGGTCGGCCCACCCGCCGTCGCGACACACATCCTGTCACGTATGCCTAATCGCAAAAGGTGCCAGGTCAGCGTCTAGACTCTACCACATTAGGAACATAACTAGGTACTCACTCAAAATATTTATTACATTCAGTGCACAGATATCCGTAGGGAGTTCGCTTGTCTAACATGGAGGGTTTTCGACGAGGTTTTGAACCAAGGTCTTCTCGAGGTTTTGAACCGAGGTCTTCTGCAGTTTTGTGGCGAGTCTGCAAGTAAGAATTAACTATTAAAAATAGTGAAGAATTGTTGTATTAAGGTGCTTGTAGCTAAGATAAAAGCCGCACGGGTCGTTCGATCAGGTTAAACTACACTTGCCGCGGTTGGTCCGTGGATGGGTGACCGTCTTTACATATCAAGACTATTCAGAACCCCACCGTGGCTCTGAAAGCACGTTAAGCCGTTGGTCCTGGCTTAACGTGCGTGTTATACAGTAACTGGATTATGGAGGTCAGATAGGCAGTTGGATTCATGTAAAATCCTTGTATGCAGCTGCATCTGGTGAGACAGGAAGCTGATACATTGTCCTCACATATAGAAGCAACAATAATAATGTACCCAGGATTTTGTAATATCTTTATTTAAAAGAGTGTCCATGGAGTTTTTTGCCCGTTCTTCTCCATAGAGATCTACGTTTTAGAATGGGCAACTAGCTTCAACTTTCTGACTAACTGACAGACTATTTAAATGTTGACAATTCAAAAGTGCCTGTACAATGTTTACAATGTTTAATTGAAACAAATGGTTTGAGTTTGACCAAAACAAAATTGGGAAAAGGCTAGGCAGATGATGATCCTGAAGTTTTGAAGTCAAACGGAATTTTTTATTGAAGTTCCCTGTAAATCTGACCTCCACAAGATACTGGATATAATTTTTCAATATGTTAGCAATACACGTATAAATAAACTTAAAACTACCCACCTTTTTCTTTTTAGCAGGTAAAACTAAATTCTTCATAGCGTGTCCGCTCCTCAAATGTGACAACATATCATTTATATTATAGGCTGTGTATACACAAAATTTACAAATGTGTCTATGGTAATGTGTTTCTTTATGGTCATGGTAGGATGTTGTGGGAATGTAGATTAAGCATATGTCGCATTGGAGGTGGTCTGGTTTCTAGAAAAAAAAAAACAGTCAATATTATTTTAACAGGTTTTTATATTTTGTTTTTTACTAGCTGACCCGAGAGACGTTGTCCTGTTTTTGATTCGAAAGACACGTGGCGCCATCTATTATCATAATAACGTTATTGTTGTTTTCCTCGGGAACAGAACTTTTTTCGGGATGAAAGGTACCCTATGTCCGTTTCTGTACACCTGACAACGTATATGCAAAATTTCGGGATGATCGGTTCAGTGGTTTAGGCGTAAAAAGGTAACAAACAAACTTACTTTCGCATTTATAATATTAGTTACGATTTATCCTTTTGATAGATTCTTATTTTGTAAATGTGAGGACTTTATAGGCCTTGTAGACTTTAGATCTGTAGACCATTGTTTATTTTATCAAGTAACTGCTCTCAAAACGGTGAAGAAAAACATCGCGAGGAAACCGGCATGTCCTAGAACCAAAAACTTGAAGACATGTAGGAACTACCAACCTGCACTGGGCCCGCGGCTGCGTAGTGAATTACTGCCCACTCCTTCTCACAAAGAGGAGGTCTGTGTCCCAGCAGTGGGAAAATTTTAGGCTAATTATGCTCATAATATTGTTGCGCGCCACAATTAATACCCAGGTATTAATTATTAATACATGGTGACATTAATTACCACTAGCGCCATCTAGTATCGGGTAGCAGAATTAGTAGAGTCAAGATCCTTCTAGAAAGTTCAACGCTAGAACTTTCGAGAACTATCGACATCTGACCAGTCGGGACCGGTATGTACTAGAACGTTCTAGATGTTTCTACAGTAAAAGGTTCTAGAACTCTCTGAGGCACTATATCAGGCCGGTGTGGGCCGCGAGCCAGACAGTATTGAATAAGCGACACAAGCGAATACATCGAAAGCGATCTTCAAGTGCGACTTAGAGCGATCAGTAGTGCAATTGTGTTTCATAATTAGTGTGTTTGAGTTGTTATTAGTGTAGTTGATTAAAGCGTCATTTTTTTGGTTAGTAAATCGGCAGTTTTTATTGTCACGAACCCTATGCTCGTAACAATATTAGTATGGATAACAGTAACCTGAAAAAGAGCTGATCGGTACTCACCTCTACATGTAAAGAAGAATTATGCTCATCCAACTCCTCTTGATTTCCAAACACTTTAATACAGCTATCACATTTAAGCCCTGCATCTACAAAATTCACCGCCGTTTTATTATTTCTCCTAATTTCTACCAACTCGCTCTCATTTAACAAAACAGTAGAAAAATAACTCTTCTTCCCATTCTTAATTTTCTTTTTCTTCTTGTACAAAAAATCCTCGTTATAATCTATGGTATCTTTTGAGTTTGACAGTTCCTCTTTACAGTCTATGGTTTGAATGGGCACCTCTGTCTCGTTGTCAGAAAGCCAGTTGCTGTGTAGTTCTGATAGAGGTATGTCCTCTTCACTTTCGCTTTTTATGTCTGTGGTGAGACCGCAGTCTATAAAATTGTCTGTTGGAGTAGTGTTTGATTCTGAGATTACTTTTTGGTAGGTATTCTTGTGGTGTGTGGTGAGGCAGGATAGGCTGATTGTTTGAATCTAGAATAGAGGAGAAAAAAAGTAATTAATTTCAAAGAAGCATGAAAATGATTTTCCAGATGATTTCATTTTTGTTGAATGGTATTTTTTTTACACTTTTCATCAAAAGTCGAAAACTATACGGCCTAAAAAAAAAGAAAAAATGTTTGAGAAACTGCGCTCTTTCAGATACCCTAGTAGCCCCACTTCGAATTTTCAGACCCCGTTTCAGTCCCTGTTGCAAAAAATATAGGTACATATATTTTTATTTCTTTCGTATTTGCAAAATAGTTGGGCAAACGTCGTCTAAATCTACTAGCTTCTGCCCGCGACTTCGTCCGCGTGATATTTCTTGTTACTCCGACCCACCCCGTCGCATCGCATCGCCTGCCCGCGCTATTACTTTGTTTTTGCTTAGCGTTCTTTCTGACTTTTTTTATTTTTGCTCGGCTCCTAAAGGTCATAGCGTGATGTTAAATAGCCTATAGCCTTCCTCAAGAATTGGGCTATCAAATGCAAAAATATTTTATCAAATCCAACTGGTAGTTCCAGAGATTAGCGCGTTCAAACAAACAAACTCTTCAGCTTTATAATTAGTATAGATTCCAGTTAATAGCATTAGTAGTTCTTGAGATATCCAGCTGTGACAGACAGACAGAGTCTCACCATAAGGCTTCCGTTTTACCATTTTGGTAAGGAACCCTAAAAAGGATAACAATGACGGGAAGAACAAGTAACTATCATCTTCGTTAAGTGTCTTTTACGATTTACTCGGGTCGGATCCCCTGCTAGTTATTCTTATGTTTTAATTTCTATCTTATGCACTATATAGGTTTGATCCCCTTACTCTTTTTAACAGGTAAGTACAGTCAAGAGAAAAACAGTTGTTTCAGTAAAAAATATTTATTTTTATTTATTTTAGGGCTAATTAATAAATCAGCCCTAAGTGTTTAAAATCATCAGGCAATTAGAAGTTTGGTCTTTGAATTTGAACCAACCTTAACAATAATACAATATTTTGACCATCTTAATGAAATAACAAAAACAGAACTTAACATTACTGTATAAAATCCTCACAAGACAATTAGACATTTGGCCTTGAATTTGGTACAGTCAGCTGTCAAACCTAATCAAATTAAATTAAAAAAAAAATTGTTATCTAATATTTTTATGTGATCGTAATACACACATCCAAAAATTCTAAGCAACATGTACGGTTTTGAACTTTTGAATGATTTTTACCATTCTAAAATTTTTATTTCTTTTATAAATAAGAACTAAGCATTTTTTGATGCATTAGTGATTAAACCAACAAAATCCTTCATTCAATTGTTCATTTAATCACAATAATTAACAATATGTGTGTAACATATGTAGTATAAAATAAAGCTGAGAGAGAGAGTCGTTGTTCCTCAATACTAATACACGTGTCCAGATGGGAATGAGAAAGTTTATAGTGGATAAGACAGAAATTAAAACAGAAGAATAACTAGCAGGAGATCATTCTCCGGGATCCGCCAGGAATAATTCGTTATAACATACTTACATGTGTTCTCCCATCAGCAATGCTTGTTAGTTCTCTCTGTGCAGCGCAGGCCTGTTTCCTGAACCGTGTGATCCTGCACATAACTGCTCTACATTCCCAGCATATGAATAAACTTGCAGTGTCCTTGTAGAATCCCTCCTGTAACGAGAACAGCTGTAGTTTTGAGGGGGATGTGCTCAGGTTAAATGACCTTCTTCTTCTATGTGTCGCTGGCACAACTGTATTGTAATTCTTGTTTTCCCAAAGCTTTGCCACTTCCACGACTTTGTCGGTGGCAGTGCAGGGTCAGTGGGTCGTCTTAGGAGCAGATTTGACTGCATGTTTTGGGACACAGAGGACAAGACAGGAGGTGGAGCATGGTTTGTGATATAGCTCCACAATCATACACACATACATCATAGTAGGTTAATGATTAACCCTTAATTGGGCGCGCTATAAAGGTTATGCGTTTTAATGAAGCTATCGGGAATATCAGTGCAGTAAATTCAAAATTTTATTTAAGAGTTTTAAACCTTCAAAGATGCATTGGGGTGTCACACCCCATGCAACTAATCAAGAATGAAATAAGAACTCTATGCTCTGCCTAATAGTTTTGTTTAAACACAAGTTTGGTGACAATTATAAAATACTAGCTGCACCCCGCGGTTTCACCTGAGTACGTTTCAATTACCTGGAGATTGTGACCCAAGATTTTTATAAGATTTGTCATAAATTCATAATTATAGCTTGTAACATTTTTCGCCATAAAATCAGTCTTGAAGTTTCCCCCACCTTGGTGATTTTGACCCTTATAAGCAACTTCTGTACAATGTCTTTTTTCTTTAACTCATGTGCACCTACAATTTTTGTGTTAAAAAATAAATAGACATAGTATGCCTATATAAATGGTTTGATTGATTCATAACGTTCGCCTAAGAGCGGTTTCGTACTACATCCGATCTGAATCCGGATTAAAGATCCGACTTCAATCCGAATTGGAAATGGTCTTCATTCGGACAGATAGAGTTCGGATCTAGTACGCAAACCCTCAAATACGACTATTGTCACTTCGGACCGTCATTTCTCGGATTCAGATTGGACGTAGTGCAACACCGCTCTTACCGTGAATAGAATAGAATATATTTATTTGCTTTAAAACATGGTACATTAAGGTTTTATAAATAAAGTTATGATCTTACATGTTTCGCCATGGACTGGCATACAAATATTTAACCATGTTAAATGTAACAAATTTAACACATTAAAATTAAAACATTTTTAATGGTATTGGTATGAAACCCTAATGGGTTTCGTATCTATTTGAACACATAAGAATATTAGGTATATAAAGTAATATAATTAAATCTCGGCATCATATTTTAAATTTATCTACTACTTTTTTTATCAAAAAATTCCTTTACACTAAAAACAAAAGACGACCCACTGACCCAATTACCACTAAGCTATTTGTGTAGTTTTGATTTAAAGCGACCCGAAAGTGACCCGGCTTAAATAGTATTAAATAATGCATAGTTACCATAAAAGCCTCAGAATCAAAGGATAACAGCAAATATAAATTATTAACGCCGTCGGGTAGTCTGCACAATTGAAACAACTTTCTATCTCGACTTAAACACGTACAACACAGCTTCTTTAACTCTACTTCTGGACAGTCGTCCATTTTAATTAAACTAAATTAGACTATTTTGATTTGTGTTTATTGTTTATTTATCAATATTCGCAGTCCACAGGGTACAGTAAAAAAAAGACGAGCAATTAACTCGATGGTCTTTTTTTTCCTAAAAGCAAAGAGTAAAATCTAAAAGTGACAGTTATTGAGTGTTGCTACTACTACTACATATCTACTACTATAATATCCATTTATATTTTGTATTCCGATCAATGATTACCAGTCTTGTTATGAATATTCAAATGTTTTGCGGAGATTAACAAACTACTTTCCTCCAGTCCCGTAAGTGTGGAAAGTATTAATTTGGCAATATATATATATATATTTTAAATATTTTAATGGCCTGGTTGCTGGAATTTGGCAATATATCAATTGCTGTCAAAGTGGTACTCTGCGAACTCATTCATAAGTCGATCTGCAAACGGAATCGTGAAATTCTTCATTTTCTAGCATTTGTCTATGGAATGGGTACTAAAATAATTTACCCATAAAATCGGGAAGGTTTTTGCTGACGCTAATCAATAATATTAGTTAAATTGATAAAATACGTGATGAACTGTAGAAATCTTTGGAAAGATTTCAATATCATTAACCATTGGTTTCAAAAAAGCATTATGCATTTTATAGGGACAAAAGTCATGTAAATCAAGTAGATTTTACAGGGAAAATTTAAATTAAAGCTGTCATTCGAAATGAGAAATTGAGAACAAAACAAAACAATTTTGTTTATGGTGAATAATGGCCTATGGCTACCGTATTTGATAATTTATTGTTTCTTTTGTGTATTTAGTCGTAAATAAACACAAAATAATGTACTTCCACTAATAAGCAACGACATAATTAAGCGATACATTAATGAAGGACGCACATCTTGTGCAAAACGGAAATTTCTTATAACAAAAAATGAATATAAACGTCAATGTTTATGAAGTGCCTGTTGTAAGTGCTGTTATAATGCATCAACCGGGGCAACAAGAGCTTCAAAACCATGTTCAACAGCAACCACCTCAACCGCAGGTGAACACACACCAGCAGGAGCCCGCGCCAACGCTACCAACAGCACTGGCCGAGCGCAAACCCAAAATGGAAAAAATGGAGAAGAAGAAAAAAGAAGCAATCGAGGGCCAAGCCCGAGAAATTATATTTAAGGTAATAAAGTTCTTTGAGAGCGAAAAACAGAACAGAGGCTACGCGTATCCAGTAGAAAACGTCGTTAAAAGAGCGTGTGCGGCTACAGGGTTGTCAGAAAGCACGATAAAACGTATTAAGAGGGACGGTTTGCGCGCGGAAGCAACACAAACAAAAATCGCTGGTCCTAAGAAAAAACGCGTGAGAAAAACTAAGGTACAGCTTGATTACTTCCAGCTGTGTGCTCTAAGAGGCATTGTGAACAGCTATTCAGTTAGAAAAGAGGTTCCAACACTGGGCAAAATTCTAACTGCTGCGAAGCACGAATTAAATTACCGCGGCGGAAAAGAATCTCTAAGACTAATATTGTTGAACAAACTCGGTATTAAGTTTAAGAAGTGTGAGAAAAAAAATAAGAAGCCTAAAGAAGACCCAGAACAACCGCCAATGCCTCCACCTCAGCCGCAGCCGCAGCAGCTACAGAACATTATGCAGCATCAGCAAATGCACCAAGTTATGAAGCCAACAATGAATGACAACCAGTGTGTGTATACAACGATGATGCCACAGCATGTACCACCAGTGTCCTATTGAAGTAGGTAGTTTAGAAACTGATAAATAAAAGATATTGCAGATATGTTTATCTTGGAAGGAAACTAGGTTTGTAGATCATTTTGCAGTAAGTATAGCTGTTAGTATGATTGTGAGGTTGAACCCAGCCACTTTACTTTCTGTATTTAATATCATCACACTGCTCTCAAAACGGTGAAGGAAAACAGAGTGAGGAAATCGGCATGTCCAACATACAAAAAATCGAAGATGTGACATACACTAACCTGCACTGGGCCTGCATAGTGGATTATGACCCACGCCCTCACACAGAGAGGAGGCCTGAGTCACAGCAGTGGGAAAAACAGGCTGATTATGCCATAATTATAGTGTTGTGAAGTCATTTTAAATGAGCAATTTTCTAAGAATATTACATTGACTTCCTGCTTTTCATCTTAAAATGTGTGTGCAAATTCATCATCCAAAAGTAGCACTTGACTTGCTCACACATTTCATGACAGTATTTAAAATGCATCTTTCCCTTAAAAACTTGCAGAAACTGCAAAATGATCTGCCTTACTAATCCAGCTCTAACATTTTTTTTTTATTATTGTTCATTTCGTCCCTTTCTGGGACAGGCAAGGGGAACTGAGCCCATACAGCCATCTAACCAGAGATATACATACACTCTCAAATTGAGCTACCCTGCATTTTCTTGTCAATAAGTCTATGGCTTTTTAAATGTTAGTGAATTCAAATTGAGAACAATGGTGGCACCAAAATGTTGGCCAGTATATCAACTTCAAAACTTTTTCTTTAACTTTCAAGTACTACGGTCATTGGGTTATCTTAGGGGCAGCAAAAAATCAAATCTTTTCTCTTTGTAATATTAGTTTATACATGAAAATGCACTGTGGCTCGGATTAAGAGCCTGGGAGTGTATTATGTACATTGATGAGAAGTGTCTTTCAGTTAAAAACAGAGAATATTCATCAACCTACATAGGTTTGTTGGTATAGGTTCCTAGAGAAAATAGTATACATACATTTAAAAAAGGTATTGATTAAATTTTTTATACCATAGATAAATTTTAGAAAAGTGAATTAAATTTTGCTTTGTACAAGCATTATTTGAGCAACCAGATCTCGGAACCGCCGCGCTGGCAGCGTCTAGAGAGAAGGCAGTACAAATAAAATGCGTAGCGCCTTCAGTGCTCATACAAACGAGCGACACGCTTCGACGACAGAGGTAACTGTACCCGTCGACGCCTGCCATCGACGTGTCGGCGACTGTTGTCGACAACATGCCGCGCGTGTATTTGAGCATCGTACTCAATCGATATGCTGTCGACGGACGGCTGCAATTGTCTTTGTCGTGGACGGGTGTCGTTCGTCTGTATGCACACTATGGCGAAAGGGTCCGGGTAGCCCGCGAAATTCAAATTTTCTTACGTTTTTTGCAATTTGCGGGTTTAGTATCAGGCTGTATGTTGATTGAAATATGATTCGCGGCCATAACAAATATTTATTTATACAATTATAATCATCAATACATCTGTCTCAATTTCCTATTACCCTCATCATTTCAGCCGAAATACGTCCACAGCTGGACATAGGCCTCCCCCAAGCACCTCCACTTTGACCGGTTCTGTGCTTCTCGCATCCAACGGGTTCCTGCGGCCTTCACAAGGTCGTCGGACCACCTCGTGGGAGGCCTTCCAACGCTACGTCTTCCGGTATGCGGTCGCCACTCCAGAATCTTTCGGCCCCATCGGCCACCTGTTCTGCGAGCAATGTGCCCTGCCCACTGCCACTTAAGTTTGGCAATTCTTCGGGCTATGTCGGTTACCTTGGTTTTCCTGCGGATCTCCTCATTCCTCTCATTCCTCTCCATTGCCCTTTGGGTGACTTAGCCTTCTTATAAGCCCCATTGTGAGCGACCATGTTTCAGTGCCATAAGTTATCCTGTTACCCTATTAAATGAATATTTCATGAAATCATGACATTTGAGGCCAATTCTAGCATAAGGAGTTGTATTGCTGATTCTAATGATTATAATTTTGTAAAGCCATATTTTTTACGGTCAATTTTCTGACTGACCTACCCCTTGACAATTCAATTCAAGTGCTTGGAACCAGTTTAATAAATTTAATAAGTTTTTAAACAGTTTAATAAGTTTAATAAATTTGAAATAAATGTTTTGAGTTTGACACTGAACTGCAATTTACAAAAAAAAAAAATTCGCGGGCTACCTTTTCGCTTCCTCCTAAAGTGCGTTGAGACTGCCTTCAAAGCCGTCACATTCTATACGTCATGTGTGTCGTAGTGCGAGTAAACGATGACACGCTTGGACGGACTGCCAAAACTTTCCATACAAATGGAAAGTTTTGGCAGTCCGTCTCTAGCAGCGGCACCTCGGCGGTGTCTCCGAGCTCTGTACTTCTGTAGTTTTATAAAGGGTGGTAGGGACATTGACGCGCATACTGTATCCACGAAGCTTCGTATCCACTAGGAAACAATAGACGCTCAACATGTTCGGCAATGTTGCACAACAGCGCGCGACGTTGCCAGCTGGCGCGCAACATGATGCGCGGCTTCTTGTTCATTTCCGTGCAACATGCAGTTGAGCATCAAATGTTGTCGAGTGGAGACGTGACGCGCAGAAATGTCCGTGTGGTGTAACGTACGGGTGCTCATTCGGGTAAAATTCGTAAAAGATCCATCAACCACTCGGAGATCACTGAATACGTTTTCTTTATTTTGTAAGTAATTTCTAACCCACTAACGTGGTTTTATTTTTTCTTTTTGATGCATTTTTCGATAAAATTATAGCCGCTGAAATCAACACTAAATAACGTTGCTAAATAAAAGTTCCGCGCTAACTTTTAACATGTCGCGCGCCATATGTTGCCTCGTGGATACGAAGCTTGAATTCAGCACATGGGTCTACTAGACCCCTAGCGTAGACATTTTTCGTAGGAAATAAGAAAAGAAAAAACGCTGTTTCATAGAAAAGTGTATTTAAGTTTACCTGCGCGGTCTAAGTGTATGGAACAGCTTTTTTCTTAATCACCCTCGCAAGTGGGTTCAGAATCATGTACTGAATGTAACAGGTCGCGCGTCGATGTCCCATACCACCCTGTGTATTTACGCACGACGACATTCAAGCTATACATTTCCATATTCCTGTACAATGCGAGGTCAGCTGAAACTGGAAATGTATAGTTTGATATGTCGTCGTGTGTACTGAGACAACACATCTGGAGACAAGACAAGACAAGCAACAAGACAAGACAAGTTGACAAGTTTTCTGCACCTCAAAATGAAATAGAAATATATTGAAATCAATTAGTAATCACTTACCAATATTTTTAATTTATCATCTTGTACATAAAATATTATAAAATTATGAACTATACTTTATTAACAAAATCAAGTACGTATAGAAAAAAATTGTCCGAATTGACCCTAATTTATTCATATTTTTTTTTTTTTTTTTAGAAAATGGGTGAATTTTTACCCATAAAGGTTTTATTTATTTGTAAAAAGTTCTGCTATTGGAAGTTTTTTTAGTACAGTCGCCATCACATCAACCTACCATAATCTGTCAGATTTTCCCAATCAACTTTGAACCTTATGCTTTAGCGATAAAGTTGAAAATCTATTAAAGAAATCTGACAGATTGTGGTAGGTTGATGTGCTGACGTCCGTACTTATAGGTTTTTAATGGCATATTCTGCACTGTTGTTTCAACATATTTGCAAGTTTTAGTTCAACCTAATTTTCTTGCATCTCTTCCTTCCAAGTTGGCAAATATTTTTAAGTCTATGATTGTCGATTTGTAAAATATGTAAGATTTTAGTTTTTTATCTAAAATTAGGTTTTTACATTCGAATATTTTACTGCAGTACAACAATATTTAATTATTGTTTTTGTTCAATTTTGATAAGGGGAAGCGCCATGGTAGCCCGCGAATTTCAATTTGTTGCGGTCGTGAATCATATTTTAAACTGACACTGACCTGCAAATTGCAAAAAAAGTAAGAAAATTTTAAGTTTGCGGGCTCCTTACTGCATCCTCTTTGAATAGGTTGAGGATACTGAACGAGACACAATAGAAGTTTTATTTTTATTACGTCTTGGGGCGTTTAAGTTTCCCCTTTGTGGGACACTTAAACGCCCCAAGACGTAATAAAAACTTACCTTATTTGATAGGGGATAGGTGTAAATTGTAAAGAGATATACATATATATGTAGGTATTTCAATATTTTTTGTTGTAATATCAGTTAATTTTTCTGATCATAAAACTTTATAAATTAATTGGCTATGCGATAAGTATGTCAAAATACAAATTCTGCCTATTTGATGAATGATAAAGAATTCAATGCTGAACCCCGCGTGCTAACCGAAAGCTATCGTCGCGCGAGTATCTATGCAATAGTTTTTATGAATTGAAAAGAAATTGTTTATTTTGTAAATAGAATATCGTAATTACTTTTACATACAGTCGTATAAGCCAGGTGGAATTAACATTTCCTATCTTTTACCCCCTGAGAATAAATGGCGAAACAAACTCAGGGGCCAGCCTCTTAAAGTCCAGACGTAGTCTTGGTCAGATCACATGAGGACCATGTAGACTCGTGTCTGAAATGGTTTTTTGAGGTAAGAACTATACAGAATTGAGAGGACCAGCCAGCCAGCATTTGGACGTACAATTAATGCGAGTTGATTGATCGCGTGCGAGTTCGTAATATTCATACAGGACAGGGAGGGAGGCACATGATTCTGAACTCTAAGTTGAAATTTTTCGCCGGTTGTTAAAATTGCCGTTCAGTATATTTTGACCGCGTGTATTGTTCTTTTCTTTGAAACCGCAGATTTTTTTTTAATCGACGTATAATTTTTACGCTAGCCGGTCTAGAATCATGTGATAAATTCGTGGTTACAGTTTGCGCGTCGATGTCTTTGCCATTCTGTATAAAAGGGCGTGACTATCGCGTACCCGTGAGCCGATTGCTTTCTGTTAGCACGCGGCCTTACAGTTTTATGCTAAGAAAAAATGGCGAAGAATCTGTAGGGCGCCAACTTAAGCGAAATAATAAATACTTACATCTCTTTCTAGTTCTATCTTCTAAAAAGAGATGGCAATACTTTTAGTTTAGTTGGTGAACATCGGAATCGGCGCCCATGTTAATATTATGTACAGTACATTAATTCATTATATTAATGATTATAATTTCTAGAATTAAGATAATGTATCATAAGGCTGAGTATTACTTTATGTATTTTTAATCGAATAAAATGAATTAAGTTTTTGAAGGTCTCTAATTTTTGCGTTTGTCTGTTTCCATATAACTAATTACATTTTTAATTAAAATATAAAAAATAAGTATAAATAATATAAAGAAATAGGGATCCGCTAATGTCGGAAGCAGGGTCCAAGCTACCTAGTAATATTAGTAGGAATCCTCCTACTAATATTAGAAAAATGTGAAAGTTGACCATCCGCTGATACAATAAAAACCTGCATCATCAGCAACAACCTTGCTCTGTACCTACACCCTTAATTTATTTCTGGTAAGGTACATCCTGTATAGCTTGAGGCTTTAAGACTTATTTTACTTAGGCCGCTATCCCACTGGCGTTTTACGAGCGTTGACGTCAACGTCGCGTCTGCGCAGCGTCGATGCCGCGCAGACGCGACGTTGACGTCGCGTCATCGCGTAACAAGCATAAAACGTCCGCTGAACGCGACGTTAACGTCGCGCAGATGATACTATTGCCAACAAACGCGACGTTAACGTTAAGCAGACGCAGTGGGATAGCGGCCTTAGGGCCGATTTTTCAAGCGACAGATAATTTCGTATAAATAAAATTGACGTCTGACAGATTTTGTTTGGAAGTGTCAAAAATTCAAAAGTTCTATTCCTCGGATAAAATCATCTGGCGTTGGAAATATGTCCAGCCCTGTCTCATTTTGTTGCACTGAATAAACGATTTATCTATCTATCTATTTTATACGCAGTAGCTAAACTCTGATTTTTAATTTGCTAGATCGAAATTACAGCTAATATACCTATACTCTAGCTTCTGCCGACTGCCCGCGACTTCGTTCGCGTCAAATTTCGAATAGCGCGGGCAGGCGATGCGTTGCGACGGGGAACACCCCGTCGCATCGCATCGCCTGCCCGCGCTATTGCCTACTTCGTTTACACTGATTTTTTATTTTTTTTTGCTCGATTCCTAGCGTGATGTTAACCTTATCCAAGAATTGAGCTAACAAATGCAAATATTTTTCTGAATCCGACTGGTAGTTCCAGAGATTACTCAAAATCTTCAGCTTTAATAGTAGTACCTATAGATAAGTCATGTTGACCCAAAATCGCAGACGTCATTTTAGTCGAGCAAATTATAAAATCATCTCTGCCATCCAGCAATAGATTTATGTCCGTGACTACCGCAGGACCACCAACGCCAATCGCTTCCATATTTGGTAAATAATTAGTGCTCAATTGGTACTAATTAGTACTCGAACAACAAAATTGGTACCTTAGTAGTTTTCGAGAAAATCGACTTTGAAGGTGGTCCTGCGGTAGTCACGCTCCCTTCAGCAGGACCACCATGAGCGCCGAAAAAGGGCCCACGCTACAGCTATTCTAAGTATACAAATAATTAGTACCCATAAATGTGATTTATTTCGTAAAAAAAACAGAACTGTAATATTTGTATTTACCGAGAAATCAACGATGATAACTTTCTCGAAATTGTTCAGCAGGACCACGATTTTGAATGTTGATTCCAAGCTAGAGAAGCTTGTCGCTTTCCTCAAACCTACATAGAAAATTAGTACCCTGCAAGATAAAATTAGTACCCAAAATTCAAAGTTAATACTTCAGTAGTTTACGAGATATACCATGCCAATGGTGGGGTGGCGGTAGTCACGGTGCCAAATTTTCATTTCAAGATTTCTCTATTAAAAACTCTATGATTTCTTCCCAAATTTATACAAAAATTAGTACTCCTAAAGAAGTTAAAGCGACTAGAAATCCAGATTCCTAAGTGTTGTATTTTAAGAGAAATTAGCTTTCATTACTTTTCCATACTAAATCTCCGCGTATAACCCGACCAAATTAAGTTGTCAACGGTGCCAATTCCTTTGTTCACAAACTAAACTAAATTTGAGTTCAGTGCATCTTATCTTTTGTTTCATTATGAAAAGGACAGACAATAAATTTTAGTTTTGTCCTGTCAAAGTAATCAGAGCCTGACACTACTCAATACTTACAAGTTTAGACGTGATTAAAAACATGCCTACTAATGTTACGTCAATTTACGTCAGACGCTGATTAATTTGATAGGACTAAACTAAAACTTATCTTTTGTCCTTTTCTTAATGAAATGGATAGAAAAAGATGCACTGAACTCAAATTTAGTTTAGTTTGTGAACAAGGGAATAGGCACCAATGGTGGTATTGAGCTGTTTAAGAGATGTACACTCGTGCACATAAATTTATGGATGTCGGAATAGTATCAACAGTTCAATATCTAAATTTTTATACAAACTGTGTATCTAGGTACATATTAACCCTTAACCAGGCTATGGATTGAGCATTTCCCACATAGATTTTTAAGAGTTTTTACCAGGTTTTGGTAAAGAATCTACCACAATCTGTCAAAAACGCTAACAAAGAAATACCTAGTACTTATGGTAGGTAACAAAAAAAAAGTAAAACGGAATGCAAATGTCACTTTTGCAGCCATTTTATCTGTGGTTGGCCGCTAAACGAACATTTTGTCCAGAAAGGGCGAATTCGCCGCGATTATCTCGTGCGTATTACGCGCGACCTTTGCGTTCAGAAGGGGCGTACCAACGCGCGAGCATTTGGGTTCGAATTTCATTTGTCAGTAGAAAACATGGAGTAGAACGCTCTGAAGTTCGCGCGTCAACTGGACGCAACAAGGAGTCTCCAGTATCTCGACTCGCGCGCAAAACGCGCGAGTCGAGAGGCTGGCGAAGTGAACGCAATTTACGCGCGGATTTTGAAATCGCGCGATGCTTGTGGACGCGATGTATTGGCGCCTAGTATCTCGTTAACGCGCGAATGAATTCTCGCGAAACGTTTCGCGGCGAATTCGCTCCTTCTGAACAAGGTCTTAGGTAGGTATTACTGCTTGCAGCAACGGTAAATTAGTAGAAAAGAAATAAATAAAAAATACCTATCGCTTTTAATGATATTCATTCACAACAACACAGAAGGTAGGTACCTACTTACAATACCTACAGAAAAATAATTATTCGAGTACTTACCTACCTGCCCACGTCAATAACAAAGGTATCACAGGCGATGGGTAGCGATAAGTTATTTTTTTTTCTTATTAAGTATAAAAGTTCAGTTTGTATAAAAATTTAGATATTGAATGTTAATACTATTTCGACATCCATAAATTTATGTGCACGAGTGTACATCTCTTAAACAGCTTAATACCATTGACAACTTAATTTGGTCGGGTTATACGCGGAGATTTAGTATGGAAAAGTAATGAAAGCTAATTTCTCTTAAAATACAACACTTAGGAATCTGGATTTCTAGTCGCTTTAACTTCTTTAGGAGTACTAATTTTTGTATAAATTTGGGAAGAAATCATAGAGTTTTTAATAGAGAAATCTTGAAATGAAAATTTGGCACCGTGACTACCGCCACCCCACCATTGGCATGGTATATCTCGTAAACTACTGAAGTATTAACTTTGAATTTTGGGTACTAATTTTATCTTGCAGGGTACTAATTTTCTATGTAGGTTTGAGGAAAGCGACAAGCTTCTCTAGCTTGGAATCAACATTCAAAATCGTGGTCCTGCTGAACAATTTCGAGAAAGTTATCATCGTTGATTTCTCGGTAAATACAAATATTACAGTTCCGTTTTTTTTACGAAATAAATCACATTTATGGGTACTAATTATTTGTATACTTAGAATAGCTGTAGCGTGGGCCCTTTTTCGGCGCTCATGGTGGTCCTGCTGAAGGGAGCGTGACTACCGCAGGACCACCTTCAAAGTCGATTTTCTCGAAAACTACTAAGGTACCAATTTTGTTGTTCGAGTACTAATTAGTACCAATTGAGCACTAATTATTTACCAAATATGGAAGCGATTGGCGTTGGTGGTCCTGCGGTAGTCACGGACATATAGATTTTGGAGTCGGGAAGCGCAATAAGACAACTTATATCATCTTTGAGCATGTTTTATTAGAATACGAATAAACTATATCCAATAAATACAATGTTTTGGACATCAATACATTAAAGTATTGCACGGATTAGAATTGTTATTATTCATAAGTTTAACTTACTTGTTATAACGTAAAAACAAATTACACTCATTGTGAAAATAAAATAAAAACAAATACTTTGTAGAATTAAAAACAAATTGGAATTAAATACTGTAACGAAAATTAAATATTAATTAAATATAAATATAAACGGTGTCTAATCGTCATACTCAAACAGAAAACTTTCAACATCTCAGAACAGACTTTCAACATCTAAAATACTTGCAAAATACATCATGTTTGTAGGTTTTATTTTTTTTACTGAATTATTACAATATTCCTGTATTAAGTCTTCTTCAGCAATAATAAATACAAATCAAATATACTGTTCCTACCTTTAAGGTCATAGCACACGTATCAAACCGGAAAGAGATCGGCACCGTATCAACTCGAGCCGTTCAGTATTCTTTGTATGAAACTCCCTACTGCAACGCACACTAATCGGAATCGTAACGTAATCGCCTCGCCTCGGGACAAGCTCACGAACCGCGGTGCGGTGCGTTACGGCTCGTCGTCCCCGCGCTTACGTCTCTTCGTACCCAACCTTACACCTCTTCGTCCACCCTTGCCCCTCTCACCCCTCCATCTCAGTTCCATTTTAACTTGACATTAAAATATTCTTGTGTTGTGTCTTCTGGTGCGTTTTCATTGCAGTTACCTGCGCGAAGCTGGCGGGACAGTACGGACATTTGAACGGGCGCTCCCCGGTGTGGGTGCGGCGGTGATTGATAAGGATTCTGTTTGACTAGGGTAGAGAAAACGTATTGTTAGCATAATCATTATATAATGTTCCCACGCCTGGGACACAGGCCTGCTTGCAGTGAGAGGGAGTGGGCCGTAATCCACCACGCGGGCACAAAAATCCAACCCACACGGAATGTTAACTAAAAAAAAAAAAAACAACCAACTTCCAAAAAAAAAACACTACAAAATGAAAAATAACTTTAATTTCGGAAGTTGGTGTTGTTTGTTCTGTATTTTCGTTTTTTAACACCGACTTTCGAAATTAAAGTTATTTTTCACTTTGTAGTGTTTTTTTTTGGAAGTCGGTTGTTTTATTTAGTAAAAAAGGTTTTTTTTTTGTACCTACCTACCCCAAACAAATTCATATAAACCTACTTGCTATGTGAATATCAGTGACAGGAAGCTGTTGAACACATCTGCCTACCCCTTTAAAGGGTACAGGCGTAACGTTATATTGTGTGATTGCGTAAACAATGCATACATATGCTATAGCAGCAATCGCGGTTGATTTGCTGGCATTTATTGAAGAGTTCCGTTGTCTGTCTCCGAACCTCATCATCAGATCTTTACGAAATTTAAATGGGACCATTTCGGAATAAACCTCTTTCGAACAAAAACGAAGTTGAAATGTTTTGTCTCTTTGGTCTAGGGGTCGCAATCGTTACCGCTGAGCACGAGGTCCTGGGTTCAATTAGCAGGTCGTGCAAAGTAGTTTTTCCATCAGGACTTTCTCAGTAGCAGGTCGCAGTCATGATTTGTGCCCAGTCGGTGACGATAAGCACGCCTCGTATTGCATGGGACTTAAACATAGCTGACAAAATGTGAGTGTACTATATTTGACAAATCTCTACCTAACTCTTTGGGTAAACAGGCGTGATGTTGTGTTAAAAGATTGGTTATTGACTAATAAAAAAAAGTTGGAAAATGATTTATACAAAGAAGTCCCTTGACCAGTGCTTGAGGCAGAACTTACCCTCTTTACGTACCAAAACCAAAAATTTGTTCCGAGACCCAGTTGGGCGCCAACAATTTTTACCGTAACATATTGGCGCCCAACTGGGTCTTGGAAGTTTATAGTGATGTATTATCGTAATATAGACAATGAACGCGCGAAGAAATTGTAATGTAAATTCGATCGAAAATATTACTATCAGCATTTTGGTTTCAATTTATGGGGCAAGCACAATGAGTTATGTCTTAAAACTAAATGACTTTAGTGCGAGAAACGAGCATTTTTTGCAAGGCGTGGATACTCACACTAAATCCTCTTCCGCATAGATCGCATATCTTGTCTTTGGGTTTCGGTATCTTTTGGTGCACGTGTTGAATGTGCTTGCGAACGCCGTACCCATTTGCAAAGTACTGAAATACAAAAAAAAAACTTTTTAATATGGACTTACGTAAATGTTAACTGCAATGTGCCGACTTTTCAAATAACATTTTTTTTAAGGGTACTGTACTTGTGACGTTTGTACATTTTTATGAATTCCCGTTTATATTGACTGCTAGATGTGAGAAAACAGATGCCATAGGTACTACATTGTTGTACACGTCACAATAACTTTGGAACTACAATTTATTTATTTATTTATAATTACCTTTACAACCATCATAACAGGATTAACCTAATGCGATGGTGTGGTATTTATATACTTACAATATTAAATTAACCTAATAAGGAACTTCTATAACATACTACCTATCCTAAATTATATGGGTGTCCCAAAACTCAACGTCAAGCCGAAACGGGGTGACAGGATTGATCAAAACCATCACGAGAAAAATCTGAAAAAAAATCTATCCCATGCAGTTTGAAAATTATGGGCATTTTAAGAAAAACCTAGAAATTTGTTCAAACTGTACCATTTTTCGGTTATTGTGGTTATTATTTTTTATTTTTGTTCATTTGAACTTTGGAAACGTAATCCTAAATAACATTTCTAGAATCCCAATAAAAAATAATGACCCAATTGCCTAAAGTTTCCGAGAATTGAGACTATTTGTTAAACTACGAATTTAAAATTTTCAAGATTCGTCGACTTTGACAGGCCCTCCTTTAAAAAAAACGTACTAGAGTGCCTTGGCAAGTGGCATTAAAAGTTGGCGCATTTAATCAGAATTCTAAAATGGTACAATACTTGTTACTTCCATACAATAAAAAAGAGTAAAAAAATTAAAACCTCAAGTAACCCGATTTTTGCTATCTCACTTAAAATGTTTTTGATTCGCACAAGCTCTAGGTAGGTTCTTAATTTTAAGGCAAAATGATGAGAGAGATGGATAGTGGGTATGTTTGACATGAGTGAGCGAGACAGATAGTGACGCCACTTTTACCAAAGTGAAAAAAAGTTAGTAAAATTAGTAAAATAATGAAAAATTTTGATCTAGTTTAATTTAGGTTTGTTGGAATAAAAGTCAGATAGAGAAATAACATTTTTTATTACAATAAATGTTCAAATTGTTTACCATCAGCCTCAATACAAGCCCTACATCTTCTTAAAAAAGATCTACTTATTAGTCGGGCATATCTTCGAGAGTTGATCTCCTCAGCTGCTTGAGAAATGCGTTCACGCAGGTCGGCTACGTTCTCAATGGGCTTTGAGTAAACTTTTTCTTTGAGAACTCCCCAATAGAAAAAATCCAGGGGATTTAAATCTGGTGAACGGGCGGGCCACGAGATAGTGCCTGAACTTCCAATCCACCTTCCCGGGTATTCCTGGTCAAGAAAATCTCTTGCACTGCGAAATGCGCTGGGCAGCCATCTTGTTGAAACCACATGTCGCGAAGATCTGCTAGTGGTACGTCCTCTAACAGGGTTGGTAAATCTTCTGTTAAAAAATGTAGGTAATTAGTTCCATTCAAGTTCTCAGGCAGTTCAATAGGCCCAATAATTTTACCGTTTAAAATTCCGGTCCACAGGTTTACTTTAAAACGATACTGGGATCTATCTTCTCGCATTAAATGTGGATTCTCCACATGCCACTCGTGATAATTGTGCAAGTTTATGTAACCATCTTTTTTAAATGTCGATTCATCTGACCAGATAATTTTTTGGATGAATTGGGGATTCTCATTATGCCTCTGTAGCATTGTTCTACAAAAAGAAATCCTTTCCTGATAATCTCGAGGTAGAAGACTTTGAACTCGTTGTACGTGAAACGGATGCATTTCGGTTCTTTGTAAAATACGATGAGCAGTACTTTTGGGTATTCCCGTTCTTTGTTCAATTCCACGTACGGAAATACTTCGGTCACCAGCGACCTCTTGCAATACTTCTTCCTCGAAAGGAAACACAGGTCTACCTCCAACCTGTATTTCATTCGGGAAACGGCCGCCCTCTGTGAGTGAACGGTGCACATTAACAAACACGCGGTGATCCGGGTAGCGCTCTAAATTTGGATATCTTTCACGTGTGGTATGTAATATGATGTGCAAGCTTGCAGTAATGACTTGCAAGCAGTTTACGTAGTATAGCAAATATGTATTATGTTAAATCAGTGAATAAATGGATAGCACGACATTCGGACGTTTCCTTATAAGTACTAGCTAACCCTCAGCCCAATCCTACATGGCGACCCTGCCAGTCGAATTTGCGGATCAGAAGATGCCAGGATTTCAACCACGTTTTGGCATTATTTAAATATCTACATGGACAATTAACGTACCTACATTAAAATGTGTCGCTCAGATATCAAGAGGGACGAAGTATTCATCACTCAGAGTGCTTCCGGAGGATCAAACAACAGCGCGGAATATCACCTTTCAAACATAAGCGTCGTGATGTTCGTCATCTGCACAATACTGTCTATTGCAGGACTTTACGGACTATACGTTTTGTACAAAAAGTGTCATCAGAATTGGATCAGGAGCGAAGTATTGACACAAAACTTGAGACGGTCCTTTCGCCGCGTGACCACTAGATCCGGAGAGGAACCTACCTGCGTTTCCTGTACCTGCCGTAAATAAAACGAAAAATAAATAAATAATGAAGAAGTGAAGCAAGAAGATAAAATAATAGAAGAACGAAGAACAATTATTGAAGAAAAATAAAAATTACAGAAGAAAAAAAGAAGAGAAGATTGAAGAAATAAAATTTTATTGTTGGAGGAGTCAGGGTATTCCCGGCTCAGTTACCTGTGGTGTCCAGGGTATAGCCCGGCCCAAGCTGCCATTCCTGAGGATGAGCCAAGCAGTGACTTCAGAGGACAAGCCAAGCAGCCCTTCCAGAGGACAAGCCTAGCAGCCCATCGCCATCGAGTCGGACCAACTCGATGTAAGGTATGAGTGCAGTGCTCATGAAGTGTTAAATAGACTCTATAATTATTCATGGAAAGACTTAGTGAAATATATGAAAGTTTACTAGATTTATGTGTTACTATTAGAAAATTAGGCCCTAAACGGCGAGGCGTAAAAGTAGGACAGCGAAAGTTTCAGGAGGCTGATAATTTGTATAATGAGTTTACTTTATTAATTGAATACGGACGTATACGTAAAAAGGAATTACATTTAGATCCATCAATACCTAACGAAATTGAGAAAATATATAGAAAAATCTTGGGTTATAAAGAGGTAATTGATATTTCAGAAAGTTCGTCCGACGAATTTTTAGATATAGAGGAAAATAAGACAACATACAAAATGGAGAGTTTCAGTTTAAAAACGGCTAGTACTTTGATTCCAGTTATGGACGGAAAGGAAGAAACAGTAGAGAGAATAATCGAAGGTATAGAGATGTATGAAAGTTGTTTGAAAGAAGAAGATTGTAAGAAATTGTTAGTTTCATTTGTGTTAAAGACTCGTCTGTCAAAAATAGCGAAATTAAAACTGAAAAAATGTTACGAAACAGTTTCTGGTTTAGTAAAAGATATTCAAACTTATCTTCTGACAAAAAAATCTGCCAATTCAATAATGGTACAGATAAATAATATAAGTCAAAACAATTTGACTACAGGCGAATACGGAGAGAAACTAGGAGATTTGTTTACTTCCCTTACCATAGCGCAAGCAGACGGAAACCAGACAGCCGCCGAGATACTAAGTCCAATAAACGAAAGGTTAGTAGTAAAAAGATTTGCAGATGGTCTAAGAAATCGTCGACTTAGCACCATTTTAGCAGCTAGAAATTACAGTCAACTGAAGGATGCTGTACGAGCAGCAGGTGATGAGGAGCTGTCACTTGCCGGAACTTCAGGTCAGGATGCCGTGTTATCTTACATACGAGGTAGAAACTCAAGGTACAGTCGGAGTCGCGGAAACTACCATCGTGGGTATACTCAATACCGTGGAAATCCTTCCTACTACCGAGGTAACAACGCAGCCCAGCATTACAGGGGTCAGGGACCCGCACAGCGAGGTTTTTACCGTGGCAGACATTACCAACAGCGTGGATACTCTAGACCACCGAATAAAAGTTACTATAGAGGTAACAGGGGTCATTACAGAGGTGCCAAGCAGGACAACGTAAATGTTGTCACTGAGCCGAAAGAGGAAAATTTAGCTCAGTTTTTTCGGAGCAACTAATTATGGTTTAGTATGTAAAAGTCTCGATTTTATCTATTTATACGCTGGCAAACAAAAACTAAAATTTTTAATCGATACGGGCGCATCTATTTCATTAATCAACAGAGATTCGGTAACACGCGAAACAAAATTATATAGCGATCAAACAACCATAAAAGGTATCAGTGGAAAAATACAGGCATATAACTTCGCGTATATATCTTTGAAATTAGAAACGGGTGTACAATTTCGTTACAAGTTCTATTTGTTCGATAATATTCCATGTGAATCAGATGGAATACTCGGTTTAGACTTCCTGCGAACTTATAATGCAAACATTGATTTACCGACAAACGTACTCAGCTTACAATTAAAAGACAAAGCGCCGCATTATCGCATCGAAATACAAAACCGTCAACCTATTCGTACGAACTCGGAAGATTATTTGCTTATTCCAGGTCGAAGTGAGTCTATCCACTATATCGACATAAACAAAAATGTTTACAAAGAATGCGTTTTACACCCTAAGCAAATAAATGACGACTTATTCATAGCAGGTTGTATTTTTCAGCCAAAACGAGGTAAAGTACCAGTAAAAATCTTAAACACAAATGAAAATTTAATCAAAATACCGAAATCAAAATTAATACACAACGATGATTTCGAGAATTTAGATAACTATAATATTTGCTTATTTAATAAATCAGAAACGGGACTGGAACGAGTAAAAAAATTACTATCGGCCTACAAGGAGACAAACTAGATACAGCAAATGTAGTAGAACAGTCAATAACAATAAAATCAAATACGATCCCAGTGTATACTAAGCCTTATCGTTTGCCACAATCATCGAAATCGGAAATTAATAAGCAAGTTAAAAAAATGTTACAGGACAACATAATAGAGCCCTCTAGCAGTGAGTGGAACAGTCCTATTCTTTTAGTACCCAAAAAATCAGATGGAGAAAAGAAATGGCGTTTAGTAGTGGATTACCGAAAAGTTAATGATTGTATTCAAGACGATAAATTTCCACTACCAAACATTACCGAAATCTTAGACTCTCTTTCAGGAAGTATTTGTTTCAGTCATTTAGACCTTCAGCAAGGATTTTATCAAGTCAATTTAAAACCAGAGAGTAGGGATATCACCAGTTTTTCGACTAGTGAAGGTCAATATCGTATGAAGCGCCTTCCTATGGGTCTCAAAATATCACCAAATGCGTTTTCTAGAGCCATGTCAATTGCCTTGTCGGGACTAACATTTGAGAAATGTTTCGTTTACTGTGACGATCTTATTGTATTCGGTAGGACAGTAGATATACATAATAAGAACCTTATGGATGTTTTCGATCGTTTAAGAAAAATGAACCTTAAGCTAAATCCAGCAAAGTGTGAATTTATGAAAACTCAACTACTCTATTTAGGTCACGAAGTTTCAGCTAATGGTGTATTACCAGATGCACAAAAAATAACTGTAGTTAAAAATTACCCAGTACCAAAAAATGCCGAAGAGGTTAGGCGATTCGTTGCATTTTGCAACTATTATAGAAAATTCATTCGATCGTTTGCAGAAGTTACAGTACCTTTAAATAAATTATGTAGAAAGAACGAAACTTTTGTATGGACAAGTGAGTGTCAAAAAAGTTTTGACATTCTCAAAGAAAAGTTAATTAATCCACCAATTTTGCAATATCCCGATTTTTCTAAGGAAAACGAATTCATACTTCAAACGGACGCATCTAATATGGCAATAGGATCAGTCTTATGTAACAGCGATCTGAGACCAGTAGCTTACGCCAGTAGACCACTAAATAAAGCAGAGTTAAATTATCCTACGATACAAAAAGAACTTTTAGCAGTAGTGTGGAGTATAAAATATTTTAGACCATACTTATATGGAAGAAAATTTACTATTCTAACGGATCATAAACCACTCATCTATCTATTTGGGATGAAAGATCCATCAACACGACTATTAAAGTTTAGATTACTATTAGAAGAATACGATTACGAGATTAAATACATAAAAGGTACAGAGAATAATGTTGCTGATGCATTGAGTAGGGTTACTATAAGTTCGAACGAATTAAAGTCTTTAAATGAAAAAATTGTAACTATGGTAATGACAAGGGCACAACGAGCGAGAATGAACTCGGAGTGCAAAGCAATACCTCAACCGAGTGGCAATGGTTCTCTTAATATAGCTGACAAACCGAGGTTAGGCCAACCAAGGATAGCAGAGATATTAAGAAAACCTAATGAAGCAGTAGAATTAAAATTTTTAAAAGGAAAAGATCTAAACAAGAAAAATATAGATTACGAAAACAAATGTTTTGCTTATGTTAAGAATGAATCTACTCTATTTATCAATCTCAATTATATGTCGCATTTCTCGCGAGCCGAATTTGCGGATTTATTGAGTGAAAATTGTAGAAAAATAAATATAAAAGAACTATGCATAGTAAAAGATAAAAACAATGTCGAATTCATAAAAGAATTGATCAACGAAATAAAAAGTAGACCACAGTGGTCCGGACCACAAATAAATATACTAAGAGAAATAAAAAGAGTCCTAGAAAATGACGAAAAGACATACATACTACATGACTATCATTTGCTGCCAACAAGTGGGCATGCAGGCGTACGACGTATGATAAATAATATCAAAGGTAAGTACTTTTGGCCAGGCATGGAGAACGACGTACGACGCTACGTTTCTCAGTGTAAAAAATGCCAAACTAGTAAGTATTCTAGAAATATAGTAGAACCGATGGTCGTAACTACAACGGCGACAAGTGCTTTTCAAAAGGTATTTTTAGATTTAGTTGGTCCATTAGATAAGGATTTAGAAGGTAACGTTTATATTTTAACCTTACAATGTGAGCTCAGTAAGTACATCGAAGCGTATCCATTACAGAGAAAAGATACGGTAAGTGTAGCTAGATCATTCGTAAACAACTTTATACTTAGGAATGGTTTACCTACAATCATCGCTACCGATCGAGGTACGGAATTTATGTCGGAAACAATGTCAGAGGTTTGTAAGTTGCTGCAAATTAATAAAATAAATTCGACATCATATCATCATCAGTCGATAGGTGCTTTAGAAAATACCCATAAGCATCTTGCAGCATTTTTACGTACTCAGTGTGACGGACATCCAGAAACATGGAGTCAATGGTTGAATTTTTGGTGCTTTTCGTACAACACTACCGTCCACACGGAAACAAAATACACACCGTATGAGTTAGTATTCGGTAAATCATGCAACTTACCTAGTAATCTTACCAATGACGTAGTAGAACCGCTTTACAACCCAGACAACTATGTATTAGAACTCAAATATAGGTTACAGTTAGCTCATAAGGAAGTTAGGAATAATTTAATTTTAAGAAAAACTCAAAGGAAAATAGTGTAAGATAGAAAATGTAATCCTATTTCGTATAAACCAGGTGATTTGATACTTATAAAAAATGAAACAGGTACAAAATTAGATAAGTTATATAAAGGACCTTATACTGTGTTAAGCGATAACGAACCTAATGTCGTTATAAATAAAGGCGATAAATTAGAGACAGTTCATAAAAATAGAACAAAGAGATATGTAACTTAAGTAGCCATATTTAATCGGTAAGTTAACATTTAAGTGATATCATGTAATGACAGTGACACTAAAATTAATAGTAATTTACATTGTTTAGAATTATATTAATCTTACTTACATATTCGCGAATGTTTAATGTTTATTGAATGTTTAATGTTTATTGAATGTTTAATGTTTATTGAATGTTTAACGTTTATTAAATGTTAATGTGTTTAGAATAAGACTATAATAACCAACTACCTATTAAGCTAATGTTTGTTTTGCTAATTAAAATCAAAACTATTTGCTCTGGGCAAATAAAATGTAAAAAAAGGAACAAAAAAAAAAACATTTTACGTTATTTTTTTTGTAACAACCCCTATGATGTGGTATGTAATATGATGTGCAAGCTTGCAGTAATGACTTGCAAGCAGTTTACGTAGTATAGCAAATATGTATTATGTTAAATCAGTGAATAAATGGATAGCACGACATTCGGACGTTTCCTTATAAGTACTAGCTAACCCTCAGCCCAATCCTACACACGATAAAGTCTAGCGGCGGCACTTGCGTTGCATCTGCATTCCCCATAAATGAGGTGCATGTTCGCAAATTCTTGTGAAGTGTAGCGCGTAGGCATGGTAGATAAAAAGGATGCCAACACAAAAGTCCAGAGAGAAGCCAAAGTTGCCGGTATGTTATCAACAAGTCCAATTCACAAAAATCCAAGTCCAAAAAGAGAAGCCAAAGTTGTCAGTACTAAATCAACACAAGCGAATACGAATGTGCGCAGTAGACGAATGAGCGAAACGTACTAACTGGTTGGTGTCGGATTTGCTTGGTATGGCATCTATCTGTTTCATTCGCACTCGTTTAAACGACGCATCTCCGTCTCAATGCGTGGCGTCACTATCTGTCTCGCTCACTCATGGCGAACATACCCACTATCCATCTCTCTCATCATTTTGCCTTAAAATTAAGAACCTACCTACAGCTTGTGCGAATCAAAAACATTTTAAGTGAGATAGCAAAAATCGGGTTGAGGTTTTAATTTTTTTACTCTTTTTTTTGTATGGAACTAACAAGTATTGTACCATTTTAGAATTCTGATTAAATGCGCCAACTTTTAATGCCACTTGCCAAGGCACTCTAGTACATTTTTTTTAAAGGAGGGCCTGTCAAAGTCGACAATTTTTGAAAATATTAAATTCGTAGTTTGACAAATAGTCTGAATTCTCGGAAACTTGAGGCAATTGTGTCATTATTTTTTATTGGGATTCTAGAAATGTTATTTAGGATTACGTTTCCAAAGTTCAAATGAAAAAAAAATAAAAAAGAATAACCACAATAACCGAAAAATTGTACATTTTGATCAAATTTCTAGGTTTTTCTTAAAATGCCCATAATTTTCAAACTCCATGGGATAGATTTTTTTTCAGATTTTTCTCGTGATGGTTATGATCAATCCTGTCACCCCGTTTCGGCTTGACGTTGAGTTTTGGGACACCCTGTATAAATCTCATACATAACAATAACACAGAACAATTTGTCGAATGGATATCTTTTTAAACCTAAGTATGTATGTTTTTATAATTTGTAAGCTGTCACGGGCGCAATCATACAGTACCGCTGGTGTAATTAAAGAAATAATATGGCAATAATGGTTTAATTTTCCCGTTTTATGAATAAATAGGTTTATCTCTGTCGCCCAGTACTTCTAATCTAGTGTAATATTATCAAAATTGTGGTGTCTCTTGCACAAAAGCCACTAATGAAATGTTGAAGTTGGATTTTGATGCGATTTTCAATATCATAAGATTTTGAGATTATTTTGTTGAAGGTTTTTGTATATAGGCTGGATTTTTGAGACAGATCGGTAAAGACAGGCACCTTATTCATAGGAGCTACAGGAAAACTATCTTAGGCTGTCCGTAACTTTTTGAACAACTGCTAACTACTGATTTTGAAATGAAACATTAATTAGGAAATTAGCTAGGAAACATTAATTCCCGCGTTTATTGATTTTACACGTTTTGTTTTGTAGAAGACATACATACTAAGAATGGGCAGGTGTTTATAGTTAGTTACATACCTTATTACATAGCTCGCAATAGTGTTTACTTTCCTTTATATGTACCAATCTGTAGTGATTGTTTTTGTATGAAACGCGGGTGAATATTTTGTCGCAAGCCGGGCAGGGTATCCTGAAATGAATTATAATTTGTTACGTCGTAATTTTTTTTATAGTTTGGTGATCAAATTTTCAACTGAACCCTCAATTAGTCAGTCATTTAGGCTGTAAATTCTAGTCTTTTAGGACCGTCACTTTTTAGTCTCACAACTTTTAGTCTGTTTTTTTTTGTACATCTCTTTTAAAGTCTGTCTGTAAAGTCTGCTAACAATAAGAAACTTTCATCTGTAATTATTATGCCTTCACATTTTAGGTTTTCGTCTTTTAGTCTGTCACCCTTTAGTTCTTAATTAAAACCATAGTCCAGATATACCTGACTTTTCAGAGATTTATGTCTAACGGACTGCTAAAAATGCTTCTTAGGGTCTACGCAGACTAACTGCACGCCCGCTGCAACTTCGCGTTTGGATGCAGTTATCATAACTAGGTTTCGAAGCAGTTAAAGTCAACTGCATCCAAACTACGAAGTTGCAGCTGAGTCCCGCCTGTTTAGACCCTAATGCTTTGTTATAGTAGGAAAAACTCTCTTTAGTCACTGTTCAAGCTGACAGACTAAAAAATTAGGGATAAGAAAGTGTTCAAATTATGTTTGTGTGTTCTGTGTGGAGTGACTTTTTAGTCACTTTTCAATGGAACACTTTCTAATCTCTCATTTTTTAGTCTGTCAACTGCTCAACTTTTAGTCTGACAACTTTTATTCTTGGTTCAAAAATGCCAAAAAAAACATCACGTGATTAATGAACGGCCCCTAACTAAGTAAGTAGTCGCATTTCAGTGGCGTAGCGTGCCATCTCGGCGCCCGGGGCGGGAGACCCATTTTGCCGCCCCCATTCTATAGGTGCTTAAATAAAATTAAATTTCACAGGCGATGAGGTATCTTTTATTGAAGGTAAAATAAGATGAGCGGTTTTACAAGCGGATTCTACGGGCCTTATGAGCAGCGAAGTCAGAAATTACTTTGTCAAAACCAATATGTATTTGCAGCCAATTCTTGTTCAATCGACAATATAGCCAAGTTTGATAGTCTAGCGGAGCTCATAGTAGATCTGAGATAATTTTTTATTAGCTTCAACTTCGAAAAACTTCTCTCACAACTTGCAACACTAATCGCCAAAGTCAAATATATGCGAATCAAGATGACTATATTTGGAACCGAAATTCCGAGATTCAGTTTTTGAATGAACTGGAGGAGCTCCAGTGGTCCTTTACCCCTGTGATTGACGTTGGAGTTTTTGACCTGACATTGACATTTTTGTAATAATAATCGATTGTACAGACGCCAGCACATCAACCTACCACAATCTGTCAGATTTTCCCAATCAACTTTGAACCTTATGCTTTAGCGATAAAGTTGAAAATCTATTAAAGAAATCTGACAGATTGTGGTAGGTTGATGTGCTGGCGTCTGTACATCGATTAACTTACCTATATGATATGGCAACATTGTTTTAATGTGAAAATAAGGGAAGTCAGTATTAATTTGAATAAATAATTAATTTCTTATCCCATGATAAAACTGCTTAATATTTTATAATTGACCACAAAAAAACTGAAACAAAATATTGATAAATATTTCATTTGTGTAACGTTAGGCCCAGATTCGCCCGTCTCCTTTACGTCATTGTTGTTTTTTGACTTGTCAGACGTTCTGACACATGAAATGAGAGAATCATAGATCTCAACCCGCTTCACCGGCGACATTTTGCCGCCCGGGGCGGGCCGCCCCCTCCGCCCCACCCACGCTACGCCACTGTCGCATTTAAATCAACTACTTTTAGTTTGTCACCTTTTAGTCTGTCAACTCTTAGTCTAGGCACCTTTAAATCTGTCAGTTATTTTATCATGAGATACTGTATATTCTCTAATTTTGATTTCTGTCAACAACTCAACTTTTAGTCTGTTATTTTTGACATACATACCTGACTTTTTTCTGAGGCCTATGTCGAACGGACTGCTGCAAATGCTTCTTATACTTCGTGATGGTAGGATACTGTTTATCACACTCCACACAGTAGCGCATTTCTTGGCTCGTCTCGTTTCGTATCAAATGTGGCACTAACTCGGGGTGCACCCTTCTTAGGTGTATCTCTAGGATGTGGTATGTTGGGTAATCCTTGTTACAAATGGTACAGTGTCCAGGGAGGTGCTTTTTCCTGAAAAATAAATATTTTTTTTGTTTTGGAAAAATAATATTTTTGGACCTTGTAAGTCGGGGTTTGTTTAACTTTTAGAGCGTTTGTAATTCGACTCTCAGAGATGTACAGACGCCAGCACATCAAGCTACTACAATCTGTCAAATTTCTTTAGTAGATTTTCAACTTTATCACAACAGCGTAAGTTTCAAAGTTTATTGGGAAAATTTGACAGTTTCGGGTAGCTTGATGTGCTGGCGTCTGTACGTACTAGATCCGAATCCTATCCTGCCGAATTTAGAACATTTCCAATTCTGATTCATATGGATCTACCACCATCACCATCCCATTCGGGCGTAAAGTTATGTTATTTAAGATATCTACAATAATTTTAAACTTACTTGATATGAGACTCCAGTTTCCGTTTTGAGCATAAGTTTTTATTGCAATAATCACAGGTGACCCTCTCGTGTGCCATTATGTAATGTTTGCTAAATTCTCCAAGAGTTCTATAATCGTAACAAATATTAAGAATTAAATATTGTGTTACCTACTGTTTATGTTGCTAGTGCCCTACTAGAAGGGATGGACGTTGCGATGATGAACCGTTTACAAAAACCGTTTTGGATTCTGCAACGATGCAACCGTTTTACAATGCGTGCCACGAAAGATGAGACTTGACACACCACGTGGTTTGACATGCGCAGAACACGATTTTAGGTATCTTTAGCGGTATGAGGTCTGAGTGCGGGACGGGACCGGACGTCATAGGGGCGGCGGAAAGAGCGGGGGAGGCGGGGTCAAGTCTCATCTTTCGTGGCGCGCATTGTACGTCCTGGGTTCAAACAGTCTTCGTTGCAAAAACCAGTCTTCGAATTACTTGGTGTGATTTTTTATTTTATGCCTATGAAAATACAGTCGAGAATGCAATGGTTCAACTCTATCACACTTGTCCGTCGCGTCGCCTCTCGTTCCGCGTTCGTTTTCATTTCCAAAACAGTTGTTCAAAAACGAAAACCTCGAAAACGCAATTATATTCCATGTTGGATAAGTTTCGTCATGTAAGCCGTCTTCAAACCAGTTGCAACGACGACCGTTTTCTGCAACCGTTTTCGTCGTCGGGAGAACTGTTGCGTTTCGTCCGTCAAAAATTCGACAACGACCCACCACTACCCACTAGTTGTTAATCTTATACTGCGCCCGTTGACGTCATCACGTCGAAGCCGGGTGTCGCAGAAAACCAGCGCTGTGGTTCTAAAGTGCGTTTCACGAAAGAATTCCCTTCGCCGTAATGTTGGCACCATTGCTTTTCATTGATGAATTGTTTTACCTTCAATGAAAAGCAATGGTGCCAACATTACGGCGAAGGGAATTCTTTCGTGAAACGCACTTTATCTCGCATAGCGTTATGCTGAGTGATGGCCGTTTCGCGTGGATGTGACGTATATTTATCTTATTATTTTTTGTGTTCGTTTTCTTTCTCTGTGTTATGTTTACAGCAAATAATCGTATTTTCTTCCTTTTCTGTCTTAAAAGATTATACTCCTATAAGTAAAAATAAAAAACTAGTTTTAAGCCACTTACCTAAATTCCAAAGAACAGTTGTTACAAGTAAACAGTTTAGTATGCGACCTGTTCAGATGTTTCTTCAACTCTCCCTTGGTTCTCAAGAGTTCTCCGCAAAAAGTACAGCTTAGCATCGGATTGTGGTAGTTCTTCCAGTGTTCTTCAAGATGGGATTCGGACATTATCTCAAGCCTGCAGGCTATGCAGTTGGAAGGGAATTGTAGCTGTGAAAATACATTTTTGTTAGAGAAAATGGTCAATAATTGAGTTCAGAATCTTGGATAATAATTATAAATCCAGTTACGGAAACAAGAACTCAATGTCATACATGGGATAAAGTTCAAATTCCATTAAAACCAATTTTTTTAAGACATTTTTATTATCTACAGATAGTTGCTTATGGTAGACCCATAAGCAACTAAATGTTTTTTTTTTATTTCATTTATTATCCTCAGATGCTGGCAGGAACATAGACGCACAAACTAAACTAACCATAAATGCACATGATTCTAGCATAGAAATTTTGGGTAAAGACATACTAGTCATAAATAAAGATATACTAACCTCACTATGATTAAAAGTCTTATGTCTCATATAGTCCAGTCTCACATTATACCCAATATTACATAATTTACACCTGAACGGCATATTCTTATCAAACCTATGATTATTTTTCACTCTATAATTTTGTTCCACGTCTCTGGAACTCACAAACACCGTATCATAGTACGGACTTACATTTTTTGGGAATCTACTATTAATTTTGGTTACGGAGGCAAATTCTTCGTACTTTTTAATTCTTGATTTTAATTTGCGAAAACCTTTCTTTGGGTTTGTGTAGAGTAATGTAAAATCTTCATCTGTTTCTTGTTTCAATTCTGGTTCGTAATAATCTGTATCATCGTTTAAACTCATATGGTCATTATCATATTCTTCTTTGATAATTTCATTGTTTTCTAATTTTATGTCAAAGAGAACTCTTTCGTCATCTGTTACTTCTTTTTGTTCAAACATTAGGTCATTTTGTTCAAGTAATTGGTCCTTTTGTTCAAACATTTGGTCTTTTTGTTCAAAACTATGGCTTTTTTGTTCACGAAAATGGTTGTTTTGTTCAAAGAGTAGATCTTTTTGATCATCTTCATTAATATAATTGTAGTTGTAGTCATATTCTTTGTGTTTGGTTTTTATTAGTAGTGACAATGTGTGTGGGATGCCTCTCTGAAATTATATTAAGAAGCAAAAATATATGTTTGATTGATGTACAGGTAAATTGGGTTTATGAAATATGAATAAAAATATGAATCTTTAAAAAAAATATTGAACAGTTTGTTCTCTTAGGTAATATTATGGGGAACTCATGACTGAAACTCAATGAGTTTGAAAAAAAAGCCTGTACTACAATATGGCCAGTCGTCCCACAGACTATTATAATTTGGATTTTGCGGGTGTGCCTAGCATTTTCCCAACAATGTTGCGGTCAACTTTCAGGCTAGCCGGATCAGATGACTAGCAGTATTTTACATGGAGCGACTGCCTATCTGATATCCACAACCCAGTTACTGTCAAATAATGACAACCGAGACCAACAGCTTAACATGTGTTCCGAGGCATGGAGGGGTCTTGATATCTACAGTACCCGGCAATAAATATTGCACATCGACCTTTGGAAAAAGACAATCGGCTAATTTCGGCTTCGTAGAGCGTTATCTCTGTCGCACGAAATACAAACAGTCCGGTATCTATTAGGAGCTGTTAAAACAATTATGATTTGCTTCTTTTGATAATTATCTTTATTCTTTGTATAAAATACAAAAAAGTTAAAGGTTGATTTGCAATATTTATTGCCGGGTACTGTAATGGATGGTTACCCATCTATGAACTGACTCCAGCAAGCATAGCTTAACCTTCAATCGACTCATGCGACTATTATCAATTAACCACTGCAATAAAATTATTATTATTACCTTGTTGTCATAGAAGGTTTGTACATACTGCACCAGCCTGTATTGAGCGGTTTTGATGCGAGCTTGGAAGTATTTCATCTTGTTTAGTAAAGCAATACATTCCCAACACAGCAGTAGCCCTCTTGTCTCCTAAAATCAAGCATTTATTTGTTCAATAATTATACAGGGGAACCAAGCAACCAAGCCCCATGTAATTTTTATCTAAACTAATATTATAAAAAGATTTGATTTTTGTATGTTTGTTTGTTATGCTTTCACACTAAAATGGCTGAATGGATTTGGTTGAAATTTGGCACATGAGTAGACCATGGTCTACCTTCAGCCATTTTTTATGTTCCAACCTAGGTCATGACCTAGTTTGGAACATAGGATACTTTTTATCCCGATATTACTACGGCATCAAGACTTATGCTGGTGAAACCGCAGGACGCAGCTAGTACAGCATAATCTGATTTATGTCTTCCACCCATTAACATTAAGATAATATATTAGCCCAATGTACGGCCATGAAAATGAATTATTGAGCAAAGTGACACCCCAAGTCAATTTGTCATAATAAAGTCATTTCATACAATTGGATTTAAAAATAAAATGATTTAAGTTTCTGTAAGTAGATTTATACAAACACTTTTACATGTAAATAATATTAAAAAAAAACTAGATGAGATCGACGTTTCCTATCTGACTACTCTGAGGAGAAACGAAACAAACTCAGAGGTCAGTCTCTTTTAAAGTCCAAACATAATCTTGGTCAGCTGGGTAGTCAGTTTGCTTAACAATTAATTTCCCTGACTTTATTACATCTACTAGCTTCTGGCCGCGTGTTCGTCCGCGAGAAGTTTCTTGTTCCCCCGACCCACGCCGTCGTATCTCATCGCCTGCCCGCGTTATTACTTCGTTTTTACTTAGCGTTCTTTCTGATTTTTGCTCGGCTCCTAAGAGTGATAGTGTGATGTTAAATAGCCTATAGTCTTCTTCAAGAATTGGGCTATCATCCCTCGTTCTTTAATTACTTGAATAAAACAATGGGTGATTAAAAATTTGTTTTTACCATGACAACCGTTGCAGTGCCGTGGGCAGTGGTCATATGGATATACTGGACTATTGCTGGATTACTGGATAGCAAACGCTAATAAACTAACTATGTATTGATAACTATAGGAAGAAAAACAACAAAACACACTCACATTTTCATTTTGGATCACATCTTCTCTTAGTTTTATAAATAGCGCTTTAGTCTGACCACTTATGCATTTAAGCTTTCTATCAGTGCTTAAACAGCCTTCGCATAGCCTAAATATGCGTTTAGATTTATCTTTTATATCCATTGTAATAGATAATTCATTAATTTACACGTTTATTTTTGTTCGGTGTAGACAAAATCACAAAATTCGTGATTTCTTGTTGAATCGAATTTGACATTGACAGTTGACACTTCCAAAGAGTTTGACACTGTGGGTGGACAAAGGTCTATGTTCAAAAGATCTTTGTTTGGATTCTGCCCCTTTTAGAATGAAACAGTGCGACCAGTATTTTGTATTTTTTTTTTTCAAAAAAACAACCCAATTCCAAACGTATTGTTTCTTGCATAAGAATAGGTTATGCCATGGTACATACAATATTAGCCAGTCAGCAACAATATTAGCCTCTGAGCGATGAGGGCGCCACTAGGCGGTCGACGTAGACTTAAGTTTTGCTGACGGTCAGCGCTTAACACAAAGGTTGTACCTATAGCACTGACCTCTATCATACTTGTATAATACAAGTCAGTGACCAATAGGGAAAATAATACACATTTTGAAATAACTGAGTATTTTTATTTCCTTAACACTATTCTAGTACAAAAAACTTCTTAAAATAGTTATAATTAAGTACTTGAAAAAATTCAGTGATTTTGATATATTTTTTAAGCATTCGTTATAAATAATTATGTTTTTTAAAAGTGAATTATCTATATATATTTACTTAGGAATAATTTTGTTGAAGTTAAAATTCTCCAGGAAGATAGGCTATTTACCATTACTCTACGACCCTTGAGAGTCGAGAAAAAAGAAAAAAAAACTCAGAAAGATCGCTAAGCGACAACAAAGTAACAGGGTACAGTTACAGGACATATTTTATGTTAAAACAAGAAATATCGCACGGACAAAGGCAATCGCTGAGGCTAGTATAAATATAATAATGGCCAAGCTTGATACTATTATAATAAAAACACTACACATAAATGCAGACTCAAAATAATATTGATTCATTTCCTCTTTATTTCACTTAAAATAAATAAGATTCATACTAAAACATACAAGAAAAATCTATTTTTAGAAACACCCATTTTTAATAAAAAAAATAACAAAAATGAGGTATGTTCAGTCACGATATAATATAATAAAAAATAATAATCTTGTTGATAAGAGTAATAGGTAAGTAGAAATTAACAATTTGTCCTTATAAATATTGTTCGAATTAAATAAAAATACACACGCCATTCTTACAAAGGCGATACTCACATAGACATACAAACATACATACTAAAAAACACTCAACCCTTTCTTTTCCACAAAGTACAGTATGTCCAGTATATCTTGACTAATGGCGAAATAGTGAACAAAACCATTTCGTCGTTGCATTGTCTAAATGAGACTATGGGTAAGCCTTAGGTAAGAAAGAAAAAAACATGATTGGATGGTCAAAATACTCGTACGCTACTACACCGTTCATTCACAGTTATTTTGCCTCTGATTTTGCATCGCTGTCCAAATCACAGTGATCATTATTCTTATAACAATAAGGTAGCCGTTGGGTTGCCAGACAAGTCTGTCAAAATCATTGTGATCTTTAATCTCGTTATAATAAGGTTTCTGCTGTCAGAGGTAAAATAACTGAGAACGGACTGTAAACATACATTCACTGTCAAACACACAACTCATCTTTAACCACATTTACATTTGCTGTCTGAACATAGCGGTGATCTCTTCAACAGTCTTGTTTTTCGTTTCGGGAACTTTAAAGAAGATGAAGAAAATGAATATTAGTTGGAGAACAGCGAATATTATGAACACGTTCGCGCCGAGTGCCATCTGTGGACAAGAATAATATATTTAAACAAGGTTTTCCTACATTTAGGGGTTTGTATTTATAAACAATAACTAAAGATGTGACATTTAAGGCGAAAGCGCCAGGGTAGCCCGCGAAATTCATTTTTTTTTTACATTTTTTGCAATTTGCTTGTCAGTATTATGCTGTACGTTGATTAAGGCGAAAGCGTCAGGGTAGCCCGCGAAATTCATTTTTTTTTTAGGTTGAATGGTGGAATGATGATTTCATAAAACAGTTATTCTTTGGACTTACGTGGTCTTAGAGAGTTGTGTTGATGACTTTAATGATTATAATTCTGTAAACACATATTTCTTACGGCCGCGATTCATATATTAATCAACGTACAACTTAATACTGACCAGCAAATTGCAAAAAACGTAAGAAAATTTGAATTTCGCGGGCTACCTTAGCGCTTCCCCCTTAAACAGTCGCTAAACTAATTAACTTTAGGTAACGTTAACCGTTGGTCCTGCGCCTGATCCTCTCCAGTCGTGTCAGATTGCACGCTGTTCCATCGGACTATGAGAGTGAAGGAAAAGAGTGCACCTGTGTTTGCTCACACACTTGTGCACTACAATATCTGCCGCACCGAAGGCTAGTTCTCCATTGAGATTGGCCGCCGTGGCCGAAATACGGTCGGGAGAAGTAATATTTTTATTATCAGGTACTTACAGAGAGCGGTAAAAAGCTGAGTCCAACGATAAAGTTGGCTGTCCAGTTCACTGTGACAGCTACCGACGTCGCTGCGGGCCGAGACGATTGGTTGAATAGCTCTGTAAATAAATGATACAATACATAAATAATTTTGTTTAAATAAAGTACAACAGACACATCCTGGATCATTATTATTCATAAATGATAAATGATTTTATTTTTGTAAGTAGGTTTGCACAAACACTTTTACACGTCAAACATATATTATTTTAAACTAGATGAGGTCGGCGTTTCCTATCTGACTACTCTGAGAAGAAAGGCCGAAACAAACTCAGAGGTCATAGTCTCTTTTAAAGTCCAGACATAATCTTGGTCAGGTTATATGAAGACCATGTAGGTCGATGTCTGAGATGGTCTTTTGAGGAAAGAACCACACAGATTGAGAGGACCTGTCCAGTCAGTGCACGCATTTGTCAGAAATCGTGCAGCTCAATACTCAGCTCATACTTATCCATACTAATATTATACATACGAAAGTGTGTCTGTCTGTCTGTTACCTCTTCACGCTTAAACCGCTGAGCCGATTTAGATAAAATTTGGTATACAAATAGTTTGAGTCCCGGGAAAGGACGTAGAATAGTTTTAGCGCTGCTAGTATATTTTATTAATGTCTGCTAGTATTTATAATAATATTACTAGCTTTCACTCACTAGCAGCGCCACGCGGTTTCACTCGCATAAGTGTAGATCCCGTAGGAATATCGGGATAAAAAGTATCCTATGTGTTATTCTGATGTATAAGCTATATTACTGTAAAGTTTCATCAAAATCCGTTCAGTAGTTTTTGCGTGAAAGCGTCCAGAAAGAATCGAAATATTTAAAAATTTAAGTACAGTTTATTATTTTTGTCAGTCTACGCCCGAATATTTAGAGCTTTTTGATTTGACAGTTAGAATCGAGGCTGTGGGCGAGGCTGTAAGCGAGTTCGAGGCTGTTTTTTCTTAGGGAATGCCAAAATGTATGAAGAACTGTCAATTTGCCCTCCGGTGGCCGTGCCGTTGGGTAGTTTAACTCACGGCCGTCACAGCCTTGAGCGCTAGTGTAGCTGTACGCAGCTTAGTGAATACCAAACTAAGTTTCACCGCTGCGACAGCGCTGTCCGCAAGGCTGTATTTTTAGAGAATAGCATGGCAGGATCTCACCCGTCAGACCACGGTCTAACCTATAGGTTGACTGTTTGTGTATCATGTGAGAGTTTTGGAATGGAATACAACAGAATGTTAGTGGTAAATTCAAATTTTTTTTTAGGTAATTACTAATTCCTACGTTCTGTAATAAAGTACTTACCAGTAACTAAGAACCATGGAATAGAGCCAGGCCCGACAGCGAACATCACGACGAAGAGGATCACCAACGCGATGCATAGGTATGATACCCATGATATATGAGCCTGAGGAGAGAAAATAAATCTTAGAATCATATAAAACCACTACAGTATGCTCCGAAGAGTTTGAGACAAAGATATAGATAGACCTAGATAACGCAAGTATCACGATCTGTATGAAAACCAAGCGTGCCATTTTTTGACTACCTACTATGACGTCACAAGCACTATTTAGTGATGGGAAAATCAAATCGATTCAAAGACGCCGCCGCGTGCGGCACCCCCCTCGCCCCACCCCCGGGGCCTAGCGCCAGCGCGAGCGCTCACCCAGCCAGCAGTACTACAGCCGGTCGATTCTGTAAAAATCTCACCGTGAAAACTTAGGTGAAGTGAGTTTGTTTTTGCTAGGAATTGACACTATTGACAGCTCACTCCACGCTCACTTCACCTAAGTTTTCACGGTGAGATTTTTACAGAATAGCACCGCAGTACTACTTTAAAGGTGTTCGAGGGGTCTAAGCCAACTTGTTCGTCGTTTTGAATATTATTATTGTTATATCAGTGGTTTACCAAAGTCAAAATTCATGATCTTCATCATTTCAGCCGAACGGCGTCCACTGCTGGACATAGGCCTTCCCCAAGCACCTCCACTTCGACCGGTTCTGTGCTTCTCGCATCCAACGGGTTCCTGCGGCCTTCACAAGGTCGTCGGACCACCTTGTGGGAGGCCTTCCAACGCTACGTCTTCCGGTACGCGGTCGCCACTCCAGAACCTTCAAATTCATGATACTCACATACATATAGGCGACGACCAAGCCTACTGAACAGACGAACATGCCTGCGAATCCAGAGAGCAGTAACGTCTTGCGACCAGCTACCTCCACGAGTAGCAGACTTATTACTGTCATAACCACGTTCATTGCGCCCATACCTTTGAAAATACATTTAACATACATGGTATTATTATTATTATCATTACATAACAGCCGGTCGATTCTGTAAAAAACTCACCGTGAAAACTTAGGTGAAGTGCATTTGTTTTTGCTAGGAATTGACACTCCACGCTCACTTCACCCAAGTTTTCACGGTGAGATTTTTACAGAATCGACCGGCAGTACTTAAAAACACTACCCTCCTTTCGAGTTTTGCCTCATGAATGTAAAGTAGCGACATCTATGTCGTCAAATTTTAACTACATATTTAGTTCAATTACAAAACACAGATGGCGCTTTCAAATCCTACATCGTGCAAGCAATATTCGCAGCAATTTATGACGAATTTCTATTGGCATTTTCTATTTAATTTTGTATTCACTGTTAGTTTCTGTTCAGTTATATTATATCCCTCGTTTAACCCTGCATAGTTGAAACTTTGAAAGTACTGTCCGACCGAAGGTTCGGTTACGGTTTCAGTTTCGGCTGAAAATCGTGTTTCGGTTGGTCAAGTTGAAAGCAATTTTCTTTTTTTTTTCCTCTCTTACCCAGCGTAGCATACTGCGACTGACTCCTGGTCAGCTGCACCCTGGTAAAGATGTCAGTGGAGAAGAAGATGACGGCGTTGATCCCAGAGAACTGTTGTGCTACCATCACGACCATGGCTATGAGGAGCGGCTGACGTAACTGACGGTTGCTGAACAACTCGCGTAGGTTCACTTTCTTGCTGATTTTGTTCTTTTCTGCTTCCTGTAATTTGAGTATGAAAGGGTCATGTGAGGAAAAGGAATGCTTTCCTTAAGTTTAATGTCAACGTCAAGTTTTTAGTAGCATAATCTATATATACTAATATTATAAAGCTGAAGAGTTTGTTTGTTTGGTTGAACGCGCTAATCTCTAGAACTACCAGTCGGATTTGAAAAATTCTTTTTGCATTTGATAGCCCAATTCTTGAGGAAGGCTATAGGCTATTTAACATCACGCTATGACCTTTAGGAGCCGAGCAAAAAGAAAAAAAGTCAGAAAGAACGCTAAGCAAAAACGAAGTAATAGCGCGGGCAGGCGATGCGATGCGACGGGGTGGGTCGGAGTAACAAGAAATTTCACGCGGACGAAGTCGCGGGCAGAAGCTAGTGAGCATATAATGTTCCCACTGCTGGGTGAGTGGGACACGCAGGCCACCTCTTTGTGAGAGGGAGTGGGTTGTAATCCACCACGTGGGTGTAGATATCACATGTCTTCGAATTTTTGGTTCTAGGACATGCCGGTTTCCTCGGGATGTTTTCCTCCACCGTTTTGAGAGCAGTGGTGATGAAATTAAAGACACACAGTAAAGTGCCTGCCTCGGTTCGAACTCACGACCAACTCGTAAATCGGTGCAGATACGACTGGGTCACCACTGCTCTCAAGTGTTTAGTGACAGACGAAAACTTGATAGGTTTAAATTACGTGGCTTGTATGTAGCGTCTTCGCTGCGTTAACGTTCCTCGGAGGCCTAGGAGTCCTAGGACATACCAACGCTAATAGACGTAAGGCCGCTATCCCACTGGCGTTTTACGAGCGTTGACGTCAACGTCGCGTCTGCACGGCGTCGACGCTGCGCAGACGCGATCTGCGCGACGTTAACGTCGCGCAGATGATACTATTGCCAACAAACGCGACGTTAACGTTAAGCAGACGCGACGTTGACGTCGCGTTCAGCGGACGTTTTATGCTTGTTACGCGATGACGCGACGTCAACGTCGCGTCTGCGCAGCGTCGATGCCGCGCAGACGCGACGTTGACGTCAACGCTCGTAAAACGCCAGTGGGATAGCGGCCTTAAGGCATGGAGGAATGACAGAGGATAATATGATTATAATATTCACCTGATGCATTTCTTCCATTTCTCCGTGAACAGCAACGTCGCCTCTCAACCAATTGAGAGCTGAAAAAATTACGTCCAATTAAATCATTTCAATACTTCGATTTTGTTTAAAAATATACAACAACAGTAGGGGATGCGATGTAAGATACCCCGCGAAATTTAAATTTTCTTACGTTTTTTGCAATTTGCAGGTCAGTGCCAGGTTGTATGTTGATTAAAGTATGATTTGCAACCGTAACAATATGACTTTATAGAATTATAATCATTAAAATCATCAATATAACCCTCTAAATTCATATAATGCTATTGGTTGATATTTCATGAAATATCAACCAATAGCAATTATATGAACCATTATATTAGGGCTACGCCGACCGCCTAGTGGCGCCCTCATCGTTTGTTTGGTTATTTCTTTTATTTTAGAATAAAAATGCAGAAAATAAGCACATTAAGCCGTGCTTCATAAGATTATACGTTAATATCATTATAAACAGTAGTTTTACATTGTTTAGTTTTATTGTAATCACTAAAACGGATAATAGTGGCCACTATTAAAATAAAATAAAAAAGATATAACCAAACAAACGATGAGGGCGCCACTGCGCGGTCGGCATTTGGTCGGCGCCCTCTTAAATCAACAATACAACCCGTATTGATGATTTTAATGATTATATTATTCTGTAAATAGATATTTGTTACGGTTGCGAATCTTAATAATATTTTGTTCAACATACAACGACACTGACATTCCAAAAAACGTAAGAAAATTTGAATTTCGCGGCCTACCCTGGCGCTTCTCCCAGCATAAATGGCTGTAGTAGAGGAAGACCGAAGACAAGATGGATGGATTGCGTGATAGGTGATGGAAAAATAAGACACCCAAAAATAAAGTCAAAGTCAAAGCATTTATTTCAAATAGGCACTTATAGGTACTTTTGAACGTCAAATAAATTGGGTGATGTCTCTCTTAGTTTTTAATTTTTTATATTCCTCCCATTATTCGATTGTTGACATGTGACAAATGTACACACGACGACATATCAAGCTCTAGATTTCCAGGATAAGCTGACTTTTCATTGTAGGAAAAGTCTATACACTGCGAAGTCAGCTAAAACTGGAAATGTTTAGCTTGATGTGTCATCGTGCCAAACAATATACAGACGCCAGCACATCAACCTACCACAATCTGTCAGATTTTCCCAATCAACTTTGAACCTTATGCTTTAGCGATAAAGTTGAAAATCTATTAAAGAAATCTGACAGATTGTGGTAGGTTGATGTGCTGGCGTCCGTACATTATTGTGAACTAGCAGCGCCCCGCGGTTTCACCCGCATAAGTTTCGATCCTGTAGGAATCGGGACATAAACTATCCTATGACCTTTCCCGGGACTCAAACTATCTCTATACCAAATTCCATCTAAATCGGTTCAGCGGTTTAAGCGTGAAGAAGTAACAGACGTCACTTTCGCATTTATAATATTAGTATGGAAGTATGGATTAATATGGATAAGTTTATATAGCTAGAAAAGGAGTGATGCTACTGAGATGACGGCAGACAGAGAAGTATGGAAGATAGAAGAAGAGAGAAGACAGAGAAATATGGTGAAAATTTCTTCTGAAGAAAAAAAAATCTTCTGATGAGAGAAGACAGAGAAATATGGTGAAAATTTCTTCTGAAGAAAAAAAATTCTTCTGAAGAGAGAAGACAGAGAAATATGGTGCACCGACTCCAAATAAATTGATTAGGGCAGGAGACTGATGGAGAGACTCCACTAACTATATATAGAACTCGCTGTAACGAGATTTCGACTTACCTCTCTGAGCATGCAACTCTTGTCCCTTATTCAGCAACAAAAACTTAGGAGACTCAGGACATATGGGTAAAGTGCATATCTGCAGCACTGCCGGTATTGCGGTGATCGCTAATAGATACGGCCAGCCTTCGGACGTGCCTAAAACCGACTCTAGGCCCAGCACTTGTGAGAGCAGGATTGTCATCGTGATTACTAGTTGGTAGACTGTCCCTATCTGGAAGAAAAAGTTAAATTTGTATTTGAAAGGCTTCGAATGAATAGTGTTATACAGGAAACCCACATTTCGTGCAATTTCGTTACGTGGTTGTAATTGAAGACGAGTCTTTTGCCGACCGGCCGCAAATTCGGATTGTGGACTGTTAACTGACAATTTCCCGCAAAAATTCCCACATTTCGCCTGCAGTCACGTGGTGTAATTGAAGACGAGTCTATTGCCGACCGGCCACAAATTCGGATTGTGGACAGTTGCCTGACAATTTCCCGCGGACTGTTGCCTGACAATTTCCCGCAAAAATTCCCACATTTCGCCTGCAGTCACGTGGTGTAATTGAAGACGAGTCTATTGCCGACCGGCCACAAATTCGGATTGTGGACAGTTGCCTGACAATTTCCCGCAAAAATTCCCACATTTCGCCTGCAGTCACGTGGTGTAATTGAAGACGAGTCTTTTGCCGACCGGCCACAAATTCGGATTGTGGACAGTTGCCTGACAATTTCCCGCGGACTGTTGCCTGACAATTTCCCGCAAAAATTCCTATTGTCTATTGCCTACCGGACTCAAATTTGGATTGTTGGCCTGACATTTTCCTTACGCAAAAATTCAATAAACTTTGCGCTATTCGAGGATCGAATCTAGGTAATCCTAGATTCGATCCTCGAGTAGCGCTAAGTTTATTGAATTTTCGGCTAGTAGCCGTATCGTATTTCAAGTGGTCCAGTGCGACTGCTGAGTTGATCTTGAAATACGATACGGCTACTTATAGTTCGATTTCCAGGTTGATCAAAGGGGTTTCAGGTTTCCATTAAGGTTTTCTAAGTAGCAACCCGGAGCGTAACTTTGTGCCGGTTGAAGTCAATAGCCTCGCCCCGTTACTTACCTACATTGTTAAAGTTTGGAGATCTATTATGATGATACTCTTTCTCTTTATATACTGTAACCTTTTGGGCAATTACAGCTTTGAGCCGTTTGGGGTCGAAACGCTCGGGTCATGGGGCCCGAGTGCGCGTCTCCTTTTTAAAGAAATTTCTCGCCGACTGGTCGACACATCGCGTGACCAGAGGGCTGGGTCGTTCTTTGGCCAAAGAATTAGCGTTGCCATTCAACGTGGCAATGTTGCCAGTCTTCTGGGCACGTTTCCGGATGACAGCGATGCGGACGAGTACTTTGACGCCAGATTTGTCCTTTATTTTTGTTTTTATTTGTATAGTAAGTTAGTTAGTCATTTAAGTAGTATCTAGTGTAAATCAAGGTGTAAATAGTTTGTAATAAAATAAGTTAATTGTACTTATATTTTAACAATATAAGAAATAAATGTGAAGCTCATTGGTCTCTTTCTCTAAAGTACTCCAGACCGAATTTCAGCCATGGCGACTAATCTCAGCGGAGACCAGCCTTCTGCGCTGGAGATCTTATAGTGCACAAGTGTGTGCGCAGACACAGGAGCACTCTATCTTCCCTCACTCTCACAGTCCGATGGGATGGCAATCCGACACGACCAGGGAGAGATCAGGCGCAGGACCAACGACTTTAACGTGATTTCCGAGACACGTGGGTATAATACCGCCAACCTCAAAATTCTGGGCGGTTACTAAGAAATTCTCAATGGGAAAACTCAATAACACTTACGAACACAGGACCCTACGCTCAGCAATCGCGCTTGCGACCACGAGACCAGCACGAGTTAATATACTAGGTATCTAGACAGGAGAAGTCGCCTAGTAAAGCCAGATTTTGAAACTAGGCTAAGCCAGCAAGAATAATCTTATTAGTTCTCAATCCCTTCCGTAGATAAACTATTTATGTTAAACTCACCGAGCCTCTGAGCGAAACAGGCGATATTTCGGCTAGATACATGGGCGCTAAGCCCGCGTTCAAACCGCTGTTCACACCGATTATTAATCTGAAACAATACAGTGTTTGTGTAAGGGGAGTACCTACCTACAGTACCCGGCGATAAATATTGCACATCAACTTTGGAAAGAGACAATCGGCTAATTTCGGCTTCGTAGAGCGTTATCTCTGTCGCACGAAATACAAACAGTCCGGTATCTATTAGGAGCTGTTAAAACAATTATGATTTGCTTATTTTTATAATTATTTTTATTCTTTGTATAAAATCGATAGGATCGAATAGGTCGATGTGCAATATTTATCGCCGGGTACTGTAATTTGTCTGTACGAGGTGAGTAGTTTATTAGCCGTAGTAACGCGATAGTCTGATATTTAATAAAGAGAGGCTTCAAATAACGATGTCCTGCTGGTAATATTAAGCAAATTGCCTAGTTTGATGATGGTTGGTAAAAGGAATTCGAACATTGCCGAGTACCATAATACTTACTTTATTAATTAACAGAATCTTCGAAAAAAGAATGACGAATGGAAATGTAATTAAATGTAGGTATGTCGAATGTCGCGAGGAAAGTTTTTTTTATTTTTTTTAACCGACTTCAAAAAAGGAGGAGGTTCTCAATTAGGCTGTATTTTTTTTTAATACTGAATGGGCCCGCTTTTGACCTTGATCACGCGTGATAGAAAGCGATGGATAAGGTCTATAAGATGGAACGAGCGTGTCCAGAAGATGCCTAAGACACTGGAGGTCCCACGCATCGACGAAACACAGCAGGCTGCTCTGGTGGGAGGGTGGTCGCAAACCAGGTAAAAAGGTACATTCAAGTACAGACGCCAGCACATCAAGCTACTACAATCTGTCAAATTTCCTTAATCGATTTTCAACTTTATCGCTAAAGCATAAGGTTCAATGTTAATTGGGATAATTTGACAGTTTCGGGTAACATGATGTGCTGGCGTCTGTACATTGCTGGTACCTACATTCCTTTCATAATAACATTCATTTCTGTAACGATACACCCGTCATTCCGTTCCCGTCACCTACACGGCGGTTTAGAGTATGAATGAGTCAAACTCAAACTCAAAGCATTTATTTCAATTAAACCATTTACAGGCACTTTTGAATTGTCAAGAAGTCGGTCAGTCAGAAAATATGAAGCTAGTTGCCCATTCCAGTGATTGACGGAAAGACCTAATAAACGATGGATGGACTGTGAGAAAGATGATTTGGCTGGAAGGGAGTGACTACCAAGAGGACGACTAATAAAACCTAACCTAACCTATTTTGATAACTTGTATAATAATTATTGTGTTTGCATGCCAACAAGGCAGAATGTACACGGTTCTTTATTATGTTATTTACTATCCTATTTGTATGTACCTGCATTCAAAGCAAATAAAGTATATTCTATATTCTAATAGAGAAGAATGGAAGAAAAATATATGTTGCGCTTGCGCCGACCACAAATAAATTGAAAGGACAGGAGAATGTTGATGATGATAAATAACAAAATCAAGTAGCGGGTGTAAGCATAAATTGTTTTGTTTTGATTCACTGCACTTGTGATTTTTTTTTGAAGTGAAAACTTCTTTAGCGGCGCTGTGTACTTTTTTTGGAATGGGTAAAAACTTCTAAATTCGCGTCAGGTCACGTGACCCTGATCGTAAGATTCGTAAGACGTAAAACCGTAGACAGAGAATACTATAGACGCCTGCAAAGCGTGTCGCAGAAAGAGACAAAACAAAAATACGTCACATATTTAGGGTTACCGTGTGAGGAAAAATTTACCCCACATTTTGTGAAAGTGGAAAACAAGAGAAAGCTCGAGTGACTGATAAATCGATTATCATCGGTATAAGCATGTGATGTATGGAAGAAGACATGCTCCTGAACTCAAATAAATTGCGTTAAGAGCAGGAGAGAGTGACGATGTATGATGATGATGTGATTCTAAATACCTGCCATTAGATGATAGTAGTATCTGGCTTTGTGAGTAAATAATACAACAAATTTATTTTAAATTAGCTTTATTAATTAGATTTATTGCCCTTTAAATAAAACAAGCTTCGTATAAATGTTTCAAATTTTTTTTTCTTCTTTTTTTAACATTTTTTTATCAAAATGTTTGCTGCAAATTTTTGATGACGGTTTTGGTGTCCAATCTGTTCGTCCTGTCGCTGTTTCCGACGTAAATCACCACCTTCAGGAAAACTGCAACAAGCCATTAATCTTTCAGATATAATGAACTCGCTGCGCCCTGCGATTTTACGCGCATGTGTCTCGGTTCCGTGAGAATATTGCGATAAAAAATAACCTAAGTCCTAACCCAGGTCATAGTTTACCGATATGCCAAATTTAATCCAAATCCGTTCAACCGTTTTAGCGTGAAAGCGTAACAAACAAACCAACAAATAAACTTACTTTCGTATCTATAATATTAGATAGAATTAGGATACACACTGCAGAATACAGATTTCCCATAAAAGTGGGTAATAATTTATGGAAAGTTGGTAGCACCAAAATTCTTAAGTCAGAACTTAATAATTGTTAATTTTGTGCTTTTTATCGATGAATTTACGTCTAGGGTACATTATACTTAATGTATGAACACAGTAAAAAGTTATTGATAGCCTAGTTACTGATAAAAAGTGCTATACTTACGAATGAAAGGACAAGTCTGGCATTTTCGTTCCACTATCACTTTTACACCTTAAAACGCTACACCGCACCATGTTTCTTATTTTAAATGATTGAAATATTAAGTCTAAATTGTTCATAACATAAATTAATAAACATAAAGCACATAAAAACTGAATTTTACAAGAAGACGATAACTATCTGCACGATAACTGTCAAACTTTGTTTATCAAAGTACTATGCTAACCTTCAAAATCGTGGCACGCGACGTGGAACAAAAAATCTCATCGTTCTGTCTCATTTCTTTACACGATATCGGCGTAATTTGCTCTTTTTCTTGTGTGAATGTGACAAAAGACATCAATTTGTCTATAGTATTCTCTGTCTACGCGTAAAACGAAAGACGCGCGTTGTTGAGGACAGCGCCATCTATGCACATCGGGAAGAACTACGAGGGCCTCGCGTAGTAACTACGTAGTTCATCCAACAACGACGAGATGGCGCTGAACCACGGATATATAACTGACGACGAGCTCCATGGGCTTGCTTCTCTTACCACTGCCGCGACCAACACCACGAACTGAAGTCTATCCTGTGTGCTTATTTGTAAATCTGAATAAATTCCTTTCACGAGAAGAATAAACCAGTCACTTTGGTCATCATACCTGATTTGCAAAAAACCCTATAAAATAAGGAACACACCTTAACACGCGTGTTTTGTTTATAAGACGATTCACAAAATACACTCGTAATTGTTCAAGTTTTCACTTCTGTCGGCACTACGGGAGTGCCAGTTTTTTTTTTTCTGGATGGGAAGTCATCAAATGACCCCTCCCGCTCAGCGGAAGGGAGTCAGACTCTTACTGACTAAAACCCACCCCGTGTTCCTTCCTTAGCCCTTTATGTTCCGGGCCAGCGGTAACCCTTTCGGACCTTTCTTTTGGTTATCAACATAATCAGTCTATAATGTTCCCACTGCTGGGACACAAGCCTCCTCTCAGTGAGAGGGAGTGGGCCGTAATCCACCACGCGGACCCAGTGCGGGTTTTGGTGGATGTCACATGTCTTCGAATTTTTGGTTCTAGGACATGCCGGTTTCCTCACGATGTTTTCCTTCACCGTTTTGAGAGCGGTGGTGATGAAATAATTCACACAAAGTGGGTTTGACCCACTGCCCAGTCAACACATAAGCCAGATAGTAGCGAAAATATACCACAATAAGCAGTGTCAAGCTTTATTACTTTTGTATTACAGCTGATGTTATGGGTTTATTTTGAATAAGAGAGTTCTTAAATTAAAATAATGTTGTAAGCTTACTAAATTCTGTATAAAGCTCGCGGTATTTTTTTAAGCTGAATAGTAATCAAGAGTAGAATCTGCTAAACAAGCGATATTCAAATAAAAGTAATTGAATCAGCTATTATCTGCACAGTAGCTGAAGTTTTTGCATTGTCCTGTATAACATATTTAAGCAAAGCAGTTAAACAGCAAAACGCTGAATATTAGACGAAACATTTTCTTTAAGCTGCATAGTGTACGAAATGGTACTAATTTATTCAGATGCTGAATATTTTAGATTTTTTCTTCTTTACACAGCTGACTTCTGCATAATTGAAAATAAACTCCTTGTTTTACCTAACTTATAGCGCTATAAGCGTACAATTGTCTTTATGTTCAGCTTAAAACAATATCAGTTACAAATGTGGGTATCTTAAGCAGCAAATAACTGATTAGTTGAAGATATCGTATGTTTAAATATTCAAATATTCATGGATTTATTTTCTATAAAAAAGAACCCTAAAAAGCTGAATAAGAGTATACTGCATTATGTAATTTAAGATCTTTCTCTGAGAAATGTATAATTATTGTATTTTAAACCAAATAATTTCTGGATATGTAGTCGTATGTGAACTATTATGCAGAAATAAGCAAAATAATCATTGAAATAGACACTTTTATTCAAATTGGCTGTCCGCCATTAACTAACGTTCGACATAACCTCTTTTTATAAAAATCCTCAACATTTATCTTATGAAACACTTTGTTTAGTGAGTAGGAAACATAAGCAGTTATACAAAATTTGACTCTTATTATTTGCTGGGTCTGAAATTTGATAAAAAGTAAAGATAATTTAATTTCAATATTATTTCACATTTGTTTATCTTTTAAACTGTAGCTTTATCTTAAGGCGCTCAAAAAATTTACAATAATCATATTGATAATTCACAGTAAAGTGCCATGCGTTTATATAATTCGCCTTAAACTTATCTACTTAAAATGTATGAAACAATTTACTTAGGTACCAAATTTTTGAAGACATACAATTTTTTGAACTAAGTAACACAAAATAATTTCGTCACAATAAAAAATACATTTATACTTTTTTTACTTGCATAATTTCTTTGTAAAACTACTCCTGAGATCGGAATTTTGAATATCATTTGAATATCTAAACTCACAAATTAACAACTGCATAAAATATGTATAATTTCTGGACTAAAGAAAAATCAGAATTTATGCAGAAGATATTCAGTGTGTTGTACATTTATTCAGCTGCTATGTGGCTATTGATCAAATGTTATCCAAATTGAAGCAAGATATTTTGTGCCCAAATTGCTTGAATATCATCTGTATAAGCGCTTACACAGAAGTTATACAAATACTTTATCCAGCTTAAAGTCAAAAGAATTGCTTTTACGCAAAATTTATTCAGCTAATCTGTGTTGACTGGGTGGGTTTGAACCTACGACCTACAGTAGAACTCGTACGTCGCGGCCGTGACCACTGGGTCACCACTGCTCATGATGGTTGTTTAATATAGTTATAGGTTTTCAAGTCTTTTTTTAACTAAAACCCTCTTTATGAAATAAGGAAGTGGTGAAGTAATAACCAGGTTTTCTCTTGTCTTACCTTCCTAAAATAAGCATCTCAGCGGAATTGGCAGCTTTTGCGAGGCCCTCCAATAACGCCGCTATAAACACCAGTACGTTGTTCCATAGTAGACCGCCTTTTCTGCCCAACCTGAAATAAATAGAAAACTTGAACTTTCCTGCGCACACAGCGCCGCCTAACGTTTTTGACATGGATCAGATCAAACAGTTCCCCGCCATATCTCACCACAAAACTTAACGACTCCACAAAAATTGTCGTGAAACACTGCAATCAAGTGATATTCAAGACAAATTGTGTGTGTCATCAACCCATACTCATCCAAATCAACAAGAAACAAGAATTGTGGCGCCCCACAGCATAAAATCATCAGGTGATCGGCAGGGGCGGATCTTGAATTTGTGGGGCCCTGGGCTAATAATGCTTAGGGGCCCTACCTAATTACTCAACCAATTGCCATTTTAATATGATCCGATTTTTTTTAATTCTAGATAATTTTTATTATTGACAATATCGTCTATTGTTTTCAGTTCGGTTGGGGGCCCTGGGCTGCAGCCCAAAAAGCCTTTAAGTAGATCCGCCCCTGGTGATCGGAGCCTGCCGGCTCTCTTCAGCGAGCATCGGTGAGTCCCTTCTACCTTTCCCATCATTAGATACAGTCCACTTGCCCATCAAATAGAATCATCCTTTAACACTTGATAAGTGAGTCGTAATTATATTATCAATAATCAACGCGCAGTCCATTGCTGGATATAGGACTCTCTCAAGCTGCACCATAACACCCTGTCCACCGCCTTCCGCATCCAGTCTATCCCAGCCACCTTTTTAAGTTCGTCGGTCCATTGACCTGGAGGGCGTCCATACTACGCTTGTCGTTACGCGGTCTCCACTCCAGTTAGTGTCATCTTGTACTCACCTGTCAGCCACGACTCCAGTGATGATGCCCCCAATCATGCCCCCCACGCAGTATATCGCGACAGCTATAGACATCACTGTCGTCACTTTAGGGTCGTCCACAGCCGCCAGTGACATGTTGGTGCCGGTGAGGGTTTCTTTTTGCAGCCATTCTGACATTACCTGGAAATAATTATAGAAAGATTGAGTATGTCGCAGCTATAAGCTCATTTATTAAGGAGGTACACCAACAGCTTCTATGTATAATATATCTTAAGTACAGACGCTAGCATATCACGCTACTCGAAAATGTCAAATATTCCAATCAATTTTGAACCTTATGCTTTAGAAATAAAGTAGAAAATATTTTAAAGAAATTTGACAGATTGTAGTAGCTTGATGTGCTGGCGTCTGTACTATAAGATCACAATAGCCTCGGTCTGACATAGTCGCCAATTATAGGTTTACCAGCAATCTCAGTAATAAATGATCACACGTAATGATAGCAAAACTCAAGGCTAGAACTTAAAAATTATGGCAAAATACTATTTTTAAACTAACAAAAAGTAAAATAAAAAGACGAATTTAACATTGCAATTTTGCACACTTAATTAGGAATAAGAAAGCTAAGCTAGGCTAAGAAAACTAAAGAATATAATAGAAATGAGATCATAATGGAAACTATAGCTTTACTGCTTGACTGAGATGGTGACTGAGATAGCTGTGCGGTGATATCTCGTGAGAGCTGTTATTCTCCCGTTAACTCCAAAGAATGATGATTTCATAAAACAGTTATTCTTTGGACTTACGTGGTCTTAGAGAGTTGTGTTGATGACTTTAATGATTATAATTCTGTAAATACGTACGTTAGTACTTATATCTCGATGGTAAATACATATTTGTTACGGCCGCGAATCATATTTTGATCGACGTACAACTTAATACTGACCAGCAAATTGCAAAAAACGTAAGGAAATTTGAATTTCGCGGTCTACCACTATCCATTCACCTAATGGATAGTGGTAGACCGCGAAATTCAAATTTTCTTACGTTTTTTGCAATTTGCAGGTCAGTGAATGGATAGTGGTAGACCGCGAAATTCAAATTTCCTTACGTTTTTTGCAATTTGCTGGTCAGTGTCAGATTGTATCTTGATCAAAATATGATTCGCGACGATAACAGGTACATATTTAGGGAATTATAATCATTAGAATCATTAATATAATCTTTCTAAGTTAGATTTCTACCACCAACCACCATTCTCTTATGGAAAAGTGTTAGTGGTAGAAATCTAACTTAGAAAGATGTATTATTGATTCTAATGATTATACTTCTCTAAATATGTACCTGCTATTGTCGCGAATCATATTTTGATCAAGATACAACCTGACATTGACCTGCAAATTGCAAAAAACGTAAGAAAATTTGGATTTCGCGGTCTCAACTACCCATTCACCTTAAGCACATTTAAATAAACTAACACCTAGAAGTGTCACCTTATTTGTAAGTCGTAATCTCGAATGCTCCTCGACTCACAACTCGGTCGAGGAGACCTCGAGTAATGGCTCGAAAGGCCCTCAAAATCGTCGAACAAGTCGAGGTCACACATTCCGAGGAAGACTAAATGTAGACTAGATTCAGAGAATAGAAGGGGAAGCGCCAGGGTAGCCCGCGACTTCAAATTTTCTTTTGTTTTTTTGCAATTTGCAAGTCAATAGTGTCAGGTACTCAGGTTATATAAGTTAAATAAAATATGATTCGCAAATTGCAAAAAGGAACCGGCGAAGTGTGAGTCGGACTCGCACACAAAGGGTTCTGTACTATAAGGCATAAAACGCCGAATAAAATTTTAACTATATAAAGGCTCTAGGGCCTCATCAGCGATATTAATTGGTAAAGGCTCTAGGGCCTCATCAGCGATATTAATTGGCTCCATAGTTTTAAGCTTTGATTCGCAAGTAGGCGTGGATCGTCGAGCGAAGAAAGTAGACACTCCTTACAAATCAAATCACTTTATTTCGACACTTCAGTTTAATCTAAGTAATAATTACCACTTTGAACATTAATTCGAACTATAACAATTTACACAATTATTATTCAGACACTCCACCGAACGCGTAGCGCGCACTTGTGATGTCGACCGAGGCTTAATTCCAACTGACTGTCTCAGTGCTCGACTTGTACCCACTAGCGCTCGGTGTTGCGTCAGAGTGACCGGAACAGGCACTCTAAGCTAGTAACGCCATCTATGCCATCTAACAAACACTAACTTAAACGGAAGCGCCGTCACGGCCAGACTGACATGCGCACGTCCTCGTGCGCTCCTTTCTTATTAAATCGCTGCTCTCCGATTAATCTGTAAAGAGAAAACTGGTAGTTACATTACTCTTTCATATACGCTCGTCCATCACTGACCCCTTAACAACATTTTATATCTCATAAACTCAACTCCTATGAGCTGACCCGGATAACGGAAATAGGCGTCTCTACGACCAGATATCTCTACATTCAGATAACATGGACCGTACAACTTTTTAGCGTCTCTTTGCTATCTTTTAAGCCACATCCCAATTTCAAACTATTAAGAGCTGACCCGGACAACTGAAAAAGGCGTCCCTACGACCAGTTATCTCTCCAGAAAACATGGACCGGACAACCCCACAGCGTCCCTTCGATCACTCTTAAGTCTCACCCCGATCTCATATCCTCAATTTCAAACTATTAAGAGCTGACCCGGACAACTGAAAAGGCGTCCCTTCGACCAGTTATCTCTCCAGAAAACTTGAACCGGACAACCCTACAGCGTCCCTTCGATCACTCTTAAGTCTCACCCCGATCTCATAGCCTCTCAGACTAGAGATCGGTTTAATAATACGATCCGGAACATCGGCCTGCGTAAGCCAGTTCCTTAGATCACCCAACAGCCCGTTTCTGTATCACTACGCGCACTCTAGGACATCGACCCGCATGAGTCAGTCCCTTACATAACCCCCGATCCGGAACATCGGCCTGCGTGAGCCAGTTCCTTAGATCACCCAACAGCCCGTTACTGTATCACTACGCGCACTCTAGGACATCGACCCGCATGAGTCAGTCCCTTACATAACCCCCTTAAATAGTTAAGTGAAATTAATAGCCATATTACCTTAGGACTACAATTCTTCAGTTTCAGAGGCAGAGAGGGTTTCAGAGCTGGCGGTTAAGGTGCGTGAACTACAAATTGACAAGGTATCACTGTCATCACTCACGCACTCCACTCTCTGATCGCGTTCCGCCGTCTCGGCCTCCTCTAAGTTATTAGTGAAGGTGGTAGCTATATCTAATAAGCCTTCATAGCCCCCGGATAACGCACGCAGATTTTCATGGCTATATTTGTACAAGAACATCGTTATCTAATAAGTCCCTACCTATAATTACCGCTTCTGTAATCAAGTTATCAGATACTACATGGAACAAAAGGGACACCGTAATGTTTTGAATTTTAATATGACTAAGTAACTGCGATTCACATTTAACATTTTCTTTGCCTATGCCTATAAGAAAAACTAGATCATGGCGCATAGTACCCGGGAACTTATTAACAAAGCTAAAAGTTACAAGCGAACAAGCGGATCCACTAACAAGAGAAAAGAAACGAGCTCACCAGATGATGTGGTCATGTTACTCCTTGCCGATTTGAGCCCGCAGCCCGCACCTCCTTAACCGCAGCAGTCGCTGCTCCTCCACATCCTTTTCGGTCTGGACACGAAGATGCAACGTGTCCCGGCTGTCCACTCACGTAGCTGGTGATACGGCTTCTATCTTGACTCTTCGATGCTGATACTTGACTCGAAGTCTTCACTCGGGTTGAAGGATCATCTTGTCGTTTGCGACAATCCATTGATTTGTGGCCTGGCACACCACAACGATGGCATGTGCCGCTGAAGTATTGAAGCTCGATGTCTGCGGTTGAATGGTGGCCAGTAGTCGAGAAAGTAAATTCTCCATATTTTGCAACAGATTTGAATTTCGTGGGTACTCGTCATCGTTCTGTCTATTTTCTTCATATCCCACTTCTGATAAAGGCTCTAGGGCCTCATCAGCGATATTAATTGGTAAAGGCTCTAGGGCCTCATCAGCGATATTAATTCGCTCCATAGTTTTAAGCTTTGATTCGCAAGTAGGCGTGGATCGTCGAGCGAAGAAAGTAGACACTCCTTACAAATCAAATCACTTTATTTCGACACTTCAGTTTAATCTAAGTAATAATTACCACTTTGAACATTAATTCGAACTATAACAATTTACACAATTATTATTCAGACACTCCACCGAACGCGTAGCGCGCACTTGTGATGTCGACCGAGGCTTAATTCCAACTGACTGTCTCAGTGCTCGACTTGTACCCACTAGCGCTCGGTGTTGCGTCAGAGTGACCGGAACAGGCACTCTAAGCTAGTAACGCCATCTATGCCATCTAACAAACACTAACTTAAACGGAAGCGCCGTCATATATTTTATTTTTATTATTTGTTGATAAAGCAGCAACAGAAATACATCACCTGTGAAAATTTCAACTGTCTAGCTATCACGGTTCATGAGATACAGCCTGGTGACAGACATACAGACGGACGGACAGTGGAGTCTTAGTAATAAAGTCCCGTTTTACCCTTTGGGTACGAAACCCTAAAAAGCAAGAAAATTTGAATTTCGAAGGCTACCTATCGCATCTCCTTTTATTTGCAGTCTGCATGGAATTTATTTACTCTATTATACAATCCGTTTGCTATCTATATTGTACATACTAACTATTCAATTCACTATACACGTAGACAGTGAAACTACTATACATTAAAATGAATGAATGATTACAGGCGCTGTTGGTAAACATTATTTTGTGAAATGTATAAAAAAAAAATTGCCACTCCAGGAGTGCTGACAGAAGTGAAAACAAAACACAGAATAGGTACTTTGCCATCACTCACGGACATATCGGATACATTAAAACAGAGTCCATCCCGAGGATAGCCGAACACATCCAAAGCGGTGTCGGTTACGGTAACAGTGGCGCGAGTTCAATTGTTTTTTCCCATCTCTAAAAATGTCCAACGCGCCTAGAAGTTTTCACATCAGCAAGATAGTGGCGTTAGTTCAGATTTTGGCCACGTGCCAAAAGATCCTTGTACAGCTTTAGAAGTCTGTCTGTAGGCGAGCGCATTATTAGCCTCCCTCTAGTGACGCTACTGCACTTACCTAAAAAATAGTTTAAAACAGTGTGCTACTGTCTATTGAACCAGAAATACACTATATTGAATAAGGACTCTAGTACTACATACTAATTCCATAATATTTTCTATGTAGTCTGTGTATTTTTAACACGCTTTTATTAGCTTCATTCTAAGTTTGAAGTTTAAGTTGTATTCCGAGTAGAATGTAAACAAACAGTCAAATTAATATTTTATTAAGTACAACTTGTAGTATTGTGTTCTGTGTAGTGGACATCAAGTTTATTAACTGTTCAGTGATTGTGTTCACTTCACTTGAACCAAAAAATCCCATGTATGTCCTATGCAAAAAAATGGTGTTGGTGATACTTAAACGGATGGCTTGGGAACACATTTCTTTAGCATTGTTTCACTATCACCAGAGTCGTGTCGCTCGTAGTTTTGTGTTTATTTGCTCGAAATGAGTGGAAGATATAAAAACGAACATGAAAATATTCTTCTTCAAGAGTTGATATTAAAATATGAATTAAACTCTGCAAACCTAACAGCTAAAAAAGCTGCATGGGCTCGCCTAACTGAGGATTACAATAGCATTGAAACACATTCAAAAGTAAGTTCGAGTGCAGATCAAAAGTATTTCTTTCTCTCGAGGGGCCTGTGGCTAAGTAAACGGGTCGATCGATCAGGTTAAGCTACGCTTGTCGCGGTTGGTACGTAGTGACCATCTTTACATACCAAGACCCCTCGGTGCCTCGGAAAGCACGTTAAGCCGTTGGTCCCGGCTGTCATTCGTGGATCTTTGACAGTCAGTTTTACGGGTCGTCAGAAGACCGAAACTGACAACCAGTCTTACCAAGGGGTTTCGTATTACCCAGTAACTGGGTTGTGGAGGTCAGATAGGCAATCGCTCCATGTAAAATACTGGAACTCCGCTGCATCTGGTTAGACTGGAAGCCGACCCCAACATAGGAAAAGGCTAGACAGATGATACCATACATAAACTCACGCCTTCTTTCCATGGGGGCAGGCATAAACTACAGAATGCCACCTGCCACGACTCTTACATACTCCTCTTGCTTTGTTTATAAATCTGGTCACATTGCACGCCGCACTATGGGACAGAACCGTGCGTACCGTCTCAAAAATCTGTAACTTTTATGTTAATTGAAATAAATAGCTCAAATTTGGCACGTAGTATCTCGAATGTATATACAATCTAATTATTAAACATTTTTTGTCAAATGTTGAATTAAAAATATTTAAAAAATAAAACAAAAATAGAAATGTATTTTTTAAATATTAAACCATAGTTTGTTTAGCTTATTCAATTACAATTTTACAGTTTTATGATATTACCAGTATATAATATATTTTTTATTATATATAAATCTAAAATTCAATTAAATAACAAATATAATATAATAATTAATTCCAAAAACATATATTTTTTAATTAATGTAATACCTACTTCTACTTAAATATCTAAAAGGTTCTTGGCTTCGTCTAACAATTCCTTGGAAATAGTCATTGATAGTTTTCTGATACTTGATAGATAAGGTACGTAGATAATTAATAATTAAATGTAAAATTGATGATCATATTTGTACGCCAAATGGCAAAACATAGAGCGCATATGAAAATGTAACACCTGTTTGTAACCACCTATGTTAACAAATAAAGAATCTGAATCTGAATCTGAAGGATGTGAAATTGGAGACCATGAAATACTTCTTGATTCGTTGCTGATCTAGAGCATTTTCTTGCGTGATACAATCTGACTTTTTTGTAATCTTTATTTCGAGATTCTAGGGCATCTTCAGATAAATTACCTATAGGCAGAACAGTAAAATGTCTAATTACCTATACTAAATTATTGAAGAATTAGAGGTTTTTTTTGAAATATTTTGTATTTCCCCCCATCTGGGATTTTTCGATTTATTTCAAGGGAGGCAGATTCGGGCAGAATTTTTTTTTGCCCTGACTTCTGTATAAGTTGCTCTATGTAACACTACCAAAATTACGTCATGGGTAGACACGGCTAACTGTCAAAAGTCTATTTGAAGTTTCTAATAAGGTTAAAATATTAGGCCCCGAAATAAAAATTCTATACCTTTCCAGTTTTCACAAAAAGCTTCACTTCTCCAAATTATTCATTTCGCTTGGTTTAACCCCACACACTGTACACACAGCTCCAGAACTTGTGTCAGTTAAAACTTGTGTAACTTTTCCATCCACCATAGTTAGGAATAGCTCGTGCCTTATTTCAATGACCTGTTCATCCTTGTGTATCTTTGAAGTTCGCAAATTTTCAATTTGACCCCTAATATCACTAACCACTGATCGGGTTTTCTCGGGGGCTTTTTTAGCAAATTCCATCAGGATTGGTCGACAATAACGAATAGAAGAACAAGCCGGGTTTTTCCAAATAACTTCATTCGTTTCTGCGTCAGTCAGCTTTATCGGTATAACAAAGACGCTATAAATAAATTTGCATCTGAGACTAAGTCCCTCTCATCTGTTAAAACTTGTTTATACTCACTTGGTCCCGATGAACCATCACATCCCCACTTGGTAAATTAACCACCATTTCCTCCCTACATGAGAAACTTCTAATTTACACAGTGACAATAAAACATTAACCACATCTGTCTTAAAGATAAAAAAAAAATAAGATATTACCTAGTACTCCCATCTTACCTAAATTTTTTGTAAATAGATAATATTATTGAAGAAAAAGAGGTCAAAAGTAATCTAATTGTTCAAAAATCTCATCAATCACAACTTAAAATATTTTTTGAAATATTTTGTATTTTCCCCCATCTGGGATTTTTCGATTTATTTCAAGGGGGGCAGATTCGGGCAGAATTTTTTTTTTGCTCTGACTTTTGTATAAGTTGCTCTATGTAACACTACCAAAATTACGTCATGGGTAGACACGGCTAACTGTCAAAAGTCTATTTGAAGTTTCTAATAAGGTTAAAATATTAGGCCCCGAAATAAAAATTCTATACCTTTCCAGTTTTCACAAAAAGCTTAACTTAAATTATTTTTAATTAGAGTACTTCCTAACGATTCTAACCATATATCACACTTACACATTTGCTGTGAAATTAATGAAAATATGACCATGCGAACTGGAGGAATTGTGTTCTACATAATTCTCATAATTTTAACCGTCAACTTGCAAGCCTTAGTCTAATAGTAAAAAATTAGAAATAATAGATTTAAACTACTACATAATATACATTGGACATTTAATTAAACGTGTGCATTAACGAAATATTCAATATCGAACATTATGAAAACCTATTTTTGAGACGGTACGCACGGTTCGGTCCCATAGTGCGCCGGCAAGCACTACACAGCTGATCTTTCTGACCAACATCACACTAATATTATAAAAGCGGAAGTTTGTGAGTGTGTTTGTATGTTTGTTACTTCTTCACACACAAATGGCGGTGATTTTGATAAAATTTGGTATGGAGGTAGCTGACACCCTGGATTAACATATAGGATACTTTTGTCCCGATATTCCCATGGGTTTGAAACTTATGCAGGTGAAACCGCAGTGCGCAGCTAGTCACCAATAGGTGCAGCGCAGACGGCACACTTTTTGTGCGATCGAGTCTGCAGCGAACAAAAAGTCTGCATGGCGCGCAAAAAGTCGGTCGCGGATTTTTCACAGACTCAACGCACACGACGCACATCTTTCTTCATCCCACATTTTTCTTTTTAAATGTCTATTATGATATTCTGCCTTAGAAGTATCATAAAGTGCTGGTCTGTTTTGTATTTCTTTAATTAACATCGTTACATCGACCTCTGGCGCCATGATAATAGATCGCGTGCGTTACGTCCACCCTTAGCAAATGCAGATTGCCGACTAAAGTGTGCGCCGTCTGCGTTAGCGTGCGTTGAAGCAAACATTCAATTTTTGAAGTGAAAACTTCTTTAGCGGCGCACGGTATTTCGCCTAGAACATGCTAGGTGGACAAAATTCATGTTTTCATTTCCAGGAAATCTTAATTGCGTAACACAAACAACACCCCCAAACTCCAAATTCCGAGAAAAAATTGTTTTTCAAATGCTTAACTGATGAGTCATAGAGTCGAGAAGTCAGGTAATGAGTTTAATGCAAGCGTTCCGGTCGATCAGTTGCAATTTAGCGACACTTTTGTGCACATCTCATAGTGGTTTATAGTGATATTGTGAAAGTTTTTTGTGATGGATATTAATACTGAGGGTATGTACTATTATTTAATATAATTTTTTTATCAGAATCTATTAAAATTAATTTTTAGCATTTTTTTTACTTAATGCATAAATTTTAGCGTAATTTTTTTCATAAAGAAAACTTTGAACGTTCAGGAAATACCTTTATTCGCCTCTATTCAGGCTAGTTTTTAGATATATTGTAGGTCTAACTGTGTAGTTAGTAAAAAGACACATATTGTTCAGCACACTTCAGTACAACATATTTTTTTTTTTTTTTTTCAGAACACGTTTACTCTATTTCAAGGGTAGCCTTTTTCGAAGAGTGGTTGAAATACACGAAGAATGATAAAAATTCGCGTATTTATGACTATCTTTCTTCAAAATTTCACTTTGGTGACATTACTGAAAGCAGCCAAAAAGAAATAAAGTTGAAAATATCCAACTTTTCTACTAAGATTGGAGCCAAATGGTTGGCTTCGGGAAAATCGAAGGAGCGTTTTTTAATTAAAAATAAGAATTGGCTGGATGAAGGAGACATACTGTTTACTGCGAGTTCTTTAGCCCCACAACCTTCGACATCGAGTGAGGCTGTTACATCTGCAGGAAGACCTCGCAAAGATTTCGAGGAATCGTCATTTAAGACGAAGAAACGTCGAGTCGTGGATCTCGTAGAATCTCGAAGTGCCAGTGAATTAGTGACTGCTGCCGAAATTGCTGTGCGTTCAGTAGGGCAAAGAAAAGTTGCCAATTTGATTAGAGACATTAGTGAGAGCCCAGAGAATATTATTAAGTCACAAAATACCAGTTCCGTTAATCCTAGGCAGTTAAGTAGTGACGAAGCCTTAGCATACTATATAGATTCTAAATCAACAACACATGCTTACAAACAAACTAGGAAGTGGTCCATAATGGCAGGACATAATGTGTTTCCGTCATATTTGAGTGTAGTAAAATCCAAACAGGCCTGTTACCCTGCAGAAGAGCATATTGCTATAACTGAAACTCGTGCTGAAATAAATTTGCAAGCCTTATTAAATAAAACAGTGGAACGTCTAGTATTAGCACAGAATGAAGTTATCAGCAGTGTCCTCCCAACAAGTTCAACGTTTACACTTGTTAGTAAATGGGGATGTGATGGAAGTTCTGGGCACAGCACATACAAACAGAAATTCGAGAACACTGAAGATACGGACGAATTTCTTTTCGTATTTTCTTTCGTTCCCCTTAAGTTATATGATGGGTCCAAAATTATTTGGCAAAATCCTCGGCCTTCGTCAACTATGTATTGTCGCCCAATCAAATTTATATTTGCTAAGGAAACGAACGACTTCACGTTAGCGGAGACAAATAGATTGTTGGAAGAAATTAATGCTCTTCTTCCAACACTTATCAACTTTGGTGATTCTCAAATCTCTGTGAAACACGAACTTCTTCTGACAATGACAGACGGAAAGGTATGTAACGCCTTAACGGAAACTCGTTCATCTCAAAAGTGTTTCATCTGTGGTGCCACCCCCAAGACGATGAACGATGACCCCGCGAATTTTAACAGCAATCAAGAACATTTTGGCTTTGGTTTATCTACACTTCATGCTTGGATTCGTTGCTTTGAATGCCTTTTACATATCAGCTACAAGTTGAATATTAAGAAATGGCAGGCTAGAAGCGACGAAAACAAAGCAGATATCAAGGTTCGTTCCGACGAAATCAAGATGAAATTCAAAAACGAGATGGGACTCATTGTAGACAAACCAAAGCCAGGATTTGGTTCTTCCAATGATGGAAACACTGCCCGTCGCTTTTTTAAGAATGCTGAGATGAGTGCTCAGATCACAGGGTTGGATGTTACTATTATCAAACAATTTGATGTTATTTTGAGGACATTGTCTTCTGGTTTCGAGATAAACTTAGTTGAATTTAATAAATTTTGTCTTGAAACTAGAAGACATTACCTTAGTCTCTATTCGTGGTACTATATGCCTGCTACTGTACATAAAATATTAGTACACAGTACTGAGGTTATCAAAGCGGCATTGCTTCCAATTGGGCAGCTTTCCGAAGAGGCTCAGGAAGCACGTAACAAAGATTGCCGCAGATTTAGGGAGTACAACACCCGCAAGTGCTCACGTGTTGCCACGAATAGAGACTTGCTGTCCATGTTAATAATAACATCTGACCCTTTGATCAATAGCCTTCGTGAGATTCCCCAAAAAAAAGCCGGAAAAAATATGTGCAGAGGTATTAAAGTTAATTGTAAGCCCGACGACCATAGTAGCATCAAGACCGGAAACGTCATCATATTGTCGCACATTGCCACAAAATGATGACGATGCATCAGAAGATTTTGATGATGATTCTGATGATTATGATGATTAGGTTAAGTCACTATTTAGGTTTAGGTTAGGTTAATTTGTATAGTAGGTATTTATTTATTTAATGCAATTTTGTTGTTTGTATATTATTTTTAAATAAATATTTTCTGTTTTTATATATTTTTTTTGTTTTTTATATCAAAATCATACCAAAAACTATTAATAAATGCCTCAATATGACTACTTATATATAAAAGTATCTTTATATATCATAAAATAATATTGTCCACCTAGCATGTTCAACACGGTACACTGTGCGGCGTTGTACACTTTTTTTGTAATGGGTAAAAAATGTTAAACTCGCGTCAGGACACGTGACCTGATCGAAAATTCGTAAGACGGATGGCCGTAGCCGGTACCGCGCGTGTATTGTTTATACGACGATTAACAAAATACGTAATTGTTCAAGTTTTCACTTCTGTCGGCACTCCTGGAGTGCCACACAGTTTTTTTTCACACACTTTTTGTGCCGAGCGGCGCGGTGCAGTCTGCCCGAATTACACGGATTTTTTGTGCGCCGGACTTTTTGCGCGTCGTGTGCGTTACTGCATATAATTGCATAGGTTCTGTTTTCACAGACTAAAAAGTGCGTCACGGATAGTCTGTCGTCTGCGCTGCACCATAAGGTCTCTATAATCTATGATTATGTCCTATGTCCTTCTAGGGCATTTATGAAGCCTATATGCTACAAAATATGAAGGGCAATAAATTACAATGGGGCCTAAACCCTAAAAAAATACACAAAAAATTACATAAAAATCAGTTAAAACGTTTCAGAGGAGTTCGATAACAGACTCTGTGACACGAGATTTTTATTTATAAGAAGATAACATTTTTTTCTCAGAGAACGGAGGCTCAGCTTAAAAAATGTTGGGAGAATTTGAAAACGCGGCGTAAAAGTGGCCGAGGTCAAGAAAAAAGTAAAGGAATGAAGACGGTGGATGCAAATACAAATTCTAATTTGCCTAGTACCTCCAGTACATACCAAGTTGTGGAAATTTCCGTAGCTGATCAAACTGATTTCAAATTGTTAGAAGTTATTTATAGTGATGCTGATGATACATCCACTGAAGGTAATCATATTTATATTGATAACTATCGGCGGCCCGCGGTTTCATCCGCATAAGTCGCTATACCATGCACATTTCCACGGGATTAAGACTTATGCAGGGTAAATTTCGACCTTTTCTCATACAGATAAGGCGTGACCATTGAGCACCACACAACATTTAACACAGTACAATGCGTGCCACGTAAGAAGAGACTTGACACACCACGTGGTTTGACATGCGCAGTACACGATTTTAGGTATCTTTAGCGGTATGAGGTCTGAGTGCGGGACGGGACCGGACGTCATAGGAGAGAGAAAGAGGCGGGGTCAAGTCTCTTACGTGGCACGCATTGTACCCCATAAAAGATGTATTTAGTATGTTGGCTAATCTGAAAAATAGTTGATGTATTTTATCTTTATTTCTAGTATTTAAATTATGTCTATCGCTTGTTTTATTAAAAAGATGTAGATTTTATCTTACATACATAATATTTTCATAAATGAATTGGCAGGATACCGTCATAATATTAATCCTTTTAAAAAGTTCCCAGAGAGATTCGCGGCGACGTAGATTATAAATGGCTCTGACAGCTCTCTTTTGCAAAATAAAGATGGATTCCATGTCAGCAGCTCGACCCCATAGTTAAATGCCGTACGACATAATGCTGTGAAAGTAGCTAAAATAGACTAAACGCTTTGTACTGTATCTACCACTGCCATTTTCCTGTTTTATTTCTAGGCATAAGTATACAAGGTGGCAAGGACGCGCACCCTGTGACCATTGTGTCAGTACTTGATTCTGAACTCCATCATTTCAGCCGAAAAACGACCACTGCTGGACATAGGTCTCCCCCAAGCACCTCCACTTCGACCGGTTTTGTGCTTCTCGCATCCAACAGGTTCCTGCGGCCTTCACATGGCCTGCGGTCGTCGGTCCACCTTGTGGGAGGGAGGCCTTCCAACGCTACGTCTTCCGGTACGCGGTCGCCATTCCAGAACCTTTCGGCCCCATCGGCCATCTGTTCTGCAAGCAATGTGCCCTGCCCACTGCCATTTAAGTTTGGCAATAGGGTAGTTGACTAAGAAAATATATTTAGTCCATCAGTTAGATTACTAAAAAATATTGTATACGTATTTTTTCTTTTGTCTGGCAAACAAAAAATTACGAAGATACAGCGCTTGGAAATTTCGTATGACGTCACGCCGTGCTACAAATTTTAGCACGTTATTACGTCAAAGCCCCCCACTCCTGAACTTTGATGTGATATATCTTTGTAATTTTTTATCTAATTGATAAAACAAAAAATACGTGTTCAATATTTTTTAATAATCTTACTGAGGGACTAAATCGAATCGATTTATTTTTACCCAGGCAACATCCCTATTCTTCGGGCTATGTCGGTTACCTTGGTTCTCCTGCGGATCTCTTAATTTCCGATTCGATCACGCAGGGAAACTCCAAGCATAGCCCTAAACCCCAATGCGTTAAAAATTTCGTTAAAAAAATTCGCTGTTTCATACATTTTGACCGCGTAGGTATTGCAGTTTTCTATGAAACATAAAATTTTCACGCGAGGTACGCGAGTCTAGAATGATGTGCTGAATTCATAGTTTATTTGTGCGTCCCTGCCACCCTGTATTATCTTTAGAAAAATTAAAAAGTAAGGAGCAGCCAAGGTACTTTTTACCAGTGTCGAATTTATATTTTTTTTTTTTTTGTTTTACCAGAAATGACAGAGGTTCTACTTGATTCTGAGGTGTTACCAGATACACCGCAAGTTCCGTTTACTGCCTGTGAGAGCAGAACACAAGTTTTAAACGAGTCTGTGATAGCAACAGGTAAATGATACCAATACTTACTAATTATTATTATAAATGCGAAAGTGTGTCTGTCTGTTTGTTACCTCTTCACTCTTAAACCGCTGAACCGATTTAGATGAAATTTGGTATAGAGATAGTTTGAGTCCGGGGAAAGGACAAAGGATAGTTTTAATCCAGATATTCCTACGGTATCGACACTTATGCGGGTGAAACCGCAGGACACAGCTAGTACCTCTTATATGTCCAAGATAAACTTGAAAGAACATATGAATTTGCATGGAGGGTGATGAAACCGTTGCGCATGTGCTCTTTGAATACATAGGCGTCACCCAGATTAGGTCAGAAACTCTCAGGACACCCAGATCTTACACAGATGTTCTCAACAGACCTGAAGGCCAATTCTCGTAATTTAAAACGTTCAAAATCTAGTCGCAGTCTCATCTCAGCGACAGAGAAATGTCAAAAACTTGTCAAAATGTAGGGAAATTTGAAGTATTTTTTGACAGATTGAGACTGAGATCAGACTGTGAACGTTGTTAAAATTAGTAGAATTGCCCCTCAGGAGACTTAATCAGTTTCTGGAGGAAGGTGGGCTCGTTGGAATAACCACCGTTATCTCCATGGCCCACGCACAATGGTTCACTTGAAGGACTAAGAGCGGAAACCAAACCCATAGAACATAGAAGTACATATGAATTGAAAGACACATTTGTGCTTGTCCGGATTTTAAACCAGAACCTGCAGTGCGATTCTGTAACCATCTCACCGTGAAAACTTAGGTGAAGTGAGCGTGGAGTGAACAGTCAGTGTCATCTTACCAGATACTAGGGATTGACCAAGCATACATTTACAATCATAATCGAGATTTTAATAATATTTTTTTAGCCTAATCCTATTGAAATTTTTATATAATTCAAAGCTAGTATTTTAGTGGTCAAAACATTAATATTTTGTGGGGTTTTACTTACAATAAAATAGCAAAACAGAAGCGTAGTCAGAATCTCAATCCTGTTTTTTTTTCTTTTTTCCCTAGTCTAGTAAGTCCTTATATAGACTGAGGCGCGAGCGCGTCACGCACGAACAGTAAATAAAATTAAAACATTCACGTTTATGACAGCTAGACTGATGAAAATACGCATCGACATTGTTTGGTTATTATGAGCAATTGTAGATCGAGTCTAGTAAAGACTGCGACGATGTTCAGCGTTGTTATTAACCCAAATCTATTGAATTAGAAGAGATAACCGAGTGTGTCAAGTCATCGAGTGCTAACGGATGCCTAGCTGTCGGACCATAGAATGTAATCCCACGTAGTTTGTGTGGCGTGATCACTTCACCCGATTCACGACACTAAATGTCGTAAATCGGGTGAAGTGAAGGTGAAGTGATAAGATCACGCCGCGCTTGCGCGTTAATCACTGTCATTATCACATTGCAGATTGCGTGATCACTTCACCTTCACTTCACCCGATTCACGACATTTAATGTCGTGAATCGGGTGGAGTGAAGGTGAAGTGATAAGATCACGCCGCGCTTGCGCGTTAGTCACTCATTATCACATTAGAGATTTGTTTTTACATATTTAATTTGTAAGGCGTCATGTATAAGAATATTAGGAAAATGCAATACCAACGTCAAATAAGTGCAAATATTTTATCGCTCATCGCGCGCCCGAGTTTGCACTGCACCTCTAGTAACCCTTAAATGAAGAAGTGGTTGGTGTCAACCCTGAAGTGTATGTATGGTCCCTAATAGTGCATAACGTAGTAAGTAAGTGTACTTACTACGTTACAATGCGCATTGATGTAAACTGCCGGTCGATTCTGTAAAAATCTCACCGTGAAAACATAGGTGAAGTATTTGTTTTTGCTAGGAATTGACACTATTGACAACTCACTCCACGCTCACTTCACCAAGTTTTCACGGTGAGATTTTTACAGAATAGCACCGCTGCTTACTTATATTCTAAAGGAGTGCCTTTAGAATATAAGTAAGTAAGCAGTTTACATCAAAGCGCATTGTAACATAAATTCACTAGATATTCATTAAAGTACATTCTATCAAGCTGGTTGTCTAATTCTAACGACCCTTGAACCCCCAACATTTCATGGCGACCTTCGATATGGCGACCCTGCCTTAGAGTCTGCCAAGGGGCAGATTAAGCAAAGTTTTCGTTGAGCGATTTTCAAAATGTGTAACTCTAAAGTAGAAAAAGACGAGGTATTCGCCAATCAAAACGCGGCTGGTGGAGGTGTTGACGCCGAGGTGGTGTTGCCATGGTTACGAGATTCGAGTGGAGTGATATATGGTACATTCCGAATTGCACTGTAATCGACTACAGCGTGCTTACACCTTGACCCCAATTCTGCTGTATGGTATTTATCTATTATTCCCCGCATAATCTTACCACGCCGTACGGTTGTCAAGCGTGGTATTTTGACAGTTCAAACCGGTTTCGGTCATTGTGTCATAGAGAATACGTTAGTAGCAGATGTAGTGATTAGGTTATTAAGGAATTGACGTGGTTTCGAAGTAATGAATCATTAAGTGGTCATAGTGAATTAGGGCCCTTTTCTGAATTAACGTGAACGCGATAACGATGTCCCGTGAATCGACATATATGAAGTCATGGCATGTGCCATCTTGCGATAACGCCGACTACCGACCATGCCCTAAATTAATAATTATCACCGATCTTTAAACTAACGTGGCATTTTCGAAATTGTGCTTCTGGCTACAGTCGCCACCTTACCAAAGAAGAGGAAATTCGTGGTGTATACACAAATAAATACTATAATCCAACCATGAGTAACTATTCAAGTGAATAGGTATATTACTGACTCTCAGCTGCCATAGTGGTCATTTATCTAAATCGGAAAGTAAATTATTCATGTGAGCGATGATGACTTAATTCGGAATGAGCCATATTTCACGCCGCGCAAGCGCGTTAGGCGCTGGCGAATGTTTTGACCACTAAAATACTAGCTTTGAATTATATAAAAATATCAATAGGATTAGCATTAAAAAATATTATTAAAATCTCTTTTATGATTGTAAATGTTTGCATGGTCAATCCCTAGCATCAGTGGGATGACACTGACAGCTCACTCCACGCAAGTATTCACGGTGAGATTTTTACAGAATCGACATGCAGCCGATCGATTCTGTAAAAATCTCACCGTGAAAACGTAGGTGAAGTGAGTTTGTTTTTGCTAGGAATTGACACTATTGACAGCTCACTCCACGCTCACTTCACCTAAGTTTTCACGGTGAGATAGTTACAGAATAGCACTGCTGGTGTATGAGACCTTTACCAATGGTTCATCACGACTAAATAAATAAACTATCAAAAAAACAATATTTATTTTATGACATTTTTGACATACAAAATATATTTTTGCAGGATCTCCAACAACTCCTCCGCATCTGTCTGAGTTCCGTCTGACTGATTATGGTGTAGCTCCGTCACAAGGTACTTTTCAGCACCCTAATGAGGGTTTTCGTGAAAATTTACGACACCAGTTGGCACCACTGTGACAAGAGGTCTTCCAATATAAAATATATGATGACGTTCATCATTCGATTCATTCATTCGTTCATCATTCCGTCATGACTAAAGAAAATATAGGCTCTTTGACAGATGCCTGGACCTGACGTGCCAGTGCTGCCACCTAGCGAACGTCATTTCAGAAAACCCTCATTGCCTAACACATAGTGTGTTATCTCCATCAAAATTGAGTAATCTCAATCTGAATCTTTTGAAGGATATTGCAAATCCATTGCTTCATATGTTCGGAAAATTTGCCTGCTCAACAACGTAAACAACGCAATGAATGTTGTTGAATTGTCAAAATGAAAGGTATTCCTACTGTTACGCGGTTACCCCGCTGATTTGTTAAAATTATATTAGGTTCTAGTGCCAGCTGGTTTCGCTCAACGTTACTGTATTCTTTCGACACTAAAGAAAATGGAATCTGAAGATCTATCTCTGGAACTACCAGTCGGATTTGAAAAATTCTTTTTGCATTTGATAGCCCAATTCTTGAGGAAGGCTATAGGCTATTTAACATCACGCTATGACCTTTAGGAGCCGTGCAAAAAGAAAAAAAGTCAGAAAGAACGCTAAGCAAATACGAAGTAATAGCGCGGGCAGGCGATGCGATGCGACCGCGGACGAAGTCGCGGGCAGAAGCTAGTATTCCATATTCAAGAAGAAATAAAGACCTAACTCACTGATATTAGCATAATCAGCATATAATGTTCCCACTTCTGGGACGATGGCCTCTTGGTGAGAGGGAGTGGGCCGTAATCCACCACGCAGGCCCAGTGCGGGTTGGTAGATGTCACATGTCTTCGAATATTTGGTTCTAGGACATGCCGGTTTCCTCACGATGTTTTCCTTCAACGTTTTGAGTTTTCACATGTTTTCGTCTTTTTTAGTGTATCAAATTTTTTTTCCACCGACATTAATTTTAACTAGAACTTTGATTTAAATGAACGAATGGAAATAACTATGCTTACTTGGTGGATTTCTGAGACGAGGCCGTAAGGGTTAATTACCTCAACCGTTGCAGTTACAGAAGAACAGTCTTAGGAGACTGTCCTTTTTTTTTTGTAAAATTTGGATCCCATTTGCAGATTTTAAAATATTGTAATCGCATCGTCTGCCCGCGCTAGTATTTTATTTTCGCTTAGCGTTCATTTTGACTTTGTTTTCTTTTTGCTTGACTTGGTGATCACGACGATATATCAAGCTATACATTTCCAGTATAACCTGACTTCTCGTCGTACGAAAACCCTATACGGTCAGCAAGAAAATGGGAAATTCTCATAAAAAATAATATTCATTTTGTAAAATGCCCCCAGTCGCTCCAGCAGCTACACACGTTCAAATAGAGGCCCTAATCAATTTCATGAGTGAAAATAAAGAGTTGGCTCGCGGACAATTGAGGAATACTGACGGCAGATTGCGATCAAAACGGCTGTGGGAAGGCCTTTGTAACTCCCTTAATTCAATGGGAGGTTGCATCAAGTCCGTGGAGCAGTGGCAGAGGGTAAGTTTAATACATCTGTTGGGAATCGTATCAACACAATATCTGGCGCGAAGCCTGCGCGCGCAGGCAGCGTGATCAGCGCGTCATCGGCAAGCTGAGGCGCGGCGCGGCGACGTCACGGCTCAGCCCGATGACTACTCGCTTCTACGGACACTACTGCGACGGACGACACTTCGAAAATCCTAACTTAATTTATTGTTTGTCGCGAAGTTTATATTGTTAATAAGAATGGTAATAAACCATTCCCCCTAATATACAGATTACAGTCCACTCTTTCATGGCTCGCCGCGCTAACATTGATCCGGCTCGAAGGACCAATGTTATAATTTTAAGTTATCATTGCATAGTAAGAGTTTTTTAGACATAACACATTCTTATCGAACATTCTTATGGTCTAAGTGCATACAATGATAATAGTCATCATCCAAATACCTATCTGTAGGAGGTACATACGAGCCCACTGCACAGCCCTTTCACATTATTTTTTTTTCTCTCTAACAGCAGCAACCGAATAAAACCTTATTACTACGAAAATAAAGACGATTGTGATTTTGACAGACTTGGCAATGGCAGCAAAGGCCCAATAGCAATAGCAACCATATTGCCAGGACAATAAAGATCACTGTGATTTTGGCATTTTGATTGCGAAACACACTATCAGTAGCAATGGCTTTCATTTTGACAGTTCAACAACATTCATTGCGCTATTTACGTTGTTGAGCAGACAAATTTTTCGAACATATGAAACAATGGATTAGCAATATTCTTCAAAATTATTCAAATTGAGATAGTGTGTTACGCAATTAGGATGCTGGTTTTCATATATATATATTTTTATATTATTAACCATATAACAATATTTACCTATTTATGTATTTGTGTACAATGCGTGCCACGAAAGATGAGACTTGACCCCGCCTCCCCCGCTCTTTCCGCCGCCCCTATGACGTCCGGTCCCGTCCCGCACTCAGACCTCATACCGCTAAAGATACCTTAAATCGTGTACTGCGCATGTCAAACCACGTGGTGTGTCAAGTCTCGTCTTTCGTGGCACGCATTGTAAGTACCTAGTTTTAATAGATTTTTTTTATCATTGTCCATCTCAACCAAAGCACCTGCCATCCAATCTCTTCACCACCCTTGGTTGACTGGTAGAGAATGCCTAAGGCATTAAGTCCGCCTTTGTTCCTTTTTGTGCGATAAGTTTAAATAAATATTTTAGGTGTGGGCAGACAAAAAACATCTGGCTAAAAAAGCTGCTGCAGCGTCCAGACGGTCAAAATGTGCTGGAGGGGCCCCATCTGTAGCAACAACCCTCTCCCAAGTGGAATTGAGGATATTATCAATCATGGGAGAGGGAAACGGAGAGCGACAAACCAGCGCAAGAGTGCCAGCTTTTCCATCGGTAATAATTACATTTCTTTATCTATGTTCTAATAGCTAAGTAATAACAGCCCCACGGATCGATCGATCAGGTTAACCTACACTTGCCGCGGTTGGTCAGTGGATGGGTGACCATCTTTATATACCAAGACCCCTCCGTGTCTCGGAAGCACGTTAAGCCGGTAGTCCCGGCTGTCATTAGTGGAGCTTTGACAGTCGTTACGGGTCGTCAGAAGCCTGATAGTCTGACAACCAGTCTTACCAGCGGGTATCGTATTACCCAGTAACTGTACTGGGTTGTCGAGGTCAGATAGGCAGTCGCTCCATGTAAAATACTGGTACTCTGCTGCATCAGGTTAAACTGGAAGCCGACCCCAACATAGTTGGGAAAAGACGAGGCGGATGATGAGATGGCGCTTTCAAATCCTACATCGTGATGAGAGTTTACCATGACTTTTTCTTATTAAATAATAATGAATTACAGATTCTTAACCACCCCATACATCCCGTGGGTGTCGTAAAAGGCGACTAAGGGTCGTACCGGAGAATGGGCAGCAGCGCTCTCTGTGCATTCCACCACCATACCGTACTGCGATTGCCAACCCGCCTGCCAAACGTGGTGATTATGGCAAACACCCCCACCGCCCCCACCCCAAGAATGACAAGCACAAAAAACACATGAGTAGTGATGAACCGACTAGGTATATCGACTAAACTCTAGGATGTATTTGACTTAATTTTCGTATGCAGACTGGGAACGTCATTAGAAAACAAAGATTAATTTCTTGTCGTCTCCACCGTGTATACGTGTGTATCAGTCAGTTTTTGATGACCTATGTTTCACAAAGAAATAAACTGATTGATTGATTTGATGTGCAGGGTCTACCTGCAAAACAAGTGCCAGCAGCCATCTCACCCACCCATACAGCTGCTGCAACACCTGCCGACCCGCTGCCCCAGGAGCAACCCTCAATGTCCCCGGACCCACTGGAGCTGGAGTTGCCAACGCAAAACAAGCAAAGTAAGTATTATTGTTTGGTGGAAAAGCCCTTCAATTTTAGCCTTTTAGCCCATAATGTTCTTACTACTGCGACCGGTTCGTGCCGTCCATTCAAATTCAAAAATTGATTTCATGCATTACAAACGAAAAAAACCTCATCTTACAGCAACCTGTACTTAAAGAACTGTAGCGCAGAGATCATTTGCCGAGGTCTCGGATCATAACATCGCAAAAATGAAATTAAAACAAATAACGTGCAATGAGAAGGCGAATTGAAGGAAAGAGAGAGAGAGAGAGTATGCCTATGTCGGCGAGCGTCGTAGGCGGTAGTTTTCAAGTTTCGTTTCGTTTTTGTTTTATGTTGTTATAATTTTTATGTCTGGCCTCTAGCCCTACCCACGTGTTAAATAAAATGTCGCCATTGTAGCGACATGTTGTATAGGGGAATACATTCGTTATGTTATGTTAAGGCGAAAGCGCCAGGGTAGCCCGCGAAATAAATTTTTTTTTTAGGTTTTTTTTGCAATTTGCTGGTCAGTATTAAGTTGTATGTTGATTAATATATGATTCGCGGCTGTAACAAATATGTATTTACAGAATTATAATCATTGAAGTCATCAATACAACTCTCTAAGACCACGTAACGTTACGTGGGGGTCGTGGTCCAGAGAATTGCAAAAAAACCTAAAAAAAAAATGAATTTCGCGGGCTACCCTGGCGCTTTCGCCTTAAATAAGGATTTTATTTGTTACATTACAGGATCTACGAATATGCGGAATGGAGTGACGCAAGAGGAAGTCTCAAACCCTCGAAGAACGTATGACAGTTCCCAGAAAAGAGACGAAGAGATACACAAACTCAACGTAGCTGAGAAAGAATGGTTGGTGAAAGCAGCTGAGGAGAATTACTATAAAGTAAAAGCCGAGAGGGTCGCTGCAGAAGAGCTTCTGCTCTGCAACAGGGCTAAGAGAAAAGAAGCTGAATTGCGTTTGGCAATATTGAGAACCCAAAATTAAAACTTTCAAATGGTATTTTTGTTTTATTTCCGAACCAACGCCGCCATCTTGTTTTAAGGGGTCTGTCCGTCCGTCCGTCTGTATCTCATGAACCGTAACCTCCCCCCCCTACGGGAGGGGAAAGGAGGAGAGAAAGAAGGAAGAGGAGAAGGAAGGGGGGAAGGAGGAGGACGGGGAAGGAGGAGGGGAGGGGGGTTCCCTAAGGGAATCACCGATTAGCTAACTCAATTGTCATCTGACAAGCGGCAACATGTCCGGCCTTGTCCCACTAAAGGTGTATCAAACCAGAAAAGGATCGGCACCGTATCAACTCGAGCCATTCAATATTCTTTGTATGAAACTCCCTACTACAACGCACACTAATCGGAATCGTAACGTAATCGCCTCGCCTCGGGACAAGCACACGAACCGCGGTGCGGTGCGTTACGGCTAGTGATGTTCAAATCCGCTATAAACTGTAGACGTTATAAACTATAAAACATATTCATATAGTCTGTTATTTTATACGCTATAATTATAGCGCGCTATGTCAAAACTCGGGCGCAGTCTGAACGCGAAGACGCTATAATTTAGCAACACGCTATCACGCTAAACGGACTTGATGAATTGATGATACGCGGTAGATGTTATTTCCCAACGCGCTATACATTATTGAATAAAGAATATAATAATATTTCGTGGAAGCGTTTAAAGTTTGCTAAGTTGCTACTCGCTAGTCGCTGACGCTATCTTGCTATCTCGTTCTGGCCTCGCTGTGCGCGTTTAAACTTTTATTCGTTGAATAGTTTGAGGCGCTATAATATAGCGCGAAGTCAGAGTATAAGTCTGTTATATTTTGGCGCTATACGTTTTATTAACCACCACTAGTTACGGCTCGTCGTCCCCGCGCTTACGTCTCTCCGTACTCGAGCTTACGTCTCTTCGTCCACCCTTGCCCCTCTCACCCCTCCGGCCTGCCTGCTGCATCATCAACCACAACCAGTGGTCGGCGAGCCGTAAGCGCGGCGTCGCCTAGCCGTAGCCGAGTCGACGTATCGGAGCTTCTGATCCGCTTTGGTTACGTGCTTACGTTAGGTTGACGCCTGTTTGACGGCGCACACTGGTCCCAAATTAAAAAAAAGTGGACATTGATAGTAGACCGCTGATATTTTTTTTTATTGTTGATACAATGATAACAGATAAGGCAAAAAAATATTATTGTCCTACTTCAAATACTTTTCTGTAAAAAAAATATTTCTTTTTTTTTTGTATGGGAGCGATTACATTTTACTCAATTTCTCAAAAACTTTAAGCGATGTCGAGATGGCAATCACATATGTTAGAAAACTAATAATTCTGAGTATTTGGCTCGAAGAAACTTATTGCTTATCTCTGCGTACTTTCGAGATAATAGTGACAGAAAATAACAATTTTTTTAATGTTACTTGTTTGCTTTTTTTTAATCATAGCCTTACTTTAGCACATAATTATAATGTATGCGTAATGTCAAATAAATAAAAAGAGACTTCTCTGTAAAAGAGGTTATGGGGGCTCACTAATGACTGAAAAGCTATGACCTTTCTGAAGGAGTACTTTCATCAGTTCTAAAAAACAATTAAAATGAAGACAAATAAAGCTGCAAACATAAAGTTGAATATGTTCACAAACGATTCTGAAAAAATATTATGGTGAAAGATTAATATTTGGGTCTATATTCTCTTGAGAAATCTCTATTTCCTCGTTTTCCAACGAAAGCAATTCATTGTTCAAGATCAAAGCACTAGCCTCTGGAAACAACTGTTTATGTAAACGAGCAAACTTTGGTTTGATATGGCTGATGTAAGGATCTGAGCTAATTAGAAAGCTGTGGATAATGTCTAAATTAGTCTGAACTCTACCGATTTTTCTTGTATGTGCCATTCTAACATTCCGGAAATCTTTATTCCTCGCTTCGGAAGCTTCTTCGGAAAGCATGCCTATCGGAATAAAGGAGAAATTTTCACAAATATCAGCACCGTGTATCAACAATTTATGGACACTTGAAGGCATGTAATACCATGGATATAAGTTTACATACAGCATTGCTGTTTCTTTACAATATTCCCTAAACAAGTTGGTATTAATAAGTTGACCAGATGAAATTGTTTGTAAAATGACTGCAAATCTCTTGATTAAATCAGGGTGGATACCCGTTATTTCAGCAGATACTTCATAATTTTCAAAAAACCTTCTTGCCGTGTTACCGTCATTGGTTGTACCAAATCCCTGTTTTACTATGTCAATTAACAAACCAGTTCTTTCCCGGAATTCTTCTTGTGTCAAATTCTTTTTAATTTCTTTTAACAATTTATCTTCTTTTCGTGCAGCCCACTTTTTGAAGTCTAAGTTGTACGAAATGTGTAAAATACATTCCATACATCTTATCCACATATGAAGCGAAGACAGACCATATTTATACATATCTTCTCTGATGAGTCTTTTGGATACAAAGTCCAAGTCATTCATTTTGCTAGGTAGGGTATTGCAAATATTACAAACAGCTGCAGAAGAAGTATTGGAAATCACAGTAGAAATTTTCCCATTAATCATAGTCATGTACAAAACATGTTTAATATCAAAATTATCTACAATTGTGGGAACAAGATTACGAATTTCTTCCTCTAAGGATGCACTTTCCTTCTTTATCAATTCATTTGTTTCTTTTGCAAATATAAAGCCAATTGGACGACAATAGTTTGTTGAAGAGGGAGCAGGATTTTGCCACAAGATAGTACCACTCTCTTCTTCCAAACGAAGCGGAACCAAACTAATCATGAAAACTGAAGAATCGTCAATTTTAGTGTCGGAGTGTGACTTTTGTTTATAATTACTTTGAGAAGATGACCCGTCAAAACCCCATTTGCTTATTAGTTTTAGCGATTTTTTGTCGGCAGAGTTGTGCTGAATTGTTTTTAATATCCTATTGGTTGTCAAATCTAGAAGCGATTGAAGTCTTATCTTAGCATCAGATTCAGTTACAGTTATGTCTGACTCTGGAGGATAACAAGTTTTTTTAGCTTCCAGGAGCTTTTGATAGGATGGAAGACCATACATTTTCTCTGAAGCAAGAATAGTTCTTAAATTTCGATATTGCCATTTTGACAAATTTGTTGAGGTGTAAAGCGCTAACGTTTTATCATCTGGTAAACACGGTTTGTCAGTCTTTTTAGCGAATAGTACATCATGTACCATCTCACATTTTTCCTTGTTTTGGCTGAGTTCGTTTAATATAGCTGCTAATTTTGTTTTTTTAGACTCTTTTAATTTGGCACATAAAGCATAAACTAATTCCTCCTCTGTGTGATCTAGAAGTGTTAGAGAACGCCTTTTCTTCTGTTTATCAGATATATCAACAAATGGTTTTTTACTTGTACCACAACTTAATTGATGAGTATCCACTTGCGTTTCGAAATTTGGAATTACTTCCTCGGCAACTTTAAAAATGCTGTTTAAATCGATATTTTGACATTTTGGCCAAACTATTTGGGATTGTAACCAGTCTGAATTTTTGTTAAGAAAGGTCTTTTGAGCTCTACTGGAAGCAGACCATCTTTTTGAGATATTACTTGAAAAATTACGACAAAATAATTTAATATTACTCAAATCTTCGGAAGACAATTCAACACCAATACGTTCAATAAGGGCATTAAATAAAAATTCGACATTTTTAAAACCACCTCCTGATTTAAGAACAACGTCTTATACGTTGTTGACAAATGCGGACATATTATAATTTTAAGGAAAATTGAAAACAAATTAGAATCAAAGATATCAAAGACAAAGTGACTTTGATTTTAACAAAAAAAAATTACGAAAACAAATTCGACGAAAGAAAGACAAACAAAAATTATTTGATTTTAAAATCCAAAGATTCAAAATACAACAATAACAAAACAAACAAACAACAAGCATTTCTTCAAGCGCACAGAAAAAATAAGGACACGTCTTATCGCAACCACATTTAGTTGTACACTGAGGTGTACGCGCGCGGCCGCGCGATTCGTGACCGTATTACGTTACGTCATGAGAGGCGGCCATCTTGTTATCCCGGCAAACTCGCGTCGAAGCTCCATTTTGCTGGCCAGCGGACCTATTGCGATATGAGTAAGGCTATGATCAAAAAAAAGCGAACAATTAACATTAAAAAAAATTGTTATTTTCTGTCACTATTATCTCGAAAGTACGCAGAGATAAGCAATAAGTTTCTTCGAGCCAAATACTCAGAATTATTAGTTTTCTAACATATGTGAATGCCATCTCGACATCGCTTAAGGTTTTTGAGAAATTGAGTAAAATGTAATCACTCCCATACAAAAAAAAAAGAAATATTTTTTTTTGAGAAAAGTATTTGAAGTAGGACAATAATATTTTTTTGCCTTATCTGTTATCATTATATCAACAATAAAAAAAAATATCAGCGGTCTACTATCAATGTCCACTTTTTTTTAATTTGGGACCAGTGTGCGGCGAGGCGAAAGGCGATACAGTGCTGATCCCTTTCTGATTTGATATGTGTTCTATGACCTTTAATGTCATTTTTTTTCCATATTTTTTATAAAATAATTGCACAAATTACCAACAGCGCCAATCTAACAATGTAGTTACAGCTTTTCAAAGAAAAGTATTCGCTTCGGGACTCATCGTGTTTCCGAATTACACGAAGGCGCACCAGAGTAACCCTTCAAAAAGGCAATGTTTCTATGTTATGTGCTGCAGCGCTTTGTAGCCAGATAATTTTATCCGAGAAATAATTTTGAATTTTTGACAGTTCTTCCATTCAAAATCTGTCAGGCGTCAATTTTATTCCACGAATCCACGAAATTATCTGTCGATTGAAAAATCAGCCCTTAATAATATATCATTGCGCGTATGTATGAAGTTTCGGGTTACTTACTTGTACTTCGGCCTTTTTTGAAGTGAAAACTTTAGCCGCGTTGGGCATTTTTTGAGATAGGAAAAAACCATTGAACTCGCGACACTGTTACCGTAACCGACACCACTCGTGTTCTTTTTTTTTTATAAGACGATTAAAAAAATTCAAGTTTTCACTTCTGTCGGCACTCCCGGAGAGCCACTTTTTTTTGGGTGGGTTATTACCAAATAACTTCTCCCACTCTGAGCGGAGCGGTAGGGCGTGTCAGACTTTTACTGACTGAAACCCACCCGTGTTCCTTCAGTTGCCTGTGCCAGGGGCCACGGTATCTCTTTCGAACAACCCGCGACCCTGGCAGGCATCGGCCATAGCGGACCCCGTCAGTTAGTGCTGAGTGTGCTGACACCTCTTTGAGGCGCGCGTGGAACACAACGCGCCGTCGTCCCGGGCCTGGTCCTTACCGGACGGCGAGCTGTCCTTACTTCGGCCTCAGATTGCCATATTTTGCCATTCTAAAATTTTGAGAGAGTAATTAAGTTAGTAGTGGCTAGGGAGATAATAACTTACAGCTTGTGGTGCGTTCAGGACTCCGGTGTTGTATCCATGTTGGAAGGCTGACCAGCATGCTGATGAGATGATGGCGAATGCGAGCCGTGTGTTCATGCCCTGTTGAAGAAATATAAAGATATTAGAACAATATCATATTTCCTAGAAAACTGACGAAGATTATTAAAGAATTTAATAAAAATATTATCTTTATTTTGCATAAAAGTGCTTCCACATAATATTTTCCTTTACAAAAAATTCCTTTAAATTAATTTACAATAGCACAGAATTAACACTGGATGGATGAAATGGCGGCAGGTCACGGGAACAATCTGCGACTCCCGCATTACCTTTAAAGTTAAGGGGGAGATATAAAACCATGATTAGACCTGCTGTCTTGTATGGATCAGAATGTTGGGCCACAAAAGGGATGAATGAAAGGCAATTGCATGCAGCTGAGATGAGAATGCTAAGAGGGATGTGTGTTGTTACACGAATGGATAGAATAAGAAATGAGTACATAAGAGGAAGTTTGAAAGTGGCACCGGTAACTGAAAAGTTGTGTGGAAATCGGCTCATGGTATGGGCATGTGTTACGAAGAAATGAGGAAAATGTCGTGAGGATAGTTTTGAGTATGAATGTCGATGGCTATAAGAGTAGGTAGGAGAAGACCAAAGAAACGATGGATGTATGTCGCTACACAAATGGTTAGTAATAGCCAAATGTTACTCAATATCTATATATTGAGTAACATTTGGCTATTACTAACCATTTGTCGAACTCTCGAAGTTCTTTCTTATCTATATAAGAAAGAACTTCGAGTCCCTACCGTACGTATGTGACGGGTACCCCAAGTTCTTGCCTCTAATGCAAGTGAAACCACGAGAAATCGCTAATGTTAAAAATCTCAGAATAGCTTCAGTGAGTTTTCAGAAAAAATATTAGGTAAGTACTTAATATAGGTATCTAGATTCAACACTTTTACTACCTACCTAAGTACTCCGCAAATATTTCCTTTCAAACACAATTTTATGTGAAACAAAAAGATTTAGCTATTTGCGCACTTCAGTGGGTAACTACATAAAGTAAGTATTTATTTTTAGCTTAGACTTTCAAGCGTTGTTAATACGTTTCGGCGGATTTGCGTAAAACTAATAAAGCATTATGTTTATATAAACTGCGAGAATTTTCGAGCAGTTCGGGTGTATGGTAGTTATCGGGCCAAATCGCATATTTCAGAGTTCATTATCTTACAAAGGGCTCGTGGTGGCTAAATAATAACAGGTGAGAGCCAAAATGGTACAATGCGTGCCAAGAAAGATGAGAGGTCGTGGGTTCGAACCCATTCAGGCGCGTTGCTTTTTGTAATTGATTTCATCACCGCTGCATGGTCTGTTAGAGGTCATTAGAACGAGCGCTTTTTGGATGGAACTCGTTATAATTTTTTTTTAAAGTAGTTCAAGCACAGACCACAGATTACATCAACATTCCGTCACGCCTTGTTCAAAAAAGGTTTTATTGTAAACGCGTCAGCGGTCATGTCCACACGATGACTCACTGACTTTAGGAGTACATGTGTTCTGTGCACTGACTGGTTTGCCTGTTGAAATAAAACCACTTCCTACAAAAAATAACTAGTACTTATCAAGTAATAATAAAATACTAGTTTTTGTACCTAAAAGTTTGTACATACAATACCAAATGCCTAGAAGTGCCAGAACTTTGACATTTCAACGTTCAATGTATGTACGAACGACATATCAAGATATACAAAGTTCCAGTATAAGCTGACTTCTCATTGCACGAAAAGCCTATACAATGCGCGGTCAGCTAAAACTAGAAAATTATGTAGGTAGCTTGATATATATCGTCGTGTGTACAAAGGCCAGCACATCAAGCTACCCGATACTGTCAAATTTTCCCAATCAACTTTGAACCTTATGCTTTAGCTATAAAGTTGAAAATTTATTAAAGAAATTTGACATATTGTAGTAGCTTGATGTGCTCGCGTCTGCACATTCGGGCTCTTATATGTAGGAATACGCCCTCCCTCATGTCCTTCCAGAAGGTCAACGGGATTGTCTGGTCAGCGGGATTGTCCGAAAGGGTTACCGCTGGCCCGGAACATAAAGGGCTAAGGAAGGAACACGGGTGGGTTTTAGTCAGTAAGAGTCTGACACTCCCTTCCGCTCCATCCAGAGCGGGAGGGGTCATTTGATGATTTCCCATCATGAAAAAAAAAGTCCTTCCAGAAACTCTTTTCCCGCGTCGTCCAACCAGCCCTTCATAGTAGTCATCTCGCTACTTCTTTCTGGGCCGGCCTCGGCGGGCCTTCCATCTTCAGGTAACCATATTGGTCGCGATCCTCAGTATTTTGGGAACGATGAAGAAGATGCTGTGCCTACACTTCGATCGTCGAGAGAATGCGTTCCTGACACTGTTAGTGCGACAATTCTAGTAACTAATAAAGATTTTGTAAAACACGTGTACTCGCTTGTGTGAAACTGACAGGTGTCAAGCACGCATGCTCTCGACGCCTTATGGGTGCGAACTGCGAAGTAGGAGTACGTACTTTTTTTGCTACAGAAATCTAGACGGTTTGAACGACTCTCATAGCTCCTTTATTAGTTTAATATTAGTCATCTTCGATTTTGAACCACAAACTCCATAATTCCATGCACCCACACAAGGTTGAGTATCATAAACAGAGCATTATGTCATGAAAGTAAATTATGTCATTGTCAACTAACTAATTCAGAGTTTCCAAGGAACTATGTAGTAGCATTCCCACTACTGGGACGCAGGCCTCCTCTCAGTGAGACTCAGTGGGCCGTAAACTACCACGCGGGCTCAGTGCGGGTTGGTAGATGTCACATGTCTTAGAATTTTTAGTTCTAGGACATGCCGGTTTCCTCACGATGTTTTCCTTCACCGTTTTGAGAGCAGTGGTGATGAAATAATTTACACAAAGTGAAACCTCTGTCTGGGTTCGAACCTACAACTCGTATGTCGCAGCTGCTGCCACTGACCTACCACTGCTCAACTAGTACCTACTTTCAAAACTTCGTTAATGAGGGTTTTCGTGAAAATTTACGACACCAGTTGGCACCACTGTGACAAGAGGTCTTCCAATATAAAATAATTATATGATGACGTTCATCATTCGATTCATTCATTCGTTCATCATTCAGTCATGACTAAAGAAAATATAGGCTCTTTGACAGATGCCTGGACCTGACGTGTCAGTGCTGCCACCTAGCGAACGTCATTTCAGAAAACCCTTATTGGGTATATTGGATATGCCATAATATTTAAGAGTAACCGTGGAGTTTCTAGCCGGCTCTTCTCCATAGGAAACGAACAGCGGGGTAATTGCGTAAAACACTATTAATAGTAATGTCTTTCATTTTGACAGTTCAACAACATTCATTACGTTATGTACGATGTTGAGCAAGCCAAATTTTCGAACATATGGAGCAATGGATTAGCATCCTTCAAAATGATTCATAATTATTGTGATTGAAAAGTGTGCGCAATTATTTGTTTTTATTAGTTGTCTTCTCAGCAACGAAATTATCACAATTAATGTTGTTGAGCTGTCAAAATTAAAACTAAGTACAATGTGTGCCACGAAAGATGAGACTTGACACACCACGTGGTTTGACATGCGCAGTACAGTTCGTGCCACGTAAGAAGAGACTTGACCCCGCCTCCCCGCCTCTTTCCGCCGCCCCGATGACGCCCGGTCCCCGTCCCGCACCGGGCGTCATCGGGGCGGCCTCGAGCGGCGGAAAGAGGCGGGGGTGGCGGGGTCAAGTCTCTTCTTACGTGGCACGAACTGTACACGATTTTAGGTATCTTTAGCGGTATGAGGTCTGAGTGCGGGACGAGACCGAACGTCATAGGGGCGGCGGAAAAAGCGGGGGAGGCGGGGTCAAGTCTCATCTTTCGTGGCACGCATTGTATTAGTGTGAAACCGTAAGCAGCGATTGCAGCCGCTTTATTGTTTAAAGTTAGGTACCAAAAATATTACCTTGTTAAATTGTGTACCGAGTCGTAACTCCGTAGGAGACAAAATTATTACCTACTTGTCCAGTTTATTTGACAACTGTCTAACCTTGAAGACTTGACTTTGACATCATTAACGAAAGCACCAGGCTATAAATAAACTTTATTATTCATTTTGGTTATCAATTTTATGATATTGATAATACCTACGTTAAATTACTTAACTTTATACTTAAGGCGAAAGCGCCAGAGTAGCCCGCGAAATTCAATTTTTTTTTTACGTTTTTTGCAATTTGCTGGTCAGTATTAAGTTGTACGTTGATTAATATATGAATCGCGGCCGTAAGAAATATGTGTTTACGGAATTATAATCATTAAAGTCATCAACACAACTCTCTAAGACCACGTAAGTCCAAAGAATGATGATTTCATGAAACAGTTATTCTTTGGACTTACGTGGTCTTAGAGAGTTGTGTTGATGACTTTAATGATTATAATTCTGTAAATACATATTTGTTACGGCCGCGAATCATATATTAATCAACGTACAACTTAATACTGACCAGTAAATTACAAAATCCCTAAAAAAATTGAATTTCGCGGGGTACCCTGACGCTTTCGCCTTAATAATAGATATTGTAATAAAACTGCCTCACTTCAGTAACAGTATTTATTGTCTTGGTTCTATAATATGACAACTATGTTAACTTAAATACAGATGAAATACCAGCAATGTAAAAGATCAATTATTTTGCGTCCAACTTCGTCGTGACAATCGTACAAGACAAAAAGAATCCTCCCACAAATCTCCCGCCATTCCATTCCCATAGACCACACTTCCAAAGACAATCACACCAATTTTATCTTTTCGGTGTTATCATCACAATAAGTCGATTACAAATAATCGAATACAAAAATAAATTAATTAAAAACAACTAAATTACAGCAAATTGCATCAAATAATCTAAATAAAATAACTGAACCTAACACTCGTCCATCCTGACAACGTGTATGTCCTCATACACGGTATCAAGTAAAGACTATAACCTAACACTCGGCTCAGTACATATAATTTAATTGCACGCTGTGAATACTTAATCAAGAGGGCAAGATACTAATAACAAAATATTTCTTCTCCTTTTTTTTTAAATAAAAAAAAAATAATAGCCCCAACTTTTGGAGTTTCACCATACGTCTCCAACTTTTGGAGTTCCATACGATTCTCCAACTTTTGGAGTTCACTAAACTTCTCCAACTTTTGGAGTTTCCCAACACGTCTCCAACTTTTAGAGTTCTCCAACTTTTGGAGTTCCCTAAGCTTCTCCAACTTTTGGAGTTCCCCAACTCGTCTCCAACGTTTAGAGTTCTCCAACTTTTGGAGTTCCCTAAGCTTCTCCAAATTTTGGAGTTCCCCAACACGTCTCCAACTTTTAGAGTTCTCCAACTTTTGGAGTTCCCTAAGCTTCTCCAACTTTTGGAGTTCCTCAACACGTCTCCAACTTTTAGAGTTCTCCAACTTTTGAAGTTCCCTAAGCTTGTCCAACTTTTGGAGTTCCCCAACACGTCTCCAACTTTTAGAGTTCTCCAACTTTTGGAGTTCCCTAAGCTTCTCCAACTTTTGGAGTTCCCCAACACGTCTCTAACTTTTAGAGTTCTCCAACTTTTGGAGTTCCCTAAGCTTCTCCAACTTTTTGGAGTTCTCTTCTTAATTTTCAAACAATCTCAGATATCACATACACATTTTCATACAATAACTAATTCATATAACTAAATGGCACTTTTTTTTAACAACTCATTTTTCATGTCAAATAATTTGCTAGGTACATCATCTTATCAAAAACATGTTAACTTATAAATATTAGCCATTTTTATTTCTACAATATAATATGTACCTAACTAATTTTCTTTACAATTATCAATTTCCTCATCATCAGAACATTCAGTACTACTTTCATTAAGCTCTAAAGCAGCTACATGAACCCATGGCAACATTCTATTAGCAGCTACTACTGTCTTGCGATTGTTTTTCGTGGTACTTAATCCGGGAATCGCAGCTAATTCATATCGATCATTTCCGAGAGATGCAACTACGCGATATGGACCAACGTAAACCGGAAGAAGCTTTTTACTTTTACCGTCATTACTAAATTAAGTTTTCGTGATCTTTACTAAATCTCCTATTGCGTACGTGCGAGCTGGACGTCTATCCCTATCATAGCGATGTTTTTGTTTAGTCTGTCCTTCGTCAATCTTATCTTTTACCTGCTCGCGAATAGTTACAAGGTCAGTTGCGTCTCTAGTAGCTTGACGTATTTCATTCAAACGTGGATCTATTTCACTGCTCATATGAGTACCGAACATTACTTCTGCTGGGGTTCTCCCCGTTGTCTTCTGTACGGTATTATTTAAGCCCCATTGAATTTTACCAACCTTAGTATCCCAATCCCTTTCATCGTCCCCGAGATTCTGCGCCGTTAAGGAATTCAGAATAGTACGATTGTAGCGTTCTACCTGTCCATTCGATTGTGGGCTAGCGACTGCATTCAACACATGTTTGATACCCTTTTCGGAACAGAATCTCTTAAACGCATGAGAGGTGAAACAAGTACCACGGTCACTAATTATGCGATCGGGTGTTCTAAAAACGTCAAAAATTTCTAACAATACATTTATAGCGGTTAAAGTTTTCGTATTTTTCACCGGTTTTACGAAAACGAACTTAGTAAAAGCATCGATGACGACTAATAAGTAAGAATGACCTTTTTTTGACTTAACGAAGGGACCAAGGTGGTCAATGTGGAGCGTGTGAAACGGGATATTTATTTTGGGTATAGGATGTAATAGGCCTTCGGACCTATTAGGCCCCCTTTTCGAATATGCGCATTCAAGACACGCATTAACGTATTTTTTGACAAACTTTGCCATACGTGGAAACCAATAAGCCCCTTTAATCCGCTCCAAAGTTTTTTCAACGCCAAGATGCCCTATGTCATCATGATTAAGACGACATAACTGCCACCTAGCTCCTTTTGGAACTACCCAACGAAGTTTAGTAGTGTCGCCATCGACACACTTATAAAGTCTATTATCGTTAATAACGTAATTATCCTTAATATATTTTAGACCTTCCGGGTCCAATTTCGTCTGCAAAATATCGCGAATCCTATTCAACTCGGAGTCGCCCAACTGAAGAGTAAGTAACCAATCATCACTATTTAATAACATTACCATAGGATATGTATCAACTTCACTAGACAGATCCTCAGTTTGGGGATTCCTAGACAGAGCGTCAACATGCGACATCTTGACACCAGGACGATACTCAATCACGCATTCGAACTCCTGCATCATGAGCCACCACCTTGCGACTCGAGGAATTAAATCGCGCTTGGTGAAGGTAGTTCGTAGTGCCCCGCAGTCTGACACAATTTTAAATTTCTGCCCTAATAAATATACTCTAAATTTCTTTAGAGAGCAGATGACCGCCAGAGTTTCCAACTCATATGAGTGGAAATTTTTCTCTTCCGGAGAAGTTTGGCGGCTGTAAAAAGCCACGGGATTAAAGGATTTAGATCCAGACGGGCGCTGCAATAGTATTCCACCGATTCCAACTCGGCTGGCGTCAGTATGCAGTTCAGTTTCTGCAGACGGATCGTAGATCGCTAGCACTGGTCGTGCAACAAGTTTTTCCTTAAGAGTATTGAATGCTTGCTCTTGCTCGCAAGACCACGCCCAGGAAACGTCTTTCTTTAACAATTTGTTGAGAGGGTGTGCGATCTGAGCAAAATCCTGAATAAATTTGCGGAAGTAGCTCGCTAACCCCAAAAACTGGCGCACACCATGCTGATTTAAAGGGCGAGGAAAATCTGTTACCGACTGTATCTTTTTAATGCCAGGTCTTACGCCCGCGGAACTAATTTCGTAGCCTAAATAATCTAACTTATCTTTTAGAAATTCACACTTGGTCAAGTTAAGCGTTAAGTTAGCCTTGTCAAGCAACTTTAATATGTGCTCTAATTTAACTAAACAGTTGTCTATGTTTGTTCCATAAATAAGCAGATCATCTAGGTAAGCTGTAGCTTCATTGAATCGCGCAGAACCTAAAACCTTGTTCATCATGCGCTGAAAGACTGCTGGTGCATTCGCTAAGCCGAACGGCATACGGTTAAATTCGTACTGACCATCCGGCGTCACGAAAGAAGTTAGCGCTTTTGACTTTTCGGAGATAGGTACCTGGTAATAACCGGATGCCAAATCCAGGGAGATAAAGCAAGCTTGTCCGGACAACCTAGCAATTTCATCATCTATTATTGGCATGGGGTAACGTTCTTTCACCGTTATAGAGTTGAGCATCCTGTAATCGATGCATAACCGGAGCTTACCATCCTTTTTGCGAATCAATACGATAGGACTTGCATACTCGGACGCTGACTCTCTGATAATACCGGCGCCGAGCATGTCATTCACCATTTCGCGAACTTTTTGACGCTCATTGTGGGACAATCGGTATGGACGGTAAACTACCGGTGTTTTGCTGTTCAACTCGATGCTCATCTCTACAACATCGGTGCAACCTAATTCCTTCAACGAAGAAGCAAAGCAATGCTTGTATTTTTGCAATAGATCGAATAGCTTAGACTTGTCTGATTCATTAACCGACTCTCCTACACGGATCTGGCTAGTGTCAAGGTTATTATGAAGGTTCGAGGGAACAGAGGCTTCTGGTGCGAGGACTCGATTTACAACTTTGACGACTACTGCTCGACCTAGGTTTGAACCCAAAGGTAACGAGAATTGTGAACTAAGCGGCGTTAAATCGACAAATGTGCTCCCATGTTTGACTAAATATAATCCACCCGTCACAACACATTGCTGACGCGGCTTTCCGAACAACTTGCCATCTAACATAATGTATCCCTCACAGCAAGGCTCTACTGAAGCTCTTACAGAGGCTCTTCCAAATAATATCACGCTGCTGGGCACACTAACTTTAACCACATTGTCACTATCTGTATGCATTTGTAAAAATGGCATTTCGTTATCAATGCTCATAAATTGCAAATCTGTGGCAGTTTTATGCACAATAACGTGAGGTTGTTCTGTGAAAGTTTGACCAACTAAAACGGGGACATCTAAGTATTTGTCACTCACCACACGGCAAGTAACGTTCGCGGGTACATTATCTACAGAAAGTTCAACGTTAACTTTTCCTACGGATTGTACTAATTCGTTACCAAAGCCCTTCAAAATCGTTTGCACACCGTCGTGCTGAAGACCTAGTTTCACTCCTAGAGACTCGGTAATCAGCGAGACCTCGCTACCAAAATCAATGAACGACTTTACATGCAGACCATTAATTGTTATTGTTTTAATAAATTTAGAATTTGGTTTAGAGGCCGAAATAAGCATAGTTTTGATTGGATCGTTTTTCTGAGAATTTGAATAACATTTGTCAGCGGTATGACCAACTTTACTACACTTGGTACACGTTATGAGGGGCTTTGGGCACCTAGAAAAAATATGTCCCTTTACCTTGCAATTGAAACAGTGAAAACTTGAGGAACCATTCGTTTTGGTTGTTGGCTTAACATTTGCTACATCTGAATCGTTCCCTGTTTTAAACCGAGAGTTAGCTACGCGTTCGCCAACATTAGAAGTTAGAACTCTCCTTACTGCTCATTAGATACTGCAGTAACTGATCAGGATGACTGCACCTTAACGCCAAGGCCGCTGATTTCACCGACTTATCACTAATTCCGTGAATAATGCAGTCAACAGCGCGTTTGTCATTAATATCACACTGGTTTAATAGAGCTAGTTTATCATAGAAATAGTTTTCAATAGGTTCATTGTATCTACTTCTTCGCCTTAGCATCTCCTCCAGGGTTTGGCCATAATTTTGTTCGAATGGAAATGCACTCAATAACTTTTCTTGCCACTCAGGCCAAGAAAACAAAATGGAATTTAAACTTTCGTACCAGGTTTTGGCCAACCCCTGGAGTTTTTGCATTGCGTGATGTATAGTTGTTCTTTCGTCCCATCCATAAACAGAAGCGCACTCGTTTACCTTTTTTATCCATACGTCAATGCGTTGATTTTTCAAAGAAGGGTTAAACTCTGCCAAAATGTTTTTAGAATCGTTACTTCGGTTCATCGGTGCAGTTGTTGATGGCTGGGACGCAAGTTGCTTAATAGAACTTAACAAATGAGCTAGATCATTGGTACTAAAGGAAACGTTACTTGATTTTTCAGGTTGTTCCACGTTATTAGAAATATTGTCATAACTGTTACCGTCACGACTTTGCGTACGACGACGACTTGGCTTCACATAGTCTCCGCGATGTACGGAAGATTCACGAGAATACGGACTATACCGGCGCTTTGACGATAAGCGACTACGTGCTCTGCTCACCTCGTTTTCCAGAGCTTTGAGACGCTCTCGCTTTCGTTCCAGCTCCTTCTCCTTCTCGCGTAGACTTAAAGAAGTAGGGCTCCGACGAAGACTGCTACTTCGATTTTGAAGGCGCCTCGCACTGCAGCCGCTACGCGCTCTCGATCGGGCTTCTGGTGTGTGGCGACTTCGACTTCGCTGTCGCCTGTGACTGCTATACCTCGCTCCGCCGCTATGATGCGCTGTCGATCTGGCTTCAGCTGTGTGGCGCGATTGACCCCGCATTGGCGTTGATAGGCGCCGCGAGCTAGTGCCTCGATTGCGTGGCATAGTTCGAAATCACTTCTGAATTGTAATAAAACTGCCTCACTTCAGTAACAGTATTTATTGTCTTGGTTCTATAATATGACAACTATGTTAACTTAAATACAGATGAAATACCAGCAATGTAAAAGATCAATTATTTTGCGTCCAACTTCGTCGTGACAATCGTACAAGACAAAAAGAATCCTCCCACAAATCTCCCGCCATTCCATTCCCATAGACCACACTTCCAAAGACAATCACACCAATTTTATCTTTTCGGTGTTATCATCACAATAAGTCGATTACAAATAATCGAATACAAAAATAAATTAATTAAAAACAACTAAATTACAGCAAATTGCATCAAATAATCTAAATAAAATAACTGAACCTAACAATATGAAAGATTAAAAAATAAAAATGTGCGTGATTAATAAAAAAAATTAAAAAATAAACATCATTGACTAATCAAAAATTGGTCGATGATGTTTTGAATACAGCCAACAATGAAAGTTTTAAAAGGAATAAAAATAAAATTTTGAAGTTTTTGGTCGAGAATAGACAAAGCTGAAGCCACCTTTAGACTTGCACTGCACCCTAATTGTCTCACTATCAATCATAATCTGAATAATTTTGAAGGATATTGCTAATACATTGCTTCATATTATTTTCGAATTTGTCTACTCAACAAAGTAAATAATGCAATAATAATATACCTACAATAAATAAAAAAATTCGGCTCCATATGATGTGCATTTGGTTAGTATACCTACACACTACTTATAAACTAGTGTTAATAACGCAATGAATGTTGTTGAGTTGAACTGTCAAAATGAAAGCCGTTGCTTATTTTTTCGGAACATGCTTTATGGTAAATGGCTGTATGGGCTCAGTTCCCCTTGCCTGTCCCAGAAAGGGACGAAATGAACAAAAAAAAAAAAGCTTTATGGTAAAAGTTTAAAAACGGAATGTGTGGGTGGATGACGTGGGTGTGCTCCCACTGTTATAATATAAAGTAATGCCTACTTCCTTTTTATTTTTATTCTTCTTGTAAACCAGTTTTATCTAGTTAACCGGTTTGGGTTGAATGTTTCCTTCATTGAATAAAATGCTTACACAAATAGTTGTACAGGAGATAAGTTAATAATGTATATAAATTGATTAGTTGGCTTGGCACGAAATTAAAGTTTAAACAGTGTCAAATTTAATTAGGTTCAAGGTGTTGACAGTTTCGGGTAAGCAGCTTGATGTGCTGGCGTCTGTACTTACTTAATTTTTTTGGGATGTTTGAGTTGAGATTTTTATTTCTTTTTCGTGTTTAGATATTTATATAAATACCCATCAAGTCTGCGGAGTTTCGCTAACTAATTTAATTTGACCGTCTGGATCTCGGCCTTAGACAGGCAGCTTACTGACTGACTTAACATTTCAGAACAACATTACAAGCTATTCTTGACGACTAATTAGAGATGTATGGACGAAAAAGCGATTATTGCCGATGTCCACCATTTGTTTGGCCATCACTGGGGGACACCGAAACTTTTAAAAATTATACCACTTGGGGACAAATTATTGTCACCTAACCTCAAAACACTTTAAAGTTGCTTCTGCATCATCTTCGTTGCTGCGGGAAGTGCAACCCCTCTTAGGTAACAAAGGATAGGCATGCATGCTTACCTCCGCAGCTCGCACGGGTGCCTATGCTTTGTAATTTGTTACAGCGGGCGGGGGTTGTTCTCCCTTCGCGCCACCGGTTTTTATATACCTACACTCTAGGGGTAGCAGCCAAAAGACTACGTGAAGTCGGGGGTGCCCCGATTTGGTTTTGGAACAGATATTATTCGACCTATTCAAAACCATGAAGTGTCCCCCAGTGGTGGTCAACGAGAATAATTGTGGTCGTCCAAATCAAAAGGGACCTTATGGCGGTAACTAGTTTCCGAGATATTAATAAATTTGTAAAATACCTCAAAAAAATCGTTTTTTTATTAACTGTATTTTTAAAAAGATGATTGTATTTACTACATGTAGATGTGTTCAACTTTTCGAAAAGTCAATTTAAAAAAGTTTCGTATTCATCTAAAGTTTAGTAAAAAAGGAACCTTATCGCGGCAAGACCTAACAAATCGTTTTTCTTGTAATTCAAACCATATATTATATCAACATTTTAATATTGCAAGGTAGGTATAAACTAAACTATTCATTCAGGATGGGAAATCATCAAATGACTCCTCCCGCTCTGGGTGGAGCGGAATAGGGAGTGTCAGACTCTTACTGACTAAAACCCACCCGTGTTCCTTCCTTCGCCCTTTGTTCCGGGCCAGCGGTAACCCTTTCGGACAATCCCGCTGACCCGGCAGGCTTCGGCCAATACGGGCCCCTTCGTTTAGTGCTGACATCTCTTTGAGGCGCGCGTGGAACACGTACGCGCCGTCCGGCACGGGCCTGGTCCTGATCGGACGGTGAGCTACCCATTGCTCTCCGCCCGCGCCTAAGGTGGCCGGGAGTAGTCGCGCGGCTCCCGACGCCCGGAGCGTCTCCCGCGGCGGCTGGGACGGGAGGCTCTCTCTCTCAGCCGTCCCGCCGCCTCCTTCGCTAGCATGACTGCTTCGCAGAAGGAGGCGACTGCTCCCCACTCCCTCTAGCCCCGGACCATGGCTTGAACCAGGCCCGGACGCGAGAGGTCGCCGCCATGAGATCGCGCCGGAGGTCTGTCCGCTCCGCCGCAATTTGCTGCGGAAGCGGAGTTTCCCCCCGGCGTAGTGCCTCCGCGCGCCACTCATACAGGCGCGCGAGGACTATCGCCTCCAGATCCCATGGCGGCAGTCCGGCAAGGAGGCTTGCCGCCTCGCCCGAGATCGTGCGGTACCCCCGGATCAGCCTAACGGCTACCACCTTCTGGGGCGCGTTCAAATAATGGGCGGCTCGCCGCCGCAGTGAACGCGCCCACACCGGGGCCCCGTTATAGGGCCATGGACCGCACGACCCCCGCGTAAAGCCTCCGGCAGGAGGCGTTTAGCCCCCTCAGGTTGGGCAGGAGCCGCTTGAAGGCGGCCCCGGCCCGTTCCAGTTTGGGAGCCAAACGTCGGAAATGCTCGACTAAGTTCCACCGGCTGTCGAGGATGAGACCCAGGTATTTCATCGTCGTCTCGACGCCGATGTGAACCCCTCCTACCGTTAGTTGGGATCCCGATGGTGGCGTATTCCGGAACCCATGAAACGACATGGCCTCGGACTTGTGCAATGCCACCTCGAGACCCAACTGCCGGATTCTCTCCACGACTATCGCAACCCCGCGTGTCATCGCGTCGGCCGCCGCCTGATGCGACCTCCCCTGCGCCAGGACTAGCGTGTCGTCAGCGTAGCGTATAGCTGCCATTAGATAGTGTCGCACGCCGCCGCATGCGGCATTCTTTGTATATGCGTCTTAGGTCTAAGGTCCCACTATTGTAGTCCATATTTTGTTTAGGTACTTTTAATAGAGGTAAACAATCTTGTTAGGTATGTTTTTTATCATAAAATATATTTTTAAAATAGGCTAAGGCTAATAGCAAAAGTAATTCATTATAACATCTGTTATTTCATTTTGTTTTATCTTGTAATGGCTATAAATTATTTCATAAATATATTTTTCGTCAAAAACGTATCAAGATTGTTTACCTTTATTAAAATACTTAAATTAATTAACTATACTAAGAGATAAGTGTCAGCAGACTGCAATGGACCGCCTTAAGGGCCCTTTTTTCCGTATATACTTGTTACGAATTTTCATACCTTGTGATAATAAAAAAAAAATTGTTAAATAGGTAACATTTTCATACCTTGTGATAATAAAAAAAGAAAATTTAAGTTATCTTGAATGTTGCACTAAAATATTGATTATGCATGCTAAAAATAAAAAATATTGTTTAGTGCCCACCATTAGGGCCCTTTTTTAATTTGTTTGAAGAAATTGTTCAGTTCTCTATGTAACTTTACAAGATCATAACTAACAGTTATCATTGATCTCTTAGCTTTATTAGCATCTAAACCAATTATGTATAACCTATTTAGTGATTAAGTGTTGATTTTGTTACTGTCAGATCTCAAAGTTTATAAAAAATAAGAATTCTTGCTAGTAAATAAAAACTATTTTTTTTAAATTATGTGTTGTTTTTATTTACATCTAAGGCCTTTCGCAAATCTATGTAATTAGTAGCAATATAGAAACGATAAAAGTTTAGTGAGAAACAGGCGGTTTACTTATTTTTAATACTATTATCGATACTTTGCATCTCATTGATAATGCATTATGTTGGCGGGTCTAGTTCCCACAACAAACAAGTTTATGCAAGGATTGTAAGAATTTCCATTAGTAATAATCATAGTCAATCAAAGTATACCATCAGTTACATAACTTCACACTAAAACATAACTTTTTTGTACGGCATACTTAAATTGCGATTTTCTCGAAACTTATAATTTCGATCAGTGAACTTCAAAAATTCGTAAAAAAATAACGGTAGTGGTTAGAAGGTTGGTTCTTGGGTCTATAGTTCGGTACATTTATGTAGTTTTCAGCTCTGTAGATAACTCATTTCCGCCATAAGGTCCCTTTTGATTTGGACGACCACAATTTTTAAAAGTTGTGTCGCTGTCCCCCAGCGCCTACTGGCCAAAGAGTGATGGACACATCGGGCGTACCTAATCTAAGAAAAAGACATGTTGCAGGGGATCCGAATAATGATAATGATATTACGAGCTATTCATGATTCCTCGTACAGCATTAGAATAAGGAACCATATAACTTTAACGCAGTGCACATCAAAGACCAACACGCACTGTGCTCGCGTGGTATATTACGGCCCACTCGCTCTCACCGAGAGAAGGCCTGTGTCCCCAGCAGTGGGAACATTAAAGGTTGTATATGCACTTCAAAGATCTTCCGAACATCCTGCTGATCACAAAGATCTGCCAACAAGGCCAAATGTTTAAACAGCAGTATACTGACAAACAGCCGGTCGATTCTGTAAAAATCTCACCGTGAAAACTTAGGTGAAGTGAGTGTGTTTTTACTAGGAATTGACACTATTGACAGCTCACTCCACGCTCACTTCACCTCAATTTTCACGGTGAGATTTTTACACAACAGCATCGCAGTTCCTTCAAATGCGTAACATACTAACAGCAGATCGATTCTGTAAAAATCTCACCGTGAAAACTTAGGTGAAATGAGTTTGTTTTTGCTAGGAATTGACACTATTGTCAGCTCACTCCACGCTCACTTCACCTAAGTTTTCACGGTGAGATGGTTACAGAACAACATTCATTGCATTATTTACGTTGTTAAGCAGACACATTTTTCGAACATATTAATAATTAGTAAGCAATGGAATAGCATTATCCTTCAAAATCATTCATAATTATTGTGATTGGTCGTGAGTTACGCAATAAGGGTGCATAATGTTTAAACAATAGTCAAAAATAAAGATTCATTTATTTGCAAAAACATGTGTAGATGTTAGACATGGTATAATGTTTATTATCGGTGTTACAGGATATTCTTTGGCACAACATGTTTGACCATGACTGGTGTACAAATTAGGTCGGAAGACCATAAGGTTTCATAAAAAAAAAAAATATACAAAGTTAAATAATCTAAAAACAACAATTCACATTAATATTAAATTGTAAATAAAAAACAATTTATTGGTAAATATTCATGCGGTTCAAAATAAATATAATACATTCAGTCAGTATATCAGAGCGATTTGTCATTTAAAAATTCATTGATATTATAGTAGGCTTTTTCTGTCAGTATTTTTTTAAATGTTTTCTTAAACTGGTCTGTATTTAGTTTTTTAACACAGATAGGGATATTGTTATAAATTATCGAATCGGTGCTCTGCATACCACGCTTTTATACAGTAGTGCTTGCTGTCTAAGGGTTGGACCACATCTGGCAGCACGGAATCGCCTTTTTCCGTCGCCCTTACTCTTTCTATCGCTTAGAACTGCCATTTGCTAGACCGAGACAGAAAGCATAATGCGATAGCACGCGGCGGAATCCTCGAGGCGATCGGCATCACGGACAAAATGCAATAGTCGGCAGGGAGACTCCGGAACGCTGAAGCGCGCGATAGCATGCTAACGCATCCTTTCACCGCCGATCACTTGCTTTTTGCTTGCTTTTTATTATTTTTCGCTCGCCTTTTTTGTCTGCGGAACGCGACAGCGCGCGTTCGCATGCGGTAGCGTACTGCAGTCTGCAGCACGTAGTAGCACAGGCGGAACAAATGCGATTCCGTGCTGCCAGATGTGGTCCAACCCTTAGCTGGCTTAACACGAAGTTTATGTTGAAATAATTTGGTACACTCCATATCTGGCAACATTTTTATTATTAAAAATAAGTTAGATATTGTAAGTCCTGGTAACACTGTTTTTTTTACTTCCTCTTCCTTTTGGCTTCTGCTATGTCATCGCCTCTTAACCTAATTTAATGTGCCTCCTGTAATATCTGTGATCTCTATAATTAAAAGTATATTCTGCCCAACTCGTCGTTTCACTGCGAATGCATCCTGCGAACAGGTTATGGGCCCAGTGACTACCCAGTGATCAGCATCAATAATCAAGTTCGACGCGTGAGTTGAAAATTTTCTTTATTCGACGAGTACACGTAACGAGGCAGAATGGCGGCGGGGGATGGCCATGTGCCTCAGGCTGTTCAATCCGCTAATACTTTTGAAAAACTTTATGGAGTTGGCAATTATAATACTTGGAAGTTCCAAATGAAGATGTCACTTGTTTTGGAAGGCTTGTGGAAATGCGTGGAGGGCACCGATACCGATTCTACAAAAGATGAACGTGCTTTGGCCCGTATTTGTCTCGGCATAAAATCATGTTGCATTCAACATGTTAGATCGGCTAACAAATCGAAGGAGGCGTGGGATGCCTTGAAATCTGTCTTCGAAGATAAAGGTCTGTACCGGCGTGTTCTTTTATTAAGACAACTTCATCGTGCCAACTATACCGATTACAATTCGATGAATGATTACATAGAAGGTGTAATGACCTTGGTGCAACAGCTGACGGACATTGGGCGCGTGATCGAAGACAAAGAAGTGGCTGAAATTCTGTTAAGTGGACTACCACAGGAGTATGATGTCCTTGTATCCAGTTTGGAATCTTTGTCGTCGTTGGAAGCACTAACAAGTGAGATGGTTCGGGCTAGGCTTTTACAGGAACATTTTCGCCGTGCGAATAATGGAAACAACAATGACAATAAAACTGATATGGCTTTTGTAAGTACAAAACGCAACATAGTATGCAGTTATTGCAAGAAGACTGGCCATATCAAGGCAAAATGTTTCAAGTTTAAACGTGAGAAAGCTGCCTCCAAATCGCAACACAATACAGAGACAAGCACTCTGTTTGTCTCGGCCTCTGCATTTGCTACTCTTCACAGCTCACATACTTGGATCGTTGATAGTGGGTGTACGTCACACATGTGTAAAGATAAGGAAATGTTTTTAAGTTTGGACACTAAGTTTAAAACTTTTGTTACTGTAGCCAATAATGACCAACTAAAATGTATGGGCATAGGTACTGTAAAACTTAAATTTAAAAATTATACTAAAACCATTGAAAATGTGATGTATGTACCTGGTCTGTCCGCCAATTTATTATCTGTGAGCTGTTTAACTAAAAATAAGCGCAAAGTCGTGTTTGACAATACAAAATGTCATATTTATGATGTAGCAGGAAATTTATTAACAAGTGCAACTTTTATAAATGGAATTTATAGGTTAGAGTGTGTGCCTTATGTCTTATGTTCGCAGGTCTCTTCCAATGTTCTGCATTTGAACAAGGAGCAATGTTCACATGTTCAAAGTGCCCAAATGGAATTGTGGCACAAGCGACTCGGCCACTTAAGCTTGCAAGGTATGTGTGCATTGCGTGATGGTCTTGCTATAGGAATTGATTTCCAGTGTGACTGTGGTCATTTGCAAGACTGTATCCCATGCATTGAGGGGAAGCAAACTGTGAAGTCTTTCCCCAAAGGTCAAGCTAAGCGTGCAAAGCAGCTTTTGGAGTTAATACACTCTGATGTTTGTGGGCCAATGTCGCAGAGCAGCTGGGGAGGAGCGCGTTACTTGGTGACATTTACTGATGATTTTTCAAGGAAGACTTTTGGCTATTTGATGGCACAGAAGAATGAGGTAATGAAATGTTTTATTAATTTCAAAAATTTAGTGGAAAAACAAACTGGTTTTGTTGTAAAATGTTTGAGATCTGACAATGGATCAGAGTATGTTAATCAAAGTTTTGAAAATTATTTATCTCAACATGGTATTATACATCAAACCACTATACCTTATAGTCCGCAGCAGAATGGTGTTTCTGAGCGGCTAAATAGAACCTTAATTGAGAAAGCTAGATGTATGTTATCTGAAGCTGGCCTAGAGAAGCGCTATTGGGGCGAGGCTGTGATGACAGCAATTTATCTTAAAAATAGGTCCCCTACTGCTGCTTTGTCTGGTACAATTCCTGAACAAGTTTGGACAGGGTCCAAAGTTGACCTGAGTCACTTGAGAGTGTTTGGCTGCAAGGTTTTCTCTTTAATACCTGACTGTCATAGACAGAAGTTAGATTCTAAGTCAAGACAATATATTTTTGTTGGATATTGTCAGGATTCGAAAGGGTATAGGTTAGTTGATCCATTATTTCCTAAAAAGGTAATAAAATCTAGAAATGTGCATTTCATTGAAATTAATAATAATAAAATTGCTAAATTAAATGATAATAATATTTTAAATTCTAATATGGATAATGACATTTTAAATAGCAATGAAAATAATGTTTTATCTAATATGAATAATGACATTCTATATTATAATAATTTCAATAATATTATCTCAGATACAAATAATCTCGAGTTATTTGATTTGGAAGCTAATAATAATAATAATATGCTAAATGATAATTTTATTTATGTTGATGCAGCCACTGTTGAGCCCTCTACTGGTTTTGAGGCACCCAGTCAGAATGTGGCATCCGGTGAGAATACTGCATCTGACGATGAACAAGTGGCAGGTTCTAAGAAATCCTTGGGACAGGGGGAGCAATGTTTCTCACCTCAGAGTCCTGATTTTGAGTACCAGTCGTGCAGTGACATTGATGACAGCCAGTCTACAGAGGAGCTAGTTGCTCCACAGCGATCGGTGAGGAGCACCAGAGGTATTCCACCTAAGCGCTTCGGAGACTATGAGAAAAGTATCTATGGCCTTAAGCAGGCCAGTCGAGTCTGGAATGAAACTGTTGATAATTTGTTGACTAAACATGGCTATAGACAGACTAAATGTGAGCCATGTGTTTATATTAAAAGAAGTAAGGATAACAAATTGACAATTTTAGCCCTTTATGTTGATGATTTTTTTATTTTTAGTAATTGCTGTAAGGAAAAGTCCTATATCATCAACATTTTAAGTAATAACTTTAATATTAAGAATTTAGGGCCAATAATGAATTGTTTGGGCATGAGTGTACACAGAGATAGAACTAAGCAGACAATATTGTTGAGACAATCTGAGTACATCAAGAAATTGTTATCTAGATTTGGAATGTTAGATGCTAATAGTGTTCCTACACCAATGCAAGTCAATGAGAAGTTTGAAAATTGTAATGATAATAACTCCGAATGTGATTTGAAATATCGAGAACTTGTTGGTAGTTTAATGTATTTAAATGTGTGTACAAGACCTGATATTTCTTATTGTTGTAGTTTATTGAGTCAATTTAATAATAGCTTCAATAAATGTCATTGGTTAGCTGCCAAGAGGGTCCTTCGTTATCTTAAAGGTACTATTGATCATGGTTTGTTATTTATGAAAAATAATAAAAATCCTGATCTGGAAGCTTTCGCAGATGCAGATTGGGCGAATGACCCGAATGATAGAAAGTCATTTTCTGGTTTTGTAATTAAATTAAAAGGTAACACTATTAATTGGGAAAGTAGAAAACAGCGCTGTGTCGCAACGTCAAGTACAGAGGCTGAATATGTATCCATGAGTAATAGCTGTAAAGACATATTGTTTGTAAGGAATCTTTTATTCGAGTTAACTGGTAAATATCTTAAATGTGAATTAAGAAATGATAACCAGAGTGCTATAAAAATGTTAACAACTAAAGATTGTCACAAACGAACTAAACACATAGACGTGCGATACCATTTCATTAAAGATTTGATAAGTAAAAATTATATTAATGTGACTTATCTTCCTACGAGTATGATGGTAGCGGACGTTTTAACTAAACCTTTAGCGGGTACTAAGCATAAGGATTTTATGAGTCAGTTAAATGTTATGATGTAGAGAATTCTAAGTTTTTGTTTAAAATAAGTACCTATCTGATAATGTTTTGTTTGTGGTAGCAGAGCATAATGCCTTGTGTATGTAGTGTAAGGGGAAGTGTTGAAATAATTTGGTACACTCCATATCTGGCAACATTTTTATTATTAAAAATAAGTTAGATATTGTAAGTCCTGGTAACACTGTTTTTTTTACTTCCTCTTCCTTTTGGCTTCTGCTATGTCATCGCCTCTTAACCTAATTTAATGTGCCTCCTGTAATATCTGTGATCTCTATAATTAAAAGTATATTCTGCCCAACTCGTCGTTTCACTGCGAATGCATCCTGCGAACAGTTTACAGCTGTTATCCCGACGATTTCGTATTCCAAGTAAACTTACACTGCCAATGGCAAAAGTCCTTGCCATGTTCTTCTGAAGGTCATTAGCATGACGGATTTACATTATAGTCGTTCTCGCGATGACGTCAGAAAGGACGAGAGACAGATGTTTTTTCATTCATTTCTATGTTTCTATGCAAACATGCTTCTAAGTATTTTTAGTCTGTTGGATGACGTAATGATTCTTGTGGCTGGTGTAGTAGTACATGATTTACATAGTATGTAGTGACTGTTCAGTTTTCAAAACGTGCTGTTAGTCTCGGCTGTTATAAGTGTGAATATGAATCTTAATAGCTTAACACACCATCAGTCAAAATCTGAATAGTTTTAAAGGATATCGGATATCTATGGACATTGCTAAAAAAAACTAACCTTACCAACCAACCACCAACCCAACCCAACCAACCAATCAACCCAACCAACCTATCAACCAACCAACCAACCCAACCTTACTAACTAAACTTTTTTTTTTTTTGCTACTCCATTGCTTCATGTGTTTGAAAAATTTATCAGATTACTAAACTATTGATTATATTTGGTTTAATTTATTGTTGTATTGTCTCCACCTTGTATAAGAATTCAGACTAAAAATATGATGGATGGATGGATTGTTTAAATTTGTTTATGATCAACGAGACATATTTTGTGACTAAGGTGACGATTGATAGAGAGATGAACGACGAAGACTCAACACATAGGTACGTCATGTTCTGATTGCCATTGTTTGTCTTATTTGTTTTAGTATATTCGTGTATGTGTGTACTTATTCGTGCTTATATGTATTTATACGTAAGTAATTAGGTACGGTCTATATTTAATAGATACAATATTTAAATAAATATTTATTACTTAAGTTTTCGTTATTGCACCATATTTACATATTTACACTAGGTAGGTATCAAATTAAACGACTATGGGCGTTTGTGCACTACAAGGAATTTTACTGTCCGGCGGCGCGCGGTCCGATTTTATTTTTTTATTATGTCGTGCCATAAGGGACCGTAAGGGCGTTTGTGCACTACAAGGAATTTTACTGTCCGGCAGTCCGATTTTATTTTTTTATTATGTCGTGCCATATGGGACCGTAAAAAATCGGACTGCCGGACGGTAAAATTCCTTGTAGTGCACAAACGCCCTAAAAATTGGACTGCCGGACGGTAAAATTCCTTGTAGTGCACAAACGCCCTAAGGGCTGATTTTTCCATCGCCAGATAATTTTTATTCGAGGAATAAAATTGACGTTTGACAGTTTTTGTAACAAACAACTGTCAAAATTTCAAAATTATTCCTCGAATAAGATTATCAGATGATTGAAAAATCATCTCTAACTTAGTTAATACACAAATAATAAAAGGTGATGAGCAATTGACATTAGGGTAGGTATTGTAACTTAGATAAATTACAAACTGACCCAATAAAAAGTGAAAAACAAAAACTTTATTACGAAAAAAAAAACACTGGCACTCCGGTAGTGCCGACAGAAGTGAAAACTTGAACAATTACGAGTGTATTTTGTGAATCGTCTTATAAACAAAACACGCGTGTTAAGGTGTGTTCCTTATTTTATAGGGTTTTTTGCAAATCAGGTATGATGACCAAAGTGACTGGTTTATTCTTCTCGTGAAAGGAATTTATTCAGATTTACAAATAAGCACACAGGATAGACTTCAGTTCGTGGTGTTGGTCTCGCATGGAGTTCGTCGTCAGTTATATATCCGTGGTTCAGCGCCATCTCGTCGTTGTTGGATGAACTACGTAGTTAGTACGCGAGGCCCTCGTAGTTCTTCCCGATGTGCATAGATGGCGCTGTCCTCAACAACGCGCGTCTTACGTTTTACGTCTTACGTCTTACGAATTTTCGATCAGGGTCACGTGACCTGACGCGAATTTAGAAGTTTTTACCCATTCCAAAAAAAGTACACAGCGCCGCTAAAGAAGTTTTCACTTCAAAAAAAAACCGACTTCCAAGAAACACTGAAAGTGAAAAAGAACTTTAATTTCGGAAGTCGGCGTCTTTGGATCTGTATTATAGTTTTTTGCCACATTAAAGTAGGTACCTAATCGAATCGCAATTCGCAACCCATGAAATAGGTACTTATTTTTGAGTAGTTCCAATGGCCATCTGTGGTCTTCATTATCAGTTCCACTTCACCAAATGGTGGTTTCCTAGAGCAAATGCACGAGTTAAGATAAAAAAATACCCAAATCGCTATAGTTGTGCCTATAAAATTTGAGGGTTTCCCTCGATTTCCATCGGATTCCCTCATCATATTCCGACTTCGTGACAATGGGACCACCTGGAGATCATACCCATTCAAACAAAAAAAGAATTTTTAAAATAGGTTTTTTTTTTTTTTTTTTTTTCAGGATGGGAAATCATCAAATGACTCCTCCCGCTCTGGGTGGAGCGGAAGGGAGTGTCAGACTCTTACTGACTAAAACCCACCCGTGTTCCTTCCTTCGCCCTTTATGTTCCGGGCCAGCGGTAACCCTTTCGGACAATCCCGCTGACCCGGCAGGCTTCGGCCCTTACGGGCCCCTTCTTTTAATGCTGACATCTCTTTGAGGCGCGCGTGGAACACGTACGCGCCGTCCGGCACGGGCCTGGTCCTGATTGGACGGTGAGCTACCCATTACTCTCCGCCCGCAGGCCCGCGCCTACGGTGGCCGGGAGTCGTCGCGCGGCTCCCGACGCCCGGAGCGTCTCCCGCGGCGGCTGGGACGGGAGGCTCTCTCCCTCAGCCGTCCCGCCGCCTCCTTCGCTAGCATGACTGCTTTGCAGAAGGAGGCGACTGCCCCCCACTCCCTCTCGCCCCGGACCATGGCTTGAACCAGGCCCGGACGCGAGAGGTCGCCGCCGCTGCCGATCGCCTCTACGAGGACACGGCGGTGATCCGCCCAAGCGGGGCAGACCTCCACCGTGTGCTCCACCGTGTCCTCTGGGCGATCCTGGCAATGGTGACACCCGGGCGTTTCCTCCCGCCTGATTATGTGCAGGAACCTCCCGAAACTTCCGTGTCCGGTGAGGACCTGCGTCAGGCGGTAGGTGAGGGCGCCATGACGCCTCTCTAGCCACTCCTCAAAGAGGGGTCTTACCGCCGCTATCGTGGCGTGCCCTGCGCTGGGTTGCGACAGTCGCTCTTTCCATGCCGCCATGAGATCGCGCCGGAGGTCCGTCCGCTCCGCCGCAATTTGCTGCGGAAGCGGAGTTTCCCCCCGGCGTAGTGCCTCCGCGCGCCACTCATACAGGCGCGCGAGGACTTTTAAAATAGGTTCACAATTGACGGAGAAATCGGTGAATATACAGTGCGTGCCACGTAAGAAGAGACTTGACCCCGCCTACCCCGCCTCTTTCCGCCGCCCCGATGACGCCCGGTCCCGTCCCGCACTCAGACCTCATACCGCTAAAGATAAGTACCTACCTAAAATCGTGTACTGCGCATGTCAAACCACGTGGTGTATCAAGTCTCTTCTTACGTGGCACGCACTGTACTTACCTATACAAAAAGAAAAACATAAAGTCGAACATATAACCTCCTCCTTTTTGGGAGTTGGTTAAAAATACAACAAAAACAAAACACCGGACACCGGTGTCGACGTGCCTACTCGTCCGCTTCGCTGTCATCCGGAAACGTCCCAGAAGACTGGCAGCATTGCCACGTTGAATGGCAATGCTAATTACAGTACCCGACCTTTGGAAAGAGACAATCGGCTAATTTCGGCTTCGTAGAGCGTTATCTCTGTCGCACGAAATAAAAACAGTCCGGTACCTATCTATTAGGAGCTGTTAAAACAATTATGATTTGCTTCCTTTGATAATTATTTTTATTCTTTGTATAAAATACAAAAAAAGGTAAAGGTCGATGTGCAATATTTATCGCCGGGTACTGTACTTGGCCGAAAAACGAGCCAGCCATCTGTGACGTGTCGATCAGTCGGCCAAGGAGACCCGCACTTTAGATTATGCAAGACACAATATTTTCGTGTGTTATCATAGTTTTCCATTTTCACTATGTAGTTCAGCAGTTTGATTCTGTAACCATCTCACCGTGAAAACTTAGGTGAAGTGAGCGTGGAGTAGATGATGATGATCGTGTGATTTTTACAGAATCGACCGGCAGTTGTAGGTTTGTCGTTCAAAAAGTGTTGATTCTCCTAGAATAATCAGCCTATAACGTTCCCACTGCCACACAGGGGCCCTCCTCTCTGTCAGAAGAAGTGGGCCATAATCCCAGTGCGGGTTGGTAGATGTCACATGTCTTTGAATGTTTGGTTTTAGGACATGCCGGTTTACTCGCGATGTTGTAAAGATTACAGGAAAAATAAAACGGTGTCTCTAACTAATCTAAATAATCAACAAAAGTTACATTACTTCAACTATCGGTCAAGAGATGGCGCTGACTTAAAACTGCAATATTCTACGTACCTCAGTGCAGTGTTAAAATTTTCTGACGAATATAGGCCTCGCCGATGAAAATTTAAAAACATTATTATGATGGTACGGAACCCTCAGTGCACCAGTCCGACTCGCTCTTGACCGGCTTTTTTTTTATAGCCGACGAAAAATGTTAACGCTGGAGGGTCCAGAATCATGTACTGAATCCATGGTAAGTACCTAGTTTGTTCACCGCATATATTTGACTGCCCAGTTTAAGTGCCCAATGGCCCAATCTGCCACACTTCACTTAGCACCGGAACTGTACTCTCATGTTACTCGACTCGAGCACACTTTAATAAACACGTCAGTTACCCACTGGCCAGTTATGTAATTATGTTCAACGGAGCGGCACTGACGTAACGGGATCCGAATAACAATGGTTTACGTTTATCGATAGATCGGTAAGTACTAAGTACTGTTGGAATTTATAGATACGACTGTTGGTTCTGCAGGGTAAAGGCTCCTACAAACAGGCGCGACACACGATATAATCGCGCGCGACACAAAGGCACCGCTCGTTGCGCGACTTGCGGTGCCTGTGTGTCGCGGGTCGTGTCGCGCCTGTTTGAAGGAGCCTTAATTGCGTGACACACTATCAGTAGCAATGCTGCAATTGGTTTCATTTTGACAGTCCAAGAACATTCATAGCGTTATTAGATGATGATGACTTTATGAATAAATAATTAGGTGTAAGTTATTTATTATAAAGTCATCTAGTATTTTAGTCTGGCGGGTTCTAAACACGCGGAGTGGCTCATTAGTAACTAAAGACAAAACTTCTGATTACAGAGACGTTCGGATTAGCCAGAGTACGGATTATCGAGGCTCTATACTGTAAATATATTTTCATGGATATTCACCAGCGTGCGTTATGTGTGAATTATATTTTTAAAGGTGTACAGAGACAGACCATCAAATCGAACAACTTTGGACACATGGGATATCGTAATCCCGAAAAAAATCAGTTGTCTTTTGGATCGAGTAGGTATTGTAGTTTAGACTGGGAAAGCTGATTATTTTTTCGCGATTTCGTATAGGTCCTTAGTAGTCCTAAAAAGAGAAAAGGAAAGAAAGTAGAAATACCTTTGCCCTATAGTGGGAAGATACCTACGGAATACGGATACGCATCAAAAAAAGGTACCTAGTTATTATACTAACGCTACGGCTTGTACAGTCAGCAACAAAAGTCGATTAACACTTCAGTTTTTTTTAATCTCAGTTATTGAGCAAAATATTTGTTCAAAATTGCAGCAGAAGTACAATGGAATTTTGAAATATTTTGCTCAATAACTGAGATTTAAAAAAACTGAAGTGTTAATCGACTTTTGTTGCTGACCGTACAATATATTATTATAACATACAATACAATATATTATTATAATAAATATTATACAATATATTATTATAATAAATATTATACAATATATTATTCTAATAAATATTCCATATAGGTATTACATTTTTATCGCTTAGGTATGATCGATGTATTTTTTCGATCACTTTGTTGTTCGAAATCTGGCTTTTTGTAGTAGTTAAATTCGAGATTTGTTCCGTCAACATCCACAGGAATGCCGTGATACTGCAGAAATGTTATATTAGATTCATTAGATGTCAAATATGTTTCTTCAATACAATACAAGCCTCCCAAAAAACAAGTCTCAAATTAACACACTTGCCAGTTCCCCGCATCTGGTAAAACTATATGTCTATCCCTTCCGTTTTAGAACAGCTAGTTATCGAGCTAAAAAGAGCATGTGTGTTATTTATAACCTGTTACGTCATTTCCGGATATACATGTGTTTTAATAGTAAAGTCGAGTAATCCCGTACGCACCGGTATCGCGCACTGGATTGTATGCGACTGTCCATTAATCACGTGAGGCTCGAAAGGGGGAGGGGTCCATAAAAAAACACGAAATATCACAAGGGGGAGGGGGTGTAGTAATATATCACGTGTATTTATTTTTTCGGCAAACGACCGAATAGCGGCGTTACGTGTACTGTATATTTATTTTTTCATCAAAGGCGTACAAATCTATTTAGAAAAAAAATTAATATTCTTTGTAGGTACTAAAAATACACGTGATATGGGTAGTCTTAAACCTCACCATGTATCACTAAGGGGGAGGGGGGGTAAAAAAAATGCCAAATAAAAAAAAATCAACTAGAAAGTTCATTGGGGCAAATATTATACTGTCTGGAAGTAAGTACAGGAAAATGGCACATAATATGTATTTAGTTAGAAGTTGCTTTGAGTTTTCGAAGAACTCCTTATCAATTGACTATAAACAGTATTGACACTATTGCAAACCTTTTTTTTTTGTGAGCGGGAGGGCGTGTCAGACTTTTACTGATAAAAACCCACCCGTGTTCCTTCAGTTGCCTGAACCCTGGCAGGCATCGGCCCTAGCGGACCCCGTCAGTTAGTGCTGACATCTCTTTGAGACACTATTGCAGGACTCACACCCAGTTTTTAAATTGAGAATAACTTGGCGATTAGCTATACCTAATAACCTATTACCTAATCCGCGCATTTTCAATATTTATTTACTTAAGATATTCAAAAAATTGAATGCATCACCTGTTTGATTTGTAAAGCTCAAATATTTTTAGTTAGATTAGATCACTTTCTGAATTGAGAATTTGAAGTTGTGAACTCATTCACAACTTCAAATTCTCAATTCAGAAACCGGCGGGTGTTTTATTACAGTTGATTGCAGAAATGAACAACTTGCTATAACCAGTGGGGTAATTGCGTAACAAACTATCAGTAGCAATCTACGAATAAGTACAATGCGTGCCACGAAAGATGAGACTTGACCCCGCCTCCCCCGCTCTTTCCGCCGCCCCTATGACGTCGGGTCCCGTCCCGCACTCAGACCTCATACCGCTAAAGATACCTAAAATCGTGTACTGCGCATGTCAAACCACGTGGTGTGTCAAGTCTCATCTTACGTGGCACGCATTGTAGCAATGTCTTTAATTTTGTCAGTTCAACAACATTCATTGCGTTATTTAGGTGTTGAGCAAACAAATTTTTCTAACATATGAACCAATGGATTAGCAATACTTACGCTTCAAAATGATTCAGATTGAGATTCTGGGTTAGGATTAGAACATAGGATACTTTTTATTTGTTTATTTGTACGTTTCCGCGGGTTTTTTTCCTACCTCCACTCGGGCAAAACCGCGGGCTAATGCTTTGTAAATCAAATGCTGGCTGTTTGTGTATTGTGTATCTGGCTGTTTGTGAATTTAAATGTTTGTAAACGCACCCACGATACAGGAGTAATTCCTAGTGTGGGGCAACGTTTAAAAAAAAAAAAGAAAAATAAAAGATGCTATGACTATTACACTATGAACATTGTACTCGTAGAAGTGATTGCACTTTGCAGTCATAGAATAAATTATACGCATCATCTTGCACGCATGGGAAGTCATTCATTACGTATTCAAGGTCGAACTCTATGCTTCGATGTAACGGCATTTAAATATTAGGTATGTCTGGACATCGCTTTTGTCTTTCGCCCCTTCTCTGTGCTAAATAAACATGTTAAACATTAAACATGTTCTTTCTTTCTTTCTTTCTCTGCACAGTGTTGGTCCAGTACAGCGGGGTAATAACGATCGTTACGCAATCATATTTTCAGGGTATCCTAGTTTGGATTCCTGACTCCCACAAACCCTAGTACCTACAATATTTTTGTAACACCTCTATTATACTGTAATTGTACTTTGTGGGATAAAATAAATATTATTATTATTATTATTATTATATTTTGTTCAACATAGGTACAGACGCCAGCACATCAAGTTACTACAATCTGTCAAAATTCTTTATTAAATTTTCAACTTTATCACTAAAGCATAAGGTTCAAAGTTGATTGAGAAAATTTGACAGTTTCGGGTAGCTTGATGTGCTGGTGTCTGTACAACTTTAATTGCGAAACAAACTAACAGTAGCAAATTAGCAATGGCTTCCATTTTGAGAGTTCAACGACATTCATTGTTATTTACAGTGCGTGCCACGTAAGAAGAGACTTGACCCCGCCACCCCCGCCTCTTTCCGCCGCCCCGATGACGCCCGGTGCGGGACGGGGACCGGGCGTCATCGGGGCGGCGGAAAGAGGCGGGGAGGCGGGGTCAAGTCTATTCTTACGTGGCACGCACTGTACGTTGTTGAGCAATCGAATTTTTCGACATAATATAAAGCAATGTATTAGCATATTCAAAATGATTTAAACTGTTTTTTTTTATTTCATCATTTCAGCCGAAGACGTCCACAGCTGGACATGCCTCCCTCAAACACCTACACTTTGGCCGGTTCTGTGCTTTTCGCATCCAACGGGTTCCTGCGACCTTCACAAGGTCGTCGGACCACCTTATGGGAGGCCTTCTAACGCTACGTCTTCCGGTCGCCACTCCAGAACCTTTCGGCCCCATCGGCCATCAGTTCTGCGAGTAATGTGCCCTGCCCACTGCCACTTAAGTTTGGCAATTCTTCGGGCTATGTCGGTTACCTTGGTTCTCCTGCGGATCTCCTCATTCCTGATTCGATCACGCAGGGAAACTCCAAGCATAGCCCTCTTCATTGCCCTTTGGGTGACTTTTAGCTTTCTTATAAGGCCCACTGTGAGCGTTTTTTTTTATTTAGGGTGCCCTAAATTGCAAAAAACGTAAGAAAAATTGAATTTCGCGGACCTCTGTGCACCGTGAGAACAATTTAGGGCCAATAATATATCTAACATAGCGTAGGTACCAGTCAGCGACTTACGAGTTGTATGTCGTAGGTTCGAAGTGTTCGAACCCTGACAGCCGTTTTACTTTGTGTATATTGACCACCGCTTTCAAAACGGTGAAGGAAAACATTGTGATTAAACCGGGTTGTTCTAGAACCAAAAATTCGAAGACATGTGACATTTACTAACCCGCACTGGGCCCGCGTGGTGGATTACGGCCCACTCGGTCTCACAGAGAGGAGGCTTGTGTCACAGCAGTGGGAACATTTTAGGCTGATTATGTAGAGTAACCTAATCTGCTTCGCTCGATCCACCAAACTGTCAGAATTAAAACAAATGTAAACCTACTTAGAACGTTCTTAAATCATCTTCATCCTTAATAGGAGGAGCGAAGGCCAAACAGAATTGAAGCCCACAGTCCCACACCGACATACAAAGGTTTGAGAAAAAGCTAAATCATTATCACTCCGTTTCTGAATTGAGAATGTATCGTTTTGTGAACTTGTCGAATTCTTCTTTAGCCAGAATCTTTGTTTTGATTAAATTGGAAAACACGTAACCGTACTTGTACATTATCTAGGACACTAGGGAGCCGAGCAATAAGAAAAAAGTCAGAAAAAACGCGAAGCGAAAACGATTGTGGTGTCTTACGACTTCCATGCGAACATAGTCGCGGGCAGAAGCTAGTAATAATGTTTTGAGAGCAGCCGGTCAATTCTGTAAAAATCTCACCGTGAAAACGTAGGTGATGTAAGTTTGTTTTTGCTAGGAATTGACACTATTGACAGCTCACTCCACGCTCACTTCACCTAAGTTTTCACGGTGAGATGGTTACAGAGTCGCACTGCAGTGATCATGAAATTATTTACACAAATTAGTCGTTTAATTTAGTATCTAGTGTAAATAGTTACTTAGTTACATTTTCTCTAAATAAAAAACATTAAGAAAAGGGCCTGCCTCAGTTCGAAACATTCGAGTCGGCCATGATACCACTGGGTCACCCACCACTGCTCCTAAAGTACGTCGAGATTGACAAATTTTCAACTTCAAATTCTCAGTTCAAAAACCAAGTCTACACAAACAACAAGATTTCAAGAAAAAAAGCAAAATCATTGTTATAACTTGACCGGCAAGGCCACGAATAAAACTGTTTACTTTCGCGCCAGTGAATGAGCATAACCACTCTATAATAATATTATAAGTATTGCAGAATGTTCTGTAAATAACAGATTGTTTTTACAGAAATAAAAATGATTTTGAGCGTGACTTATTAAGCTAGCAAGCTTGTTCAGTCATGATCATGAATCATGACACTCATGAGTTCATGACGGACAAAATATGGATACTAACTTTAAAGGTAGAGAATGTAGAAAGTATTAAAGGAGTTAATATAACATTTATATGTACCCACTGCTGGGGCACAGGCCTCCTCTCTGTGAGAGGGAGAGGGCCGACAATCACCACGCGACCAGCAAATTGCAAAAAACGTAAAAATAATGAATTTCGTGGGCTACCCTGGTTAAGATGGCAATGTAACCATATAAACCAGTTTTTTTTTTCAGGATGAAAAATCATCAAATGACCCCTCCCGCTCTGGGTGGAGCGGAGGGAGTGTCAGACTCTTACTGACTAAAACCCACCCGTGTTCCTTCCTTAGCCCTTTATGTTCCGGGCCAGCGGTAACCCTTTCGGACAATCCCGCTGACCCAGCAGGAAAATACTTTCCCTTTTTTTTAATAAACCAGTGTTCTTTTGTAATAAAGGCAGTATTGAATCAGCATTCGTTATGTCATTTACTCATAACATCTCTCGTCCGTACAGTTGACAGAATGGAAGATGAAACGTGTTGCGCCGACCTCAAGTAAAATGCGGGCCACGAAAGAAGAGACTTGACACACCACGTGGTTTGACATGCGCAGTACACGATTTTAGGTATCTTTGGCGGTATGAGGTTTGAATGCGGGACGAAACCGGACGTCATAGGGGCGGCGGAAAGAACGGGGGAGGCGGGGTCAAGTCTCATCTTTCGTGGCACGCATTGTAACATGGAACAAGGGCGGGAGATGATGAACGTCAAAAGATATCTAACAAAGTAGGTGCATATGTATACCAGAAATTTGTGTTTCAAAGAGATAATAAAATCTAGTGGGTATAACCGTTTGGCATGCTTCGGTAAGTCGGTGTGAACACCGAAGCACCTGGTCATACGATGGAATATAACGGTACCTATTCGGTTCACAAATCGCATTAGATAGTGCATTTAAAACGGTTAGGTACTATCTAAGCTGTCGGTTTAAGCTTGTTTTATTTTAGAAACGGGAAAGGGGCTTCAAAGGTTAAGCTATGCTAGCTATGCGGTCGGTTCTTGAATGGGTGACCCTCTGTTACATATCGAGACCCCTGCCTCCGTCACTCCCGGAAAACACGTGATCCCGGCAGCACGCTCGGAATTGGTCCCGGCTGTCTTTCGTAGATTTTTGACAGTCTTAACGGGTAGTCAGAAGCCCAAATGTCTGACAGCCAGACGTACCAACGGGTATCATGATCCAAGTAACTGGGTTGTGGATGTCAGACGGGCAGTCCAGTCGCTCCATGTAAAACACTGCATGGTATCCAGCGGCATCCGGTTAGACTGGAAGCCGACCCCAACATAGTTGGGAAAAGGCTAGACAGATTGATTTGTTTTAGAAACTGGAAGATGACAATGCAGACCGCCTAGTGGCGCCCTCATCGTTTGTTTGGTTATTTTTCTTTTCTTTTAGAATGAAAATGCAGAAAATAAGCACGTAAAGGGGCCAAGCGCTAAGGTAGCCCGCGAAATTCAAAATTTCTTACGTTTTTTGCAATTTGCTGGTCAGCATTAAGTTTTACGTTGATTAATATATGAATCGCGGCCGTAAGAAATATGTGTTTATAGAATTATAATCATTAAAGTCATCAACACAACTCTCTCAGACCACGTAAGTCCAAAGAATGATGATTTCATGAAACAGTTCTTCTTGGGACTTAAGAGTTGTTTGTAAACACATATTTCTTACGGCCGCGATTCATATATTAATCAACGTACAACTTAATACTGACCAGCAAATTCCAAAAAACCTAAAAAAAATTGAATTTCGCGGGCTACCCTGGCGCTTTCGCCTTAATAAGTTGTGCTCCACAAGATTATACGTTAATATTATTATGAACGGTAGTTTTAAATTGTATAGTTTTATTATAATCACTAAAACGGATAATAGTGGACTATTATCCAGTCGAAAAAATACATTCTGGGACGTAATTTTCTAGTAGATTGGGAATAATCGACTACATGGATTAACATGTACCTATGTACAGACGTCAGCACATCAAGCTACCCGAAACTGTCAAATTTTCCCAATCAACTTTAAACCTTACTTTAGTGATAAAGTTGAAAATCTATTAGAGAAATTTGACAGATTAAGTATAGTCACTTGATGTGCTGGCGTCTATACATGTTGGTATATGCCTACCACATTCTTGTAAATTAGAATTTAAGTAAGTCCCAGATGAAGATTGCAGGATGAGCTAAACTGCTTTTATAAAGGCTTTCCTTTAATTATAACTTTATAAGTAGCTCTAGATAGAGAGAAATCGAAGGAGGAGAGTATGGAGGCCTGTAGTGTGGGACGCGGGTTTAAAATAATAATTAATTTTAATAACAGCCTATTATCGTTTCACTGCAGAGCAAATATCTTCTCATCCAGAGAAGGCACGAGCATTGATCACCAGACCACGCTTGCTCACTACCTATATAATATTATCTTTATGTTCAGGTTTTTTCACGATGTTTTTCTTTCACAGATGTCAGTAATTTAAATATAAGAACATCGACCGAAAATAAAAAGTTATTTTTAATGCAAATATAAAAATAATAAGTAAGTATCTAAATGACTCAGCGAAACGGTTATTTTTTGTTGAATGAGAGAGCTGTCTCTGCCTGCCCGAAGTCCAAATATCCGTTGAAAACTACAAGCCAAAATAAATAAAATTTAAATTCCCCATACCTACTGCGTAAATATTTATTCATGGAAGTTAAGTAAGTAATTTATAGTTGGCGAGATCCTAGAGAAAGCACGCATGCGCGATTTATTTTAAGAAACGAAAACAAATGTCAAAACTTTACCGCCATAGTTGTCTATCCAAGTTTCCTTTCACTGGATATCACAACACACTCAATGAAATTAATTATTTTAAACAACAACACTATTATTTTCACTTGTTCAAACAACAAATTCACAATGTTTTTCTTATCGTTCGCGGCAACTTGGTACGCACAACGCATGCGCGGCGCGATTCGGTTCCGAATTCGAAATGAAGTGACGCGCGACGCGGCTCGCCAGTGGAAATGGTGTTTGTCTTGCGTGTGACGTCAGGAGGAAACCGGTTGAAGAATGTTGTTTTTTACAACCAAGCTGTAAAGCGCTGGATAGCTTTAGCACAGTATAAAGATCATTTAGGCTGCTTGTACTGAGGGGATAGGAACGGAGAAAACTGAAAAATAGAACTCCAATAAAATGCCTCCGCTCCGCTTCATTGAACATGGAATAATCTGCTGAAATGCACTGCATCGCACTTTACCATCGCTGAAGTGTTTCCGTTTCACACATCACATCACACTATCAGTCAATGGGTTTCTTTTTGACAGTTCCACAACATTCATTGCGTAATTTACATGGTTGAGCAGACACATTTCTCGAACATATGAAGCAATGGATGCTTCAAAAGCTTCATATGCTTCAAAATTATTCAGATTGAGACTGATAGTGTTCCGCAAGAGTGCTGATTCCAATTTCGAAAGTTGCGCTTTGTTTGATTTATTCTCGAAGCGGAGATAGTGACCGGACACAGATTGTCATTATTCTGCCGTTGAAATCCGTACAAAAATTAATATCCGGCCCTCTATACAATAGGCCGTACGGTAACAAAACCAATATAAGCTGGCCTCGCATTCTTTTGAAATTTTGTACTGCGCTAGAACTGTTGAAGTGCGAACTGTTACCATCCACATAATTATGTACTACATAGCCATTTTCGAAAAGCGGAATGGATAGAAACGTTCTGAAAATAAACGAATAGAATCCCTTTATTCTAACGGCTCTTCTACGCTCAGTAAAATAAAGGTTCTGGTTCTGCCCCACACACGCGTTATTATAATAATGTTATTATCGTTCGATAATACTCGATAATATGTCCCGATTCTTTGCCACATAGCTGCGTTATTATCATCCGTTATTTTAGTAGTTAATTCAAGTGTGTGTAAAATCGTATGCGTAAAATAATGTTCTAAGAACTCATATCGCAGGACGGAGGAACGCAAGCGTCCTATTTATTTATTTTTTATTTATTTTATAATTTATGTACACACAGTAAAATACATAGGGACATGACATGACTGACATCCTACTTCTTTTTTTGCGTAGTTATTAACGTAGCAGTATAACTTCGTGGCCATCCTAATACAAAATGTACTGACAACAGTTAAATATATGTATAGCAATAACGCATCCGCATCGACCTTAATATAGGTCGCGCCTTAAAGGTTAATTTCTACAACGATCCCCTCCAATGAGGTCCTTGTAAATGATTTTAATACCTACAGCGATAAGAGCTAGAAATAGAGACAGTAACTGATTAATCAAGCAGTCCTGTCTAGTGTCTTCGTAGAAATACCTGGATATTTTCCTATTATTTTCTTACTGGCTAAATTATTTAAATAGAGAGAACCCATTAGCTTAGAAAAGCATCATCAACCGGAGACACGCGTGAATCCGCGTGATACGCCATAATTATAAAACGAACAGTTTATATAAAGCGCCCAAGCAGCTTTAATATCAAACAGATAGGAGGTGTGCGCGAGGGCTTGTCTGTCGGGTCGGGTGACGTCAAATCTGTGTGTGTACGCCATCATTGTGTGAGTGAACCTTGTTGTCTTTTTATTCTCCACGCTAAGGTATCAAGGACAAAGAAGGAATAACGTTTGTGGAATAGAGAGATATGAAAATAATTATAGCCACACGTAACAGGAGGTCCATAGAAATTCTAAAGTACATATTACTTTTTTGTGAAAACCCTAATTATATAACAGAATGTTTAACACAAGTTCTTATTGAGCTACTAACAATAAATAATACTATTCACAAGATCCCTAAAAGTAAACGAATCACTGAAGGCATACTATGATGTATAAAAAATCGTAATAAGCTCCAAAAACAATCCCGAGACGATCACCACAAAGAAATAAAAAAAATACATATATGCTCGTTACAGAAATCATTGCAACACTCTTATAAAAAAACTAAAAAGAAAATATGAAAGAAATCTTGTTAATAAATCATTAAACAACAACAAGCTTCTCTGGAAAAACGTGAAAACCATAACATACAAATAAATCTACCAGAACTAATTCTGAATTAACTAATCTAAAAGCATTATCACCTACGGAAGCAGCAAATTTCATTAATAAATATTTCGCAAATATTAGTAACCAACTAGCAAATGACATTCAACAAACCGTAACCCAGAATGACCTGTCCTAGTCTTGCTTATCGGTTTTTATAGACCTAAAAAAAGCCTTCGACACGGTCTCCATTCCCATTCTTGTCCAAAAATTAGAAAAATTTGGTAATAGAGATACTTGATTACTTGATAAATAGAAAACAGAAGGTTAAGCTAGATGGTTTTGTCAGCGAGGTCGTTGACGTATCATGCGGCGTACCCCAGGGTAGCATTTTGGGTCCTACGCTATTTTTAATATATTTAAACAACTTATGTAATATGACAACCAATAAAGCAAAAATATTTTCGTATGCCGACGACACCGCAATCGTCTTCACTAGTTCAACCTGGGCTGAAACCAAAACCAACACAGAAACAGGTATGCTAAAAGTGGCTGCATGGCTAAAAACAAATATCCTTACGTTAAACACGAGCAAAACTAATTATTTCTGCTTTTCAGTATAGAAATATGTTCAACCGGAACCTAATTTCAACATTATAATTTATAATACATGAGTGTAGCAGGACGATTGATTACGACTGCAATTGTCCAACCATCAGTAAAGTTAACCACGTTAATGTTGGACCAGAGACAAAATAACCACAAACACATACATGCACGCACACACACTCACATACATGCACGCACACACCCCCACATACACACACACGCACACACGCTTAAATATACACACACATTTACCAACAGACTATAAGTAATAGTAATAAATAAGAATAATTAATTCATAAACCTTTGTTTCGTTACAAGTTACACTAATTGCACGATATAAAAGAGCGGCGCCTCCTGGCAGTGCATTTATATGCTTAAAAGGAGAAGCCATCAACTGTATAATGTATCTACAACGTGTAATAAAGAAATAAAACATTTTTGATTTTGTTTTTTATATTACTATTTTCTTCCTAAATTGTTGTTTATTATATGCCATTTTTGTTTTATATTTTTATTCTGTGACCCTTGTTAATTTGACATTTTATTTTAATTTTAATTCTGTGTCCCTTATAATTTATATTATAGGTATTTTAATTACTGTGACCCTTAAAATTTGACATTTTATTTTAATTTTAATTACTGTGACCTTCATAATGTGTCATTCGTTATTTTTTATTTGCATTGACATTTTATTCTATTCTGTTGCAGTGAAATTTTATGGAAGTATAAGTATGGGTTTTACCTGTTTTTTTTTTATAAACTTTCAACATATGTACAATTTCCATAGTAACGTGATCTAATCAGCCTGCACCCTGTGCTGGGACACAGGCCTCTTCTCTGTGAGAAGGAGTGAGCCGTAATCCACCACGCGGATCCAGTGCGGGTTGGTGGATGTCACGTCTTTGACTTTTGGTTGTATGACATGCCGGTTTCCTCACGATGTCTTTCTTCACCATTGCTCCCCGTATTGGGGCTCAATTTTATTGATCATGGGTTACATAGTAAGGCCATAGACAAACCGATGCTAACAGAATTAAAAAAATAGCCAGTAACAAGAATTTACAGGAAATCCGTATCCATATTTGAATACTGCATTAACGGAAAAGGGTTTCCGACAAAGGTACAGTTGTCTGCCACCAGGTTGGATGACAGGTCCCGTTTAGGGTTACCATATCTCAGGATTTGTCCTGGGAACTCAGGATTTTTAGACTCTTTTCAGGATTATGGCCGGATTTTGTAAATCTCAGGAAATCTCAGGATTTTCTGAATTTTCAATAAAATAGAGTAGGTATTTTTAGACCTTGTTATTAAAATGGTACAAAACAGAATAATATATTTTTCTTTATACATATAGATAGAGACTAACAAAAAATCAACTTTGGTCATGTTAATTGCACAAATAAAATCAACACTTATTTATCTATGAAACTTTCAATTACATAATCAGTTTTTCGTATTTGTTTGGGATGATATGATACCTTACGGGAGGGGTGAAGTGTATTCGCTCCCCGCTGCTACCCGCGCCAACGTGTGAGCATGATCCCGAGAATCCTCAGTGCACAAAATTATTAATAATAGATATCTATAACTTTTAAATTCTACATTACGTTTGAGAAAAAAATCTGAAATTACGACTAATTCTCAGGATTTTATGAAGGAAATCAGGCTTTTTCTCCGGACTTTTAAATTTTTCATTTGGTAACCCTAGTCCCGTTAGACTATGGAGAGGGCCAAAACCTTTCCGGGATGCATAATGTGACCATTTTTTTTTGTCAGAGCGAGAGGCGCTTGTGGTATTAAACAAAAAAATCTTATTTTACTAGGCTATTTATTAAAAAGTGAAAAGGACCTGAAAAATAATATATTAAGTATATAATAATATATAATTTTAACATTACATTGCAGTTGAAGACGCATTTGTTTTGTTGTCGGTGGAGCAAAGAGATTCAGAGTACGTTTTAATGAATTTATCGACTACCTAAGTTTTGTGTTTTCTGCTGTCTTATAGTTATTTCATATTCAAATACAATGTAAATTTTTCATGAATATATTAAATTGAATGTCGTTTGGTCCCTTTGTAAAGCGGAACATTTTTGTTCTGGTAGGGGACAACGGGACGGACAGCCTGAAAGCGCGATTGTCCCGCCCAAAGCGGGACGAATGGTCACGTAGGTACGCAGCCAATGTGTTTTATTAAATGTTCCTTATGTTAATAACTTTCCATACTATTGTATAGAAGCAAGTTCTTCTAACTGAACAGACAGCTGTGATGCTGGGGAGTTTGTTGCGCCACTTCTTGTTCTGAGCCAAAATACTAGGAAGGGATGAAGGTCAAGCGTTTTGGGGGACTGTCTTAAAATTTTGTATAAGTATTTGTTTGGAAGCCCTAAGAGATTGTCATTATGTGAATATAATGCAGTTCCAATAATATTACATACTACCTACGTGTCGAATTGTTAACCTCCTTTTGTTTGAAGTCGGTAAAAAATTAAGTCAACTTCAAAAATAAATTACCTAACTCAAAATTATGAAATAACTTTAATTTCGGAAGTCGGTGGCAAAAAACTAAAACTAAAATACAAATCCCAGACACCGACTTCTGAAATTAAAAATATTTCATAATTTCGAGTAAATCGCTCCCCCCACCGAATAATATGGTAATCGATAAATCCAAATTTTACAGGAAAAATAAAAAACTGTTTTATGCGTAGGTACTATATCTCGGCACGGGTAGATCGTAAGGTAGACATTTAAACGTCAAAACAAAGCTAATTTTTTTACAATCTAATTTATATTATGATTTTTTTGTAATACTTTAATAAAATTAAGTTATTCACAAAAATAATGTTACTGAAATTAAATGGCAAAAGTATAGTATGCAACGCATCATTACCATATTATTCGCGTGTAAACGCAACAATATCGTAGTCAATATTAATGCATTATAGTATTATTCGTTGTAATACAGTGTCAAAAAACCTAACGGCAATATGATATTACGATATTATTCGTGTGAAATCCAAGCGATAGTGTATAATGTAATATTACATTACAGTAATATTCGTCGATGTGTGGTGTCAAAAGATTAACAGTAATATAATGTTGCAAATACATGTTTCATTAAATAATCCAGTACTTATTATTTGATTTGGCAGAAAAATAACAATAATAGAGGAAGTTGATATTAATACTGGATAATTTATAATAGCGTTTTATTAAAATTTATGAAATAAAACAAAGGTTTTATTATTTATCATAATCAGTCCTTTTATTTATTAACTAGCTGTGCCCGCGACTTCGTCAGCGTGGAATAGTGACTTTTCGGGCAGCATATTTTGAATTACATATACCGTCGTTTGGGTAGCTAAAAATTTACTTTACAGTAATGCTTCTCTGTATACGATATTTGACGTATGGCCATCGGGGATGAAAGCATACAGGGTCCTAGGATTGCTAACCCGTGACAGAGCCACATACAACTGAGCGTGCGAGAAACAGCTGATACTTAGATCTACACCTACAACTTTCAGCGTCTGACCTTGGGCTTTATTAATTGTCATCGCAAAACATAGGCTGACTGGAAACTGGACTCGTTTAAAACTAAATGGAAAATTATTTGGAATGAGAGGAATCCGAGGAATGAAAACACTTTTACCTTTTCCACACCTTGTTAAAATCTCTGCTTCTATCAGATTTCTTTGTAAATTGGTCACTTTTAACCTGGTGCCATTGTAAAGTTTTGGGGGGCTTAAATTTCTAAGAAGCATTATCGGTACGCCTACTTTTAATTTTATTTCATGTGCTGGTAGTCCAGGAGCATTGAGGGATTCTAAAAATTCTACTGGGTAGCTTGTAGATTTTCCTTCTTCCATGACTCTGTTAATGGAGATACATATACTCAACATAATCCCCCGGAACATAGCTCGAAATTTCAGCGTTTATTGTTGCTGCTTGGTCGTTTTGTGGCGTCAAAATAGCTCTTTCGCAAAGCCAGAAATTTTCGCAAGTTGGTATTTGCGTTGCGTTTCCATACACAGATGATATGAGGTCTCGCATTGATGAAACTATGTTGCATAGGTTTTCATTAAGAAAAACTTTTCCTTGTTCCTGCGGTAACACACCGTTACCAATCTCAAGTAGCAAATCTGAAAATTCTTGAGCATTTTCGCTGCCTCTAATTTGCGTACGCATATTTAATGTCAAATGCAAAGGTGTAATGTAATGCCACAGTCGAGAACTCTTTAGGCAGGCTCTAACTTCAACAGCCCTTGTTCCACGTGGTATTACAGGGAGAGTCTGACGAAAATCGCCACAAAAAAGCATAGTAATGCCATCCATGGGTTGATCACTTTGCTTGACATCACGCAACGTTCTGTCTACTGCTTCTAGTGCTTTTCGATTGGCCATTGTGTACTCATCCCATATAATAAGGCTACAATCACGAAGAACCTTAGCTTTATCGCTGTTTCTTGAAATATTACAAACAGGGCTTTCTGTGCGGTCTAAATCGATCGGAATTTTGAACATTGTATGAGCAGTTTTCCCACTTTGGCAACAATGTGGCTGCTATGCCTGATGAAGCGACAGCAAGCGCGATTTTACCTTGGCTTCGTACCTTCGCCAAAATAACTTTCGTAAGAAATGTTTTAACCGTTCCACCGGGTGCATCTACAAATAGCATTTCTTCCAAAGTACTATCAACGCTCACCAGATCAAATATCAAACGCTGTTCATCAGTTAGCCTCGAGAGTGCGCGTCCATGTACGTAGTCTGATAGTATACCTTAAAAATGTCCGCCGTGATTCTTTAAATTGATATAACTTTTTTATTTATGAACCGATTGACATGAAATAAACACTAAATGTTAAGTGAAGCTTACTACAATATATTAGTGAAAACCGCATCTAAATCGAATAAGCCGTTTCTATTATATTGTAAACAAAAATAATACACAAATATAATTGTTTTCTACTTTACGTGGAAAAAGGTATGCATTTCTTACGCGAATATAATGGTAATCGTCGCTTACCGAAAAAGTTAACGATTGCATGATCTGTAATAGATATGAGCGCCGATGGCCAATGCCACGGCGGCGGCGTGGCCTTAAAATTTCCACGGCGGCGGCGGCGTCGCGGCGGCGCGACGTGGCCGGCCGTGGGCCTTAGAATTTTTTTTTATCAGGGAAAGATTTCTTAAAAAAACTTAAAGAAAACCGTATTAAAAAGCTTTACCCATATTTTTTAATAATTGTTAATATAATTTTACAGTCTTTTAAATAAAATTGGAGATCACGTTTACTTACTGAATAATAATCATTACAATATTTTCTAGTGACCGACCGAAAGTTCGGTTTCGGTTTCGGCCAGTTTCGGCCAAATCAACTAGTTTCGGCCTAAGTTTCGGTTTCGGCCAGGAAATGGCCGAAACTTTCGGCCGCGCCGAAACTTGAGTGTTCATGAATTATCGTCCATCGTTCGGCGAACTTCGCGGCTAGCTCCTGCTCGCTCGTCGCGTCGCCCGCGCCGGCCCAGTTCGCCGCCGTCCATCGTTAATCGCATGGAGTTGAGGTTGTGTTTTGCACATACGAGGGCGGTCCCATAATGAATTGGCCTAACTATGAACTAATGAAGGAAATGAAACGAAACCAATTTTATTTTTCAATATAATCACCATGAAAACTACTAACACACTTCTGACATCTGTGAATCAACATCTCTTAACCTTTATAAAAATAATCACAATTTTTAGCCTCAAAATGACCGAAGACGGCCGCTTGCAACTCTTCATCGCTTGAAACTTTTCTTCCTCTTAAGTCTCGCTTTAAATTTGGAAATAAATAATAGTCAGACGGGGCCATGTCTGGACTGTGAGGTGGATGTTCAACTTCTGTGAACCCGCATTGACGAACTGCATCCTTCGAAACACCAGCGGTATGAACAGGGGCGTTGTCATGGAGCAACAGGACACCTTTAGACAGCTTGCCTCTTCGTTTTTCCTTTATCTTGTCTCGTAATTTATATATTAAAGAAGCATACTATTAGCCGTTCACGACTGTATTACGTTCTTTAAAATCCACCATCAATATGCCTTGAAAATCCCAAAAGATTGTGCACATCAGTTTTTTAGCCGATTGTTGCACCTTTTCCTTTCTAGGGGGCTTTTCACCCTTATAACGCCATCCCATTGATTCGCGCTTGCTTTGTGGGTCATAATACAAGATCATAGTTTCATCACCAGTCACTAGCCGCTCGATCAGTCTTTGAATTTTCGCCACAAAGATCCAAAAACTCCGAAGCGCAGCGCAGTCTTTCCTGTCTCTGTACCGCTGAAAGAAGTTTCGGTACCCATCTTGCACTCACTTTTTTCATGTGAAGATGTTTATGGATCGCACGAATACGTACTTTTAGAGAGCCCAAGCCTAGCTGCAATTTCTCTAATCTTCAAACGGCGGTCACTCAGAACCTCCTCTTCGATAAGAGCAATCGTTTCGGGAGTGAGCACTTCCACAGGTCGACCGTCATGGCAAATGTCTTCGACGGTTTCTCTTCCGAGGCGAAACTCTTTCACCCAATTTTTCACTGTGCTATAGGAGGGGGCAGACTCCTTATACACGTCATCCAAGCGTTCTTTTATTTGGGCAGGGTATAAACCTTCTTTAAACAAAAACTTTATGACACTTCGATACTCAGTTGTCGACATTTTGAAAAAATACGCGACTCTCGTTATGCTAATGCCTGCTAAACTAAGACTAAGCATTTCATGTCGATGCGTGTTTCTTATATTAAGTGCACGATAAACGTACAATTTAATGCAACACAACATGTAGCGACATGTCGCGTAGAACTATATCAGGCCAGTTCATTATGGGACCGACCTCGTAAATGATTAGGTAAGTATTCAACTGTCTGTATGTATAATATACATTGTATATTCAAATAAATGTGTAAAAAACACACCAGATTTCTGTATACGATAGAAATTTTAAATATGTTTAAGTAAGTTTCGGTTTCGGTTTCGGCCGAAACTAAGAGCAAGGCCGAAAGTTCGGTTTCGGTTTCGGCTGAAAAACTTGTTTCGGTCGGACACTAATTTTTTTTTATGAGAAACTGAGCCATTTTAAGTTAATACACGTTCACCTTCACTCGGTGAAATATTCGACTCGACTGAGCTGAGTGTGAGCGACGAGCGAGCGTAGCGTCACGAGGCGACTAGGCGAACTAATACGGCCGGGCCGCGCGTGCGAGCGGGAGAGCAAGTTGCGACTCGTCGCGACGGCGCGCCGCGTGTTTCACTCGGCGACGCCGCGTCGACATGAACTCACGGCGACGGCGGCGCGCCGGCGCGGCGCTCATATCTAATCTGTAATAACATGTTATGGTATTATTCGTGCAAAAAGTGTGTTTAGATTTTAAGGGAATAATGTTGTTATGTTCATTACGGTACCATTGAAATTATTGTACTTTTATAAATATACATAGAAAAAATACAAAAAAAATTACAAGATGATAATTAATGCTTTAGACACCGAATATGCAATAAAACGAAAACTGTCGTAGTACCACATTACCATGTTATTCGGTGGGGGGAGCGAAATTTCTTTTTGAAACCGATTTAATTTTTTTAAATTACTTTTTTTATTGATATTGCTTTAATTGCTTGCTATCTGTCAGTACGTAGGGGACAACCTAAGTAGAAATAGGTACCTATTATGTTAATAGACAAAGGTTAAAATAATAATTAAACGAATTATATAGAAAAATATTTATTGATGAATTATCTATTTAATTAACAATTTATTTTGCTGTGTGAATGCACTTTATATGTTTATTCAGGTTGGAATTGCTGGAGAAAGTCTGAAACAAAATAAAAACAATTTTCATTTTATAACATCACTCTTGTAATAACCAAGGGTCAGGCAGTATCTTAAGTCTTTTTTTTTTCTCTTTATTTGTTTTGGGGTTTTTGTCTAAACAGATATGTCAACCCCATCGTGCCTTTTACCACTGTAACATTAACACTTATAATAATAACACTTATAATAATTTTAACACATAAGCTTATACTAAACAGTTCAACAATCTATGAAACAGTTTGTGATAAAAGATAGAAGTCACCGATGAAGGACTGTTATTAAATAACATAACTTTTTGGCACCTTCTGAATTTGGTTGGGATAAAATTGATTGTATTAATCCCACGTTAAGCCTATTTAAGTCTGATTCTTTCAGAAGTAACTCCCTCTCGTATCTTAAAGTCAGGGCCGTCTTAACCATATTGGACGCCGGGGTGCGAGAATCAGCCTACGCCCCCCTTACACCAAAAAACATCGGTTAGGTGCCCAAGTTGTCACCTATTTCGTTCATTAACTCTGAAGTCCGAACTGACTAACAACTGGCAAAAGTTGTTTTAGTCAGTAACAAAGGTTCTACTTGAAAAGCTCTTTTTCTTGTAGTAATAAGAGGCTTGCACATCGCAAGTCGCAAAGCTATTATGCCTAAAGCTACATGAGGCGTATATATAAACAATATTAATGCCTACATTTTTAAAGGTGTAATGAATATTTTATAAGTAATTTTTAATACTGATTATGATTACGCATGGTATGTATAGGTATAAAGCGATTGGCTTGCACCCCTAAATCCCTGCGCCCGGGTGCCACGCACCCCTTGCACCCTCGGGTAAAGACGGCCCTGTCTTTAGTACACCCACATTTCACGAGTTGTTTGAGTTACATGTTTTAAAACTGCGCACTGCTGTGTAGAACATTGCAGTTTTAGGTCAGCGCCACCTCTTGACCGATAGTGGAACTAATGTAACTTTTGTTGATGATTTCTGAAAAAGTGTGCTATTTAGAGACATCGTTTTATTTTTCCTGTAATCTTTACATAAACTTCTATCACATAGAATTATTTCAGATTTTTCTCTTTGCAAACTTCGAAGATATTTTTGTTTTTTCAGGATGGGAAGTCATCAAATGACCCCTCCCGCTCTGGGTGGAGCGGAAGGGAATGGTTACTGACTAAAACCCACCCGTGTTACTTCCTTAGCCCTTTATGTTCTGGGCCAGCGGTAACCCTTTCGGACAATCCCGCTGACCCGGCATTGCTTAGGGCATCAAGTAGTATTAATCCGGCATTGACTACACGAGCGGCACCATAGATATCGTGAGCGGTACAATGCGTGCCACGAAAGAAGAGACTTGACACACCACGTGGTTTGACATGCGCAGTACACGATTTTAGGTATCTTTAGCGGTATGAGGTCTGAGTGCGGGACGGGACCGGACGTCATAGGGGCGGCGGAAAGAGCGGGGGAGGCGGGGTCAAGTCTCATCTTTCGTGGCACGCATTGTACGCTGTCGAAGGTTGCAGTTGGCTCTACCGTTCACCCTTGCCGCTCGTGTGCATGGACACTAATCTGTCATCAGGTGACATCATTATGCAAATTATTTCTATTGTGATTGCCATGAGAAATAACTATAAAAAATGCAAATAAAGTGAACACGATAAACTGTGGTGACATCACGATTTCATAATTTAGCAAAAAAACTGATTATGTCCATGACATAATCAGTAAAAATATATGTCAGTAACATCAAGGCGTATTACTGATTCGAATGATTATGATTCTGTAAATACATATTTGTTACGGCCGCGAATCATATTTTGATCGACGTACAACTTAATACTGACCAACAAATTGCAAAAAAAACGTAAGAAAATTTGAATTTCGCGGGCTACCTCAGCGCTTCCCTTAATGTGCACATATCGAAATGAGGGAAACTAAGCTAATTTTATCGACGGAAAAAATATTTTAAAAAACCCAAAAAAATAAAATTATAGTGTTTTTTAGATTCTTGTTCGCTGTGATCCCTGTGGAAACAAATCGGTATAACTTTTAAACTAAACGATCTGTCTGTCTGTCACGATGTAACAAACTCAGTAATGACTGGAAATAACACGCGTCCTCATAAAATAAAAACTAAAGAAGAAAAAATCGCCCTCAATTGGGAATTCAGGTGTTATTTTGTATATTTTTATCGTGGAAGTCGTAAGACGACTTCCACGCGACCAGAAGTCGCGGTCAGAAGCTAGTAATAAGCACAAACCTTATCGCACTGAGAACAGCGGTGTTCTGTCCCATGTCGGGTGGCTACATGATAATTCAACGACCTCTCAGTAGAAAACTGTTTGCTACACTCCTTGCATGAGTACCTGAAAAAAACTTGTAGGTGTTACAAAAAGGTTTTTTTTTAAAGAGTGAGCGATGGACACAATATATGCAGCCAAAAGGTACTATCGCGGATACAGCCGGACACTCCTATTTGACCACCACTAAATTTGCTTGCACTCAAAAAATAGAAGCGCTCTCTAGCCCCGCGCCAAGGTCAAATAGTTCGTCCGTAAAATTCACAAAAGAAGTACACGTGATGTGTCACTAAGCTGCGTAGTGCAGGTTACAATTGCGTTATCGCTTTCCTGATAGGCAAAAACTTTAAGGGGCACGCACGCACGCCACACACACACCCCCACACACACACCCCCACACACACACCCCCACACACACACTCACACGCGCACGCACCCCCGCACGCACGCACGCACACATTCACGCACGCACGCACACACACACACACACACACACAGAACAGAATTGTATGGAAAAGGGAGAGGGAGCCCTTTGCCCTGCACTGGGACTATACAGGCTAGTTAGATAGATTTAGATGCAAGTATCACGATCTGTGTGAAAACCAAGCGTGCCATTTTTTTACTACCTACTATGACGTCACAAGCACTATTTAGTGATGGGAAAATCAAATCGATTCAAAGACGCCGCCGCGTGCGGCACCCGTCTCGCCCCACACCCGGGGCCTAGCGCCAGCGCGAGCGCTCGCCCAGCCAGTACTACAGGACTGAGCGCGAAAGTGGCGGCTTACGATTTTTGTACGTAAGCTGGGCACGCGAAGTAGTTGCTTTTGCGTTATCTAGGTGTATCTATATATTATGTGGGTAGGCATATAAATTAGATTTTAAAAACAATAAGTTGTTCCATGCATTTTGACCGGGTATGATTTGTTTACACTTCCATCCGACACTTTTGGAGCAGACCATATCACATGGACGGTGCGACGGTTCACCATAAAATCAAAACGAGTACTTACATATCACTCTTCAGCCCCACATGCTTAGCCGACTCATTGAAATGCCGTTTCAAACTCTTTGGCGTCTTATAATAACGATGGCACTCTACACAATAGAACTGTGTAGTGTGGTCGTGTACTGCACTGTGTGCGCGTAAATTAGACTGCGTTGCAAAGCTGCGCGCGCATTGAGGGCAGGAGAACGGCTTTATACCGGAGTGAGACCTGAAATGCAATGAAATGATATGTTTATTACTGTAAGTAGATCTTTTAAGACACGTCAATATTTTGTTAGACAATGTATTAAAACTAGATGGCGCCGGCTTTTCCTACCTAACTGATCCGTGAGAAGAAACGTTGAAACAAACTCGGAGGACATTGTCCCTTTTAAAGTCCAAACATTATATTATGTATTATTAACAGGACTCCGCGGATTCATCCGCATAAGTGTTGATCAAGTTTGAAAGACACGTGGCGCCATCTATTATCATAATAACGTTATTGTTGTTTTGCTCGTGAAAAGCGCTTTTTTTCGGCATGAAATGTACCCTATGTCCGTTTCTGTACACCTGATAACGTATATGCAAAATTTCAGGATGATCGGTTCAGTGGTTTAGGCGTGAAAAAGTTAGGATTAGGATTTTATGCGAGTCTAACTATGTAGGGCCATCTCTGGAACTTTTGAACAAAAGAGCCATAGAATAGAATAGAATAGAATTTGCTTTATTTTAAAGTGACCAAGACTCAAAAAAGTTTGGTAGTAAAACTTACGACTATATTAGTAAGCGCAGACACTAAACAAAAATACAAGAAATAACGGTTGGTCATCGTTGCGACATCCCATGAGAGACGGCACAACAGTGACCCACGTAAACACAGCCAAGGCGACTCGCAACCATGTTTAAGATACTGTTGGAGCCGCCCCACACTGCGCAGCTTTTAGTTGACCGGTCCCAGCAGACGGCACGCACGCATCGTGTAGCTCAACCAATAAACGAATACTATAGCAGTGTCCAAAATCTCAGATAATTTTATCTTCTTTAGTGAAATGTATTCTAAGTTGATTTCTGAGCGACCATTTGTGACAAAAAGAATAAGTTTTTGTTTGCAATGGAATTTGAACTTTGTTTAGTTTGAGATTCAGTTAATTGTTCCTTAACTCGAAAATTATCTCAAACTCTATACTATGTCGTTTTTGGACAAATCGATTGAGAAACGCTTTGAGTAGTAATAATTTCGGGGTCACTTTTGGATGGACAAACTTTGGGGAGGTTTTTCTGGCCGGGGTCACTTTTGTCGGAGGTCATTCTGGCCGGGGTCACTTTTGTCGAGTATCATTTTGGCCGCGGTCACATTTGATAGGGGTCATTCTGGCCGGTGTCATTTTTGTCAGAGGTCTTTCTGGCCGCGGTCACATTTGTCGAGGATCATTCTGGCCGGGGTCACATTTGACAGGTGTCATTTTGAGCGTGGGACCTTTTTGGGGAAGCCTCTTAATATAGGGTCTCCTTAACAGAAGTCACGTTATTTTGGTATGTCCCAATTCCAATTCCCTTCCAATTCTGCCTATCCTTGCCTGTCCAGTCCATGTCTTACCAGCCGTCCTCACAATGTCATCCTCCCATCTTTTATTAATATCTTACCTCAAATGCACGGTCAACCGTTGCTTGCTCCCGAACTTTTTGTCGCACTGATCACAACAATACTTCTTCTCAGCCTTATGTACCTTCATGTGGATTTTTAGGGAATATTCGTTACTGAAACAGAAATGATAATCACATAAACAAAACAAAATCTTGTTATCCTAACTGCAATCACCTACTGTCTTCTTTTATTTTCGTTGCATAAATATTTAGTACAGTACCCGGCGATAAATATTGCACATCGACCTTTGGAAAGAGACAATCGGCTAATTTCGGCTTCGTAGAGCGTTATCTCTGTCGCACGAAATACAAACAGTCCGGTAACTATTAGGAGCTGTTAAAACAATTATGATTTGCTTCGTTTGATAATTATTTTTATTCTTTGTATAAAATGGTTTTGTGTAAAAAGGTCGATGTGCAATATTTATCGCCGGGTACTAGCTGCGGCCCGCGGTTTCACCCGTGTAAATGTCGACCCCTTGGATCAAGATAAAAAGTAGTCTATATGTTAATCTAGGGTGTACCTACATACAAAATTTTATCAAAATTTGTCCAGCCGTTTGAGCGTGAAGAAGTAACAAATATATACAGGGTTATTTTGAAAATATTAACAACCTCTTAGGAGGTAATTGTACTCATCATTTTGAACAACTTTTACTATCGGACCAAACCCGAAATCGCAAAAAAAACAGCTGTTTTCTACATTTATGTTCGTATAACTCGTCAAAATATACGGAACAGCTGATTTTTTTTTCGCGACAGCAGCAAATTTTTTTTCACACACAGACACAAAGTTTCGCCTTTATAATATTAGTGTGATGTAATTAGTGTGATAGAAGACTTCTAGGGGAGCGATCACTCCACGAGCGAAGCTTAGCTATCTAATTTTAAATACTTCTATCTTCGTTTGACACCTGTCCCTCTGCCGAAGAGAAGCAAGTTGGCGCGTCACGGGCAGTGAGTGCGGGACCGCGACGAGCGATTTTTCGCTGGTATGCGTATGTACAGACGCGCAGCACATCAAGCTACTAGAATCTCTTTCTTTAATAGATTTTCAACTTTATCACTAAAGCACAAGGTTCAAAGCTGATTGGGAAAATTTGACAGTTTCGGGTAGCTTGATGTGCTGGCGTCTGTACCATTAACCGTGAGTCTCTTAGCGAGTGTACAATGCGTGCCACGAAAGATGAGACTTGACACACCACGTGGTTTGACTTGCGCAGTACACGATTTTAGGTATCTTTAGCGGTATGAGGTCTGAGTGCGGGACGGGACCGGACGTCATAGGGGCGGCGGAAAGAGCGGGGGAGGCGGGGTCAAGTCTCATCTTTCGTGGCACGCATTGTACTCTCTGATAGCTCTTGTCACTGCGACAAACGAGTACTCGCCGGTGGTGGTGTGAACGGGCAACCTCCATAAACTGTTAATATGCCATCATTCTCAGCTCTTATCACAATTTATTTGTGCTCGGCGCAGGGCCGTCATTACCCGGGGGTGCAAGGGGTGCGTGGCACCCGAGCGCCAGGGTCTTAGGGGGCGCAAGCCAATCCTTATACCTACACGTACCATGCGTAAACCTTCTCGAAATTGAAATGAATAAAAAACTACTTACGACTCAAGTCAAGATAGACTGAAAATTTTGGCTATAGCATACCTATCGAATTGAATGTTGATTACAAAACAGAAAATATCTCAAAAAAGATTGCCGATTTTAAAGCCAGAAAAATTAAACTTGATGTTTGAAAATGTATCTAATTTTATTGTAGAGTAAGTATTAAATAAAAAAATAAAACACAAAAATTGGGGCGCAGGCTGATTTTCGCACCCCGGCGCCCAATATGGTTAAGACGGCCCTGGGTCAGCGCAATCTGTCTTTTTCTTCTATACTTCTCTATAAGTCGTCATCTCGGCAGTCACCCCCTTTCTAACCATATCATCATTCACACAGTCCATCCATCGTTTCTTTGGTCTTCCCCTACTCTTATAGCCATCCACATTGATACTCAAAACTTTTCTCACGACATTTTCCTCAATCCTCCGCATCACATGCCCATACCATGACAACACTTACCTAAATATCTTAGAACACTCTCCGCAAGCGATCGGCTGGAGAAACCCACCGCATTTATATCTATGTGCCACACAAAGTGACCGTCTTGTAATTATACTGCTGCATAACAAGCATTTGAACCTTCTCCTATGTGCTAGTGTGTGTTGGGAGAGCACGTCCTGGGATTTGAAGCGGAGAGAGCATATTGGGCATATGTGCTGACCAGACAACTGAAAGAAAGAATAGTTTTTAAGGATCTGTGATCATCATAGCTTTTCCCCAACTATATTGGGGTCGGCTTCCAGTCTAACCTGATACCAGTAATTTACACGGAGCGACTGTCTATCTTTATTTATTTCAATCAACGTACAATCTAATAGTGACCAGCAAATTGCAAAAAACGTAAAAAAAAAGAATTTCGCGGGTTACCCTGGCGCTTTCGCCTTAAGAAAAATAACATCATGCTTGAAATCTCCGAGGAGTTAGGAGTTTTTAGAGGTGTACGTATAATACACCTATATTTCGCCAGTTATGTCCACTGCCCTTATTCGGCTGGCGCATTTCAAAACTTAGTAAGGGACACTTTTTACAAAAATCGTTTTATTGCATAATCTTGCTAACCTAGAAGGTCATCTCTACCAAATACAAAAACACCAGCGTTTTAAACTTACATAAAAGGAGATATACTCGTATTTAAGCATCGATAACTAGTAAGTGCACCTTTCACTCCCCAGTGACCATTTTAACCAATTCAAAAAATACATTCCATAGGCTGACCAATATTACGTTTATGCGTTCTCCTGTAAAATTTCATTTTAAGTCCTTACTAGGTTTTAAAATGGGGCAGCCGTATTGCCACCAACTGGGCACAAATCCAAACACCAGACTTACTGAGACATTTCTTATGGCAAAGCCCAATAACACTTTGTCTGACTTGGTAATCAGCACCTCGCGCTCAGCTGTAGCGTTTGCAAAGTCAAAGTCAAAGCATTTATTCCAAATAGGCACATAAAAGGCACTTTTGAACGTCAGAAATAGAATTGATTCTAGTCGCCCATTCCAAAAGGTAGTTTTCGTATGGAGTAGAATGGGCAAGAAACTCCACCGTTACTCTTTTAAAATGTTTTAAAATATTTTGCATACATTAATTATATAATAATAATATCTTCGTTGCGCGTGCAAAAGCCGCTATGTGTTATTTAGTTATTTTCGGTTCTTTATGCAGTTTTAATCGTTATTTCAATACACACATACCTACTGTATAAGCAGCTATGTGATAAGTGCAATATTTAAAGAGTTAATGAATGTAGCTATGTGATATTCATACATCGAAAGTTCCGTATAAACACGCTAAATGTTATAATTCATTTAGCTCAAATAAGTTCACTAAAACACATAGCGACTTTTGCACGCGCAACGACGATATGTGAAGACGATGCACCTAAAATAAAATGACTATACCACAATAGGTAAAATAATTAAAAATGAAACCACGACATATAAATTAATTAACTGATAGATACATGGTGCTCACATATTTACAAACATGATAAAAGTAAACGATTTCCGATTAAATAAAAAAAAAATTACAAGTAAAATTTGTCACCAATACACCAATGAGGCAGTGTCAGAAGTTACATACAGCTGTAACAAATATATAGCATCATAGCATATAACCAGCCTATAACGTTCCCAGTTCCCACTGCTGGGACACAGGCCTCCTCTCTGTGAGAGGGAGTGGGCCGTAATCCACCACGCGGGCCCAGTGCGTGTTGGCAGATGTCACATGTCTTCGAATTGTTAGTTCTAGAACATGCCGGTATCCTCACGATGTTTTCCTTCACCGTTAAAAATATTATAAAAATATTCAATACTTACCTCTGAATGTCTAATTTTATGTTCTTCAAATACATCGTTAGTCAGAAACCCTACACCACATTCAACACACTGAAATTTAAATTCTTTATATTTCAACTTTTTCAATTCAACTTCTTTCAACTGCTCTTCTAAATTCAAATACTCCACTTCAAACTTCAGTTCGTTAAATTCAAATTGTATTTTGTTTCTCTTCTTTGTTGCGGTTTCATTTTCGTTTAATACTTGTTCGAAATTAGAAATTGATTCTGCATTTGTAATGTCAGTTGATTTTGGTGTCTTTTTTTTTAAAGGTATTTCATCATCTTGTATTTCAAGTAAAGGATTAGTTAATTCTTCCATTTCTATTGTAATATTTTCAGTCTTAAAATCTGGGTATTCTATTATATGAGGTGCTATATCTAAATGTGAATTATGGACATAATTCAGTGAATATAAACTTTTTGGTTCGATAAAAATGTCTGCTGAAACCTGAAAAACAAAAACATTATAAATTTAATTTAAATTTAGAATCTTAGATAAAAAATTATCAATTTTTGAAACAACAGACTTAATTACAGTTGTGACAAAGTTCAAATTCCATTACAACCGAAAATTTATCTAAGAGTTGAATTTATAAATTATGTTAAAACAAAATTCAACTTGACTACATAACACTAAAGTAGATAGTTCTTGAGTAGCAATGAATTTAAATTATCTACGATTGTGATGGCGGAATGAGCTGGACAAACCAACAACCAGTGGTCCACTTTAGCCCTGGATCGAAAGAGCTGGAAGTCATGGGGAGAAGCCTTTGACCAGCAGTGGGTGATGCAGGATACCAGTAACTAGTACAATTGTAAATTCAAGTTAAGTTGGAAAGTTGTGTCAAGAGCTATATGAGTAAAGTTATTTGTGAAAAACATCTTTTTGACCAGCATTTTAAAGAGAATGCCATTATGATCATTTTGCAAAAAAAAAAAAACACTAGGTACAGCATAAAATAATTTTAATTTCGGAAGTTAGTCTGTGGTTTTTTTTTGGTACCAACTTCTGAAATTACAGTAATTTTTCACTTTGTAGTGTTTTTTTGGAAGACTGCAATTTTGTGCTACCCCACCCACGCACGCACGCGCGCGCGCGCTTATTCCACTAAATACTTGCTATGTAAATAACAGTGACAGGAATTTATTATGGCAGCATCAGTGTATGACAAGTGGGAAAAAAATACGTATTATTTATTGTAGCTAACTCAAACAATACCACCAAGCAAAATTAAAAAAAAATTATAACTATCGGACCACGTCGCGAACTACCTCTACCAAATGAAAAAACAGTCAAGTAAATCGGCCCGGTAATCACAGACAAATCGGTGTACAGATGTATGTACATACATGAAAAAAAAACAAAGAATACATAACCTCCTCCTTTTTTGAAGTTGGTTAAAAAGGGATGGTGCTAATGTGCTATCTATCAGTCATTTATAGCTAAGTCTCTCTCGCACTGAATAAAACATGGTATTCTTCTTAATATTGCACCAGAAGTAACAAATTTTGCAGGTACCTTATTGCGTAGAGTGTTTTCAGATTCCAATGCCAAAGTAAACACAGCCAATGCTCGTCTCAAAGCGGCTTTGCACCAGATGCACAGCAATAACTTTTCATTAAAGTCCTATAACATTATAAAGTAACTATTAATAAAAACATACAGGATATAGTACAACTACTTCAAGGAATTTAAAATTGCCAGTGTTTTAAGAAGGTACTGTACCATACTCCCACGCCTGTGCCTCTGGGCAACAATTAATAATTTAGCTTTAAACATTTCAAATGAATAAATAATTTCACCAAGTGTTACTTACTTTCAATGACAAAACTTGAATGAAAAACTTTGCGTAACAGGACGAATCATTAATATTAACTTCTCTGTCACTTTTTAAACAAATGCGACACATTTTCGTGTAATTTTCTGCCATTTTTAATTAATGAAAGTAAATAACAAGTTTTTCGTTACATTGTTTATCAAAATCAGCTGTTTTGTATATAGTTTGTTCACAGATAATTTATGGTAGTTAAAGTCAATTCACACTTCGCTTGAATTCTAAGCTAGCTGACCGTCAATTTATTTATTTTACGGTTTTTGGGATTTTCTCAAACCCTTGACATAAAAGACAGGGTATCAAATAAAAGTATATCTGCCAAAAGTGCCAAACCACAGAAATCCTTAAAAAGTTTTTCAGCACCAATCACGACGCCATTGTTTTAGTATTATAAACAAAGGACACATTATATTCCTTGATTATAAAAGTCTCTCGTTGGAGAGTAGTATATTCCTTGATAAAAGTGCTCTGTGCATGTATTTTACAGGTCAGTGGTTAGTACTTACTATACTCCATAGAGTACATTATAATATGATATATTTTATGGTAGAAGTAATAATCAATTTTATAATACAAACAAAAAGCCCTAATTACAAATATACAAGCTCCGTGCCTTGGAAAACACGTTGTTCTAATCGATTACTCAATTGTGTATGTGGTAGTGTTTAATGCAATTTTGTTTTTTATCAAATAGATGTGAAACATTAATAAAAATGGAAGAAACATTAAATATATGCCTGACATGTCTAAGCACGGATCGCTGCCTCGTTCCTTTGCATAAAATAACAATGTTACTACAAGAAATACATTTTGAACAGGTTAGTGTTTTTGTTAATTAAAAATAACAATGTTTAATCAGCCCCTAAGACGACCCACCGACCCAGTGTTTAAATACTTTGTAGCTGTAAGAGTGTTGCAAAAAATATATTTAGTAATTAATACACCTCTCGCACGTCGCCGTTACACCATTGGATAATAAGAACAATAAAATTCTATTGTGTCCTGCTAATAAGACGCGCGATGGGTATAATAAAAAACAGCGTAAAGTATAATTTTACAATTTAGGAATCAATTATAAGTAAAGGAGTAACGATTACAGAACTGAATTTGGCATCTAAGCTAGGTTACACGGTAACCTGTATTATAAATCGTAACGGAGTAGCTGATTACAGAAGTGATTCTGGTGTCTTGTATTGTGGTTCATTAGCTAGCCACAGGAGTACAAAAGTTTAAATAGAGTTAAAAAAGTTTTAATAAAACTTTAAAAGTTTAAATAATTCGCTATCATAGCAATGCTTGAAAGGCAAAATTGGGCCAATTCCACAGGAAATCAGTTTAAAGCTTAACTATTCAGAAAAAATACCATATAAATTCTAAGATTTCCAAAACAGTACGAAATACGCCTGTAGGATGGACTACAAGAAATTATATGTATTTTTTTTTTCTAAAAATTTAAATTTAAATTGTTCTGTCAAGTTAGTCCTATGTTGCTAAGTCAATTTTGCCTTTCAAGGGTCATTATACTCCTGCCGGGTCAGCGGGATTGTCCGAAAGGGTTACCGCTAGCACGGAACATAAAGGGCTAAGGAAGGAACACGGGTGGGTTTTAGTCAGTAAGAGTCTTGACACTCCCTTCTGCTCCACCCAGACCGGGAGGGGTCATTTGATGATTTTCCATCCTGAAACAAAAAAACGGGTCAATTTACTAACTTATATTAAGTGTGTGGAGTATGTGTGTTTTTCTAATAATATATGGGTTTTGGTTTTCAGTTGAAAGCGTTTCAAGGTGGAGTATGTTGGGAATGTCGGAGTATCCTGGTAAAGTTCTATAGGTTTAAGAAAAAGGCTAAGGTAGCACAGGAGACCTTGTCACAAACTACAGAGGTAAAAAAAAATATTATATGTCTGATGTTGAACTAACTGAAATTTCACATTTAAAAGATATTCAATAGTGCTTATACAGGGTGGCAGGGACTGCGGCGCGCAAACTGAAACCGTGTTTTTACGCAACATTACTATGCAGCGAGGGGTTTTCAGAACTACCTATGAAAATCTTCTTTAATAAATTTTCAACTTTATCGCTAAAGTATAAGGTTCAAAGTTGCTTGGGAAAATTTGACAATTTCGGGTAGCTTTATGTGCTGGCATCTGTACTGAAATCAATGGTGAAAAGTTGTGACATCGCCATCCTTGCCATCCGGAGAAAAGGAAACATTTAATTGACCCTCCAGAATTATTGGAGGAGGTAATTAAGTAACTTTAAAACAAGCATTTATTTCCAGCCTTTCAATATAAAACCGCTAACAACATTGACATCAAAAACCAATGATTTCTATGACTATCAGTACACCTATAACTTAGACCCTTTAACAAACTGTTACACAAAACTTAAGGCTGAACCAGAAACAATAAAACAAGAAATCATAGACAAAAGTGAAAACTTAGACAACACTTCAGATTTAGATGAAAAAAAATCTAATTTTAATGAAGAGGTAAACATTCTCTATGATAATGCTATAGAAAGAAAACACAAAGTTATGTTATTGAGAAAACTAGATCCTATAGTCTCTGATGATGATGGTAGTATAGACAACACGTCAGATTTAGATGAAAAAACTTCAGACTTAGATGAAAAATTATCTGATATACCTGAAAACATAGAAAAAGTCTATGTAGATGTGATTGAAAATAAAAACAACAACAATCAATTTAAAAAACAGCAAAAATGCTCACAAGGTGACAAAAAAGTGAAAATTAACTTCACCAAAGTCGTGTTTCGTGAAATCGACGAAAAAGTTAGTAAATCAACAGAGAACGAAACAGAAGAAAGAGATGTGAAAGATTTTCAAGAGAAGTTTGTACGAGTTGTGTTGAGCGAAGAAGAGATGCTGACAGCAAGAGAAGGGAAGAGAAATCATCATAATTTCAAGAAGCTACCTTATAAATGTGATAGTTGTGTACTTGGGTTTACAAGGAAGGATACTTATAGCTTACATTTGAAAAAGAAGCATGATGAGGTATGCATTACTATTTTTTTCGTGTGGCAATTTGCATGTTAACCTAGGAGGTTGTCGGTTGCTTAACCAACCTATCCTGTGGATGTCTTATTAAATGAAGGCCCCCAGTCAGGGTATAAAACTTATAAACTAGGCAACTACACGCTAAGGGCAGTGTGAGGTACGGATATCGGCATAGGGCGTCGCTGAGGGAGAGCAGCAAGGGACAGCAGAAAGCATGAATTGCAGAAATTGCATGATAAATGGGTCATGAGGCACAAATTCAGACTCCAGGCTGCTAATAAGAAATAAAAGTTCATCAACAACATAAATATCTTACTAGTCTTATTTATTTTAAGGCTGATTTTTCCAACGCCAGATAATTTTATCCGAGGAATGGTTTTTAATTTTTGACAGTTCTTCCATATAGAATCTGTCAGACGTTTATTTTATTCCACGAATAATTCATTTTAATTTTTTTAAGTCTTATTAATGAGTGCCGCCCAAGCCCATTTCAAATCACAACTCCATGCACTACAAACTATACATAATAGTAGTCTATGCACTACAAATACAACCACAAGACTACAAATATCGTCCATAAGCTACAAAGTTGCCATATAAAAAAAATCATTTCCAGACTACCTAACAACAAATGTTGCAAGTTCGAACAAATGTTCTTGCCAAGTAAAAATATTTTCATACCAAATGGTAGAATGTGCGCAAGGTGACATAACGAGCTATACATTTCCTGTATAAGCTAACTTCTCATTGTAAGAAAAGTCTATGCAATGCGAGGTTAACTAAAACTGGAAATTTATAGTTTAACTAGCAGCGCCCCGCGGTTCCACCCGCATAAATATCGATCCCGTGCGAATATCAGGATAAAAACTATCCTATGTCCTTTCCCGGGACTCAAACTATCTCTATACCAAATTTCATCTAAATAGGTTCAGCGGTTCAAGCGTGAAGAGGTAACAGACAGACACACTTTCGCATGTATAATATTAGTATGGATATGTCGTCTTGTGTACCTGGAAGCAAACACTTGTTTTTAACAACTCTTTAAATTCGTATACCAACATTCTATGAAAATAAACATTTTCTATTTCTGTGGATAATTTTATATTTCTACCGTTTTCCAGAGCATCGGCGACCATATCTGCGATGTATGCGGTATCCGATTTCGTCATAAACTAGTTTTGAACAACCATAAGAACAAGCACTATGTGGTGTACAGATGTCGCCTGTGTCGATATGAGGCTCACGAGTTTATGTCGGCCGACAATCACTGTAAAACTAAGCATGCAGCAGACATGCCTGATAGCATTCATTGTTCACAGTGTACTATTGTGGTCAAGTAAGTATTATTGTGAATGCGAAGACCATGTGGGTCATTTATTTGATTCATTTTATATTTTTTTTATTATTCTCTCCATGGTGTGGCAGTTTGAGTAATTTATGTGGCCTACCCAAATGTCCTTTCTTTGGTATTGTTCGTCGAATCGTTGAGCTCCTTAAGTCTTGAGTTGACCTGCACGATTTCTGACAAATGTGTGCACTGACTGGACAGGTCCTATCAATCTGTGTGGTTCTTTCCTCAAAAGATCATCTCAGACATCGATCTACATGGTCTTCATATAACCTGACCAAGATTATGTCTGGACTTTAAAAGAGACTGACCTCTGAGTTTGTTTCGGCCTTTTTTCTCAGAGTAGACAGATAGGAAACGCCGACCTCATCTAGTTTAAAAAAATATATGTTTGAAGTGGAAAATTATTTGCGCAAACCTACTACTAAAATAAAATCATTTATCATTTAAGTATTGTCAAATATTGGCTTCATTTTAAATAGCATATAGATAATCAGCTTATAATGTCCCAGCTGTTGGCACACAGGACTCCTCTCTGATAGAGGGAGTGGGCCGTAATCCACCACGCGGGCCCAGTGCGGGTTGGGGGAAGTCGCATGTCTTCGAATTTTTAGTTTTAGGATTTCATGTCGGTTCCTTGGCGATGTTTTTCTTCGCCGTTTTTGAGAGTAGTGGTGATGAAATACTTTACACAAAATAACGTGCCTGTCTGGGTTATAACTTACGACCCACAACTCTGAAGTCGCGGCCGTTTCTTCTAGGTCACACAACTGCTCCTACTTGCCCACCGGTGCTCCTAATTTCTTTTTTTTTATTTCTTGTATTTATTGCTATAGCGGCCAAATAGTATTTCTAAAGTCTATTCAAGCTTATGTTTCAAATTTAAATTATTTCAAGTTAAACAAATATCAAGTTTATTTTAATGGTAATTAAGTTGATTTCAGAGTGACTAGCACTATTGGAAAAGTTATAAAAAATCTTTGAAGTTGAACTAAACTGAACTTTATTGTGTAGGATTTAAAGTTATTTTTCCATATACTCTATTTGTTTACAATTTTGGCATATGAATCGCGAATACAGATTACACAGTCTCCGAAAATTTCAAGTGTCTACCTATTACTGCTCAAAAAATAGAACCCTGTGACAAACGGACGGATGGATGGATAACGGCACCGTGGTAACATGGCCCCTTGGCACCTTTTGGGTACGGAACCCAAAAAAATGCAGTATTATTTTCAAGTTTGCAAACCGTATTCTGTTCTGATTACTGTTTGTGCTGCTGGCGCCATCTATAGAGCTCGTTTCGCACTAAACTGTCCTATTAAGCCGGGTATTCGCTAGCGAACTGTGACGATGAGTACTTTGTAATCGTCGGCTCGCTGTGAGTCGCTCGTGTAGCGCTCGCAGCAGGTTTGCGAACCACGTACACACTATGTTTTTTGGTAACAATACATGCAACGTTTACGGTTACGGCTCGCTAGTGAGTACCCGGCTTTAGGTGCGCACAGTGTGCGCGTATTTCTTCTCCTTTGCCAAAGAGAAATAAAAAAAAAGAAAACTTTTTTGTCCTCAGAACCCCGGACGATTTAGAAAAACACATGCAGACGGAACATACTCTTTTCTGTGTCTGTGGTATTAAATTCAAAGACAAGAACAATCTTAGAAGACATATGAGGTGAGTGTACCAGATCTTACGACCTATTTGGCGCAGCCGTGAAGCACACAAAACTGTTTTTTCCTGTTTTTCTGTGAACATCATAGATATAGATACACCTAGATAACGCAAGAGCAACTACTTCGCGTGCACAGCTTACGTAAAAAAATCGTAAGCCGCCACTTTCGTGCTCAGTCCTGTGTACTGCTGGCTGGGTGAGCGTGAGCGCTGACGCTAGGCCCCGGGGGTGGGGCGAGACGGGTGCCGCACGCGGCGGCATCTATGAATCGATTTGATTTTCCCATCACTAAATAGTGCTTGTGACGTCATAGTAGGTAGTCAATAAATGGCACGCTTGATTTTCATATAGATCGTGATACTTGCGTTATTTAGATCTATTTATATCTTTGGTGAACATTGTGTTAAACCTGGAATGTTTTCTTTTTTATCTTTCTTTATTTCAATTCATAACCTCAGATAATTTTGTGTGACCAATTTTTTTTCTGTTACCCTACATCGTGTCTCCCTGCTTGGCAAAGGTCTCCCCTTTTTCCTTCCAAATATCTCTGTCTTGTGCGATCTCTGGCCATCTTGCCTCTGCAAACGTCATCAGATCGTCACACCACTTTCGCAGCTGTCTAACTCGAGGACGATCTCTCCAGGTGTATTCGGGAGACGGGTCCGGCCCAAGTCATTAGGGATCATGTCAGTTGTTTTTATTTTAAATTCTAAAACATATTTAGTTAAAATTAAAAACGTTTTAAAATAACTGCTATACAAAGACGACTCTATCATAAATTACATACATAGTCCATAGCGGGCGAAAAGGTCCCAAAAACTTTAAAAGCGTGTAGCTTCTCCATATTTCCATCGATTTTAGTTTTTTTCATTATCTCATTTTATGCCTCCTTTGAAATGACATAATTATTTGTTCGAAAATTTCTGATAAAAGTCATAATTCCTAATATTTTTTTACAGCCGAGCCCACTCCGTATTACGCAATTTTATATGTGATATTTGCAAAAAATCCTTCAAAACTAAGACGCGGCTGGAAACTCACATGGTGAGGCATTGTGGTAATCTAGCGAAGAAGCTGGCTTATTGCCAGCAGTGTAAAATACAGTATAAGAACATACAGGTCTATAGGATGCATTTAAAGTCTAGCGCTAATCATTCAGAGGGGTGAGTAATACAATAATTCATTTCATATTAAGGGGCTTACAGGACCTAAACAAAATGAAAAAAATATTAAAATCTATTCTGTGGTTTGTTTTCCAGTATTTCTGAGACGTACACGCTATAACCGGAGTCCCATAAAAAAATTAAACGTATTCTCTATTTAAATTTTCAGATATCCATGTTCAGAGTGCAATAAGAAATTCAGGTCAAAAGGGTACTTGAAACAACACTACGACTTCTACCATTTACGAAAATCGCAGTATAAATGTGAAATATGCAATAAGGTATGTTCGAACACTGCAAGGACATCGACGCAATGGATTTCCGCCTGGTCGGGGGATCCTCCCATTTTTTTTTAGGATGGGAAATCATCATATGGCCCCTCCCGCTCTAGGTGAGCGGAAGGGAGTTTCAGACTCTTACTGACTAAAACCCACCCCGTGTTCCTTCCTTAGCCCTTTATATTCCGGGTCAGCGGTAATCCTTTCGGACAATCGCGCTGACCCGGCAGATACAGACCTTTACATTAAAATATTGAACTACATAGTTTTAGACCCTACCTTGCCTAACAGCTATCGCCTAATAGCTGTTCTTAGTGCACTGTCTAGGTACAGACGCCAGCACATCAAGCTACTACAATCTGTCAAATTTCTTTAATAGATTTTCAACTTTATCGCTAAAGCATAAGGTTCAAAGTTGATTGGGAAAATTTGGCAGTTTCGGGTAGCTTGATGTGCTGGCGTCTGTACTTGAACGCCTCTTTAACAAGCGATTGGTCCACTACCTCGAACACTTCAAAAATTGGGGTATTTGGATCCTCCCTTGAAGGATGAGTGAATTTTACACATGGTCCGCAAACCTCTATACAATGCGCGCCACGAAAGATGAGACTTGACCCCACCTCCCCCGCTCTTTCCGCCGCCCCTATGACGTCCGGTCCCGTCCCGCACTCAGACCTCATACCGCTAAAGATACCTAAAATCATGTACTGCGCATGTCAAACCACGTGGTGTGTCAAGTCTCATCTTTCGTGGCATGCATTGTACACTACTTGAATTTAGAAATCCTAACGAGTCAGTTGGACACGAACCATCCTGACTCTCTATATACGATCCAAACCGTCGTAATTATTATCACACTTTCCAAAATTCTAAATAGTGTAGATCATAAGCCCTTAATGGTCACTTCCATATCCTTTGTTGCAGCTTTTCATATCAAATTGGCGTTTACGTAATCACAAACAGCTATACCATGGTTTGAGCAGACCTAGAAATCATTCCTGCAACATATGTGGCAAGAAATTCTTTGTGAGTATCACATTTTTTTTTTGTTACGTATCGAAACCCCTCCGTGCCTCAGAAAGCATGTTAAATCACCACCACCACCATACCAACCAAAAACCACCACCACCACCACCCCACCCCCCGCCACCACCCCCCCCAGCCACTAGCTTAAGAGGAAATGCAGGTGGTCGTTTCTCCATAGAAACGCTCTCGCCTGTTTTCTTTCTGGTTACTGACCATAAAGCAATGATTTTTTACAGAATAATAAATATTAACTACTTGTATGTCCCTATGTTTTCTTTTTTGATTATACGTTATTTTTATAAGCACTAGAATCCTAAACAAAATGCTGATTTAAACCGCTCTCAACAGAGGCCTAGTGTACAAATTTGACAACTACTAATGAAAAAAGAAAAACATACGGACACAGTATATTATATCCTTCTTATTCAGTTTATGAAATATCTTTTAAATTGGTCCAATATTGGAGGAGGAAATAGGCGAGAGCCAGACCTCGAATCACGACTTTTTACTTAAGATTTTTTTAAGGTTCCGACCGCATTTCCTTTCCTTTCTACCTCCGAACGAGCCCTGTGGCAGTTATCAGTCTAGCCACGAGCCCCCACAGGGATATTTGAGACTTTATAGTCTAACTAGCTGCACTCCGCGGTTTCACTCTCGTAAATGGCGATCCAGTGGGTATATCGAGATAAAAAGTAGCCTATATGTTAATCCAGGGTGTCAGCTACCTTCATACAAAATTTTATCGAAATTGGTCCAGGCGTTTGAGCGTGAAGAAGTAACAAACATTTAAACACACTCACAAATTTTCGACTTTATAATGTTAGTGTGATATTGTATGTATTGATAAATGTAGTATGTCTTAACTGTTTTTATTTCTTTATCCCATAGACTTCGGCAACACTCCGCAGCCATCAGTTCACTCATTCAGACCAGCGATCGTTTATGTGTGAAGATTGTGGCGACACATTCAAGCAGAGCGCGGCCTTGTACACACACACGCGGCTTGTGCACAAAGGTGGAGGGGCAAAAAAGAAGCGCGACTGTTGAGCGATTGTTGGGCAACAGTTGCGCGACTGTTGAGCGATTGTTGGGCAACAGTTGCGCGCCTGTTGAGCAATTGTTGGGCAACAGTTGCGCGACAATAATGTTTTTAATTAGTAACTCAACTCAAAACATTTATTTCAAATAAACCAATTACAGGCATTTTTTTTTGAATTGTCAAGGGTTCAGTCAGTCAGAAAGATGAAGCTAGTTGCCCATTCCAAAGCGTAGTAGGTGCCTATGTAGAAGAACGGGCAAGAAACTCCATGAACACCCTTCATCAAAATAATTTGTTGTAACAAAGCATTGGGATACATTATTCATGTTAAAAATTGTGCATGTGAGAACGATGCAGAACGTTAAAAGCGTCCGTAAAGAAAAGATAAAGAAAAAACAATAAAAAATTTAATTAAAATAAGCCATGGCAGCAAAGATACGACCAGTCCCTACTGACGGCGCCCGTTCACGAACATGACGCATGGATTAGCACCATTCAGCTCAACCATTTTGAAGGGAGATAAATGTTCCAATACGTGCGCCACCATCAGCGAGACATTTGAGTGAGCATGACATACTCTCAGCCGCCAGGGCACATTCAAGTCAATGAAAGACGTACCCAGTAAATGGTAGCTTTATAGTATGTACATAGTACTCACACATGTGCTATGCAATTATACAATACTAGGAGATTGAATTTACATAATGCAAAAGTATTATTTAGAAATCTTCAGCAGCTCCAACAGTATTATCAAATGCTAATCAATTCATTTATGCGTCCGTATCGTGCCGGAAGGGCGCGCGTGCGTGAACCACGGACGCGAGGGGTGAGGGGTGGGGGGGTGTAAGTCTCCCCGTCAAAATGGCGCCGATGTCCTACACCTATAGATTCGCGGCGTTTAGGAATCCTGTAGACTTGATGGCTTGCGGAGTTGCGGTGAGGGCTTCGTGAAATAATAAAGAAAAAATAGTCTTCATAAGAAAAAATAAAGTCTTCATAAGTGTTCAGGAATTGATTATGTATCATGTTAATTATAGAAAAAACAACTTAACATTGTGTCATGTTCTTATATTTTAAGATAATATCGAGAATTCCAGATTACAATAAGTTGCACGCCATTACTTTATTTCAGTCGCTTTTTCTGATAGTGTTGTCCTTCCATCCGTCACTCTATACTAGTGATGTTCGCTTACTAAACATACATACTACATCTTTCCCTTATAATTATATTAATTCTAACAAACATAGTCAGCTAAATGTTTTGGAGGGATTATGTTTCTCCTAGGTCTCAACTGAAAATCTCGCACTTGCTCTTGGGCATCTTCCACTCTAATTACATCTTGATCATTACCATTCCTTCTTTCCATAGATACATTTTGTTCTTCTGATTGTAAATGTTCATTGTTTAATAAATCCAAATTACATTTTTGTTGAACTTTTACATCTTTATTAAATGAAGGCTTTACGTGCAATGTATTCCTTCTAATTATTTGCCCATTAACATCTTTTAAAATCAGAGACCTCGGAGAGGAGTGAATTTCTACAACATTTGCTGGGACCCAAACATTATCCCTTAAGTAAACTACATTTTGGCCAGAATAAAAAGAGTGATTGTTACATTTGGCAGTCTTATCATAGTTTCTTTTATTGTACATATTCACTTTGTCTTGAGTTTCACTAAAATTTGTTACCAACTTTGGTTTTAAAAGTACATCATGAATAGGTAGTTTAGTTCTTGTCAATCTGCTAAATAGTAACTGTGATGGTGTGTATTTTGAACCTAGTATTGGAGTATTTCGATACTCTAGCAATACTTCTTGGAAGTCGGCACCACTCTCAGTTGATTTATTCAGCATATTTTTAGCTATTCCAACAAATCTTTCTACAAAACCATTGGATCTAGGATATTTTGGGCTTGAAGTAATTAATTTTATATTCCAAAGTTTTGCAAAATTCTGGAACTCAAAAGAGTTGAATGGCATATTATCAGCCCTCAAGATCCTTGGTATGCCATGAGTTGAAAAAATATTCTTCAATATATTAATCACTGTGGATGCAGTTAATGAATTTACATGAATTAGGTCAAACCACTTAGAATAATAGTCAGTTACAATTAAATAAGTCTTGCTATTCCACTGAAGAAAGTCACATGCTATTTTTTGAAATGGTAAAGTAGGTATCTCATCAAGCAACATAGGTTCTTTAGATTTTTTCGCACTATATTTTTCACATGTTTCACATTTTGAAATAATATTAATAAAATCGGTCTCAAGATTTGGCCAATAAAATAAAGATTTTGCTCTAGCAATTGTCTTATTTATTCCAAAATGACTTGAATGAACTTTTTTAATTACTCTATCTCTTAATACTAATGGCACTATAATCTTATAATCTAAATAAACAATTCCATTCTCATAAGTAATGTTATCTTTACATTTATAGTAAAATTTCACAGTATCAGCTACTTTACTTTTGCATTTAGGCCATCCATTTTTATAGTATAATATTAATTGCTGAAGGACTAAATCATTTTCAGTTTCTAACTTAATGAGACTTTGTACTTCTTCACTGACATTGATAGTGTGTACAGTTTTAGTAAGAGAACTATCCAATTCTATATTGTCAGCATTGCTTGCTGCACGACTTAAGGCATCAGCTACATGCATCTTAGAACCTGGAGTGTACTGAACATCCAAATCATAAATGCTTAGTTTTATTCTTATTTTTCTTAAACGTTGAGAACCAATACAATTAATTTCTTTCTTCATAACTGCCGCTAATGGTTGATGATCTGTTTGCATAATTACATGCCTTCCATACACATAGTAGTGAAACTTTTTACAGGCAAAAAGTATTGCTAAAAATTCTTTATCAATTTGTCCATACTCAGATTCACAAGCAGATAAACTTTTTGAGGCATATGAAATTGGATGACCATCTTGAATTAGTACACAGCCAATTGCATCCTTAGAACTGTCAGTCTGAATTACAATTTGTTTTTTGGGATCAAAATTTACAAGCACTGGTGGGCTTATTAAAAGATTCTTAATATTATTGATGCATGTCGTGTAATTAATATTCCATACAAATTCTACATTTTTCTTTAATAGTTGCCTCAATGGACTTGTTACTTCAGACATATTGGGGATGTATTCCCTAAAATAATTAACAAAACCTAAAAATCTCTGAAGACTTTGCTTATCACTTGGCATATCATATTCTAAAACAGCCCTAATCTTATCTTTGTCTGGTACTAAATTTCCATCTACGATTTCATGGCCAAAATATCTAACTACATCAGGTAAGTATTGAATTTTCTTTGGGTTAAACTTGATATTCAACTCACGTGCTCTGCTGAGGACTTTTTCGAGTATCTCATCATGTTTTTCTTTGGATTCTGCATGAATTAAGAAATCATCGATGTATGTAAACAAACCTTCTATGTCACTAAAGCAATTTCTACAGTTTTCTTGAAAAACTTCAGCTGAGATTTCAAGTCCAAATGGTAAGACATTAAAACAATAAGATCCATAAATTGTAGAGAATGTACAGTACTTTTTACTGTCATCAGTCAAACGAATCTGCCAGAATGATTCTTTCAGATCTAAAACAGAGAAGAATTTTGAATGACCTATTTGTGACTTTAAATCATTGATAGTTGGAATTTCATAATACTTTTTAAGAATACACTCATTGAGAGCTCTAGGGTCTAAACATAAACGGATAGAACCATCATTTTTTTCCACAATAACAATCCTATTAACCCATTCTGTAGCCTCTTCAACTTTGGATATCACACTTAGTTTACAGAGTCTGTCCAGCTCATTTTTCAATTTATCTTTTAATTTTAAAGGAACTCTATGTGGAGGTTTGGATACTGGAATAGAGTTTTCTTTTAATAAAATTCTATATTTTTTAGGAAATTGACCTGTGCCTGAGAAAACATCTTTATACCTATCCATCAGTAACTGTTTATTTGGTTGATTATTTTTTATACTGTTTATAAACTTTCTTTCAACAATGCCTAATAACAAACATGAATTCTTCCCCAATGTTGGTTGATATCCAGAACTAGTAACAATGAAATCTAATAAATAAACTTTTGACTTTAATGTTGTTTCCAATAGAACAGTACCATAAGTTTTAATTTTTGATCTGTTGTACGCCTGTAATGTGACTTTTGTTTTACTAAGTTTGATATTATCAAGTTTATTCCTTGAAATTTTATTTTTAATTTCCTCTAGCAATGAAATAGGTATTAGGTTAACATCAGAACCAGTATCCAGTTTGAAGGTACAATTTATGACATTTTCAATGATTAGGTTCTGTTCCCAACAGTTAGCATTATGTATTTGACCTACCGATTCACAAAAAAGTTCCTCATTGTTATTTTGCTCCTCGGATACTACTTGCACTTTCTTGGTACGGCACACTTTTGTTTGCAAAGTGATTATATTTTCCACATTTTGTACATTTTGTTCCTCTTGCAGGGCATTTATTGATGTCCCGTTCATGTTGGCCACCACACCACTTGCACTGTATAGTGGAATCTTTCACCTGCACCTTGTGAACGTCCCCAATTTCTGTAGAGTCAGATTGAATTTCTTTGATTTGTGACTTTGTTACCTCTGAGAGACGTAACCTCTTTATAGTTTTATCCAAATCCACATCCCCCATGCTCAATAAATTCTCTTGTTCCACTTTGTTGGTGGTGCCAAAAATAAGCCTATCACGGATGGCTTCATTTTCGTTTGTGAATTCACAGTTTTTAGCTAGACTCTTCAAGTCCGTGAGATATATATCAAATGGCTCATTCAGTTGCTGAGAGCGCTTATAAAATAAAAACCTTGAGAACAGTACATTCTTTTTTGGTTCACAATAATCATCGAACGACTTCAATACGTCATTAAATGTTGCCCCCTTTTTTTTTCCTTCGACATCAATATCCTTGTCGAAATTAAAATTATTATAAATTTGTACTCCATCCTCACCAATGACGTTTAGTAAAATAGCGATCTTTCTCTGATCCTTTTCATCATCCAGGCCAGAGGCAATAAGATAGATATTCAACTGTTGCTTAAACCTCTTCCAATGGCTTGGTAAATCCCCACCGAGACACAGTTTTTCGGGTAGGTTATAGGACGCTGCGGCCATGTTTGCACTTTTGCAGTTGTTGCACACAGTTACAAACTGTACAGCGATGGTACGTTATCAAAACAGTTACGGCTGCGCCATGTATCATGTTAATTATAGAAAAAACAACTTAACATTGTGTCATGTTCTTATATTTTAAGATAATATCGAGAATTCCAGATTACAATAAGTTGCACGCCATTACTTTATTTCAGTCGCTTTTTCTGATAGTGTTGTCCTTCCATCCGTCACTCTATACTAGTGATGTTCGCTTACTAAACATACATACTACAGATTATGGGAGTCTTCAGGTTTCTTCAGGAAGTACTTGCCTATGACTACGATATTGGTGTCCCCTTGTTTCGCAGACAGAAATTTCATAGAATTTCGTTTCCTAGTAAATGTTTCATAATTATAATATATTTGGTCCTTGTATTTATATTTCGAATATTATTGTTTCAAAGACTATTTACTTGAATGAAACATATTTCGCAGAAATAAAGTATTCTGCGTATTGATTGTTCTATGAAACAAAAATATGAGAAAAAAATTATGTGGAACGAAATTCTATAATTCTATAATACTTTATAACAGCGTACGGACGCCAGCACATCAACCTACCACAATCTGTCAGATTTCTTCAATAGATTTTCAACTTTATCGCTAAAGCATAAGGTTCAAAGTTAATTGGGAAAATCTGACAGATTGTGGTAGGTTGATGTGCTGGCGTCTGTACAACCCTACGAAATTAAAGAAGAAATAAAGTATTATTTAAGAAATAAATTAAGTACTATGTTTACTTGGTTGACTAAGTTAATTAAACAAAAACTAGAACTATAATACATACGACGCTTCGTCGCGAACACTTATGGAGCAGGACCAACTAGTGTAAAAGTTATTTATTTGTAAGTAAATAAATATTTTAGACTGAATATTTATGTGGTGTTTTATTATAAATTAAACGCCCTGGTGTTTAGCACATTACTTATAGTTTTTTTTAATTATCATAATTTCGAAGTACTTATCATTTATTTATTTATTAACTTTAATAAATACGGTTAACAATCAGAAGGCCAATTCCCATATGACAAATTTCTGACGACTGAGATTAATATGCGAACGTTCATATCGATACAAGTATTGAGCTTCATTGGTACTTACTCAAAAAATGTTGAACAATGGTTTGAAAGTTATACAATAATGGTTTCTCCAAAAAACGAATGCTTACAAACAAAAATCAGCTGTTTTCTGTCTATAATTCAACTGTCAGTATCATTTCATGCTCACAGATAATTTATAGGAGTTGAGTCTATTCACACTTCGCTTACATTCTGAGTTTCCTTTTTACGGTTTTAGTAATTGCTGCTGCAGCTGGACTAGACTGGACTGGACAGCTTCAACAAAATACTATTGTGATGCAATGGTAAAATTTTCTTTACAAATCAATCTTGAATCAGATATTTGGTGAACGATAGAGTGACTCGTTTTTGTTTTATTTATTCGATTAGTTACACATTTAATTACGGATCTTTTACCTAATACCGGTAATCCCAAAAGACAGGGTATCACGTAAAATATAAATGCCATTGTCAAACAAGCAAAACAAGTTTTGATTGCTGGCTATATTTTTATGTTCATTTTGTTTTGAGAATAATTTACTCCTTAGAATGACGAGTATTTATGTGTAACACTATCAAAAATGGAAGAACAAATAAATATATGCGTTACCTGTCTAAGCACGGACCGCCATTTAGTGCCTGTGCATAAAATAACAGCGCTGCTACGTGAAATACGTTTCGAAGAGGTCAGTGGCTTTTTACCGACTTCAATTTGTAAAAAATAATAACATTAATAATTTTATACATGCATGCAAACAAAAAACCCTGTACTTACACTTATTTATAACGTTTCTGTAGAAAATATAGGTACTAACTAGATTTCGGTTAAACAAAATTAAAAATCCAAACCTTTCGCTTTGCGCGAAATAAATGGGTTTTAGGCCCTGCTTCGGCTCTTAAATCCCCTAGAATCAAATATTCAATTGTTTTCTAGGATTCTAAAATCCTTATTCGCTTTACGGTTGTGAACTTTAGTATTATAAATTCCAGAAAATTTAAATAATAACAAAAGCACTCAAGGAACTTCTGTATTATGACTACTTTAATACCCGCCAATTTTAAATGGCAGAAATTTTTTATTTGTAGAATTTACCTTTTTACTGTAGAATAGATCCTTTTTACTGTATCTAAGAAAACCCCTAAGTACGCAACACCTTAGGTGCTAAGATAACAATCGCTAGTTTCTTTCGGGATTAGAGAGTTTGGGATTGAGTGCTATTATCAAGGGTGAGGAAGATCATGTGGCCTGTCAAAATTTTCTTCCAAACAATTATAATAAGGTGTATTCGTCGGTACAGTGAAGCCCCACTCGGTGCAGACTCCAGCACATCAAGCTAATACAATCTGTCAAATTTCTTTAACAGATTTTCAACTTTATCGCTAAAGAATAAGGTTCAAAGTTGATTGGGAAAATTTGACAGTTTCGGGTAGCTTGATGTGCTGGCAGATGTACATGCTGCCTCCAGTAGACCTTGATGAAACTTTTGATATAGTGGTTGAAGAAGGTAATAAATAAAATGCCAGTGTCCAGAATAAAGTCTACGACAAAACTACACTAATTAAAATAAGACAAAATACGAGACAATGAGAGATAAGTAAGACTACCAATTAGCACACTGGCGTTTCTTACATAATCTATTCAGAACACAAGTTGTTGCTCGAGTGCTCGCACTGGGAAGACAACTGTCGGTTACACTGTGTGTGTGGAGAACATTGCATTTAGCATTTTTAGTAGTATTATTGGTACCTGTAGTTCCTACAGTCTTCATAATCTTGACTGACCATCATGTGCATCATCATCATCAACCTAACATTTGGTTTGAGACATGGAGCTCATCAAATACACATTTAAACCCTCCGTCCCGGCGCGGGCTGCCAGCGGCCCATTACAATAGTAAATCTGTTGTGTCTCATTAGCAGTGATTGAACGATTAAGCCCGATCTGCCATTGTGAGCTATAACACTGTTTTTTCAGCTACAAGAGTCCCCAGGTGGAGTATGTTGGGAATGCTGGAGTATCCTGACTAAGTTCTACAGCTTTAAAAATAGAGCAAAGATAGCACAGAAGACCTTACTACATACTACAGAGGTATGAAAGCTTTTCACACTAATATTATAAAGGCGAAAGTTTGTGTGTGTGTGTGTGTGTTTATATGTTTGTTACTTCTTCACACTCAACTGGACCAATTATGATAAAATTTTGTGTGGAGGTAGCTGACACCCTGGATTAACATATAGACTTACTTTTTATCCCGGTATTCCCACTGGATCGACACTTATGCAGGTGAAACCGCAGGATGCAACTAATTCTTATTTTGCGCTCCTAAAATATTATTGTACCCTCTAATATAATGCTTGCACCTCTTTTTGTGAACCTCAAATAATTCCGTTTTTGGGATCCTAATAACCCTAAATAGCCAATTAACTGCGTCAAACTTGGATGGACGAGACGAGGACACGGTTGGTCACAGTTTTAACCTATACTTAACCATTTGGTTGGGATACCCTAGTTAAGTTACTGCCACCAACTGTGAGTAGAAAGCTGAAAGTTAAAAAGAGGACCATTTATTTAATAAAAAAAGGGTACATCATTAGAAGGTCAATAAGTTTTTAGAGGATTTTTTTTTTTTTTTTTTTTTTCAGGATGGGAAATCATCAAATGACTCCTCCCGCTCTGGGTGGAGCGGAAGGGAGTGTCAGACTCTTACTGACTAAAACCCACCCGTGTTCCTTCCTTCGCCCTTTATGTTCCGGGCCAGCGGTAACCCTTTCGGACAATCCCGCTGACCCGGCAGGCTTCGGCCCTTACGGGCCCCTCCTTTTAATGCTGACATCTCTTTGAGGCGCGCGTGGAACACGTACGCGCCGTCCGGCACGGGCCTGGTCCTGATCGGACGGTGAGCTACCCATTACTCTCCGCCCGCAGGCCCGCGCCTACGGTGGCCGGGAGTCGTCGCGCGGCTCCCGACGCCCGGAGCGTCTCCCGCGGCGGCTGGGACGGGAGGCTCTCTCCCTCAGCCGTCCCGCCGCCTCCTTCGCTAGCATGACTGCTTCGCAGAAGGAGGCGACTGCCCCCCACTCCCTCTCGCCCCGGACCATGGCTTGAACCAGGCCCGGACGCGAGAGGTCGCCGCCGCTGCCGATCGCCTCTACGAGGACACGGCGGTGCTCCGCCCAAGCGGGGCAGACCTCCACCGTGTGCTCCACCGTGTCCTCTGGGCGATCCTGGCAATGGTGACACCCGGGCGTTTCCTCCCGCCTGATTATGTGCAGGAACCTCCCGAAACTTCCGTGTCCGGTGAGGACCTGCGTCAGGCGGTAGGTGAGGGCGCCATGACGCCTCTCTAGCCACTCCTCAAAGAGGGGTCTTACCGCCGCTATCGTGGCGTGCCCTGCGCTGGGTTGCGACAGTCGCTCTTTCCATGCCGCCATGAGATCGCGCCGGAGGTCCGTCCGCTCCGCCGCAATTTGCTGCGGAAGCGGAGTTTCCCCCCGGCGTAGTGCCTCCGCGCGCCACTCATACAGGCGCGCGAGGACTATCGCCTCCAGATCCCATGGCGGCAGTCCGGCAAGGAGGCTTGCCGCCTCGCCCGAGATCGTGCGGTACCCCCGGATCAGCCTTGTGGCTACCACCTTCTGGGGCGCGTTCAAATAATGGGCGGCTCGCCGCCGCAGTGAACGCGCCCACACCGGGGCCCCGTATAGGGCCATGGACCGCACGACCCCCGCGTAAAAGGTTTTTAGAGGATTAGTTTAATATTTCCCATTATGATGTAGGACAAATCTGGCTGGCAAAGAAATAAATCATCATCTGCCTAGCCTTTTCCCAACTATGTTGGGGTTGGCTTCCAGTCTAACCTGATGTAGCTGAATACCAGTATTTCGCATGGAGCGACTGCCTATCTGACCTCCACAACCCACTTACGTGCTTTCTTGCCACCCAGTATTCTTACCTAATGGTTTGCTGTTATAGAAAGAAAATAATACTTAACTATTTATTTTCCAGCATTTGAATATAAAATCTTTAACAACACTTGCTAAAACCAATATTTTGTTAGACCACACATACGATTTTGCTTCGAAAAGCAACTGTGACACTAAACTAAAAATTGACCAAGATTCTATTAAAGAAGAAAACATAGACCAAAGTGATGATTTTAAAGACCAAATTGATGAAAATTTAGACCACATTGACGATACTTTAGTAATAGATGAACATCCAATTGAAAAATCGGAAAAATACGAAAATATTTATTCAGAAGGTGATACAATAGAAAATAAATACGAGGATACATTGTTTGGGAAACAAGAAAACTTTTCTCAACATGAAAAAGGTATGTTTAATGTAGCAAATAAAAATAATAATAAAACCGAAACTATTGAAACGAAACCTAACATAAACTCACCAACAAGAACTGTCACTAGACAAAAAAAAGATGATGTCATAGTTACCAAAAAAATATCACCTAAAGCTAGAGACACAGATGATAAAGAATTCCAAGAGAAGTTTGTAGAAGTTGTTATGAGTGAGGAAGAGATGGCAAGAGTTAGAGAAGAGAGAAGAAATCGTCCATCGTTTAGGAAACTTCCTCATATATGTCATGGTTGTGTGCTGGGGTTTAGAAAGGAGGAGAATTATAGAAAACATATAAAGAAGAAGCACGATGAGGTATGTCATTGTCATTCATGATATTGGGATATATAATACACACAGAACAGATGGCCGATAGGGCCGAAAGGTGTATCGTTGAAAGGTATCCCACAAGGTGGACCGATGACCTTGTGAGGACCGCAGGAATCTGCTGGATACGAGAAGCACTGAACCCGTCGAAGTGGCGATGCTTGGGGGCCTATGTCCAGCAATAGAGGTCTGCTGATGGGTGGCAAAACCTCAACTTACTAGTCACCGGTGCCTCTTACCGAAAAATTGGCAACTCAGCTTGGGACCTGAAATAGATACGATGGTAAAGCTCCTCCTTCACAAAGAGCTAACCCGCTACTATTTTTTTTAGTCTGTACGTGACACTGACCTATATAATTACCACTGGACTGGCGGCTGTCAAAGTACTTTTGTGCCCGTTTGATAATCGCCATTTTGGCGCTGTCGGACGTAGCGAGTGTCTGTGATACTAAAACTAGTGATGTCGACATCAGCGAACAAATATCGATAACTCTTGGTTATAAATGTTTACAATAAATAAACGTATTATCATAATTAAAGTAGTTCGAAAGTTTGGATATTTGTTACAATTTCACTCTTAGCTACATAATGAGACAAAATTTGGCACGTTGCTAAATACCTGGATAAACAAACCGAAAGATATTTTTATCGGTTGGCTACGAGAAGACATGGAATAATGAATTAATCAAGTAACATATTCGAAAAGGTAAAATAAAACACGTTTTATAAATTTAATTTATATTTTTAATTATTGAAATCTGGAAAAAATATAGGTTAAGTAACGTAATCTCCAATGAAGGTTGAACATTTCATATCCGTTAACATCATGTGCGAGAAAATAAATTGACTACACAAGCTGAATTATGTCAATATCACGGAAAAATGTGAATAACTATCGATAGTTAAAATATCGATATGATGCAACCACTGTCGGTTCTAGTTGAAAATTGTAAATAAAAAGAATCTTTATTCATACGAATTGCATTAATGCTTGTTTAGAGTAAGACTTGATAAAAATAAGTAAGACAAGATTATTACCTACGTAAAGTTTTTGTTGTTAAGTAAAAATATGACTAAATATAGTATTACAAACGAACCTGTGGAATGATATTTCACTGTCTTTTTTGTAGCGTCGCTTACAATATACACATGACCTCATTCTTAATAACTTTTATCTATTGCTTATAACAATAACAACATAAAATTCGAACCAAATTATTTAAAAATGCAAACTTACTTTACAGTAAACAAACACTTCTCTCGCAGCCATTTGCAATATATGTCAAAATTAGTTCTGTGGACACACGCTAGTGGCGCTTCAAATAGGCCCAAAATAATAGCTGTCAAACGTAACGGAACAGCCAGTCCAGTGGTAATTATATAGGTCAGTGGTACGTGACCATAAAAAGTTACGAAAAGTTTAGTGGCGCCACGGTAGCAACTCCAAAAATATGTTCATTGATTTTAGATCCCGTTAATTTTATAATCCTACTAATATTATAAATGTGAAATTTTGTGAAAAATGTTTGGATGTTTATTACTCAAACACGTGTAAACCGTTGAACAGATTTGGATGAAAATTGGCACATAGATAGACCATTTCCTGGATTAACACATAGGATACTTTTTATCCGATATTCCCACGGGATAGAAACTTACGCGGGTGAATCCGCGGGGCGCTGCTATACTCCATTTGAAATAAGATTAGACATTGAAATAATCCTTTTTTACAGTCCGTTCAACAGATTTTCACTTCTATACCGTAGGCATAAGGATGGTATTGAAAGCAAAAAAGTGGTTACAATACCAACTGTTTACTGCAACTGCCATATGTCATGCCACCAACACAATAGAATTCAAAATCGGTCGAACGGACTGTAAAAAAGGTTTATTTAAATGTCTAATCTTATTGCAAATGGAGTATAGTATAACATATTTCCGACATAATATCGTCGCCCAAAATTCCAAAAATATTCACGAATTCACATACCAAAAACAATACAAGAAAAACGAATGTTGCTATATGAAAAAAATCGTTTTAAAACACTTGCAAAACAAGTTATTATATTAGAAATACTTGCAACAAATGTTGCCAAGTTAGAATAGAATAGAATACTCTTTATTATGTACACCATATAAATTACAGACATAAATATAGAAACTGTACAAAGGGTGACACAATGGGCGGTCTTATCGCTAAGAGCGATCTTTTAAAGACAACCTTAGGATGAATTTAAAAAGGGGAAGGACAGACAAATACTGTAGGTAGTCCGCGGTGTAGCATTTACATAATACAATAAATACATACATATAGCATATTATACTAAACTAAATAAATATATACACATACATATAAATATATCCATATAATAGTAAACATGAAACAGGAGCAGAGAAAAAATAAAAATGATGATGTTTAAGGAGAGAGGAAGTGCAAGTTTTTTTTTATTTTCTACCATTATTGTTATATTAAATTATTTTTTTTCCAGAGAATCGGAAACCTCATCTGCGAAATATGCGGTGTCAGATTTCCCCACAAACTAGCGTTAAACAAACACAAGAGAACACACTATGTAGTCTACAGATGTAAGCTATGTAAATATCAGGGGAATGACTTACGCTCAGCGGTCAATCACTGTAAGCGCAAGCACGCATCTGATAAACATGATAGCATACACTGTAAACAGTGTTATTTTGTGGCCAAGTAAGTATTCTTCCATAGGCAGCCCCGGATTTTTTGTTTATTTTTTTTTAAATAAAAACTTTGCCCCACACTAGGAATTTCTCCTGTTTATTGTGGGTGCGTTTACAAACATTTAAACTCACATACACAAACAGCCAGACCCGGAACAACTACTTGTAGGTGAATGATAAATGATTTTATTTTTGTAAGTATGTTTGCACAAACATTTTTAAACGTCAATCATATTTTTTTTAAACTAGAAGTTGTGGGGTTTGTTGGTTTGTTGTATTTACGCCTAGACTCACGAAGCCCCAAAGCTACCCCGTCCCGGTAGCTTGCCCGCCAGACGGCAGGCCGCGGCCACGTCAGTGTTATACGCAGTTCGTATTTGGCGATGTAGATGCTGCCACAGACTGATTGAAGTTTATTCCGTTTACAGAAATCCACAAGATCTAGAAGAACACATGCAAACAGAACATCAGTTCTGGTGCAACGAATGTGGAGACAAATTCAAATTAAAGAAGAATATTAGAATACATATGACGTAAGTTATCATTTACCAAGCCGTGCGCTCGATGGAGTTTTCCATCGGTAAAAATGACAAGTTTCAACGAAACTTTACCTTCGTCCAGTGGGTGTTGGCAAAAACTACAGAACGCCACCTGCTACGGTTCTTACAATGCGCACCACGAAAGATGAGACTTGACCCCGCCTCCCCCGCTCTTTCCGCCGCCCCTATGACGTCCGGTCCCGTCCCGCACTCAGACCTCATACCGCTAAAGATACCTAAAATCGTGTACTGCGCAAGTCAAACCACGTGGTGCGTCAAGTCTCATCTTTCGTGGCACGCATTGTACATACCCTTTTGCTTCGTTTACGTTTATACATCAGAGGCTTATGTGTGAGTTTTTTCACTCACGCTCGATTGCGAGCGCGTTAGAATTTTCTAAGGGAAAAAGTTATAGCGCCACCTGGTGGTCACTAGGAGAAACCTACTTTCCCATACAAAATTCTAACGCGCTCGTAATCGATCGTGAGTAGAAAAAACTCACACATAAGCCTCTGATGTGAAACCTTCAAAAACACAGTATAATGCAACACAACCGCATACACACCATATACACAGGTATTTATTAGACATACGTAATTGTATTTTGTACTAGTAGACACAAATCACAGGATTGTTGTAATTTGTGTGTAAGGTTTGTTCTTTTAAATTGTCAATAAATAAATAAATGCTTCTTATACTGTGATTTTGAAGGTTTCACTTCTACCACGTGTGAATTGCACACATGTTTTTTTTTTTCACTTCTGTTGGCACTTCCAGAGTGCCACTGTTTTTTTTTCTTTTATTCTTTCCTATGTATGTTTACTTTACTTAATTTCAGTCGAGCTCACGCCCCAAAACGTGCCTTTAAATGTGATATTTGCAAAAAACGTTTCAAAACGAATATGCAGCTGGAGTCTCATCTGGCCAGACATAATGATAACATTGCGAAGAAACTCTCCTATTGCCAAGAATGCGATATTCAGTTCAAGAACATAGTTATATACAGAACTCATTTGAAGAATACAGCTAATCATTCCGAGGGGTAAGTTCAGTAATCAAAATCAAGTCATTTATTCAAAATAGGCTGAGAATCAGCACTTTTCAAACGTCAAAATTACATAAGACAGTCCCTCAAAACTAGGGTTGCCATCAACCACTTCTTCGTTTAAGGGTTACTAGCATAAAAATACGGGTTTTAGTTTATAGGGTTCCGTACCAAAATGGTAAAAATGGACCTTATGGTGCAACTCAGTCTGTCTGTCTGTCTGTCCGTCTGTCACAGCTGGATATCTCAAGAACTACTAATGCTATCAACTTGAAATTTAGAATAGTTTTAGATGACGTTTGCTCAACTATATTGCAAAAGAAATTGAAATAAAAAAAAATTTCAACAGCGACTGGAAGGGGTCTGGAAAATTCGAAGTGGGGCTACTAGGGCATGCCCCCATATGCCCTAGGAGCCCCACTGTATCATATGAAAGAGCGCAGTTTGCACATTCTCAAACACTTTTTCTTTTTTTGTAGGTCGCATAGTTATCGACTTTTGAAGAAAAATGTAAAAAAAAATACCGTTCCCCCTACTTATATCAGAAGTTTGCATAGAGAAAAATCTGAAATTATTCTATATGATAGAAGTTTAAAGATTACAGGAAAAATAAAACGATGTCTCTAAATAGCACACTTTTTCAGAAATCATCAACAAAAGTTACATTAGTTCCACTATCGGTCAAGAGGTGGCGCTGACCTAAAACAGCAATATTCTACACCGCAGTGCGCAGTGTTAAAATTCTCTGACGAGTATAGGCCTCGCCGATGAAAATTTAAAAACATGATGGTATGGAACCCTTGGTGCGCGACTCCGACTCGCTCTTGCCCGGTTTTTTTTTACGGGAAACCATTGAAACGGCATTATTTAATGATTATTTCTTTATTTTTTTTTATTTATATTAGCTGTTTGAAGAAACAGCTTTCAAAAGCTCTTCATTTTGTAAAGGAAATGTAAAAAATCTTTACATTTTTAACCGACTTCAAAAAAGGAGGTTCTGTATTCGACCCGTATGTTTGTATGTCCGCGATTTTCTCAAAAACTCATGAACCAATTTTGATGTTTCTTTCATTAACGTGATCTACATACTTTCAGGAAGGTTTTAGTATATAATACATTAGGTAATTATTCTTATATACAAAGTTATATGCATAAATGTACTGCATCTCCGGCATTTCTATGCGAAGTTTGATGATTCTTCTAGCCGGTGTCTTCAATTCTTCAATGCACCGTAGCTTGTCATCGCCCCTCTTTTATATCCAACTAGCTTCCACCCGCGGCTTCGCTCGCGAGGTATGTCGATAAAAACTATCCTATGTCCTTCCCCGGGATGCAATTCCAGGGACTACCCCCTACATACAAACAAACAAACAAAACCCTATTTACAATATTAGTATAGATGAAATATGTGCTGATTCCGTTCCGTTTCATTGGTGAAATGCTCTAAGCACCTAAGCTTATTTTCAAAACAAAACGTTATTTCAATTTTCAGATACACATGTTCAGAATGTAATAAAATATTCGCGTCGAAAAGCTACTTAAAGCAACATTACGACTACCACCATTTAAACAAAACGCAATATAAATGTGGAATATGCAATAAGGTATGTCCCTTAACTGAATCTTAAGCCGAAAACGCCAGGATAGCCCGCAAAATTCAAATTTTCTTACGTTTTTTGCAATTTGCTGGTCAGTATTAAGTTGTACCTACGTCGGTCAAAATATGATTCGCGGCCGTAACAAATATGTATTTACAGAATTATAATCATTAAAGTCATCAACACAACTCTCTAAGACCACTTAACCCCAAAGAATGTCATTCTTTGGGGTTAAAAAATTTGAATTTCGCGGGCTACCCTGGCGCTTTCGCCTGAAGGGGGAAATGCTAAGGTAACCCGCAAAATTTTCTTACGTTTTTTGCAATTTGCTGGTCAGTATTAAGTTGTACGTCGATCAAAATATCATTCGCGGCCGTAACAAATATGTATTTACAGAATTATAATCATTAAAGTCATCAACACAACTCTCTAAGACCACTTAACCCCAAAGAATGTCATTCTTTGGGGTTAAAAAATTTGAATTTCGCGGGCTACCCTAGCGCTTTCGCCTGAAGGGGGAAATGCTAAGGTAGCCCGCAAAATTCAAATTTTCTTACGTTTTTTGCAATTTGCTGGTCAGTATTAAGTTGTACGTCGATCAAAATATCATTCGCGGCCGTAACAAATATGTATTTACAGAATCATAGTCATTGGAATCAGTAATACAACTTGTTAGGTTAGTATAATCCCAAAATGTCAACATTTCATGAAATAGTCATTCTGTTGGATCACTTGGTCTTAGAGAGTTGTGTTGATGACTTTAATGATTATAATTCTGTTAATACATATTTGTTACGGCCGCGAAACATATATTAATCAACGTACAACTTAATACTGACCAGCAAATTGCAAAAAACGTAAAAACAATTGAAATTCGCGGGCTACCCTGGCGCTTTCGCTTTAAGTGTGATATTATCATGATCATGTAAATTGATTTATAACTATGTTGGGGTCGGCTTCCGGCCGACTATGGGTTTGTCGTGTAAGTTGTACGTTGCATGGTAAATACACGCTGTGTTTGAAGAGATACGGTTTCAATTGCGAGTCTGTGAGCGACTTCGTATTGATTGCTCATACTGAACTGCATGTGTAGTTGTGGCGAATGTTAGGGGCAAACTGGAGACTCTGATACATTTTCAACTACGGGGGTATTTCTCCTTCTTTCTTATATCTATGGCGTAAACGCAAGCAAACAATGTTATGCATCGTCTATTCCCAGTGCATACAAGACTTTAAATTCTCTAGCTGATAACTGCCTGTGGCGTAAAACAATTTTTCATTCTCCCATTAAGACATATTTTGCAGCTTTCGTCCATTTTGTTCCAGACTTTCATGACAAAATTTAGTTTAAAAAATCACCAAGGCGCACACCTCGGTGAGACCAAGCCAAGAAAATATTCCTGCGACATATGTAACAAGATGTTCTTTGTAAGTATCACTACTTCATCACCACTGTCATATACAGACGCCAGCACATCAAGCTACTACAATCTGTCAAACTTCTTTAATAGAATTTCAACTTTATCGCTGAAGCATAAGGTTCAAAATTGATTGGGAAAATTTGACAGCTTAGGGTAGCTTCATTTGCTGGCGTCTTTACCTAGACATGTCACAACTATGTTGGGCTCGGCTTGCAGTCGAAACGAATAATAAATAATATAGAGGTTTGAAGAACCCGTGGCTAAATAATAACAACCGCACAGGTCGATAGATCAGGTTAAGCTACGCTTGCCGCGGTTGGTCTGTGGATGGGTGACCATCTTTACACACCGAGACCCTTCCGTGCCTCGGGAAGTACGTTAAACCGTTGGTTCCGGCTGTCATTCTTGGATCTTTGACAGTCGTTACGGGTAGTCAGAAGCTCGAAACTCTGACAACCAGTCTTACCAAGGGGTATCGTATTAACGTTACGTCGTTATTAACTAGGTTGTGGAGGTCATATAGGCAGTCGCTCCATGTAAAATACAGGTATTCAGATGCATCCGGTTAGACTGGAAGCTGACCCCAACATAGTTGGGAAAAGGCTAGGCAGGTGATAGAGTTATGAGGAACAGGGTGTAAAGTTCACTCAACCTCCATAGAAAAGGGAGGATCCTCCGACCAGACGGGTGTTGTGTCTGGCGGGCAACTGCCCGATGATTCATGTCGGGCTGTTGTATCTATGTTAGTTGCGCGGTAAACTCTGCTTGCGAGATGCAGGATTTTGCGTGACGTCAGTATGACGCGTTGTTCGCATGTGGCGTTGTAGATACCGCAGATATGTAATAGTTACACAAGATGAATAGTCATCTGATGTAGGCTAAGAACTCACGGGGCGATTTTCACCCACGCCCGCAGTGGCCTTAATACGTTTATTAGTAAGGGGGTTAGTCTGTTAGCTTATATACTGACACACATACACATGATTAATGGTGAATTAAAAAAAAAACAGTTTATTGGGAAAGTTGTTTGTTATGACGAGTACTGTGCCGGACGGGCGTGATCGCTGGACGCTATGGTGTGTAGGGAGGTCGTAAACCCATCCAGGTTTATCCCGGTGTGAGGATAGGTCTCTCCCTGTCCAAGCGGCGCTGACGTCCTACACCGACGGTTCAGGATAGCTTCAAGGCTTGATTTAGGGATACCAGTTTTTGACAATGTTCTGAATACGTTTTTGACAATTTCTGTATACGTCTTTGACAATGTCTGCTGAAGAACTCGATGATCAGATGACCATGGTGATGAGGAACCTTACCTTCGAAATGATACACAAGTCTTCATGACTGTTCAGGAAGTAATTGACGGGACTCTAAGTATATAAAAAATAAAAATATTCCTTGCCGATGACTACAAATTTGTTCTATTTACTGGTTTGCTTACATTACTCGAAACTTTACCGTAACGAGAGCCGTCAATTACTTCCATTTTAAACCATTTTATTGATCTATTTTTTACTATGTTTACATGTTGTTTTACACTATATACCACTTATATACGAACATACTCGTATATTGTGATATGTCGTTGGATTCCTTATTAAATTTCCTATCTCCTGAAGTACCGTTTTCATCTATATCTGTTTCCGCTGAAAAGTTATTTCAGCGGAAACAGAAAAAATATTAAATTTTCAATAAAAATATTTTTTCTTGTAAGTTTTCTCAAAAACTACTGAACCGATTTCAAAACTGTTTTCAGGTACTTCAGGCTGGTCCAACGACCTAAAACAATGTAATATTTTAAACTGTAAAACTATATTTTTCAGGGCGTGACGCGCCCTGAAACGATGAATAATAAAAACAAATATTAAAAAACATTAGCCTATCGCAGTACGACACTTAAATCTCAATTAAGTAGGTTTATCGAACGACTAGATACACAAAAGTTATGTCCAGGGCTAGGTCTTGACCTAGGCTACCTGGATGTACTAAAATTTCAAACATTGAAGCTATATAGCCCACTTAACTGAGGTAAATAGGTGTCGTACTTACGGTTTTATTCTATCACTATTTACTAGCACTATTTACCCGTTTCACTTTCACTTGTTATCACTTATGTACTTGTGTTTATGTAAAACGCACTATATATTGTGTGGTGACGCATCGTCGCGAACATCTCTCCCGCCGTGCAGTGCAGTGACGACTCGTAGCGCAGTCGGCGCGGCGCTGCATCGCACCGGTGAGCGACGGCTGTGGTCGCGGCGCCCAGCGCCTCGACGCCCGCCGCCCCGACGCTCGCCGTCTCGACGCCAGCCGCCGCGACGCCTGCCGCCGCGACGCTCAGCGTCCCGACGCCTGCCGCCGCGACGTTCAGCGCCTCGACGCCTGCCGCCGCGACGCCTGCCGCCGCGACGCCTGCCGCCGCGACGCCTGCCGCCGCGACGCCTGGGCGCCCATCGCCTCGGCGCTCGCCGCCGCGGCGCTCGCCACGACGACGCTCAGCGCCTGGGCGCCTGCTGCTTCGGTGTTCGCCGCCGTGACGCTCGCCACGACGACGCTCAGCGCCTGGGCGCCTGCCGCCCCGACGCTTGCTCGCTGTTCGGCGCTCGCCGCCGCGGCGCTTGCCGCGGCGACGTACGCCGCCTGTTACTTTGGTAGTGGGACGAGTTTCTTCACCGGACGCTTCAAGGTGCCGCCGGCAGTGCGCACCTCAGCGGTCCGGACTTCTCCGTCGGCCCCGGGGAACACGGCGACTATGCGGCCTCGCGGCCACGTGTTGCGAGGCAGCTGACCGTCGGCGACAAGGATGGGGTCGCCGACCTGTAGGCCGGGCCCGCTGCTGTGCGGCTCCCGCCGGTTTTGGAGTTCCGGCAGGTACTCGCGGACCCAGCGACGCCAGAACATGTCGGCGAGTATCTGTGACCGTCGCCACAGTCGCTTGCTGTCGATGTCTCGCTCGGTGAACACGCCGGGTGATGGTAGTCTCGCCGATCCACCGAGTAGGAAATGATTCGGCGTGATCGACTCGTTGTCGTCGCTGTCTACGGAAACATGTGTCAATGGCCGGCTGTTTACAGTGTACTCCGCCTCACACAGCAGTGTGGACAGCACTTCTTCGTGCGGGTGCTTTTCGGTGAGTACAGTGTACAGCGCGGACTTCACGCAGCGAACGAGACGCTCCCAGGCGCCTCCCATAAATGGCGCCGATGGCGTTATAAAGCGCCACACGATGCCTCGGCGACTGGCCTCCTCTCGGAAGGCGTCTCGGAGCTCCTTGTCGGCACCGTGCATGTTGGTGCCATTGTCGGAGTGAATTTCAGTGGGGCAGCCCCGACGGGCGGCGAACCGGCGCAGCGCCAGTATGGCGGAGTCTGCGCTGAGGCTGGCGGCGATCTCGAGGTGGACCGCTCTTGTGGTGAGACACGTGAAGAGGGCCACGTACCTCTTCTGGTGCTGACGACCGACGGTGACGGATAGCGGGCCGAAATAGTCGAGCCCGGTGTAGGTGAACGGCCTCTGGTGATGCGCGAGGCGCGTCTTCGGGTGGTCGCCGGTCGCAGGCACGGGTGGCTGTGCCTTGCGAATGCGGCACTGCAGACATCGTCCGAGCACCTTCTTCGTTGTTGGTCGCAATTTAACGACCCAGTAGTGCTGCCGAACCTCGTTGATTGTGAGTTCTGTCCCACTGTGTTGTAGACTGCGATGTGTCCAGTCTATATATAACTGGGTGATGTGGTGATCGCCGTGTAATATCGGCGGACGTCTGACGTCATCGGTTATTTCATCGGTCGCGGCTATACGGCTCCTTAGCCGTATGACGTCATCTATGACATCTATTTGTAGCGGCCGCAGTCTACTATCTTTGTCTAATGTCTTCTGTGCCCGTAGTTGAGTTATTTCTTGGGCAAAAGACTGTTGCTGTATGACTTGTATTAATAATTTCTCCGCTTGTTGAAGAAATTCTGCTTCTATTGTTTGTTTCTTGACGTGGGTGTCTGACGCCCTTATTGTTTGTTTTGAAGGAAGAGGCGTCGCTTTTTTCTGTTGTCGCCAGTCAGGGTCCTTTTCTGTGTTCTTTCTTGTTCTCTTGTAGAACGTTTTCTCTCTCTTTACTTTACAGAGAGATATAAATCGTAGAACGCTCGCTGTTGCTCGGAGTAGTCGCTCCCACTTCGAGAATCTTGTTGGATCCGGTATGGCTTCTGTTAGTTTTTTATTGTCTGTCTCTTCGACGGCCATGAGGATCCTTTCTTCCCCTGTTTCCTCTTTGATTGGAGGTTTCTCTGATGGCCATGACGACGGTTCTTCATACAGGAAGCTGGGGCCACAAAACCACTCGTGTTGTGAGTTAAAGTGGTGTGGTACGTCACGCGTAGCGATGTCAGCGATATTGATTTTTGTAGGCACCCATCGCCAGTCTTCGACTTTGCTATTTTCCTCTATGGCGGCTATGCGATGGGCGACGAAAGGTTTGTACGTTCGCGATCCTCTTCTTATCCACGTTAGGACGGTTTTACTGTCCGACCAGTACGTCACCGATACGGGCTTGATGTCGTGCTCGCGTATCACAGCTGCAGCCACGCGGGTTCCCATCACCGCGGCCTGCAGCTCGAGGCGCGGTATCGATTGCAGCTTCAATGGTGCCACCTTCGCCTTTGCCATGACGAGGCTGACTTGAGGCTTGCCATCTGTTGTTGTGGCTCGCCAGTATACTGCTGTCGCGTATGCCATCTCGCTTGCGTCGGTGAATACGTGTACTTGTATTTCTGTGGCTTCGCTGTACCCTGGATAGCATCTTGGTATGCTGACATTCTTGAGCTGTCGTAGGTGCTGTATCCAACTTCTCCATTGAGTCGCTAGGTCTGTGTCTAGCGACTGATCCCAGTCGACGGCTCGCCTCCATGCCTCTTGTAAGATTTGCTTGGCTCGAATGGTTACTGGTGAGGCGAGTCCGAGTGGGTCGTATAGTGACATGACGATCTTCAAAGCTTCTCTCTTTGTCGGCGACTCTTTCTCTAAAACGCCACTAGGTAGGCGTGCGAGCGTCAGGTTGAAACCCAACGTGTCTTCACTCGGTCTCCATATCAGCCCGAGTATCTTCTCTGTGTCATCTGTATCTCCGATTCTGACCACTTCAGTTCGGATCTGTGTTGGATCTATATTTTCTATAACTTGCGCACTGTTTGATACCCATTTTCTTAGTTCAAACTTCGCCTTCTGATGTATATTCTTTACTGTTGTAGCGATGCGCGTCGTTTCTTCAACTGTTCTGTAACTATCGAGGTAATCATCCATGTAATGATTACGTATGATGGCTTCCACTGCTTCTGGATGCTCTTCTATATGCCTTCTCGCGTTCCAGTTCTTCGCGAAGATGGCTGTGCACGGCGAACTTGCCGCGCCGAATATTATGGACGTCATGCGATATTCTTCAGGCGCGCCTTCTCTTCTATTCCCTCTCCACAAGTATCGGAGAGCGTCTCTATCTTGAGCTCGCACTTTCACCTGCATAAACATCTCCGCTATGTCCCCGGAAATGGCTATGTGATGTCGGCGGAACCTCATCATGACGCCGGGCAGCGACTGTAGCAGGTCTGGTCCAGTAAGAAGGAAATCGTTTAGTGACAGCCCTCTTGACTTGGCGGCAGCGTCATGAACTATGCGAAGCTTCTCAGGCTTCATCGGATTGAACACGTCGAAGTGAGGCAGATACCACGTTCTACCCGGTGTGCTCGTCTTGGGCGCTTTCTCTGCATACCTCTTTTGTATGAGAGAGTCCATCTGTTCTGTATATCTATCTCGAAGAGCGGGGTTGCTATCGAGTTTCTTTTCTATCGAGACGAGCCTCTTGAGAGCTGTCCCGTAGCTATCTGGCATTTCTAGGCTTTCATTTTTCCATAACATGGCTGTTTCTATGTGTCCATCTTCTAACTGTTGAGTGTGACGATTCAAAATATCCTCTGCTTTCTTCTCGGGATCGGAGTCTGGTCGTCTTGGATTGATGACCAGTGATTCTATAGCAAAGAATTCACGAAGTCGCTCGTCGAGGTCTTCATCGCTATCTGTGAGTCGGTTGACGTAATGCACCTGCTGACCCAATATTCTGGTGTGCGCGCCGTGAAGAGTCCAGCCCATCGTAGTGAGTGATGCAATAGGCTGGTGCTTCGGGCCTCTGCGGGTCTCACTGGCCAGTAATAGGTGCCAGTTATCCTGGCCAATGAGAATCTTCGGTGCGCCTGTGTGATATATCAGCTGATCCCTCAGGTCGTCTAGGTGCTTGCAATGTGCGACATCTTCTTCACTGACTGTCTGTGGTGCGAGATTGAGCTTCGGTATGGTGCGCGCTCTGAACGGCACCTTATTCTTCAGCGGGCTCGCAAGAGTGACGGTGATTCTTCGCGAACAAGGAGTGTCGATCATGTTATCACCGATCGCACCTATCTTCAGTGGGTCGATGCGGCCCTCTGCCCCGACTTGCTTTGCTACGTCTTCGTCGATCAGGGAAACGGTGGACCCGTCATCGAGAAGTGCGAATGTTGATGCTTCTCCCGCCGGTCCGATCACTCGGACCGGTATCATCTTGAGGTAGGCGTGACTTGAAGTTGCTCGCGAACTGGCCACCGTTTCCTGAGACTCCTTCTTCGTTTCCTGGGCATTGGGCTTCTCGATACCCACTGCAGCAGGCTTCTTGCTGTGGTGAAGAAGTCGATGGTGTGTGGCTGTACACCCCTTGACGTCACACTCCTTACGTTTGCACGTGTGACCCAAACGACGGCTTCGCAGACAACGGAAACATAGGTTGAGTTTCTTCGCGAGTTCCCATTTCTTGTCACTAGATGCCTCTTTAAACTTTGAACAATCAGAAGCGTGGTGTCCTTCCTTCTCACAGACACGGCATTTCGTAGCCGTCTTGTCGGTAGCTGTGTGAGTTCTCTGTGTGACACGCTTGTTTGTTGTGGCTTCCGAATTGATGTTCTCAGGCGGAGCGAAGGCGCTGCAGAAACGGGCTTGCTCGGTGATAAACTCGCTGAAGAGTGAGAGGTCTGGCAGCGACTGGTACTTTTCTGTATATGTCCTGTACCACTGTACACGCAGGGAGTTCGGCAGCTTCTCTGTCAGCAGCCGCATCAGCTCAGCATTGATCAAGTAGTGTTCTTTCTTCAATGCACGCAGAGTGACTATGCCGCTCCTGACTCGACTCGCGAAGTTGCAGATGTCCTTAGGTGATTCACTGCAGCGCGGCAGTCCACGGAGTCTGTCTGTCTCAGCCTGAGCTATTGAGTCCGGACGGCCGAACTGCAGCTCGAGTTCCCTCATGATGTCATCTGGTCTGGCATGTCCAATGAGCTCCGAGCTCACTGTTTCCAAAGCGCGTCCACGTAGGCTTCTTCTAAGTCTTGCTGTATTCTCAACGTCGTTGAAGTATCTTCTTGTTGTTTCATAGATGGCACGAAATGAAAGCCATTCTGTATGTGCCCCACTGAAGTTCGGTAAGGTCATTATGACCTTTGACGCCGAGGGATGGTTCGATGTCCACTGTTCTGTTTTCTTGTCGGCGAGCGACGCTATAGCGGCCGTCAGCTCCGTTATGAAAGGACGGAGTGACTCTGTTCCCTTGGTGTCTTCTATCTCCTTCACTGGGACTACACTGTTCTTCACTTCATTCACTGTAGGATGCGACAAAGGTACTCGCGTCTGGAGGTCCGCTATAACGTCGACGTCCACAGGGGGGGGCTGTTGCTCTCGGCTTCTATTTCTATTTTCCCCCTCAGTGGCATTGTCCTCCTTCTCTGGCTCAGGCTCTGGTGCCTCTTCAAGCCATGATCGCACGTACTCATCGTTTGAGTTTCTATCATCCATATATTCGCCATTGGAATCTTCTTCCTCGGCTCTCTGAAGTGCTAATTGAGCAAGCTCCAACTTAATCTTCAGTAAGTCTTCGCGTGCTCTTGAAATTTTTCTATTGGTCCGCGTCGTTCTATCTGTAGTCGACGGCGGCTTGCTATGTTCGGTACGGGCGTCACCCCGGGTAGTCATCGGCATGGTTCGGCTGTAAGTTTGATCTAATTTCTTCTCTATTGTATCTGGTTTCAATGTTCTATCTGAAGTTCCTTCCAAGTTGGTCTCTTTCCTGGACGTAGACGGTCGTTCCGTTTCTTCAGGCTGTACTCGTACAAGTTCTTCATCCTCCCTTGAAGCGGAAGGGCGCTGTGGTTGTTGTAGCTGTTCGGCCCCTTCGATGGTGGACGGTGAACGCGGTGGTTGGTCGTGATGGATAGCTGATACACTACGTGCTCTATTCGCCTCCACTGTCCATGCTGCGGGGGCCTTGCCTTGTGATCTTGTAACCGGCATATTGATTTTCAGTTGATCGCGTCTTCAGTCTTCAAGTTGAGTCCCACCTTCAAAGGCCAACGTTCAATCTTCAAATTGAACCCCGTATCTTCAAGGCAAATCCTCAATCCAAAATCCGGATCTTCCAAAACGGATCTTCAAACGGATCTTCAAAGACGGATCTTTAAAACGGAATCTTCAAAACGGGACTTCGTTACGTAACTTCAAACTTGAATTCCGTTACGGATCTTCAAAACCGGATCTTCAAATACGGATCTTCAAATACGGATCTTCCAATACGGATCCCCTCGACGGATCTTCAATACGGAATCTTCAAAACGGGACTTCGTTACGTAACTTCAAACTGGAACTCCGTTACGGATCTTCAATACCGGATCTTCAAATACGGATCTTCCAGGACGGATCTCCAAACGGATCTTCAAAACGGGACTTCGTTACGTAATTTCAAACTGGAACTCCGTTACGGATCTTCAAAACCGAATCTTCAAACGGATCTTCCAGGAATCTTCAGCATTCCAGAAAAATGTTCCCGGTTTAAGTCCTCAGACGTAACTCTTCAGGGATACGTATCCAGTGATTAATAAATCTTCAAGCTTCTTGAAACGATCCGGCTCGACAGGACCATTGAATGTGCCGGACGGGCGTGATCGCTGGACGCTATGGTGTGTAGGGAGGTCGTAAACCCATCCAGGTTTATCCCGGTGTGAGGATAGGTCTCTCCCTGTCCAAGCGGCGCTGACGTCCTACACCGACGGTTCAGGATAGCTTCAAGGCTTGATTTAGGGATACCAGTTTTTGACAATGTTCTGAATACGTTTTTGACAATTTCTGTATACGTCTTTGACAATGTCTGCTGAAGAACTCGATGATCAGATGACCATGGTGATGAGGAACCTTACCTTCGAAATGATACACAAGTCTTCATGACTGTTCAGGAAGTAATTGACGGGACTCTAAGTATATAAAAAATAAAAATATTCCTTGCCGATGACTACAAATTTGTTCTATTTACTGGTTTGCTTACATTACTCGAAACTTTACCGTAACGAGAGCCGTCAATTACTTCCATTTTAAACCATTTTATTGATCTATTTTTTACTATGTTTACATGTTGTTTTACACTATATACCACTTATATACGAACATACTCGTATATTGTGATATGTCGTTGGATTCCTTATTAAATTTCCTATCTCCTGAAGTACCGTTTTCATCTATATCTGTTTCCGCTGAAAAGTTATTTCAGCGGAAACAGAAAAAATATTAAATTTTCAATAAAAATATTTTTTCTTGTAAGTTTTCTCAAAAACTACTGAACCGATTTCAAAACTGTTTTCAGGTACTTCAGGCTGGTCCAACGACCTAAAACAATGTAATATTTTAAACTGTAAAACTATATTTTTCAGGGCGTGACGCGCCCTGAAACGATGAATAATAAAAACAAATATTAAAAAACATTAGCCTATCGCAGTACGACACTTAAATCTCAATTAAGTAGGTTTATCGAACGACTAGATACACAAAAGTTATGTCCAGGGCTAGGTCTTGACCTAGGCTACCTGGATGTACTAAAATTTCAAACATTGAAGCTATATAGCCCACTTAACTGAGGTAAATAGGTGTCGTACTTACGGTTTTATTCTATCACTATTTACTAGCACTATTTACCCGTTTCACTTTCACTTGTTATCACTTATGTACTTGTGTTTATGTAAAACGCACTATATATTGTGTGGTGACGCATCGTCGCGAACAAGTACAATCATGTGATTATATATCCGTTACTAAATACCAGTCACCCTATATTATGTAAATATTATGTTGTTTGAAAATAAAAGTAATTTGTATAGATGCCATTCAAAGTCAAAACATTTATTTCAAATAGGCACATAAAAGGCACTTTTGAACGTCAGAAATTACAACAAATAGAATTGATTCTAGTCGCCCATTCCAAAAGGTAGTTTTCGTATGGAGAAGAATGGGCGAGAAACTCCACCGTTAGATACTCTTTTAAAATATTTTACAATATTTTGCATACATTAATTATATAATAATAAAATGTGAACACGATGCACCTAAAATAAAATTTCATTCTTCCATCTTTCGCAGAATTCGGCAGTACTCGGTAGTCACAGACAAATTCATTCAGACGAGCGCAAGTACATGTGTGAAGATTGTGGTGACACGTTCAAGCAATCAGCTTGTTTGTACTCACACATACGGCTGAAGCATAGAGGTGGTGGGCGAAAAAGGAAGCGGGATTGTTGAGTGATTGTTCGGCGACAGTGGCGCCATAATACAAACAAAAATTAAAATATTTTATTTCGCATAAACCCTCATGGGCACTTATGAATCGTCAGAAGCTAAGTGCACGGTACCAATTGGTCGTTTTCCTATGGAGAAGAGCCGGAAAGAAACTCCACGGTTACTCTTTCAAATTACAGCGTCAACTAGTACCAGGTACTCCACAAAATAGAAAATCGTGAGGTTTTTCGGTGGTGGGTGTGTGATTTATGAAAAATCTATATATCTAGCCAGGAATCGAACCCGTTGATTATAAAAAAAAAAAACACTATTATTACACTATTCCATAGTGTCACTTAAGGATTGAATTCTGGGAAGTAATGACATAAGGCAAACTAAAGAAAAAATACTAATTTTTAACAAAATACTGTTTTTCTTATGTTACCTACAACAAATAACTGATTAATTGTTCAAAAACGATGACCATTGTTTTCAATACATAACTGAATTCGACGTCTCAAGGATTGTAATGCGTTCAAAATTTGAATTTAGAACAATTTTGTGAAGGTGACTGCGTTACGAGTGTGTGATAGTAAAACTATTGAGCATCATTTCGAACAAGGTACAGGTAATGTAGTTAGGAATATTTCAAAATAAGAAGCAGTTTATTAAAATTCAACATTTTTTTTTGTGGGTTGCAGCATGGTAATTTTTTAAAATTTCATGTTTTTGGGTTGTGGCAACCCATAGACGACTTTTGATGAAAAGCCAAAGCCTAAACTTTAAAAAAAAAAAAATTTTTTTGATGAAAAACGGCGGGAAAAGTTGAATGGTGTTTATATCTCGCTAGATATTTGATGAAAGTGGTCACGAGTGACATTTACTATTATGTGTTCCGTTTGACGTCCGAAGTCCATTATGAGAGTGCACGCTTCGTTCCATGAACAGCTGCTAGATTTCCTTACTTTCCGCCTCGTAATCGCACCACTAGCGCCCCCCAACGTCATATCTGTGAACTACTTTCAAAAACCGCATACAAGCCGCCATGATGAAGTGTTATGCCATTGTTGCGTCGTTTTCCGAACTGTGCGCAGCTTTGCTAGATTGTCAGTTATATCGTATAAAGCGATAATTTTTTAATTTTAGAACTTTGAGATTAAAGTAGAAAGTTCATTAGATTAGTATTTTAAATAACTTAAATTAATTTTCCGTCTCGTGAACTGTGTTTATTTTAAACAAAATGGACGGTGAACGCCAAACGATACTTCGTGGAAAAGGATTCGGAGTTCGAGTTCTTCATCGTCATCGAAAGGAGGTGATACGGTGTCATCGGAGAGCGATGTAGGTGATCCAGCGCCGCGCAAACGCCCCCGTCAGGTACGCGAGCGCTCCTTCTCGCAAGAGTCCAAACTGGATCGCAGGTTTGATCTACTATCCCAGCAGTTGGTGAGTCATATTAATAATGTTTTAACAAATTATATGATCCATTAGCACAAAGCCTACTCGCCACGCAAAATTATATTGGCACCGCGTTACCACATCGACAGTTCCTACCCTCAATTTACATGAAAATTTCTTACGCCCACCGCAGCTTGCCCCTTGCTTAGAAAATATTGCAAATTTAGACGTTTCCGTTAAGGAACCTAATGTACCTAAAACAAATCCAGAACGTGTAACGAAAACGAGCAAGTGAATGCGGCATTACAGAAACTAATTGATTGGTCTGCTAATTCGAACGTTCAATAATCTTCAACTAACGTCTATGACAAATTAAAAGAGTTGTTTGGTGTTAATGAGTCATCTTATAAAACGTTATCTCATGATATTCTCCAAATTATTTGCGGTAAACTAGCTGAGGTCATAGAGACACGGCGCCGATCGTTGTTGAAACATGTTAAGAGTAAATACATACGCGACGACATAGAAAAAATTTCACCGTAAATCAAATATATATTCAATCCTCAGAGTTTATCGCACTACCTGCAGAAAATATGGGGGTATAGAAAAAATTAGAAAAACAGAATAATAGTACGGGAGATAGTCGTCCGATATCTTTAGAGCCTTCGACGTCTTTTCAAGACAATACTTTTCGTTCGCGACATAACAAACCAAAGCGAAACAACAAAAAAGACAAAAAACGAAATTACGTTTTCTCTTCAAAAAAGAGGGGGGGGGGGGGGGCGAAAAGATAAGAACGGGCGGCGAGCAGGACTTAAGCATAAATGACTATTTAAATACCGAGATTTTGGGGCGGCTGTCTTTAGCATTAAATAGGAATAAGGAGTCGTTTCAACCCTCCAAAAACTATTTTATAAATAATAATATCGGGAGCTCGTATCCCCTTCAATCAGGCACCGCCTTTAATTCTACCTACTTCGGACAACCTGTCATTTCAAACCCTGTTTTCGAAATTCGCAAGATCATTCAAGAACGAGTGTTAGAGCCCGCGCCTTCGACCCCATCGTTCATTTGCCTCCTTTTCATGATCACAAAAAGCAATGGCAAAACTCGAATGATATTCAACTTGAAAGCACTAAATTTATACATGGAGCCAAAGCATTTCCATCTTTTCCACCATCAACAAATGCCTTTCGTTTCTGCAACAAGGCGACTGGATGGTCAAGTTGGACCTCGGCCAGGTCTATTATCACCTCTCAATACGCACAGAACACAGGCGTTTTTTGCGCATCAGCTACGGTGGTCAACTTCTGCACATGACATATCTACCACTCGGCCTGGCTGCTGCTCCCAGAATGTTTGCTACTATAACAAATTGGACTGCAGAATACTTTCGCACAAAAGGTCTGCGCCTCGTCGTGTATCTAAACGACTGTTTATTAGTCCACCAGAACAAAGAAGTACTCAGTCCGCATCTAAACTTAGCTGTACGTGTCTTGTTCAGTCTGGGCTGGTCTGTAAATCACTAGAAATCGATCACTAGGCCAACAAGGTCGATCGAATATCTCGGCATCGATTGGGACACCCAAACAAACCGCAAGTCCCTACCACCAGAGAAGGTAAGTCCTCTTGACCAGACTCGCAGCGGGCAGTTAGACCCTCAAGCAGGCGTAACGCCTCTTAAGGTTTCTCAACTTTGCGTCCTTCATCACCCACCGGGGAAGGATGCTTTGCCGTGCGCTACAATGTCACATCAAAGTACCGCGTCAAAATTCCACCAGAACAAGGAAGTACTCAGCACGCATCTAAACATAGCTGTACGCTTCTTGTCCAGTCTGGGCTGGTGTGTAAATCACGAGAAATCGATCACCAGGCCAACGAGGTCGATCGAATATCTCTGCATCGATTGGGACACCCAAACAAACCGCAAGTCCCTACTACCAGAGAAGGTAAGTAAAATTCGACAGATCCTCTCGACCAGACTCAGGCAGTTGGACCCTCAAGCAGGCGCAACGCCTCTTAGGTTTTCTCAACTTTGCGTCCTTCATCACCCACCGGGGAAGGATGCATTGCCGTGCGCTGCAATGTCACATCAAAGTACTGCGTCAAAATCCTATCGGAGCAGTACAGCTGACACAAGAAATTCGCCATTGGCACAAATGGCATTGCAATCTCAAAGAGATGTATGCTGTGATTGCTGTGCTGTCGAAGGAATCCAGAGCCCTCCGGGACTCCAAGATCGTTCTACATACCGACAACAAGACAGTGGTTTCGTATATTCAGAAGGAAGGCGGCACGAAATCACACCGATTGAAGGAGTTGACGCGGGAATTGTTGACCCTGATAGACGACCTCAATGTTGTACTGATCCCTCACCACCTACCAGGGGTGTACAACACCGAAGCCGACCACTTGTCGCGAAATCGCTCCGGCAGCAAGTGGCATCTGCAGGTGGCAGCAACTTCAAACATATTTCAGACTTGGGGAAAACCGGATATGTCATGATAAATTACGTTTCTCTAGATTCCTCAGACTCAAACGCCTGTTATCAAGACGCGTTCAGCAGATACTGGCAAAACGACCTCGCATGGGTGTTCCCACCAGCGTTGCTGCCACGAGTTCTTCACCACCTCAACTCGGCATCAGGTCGGTACATAATGGTAGCACCCAAGTGGAAGACACCATGACAAACGATTGGTCTCCACAAGAGAAAGATCTTTTATCTTGCTGGCGACCTTCAACTCTTAAAACTTACACACCTATTTGGGGTAAGTGGTCTTTGTGGTGTAGTCAAAATAATGTAAATTTCCGTACATCAAATCCGACAGATGTTGCGAAATATCTAGCATATCTATATCTTAATCAAAGTTAGCTTGCAGAACTATTCTTGTGCACAAGTCCGTTATCGCTACTATTTGTGAAACTGCTTCAAATATTAAAATTTCTTCAAGTCACATTGCTAAACACATTTTGAAAGGAATTTTAATGGCAAAGCCGTTGCTACCTAAGGTGTCCACATGGGACGCCAGGGAATTAAATACTTATTTAATAGATAAAACTCCTTGCATCAGTAGTTTTTGTGAGGTGTCTAAGCGAACGGCGACTATTTTGTTATTATGTTCGGGACGTCGTGTACACGACCTATCCCTGTTGCCCCACACTAGAAATTACTCCTGTATCGTGAGTGCGTTTACAAACATTTAAATTCACATAGACAAACGGCCAGACCCGGAACAACTACCTGTAGGCAATACAAATATTTGTTCCGGGCGGGAATCGAACCCGCGACACGCAGCGCAGCAGTCGATCGCTCAGCCACTGCGCCAACCGTGTCGTTCATATTGACTGTGATCATTTTATAGATAACGGGGATTCCATAACTTTACACCCAGTGTTTAGGTCAAAGACAGATAGTGCGACTTTCCAGCAATCCAGTTTGGTTTTGTGGCATCCCAAGATCAAAATAAAATCCATTATATTGGCTCCGCACGTTAGAAAACGTATCAAAGGAAAGACGGGGTTAATTTGTTCATAACTACTAGAGATCCCGTTAGAGTAGCCACTCCAACTATAATCGGTGGTTGGGTAAAACGTGTTCTTTCTGAAGCTGGAATACAAGCCTCTCCAGGTAGTTTTAGATTGGCTGTCTCATCATTAAATTGCCTAGAAAATTATCCTAAATTACATGTTATTTAAAGAAAACTAGAAGCATGAATCAACTTTCAGAAAATTTTACCGTATAGATATCAGATCTAATAACGAAATGTCCTCAGCGCATTCGTTATCAACATTATTTCAAGTCCCCAATTGATTCTAAGCTAACCGACGTGTCAAATTAAATAGATACAGGTTAAAATTACTCATGAAGATATTGCACAATTCTTTGCTTACTTAAGTTTTCTCTTATATATTAAGAGAAAACTTACTCGTAATACTGCCAGTGCTTAAATGGCTACATTTTATTTAAAACCTGTGTATATGAAGGTACATACCTAAGGTATAATAAAATGGTGATTAAAAATAATATTGGTTTATAATTCACATTGTTGCTTTTCATTCATACAATCCACCAGGAGATAACAAACATATCTCTCATAATGGACTTCGGACGTCAAACGGAACACATAATATAAAAATTTTACCTTCAAATAAAATTTGTATTATGTTTCCTAAGACGTCCGAAGTCCAGGTAAGGTCTTCCTGGTGCATACCTACCTACCTTTACATCATTATGAGCCCAACAATGGCATAACACTTCATCATGGCGGCTTGTATGCGGTTTTTGAAAGTAGTTCACAGATATGACGTTGGGGGGCGCTAGTGGTGCGATTACGAGGCGGAAAGTAAGGAAATCTAGCAGCTGTTCATGGAACGAAGCGTGCACTCTCATAATGGACTTCGGACGTCTTAGGAAACATAATACAAATTTTATTTGAAGGTAAAATTTTTATATTTTACTGTGTTGAGTACCAATAAAGTGATTTACAAGTGTTCGAGTTTATAATTCATTCATTGTCTGTCACTCTCCTTTAAGAGTGACCACAGTTTTCAAAACCATGTGCCTCTCCTAATTCGCATTACTACATATAAAATTCAAACCCAAATGCTCGCGCGTTGGCACGCCCCTTCTTTACGCAACGGTCGCGCGTAATACGCACGAGAGAATCGCGGCGAATGAGGGTATTCTGAAATGACGTTCGCTAGGTGGCAGCACTGACACATCAGGTCCAGGTATCTGTCAAAGAGCCTATATTTTCTTTAGTCATGACTGAATGATGAATGAATCGAATGATGAACGTCATCATATATTTTATATTGGAAGACATCTTGTCAAAGTGGTGCCAACTGGTGTGGTAAATTTTCACGAAAACCCTCATTCGACCTTTCTGGACAAGCTCTAAACGTTCACTCGTGTGCGACAATGTTTGTGAGTAGATAGATTTGCAATATGACCACAGTCGTCTCCCACAATCAGTAAAACTAATTTAATAAATAAACAATATTTTATACATAATGGTAAAAATTTGTGTATGTATTATAACATTCTGAGATGTAATATTTTAATCCGGAATTAATGAATAGCACGTGCGTTAATTCAGTGTTGTATAATAAAACACAGAATAATATTCAGTATGTATGTATTTTATCTTGTCGAAAAGAGATCAAAAATGAATAATTTGTAGAATTTTTCAAGAAACATGGTAATCAGAGCATTAATAATTAAAATAAAAACGACAATACACAATAATAAACAGCGTTTTTTAGAATACAGTCTAATTCATCACATTTTAAATATGTATACATTTATACTTAATAATATTTAGCGATTGTACTCATGACAGGCGGTCTTAACAATAGATCATTTATCTCTTTTCAGTGCTTAGAAATCGTATAGCACTGTCTCTTTCTGTCATTCCCAAAATATATTTGAGCACTTTCGCTAAATTGACATGTAGAATGCGAAAAAATTGTCATAAAATTATAACTTTTGTGAACGAAACGAATTCAAGTCTTAAAAACTACTCATAAAAATAAAAGTGTTATTTTATTTCAAATAAAAATCTTTAAAACCTATGTTATTCGTAACTTTATTTTTGTTTCAGTTTAAAACACTAAAACCGTTGTCTATGTCAAACTTTATGCTCCTTCTTCTATTTCCTCTATGGCAGTCATAGTCAAAGAAATAATACTTCGTATGAAAGCAAAAATGGGCGTATTTTACGCTCCCTCCCACACACATGCATACACTTGATAAGACCAAGATTAAGTCTGGATTTTAAAAGAGACGGGCCCTTGACTTTGTTTCGCCAATTCTTCTCGATAGGAAATGTCGACTTGATTTAGCTTTTTTTTTCTTAATAATTATGACGTTTAAGTAATTCCGATATCCTATTTACAGTTATTTCATTTCCCATAAGCAGGTCAGGAGTTTCACTTTAATACGAAGAATTATTTATTTTTCTATGACAGAGTACAGAATAGCATCTACAGAACGCCTAGTATATCGTGGCAAACTGCTAAATAGGTGACACGAATGTATGAAAGAAGACTACATTTTTACAAACTGCCAAAAGTTACTAGGCATACTGTATTGTTGATACAGCCTGCTACAATGCCTCTTAAAATAAGACATAATCCTAAAAGTACCTATTTCTGACTCTTTGATATGTTTCTGTGTCTATCAAATAGAACTGCAATCATTTTAAACCATAGCAAGGCGTCAGATCAGGTCTTCATAATTTTTAACATTATCGAACTAAATCTATAACATAATTAAAGTATATTGGTACCAAAAGGTACACATATGACCGAAAAATTAGCCATTGTTAAGGTATTTCAGAAAATCTATAGTTTTTTCCTATGCCTTTATAGACTTTAGTGGACCCACTTTTTGTCTGTGGTTAGGTAACTTATCTCAAAGACAAAATAAGACGGCAGAAATTCTTTGAAATATCTTAAGAATGACCGTTTAACAACATATTTAATACGTTTTTAACAATGATTAAAGTACTAATTTCTGAATCTTACATCAGCTAAGTTTATTGTGTATTTTCGCGCTATTACAATTCCACAGACAAATAAAACGTCGAAACGACATCAACCTTTTTTTTCAGTTTAAAATTCTCATCACACTGATATTTAACGTTTCGTTAACTTATTAAATATTTATATTGCATTTTTAATAATTGAATTTAATTACCATTTCATTCCTGTTCAAATTATGCGCGAAATAATATGTGGTCGTCCAAATCAAAAGGGACCTTATGGCGGTAACTAGTTTCCGAGATATTAATAAATTTGTAAAATACCTCAAAAAAATCGTTTTTTTATTAACTGTATTTTTAAAAAGATGATTGTATTTACTACATGTAGATGTGTTCAACTTTTCGAAAAGTCAATTTAAAAAAGTTTCGTATTCATCTAAAGTTTAGTAAAAAAGGAACCTTATCGCGGCAAGACCTAACAAATCGTTTTTCTTGTAATTCAAACCATATATTATATCAACATTTTAATATTGCAAGGTAGGTATAAACTAAACTATTCATTCAGGATGGGAAATCATCAAATGACTCCTCCCGCTCTGGGTGGAGCGGAATAGGGAGTGTCAGACTCTTACTGACTAAAACCCACCCGTGTTCCTTCCTTCGCCCTTTGTTCCGGGCCAGCGGTAACCCTTTCGGACAATCCCGCTGACCCGGCAGGCTTCGGCCAATACGGGCCCCTTCGTTTAGTGCTGACATCTCTTTGAGGCGCGCGTGGAACACGTACGCGCCGTCCGGCACGGGCCTGGTCCTGATCGGACGGTGAGCTACCCATTGCTCTCCGCCCGCGCCTAAGGTGGCCGGGAGTAGTCGCGCGGCTCCCGACGCCCGGAGCGTCTCCCGCGGCGGCTGGGACGGGAGGCTCTCTCTCTCAGCCGTCCCGCCGCCTCCTTCGCTAGCATGACTGCTTCGCAGAAGGAGGCGACTGCTCCCCACTCCCTCTCGCCCCGGACCATGGCTTGAACCAGGCCCGGACGCGAGAGGTCGCCGCCATGAGATCGCGCCGGAGGTCTGTCCGCTCCGCCGCAATTTGCTGCGGAAGCGGAGTTTCCCCCCGGCGTAGTGCCTCCGCGCGCCACTCATACAGGCGCGCGAGGACCATCGCCTCCAGATCCCATGGTGGCAGTCCGGCAAGGAGGCTTGCCGCCTCGCCCGAGATCGTGTGGTACCCCCGGATCAGCCTAACGGCTACCACCTTCTGGGGCGCGTTCAAATAATGGGCGGCTCGCCGCCGCAGTGAACGCGCCCACACCGGGGCCCCGTTATAGGGCCATGGACCGCACGACCCCCGCGTAAAGCCTCCGGCAGGAGGCGTTTAGCCCCCTCAGGTTGGGCAGGAGCCGCTTGAAGGCGGCCCCGGCCCGTTCCAGTTTGGGAGCCAAACGTCGGAAATGCTCGACTAAGTTCCACCGGCTGTCGAGGATGAGACCCAGGTATTTCATCGTCGTCTCGACGCCGATGTGAACCCCTCCTACCGTTAGTTGGGATCCCGATGGTGGCGTATTCCGGAACCCATGAAACGACATGGCCTCGGACTTGTGCAATGCCACCTCGAGACCCAACTGCCGGATCCTCTCCACGACTATCGCAACCCCGCGTGTCATCGCGTCGGCCGCCGCCTGATGCGACCTCCCCTGCGCCAGGACTAGCGTGTCGTCAGCGTAGCGTATAGCTGCCATTAGATAGTGTCGCACGCCGCCGCATGCGGCATTTGTATATGCGTCTTAGGTCTAAGGTCCCACTATTGTAGTCCATATTTTGTTTAGGTACTTTTAATAGAGGTAAACAATCTTGTTAGGTATGTTTTTTATCATAAAATATATTTTTAAAATAGGCTAAGGCTAATAGCAAAAGTAATTCATTATAACATCTGTTATTTCATTTTGTTTTATCTTGTAATGGCTATAAATTATTTCATAAATATATTTTTCGACAAAAACGTATCAAGATTGTTTACCTTTATTAAAATACTTAAATTAATTAACTATACTAAGAGATAAGTGTCAGCAGACTGCAACGGACCGCCTTAAGGGCCCTTTTTTACGTATATACTTGTTACGAATTTTCATACCTTGTGATAATAAAAAAAAATTTGTTAAATAAGTAACATTTTCATACCTTGTGATAATAAAAAAAGAAAATTTAAGTTATCTTGAATGTTGCACTAAAATATTGATTATGCATGCTAAAAATAAAAAATATTGTTTAGTGCCCACCATTAGGGCCCTTTTTTAATTTGTTTGAAGAAATTGTTCAGTTCTCTATGTAACTTTACAAGATCATAACTAACAGTTATCATTGATCTCTTAGCTTTATTAGCATCTAAACCAATTATGTATAACCTATTTAGTGATTAAGTGTTGATTTTGTTACTGTCAGATCTCAAAGTTTATAAAAAATAAGAATTCTTGCTAGTAAATAAAAACTATTTTTTTTAAATTATGTGTTGTTTTTATTTACATCTAAGGCCTTTCGCAAATCTATGTAATTAGTAGCAATATAGAAACGATAAAAGTTTAGTGAGAATAAGGCGGTTTACTTATTTTTAATACTATTATCGATACTTTGCATCTCATTGATAATGCATTATGTTGGCGGGTCTAGTTCCCACAACAAACAAGTTTATGCAAGGATTGTAAGAATTTCCATTAGTAATAATCATAGTCAATCAAAGTATACCATCAGTTACATAACTTCACACTAAAACATAACTTTTTTGTACGGCATACTTAAATTGCGATTTTCTCGAAACTTATAATTTCGATCAGTGAATTTCAAAAATTCGTAAAAAAATAACGGTAGTGGTTAGAAGGTTGGTTCTTGGTTCTATAGTTCGGTACATTTATGTAGTTTTCAGCTCTGTAGATAACTCATTTCCGCCATAAGGTCCCTTTTGATTTGGACGACCACATATCATTAACATAAACCTAAGAATAATTAAAAAATAACGTGTTTAACGCACAACCATTTCGAACAATATTTATATATTTATCAAAAATATTCTTTTATCAATTAATTTTAATATATACAACTTGTTTTTCGGTAATAAAATATATTTCAGCTCGTATTGACTTTTTGGAAGCGAATTTGTCATATCATTCCATATTAAATAACGATTATTTTATGCTTAAAACTATCCATCTAAATACTATATATTCTTGTCATTTTCATTTGAATGAAGGTTCTAGATTAATAACACCACATAAAAAATATAATACATTTATTGTACCTATTGGTATCCTGGACCGCGTATCGATCGGCAGGCGTCGTGTGGGACGCCCCTCAGCTATATGCACCGACGATCTTAATCTTTGTATCCTGCTTATGCGTATGAAGCTTCATTAATTTCGAAAAATAAGAGCTTGGAAAGTTGGTATGAAATGCCGTACGGCGTAAACGCTCTTCTTATAAAAAAAATGCCTTAGTATAAGACTTGCTTTCGAAATTGACGGGTTTTCTCATCGAAAACCTATTGAAATGCATAGTTTTTTCTTATACTAATTAGACCAAATAAAAAAACAAACGTTACGTCTATTCCTACGAGCATTTTGTGGTTGTGGGCAAGTTGCGATGTGACGTTATCAATTCATATGTACTTTCTAAGTGTATCTTAGACATCACTGACATCTGTGAAGGAAAACATCGTGAAGAAACCTGGACTTGATAATAAGTCTGAAAACGCTTGCTCAAGACGGGTTTCTTGAGCAAGCGTGGTGATCAATGCTCATGCCATCTCTGTATGAGACTGTATAGATTTTGCTCTGCAGTGGGACAATAATATACTGGTATTTTTATATTATTGTTTGCCATAAAGGGCTTGGAAGATCCGTAGCATAGCTGTCGCGCCATTTTGAAAACTACGTTTCCGATATTAACGTTCAAAGTTGATGATTTTTTATTGAGAGTAACCGCACACATATGTGCAAAAACAGTTATGGAAGTTGCCCTCACTGTCCCCTTAAAAAAAATCCACCCTGTATAAGTCTCGTACGTGGCCGCCATTTTGAAAATGGCGCTACAGTAGTTACCCATATAAAAATCCTCAAACCCATTTATCTGAGCTGTGGTTGAAAGTGGAACTAACGAAGAACGTGGTGTTAGCACTATCGGAGTGGTTAACGGCATTTTTTGAGGAATTCCAACACTTCTTGTGGGTAGTTCTGTCTGGTGGTTGTCTTCGCAGCCAGGCGGGCAAGGTCCAATGGAGTTTTTGTGCTGTGGAAGAATAAAAAAAGAAATTATTTTAAATATAAAGAAAAGACAATTATTTGCTGTAAACATGAAGCAGAAAAAGACGTGCTTTCCGAGACCCCTCCGTGCCTCGGAAAGCACGTTAAGCCGTTGGTCCCGGCTGTCATTCGTGGATCTTTGACAGTCGTTACGGGTAGTCAGAAGCCCGAAAGTCTGACAACCAGTCTTACAAAGGGGTATCGTAGTGCCCAGTAAATGGGTTGTGGACGTCAGATAGGCAGTCTCTTCAAGTAAAACACTGATATATAGCTGCATCTGGTAAAACTGGAAGCCGACCCAAACATAGTTGGGAAAAGGCTAGTAAATGAAATGAAATAGTTTATTCTGTAAAAGGATATCGGAATCACTTTTACGGGCCTTCGTGGTGGATTACGGTCCACTCCCTCTCGAGGAAAGGCCTGTCTCAACAGTGGAAACACTACAGGGTGCTTACTCTTCAATTTAATTCCGATAGATCGACATTGGAATTGTGACGTTTCGTACTCTTAAGTTCGATGCTAGCGCCAAATGATTTTTAGATTGGGTGTCCATTTTGGAGAACTAAGTGGAATTGGGTTCGGGCTTGGCGTGGGGTAATTGTTGACAATATTGTTTTCAAGAGTACCGAATCACGTGATTGTAAAATTAACATTGGAATCATATTGGCATCTCATTGGAATCAAAATTAGATTGGAGAGTAAGCCCCCAGGCTGATTATGCTTCAGCCCGCGACTTCGCCCGCGTGAAAATTTCTTGTTCCCCCGACCCATCAATCTGGCTAGCCATTCCCATCTATGTTGGGGTCGGCTTCAACTCTAACCGAATGCACCTGAATACCAGTATTTTACATGGAGCGACTGCCTATCAGATCTTCAATTGCCTTTCATTCACGCCTTTTGTGGCCCAACATTCTGATCAAGACAGCAGAGGGGGCAAGTCTCGTAACTTTAAGAACACGGTCACAGTCTGATCTGTCTCAATCTATCAAAAATCAAATCAATATCCCTACATTTTTGACAAGTTTTTGATACTGATTGCCGATGAGCGCCATTTATGTGACTGTCACACTAATATTATAAAGGCGAAAGTTTGTGTGGTGTGTGTGTTTATATGTTTGTTACTTCTTCACGGTCAAACGGCTGTAAGTACCAATTTTGATACAATTTGGTATGGGCTGCTGACACCCTGGATTAACATATAGGCAACTTTTTATCCCGATATTCCGACGAGATCGATATTTACGCGGGTAAAAAAAAAAACCGTGGAGCTCAGTTTGAAATAAATGCTTTGACTTTGATATAAGGCGATCCAAAAAACAAATAAATAAATTCCCGCTAAGCCTCCACAAAGTGTCTAATTAATAAAATGATCTCTTATACCAGCGCTGCAACATTTATTTTTTAAATTTCGTAGCATCATGCTGAGATAGGAGCCTTTTGGCCTCGTATAGGACTTTCTGTTTCATTTTCCTTTTGTTCCTTTTTTATATAACTTTGATTTTTATTTTGCTGTTTAGTTTAGTATGTGGTCTTCCTGTACGAGTCTTTTACCTCAAGTTAGGGTGGTGTGCCAGACTCTTCCACTCCTTGCGAGGCAGCTGGTTGAACATCATCAGCACCAGTTGCAGATCGCAATTAGCCGAGTTGACGGCCAGGTGCAGCGCCGTGTCGCCACCTTTTAGTTCCTGTGGATATAATTATGATATCGTCACTAAGGTAAAATTAGTTAGCCGCCAAATTAGTTTTTGGCGGTTAAGTAATTTTGCCTTTCCAGTGAGTATTATATATTTTGTTATTGAAATAATCTAACAGAAACATTCAATGAAGTTATTTTCTTTTTTTTTTTAATTTGTTTTTAGGGTTCCGTAATCCGTACCGCAAAAGGAAAAAAACGGAACCCTTATAGGATCACTTGTGTGTCTGTCCATCCATCTGTCACAGTCAATTTGGTCCGAATCTCATTAGATTCGGAGCAAATTGACTAACTATTAACATAATTGGCCCATTGGCCAATTATGTTGAAATTTGGTAGGTACACATACACATTTGTTACATCTCTGTGACCGAAACACAGACATGTAACATAAATAAATAATTTTTGAATATAGGGGTCAGTTTTGTAGGGCAAAGAGAAAAGTTTCATAAGTTTCGCAATCTGTACCGTGTGACATGACATATTTCAAATATATTTTTTTCATAATTTTAAAGTAAATTGTATTAAAGTTATTTAAGAAAATAGACGAAAATGGACCATTCCCCAAATATATCCGAAACTACTGAGCCAAAAATGTTGAAAAAAAAAATACAGAAAATATTTCTATGCCTATAGATTACAGGAAAACCTATAAGAAGTCTGTGGTCTTAAAACAACACGTTAAATCTCTCAATATTGTGTGTACAAACTTACATTTTCAGTTGGAATGTATGGGAGAACATATTTTTCAACTACAATGTTAAGTTTGTTCTTGGGCCAAATTCATTTCAACTACGGAACCCTGGTCCGACACATACTTGGCCGGTTTTTTATTTGTTTTTAATGTAACTTTTTTAGTTTTAAATGCTCCTTTCTACTATTTCCTGTGCGTGTCCCAATATATATATATATATATTTTGTTTTCTTTAACAGCAAATTATACATGAATTTTTGTACCCTTTTCTAGACTATGATTAACTTTTTTACTATACTATTTTTACTACTTTTTTTACTTTTCTTTTCTGGTCGGCTTCCAGTCTGATCGAACGCGGCTCGCTCACAGAGGGGAGGACAGTGTCTCAGCAGTGGTTAAAGCTGATTATGTTATATGATATACTCACCCCATCAGTGATATCAAAGCCAGCATGTGCTAGCAACACGTGTACCGTGTGGAGTCGGGGATTCAAAGCGCTGTGTTGACTGCAGGCCACATGCAACGCTGTATATCCTGTAAAGAGAACATTATTATTAGAAGAAAGGCCTTCGGATAAGAAACGCCGAGCTCATCTAGTTTAAAAAATATGATTGACGTGTAAAAGTGTTTGTGCAAACCTACTTACAAAAAAAAAATCATTTATCATTAAATTCAAATTCAAAATATTTTATTGTGGGCATATGTTAGATACAGGTCTAAAAAATAAATTAAGGTTCCAATATGTCCTGCCTAATAAGACATACAATAATTATGTAGTGGCGTTCCATTTAAAATTATTTTACATGTCAAATTTAGTTATTATAAATGTCAAAATATCAATAAAAAAATATATATACAGCAACTAACTAACTACCAACTAACCTAACTAACTAACAACAACTAACTAACTAGCAATTCCCTTTTCGATCCCGTGGTAATATCGGGATATAAACTATCCTATGTCCTTTCCCGGGACTCAAACTATCTCTATACCAAATTTGATCTAAATCTGTTCCAACGGTTTATGCATGATTCGAGTAACAAACATCCAAACATTTTCACTAACATATTTAGATATTTTTTTTTTCCTTTCTATTGTTTCATAAGCACTTGTAGGTGTATCTCTTAAAATATTTCATGTATGAATAGATCATCATCATCTCCCTAGCCTCTTCCCAACTACATATGTAGGGATCAGCGTCCAGTCTAACCGGATGCAGCTGAATACCTGTGTAGCGGTATCTACAACGCCACAAACAAACAACGCGTCATACTGACGTCACGCAAAATCCTGCATCGCGCAAGCAGAGTTTACCGCGCAACTAGCACAGATACAACGGCCCTACATGAATCATCGGGCAGTTGCCCGCCAGACACAACACCCGTCTGGTCGGAGGATCCTGCCTTTTCTATAGAGTATGAATGAACTTTAAACCCTGCTCCTCATGAATAATTTACATGAAGTGACTGCCTCTCTGACCTCCAGTCACTGGTTAATACGATACCCCTTGGTAAGACTGGTTGTTAGACTGTCGGGCTTCTGACGACCAGTAACGACTGTCATAGATCCACGAATGACAGCCGGGACCAACGGTTAATGTGCTTTCCGAGCCACGGAGGGGACTTGACATGTAAAGACGGTGACCCATCCACGGACTAACCGCGGCAAGAGTAGCTTAACCTGAGCGATCGAACCGTGCGGCTGTTATTGTATGTTTTCCCTTATCATCATCATACACCTGGGGGCCTAAAAAGTTTGGCAGAATCTTAAAAGGATAACATTATGAATGATAATGGACAGTTAACTGTCGTATCAAATCCCATTGGTGAAGGATTTTTCAGTTATTTTTTTTGTCTGTGCTAAAATACCAATCAATCCAATCCCAATCTCTTTGATTTTCGAAAAAATGAAAAAACGGACTGTCTTCGCCATGTTATGATTCATAATGTTATCCTTTTATGATTCTGCCAAAGTGGCCTTTTTAGGCCCCCTGGCCTTACCCTAATTTATTTCATGTCTTTTTCTTCCATACTTCTCTATAAGTCGTCATCTCGGCAGTCACCCCCCTTTCTAACCATATCATCATTCACACAGTCCATCCATCGTTTCTTTGGTCTTCCCCTACTCTTATAGCCATCGGGATTCATACTCAAAACTTTCCTCACGACATTTTCCTCATTCCTCCGTCTCACATATACCATGAAAACCAAGTCTATTTTCCCTTATGAATAAAATTAAGATAAATTGAGATCCCCACCATGGTCAGCGGGATTGTCCGAAAGGGTTACCGCTGGCCCGGAACATAAAGGGCTAAGGAAGGAACACGGGTGGGTTTTAGTCAGTAAGAGTCTGACACTCCCTTCCGCTCCACCCAGAGCGGGAGGGGTCATTTGATGATTTCGCATCTTTTTTTTTTTATTTGAAATGGTTTTGCTCTTGACTCTAGTCTAGGTCAGAGGTGACAGAGACAAAGTCTACGATGGAGTGAGCTTACCCAGAAGAAGCCTGTTCATTCTTACTTTGAAGAGATTCGGGTTGTATGTATGCACTCGGAAACACAAACGCAGGTAGAGAGTTCCACTCATTTGCTATCTTGAAAAAAAAAAAAAGGTCCTCACCATCAGCGTTGGTGTGGTGCAGTTTGAACAGCGGCGGCTGGTGCTCGTGCGCGCGCAGCAGCTCTCTCAGCACGTCGGAGCAACGGTCGCCGGCGCGGGCGCAGGCGATCACTAGGTTGTCTCCGAGAGCGTCTACCTGTGGCCGACAGGAAATAAAAATATATTATAGGTAGGGACAAAACGGTTTTAAGGAGGAATAATTATTGCTAGCTTTAATAAAAAAAAGGTGTCCAGCAAAATATTAGGGTTACATGCCGACTGATCGGATGATGAAGCCCTAGAGAGAGGGAGAGGAGGTTGGCAGTCCGCTGCAATATGTTGGCCGGCAGATTCGCGCGATGTACAGACGCCAGCACATCAAGCTACTACAATCTGTCAAATTTCTTTAATAGATTTTCAACTTTATCGCTAAAGCATAAGGTTCAAAGTTGATTGGGAAAATTTGACAGCTTCGAGTAGTTCGGTGTGCTGGCGTCTGCACAACAGATGTAAAACTGTTACTTTGCAGAGCCTTTCGTCATTTTTACACATGCAATCAACTTTACAGGGCGGGCTTACAACGCCCTGCGTGTTCAGAACGACAATTCTCGCGCGCGTCACAGTTGATCTAGTCAAGAAATTGCCAAGTAATTTCTTGTCCCCCCCCGACCCAGCCCATCGTATCGCATCGCCTACCCGCGCTATTACTTCGTTCTCGCTAAGCACTCTTTCTTACTCTTTTTCTTTTTGGTGAGCTCCTAAGAGTGCTAGCGTGATGTTAAATAGACTGTGGGCTTCCTCAAGAATTGTGCTATCAAATGCAAAGACTTTTTCAAATCCGACTGGTATTTTTATTACCCCTGATTGGGTCTGCTCATGACCTCGGTCAAGCCTGATAGAAAGCGATGGATGAGGTCTATGATGGAACGAGCGTGCCCAGAAGATGCCTGTTCACACAATGTGGAACACAGTCACTGGCAGAGAGTTCCACACTTTGGCTATGCGCTAAATAAAATACAAAACTCAAACCCAAAGAATTTATCTATATACTAGCAGCCCGCGTCTGCATTTAATACAAGATTTAAATTTCGTTTCGTTTCCTTCAGTTGGAGAATGTGGGGAGGAATCTATACATATCTATACTAATATTATAAAGTTGAAGAGTTTGTTTGTTTGTTTGGTTGAACGCACTAATCTCTGGAACTACCAGTCGGATTTGAAAAAATCTTTTTTGCATTTGATAGCCCAATTCTCGAGGAAGGCTATACTGCCGTGCTAAGCTCAAAAGCGGTATCTCAAAAAAAATTGTAAAGTTGATTTTTGTGGCATCGGATAGCTTAAAGAAATATGCATCCAATGAGCTCAGCCAAATAACGGTATCTTAATAAAAAAGTCCTTAGAAAAGTGTTCCCTATCTCAGCTTTACCTCAAATCACTGAGAGAATAAAACACAAAACTTCAATTTTCTCGAAACTAGCTTTTCCTGAGATACCGCTTTTGCGTTTAGCACGGCAGTATAGGCTATTTAACATCACGCTATGACCTTTAGGAGCCGAGCAAAAAGAAAAAAAGTCAGAAAGAACGCTAAGCAAAAACGAAGTAATAGAGCGGGCAGGCGATGCGATGCGAAGGGTGGGTCGGAGTAACAAGAAATTTCACGCGGACGAAGTCGCGGGCAGAAGCTAGTATATATATAAAATTCAAAGTCCTGACTGACGTATCAACGCACAGCCTAAACCTCTGGTCCTAGAGACATGAAATTTCGAGGGTGATCCACTATAAATGGGTTTTTCGAAAGTCCACCCACAAGAAATGTGACGCGGTCGTCCGCTTGAAATTTCACCCTCCCCGCTAGCGGGCAGAAGATAATTTTATTATATAAATGTGGAGGAGAAGCGCCGAGTGCGACTGGTCGGGTTATCAGTTCCAGATATTAACCTGTTCCAACAACCAAAAAACTCTTTAGTTCTATTATCATCATGATAGATACTATTTGAAGTCGACTAGGAATTTTGCTTACCTCATTAAAGATTTGCTCCTTGTTAGTCACGAGAGCGGGGTCCGATTTGATGGCTGTGCGGACACACTGTACGAGGTAGCGAGTGAGGAGCAGGCGATGCGGGCAGCGCAGGGCGGCTGACTTCAGGAGACTTAAGCCTGCTATAAACGAGAATGCATAATGGTGTTAGGTACAGGGTAACTGTTAATGAGGGTTTTCTGAAATGACGTTCGCTAGGTGGCAGCACTGACACGTCAAGGCCAGGCATCTGAAAGAGCCTATATTTTCTTTAGTCATGACTGAATGATGAACGAATGAATGAATCGAATGATGAACGTCATCATATATTTTATAATGGAAGACCTCTTGTCACAGTGGTGCCAACTGGTGTCGTAAATTTTCACGAAAACCCTCATTAGTACAAAAAATAAAATCCTCCAGACTGTAATACGCCCACGGCGGCCAATTTAGATTTAGACATCATAGTGCACAAATGTGTGCGTAGACACAGGTGCACTCCCTCTTCCCTCACTCTCACAGTCCGATGGGACGGCAATCCGACACGACCGGAGAGAGATCAGGCGCAGGACCAACGGCTAAATGTGCTTTCCGAGGCGCGGGGGTATCACACCGCCAACTTCGAAACTCCGGGCTCTGTTACTAAGAAATTCCTAAAACTCAATAACACTGCCCGATCCGGGAATTGAACCCAGGACCCCACGCTCAGCAGTCGCGCTTGCAACCACGACACTATATTTTAAATGAATCCCTAAATAAAATAGAAAGACATCAACTTACCATCTCCGACGAACAGAGCAGGGTCCTGAGCCAGTATCCTCTCGCAGACGAGCCCGAACAGTCCGTACTGCAGGTCCTCCTTGTCCGAGCTAGCCGACAGACTAATCAGGATGTGGTGGAGGACTCTGGAATGTGAATTAAAAAGAGGTTTTAGTTCATTCAACTGGCTTTCTGACACAAGATACCTTTTTTTTTTTTGGTAAATGGTATCTCGGACTTGCCTATGGGTGCCTCAATAAATTAAGGCGGAAGCCTAAAAACAGAAACGAAAAAAAAAGTATTTTAAGCCCTGGCTGGAAAAGACAGGGCTTAAAATACTTCTTTTTTCGTTTTTATTGCTGAATGGGGCTGCTATTGACCTTGATCAACCCTTCAGGAAAGAAATACTTAAAAACTAAGCGACCACAATCTAAGGATACCCCCTGTGGAGTACGGACCTCGGCTTAGGGCGGCTCTGGGGGTAGGCAGCAAGGGACAGACTGGACCGGATTATACACAAGGTACATGTTCGGAAAACAAGGACGAAGTGGCAGGTTTCTACCTGCCACTTCGTCCTTGTTTTCTGTGACTGTCATTGAATATCTTTATAAAGCAGAAGCTTTACGCGTTCAGAAGTCGACCATTAAGGTGAATGCGCAGTTGTAGCCCGCGAAATTCAATTTTTCTTACGTTTTTTGCAATGTTCAGGTCAGTGTCAGGTTGTATCTTAATCAAAATATCATTCGCGACTATAACAGGTACGTATTTACAGAATTATAAATATTAGAATCATTAATACATCTTTCTAAGTTAGATTTTTTCATAAAAACAAATCTCTTATGGAAAAGTGCTTATGGAACAAATCTAACTTAAAGATATGTATATATTAATGATTCTAAAAATTCGTTTCTTAATACCAGAGACTAATTTGACAGGTGTAATGTCAAACTTCTATACTTACTAAAAAAATGCAAACACAAAAGACTTAAATGTCAGATTAGTCTCTGGGATAAAAAAAAAGAACTTGAAAGACTATAATTCTATAAATACATATCTATTATAGTCGCGAATCATATTTACCATATAACACTGCCATATACCACTGAGCATTGCTTCCCATTTTAACTTTTTACGCATCAAGAACAAGAATCAATAGGAAAAATATATAAACAAGAATCAAAATGACGCAATGGCGTACCGTTATTCGTCCTCCTATAATATTATTTTTCTTTATTCTCTAAAGATCAACTTTACAGGCGAGTCGTTTTACATTTTCCTCCATCAAATTAAATTACATGTTCATAATATGATTGACGCAATTTGTTAAAGCTATGAGGAAAATATTGTTTAAACTATGTATTTCATTGATATTATATACACACTATGTTATGGTAAAATTCTCTAAAGTATAAATTGTGCGAAATGACTGCGTGTGTTGCCATATAACTAAATATTATGTATCTATGCCACGGCCATTAGCCGAAGTGCGGCTACACCTAGTTTTCGCCGAGTACAACTAGGTGCAACCGGCCACATGCGGTTCGTGTGTACTTCGGGTGACATCGGTTGCATGGTTGCGGTCGATCGATAGGCGTAGTTGGATTCGCGGATTGAATTTCGCGGACTACCTTGGAGCTTCCCCCTTATTGCCCTGTGACAGCTGACTTGTGCTAACTTACGTCAAATTCAGAAACGAATATTATTCGTAAAGGCGTTTCACAAAACTATTGCTATCTTCTAATTGCATATACTTACTATATAAAAGAGATGGAAAATAGACAACTTACCCACACGCGTTTTTCAGATCTAATTTAGAGACTTCCATGCACAAATTCTTCCTTACAGCAGGATTAACCTTCTGCAAATGCTCTTGAAATAACTCCATGCAAGTTTTTCTCGTCTCCTGACAACATTCCCTCTTAGCAAAATTATATACGATCTCTTTTTGCATATCCTTAAACTGTTTCATGGTCATAGAGGACATAGAGTTGGTGCGATCAAGCGCTTTTTTATCTGTGGCTTCTTTCTCTTCTTCAAAATGGGGGAGCTCTTGGTATTTTTCATAGTCACTGGTGTACATCGGAGATCTACCGGGGGAGAGGGTGTATTCTGAATTTGAGGGGTAGAATGAAGCGGGAGAGGCTAGCATGGGAGACGGAACAGTTTCAGACCTCGGTGGGGTAGGGAACGTATACTCGGCGCCGATGTACCCATCATTCGACGTGTTACTACATTCCTTTAGTACGTAATTGCTTAAAATCTGCGTTAATTCATTTTGCCCGTACTGATCAACGGGATTTGACAGACTTTCTGGTGACATCTGATAGTTTTCTTCGAGTAACTGCATCAGTTCATGATGCTGCACAGTTTTTTCTTCATAATCACCGAGGTAAGTATTACCGCAAATCAGTTTATTTTGTGTAAAATCGAGGTTTGTTTGTTCTTGACATTCATATTCAGGTGTTACGACGAGTTTTGGTACAGATTTCGTTGTGTCTTCGTTGATTAGTTCCATAACATCTTGCAAGTAAGTTTCGCTGTCATTCTGTAGGTACTGTGATTTTTGCTGTACGCTTTCGAGGGCTAGTTTGACCTCGGAGAAGTTGTCTGTGGTTTGGACCTGGTTGACCAGCACCTGGCCTCCGGATAAAGTGTGCTTATTGATTGAGCTGATCTGAAAAACAAAAGAATATTGTCTTGAGTTTGTGTGGAGTTGGTACAACTAAAAAAAGAAAAATAAAAACGCTTTTACAAAAAAAAAACAATCGTCTTCCAAAGTGAGAAATAACTTAAATTTCGGAAGTCGGTGGCAAAAAACGAAAATGCAGAACCAACACAATCTAGGTCCATGCGAAAGTTGGCTAAATCAGTATCTATACTCCATTTGAAATAAGATTAGACATTTCAATAAATCTTTTTTACAGTCCGTTCAATTGATTTTGACTTCTATACCGTAGGCATAAGGATGGCATTCAAAGCAAAAAGTGGTTACACTGCAGCTGCCATTTGTCATGCCACCAACGCAATAGAATTCAAAATCGGTTGAACGGACTATAAAAAAAGGTTTATTTAAATGTCTAATCATATTTCAAATGGATTATAATTTACATCAATAGACCTCCGCGAACAAACCTGTATACCAGAACCGGTTTTCTACGTTGCTTTTCATAGACAAACTAATATTTATATTAGGAATTATGCAACAGTGTTGAATACTTTTTATCTTTGCCTCATTTGGTCTAGATAGTAAGTATTTGTAACCGCAAAGTCCCGCTGTGTTATGACCTTTCTTACTAGCAGTTGTCCGCGACTCGCAGCGGGGTGATTGCATAACACACTGTCAGTAGAAATGGCTCTTCTCATTTTGACAGTTCAACAACATTCACTGCGTTATTTACGTTGTTGAGCTGATAATTTTTCGAATATATCAAGCAATGGATTAGCAATTTTTTTTTTGAAGTGAAAACTTCTTTAGCGGCGCTGTGTACTTTTTTTGGAATGGGTAAAAACTTCTAAATTCGCGTCAGGTCACGTGACCCTGATCGTAAGATTCGTAAGACGTAAAACGTAAGACAGCGCCATCTATGCACATCGGGAAGAACTACGAGGGCCTCGCGTACTAACTACGTAGTTCATCCAACAACGACGAGATGGCGCTGAACCACGGATATATAACATTTTGTTTATAAGACGATTCACAAAATACACTCGTAATTGTTCAAGTATTCACTTCTGTCGGCACTACCGGAGTGCCAGTGTTTTTTTTTTTGATGGGGAATCATCATATGACCCCTCCCGCTCTGGGTGGAGCGGAAGGAGGTGTCAGACTCTTACTGACTAAAACCCACCCGTGTTCAGAATGATTCACATTCTGATTTTTTTTTTTTATTTATTTATGTATTCATTAATACACATACATTTTATACATTTAAGTTGGTGCCAACATAAACTCATTAGATTGATAGTGTGTAGTGTGTTACGCAATTACGGTGCTGGGTAAGGACACGGGCCACTTTTCATCCTGCACCCTAATTGCGAAGGATATTCCAAATCCATTGCTTCATAAGTTCGAAAAATTTGTCTGCTCATTAAGGCGAAAGCGCCAGGGTAGCCCGCCGAATTCAATTTTTTTTTAGGTTTTTTGCAATTTGCTGGTCAGTATTAAGTTGTACGTTGATTAATATATGATTCGCGGCCGTAACAAATATGTATTTGGAGAATTATAATCATTAAAGTCGTCAACACAACTCTCTAAGACCACGTAAGTACAAAGAATAACTGTTTCATGAAATCATCATTCTTTGGACTTACGTGGTCTTAGAGAGTTGTGTTGATGACTTTAATGATTATAATTCTGTAAATACATATTTGTTACGGCCGCGATTCATATATTAATCAACGTACAACTTAATACTGACCAGCAAATTCCAAAAAACCTAAAAAAAATTGAATTTCGCGGGCTACCTTAGCGCTTCCCCCCCCCCCCCCTTAACGTAAATAACGCAATGAATGATGTTGAACTGTCAAAATAAAAGCAATTCCTACTATGAATGTGTTACGCAATGAGGGTTTTCGTGAAAATTTACGACACCAGTTGGCACCACTGTGACAAGAGGTCTCCCAATACAAAATATATGATGACGTTCATCATTCGATTCATTCATTCGTTCATCATTCAGTCATGACTAAAGAAAATATAGGCTCTTTGACAGATGCCTGGACCTGACGTGCCAGTGCTGCCACCTAGCGAACGCCATTTCAGAAAACCCTCATTACCCCGCTGGTCTATCTGTGTGCCAAATTTCATTCAAATCCATTCAACCGTTTTAGCGTAAAACCGTAACCAACAAACTCACTTTCGCATTTTTCTTATTATTAGTTAAGACGACGACGATTGTTTTAATCTAGATCTTTTGTGGTTGTAAGTTGTAACGACTTGGCTTTTATGAGGAACGTGTCACGAAAATGGCTTGGTCCTAAATAGGACTGGTTTTTGGACCAATAAAAATCTAAGAAATAAACTGTGCGGTTTAATCACGGTGCTTTTGACTAAGTAATTACAGCCACGAGTTGATCGATCAGATTAAGCTACGCACGCTTGCCGTGGTTGGTCCGAGGATGGGTGACCATCTTTACATATGAAGACCCCTCCGTGCCTCAGAAAGCACGTCTGTCATTCTTAGAGCTTTGGCAGTCGTTACGGGTCATCAGAAGCCCGAAAGTCTGACAACCAGTCTTACCAAGGGGTATCGTATTAGCAGTAACCTAGGTTGTGGAGGTCAGATAGGCAGTCGCTCCATGTAAAATCCCAATGTAGTTGGGAAAAGACTCGGTAGATTGATTAGAGAAAACAAAGTATCGTAATAATTACTTTGCATACCTATTATTGTATAGAAGAAGCAAGTTCTTCTAACTGAACAGACAGCTGTGCTGCAGGGGAGTTTGTTGCGCCACTTCTTCTCCGCAGCGAAAGCACTAGGAAGTGGTGAGGGGACTGTCTTCGTTTTGGGGGACTATCTTGTGTAATTTGTTGTTGCGTTCAAACAAACAAACATCTTTTCAGCTTTATTATTGGTATAGATTCGCATGCCATCATTACATGGCGGAACAAAATGTGTCTTTGCACTAAAGTTTTATGCAAATATATGATTTTGATTTGATTTTTATTCAAAACCTTACTTTGATAACAAAACATGATTTGTATAACTAATAATAACTTATCAGGAAGTAACGGAATTATCGTATTTAGTATTTCCCATTTGCCGTTTGCGTCAAATATAAACAGTTTAAGATATTTAGTTTCCTTAAGACATTATTTTTTATATTGGTAACCCACGTAGATAGTAAGATCAGGTAAAAGTGAATGACGTCAAACGGGTAAGGGTTACGTCAAAGTTAAGAGGTTGGGTAGCTAGTAGTAGGGTTGCCAATTTTTGAAGTAAAAACTTCTTTAGCGGCGTTGTACACTTTTTTTCTAATGGGTAAAAAATGTTAAACTCGCGTCAGGACACGTGACCTGATCGAAAATTCGTAAGACGGATGGCCGTAGCCGGTATCGCGAGTGTTTTGTTTATAAGACGATTCACAAAATACACATGTAATTGTTCAAGTTTTCACTTCTGTCGGCACTCCCGGAGTGCCGCTGTTTTTTTTCCTAAATGCATAATTATAATATTTGCTACTTTGAACCTTTATTAACAGGCTTTTATTAATGTCTCATAACTATTATTAAGTATTACACTCTAAAATAAATAAAGGCTATAAAATACCTACCATTAATTCAGCGTTTATTATACGATTAATACGGGCCCTATTGCGAACTAATCGCCATTTTGTATTGAAATGAAAATACAAGTACAGCCTGATTCACACTTAATGGCGGCTCGGAGCAGGAGGCGAGTCGCTGCGCAGGAACAAATTTATTAATTTACGTGTCAGCGGGGGTGAGGGGCAGGGTACCGCGCAGCGAGTAGCGAGCGCACTTCAGAGCCTCCATAAAATATTTTTTAAATATAGTGTTTAGGCCTCTAATATAGCAGGATAGTATATTATAAGTACATATAGAAGGGCAGGGCCATCTTAACCATATCAGGTGCCGGGGTGCCAAAATGAGCTTGCGCCCCCCTTTCCAACAAAAATAAATTAAACTTAATTTTTGTGTTCCATTTTTAAAGGATGATTTCCATCAAGTTTTTCTAAGGATTTTTTTTTTGAGCCGGTGACGTGGGTTACAGCGCTGGGGCGTTGCGGTTATAATGAGTGATCAATGATGACCCGATCGGCTTGCGCCCCCTAAGACCCTGCGCCTGGGTGCCACGCACCCCTTGCACCCCCGGGTAAAGACGGCCCTGTAGAAGGGTTGGCAGCCCTAGTAGCGAAAAGCGTCCTCCTGTCTGCTAATAACAACATACGGCGGTTTCCAATATGGCCACCTTCTACCTACGTCATAGTTGGTGATTTATTACGAGACTCGCGCAACAGTGGCCAGGTAAGTAACTAATCTGCGTTCGTGTTTTGGTTGCCAAACATGTAATATGAGTTTTTGGAAAAATAACTTAAATTCCTTCACAATAAAGTTCAGTTTACGTCCTTCACAATAAATTTGTGAATGTGTGTGTGTTTATATGTTTGTTACTTCTTCACGCTCAAACGGCTGGACGAATTTTGATAAAATTTTGTATGGTGGTAGCTGACAACCTTTTTTTTTAACGTGGGGGGGATAGTGCAGTTATGTGGGACTCTAACCCACTAAAACTCCACGGTGTCTCACTCTGCCGCTTACGGCGGGAACACGGGCACGCGTTAACACTCATCCGTGAACCCGCCGCTGGTAGCTGACACCCTGGGTTAACATATAGGCTACTTTTTATTCCGATATTCCCACGGGATCGAAACATATGCGGGTAAAACCGCGGAGCGCAGCTAGTAATTCTATAAATAAATATTTGTTACGGCCGTGCATCATACGAGTATTTAGATCAACATACAACCTAATACTGACCTGCAAATTGCAAAAAACGTAAGTACCTATACTTTAAATGTTATTTTTACTCGTATTGCGATGGCGGGATGAGCTGGAGAAAACAAATGAATAGTGGTCCACTTTAGCCTTGGATCGAAAGGGCAGTTTAGGCCTGTGCCCAGCGCTGGGATGATGCAGGCTAATACTAACAGTAATCTAAAGAAACAAATTGAAAATGGATCCTAACGAGCTTTCAGCGGGATTGTCCGAAAGGGTTACCGCTGGCCCGGAACATAAAGGGCTAAGGAAGGAACACGGGTGGGGTTTAGTCAGTAAGAGTCTGACACTCCCTTCCGCTCCACCCAGAGCGGGAGGGGTCATTTGATGATTTCCCATCCTCCAAAAAAAAAAAAATCCTAACGAGCGTTAGAAACGAACGAGTGACAGACTACGTTCTACAGAGTCTAGAACTTTTTCCATTTTCAAAATGGCTGCCTATGCCACGCTTATTCATTTATGACAAAACTTCCGCGAAAACTGCGAGACCGGTATTTAAATTAATGCACAACTCCGAGTAGACAAAAAAGAAAACAAGAATGGGAATGTACCTACTGTGGCGTGCAGACTCGTGCACGAAGTGGTACGATGGTTCGTTCTGTTAAGGGCAAGTGCCAGGGTAGCCCGCGAAATTCAAATTTTCTTACGTTTTTTGCAATCTGCAGGTCAGTGTCATGTTGAATGTTGATTAAAATATTATTCGCGAGCGTGACAAATATGACTTTACAGAATTAAAATCATCAACACTACCCTCTTAAGTTCATTATATGTACTCGTATAATCCTATTGAATGACTATTTCATAAAATATCAATCAATAGGTTAAGTAATATGAACTTAGAGGATTGTATTGATGAAATTAATTATTATAATTCTGTAAATACATTCTTGTTATGATCACGAATCATATTTTGTTCAACATTAAACCTGACAATGATCTGCAAATTTTAAAAAACGTAAGAAAATTTGAATTTCGCGGGCTGCCTAGAGCATCCACTTTGCCACGTATGCTACGGCGATAAAGAAGAGAAAGCAAGAGAGATCGAGAAGAGAGTTAAAAGAGCGAGACAGCAAAGAAAGAGTAGAAAAACCGAGCGCGACAGCAGAGAGTAAGGTGTCTAAGAATGAATTCCAGTTTGTCTTACTCTTCAATTAATACCTGATAATTAATTGTTTTGCCTTGAAAAGTATGGGAGTTGATGATTAAAACAGACACGTACATATAAAGATGTGCTAAAGCAACAGAAGCGTACCGACCTATTTATATTATTCCAGATAACGGCACGAGTCTTTACGTCATGTGATTTGTTTCACTAATACATAACAGACATGTTATCCTACCTAACCTATCACTCTTTCTAAGAATACTGCTTATATTTTTGATCGTCCAAAAATACTACGTAACGTGTCTAAAAATACCTTTTAAAATTAATCTTAACTTCAAATAATAGAATTAGCATCACCATACAACGTGGCAATGCTGCCAGCCTTTTAAGCACTTTTCCTGTTGACAGCGATGCGGACGAATTTTTTGATGTCCTTTGATTATTTTGCTTCGAATATATAAAGTCAATAGCCGATTATTTACGGCACGCTAAATATGAGAAGTTCAATTCTATAATTTTATTGCCTTGAACTTGGAAACCAGTACCTGTTTGAGAAAAAATGACGCACCAACACATAATTCAATTTAACGCCATCTAGTGCAGTGAAACCGCAAACAGTGAATGGAAATAAGCGCCAACTAGTTTCGAATTAAGTAAACTGACTAACCGGCCTTGTAAGATAGTAGAGGTAAGCTGATGTAGTTTGTATAATGCTAACTTGTTTTTCCGCATAGAATGTGTTGTGCAAAAATCCAGCTTCACAGTATGAATATTAACTATGCGTGCGCATTGTTGAATCGATTGCGTCCGTTTAGAAACGAATTAACGAGCTGAGAATCGATTTCGGCCTCCGCTGTGTTGCATCTATGAATTTTCTTTTGTTTTGAGAGTTCGCGCTAAAAGCGATACCGTTGTTTCTTTGAATTACGAAGCGCTTACGTCACTGGTTGAACGTAAATAAAAAAAAGTTTAAAATGACGGTTTTGTCACGGGTTTTGTGGTCAGGCTGCTGTACCTAATCATTGTTTTCCACGCATATTATTGGGTCATTTTTATGACAGTTCTCCATTCATAATAATGTCTTGTTTTTATAACTGAACAGACAGCTATGCTGCTGGGGAGTTTGTTGCGCCACTTCTTCTTCCCAGCGAAAGTACTAGTAAGTGGTAAAAGGTAGGCGTGCCGGGGGACAGTTTTATGAAATTTTGACGTTCGAAAAGCGTCGATTCTCAGAATAAATGAATTTTGATTTTAACGAGGAAAGACAAACCTCTTTGATAAAAAAAGTCGCTATTAAGGCTGAATCATCTCTCCGTCTTTGCTGGGAGTTTAGTTTTTTTTAACAAGCTCATCGGGACTGGCGACGATAGCGAGGTCGATGAACAAACCTTAGGACCAAGACAAAGTGACAATCTAGCAGCGAGAACGATGATGGAAAAGTCCTCACACGATCTGACCAAGATTATGTCTGGCTTTTAAAAAGACTTTTACCCCTGACTATGTTTCACCATTTCTTATCAGGGGTACTCAGGAAATGTCGACTCCTTAAAGCTTATTTTAAATTTTATAATGAAGTGTAAAGGTGATTCCAATATTTTATTTAGATTTACAGAATCAACAAGTTCATTTTATTTCGTTTCAAGCATCTTCTCTTTGATCTATCTCTGTCTATCCATTAGTTACATTTATGCTAAGACTTTCTTATGACTGCGTCAGTGAGCGGAGTTCGCGCTACTGCATTTTGGGCCAAAAATATCTAAACTTTTTGCCCAAGGAAGGACGGAAATATTTACGGTCATCACTCTTTCGAATCTCATCTACAATGACAATCATTTATCTCTAGTAAATTACGAAAGACTGCACTTATGTCATTTGTTCTTCAATTACTGGGACTAGTGTGAACAAATTGACATGGCCGCGTCGTTCTGGGTGACTCACAGTCTCATATTGTCATTGAGAATAAAGGGGCAATATTTATAGACGACTCCGCCTTGGAGTGTAAATGTGGTGCTGTTTCACAAACGATGGGGCAATTAATATCTTCTCCTACGTGTCCTGTTAGCTGCAAGTTACAGGAACTGATGGACGCCAGAGATGGCGCCAAACACGTTGCGTAATTCTGGACCGAGTCCATTTAGATTGCCATGGACACGCTAAGAGGAATCTATATCTAAAAATCAGTAAAACTCACCTTGCTGTATTTATCCTGTTCCTGTGTAGGGTATGGTGACACTGACGAACCATAGGCGCTAACTTTATTCCTTATAGGGGCCCTAGATACTAGAACGGTCACGACCTTCTTTTCCTTCTTCTTTTTACCATCATCATCTAGACCTAACTTCTCTAGATCTCCGACTAATTCATCAGTTTGTTCAGTATTCTCCGATTTTTCTTCGTCTTCATGTCTTTCTAGTTTATCGTCATTCTCCGTTTTGTCAGGGTTCTCCGTATCCTTATTGTCTGAGAAACCACTGTCGCCGGAAGTAGTGGATGCCTGAGAGTGTATTCTTTCATTTCTTGGTTCTTCAATGACTTTGAAAGTAAAATTCTCCAATTCATCCGTTACTTCATTCTTCTTTTTTTCTTGCTGTACGGGTTCTGTCTCTTCCAAATTAATTTTTTTATTGAAGCTCTCCAAGATGGCGGCGACAGCGTTCGTATCTTGAATTGGTTTCTCTTTTTTAGTTTCTAGCTTTTCTTCAACAGTTGTTTCTTTTTTCTCGATCTTTGGTTTTTCTTTCTTTTTGCCGAATATTGATCTTAATAAGGTTTTTATTGATTTTTTGTCTGTGCCCTCCATTGGTATAGGTTTTGCGTTTGATACTCTGGCACTTCCCATAGTGTTTATTTTTGTTTTATTATGATCCACGGTTTAACATCTGTAACAAGAAAAAATTATTATTAGTTTTTATAATCCCAGTTTTCCTATCTTACAGTTTACAAGAACCAAGAGGCTGGCTACTGGCGAACTTCATTCGGTTTATTCTCAAAATACACTCAGATAGACCAAGGGCCAAAAAACCTTGATGTAAGCTTTTTGGTTGATTGTTATGAAGAAGAACGGACAAGAAACTGCATAGTTCCTCTTTTAAACAAAACTTCAATTTATACAAAAAAAAAAATCCTAAAAAACCTGCGGGGTAATTGAGTAACACTAACAAAAGCAATGGCTTTGGCTTTCATTTTGACAGTCCAACAACATTCATTGCGCTATTTACGTTGTCAAGCAAACAAATTCGAACAAAAATGAAGCAATGGATTAACAATATCCTTCAAAATGATTCACATTGTGTAGTGTGTTACGCAATTAGGCTGCTGATAGCGTACAACGCTACATTCAGAGACTAATGATCAATTTCTCTTAGAACTTACAGTCCAATTTGACATGTAAATAATTGATCCAATTCTATTAAACCTGGCGTAGGTCAGTCAATATTATCGTTACTTTGTTTGTTTTTGGCTGTCATCCAAGTAAGGGATGTTACACACACATGTTTCGCATGATTTGGCACAACCGGACCGCAAAATCGAAAATATGTTGATATCATCATTCTCTTGCGCTCATCACAATTTATTTGTGTTCAGCGCAACATATATTTTTCTTTAATAATAATAATAAATCATTTTATGCATCAAAAACAAAACAAACCATAAATAATTTTTTATCATTTTTTTTTTTAATTTAATTTTTTTTTAATGCTTCTCTATTTGTCGTCGTCTCAGTAGTCACTCCCTCCAAGCCATATCATCTTTCACACAGTGCAGCCATCGTTTCTTTGGTCTTCCCCCAGTCATATAGCCATCCACATTCATACTCAAATATGAGCAGATGAGAGAGACGTAATGTTAGGGAAAGAGCCGTTCGGCATAGCTCGAAATTATGCCGGCCGACCCGAGCAAGGGTAGATGCCGAACGAAGTTTGTCTTTCACAAGAGCAGAATGAAAGCCAAATATGTATAGTAATTGCTTCGGATAGCACAACAATCTTTTGGCGCGTGGCTAAAATCGGAACTAACGCCGCCATCTTGTTTTTTAAGGGAGAAGCGCCAGGGAACCCGCGAACATCAAATTTTCTTAAGATTTTTGGTATTTGCAGGTCAGTATCAGGTTGTATTTTGGGCAAAATATGATTCGCGAGAGTAACAAATATGTATTTAAAGAATTATAATCATTAAAATCAACCCTCTAAATTCATATAATCCTATTGAACGATTATTTCATGAAATATCAATCAATGGGTTGTATTGATGATTTTAATGATTATAATTTTGTAAAGTCATATTTGTTACGATCGCGAATCATACTTAGATCAATATACATCACTACACTGACCAGCAGATTGCAAAAAAAAAGTAAGAAAGTTTGAATTTCGCGGGCTACCTAGCTGTGGTAATGTCACAAATGTTTACCAACATCGCCCACCTGTCATGTCATTCAGTTGTCAAAAGATCCATAAAGCACTATAGGTATTTTAAGACAAATTGTGTTTTTGGCTATCATCCAAGTAACATGAAGGCTATAATAACTTTAAATATTTATGTACATGATAATATGTGTTGCGCAAACTTCCACGAATTGTGTTTACCTACTTATTTGTCCTTGATACGGATTCCTGTCCTATATACATGTTTTATGGGTTTCGAGATGTGTTATTTTGGTAGTTAGGTTTATGGACCATTGTCATTTGGGAAGGACATTTTAGAATTGCGAAACGATTTTTTTTTCTCTTGATTATCTATCTATTTAGACTAATAATAATAAAGCTGAAAAGCTTGTGTTTTTTTGTTTGAACGAGCTTAAAATCTGGAAATACCAGTCGGATTTAAAAAAAATATATTGTATATTATATTATAGAAATTTAGACCAATTCTTGAGGAAGGTTCTATGCTATTTAACATCACGCTATGGCCCTTAGGAACCGAGCAAAAAGAAATAAGTCTGAAAACGCTAAGCGCGGTCGGGCGATGCGACGCGATGGGGTGGGTCGAGGGAATAATTAATTAAAAAAGATACTCTATTTTTTATTCAATTTAAGTCGCGGACAAAAGCTAGTGAATTTATATACTTATAATTTATTTGATTTAGGGCTGATTTTTCAATCATCTTATAACTTTATTCGAGGAATAATTTTGAAATTTTGACAGTTGTTATTTCATACAAAAACTGTCAAACGTCAATTTTATTTCTGGCGATGGACAAATCGGCTCTTAATATACCTAAGCTTTTATTATGTAACATGTAACAAATAATAGACAGATATAATAAACAATCTAAATAACAAATATAAATTGCTATATACAGGGTCCCATTAAAATAGATGGACAAATTTTAACACAGCAGCGCTCAGAACGTCTAATCAAAGACACCCAAGCAAAAAAAAAAAACACTGATTAAAGTGATTTTATTTTTAACTAAAATATTAAATTGCCCTCACATTAGTGTATTTTCGTTAGCTTATTATTTTTCTTGTAACTATCTAATGCGTTTTTCTTATTATATTTTTATACCATCGTCTTTATTTTGGTGGTCTGAATGATTTCTAATAGTTTGTCCATCTATTTTAATGGGACCTTATATAAATACTACTACTAGATAGGTAATATTTACATAATCTATGGTAATATTTAAAATAATAATAATATGTACATTTATACGAAAAATAAGATATAGAGATATCATAGGTTGAGGAAATATTGTAGCGGTATCTACAACGCCACATACAAACAACGCGTCATACTGACGTCACGCAAATCCTGCATCGCGCAAGCAGAGTTTACCGCGCAACTAGCATAGATACAACGGCCCGACATGAATCAACGGGCAGTTGCCCGCCAGACACAACACCCGTCTGGTCGGAGGATCCTCCCTTTTCTATAGAGTATGAGTGAACTTTACACCCTGTTCCTCATACCTCTATACTGGTGACCCCGAACATGAACGTCAGCGCAGCCTTCGTGCAAATACTTCAGCGTGACGTCACCATCATCACTCCCGCAAGCTTTAGCGGCGAGTCACCCAGCCAGCCAGCTCCCACGGCTTCAACGGGTATCCTGACCACCAGCATGCAGCGACCGCGCATACCTGGTCATCACCCTCAGCCTCATCAGCAACCTCGGCACAGCACACTGCACTTTCGGCCGGTCAACAAGAAGAGCTCAATTCCTCTCCTGGTCGACGCAGCAGTCAGCCTCAACCCGGCGCTGTACCACATCCGACGCACTGGAGCATAACGCAGCGCCACCCCGACTCACTGGGGACATCTTCGCAGACAGTTCCGACTCACCGTGAACTATGCGGCAACCGGTTCCGACTCACTGGAACCTCAGCTGGCCTGGCAAGCATCGCAAGATACAAGACTCAGCCCACTATCGACCTCCGGTCTCCGGGGGGGAGTGATGTAGCGGTATCTACAACGCCACATACAAACAACGCGTCATACTGACGTCACGCAAATCCTGCATCACGCAAGCAGAGTTTACCGCGCAACTAGCATAGATACAACGGCCCGACATGAATCAACGGGCAGTTGCCCGCCAGACACAACACCCGTCTGGTCGGAGGATCCTCCCTTTTCTATAGAGTATGAGTGAACTTTACACCCTGTTCCTCATACCTCTATAATATCTACAAAGAAACATATACTATTTATAATACGTATGTACATAGATAAATCAGTCCATTTTAACACACAAGCAGAGATATCTATTTAAAAAATAGATGACATCACCACCGTCCGATATTTTATATAAAAAAAACATAATTATCTAAATATTATTACATCTTTCTATGGCAGTCGTTACTAGTCGTCAGAAGGCCCAAAGTCAGACAACCAATCTTACCAAGGGGTATCGTATTACCCAGTAACTGGGTTGTGGAGGTCAGATAGGCAGACGCTTCATGTGAAATACTGGTATTCATCTGCATTCGGTTAGACTGGAAGCCAACCCCAACATAGTTGGGAAAAGGCAAGCAGATGATGATGTACAGACGGCCAGCACATCAAGCTACTATAATCTGTCAAATTTCTTTAATAGATTTTCAACTTTATCGCTAAAGCATAAGGTACAAAGTTGATTAGGAAAATTTTACAGTTTCGGGTAGCTTGATGTGCTGGCGTCTATACTATTTATATGAAGATGCGCGTTAGTGTTTTGTTTAACATAAAAACCGGTCAAAAGAGAGTCAGACTCGCGCACCGAAGGTTCCGTAATCTGTATTGTGAAACGTGAAAATTGTGAAATGTAATTTTTGTTGATTTAGAGACATCGTTTTATTTTTCCTGTAATCTTTACATAAACTTCTATCATATACAATAATTTCAGATTTTTCTCCATGCAAACTTCGGAGATAAGGGGGAGGGGACGGTATTTTTTTTTATTTTTCATTATAAATGTCGAAAACTATGCGGCCTTAGAAAAGAAAAACTGTTTGAGAATGTGCAAACCACAGAACAGATCTTTTATCTGTTCTGTGGTGCAAACAGCGCTCTTTCGTATGATACCCCACATGCCCAAGTATCCCCACTTTTCTATTTTTAAGACCACTGTTAAGTCCTGTAGGCAACAAAAAAAATGTATTTCTTATTTGCAAAATAGTTGGGCAGACGTCATCTAAGACTATTCTAAATTTCAAATTGATAGCATTAGTAGTTCTTGAGATATCCAGCTGTGACAGACGGACGGACAGACAGACAGACCGAGTCTCACCTTAAGGGTTTTTTTTACTATTTTGATACGGAACCCTAAAAAGTGCCGTTGCATAATAGTTTTTAGAATTATTGGTCTACAAGGTTATGTAATTACCATGTGAAAAAAATAAATATTAAATATCTAAACGGCTTGTTGACACTTCCCGTGACCCAAGGGCTGACTTTTACCTTGGCCAGAGGCTAAGCATCGCCATACAACGTGGTAATGCCGCCAGTCTCTTGGGTACATTACCAGTCGACAGCTATGCGAATGAATTTTTCGACGCTATTTTTTAATTGTCTGTAAAGTTTTAGTTAAGTTAGAATTTAATTTTGTTATTTGTTTATGTTACTTATGAGAAATACATTACGATAAGTATTGCCGTGTTAAATTAGCATGTTAACGAGGTTCTCGTGTAGAGTTGAGAATGTCTCGTGCCGTGGCGCCATATGAGGCGGACAAATCAAAATCAGGGGAGCAGTCGTGGCTCATTGCTGACGCTTTACTTCGTGTTCGTGTAAATAATTTCGTCACCGCTGCTCTCAAAACGTCGAAGGAAAACATCGTGAGGAAACCGGCATGTCTTAGAACCAAAAATTCGAAGACATGTGACATCTACCAACCAGCGCTGTGCCCGCGTGGTTAGATAATAGCTCACTGCCTCTAGAAAAAAGGAGGCCTGAGTCCCAGCAGTGGATAATATTATAACATCATAGGCATGCTTATTGAAGTGAAAACTTCTTCACGCGCATAGGGCATTTTTTGAGATGGGGAAAAAACCATTGAACTCGCGACACTGTTACCACGGTGCACGGTAATGTCTTTATACTGTGCTGTTACCGTAAGCGACAGCGCGCGTATTTTGTTTAAAAGACGATTAAAAAAAATACCCGCTTCGGATGTATTCTGGATGTGTGTGTTTGGGATGTACTCGGTTTTAATGTACATAATTCGCTAAGTCAGTGAGTGATGGCAAAGTATTCTGATTGTGTTTTGTTTTCACTTCTGTCGACACTTCTCCCGGAGTGCCACTGTTTTTTTTTTTGATTTTGAAAGCGCTGGCGGTTGATGCCATGCGAAGCAGTGGGTCGGGGTCCAAGAAAGTTTTATAAAAATGTGGCTGTTATTTCAGTATATTATTGTGGATAAGACTTCCACGCGAACTAGTAAGTTCAGCATTCCTGGAGTGCCACTGTTTTTTTTATGCTAATAAGACTGCCTATCTGACGACCTCAAACCAGTTACTAGGTATCACGTTACTCATTTATAACTGATTCTCAGCATCTTAATGGAAGATATTCTAGTAAGTAGCCAATTCAAAAACAAACTGTATATTATTGCAGAATTAATATAATATTGTATATTTGGAAAATCCGTTTAAAAAAAATATTACCATTCGAAAATAAAATGTTTTTATTTTTTTTATATTAAAATATTCACTAAAAATCGTAAATTGATACGTTAAAGAAACACTCTGTACACGCGTACTTGAAGGACAGCAATGTCGGAATTTTTTTAATTAAATAAATTAGAATTAATTAAATAAATAGAGTATCAATTTACGATTTTTAGTGAATATTTTAATATAAAAAAAAAATAAAAACATTTTATTTTCGAATGGTAATATTTTTTTTAGCATGTATGGATGCTATACTATTGCGGGTTAACGGGAACGCCCTCTGTTAGTTAACATACTGTATAATTACTAGGTAATTAATGTCAATCATAACAAAGAGGAATTCATAGTATGACTACGTAATCTAGATTCAACTTTATTCAAACTGTCTCAAGGTAAATTCTAGAATGACATGATTTTTCAAAAACCTCACAGAATCAGGTTCTAAAGGAAATTGAACTTTGTGACATAGCGTTATGGTCTTTAATTCCAAAACGTGTTGTGGTTAGATTAATTTAATTAATTGGCACCTAGGCTTACATAATACTGTTAGCATAGATGACCTTTCATTATTTTAATGTAATAAGTGCATTTAATAAATAATAATTATAGTGTTACTATTTTGTAAAAAAAAAAATGAGGTGGGTCACCTGCTGCTTGCCGTCCCCAGTAACCAAGAACGCCCTATACAGGGTTAACTAAATTAGCTAACGAAACTCCACAGACGTGATCGGTAGGTACTTATCGATATCTAAACACTATACAATAAAATGATTTGATGATTTTTGGGGGTCAACGACAGGGATTGAAAACCGGTACGAATTTGGGTTCCGGTTCTTCATTTCGGTTCTTAAAAAGGTTCTTCTTTTCGGTACGGTTCCGGTTCAGGTTCCGGTTTGGTTCTGGTTCCATAGTACCGGTTCCAAATAAAGGTTCCAATATACTGGTTCCGTATCATCCGATTTAAAGGTTCTCTAAGAAAGAAGGGATAATGTTTGACGCGTGGCTAGCGTATCTTTTCTTTCAGTTAGCCTTCGAATTATTGGTGAGTAGAAGTCAGCAAACAGTCAGTGTAGTCTGTACAGTGTCAGCAAATATTGACAGTAATTTAGTTGTTTATATAATCTACAGTTACTGTCAATAAATTAATATAAAATGGACAAAGGTAAGTTTAATCGTATTGTATTCACTTAGATATTATCATCTCCTTTATTTATTGAATATACAGGGTTAATGGAAAAACACCAACAACCTCTTAAGAGGTCATTGTACAACAGACGAGTACACGAATGTATAATATAAATCAAACAATGAAACAAATATACTGCACGCGTTGTTCATGCAACGAATGATGCGAATGATCTACAAATGCAATGTACCCCTCTCTCCTCTTACAAAATATCCTATCTTGCCGCTATTGTCCTGCGCTGAGCGGCATCGTATGAACTCGTTCGGTCTCGTACTCGTACCGCTAAAGAACCGGTAAAATAAAGGTTCTAATTTAGGTTACGGTTCCGGTTCGGGTTCTAGCAACCGGAACCACTAAATACCGGTACTTTACCGGTATTTTAGGAACCTTTTCAATCCCTGGTCAACGACCGCTGGTAGTTTTGTTCTTTTAATTTAAGTTGAAAAAATCTGTTTAAAATAAAGTTGATATTTGTCTAACTTGAAAAATAATATTATAATTTGAAACATAAGTTTTGTATACACTTTACACTAACTGCTTTCGAAGACCACACAAAAATAAACCAAGTACCTACCCCAAAAAAATTCTTATAACACTACTTGCTATGTGAATATCAGTGACAGGAAGCTATTGAACACATCTGCCTATCCCTTTAAAGGGTACAGGCGTGATGCTATGTTGTGTGATTGCGTAAACAATGCATACATATGCCATAGCAGCAATCGAGGTTGATTTGCTAGCATTTATTGAAGAGTTCCGTTGTCTGTCTCCGAAATTCATCATCAGATCTTTACGAAATTTAAATGGGACCATTTCGGAATAAAGCTCTTACGAACAAAAAAAAATTTGCAAATCCGTCTATATATGGAGAGTTACGTCTATGAGGGACTTATATCCGAACATAGGTACATACATAAGAAAAAAATACATATATAGTATAAAATAAACACCCGAATTGATAACCTCCTCCTTTTTTGAAGTCGGTTAAAAATGACAGGAATCGACTCAGTCAAAGATTCTGAACAAACTACTTTTATAAAGTGTATTATTTGGCATCCTGGGGAAGGCCCCGGTATGCAATCTATCTCTTTACCAAATTTTATTGAAATCCGTTCAGTGGTTTAGGCGTGAAAAGGTAACATACAGACAGACAGAGTTACTTTCGAATTTATAACATTACTATGGATTATTGTACTATCACCACAGAACAACTAATCTATCACTCACTTCCTGCGTGTTTTTCATTGATACTGATAAGAACGTGTCATTACGTTTACATGATTACCTAATACCTACTTCATTCAATAATCTTATAAAAATATGATTCACTTCAGAGTCTATATATAGCACTTAAAAAATATCACCACCATACTATGTAAAACTACATTCTTACAAATAAATAAATTCTTTTCTATTTCTATTCAGTTCATCCATAATCTTATCTCGGGGGGCACCAACTACAGCATGTCGATTCTGTAAAAATCTCACCGTGAATACTTGCGTGGAGTGAGCTGTCAGTGTCATCCCACTGATGCTAGGGATTGACCATGCAAACATTTACAATCATAAAAGAGATTTTAATAATATTTTTTAATGCTAATCCTATTGATATTTTTATATAATTCAAAGCTAGTATTTTAGTGGTCAAAACATTCGCCAGCGCCTAATGCGCTTGCGCGGCGTGAAATATGGCTCATTCCGAATTAAGTCATCATCGCTCACATGAATAATTTGCTTTTCGATTTAGATAAATGACCACTATGGCAGCTGAGAGTCAGTAATATACCTATTCACTTGAATAGTTACTCATGGTTGGATTATAGTATTTATTTGTGTATACACCACGAATTTCCTCTTCTTTGGTAAGGTGGCGACTGTAGCCAGAAGCACAATTTCGAAAATGCCACGTTAGTTTAAAGATCGGTGATAATTATTATTAATTTAGGGCATGGTCGGTAGTCGGCGTTATCGCAAGATGGCACATGCCATGACTTCATATATGTCGATTCACGGGACATCGTTATCGCGTTCACGTTAATTCAGAAAAGGGCCCTAATTCACTATGACCACTTAATGATTCATTACTTTGAAACCACGTCAATTCCTTAATAACCTAATCACTACATCTGCTATTAACGTATTCTCTATGACACAATGACCGAAACCGGTTTGAACTGTCAAAATACCACGCTTGACAACCTTACGGCGTGGTAAGATTATGCGGGGAATAATAGATAAATACCATACAGCAGAATTGGGGTCAAGGTGTAAGCACGCTGTAGTCGATTACAGTGCAATTCGGAATGTACCATATATCACTCCACTCGAATCTCGTAACCATGGCAACACCACCTCGGCGTCAACACCTCCACCAGCCGCGTTTTGATTGGCGAATACCTCGTCTTTTTCTACTTTAGAATTACACATTTTGAAAATCGCTCAACGAAAACTTTGCTTAATCTGCCCCTTGGCAGACTCTAAGGCAGGGTCGCCATATCGAAGGTCGCCATGAAATGTTGGGGGTTCAAGGGTCGTTAGAATTAGACAACCAGCTTGATAGAATGTACTTTAATGAATATCTAGTGAATTTATGTTGCAATGCGCATTGATGTAAACTGCTTACTTATATTCTAAAGGAGTGTACTTACTACGTTATGCACTATTAGGGACCATACATACACTTCAGGGTTGACACCAACCACTTCTTCATTTAAGGGTTACTAGAGGTGCAGTGCAAACATAGGCGCGCGATGAGCGATAAAATATTTGCACTTATTTGACGTTGGTATTGCATTTTCCTAATGTTAGGTTGGTAGGTAGTTGTTATACATGACGCCTTACAAGTTAAATATGTAAAAACAAATCTCTAATGTGATAATGAGTGACTAACGCGCAAGCGCGGCGTGATCTTATCACTTCACCTTCACTCCACCCGATTCACGACATTAAATGTCGTGAATCGGGTGAAGTGAAGGTGAAGTGATCACGCAATCTGCAATGTGATAATGACAGTGATTAACGCGCAAGCGCGGCGTGATCTTATCACTTCACCTTCACTTCACCCGATTTACGACATTTAGTGTCGTGAATCGGGTGAAGTGATCACGCCACACAAACTACGTGGGATTCCATTCTATGGTCCGTCAGCTAGGCATCCGTTAGCACTCGATGACTTGACACACTCGGTTATCTCTTCTAATTCAATAGATTTGGGTTAATAACAACGCTGAACATCGTCGCAGTCTTTACTAGACTCGATCTACAATTGCTCATAATAACCAAACAATGTCGATGCGTATTTTCATCAGTCTAGCTGTCATAAACGTGAATGTTTTAATGTTATTTACTGTTCGTGTGTGACGCGCTCGCGCCTCAGTCTATATAAGGACTTACTAGACTAGGGAAAAAATAAAAAAAAAAACAGGATTGAGATTCTGACTGCGCTTCTGTTTTGCTATTTTATTGTAAGTAAAACCCCACAAAATATTAATGTTTTGACCACTAAAATACTAGCTTTGAATTATATAAAAATATCAATAGGATTAGGCTAAAAAAATATCATTAAAATCTCGATTATGATTGTAAATGTATGCTTGGTCAATCCCTAGTATCTGGTAAGATGACACTGACAGTTCACTCCAGGCTCACTTCACCTAAGTTTTCACGGTGAGATGGTTACAGAATCGCACTGCAGAAGTGCGATTCTGTAACCATCTCACCGTGAAAACTTAGGTGAAGTGAGCGGAGCGTGGAGTGAGCTGTCAATAGTGTCAATTCCTATCAAAAACAAACTCACATCACCTAAGTTTTCACGGTGAGATTTTTACAGAATCGACCGGCAGACCCGCGCGTGCTGTCGGCGGGAGATGTCGCATGTCGTTGCGTTGTCGTTGGAAAGGCTCGATGCTTTATCAATATTTATACCTCAACTAGTTTAAAAAAAAACATGATTGACGTGTAAAAGTGTTTGTACAAACCTACTTTACAAAAACTTTTTACAAAAAAAAAAGCCGAATTCCAAAAAAAACAGTACAAAGTGAACAATAAGGGCGTTTGTGCACTATAACGAATTTTACTGTCCGGCAGTCCGATTTTATTTTTTTATCATGTCGTGCCATATGGGACCGTGAAAAATCGGACTGCCGGACGGTAAAATTCCTTGTAGTGCACAAGCGCCCTTACTTTTAATTTCGGAAGTCGGTGTCGTTGGTTCCGCATTTTAGTTTTTTTGCCACCGAATTCCGAAATTAAAGTTATTTTTCACTTTCTAGTGGATTTTTTTGGAAATCTGTTTTTTTATATATAAAATTGTTTGTATTTGTCACTTTTTAGTTGTATCAACCAACAAACAACCTAAATATCAGTGACAGGAGGTTATTATAAGATCATCAATATAAACTAAGTGGAAACAATACGTATTAAAATTATTATGGTCATAACTCAAAAACTCCTCCTTTATTTATTTTATTTATTTATTTATTTTATAATTTATGTACACACAGTAAAATACATAGGGATGGATATGACATGATTATAAATAGAGTACAAAGGTACTCCTTTTTGAAATCGGTTAAAAATGCTATACAATATCAAAGAATATAGAAATATCTATACTAATATTATAAAAAGCTGAAGAATTTGTTTGTTTGGTTGAACGCGCTAATCTCTGGAACTACCAGTCGGTTTTGAAAAATTCTTTTTGCATTTGATAGCCCAATTCATGAGGAAGGCTATAGGCTAACATCACGCTATGACCTTTAGGAGCCGAGCAAAAAGAAAAAAAGTCAGAAAGAACGCTACGCAAAAATGAAGTAATAGCGCGGGCAGGCGATGCGATGCGACGGGGTGGGTAGGAGTAACAAGAAATTTCACGCGGACGAAGTCGCGGGCAGAAGCTAGTATTATTATGAAAGCGTTGTTATCATTGTGGTATCAATTTATTACGTCTTCGGTAGAAAGGATTACTGGTAGGTATATATATAATTATAGGTATGAATACGTCGATATCCGATAATAGTTGCCAGCGAGTTTGACAAAAACATTTTGCAATTTTTACATAGAAGTTTTTATTATTGTCATGTAGATAAGTATCATTATCAAAATCAAGTCATTTATTACAAACTGGGCTGAGAATCAGCACTTTTTGAACGTCAAAATTACATGAGACAGCCCTCCAAAACGAAAAAATATTTCTGCTGGTAAACATTTGTGAATTTTGTGAAATGTACTGAAAAAGGAAGATGGCGGGGTTAGTTCAGAGGGACAATTCTCCTATTTTTAAGAATGTTCGAATTACTGTCTCAATCTGTCAAAAATCAAATCAATATCCAGGGCCGTCTTTACCCGGGGGTGCAAGGGGTGCGTGGCACCCAGGCGTAAGGTCTTAGGGGGCGCCAGCCGATCAGGTCATCACTAATCACTCATTACAACCGCAACGCTCCAGCGCTATAACCGCACGTCACCGCCTCGAAAAAATCCCTTAGAAAAAATTGGTGGAAATCATCTTAAAAATGGAACGCAAAAATTAAGTTTAATTTATTTTTGTTGGCAAGGGGGGCGACTCGACACGACTCTCTAAGACCACGTAACTCCGAAGAATGACGATTTCATGAAACAGTTATTCTTTGGAGTTACGTGGTCTTAGAGAGTTGTGTTGATGACTTTAATGATTATAATTCTGTAAATACATATTTGTTACGGCCGCGAATCATATATTAATCAACGTACAACTTAATACTGACCAGCAAATTACAAAAAACAAAAAAAAAATTGAATTTCTTGGGCTACCCTGGCTGGCGCTTTCGCCTTAAGACGGCCCTGTCAATATCCCTACATTTTTGACAAGTTTTTTTGATACTGATTACCTCTGAGATGAAATTGAGAGTTGAATTTGAAGGTTTTTTAACCGACTTCAAAAAAGGAGGAGGTTCTCAATTCGGATGTTTATACAATATATTTTTTTAAGTACGTGAATTGACCTTCTTGGCCACGCGCCACAAGATCTTTGTACAGCAGACAGCAATAGTCGCGAGTTTGCGAAGCCCCACATCCGCGGTTATGTTGGCAACACTGCCTACTTCAATTTAAAAAGTTACTAGTTCAGTTACCCGGAGACGGATGTAAAGTTACTTAATCCGTTTATATAGCGGCCAAGTTGCCAAGTAATGAAGCTGGTATTGCATAAGAGTAAATAGGTACTTAGCGAAATAAAAGACGCTAACTATAAAGTTAGAGAAGTTTTTGATTACAATGGGGAAAGAAGTTTGGATGTTATTGAGGTCACGTTTTTGATAGTTTCTAATAGAAAAAAAAAAAAAAAAAAAACTAGCTGCGCCTCTCGGTTTTACCCGCATAAGTTTCGATCTCGTGGGAATATCGGGATAAAAAGTAGCCTATATGTTAATCCAGGATGTCAGCTACGTCCATACAAAATTTTATCAAACTTGGTCCAGCCGTTTGAGCGTGAAGAAGTAACAAACATATAAACACACACACTCACAAACTTTCGCCTTTATAATATTAGTGTGATAGTTTCAGTTACTGAAACTATTTTTCCAGGTAAGCCAGGAAAAGGTGGCCTTTTAAAAGGCCCGTCGTAAAATAGGGTCCATAATTTCATATGTATGTCCCACGTATGCGGTTTTTGGTCTTTTAAAAGGCCGCTGGATTAAAAGGGGGATGCGCTAAGGTAGTCCGCAAAAATTCAAATTTCCTTATGTTTCTGCAATGAGCAGGTCAGTGTCAGATTGTATATTGATTAAAATATGATTCGAGACCTTAACACATAAATGACTTAATAGAATTATAATCATTGAAATCATCAATAAATACAACCCTCTAAGTTCATAATCCCATTTATTGATATTTAATGAAATAGTCATTCAATAGGATTATAATCATAATGGGGATTGTCCAAAATTTCTAACCATTAGATTTTATTTTATTTTTTGAAAATTTAGAGTATTTTGAGAAACTAATTTGAATATTTTGATGATTGGCTCGATAGTTATTTAAAAAAAAATTATTGAATTATTTTAAGTTTTTAAGGTAGGTGACGTCATCTTTGGCATAAAGATTAAGTGCCGTTGCCTGACTAGTACATAAATAAAAATTTTAATCTGTCAACACAACGTCATCAATCCAAAGAGTACTGTCACATCTGTCAAAGTGTCAATAGGCCGAATAGACGTCTTAAATAATCGAATCCTATCTTAGCGTATTTATTTACAAAAGGTTTTTTTATGTGTAAGTGTCCTCCAAGGAATATACTACTCTCTATCGTCACTAGAACAATCGACGCGGCGACTTACAAATAGAATAATAACGCACGCGGCGACATTATTACTATTGTTGCTGCAAGTTGGAACAAAGCACTTCCTGTATTCCATAACTCTTCCAGTATATTAAATATTGTCGAGTGTTGAAATAATGTATGTAATGTAATATAAACAAGAAGGTTTATTATTTTTGACATATTTATAATAATTTGACATTTGACAGATTGTAGACAATCTTACTTTTTTTTCTGAGGTAACGATACAAAACTGTACGGCCAAAGCCGACGTAATTTAAAGGGCAAAGAAGGTCAATCGTATTTTATCAAAAATATCAATAAAATATGACTATTTTTCATAATTAATTAGTCCGTAATGATCAATAACGCTATTCCTCGAAATGGTTTTTCAATTACAACATTTAGAAAAATATGAACAATGCCCATTAGAGATAATATTGTAACTATTTACTAAATTTGGATGCTATTAAGTTTTTAGGACCTGAATTTCATATACAGGGTGTGGCGTAAATAGTGGTCCACCGTTAAGGATTTGATATACCAGACAATTTACTATAACATATTACAATGTTAACCATTTTTACCCAATGGTTCCAAAAATATATATTTTTTTGTTTTTTATTTATGAAATTTCTACCTTTTGTTACAAATTTGGTTGTAGTTTCAACAAAAACGATTTTATATTTTCATTTTGATTTCTGCTATTTACTGCTGAAATACTAGAGCTGTCGTGTAAAATTATGGTTTTTATGTAAATTTAGAGCTTTTGAAGAAAAAGTTAGTTCTACTCTGTTTTAACCATAATTTTTCACATAATCATGCAAATTCAAGAGGGATTTTTGTAAAAAAAAAAATACTACTAAAATGGTTAAAATTGTAATATGTTATAGTAAATTGTCTGGTATATCAAATCCTTAACGGTGGACCACTACTTACGCCACACCCTGTATATTATCTAAATGTTTTGCGTCATCATCTGCCTAGCCTTTACCGAACTATTTTTGTGTTCGGCTTCCAGTCTAAACAGTTACAGCTGAATACCAGTATTTTACGTGGAGCGACTGCCTATCTGACCTCCACAACCTAGTTACTGGGTAACATGATACTGTGGTCACCCATCCACGGACCAGCAGCAGTGAGCGACGCTTAACCTGATCGATCGACCCGTACGGCTGTTACTAGCCACGCGCCCCTCACATTTATGTTTAGCATAAATTTGTAATATTTAACTCATTCAAAAGGACCAGCCATTTTGAAAAATTACGACGACTTTAGAAACAGGTTTTTGATTTTTCGAACTGGAATTAGCAACACTTAATATAAATAAGATATTCAATAAAAATAGACCATAAAACATCCTTTTGGAAAAAAATAAATTAACATTCGACGGAATATTTAAATTTATTTAATGTTAACGACCGATGCTTGGAAAGACACGTCGCAATCAAGATGGCGGGCGTCGTGATTTGACGTAATAGATGTCACTGAAGAAAAGATTTATGTATGAACGCATTTAGGGCAGACGTATTACGTTTTATAACCGGCATTGTTATTTTAACACGTCTTATAGTGTCTTGAGGATAACGTATAATTGAGGATGGTTTAAGTATACGTTTCGTTTATTGGGTGTCAAGTCCGAAAATAGAAATGGAGGAGGTGGCTAAATAATAACAGCCAACGCCTGCAGCAGTTCGTGGATGGGTTTCGAGACCCCTCCGTGTCTCGGCAAGCCGTTGCTCCCGGCTGTCATTCGTAGATCTTTCAGTCGTTACGGGTAGTTAGAAGCCCAAAAGTCTGACAACCAGTTACTGGGATGTGGACGTCAGATAGGCAGGCGTTCCATGTAAAATACTGGTATTCAGCTGCATCCATTTAGACTGGAAGTCGACCCCAACATAGTTGGAAAAGGCACGGAATCAGTAGATCGATTGTTTATTGGGTTTTTGGTCCGAAAATAGAAAAGCTCGTGCCTTCTAAATATAAATTGTAAAATGTGTGGCCGTTAAGTGGTCTTTTAAAATCTTATAAAACCGCAAATAGGGAAGCAATACCAAGCTATTAATCCGTCACGGAATCACTTTCATTGAGTTGAATCCATGTAGATGTAACAAACAAAAGTTAAACCATTTTTTTGTGTGGTCTGGATGTTAAAATGTTGTGTTCGTCTCTTGTTTTTTTTTTACCAACTCGGTGTTGCGTCACACACTCACACTAACAGTTACAATGGCTATCATTTTGATTGACAGTTCAACAACATTCTTTTCACTTCAGTAGCTCAAACAAGTAGGTTTTGCTGCGTGAAATCAGTGAGCAAAATGCGATTTTGCTCACTGAGTGAGACAAAGTAACTTTTTAATTTTTTTTTTATTCTACTTTGGGTTAATCATACAATTCGAAACATTCACACTCTATCTCTTTCCCGCCATTAGAAAGAGAGAGAGACAAAGACCAGCCCTTTCGAAGTTCGGATTTTGAATTCGACCTCAAAGACAAACACGTTCGGAATTTCGTACTAACTAAAGAAATTTTGCAAAAAGAAAATTATGTCTTTTAATGTAATTTATTGAATTTTTAACTTATTGTTTTATTTAAAAGAAAATAAGTATTTACTGCAAATAAAACTGATATTTAAATTGTAAATATTTACTGCTAGTTTCAATAAATGTTAGGTACTTACGTAATATATTTTGAATAATAAAATATCATTGGTGCTATTTCCGAACACGCCTTAATTTAAATAAAAGAGCGGGAATAAAATTTCGTGACTGGCGTACAGAGTTGAATAAGTTAAAAAATATTAAAATAATCGTAAAATATGAGTGAAACTAGCGACGAGAACAGTATTTTAACACCGGAAGAGTTAAAACAACAAGTTATTAATGCAGAATTAAGTTTCCTACCTGAGAAGTCTCGCGAGAAATATCTGAAAGCATACCATGTCTTCAATGAATGGAGACTTACAAAGGGCGCAAGCAGTTTTTCGGAGACGGTGTTGCTATCTTATTTTTTAGATTTTATAGAATTGGTATCTACCTACAATGTTAATTATTTTGATTCACAATAAATAGTTATTTCAATCTATTCCTGTTTATTATTTTATCTCCTAAAGTGTTCTCGCTGCTGAAGTGAAAAGTTATGTGTGTTACACGAGAGCAAAGTTTTTTTGCATCTCGTGCCTTTGAATCCCTCGCCACACTCAGGATTCAACTTTAGAATCACTCGCTACGCTCGTGATTCAATCGTTGAATCCTTCGCTTGCTCGGGATTCAAAATCAGCACTCGCAGCAAAAAACTACTTTGCTCTCTTGTTGCACAAATAACTATTGCGTCATTTACGTCTTTGAGCAGAATTTTCGAACATACGAAGCAAAGGATTAGCATACGAAAGATGGGTTGGCGATTAAGTCAGTAAGGAGTTAAGTCTTGAAAAGAAGTAGGGTTTTCTTTCAGCAAAAAATCTCAAAAGACTGGGTTTGTTGTCAAAACTGCCCAATGCCAAATAAAATACGTTACAAGGCAAAGGTACTGCGTTCAGAAATCCTAATACAGAAAGCCCAGTATAAAACCTCCTTTTACAGAAGCTGTGCATGATTTGACGCAAATATGGTCATGTTCTTGACATAAAAGGACTGAATTCTCGAGACGTTTCTATCTGTTGATCTGCGTTATGCTAACATAATTTGACAATGGAACTCGTGCGCGTGTTTAGATAAAAAACAGATTATAATGTGTAAGATGGCGCCTGACAAAGGGGTTCGAACATTTTTCTATGGAAGCTGACGCCGCCATTCATTTTTGTTTTTCAATGTTTTGCGCGAACCATGGAAGTTGTTTAAGTAATATGTATATATGAATATATGGGTAGGGGGCACATGCACAAACAAAAAATGTCCAGTAGTATGGTACGTTTCCGATATTATAATAAAAACAATATCTTGATAGATTTTTTCACTCCACATTAGGTATGCTACACGTTTGTGTCACAAAATACAGAGAGTACAGAAGGCAATCACATGTATGTACTTCACTACTTTTCATAACTACGCTCGGCGATCGCGCTAGGGTTGTCAACTTTGGCTTATGCACAAAAAAACTATCGTGGTTAGTGGCACTCGTATCTAGTTGTTCGATTAATTGTTGAGCATATTCTACAATATTAAAACAAAACAATAAACATAGTATTACAATACAAAAAGTTAACAAAACAAAAACATAAAATTTAACATTTTGTCAATTTTCACTATCGAAAATATCCCAAATAACTTCAAAACGGATTAGGTACCTTATTTACACAATTTATTTTGCCCTATCCGTTTTAGACCTAAACCTATCAAATGACACTAAAAACAACACAATATCTACACAAACAAAAAATCATGTTTTCAACTTACGTAATAGTTGGTGGCGTGAATGTATCCTTACAAAAAAGTTAAGTACTTCGTTTATACCGATTCAAAATAGGAAACTATTAAATAAATCAAGCTTAGAGAGCCTTTTTTGTTACTCCATTTTTGCACTTTACAGACGCCGTGTCTCAAGCGGATGGCACTCGCGCTCGCACTAGTCCCAAGCGGTCCGAGATATCGTGTCCGTGAGCGGTGTCAATGTGTGTGTTGCTCGTGCGCACTTTGTATGTAGATTGCCTTCTGTACTCTCTGTATTTTGTGGTTGTTTAGCATACCTAATATGTACGCCCACGAGTACGTTTTACGATATAGCAATGTCAATATATTTTCTTGATATCATTGGAGTTCCCCTCTAGCTAAATTCTCAGATCTTGGCAGTACTTACATATAAATGGATGTTAGTAGTTTGCAATTTATAGTACGGTTACTTAATTATATATTTATATAGCATACTGAATTATGTACAGACGCCAGCACATCAAGCTACTACTACACTCTGTTAAATTTCTTTAATAGATTTTCAACTTTATCGCTTAAGAATAAGGTTCAAAGTTGACTGGGAAAATTTGACAGTATAGCATAATCTGCCTATAATGCTCCCACTGCTGGGACATAGGCCTCCTCTTGGCACAGTGCGTGTGCGGGTTGGTACATGTCTAAACTGGCCATTTATTTTTTTACTCAAAACGGGCCATGGGTTTATAAACGACAGTTAGCAGGCTACATGAAAATGAACACGCCTTTTTAATTTTCTTTATCTAGAACAAGTGTAACTTAATACAATTAGTGTTCTTCACTAAACTATAATTCAGATTAATTACGATTATTTTTATTCTAATAAATAGCCATTCAGAGTGAAAATTGAAAAAAAAAATAGTCAACAGTTTCATTACAATTAGGAATCTTTTAAATAAATTCGAACAAATTGTGAAAAATAAAAATCAAAGCTTTATTTCGGGACAAAGGGGCAGGTGACTGAGAAAAGGGAAAATCCCGCTCAAAACGGGACGTATGGTCAGTTTATACATGTCTTATAATTTTTTTGTTTTCCTTCACCGTTTTGAGAAACAGGGAGCCGCTTGTCAGCGGGATTGTCCGAAAGGGTTACCGCTGGCCCGGAACATAAAGGGCTAAGGAAGGAACACGGGTGGGTTTTAGTCAGTAAGAGTCTGACACTCCCTTCCGCTCCACCCAGAGCGGGAGGGGTCATTTGATGATTTCCCATCCCGAAAAAAAAAAAAAAAGGAAGCCGCTTGGTGAGATTTAATTTAAAAAATTTTGTTACCAACTGAATTCAAATAAATTACATGGAATAGTGAACATTTTCTCTTTTCTGAGTTAAAAGCAGTAAATATATTGTTTATTTCAGTAAAACCAATATGTGATTGACATATAAAAAAGAGTCTTAAGGCTCCTTCAAACAGGCGCGACACGACACGCGACACAATGGCACCGCAAGTCGCGCAACGAGCGGTGCCTTTGTGTCGCGCGTGAATTTATCGCGTGTCGCGCCTGTTTGTAGGAGCCTTTACTCAGTACGGTCGCGTAGGATGGTGATATCAAACTGGACATGCTATGTGCGTCGTGCGCTGACGCAGGACACCTATTTATAGCCATACTCAGCCAGTCTGATAGGTATTGAGCTACATACTGAGCTGAATTGAGACTTGTTTAATTAATAATTGCCATGGATAGGTAGATACGCACGGCTACACATTAAGCTATTCATAACCAGTATAAGCTGACTTCTGTTTGTACGGAAAACCCTGTACAATGGGAGGTCAGATGAAACTGGAATTAATGTATAGCTTGATGTGGAGCCGTGCGTGTGAGTACCTACTTAAACTCATCCCGATTCCGAATGAAAAGGTTAAGTACTTACTAATTCCATGCTTAGATCATCTAACGTATTCACTGACCTGTATTATACAAGCGTACCTGTATGATAGAGGTCAGTGATAGTATTTTATAGTTTGTAACTACTTCACTTCGGAAGCGAGGAGCTTAAGTACATACTAATTCCATGCTTAGAACATCTATAGTTTGTACTCACTTGTTATACAAGTACGCTTGTATGAGAAAGGTCAGTGTTTGTACTACTTCACTTCGGAAGCGAGGAGCTTAAGTACATGCTAATTCCAAGCTTGGAACATAAAAGTAACTGCACACAATTCGAAAGTGGAACTCATTTGTTTTTTTTTTTAAGTAAATCATGGCGGATTCAAAACGAGACTCTTTCAAAGTGATATTTGAAGACAGAATGGCAAAATCTTTTCGTTCATCCTTCTCAAACGCGATTTGCCTCCCTCTTCTTTGAGGCCTTTGCCCTCCAGTCTGCCAAAATACTGAACTTAAAGAAACAAGAGAAGAAGCCTCAATAATATTTACATTGTGGTCCCATAAAAAAGCACGCACAAGTATTTACTTTTTAAATCCGCATCCAAGGCTGTAATGAAAGTTGAAGCTTGACATACAGCTATCCTTTTCACGCGTCATAGTGTGGAATGAGATGGAGTAGTAGTTTGTATGCAACTATAGTTGGCAATGCCATTTAAGTAGTCGATTTATTCAACTTGTCTGGGCCATAAAATCTAGATGTAGATTGTAATGTCCAGATACAAAAACAACCTTTTGCGCGTCTTAAACAAAAGTATTCACATTTAAAAAAACAACCGACTTCAAAAAAAACACTACTAAGTGAAAAATATCTTTATATTCGGAAGTCAGTGTGTTTGGTTTTGTATTTACCTTTTTTGCCACTTTTTATACGCAAAAACGATATACGCTTATTTAGTAAAGCTAACTTAAAACTTACCCAAGCAATTTAACAAAATTTATATGGGACCTCATTACAATACAACCTTCCTCTAACAAATGAACAACACGTAAAAAAAAACCCGCTGAAACCATAACCTTCTACTTATTTAGAAGTTGCTTAAAAATGGAGCGAAATCGTTCTCTCCCACAGAGCAAGGGAAGAACCTAATCCAAAGGGTCAAATTAAATTAGCTAGTGAAACTGTAGACGTAGTGGGTGTCGATATCTAAATAATTATGATAAAATATTATCATAATTATTTAGATATCTTTTTTTTTATTTAGATATATTTGATATCTTTTTTGGACCACTAGTTTTATTATGTACTTGAAAAGTTTAAGTTGAGAAAATCTGTTTTGTTTTGATTTATCGTGTTTATATGTATATCGGGACCCATCACGTATACACATAATTATGAAGCTTACAAAAAAAAAAAACACTGGCACTCCGGTAGTGCCGACAGAAGTGAAAACTTGAACAATTACGAGTGTATTTTGTGAATCGTCTTATAAACAAAACACGCGTGTTAAGGTGTGTTCCTTATTTTATAGGGTTTTTTGCAAATCAGGTATGATGACCAAAGTGACTGGTTTATTCTTCTCGTGAAAGGAATTTATTCAGATTTGCTCGTCGTCAGTTATATATCCGTGGTTCAGCGCCATCTCGTCGTTGTTGGATGAACTACGTAGTTAGTACGCGAGGCCTACGTAGTTAGTACGCGAGGCCCTCGTAGTTCTTCCCGATGTGCATAGATGGCGCTGTCCTCAACAACGCGCGTCTTAAGTTTTACGTCTGACGTTAGTACGCGAGGCCCTCGTAGTTCTTCCCGATGTGCATAGATGGCGCTGTCCTCAACAACGCGCGTCTTACGTTTTACGTCTGACGTTTTACGTCTTACGAATTTTCGATCAGGGTCACGTGACCTGACGCGAATTTAGAAGTTTTTACCCATTCCAAAAAAAGTACACAGCGCCGCTAAAGAAGTTTTCACTTCAAAAAAACGATTTTTTAAGTCTAATATAGTTCAAGCGACTACACTACACCAAGCGCGGTCGATGACACCACAAAAAGAAATATCATAATTATTAGGTCATTTATTTTATAGTTTACCCTGCGGAGTTTCGCTAGCTAATTTAATTTCACCCTGTATTAATCCTTCTCTGTATTGAGAAGAGAATTTTGCACTACTTACACTAAAACAATTAAAACCTCATTAAAATGATAATAAAACAAACCAGCCAGCACTATTACGCATTTACGAATTCCTTCCTCGTTTGGACACCATGATTTCATTTACGAAGTATGAGCGGGAAAAAAAACAATTGAAGTCATGCATGTTTATTTATTATCAACAATTTGCAACACTCTGCATGAACACGCGTAGTTTGCGTGCTATCAAGTTATAAGGCTGGTTGCACATTGGCTACTTTTGCGTTTTTTTTTTATTGTAAATGGGTTTGCTCTTGACTTTAATCTAGGTCAGAGATGACTCAGATAAAGTCTACGATGGAGTGAGCTTACCCAGAAGAAGCCTGTTCACTCTTACTTTGAAGAGATTCGGGTTGTATTCACTCGGAAACACAAACGCAGGTAGAGAGTTCCACTCTTTTGCTGTGCGCATTATAAAGGACATTTGAAAACGCTTAGTGCGAATTGGTGGAATAGCAACTAGGCAGGGATGGTAACTTGCAGTGCGTGTGGAATGAGGTCGTGGAGTTCTTGGGCACACTCACCGAAGTGATGGCGATGAGCCAAGCTGTGAAGCTTGGCATCGTTTTACGTCGCCAATGAGCCTCTTAGCTCTGCGTTCCACCGAGTCAAGCGCGGCAAGTTGGTATTTCGCTGAGCCATCCCAAAGGTGGCTGCAATACTCCATGCAGGATCGGACTTGTGCTTTGTAAAGGGTTAGCGTCAATAAACTACAAATTATATATTATCATCTGCCTAGCCTTTTCCCAACTATTTTGGTGTCGGCCTCCGAAAGTCTGACAACCAAGGAACATCGTGTTACCCAGTAACTGGGTTGTGGAGGTGAGATAGGCAGTCGCTACATCTAAATGAATATTATAAGGACAAAAGATTTCATTTTTTGTATGTTTGTTTATTACGCGCCACACTATGTAGGTACCATTTTGTTGAAACTCAGATGTGCCTTCTCGACATCCGTGTGTCACTAACGGGATGCAGCAGAATACCAGCGTCAGGTATTGTACCTGGCATATGCTGAGCTGGACTCCCATTTGGTGCAACCATGAGACACACACCGCCCAGGGGGCTTACTCTCCAAACTAATTTTAATTCCAATGAGATGCCAATATGATTCCAATGTTAATTTTACAGTCACGTGATTCAGTACTCTTGAAAACAATATTGTCAAGAATTACGGGCGAAGGAAGGAACACGGGTGGGTTTTAGTCAGTAAGAGTCTGACACTCCCTTCCGCTCCACCCAGAGCGGGAGGAGTCATTTGATGATTTCCCATCCTGAAAAAAAAAAAAGCCCGAACCCAATTCCACTTAGTTCTCCAAAATGGACACCCAATCTAAAAATCATGTGGCGCTAGCATCGAACTCAAGAGTACGAAACGTCACAATTCCAATGTCGATCTATCGGAATTAAATTGAAAAGTAAGCACCCAGTAGTGATCGACCGTTATAGACGTTACTGACGACTGATGAAAGAGAGAAATCAGTGTGTTAACTATTCATCTGATATAATACGTTTATTAGTAAGGAGGATACTCAATATTGCCAATATGGTTGTCAATGTGTGGCCAGCCTAATACCGGTTTTCGCAAAGGAAACTGGGTTGCATGTGCGTCATATAATCAAGATTATATATCTAGGAGGCTGGGCGGGTTTCAAAGTCGACGTTTTCTCCCTTTTGACGTGGCTTGATAGATTGTTTCCTATTTAAGGCTCGTGCACACAGGCGCGACGCGACACGCGACACAAAGGCACCGCAAGTCGCGCAACGTGCGGTGCCTTTGTGTCGCGTGTCGCGTCGCGCCTGTGTGTACGAGCCTTTAGTTGACGAGTTATTCCCATATAGAAACTGGCTGCAATTACGTGGCCACATCTGCTAAGTACTTGTATCCCTAAGTAGCTGTGACCCGCGGCTTTACCCGCCGTTTAATCCTACAAATATTATAGATATGAAAGTTTATGAAGATGTGGATGTTTGTAACTCAATCACGCGTAAACCGTTGAACAGATATGAATGAAAATTGGCACATAGATAGACCATTTCCTGGATTAACACATAAGATACTTTTTATCCCGATATTCAGACGGGATCGAAACTTACGCGGGTAAAACCGCGGGGCGCTGCTAGTCTATACTTAATATTATAAAGCTGAAGAGTTTGTTTGTTTGGTTGAACGCGCTAATCTCTGGAACTACCAGTCGGATTTGAAAAATTCTTCTTGCATTTGATAGCCCAATTCTTGAGGAAGGCTATAGGCTAACATCACGCTATGCCCATTAGGAGCTGAGCAAAAAGGAAAAAAAGTCAGAAAGAACGCTAAGCAACAACGAAGTAATAGCGCGGGCAGGCGATGCGATGCGACGGGGTGGGTCGGAGTGACAAGAAATTTCACGCGGACGAAGTCGCGGGCAGAAGCTAGTCTAATAATAAAGCTGATGAGTTTGTTTGTTTGAACGCGCTTATCTCTGAAACTGCCAGTCGGATATGAAAAAATATTTTTGCATTTCATAGACCAATTCTTGAGGAAGGCTACAGGCGATTCAACATCACGCTAGGACCCTTAGGAGCTGAGCAAAAAGAAAAAAGTAAAAAATGACTATGGCTAGTTTCATTGGTTTTACTGTACTAACATTCTATGGATTTAAAAGTCTGATTTTTTTTATTATTATTATATGTTCTGTCCCACGGCCAGGCAAAGGCTTTCCCTTTTTTTCTAAAAAGTTTTTTTTGTAATGTTTTGTAACGTTTTTTGTAATGTAAAAATAATAACGACACCTCTCAAGCTAAAATTCATCGAGCCATTCAGGCTGCCGAGCGTGCCAAACAATTATACATACATACATACTCTCGAAAAACATAACCCTCCTGGCGCAGTCGGGTAAAAACAAAGTTATTGCGCGATAGTTGTAATAGGATTTATGCTCTTGACAGGGTGGCTGGTAGCAGCTGGATGAGATTCGAGGATCTATCTAAAAGGCTGGCAGATGGAGAGGCCAATTTCCAGCAGTGGACTGCTGTAAGCCGATTTAATTTATTTATTTTAACACTAGCTGACACGGCGAATATCGTACCGCCACAGATTATTTTTGTTATTTTTACGCATGTTTTAATAATTATTCTGCTAGACAGACGGACGGACGGACGGAATCTTAAAAACAGTTTAATGAACTCGGCTTTTGTTTTACATTAGTGTAGATCTTTCGATATTATATTTTTTAGGTCAAAGCAATTAAGAATCGTTTATCGTATTTACAAATTAAACGTCAAATACTTCTAGATTTGTATAATAATTATATTATTTATTAACTCCGAGTACGTCGCAATATCTTCTCGTCCCACATACAATGCGTGCCACGAAAGATGAGACTTGACCCCGCCTCCCCCGCTCTTTCCGCCGCCCCTATGACGTCCGGTCCCGTCCCGCACTCAGACCTCATACCGCTAAAGATACCTAAAATCGTGTTCTGCGCATGTCAGACCACGTGGTGTGTCAAGTCTCTTCTTTCGTGGCACGCATTGTAGCAATGGGTTTCATTTGACAGTTACACAACATACATTGCGTTATTTACGTCGTTCAGCAATCACATTTTTCAAACTTATGAAGCAATGGATTTGCAATATCCTTCAAAATCCTTCAGATTCTGATTGATAGTGTGTTACGCTATTAGAATGCTGGGTAAGGATATTTGCTAGCCTATGCTGTCCCACTGCTGAGAAAAGACCTCCTTTAAATCCTTCCAAGAACTCTTTTCCCGCGCCACCTCGAACAAACGGAGATTTTTGCCCAGCGGTCATCGTGCATACGGCTGATGTGACCCACCCAATCCCATTTGAGCCTGGCAGCCTTCTTTCCTACATCCAGTATGCCTGCCTATGTATGGATACCACTTTGTAGATCTGCGACGTACAATGCGTGCCACGAAAGATGAGACTTGACACACCACGTGGTTTGACTTGCGCAGAACACGATTTTAGGTATCTTTAGCGGTATGAGGTCTGAGTGCGGGACGGGACCGGACGTCATAGGGGCGGCGGAAAGAGCGGGGGAGGCGGGGTCAAGTCTCATCTTTCGTGGCACGCATTGTACATTGCGTTATTTACGTCGTTTAGCAATCACATTTTTTGAACTTATGAAGCAATGGATTATCAATATCCTTCAGTGATTCTGATTGAGATGCATTAGTGTCACGCAATTAGGGTGCATGTTGCCAGTGATGACCTATGGCACTGGAACGTGGTCGTGCATAATGGGCCTTAACGCTCCTGCAAACAGACGCGACGCGCGACGCGAATTGCACGCGATACAAAGGCACCGCTCGTTGCGCGACTTGCGGTGCCTTTGTGTCGCGTCTGTTTGAAGGAGCCTTTAATAGAATCTTATTAGAAAGTCACTCAATGAAGAGGGTTTTAGCATGGAGTTTCGCTACGTGATCGAATTAGAAATCAAGAAATCCACAGGAGAACAAAGGTAACATACATAGCCTGAAGAATTGACAAACTTAAGTGGCGGTATGCAGGGCACATTGCTCGCAGAACAGATGGCCGATGGGGCCGAAAGGTTCTGGAGTGGCGACCGCGTACCGGAAGACGTAGCGTTCATGATGATGATATTGTGAAGGCCGCAGATAGCAGTTGGATGCGAGAAGCACAGAACCGGTGGAAGTGGAGGTGCTTGGGGGAGGCCTAAGTCCAGCAGTGGACGTATTCCGACTGAAATGAAATGGTTTACTTTAAAAACAAATGAATTAAAAATAAATGAGTTTGCTTTCAAACTGTGTGCGCTCACCAGAGTATGGTTCCAAGTGAACGCAACGGAACGGCACAAAGAGTAGAAAACAAAATGCGAGTTTTGTAGAAAACAAAGTGAAAATGGACTACTTAAGTCACAGAGAAGCGTGACTTAAGAGCGGGTTTAAGTCACACAATGCTATAAATAAATACAGGGAACTAGCAGTGCCCCACGGTTTCACCCGCATAAGTGTTTTGAATATAAAAACTACTCTATGTCCTTTTCCGGGACTCAAACTATCTCTATACCATCTAAATCGGTTCAGCGGTTTAAGCGTGTGAAGAGGTAACAGACAGACACACTTCCGCATTTCCGCATGACCGTTTCAGCGAGAGAGAAAAAACCTGTCTAATGGGCAGGATTATCAATTTATCACACATTACACACGCACATTAAGGCTCCTACAAACAGGCGCGACACGCGATAAAATCGCGCGCGACACAAAGGTCGCGCAACGAGCGGTGCCTTTGTGTCGCGCGCGATTATATCGCGTGTCGCGCCTGTTTGTAGGAGCCTTTACGCGATTTTTGGCAACCTTAGGAGAAAAAAAACCAAACGACCTAGTATTCCCACTGCTGGGACACAGACCTCCTCTCAGTGAGAGGGAGTGGTCTGTTATAATCCACCACGCGGGCCCAGTGCGGGTTGGTAGATGTCAGAATTGTCACATGTCTTCGAATTTTCCTTCACCTTTATTATGTGCAAGTTTAGTATTCCCCGGCGAACCCGGCGATAAATATTGCACATCGACCTTTGGAAAGAGACAATCGGCTAATTTCGGCTTCGTAGAGCGTTATCTCTGTCGCACGTAACACAAACAGTCCGGTATCTATTAGGAGCTGTTAAAACAATTATAATTTGCTTCTTTTGATAATTATTATTTTTATTCTTTGTATAAAATCGATAGGATCGAATAGGTCGATGTGCAATATTTATCGCCTGGTACTGTATTATGCACATAAACCTTCAGAATAAATTCTCTAAATGAAGCTAAAATCTGCATCAAAATCCGTTGCGTAGTTTAGAAGAACGCGGTCACACACAGATACGAAAAGACGACTATAGTTTATAATATGACTGTATGTAATACAGGGTCAATTTAAATTAGCGAGCGAAACTCCTAGGACGAGATGAGTATCCATATCTAAACACGATATAACAAAAAAGAAGTTAGTTCGATGACTCTTTTTGTAGGGTCATCGACCGCAGTTAGTGTAGTCACTTGAAACATCAGTTTTTTTTTTTTGTGTGCACTTCACAGAAGTTATATCTAGAAACGATAACACAAAAGAAAACAGATTTTCTCTACTCATACTTCAAGAAACAACACTCCCAGTGGTCGTGACTCCTTTTTTATTTTTTTTCACGATGGGAAGTCATCAAATGACCCCTCCCGCTCTGGGTGGAGCGGAAGGAGTGTCAGACTCTTACTGACTAAAACCCACCCGTGTTCTTTCCTTAGCCCTTTATGTTCCGGGCCAGCGGTAACCCTTTCGGACAATCCCGCTGACCCGGCAGGCTTCGGCCCTCACGGGCCCCTTCGGTTGATGCTGACATCTCTTTGAGGCGCGCATGGAACACATACGCGCCGTCCAGCACGGGCCTGGTCCTGATCGGACGGTGAGCTACCCATTACTCTCCGCCCGCAGGCCCGCGCTTACTGTGACCAGGAGTCGTCGCGCGGCTCCCGACGCCCGGAGCGTCTCCCGCGGCGGCTGGGACGGGAGGCTCTCTCCCTCAGCCGTCCCGCCGCCTCCTTCGCTAGCATGACTGCTTCGCAGAAGGAGGAATGCTTCCCACTCCCTCTCGCCCCGGACCACGGCTTGAACCAGGGCCGGACGCGAGAGGTCGCCGCCGCTGCCGATCGCCTCTACGAGGACGCGGCGGTGCTCCGCCCAAGCGGGGCAGACCTCCACCACAAGAGCGGGTTGGACTCACGCACCTAGGGTTCCGTACCATCTTGTTTTTAAATTTTCATCGGCGAGGCCTATATTCGTTAGAGAATTTTAACACTGCGCACTGCGGTGTAGAATATTGCAGTTTTAGGTCAGTGCCATCTCTTGACAGATAGTGGAACTAGTGTAACTTTTGTTGATGATTTCTGAAAAAGTGTGCTATTTAGAGACATCGTTTTACTTTTCCTGCAATCTTTACATGAACTTCTATCACATAGAATTATTTCAGATTTTTTCTTTGCAAACTTCGGAGATAAGGGGAACGGTATTTTTTTTTCAATGTTTTTTATCAAAAGTCGAAAACTATACGGCCTAAAAAAAAGAAAAAATGTTTGAGAATGTGCAAACTGCACTCTTTCATATTATACTCCACATGCCCTAGTAGCCCCACTTCGAATTTTTCAGAACCCCTTTCAGTCCCTGCGCAAAAAAATATCTTTCTTATTTGCAAAACAGTTGGGCAAACGTCATCTAAAACTATTCCAAATTTCAAATTGATAGCATTAGTAGTTCTTGAGATATCCACTTGTGACAGACAGACATACAGACACACACAGACAGACTGAATCTCACCATAAGAGTTCAGTTTTACCATTTTGGTACGGAACCCTAAAAACATCAAACATTTTACATTTTTATTTTATCGTATTTAGATATCCGATACCTATCACGTTTGCAGTTTCGCTAGGTAATTTAATTTGACCCTGTAGATTGAATTACAAGAGGCAGCGTTCATATCAGCCGGTCAAAGAACTCCATGAAAGAAACAACATTCAAGATGGAGGCGAGAAAATTGACAGAACGAGAACACTTGTAAAAAAAACGTCACGAGTTGCACTATGATTCGGTTTATCTACCAACGGTTGTGTAGACGACGAATGTGATAAAATGTTGAAAACCTACAGCCGAATGGTTTTGAAGCTGGGATCTGGGGGCCTGATATGGCCACTTTGGGAGATTCATAAAATGGTAACATTATGAATCATAATATGGCGAACACAGTCCTAGTTTTTCTTTTTTTTTAGCTGCACTACGTAGGTACAATCAAAGAGATTGGATTGATTGGTATTTTAGCACAGACAAAAAAAAATAACTGAAAAATCCTTCACCATTATGATTCATAATGGTATCCTTTTATGATTCTGCCAAAGTGGCATTTTTAGGCCCCTTGATCCTAGGTTCCAGAACTGGAAGACGAGATGTCGGTCGTCCGGCGGCGGGATGGGCGGACAACATTGTTGCCATTGCGGGTATAATCAGGCGGTCAATTCTGTTAAAATCTCACCGTGAAAACTTAGGTGAAGTGAGTTTGTTATTGCTAGGAATTGTAACTATTGACAGCTCACTCCACGCTCACTTCACCTAAGTTTTCACGGTAAGATTTTTACAGAATCGCACCGCTGGATGAGGAAAGCACAGGAGCGTGGATATTGGCACAAGAAAATATAGCTTTACTATCTTCACGCTGCAGGGTGACTAGCTTGCTAGCTTACTAGTACAATCTTGGTATCCTACCATAAAAAAACTAGTTTCGACCAGCCCGGGCATTACAGCTGGTCGATTCTGTAAAAATCTCACCGTGAAAGCTTAGGTGAAGTGAGTTTGTTTTTGCTAGGAATTGACACTATTAACAGCTCACTCCACGCTCACTTCACCTAAGTTTTCACGGTGAGATGGTTACAGAATCGCACTGCAGATAGTTTTGGCAGGGTCTCTATTTTTTTAAAAGATCCTATTAAAACTGTAATTCGTTCCACTTGGAGGAGACAAACATACCTAATTATCAATCGCTCTGTTTAGACTTTATTCAACTAAGTTGGAATCTGCTTCCAGTGTATCAGCTACGATGTTCGTTTGAGTTTCAATCGTCAGCTCTCGTCAAAATCTATCGATTTTATACAAGACATTAGTGTAAAATAGTGACAGTGAATATAATTTGTTAAAATAAACAAAAAATAATATCAAAAATGTCGGCCTATACGCGTCAAAAAGCCAAATCGAAAAACAATTCGTATACGGTTGGAAAGGGCTTTGCAAGAGCAATCGAATGGTACCAGTAAAACACCATATAACCGTGTCCAGCAGTGCCGGGAGCGTAAAAGAATGAATGCGGCTGAACGGATCAACGACGGTGGCCAGTACATCTGCAGCTGGTACGGTTAAAATTATGCAAATGAATGATGAAATCACTTCTATATCGACACTGGATCAATCTCGTTACGTAAACGTATTCACGTACAGACGCCAGCACATCAAGCTACCCGAAACTAAAATTTTCCCAATCAACTTTGAACCTTATGCTTTAGCGATAAAGTTGAAAATCTATTAAAGAAATTTGACAGATTGTAGTAGCTTGATGTGCTGGTGTCTGTACAACACACGGCCTGTCCATGACACAGCCACAGTCAATTTTTTTCATTCAATTTAAAGCAAGGAATTAAAAGCTTTTTATTACCATCTTGTCAAAAAAGTGAATCAAGTATTACAATACAACAAAGAATGTAATCAGAAACGTAGCTCAAAAGCCCGATTAACCCTAATTACGTCGAACATTTTTATTTTATCTTTTAAAATAAAAATGGTCGCAACTATTTTTTACTAATTAAAAGCTAAATAAAGACTTAACTATTAAAGAAAAAATTTGGAGACAAAATACGCTTTGATTTGTAAAGATTTTGCGTTGTCATAGTCAAACGCGTCACCGTTGACCGCTGCTGGCGAATTTGCGGAATCACCCGACAACGACAACAATCAACCTTTCAAATTCAATTAAAATATTTTATTTCACATTAGCCAGGATTAGCCTACATACCTATAAATCGAGGAGAGCGACAAGAAACTACACGGTCACTCTTTTATAAATTGGCTTTAACAATATTTCCAAATAGTGTTAAGGCTACGCCGACCGCCAAGAAGATCGTCAGGGATTTATTAATAAATGTTGCTCAAAGTTAAGGTTACGCCGACCGCCTAGTGGCGCCCTCATCGCTTGTTTGGTTATTACTTTTATTTTAGAATGAAAATGCAGAAAATGAGCACGACACTTTTCCATAAGAGATTGGTGGTAGAAATCTAACTTAGAAATATTAATGATTCTAATGATTATAATTCTCTAAATATGTACCTGCTATTGTCGCGAATCATATTTTGATCAATATACAACCTGACACTGACCTGCAAATTGCAAAAAACGTAAGAAAAATTGAATTTCGCGGTCTCAACTAACCATTCACCTTAATAGGTATTGTAGGAGTTTCTTAGTAACAGCGCGGAGTTTGGAAGTCGGCGGTGTGATACCCCCGTGCCTCGGAAAGCACGTTAAGCCGTTGGTCCTGCGCCTGATCTCTCTCCGGTCGTGTCGGATTGCCGTCACATCGGACTATGAGAGAGTGAGGGAAGAGGGAGTGCACCTGTGTCAACGCCCACACGCCTGCACTATAATATCTCCCGCGCCGAAGGTGGTTAGTCTCCGCTGAGATTGGTCGCCCTGACCGAAATTCGGTCTGCAGGACTTTATTTATTTAATAGGTGTGGCAGAGTAGACCTGTCAAGAAGAACCACTCAGCAAAATAGAAAATGGCCAAGAAAAGTACAGTCTACAACGTTCTCAACTTCTCACATTCGCAAGATAGAGGACAGCTACCGGTATCGATATTCTGTAAAGTTCACTTGGAACTATTGCCAACCGGGATTGTCCAAAAGGGTTACCGCTGGCTCGGAACATAAAGGGCTAAGGAAGGAACACGGGTGGGTTTTAGTCAGTAAGAGTCTGACACTCCCTTCCGCTCCACCCAGAGCGGGAGGGGTCATTTGATGATTTCCCAACCTGAAAAAAAAACGCTGAGGCTCTGTCTCACTCTCACATATTATGTGATAGCATTATGCTGAGCGATGGACGTTTTCCGTGGATGTGATGCATATTTTCCCCCAACTTGTTAATTTATTTTGTGTTTGTGTTCTTTCTTTAATTTTCATTGCAATCCAACAAAGTTCACCGCAATGCAGAGCATCCAGCATAGTTTTAGGATGTGCGGGATCCCGCAAAAGCTTGCGGATAACGTATTTTTGCGAGCCTACTTCAAACTAGTGTGCACATTAGAAAATTTTACAGGATAACGATAAAGTAAGCCAAAAATTTATGGCATGTGTCTTATGCGGGTAGTTACAAAACATATCTTCAAGCCCCTATGTTGGTATGGATACCTGTACATCAGAGTCTAGAGTAGATTGGTAAATTAGAACTCTCTTATCATCATCTGCCTAGCCTTTTCCCAACTATGTTGGGGTCGGCTTCCAGTCTAAACGGATGCAGCTGGGCACCAGGATTTTACATGGAGCGACTGCCTATCTGACCTCCACAACCCAGTCACTGGGTGGGTAATAAGACACCCCTTGGCTTGCCAAGACTGTATGTCAGACTTTCGGGCTTCTGACGACCCGTAACGACCGTCAAAGATCCATAAATGACACGGAGGTGTCTCGGTACTCGGTATGTAAAGGTGGTCATCTATACGTTAACGGCCGCGGCAAGCGAAGCTTAACCTGATCGATGGACCCATGCGGCTGTTATAACTTAAACACGAGCCCCGTTTGTCCACACAAACTTAACGTATAACAAAAACTGACCAATCACGACAAATGACGATAACCAGATTAAACTTCACCCAAATTGCGTAACACACTATGTATACTAATATTATAAAGCTGAAGAGTTTGTTTGTTTGTTTGGTTGAACGCGCTAATCTCTGGAACTACCAGTCGGATTTGAAAAATTCTTTTTGCATTTGACAGCCCAATTCTTGAGGAAGGCTATAGGCTATCTAACATCACGCTATGACCTTTAGGAGCCGAGCAAAAAGAAAAAAAGTCAGAAAGAAAGCTAAGCAAAAAAACGAAGTAATAGCGCGGGCAGGCGATGCGATGCGACGGGGTGGGTCGGAGTAACAAGAAATTTCACGCGGACGAAGTCGCGGGCAGAAGCTAGTCCCTCATATTCCGAGTCATTTTGAATGATATTGCTGAGCTATTGCTTCATAATTGTGTTTGAAAAATGTGTCTGCTCAACAATGTAAATAACGCAATTAATGTTGTTGAATTTTCAAAATAGAAGCCATTTCTACTGTTAGTCTGTTACGCAATTACCCCGCTGATACCTTCTATGCTCCATCAACTAGATAATAGGATAAAAGACCAAGGACAAAGAGATAAAATTGTGATACTATATCTTGCGAAATAGATTAAGTAATTGGTTTGGTTGAGTGTGCAAAAAGATAAGCCTGTAGCGGTAACGCGAACTATGCATCATACTGTAGTCACACAAAATCCTGCATCTCGCAAGCAGAGTTTACCACGCAATTAGCATATATACAACGGCCCGACATGATTCATTGGGCAGTTGCCCGCCAGACACAACACCCGTCTGGTCGGAAGATCCTCCCTTTTCTATGAAGTATGAGTGAACTTCACACCCTCATACCTAAGCCGAATCTGAGGATTGAATAATGATTTGACAAAAGTTAAGTAACTGGGTTGAGGAGGTCATAATGCAGTCGCTCCATGTAAAATTCTGGTACCTATACATCTGCATCCAGGAAGATTGGAAACCGACGTCAACATAGATGAAAAAAGGCTTTCCTGAAAATTCGTCCGTGTGAAATTGTTTGTTCCCTCGACGCATCGCATATCGTATCGCCTGCGCGCGCTATTACTTCGTTTTCGCTAAACATTATTTCTTTCTTTTTGCTCGTCTCATAAGGGTTCTAGCGTGATGTTAAATAACCTAAAGTTTCCTAAAGAATTGGGCTATCAAATGCAAAAATAATTTTTCAAGTCGGACTGGTAGTTTCAGAGATTAGCGCGTTCAAACTCTTCAGCGTTATTGTTAGTATAATTATGTAGATTTATTCATAAATGGAAGAACTAATTTAAATATAATATTATAAACATAACGGCAATTGGAAGAGAATTGAGAGTGAAATTTTAAGGACGCGTCACGTTTAGGAACATTTCGTTACAGGAGATAGAAGAAAGATATAACTCTATGTGTCTCACTCTAAATCTCTCTTATTCTTAATAAGAAGATTCACTTCATCACGTGGACGGTGCTGCGCGCAAAATTTGTTTCCTTTTTTATTAAAATTTATCTGAATACCTCACGTAAACTACTACGCGACTTACATAGGTCAATGCCAGTGAACCACAGACAACCAAAAAAAAAAAGATTAGATAACCTCAAAATCTATTGGATGTTACTGTTATACAGTTAACGTAGTTTGCGGTTTATTTGTGTTGAGAAAACCGCTATAAATAATAAAAGCTATACTTACTTAGTACTATTATAATATTTATAATAGAAGTTATACATATAAAAAGGGTGTAAAGCCGAGAGTCACTTGTACTCCTTGTCATTGTGATATTTTTTTTTTGAAGTGAAAACTTCTATGTATAGGAGCGTAGGGCATTTTTTGAAATGGGAAAAAACCTTTGAAATCGCTCCACTGTTACCGTAAGCTACACCACACGTATTTTGGTTATAAGAAGATTAAAAAAATACCCGCTTCGGATGTGTTCGGCTGTCCTCGGGATGTATGTACTCAGTTTTAATGTATATCCGATATGTCACTGAGTAATGGCAAAGTATTCTGTTTGTGTTTTGTTTTCACTTCTGTCGGCGCTCCCGGAGTGCCACTGTTTTTTTTTTGTACTGGACTATACCTGGGAACCTTCCGGTTACGGAGATATTGAAGGTCAAAATTCCAACTTTGACTGATGTTTTTTACTGACGCATACCGCCAGGGCTGATTCGAGGCGGCGTGGGAAAAGTGTTCCTGAACGAATCATGTGTCTAAACACACTATGCCGAAGGTACGCGATCGAAGTTCGGCATGAGTACGCCCAACGTAATTTCGGCATAATGTGTCGCGGTCGCCAGTAATTCAAATAGCATTCCTTGCAGGCGTAATCATGCCGAACTTCGGTATTACAAAACATGGTGTCAGGTGTAAAACTAAGAAAACAGCGATATTTTGGCATTTTTACTGTGTCCTATGAAAGACTTACGTGTTCCCAGTGTGGAGACAAGTATTAAAAGTAACTACAATGGACGGTATAAAACCTCCAAGAAACCTAATGCTGACAGGAGAAAATGCCAACTGGAAAAAGTTTAGGCAACTTTTTTCAATTTATCTAGAAGCAGCGGGCTTAGAAAAAAGCCACGGAACAGAGAAAAATAGCCCTGTTCCTGAACTGTGCGGGTGAGGAAGCTATAGATGTGTACAACGTTAATTCCAAAAACTTGCTTACGTTAGAGTCTTTACTTTGGTATTTTGACGAGTACGCAGAACCACGGAAAAATCTAGCCTTACATACCTACGAGTTTTTACAATATAGACAAGAAGAAGACGAGCCTATTGACCACTTTGCTACCAGGTTAAGAGGACGCCTTGGAGATATTGGCGCCAAGGATCTCAATTTTTCTCAGTAAATACAAAACGGATCAAAATATAAGTTGGTGACCTGAAAGTTCATGATAAAAACCTTATTTTGTCAGTTTTCAATACATGATTAGGTAACTTTTTTAACAGAGAAAAATATATCAAACATACCTCTTTTTAAAAAGAGATTCACATATTATGGGCAAACGGGACCGATTTAAGCCTCTTAATTTTCTATGTAGATGAGTCTATACATACTCTTTAAAATACCAAAAGGAATTTCTCAAATTATCGTTTCTATCTAAATAAAACAACAAAAACCATTTTGTCGCTTATGTCCTTTAGTTATAAGCTAGCGCGCGTATACAATCCTCGCCCCACTCAGACTCTCAGTCCCCTCTTGACCATTGTCAGCGACGGGTCTGTGCTAGTCGGCTTCCGGACGACATTAAGCATTGCGCGAATTTATTTGGCGGTTTTATAAAATAAAAATGGTAAAAAAAACAAAGAAAGATGTTCCAAAAGGAAAAGAAGAGCTTGTTTATTAGAAAAATGTGCAAGACGTCTATGTTTCCCCGCCGCCACGGCACACAGTGGGCTGAAATTCGTGTTTCATAGACATTCAAATCCTTTTTTGAAAGCGACGCTTTTTTATACTTGGATACGATCGGGAATACCTTCTATGTACCTGTTATGATAAACTTTTGGGTTTGTAATTGCAAACAGCGCTCTTAGAATTTATTTCGAAAAATATTGTATGGAGTCGACACAATAAATGATGATATCTCCGTTATCGCACAATTGCGCCTTTCAAAATAACGAACAAATCCAAGTTTGTAACGATACTTGCCATGGTGTTTGTATGTACTTTCAATGATTGAAGAATACTAAATGATTTTCTTTTAGTATGGATGGTATGATCTTTTAATATGTCTTATCAGACTGACTCCCCCCGCCCCTCCCCCTCCCCCCCAGCCCAGATAGCCATCTATGACCATAGCTATATATCATCTACGTTATATATTAAGACTTCCTTCAAATCCCCCCCCACCCTACCCCTCTGAGACCACTTCCAAATTCCCCGTATCCTCCACATCATACGTCATACGCCACTTATTCGTAAGGCAGAAATATTAGAGTACCGAAAATTTCCCCTTCCCCCACTTAAAATCCAGATATCTCGGGAACGGCTGGGAATATCAAAATTCTGACCAAATTTCCCCCCCCCCCCCTATAACCCCCCTCTCATCTAGAACATATATTGGTATAAGACCCTTAGACCCCCCTTTTTGACCGCCCCCATTATAGACCCCAAAAAATTTCCTAGCACCTAACTTTTAAATTATACGTTATATACCATAGAGCTATTATATTATATTATATTATACATTATATCCATCCATCCATCCATCCATCCATCCATCCATCCATCCATCCATCCATCCATCCATCCATCCATCCATCCATCCATCCATCCATCCATCCATCCATCCATCCATCCATCCATCCATCCATCCATCCATCCATCCATCCATCCATCCATCCATCCATCCATCCATCCATCCATCCATCCATCCATCCATCCATCCATCCATCCATCCATCCATCCATCCATCCATCCATCCATCCATCCATCCATCCATCCATCCATCCATCCATCCATCCATCCATCCATCCATCCATCCATCCATCCATCCATCCATCCATCCATCCATCCATCCATCCATCCATCCATCCATCCATCCATCCATCCATCCATCCATCCATCCATCCATCCATCCATCCATCCATCCATCCATCCATCCATCCATCCATCCATCCATCCATCCATCCATCCATCCATCCATCCATCCATCCATCCATCCATCCATCCATCCATCCATCCATCCATCCATCCATCCATCCATCCATCCATCCATCCATCCATCCATCCATCCATCCATCCATCCATCCATCCATCCATCCATCCATCCATCCATCCATCCATCCATCCATCCATCCATCCATCCATCCATCCATCCATCCATCCATCCATCCATCCATCCATCCATCCATCCATCCATCCATCCATCCATCCATCCATCCAGATGGATTGAAAACTAACAAAATAAGGTTTTTATCATTTCCAACAGTATTTATATTTTTTATTACTATTTTATAATAATGTAAGAAGTGAATTAAAATTAAAAAAAAAACATGCATTTTCCCTATTTGTGCGATAACGGAGATATCTCTCTCTCTCTCTTGCAAAAAAGGATTTGAATGTCCATGAAACACGAAATTCAGCCCACTTTGCGGCATCGCGTCTCGCAAAGTCGCAATACTTACGTTACTTATCGAGGTGTGAGCGGGTTGCGGGGCGCGCGTGCCCGGTTTTGGAATTATTGTTTAACAATGCGTCGCCTTAAGGACAAAAGCCGGTAAGTGTGAGTTTGATACAATGGAAAATAGACTCATCACAATCATGCTAATAATTGGTGTGAGAGAAAAATCTGTCAAGGAGAGATTGTTGAGAGAAGAGGAACCGAATTTAGAAAAAGCGTTAGGAATTTGTCGGGCTTCAGAAGCTGGTAAAAAGCAGGTGGAAACATTAGAAAAGAAAACTAGTGAATGTATGAAAATAGATGCAGTAAAAAGCAACAATACAGGGACAAGACCAAAGGAAATTAACTGTGGAAAATGTGGAAGAAAACACGAGTTAAGAAACTGTCCAGCATATGGAAAAAAATGTTAAATATGTGAAAAATTTAATCACTTTGCTGCAGTTTGCAGGAATAAAAACAATGATAATAAAAAACCATCGAAGAAAATAAAACATGGATGATTGGAAAGGGTTTCAATTTTATTACAAAACACCTTCGGCATAGTGTGTTTAGTAGGTACTATGCTTATAACAAAGCCACTTAGCACGGCCACAGATAACGAGAAACACCGACATAAATTGTATAAATCGAGATTAAGGAACACTGAAATGTCTGTCATGTGTATTGTTTGTACTGTATAATAAATTGTTTGTGTCAATCAACATTTAAATGAGGCGTGTGAATGGCAAAGACTTTTTTGCGTTTAAATACAGATTGTCTTATCAATGGATTCGCACGAATTTACTCACCCAAAACAGGCGAATAGTCATTTTTAAACAATATTATTTTTCTATAGGTGACTCGCTCGAAGTTAATTTACTTGTGGGCGAGTCGACAGCTCAAGAAATATGTATTTAGCAATTGGCACATTCTGAATTTTATGCAAGACAATTCTCGTAATTTTTAAAAACGTTCACACGTCTGATCTGTCTCAATCTGTCAAAAATACCTCAAATATCCCCACATTTTTGACATTGAGTAACGTTTTGGTAACAGTAATTGGCTTTCTGATGTGGCGCGAAAATTTGTGTCATTACTCAATAATAATGTGTTTATAAATTGCTAACAACTGTGTGATGACTGCGATGAGTCTATGTGTCACTCTTGACAAGATTATAATAATACGTATGTACTATTTATGTACATTGATTGGACATAATTAGCGTTCATTATTAAGGTTATCTGCATCATTATGTGCGTTACTAACTGTTTACATTATAACATAACTAGCTGACCAGACAGACGTTGTCCTGTTTTTGATTCGAAAGACACGTGGCGCCATCTATTTTCATATTAAAGTTATTGTTGTTTTACTCGGGAACAGCACTTTTTTTCGGGATGAAAGGTACCCTATGTCCGTTTCTGTACACCTGACAACGTATATGCAAAATTCGAGGATGATCGGTTCAGTGGTTTAGGCGTGATAAGGTAACAAACAAACTTACTTTCGCATTTATAATATTAGTTAGGATTATGTTGAAATTAAACGCTTTAAACACCGATAAGCTAGCTGTTGCCCCTAGGTTTCACTGCGAGTGAAGGAAACTACTAAAAGAAAAGACATACATTATTTTATTTGGGACACACACAGGAAATACAAATTAAATCGACGGCGAAGTGCCAATACCTCTTAACTGATTTTTTTTTGAGAAATGTTCTTTTTTTTCGTTTTGAATTTAAAGGCGTTATTAGCATGTTTTAGTGAAATCGCCTTAGTGTATTTTTAGATGCAACAGCATTAAATTAAAATGTGGAAATATAAATCTCCCAACTAAAACAACGTGTCTATTTTTGAACGTTTTTTTCCTGTATGTGTAAATTTTTGACTTTGTCAGTTAGGAGTTATTGGCACTTCGCCGTCGAAATAGTAAATTATGGGGCATTTAAAACTACAAAAACAAAAAACTTTTTAAAGAGGTCTTTTTTTTTGTAGTTTTAAATGCCCCTTATTTTACTATTTAAACAAAATGAGTTTTATGGATAAAAAAACTTTACTACATTCGAAATAAGGTCCGAAATACGAAAACTCGTTCGCTGGTCTGTCGAGAGTCTAAAACAGCTTTTGCCACGGTTAGATTTAAACGAGCAATATTATTAGTCGTAAGATAGAATATAACTAAAATTTTCTCTGGGGCTTCTACTGCCCCCAGGCCCCTCTTTCCCATTGGACACTCTGGGCAAGTGCCCAGGGCCCCGCGATCTTCGGGGGCCCCGGCCTGCTCTCATAAAAAAAAACATTATTTGCAGCCACCGTTCCATTCTACGCGTTATTAGTACCCGATGCAATAACAAAATAAGTGAATTAATTGCAGTGCGATTTACAGTAAGTTTCTAGCCCCCCAGTTATGAAATATTAGTATGTTTCTCTTATTCTCTCTTACCTACACAGGGGGCCCCGTGATCCTTATATGCCCAGGGCCTCCAATAGGTTAAAGACGGTCCTGACTGCCCCCTGAAAGTCTCAAAAGCCCACGATGGGGCGTTTAAACCAGTCGCGAGCTCGAACTCACTCATGGTCATGGTCAAAAAGCACGCTTCTCACCTGGCTTCGTGTCCGACAGAGCTAGTATCAGTGATGAGCAGTTAGACGCTAGTCTACACGAACATCGTCTAGTTCTCACGCACAGAAACACCGTTCCGAACTGATAGGCGTGTAAAAAAACACGAAAAGTGCTTCGGAAAATCGGGTTTTATGAAAAAACCACTGCATAAATCAATTACAAATAAAGTTTATTGAACTCTTGGATAACTGAGCTTAGTCGGTACGGACTTGCTTTTGAAGATTTTACAGATTTATAACTACATATTTACACCCAAAGTTACGTTAAAAATAGCAAGAAAAACGAATATTTGTTGGCTCATAACTTTTTATTTTACTATTCTGTTTACGTACAGACAACATTCGTTAAACTGATAATCATGTTTAACTTTGGATGCACAATGTCAAACAATGGAGTAATACTCTCCCGAAAGTATAGAAAAAATATCGACTAGCGGCACATTAAGAATTTTTGGTTTAAATATTTGCGTGTGAATCATTTCTTTGCCAACAACAACATTTGTCGTCTCAGTGTAACCAGATGTTTCTGACAGTGTGTTATAAAAACACACATCATCTGTCATCTGACCCCTGCGTGTAACTAGAGATAAATAAACAGTTTGACCCACAGATTCAACCGCGATGACAATATTGACAACTTCGGGAAGTCCGAAACGTAACAGATAGTAGTATCAAGGCTCCTGCAAACAGGCGCGACGCACGACGCGAATCGCGCGCGAATCAAAGGCACCGCTCGAGCTCGTTGCGCGACTTGCGGTGTTGTGTCGCGCGCGATTTTATCGCGTGTCGCGCCTGTTTGAAGGAGCCTTCATGCGATATGGTCGGGATGTGGAAGATAATTTAGGGCTAGGCAGGTTACTTCCTCCTCCTGCTATTGACATCCATACTAAATTATTATAGCAGACACATTATCGCCACGTACCAGACTTTCGTTTTTTTTTACTTTCTTTTTATGTACTTACCTTTTTTTTAAATATTTTTATGATTGTGTTCTGTTTAGTTTGTGATCTTCCAGCACGCGTAACATGACGACGTTTTGTCGACGACAAAATAGACAAAATGACACATTGCCATGCTTAGACGCGTAGAATGCGTACAAATATTTCTAAAATCTGTCATTTCGTCTATTCTTCCGTCGCGTCGGCAAAACTTGTTTCTACGGCGGTCATGCTACGCGTGCTGTTCGAGTCACAATACAGTACCCGGCGATAAATATTGCACATCGACCTTTTTACACAAAACCATTTTATACAAAGAATAAAAATAATATCAAAAGAAGCAAATCATAATTTTATTGTTTTAACAGCTCCTAATAGATACCGGACTGTTTGTATTTCGTGCGACAGAGATAACGCTCTACGAAGCCGAAATTAGCCGATTGTCTCTTTCCAAAGGTCGATGTGCAATATTTATCGCCGGGTACTGTAAGTACTTTTTCTTCTTCTACCCCCCCATGGGAGCAATGGACGTCCAGTGGTAACGGCCTCGACTTACCGAGTTGTAGGTCGTATATATTCGAACCCAGACAGGCACATTGTGTAAATTATTTCATCACCACTGCTCTCAAAAGGGTGAAGGAAAACATCGTGAGGAAACCGGCATGTCCTAGAACAAAAAATTCGAAGACATGTCACATCCACCAACACGCACTGGGCCTGCGTGGTGGATTAATTAGCCCACTCCATCTCACAGAGAGGTGGCCTGTGTCCCAGCAGTGGGGACGTTATATGCTGAATATGGGAAGAACGCGTGATGCAATGTTTTTATTAATTCTTGGCATATAACAAAGAAGGTTATATAGCTTTGTTTATTCTGAGCGAGACTTGTTAAACTTGTATTACGAGTAATTTATAAGCACGCTGAGTGCGGAGTTTTGCAATCAGTTTCCTCCTAATACTAATACATTGGCAAATAATACATACACACAGATATATATTCTATATGTAATGTATTTGTTGAACTCAATCGTTGCCATCCCATCTTCTAAGCAGGGTGATCTGTGCTGGGGCGGCTGCTGCAGGTGCGGAAAACCTCAGGTCCAGTTGAAAACCAGCGTCAGGCACCAGTTGTCTGGCATTTTTGCTGCACTGGGCCTTTTTGGTGCAGCCGTGAGGCACACTTTCCTGCTAATTTCTTACATCGGACTTTGCACTTTTTATTTTTGTCTTAGTTTTTATCTGATGTACGACTATTATCAAACTATCTGGTGTATTGTGTGTCTCTTAGTCTGTGCTAAATAAATGTATGTTTTTTCTTTCAAACGGCGCAAATAATCCAATCTCTTTGGAACCTATATGTTTGAGCCGTTTGGGGTTGAAACTCTAGGGCCATGGGGCCCGAGTGCCCACTTAGTATTTCGAGATATCGCCAAGCGGTTGGTCGACTCTTCACGTGACCAGAGAGAGGGCTGGCCTATTTTTTGGCCAAAGAATCAGCATTGCCATACAAGGTGGCAATGCTGCCAGTCTTTTTGGCATGTTTCCTGTTGACAGCGATGTGGATGAATTTTTTGATGCCCTTTGATTATTTCCCCTCCTTTTTATATACTTAACGGCAATTCCATACCGTCATCATTAGATGGGTCCATTTTTGCGTGGGTGAACGGGCAGGTGAGATGAAAATAAAGGTGAAACACGATTCTCTGACACTTATTTAATCGATTCAAATCGATTAACACTCAGATAAACTTAATTTAACTCAGATTAGTGGCGATTCGTCGATGACGTGCAACCTCTGTCGCCCTTCATTGGAAAAGTCCACAAGATGGTTGCCCGTTTGACGTTCCGCCAGAATGACAATATTGAAACAGTCATTCTCGTTTAGAAATTAAAGGCAATGCTACCGTCGCGCCGTCATACTTGTACATATTATTATTTTAATACTGTTAGCTTTTAAAATTATGTTTCCACGAATAAAAACCGATAAGATACTTAATTTATTATCGTTGGTTCAGTTGCCAAGTTCTAGCGCGTACACTGACAAGACATGGACAGGTCCATTCAATCTGTGTGGTTCTTTCTGTCTTCACATGATCTGACCTTGATTATGTCTGGATTTTAAAAGAGACTGTGACCTCTGAGTTTGTTCCGGCCTTTCTTCTCAAAGTAATCAGATAGGAAACGCCGAACTCATCAAATAAAAAAAAAAATATGATTGACGTGTAAAAAACTTGATTGAAAAAACCTTATTAGAAAAATAAAATCATTTATCATCTATTTCCTGTCTCATTGTGTGTATGTGTATAGAATATTAAGCAAAATTGTATACAAGATCAAATTAAATTACCTAGCAAAACTCTATATCTAAACATGTTAAAACAAAACAGAAATCAATTTGATTGCCTATGTTTTTTGTGGGGTCACCGACAGCAGTTAGTGTAGTCACTTCAAATATCAGTTTCAAAATCAGCTTTTTATTGTGTAAACTTCACAGACGTGATGGATATATCGGTATCTAAACACGATAAAAACAAAAGAAAACAGATTTTCTCAACATACTTTTTTTTTTTTTTTTTCAAGTAACAACACAACCAGCTGTTGTTGATCCTCAAAAAGTAACATCAAATCTTTTTGTTTTTATTTTATCTTATCGTGTTTAGACAACGATCATGACGTCTGCAGAGTCTAATTTAATTTCACCATGTATAATACTGACTAATTGTTATTCATCTCGTAGACTAAACTATTCTAATACCTCTAATATATCACAACAAATTAATAATGTTCAAATCAAATCAAAATTTGATTAAAAGTTAATTATTGTAACCTAGAATATGGTCTACAAATGGCTACCAATGATGTAATCTATACTAATATTATAAAGTTGAAGATTTTGTTTGGTTGAACGCGCTAATCTCTGGAACTACCAGTCGGATTTGAAAAATTCTTTTTGCATTTGATAGCCCAATTCTTGAGGAAGGCTATAGGCTATTTAACATCACGCTATAACCTTTAGGAGCCGAGCACAAAGAAAAAAAAGTCAGAAAGAACGCTAAGCAAAAACGAAGTAATAGCGCGGGCGGGGTGGGTCGGAGTAACAAGAAATTCCTCGCGGACGAAGTCGCGGGCAGAAGCTAGTTTGTCATAACGTGAAACCACAAACACACTACGCACAGTCCTTAGTGTTGCCCAAAATCGGTCTTGGTCTTGCAGTCTTGGTCTTGTTCTTGCATTTTTGCAAGACCAAGACCAAGACCGACTTATTTTAGCAAGACCAAGACCAAGACTGAACCCTGCAAGACTTGAGCAAGAACAAGACTAAGCCTGCAAGACTCTTGCGTCTCGCAGTTAAGTCAAACTGAGATTTGGGCGTTATAGTAGGTATTTGGTTTCAATCCCGATTATGCGAAAATGGATGTATTTTTTTTATGACACAGTAAATTACATTGTTGAATTGCATTCAAAACTAAAATTATTGTTGATAATAAAAAAATATCGAAAAATTACGTGACTATCAATACACTTCTGCACGTTTTTTTAATATTCTTTACTTAAGGCGAAAGCGGTATTAGGTAGCCCGCGAAATTCACTGACCAGCAAATTGCAAAAAACGTAAGAAAATTTTAATTTCGCGGGCTACCTTAGCGCTTCCCCCTTAAATCGATGAAGTTTTAGAAAAATAATTATCCCCTCATCATTATGAGGGGATAATTATTTTTGATGAATTTAATGACCCATTTACTACTTTTATTTTAGATTCGTTATCTAAAATAAAAGTAGTAAATGGGTCATTCAATTATGTAGATGATTAAAATGCCTCATGTGACGCGTCTGTTAGATTTATTGGGATTCATGGCCGACTCGACACCGCGCGGGGATTCCCGCAATCTTCCGCATTTTTTGTCAGGTTCAAGCATTTATGCACTTTATTGTAATAATTTTAAAGTTTATTTTCAAGTGCGTTAATAATACGAGGAGACCGCTTGGCGCTGCGGTCCCTTTGTGGCGGCATTTGAAAGTGAATAGCGTAGGTACGAAGACAGTGTTGACCTCGCAAATGAACTTTAGCGATACAGCTGATCAGGTAGCCCTTTCGAGTTTTATTTACATTGCTGTTTTAAGTGAAACAAGTGAATTTACATTTTTTTAATTAAAAATCTCATTGGGTCAGATAGAAATAATGATTTTATACAGTTTAGAGTAAAAAAATTGCAGAAAAAAACGTAAAAATTAAGAAAAAGCCGACGAAAAATTTCAACGCCGGGGGCGTCCAGAATCATGTACAGACGCCAGCACATCAAGCTACCCGAAACTGTCAAATTTTCCCAATCAATTTTGAACCTTATGCTTTAGCGATAAAGTTGAAAATCTATTAAAGAAATTTGACAGATTGTAGTAGGTTGATGTGCTGACGTCTGTACCTACTGAATCCATGGTAAGCGGTTGCGCGTCGATGTCCCTGCCACCCTGAGCAATAGGCTAATAGGTATTTGAATGTAGTCTAGTCTATGTAGTAGAGTCTCGCAAGACTTGCGAGACTCTTGCTGCAAGACCAAGACCAAGACCAAGACTGAGAGCGCAATACCAAGACCAAGACCAAGACCAGGTGTATTGACGCAAGACCAAGACCAAGACTGGCTAAGGTCTTGTCTTGGTCTTGCATTTGGGCAACACTAACAGTCCTGTATTACGGTGACTAATTGATTAATACTACCTACAATTAATAAATACTACATACCCGCGACTTCGCCCACGTGAAATTATTTACTCCCTCGACACAACGCGTCGCATCGCATCGCCCGTCCGCTCTATTACTACGTTTTCGCCCAGCGTTCTTTCTGACTTGGGTAAGTAATAGATGATATAACAACAAAATCTCTAATATTTACAATATATAACAACGGAACCTATAATTTTATTTAATATAGCGATTAGTTAATATAATGAACGATTGATATAATTTTAAAATAACTAATTTTCATAAGCATAACATACATTAAATATAAAATCGTTTGACATACCACTCAAAAGATATAAAACTTATTTGGTCTAATAAAACAATAACTTTGTATTTTGTTTAAGATATAATATTTAAAAGTATTTTTTCTTTGTTTTATTTATTCTTTGTAAGTTCTATCGTAGTTATAGGTAATAGTCACCTAAGTAGATATTAAACATAACTAGTAACTAATTACCACCTGCGCTAAGATAGGTCGACGGAGCCCCGCTTCGCGGGGCTCATATTTCTGGGTGGTTTAAAAAAAAATAACCACGAAGGCTAAGGCGGGAGCTCCGCTCCGCTTCGCTCCCGCCTTAGCCTTCTAACCTAACCTATCCGAGTCGGGGTACTCTAAGTCGGGGTGTTAACCATAATAACGTTTTTATATACATATATTAAACGTTAGACCTAATGATTTTCGATTAAATAAACAATATACATATTAAACGTTAGACCAAATGATTTTCGATTACATAAACGTTATATCAAACAACGTTATACTAATTAAGTTTTAGAATAAATAAATGTTATATGTAAAGAAATTATATCAACAGTTGGTATATATATCTCACGTTGATTATATCTTATGAACGATAATAAAATGAAATTAGACCAAATGAGTTTATACGTTATGAGACGCACCCTTCTGACTTTCGTTATTTTTGCTCGACTCCTACGGGTCCTAGCGTGATGTTCAAGGGGGAAGCGGTAAGGTAGCCCGCGATATTCAAATTGATTGACCGGAGGATGCCCGAAGAAAAATCAAAATGATAGCAGAGATGACCCACCTCTGTTGGTTCTGTGCACACATTCTTCATGACCTTCTTTACCTTTCAAAAGTCAGTGCAAGATGGGTTCCGCGAATGCTCACGGCATCGGCACCTCAAAAGCAAATGCGAATCGAGTGCTATAGAGTTTTTAGAGATCTATGGTGAAGTTCCATCAAGTATTTTCGATCGAATTATTACTGGAGATGAAACGTCAGTTCATCATTATGACCGTAAAAGTAAGCAAGAGTTCATACACTGGCACAAGAAGGGTACTGCGCCCCCTAAGAAATTGAACGTCGTTCCGTCTGCCGGGAAGATCATGGCCACAGTGTTTTGGGATTCAAAGGGAATTTTGCTGATTGAGTGATACACAAAAAAGGTGAAACCATAAACGCAGCATCCTACGCATCCACTTTACGAAATTTACGGGAAACAATTAAAGAAAAAAGACGGGGTAAACTGACCACCGGTGTGTTCCTTCTTCACGACAACGACGCCCCGGTCCACACGGCGCGTGTTTCCAAGGCTGTGCAAGATTGTGGTTACGAAGAAATTATCCACCCACCCTTTAACCCGGACCTAGCCCCGAGTGATTATTATTAAATTTGTTCCCTAATTTGAAAAAAGATCTTAGTGGGAAACAATTTTCCAACGATGAAGAGCTCAAGTCAAGGCGGCAATAAATGCGCATTTTTCAGAAAAAGAGGAGAGTTACTTTTTACAGGGTATTGAAAAGGTAATTTGGGAGGAGTCGAGTGGCTAAATAATAACAGCCGCACAGGTCGATCGATCAGGTTAAGCTACGCTTGCCGCGGTTGGTCTGTAGATGGGTGACCATCTTCACATACGAAGACCGCTCCCTGCCTCGGAAAGCACGTTAAGCCGTTGGTCCCGGCTGTCATTCGTAGGTCTTTGACAGTCGTTACGTGACGTCAGAAGCCCGAAAATCTGACAACCAGTCTTACCAAGGGGTATCGTATTACGCAGTAACTGGGTTGTGGAGGTCAGATAGGCAGTCGCTCCATGTAAAATACAGGTATTCAGCTGTATCCGGTTAGACTGGAAGCCGACCCCAACATAGTTGGGAAAAGGCTAGTCAGATTGATGGACTTGGGACGGAAAATTCGTTGGTTTTTGTGCCCGAAATATTGACGTAAATCCGTAAATAAGTCGCAAAATGAAGGTGTACTGTAGTATGTATAGACGCCAGCACATCAAGCTACCCGAAACTCTCAAATTTTCCCAATCAACTTTGAACCTAACGCTTTAGCGATAAAGTTGAATATCTATTAAAGAAATTTGACAGATTGTAGTAGCTTGACGTGGTGCTGGCGTCTGTACACATCTGTTTACCCTGTGGATGGGTCGAGGGATCAAAAAATATTATGCGGACGAAGTCGCGGCTGTCGCGGACAGAAGCTAGTGAAAAACATTCGCCATGTGCATGCTAATTCTGTCACCGCCCCGCCATCGCCAGTAATATAAATAAATAAGGATTGATAACGATTCATTGTTTGCGCTGAATTTAAATAGGCAATGCACTTGGGATTTCTCGCGTGCTGTGGCCTTTAGCCAAGAATGTGTAGTAAGGAAAGAAACGATATACTGAAGACATCAATAATTTTGTTAATGTCGTTGCAACTTGAGTACTATGCTGCCGTACTTACAATAAGTGCAATATCTACTCTCTAACTATACTCGGATTTGGGCTTTAAAAAGTTACATACATATCCGTAATCAGCAAATTTTGCATGAATCCAAAATCCGAGTTATTACACTAATTGTAAGTACGGCAGTATGGTACAGACGCCAGCACATCAAGCTCCTACAATCTAACAAATTTCTTTAATAGATTTTCAACTTTATCACTAAAGCCTAAGAAGGTTCAAGATTGATTGGGAAAATTTGACAGTTTCGGGTAGTTTCTTTTTATTAAGTTTATTAATGTATTATGTATATTTATTTGTACTTATATTTATATGAATTAGGTATATATTATTAGGCGGGGGCGGGGGGTTTGGGGGGGGGGTAGGTTTTATTTGTTTTTTGTTGAATTCTTTAAGCTGGGCTCATTACGGAGATTTGAAAATCCAGTGCGCGATGAAATCCCATCGCGATATTTTTACGTCCGTGCAGACGTGGGCTTACTGCGCAGAATTGAGTGGTCAAGTACTGCGGAGGATGTGTAGAGGTGACCTCTTATTAAACACTCCGTACCTCGGAGAACACTTTAGGTCGGTACCGGTTGACATACGAACATTTATTTCATTTTTTTCTTTCATTTATTTTCTTTTTTCCCGGTGCATTTAGGGTTACCAACCGTCCGGACTGGTGCGGGTTTTTGGTCCTCCGTCCGGCCTTGCCATTTGTTCATTTGTTCGGACCATAGAAATGTAAAAACTTTTTTCATAATATCTATGGTTCGGACTCTTCGAGTTACGGTTTTTTTTTTAAGGTTTAGGTTAAAGTATATAAGAGTGTGTGTTTATGACCACACGATAGGAGAAGTGAAAACTAACGACTGGCTGGAGTCGAGAATACCCGATTCAGTGCAGAGTAATACACGATACACCTGATACAAAAATGTACAGAAGCGGACTTGTAATGCCACAGACATAGACATTTTCTACCAGTCAACCTTTAGATGATGCAGAGACAAACAGTGGTAGGTGCAATTACGAAAAATTCAGGAATAAATATTTATTAAAATATAAAGATACACAATAATACCTATTAAGATACCTACAAGGATTAAAAAGATAATAAACTTACAACCGGTGTACAATGGTGATATTTTTTGACATTTGGCTAAGACTGGAAGAATTTGAAATTGATCTGCGTCATCGCAGAGTGCAAGTTAAAATTGCTAAGATTTTATTGTTTTGATTATTTATTTTAATTTGATTTAATTTAATTTGGTTTATTCTGTTTCTATTTGATTTGCATTGATTTTATTTTATTTGAAATTTATCTGATTTTATACGTGTGCTAATAATAATGGGTGCTATTTACCTGAAATAAATTAATTTAATATTATTATTATAAAATGGACAATCTGCAACAAAATTTCTCATCAGTCATTGACGCATTGGTTCCTGAGATGTGATTTAGCACTTACTACTACCGCTTGACGGTACGAATGACATTAGATTTCAAAAAACATTTAATGAGGGTTTTCTGAAATGACGTTCGCCAGGTGGCAGCACTGACACGTCAGGTCCAGACATCTGTCAAAGAGCCTATATTTTCTTTAGTCATGACTGAATGATGAACGAATGAATGAATCGAATAATGTACGTCATCATATATTTTATATTGGAAGACCTCCTGTCACAATGGTGCCAACTGGTGTCGTAAATTTTCACGAAAACCCTCATTGACACACAGACTTCTATACATCAAGCATAAGCATATTGTATCGATAAAATTCATCAGATTATTTAATGCATTTTATAGCATAAAATACAACAAGTTATCATTCATTATCTTTAGATTATCGCAGTGCGCAGCAAATTCCACAGATAATATTTTTATTGCAGCTGATGTTGACACTGACAGACGTTGACACTAGATGGAGATATTAAAAAAATAAAGGTTCCGCAGACCGCAACATTTCACATTGACCGATGAGAATCCGCAGCGTCATAGTTAAAACGGTTTTTGAAGTGAAAACTTCTTTAGCGGCGCTGTGTACTTTTTTTGGAATGGGTAAAAACTTCTAAATTCGCGTCAGGTCACGTGACCCTGATCGAAAATTCGTAAAACGTAAAACGTCAGACGTAAAACGTAAGACGCGCGTTGTTGAGGACAGCGCCATCTATGCACATCGGGAAGCACTACGAGGGCCTCGCGTACTAACGTCAGACGTAAAACTTAAGACGCGCGTTGTTGAGGACAGCGCCATCTATGCACATCGGGAAGAACTACGAGGGCCTCGCGTACTAACTACGTAGTTCATCCAACAACGACGAGATGGCGTTGTAAATCTGAATAAATTCCTTTCACGAGAAGAATAAACCAGTCACTTTGGTCATCATACCTGATTTGCAAAAACCCTATAAAATAAGGAACACACCTTAACACGCGTGTTTTGTTTATAAGACGATTCACAAAATACACTCGTAATTGTTCAAGTTTTCACTTCTGTCGGCACTACCGGAGTGCCAGTTTTTTTTTAATGCTCAGTTTATAAAGTTTTTTATACTTTTTATTCTTATTAAAATCAGTGATGCCAGCTATCAATTTACAAAAGTAAGTTATCTACATAATTAGATTAGTCATCAGTGTTCTTAATAATTTAGACTAAGATCCAAATGACATAACAATTTTCCCGGTCACGTTGAGGACAAACAAAATTAAATGGTTTTCCGGCTGCGCTAAAATGACAGGAGCTACGTAGGGACAATGTTGAAACTTATCTGTATTGAGCATTGGGTTTCCCGAAATAACACTATGTTGGAGAACGTATACCATATTATATACGCGAAATAGGTAAAACTTTATTACGGTAGTGTGTCTGTCCGGTCATTTAATGTTAAGCCTCATTTTCCTTCAAAACTAAAATAACACCAATCAGTACCAGGTAAAGTAAGTTTTCTACCATCTCTTTTCTTCTCAGCGAGGAATAACATGGCAACACCGTAATAGAACTGTCATTTGACAGCAGCTGTCAGTGTCAATAAAACGCGGGAAATTAACTGACGTTAAGGAAAAAGCGGGAAAACTGAAGTAAGTATGCAAATATGGCAGTGGCAAGTTATACTTATTATTCCACCATTTTCAAGGATATTTAGATGCGAGACAAAAATAAGATTCAAAGATTGTGTAAACCTTTGACTTTCCTTAACACAAGGGGACAATTTGCATTTTTTAAGAAAAAAATATTTTACGTCTCTGGCACAGGGGAAAATGAAAACGATCATATTTTTAAATATTTATCTATGCCCGTGTCACGGAATGAAAAGGTTGTTTTTAGTTTTTAAGCTAAAAATAAACCAGATATTGTATGAAAGATTCATGTTTATCGTTTCAGTTACTTTTACAATATTTTATCGTAATCAGCGCATAACCACTGCTGGGATACAGGTCTCCTCTCTGTGAGATAGAGTGGGCCACGCGGGCCCAGTACGGGTGGGCAGATATCACATGTCTTCGAATTCTTGGTTCTAGGTCATACCCCTAGGTACCATTTACCGGGAAATATGTCTTTCACTTACTTGAATGTGCCCTGGTGGCTGATAGTATGTCATGCTCACACAAATGTCTCGCTGACGGTGGCGTGTGTGTTGGATCGTTTAGCTACCTTCAAAATGGTCGAGCTGAATGGTGCTGATCTATGCGTCATGTTCGTGAACGGGCGCCATGAGTTGGGGCTGGTCATCACAGCTCCCTCGGCTTATTTTTAATTATTTTAATTTTGAATTGTTGTTTTCTTACTACATATTTGCTGTACTCTAGACGCTTTTAACGCATACGTCTTTTTTACATCGTTCTCACATATATAATACACTACGTATATTATATACATCACTGAAGCTGTAATACAAGTAAAAATATCGTTCTATCGGTCAGTGTAACTTACCCATATAAAATATTATAAATATCAGAATTTCGGGAAAAAAATTAGGGAAAAAAGAAAACCGAGTTCCTCATTCTATAAGTATACGCCAGTGTCACCTTGAGCAACATTTGTCTCCGATTCAATTGTCTGTGTGGCTAGGTTTTAGGCATTCTAAGATAAAGTAGGTATACGACCTACTTTATCTTAGAATGCCCAATACATTTAATGCTATTAGTCTTGAGTGCCCGCTCCGGAGTGAAAAGTCAAGTCAAGGCCGGTCATGCTCCAATGTTGAATCACCAACAATTGAAGAATCAATTGATGCTAACGAAGAGACATGCGATGTGTCATTATTGAGGCAATTTACTTGCGTCCCAACAATTGAAGATTCATTTGATGCTAACGAAGAGACATGCGATGTGTCATTATTTAGGCAATTTACTTGCATCCCAACAATTGAAGATTCATTTGATGCTAACGAAGAGACATGCGATGTGTCATTATTGGGGCAATTTACTTGCATCCCAACAATTGAAGATTCATTTGATGCTAACGAAGAGGCATGCGATGTGTCATTATTGGGGCAATTTACTTGCATCCAGGATGAAGAAGATAAACAAGGAGAAGAAGAATAAGAAGAACAAGGAGAAGAGGAAGCAGAAGTTTCAGATAATGATGATTCCGATGGATAAATTTCCCAATTTTTTTTTAATTTACACCTCTTTTATCATTTTTAACCCTTGCCAATATCTTTAATTATTTAATAGTTTCAAATTAAACAGCATCACAACAGATCAGTGGAATATGCCTACCGCGATAACCACATTAAAAACAATGCGCTAAGTACAAAAAATTTTTCCTGGTGTCGGTCGTGTCGGATCGATGAGGACTTTTCACATTTAATTTATAATAGTGTTTTGAACAATCCTACCAATTTTCAGTCAAGTGTGAATTTTTGTATCCTTGGATGTCTAAATTGACCGGACACAAATTATATTAGCACACTCTTCAGTTGTATTATATTAGTATTGAGCTTTAGAAATAGTGTCACGCAGGTATCAGCGACAGCCTCCGACCCAGAAGCACTAAAAGGCTGCACTTTTATAAAACTACTTACAAATTGTATGGCACGATACTATTATGTACAGACGCCAGCACATCACGCTACTACAATCTGTCAAATTTCTTTAATAGATTTTCGACTTTATCGCTAAAGTATAAGGTTCAAAGTTGATTGGGAAAATTTTACAGTTTCGGGTAGCTTGATGTACTGGCGTCTGTACATTCTATTAGACCGACAAACATTTATTTACTTGCACGCCATGGTGGCGCTGCTGGTCAAGGGAAATGTCAAAAATCTGTCAAATTCAGTACATTTAATTTTAGTTCCCAATTTCGCCACACGCACAGATAAGTGTGGCGATCTCAGACGTGCGTACTCAGCGCTAATTAGCTGACCTTAACTTTTTACCTAGCTGTTTGGAATGGCCAAGCTTGGGTTATCAATTAACCACATGGCATTTACGTCTTTCTACCGTCTGCGGTGCAGAAGCGATTGGGTCTTTGTGAGTTTATTAATCATTGGACTGTGAAATTGGTGTTTTGTTTTTTTTTTGCAACTTTCCAGTATTGTGCGGGCATGCAGTCTCTTGTCTCTCAATAGAATTTGAATGCGGAACACAGTTATTTTTTTTTTTAAGTATATACGCGTACACAGTATTTTTTTTTTTGAGAATAATCGCGGGCCGCTCCATTAATTGAAATTGGAAAGTATTCGCCGCTTTTATACAGAGGGGCAATACTAGTAATTTTAATAACATTCATAGTCTGATCTGTCCCAATCTGTCAAAAATACCTCTGATTTCCCCACATTTTAACAAGTTTTTGATATTGATTGCCGCTGAGATGAGATTACGACAGATTTAGAACGTTTTGTATTACAAGAACTGCCGGTCGATTCTGTAAAAATCTCACCGTGAAAACTTAGGTGAAGTGAGTTTGTTTTTGCTAGGAATTGACACTATTGACAACTCACTCCACGCTCACTTCACCTAAGTTTTCACGGTGAGATTTTTACAGAATAGCACCGCAGGCCTTCTGGTGAAATACCAGAGGTTTTGCCAATACGCCACAGACAAACTTGATGTGAAGATGTCCCATGCCTGTAGTTTATTAATTACTAGCTGCGTCTCGCGGTTTCACTCGCATGAGTTTTGGTCCCATGTTGTCATGGGATCAAAACTTATGCGGCCTCGCAAGACGCGCAAGAAGCGGTGCTTTTGTGTCGCGCGCGATTATATCGCGTGTCTCGTCGCGCGTCGCGTGGATTCGAAGTTTGTTCTGCATCGATTAGCATAAAATACCTATTACTTACTTACTTATTTATTTGAACAGACAAATTATGCATAAGTAAATATTTTATTATAGTACTAGCTTCTGCCCGCGACTTGGTCCGCGTGAAATTTCTTGTTCCTCCGACCCACCCCGTCGCATCGCATCGCCTGCCCGCGTTATTACTTCGTTTTTGCTTAGCGTTCTTTCTGACTTTTTTTTTGCACGGCTCCTAAAGGTCATAGCGTGATGTTAAAATATAGCCTATAGCCTTCCTCAAGAATTGGGCTATCAAATGCAAAAAGATTTTTTTTTAATCCGACTGGTAGTTCCAGAGATTAGCGCCTTCAACCAAACAAACAAACAAACTCTTCAGCTTTATAATATTAGTATAGAAGTATACCTAGAAGATTTCTAAATCACTACGCGAAAACTCAAAAAATCAGACAAATGTGATATAAAATACTGGTAATACAAAAAAAAAGGAGTTCCATGGCGTTTCATTAATATGCTGTCATCAATCGTTTTGGCGCCATTTTTTGCTAAACAATCTTCCGTCCTTCTCCCACGCGTTTGATGTTTATACCTCCGTCCAGCTCACACGCGTATAGACTAGTATTGTATCATTGTATGTAAATCATCTAACTTTTTGCTAATTTGGTTGTCATTATTGTAATAACCCTCATTATTCACAACAAGAGTTTCTCAGAATTTCAGCATCTATTATATTAATATTAATTAATCCTATCCTACTAATATTATAAAGTGAAAGTTTGTGAGGATGGATGGATGGATATTTGTTACTCTTTCACGCAATAACTACTGAACAGATTTGGATGCGGCACACGAATAGTTTATAACCAGGGTTAACACATAGGATATTTTTTATCTCGATATTCCCACAGGATCGAAATTTATGGGGGCTGTTAGTATTAAATAAAAGATCCAATACGCTGATTTGTTTCTGTTGTTAAATCTACTCATGATTGTTGTTGTTTCTGTAAAATATTCTTTGCGTATAGAACACTCCTTTTGATTTTACTTTTTAATATTTTATTTGCTGTCGTTGACAACTGTACCTACTGGCCAGTCATTTTTTTATGGTGTGGTAATCCTCATGGATGTCCACCACCCTGGGGTGGGTGGAGAGGTCTGTCAGACTCTTACTAAAACCACACGGGTGTCCTGCTGCTACCTTTAGCCGGGGTGCTGGAGTGCTTGCGCATTTCGTCACGCTCCCCCGGCCAGGTGGTGTCGGCCCGCACGAATCCATGCGGACCCCGGTCACCCTCAGCGGCCGCATACGGACTGGCCTGTTCCAGTAGTAGTGAAAATATTAGGTATAACATTAGGCTGATTACCCCACCCCCCCTTGCCTTGCCTCTTGTCCTTTGTTCAGTTTCTATATGTCTGTAATTTATATGGTGTACATAATAAAGAGTACCTATTCTATTCTATTATTTTATGATATAAAAGTATAAAACATACATGGTGTACATAATAAAGAGTATTCTATTATGTTATACTTTACAGGGCTACAGGTTAAGTAGACCTAGTTATATTCCTGACTGATTGGTTTACTTCTTGCATAGGCAAGAAGTAACGAAATCACGGTAATGCTATTGTTATTTTTACTACTACCTGGAAGCCTTTCACCAAAGTTTTTTTCTAAGACATCTGCCGGTCGATTATGTAAAAATCTCACCGTGAAAACTTAGGTGAAGTGAGTTTGTTTTTGCTATGAATTGACACTATTGACAGGTCACTCCACGCTCACTTCACCAGGTTGAAACCTATAATGTGAACCTAATGATATACTGCAATTGTTACCTGTTGTAGTTGCCTTGTGTTGAGTAAATAAATAGATCATAATGCCCGAACATAGATTAAAAAAAATATATATACAATAAACATCCGAATTGATAACCTCCTCCTTTTTTGAAGTCGGTTAAAAACGAAGATCGCTAACAGATAGGTACAGTAAAGAATCAGCACTTTTTGAAATGTCAAAGTTACATACGACATGACAGTCTCCCTAAAATTCCCTAGTGCTTTGGCTGGGAAGAAGAGGCGCAACAAACTCTGACATCATATTCAAGTAATAAGTTCATTCACCTGCTGACCTGCCATTACCACAATTTTTTTGGAGTCGGCGCAAAATGTCGTAGCCAATTCGTTATAGGTAATAATAGTTGACAGTTTTTGTTAAACCATAAATAAGTACTGTTCTGTGTAGTTTATTTACCTTAAAGCATGAATATTTCAATGAAATATTAACATTTTCACAACAAATTTTTTATTTGTCTAAACCAATATTATAAAGATTTAATTTTTAGGGTTCCGTACCCAAAGGTTAAAAACGGGACCCTATTACTAAGACTGTCCGTCTGTCACCAGGCTGTAAGTGTATCTCATGAACCGTGATAGCTAGCCAATTGAAATTTTCACAGATGACGTATTTCTGTTGGCGCTATAACAACAAATACTAAAAACAGAATAAAATTAATATTTAAGGGGGGCTCCCATATAACAAACGGTGTTTTTTTCGGCGTTTTTGCCTTGTGATACGGAATCCTTCGTGTGCGAGTCCGACTCGCATTTGGCCAGTTTTTTTGATGATGCAGATGTGAAACATCTATAGCCGCACGTAAAACAAATTTCTGGCGTGGCGACGCATGCCGTGGCGACGCGTCGCCACGCTATATGATGGTGTATATATACAGTCACAGTCATGTGTACTGTGTGGCGACGCGTCGCCATGCGCAATCGACTGCGATTCTCTTCCCACTCGATCCGGCGTTAAGCTATCTCTCTCTCGCCACACAGATAATGTCGATGTTTCACATCTGCCAGGCGTCCCGTGACGGCTCACTTTTTTTTTTTGTATGTGTGTGTGGTTATTTGTAAAGTTTTCAGGTTATAACGGCTGAACAGATTTGGATAAAATTTGCCACATGAGTAAATCATGACTTGGATTAGGGCAAAGTATAAAATACTTTTTATCCCAATATTCCCATGGGATTGAGACTACTTATGCGGGTGAAAATGCATGGTTATGCTTAGGTTAGCTAATATGACATAGATTATTTTTGATTTTCAAAGCGAGACATTCTGTCATGGACTCATGGCAGCTTGAGTAACTTAATATTTCATTTAAATACATTTTCCAATCTTTTGATTTGTACCATAAGCTTCCCAAAATTAAAATCACACTTCCTACTAACTTTCATTCCCTCATAACTAAAAGTCCTATCTAAATTTTTAAATGACAATGACATAATAATGTAGCTTGTTGTGTAATTATAATTATCTGTGTCGTTTTATAACAGAGTAATAATTAGTACTTATTTATTTAAAAAAAAAATCATGTTAACTAACAATACTTGTATTGTTTTTTCAGCTACTAACATTAACAAATAACAACTACCACAAAGTGCAACGTTCGACGGCTCATCTTGCTGTCGTGCTGTCACTACATGACACTGGCAGAATAATCAACATTGGCTCAGTTGCCAAAAAGAAAAAAATAAAAGAAAACTAATAAGATTAGGTAAGTATCACAAAATAGTTTTACAATGAAACTATAGAGTGCAGACAGCTAGAAAGAGCAGTAAAAATAAACATGAATGACATGAATGAGTCAATTCTGTTGCTACAATTACCTCAACTGTATGGCATAAAATTCTTCCTATTCATTTCCTAATGTTGGCTGCATTGTTGAAAGTACAGACTCGCCAGCACATCAAGTTACTACAATCTGTCAAATTTCTTTAATAGATTTTCAACTTTATCTCTAAAGCATAAGGTTTAAAGTTGATTGGGAGAATATGACAGATTCGGGTAGCTTGATGTGCTGGCATCTGTACATTAAAATGTAATGACCTTCAGATTGTTTATTTGTTATTACATAATATATTACCAGCCTGTTAATGTTTCTTCTCATACAGAGAAAGCATAAGCTGATGAGCATTGGTCACTACGCTTGCTTAAGACAGGTTAGAGATTTCAGACTTATATTAACTAGCTTGGCTGTCCCATTTCAAAACCTAGTAAGGGACACTTTTTACAAAAATCGTTTTTTTGCATAATCTTGCTAACCTAGGTCTCTACCAAATACAAAAACACCAGCGTTTTAAACTTACATAAAAGGAGATATATTTAAGCATCAATACCTAGTAAGTGCACCTTTCACTCCCTAGTGACCATTTTAACCTAGTAAGTCACTTTAACCAATTCAAAAAATATTTTTTCATAGGCTGACCAATATTACCGCCACTGCTAGTGGAACCGCGTGCTCGGACCAACCTTTTAAGGGAGGCGCCCCTGACGCGTGCACTCCGTACGCTCAACCTCATTGCGAGAGGGACTGACTTATTCTGTTGCTCTCTGAGTGAATTCACAAGGAATGCATTATTTATAATAAGTTATAGATTTTAGTATGTTTAAGTTAAGATAAGCGCATTTACCGCATTGGGTTATATCCTGTAATGGTTTGTGTAAGTAGATAAATAAATAAATAAATAAAAAAAATAAAATACATTTATGCGCTCTCCTGTAAAATTTCATTTTAAGTCCTTACTAGGTTTTGAAATGGGGCAGCCGAGCTACGACCTGCGGTTTCACGTCCATAAGTCTCGATCTTGTGGGAATATCAGGTCAAAAAGTATTGTATGTCCTAATCCAGGTCATGGCCTCCCCATGTGCCAATTTTCATTTAAATCCGTTCAGCCGTTGTGAAAGTATAACAAACAAGCATACAAATATACAAGAAATGTAATCTATTGTCTTTATAATTTTAGTTTAGATTAGTCCAGGTTTCCCCCCAATATTTTTTTTTCACCAATGTCAATGATAAACTCAGAAAGTACATATTGCCACTGGAAAGGCATAATTACTTAACTGCCAAAGCCTCATTTGGCAGTTAAGTAATTTTTTCATTCCAGTGATTGATGTTTGTACACAAAAGTGCATAAAACAGTTGACAAACAGTCCATATGTGTCAAAAAAGCCAATGGCCGACCTGGTGGATAAGTTGTCAACTCAGTCTAATTGGGATGGGATCAATCTAAATGGGAATTGCAATTCCAGAGGCATCACAGGTGTATTGTCATCCCAGTGAAAACATAAGAATGTCACATAGATGTCTGTATTGTGAATTTAATCAATTTATCAGTATTTTACTGAGAATGTGAATCATTTAATTACTTTTTACAGGATTAGCTCATTCTCCAATCCAGACATGACAAATAACAAGTTTTTTGGTTGTTATCTAGTTTTCTATAAGTTATTTTCAGTTCTGATTAATCCAGAATGATGTAACAAGAATCAAGAATATTTTTTTTTTTTTTTTTTTTTTTTCTTCTCTCTTGGCAAGTCGCTATTTGCGCATTTGCCACTAACAAAAACGGGGGAACTTATAATAATTAAAGAATGGTATCTGGACGGAATTTGGAAATATAAATTGGTCAGGATCGGAAAAGGAATAAATTTTCAAATAAAATATATAGTAAACTAAATACGGATTGAGTTAGAATTAATGAAAATAGATAAACAGTTGTATATTATAGGATCATTAGATGCTAAAAGAGTAAGAATGGAAGTAGGAAGAGGAACTTCATGATGATTTAAGGAGTCCATAAAAAGAGAATGATTATAAAGAGAACACGAAAAGAAAATGTGGTTCAGATCCCCCACACTTTCACCACACTCACAAATATCGTTATCTATGATATGAAGCCGTGCAAGGTGAACTGGAGTACAAACATGTCCCAGTCTCATACGGATAATACAACTGGTAGAAGTTTTATTTAACTTTAATTTAAAAAACCAAGGTTTTTTTGGAATACACGTTTGTATGGTGGCATAAAATTTACCTTTTAATACTGAACTGTCTGACCATAAGTCTCCCCAAGACTCCCGAAGGAACGTCATGGGGAGACCTGCAAGATCATGACAGTAATTAATGTACGGAAAACGATCTCCACAATCTACAGCCTCATTGGCAAGCTGGTCAGCCCTGGTGTTGCCCAAAATGTTGCTATGTCCCGGAATCCATGCAAAGCTGATTACAAGCCCTTGCTGATAACATTTGTACAATAAATTTCTTATAGATATTACCAAGGGATAAACTGTTTTACATTTTAATGGAAATTTGCTAAGAGCTTGCAAAACACTCAAAGCGTCTGAAAATATGACCGTCTTTTTTAATTTCATAATGTTTATATATTCTACAGCTTTGAATAAACCAAAGCATTCTCCTGTGAACACTGATGATTCAGGCGGAAGTTTAACCTTTTGAACTATATTGTATTGAGAATGAAAAACTCCGACTCCTACACAACCAGAATTATCGTGTTTGGACGCATCAGTGTAAATATGATGCCAATCTTTCCAATAATTATATTTGATTGAATTAAATAAGGAATTCGTAAAATCATCCCCTTTATTTAAACCCAAGGAAAAATGTATGTCAGGAATAGAAACTATAGATTCATAATTACTGCAAAAAAGAGGATATAAATTTGAGCTGTAGCTTGGAGCCTGTAAGGCAATAAACTTTTTGTAACTCTGAATAAGACATGGTGGATTTTTATGAGACCAATAATTAGAAGAATTTATTTGATTTAAAAGTAATGGAAGTTTTGTATGTAGAGGATGGTTAGAAAATTGCAATGAGCGAAATAAAAATTTATCGCAAAGGAACTGACGGCGAAGTGAAAGAGGAGGATCCACACATTCAAGTTGAAGGGCATTAATTGGACTAGATTTCATAGCTCCCGTGATTATTCTTAGTGCTTTTGACTGTATATTGTTAAGTTTTTTAAAAGCAACAATACTCCCTGGTTCTAACAAAAAAGACCCATAATCTAATACGCTTCTAACTATAGCATTATATAGCAGTTTTAAACAATAAGGATGGGCACCCCACCATACTCCAGCCAGGCATCTTAACATATTTAACCTTTTTTCGCATTTAGAAAAAATATATTCACAGTGGGGAATACCAGTAAGCCTGGAGTCTAAAATAACTCCTAAAAATTTGACCGAAGATTTTTCTGGAATCGGTTGACCATCAAAATATATAGAAAAAGGAGGAGGAAGCCGCTTTCGTGAAAATAAAACAGCAGAGCTTTTCGAAGATGATAACTCTAGTCCATTACGATCAAGCCATGTTTTTAAAAGATTAAGAGAAGAAGATAGTGAAGAGCAAGCCGTTTCGATAGAGCGATGAGAACAGTATAAAACCAGGTCATCAGCATATTGGAGAACTTTTACTTTACTGTCCAGGGAAGATTCGAGGTCATATGTATATATATTATACAATATAGGACTTAAAACAGACCCTTGAGGAAGTCCTTTCCACACTAATCTAGATTCATAAGTAGAATCCTCTAATAAAACATTAATACGTCGCTCAGATAAAATATTCATAATGAAATTAAAAAGAATTGTAGGCACATTTAACTTTTGTAATTTATTTCTTAAAATCGGAATAACTACATTGTCATAGGCGGAAGTAATATCTAAAAACGAAGCTATAAGGTGACTATTTACAGAAAAACTTAACCTAATATCCGTGACAAAAATACTTAAGCTATCTAAAGTACTTTTGCCTCGCCTAAAACCGAACTGACTGTCACTCAATAAATCATTGCTCTCAATAAACCATTCTAAACGGTTCTTTACCAAATGCTCTGTAACTTTTAATAAAACTGAAGAAAGTGCAATGGGACGATAGGCATTACTATCTGACGGGCTTTTGTCAGGTTTCAAAATTGGTAAAACTATTTGGGATTTCCAGGATGTGGGAATGTTGCCAGTGACCATAATAGAGTTTATAAGATTTAAAAAATAGTCAAGTGACGTTTCGCTTAAATTTGACATAAAGGAATATGGAATACCATCAACTCCAGGAGCAGAATCTTTTAGGTGGGACAAAATACCTTTGAGTTCAGCAAGAGAAAATGGACTATTGAGTTCTGCAAGATTGACATAATCGGAAAGAGGTATAGAATAAGTAATTATTTCCTCAGGGACATACGAAGGTGCTAGCTTATCTAAAAATTGGTCTTTCATTGAAGAAGGAAGCAAAGATGAGGGAGACTCCTTAAATGCAGATCTAAACCTACGAATGTTTCGCCACACAACTGATGGATGAATATTGGGTGATATGTTCTGACAAAAACGTCTCCAACTTTCGAACTTCTTTTGTTTGAATAATTTACGAGTATCAGTAATGGCAGAACATACAACATCAAAGTTTTCATCTGTAGTATTGGCATAATATTGAATCTCTGCTTGTTTCCTCTTTTTAACTGCAATTGAACAATCCCTATCCCACCATGGAGGGGATGGGATATAACCTAGAGCTGTATTTTTTATAGGAAAAAGACTATCAGCAGTTCTTATTATTAATTTTGCTAAAGCTTCAGCACATAAGTGTTCATCACCAAATTTAATTTCAGGAAGTTCCGAAATGTTGAAATCCAACTGCTCCTTAAACAATGACCAATTGGCATCTGCAAGTCTATACTTTAACCGTGGAGGAGGTTTAGAATAATGCTTATTATAAAAAGGAAATGAAAGTAATATTGGAAAATGGTCACTACCATGAGTAGAAGTTAAGACTTCCCAAGATAAATAAGGTGTAAGACTGGGAGAGCATATTGACAAGTCAGGAGCACTTATTTCCTCGTTGGGAGCAGTGCGTCGTGTTGGAGAACCATTATTAAGAATGCAAAGATTATGAGTGTCAATCAGATCCAAAAGATTAACCCCATAGCTATTGGTCAAGGAACTACCCCAACATTGGTGCTGAGAATTAAAATCACCTAATAGTATAAAAGGTTTTGGAAGAATAGAAATAATATTTACAATTTCATCGAAAATCAGAGTAGATGGGCGAGGAATATATACAGAAACATAACAAACTTTATTTACAACTGCTGCAATAATAGAAAAATCACTATTATGAGCAGGAATGGAAAAATGTGTAAAAGATTGAGGATGTTTGATGAGTAAGGCTACTCCACCATACTTATCAAATCGATCCTCTCTGAGACATGCATAACCCGGAATCCTAAACAAAGAGTCCGGACTAAGCCATGTCTCCTGTAAAGAAAAAATAAATGGATTATATTTATTTATAAGATAAATTATTTCAGTTTTTTTAGAAATTGCACTTCGGCAATTCCATTGGATTACCTCGGCTGGACTGTCCATTATTATTATTAGAAGTGCAAGTAACTGCTTCGAGTGCAGAGGCAACGTGAGACGGTGAAATTAAGTTAGACTGTGACAAAGACTTAATTAATGCTATGATTAAATCTCTTGTAGTTTCAGATAGATTGTCCTTAGGAATCAGAGCAGTGCCATTATTTAGCGAAGAAGTGTTATTATAGTCCTTAATAAGGTCATGATGAGATTGACGATCATAACCTATAGAGGATTTTGTAGGTGAACGAGGTTTAGTATAAACGGTTTTTTTATATGAATATGACTGATTAGATGTAGGATTAACCCGTGGAGCTGAAGGAGTAAAGCTATCTGACACATGAGTGGTAGTTAAGGCGTCAATATATGACTTCTTAGAAACAAAAGGATGTAGTTTTGATGCTTCTGCATAAGAAATGCAACTTTTGGACATTGTTTCTTTTATCGATTTCTGTCTCTCAAATTCAAGACATTTCTTACTAGTAGCTTCATGAGACCCCCTGCACAAACAGCAAGAGACATCATCATCTTGAACTGAACAGGACTCACCTGAATGTCCATCACCACACTTAAAACATCTAGGCTTAGACCTACAAAGACTTTTTACATGACCATACCTACAACAATTATAACACTGAATAGTTGGGTAAATGTATAATTCAACACTCAAGGCTGTGTAACACATAAACACCCGCTTTGGTAGAACTTGTCCATCAAATGTAATTATAATTGTTTCTGTGTTCTTGAATACATTATTACCATCAACCATTACTTTCCTTCTAATCCTCCTAATTTTTAAAATTTCTCCACAGCCTATGGGAACAGAAATAGCCTCCTGAACCTCCTCATCGGACCAATCGACAGGAACGCCTCTTACAACACCCATACGGGTGATGGAGAAAGCAGGGATAAAAACTTTATAATTTTCTTCAGCTAATTTAGTATTATTTAAAAACAGATTCGCATCTTCATAGTGAGAAAATGCCAATGAAATTCGATTTCTGCCGATTTTTTTCAGACTACCATTTATCACATTTTTAAAATTATTTCTTTTCAAAAAGCGGCCAAAAGAAATGGGATGTAAGAATGTTTTTTCAGTGACTTGTTCACGTTGCACATGAACAACATATGGAGCAGCATCTGATGACTTAAAAGTCAACCTAGCCAACTGAGTTGCAGACTGTGGAGATGTTTTATTTTGGACAATGATTGATTCATTAGATGCCTGAGTAGTAATTTTTTGTGAGGGGTCTGAACCATTCGCGAAATGAGAAATTTCCATCTCCTGATTCTCTAGTTCACAATTGCAATCCTTTTTGCCGCCATTTTTACGCCTTTTTTTGTTGCAATGTTTGCAAATTTTGGGCCGAGCTGAAACCCTCTTCCTTTTACTATTATTTACTGTTGATACTGAACAATCAGTATCAACACTGGTTTCATTATTAGAAATTGTCACGTAGTGAGCTATGACCGGAGATATCGACCCCCCAGGATCCCCTGGAGGGTCCATAATAAAAGATTTATAAAAAACTTACCAACTATTAATACTCACTAAAAGAAACTAACTACTAGAAATATATAAACAAAAAACTAATTATTTACACAAAAAGATCCCAACAAACTTATTTTAGGAAATTAAAATTCACTTGGAAAGAAAAAACACGACCGCCGTATTCAAGGTTTCCCGCGCTTTTCATCAAGAATATTATGATGTACCTATGTATGTATGGAGGAATTCAAGTAATAGGTACATAGGAAGGAGTATGTTCTTTATTATGATTCATTTTGTCGTCTGTTTCACTATGAAAGTTGTATGGCATAGATATATTTGTTTTTAGAACACTTAATTTTTCTTCGTAAGTAATTCTGCTAAAAATAGCATTATTATTCAGTTCTCAGAAATCCGTTTCTTTACTTTGCTAAAGCATCAATTTGTACAGCCAAGAGTACGTTCTCTTTAGCACTTTAAATAATAATTGCAAATAAAAAGTGAAGGCCTATGTGGGGCACTCACCTCAGACAGCATACGCGAATTGCAGCAAACAATCCAATGATTTTATCCACAGTTTATTATTATATCACCACACAAATCCAATGAGGCACCAAACTAAGTTCGAGTTCACTCGTCTGAATTTATATTCACTGTACGGTGAATTACGTATTCACCGATTATAATAACAGACGCGATTTTCCTAGAATTACTTTGTTGTTTATATTTCACGCTGTTTTCGCGAGTTCGTTGTGATTTTAGGTGCGCACGAGTCGAAGTGAGTGATGATTTGTTTGATGAACAATCTGCCTGGCAGTGCCTGGCGCTTGCCCACCTGCTCGGAGTTGCCAGCTTGCTAAATAGAATTCTGCCATTAAAACAGTTTTCACTTTTGGCGAAATTTTGAGGCAGTAAATCTATTGTGTGCAATATTACAAAACAGGTACAGAGAGGAAATGTCCATGGAAAAAAACGGAAACATCCTCTTTTAATATATCAGTGATAGATATCGTAAAAAAATAATTCAAACTCGTGCAAAATTCTAACCTACATTAACTTGTGATTCTTGGATGTGGACAATTAATTTGTATCTGTAGGAACGTCAATTAACTTCATTTATTAGATTAATGATTTTGTTTGGCTTTCTTCCCATCATGTCATCTATCTATAATGAAAAAAATTAAATGACGTTTGTTAGTCTCACTAAATCTCGAGAACGGCTGGAACGATTTGGCTAATTTTGGTTTTGAAATATTTGTAGAAGTCCAACAAAGGTTTAAAAAGTGAGAAAATATGAAGAAGTTTTAAGGGGGAAGCGCTAAGGTAGCCCGCGAAATTCAAAATTTTATTACGTTTTTTGCAATTTGCTGGTCAGCATTAAGTTGTACGTTGATTAATATATGAATCGCGGCCGTAAGAAATATGTGTTTACAGAATTATAATCATTAAATTCATCAACACAACTCTCTAAGACGGTCAAGACCACGTAAGTCCAAAGAATGATGATTTCTTGAAACAGTTATTCTTTGGACTTACGTGGTCTTAGATAGATGTGTTGATGACTTTAATGATTATAATTCTGTAAACACATATTTCTTACGGCCGCGATTCATATATTAATCAACGTACAACTTAATACTGACCAGCAAATTCCAAAAAACCTAAAAAAAATGAATTTCGCGGGCTACCCTGGCGCTTTCGCCTTACGGAAAATAGTAAAAGCAAAGCAACAATTTTATTATCCCATACAAACTGTTCGTACCTGTCAAACAGGGTGCGTTCAGAAATTAAATAATACGGAGGTAATAAGATTGTATAATTTGATTTATTCAATTGTGTGGTCCTTTACTCTTTTATTTTATTTTAGTTTATTATCAAGACAGACATTTTTCTATTTAGCTTGATATATGTTTCTAAGTTTAGTCACAAAATAAATTTCTGAACGCATTATAGATAATTGACAACAAGAATCATATTTTAACCTGTTGACCGCCACAGTCATCAGGGGCGGATCTACTTAAAGTCTTTTTGGGCTGCAGCCCAGGGCCCCGTGGAAACAGAGGGCCCTCAACCGAACTGAAAACAATAGACGATATTGTCATACTTATCTAGAATTAAAAAAAAATCCGATCACAATAAAATGGCATTTGGTTGAGTAATGGTAGGGCCCCTAAGCAGTATTAGCCCAGGGCCCCACAAATTCAAGATCCGCCCCTGACAGTCATGTACAGATGACAAACCAAAACGTCCCCAGCACGCCACGGTTCGACTACATGACAGACTTTTGACGCCGAGGCCACGTTTTTGATTTTTTGACATGTGGCGGTCAAAAGATTAATCAACGCACAACTTATAATATTGAGGCGCGAGTTCAATGGTTTTTCCGATCTCAAAAAATGCCCAACGCGCCTAAAGAAGTTTTCACTTTAAAAAACAACTTGGACCCAAAATCTCCCCAAATTAAAAATATTCGCAATTATCTGGCAACACACTTCAGAATATACCTGTTATTGAAATAGCAGTGCGTCATTAAAGAAAAGAGATGGCAGTAACTCTGATAACAGTTGTGAGAAAGAGATACAACAAGCATGAACGACCCGAATTTCTGCACAGGTACTTTATTAATTCTAGCTTTTTTTAACCGACTTCAAAAAAGGAGGTTCTGTATTCGACCCGTATGTATGTAAGCAATGATATTACCTATTATGTAGGTATGTATGTATGCATGTATGTTTCTATGTCCGCGATTTTCTCAAAAACGAATGAAGCAATTTTGATAATTCTTTTATTAATGTGATCTACATACTTTCAGGAAGGTTTTAGTATATAATACATTAGGTAATTATTCTTATGTACGAAGTTATATGCATAAATGTACTGCATCTCCGGCATTTCTATGCGAATTTTGATGATTCTTCTAGTCGGTATCTTCAATTTTTCAATGCACTAGTGTTAATTGAATGTGTGTGGGGTAGGTAGTACAACTAAAAAATGAAAAATAAAAACTTTTTACAAAAAAAAATACCGCTTTAAAAAAAACACTACAAAGTGATGTATACTTTTGATTTCGGAAATAGGTGTCGTTGGTTCCGCATTTTCGTCTTTAGGGTTTCGTATCAAAATGCTAAAACGGAACCCTTATGGTGAGACTCTGTCTGTCTGTCTGTTTGTCTGTTACAGCTGGATATCTCAAGAACTACTAATGCAAGAATAACTTGAAATTTGGGATTATTTTAGATGACGTTTGCCCAACTATTATGCAAATAAGAAATAAATAATAATATATCTATATTTTTTGCAACAGGGAACTGAAAGGGGGTCTTAAAAATTCGAAGTGGGGCTACTAGGGCATGTGGGGTATCATATGAAAAACGCAGATTGCACATTCTCAAGCATTTTTTTTAGGCCGCATAGTTTTCGACTTTTGATGAAAAATGCAAAAAAAACACCGTCCCCTCTTATCTCCGAAGTTTGCAAAGAGAAAAATCTGAAATTATTCTAAGTGATAGAAGTTTATGTAAACATTACAGGAAAAATAAAACGAAGTCTCTAAATAGCACACTTTCTCAGAAATCATCAACAAAAGTTACATTAGTTCCATTATCGGTCAAGAGATGGCGCTGTCATAAAACTGCAATATCGACGGCGAAGTGCCAATAACTCCTAACTGACAAAGTCAAAAATTTACACATACTGGATAAAAACGTTCAAAAATAGACACGTTGTTTTAGTTGGGAGGTAATATGTATTTCCACATTTTAATTTAATGTTGTTGTAATAAAAATACACTTTGCGATTTCACTAAAACATGCGAATAACGCCTTTAAATTCAAAACGAAAAAAAAGTTAATTTCTCAAAAAAAAAATCAGTTAGGAGGTATTGGCACTTCGCCGTCGATATTCTACACCGCAGTGCACAGTGTTAAATCTGACGAATATAGGTCTTAAAAACATGATGGTACGGAACCCTCGGTGCGCGAGTTCGACTCGCTCTTGACCGGTTTTTCTGACACCAATTTCCACGTACAGACGCCAGCACATCAAGTTACTATCTATACATCTGTCTAATTTCTTCAATACATTTTCAACTTTATCGCTAAATCATAAGGTTCAAAGTTGATTGGTAAAATTTGACAGTTTTGGGTAGCTTGATGTGCTGGCGTCAGTACAACCCAAACCGATAAAGATAGGTATAAACTTGATTTTAGAACAGGGGGCCTAAAAAGGCCACTTTGTCAAATCACAAAAGGATAACATTATGAGTCGTAATGGACTATTAAATGTTAAGCTAATCGAATCAAATCCCATTGATAAAGGATTTTTCAATAATTTTTTTTTGTCTGTGGTAAAATACTAATCAGTCCAATCCAAATCCAATCCCTATCTCTTTGATTATACCTACGTAGTGCAGCGAAAAAAAGAAAAACACCTTATCATCACCCTATTATCCTTTTATGATTCGCCAAAGTGACCTTTTTAGGCCCTCAGCACCGCATTAAGGCTCCTACAAACAGGCGCGACACGCGACGCGAATCGCGCGCGACTCAAAGGCACCGCTCGTTGCGCGACTTGTGGCGCCTTTGTGTCGCCCGCGATTTTATCGCGTGTCGCGTCTGTTTGAAGGAGCCTTTGAGAATCTTAATCTGAATCATTTTGAAGGATATTGCGAATACATTGCTTTATTACTTTCGAAAAAATTGTCTGCTCAACCACGTAAATAACGCAATGAATGTGTGAATATGGAGTTTCTTGCCCGTTCTTCTCCATAGAGATCTACGTTTTGGAATGGGCAACTAGCTTCAACTTTCTGACTAATTGACAGACAATTTAAAGATAATTCAAAAGTGCCTGTACAAGGTTTAATTGAAATAAATGCTTTGAGTTTGAGTTTGAATGATGTTAAAAATGAAACCCGTTAGTACTGATAGTGTGTTACACAATTACCCCGCTTTAAAACCCTTTGTTTTAACTACAACTTTGCGAACAACTTCAACAATAACAACTAAAACTTTGAAAGGATTTTGCGTAGGTACCTAAATCGACCCTTAAGGATGTGAAAAGGGGGGAAATCGTTTCTATGAAAATCTTGGGTTTGAAGGCGCTTACAGGACCTAAACGCAAAAAAACGCAAGTTTTAGAAACAATAAAAGTTTAAAGTATGTGATGGACTACAGTAAACCATATCAGAAAAATATATCAGGATATAATGTTAGGTAGATATTGTGTTCAAATAATACAACTAATTTGATTCGACAGAAAAAAATCATGAAGATATCTTTAGAAACTTTCTTTTGGCAATAAAACCATACTACTATACATACAATCATTCTGATTTTTTGTCAGATTATTCTACAAGCAATATACTAAAATACTAATATTTTAATTTTTTAGACTAAGAAATAGATTTTTTGTAATTAAAAAATGCTTCATATTTTACAATAAATTACCAGAGTTGTGTCATCGCGCGTCTCTTTCTTTTCTATGCAGTCCGACAGTGACCGCGCTTTAGGTCATGTAAGCCCCCCTAAATGATGCTGACAATCGCATCAAATAGCGTTGCGTAGTTTATAAGAACAGCGCGATTATACACAGTGAGTTACGAAAAGCGATTTTATAAAACAAAAAAATTAATGCCCCACTTTTGAATTGTCAAGAAGTCGGTCAGTTAGAAAATATGTATGAAGCTAGTTGCCCATTCCAAAGCGTTGCCTACGCTTTGACCGCGTAAGTAGGTATTATAATTTTGTAGGATTTTTGTTAGACGTCTTCAGAGTGTGACAGGAAGCATCTAACCCTCCCAGTGCGTCGTCTCCCTGACAATTGTTATGAAACATGAAATAGATTGGCCTCAATGAACCGGTGCAATTTACTAGTCATAATAAATGGCGTGTGTAATAACTATTTATTAGTTAGGAAGTAGAGCTCTTCTCGAGCTTGTGGGTTCAAATCCGGGCAAGTACTAATGTGATTTTTTCAATGAGGGTTTTCGTGAAAATTTACGACACCAGTTGGCACCACTGTGACAAGAGGTCTTCCAATAGAAAATATATGATGACGTTCATCATTCGATTCATTCATTCGTTCATCATTCAGTCATGACTAAAGACAATATAGGCTCTTTGACAGATGCCTGGACCTGACGTGTCAGTGCTGCCACCTAGCGAACGTCATTTCAGAAAACCCTCATTCATATGGATTAGCAAAAAAATATTAATAACAAAACCCAATACTTGTAGAATAAACAAAATGCAATTAAGTAAAATGAAAAAAAACATAAGCACTTATTAAAATAATGTTGTTTATTTAGAATTAAAATAATATGTAAGTAAATAACAACTAACACCCAATTAAATAATAAAAATAACAAAATTATACTAAAACTATTCACAAACTAAAATATAGCGTCGGAAAATTAATCCGCATCGCTGTCGACTGTAACGGTAATGGTAAAAAAAAAACATTATTTATTCGTATCTAATTCTTATCTTTCATCCATCTTCTCACAAAATCTTAAACATTCATGACACACATCTATCTATCTAGCATTTAAGCTAATTTTTAGCAGAAATTGCAGTTATTTGCAAAACAAATAGCGTACAGTCATCTCAACACCTCTCTCCCTTGAATTTGTATATATATATTATAAGTATATATTATAGTAAATAGTATGTATGTGTATATAACCTATTTATGTATTTGTGTACCTAGTTTTAATAGATTTTTTTTATCATTGTTCCTCTCAATCAAAGCACCTGCCATCCAATCTCTTCACCACCCTTGGTTGACTGGCAGAGAATGCCTAAGGCATTAAGTCCGCCTTTGTACCTTTTTGTGCGAAAAGTTTAAATAAATAAATCTATCCATCCGCGGGCAAACAAGTCACACTCCAGAAGGCCCATTCTCGTAATTTAAAACGTTCAAAATCTAGTCGCAGTCTCATCACAGCGACAAAGAAATGTCAAAAACTTGTCAAAATGTAGGGAAATTTGAAGTATTTTTTGACAGATTGAGACTGAGATCAGACTGTGAACGTTGTTAAAATTAATAGAATTGCCCCTCAGATTAAAAAATCTGTTTTTTTTTGTGTGAATTTTACAAAACGGTCAAATTAAATTAGCTAGCGAAACTGCAGATGTGATGTGATAGACAAAAGAACACAGATTTTCACAGCTCATACTTCAAGTAAATTACCCAGTAACTGGGTTGTGGAGGTCAGATAGGTAGTCGCTCCATGTAAAATACTGGTATTCAGGCTCTGCATCCGGTTAGACTGGAAGCCGACCCTAAGGCCGCTATCCCACTGGCGTTTTACGAGCGTTGACGTCAACGTCGCGTCTGCGCAGCGTCGACGCCGCGCAGACGCGACGTTGACGTTGCGTCGTCGCGTGGGAAGCATTAACGTCCACTGAACGCGACGTTAACGTCGCGCACATGCACCTGTTGCCAACAAACGCGACGTTAACGTTGCGCAGACGCGACGTCGACGTCGCGTTCAGCGGACGTTAATGCTTGTCACGCGACGACGCGACGTCAACGTCGCGTCTGCGCAACGTTGACGCTGCGTAGACGTTCGAGAGACGCCGACGCTCGTAAAACGCCAGTGGGATAGCGGCCTAACATAGTTGGGAAAAGACTAGGCAGAATGATTGACTTCAAGAAAAGTCAAAGTCAAAGCATTTATTTCAAATTTGGCACATAAAAGCCACTTTTGAACGTCAAAAATTACAACAAAATAGAATTGATTCTAGTCGCCCCTTCCAAAAGGTAGTTTTCGTATGGAGAAGAATGGACAAGAAACTCCACCGTTACTCTTTTAAAATATTTTGCATACATTAATTATATAATAATATTATGGGAAGACGATGCACCTAAAATAAAATTACTATACCACAATAGGTAAAAGAATTAAAAACGAAACCATGATATATAAATTAATTATCTGATAGATACATGGTGCTCACATATTTACAAACATGGTAAAAGTAAACGATTGTCATTTAAATAAAATAAAAAAAATTACAAGTAATAAGTAATAAATCAGGGTGTGAGTTAAGTAGTTACAGAATGTAAAATCAATGTCAAAACAAAGAAAGAATAAATTTTACAATTAAATTAGCAACCAGTTTGATTTTGTCTAGTAATAAGTAATAATAGGTAGGTACTTGACCCCAAAAAAAATCTTTTATTTTTTCATGTTAAGATATCTATACCTATCACATCAGTTTCGCGAGCTAATTTATTTTAACCCTGTAGATATCGATATAGAAGTTATTATTAGACACAATAGATATTGATAAAATCAAAGATCACACATGGGTTTTCAATTTTTTATCGCGCGATAGACCCGATAGTAGGTAATGAATTTGTTTTCTGACGTAATTACGTATCTTTTAATTTCGAACAACAAAGGAATAATACTATCTATTAATTGTCATAACAAACATTTTTGCTATTTTCGTTGTTTTGTATCCAATATGTATTACTAAGAATTCGCTTACTCACTGATTTCACATCGGATTTTCATGTAGGTAATAATGTTACGCGCCACAATTAATGACTGCTATATGGTGACATTAGTTACCACTAGCGCCATCTAGCATCGGGTAGCAGAACTATTAGTAGAGTCAAGGTCCTAGAAATTCCGAAAACTATCAACATCGGGTCAATCGGGACCGGTATGTACTCGAAGATTCTAGATGTTTATATAGTAGCTCTGTGGCACTATATAAGGCCAGTGTGGGTCGCGAGACATGCCTGACGCCGCTCGCCAAGCCCCCTAAAGGCGCGATTAAACGACGCGGGCTAGCCCGATCCTACGCGAGCCGAGCCGTCCGTGGAGATGCGGCTCGGCTAAATACGGACGCAAGCCTGCTCGTTTAAACGACGCGGGGTAGCACGATCCTACGCCAGCCGAGCCGTCCGTGGCGGCTACACATCGCGCTGTTGAACCGAGCTGTCCGCTTGTTCGTTCTTCAATATGGATAAAAGAAAACGCCTTGCTGCAGCAGCAGCTACTGTTATTTTGCTCGGTGGTGAATATTTAAAAACAAAAGAAAGACGAAAAAGACGGTGGTGGATGGTGTCATTGTATAAGAGTCGCAAAACGTAAGTTTATATTTTTATATAAAGTCAGTTCAATGAAGAGTTGAATCTTCTCGTTGCTCCACTCCATCTCGTACAAAACCAATCCCCAATTAAAAACTTCGCTAAAAAAACAAAATAGGTCTTCCTTCGTCGCGCGCTCTGTGACATCTGTTTAGACGGCGCGTATTAACACAAGCCGAGCCGCAGATGGCGCGCGCGCCTTTGATCTGTGTCGAGAAACCGACAAGTGATGGATCGTGCGAACTTTGCCGAGCCGCGCCGAGCGCAGTTGTTTACACAGCGCGTGGCGCGGCGAACCACGAGCGGAGCCAGGCTCGGCTCGCATGTTTGCGCGCCGTTTAAACGCCGCCGCTTAACATGGGCGTCGCGACTTCCAACACAGAGAGTATATAGTTTTGAATAAGCGATACAAGCGAGTACATCGAAGCGATATTCAAGTGCGACTAAGAGTGATCAGTTGTGAAATTGTGTTTCATAATTAGTGTGTTTGAGTTGTAATTAGTGTTGTGATTAAAGTGTAAATTTTTGGTTATTAAATCGGCAGTTTTTAATTGTCACGAACCCCAAGCTCGTAACAATAATAAGCAAACAAAAGTCTTCCGGATCTTGTTACGGCCATGGTGACCAATCTCAGCGGAGGCCAGCCTTCGGTGCGGGAGATATTATAGTGCAGGCGTGCTGTGTGCCCAGATACAGGAGCACTCTCTGTTCCCTCACTCTCATTGTCTAATGGGACGGCAATCCGACACGACCGGAGAGAGATCAGGCGCAGGACCAACGGCTTAACGTGCTTTCCGAGGCACGGGGTATCACACCGCCAACTTCCAAACTTCGGACTGTTACTAAGAAATTTCCAATAGAAAACTCAATAATACCTACTACCCGATCTGGTAATCGAACTCAGGAACCCACGGTCAGCAGCCAACGGGGCATGTGGGTAATACAGTAAATATGGCAGGCAGTGTTAGTGTCAGGTTGTATCTTGATTCAAGTTACAACCTGACACTAACCTGAAATTAAAAATAAAAGTTTGAACATCTACATTGACTGCCCCGTTGGTATCGTAGTTGCAAGCACGTCTGCTGAGCGTGGGGGGGGGGGGGGGGTGTCCTGGCTGTGATTCCCGGGTCCGGTAAAGTGTCAAATTTCATCCAAATCCGTTTAGCCGTTTGTGCGTGAAGAAGTAACAAACATACAAACATACTCACAAACTTTCGCCTTTATAATTTAGTGTGATACATAAATGTCACTCCATCCAAATCGGATCGGTTTTTGAGAAAATCGCGGACAAACATACATGCATACATATAGGTCGAATACAGAACCTCCTATTTAGAAGTCGGTTAAATTAAAAAATTGTCTGCCCAACAACGTAAAACAAATTTTAATAATGCTGTTGTACTGTCAAAATGGTGTTATGGAATTACCCCGCTGTCCTTTGCAAGTTGATGGTCATGGTTTAGTATGCAACACTTAAATTGTCATAAATCAATGTTTATAGTGTCTAAGTGAATCCAGTTGATTATTCACATGATCACATCCTTCCTTTGTCCTCAGTCTAGGGATGCCGGAGGTGTCAAAAAGTATCGATATAACATTACTTATATATAATTATACATATATACATAATAATATTATGTATATATATATAAAATATATAATAAAATATATATAAATATTATTGTATATGTATAATATTGTTATAATATTATATATAAAAAAAAACTGACCAAGTGCGAGTCGGACTCGCACACGAAGGGTTCCGAACCAGAAGGCAAAAACACCGAAAATTTTTTATGATTTTGGGCCTCAATTCTTTAAGGTAATTATTATACCCCGCGTAATCTTACCATGTGCAAACCACGTACGGTTGTCAAGCGTGGATTTTGACAGTTCAAATCACGCCAACTTCGCGTTTATTTCTCGCGGTTTCGTTTATTGTGTCATAGAGAATACGTATTAATAGCAGATGTCGTGATGAATTGACGTGGTTTTGAAGTAAGAAATCATTAGGTGGTCATTGAATTAGTACTCTGTATTCCATCGGTTTTAGTCTGTGGTGAATTCAGACAACGGTGTTGCCATCGGAAATATATCGTATTTGAAACACTTTCGATACTTGATATTTTATATCGATCAAAAAAAAATTATCGATGTATGCATGTATCGATATTTTTCTACCTACCTCAGACAACGTGACATTGGATCGACGGTTTAATTTATGTCATTGAATTTAAATATAAATCGTTTCGTGAAGAATTATTTTAAGGGTATTATCGTTTGTCCTTGGACATCACTGATGCCTATGAAGTAAAACATCGTTAGGAATTGTGAACTTATATTATTTAGCTATATCTAGAAGAAAGAGATGCAACTTCTAGGTGAATATCATCAGGTTCTCATTTCATCAGGTTATCATTTCAGCCGAAATATGTCCACTGCTGGACAAAGGCCTACCCCATGCACCTCCATTCAGTGGCGTAGCGTGCCATCTCGGCGCCCGGGGCGGGAGACCCATTTTGCCGCCTCCATTCTATAGGTGCTTAATTAAAATTAAATTTCACAATCAATGAGGTATCTTTTATTCATATATTGTAATAATAATCGATTGTAATCGATTAACTTACCTATATGATATGGCAACATTGTTTAAATATGAAAATAAGGGAAGTCAGTATTAATTTGATTAAATAATTAATTTCTTATCCCATGATAAAACTGCTTAATATTTTATAATTGACCACAAAAAACTGAAACAAAATATTGATAAATATTTCATTTGGGTAACGTTATGCCCAGATTCGCCCGTCTCCTTTAAGTCATTGTTGTTTTTTGACTTGTCAGACGTTCTGACACATGAAATGAATGAGTCATAGATCTCAACCCGCTTCACCGGCGACATTTTGCCGCCCCCGCGGGCTGCCGCCCGGGGCTGGCTGCCCCCTCCGCCCCACCCACGCTACGCCACTGCCTCCATTTCGTGCAATGTCGTAGCATCATGCTGAGATAGGAGCTTTTTGGCCTCGTATAGGACTTTCCGTTTCATTTTCCTTTTGTTACTTTTTTTTATATAACTTGGTTTTTTATTTTGCTGTAAGTATTTAGTTTAGTTTGTGATCTTCCTGTACGAGTCGCAATAAATACTTTTTCTTTCTTTCTTTCTTTTCTTTCCATTTTGACCGGTTCTGTGCTTCTCGTTGTGTTCTGTGCTTGTGGGCAGTTAACGCTGTGCGACCTGAATTGCACCTATTTATTTAAATGATATTGTGAACTGAAACTTCTGTACTTGTACTAATAGGTAGTCAAATTAAATTAGCTAGTGAAACTCCACAGACGTGATGGGAACCGACAAAATAAAATAAAAAACCGGTCAAGAGCGAGTCGGACTCGCGCACCGAGGGTTCCGTACTATCATGATATTAATTTTTCCTTGGCGAGGCTTATATTCGACAGAAAATTTTAACACTGTGCACTGCGGTGTAGAATATTGCAGTTTTATGTCAGCGCCATCTCTTGACCGATAGTGGAACTAACTACCGATAGTGGAAGTAACTTTTGTTGATGATTTCTGAAAAGATGTGCTATTTAGAGACTTCGTTTTATTTTTCCTGTAATCCTTACATAAACTTCTATCACTTAGAATAATTTCAGGTTTTCTCTTTACAAACTTCGGAGATAAGGGGGAGGGGGCGGTATTTTTTTTACATTTTTCATCATAAGTTGAAAACTATGCAGCCTAAATAAATAAAAGAAAAAATGTTTGAGAATGTGCAAACTGGGGTCTTTAATATGATACCCCACATGCTAATTCGAATTTTTCAGACCCCTTTTCAGTACCTAACGCAAAAAAAAAAATTCTTTCGTATTTGCAAAATAGTTGGGCAAACGTCATCTAAAAGTATTCCAAATTTCAAATTGATAGCATTAGTAGTTCTTGAGATATCCAGCTGTGACAGGCAGACAGACAGACTCAGTCTCACCATAAGGGTTCCTTTTTAGCATTTTGGTACGGAACCCAAAAATCCTCAAGAGTTCATTTCCCATAGGAAAACAGTACTTACTTTTTTTTCTGGCATATTTTAATTTTGACATTACTTTAATTTTTGGGTAGGTACGAAATGAATGATGTCCTACATTTTGCCCAATTTTTTTTTTTTAGTTATGAATCATAACTTATGATAAACATACATTAAATACAAAATCGTTTGACATACCACTCAAAAGATATAAAACTTATTTGGTGTAATATAATGAAAACGCCTACTTTAAAACTTAAAAAAAAACTTTGTAAGTTCTATCGTAGTTATAGTTAATAGTAATCTAAGTAGATATTAAACATAACTAGTAACTGATTACCACCTGCGCTAAGCTAGGTCGACGGAGCCCCGCTTCGCGGGGCTCCTATTTCTGGGTGGTTTAAAAAAAAATAACCACGAAGGCTAAGGCGGGAGCTCCGCTACGCTTCGCTCCCGCCTTAGCCTTCTAACCTAACCTATCCGAGTCGGTGTACTCTGAGTCGAGGTGTTAACCATAATGACGTTTTTTATATATATTGTTGCGCGCCGCAAATAATGTTTGATACATGGCGACATTAGTTACCACTAGCGCCATCTAGTATCGGGTAGCAGAACTAGTACCTCGGTACTAGGACCTTGACCCTACTTGACCTTTTTGTAAGTACTAGTAATTCCGAGAACTATCGACGTCGAGTCAGTCGGGACCGGTATGTACTCGAACGTTCTAGATGTTTATGTACTAGCTCTGCGGCACTATATAAGGCCGGGTGGGCCGCGAGACACAGATAGTTTTCGATTAAGCGATACGAGCGATAACATCGAAGGCGATATTCGAGTGCGACTTAAGAGTGATCAGTAAGTGCAATTGTGTTTCTTAATTAGTGTGTTTGACTTGTAATTAGTGTTGGTGAGTAAAGTCTCATTTTTTTGGTTATTAAATCGGCAGTTTTTATTGTCACGAACCCCAAGCTCGTAACAATTGGTGTCAGAAGCGAGGTTTAAAATGCCGATTTTACCCAAAGAAGACATGGAGGGTATCCGTACCCGGAGTCAACGCCAGCAAGAGACGGACCAGAGGCGATTCGGTGGAGCAATGCCACAGCGGTCGGAAGGCCAGCTACCGACCACGGAGGCCGGCCCGTCCACAGCTGCTCCGGCATCATCAGCACCAGATTTTGCTGCTCTGATGATGATGCTGCAGGAACAGGCTCGCCGACAGGAAGAACAGGCTCGTCGGTTGGAGGAACAGCTCCAGCGGGACAAGGAGGAACAGGCCCGCCGACAGGAGGAACAGGCACGCCGACAGGAAGAGCAGATGCTCCTTATAAAGGATCTTCACGCTACCTTCGGGAAAGACATGAAGGAGGTGAAGGATAAGGTTGCTCAACATGACAACCGTCTGTCGGAAGCTGAAACCAGAATCGACCAAGTGAATAACCGGGTTGATAACGTGATGGCTGACGTGAAACAAACCGTGATGGCTGACGTAAAGAAAACGCTGGATTACCTCAAACTTGGTGATGGAATCGCAGCTCCCGTAGCTACAACACCTTCGCTACGTGGATTCAAAGTGCCACCGTTCGACGGAACTTCTTCCTGGTCGGCCTACAAAATCCAGTTTGAGGCTGTCATGAAGGCGAACGGTTGGAATAAAAGTCAGGCCATGACTGCCCTCACCCTGGGCCTGCGCGACCAGGCCTTAACTGTTCTGGAAGCTCTCGGTAAGGAAGTGACTTACGAGCAGCTCCTTGAGGCATTGGAGGCTCGGTATGGCGACGCTCTCCTGGAACACGTGTTCCGTGCGCAGCTGAAGGATCGCGTGCAACGCAGTAATGAAAACCTGCAGCAGTGGGCCCTTGAAGTGGAGAAGCTGGTTCGCAAAGCTTACCAGTCCGTACCTGCGCTTATTGATGGGAACCTGGTGCAGGCATTCATCGACGGCATCCGCGACCTTGAAGTTAGAGCTGCTGTAAGGCTCGGTCACCACGGAACGCTGAAGGACGCCTTAGCCCATGCACTGGAGGTTGAAGCGGTGCGGCAGGATCATCGTTCCCATCGCGTCAGGGAGGTTGCAGCGGCTACAGTTCGCGACCGCAATAAAGGATACAGCCCTAGGTGCTACGGCTGTGGTGAAAGGGGCCACCTTCGATCCAGTTGCCCTAAGCGAACTGTAGAAAGAGAAGACGGCCGATCCCCGGAGGGCAGTGCGGCTAACAGCACCGCCCAACATCAGCAGCAGGGAAACGAGTAATAGCCAGGACTGCGGGGCGGGTGCTGGCTGATGTTCAAAGAGCCCCAAGGATTTCGATCACACAAACCCATGACGGGAACAGCCTAATCATCAAGGGCGAAGTCAACGGAACACCTTGTAAGCTGACCATAGATACAGGAGCCTCTCGCACGGTCGTCAGTTCCCAACTTATAAGTCGCTTTCTTGGGGACTCCGCACACAACCGAGAACACATTAATTTGGTTACAGCCACCGGTCAGCGCATACCCGTCCATGGAGAGAAGAAGATAGAGTTGAAGCTAGGCAACAGAATCTACCTGCATAATGTCATCGTGGCTGATATAATGGACGATTGCATCCTGGGCCTTGACTTTATGAGGAAGAATTGTTGCGAGATTGACGTCAAGCAAGGTGTTTTGAAATGTGGACAAGAGGAACTTTTCGTGGAAGGGGCGTTACCAGGAAATGTGTACAGCCTTAAGAAGATTGTCCTTCCGCCGAGATCGGAAACGATTGTGCCCGTTAGTCTTCCTCGGAATCCAGGTCAAACTCATCGTTGTGTACTCGTGGAAAGGGTAGACAATGACCTTCCATGGAAAGTGGCACGAACTTTGGTCAGAGCCACCGACATCTCAGGGGTACGTGTGCTGAACCTTTGTGATCAGGAACACATTATAGAAAAAGGCACACTAGTTGGTACTTGCGAGGAAGGGGATTGGTTGCGTCGATGCCAATATCTATCGACTGGGACCCTCAGCAAGGATGCACAAACGAGAGTGACCACACTTTTAGAAGACTGCCACAGCGCTCTGTCCCAAAATGAAATGGTCAAGGCAAAGAAGATGTTACTCAAGTACGCCAATGTTTTCTCGGCAAACGATGCTGACATCGGGAGGACTGGCTTAGTTCAACACAAAATAAATACAGGAGAAGAATTGCCTATCCGTCAGCGGCCAAGGAGGTTGCCGGTAGCACGTGAAAAGGAAGTGGAAACCATGATAGAGGGAATGATGAAGGATGGTGTTATTGAACCTTCATCTAGTCCATGGTGTTCACCCGTAGTGCTGGTACGAAAGAAGGATGGCAGCATGCGGTTTTGTGTTGACTATCGTCGTCTGAACGACGTTACGAAGAAGGACAGCTATCCTTTGCCAAGAATTGATGACACGCTGGACATGCTTACTGGCGTAAAGTGGTTTAGCACGCTGGACCTGAAAAGTGGCTACTGGCAAGTTGAAATCGATCCCAAGGACAAAGAGAAAACTGCATTCTCAACAGGAAAGGGTCTGTGGCAATTTAAAGTTATGCCGTTTGGATTGTGCAATGCTCCGGCAACGTTTGAAAGGTTGATGGAACTTGTACTTACCGGGCTAATTGGCGATGCCTGCCTGGTCTACTTGGATGACATCATCATCGTAGGCCGCACGTTTGAAGAACATCTTCAAAACCTGGAACGCGTGCTCATGAAGATCCAGAGTGCCAACCTCAAGTTAAGCCCGAAGAAGTGTTCACTATTCAAACGACAAGTTAGCTTTTTGGGATATGTCGTGTCTGAAGAAGGTATCCGCACGGATCCAGAGAAAATTGCAGCTGTCAAGGACTGGCCAGTTCCAAAGGACAAGACGCAGGTCAGAGCGTTTCTGGGTTTGTGCTCCTATTATCGGCGATTTGTCAAGAACTTTGCAGACATAGCCAAACCCCTGCATAAGCTAACCGAGGAGAAGCGACATTTCTGCTGGGATAATAGTTGCGACATCGCATTCCAGGAGCTAAAGGACCGTCTGTGCAATACACCTATTTTGGGATACCCTGATGCGGACAAGGAATTTATAGTTGACACAGACGCAAGTGACATAGGACTTGGCGGTGTGTTGTCCCAACGGAATGGTGATCAAGAGGTTGTGATAGCGTACTTCAGCAAGTCATTGTCAAAGCCGGAAAGGAACTATTGTGTTACGAGACGGGAACTGCTTGCTGTGGTAAAGTCATTGCAGTATTTTAGCAAATATCTTCTGGGGCGGAAATTCCACTTACGAACTGACCATGCTGCACTGAAATGGCTATTACAGTTCAAAAACCCAGAAGGACAAGTTGCGAGATGGATTGAACTACTGCAGGAATACGACTTCGTGGTCGAACATCGCAGCGGAAAATCTCATGGCAACGCAGATGCATTGTCAAGAAGACCTTGTCCTGAAGACTGCAAGCATTGTACTAAGCAAGAGAGTAAGGAAGTGGTACCTGTGAGGATGCTCAAGACAGACCTCAACAACGAGTGGAAGGAAAGCCTAAAACGTGCACAGCAGGAAGATTCGGACATCAAGCCGATTCTGGAGTGGATGAAGGCCAGAGCTCCTAAGCCCAGGTGGAGCGACGTCTCAGCGATGAGTTCGGTCACAAAAAGCTATTGGGCTCAATGGGACAGCTTTGTGGTTCAGGATGGAGTCCTGTGCCGTAAGTGGGAAAATGCTCGGGGAGACAGCTGTCATTTGCAAATGGTTGTCCCTAAAGCTCAAGTACCGGATGTTCTACAGCTGTACCATAATGGTTGTTCAGGAGGTCATCTGGAAGTAAAACGGACTCTACTGAAGATACGAGAACGGTTTTACTGGGTCCACTGTCGGGACGATGTCGAGGATTGGTGTCGCAAATGTACAAGTTGTGCAGCTGTAAAGGGACCTCAGACTCGTAGTAGGGGTGCATTAAAATTGTATAATGTTGGTGCACCATGGGAGAGGATAGCCCTTGACGTTGCGGGGCCGTTTCCGGAAAGTGAAAGTGGCAACAAGTATTTCATGGTTGTGATGGATTATTTCACTAAGTGGCCGGAAGTCTTCGCCATTCCAAATCAAGAAGCTTCGACAGTTGCAGATAAATTAGTTCATGAAGTCTTCTGTCGTTTTGGAGTACCTTTGGAGATTCACAGTGATCAAGGAAGGAATTTTGAGTCCCAAATATTCCAGGAAACTTGTCGAGTTATGGGTACTCATAAAACAAGGACGACTTCTTACCACCCACAATCCGATGGAATGGTGGAACGATTTAATCAGACACTGGAGAGGTACCTAGCGAAAGTTGTGGAAAATCGGCAACGAGATTGGGACAAGCACATACAACCGTTTTTGTTGTCATATCGAAGTGCTGTCCACGAAAGTACAGCGGTGACACCAGCTTTCGCAAACTTCGGAAGAGAACTACGGCTACCTGCAGACCTGATCACCGGAATACCACCTGATGCCCCACGCAGTGTAACTGATTATGCGAATGATTTGCGGAACAAAATGAATGACATTTATGAGCACGTCAGACAATCGGGCCAGCAAATGTCTGAAAAGATGAAAACCCGTTATGACCGCAAAATGAACAATAAAGGATTCGACGAAGGTTCACTGGTGTGGTTGCACAATCCAGTCCGCAGCAAAGGGAAATCTCCTAAGCTTCAAGCTAAATGGGACGGACCGTACCGGATTGTGACAAAGATCAATGATGTAACCTACCGGATACAGAAAGGTGCAAGAGGTACTCCTAAGATCGTCCATGTGGATCGACTGGCGCGTTATTATGGGGCCAATAATGCTCGGGACGAGCATGCCTAAGGAGGGGGCAGTGTTGCGCGCCGCAAATAATGTTTGATACATGGCGACATTAGTTACCACTAGCGCCATCTAGTATCGGGTAGCAGAACTAGTACCTCGGTACTAGGACCTTGACCCTACTTGACCTTTTTGTAAGTACTAGTAATTCCGAGAACTATCGACGTCGAGTCAGTCGGGACCGGTATGTACTCGAACGTTCTAGATGTTTATGTACTAGCTCTGCGGCACTATATAAGGCCGGGTGGGCCGCGAGACACAGATAGTTTTCGATTAAGCGATACGAGCGATAACATCGAAGGCGATATTCGAGTGCGACTTAAGAGTGATCAGTAAGTGCAATTGTGTTTCTTAATTAGTGTGTTTGACTTGTAATTAGTGTTGGTGAGTAAAGTCTCATTTTTTTGGTTATTAAATCGGCAGTTTTTATTGTCACGAACCCCAAGCTCGTAACAATTGGTGTCAGAAGCGAGGTTTAAAATGCCGATTTTACCCAAAGAAGACATGGAGGGTATCCGTACCCGGAGTCAACGCCAGCAAGAGACGGACCAGAGGCGATTCGGTGGAGCAATGCCACAGCGGTCGGAAGGCCAGCTACCGACCACGGAGGCCGGCCCGTCCACAGCTGCTCCGGCATCATCAGCACCAGATTTTGCTGCTCTGATGATGATGCTGCAGGAACAGGCTCGCCGACAGGAAGAACAGGCTCGTCGGTTGGAGGAACAGCTCCAGCGGGACAAGGAGGAACAGGCCCGCCGACAGGAGGAACAGGCACGCCGACAGGAAGAGCAGATGCTCCTTATAAAGGATCTTCACGCTACCTTCGGGAAAGACATGAAGGAGGTGAAGGATAAGGTTGCTCAACATGACAACCGTCTGTCGGAAGCTGAAACCACAATAACAATATTAAACGTTAGACCTAATGATTTTCGATTAAATAAACAATATACATATTAAACGTTAGACCAAATGATTTTCGATTACATAAACGCTATATCAAACAATGTTATACTAATTAAGTTTTAGAATAAATAAATGTTATATGTAAAGAAATTATATCAACAGTTGGTATATCTCACGTTGATTATATCTTGTGAACGATAATAAAATGAAATTAGACCAAATGAGTTTATATGTTATGAGACGCACCTGATACATTATGATCACAAAGAGATTCAAAAACTACGTGTGCGATATCTTGAAAAGTCCTACCAGCGTACGTATTTTACCTAGAAAGATACTTGTCCCAAATACTAGCCTGATAATATGCGAACTAGTTTTAATTTTATTTACTTTTTTGTCCCTCCCGCAAAATTGCATTTTTGTCATACGCTCATTTGTTATGAAGCCCTCGACAAAAAAACAAATATTTCATCGCGGGATTCCCGGAACAAGCTTGGTCGCCATATTGGATTGGATGTCATTATGAATGGCGTGTCGTAGACTCGTAGCCATACGACGAGCATTGTCGAGGTCAACAGGATTAAGTATACATAAAACAAAAAAGATATTTCTGAGGTGCAAAACAAAGTTTATTATTGTTTTTATCGAGTTTTTTATGACAGTGTTAACAAGACATCACGCCTGTAATTCTCGAAGCGTTAGTCAGACGTGTAGCACGACATGTCAGGCTTATACATTTCCAGCAATTACTATAAGTATTCTTTGATTTCCAGTATAAGCTGACTTCTTATTGTACGAAAAGTGTATTCAATGCGAGGTCAGCTAAGATTGGACATGTTTAATATAGCTTGATATGTCGCAGTGTCTAGGCACAGTATAAATAAAGACATACAGTACGTCGTCTTCATACAAACGGACGAAACGCGAGCTATACCTACGCGCCTCGACCACGGCATGCGCTCAGCATGCAGACAGTCGCGACTGTACTGCAGTGACGAACGGACGGTGTGTTGTTTTTTTTAACAATAACCGCGCGATTTTTTCACTAAAAATAAGTTCAAGTACCGTCAAACAAGCCAACTTTGCCCGTTTTTTTAAGAAAATCGAATATATTACAAGTTTTTTCTATAGGACTTAAGTATATTTTTTCATTTACTACAACTATATGACCATATGCACGCATTTGCTATGTAAAACATTTAAAAAATTTAAATTTAAACCAATATTTGATCGATTTTGATGGTGGGCAAAATAATCCGGACTTTTAGCCAACATTGCCCACTTCGATTTTTGACGCAAATCAAGCTCTTATAAATACGTAGAAAGCACCACGACTACAATTTAAGGCAATCTTAACCTAAGTTTTAAAATACTGTTTGTAGTTTAAATATTTTCGTGATAAAAACTGTGGGCAATGTTACCTAGCGGTTAGTGGCCTTTTCCATACAAGGCCCAACAAACGGTTTAAGATTTTAATGGTTGTCACATTGCAGTAAAATTATTAAATAAATGTTATTTTCACTTTTCTTTTGTGGGTGTTGGGTGCATATGAATAGACGTTAAACATTGTGTTCAAATTTAAATGTTTATTCCAATTTCGTCGACAATTAAAAGATCAATATGTCCAAACTTGAATAATATTAATCAATACCGTTGTTCTGTTCCGAACACTTCAATAACTGCTCCGCAGGCAAGCTTTAACATCACGTCGGAGTAATTTTTATATGCTCGGGACCCAATTTCACGTCTTGGCTTTCTTGGTCTAATTCTAGACTTGTTTGTTTTTCTGAAATTAAAAATAACAATAAAATTAAAGCCAAGCCCTGTATAAATTATACATCAACTGCACTAGGTACTAATATATTTTATAACATAAGAAATTAAGTACTTTATTTTAAAGTCGTTATTTAAGAAATATGTCATTGAGGTGTTTCATGTTTTGTTTCTGTGGTTTTGCGTTAATTCAACCTGTTACAAAATAACTAAAAGTGACAACCCTGAATGCTTTTTGATAACGGGCAATGTTGGCATGGATGGGTCTGAATAATTTAGGGTAACTTTGCCCATCATTAGAAGTTTTGATTTATAAAGTCCTGAATAATGAAACTATATTTAAAATACTCAACAACTGATATTCTATAACATACAGTAAAATACACTTACCTGTGTTTTCGCCATGAGGTAAAATCCACAAACACTTTTCTTAGGAAATTTGCCCGCAAAAACATACACCGCACTCGACAAGTTCTGGCAAGTTACTAAATGAACTTTGGAACGAATGCGTTAGATAGTTTTGCCACTAATATAATCAACTTTCCACCCAAATAATAAATGATGCCATAAAACTAAAATTGTTTCTTATGTTAGCGGATTTGCTTACAAATTGCTTTTAGGGCAAAGATACCTCGATTGGCAAAGTTGGCTTGTTTGACGGTACATATTTAATATGACGAGTAGGCTATATTGTAGGTACTGTTTTTGGTTGCATGAATTCGTCAATAACGCATCCAGAGATAACTTTTTTTAGATTACCTGGAAACTCTGAAAGGTAAGACTATAAAATAATTTTACTTACTTGTAGGTAGGTACATAATGTGTATTTGATTTTATCTCCCGAAAAAAAGATGTCTGGATTAATAAATGAAGTGAATAGAGTAAAGTGATAAACACGAGTGAGGTAGGTAGTTATAGGCGGTTCATGAATCATTAAACGGTAGGTACGCTTGTGTTAAAACCTCGGGGCATGTGTGTTTTGTTAGTTTGTATAATTCCAAGTAAAGACGTGGTTTTTATTATTAATAATCGTTGTTTATTGTACTGTGTGTATGAATAATACTAGAAAAAAATTGGTTGTCTGTAAAGTCGATTTACGGACGATAGTTTAACGTGACAACATCATAAAAAAACATTAATGAAATGATTGCATACTTTTATGAATAATATTCAATTACTTTTATTGAATTATTAATATTTTGTATGAATGAAGGAGAAGGAGGAAAGAAAGGAGGAAGGAGTGAAATGAAATCTACAATTTAATTGATAAATTTGCTTTTATTTGCACTCGTTAATTTAAATATGTTTATTACTTCAATGAACAGATTATTTTAATTATAATTTTTATATTATACATGTTTGCTATTTAACTTCTTCCAATCTGTGTTATTCTGTTAAGGATAGGACGATGATAGGAAAGATTAAAAAAAACATTAATATACAAATTTTGAATTTTATTTGTAGTTCTTGAACGTTTGATTTAACTATAATAATAATAATAATTTAACAATTTGTTTAAAAATACACATGAACAAGTTTTCATAGAAATAAACTGTAATCAGATTAATGTTAAATAAATGGTTAATTCGAAATGACGAATTATTTTAATATTTATGTACACACAGTAAAATACAATAACAAAACTAAATGGAAACACAAAGTAGGCAAATGTAATTAAAATGCTGGAGGCGGGCATCCCTATCGCATGTTTACGTACCGCGCGGCTGCACAGTGACCGGCGTAGAACAAGCCAGGTGGACAAAATTATTTTTTCATGGTTTTGGAACTATATCTATAAATTAGTTATTTCTATAGTAGTACAATATTTTATTTAATGAAAATTCATAGAAATTATGTATAAATATTTTATTTCATGTAGGTATACACAATTATGATACAGGATTTTTTTATCTTAATCGCTACAAATATCAACGCTAATTATATATAATTATACAACCTTAGACTAACATATTAAATACAAATATTATAAATCTAACTCTAAACTTATCTATTTACATTAAAACTAATTTTTACTATCAGAATCATCGGATTCAGAATCCGATAAATCCGATAGAAGATAGTCTTCCTGAGTTTGTGGAGGTCTTGGTTGCAGTTGGAGTCGAGGTTCTATGTATAGTGGGAGCTATGATGAGCTTTAAGACCTCCTCGCACAATTTATTAGACTTTTTTTTCGGTACTTCCCGGAGACTGTTGAACAAAGGATCAGACGTTAAAATCAACATATTGAGCAAGTCAAGCAAGAGTAGCTCCACAAATATAGCATTTCTGCGATGAATGTGTCTCTGTCAAAATGTTGCACACTTTTCCATCAGTCATAGTCAGCAGAAGCTTGTGCTTAACAGAAATTTCAGAACCACCAAGATCACAAGATGTAGCCTCCAAGTTGTTTATTTGTTCCAAAACCTTATTTGTCTCGATTTTTGTCAATTCCGTAGTTTCTTTGGCAAAACGAATTTAATTGGACGACAAAACATCGTCGATGATGGACGAGTATTTTGCCAGATAATATTGTTACCTTCGTCGATTAACCTTAGAGGAACGAACGAATAAACGAAAAGGAACTCATCAGTGTCTTCGCTGTTCTCAAATCTTTGTTTTTAAGCACTATGTCCGGAACTTCCGTCACATCCCCATTTACTTATAAGAGTAAACGATGAATTGGGTTTTAGATTGGGGAGCACACTTGTGACAACTTCTCTCTGAGCTTCTACTAAACGTTCTGCTGTTTTATTCAAAATAGCTTGTAGCTCAATTTCTGCTCGAGATTGTGACACAACAATGTGCTCCTCGGAAGGATAACACGCTTTTTTGATTTAACAATGCAATCGTATGATGGAAACACGTGATGCCCGACTTTCATAGTCCACTTCCTAGTCTGTTTATATGTGTGAGTTGTTGATTTTGAATCAATATAATACGCTAATGCCTCGTCACTACTTAGCGGTCTATCACTTTGCACAGCACTGGGTTGTTGGAGGCTAATGCATGCACTTGCAGAAGCTGGATTTTCGCTAATGTCTTTTATAACTCTAGCAACATTTTTATGTCCAGTTGACCGTGCAGCTACCTCTGCAGCAGTCATTAATTCCCCAACACTCTGCGATTCAACGAGATCAGCCACTCTACGTTTTTTAGTTGTAAAAGATGAATCTTCAAACACTTTTTTAGGTCTTCCGGGTCGAGAAAGGTCAGCGGATGAGGTATAAGGTTGCGGTTGAGTCGATCGCAGGCAGAATTCTATATTCTCGCCCTCCAACCACAACTTATTCTTATTCAGGAAACGCTCTTTTGACTTTCCTGAAGACACCCACTTGGTAGCTATTTTCGAAGAGACACTGGCTAATTTCATCTTAATTTCCCTTTGATACTCTTCAGTAATGTCAGAGAAATCACACAGACAAAATAAACCCAAATAGACGATCATTTGTTTCATATTTTTCGTGCTTAAGCCATTCTTCGAAAAACTCTATTTTACTAATAGAGTAAAGCTTTTCTACAAAAAAAAGAAAAAAAATATGTTGTGCTCAAGTGTGCTACATTAAATATATTACATAATCATCTTTAGCCATGTAGCTAAAACATATCAAAAATTCAGACTGGGTACAAGAGGGTACATGGCTTTTCCATGCCTGATAAGTTCGAAAACTAAGAAAAAAATGTTTTTTTTTTGTGTGTTCACAGATAGTCTACTTTTTGAATGTTTATGACACATTAAAAGATCCTAATAAGAAAATAATATAGTACATACCTTCAGAAGTAAAATGCATCACTAAAACTTTTCACAAAATTAGAATTGCCACTATGAGATGTTTGTGAAAGTGTCGCAAAAATGCAACTGACCAATTTCTTTAATTGCATTTACCTCATTACCTTACTTTGATAAACGATGACTCATCAGTATGGAATGTTAGACGTAAACAATTCTTGGAATCCGAGGTTTAAGGGTGTTGTTTACAGATAGAAAGTACAAATTTCCGGGAATTCGATATTGACTTTTGTCCACCTGGCTTGTTCTACGCCGGACACAGTGGGCTGTAGGCATTTAATTCAAGGTTACGGCCGAGATACAATACTGTATGTCTTTATACTGTGGTCTAGGTGAGGTACAGACGCCAGCACATCAAGCTACCCGAAACTGTAAAATGTTCCCAATCACCTTTGTACCTTATACTTTAGCGATAAAGTTGAAAATCTATTAAAGACATTTGACAGATTTTAGTAGATTGATGTGCTGGCGTCTGGACCTATAAGTATACCCCACATTTCGCCAGTTAAGTAAGTTTATTGCCATCATTCGGGTCCAAATCCAGATTCCAAGCTGCTACTGACAAATTCCGGATTCAAAAACCCAATAACACTATAGACTTATAGAGGTATGAGGAACATGTAAAGTGCACTCATACTCTATAGAAAAGGGTGGATCCTCCGACCAGACGGGTGTTGTGTCTGGCGGGCAACTGCCCGATGATTCATGTCGGGCTGTTGTATCTATGCTAGTTGCGCGGTAAACTCTGCTTGCGAGATGCAGGATTTTGCGTGACGTGTATGACGCGTTGTTTGCTTGTGGCGTTGTAGATACCGCTACATCACTCCCCCCCGGAGACCGGTGGTCGATAGTGGGCTGAGTCTTGTATCTTGCGATGCTTGCCAAGCCAGATGAGGTTCCGGTGAGTCGGAATCGGTTGTCGCATAGTTCACGGTGAGTCGGTAACTGTCTGCGAAGATGTCCCCAGTGAGTCGGGGTGGCGCTGCGTTATGCTCCAGTGCGTCGGATGTGGTACAGCGCCGGATTGAGGCTGACTGGTGCGTCGACCAGGATTTTGCGTGATGTCAGTATGACGCGTTGTTTGCTTGTGGCGTTGTAGATACCACTACAAAACTTTCCTTGACCTGGGAAGCGAACCCGGGACCTCATGCCCAGCGCGCAAAAGCGCGTGCGACCACCAATCATAACGTGGGGGTATTCCTCGAAACGCACCAAATGAAACGTCTATCGATATCATTTTATTACGAATCCTTCATGCTCTTCTCTATGTTTCATCGTTGATGCATTTCGAGGAATAAAATTATAATATTTTTATTTTTATTAAAAGTTTTTTTTCGAGGAGTACTTTTGGTGCGTTTCGAGGAATACCCCATAACGTGTTTAGTTGCGCTGTCGTATGAACATTGAAGTTTTCGAATGTTATTGTAAGATTTCTGCTATAGTTTATTGGACAAGTCAATTTAGCATGTCACCACTGACACAAAGTGAGATTTTTTGCACCCATAAAAGTGTTTCTAAATTAGTTTCTGGGGCCTCATATATCGTCACCCTCCCCGCTAACTGTCGTAACTAGCTATTGATGTTTTTCCAGGGCAACGGTTTTTCGGTCGGGTGCTACAATCATGTTACTGTAGTGGTCTTAGTTGTGGCTTTATTAAGTAATTAATATAGTTTTTATATTGCTATTGGCTCACTCTTTAAGATAGTAGTTTCTTTAAAGCCCTATAGTATCTATTTATTTAGTTATATTCATTTGAAGCAGATACGTCACTCTGTGAGAACTTTGTTTTACAACTTGTGTCTGTTACGACTTGATTATTTTGTATAAAAATATAAATAAAACTCTACTAATATTATATAAATTTATTAAAGGTAATAAAACTGTTCGTACGAAAGGTCCCAGTTACGTTAAAGTTTAAAAAAAATGTTTTAACATTTTTGGCAATTTTGCTGTGTTTACTTATGTATACTATACTCTATCTATAAGTGATGAGATGAGTTGAGGCTTAATCTTCCTTAAAATAAACGTTATTTATTACTTTAAGCACGCAAATATATACAGACTAAGTGCTTAGTATACATTTTAAGTTCAATTAGTCTTTGCAAAAAGATTAGTCTTTAATTGGAATTGCTTTACCTAGGGTTAAATCGGTCAGTCAATCAATCTTATTTGTTAAATATAGAAATCAGTCAAGACGTAATAGGTAGACAACGTCTTAATATTAACGTAAGGGCTAAATTCTAAAAACAACCAGTTAGTAAAATCAATAGTAAATTAGTAATTAAAAAGTATTCGTGGGAAAGTGACGTATAAAATGCTACATGCTCCGGCAACTTAATGACTGGGGTCCCCTGTTGTTAGTCATTATATTTTTCCAGTAATGTTCTAACAGTATGAAAACTTATTCCCAAAGTGTTTAAGAAAAATGTTTGGAAAACTTGGAGAGGTTGATTCTGAAGAGGAAATAAATATTGAAGAGTGGCTTGCCTCCTAGATTCCGGTCCAGCAGTTCGATGTTTATCGGGTACTTTTTTACATGCCTCACAATAAACTCACGCTGTGACTGAAGATTTCCTTGGTCCCAATCACTTTGGAATATATATTTACGAATCTCATCAGCTGTGAAACGATAACAACTGCGTTTACAGTTGAGGATTTGACACGTAGGGCTCATTTTCCTTTCCGGTACAATAGTTTTATGTACTTGAGTAGTATGCTATTTGTCCGTGTTTTTTGACTAGAATCAATTCTATTTGTAGTAATTTCTGACGTTCAAAAGTGCCTTTTATGTGCCTATTTGAAATAAATGCTTTGACTTTGAGCTGATTAATTTTTCTTACGTCTGGTTTTTTTGAAGTGAAAACTTCTTTAGCGGCGCTGTGTACTTTTTTTGGAATGGGTAAAAACTTCTAAACTGGCGTCAGGTCACGTGACCCTGATCGAAAATTCGTAAGACGTAAAACGTAAGACGCGCGTTGTTGAGGACAGCGCCATCTATGCACATCGGGAAGAACTACGAGGGCCTCGCGTACTAACTACGTAGTTCATCCAACAACGACGAGATGGCGCTGAACCACGGATATATAACTGACGACGAGCTCCATGCGAGCGGCTTGCTTCTCTTACCACTGCCGCGACCAACACCACGAACTGAAGTCTATCCTGTGTGCTTATTTGTAAATCTGAATAAATTCCTTTCACGAGAAGAATAAACCAGTCACTTTGGTCATCATACCTGATTTGCAAAAAACCCTATAAAATAAGGAACACACCTTAACACGCGTGTTTTGTTTATAAGACGATTCACAAAATACACTCGTAATTGTTCAAGTTTTCACTTCTGTCGGCACTACCGGAGTGTTTTTTTTTGGTTCTTTCAACCTCAAGTGGCGACCCCTCCTCTTCATAATCTTCGGGAAAGACCTGAGTATTGTTGGAAATAACACATTCAGTGCCAGCTATTGTTTGTAATATACTATAATTCCCAACTCCCAACACACTATACTATAATTCTGCACCTAAAACAGGAACTATTAACCTCTTTATTGCACCCAGCAGCTTCGCAGGGTTGATTTTGCGTTTGTGTTTCTGATAGCAAATCATAGATTTCGAAATCTTCTAAAGTATGCATAGAATTATCGGCGTGCTCTACATCTTGAGCCTGTGTTTCTGATGACAAGCCATAGATTTGTAATTCTTCTGAAGTATGCATTGAATCAGCGTGCTCGTGCTGTGACGAAAAGAAAAATAATCTCACTAACTGCAGTATGTTCATACGACAGGTAGTGAGAATATATTTTCCCTCCTTTTGCACATACGCAAAACAAAATACGTGATTATCTTCTAAACGGTAAACGACACAGACATGATGATCAGAGAGAACTTATTCGGAACAAAGTTTTGAACTCATAGGTAATGTCAGTGCAGTTACGACAGTTTGTGAGATACGACAGTTAGCGGGGAGGGTGACGATATGTATGGCGCCCTACAGAGATAATAACTTCACCTATCTAGGTTGTGAATCTGAAGAGAAGTGGCATGCGCATTCCGCAACCGTGGTTGTGAGCGTTCAAAAATCCGCATCCGCATCCGTATCCGCGGATGTCAAAAAATCTGCATCCGCAACATCCCTGGTAAGGATCGTAGCAGACGTGGCGTTCTGTAGTTTCTGTCTACCACCATATGAACAAGGCGTGAGTTTTATGTATGTTTAACTACAAAACGGTTTTCGGATTTTTTCCTTTACTTGTGCTATAATGATCTTGCTTCTTGCCAAATTTCATGATTCTAGGTCAACGGGAAGTACCCTACAAATTTTGATTACCTACCTTGAGCAAGTCGAAATACCGTCAAACAAGCCAACTTTGCCCGTTTTTTTAAGAAAATCGAATATATTACACGTTTTTTCTATGGGACTTAAGTATATTTTTTCATTTACTACAACTATATGACCATATGCACGCATTTGCTATGTAAAACATTAAAAAAATCAAAATTTAGATCAAGATTTGTTCGATTTTGATGGCGGGCAAAATAATCCGGACTTTTGGCCAACATTGCCCACTCGATTTTTGACGCAAATCAAGCTCTTATAAATACGTAGAAAGCACCACGAGTACAATTTAAGGCAATCTTAACCTAAGTTTTAAAATACTGTTTGTAGTTTAAATATTTTCGTGATAAAAACAGTGGGCAATGTTACCTAGCGGTTAGTGCCCTTTTCCATACAAGGCCCAACAAGCGGTTTAAGATTTTAATGGTTGTCACATCGCAGTAAAATTATTAAATGAATGTTATTTTCACTTTTCTTTTGTGGGTGTTGGGTGCATATGAATAGACGTTAAAATGGTAATTAAATGAAACATTGTGTTCAAAATTAAATGTTTATTCCAATTTCGTCGACAGTTCGACATAAGATACCGTTGTTCTATTTTGAACATTTCAATAAAGTTAGCTTTAAGCTGTAAATGCTGTATCAAAAAATGAGATCAATATATGTCCAAACTTGAATCAACAGCAAAACAAATCAACAAGTAAGTACCTAATGACAATAATAAAAATTAAAAATCTTTTATAAGTTCCGTAGGTATGCATAGAGCCCATGAGGAACAAAATCACAATTAGTAAATAAATCACATCACATGGTATATATGTATTACAAACAGTCAAAATCACCGCTAGGAATCGTAACAATATTCAGTCAATAATAATATTAATCAATACCCTTGTTCTGTTCTGAACACTTTAATAACTGCTTCGCAGGCAAGCTTTAACATCACGTCGGAGTCATTTTTATATGCTCGGGACCCAATTTCACATCTTGGCTTTCTTGGTCTAATTCTAGACTTGTTTGTTTTTCTGAAATTAAAAATAACAATAAAATTAAAGCTAAGTGGATCTGCAATGTACAATAAAAGCTGCCATCTACCTACTCTAATGAAATATACCCTATATCCTATCCCTATACACAAACAAACATACAATCACAAACTTCACCTCTATACATATACTGGGTGAAATTTTAATCACTGTTTTCCTCTTACGGGGTCATTGTACTCATCATTATGAACAAATTTTACTATGGAGCCAAACCTGAAATCGTGAAAGTCGTTTCTGTGTTTTCGCGTTAATTCAACCTGTTACAAAATAACTAAAAGTGACAACCCTGAGTGCTTTTTGATAACGGGCAATGTTGGCATGGAAGGGTCTGAACAATTTAGGGTAACTTTGCCCATCATTAGAAGTTTTGATTTATAAAGTCCTGAATAATGAAACTATATTTAAAATACTCAACAACTAATATTCTATAACATACAGTAAAATACACTTACCTGTGTTTTCGTCATGAGGTAAAATCCACAAACACTTTTCATAGGAAATTTGCCCGCAAAAAAATACACCGCATTCGACAAGTTCTGGCAAGTTACTAAATGAACTTTGGAACGAATGCGTTAGATAGTGCTGCCACAAATATAATCAACTTTCCACCCAAATAATAAATGTTGCCATAAAACTAAAATTGTTTCTTATGTTAGCGGATTTGCTTATAAATTGCTTTTAGGGCAAAGATACCTTGATTGGCAAAGTTGGCTTGTTTGACGGTATACGTTTTTTGCGGCATAAACGGCCGTATCTTTTTTTATGTCAACTTAGAACTCTTAGAAGTTTGATTTTTTCACAGCTTCAAGGCACTGTAGACCTGAGTATATGGTTTTAACTTCAACTCGATACCTCCACGCGTTCCCGAAATAAAGGGTCTTGACAGACAGACAGACGGACAACAAAGTGATCCTAGGTATAAGAGTTCCGTTTTTTTTCCTTTTGTGGTACGGAATCCTAAAAATTTCATACAAATATGGAAATTCTGTCAAATTTTCCCAATCAACTTTGAACCTAATGCCTTAGAGATAAAGTTGAAAATCTATTAAAGAAATTTGACAGATTGTAGTAGCTTGATGTGCTGGCGTCTGTACAATTTTTACCTGTGTAGGTACCTGTAGAGACTTAACTAAATGTATTATTATGTATTTCCTAAATGGTTCTACCTACGAACCCCGATTGTTTGGCTTTGGCCAACCCTCCGTCTAAAAATAAATTAAAAAAAATCTAATTTTATCATCTCTATTCCTAATCAAATCACATACATGGACCTTCTGACATAGATGTGTAGGTACCTACATGCTACATGCAATTTAATGAACTAACAAACGAGGCTCTACCTAATGCCTTATCTACCACCTCGGCCAGTGGACACAGAGATGACAGATTGGGACATTTTTGTGGATGTGCAGGTGGTTAGCATTTTCAGACCGCGACTGCAATAAACGTCATGAACTCATGACAAAATAATTATTTTCCAACTCGCAAGCAGCGCCCGCCATCTGTCGCAATCACCATGAAACCCCGCGACTAGCACGTGAGGTCCACTGTACATAGTTCATGATTAGTAGACTAGATGGCGGTAGCTAACACTAGTCGCCATCTAGTTGCACTTATCTATGAATGAGGGTTTTCGTGAAAATTTACGACACCAGTTGGCGCCACTGTGACAAGAGGTCTCCCAATACAAAATATATGATGACGTTCATCATTCGATTCATTCATTCGTTCATCATTCCGTCATGACTAAAGAAAATATAGGCTCTTTGACAGATGCCTGGACCTGACGTGCCAGTGCTGCCACCTAGCGAACGTCATTTCAGAAAACCCTCATTGGTTCAGTGTACCTGTTGGTTAGAGTAGGTATCTACTAGAAAAGCCCCGAATCGCGAAAAATCTTTTCACACACATTCGAGGTGTAATATAGCCATCCACATCATTGAATTAGTTTAAACTACGGGTACCGTTTTTATATTAAGTATATTATTTTAATGTAATTGGTTTTAGTTTAGTTACATTTTAGTTTTAGTTTTCCTATCTTGCAATAATCGCTATTTAATTGATCTCACACGCTAATGGCAATGTTATATTCTAAGTGTATTTTATTTTTATTTTAAAATGATTTTAGATTAGTTAAATTTTAGTTTCTGTCTTGCAATAATCACTATGTACCACATAACTTTTAAAATGTCGCAACACTCATAACTTTTAAAATGTCGCAACACTGACTCCCAAGATACAGGCAAATAATGCCTAGTTTGGGGGTCACAGTCTACTCTATTCCTGTACAAATTGTGACTAATAAATAATTTGAATTTGAATTTGACTTTATTTCGAACTTAGGGCGCTTCAGTTTGTGCAAAATTATTAAATCACCAAAACCCTTTTTCTTTTCTTTACATATTATTGAAGGAAAAGGTCGTGAGGAAACCGGCATGTTCTAGAACCAAAAATTCGAAGACATGTGACATCTACCAACTACCAACGCGCACTGATTGCGGCCCATCCCTCTCTCAGAGCCTCCTCTCTGAGAGGCATGTGTCCCAGCAGTGTGGGAAAATTATAGACTGATTATACTATGCTACGGGAACATTATATCACAATAAAACATCAACGCCATTATTAATATAAATAAAATGTATTAATAACAATATTTAACATTTTTTTTCATCCTAAGTCTACGTTAGGGATTTTTTTATAATATGCTCGATATATGTATAATATTATAAAATTATAGCAATTCATTGTGCACACAAGGATCTTTCGGCGCTGGTATGACGTCGACAGGTTGGTGATGCGAGTAAACATTGAAATATATCGAAAATCAAGCAGCACATCAAGCTACTACAATCTGTCAAATTTATTTAATAGATTTTCAACTTTATAGCTAAAGCATAAGGTTCAAAGTTGATTGGGAAAGTTTGACAGTTTTGGGTAGCTTGATGTGCTGACGTCTGTACATCTCTGATGATTTAGGTCTAAATCGTGGAATATGACTTTTTGTGTATTTTTAACCGAATTCAAAAAAGGAGCAGGTTCTCAATTCGGTTGTATTATTTTTATTTTTTATGTTTGTTACCTCAATATGCCGTCATTTTATAAGCCGATTTGGAAAATTCTTTTTTTAAAAGAGTAACGGTGGAGTTTATTGCCCATTCTTCGCCATACGAACACTACCTTTTGGAAGGGGCGACTAGAATCAATTCAATTTTACTGTAAGTATTGACGTTCAAAAGTGCCTTTAATGTGCCTATGTGAAATAAATGATTTGACTTTGACTTCACTTTGACTTTCTGTCTAAGTAGAAATATGTTAGTGTAGACGCACAGACTAAGCTTTTTACTGTAGTTGTTATCATTACTATAGTTATTGTTGCTCGTTGTTTGATTACGCTGAGGGTGATAATCAGGTCGAAACCTGTAATGTGAACCTAATGACATACTGTAACTGTTACCTGTTGTAGTTGCCTTATGAATAAATAAATAAATATAAAAATTGTTGTCTTGAACTGTCACAGCTATAACCATGGACGTGCTGTAGTTTGCTTTGCATGCGTAAGATCATATACGTATACCTAAGCATCTGCGTATGTTAAGCGGTATATCTCTGACGCGCCTGTAGCAAAGGCATACAGATCCGAAGCATTTTCGGGGTATTATTATTGGTCGACCAACCTTCGGGGCAGTGCCACCAATGACCAAGTCGCCGACGGCCGGAATCATGTCGTCGTCATCATCCTCATCACCATCATCCTCATCATCATCATTATCAGACCAATCAATGACTGGTCCATCCCAGTCGCCTGGTGAATCATCTGTAGTGGTTCCGTCGTCGGAACTAACAGCAGTAGCACTGCCGCTTGATGCGGAGCTTGCACTGATCTGTTCTGTGGTACTGGAACTGGCAGCACTTGTCGAACCAGCTGCAGCGCTTTCGTTGTTGCTATTAACAGTAGTGGTACTGATGCTCGATGTGGAGCTTGCACTGGAAGCATTTGCCGAATCGACCGTAGTGGCTCCGCAGTCGGTACTATCACCTCTGGGACTTTTGCTTGATGTGGAGCCTGCACTGGAGGAACTTTTCGAACCGGCTGCAGCGCTACCGTTGTTGTTATTAACAGCAGTGGTACTGGTGCTCGATGTGGAGCTTGCACTGGAAGAACTTGATGAACCGGCTGTAGTGTTTCCGTTTTCGCTATTAACAGCAGTGGTACTGGTGTTTGATGTGGAGCTTCCACTGGAAGAACTTGATGAACCGGCTGTAGTGTTTCCGTTTTCGCTATTAACAGGAGTGGCACTGGTGCTCGATGTGGAGCTTGCACTGGAAGAACTTGATGAACCGGCTGTAGTGTTTCCGTTTTCGCTATTAACAGCAGTGGTACTGGTGTTTGATGTGGAGCTTCCACTGGAAGAACTTGATGAACCGGCTGTAGTGTTTCCGTTTTCGCTATTAACAGGAGTGGCACTGGTGCTCGATGTGGAGCTTGCACTGGAAGAACTTGATGAACCGGCTGTAGTGTTTCCGTTTTCGCTATTAACAGCAGTGGTAATGGTGTTTGATGTGGAGCTTCCACTGGAAGAACTTGATGAACCGGCTGTAGTGTTTCCGTTTTCGCTATTAACAGCAGTGGTACTGGTGTTTGATGTGGAGCTTGCACTGGAAGCATTTGCCGAATCGACCGTAGTGGCTCCGCAGTCGGTACTATCACCTCTGGGACTTTTGCTTGATGTGGAGCCTGCACTGGAGGAACTTTTCGAACCGGCTGCAGCGCTACCGTTGTTGTTATTAACAGCAGTGGTACTGGTGTTTGATGTGGAGCTTCCACTGGAAGAACTTGATGAACCGGCTGTAGTGTTTCCGTTGTCGATATTAACAGGAGTGGCACTGGTGCTCGATGTGGAGCTTGCACTGGAAGCATTTGCCGAATCGACCGTAGTGGCTTCGCGGTCGGTACTATCACCTCTGGGACTTTTGCTTGATGTGGAGCCTGCACTGGAGGAACTTTTCGAACCGGCTGCAGCGCTACCGTTGTTGTTATTAACAGCAGTGGTACTGGTGTTTGATGTGGAACTTCCACTGGAAGAACTTGATGAACCGGCTGTAGTGTTTCCGTTTTCGCTATTAACAGGAGTGGCACTGGTGCTCGATGTGGAGCTTGCACTGGAAGAACTTGATGCACCGGCTGTAGTGTTTCCGTTTTCGCTATTAACAGCAGTGGTACTGGTGTTTGATGTGGAGCTTCCACTGGAAGAACTTGATGAACCGGCTGTAGTGTTTCCGTTTTCGCTATTAACAGGAGTGGCACTGGTGCTCGATGTGGAGCTTGCACTGGAAGAACTTAATGAACCGGCTGTAGTGTTTCCGTTTTCGCTATTAACAGCAGTGGTACTGGTGTTTGATGTGGAGCTTGCACTGGAAGCATTTGCCGAATCGACCGTAGTGGCTCCGCAGTCGGTACTATCACCTCTGGGACTTTTGCTTGATGTGGAGCCTGCACTGGAGGAACTTTTCGAACCGGCTGCAGCGCTACCGTTGTTGTTATTAACAGCAGTGGTACTGGTGTTTGATGTGGAGCTTCCACTGGAAGAACTTGATGAACCGGCTGTAGTGTTTCCGTTGTCGATATTAACAGGAGTGGCACTGGTGCTCGATGTGGAGCTTGCACTGGAAGCATTTGCCGAATCGACCGTAGTGGCTCCGCAGTCGGTACTATCACCTCTGGGACTTTTGCTTGATGTTGAGCCTGCACTGGAGGAACTTTTCGAACCGGCTGCAGCGCTACCGTTGTTGTTATTAACAGCAGTGGTACTGGTGTTTGATGTGGAGCTTCCACTGGAAGAACTTGATGAACCGGCTGTAGTGTTTCCGTTGGCGCTATTCACAGGAGTGGGACTGCTGCTTGATGAGGCGCTCGCACCGTCCCGTCCTTCGTCGCTGGCAGTACGTGTAGCATTTGTCGAAAGCACCGAGATTATACTTCCCCCTTTGGTAACTGTTTGTGGTGGTGCTGTGAACCCAAAAAGTCTTGATAAGTACACATCGCCCAACGTTTTAAATATTTAGTTTGACGCAACGAAGTACGGTTGGTACCCGAAATAATCTGTCTGTTCAGTTTGTCTAGTTGACTTTGGTTTGATAACCTTATGTCAAAGGGCTTTGAAAATCTGTGGCGCACCTATTGTTGCGCATTTTGTTTTTTTTTTTTCAAAATGGCGGACACACATTGATCCTATGTAAATTGATAGCTGACATTAATGCAAACAAAAAACGTATAAATTTATGAGTCTTAACCCCGTAAATCGTTACGTTTAGAATAGAATAGAATAGAATACTCTTTATTATGTACACCATATAAATTACAGACATAAATATAGAAACTGTACAAAGGGTGACACAATGGGCGGTCTTATCGCTAAGAGCGATCTGCGTTCATGCGTTTCTGAGATATTAACTTCAAAGTTGATCACGTGACATTCAGTGGCCACCATTTTGAACAAAACTCAAAATACCGGTCAAGTAGGTATGCCACGGACCTGCAAAGCCTTTTGTAATAGACTCGCTGTTACATAGATGACCTAACCTATTAAATAAATTACCTGGGGTAGGTCTTTTCGGTGGGCCGATGATGACTGGTGGTCCCGTCACTCTCGATGGCTCTTCAACCACTGTTGGTCCAACCCTTACGTGCGATCTGGGTGCAGGCTGCACACTTCCTATAATACAATTGAACATATAGCAATTGAAAGCATATGCCTTTTCGCCAGAAGAGAATAGAATACCTACTCTTTATTATGTACAGACGCCAGCACATCAACCTACCACAATCTGTCAGATTTTCCCAATCAACTTTGAACCTTATGCTTTAACGATAAAGTTGAAAATGAATTGAAGAAATCTGACAGATAGTGGTAGGTTGATGTGCTGGCGTCCGTACTACACCATATAAATCACATATCAGTAGCAATGGGTTTCATTTTGACAGTTCAACAACATTCATTGCGTTATTTACAATGCGTGCCACGAAAGATGAGACTTGACTCACCACGTGGTTTGACATGCGCAGTACACGATTTTAGGTATCTTTAGCGGTATGAGGTCTGAGTGCGGGACGGGACCGGACGTCATAGGGGCGGCGGAAAGAGCGGGGGAGGCGCGGTCAAGTCTCATCTTTCGTGGCACGCATCATTGTTAAGTAGACAAATTTTTCGAACATTAATTTTTTTTTTAAGACACTCCCTCCTAAATCTAAAATCCTCGACAACCTACTACGCGAGCAAAAGTGCTGCAATTACTTTTGAAACATAAAAGAAGAGTGATGGCTATAATGTGCGTGCGCTCGGAATAATAGTCCAGTCAAAATAGACATTTGACTTAGCCAAAATTCGCATAGAGCTGAAAATTGGCAGAGACGTTATATACATCATTATAAATGAAATGTCAAAAATCCCCTTCGATCCCACTTCTGCAAAAAAAAATTATTCAAGGTCAAAAGTACAAAATTAAGGTTTTTTCCATTTTTCTCGAAAACAGTAAGTATTATCGTGAAAATAGATCAGACAAAAGTTGTAGATCATACAATTCTCTACAAAAATGGTCCAGTCACTTTTTCTCTTACGACTCACCATTCGTGAGATATCGCGATTTTAATCATTAGAAAATTCATATTTTACATAATATGCACACATTTCCGCACCACCTATGAGGTAATAATGTACTTGGCGCATTTTTTTAACGTGGTTTCCCCAGTAGGTATACTCCACGATCTATTGTTATAAAGAAAGTTTGATCAGATCGTATCCTATTAATAGCAAGAATAGTAATATTGCTAATGATCAAAGTGGAATAGGTTGTTTTTCTACATGTTATATTGAAAGAAAAACAACAGATGAAGATATTTATGATATTAATAAGGAGACAATTGATGCATCCCTTTTCTTAGAACAGCGAACTTCTGCAAGAAGAAAATAAAGACGAAGAAATAATTGTCGAAGTAGAATTAGACTAGATCTTATATAATGACATGTGTAAAAAAACAATCTATTCCACTTTACTCATTAGCAATATTACTACGAGGATTCTTTCAATTAAAAGGATACGATCTGATCAAACTTTCTTTATTACAATAGATCGTAGAGTATACCTACTGGGGAATGATGATGATGATGGGACTCCCTTTCCCGCATTCGGGCCGTTGTGCGTGTGGATTCTGGCTAACAGAGCCAGCCTAGCTCCGCCCAGAAGCACAGAAGCTTCCTGGGAGCTTCACAGGCTTCGCGGAGCGACCTCATTGTTCCGAGGATTTCTGCACGTTGAGAAGCCACGGCCTCGCAATCCAGGATGACGTGGGCGGCTGATTCCTCGGCATCAAGGCAGCCCCTGCAAAGGGGGCTGTCCGTGGCGCCTATGTTGAAAAGATGTTTGTTAAGGAGGTTGTGGCCCGTAATTGTACCTATTATTATTCTAAGGTTATTCCTACTCAGGCTGAGAAGTTTTTTGGTTAATCGCGGGTGTATCATTGGTAAAGCCAATTTTGACTGTCTACAGTCTGTTGCCCGTGACCATCTGTTGTTATGAAGTTCGGTCGATCTTTGGCGAATCCACGCACGAAATTGTGAGAAAGGCAAAGGGAGAAGTGGGTACGGGCCTAGCATCCTCATATCAGAGCCTCTTTTCGCAAGTTCATCTGCAGCATCATTGCCCAGAGATTCACTGTGCCCTTTGATCCACTGGAGAGTAATACGATTAGACGTCGATAAACTCTCCAGAGCTAGATGGCACTCAAAAATTAGCTTATTGTTAGTTTGTTTGCTTCCTAAAGCTTTGAGCACAGATAGGCTGTCGGATAGGAATTTAATGCCATAGTTCCGGATGCCTAAGCGCTTTACTGCTGTTGCAGCTTGTGTTAAGGCAACACATTCGCATTGAAAGATCGAACTATGTGTGCCTAGTGGTATGTGAAAGTTAATATTTAGGTCAAGGGAGTGCACGCCAGCACCTGAACCGTTTTGTGTTTTAGAGCCGTCTGTATAAATGCGCACTTTATTGACTCCTGACTGATCCCTTTCTTCCTGAACTGTTTGTATAATGTAGTTCTTGTTGAACATCGGTTGGTTTGGTGTTCTGTCACACGGGGCAGCGATGAGAGGCTGGTACTCAATCGCCCGGTCCAGGATTTTAGCGTGTGGACTGGTAATGTTTTTGCCCCATATGCCCAGATGCATTAGCCTGATGGCGGCTAGCGCCGCTTCCTGCTGTATGTACAGGTCAAGGGGAGTTAATTGAAGGGCTATCTCCATCACCTACTGGGGAAACCACGTTAGAAAAAATGTACTAAGTACATTACCTCATAGGTGGTGCGGAAATGTGTGCATTATGTAAAATATGAAATTTGTAATGATTAAAACCGCGATATCTCACGAATGGTGAGTCGTAAGAGAAAAAGTGACTGGATCATTTTTGTAGAGAATTGTATGATCTACAACTTTTGTGTGATCTATTTTTACGATAATACTTACTGTTTTCGAGAAAAATGGAAAAAACCTTAATTTTGTACTTTTGACCTTGGATAATTTTTTTTGCAGAACTAGGATCGAAGGGGATTTTTGACATTTCATTTATAATGATGTATTTAACATCTCTGCCAATTTTCAGCTCTATGCGAATTTTGTCTAAGTTATGACTTATTTTTGTCTATTTTGACTGGATTATAAAATGACGTAGGTGCAAAAACGAATTTACTCCTTTTTTAACAAAATAAATGAATTAAATTTAAAAGGAACTAGTTTGAGTAAACTTTGATAATGATAATTATATTCTCTATGTTTTATAGTTAATTCGAAACGAAAATCATGAAAAGGACAACCTTGATGAAAAATTTGAAAATTTTCTCAGTTGTCATCTTGGATTTTCATTTTGACGAAACTAAACGATCTCTCTCTCTGTCTATTGAGAGCAAGTCGCATGGCATAATGTTTTTTCGTTTTGTGACGATTTCTTCCAGTTTATTCCTAACTCCTTTCGCAAGCCGGTTAAAGAAATTCGTTCCAACAAGAGACAATTGAAAAAAAAAACTTACCAACTGATGAAATTTTTGATGATTTCGAGCTATGACGGGAACTGCTTTGAGAAGATGAAGAAGAAGAAGAAGTCGAAGTTGAAGGCACCGGATAATCTTAAAATAAAAGAAACGATTCGTAGTTATGAACTATAGTTGCACAAGGATGTTTAGGCGCGTGGCCAAAATTGGAACTAACTAATAAACTATATTTTCAGTTCCATTTTTGATTATGATTTCTTTTTGAGCAAGATTTTTTTTAAAGTGCAATAAAACTGTGGGAAATTCAAATACCTATTTGAAAAGCGATGCCATAGTCAGAGCGAATGTGATGTAAAAGTCTATCAATGATAGGACAATGGTTTTTTCTTTCAACTACGTAGTAATGTTATCATTAATCACTACAAAAAAGGACGTATTTTTTGCTTAGAACCAAACCAGTGCAGAAATGTTGTATGAAATCTCATGGTTGCACAGTTTTTCATGAATGCACTGTTTTTTATTTTTATTTAGATATAAATTTACCACAGAGGTTTAATGTCTCCTATTAAGTTTAATATTAAATGTATGCATTTAGATCAAACAGATACTGGCAGAAAGTAAAAATCAACTGATTAAAACCGACTTGGTGAAAAAAAAAAAACAAATGGCGCGCGTTTTGTACCATTGTAAAACTTTGATACTTCATATTTAGCAAGAAAAGATTAAAAAAATGGAAATAGCGATAGCGATATGAATACAAGTCCAGAAAGTATAAAAACAGCTGCAAATGAAATTGTTAATAACTTTTTGCCGCAAAAGTCGCGGGATAAATGTTTTAAAGCTATTTAAGACCTTTTATTAAAAAAATATATCTAAAGTTGATTTGTGAGTGACCACAAATCAACTTTATGTATTTAAGATTTTTTAATAAGCAAATAAAGGCATTCGTATTGTACACAAAATTAAATAATTTCAGATTGTTACTTTAGATTACACAATCCTAAAGTTGATGATTGAGTAAATGGCGATAGATGTAAATTATGATATAAAAAATTTAAGGCTACGCCGACCGCCTAGTGCCGCCCTCATCGTTTGTTTGGTTATTTCTTTTATTTTAGAATTAAAATGCAGAAAATAAGCAAGTTGTGCTCCACATGATTATACGTTAATATTATTATAAACGGTAGTTTTACATTGTTTAGTTTTATTATAATCACTAAAACGGATAATAGTGGCCACTATTTTCCGTTCTTTGCTTGAGCTGTCGAAGTTCAACTACAGTACAATGCGTGCCACGAAAGAAGAGACTTGACACACCACGTGGTTTGACATGCGCAGAACACGATTTTAGGTATCTTTAGCGGTATGAGGTCTGAGTGCGGGACGAAACCGGACGTCATAGGGGCGGCGGAAAGAGCGGGGGAGGCGGGGTCAAGTCTCATCTTTCGTGGCACGCATTGTACGTGTGTGTTACGCAACTAGGGTGCCGGAAATTGAACCCAACAGGAGCTCATTCTCGGCTGTAGCGCTTGCGACCACTAGACCGAGGCAGTTAGAGTATGTCCTTATCCACAAGCGGTACTACAGTGCGCCCAGGTGCGTGCAACTTACCTATTGGTACTAGTGTCATAGTGATACATGGGCGGCCGTCTACAATGGATTCAGACCGAACCGCCTTCCATTTTAATTTACCTATAAAAAAAACTTATACTTTAGAGTAGAACAAACTATGTGAGAGGGAGTGGGCCGTATTCCACCACGCGGGCTCAGGACAGGTTGGTAGATGTCACATGCCTTCGAAGTTTTGATTCTAGGACATGCCGGTTTCGTCACGATGGTTTTCCTTCACCGTTTTGAGAGCGGAAATATTTTAACATAATAAAAAAAATGTAAGTTAATAAAAAATAAAAATTAAACTGCGTTTAGGAATTGTCTCATCTCAGCGAAAATCAATGTCAAAAATGTAGGAAAAATTAGAGGTATTTTTGACAGTTTGAGGCTGAGACCATTCTTAAAATTAGGAGAATAGCACCTCTGATAACATTCAGACACATAACACTTTGCCTGAGTTGGGAATCCAACCCAGGACCACATTGCTCAACAGTAGCGTATGCGACCACTAAACCAAGCAGACAATGGTGCCGATTCTGTTGTTCACAAACTAAACTAAATTTAAGTTCCGTGCATCTTTTTCTTACTACATATTTCATTATGAATAGGACAGAAGATAAATTTTAGTTTAGTCCTGTCAAATTAGTCAGCGCCTGACGTAAATTGACGTATTTTTAATAGTAATTTTTTTAATCTCGTCTAAAGTTGTCTATGGAGTATCTTTTTGACAGGACTACACTAATATTATTTTGTCTTCTGTCCTTTTCTTAGTGAAATAGAAATAAAAAGATGCATGACCTTAAATTTAGTTTAGTTTGTGAACAACAGAATCGGCGCCATTATCAGTAAATACTTTTTAAACATCATATATTATCACGTACCTGGTACTTCGCATTCCATTAACAAGCGAGTATCTGAAATTAAAATCGTTTTAAAATAGTAATAATTATTAACTACTTTTACTGAGTAATACCGTAATACGATACCCCTTGGCAAGACTTGTTGTCAGACTTTCAGGCTTCTGACACACACACACACACACAGGTACACACACACACACGGCAGGTGGCACACTTCACAGGTATTTTACCTTTTACAGGTATTTTAACAACCTTATTGTCACAAGAATAAAGATCACAATCATTTTGACAGATTTGTCAATGGCAGTAACCTTATTATGATGATAATAAAGATCTCTGTGATTTGGACAGTGATGCAAAATAACTGTGAAATGACTGTACCCGTAACCATTGTCAAAAATTTACGAATGACAGCCGGGACCAACGGATTAACGTGCTTTCCGAGGCACGGAGGGGTCTTGGTATATAAAGACTAGCTTCTGCCCGCGACTTCGTCCGCGTGAAATTTCTTGTTACTCCAATCCAACCCACCCCGTCGCATCGCATCGCCTGCCCACGCTATTATTTCGTTTTTGCTTAGCGTTCTTTCTGACTTTTTTCCTTTTGCTCGGCTCCTAAAGGTCATAGCATGATGTTATATAGCCTATAGCCTTCCTCAAGAATTGGGCTATCAAATGCAAAAATAATTTTTTTAATCCGACTGGTAGTTCCAGAGATTAGCGCGTTCAACCAAACAAACAAACAAACTAACTCTTCAGCTTTATAATATTAGTATAGATTAGTATAGATATATACCTACCTATCCTTAGACCAGCCGCGGCAAGCGTAGCTTAACCTGATCGATCGACTTGTGCGGCTGTTATTAATAAAGCCTCAAGCCCTTGCAGGATAATTGCTTAACACGCTACCAGCATCAATGGGTTTCATTTTGACAGTTTTTTTTTTGAGGATGGGAAGTCATCAAATGACACCTCCCGCTCTGGGTGGAGCGGAAGGAAATGACAGACTCTTACTGACTAAAGCCCACCCGTGTTCCTTCCTTAGCCCTTTATGTTCCGGGCCAGCGGTAACCCTTTCGGACAATCCCGATGACCCGGCAGGCTTCGGCCCTGACAGGCCCCTTCACTTGATGCTGACATCTACCTGTGTGCCAAACTCTCAACTCAACAACTATCTGTGTGCCAAATTTCATCAAAACCCATTCAGCCGTTTGTGCGTGAAGAAGTAACAAACATACAAACACACTCACAAACGCCTTTATAATATGGATACTAAAAAAAAATAACTCACTCTGCGTAGGAGTATCACCAGGCCGCGGAACCGGCTTTACCTCAATAGTACTTTCATAAATGTTCGAAGAGATGTCCTCAGATTCATTCCTTTCTTCAGCCTGTACCAAAGTTCCGTCAGCATCCTCTCGTTGATACTTCTTGTTGTCATATCTGCTACTACCTATAACACTTCCATCAAAGAGGCTGCCTTTGTTTCCATCAGCGCTGGCTATGGCGATTCTTAAACCATCTGCGGCGTTTGAGATTCCTTGGGCTCGAGCGATTCTCTCTGTGCCACTCTCATTGGCAATGAGCTCAGTGTTGAGTTGGTCGTAGTCCTGTCGGTCGCTTCGTGCAGACCGTCGTTCGGTGCCGGAGCAATCTTTGATTAGTATATCATTTGCGCTGCTATCACTACTGTAGTCAATGTCCTCTGTTGTCATGTGGATGTTTGGGTCTGGTCGTGGCGGATCTGAAGAAAAAGTGGAATATAACATAATTTTTTTTTTTTTTTTTTATTCGAAATGGGTTTGCTCTTGACTTTAATCTAGGTCAGAGATGACACAGATAAAGTCTACGATGGAGTGAGCTTACCCAGAAGAAGCCTGTTCACTCTTACTTTGAAGAGTCACTCGGAAACACAAACGCAGGAAGAGAGTTTCACTCTTTTGCTGTGCGCATTATAAAGGACATTTGAAAACGCTTAGTGCGAATTGGTGGAATAGCAACTAGGCAGGGTAACTTGCAGTGCGTCTGGATGTCCGAAGGTAGAAGGGGGCCGGTGGAATGAGGTCGTGGAGTTCTTGGGCACACTCACCGAAGTACAATCTGTAGAAGACCGACAAGCAGGCAACCTTGCGGCGATGAGCCAAGCTGTGAAGCTTGGCATCCACCAGTTTTACGTCGCCAATGAGCCTCTTAGCTCTGCGTTCCACCGAGTCAAGCGCGGCAAGTTGGTATTTCGCTGTATACAATCATCAGCCAACAGTAACAGTCCTCCGGAGCGTATTTCGCTTTCGGCGCGGGAGATAATATTATAGTGCAAGCGTGTGTATGCACTCTCTATTCTGTCATTCTCATAGTCCGATGGGACGGCACGCAAGAATCCGACATAACCGGAGGGAGGTCAGGCGCAGAACCAACTGGCTAACGAGCTTTCCGAGGCATGGGGGTATCACAACTTCCAAGATCCCGGCCGTTACTAAAAAATTCCTTAAAGAAAAACCCAGTAATACTTCGTCGGACCAGGGAATAGAACCCAGGAGCAGGACCACGAGACCAACGGGGCTGGTAGCCAATAATACAAAACATAACGTCACGACACAGTACTATAGGTACACATCTGCCAACACACTTCCGATCCCACCTACCTTAAGGCGAAAGCGCCAGGGTAGCCCGCGAAATTCAATTATTTTTAGGTTTTTTTGCAATTTGCTGGTCAGTATTAAGTTGTACGTTGATTAATATATGATTCGCGGCCGTAACAAATATGTATTTACAGAATTATAATCATTAAAGTCATCAACACAACTCTCTAAGACCACGTAACCCCAAAGAATGACGATTTCATGAAACAGTTATTCTTTGGGGTTACGTGGTCTTAAAACGTAAGAAAATGAATTTTGAATTTTGGGGGCTACCTTAGCGCTTCCCCCTTAACGACAACAAGATAAAGATTTTAATGGCCTAACAAGATGATTTATTTAAAGGCACGAAGGACTTGGTAATTCATAAGGAATTATATAAATTAAAGGGAACAGATAAGTTAGGGCTACAAAAACGGGGAATATTTAAAACTCATCGTCTACCTAGCCTTTTTCCAACATGTTGGGGTCGGCTTCCAGTCTAACCGGATGCAGCTGAGTACCAGTATTTTACATGGAGCGACTGCCTATTTGACCTCCACAACCCAGTTACTGGGTAATACGATACCCTTTGCTAAGACTGGTTGTGAGACCCGTAACGACTGTCAAATATCCACGAATGACAGCCGGGACCAACGGCTTAACGTGCTTTCCGAGGCAGGCAGGGGTTTTGTTATGTAAAGATGGTCACCCATCCACGGAACAACCGCGGCAAGCGTAGCTTAACTTGATCGATCGGACCATGCGGCTATTACTTAGCCACAAGTCCCCTTAGGCGAATATTTAAAAACATTTGATTAAAAAACTTACAAAGACCGGCATTTGCATCGAGGATCTGGAACAAAGGAAACACATTTAATTAAAAACGGAATCTTTAAAGCATTCTATGTCTTTTAAATCATCATCTGCCTGGCTTATTTTTGGTGGCGTCGGCTTCCAGTCTAACCAGGGGGCTTACTCTCCAAACTAATTTTAATTCCAATGAGATGCCAATATGATTACAATGTTAATTTTACAGTCACGTGATTCGGTACTCTTGAAAACAATATTGTCAACAATTACCCCACGCCAAGCCCGAACCCAATTCCACTTAGTTCTCCAAAATGGACACCCAATCTAAAAATCATTTGGCGCTAGCATCGAACTCAAGAGTACGAAACGTCACAATTCCAACGTCGATCTATCGGAATTAAATTGAAGAGTAAGCACCCAGATGCAGCTGAATGCATACCAGTATTTTACATGGAGCGACTGCCTGTCTGACCTCCACAACCCAGTAACTGCAGGTAATACGATACCCCTTGGTACGACTGGTTGTCAGACTTTCGGACTTACTCACTGGGAAGTCCAGACATAATCTTGATCAGGCTATATGAGAGCCATGCAGATTAATGTTTTTTTTTCTTTTTTTTCAGGATGGGAAATCATCAAATGTCCCCTCCCGCTCTGGGTGGAGCAGAAGGGAGTGTCAGACTCTTTATTTATTTATTTATTAACTATGGAAGACTTACAGCTAAGATTAATAAAATAAAATCCACCCGTGTATAAAATAAAATCTCTTACTGAATAAAATCCACCCGTGTTCCTTCCTTAGCCATTTAAGTTCCGGGCCAGCGGTAACCCTTTCGGACAATCCCGCTGACCCAGATTAATGTCTGAGATGATTTTTTGAGGAAAGAACCACACAGATTTGAGTGGACATGTCTGGTCAGTGCACGCATTTATCAGTAATCTTGTAGTTCAACTCAGAACTCAACGACTCGCTGAACAATACCAAAGAAAGGACATGATTGGGTAAAGAACTCCCAATTGCCAGATTATCATGACCAAAGTTAACGAAAAAATAAAATGACTCTTAGAAAAAATGGTGAAAATAGAAAAAGAAAAGTTACTTACAATGCGTGCCACGAAAGATGAGACTTGACACACCACGTGGTTTGACATGCGCAGTACACGATTTTAGGTATCTTTAGCGGTATGAGGTCTGAGTGCGGGAAGAAACCGGACGCCATAGGGGCAGCGGAAAGAGCGGGGGAGGCGGGGTCAAGTCTCATCTTTCGTGGCACGCATTGTATATTGTCTTCCAGACCGTATTCCAGCCATGGCGGCGAATCTCAACGCTGACTAGCCTTCGAAGCGGGAAATATTATAGTGCAGGCGTGTGCGCGCAGACAGAGGTGCACTCCCTCTTCCCTCACTCTCATAGTCCGATGGGACGGCAATCCGACACGACCGGGGAGAGATCAGGCGCAAGACCAACGGCTCCACGTGCTTTCCGAGGCACGGGGGGGTGTCACACCGCCAACTTCCAAACTCCGGGCTACTTACACAGAGGGCGAAGACGCAGAGGAGAATCTTGGTGGCACCCATCTCAGCCGAAGACTGGATCGAATGATGACCAGCCTACTTTCCCATAGTATTTATATGCAACCAATTCTATGGGCGCATAGAAATCTAATGCATCTGAGCAAACAACTGTGATAAATGCACCTGATATATAATTTATCGAAATACCTTTTAAAGGGTAAAAGAAAAGTAAATATGAATATGTATTGATAACAGATTTTTATTGTCTTTGAGTAGTACTTAGTCCTTATTTTATTGGAATAAAGAATATACATAGGTAATTTATAAGCTAACAGACTTAAAGTAATATTAATAATATGTACGTTTTTTATATGACGGAGAAGGTATGTGTGTCCCATTATCATCAGCCATATTTTAATGGGGGTTTTCGTGAAAATTTACGACACCAGACGGCACCACTTTGACAAGAGGTCTTCCATTTCGACAATGAATATATTTAAAATATATGATGACATTCATCATTCGATTCATTCATTCGTTCATCATTCAGTCATGACTAAAGAAAATATAGGCTCTTTGACAAATGCCTGGACCTGATGTGGCAGTGCTGCCACCTAGCGAACGTCATTTCAGAATACCCTCATTACTGTGGGCGTACTATGGGTAGTGTTGGTTATTGCGCAATAGAATAACCGTTTACAGTTCAAATCAGATTATAATTTCACGAACATTATTAATCACACCATCGAATCGCACACTGGTAGGTACACGGCACAACAAGATACGGAACGCGGGACAGTTTACAGTTACATTGCAATGCTTGCTTTGCGATAATCCTCCCCATTATATAGGTTTTTCTTTTTATCCGACTGCGCCAGGAGGGTTATGTTTATCGAGTGTATATATGTATATATGTATGTATATTTCTTTGGCACGCTCTGTAGTCTAAACGGTTTGATTAGTGTTGCCCAAATTCGGTCTTGGTCTTGCAGTCTTGGTCTTGTTCTTGCATTTTTGCAAGACCAAGACCAAGACCAAGACCAAGACCGACTTATTGTAGCAAGACCAAGACCAAGACTGAACCCTGCAAGACTTGAGCAAGAACAAGACTAAGCCTGCGAGACTCTTGCGTCTCGCAGTTAAGTCGAACTGAGATTTGGGCGTTATAGTAGGTATTTGGTTTCAATTCTGATTTTGATAGACGTTCCCCAGACGTAACTCCAAAGAATGATGATTTCATGAAACAGTTATTCTTTGGACTTACGTGGTCTTAGAGAGTTGTGTTGATGACTTTAATGATTATAATTCTGTAAATACATATTTGTTACGGCCGCGAATCATATACTGAATCCATGGTAAGCGGTTGCGCGTCGATGTCGCCTGCCACCCTGAGCAATAGGCTAATAGGTATTTGAATGTAGTCTAGTCTAAGTAGTAGAGTCTCGCAAGACTTGCGAGACTCTTGATGCAAGACCAAGACCAAGACCAAGACTGAGAGCGCAATACCAAGACCAAGACCAAGACCAGGTGTATTGCCGCAAGACCAAGACCAAGACTGGCTAAGGTCTTGTCTTGGTCTTGCATTTGGGCAACACTAGGTTTGATCGATTTCAGCTTGAGAGGTGCCGTTAGATTCGTCTTAGTTGTGAGAGTGACAGTGGGTACCTATATCAAAATTGAAAAAAAAATTAAAAAGGCCGATTTTTGGCGCAATATTATGTCTTCAAAATAGAGGGTTTGAAAAGGTGAGTACAAAAATATATACAACTTATATGGTTAACAGGTTAACAGTAATTCGAAGTGACAAAAATCGTAAAAAACACTTACTAAGAACTAAATCGTCTGCGAAATCTTTCACATTCGTAAACTAAAAAGCTGGATATAATAAAAGTAATAAAAAAAAAAACCCGATTGCGGTAAAAAAAACTGAAAAGCTAAAAACAAGCCCATTTTAAATTAAATAAAAGTTGGAAGTAGGCGGGACCCATACCATTTTTATTATATTTTCAAATTCATAAATGGGTTTTATTTAATTTAAAATGGGTTTGTTTTTAGCTTTCATTTTTTTTATCTTAAGTTTTTACCGCTGTCTGGTTTTTTATTTTTTTTAATTACTTTTTTTAGTTGAAGCTAATAGCATAACTATTCCCTATCTTTATTTTCACCACGCCTATATTTTCCAAAGGGTTAGGCACAGATGTAGCCAGACTCCCGGCTGTTACTGTGAAATTCCTTATAGAAAAAACTTTTTTACAAAAAAAAAAACATCCGAATTCGAAAAAAAAAAACTCTACAAAGTGCAAAATACCTTTAATTTTTTATTTTTCACTTTTAGTTGTACCTACCTACCCCAAACAAATTCATATAACACTACTTGCTATGTGAATATCAGTGACAGGAAGCTATTGAACACATCTGGCAACCCCTTTAAAGGGTACAGGCGTGATGTTATGTCGTGTGATTGCGTAAACAATGCATACATATGCTATAGCAGCAATCGCGGTTGATTTGCTGGCATATATTGAAGAGTTCCGTTGTCTATCTCCGAAACTCATCATCAGATCTTTACGATATCATTAAAATGAATATCTTAGAAGATATCAGAGATTTAAAAAGCGGGGGAAGAGCGGCTGGCGGGGCGGTATGAAGTTCGCCAAGTAAGCTAGTAAATAATAAACAATGAAAGACCTATTTATCACTTCAAACGCTGCCAGCACCCTTTCAAAGTGAAACAAACAAAAAACTAATAAATTCAAACAAAAATAAATCTTGCGCAACAATAAAACAAAGAAAAAATTTGTTTGTTAGCGTGAATGCAAGCTTGCGCATTCATTAATTGTTATTCCATTTTATTGTTTATATTATTTACTGCGTGCACAGCCGATTCTAAGTGCATTCATTAAACTATTATGTATACAATTATTATAATACTTTACTTTAAATTTACCCCTTACTAATAAACGTATTATAACAGATGAATTTAATTTATTTTAACGCAGCGATTTCTCTCTTTCAGTCGTCAGTAATTTGACTTTTGAAACAAGAAATCAAAGCGTTCTTTGCGTACAGTGCGTGGCACAGAGACTTGACACACCACGTGGTTTGACATGCGCAGTACACGATTTTAGGAGGTATCTTTAGCGGTATGAGGTCTGAGTGCGGGACGGGACCGGACGTCATAGGGGCGGCGGAAAGAGGCGGGGGAGGCGGGGTCAAGTCTCTTCTTACGTGGCACGCACTGTAACTATACAACGTTTATTAGTAAGGGGGTATTTATATCATATCTATATGGTGTATGGGGGGCCTGTGGTTAAGTAATAGCAGCCTCACAGGTCGATCGATCAGGTTAAGCTACGCTTGTTGCGGTTGGTCCGTGGATGGGTTATCATCTTCACATACCAAGACCCCTCCGTGCCTCGGAAAACACGTTAAGCTGTTGGTCCGGGATGCCATTTGTGGATCTTTGACAGTCGTTATGGTACGTTTACACGCTTGCCAAGTCTTGGCAAACGGCAAACAGCTCCAAGCCTCCACAAATCTCGTTTGGCGTTTGAAAGGCGTTTACACGCTTGTGAATGCGTCAGTCTGCAACATACATCCAAGCATGGCGGACACCGAACTTGTGACGGCTATCACATTTGGTTTAATGTACTTTTATTTGAAATGTAAGCAAAGTGAAACAAAAAAAAGGAGAGCTCGACGACAGCGAAGATGGTGGATGAAAATCCATGCATCTGCTTGTTTCTTCTTATCTTTATGATTTGCATCTTTCGGATTCCAGATGCAGGATTCCATCTGGTAATGTTCCAAAAACGAAAGACTCCTCATTCGACCAGCAACTCATTTTTTGTAGGTACCTACAATCAAGGAAGTGTGTACTCGCCGCAAGATCACAATGGCTACTAAACGCCGACCAACGCGGCAACGTGTAATACGTCGCAACTTCGCAAGCGCTTGCCGCAAACGCCCTTTGATCTGCGTAAAAAAACCGACACTCGACTGGATCGGAAGCAAGCTCACGCAAGCCAAGCCAAACGCCCTTTTTACATGCTTGCGATTGTCGAGGCTTGCTAATGCTTGGCAAGCGTGTAAACGTACCATTACGACTTACGGGTTGTCAGAAGCCAAGGGGTTTATGCATGACCTAAAGCGCGGTCACTGTCGGACTGCATAGAAAAGAAAGAGAAGCGCGATAACACAACGCTGGTAATTTATTGCAAAATATGAAGCAATTAAATTATTTAATTACAAAAAATCTATTGTTTGGACTAAAAAATTAAAACACTAGTATTTTAGTACCTATGTTGCTTGTAAAATAATCTGACAAAAAATCAGAATGATTGTATATGTATATTAGTATGGTTTTTATTGTAAAAAGAAAGTTTTTAGAGGTATATCTTCGTGATTATTTTCTATCGCCCCGTATCAAATTAGTTGTATTATGTTTTCAACACACTATCAACCTAACTTAGATCCTGAAGAATATCATTATATTTTTCTGATTTTGTTTACTGTATAGTCGATCATATAACTTTTAATGTTTCTAAAACTTTCGTTTTTTGTGTTTATATCCTGTAAGCCCCTTAACGACTAAGAAGTCTTTAATCAGACTTCGGACTGGTTACCCAAGGCAACTCGTGTCCAGGTCGATCATATACTTACTTTTTTGTTTCTAAAACTTGCGTTTTTTGTGTTTAGATCCTGTAAGCCCCTTAACGACTATTTATTATATTTATTTATTTATTTAAACCACAATTATGACTTAGAAGTCTTTAATTTGTGTTTAGATCCTGTAAGCCCCTTAACGACTAAGAAGTCTTTAATCAGTCTCCGGACCGGTTACCCAAGGCAAATCACGTCCAGGTGGGAGATATCTTCAGCGGGTGGAACGGATGCCTGCGGTGTATTTGCGCATTTGCGCAACACACTAATAGAACTGACAAAACTGAACTGAACGGTCAAATTGAAACCTATTGATACTGATATCAACGGGTTTCATTGACAGTTTCATTTGACAGTTCAACAACATTCATTGCTTTATTTACGTTTTTGAGCAGACATTGTTTTGAACACAAGAAGCAATGGTTTAGCAATAGCCTTCGAAATGATTCAGATAGAGATTGATGGTGTGTCACGCAATGAGGGTGCAGCCGGTCGATTCTGTAAAAATCTCACCGGGAAAACTTAGGTGAGTTTGTTTTTGCTAGGAATTGACACTATTGACAGCTCACTCCACGCTCACTTCACCTAAGTTTTCACGGTGAGATTTTTACAGAATAGCACCGCAGGTTCACCGATTACACCATAATTTAATTAACTTTAATGAACGTATTTTAAGGTACTGCAAATTAATTAATTTGTTATTTGGCAACGAATTCTATTGTGACTCTTAATCCATCGTTAATTGAAATCAATGATTACGACTGAATCGAAGACGTAATAAAGAAAAATTGCGTTGTACAGACGCCAGCACATCAAGCTACCCGAAACTGTCAAACTTTCCCAATCAACATTGAACCTTATGTTTTAGCGATAAAGTCGAAAATCTATTAAAGAAATTTGTCAGATTCTAGTAGCTTGATGTGCTTGGCGTCTGTACTATTAACATAACATAACATAACATCACCATCGCCAATAGAGAGGCTTGTAGCAAAGTTATAACAGCCGCACGGGTCAATTGATCAGGTTAAGCTACGCTTGCCGCGGTGGGACAGTGGATGGGTGACCATCTTTACATACCAAGACCCCTCCGTGCCCCGGAAAGCACGTTAAGCCCGGCTGTCATACCTGGATCTTTGACGGTCGTTACGGGTCGTCAGAAGCCCGAAAGTCTGACAACTAATCTTACAAAGTATTGTATTACTCTATAACTGGGTTGTGGAGGTCAGATAGGCAGTCGCTCCACGTAAAATACTGGTATTCAGCTGCATCTAGTTGGACTGGAAGCCGACCCCAACATAGTTGGGAAAAGGCTAGACAGGCGATGATGAGCAGAGTGAACATAACCCAGCATTGCATAAATATGTAAGCTGTCACGCCCTTTATGTCTGGAGGCTTTTATTTAGGTATTACATTTTGTTTACATTTTTAGTTGTAATACATATACCGGGTGTTTTTGACAGCCCTCCACAAAAACACAGGATTGATTCAGCTCCTTATTCTGAATCATATCCCACTGGAAATTTTCTCAGGAAAAAAAAAAATTATGCCGTTTTTTCTGCTGATATTCCTTTATTTCAATGTAAAATTACATTCTCTGTATGCAACACTCCATTTATGTAAATAAAACAGCTGAATTCAAAAAAACAGCAATGGATGTTGCGCCGGGGAGCGCGCGGGGGGCGGGGGCAGCCTCGCTCAAGCTCGCTGCGCTGCCGTCCGCTACGTGCGTTTTGCCATGTACGTCAGAACCGCGGGTGTACTTTTCAGATCGGCCTAAATGTATTGTAATTATTTGGTACCTTCCGTGTACCTTTACGTACCTCTCTTGAAAATCTGTGTACCTACACCCGTACAATGATATTTTAAAAATTAGGTACACCCGCCATCCTGATGTCAGAACCGCGGGTGTACTGCTAACCAATATATGTAGCTAAATACACTATATAAGTAGATTTGGTACCTCTTGTGTACCTGCAGAAACAAGTATTAAATAAACAAAATACTGTCAGGTTACTGCGAAAAGTTAAAAAAACGATTTTCTTTCTTACTATTTTATAAAATAGTAACGACGTCAAAGAATAAATAACAATCTTCGGTAATCGAAACCAGAACCTCCACGTTAAGCATGTATTGTGGCCATACCAGGAATCCCGAATCCAGAACCGCCGCATAATATTTAGTCACTACTAGCTGCGCCCCGCGGTTCACAACCTTTCGCCTTTATAATATTAGTGTGTGTGTGCCCATACCGGGAATCAAAACATCAAATTAACGGACACAAATTATACACAGACTCAGGACAATACATTGTGTGATCTGCAAATTGTTGTTCTATGTGGGGATCAAACCTACAACATCGTGTTCAGCAGTCGCATATTACGACCACTGAACCACCGAGACAGTCAAAACTATATTTTTTTAGTTGCATTTGGATTTACTGGTGCAAGGACGCAGTCATTATATTTCCTTGTTGCTTGTTTCCTTTATGATTATCCTGATATCCTAACCTGATAATAATAAAATATGAAATTACATATTTCCATTCAGTTCCAAGATCGAAATAGATACATACCCAGTATTTACATATATTGATAACAGATAATTTATGCATATAATTTTGTTGTTGACATACCTACTTGGTTTATCGTTTCTCATTATTTTCTAATGCAGGTAGACGTAAACATTACACCTACCCGATATCGACGATTTGACGATATCGGAAATCTTACAGATCGCGTAATATTTTGTTATTGTTAAATGCACATGGAATTAATGCGTTATTTATAGTAATAATTACTTATTTCGCTAACATTAAAATTAAAAAATCCTTTAAAATGCTCTTTTGTTTCATTTCGATTCTGAAAACACTGACAAACATCTTAATTCTATAAATCGTTCACAATTCTAAAATAGGCAAACTGTTGTTTGTTTTACTAATAGGTTTTTTAAATATTTAATTTACGTTATTAATACTGGAGATTGTTTTTTCTTTTTAAATAATAATTTCAATGTCATAGAAAGAAAATAAGTTTTTTAACTTTTCGCAGCAACCTGACAGTATTTTTTTTATTTAATACTTGTTTCGGCAGGTACACAAGAGGTACCAAATCTACTTATATAGTGTATTTAGCTACATATATTGGTTAGCAGTACACCCGCGGTTCTGACATCAGGATGGCGGGTGTACCTAATTTTTAAAATATCATTGTACGGGTGTAGGTACACAGATTTTCAAGAGAGGTACGTAAAGGTACACGGAAGGTACCAAATAATTACGATACATTTAGGCCGATCTGAAAAGTACACCCGCGGTTCTGACGTACATGTTTTGCCACGGTAACGATACATTGCGTGCACGGTAATAAAACAAATCTCTCTTTTTTGGATTCCCTTAATGTTCCTGAAAGAATTTCATGTACCGGTTATCTTAATATGATGTACTGAAGCCACCCTATCAGTTTGCGGAGGGCTGTCAATAACACCCTGTATAATGTCTCGGAAACACGTTAAGCCGTGTAACGTGCTTACCGAGGCACAGAGGGGTTTTGGTATGTAAAGATGGTCACCCATCTATCGACCAACCGCGGCAAGGTTAGCTTAACCCCATCGATCGATCCGTGCGGCTGTTAATAATTAGCCACTAGCCCCTAGCACATCCGGGTCAGCGGGATTGTCCGAAAGGGTTACCGCTGGCCCGGAACATAAAGGGCTAAGGAAGGAACACGGGTGGGTTTTAGTCAGTAAGAGTCTGACACTCCCTTCCGCTCCACCCAGAGCGGGAGGGGTCATTTGATGATTACCCATCCTGAAAAAAAAAAACCCTAGCTCATAGCTGTCATAGGTATACCTATATCCGACTTTCTACTAATATTATAAACGCGAAAGTTTGTGAGATGTTTGTTACTCTTTCACGTAAAAACTACTGAACGGATTTTGATGAAACTTTGCAAACACGTACCTATGATACTTTTTATCCCAATATTCCCACGGTATCAACATTTATGCGGGTGAAGCCGCGGGGCACTGCTAGTTATTACATAAATATGGTATTTTAATTAAAGTTGATTAAAAATAGGTATTATGTGATAAAATTTGTTAAATAATTATATTGTTTATTATGTTTATTTTGTTTGTTTGTTTGTTGTGTTTTGTTTGTTTATTGTTTTTGTTGTTTGTTTGTTTATTGTTTGTTTTTGTTTATTGTTTGTTTGTTGTTTGTTTGTTTGTTTATTTATTTATTTATTCTTTAACTAAAACGGTTTACAACCAATTACAGGAGTTAAAGACAGTTTACACATAGGTAGGTACACATAAAATATTAAATATAAAATCAAATAAAAAGTTAACAACACTTTCATACATCCCTCTCACAGTACTTCTGACATGCCGACAAAATCTTCGTCTATTCGTCCGCAAACAGATCGTTTGTTGGATTTGAGTCCAAGAGATCATTAAGTGCGGCCAGAGTACGTGGTACTGGGGACTTAGCACCCGCAACGTGCGACATGGAGGCACAGCAAACAGCCTGTGCCTTCTGCCGCGGCACAAAGAAGCGAGCCAGAACAGCATGTAGATAAATAAACGCGCCTGATGCGCGTTTATTTATTAATAATAATATAGTAAAAATGGAAGTGTGTAGTATATAGGTATTATATAATATTCTAATTGAAATAATATTTAAATTTTAAAATTAATGTAATGTAAATAATGCACTTAAATTGGATTTTTTTGTAAGTATACTGCATTTAATTGTTGATTGTAATTTGTTTTTGCATACCGTTAAAACAGTGAGACGTGTAGCACTATGCAATGTTATGAACACGTTTGTAAACACCATGTTTCTGGCCAATAAATATTCTTGGTCAGTTACAATGAAAAGCTTCCTTTTCTTCATTCGTGTTGATATATACATCGCTATGTGTACTGCGGGGGTGCGACAGATTGACAGCTTACATTGAACTGTAATGGACTCCGCGAAACTAGATTTGTTTCAATTTGGATCTAATACTTTAATGCAGAGAGGAGAATGGGGAAGTTGGTGTAGGGATTTTTTTATTTAACTATTTATTTACACACATATAAACAGACAGAAAGAAAGCAACGGAATAATACGTACAAAGGTTTTTACAATGTTTTTTAGGCTTCCTTGGTGCGTCCGAATGAAAAAATTAAACCCTTAGGCCTGAATTCCTGTTACGCTGACTAACGGTCAGTACCAACATACGCGCCGCTGACGTCAGCGTCGCAGTATGGTGCTATATAGAATACAACGTATATTTATTTACACGTGCGACCGACACGACGTCAGCGTAACGGTGATACAAAACCTACTATTAAATAATCTAATGTTTTTGATTTTTATTTTCAAGATAATATTAATATTTACATTAGTAATAGAGGGTAAAAGACTTAACTTCTTCTTTTTCTATCTTTTTCTTTTTTATGACTTTTTTTACCTAACATACATAATATATCCTGAAGAATATCATATATTTTTCTGATTTTGTGTACTGTAGTCGATCATATACTTTTATTGCTTCTAAAACTTGCGTTTTTTGCGTTTAGGTCCTGTAATCCCCTTAAATTACCTGAGTCGCGTATTGTATTCTATTTTAAAGCACGTGTGACCTAAACGCGCGTTTATGTCACGCTTTTCTGTGTAAAAATGGACTACTTAAGTCACAGGTAAGTGTGACTTAGGGTTTAGGTCACAGAGTGCTATAAATTAAATATTAAAAAATATCAGGGATATTAAAAGTAAGAATCTAACAAGAATCAAAGCGATGTGACTAGCAGCGCCTCGCGGTTTCACCCGCATAAGTTTTGATCCCGGGAATATCGGGATACAAAGTATCCTAGGGGCTGTCCATTAATCACGTGAGGCTCGAAAGGGGGGGGGAGGGGGTCCATAAAAAATCACGAAATATCACAAGGGGGGAGGGGGGGTGTAGTAATACAGTGTATTTATTTTTTTAAAAACATCCTGCAAACTTTCTAATAAAATTAGATGATTATACCTGTATTTTATAAACATAAAAAAAAGGTCCGATTCTTTGTAGGTACTAAAGATACACGTGATATGAGGGGGGGGCGGGGGTAAGTCTTAAACCTCACCATATATCACCAAGGGGGAGGGGGGGGTTAAAAATACCAAAAAAAACATCACGTGATTAATGGACGGCCCCCTATGTGTTAATCCTGGTTATAAACTATCTGTGCGCCAGATTTCATCCAAATCCGTTTAGTAGTTTTTGTGGGAAAGTGTAAGAAACATCCATCCATCCATCCTTACAAACTTTCACGTTTTTATTATTAGGCAGTAGGATTATTGACAACAATACGATTAAGACTCTAAAACTTCTTTATTTTAACCTTGCTCCAATAAATACAAAATAAAACTCGACCGCATCTAAAACCAGTTTCAAACGAACGGGGTTTCCACTTGCGGGGATATACCTGGTCTTTTTTCGTAAAACACCAACGTAAATCCCATCACAAAAATATATATAATATGGCATTATCATAACATCGCATCAATGAAATTAAAACGAATAATGTGCAATGAGGAGGTGAATTGAAGGAAAGAGAGAGAGAGAGAGCCCTATGTCGGTGAGCGGCGCGGGCGCAGGCGGTAGTTTTCAAATAACGAATGATTTTATGTTGTTATCATTTTTTTTTATTACAGGCCACTCCACTAAGCTCTATCCGTATGTTAAAAAACAAGTGCGATTCGGACTGGCACACGAAGGGTTCCGTACCACAAGGCAACAACGCCGAACAAAACATGTTTGTTGTATGGGAGCCCCCTTAAATATTCATTTTATTCTGTTTTTAGTATTTGTTGTTAAAGCGACAACAGAAATACATCATCTGTGAAAATTTCAAGTGTCTAGCTATCACGGTTCATGAGATAGGTACAGCCGGTATGTAAATAGTTTATCACGGGTTTTTTTTAATGTACCTATAAATTTATGATTTTCGGATTTTTCCCTTTACTGGTGCTACAAGATCTTGCTTCTTGCCAAATTTCATGATTCTAGATCAACGGGAAGTACCCTATAAATTTTGATTTCCTTGCGAGTGTCGAAATATACGTTTTTTGCGGCATAAACGGCCGTATCTCTTTTTTACGTTAACTTACTTATTACATTTTTTCTCAACTTCAAGGGACTGTAGACCTGAGTATATTGTTTTAATTTCAACTCGATACCTCCACGCGTTCTCGAGATAAAGGGTCTTGACATACAGACGGACGGACGGACAGCAAAGTGATCCTATAAGGGTTCCCTTTTTTTCCTTTCTCAAAAGGAAAATTCCGTACCTTAGTACGGAACCCTACAAAAAGCTAGATGAGGTCGATGTTTCCTATCTGTCTATTCTGAGGGGAAAGGCCGAAACAAACTCAGAGGTCACAGTCTCTTTTAAAGTCCAAACATAATCTTGGTCAGATAAAAAAACAATAGGGAATATGCATGAATTTTTTTCATTGCATTTATTAACAAAATATGAAAATACCGTAGTAGAGATGACAAAAAGTGAAATTAAAATTAAAATCGGCCAAGAAACACGGCCGCTATGAGCATTTAAAACTATTGATTACACACCAATTAGACAGAGAGATCCGACATAGACTGTGACGTCACATGTCACTACGGCCTTATAAACTCCGTGTTAAATTTCGTTTTGCGAGAAAGAGATAGAAACAAATCTTCGATGGCTCATATCTTTTTTAATTTCATAGTTATCCGAAAAACAGTTTTACTAAACTGTTTATTACATGAATGAGGATTAATTTTTTAAATAAAAAGAAATCATGCATATTCCCTATTGCCACTGTAGCGCCAAGATGCAGTATAACGATCTATATCGGGCCTAGAAAGTCCACGTGTCGTATTTCCCCAGCCTCCCAATCATTAGCATAAGATTTCCATTCTGTAGAGTATATATAGCTTCCCCTGCTATCAATGGATATCAGTTGACTTCAGCATCTCGCACTAACATGTACGGAATTACAGTAGCTACTGGGATTTTCATCTGCTCCATCAGTTGTGTGCTAGCTAATAGTAATGATGTGAAGGTGAGTGTCGATAATCGTCATTTGTTATTAACTTAAAAAAAATGACGATCTAAAGTTTTGAAAAAAAATAATAATTTTGTCTTTCTTTATTCAGGGTCGGTTTTTCAATTAACAGATAACTTCCATCTGATGAATTAAAGTTGCTGTTTGACAGAAAATAACGGGTGTCAAAGAAGCCGAGAGTCAAGTGTGCTCCCCGTCATTGTAATAATTTTTTTTTACTGGACCTTACCTGGGAACCTTCTGGTTACGGAGATATTGAAGGTCAAAATTGGTCAAAATTATAAAGTTTAAATATACCTTTCGTGGACCTATGTTTCCCGTGGTTGGGAACCAATGTACGGACGCCAGCACATCAACCTACCACAATCTGTCAGATTCTTCAATATATTTTCAACTTTATCGCTAAAGCATAAGGTTCAAAGTTGATTGGGAAAATCTGACAGATTGTGGTAGGTTGATGTGCTGGCGTCTGTACAAGAGAAACAAATGACAAATGAAAGCAAAAATGACAATTGACAATCGGACTCATAATTACGTTATAGGATAATAAATTCACATTATCTACAGGCCGACTCAACTGAACTGAACTTTCGGGTTGCGTTAATACCAGTGATGGGCGAGAATGCGTAGCGAGGAATGTGTGTAAAACTAGCCAATAACAACGCTGACTTAGTCCAAGCTATGAAAATGAAGCGATGTTATTGGTCGGTTTCACACACATTCCTCGCTACGCATCCGTGCACATCTCTGGTGGAAACGCAGCCTTAGGGAGTGTAATTATCGCATAGATCCCATGAAATCGCTCATATTCCCCAAAGGGGTAGGCAGTTGGATATTTCAACCACAACACAAGACATTGCGTCAGTTATTTTTGAGTTTCATGTAGTACCTAGGGATCAAGCCTTTGCCGAAATGAGGGTTTTCTGAAATGACGTTCGCCAGGTGGCAGCACTGACACGTCAGGTCTAGACATCTGTCAAAGAGCCTATATTTTCTTTAGTCATGACTGAATGATGAACGAATGAATGAATCGAATGATGAACGTCATCATATATTTTATATTGAAAGACCTTTTGTCACAGTGGTGCCAATTGGTGTCGTAAATTTTCACGAAAACCCTCATTGCTCAACGTCCTAAGTTAAATTGTGGGAGCCTTACCCAATAAAATTGTTGTTCATTTCCCTTATTTCTTTGCTACAGGATGGTGGAGCCGACAGGGGGGCGCACAGCGACCGGGGAGGCATGTGGTTCGGTCCCAGGATAGGCAAGCGATCCCTGAGAATGGGTACTGAAGATAACAGGTATGCATTGTGCAATTCTGTTGCGTTCACTTGGAACCTCATTGAAGTGAGAGCGCACACAATTCGAACGCGAACTCATTTGGTTTTAAAAAGTAAACCATCGCGGATTCACAACGAGACATCGTCCGAATTTCAAAATAATGTTTAGAGAATAACAGTACCTATGAAAGCCTAAACTTTCCACCGCCAGACGAGGAAGAGTTTTGAATTTTTGACAATTCTTTCATAACTGTCAAACGTCAATTTTATTCCCCGTTTGCAGATGTAACTATGATACATGTCTTAGACACATTTTTTATTTTTTTCGCAGTTAAAGTTGGTATGTTATTTTTGAATAAAAGTTTGCAGTTAACAAAAAAAAAAAAACTTCGTCTAAGACATGTATGGCTCAAAATGCTGTAAATGGTGTTAACTATCACTCCCTCAAAGCTTTGCACTCAGCTTCCAAACATCCTGTATATTGAATCCATTTGCGCGTACCTGTATTGTACACGGTTGTATGACAAAGAAATTTCTCGATGAAGACATCGGTTTTAACGGTTTTTATGGCTTGATAAGAATCAAGTCGTAAAAACCGTGCAAAGCAAGGGCCTGTCGCATGTTAAAAATAATTTTACTATACAGGATCCCATTAAAATAGATGGACAAATTTTAACTCAGCGCTCAGTACGTCTAACTAAAGATATCCAAGCAAAAAAAAAAAACACCTACTGATTAAAGTGATTTTATTTTGACCTAAATAATAAATTGCCGCCGGCAGATTAGTGTATTTTTGTTAGCTGATTATTTTTCTTGTCTATGCGTTTTTCTTACTTATATATTTTTTTACTATAGTCCTTATTCTGGTGTTCTGAATGATTTCTAAAAGTTTGTCCATCTATTGAGACCTTATAGAGGTATGAGTAACAGGGTGTAAAGTTCACAACCTCCATGGAAAAGGGAGGATCCTCCGACCAGACGGGTGTTGTATCTGGCGGGCAACTGCCCGTTGATTAATGTCGGGCCGTTGTATCTATGCTAGTTGCGCGGTAAACTCTGCTTGCGAGATGCAGGATTTTGCGTGACGTCAGTATGACGCGTAGTTCGCATGTGGCGTTGTAGATACCGCTACATTACTATAGGTAAAATGTTTTATCTGTAATTTTCTCTTCAGGCAAGCATTCTTCAAGTTACTAGAAGCCGCGGACACGCTGAAATACTACTACGATCGGTTACCCTATGAGATGCAAGCCGACGAGCCTGAAACTAGAGGTTAGTACCTAGTAACTATCAACAACACGGCTAGACTCTTGTAGGTACTATAAAGCACTAATACATTTTCCCCGGTTATCTTGACACTGTTTTTAACCCACTTAAAAAAAAAGAAGGACGTTCTCAATTCGGTTGTTTTTTTTTCTTTGTTTGTTACCCCAGTACGCCGTCATTTATAAATCGATTTGGAAAATTCTTTTTTTATTTTAAAGGATATACTTCTAGATTGGTCCCATTTTTAACAAAATCGACTTCTGATGATGGGATCCATGGGAATTGAGGGAACTCCTCAAACATTATAGGTACACCTATAGCAATTTGGGTATTTTTTATAGTAACTCGTGCATTTGCTTCGGAAACCACCATTTTGGTGAAGTGGAACTGATAAAGAAGACCACAGATGGCCACCGGAACTTCTCAATAATAAGCATTTCACGGGTTGCGATTCGATTACTTTAATATGGTTGCTATGCAATTTATGCGCGTCACAATACGAATTTTGAAATGGAGCTGATCGTGGAGTACTAGGAGAACTCCTCAACAATTAACGTCCCTGCATCGGTAAAAGCAATATTTTGTAAAAGGCGATGGGCAAGTTGACATTAGGCTATTGTAACTTAGACACATTATAAAGAGACCCGCTAAAAAGCGAGAAATAAAAACTTTTTAACAAAAAAAAAAAAAAAAAAACACTACAAAGTGAAAAATAACTTTCATTTCGAAAGTCGGTGTATTTGGATCTGTATTTTAATTTTTGCCACCGACTTCCGAAATTAATGTTATTTTTCACTTTGTAGTGTATTTTTTGGAAGTGGGTTTTGTTTTGTTAATTTTTTTTTTATCTTTACCACCTCAATCTGAACCCGCTTAACTGTTCAAGTGTGACTAGAGGTGATTTATTGCCAACCTGCACTCCATAAGGTCGACTTTAGTGGATAACCTTTAAATACTATCTAGGTATGTTGAGGATTGATTCTAGTCGAAGAAAACACCACTATACTGGGTGGCCCGTTTTCAGTACCCAAAAACGATTTAGTCCAAGGGCTTCTGGATCATTTTGGGCCCTTCAAGCCCCTCATAATCAAACAATAACGTTCCCAGTACTGGGACACTGGCCTCCTCTCCGTGAGAGGCAGTGGGCTGTAATCCACCACACAGGCCCAGTGCGGGTTGGTAGATGTCACATGTCTTCGAATTTTTGGTTCTAGGACATGCCGGTTTCCTCACGATGTTTTCCTTCACCGTTTTGAGAGCAGTGGTGATGAAATAATTTACACAAAGTAAAGCGTCTGTCTAGGTTCGAACCCACGATGTACAGACGCCAGCACATCAAGCTACTACAATCTGTCAAATTTCTTTAATAGATTTTCAACTTTATCGCTAAAGCATAAGGTTCAAAGTTGATTGGGAAAATTTGACAGTTTCCGGTAGCTTGATGTGCTGGCGTCTGTACAACTCGGAAATTGCGGCTGTTACCACTGGGCCACCACTGTTCAAGCCCCTCAATGTACAGACGCCAGCACATCAAGCTACTACAATCTGTCAAATTTCTTTAATAGATTTTCTAAAGCTAAAGCATAAAGTTCGAAGTTGATTGGGAAAATTTTACAGTTTCGGGTAGCTTGATCTGCTGGCGTCTGTATGAATATGTACCCTGTACAAAGCGCGCCACGAAAGATGAGACTTGACCCCGCCTCACCCGCTCTTTCCGCCGCCCCTATGACGTCCGGTCCCGTCCCGCACTCAGACCTCATACCGCTAAAGATACCTAAAATCGTGTACTGCGCAAGTCAAACCACGTGGTGTGTCAAGTCTCATCTTTCGTGGCATGCATTGTACATTTAATACCATTCTTCTCTAACCACCATATCTCATCCGCAGTGACAAAGAAAGTCATCTTCACCCCCAAGTTGGGTCGCAGCCTATCCTATGAGGACAAGATGTTTGACAACGTAGAGTTCACCCCCCGGCTCGGCAGAAGACTAGCTGACGACATGCCGGCTACACCTGCTGACCAGGAGATGTAAGTTTTAATTATATCTAAAGCGGGATCTACAGACGCCAGCACATCAAGCTACTACAAATCTGTCAAATTTCTTAATAAATTTTTAACTTTATCGCTAAAGCTTATGGTTCAAAGTTGATTGGGAAAATTTGACAGTTTCGGGTAGCTTAATGTGCTGGCGTCTGTACATTATGAAACTAATGTCGTGAAGCAATAGCTTGACTGTTCTGTTTCTTGCTATAGCTCTATAAGCAGCCGGTTTTTGAAAAGCTGAATACCTAAATTCAACCAACACGCTTCCATATCTCAAGAATCAGAAATCATTCAAAATCAAAATATTTTATTTCACATAAACCTACATAGGCACATAGGAAACGTCAGAAGCTAGGTGCATGGTTCCAATTGGTCGTTTCTTATGGAGAAGAGCTGGCAATTTCTTGCCGGAAAAATGAAACTAAAAAAAAGGAAACTTAGAAATAATTAGAAATAATTGGCTTTTACAATGTTTTCAAATTACAGTAGGTATGGGAGGCATTGTTATTATTTCTCATGACAGCCTCAGACCAAATAAAAAACCAAGACAGAGGATACTGACGTCACGCAAGATCCTGCATCTCGCAAGCAGTGTTTACCGCGCAACTAGCATATATACCACCGCCCGAAAGTTGCCCGCCAGACACAACACCCGTCTGGTCGGAGGATCCTCCCTTTTCTATTGAGGATATGTGAACTTTACACCCTGTTTCTCATACCTCTGTACTACAAATCTTCAGAACCTTTTCTAACTTATCTTGTCTCTTTCTTTTACAAAGGTACCGCCCCGACCCTGAGCAGATTGACAGCAGGACAAAGTACTTCTCCCCTCGTCTCGGCAGGACCATGAATTTCTCACCACGACTTGGCAGGGAACTTGCTTATGGTAAGCATAACATCCAAGTCTGTATTCCCCAAAGAGACAGTCAGAAGTCTATTAATGATAAAATCATTACTGTGGGGGGTCCAGATGGGAGCTTCACAATATAATTGAAAAAAAGTTTCGACTTGAATAAAATATATTTACGACTTTACATTATCATGTTATTTCTAGCACTCTCTCTCTACTAAACAAAAAACACCATATTAGAATATTTGACAGTTGCTTGAACGTTCGAATGGAACACACCGGCAATTATAACCGGCCTGTACTGCTAAAGGTAGGGCTACACAGTTAGTCTCTACAGATGCGTGCCACGAAAGATGAGACTTGACCCTGCCTCCCCCGCTCTTTCCGCCGCCCCTATGACGTCCGGTCCCGTCCCGCACTCAGACCTCATACCGCTAAAGATACCTAAAATCGTGTACTGCGCATGTCAAAACACGTGGTGTGTCAAGTCTCATCTTTTGTGGCACGCATTGTACACACACATTTTGGCAGTTATGTCTGAGTTTATCTGGGTCATTACTGCCATCGGTGAAGGAAAAAGATCGTGAGGAAACCTGGATTTATCTGGTAACTAGCTTTTGCCTGCAGCTCCGAACGCGTGGAAGTCGGAAAATGTACCACGGGACCGTGCTTCCATGATTTTGAAACTCTTTCCTCTGGCACACAAGACAAACATTGGAGGGCTTAAGGGGGGCTCTTACTTCTGGCTTCTGATACACTTGAATTGCATTAAATTCTTGGTGTTTTTTTTCAGAAATGCTACCCAGTAAGATCAGGGTCGTAAGGAGCACTAACAAAACGCAATCGACATAAAACGGGACACCAACTAAACGCAAAACTAGTCTAACTTCAAAATTAATTAAATTTTTATAAAAATGTTATTTTGGACGAAATAATGTACTGTTTTATATTTAAGTAATATTAATGTTAGTATTTAATGTGGAAATAAAGGATTTCAGCTAATATTTGCGGCTTGTTTTATTATGTAGTAGTAGCGCCTCGCGGTTTTACTCGCATAAGTGTTGATCCCGTGGGAATATTGGGATAAAAAGTATCTTACGTGTTAATCCTGGTTATAAACTGTCTGTGTGCGAAATTTCATCCAAATCACTTCAGCCGTTTGTGCGTGAAGAAGTAACAAACATACAAACACACTCACAAACTTTCGCCTTTATAATATTAGTGTGATAAAAAAAAATCACGCTTATTCAATCTATTGGACTCGTCAAAACAAATCATATGAGCCGAAACTCGAGGGGTTTATTAGTAGCTACTGAAGAGTTCCACATATCCACCTCCTGGCTCCATCATCAGATCAGCTCCAAGAGATACCAAATTATAGTTTTGTCATCCGAACTACATATACATACAAAGTTTCATTTCGATACAATAATTAGAAGTAGGTTAAAATTGACTTCTAAGATTTTATTATTTACTAACTGCGCCCCGCGGCTTCACGCACATAAGTGTCAATCCAGTGGGAATTTCGGGTAAAAAAAACCCTATGTGTTAATCCAGGGTGTCAGCTACCTCCATACAAAATTTTATCAAAATTGGTCGAGCCGTTTGAGCGTGAAGAAGTAACAAACATACACACACTCACAAACTTTCGCCTTTATAATATTAGTGTGATTGTTTGATAGTTACAAGTGTCTATTAAAGCATGTTAAAAATGGGTATCCATTCTCCTGTCCTTATACCAATTTATTTGTGATTGGCGTTACCTGTCTTTTTCTCCCACACTTCTCTATTAGTCGTCATCTCGGCAGCCCCCCCCCCCCCTTTCTAACCATATCATCATTCACACAGTCCATCCATCATTTCTTTGGTCTTCCCCTACTCTTATAGCCATCGACATTCATACTCAAAACTTTCCTTACGACAGTTTTCCCATTCCTCCGCATCACTTATTCAATGATAATAACAATAATTATATCCTTTTTGCACAATAATAATATCCCAGTTTACTCCCTAGAGCTAGAAAAGGAATGGGATCATGATTGTCAATAATGTAACACCGGATTCGAATTCACGTGTCCTTTCAGTCTGCATTAAATAAAATAAAGAAAAGTAATTTCTAGCACAATTTTATTTGACTCGTAAAAGTTAACGTATTTTATGTGAAGGTAACCTGTAAATGCTGTTTACTTTAACCAATATTTCTTAAGTTAGAATTTAATTTTGTTATTTGTTTATGTTAGTTGTTCCCTACATTTATGTTCGTATAACTCGTCAAAATGTAGGGAACAGCTGATATTTTACAGCTTATATTTTTCTACTGAGATAGCTTTATCAAAATTTATGCAATCGTAGATGGTATGAAGATGTTGTCTTATTTAATGTTAGAAACAAATCATGATTTTCATAGAACAGATTTTATTTCTTAGCAAATATTTCTTTATATTATTTAGTACCTATTGACTCGTGAAATGAAGGGCAAATTAAATTAGCAGGTTACAGGGTCTAATTAAATTAGCTAGCAAAATAGCAGACGAGACGAGATGGGTATATGTGGGTACACCCACAATTCACCAGTTTTGATTAAGTCATATATTATAATAGGGAGCAAACCTATTGCAATCATCCGGGGGAAAAAATTAGAATTTTTGCCCGGTAGCACGCCGGAGTCTGGACTCCGGGGTGCTACTGAGAAATTCCGGATGGAAAAAAACCGATAACACTTTGCCCGCTCTTTGGGAATCGAACCCAGGAAAATACGCATTATCAGCCCACTGCCACTGCTGGGACACAGGCCTCTTCTCAATGAAAGGGAGAGATGTCACATGTCTTTGAATTTTTGGTTCTAAGACATGCCGGTTTCCTCACGATGTTTTCCTTCACCGTTTTGAGAGCAGCGGTGATGAAATTATTTACAGAAAGTAAAGCGCCTGTCTGGGTTCGAACCCACGACCTACAAGTCGTAAGTCAGGGTACCACTGGACCACAACTCCTACACTGGGCAACCACTGGCACTGCTTCTTCTTACCACGTCCCGCGGAAAAGAATGCCAACAACTCAAAATTCTGTTAAAATCTTCAGGTATTTTGACCCCACTCCGCAGTTCAAATGTTAAGAATAGTTCAATAAACCTATTCAGACTTTATTTCCACAAAAAGTAACAACTCAAAATTCTGTTAAAATCTTCAGGTATTTTCGACCCTATTTCGCAGTTAAAATGTTAAGAACAGTTCAATAAATGAATTCAAAATTTATTAACAGTTACCTGTGTAATAAAAAGAATTATGTTTCTCGGATTATTTACCTACGAGTAGTTTATTATAAGTAGCTTTAGTAGTACATAGGTATATATAGATTACATAATAATGTATATATTTTTATTTTAATCTGTACTCGAATCAATATAAACTAGTTACATAATGTATTTCTTATATCTACTCCTATTATGTAAGTAGCCATTTATTTTTTATTTTAACGGGTTTAAAAAGACACTTAATGAAGCCGAGAGCCACTTATACTCCCCGGCATTGTAATATTTTTTTTTGTACAGAACCATACCTGGGAACCTTCTGGTTACGGAGATATTTAAGGTCGAAATTCCAAATTTTACTGACTTTTTTTTTTACGAAATAGTAGATTGTTTGCCAAGGGAGAAAAGAACTATTTTAAAGGCGAGAGTGTTTCTTTTTAAAGAAACACTCTCGCCTACAACTTTTACTATGGGACCAAACCTGAAACCGCAAAAAAAATCAGCCGTTCCCTACATTTTTGTTCGCATAACTCGTCAAAATGTAGGGAACAGCTGATTTTTTTTTCGCGATTTCAGGTTTGGTCCCATAGTAAAAGTTGTTCATAGTGATGAGTACAATGATCTCTTAAGAGGTTGTTAATGTTTTACCAATAACCCTGTATATAATAGAGACTAAGCCTTGTGTTCACCAACATTTAAATCAACAGATTAAATATTTAATAAGTTCTATATTTAAAATTTCCTTAGGAAATTTGACATAAACCAACTGTTTAAATACCTAACCGATGGTTTGAATTTTGGTGAACTCAGACCTAAATAAACTTGGTCCCGCAAACACGATCAGCGGGGTAATTACGTAACACATTGTCACACACAAAAAAAATCAATCATTGTCAATTGTCATTGTCATTGTCACATTGTCACATTGTCACATTGTCATTGTCACATTGTCACATTGTCATTGTCATTGGCTTTCATTTTGGCAGTTCAACAACTTTCATTGCGTTATTTACGTTGTTGAGCAGCAGACAAATTTTACTGTGGACGGACTGTACAGCTTTCTATGGTACAGCTCTGTCACTAGATGCTGCCGATGTGATTCAGTACTCTACGTAAATTGACATACGATTCATTTCAGGTTACAATTCAATTTTACTAACACCGGCCAGCACTTACGTCGTCCTAGCAGCAAACCTCAATGATTTCCAAAGTTTAGCAAAGAAATACGCCCCCAAAAACTTAGTTGGTCAAATCAAAGCCATGGTTCTGGAAAATGGCCACAAATATTATAAAGAACCGTTGCAAGATGATGAACAGGTCGACGGCACCGTTGAATATTTGGACGACAGTCAGCCGGATGATTCTTATGAAGTGACTAGAGAATTTACTACAAAACAGCGACCAAAAAATGTATATCAGTCGAAAAAAGCACCGATAGTTGCACTTGCTGAAATGTCATCGCCGAGAGCACCTACTGTTTTAACAATAGATGATATAGTGGAACAAGTCAAACAGAGACTGTTCCAAAAAATACTTGGTAAAAGTGTTAATGCACAAGCTAACCCACAAGCAGGAGATTCATTAGCCTACAAAAATTTTCCAAAGAAATCTATTGAAGTATCTGAAGCAAAAGCCCAAGTAGCGAATCCAGTTTATAAGTCAGTTCCAATGAAAGTCATTAAGGAAGAAGTACAATTTGAAGCTACTTATGAAGATTTACTAGACAAAGACTTACAGCCTCGAATGCAGTATTCAGGACAATATTTACAAAGCAAACCAGTGTCACCTAAGAAGAAGTTTATAAACGCACAGGATGGAGGTGTGAAAATGGTGAGATTTGTGAAACAATATCTAGCGCCTGCGAATTCAAACCAGGGACACTCCGCCTATGTACCACAGCCAAATATGGTCCTACAACCAATGCAACAAGTAAGCTTGGGCCAACAACCAAGCATCGTGCAACATTCAAACTTAGAGCCACAGTTGAGTTTGATGCAACAACCAAGCATGGTGCAAATGCCACTGAACACACAGCTCGACCAACAAGCCAATGTTCACCAGTCAACCATTATGAAACAGTTGATCCTATTGCAACAACAAATAGAGCAACTAAACAGAACAATGCAGCAGAAAGAGTTAAAAAATAAACTGCCAAAGTCACCGACCGCCTCGGGTATCCCGCAATTAAGTATTGAAGCAGTTGAAGCTAATTTTGAGATTGTACCAAGTCCTGTAGTAAACGTCAAAACAAATGACGGTAACGAAGACCAAGCTGAACTATCGAAAGCAGAAGTAGATGAGAATGTACTTTCAGAGGAGACCACTGAATCCAGTACCAAAGCGTTAACTGTACCAGGAACTGTTGACAACGAACAGTTCACAGAAGAAAATGTAGTGGCGCAAGATTCTGCTAGAACTGTCGAAAACGATGAAGAAAAATCACCTGCAGAAACAAAAGAAAGCGTTTCAAACGAAGAGGTAGATACCAAAAATGATCTTGAAACAGTTAAAGGCAAAGATACTAAATTGGGTGCGAATGCCAAGGTACATACTCAAGAGTTTGGTAATCTAGATGCTGGAGAGCCTATAGTTGCAAAGACGTATAATTTCGATGAAGCAAATGTGGAGGCGGGTAAGAAACCAATGAATTTGGATTGGCCGGTCGATAGTGCGAGGAAGGTGATGTTGTTTTAAACCAAAGTTGAATCTTGAATAAAATTTTACGAAGTGCATTTGTTTTTGCGCGACTCTAAAGGCCTATTCAGACCTAAGCGGTATTCGCTACCGTCTGCGGCAGAGAAAACCCAGTGGGTATGCGGTAATATTACTGTTCAGACCTAAGCGGTATTCGCTACCGTCTGCGGCAGAGACCGTCGCTCAGGTCGCTCTAGCCGCGGTACTTGATACTAAATACCTGAGCGAAACCCGCGCGGTATGTACCTCTATACCCACAGCGGCAGCGAATATCGCTCAGGTCGCTCTAGCCGCGGTACTTGATACTAAATACCTGAGCGAAACCCGCGCGGTATGTACCTTTACCCACAGCGGCAGCGAATATCGCTCAGGTTTGAATAGGCGTTTAATGCGAAGCATTAGAGAGTGCTTTACGATCGATAAAGTTTTTTTGCATCCTTTCTGCAACTGTTTCTATTGTTATACTCCCGCTAGTACACAGAACCTATTTAATTTTATATAAAATTTAAAGGAGATTAATTCTGTATTTTTCAAAACTTGATTTAATGCACTAGAAACGAAAAAAACATCAAAATATTTCTAAAAAAAATCCCTTCCATCAAGTGTGAAACCTGAAAACATTGTAGCTTGTGAAAAAATCAATAAATTGAGTATAGTATATTTCATTACAAGTGCGGAAAGGTTGTCATTGCAAAGAGTTCCGACAAATGTCTACCCGAGCCGAGGCGCAGCCGAAGGCGAGGGTTGACAGTCGGAACAAGTTGCAATGACGGTTTCGCACGTGTACTGAACGACTATTTTTAATACAGTTGCGAAAAAATGAAGCAATTTAATAAAATAAAAAACAATAAACTCAACTAAGCAATGGCGCCAACCGTAGAATATAAGCAGAGATTTTTTTTTCTTCACCCATTCTGGTAGGCAAAGGGAACTATGCCCATACAGCCAAGTCTTCAGTAGAATTTTTTTATTAATATGAAATGAAAATGAAATTTAATGAAATGAAATGAAACCTAACCTAACTCATTCAATCAAATCATTAAATCTGATATTGAAACAAATTAGTAGCTTCTTTTTAGAAATATACGTATTTGCATGAATCATAAAAACTTCTATGACTTTTTTTAGTAAAAACTTCATGGTTGGTTTTTCTTTTTAATAGACATTATTTTGACAGTTGGGAAAGAGAACGCACGAGTTCGGGAAAGGTAAAAAAAAGCACGAGTATGTAATAGCCCACATCCCGAACGCTATACGTCCCTGCAATACGCCACTTTTTAAGCAACTGTATTAAAAAACTTTTTTTTAGTACATTCGTTTCACTCATAGGAGAAGCCCTATTGAAAATGCCTCTTTTATTCAAAGTAGTTTAATTATAATTAATAAATAACTAACTAGTATACTGTTATCTACTTTAGAGTACTTTATTCTGAGTCGATTTTTGAGTGAGCGTTTAAATTGTAACAAAAAAGGTCCTAAGTTTTTGGTTGCATTGGAATTTGAACTTTGCAGTTATGGAACAGCATTCCATAACTTGAAAATCATCTCAAATTCTTAATTCAAATATAAGGTCAAATTAAATTAGATAGCAAAACTCCGCAGACATGATAGGTATCGATAAGTAAACACGATAAAATAAATAAATAAAATGGATTGATGGTTTTTTTGAGGGTTATCAACTGCAGGTAGTATAGTTACTTGAAATATCAGTTTAAAAATTATTTTTTTTTTGTGTAAATTTCGGAGACGTGTTAGGTTAGGTAGGTCTAAACACGGCCCACGGTAACAGTGGCGTAGCGTGGGTGGGGCGGAGGGGGCGGCCCGCCCCGGGCGGCAGCCCGCGGGGGCGGCAAAATGTCGCCGGTGAAGAGGGTTGAGATCTATGATTCATTCATTTCATGTGTCAGAACGTCTGACAAGTCAAAAAACAACAATGACGTAAAGGAGACGGGCGAATCTGGGCCTAACGTTACACAAATGAAATATTTATCAATATTTTCTTTCAGTTTTTTGTGGTCAATTATAAAATATTAAACAGTTTTATCATGGGATAAGAAATTAATTATTTAATAAAATTAATACCGACTTCCTTTATTTTCATATTAAAACAATGTTGCCATATCATATGGGTAAGTTAATCGATTACAATCGATTATTATTACAATATATCAATAAAAGATACCTCATTGCCTGTGAAATTTAATTTTAATTAAGCACCTATAGAATGGGGGCGGCAAAATGGGTCTCCCGCCCCGGGCGCCGAGATGGCACGCTACGCCACTGCACGGTAAAACAAAAGAAAACAGATTTTCTCAATTTAAACGGTAAGTAATAAGTCCACCAGTGGTCGTTGAGCCCTAAGAAAAAACATCAAATCTTTTTATAATCTCTAATCCCTCCTATCTCTCTCTCTCTCTCTCTCTAATCTTTTTATCTTTTTTTTTTTTCTTTTTATCTTGTTATCATGTCTGCGGAGTTTCGAAAGCTAATTTAATTTGACCCGTAGACTGGCTATTTTCCTTTTCATAACTTTCTTGCATTGTATCAAGATGATTTCATTGACGATTCGTTCGTTAAAGTTACGATGCGACGCGTTGGGCATAGAGAATAGAGGATACACTAACATTCGTCTTCGCCGTTTCTGTAAACACATATTCTTTGTTTTTCAATTTCCGGTGTCGAGTATCGTAGACCCTTTGGTGTCACTGTTGAACCTGAAATGAGATAATTATTCAAGACTATACCCCATTCGCAATAAGATTAGACATTGAAATAAATCTTTTTTACAGTCCGTTCAACCGATTTTGACTTCTATTGCGTTGGTGGCATGACAAATGGCAGCTGCAATAAACAGTTGGTATTATAATCACGTTTTTCCTTTTAATGCCGTCCTTATGCCTACGGAATAGAAGTAAAAATCGGTTGAACGGACTGTAAAAAGTTTTGTTTAAATGTCTAATCTTATTGTAAATGGAGTATAGCTGCGCCCCGCGGTATCACCCGCGTAAGTATCGAACCCGTGGGAATATCGGGATAAAAATGCCTATATGTTAATCCAGGGTGTCAGCTACCTCCATACAAAATTTTATAAAAATTTGGTCCAGCCGTTTGAGCGTGAAGAATTAACAAACATTTATAAACACACACACACTCACAAATTTTCGCCTTTATAATATTAGAGTGATTTAAATTCTTTGATAGAGAATACACTAAATACCGCATTCTAAATATCATGAAAGCACGAAGTCGATTTGCACGATTTTACTCGCCCGAAACGAGCGAAGCGTCACTTTTTAAATAATATTATTTTTTCTAAAGGCGACTCGCACGACGTAAATTTATTTGTGTGCAACTCGAAAACCTCCAGAAAATTTATTAGGCAATTGGCATAATTTGAAAAAAGAACGCGAAATAATTGCTTCGTTTCGCCTCTTGTTTTGGCGATTTGCACTGGTTGAGAAAACAAATAAGTGATCAAATAAACATAATCCAGAAGCATAAAGGCTCGTACACACTGGCGCGACGCGACACGCGACACAAAGGCACCGCGAGTCGCGCGACGAGCGGTGCCTTTGTGTCGCGCGCGATTCGCGTCGCGCGTCGCGCCATTGTGTAGGAGCCGTAATAAATGTTTTTCATTCGTAAAAAAAAAATAGAGTCAAAGAACATTGGGTTTTTGCGCCGCCTTGTACAGACGCCAGCACATCAAGCTACTACAATCTGTCAAATTTCTTTAATAGATTTTCAACTTTATCGCTAAGCATAAGGTTTAAAGTTGATTTGCAAAATTTTACAGTTTCGGGTATCTTGATGTGCTGGCGTCTGTACTTACCCTGACGAGTGCATTCACAAAGAGTTCTTCTACTATAGTTGCGTTAACTTACCTGTGTAACCAGTGATTTGCATGCAAGGAGGTCGAAATATCCTGGATTGGGTCAGAACTCTGGTAAGATTTGACGTATTAAGTTTCCAAGTAGCGAAAAGGCTTTTCAGGCCATATTTGAGGCCCCTGAAATCGTGTGGTCGACCTGTACAACGTAAATTATTGCAGTAAGTATCTACATACATACAACATCATAATAATTTGCCTAGCCTTTTCCCAACTGTGTTGGGGTCGGCTTCCAGTCTAACCGGATGCAGCTGAATACCAGTATTTTACATGGAGCGACTTCCTATCGGACCTCCACAAGCCAGTTACTGGGTAATACGATACCCCTAGGTAAGACTGGTTGTCAGACTTTCGGGCTTCTGACTACCCGGAACAACTGTCAAAGAACCACGAATGACAGCCGGGACCATCGTGAAAAAAAATATCAGACAATTTTTTTTTTATGTTCTCATAACTCGTCAAAATGTAGGGAACAGCTGATTTTGTTTTCGCGATTTCAGGTTTGGTCCCATAGTAAAAGTGGTTCGTAATGATGAATACAATGATCCCTTAAGGCGAAAGCGCCAGGATAGCCCGCGAAATTCAATTTTTTTTAGGTTTTTTGGAATTTGCTGGTCAGTATTAAGTTGTACGTTGATTAATATATGAATCGCGGCCGTAAGAAATATGTGTTTACAGAATTATAAGAATCATTAAAGTCATCAACACAACTCTCTAAGACCACGTAAGTCCAAATAATAACTGTTTCATGAAATCATCATTCTTTGGACTTACATGGTCTTAGAGAGTTGTGTTGATGACTTTAATGATTATAATTCTGTAAACACATATTTCTTACGGCCGCGATTCATATATTAATCAACGTACAACTTAATGCTGACCAGCAAATTGTAAAACGTAAGAAAATTTGAATTTCGCGGGCTACCTTAGCGCTTCCCCCTTAAGAGATTTCGTGTATGAGTAGATAGACCACATATTGAAAAAAAAAATTTACTATAAAAGTCCGCGCGGAACTAGTTGGCCGCGCCTTGGGTGGGGCCGGGGGTGAGGGCGGCGAGGTTGCCTAGTGTTTGCAACGCACGTACTGAGTAATGACAAAGCGCCCCCGCCCCTCCGTCGCACCGCACACATACCTAAGGCGCGGCCAACTTGTTTCGCGTGAACGCGAAGTAGCGAACTCGTGAACGCGAACTACACACATCAAAAGTGTCTAGGGATCAACATATATTTTTGCAATAACTTTTCTCCTGACAATCAGGAGAAAAGTTATTGCAAAAATATATGTTGATCCCTAGACACTTTTCAATATCAATATATTAATTAAAATTTTCTTTAAGGATTCATCAAATAAAGTGTTTTCGTTTGTCACAGTAACGATAAACCAAGTCACCTTTGCATTAATAAAGAAATTTGCCATTTTCCTAATAAAGAGATTTTTGACATTTGAATCACTAACATTAAAGTTCGAAAAAAAGACTGAAATAACAGTTTTCTTTAAAATTTTATTGGGTAACTTAAACAATTAATAATCCGTGTTTCTACCGCGAACACTAACAACACAAGAACATCGGTTTGGCATACTCAAAATGAGTTCATCCAAATCACGCTGTGGAATGGCCGCCCATGTTCGTTGCAACAACAAAAAAAGGTCTTCTTGCGACTGGATACCCTCCATATTCGGCAGAGCTCTTCTCTGTAGCATATCCCATGCATGCTCAATCGGGTTCAAGTCTGGCGACTGAGCAGGCCAGAGCAGGACATTGATGTTAGCTGCGGCGAGAGTCTGTCTTACAACTCTTGCGGTGTGCGGTCGTGCATTATCAGGCATTAACTGAAATAAGGGACCGATTTGCACTTGTAGAGGAACGATGACGTCAGATACAATCGTCTCAGCATAAATTTGAGCGTTGAGGTTGCCTCTGATCCAAATCAACTCAGTTCTTCCGCTGAACCAAATACCCGCCCATACCATGATGGTTCCACCACTATAAGGATGGACTTCCTGGCAGGATTTTAATCGCTGTTGGCGTCCAGGGGTTCTCCAGTGTCGTATACGTCTTGTATCCGGTCTCATACCAAAACGAGACTCATCAGAAAAGCACACGAAACGCCATTGTTCTTCTGCCCAATTTCTGTGTTCAAGAGCCCATTGATATCGAATCCTACGATTGTGCATTGCTATAGGTGGTACCCGTAGCGGTCTTCGGGAATGAAGGTTCACTTCATGCAAGCGGTTTCTGACTGTTTGGTCGCTAATTAAGTTCCCTGAAGAGTGATGAAGCCTCACGGCTAACATCATGGCGGTTATTGTTGGAGCTCTTCGAGTTAAGATTTGAATGTATCGGTCTTGTCTCCGTGTGGTGCAGCGATACCGTCCTCCATGGCGCTCAGCCACGGTACCAGTGCTTCGGTAACGTGTCCAAAGTCGACTGATAACACTCTGACTTGTATTCAGAGCTAAAGCCACAGTACGTTGCCGGGAACCAGCTTCTATCATTCCCATGGCTCTGAGCATTTCTTCCCTGCTTAAATGACGTCGCCGCTCCATAATAACGTTGGTTTTAATCAGTAGTAGGGAAACAGTAGCACTAATAATGTCTTCAATGCGTTGTATGTTTTTATAGGGAAAATATTGACAGCTGATTTTCATCTTTTACTCGAATTTGATTAACAGTTCCTGTTTCAAATTATGAAATGCACCAAAAAGGATCCATATAAATTTATAAAATCATAAATTTATTACAAAGCCACATCTCAATCTCAAGAAAACCGCATAAAAATGCTTGATCCCTAGACACTTTTGATGTGTGTACTGTGTAGTAGTAGCTCGTGGACGCGAATTAGTGAACTCGTGGACGCGAACGCGATAGTGCGCCAACTATATCTGACCATGAATCCAGTATAATTGTGATTCTAGACTCGTGTAGAAACTTTTCTTCACCCGCATAATTTTCAATTCCGAGGGAATATCGGAATAAAAAATATCATATGTCCTTCCACGGGAGGCAATCTATCTCTCTGCCAAATTTTATCGAAATCCGTTCTGAGGTTTAGGCGTGAAAAGGTAACACACAGACAGACAGAGTTACTTTCGAATTTATAATATTAGTATGGAAATATAGTATGGATTAGTGTGATTTAGTCACAGATAGTATTATAGTATTCTTACCTTCAATAATAATGTTTAATATAGTCTTGATAGCGGCAGTATCCCATTGAAACATGCGTAACTTCAAATTACTTATTTCATACAATATTGATCTAATTTCGTCGGTTGATGCCTCCGCTATATCCATAGTGAGAAGATGTTTTAACCTGAAAATAAACTATTCAGTCACACGACACTGTAATGTCTGTTTCAATACAATCTGCATTTTTATGTAAAAAAAAAAACTGGCCAAGTGCGAGTACCACAAGACAAAAACGCCGAAAAAAACACGTTTGTTGTGTGGGACTTGGGAGCCCCCCTTAAATATTTATTTTATTCTGCTTTTAGTATTTGTTACATTTGTTTTATAGCGGCAACGGGAATACATCATCTGTGAAAATTTCAACTGTCTAGCTATCACGGTTCATGAGATGCAGCCTGGTGACAGACAGACAGACGGACAGTGGAGTCTTAGTAATAGGGTCCCGTTGTTACCCTTTGGGTACGAAACCTAAAAATCTGAATGTTAATAATTTGTAGAAATGCAATGAAAAGTTAAATGTTGGCAACAAATAATAATGAATGTATAAATTTAACTAATGCATGATATTAATACTTTTGTTGTTTACGATGATTTATTTAATGTACTTCATTATACATACTTGAATGTATTTCATTATAACTTCTAATGAAATACGAACTATTACAGCCAAATTTTATATGTACCCCGGACCGCTACTCTACATAATAGGCTTAATGATAAAGGAAACATCTACTCCTTAAGGGGAAGCGCTAAGGTAGCCCGCGAAATTAAAATTTTCTTACGTTTTTTGCAATTTGCTGGTCAGTATTAAGTTGTACGTCGATCAAAATATGATTCGCGGCCGTAACAAATATGTATTTACAGAATTATAATCATTAAAGTCATCAACACAACTCTCTAAAACCACGTAACCCCAAAGAATGACGATTTCATGAAACAGTTATTCTTTGGACTTCTGTGGTCTTAGAGAGTTGTGTTGATGACTTTAATGATTATAATTCTGTAAATAAATATTTGTTACGGCCGCAAATCATATACATATTATTCAACGTACAACTTAATACTGACCAGCAAATTGCAAAAAACCAAAAAAAAATATTGAATTTGGAGGCTCTTCAAACTATGTCCTATGAAGATACAGAGAAGTTATTACGTCTTGTGCTAAAGTAAATATTGTTCGTATTATATAATTTTATACACCTCTTTACATATGTACCAATAAGATAAATATTATAAGTATGTGATTATTTAATCAATTAATGTTACCTTCAATCGCCTGAGACACAGGATTATCTAGTTCAGGCACAAATCATGGGTGAACTCGACATAGATTTAAGGGGCTTATATGACCTAAAGCGCGGTCACTGCACACACACACACACACACTGCACACTGGACTGCATAGAAAAGAAAGAGAAGCGCGATAACACAACGCTGGTAATTTATTGCAAAATATGAAGCAATTATTTAATTACCAAAAATCTTTTGTTTGGACTAAAAACTTAACACTAGTATTTTAGTATGTTGTTTGTAAAATAATATGAAAAACAAAACAGAATGATTGCCTGGAGACCATTATTTAGGTATTCAATTTTGTTTGTCGTGTCATGCTCACTTAAATGTCTCATCGATGGTGGCGCGTGTGTTGGATCATTTGGTTCCCTACAAAATGGTTGAGCTAGATGGTGCTGAGCTGACCCACGCGTCATGTTCGTGAACGGGCGCCGTCGGTTGAGACTGGTCATCTCTTAACTGCCAAGGCTTATTTTTAATCTTATATTTTGAAATGTTTCTTCTATTGTGTCTTTATTTTTTACATTGTTCTCACATATAGAAGCGACAATAATAATGTATCCAGGATTTTGTAATATCTTGATTTAAAAGAGTGTCCATGGAGTTTCTTGCCCGTTCTTCTCCATAGAGATCTACGTTTTGGAATGGGCAACTAGCTTCAACTTTCTGACTAACTGACAGACTATTTAAATTTTGACAATTCAAAAGTGCCTGTACAAGGTTTAATTGAAATAAATGCTTTGAGTTGAGTTTGAGTTTACATTTTTAATTTTTTGTTATTTTCTTTTTGGCTATAGTTTTCATTGCATTGGTATATTGGCGTGGCTAGCTGACATATGGCAAATAATTTAATTTAATGTTCTGTGTCTCGTAATGGTAATTACTTTACATGCTTTATTGTATACTCAGAAGCAAGTTTTTTTAACTGTTTTTGTTAAAAAGTGCTGATTCTGGTGCCTAATTTCAATTATAAACAAAAAAATAACTCGTACTAACCTCCTTACTGTGTGGTCAGTTGCATAAACCTTTTTAGTTTCCGTAATATTAGTCAAGAATCCATTTAAAAATGGCGACAACAAGTCCAGGCAATGCGTCCATTTCTGTGGCCTATCCCTCTCATTGGGATTAAAAGCCATTTTCCTATAAAAAGTTTCCAAGTTCTTTTTTTTCTGCTTTTTCGAACGCAACTGACCCCTTTTCTCCTCAGTTTTCTCCGGGGATGCCACAAACTTTTCCGTAGTCGTTGTAGTTTTCAACTCTGGCTGTTTATATCTTTCATGGAGTTTCCTTTCATCGTCATCGCTTATAGGAACAATCGGTTTATGCGAGTTGTCTACATAATCGTACGCATCTTTGTAGTGGTCAGATTCGGGTGGTTTGTTCCCCAGGCCTTTTATTTCGTCAAATATTTGACTTTTTAGATGTTTTATTCTTAATTCTATAGGCACAATGTCCTCTGTTATTGATACTTTTATATGGTTGAGGATAGCTGAAGTAATAAAGAAAAGAATACCAGAGATTAGTGTAAGAGACAGTCAGAGACATTCAAAAAGCGCTAAAATATATTTTAATTTTAATTATTGTTTTTGTTTTTTATTTTTACTCTTGCTTCTAGTACATCAATATTCTTTATTAAAATAATAAGTATAAAGTTAACGAGCTATGACAAAATTACGGTCTACTAGTAAACTCGAGGGAGTTTACAAGTAGCCTCTAAAGTGTTTCACTATCCACCTCAAGCTCCATCATCATACCCTCGACATCAAGTGCTATATGCGTAGTGTTATATATGTGCCGTAAGGTGTTGTGTACCGCCGGTTTCGTGGCTGGCTACATGACATCAGTCAGCGAAACGTGACGCAGGCACTTCATGTGCGTTAGTTTATAGTTGTTAGATTTTATTGTACCTAAATATAATGTTGTATATATTTATAGAATTTTTAAGTTATATTAATATTGTATTGTATGTGTTTATATGGGCCTTGATGCCTGAAACAAATGGATAAATAAATAAATATATTGGACTCATCAAAACGAATCATATGACCCCAAACTCGAGGGGATCACGAGTAGCCCCTAAAGAGTTCCACTATCCACCTTCTGGCTCCATCATCAGATCAGCTCCAAGATACCAAATTATACTTTTGTCATCTGAATTACACATACATACAAAGTTTCATTTCGATACGACAATAAGAAGTAGGTTAAGAATAACTTCAAAGATTTTATTACACTGTTTGTTAGTTAGTTATAAGTGAAGCTAATACAAATTGAACTGCAAGCGGGCTTAAGCAAATTGTTTTCGTTACGACGACGTTCTCTCCGCCGAATATACCAAGATAGGTATATGTACTCGTGACGTGTGTCACTAACGGGATGCAGCAGAACACCAGCGTCAGGTATTGTGCCTGGCATATGCTGAGCTGGACTCTCATTTGGTGCAACCATGAGACACATCGCCCAGTAGTGATCGACCGTTATAGATATTTATGAGCTAGGTGTCTATGGGTCAATTTATTTTTTTAATCTTTGTTATGTTTTTTTGTTTCATCTTTTTTGATGTTTTAATACCTGTATTCTGTCTCATGGTTTTATCTAGCTACTCACATATTGTTAAAATAAAGAAGACAACACTTTTCATTGTACGTAACATCACACTCCAAAATGATTTTTATAGAAATTCGATTATTAGAAATTAGGATTATCTACATTTATACGTGTTTATTAATAATTGAAATAAAAATAACTTTTTAAGTAGGTACAAAGTTTATGTGAAAACGTATTTAAGAAATAATTCGGTACTATTTTATTATTTTAAAAAGGTTTCAATTGTGTTATCATTTCAAAACATAGTGATTAAATTATTCCAAGCGTTTGTAAATAAAACGCCGTTAAGGGGCTTACAGGACCTAAACACAAAAATCGGAAGTTTTTGAAACAATAAAAATATAATAATTATGATCAACTACAGTACACAAAATCAGAAAAAATATTATATTCTTCAGGATATATGCTAGGTAGATAGTATGTTGAAAACATAATACAACTAATTTGATACGATAGAAAATAATCGTAAAGATACCTCTAAAAACTTTCTATTTACATATAAAAACCATACTATATACATACAATCATTATGATTTTTTGTCAGATTATTCTACAAGCAACATACTAAACTATGTTTTAGCTTTTTTGTCCAAACAATAGATTTTTTGTAATCAAATAATTGCTTCATATTTTGAAATAAATTACCAGCGTTGTGTCATCGCGCTTCTCTTAATTCTCTATGCAGTCCGACAGTGACCGCGCTTTAGGTCATGTACGCCCCTTAAAGTATGTTACACTAGCTTCTGCCCGCGACTTCGCGTGAAATTTCTTGTTACTCCGACCCATCGCATCGCCTGCCCGCGCTATTACTTCGTTTTTGCTTAGCGTTCTTTGTTTTTTTTTTTCTTTATGCTCGGCTCCTAAAGGTCATAGCGTGATGTTAAATAGCCTATAGCCTTCCTCAAGAATTGGGCTATCAAATGCAAAAAGATTTTTTCAAATCCGACTGGTAGTTCCAGAGATTAGCGCGTTCGACCAAACAAACAAACAAACTCTTCAGCTTTATAATATTAGTATAGATATGCTTTCTTCACACTTATGATTAGTGAGATATAAGCACTGACTCACAGATTCAATCAATCTGCTAGCCTTTTCTCTACTATGATGACCGCGTCTTCCAGTTTAACCAGATGCAGCTAAATACCAGTATTTTACTAGGAGCAACTACCTACCTGACCTTCACAACCCAGTTACTGGGTAACATGTTGCCCCTTTGATACCCGTACCTTGTAAGTCGGTAATACTGGTTGGTTGTCAGACTTTTGGGCTTCTGGCTACCCGTAACGACTGTCAAAGGTCTATGAATAAAGGCCCGATCAACTGCTCGCAGGGGTCTCGATAATAGTAATGACATCAAAAAGTAAAAAAAAAACAAAATGTGACGTGCAAAGTGTTTGTACAGACACGTCAGCACATCAAGCTACCCGAAACTGACAAATTTTCCCAATCAACTTTGAACCATATACTTTAGCGATAAAGCTGAAAATCTCTTTAAAAAATAAAACTGGCACTCCGGTAGTGCCGACAGAAGTGAAAACTTGAACAATTACGAGTGTATTTTGTGAATCGTCTTATAAACAAAACACGCGTGTTAAGGTGTGTTCCTTATTTTATAGGGTTTTTTGCAAATCAGGTATGATGACCAAAGTGACTGGTTTATTCTTCTCGTGAAAGGAATTTATTCAGATTTACAAATAAGCACACAGGATAGACTTCAGTTCGTGGTGTTGGTCGCGGCAGTGGTAAGAGAAGCAAGCCCATGGAGCTCGTCGTCAGTTATATATCCGTGGTTCAGCGCCATCTCGTCGTTGTTGGATGAACTACGTAGTTAGTACGCGAGGCCCTCGTAGTTCTTCCCGATGTGCATAGATGGCGCTGTCCTCAACAACGCGCGTCTTTCGTTTTACGTCTTACGAATCTTACGATCAGGGTCACGTGACCTGACGCGAATTTAGAAGTTTTTACCCATTCCAAAAAAAGTACACAGCGCCGCTAAAGAAGTTTTCACTTCAAAAAATGCCAGATTATATTAGCCTTACCCCCTTACTAATAAACGTTGTATAGCGTCTGTATAGTTACACAACGCTTTGTCTACTTCTTTCGAAAGTCAAATTACTGACGACTGAAAGAGAGAAATCGATGTGTAACTATCTGATTTAGTACGTTTATTTGTAATTGGGTATGTATATGTATTAAAAACTATATCTACGTACTCCTTGGGCACTGGGGTTTACTATGTTTGTTTATCCATGCTGTCATCCAGAAAGACTGTTATATTCGCATTTATATTATTATACTAAGGATGGATTTTTTGTTGATTTTAGAACCAATCACAAAAAACATCTAAAAAGAAATGGACCCAGTATTTCTCCCTGAGGGATACCTGAAGGAATAGAAACTCTGTTTCTTTTCCTGTAGTTCTTTTCAAATAAATATTGTTCAGTTACCATTCTAATTTTTTATAGCAAACTCTACATAACTCTACTAAGTATATTGCTGGAACAATATTCCTGATAACAATGCTTATTATCACATTCAACAGAATCAATCGCCTTAAACTGAACTTATACTGTTTAATTTAAAGAGAATTTATTCCTCTTATAAACTTAACAGTTCACATAAAATGAGATACAAAGTGTACATCTAAATATAATAAAATTATACATATTTGCTTCTGGGGTGTTGGCAACGATACAGGGTACAGACGACAGCACATCAAGCTACCCGAAACTGTCAAATTTTCCAACAACTTTGAACCTTATCCTTTAGCGATAAAGTTGAAAATCTATTAAATAAATTTGACAGATTGTAGTAGCTTGATGTGCTGGCATTTGTACATACTGTATATTTCTTAGGTTTTTTTTAAAGATATGTTTATCTATCACACTTCTCTAAATCCTCTGGTAAATTATATTTTGGAGTGAGGGAAGAAGTAGTGTGCCTGTGTTTGCGCACACACTTGTGCACCGTATAATATATCCGTGGCTATCGATTGCGGACTGTTCCATACATTTTGACTGCGTAGGTATTGCACTTTTGTAGGAAACAGTTGTTTTTTTTTAAATAACCGATAATTTCCTATGCCTTGGGGTCTAGAATCATGTGACGAATTCGACGGTTACAGTTGGTGCGTCTATGTACCTGCCACCCTGTGATGTAACTAATATTTTTGTAAAAATATAATTTAAAAAAGTGTCCATGGAGTTTCTTGCCCGTCCTTACGCTTTGGAATGGGCAACTAGCTTCATATTTTCTGACTGACCGACTTCTTGACAATTCAAAAGTGCCTGTAAATGGTTTAATTGAAATAAATGCTTTGAGTTTGAGTTTGTGATGCAACGGGCTAAAGCAAGAAAGCGTTTCTGTATCACAATTCAATTTCTGAAAATGAATGGATTTTTTTCATAGGTAAGTATGTAGGTATTGTTTTGTATAAAAATGCTTGAATGAATTTAATATATTTTTAATTCTTGATTGTATTAAAACTAGTTTCAATTTTAATAGGTAGTCGAAAAAGATTAAAGACGTGATTTTTATGCTAAAAAAATAGACTGAAATTGTCTGAAATAGTCCTTGTATTAAAAATATTTTTTGCATGTTACCTTAGTTAGTTGTCTTTCTTATTTTACTTTTTTTTTACTTAATAAAATCAATATTGGAAAAAATGATTAAAAGTTACTTGGGATTACTGATATTTATTGGTAAGAATTTTTATTTAGGGTTCCGTTAGCCAAATGGCAAAAAACGGAACCGTTGTATTTACGTCATGTCCGTCTGTCCGGATGTAGGTACTCGTAACACAGCCATTTTACTCGGAGACTATGTGCACTAGGTATATCAATGGTTCTTTTTTAAATGTGTGTTCTGTGCACTGCTAAACAATGGTTTGAAATATTTTTATCACATGAAGTGACTCGCGCTTTACACTGCGTGTTTGTACACTTGGTTACCACAAGTAAAGTGCGCGTCGCTTCATGAGATAAAAATACTGTAGTGGAATTAGGATTATTTTTTTCACGTATGGACGTGTCATCGAGGAATGAAAAAAAAATCAATGCATATAAGTGTGTGGGGTATTGTTGCATTCCATAATTATAACGGTTAGTATGACGTTTCATTGACTTTGCTTTTGTTAGTTTTAAATTCTCCTTTTTTAAAGTTTGTATTTCTTGTGCGTGTCGCAATTTTTTTTTATCAAATTGTCTTTATAATTATTATGAAATAAAAAATTTTGTAGTCTTATTTGGTCTGAGTCTTTGACATCAATTTAAATTCACGCACTTGACACGACACGCACTTGGCCAGTGTTTTTAGCTGTGACCTCGTGAAACACATGATTGTGTCTAAAATGGACCACCTGATCTTAGATTCTGTAAAATCCTACAAAGAAAACTGAGGTGACGTGAGCTTGAAACGAGCTGTCAATAGTGTCAATGTCATCGGGTAAGATGACAGCTCACTTCAAGGTTTTCACGGAGAGATTTTTACAGAACCAACCGGCTGATATTAATTTCAGCCGTTCAACACCAAGTATCCTCACTGTCAGCCGACGTGGACCACAGGAAACACACACAAAAGATAAGAAAAGACAGAAAATATATGATGAAAGAACTGCAAAATATTCAAAGAAGATCAGATATAAGACAAGACCCGATAGATAACTATGATTTAATAGTTACAGAGCCTTCGGAAACTTTAATGAAACCTGTTTTGCGGCATCGTCATCGCCATCATAGACTTCATTCAGGTGAGAATCTATTATTTATCTCTCTTCTTGGTCGCGTAGGTACTTCATTACTGAAGGTCGTGTACCTAAAGGCCTTCAGTGCTTTTTTTTTTGAGGATGGGACATCATCAAATGACCCCTCCCGCTCTAGGTGGAGCGGAAGGGAGTGTTAGACTCTTACTGACTAAAACTCACCCGTGTTCCTTCCTTAGCCCGTTATGTTCCGGGCCAGCGGTAACCCTTTCGGACAATCCCGCTGACCTGGGCCTTCATGGCTTTACGTACAATTTTCTTCCACTTCATTCGGTTCTCAGCTTCTCTCAGGGCGTCCATAACCAGTCCAGTGAGGGCGGTGACTTGGTCTGACCAGCAGTTAGATGACCGGCCGTGACATCTTTTCCCATCACGAGTACCTTGCCCATCACCACCAACTTTTCAAGATTATCTGGTGTTCCTGACAGGCAACGTGACCAGAGAAACTGATAACAGATAGTAGATAGTCTATATATTTCAATGTTATTGCCGCATTTGGCTTCATTAACGTATTTTGATGGCAAATTGAATTTCTTTCTGTTTAAATTAATGTTCAATTGAACCTAATTTTATTACTTCGAACTGTAATTTCTCAGTAGTAGCCCAGTCTGGATTTGTGCCTGAATGTTTGCAATAAGCTCGTTCCATCATACATGGGATCAACGAGGTAACCAACTGTATATCCTAATTATAATTTCAAGCTAAATACTTTTTATCACATTCTAGGAAGGGGCGCAAAGGTACCTATAAAAAATGACAACACTCATAAACCGCTGAAAGATGCGAATACGCTAAGAAAGAATTTCAAGCTGACTGGAAAAACTAATAAGACACAAATACAGAGATATAAGAATGCTACAACAAAAAATGGCCTCAATGAGTATCAGAGAAGAGGAGAAGATGTAGCAACAACGGATATACAGAAAGAAAAAGATGCTGCAACGGAAAATGGTCTTAATGAGCATCGGAGTGGAAGAGAAAACGAAGGAACAACGCTAATGCAGAAAGATAAAGATGCTGTAACGAAAATTTATCGTAATGAGAATTGGCGAGGAAGAGAGAAAGTAGCAACAACGGAAATAGAGAAAGATAAAGATGCTGTAGCGAAAGATTATCTTAGTGAACATAGGAAAGGAATAAAAAACGAAGAAACAACGCTTATACAGAAATATAAAAATGCTACAAGAACATACCTAAATGAGAATCAGAAAGGAGAAGAAAAAGTAGCAACAACGCATATACATGAAGATAAAGATACAACGAAAAATTATCTTTATGAGAGTCGAAGTGGAAGAGAAAACGAAGCAACAACACAAACACAGAAAGACAAATATGCTACAATGACAAATTACCTTAGTGAGCATCTGAGAGAAAGAGAAAACGAAGCAACGACGAAAACAAAGGATTATAAAGATACTACAACTAAAAATTACTCTTTTGAGAATCTGAGAGAAGGAGAAAAAGTAGCAACAACGTCACAAAAACCAGTTAAAAAGAGACAAAAAGTGACGCCTAAGGTTCCATTTTATAGAAGGGTAAACTATTTAGATGACCAAGAAAGAAATAAGCCTCAGAAATGGGTACATTGCTTGGACTTGGTGGGACCACGTTTGAAGGGGTATAAAGATAATTGGCGCCCTATAGAAAAAACTAACCGCAATACTGAAATCAAAAGGTTAGTAATGAGACTTGGCGGAATTATGTGACATGTGACTACTCGACGACAGGCTGCGGCTGACAATTTTCATTTACCTACAGGGTCAATTTAATTTAACTAGCAAGACTCCGCAGACTTGATGCGTGTCGATATCTAAATATAATAAAACAAAAAAGAAATTAATTTGATGATGCTTTATTTTGCGGTCAACCGCCTATGATTTGGGCTTAGCCTCCACTGTCCGTCCATCCGTCCGTCTGTCTGTCTATCAAAGGGCTGTATCTCATGAACCGTAATAGGTAGATAATTGAAATATTCAGAGTGTGATTGTGTATTTCTATTACCGCAACAAATATCTATACTAATATTATAAAGCTGAAGAGTTTGTTTGGTTGAACGCGCTAATCTCTGGAGCTACCAGTCGGATTTGAAAAATTCTTTTTGCATTTGATAGCCCAATTTCTTGAGGAAGGCTATAGGCTAACATCACGCTATGACCTTTAGGAGCCGAACAAAAAGAAAAAAAAGTCAGAAAGAACGCTAAGCAAAAACGAAGTAATAGCGCGGTCAGGCGATGCGATGCGACGGGGTGGGTCGGAGTAACAAGAAATTTCACGCGGACGAAGTCGCGGGCAGAAGCTAGTATTAAAAACAAAATAGAGTAAAAATTAAAGTCTCTTATTTTTTTTTGGTATAGGTATTTAGCCTACAAGAAACGTGTCCTATGACCTTACCTGATTAAAGAAAAACATTTTCAGGTTAGCAGAGTTAATAAACACAGATGTCTCACAATATACTGAACCTGAAATAATTTCGCTATTGTCCCAGATAAGTAGCATTGATATTCGACTATTTCAATGGGATTATACAGCTATAACTACGATTATAAACATAATTATAAGAGGTAAGTAAACGATCATCTCTATCTGCAGGGTCAAAATGAATTAGCTGGCGAAAGACCGCATATTTTATGTGATGGGTATACGATATCTAAACACGATAAAATAAAGAAGAAATTAATTTGATGAATTAAATTTTTGTCGTCTTAACCGAAATTCGGCTGGAGGACTTTATCTATTTATATGTATATAGTATACTAATATTATAAAGCTGAAGAGTTTGTTTGTTTGGTTGAACGCGCTAATCTCTGGAACTACCAGTCGGATTTGAAAAATTCTTTTTGCATTTGATAGCCCAATTCTTGAGGAAGGCTATTTAACATCACGCTTTGACCTTTAGGAGCCGAGCAAAAAGAAAAAAAGTCAGAAAGAACGCTAACCGAAAACGAAGTATAGCGCGGGCAGGCGATGCGATGCGACGGGGTGGGTCGGAGTATCAAGAAATTTCACGCGGACGAAGTCGCGGGCAGAAGCTAGTATATATAATATATCTTTACCGACATTAAAAATTGTTTTTAATTTTTCAGGTACTATTCATTCCTTTAAGACGTTGAAAGCAGGTGTAAAATACATGTTTGCCAGATGGCATCTGGATACTTCGATGCTGAAAACATTCTTGGAGCAAACTAGGATATTTCGACCTCCGTGCATCGACATCTCTGGTAGCGGTGGTATGTATCTTCTATCATCCATTGTAGGGTGCTTCCCAACATAAGTAATGTCAATGCAGATGTCAAATGTCAAAGGAGACGTTTCTGTTTTGTATGGAACTTTGGCTAGGACGTGTACATTTCAGAAAATCTGTGAAATATATCTATAAACACATAATAGGCAATGATTTATAGAATTAATTTGTATTAATTTAGTACAAAATTAAAATTGAAAATGTTTGACATTTGTTGTGAGTAAAATGGAGACATATTGAGTCAATGACAGATGACAATAACGTTAATGTCATTATAACCTAAAACGGGATATTTTATGTTTTTGCTTCATTGTTAGCCTTTTGACCGTCGATTAACCCATATTGGTTAACGGTAAAACATTGTTTATCTGTTCACTAACCTATACGGGTTTCGATGTCATGACGACGTAGGATTTTAGGATTAATAGACAGTGTATGTCAAAATAAAACGTTCGGAAATACACTGGCCAAGTAGATGATTAATCGAACTAGGATATTATTTTCAAAATATTATATTCTTTTTACATGTGTCCATTAATAATACATTAGAAATAGGTGTAATAGATGAATTAATAACACACTGATACCTTTTTATGATTATATTTAATGTTTTTCTATTTACATACATACTGGTTTCAGAACGAATGTTTGCTGTCAGGACGCCGCCATATTGACCATAACGTTATTAAATGGCAATAATTGAAAAACTTTAATTTGTTTGTACACAAAGGGTTATTCTCAAATTCATAGATTAATATTTTTCCTAAATTCAGAGTATTTTTCCCCGTTTTTTGATATATTGTACAAGTGCTAGCCAAAAATGAAACATCTCCTTTAAACTTAAATGCAGAAAATGTCAGTGAATGCTCAATGGGATGAATTTAAATGAAAATGCAAGCTGTCCGACTCAAACCACGTCTAATGGAACACTAAAACTGTAATATACATAAAATGCAACGACTCGACGACCATAGTAGTTACCCATCCCAAAGCGCTTCCTATGGAGACGAATTTGCATGAAATATTTTCTGCGTTCTTGGGTAGTCTGGTAGTCTCCGTTCGACTTTTAAAGTCAGTTAGGAGAAGGCAAAATAGAAATACTACCGTTACTGCTAAGCATGAGGTCCTGGGTTCGATTCTCGGATCAGGCAAATTGTAATTGGGTTTTTTGAAGCGAAAACTTCTTTAGCGGCGTTGAAAACTTTTTTTGTAATGGGTAAAAAATGTTAAACTCGCGTCAGGACACGTGACCATGGGCGTAGCCAGCCTTGGGCTCAGGGTGGGGCAGCAGTCAACCTATCGCTTGGGAAATTATCATTTAATTTGTAAAACTTGCAGAAAGCTTCTGTTTTTTTTAAAAACTCGTTGCAGGTCATTTGCAACACATGACATGGGTGCAATGTTATCAAAGAATATCGTTTCGCGGAGAGTAAGTTACTCTCCGCGAAACGATCTTCTAATGACATAATCAGCGAGTCTAGGTAGGGAATAATCAGTGAACGTTTCCAAAACTGGGTAGGACTTTCTGCTGGAGGATTTGGACGGTGTGTCTGTCTCTTTGCGATACGCGGCATTGACAAATCAATCTCTAGAGCATCAGCGATTGCCGCTGTGTTCGTCGACATTTTCTCTGTTTTTTTTATATTGCTATAAAAAAAAAAAAATTTTTGTTTAATAAGGCATCTTATAGGTCAGAGCCAAGGTGGGGCAAGCGCCCCAGCTTGCCCCAGTGTGGCTACGCCCATGCACGTGACCTGATCGAAAATTCGTAAGACGGATGGCCGTAGCCGGTACCGCACGTGTTTTGTTTGGACGATTCACAAAATACACACGTAATTGTTCAAGTTTTCACTTCTGTCGGCACTCCCGGAGTGCCACTGTTTTTTTTTTTATCTGGAACTGGCTGACCCGGCGAACTCCGTACCGCCTCAGATTTTATTTTTCCTGAATTTTCACCTAGTAGTATTCTGCTATTCGGGGCGGAGACAAAATCTAACAAACCAAAGAAATCGGTTCAGCCATTCTTGAGATATAAATGGTGTAACTAACTCGACTTTCTTTTATATAAATAGATTTCTCAATAGTAGCCCCAAATCAGGATTTGAGACCGATTGATAGTAGCAGGTTCCTATTACATCATCTGCTAGCCTTTTCCCAACTATGTTGGGGTCAGCTTCCAGTCTAACCGGATGCAGCTGAATACCAGTATTTTACATGGAGCGGCGGCCTATCTGACCTCCACAACCCAGTTATAGAGTAATACAATACTACTTAATTTGTAAGATTGGTTGCTATTCCACCAATTCGCACTAAGCGTTTTCAAATGTCCTTTATAATGCGCACAGCAAAAGAGTGGAACTCTCTACCTGCGTTTGTGTTTCCGAGACCCGAATCTTTTCAAAGTAAGAGAGAAAAGGCTTCTTCTGGGTAAACTCACTCCATCGTAGACTTTGTCTCTGTCACCTCTGACCTAGACTAGAGTCAAGAGCAAACCCATTTCAAATAAAAAAAAAGGTTGTCAGACTTTCGGACTTCTGACGACCCGTAACGACCGTCAAAGATCTAGGTATGACAGCCGTGCTGTCCGAGTCACGGAGGGGTACTGGTATGTAAAGATGGTCACCCATCGACGAAACAACCGCGGCTAGAGTATCTTAACCTGTACGATCAACCCGTGCGGCTGTTATTGAAAAAAGAAAGAAATAAAATACATTTCGTTTTCTTTATTTTTTTTTTATGTTTATGTATGAGTACCTATAATATTTTTTTTTAATTTTCCAGGTTACACGAAAAAGGCTGGCGGTATCCTCTTGTTTACGAAGCCCGATAAATCGACCAAAAAGCATAGGGGAGGTGATGAATCCTGCCACAGTCGCGAAATTACTACTGTTAATAATAATAATGTTTGATAAGAAAATTGACAACTTACTTAAACGGTCCGTTCAATCATTTCACCTCTGACAGCAACAACCTAAACCCAGCATCTTAAAAGACGGGATGGCTTAGGGAGAGAGTCTCCCGTCCCAGCCGCCGCGGGAGACGCTCCGGGCGTCGGGAGCCGCGCAACGACTCCCAGCCACCGTAGGCGCGGGCCTGCGGGCGGAGAGTAATGGGTAGCTCACCGTCCGATCAGGACCAGGCCCGTGCCGGACGGCGCGTACGTGTTCCACGCGTGCCTCAAAGAGATGTCAGCATCATGTAAGGGGCGGGCCCCTTCACATGCTGCTGACATCTCTACTAGGTATTTTATAAATGCGAAAGAACTACTGTCTATTATCTTTACGCCTGCTGAACAGATTTCGATAAAACAAGGAAAGGAGATAGACTGACAACATATGCAACCTGAAGAAAAACCTTTAACCGCGGGAAAATAGGTACCTTATTTTCACGGGAATATATGGGCAAAACCACGGGTCGTAAATCTCGTAAAATATAAAAAATGTAGTAAGTATATTCATGGGCTAGGCAGGACAGGCCCAGGGGGGGGGAGGGTAAATTCATAGTTAGCCTAGCCTAGGGCATTCAGAACCCTAAATCAGGCACTGGACATTGGACATGCCTGTTATATTTGTAGTGAAAACTTGTTTATGCGCGTTGGTCATTCTGAGATGGGAAAAAAACCATTGAACTCGCGCGCCACTGTTACCGTTAGCGACACCGCGCGTTTTGTTTACAAGACGATTAAAAAATATCCGCTTCGGATGTGTTCGGCTGTCCTCGGGATGTACTCGGTTTTAATGTATGTATGTCAGATATGTCAGTGAGTGATGCCAAAGTATTCTGTTTGTGTTTTGTTTTCACTTCTGTCGGCACTCCCGGAGTGCCACTGTGTTTTTTTTCTTAATAATATGTACCCTAGATACACAGTTTGTATCAATCTTTCAAAATGATTCAGATTGAGATTGGAGGATTTGAGGATGCTGGTCATACGCGCGCCTCGCATATCAAATCATCAATAATTATTAATTTTCTAATTATGTGTAATTTAAATTCGTGAGTACCGAGTAGTTTAGTTAATGAGTAATTTCATGGTTACTTTTATAACGGTATATTTTAGTTATAAATGCCAGCAACAACACTTTTTTCTACAAAATGTAATTAAGTTTGACAGAAGACGCCATCTTGAATATTTTTTTTTTATAATATTATTATTTGGATAAAACAGCGTGTAATAAATGATGGTTTTAAGATTTATTTAGTTGGTGATAATTGTACATAATCTTGAAATTCTTAAAGTTGTTTTTACATAAAATGATAAAAATAAATTATGGTTATTTTTTCGTCGTGTTACTATGTAAGTATACACACATACCTACTAGCCGATATATTTTGAACTAATTTCACCGTGACAATTTCTTTGAAGTGAGCTGTCAGTGGTGTCAATCCCTACCTATATTTGAATGAAGAATTTGAGATAATTTTCAAGTTATGGAACAACAAACTGAATGTTATAAGTACTTAGGTAACGTTCAAATTCCATTGCAACTGAAAACTTATTAGGGCCTTTTTGTTACAAATGGTCACTCAAAAATCAACTTAGAATACATGTCACTAAAGTAGATAACGGATTAAGTGGCGATGGAATGTAAAGCATCTGCATGAACATTGCTATGTATGAGTTGAAATGACAGCTCACTTTTTTTTGGGATGGGAAATCATCAAATTACCCCTCCCGCTCTGGGTGGAGCGGAAGGGAGTGTCAGACTCTTACTGACTAAAACCCACTCGTGTTCCTTCCTTAGCCCTTTATGTTCCGGGCCAGCGGTAACACTTTCGGACAATCCCGCATGACAGCTCACTTCACTTAAGATTTCACGTTGAGTTTTTCACAGAAGAGATCAGAGGATATTCTCTAGTTGTAACTAAGTCACTATCATCTGCCTAGCCTTTTCCAAGCCAATAGCCAATACCAGTATATTCATGGAGCGACACAACCCAGTTACCGGGTAACACGACACCCCTTGGTAGAATAGTTGTCAGACTTTTCAGACTTCAAGCACGATTAGTTGATCCCGACTGTCGTATACTTACCTAGATCTTTGACAGTCGTTAGGTACAGGTAGTCAGAATCCTAAAAGTCTGACAATTAGTCTCCTCCACAACCACTGGGTATCGTATTAGCCAGTTACTGAGCTGGGTGACACGACAGGTACCGAATGTTTGTAGAGGTCAGATAGGAAACGTCGACTCCATCTAGCTTATCTTTTTTAAGGTTCCGTACCCAAAGGGTAAAAATGGGACCCTATTACTAAGGCTCCACTGTCCACACTTTTTCAGCATTCCTTAAAATCACCAGCACGTCAACCACGGACTACAATCCTGCTAAAGATGGCGTCGTCAGTCTTCGGGAAGCCATATATTTGAAACAAGGATTATTGCAACAGAAACAACGCTCGGATTCGAAGGACATTGCTCGTGGTCGTATATTCATTTCTGAGGAGTGGGAGTATGATGAACAGAGACGCCCGAGGCATAAACCAACTGGCAAAATATACACGAAGCCACCAAGACCGTATAGAAACTACCCGTTTATGGATTATATTACGAAGAAAAGGAAGCATCGTAGGCATAAACAACGAGAATAGATCAGTGTACACTCTGATTTTGAATTTGCTAGACTAAAGTGACAGCTTGGTAGTAATAAACAATAGTCACCCAGACCATAGATACTTCGGTCATGGAGACCAATCTCAACCGGGAATAACCTTCGACGCAGGAAATTTTATAGTGCAGGCGTGTGTGCGTAGACACAGGTGCACTTTCTCTTCCCTCACTCTCATAGTCCGATGGGACGGCAATCCGACACGATCTGGGACAGATCAGGCGCAGGACCAGCGGCTTAACGTGCTTTCCGAAGCACGGGAGTATCACACCGCCAGCTTCCAAACTCCGCGCTGTTACTAATAAATTCCTAATGGAAAACCCCAATAATACTTTGCCTGACCTAGGAATTGAACCCCGGACCCCACCCTCGGCAGTTGATATATGAGGGGTCTAGAATCAAAGACAGCTAAGTGCATCTGCATCTGCCATATTGGGCTCGGCGCCATCGCAACGCTGTGATTGGTCAATTCGAATTTACAATGCGTGCCACGAAAGCTGAGACATGACCCCGCCTCCCCCGCTCTTTCCGCTGCCCCTATGACGTCCGGTCCCGTCCCGCACTCAGACCTCATACCGCTAAAGATACCTAAAATCGTGTTCTGCGCAAGTCAAACCACGTGGTGTGTCAAGTCTCATCTTTCGTGGCACGCATTGTAAGCTGTCTTTGATGTTGACAGGACAATTTTAAGCTACATTTGATCCGAATGCCGAAGTTCAATCTGGATTTTCTACCGCATTCAGCTACATTTGATAACAACTTTTAACTTGGATCCATAGAGAATTGAAAGACATGTTTTTTTTTTTATTCATAACTCATAATTGACATAACATGCAACTAGCTGTATTTGATTCCACACACATATTAGTAATAAGCACTGTAATCATGACAAAAAGCCTGATCGCAGCTGTCATTTCGGTCTAGCAAATTAAATATCAGAGTTTAGCCAGTTTTTTAGTTTCGGGCAAAGCGATACTTCGAGTCTTTTGGAATAAAGAAACCGGGAATCTTTCGTCAAAAGCGGGACATAATAAAAATAACGTAAATAAACTGTAGTTTTTTTTTGTATTTTTTATTAGATTCTTAAACAGCATTATCATCGTTGTTTATTGTTTATATTCTTTGCTTATTGGTCTTGAACCATTTCAAAAGACTGAATCTTCTTCTTTTGGGACAGGTTCAGCGAACAAAGCATACTCGCATAGCGACATGTATACTTCCTCATATTCTGAAAATAAAAAAAAAAGTTATCCCAGAACCTACTAATAAATATTTTTTTTTACATAGCTCGGGTCCATGCGGTCCGAGGGGCCAAAGCCAACTCGCAGAGGCCCCTTACGAAATTTTAATGAAATGCGGCACCAACCAACGATTATCCCTGTATGCACTATGCAAATGCACCCAAAGGATAACCCCCGGTTGGTGTAGGACTATTGCAGCATTTGGAAAAATAAAAAGTTGGACTACGGGTTTGGGTGGCTAAAGTGGACTGGTTACCAAGAACTACGGGAGAACTATGACCCCTGCCATATTATTATTATTATTGGAACCCAGACTGCTCTCAAAAGGGTGAAGGAAAACATCGAGAGGAAACCGGCATGTCCTAGAACCAAAAATTCGAAGACATGTGACATCCACCAACCCGCACTGGGCCCGCGTGGTAGTTTATTTGCCCACTCCCTCTCAAAGGGCTTGTGTCCCAGCAGTGGGCACATTATAGACTGAATAAGTAGTATCATTCAGGGATTTGATAGTCGTTACGGGTACCTCGTAGTCAGAAGTCTGAAAGTCTGACAACCAGCCTTACCATAGCGTATCGTGTTACCTAGTAACTGGGTTGTGGAGGTCAGAAGGCCAATACCGGTAATTATAAAAAAAAACTGGCCAAGTACGAGTCGGACTCGCACACGAAGGGTTCCGTACCACAAGGCAAAAACGCCGGAAAAAAAACACGTTTGTTGTATGGGTGCCCCCCCTAAATATTAATTTTATTCTGTTTTTAGTATTTGTTGTTACGGCAACAGAAATACATCATATGTGAAAATTTCATCTATCTAGCTATCACGAGATACATCCTGGTGGCAGACAAACAGACAGACGGATAGTGGAGTCTTAGTAATAGGGTCCCGTTTTTACCCTTTGGTTACGGAACCCTAAAAATCTTAAATCTAGTCGCAATCGCATCAATGTAGGGAAATTACCCGGCGATAAATATTGCACATCGACCTTTGGAAAGAGACAATCGGCTAATTTCGGCTTCGTAGAGCGTTATCTCTGTCGCACGAAATACAAACAGTCCGGTATCTATTAGGAGCTGTTAAAACAATTATGATTTGCTTCTTTTGATAATTATTTTTATTCTTTGTATAAAATGAAAAAAAAGGTAAAGGTCGATGTGCAATATTATATTTATCGCCGGGTACTGTAAGCGAGTATTTTTGACAGATTGAGACAGATCAGATTGTGAACATTCTTGTAATGACGAGAATTGTCCTTCAGATTGTCCGCCACCTGATGGCAACTGGGAGTTTTATTCCCGATTGCCACCTGGTGGCAATCCATGTGGGGACGACTGGGAAATTCGCGAATTTGTTGAGGATCAGATAAATATTTCCAGTTTATTTTTTACCGTGCATAGTAGAATTCCTGCAGTTGAAGGCATCCATGTAACATTTATTTTGGAAGATAACGAAGTGGCCGTCTATGGAGCTCATGGCACACAGTGGATGTAGCTTGTGGTCGTCACAATCATTGTACTGAGGGCATCCTCCGCGCAAAAACATGACGTATGCCGTGCAGAACTTTGTTTCTATCTGGTCATATTCTGGAAAACAAAAACGTAACATCACGCCTGTATTTACTGAAGGGACATTCCTCCGTATTTCTTTTCATCCGATTTCCACACACCATTAGGATTATTGTGTTTTGTGATGTTTGCAATTTATATTATTTTTACAATTTGACAATTTTATATTTGACATTTTGTTTATTTATTATATTCGATTCTGACATTTTCATACATTTTTTTTTAATTGATCACAATTTTATTCCGGGTTTTTATCTGTTTTAAATATAATATTATATTTTATAAGTAATTTGAATGTATGAGTTTGAATCTATGGACTAGAATTATGTCTGAAATAAATAAATAATTTTCATGCACTACCTTCGTCGAACATAGGCACTTTGTTCGACGACGCACTTTTCGCCTCGCTGCTTCCCTACGACTAGGCACTCCTTGCTGTTCTCCTCATCGCTGTCACTGTGGCGAAGATGTCAACAGCCTCGGACACCACGGCCTGTCTTGCAGCCGAAGCGCGGGTCGCTTAGCACGGCACGCGAACATTAATGACATCATCCGACGGGCTCTTGTCACCGTCGGCGTTCCAGCTGTATTAGAACCCATTGGCTTGGCACGCAACGATGGCAAGAGACCGGACGGTATGTCTTTATTTCCATGGAAGGTGGGTAGGCCTTTAGTGTGGGACGCAACGTGTGTCGATACTCTTGCGCCATCCCATCTTCCTGGATCAGCATCCTGTGCTGGCGCTGCTGCTGCGGCTGCGGAAAACCTCAAGCGGCGAAAATATGATAACCTTATTGGAAATTATATTTTCGAGCCGTTTGGGGTTGAAACTCTCGGGCCGTGGGGTCCGAGTGCTCATGGTCTTTTTAAAGAAATATCTAAGCGGCTGGTTGACACTTCCCGTGACCCAAGGGCTGGCTTTTACCTTGGCCAGAGGCTAAGCATCGCGATACAACGTGGTAATGCCGCCAGTCTCTTGGGTACATTACCAGTCGACAGCGATGCGGATGAATTTTTCGACGCTATTTTTTAATTATCTGTATAGTTTTAGCTAAGTTAGAATTTAATTTTGTTATTGTTTCATTTTTTAATTATGAAATAAATAAATTATCATTATTTTATTATTAGGACATGAATGATGTACGAGTACATACTTAAATGTCCTCTATAATTGGAGCATTGATTATTAAGTATCAGATGGCAGATGCTTTGAAACCATTTGAATCTCATTGTCCGTCTGTTCAACCCGCATGCTCTTTTGTGGTAGTCGTTGCAATGGTAGGGGTCACAGTAATCCATCCAATTTGAGTCGTACACCTGTTGGTGGCGATTTGTCCATGTCGGAGGCATCTCTGGCTTGTTAATTATTTCTGTAAATTATAAAGAAAACATTGTGAGGAAACCTGAAATTATCTTCTATAGTTATAGAGGTATGAGGAACAGGGTGTAAAGTTATTAAGTAGTAAGTATTCATCCTCCATAGAAAATGGAGGATCATCCGACCAGACGGGTGCCGTGTTTGGTGGGCTACTGCCCGACGATTGATGTCGGTGTAAACTATGGCGGAGATTGTCGACTCCCCGATTATTAAAAATTTTGTGGGAAGGATAATCACTAAACATTAATTTGGGGTCGTCCTTTTCTCAATACTATTTATTCGATCTTCTTCTCTACCGTATTTTAACTAGTAACACTAGTAATAAGTTATAATATTGTTTACTAACACGCGGGATCATTGTTGTCCGAAAATAAAGGATATTATTATTATTATATGCTAGTGGCGCGGTAAACTCTGCTTGCGTGATGCAGGATTTTGCGCGACGTCAGTATGGTGTGTAGTTCGCCTGTGGCGAAGTAGATGCTGCCCATAGGCTTGGAGTTTCGCTAGGTAACTTAATTTTACCCAATATAGGATCCATATCTCTGGTCTGTTAATAAAATCTGTATAAGATCTGGGTGCCCCAAGGGTTTCTGTCTTAATCTGAGTTACGCCTGTGTATTCAAAGAGCACATGCGTAACGGTTTCTTCAGCCTTCATGCAAGCCCTCTGCGTAAGCCTCTCTCAGACTGGGTCAGCGGGATTGTCCGAAAGGGTTACCGCTGGCTCGGAACATAAAGGGCTAAGGAAGGAACACGGGTGGGTTTTAGTCAGTAAGAGTCTGACACTCCCTTCCGCTCCACCCAGAGTGGGAGGGGTCATTTGATGATTTCCCATCCAGACAAAAAAAAGCCTCTCTCAGACTGCGCCACAATACCCCATCCTCCGCCTTCCGCATCCAGTCTGTCCCAGCCACCTTTTAAAGTTCGTCGGTTCATCAAACTGTGGGGCATCCCACACTACGCTTGCCGATACGCGGTCTCCACTCCAGGACTCGTCTGTTCCACCGGCCATCGGTCCTTCGACAGACATGGCCAGCCCACTGCCACTTCAGCTTGCTTACAATGCGTGCCACGAAAGATGAGACTTGACACACCACGTTGTTTGACTTGCGCAGTACACGATTTTAGGTATCTTTAGCGGTACGAGGTCTGAGTGCGGGACGGGACCGGACGTCATAGGGGCGGCGGAAAGAGCGGGGGAGGCGGGGTCAAGTCTCATCTTTCGTGGCACGCATTGTACTCTGCGAGCTATGTCGGCAAAATCAACCTATAACTTTCCCACTACTGGGACACAGGCCTCCTCACGGTGAGAGGGAGTGGGCCGTAATCCACCACGCGGGCCCAGTGCGGGTTGGTGGATGTCACATGTCTTCGAATTTTTGGTTCTATGCCACGCCGGTTTCCTCACGATGTTTTCCTTCACCGTTTTGAGAGCAGTGGCGATGAAATAATTTACACAAGACAGCCGTTACCACTGGCCACCAAATTACTCTCAAAAGAAAAAAAAAATACCTAATTAGAACTTATTCAAGAGGAACTTACTCCTTAAGCGGTCTCTAATAAAGTTGGGATTGTCTCTAGATGGTGATAATCTGCAGAAATAAAAAATAAAATAGGATGTGGGCTTATGAAATAAAACTATCTATTTATTCTGTACATTTTTACACGTCATATTATAAATAAATAAGCCAGATGAGGTCGGCGTTTCCTATCTGACTATTCTGAGAAGAAAGGCCGAAACAAACTGAGAGGTCACAGTCTCTTTTAAAGTCCTGACATAATCTTGATCAGATCATGTGAAGACCATGCATATTTGACGTCTGAAATGGCCACACAGATTTGAGTGGAACAGACCAGTCAGTGCAAGTATTTGTCAGTGATCGTGTGGCTCAACTCAAAACTTGAAGAGCTCACATTTGGGTAGGCCGCATTAAGTACTTAACTGCCAGACCAACATTAAAACTAACAAAGAAAAAAAAAGAAAAATGAAGAAAAAAAGCGAAGTTTCCAATTAGTTACAAACCGCACCTTAAATCAGCATTCTTCGTAATTACCTACCACAATTTTATACAGTACCCAGTTAATCAAACATGGCTGACTAATACGAAGCATTTTATTAAAATTTTAAACATACAAATTACTACAGAGCATGTAAAGTCAAAGTCAAAGTCAAAGTCAAAGTCAAAGTCAAAGTATTTATTTGTATGTTTTTTGGTTATACAATTGTGGTCTTACAGAAATGTTACGTTTCTCAAAAAACAACCCATTAGGGCATATACAATTAAACAAATAAGAAATTTAAAGTCATACGTTAACAATCGTTTCAATGTTTGGTGTACAGCCAATAATTAAAAAAAAAATGGAAATGATGATTATAATCCTATTACAATTAATTAAATACACAAAAAATAAATAAAAAACAGATTACAATTAGATAGTCAATTTTTGAGTTGTTAAGAATAAATACACACATAATTGTCAGTTTAGTTTGTTACATTTTGTCAAGAAGGAATTCGTCAATGGTATAGTAGCATTTTTCAATTAAAAAATTATTTAGCTTCCGTTTGAGTTGTGTCAAATTTAAATCATTAATGTCATTTGGAATTTTGTTGAATATTTTCGGAGCCATGCAGAGAATGCTTTTGTGCATAAGGGCGGTCTTTGAGGCTCTTAGACGTAATTCGTGTCGATATTCTGGTCTCATCGACTTAAAGCGTTGATCTGAAACTTTTTTAAATAGTTGACTGTTTTTCTTAACGAATAATGTGGTCTCATATATGTACAGACAAGGTAATGTTAATATTTTAAGTGTTTTAAAATGCGGTTTACAGCTTTCCGTTGTTTTAAGGTTGCATATTGACCTAATGCACCTCTTCTGTGATTTAAAAATGTTATGCTTTTCGCAGGAATTTGCCCAAAAAATTACTCCGTAACGTAATATTGAGTCTACGTTTGAGGATCAGTTAAACCTTTCAAATTACCTACGGTCACTTGTCTCAAATACCTACCTCATTACTTAAATAAAAAATCTTCTTTTCATTCTTCGTTCTCAACTTAAACTGTTGACTCATTAACTTAAAAAGGATAACTATGTTCGAGTCGAGTGAGCAAGTAGACTGACCGACTATAACCTCACAGTCCTCACATTCACAATAATTATTATAAACAAAGAATATGAATATGACCACGCAACGCAATACAAGTGTCTGTTGTTGTTGTTGTTGTGTGTGTGTTTATTGTTTTTGTGTGTGTTTGTTGTTGTTGCGTGTGTCTGTTGTTGTTGTGTCTGTTTTTAAATATTACTTACGTCTCCGGTACCTTCTGCCCATTTGGTTTAGAAGTATTTGTTTTGCTATTTGCATCTAAAATAGATTTTATCTTTAGTCATCAAAAAGAAAAAAAAATGTCGCACCTCTAATAATTCCCATTTTGTTTTCCTACAAATATTATTGAACACTCTAATACAGTCTCAAAGTAAGTTTATAGTGAAACTCTGATCTAACCGCGATAAAATAAAATAAAAAATATATTTTTTGTTTTTTTTGGGGTCAACGACCGCTGGCAGTGTGTCGATACAAACTGTGTGTTGTGTATATTTTATCGTATTAAGATATTGATATCCATCAAGTTTGTGAAGTTAACACACAAATAACTGTTATTTCAAGTGCCTACACTAACTACGGTCAATGACCTCACACAAAAGTCAAGAATTTAATTTCTTTATTGTTTTTTTTTATCGTGTTTAGACGTCGAGTTTCGCTACCTAATGTAATTTGACACTGTATAATGCTAAATAGCCAAGGTAACTTGTGACCAACTTAGTTGTAGCGCTCGCCGGCCACTACCACGGCAGTGGCACAGATCGCTTCGCTCGCTCGGCTCGCGCGCGGATTGTCACAAGGTACCCTACTTTACCTTAGTCACTGAGACCAACTCTGAGAAAAGGCCAGACAGTTAAAAAGAGGCTCAATTATTTAGAAAAAAGTGTGCATGATTAGAAGAGAATATTTTTTTTGAGGTTCTTTAGTTCAGTAGGTTTTTTGAGGATCAGTTAAATATGTTATTTTTTTTAAACTCATAATTAAGTATGTACCTATGTAGTATGTACAGACGCCACCACATCAAGCTATTACAATCTGTCAAATAATTGGTCAAATATCTTTAATAGATTTTCAATTTTATCGCTAAAGCATAAGGTTCGTTTTTCAGTTTCGGGTAGCTTGATGTGCTGGCGTCTGTCCATCCTAAATTGCGATGTTTTATGAATAATTTAAAATAGCTTTACTTACATACAATTACAAATAATTGAAAAAGAATTAATAATTTCATCTCGACGAAGTAATTTCTAACTGAACGAGGTATAATATAGGTTCGTAAAAGTCGAATACCTACCTACTATAATTACACAGTCCAATTAATTATCGTTAATGAGTGCAGTTTAATTGTTTTTTAATTAATTAACTCTTGGTTCTAAAGTCGTGACGACTGATGGCTGTATGGCCTCGCGCCTCGCCTCGCGAGATTGTGAGTTCAAATCTGGGCACGTACAATGCGTGCCACGAAAGATGAGACTTGACCCCACCTCCCCCGCTCTTTCCGCCGCCGCCCCTATGACGTCTGGTCCCGTCCCGCACTCAGACCTCATACCGCTAAAGATACCTAAAATCGTGTACTGCGCAAGTGCGCATGTCAAACCACGTGGTGTGTCAAGTCTCATCTTTCGTGGCACGCATTGTACGGACGCCAGCACATCAACCTACCACAATCTGTCAGATTTCTTTAATAGATTTTCAACTTTATCGCTAAAGCAAACGGTTCAAAGTTGATTGGGAAAATCTGACAGATTGTGGTAGGTTGATGTGCTGGCGTCTGTACCAATGTGATTTTTAGACTTCCGTACCTCAAAAGGAAAAACGAAACCCCTATAAGAATACTTCGTTGTCTGTCTGTTTGTCCTTTTTTTTTCTTTTATCTGTCCGTTTTTCTCAGGAACGCGTGGAGTTATCAAGTTGAAATTAATATCAAATACTCAAAGCTGCTATCCCTTGAAGCAGTGAAAAAATCAAACTTCTGAGTCAACGCAATCAAAAGATACGGGCGTTTATGTTCCGTTTATGCCGCATATTTTGACACTCGCGAGAGAATCAAAACCTATATGGTACTTCCCGTTGATCTAGAATCATAAAATTTGGCAAGAAGCAATGTCATGTAGCACAAGTAAAGGAAAAATTCCGAAAACTGTAATTTGTAGTTACATCCTACTTTGTACAGACGCTAGCACATCAAAATACTACAATCTGTCAGATTTACAACTTTATCACTAAAGCATAAGGTTCAAAGTTGATTGGGGAAATCTGACAGTTTCGGGTAGGTTGATGTGCTGGCGTCTGTACATCCTAATTTGACAGGACTAAACTAAAATGTATCTTCTATCCTTTTCTTAATGAAATAGATAGAAAAAGATGCACCGAACTACATTTAGTTTAGTTTGTGAACTAGGGAATCGGCACCAGTGTGTTACACAATAAGAGTGCCGTCCTGTAAGACAAAGGCCTCTTCTAGAAGTAAGGAATGAGCAGTAATCACTAAGCTTGCTCACTGTCACTGCTCCAGTATACCCAGGGGGCCTAAAAAGGCCACTTTAGCAGAATCGTAAAAGGATAACGTTATGAATCAAAATATGGCGAAGACAGTCCGTGTTTTTCTTTTTTTCGCTGCACTACGTCGGTATAATCAAAGAGATAGGAATTGGATTTGGATTGGACTGATCATCAATGGGATTTGATTCGATTAACTTAACAGATAACTGTCCATTAGGATTCATAATGTTATCCTTTTATGATTCGCCAAAGTGACATTTTCAGGCCCCCAGGTACGCACCGGCGATATTTTCACGCCGCACTGCTTAGCGCCAAGAGTTGAAAATCCGACATCGTGGTTTTTCAACGAGCTGGAATGCACTCAGTTGAATTTTCAACGCTCGGCTCAATACAGAGTGCTGAAAATCCAGAGCGCGATAAAATGTTTCCTCGATATTTTTACACCCGTGGGAAAGATGTGTAAAGAGGTTTCTGTCCTTAAATCCGGCTCGAAGGACAATAATTATGTTGACGATTCTACGTCGAGCGACTGCTTAGCTACAGGAGCGATTAAATAAAATACGTGTGGACTAAATTACAATCTGGGTAATACACGAATAAAAGTTTACAACAAACGCAGTGCCTTTGTCGTGGTAAGATTTCAAGTGACCCGACGCTCGAGCGTGAGGATGCGCCAGTGCGCCCCCTCAGCCACCGCGCGCCTCCAACCAGTCGTAGGCATGCCATGCAGACAGTTTCGATAAATAAAAAAAAACACATAGTAGTTTCAAGAACATTTTATTAAGAAAATAGCACATAAAAATAAATCGAATATTTTACGTACTTACTAAGTACGTATTAATAATGCATTATTTTTAAGACATTTGGCATATTAACATTTTCATTCAGGGTCAAATTAAATTAGCGTATCAATTAGGGTATCAATATCTAAACACGACGAAATTTGACAATAAAACAATTTGGGGTCAACGACCGCTGGTGGTGTTGTTACTTGCAGTATGCTTAAGAAAATCTGTTAAATTTTTCAAAAACAAACTGTAAACTGACATTTCAAGTGACTACACTAACTGCGGTCGAGGGTCCAAAAAAAAAAACAAATTAGTTTATTTTTTGTTTTATCATGTTTAGTTAGATATCTGTGTCACGTGTGCGGAGTTCTGCTAGCTAATTTAAATTGACCCTGTATAAAAAAAATATAAATATAGTTTCAAAATCATTTTATTAAAAACATAGTACTTACAGTAAAAAACATAGTAAAGTAAAAAAACATAGAATAGGTACTTACTTACTATGTATGCCATTTGGCTAATAAACTTTTTTTTATATTATGTAACACATGGTCGTTCTTTTCTATCATAAGCCGACGTACGTACGGACGTAAAAATATCGCGCCGGTATTTTAACGCGCACTGGATTTTCGACTCTCGGCGTTGAGCCGAGCATTTACAATCCAACATCCAATTTTAACACTGCACGCTGCGGTGTAAAATATTGCAGTTTTAGGTCAGCGCCATCTCTTGACCGATAGTGGAACTACAGTACCCGGCGATATATATATTGCACATCGACCTTTGGAAAGAGAAAATCGGCTAATTTCGGCTTCGTAGAGCGTTATCTCTGTCGCACGAAATACAAACAGTCCGGTATCTATTAGGAGCTGTTAGTACAATTATGATTTGCTTCTTTTGATAATTATTTTTATTCTTTGTATGAAATGGTTTTGTGTAAATAGGTCGATGTGCAATATTTATCGCCGGGTACTGTAATGTAATTTTGTTGATGATTTCTGAAAAAGTGTGCTATTTAGAAAAAAATCAAACCCGCCCATCCAAGCGCGTCAAAAAACCACGTTGTTGGATTTTCAACTCTCCGCGCTAAGCATTTACAATGCGTGCCACGAAAGATGAGACTTGACACACCACGTGGTTTGACATGCGCAGTAAACGATTTTAGGTATGTTTAGCGGTATGAGGTCTGAGTGCGGGACGGGACCGGACGTCATAGGGGCGGCGGAAAGAGCGGGGGAGGCGGGGTCAAGTTTCTTCTTTCGTGGCGCGCATTGTACAGCCTATTACATTCCCACTGCTGGGGCACAGGCCTTCTCTCTGTGAGAGGGAGTGGACTGTAATCTACCACGCGGGCCCAGTGCGGGTTGTTAGATGTCACATGTCTTCGAATTTTTGGTTCTAAGACATGCCGGTTTTCTCACGATGTTTTCCTGCACCGTTTTGAGAGCAGTGGTGATGAAATAATTTACACAAAGTAAAGCGCGTGTCTGGGTTCGAACCTACGACCTACAACTCGTAAGTCGAGGCCGTTACCACTGGACCACCACTGCTCTTCTGCGACGAAAGAATACCGCCGCGGTATTTTTACGTCCATGCGAAAATTGGCTAATAATCCAATCAGTCAATTTTTTAGCCTAATATCACAGAAACCACGACAAATATTCGTGGCGTGACTAACAATTTCATTTTCAAAAATTTATAGGACAATTCATTAAAAAAAAATGTCGCGTGCAGCACCGTATACATGGTCGAACTGAAATTTCTTAAAAATAAATAGGTTCTAACTTAAAAACAAGTAGGTACTAGATCGTTGGTACAGACGCCAGCACATCAAGCTACCCGAAACTATAAAATTTTCCTAATCGACTTTGAACCTTATGCTTTCGAGATAAAGTTGAAAATCTATTAAATAAATTTGACAGATTGTAGTAGCTTGATGTGCTGACGTCTGTACATAAAATTATTTTTAACATTTACTCGTACATAGAAATATTTAATCGTAATAAGTACTGATTGACAATATGTCAATTTTTATGAGTAAATACCAAAAACACTATAAAAAAAATAGCATACAAACTTATAAATAGCAACCATCTAGTACTTGGCTGTGAAAAAATGGTACTTTGGTTTAAATTTAATAAAATAATCAACGAAAACCACTAGAAATGCGACGTTGTCTGCCAGCACGGGATGAATGCTCCTAATGGGGGTTTTCGTGAAAATTTGCGACACCAGTTGGCATTGGCACCACTTTGATAAGAGGTCTTACATTTCGACAAATAATATAAAATATATGATGACGTTCATCATTCGATTCATTCATTCGTTCATCATTCCGTCATGACTAAAGAAAGTATAGGCTCTTTGACAGATGCCTAGACCTGACGTGTCAGTGCTGCCACCTAGCGAACGTCATTTCAGAATACCCTCATTGGCGACTCCGACTCGCACTTGGCTAGTTTTAAAACTATCACCATTCAAAAGCTTCGTTCAACACACTAGCAGAAACCTTCTTCCCAACTCGAACCTCTCTTTCTCTCACTATCTTTCTCTTTCTTGGAGAAATCTTAAAGCCTTCCACTGGCTCTTCATTCAAGACGCCATCTTGAAAAATATTCATATTACAGTCAGTGTTAAAATCATTAGGAAATCCTACAATTTTCTTGGGTTTAAAATAATTGATAAAATGTGTGAGTTCATCCCGTCCGCAGTGTGTTGAAAAACATACTTCGATTCGGTTTTCTTTGAAAGATAAGAAATCTTCTTGTACGTTTACTTTGTCGCCCCATTTAAATGCTGAGAAGTATATTTGTAGGTGTGAAGCGCTTGGTTCTTGCTTGTAACGGTATTTTGTGCTGAGGTGTATGCGGGATGAAGAGTCATTGGTCATACCGTAGATCTCTTTGGGGAATTGGCTGCAAAAAAAAAAGAAATTGGTTGTTAGTTTTTAATGTTCTGACACTTCAGCAGAGGTCCAAGCTCGAGGTTTGCCAGCGAACCATGGAGCGCAGTATCCTGGGGGTTTGGATTTCTGACCGTATAAGGAACAAAATACTGCCTTTCGCCTTAAGTGACTGCCTCGTTGTCATCATCTGCCTAGCCAACAACTACCACTACAACCAACTATGTTGGGGTCAGCATCCAGTCTAGCCGGATGCATCTGAATACCAATATTTTACATGGAGCTACTGCCTATCTGACCTCCACAACCTAGTTACTGGGTAATACAATACGATAAGACTGGCTGTCCGTCTTTTGGGCTTCTGACAACCTATAAAGACATGGTATCCAAGGCATGAAGGGTTGTAAATAAATGTCAACCCATCCACAACCTAGGCCTTCAATCAATCCAATGACAGATTGAGAGTAACATAGGCTACTTTTATTTTAGAAAAACAATTAACGCTTTGCGAAAAGAATTAAAACTAATAGAATCCGTTTTGTTTTCCCACTTGCACTCGAATGAAGTCGCGGACACAGCTAGTTTAACATAAAAATTAAGTGCATACCACTTAAAAACTATACTGCAAGTGCTGACTATTATAAATAACATGTGAATCAAGTGTCTTCCGCTTAACACAGTTAATAAGAAAGACGTTATTGGACGATTTCTTAATTTTATTGTTACTTAGCAGTTATTTTATATTTAAATTACTTATTAGCTAATAGGCTACATTGTAATGTGAATAAAGTAACACCGACTCACTTACCTATAAATATTCCAATAGGATTCACCTACGCAGGTCTTTATTCCCGTCTCATCATAAATCTGGTTGCAAACGCACTCATAGCCATAACCTGCTGACGTTAACAATATGACCCGACGGTCCTCACTAAGATTCAACCAATTCTTGACATGAAACACCACATTCCGAACCACATCAGACCGCTTTGGAAACGAAGGAACATACTGGAAAGTCGTATCCACGTACAACACATCTAAGCGAATTGGCTCTCCTTTTGATTGTAAATGGTTGTATTTTGCGACGCTATTTCTTGATATCCTGAAGTCTCCAGTATATAGGATGTTCTGTTTGTTGTATTCGAAGAGGTACATCACTGAGCCTAGAGAGTGGCCAGCAGGTAATGCGGTAACATTGAGAAAGACTTCTTCTCCGTCTGCATTTATTGATATTGTGTTTTTGCCTGTAAATAATATATAGAGAAATGTGAATAAGTTGTTGAATGTGGGGGTTTAATTGGCTTTTAACAATTATTGCTATCAAACCGCATTTTATGAGTGGAAAATATCTAAGATAGTACTATTATCATGAAAGTGTCTTCGGCATATCTGAGCACATTTTCTCCACTTCCAGGCGTACCTCCACTCAAGCCGGCCAATAAAGACAAGAAAGAGGTTGGAGCTTTGTTCCTTGTCGTGTACTCTGGTTTGTTAATGAAGGCATCTGCAAAGTAAACTCTACCGGCACAGACCTAGAGTTCATAGCCAAGCCCCATCATGACGTTAATGAAGAGATAACAGCGGTGGGGCTATTATCGTGATATAACATTTTAACAATGAAAAAAAAAACTACTACTTGCAAACTGCTTTTGTGGTGATTTGCATTTCTAATAGAAGAAATTTATAAGCTAGGTAAGTCCTTGATGACATATACATATATCACACAGGGCGATGGCCATTATAAAAAAAAAAAAACAATTGACTATTAACTTACCCAACTCCAAAGTTTTAAGATACGGTGTCAATCTAGGACATTCTTCCCGTATAATCGCAACAGTAACTTTAGAAGCATAGATAAACACGTAATTTTTTTTAAGTTTTCTACGAAAATGGTCCTCTGCCAAGCCGAAGACGTGATCTCCGTGGTAGTGACTCAGAAAATAAGCACTTTTGTTCAAATCATTTTTGAAATTGTCGACCAATATGAACGGTATTTCATCTATGTGTCCGTCGAAAGCACTGCGCATTTTAACTTTTAATCTTTTTAAACACAATTGTATACGTTTTATTTTTCAGTCAGATAATCACAGTTCTGTTGGTAAACCTCTTGCTGTTGCAGGTTTGTTTGTAGGATTGCAGGTTGTTTTGTTGTCAAAAATTCAATGTCAACTTGACTTTGACAGTCAGTCACGTAATTAGTGTTACCTCTTTAAAAACTAAAGTACCGCCCAATCCTAAAAAACCGGGTGTCGGGACTACACATTGTGATGGGTTCCGCAGTTTGGGATGAATATTTACGCATGCACAGTATTGATTTATCGACCATATAAATCAGTTTGTATTTTACAATATTTCTCGAAAACACAATGAAAAAATGTTATTGTCGGGTAACTGTTAATATCCCGTATCTCAATGCACAAAATACAAAAAAATCTTGTGTCATTAAATCGAAAGCGCCAGGGTAGCCCGCGAAATTCTTTTTTTTACGTTTTTGCAATTTGTACGTTGATTAAAATGTGATTCGCTACTGTAACAAATATGTACATATTTACAGAATTATAATAATTAAAGTCATCAACACAACTCTCTAAGACCAAGTAATCCTACTGAATGACTATTTCATGAAATCTTGACATTTTAGGATTATACTAACTTGACAAGTTATTTGTGTGTCGTGTGTGTTATGTTGATGTGTGTGTTGTGTTGTTGTGTTGCGTGTGTTGCTGGTGTTGTTGTGTTGTGTGTTGTTGTTGTGTTTATTGTTGTTGTTGGTGATTACAATATTTATAATTCTGTAAATACTACGCTAGTAATATATAAGTCAATGGTAAATACATATTTGTTACGGGCGCGAATCACATTTTAATAAACGTACAGACGCCAGCACATCAAGCTACCCGAAACTGTTAAATTTTCCCAATCAACTTTGAACCTTATGTTTTAGCTCTAAAGTTGTAAATCTATTAAAGAAATTTGACAGAATATTGTACTAGCTTGATGTGCTGGCGTCTGTACAACGTAAGACTGAGCAAATTGCAAAAAACATAAGAAAATTTGAATTTCGCGGGCTACCTTTTAGCGCTTCCCCCTTAACCAAAATTATTATTGCCAGCTTTAAGATATTTCCCATAACACGTTGGAATATTTTAATCGCATGGACTTTTGAAGTGCTTAAATTGAATTTATCATGATGATGAATCACTCATTATATGTATATTTCTCTGCTTTATCTAACAAAAAAAAAATATATGATAATGATACATTAATTTATTCTTAATAATTATTATGATTTTACATAATAAAATATTACGTCTGGAATCCCTGAAGGGTTAGGCAGACGTTTACCTATCCTAATAGTACACTCACATTTCACCAATTCCTGGGTTTGATTATTCGATACGGTACGGAAGCGTATCGAGTGGTTGTGAATGCAATGCTGATGAATTTTTAAAATAGGCAAAGGAATTATCAAAAATAATTTAAAAAAAAAGAAACAAAAATGAATCAAGAATTTTTATTCAAACAGCAAAACTATTTATTGCTTCTCATCTCTTTTATTTTTGTCTTTCTCTAACTCTGATGGACCGGTAGACCACAGCTGCTTCTTTCGAAAACTGTTCCATTAGCTTGTGAACCGTCTTAGATCGTAACAAGTCTTTCAAACCATTAATGATTGTTTCCGAATTAATCTCAAGCAAAACCGAGGGCGTATCGTCCTTAAAGCGAATTAGTTCTGGCCCTGAAAAAGTAAAAAATTAAAATAATAGACTCCTCCAGACCGGTGACCGTATTTCGGCCACGGTTACCAATCTACTAGCCTTCGACGCGGGAGATATTACAGTGCAATAGGGTAGTTTTGACGTTCATAAAGTGCTGTAACTCAGCCTAGTTTCAATGAATGACTTTTGCTTTTGAATTTTTTTAAATTATAATAATAGGTGTTACTTAATTCTAATTGGAATTCGATTTGGCATAGTACACCCAAAGTATTATCTGGCATTCGATTTGGCATAGTACACCCAAAGTATTACTTGGCATTCAATTTGGCATAGTACACCCAAAGTATTATTTGGCATTCGATTTGGCATAGTACACTCAAAGCATTATTTGGCATTCAATTTGGCATAGTACACCCAAAGTATTATTTGGCATTCAATTTGGCATAGTACACCCAAAGTATTATTTGGCATTCGATTTGGCTTAGTACACCCAAAGTATTATTTGGCATTCAATTTGGCATAGTACACCCAAAGTATTATTTGGCATTCGATTTGGCATAGTACACCCAAAGTATTACTTGGCATTCGATTTGGCTTAGTACACCCAAAGTATTATTTGGCATTCGATTTGGCATAGTACACCCAAAGTATTATTTGGCATTCGATTTGGCATAGTACACCCAAAGTATTATTTGGCATTCGATTTGGCTTAGTACACCCAAAGTAAGTATTATTTGGCATTCGATTTGGCATAGTACACCCAAAGTATTATTTGGCATTCGATTTGGCTTAGTACACCCAAAGTATTACTTGGCATTCGATTTGGCTTAGTACACCCAAAGTATTACTTGGCATTCGATTTGGCTTAGTACACCCAAAGTATTATTTGGCATTCGATTTGGCTTAGTACACCCAAACTATGATTTGACATTCAATTTGGCTTAGTACACCCAAAGTATTATTTGGCATTCGATTTGGCATAGTACACCCAAAGTATTATTTGGCATTCGATTTGGCATACTCCTCGTCAATGCGCGTATTTTGCTTACGGGACTGACGACTTACAAAAATAATAAGTCGCTGCGTTATCACTGGTCCACCACCTCTCTCTACTTAACAAAATACTTACTAATATCATATTCTTGACCCTTAGACCTATAGACAGGGTTACTAGCGCTCTTCTTAGCAAAATCTACTAAAGTCTTGGCAAGATTGTCAACTATATCGGGCTTATTCTTACTGGCCATATAGTTTTTCACTCCAGTATCGATGGCCAGGACGATACTCTCTAAAGTGTTCTCTTTCGAATTGTCACTTTTATAGCCAGATTTTTTCTTGTAGTCTTCGTAGTACATTGCCCTTCTTGCTATGTTTTTGGGATGTTTATTTAAAGAACCTAATCTGGTGTCATTTCTTCTCGAGGTTGGCTGAGCATATACTCCTTCGTAGATTATGAAACCTGAAATTGAATGGTATTGTATCGCTTTTTCGTGATGTTAGGTACCTACTGTCTCGTCATTGGGGGCCACACCACATACACCTCTCTTTCTCGCTGGACATAGACCTCTCTTTTCTTGTGAAAATCCCCACGCTCCTGTACCAGCCTCACCCAGGTTTTCCCCGCGATGGCAACAATGTCGTCTGCCCATTTCGCCGCCGGATGACCGACATCTTGTCCTCCAGTGCTTGGACGCCACTCTGTCACACCCTTACTCCACCTGTCAGCACTGCGCCTTGCCAGGGGTCCTGCCCAACTCCATTTGAGTTCCATAAAACGCTTTCCGATATCAAAGACTTTCGTACGTCTTCGTATCGTTTGGAACTCGGTTTATTAGCCTGATGCCAAGCATGGAACGATCCATGGCTCTCGGTGCAACTCTCAGCCTGTACTAGTCTCCTACGTGAGCGTCCATTTCTCAGCACCGTACGCCATGGTGGGAAGAACACACTGGTTAAAGATGGCGGGACTTCAGACATTGTCGAACATTGGCTGTTCTTAGAATATTGCCAAATTTTCTAAATGCGGCCTATTACATTACACGATTTCTCGGACTCGGTGTAATAAGAAACAGGGAGTCAGGGTACATAAATAGGGCGACAGTTTAAGAATAATCCAAACATACAGGATTTATTGCACCAGCAACATTTTTAATTTTATGAATTATTAGTTTTTGTATACTGGCAACATATAACGAAAAGAAAAACTACTCTGTGCGCCATGAACGTTTGTGCTCTTGTATTAATATTTAATAAACCAATTCTGGAAATACAGTTCTATTGCAAAAAATCAACCAGCATTTTATTGTACAGCGACCAAGTGGGTATTACCTCCCTGCTTCCCTGGCGCGCTGTCGACCTTGTAGTGTAACATGAGACAAGGAAACGGGGAGCAAATTTTTTGACGTTTAGATAAAGCCGGCCGGCGCCATAATGGTAGACGTGCATAGATTTCCACGTTCGACTAACGACTGACAGTGAGTTAGGGCAGCGGGGTCATTGCGTAACACACTAATGCTTATGTTCACCAACATTTAAAACAACTGATTAAATATTTAATCAGTTCTATATTTAAAATTTCCTTCGGAAATTTGGAATAAACCAACTGTTTATATACCTAACCGGTGGTTTGAATGTTGGTGAACTCAGGCCTAACAGTAGCAATGGCTTTCAGTTCAACAACTTTCATTGCGTCATTTACGTTGTTGAGCAGAAAGATTTTTTGAACTTAAGGAGCAATGGATTAGCATTATCCTTCAAAATGATTCAGTTTGTGTGTTACGCAATGAGGGTTTTCTGAAATGACGTTCGCTAGGTGGTAGCACTGACACGTCAGGTTCAGCCATCTGTCAAAGAACCTATATTTATGACGGAATGACGAACGAATGAATGAATCGAATGATGAACGTCATCATATATTTTATATTGGAAGAGCAGATGCAGCTGAATACTAGTATTTTACATGGAGCGACTGTGAGCGTTATTAAAGTTACCAGAATTGCCCCTCTGACAATAACGTTCAGTCTGATTTCAGTCTCAATCTGTCAAAAATACTTAAGTACTTACTTTTTTATTGAGGATGGGAAATCATCAAATGACCCCTCCCGCTCTGGTGTGGAGCGGAAGGGAGTGTCAGACTCTTACTGACTAAAACCCACCCGTGTTCCGTCCTTAGCCCTTTATGTTCCGGGCCAGCGGTAACCCTTTCGGACAATCCCGCTGACCCGGCAGGAAAATACTTACCCTTTTTTTTTTAACGTGGAGAAATGCAAAATACTTACCCTTACATACTATTTCCCTACATTTTTGACAAGTTTTTACCGACTTCAAAAACAAGAAGTTATCAATTCGACACGTATGTATGTAATATTATTGGAACTGCATTATATTCACATGCCTATAACAATCTATTAGGGCTTCCAAACAAATATACTAAATTTTATAGATGTACCTATGTACATATGATGAGATATACCTATGTATGTATCAGGGTTGTTGCTGATGCATATTTTTTTTTTTTTTCACATCAGCGGACGCTGATGCTGATGTTTTATCATTGAAATCAGCGGATGCTGATGATGATTTTAATTATTTTCTGAACTGAAAGCCGACCCCAACATAGTTTTTTTTTAAACTTTGCCTCAAATTAGAAGTTTTTCTCCTGTATTGTGGGTGCGTTTACAAACATTTAAACTCACATACACAAACAGTCAGACCCGGAACAACTACTTTTAGGTCATACAAATATTTGTTCCGTGCGGGAATCGAACCCGCGACACGCATCGCAGCTGTCCATCGCTTAACCACTGCGCCAACAGTGCCGTCAAAAGTTGTGAAAAGGCGTACGCAGAATGATAATTATTTATCAAGAAAATAAAAAGATATTTACCAATAAAGACGAAGCACAAGCCGTATTTAATCATTGTCAAAATTAAATAACAATGTTCAGCGATTTAGTAAAATGTGTACAATCTGATAATTAGAAACTTTATGATAATAGTTTTTTTAGTTTAAGTAGGTACCTACAGTTAATTTAACACCTCCGAGTTTTAATTGTGTAATAAAATATTAATTAATTTAGGTTCTGTACCTAAATTAATTAATCCAGCACATCAAGCTACCCGAAACTGTCAAATTTTCCCAATCAATTTTGAACTTTATGCCTTAGCGATAAAGCTGAAAATCTATTGAAGAAATTTGACAGATTGTAGTAGCTTGATGTGCTGGCGTCTGTACCTACTTCTTGTAGGTATCCGTTACCTACCCTTAAGTAGGTATAGTTTATTAAGACACTTACGATCCTAATCGGTATATTCCGTTTGATGATCATTTCTATCAAACACAGTGGCATTTTTTAAAAATCGTTTGGGATGTGTTCATAACTTGATTCAAAGATTATTTTACCAATTTTTGAGTTAATCAAGCCACGCAGTAAAATCATGACCTGTAAAATTAACTTCCCCTTTTCATCCCGTTAGGGGTAGATTCTCGTAGCCTGCCGGGCCAGCGGGATTGTCCGAAAGGGTTACCGCTGGCCCGGAACACAAAGGGCTAAGGAAGGAACACGGGTGGGTTTTAGTCAGTAAGAGTCTGACACTCCCTTCCGCTCCACCCAGAGCGGGAGGAGTCATTTGATGATTTCCCATCCTGAAAAAAAAAAAAGGGGTAGATTCTCGTAAGACCCTGATATACGTTATTCTTTATCAGAGCCGTCTTTACCCAGGGGTGCAAGGGGTGCGTGGCACCCGGGTGCAAGGTCTTAGGGGGCGCAAGCCAATCCTAATACCTACACGTACCATGCGTAATCCTCGATGTTGAAATTAATAAAAAACTACTCACGATTACTATGACTCAAGTTAAGATAGATTGACAAATTTGGCTATAGTATACCTATCGAATTGTAAGTTGATTACAAAACAGACGATATCATAAAATATACCTATTGCCGATTTTAAAGCCGGAAAAATTAAATTTGATGTTTGTAAATGTACCTAATTTTATTGTAAAGTACAGTCACGAGCAACTTTCAATTGCGATTTTTTCGGGAAATAACGAATGCAACGTTGAAATACGACACTTTACACAAACCTATGGGTTCGAAAATACGTTGTTCGTAATAACATAAAATTTTATTCAAAACTAAAGGAAAAAATCGTCTTTCAAGTGTATTTGGGGCGCTGGCTAATTTGCTTGCCCCGGCGCCCAATATGGTTAAGACGGCCCTTTCTTTATAATAGAATAAGTGTTTCATGAAATCGTCATTCTTTGGGGTTACGTGGTCTTAGAGAGTTGTGTTGATGACTTTAATGATTATAATTCTGTAAACACATATTTCTTACGGCCGCGATTCATATATTAATCAACGTACAACTTAATACTGACCAGCAAATTGCAAAAAACAAGAAAATTTTAATTTCGCGGGCTACCTTTTACCTTTTTTTAGAAACATGTTTTTATTCGGCGTTTTTTGCCTTGTGGTTCGGAACATTTCGTGTGCGAGTCCGTCTTGCAGTTGGCCGGTTTTTGTCTCACTGGTTTTTGTCTTTCGTTGCTCGTCTAGTCGTCTTTATACCTACAGATGACGTTACTTATACAGGAAAATCTCGCTAATATAATTATTCACTTAACAGAGATAGGTACAACAAAATGAAAATCCCCATAATAAGGATAAAAGTGCCAAACACAGGGTTGCCAATTACAAAAAAAAGAAAGAAAAACGTTTATATTTGCGGTAAAATTGACGCAGAGAAAGAAAACATACACAAAATTAAAAAAAAAAAACTAAATTGTTGTTGTTGTATTAACACCGGCAATTGCGCAACACACAACAGCAACGCCTTTCATTTTCACTGTTCAACAATATTCATTGCGTCCATCATCATCGGGCCGTCTTTACCCGGGGTGCAAGGGGTGCGCGGCACCTAGGCCTTGTCTTAGGGGTCGCAAGCCGATCAGAAGGCCAATTCTCGTAACTTAAAACGTTCAAAATCTAGTCGCAGTCTCATCTCAGCGACAAAGAAATGTCAAAAACTTGTCAAAATGTAGGGAAATTTGAAGTATTTTTTGACAGATTGAGACTGAGATCAGACTGTGAACGTTGTTAAAATTAGTAGAATTGCCCCTCAGGTCATTACTAATCACTCATTATAACCGCAACGCTCCAACGTTGTAACTGTACGTCACCGCCCCGAAAAAATCCCTTGGAAAAAAAATGTTGGAAATCATCTTAAAAATGGAACACAAAAATTAAGTTTAAATTTCTTTTTGTTGGCAAGGGCCCGCAAGCTGATTTTCGCACCCCGGCGCCCAATACTGCCGTGGCAATCGTGGCATAACTAAAATGCCGTTATCCGACATCCGGCCGATCTCCAACTTTTAATGCTATTATAAAGAGGAAAAAAAATATATCGATCTGTTTCCGAATTTTCAATACCTTGAATAGCAAGGTATTGAAAATTCGGAAACAGATCCATAGATTTTTTTTTTCTCTTTATAATAGCATTAAAAGTTAAAAATCGACCAGAGGGGCAATTCTACTAATTTTAACTACGTTCACAGTCTGATCTCAGTCTCAATCTGTCAAAAAATACTTCAAATTTCCCTACATTTTGACAAGTTTTTGACATTTCTTTGTCGCCGAGATGAGACTGCGACTAGATTTTGAACGTTTTAAATTAGTAGAATTGGCCTACAGATGTCGGATAACGGCATTTTAGTTATGCCACGGCAGAATATGGTTAAGACGGCCCTGATCATCATCATCACCATTTCAGCCGGAAGACGTCCACTGCTGGACATAGGCCTCCCCCAAGCACCTCCACTTCGACCGGTTCTGTGCTTCTCGCATCCAACGAGTTCCTGCAGCCTTTACAAAGGTCGTCGGACCAACTTGTGGGACGCCTTCCAACGCTACGCCTTCCGGTACGCGGTCGCCACTCCAGAACCTTTCGGCCCCACCGTTATATCCATTTATTGCGTTATTCACGTTAATTACCTACAAAATTTTTCGGTCTTTGATTGAAAGTGTATAAAGGTACACAGTATCAAATCGGAAAGGGATCGGCACCGTATCGCCTTTCACCTCGCCTTCAAACAGGCGTCAACCTAAAGTAAGCACGTAACCAAAGCGGATCAGAAGCTCCGATACGTCGACTCGGCGACGGCTAGGCGACGCCGCTCTTACGGCTCGCCGACCGCTGGTTAATGGTGCAGCAGGCAGGCCAGAGGGGTGAGAGGGGCAAAGGTGGACGAAGAGACGTAAGCTCGAGTACGAAGAGACGTAAGCGCTGGGATGACGAGCCGTAACCCAACGCACCGCGGTTCGTGAGCTTCTCCCGAGGCGAGACGATCAAGTTACGATACCAATTAGTGTTCGTTGCAGTGGGGAGTTTCATACAAAGAATACTGAATGGCTCGAGTTGATACGGTGCCGATCCCTTTCCCGTTTGATAGGTGTGCTATGACCTTTACGTAAATAGAAAACACACAAATCAAGTACAGACACTCTGGTCTGAAATGTCACACTTTACAAAGCTACAAGAATCTTTCGGCAATCGTATTTCCTACCCCGTAACTGGGTTGTGGAGGTCAGATAGGTAGTCACTCTATGTAAAATACTGGTATTCAGCTGCTCGGTTAGACTGGAAACCGACCCCAACATAGTCGGGAAAAACCTAAGCAGATGACGATGAGAAAGAGACAGAAAGTCACATGATGAACTTTTTTCGGGTTCCGTACCCAACGGGACCCTATTACTAAGACTTCACTGTCCGTCTATCTGTCTGTCACCAGGCTGTATCTCATGAACCGTGATAGCTAGACAGTTGTTTTCACAGATGATGTATTTCTGTTGCCACTATAACAAATACTAAAAATATAATAAAATAAATATTTAAGGGGGACTCACATACAACAAACGTGTTTTTTTTTCGACGTTTTTGCCTTATGGTACGGAACCCTTCGTGTGCCAGTCCGTCTCGCATTTGGCCAGTATTTTTTTTCGTTTCGTAAGCAGCTTTCAAGATCTTCCTTGAAAAAAAAATTATTACATGATTCTTGGATTTTTTGCTAGGGCCATACCATCCGCACTTTAACCGAGGTAGGGGAGACTGGGTGCGGTTGAAGCAGGGTACGGTTGAAACAGTGTCACATTATTTTATTAAACTCTTCCTATCTAGTAAATATGGCAGTTGAGCCTTTAATTCTGAGATGTATTTGAGGACAAAAGTCTATTCTGTCATTTTAAGTGTTTTGTTGTTTGTTATTTTTCAAAATAGCTGTGCTACGGGCGTTCAAAGCAAAATTATTGTTTCAACCGTACCCAGTCTACCTACTAATTTCTCAAACTTACATACTCTTTGACGCACTTTAACCGAGGTACAGACGCCAGCACATCAACCTACTACAATCTGTCAAATTTCTTTAATAGTTTTTCAACTTTATCGCTAAAGCATTAGGTTCAAAGTTGATTGGGAAAATTTGACAGTTTCGGGTAGCTTGATGTGCTGGCGTCTGTACATACTTTAAGAATGTGTGCCTAATTTCTCACACTTACTTATTGAAAATAATCTATAAAATAATGTAAATATTAAACCGTAATATAAAACATATTCCTTTGTTTTAGATGACCCTGGCAATAATAACCTACATAAATGTATTTTATTTTACAACAATAGAATTGATTCACCACTCTGCAACGTACAGAATAGGTAAATATATAAGAAAGAATGTAGAATCGAATCATTCACCTAACGTTCACTGTACTTGTAGGTTTAAAAAGAGAATGGAAATGTTTTTTATTTTTTTTCTCGTGCCTTTGACATCTATTCTTTCTGTCTTTGGAACGGAGAACATTACTTGTGATTATACATTCGGTAAGCAATTATATTTACTACAAAGATCTTTTGGCACCAGCATAGCAATTCACAAACACTCGATGCGCTTCCGTACCGTATCGAATAACAATCAATGTTATCGTAGATTCCTCTAAACACTGTCCACAAGTCCAAAATAGACAAAATCAAACTGGTTGTTAGCAACCAGTTTCATTTTGTCTAAAAAAAAAAACAGTGGCACTCCGGGAGTGCCGACAGAAGTGAAAACAAAACACAAACAGAATACTTTACCATCACTCACTGACATATCGGATATACATACATTTAAACTGAGTACATCCCGAGGACAGCCGAACACATCCGAAGTGAATCACCAGGGCCCAGTGCGGGTTGGTAGATGTCACGTCTTTGAATTTTTGGTTTAAGGAGGTGACGGTTTCCTCACGATATTTTCCAGTTTCCTTCACCGTTTTGAGAGCAGTGGTGATGAAATAATTTACATAAAGTGTCTGTTTGGCTACGAACCCACGATCGACAACTCATAAGTCGAGGTTGTTACCACTTGGCCACCCCAGCTCAGCTCTCTGATATTGCGAATCCATTGCTCTGATTATGTTGTAATCTCAGACCAAATAAAAAGTCAAGACATAGCGCTGCGAACAATACAGTGAAGCATGCAAAACTACACCTCCGCTCTGTGCATACACGCTTACACGCACACATTTGTTTTTTTTTTCAGGATGGGAAGTCATCAAATGACCCCTGCCGCTCTGGGTGGAGCGGAAGGGAGTGTCAGACTCTTACTGACTAAAACCCACCCGTGTTCCTTCCTTAGCCATTTATGTTCCGGGCCAGCGGTAACCCTTTCGGACAATCCCGCTGACTCGGACAATCCCGCTGACACACGCACACATTTAAAATTAAATTACACCTCCCTATGTGCACACATGTTTACCAAACCGGCCTCACTTTACTGTTGATGGCCCTCTGTCTTGGTTTTTTATTAGGTCAGAGTTTGTAATGATACATTTGTATTTGACAGGTGACCCAACGTGGGATTATTCTAAAGTATTTTATAATCAAGATGTCAGATTCCCAGCTGGAGCCAAAGAACATACAGTAACCCTACCGGTAATTGTATTTTGTATACTTACTCCATCATCGGCCTAACCTTTTCCCAACTAAGTATATGTATTGGAGTCGGCTTTCAGTCAGTAACATAAATATATACAAAAACATAGACTTCGGGGCGAAGATAAAGTTTCGTAAAATTGTATAAGCAGTGACGCGCTGGCCGATTCGGCCGCGTTCACACAATTTGTACTGACATGAGCCGTTTCGATTCGGCCGCGTTCACACAGGAGAGAATCGCTCTTCGGTGCGCAGTTGACGGACGTCACACGGCTAATGTCAAAAAGACGGATGCGCGTCGTCTGTCGCATACTCACGGTCGCATAGAAATCTTCTTTCATATATCATAGAATGCGCTAAATTTGTTCGACAGCACTTTGACTTGTTTAAAAAGGCTGAAGACCGTTTCCCTAGAAAAGTAAGAGATCCAGATAGAATAGTTCTGCCTAGAGCGCCAAGGACTTCTCTATACAAAAAGAACTCTTTTAATATGTGTGGACTAATATATAATAAAATACCAAAGGACTTGAAGGAGCTAACTAATAATTTATTTTTTAAAAAGTTTAAATTATGGCTACTGGAAAAACGATTTTATTCTGTTAATGAATTTATAAATAATGTTAATGACTAATCTATTCTTATTAAGACAACTTTAATGAATATTGTGTTGGAAATTTTGCATGTCATCTATATCTGACTATGTATTAGGAACTTCAACTGACTTTAAGACCATAATGTACTAAGTATACTTATTGCAAAATAAATGATTATGATTATGATTATCTATGGTCACACGGCTTCTAGAACATTCTTTAACCTGCGCTTTTATTGGGCGAGCAGATTGACGTGTCTGGAGGGATTTGAAATAGATTCGCGTTATATCCTCGACCTTTTGACCTGGCTATGATCCCGTGCCTGGTCAAACAAATATTGTACCCGAAACTGTCAAATTTTCTCAATCAACTTTGAACCTTATGCTATAGCGATAAAGTTGAAAATCGTTTAAAGAAATTTGACAGATTGTAGTAGCTTGATGTGCTGGCGTCTGTACATACTATATAATTCATTATTATAATTGTATTTCTTAAAAAGGTTTTTTTTCAGGGTCGTAGAGGACTCATGATAAGCTACGTCTGTATTAACTTACCAGATGAATATATCAATAAGAATACTACGACGGCTGCTTACCATCCACTGGATCGAAAAGTATCAATAGTATTGGCCAGACAAGCAACGCAAGATTTCTATTATCATGTATACGCGAAACGACACGGATATTAGTAAATAAAAGTTTTATTATTTTACAAAAGTTTTTATTTGCCCTTTTTTACTGACTGGTTTTGGAACGAAGTTCTATACTTAACGGAACTTGCGCTAGGAGTAAATTGGTAGAAATTGACACGTAACGAAAAAGCGTTATGCCCCCTCAAAGAGACTTTTATTATTTACTAGCTGACCCGGCGAATTACGTACCGCCTCACGATTTTTTTTTGTTATTTTTTCTCATGTTTTAAAGTCAATGTCAAATCATTTATTTCAAATAGGCACATTAAAGGCACTTTTGAACGTCAAATTAATAATTAAGAACCCTCACGGGCATCCCCACAACACCCTACCAAAGTTTCATCACAATCTGACCAATGGTTTCGGACCGCATAGAGGACAAACATACAAACATTGATTTATATTTATAATTTATTATGTCCAAAAAAAGTCCGAGAGAGAAAGATTTAGTTTTCATGGTTTGGTCTGTAAAAAGAGTCCGAGAGAGAAAGATTTAGTTTTCATGGTTTTCGAGGATACTGAAGCCAATAGTGATGTCGAAATGAACATCCAAGAGGGAGGCGAGGGTGCTGAAGCCGATAATGAGGCCAAAATGAAAATCCAAGGCTGCAAAATTTTAGTTGATTTGAAATTTTCGCAGCTGCCATCTTGGATTTTTCGACAAATTTTTCGTCTATATTATGAAGGAATGGATTAGCAATATGCTTCAAAATGATTCAGATTTGGATTGATAGTGCTACGTTACGTAGGATGAGTCCCACGACATCTCTCGACTTTAAAAAAAATACTAATGGCGATTAAATAAAAACACAATTTACAAAAACAACATAAATTATTTGATCAGAATATATTTTATACAATTCTTTCCACACATGTTTATTAGAGAAATATAATTCTCGTCGTATCGTATAAAATATTTAAAGTACGTTAACATAAATAAATATAATTTCACTTAATAAAATAGGAATGAGAACTTATAAATTTTTAAAGCACCAAATGACTTAAGTACTATATTTACAAAAGCAGATCGGCAGGACATAACGGCAGAAACTGTTATTTTTTATTATAAAAAAATAGCGACCGCTTCTCTGCTTCGCGCTATTTTTACGACTTGACAAATGGAGATTTCTTAAGAGGGCGCCAACCAAACGCCGACCGCGCAGTGGCGCCCTCGTCGTTTGTTTGATTATTTCTTTTATTTTAGAATGAAAATGCAGAAAATAGTGATAGTGATAGTGTTTTAGTGATTAATAATAAAACTAAACAATGTAAAACTACCGTTTATAATAATATTAACGTATAACTTGTGGAGCACAACTTAACGTGCTTAATTTCATTCTAAAATAAAATAAATAGCCAAACAAATGATGAGGGCGCCACTAGGCGGTCGGCGTAGCCTTAATACACAGAAAAAATTAACCAGTGCGAAAACTGAAACCATAAATTCAGCGTATAATTCTAGAGCCTCTAGCTTAGAAAATTTTCGTCGGTTATATCTAAAAGAAAATATTAGTTGTTCCATGCAATTTGATCGCGTAAGGTATTGCATTTTTCTATGAAACAGCAGACTTTTTTGTTAACCCACGAAAACATTTTACGCTAAGGGGTCTAGAATCATGTGCTAAATTCATTTAGCTTGCGCACTGGTTAAAAAAATCCTGTATGTAGGTTAAAAGTATTAACCTACATACAGGATTTGAATCTCGTGTCACAGGGTTTGTTGTCGAACTCCTCCGAAACGGCTTGACTAATTTTAATAAAAACAATAAAATTGTGTATGTCTGGTAGGTCTGAGAATAGGTCGTAGTCAATTTTTTTTTTTTTTGCAAAACAAAGTTTGCGGAGTCAGCTAGTATTAATGTAATAAACACATAAACCTTTCGGAATGAATTCTCTAAAAATGATTTTTTAAAGTTACGAGTTATGCTAATTTCGGCTATTAAATAAAAACTCGGCCGGCGCGCATTGCAAACTTTTCATAATCTAAATTAAGTTGTACCTGCCTTAAATGTCCTGCATTAAAAGTTATAAAATATAATGTAAATCTTAAACCTTATCTGTTGGTCTACTAATAAAAATATATAAAACTTAGGCTTTCAAAATTTAGCACTAATTGCGTACCTAATTATTATATTTGAGATAATTTTCAAGTTATGGAACAACAAACTGAATGTCATATTTGAAAAAGTTCAAATTCCATTACAACCAAAAGCTTATAAGGACCTTTTTGTTACAAATGGTCACTCAAAAATCAACTTAGAATACATTTCGCTAAATTAGATAACTGATTATGTGGCGATGGAATTCGACGACATTAAGCACATCTACTAAGCCGCGTTCAAGAGCTGTCAGTGTCAAAATTGAAGTGGAATATTGACAAAGACATTTAAATTTAAAATATTTTTACTAGTAGATCAGCAAAATTAATAGATTACTTTGACTCATTAAAAATAAATATAATTTTAAAAAGAATAATTTACATTATGGCATTTAAGTTCGAGATAAGTAATTTTAAAGATTTTTTTAAAGTATATAATATATCTGACTATTATTTTACAATCCTTGGTCCGGAAGATTTATTTTCCGATTGAAGTATTGTTGTATCGTTAAAAACTTTTGATATGATGCCAAAGTTCAAAATCCTGTCCAAAATCAAGTAAGCCCGCGCGGAATGCGGGACGCGTCTGCGAGGTCGATGTACGTTAATGATTAAGGGGCTTACATGACCTAAAGCGCGGTCACTGTCGGACTGCATAGAAAGGAAAGAGAAGCGCGATGACACAACGCTGGCAATTTATTGCCAAATATGAAGCAATTATTTAATTACAAAAAATCTATTATTTGGACTAAAAAAATTAAAACACTAGTATTTTAGTATGTTGTTGTTAATCTGACAAAAAATCTGAATAATTATATGTATATTAGTATGGTTTTTATTGTAAAAATAAAGTTTTTAGAGGTATCCTAATGATTTTTTCTATCGTATCAAATTAGTTGTATTATGTAAAGTGTATCACGCGAATTTCACGATTTTAGAAGCCCCTCGTCCTGGTCACTTGTGGACATATTTCTATGTACCCCGCTCATAAAGAAGTTTGCTCTTCAAAAACTTGTCGTTTTTTATGGTCATAGAAAACTCCTTTTAGTACTAATTGCACCAAAACAAATGCTTGTAGCGATACAATACAAGAAGAAACTGAAACGCAATAGGTACGGTCAGTGCTCTGCATTAGCTGACCCCTCTTAAAAGAATGAGAGGGGAAGAGGGGTCAGATCAAACAGGGGGCCTAAAAAGGCCACTTTAGCAGAATCATAAAAGGATAACATTATAAATTATAATAAGGCGAAGACAGTCCGTGTTTTTCTTTTTTTCGCTGCACTACGTCGGTATAATCAAAGAGATTGGATTTGGATTGGATTGATTAGTATTTTAGCACAGACAAAAAAAATTACTGAAAAATCCTTCACCAATAGGATTTGATACGATTAACTTAACAGTTAACTGTCCATTTTGATTCATAATGTTATCCTTTTATGATTCTGCTAAAGTGGCCATTTTAATTTTTAGGCCCCCAGGTTACTGATTTCACACACACAGCACGGAGTCACCGCGCCGGCAGCGTCTTAAGCCGGCTTTCGGCGGAGCGGGATTTCTTTCACGGCTGCGCACGCCGATTGAAGAGGGATGCGCTAGGTAGCCCGCGACATTCAAATTTTTTTACATTTTTTTGCAATTTGCAGGCCAGTGTCATCTTAAATTTACCTCAAATGAATTGAATAAATGTTCGTGGAAAAATAAATCATAATTTCTAAACAATAAGGTTGGAAAACCTATGTTGCAAAATAGGACCACAACTGAACATTATTTGTGGTCTTATTTTTCCGGCCGTTTTTGATGCGGTTATCGGAAATCTAGTACCGTTGTTAATGGAAGGTTTGTATGGAAATTATTGACAATGCCGCCTCCACGCTCTCTGTGAGTACACATTTATTTCTGTAACTGCCCGTGACATCACAGCGGGCCCTATCAGAATACAGCGCTGCAACATTTATTTTTTAAATGTCGCAGCATCATGCTGAGATAGGAGCCTTTTGGCCTCGTATAGGACTTTCGGTTTCATTTTCCTTTTGTTACTTTTTTTTTTATAGAACTTGGATTTTTATTTTGTTGTGTTTAGTTTAGTTTGTGATCTTCCTGTACGAGTCGCAATAAATACTTTTTCTTTCTTTCTTTCTTTCTTTTACATCACAGTACGTAACAGAAATACGATAAAGTATTATTACAGACCATAATTTTACACGCCATTAAATTAAACAATTTATAAATGTATACAGGATCAATTAATTAGCTAGTGAAACTCCACAGACGTGCGAGCCTTGTGAAAGAACTTCGTTCCAAAAACAGTTTTTTTAAACTGATATTTCAACTGTCATCATTAAATGATCTTTTTTTTCGTTTTATTTTGTTTAAATAACGTCTGCGGAGTTTTGCTAGATAATTTAATTTGACCATGTACTGTAGTGACACATATTCGAACATTCACTTAGATTTAAGCACACAATCACAACTATCACACAAATTATACTGAAATATCAGAGTACTTAATAATATTCACATGCGAAAAATAACAATCAATTAATTCATCATACGATATTCGCACAAACACCTTTCGTAGAAAAATTCAAGTCATTCTCATTTCGAAATTGAACTAAAAGATAATGATTTTGTATTGTATTCAATACAAATATTTACATTGCATAAAAATTAAAATTATATTTTTGATATTATAATCACATTATTGAACCTATCTTCATTATTTTCGTCTAAACTGTCGCCGAATATCATGTAAGCCGTTATGATAACAAAAAACCATCGGTAAAGTTGACATGACACTTGACAACGCTAAATTGCAGCTTCATAAACTAGAAAGCCAATTCCCGTATTTAAAAACGGAATTCCCTTACCAGAGATAATTAATGCCAAAATCTAGTCGCAACCTCATCCCAGAGACAACAAAAGTCTATAACTTGGTAAAAAATCCAGTTAAATTAGTGGTATTTTTGACAGACTGAAACTGATATTAGACTGCAGAGGTTCTTGAAAATATGGGAATTGCCTTTCAGCAAAATATTCGGTATTCATTAAACAGAATTAAGCAACTAAATAAATAAACAGTTTTATTTCTCCATGATGTTGAATATTAAAACCAAGATGGCGGCTATCAAAATGGCGGGAGCTGTCAAACTGACAGCTGAACATGTTAGCACATCGTTGGGATATAAATTCGGTGGTAAAGGTTCTTCGCCGCCTTTACAATACTCGTTTCTCGACTGTGGAAAACAAAAAAAAAAGTTATTACTTTTTAAATCATTATATGCTTTAAGGTGAATGGGTAGTTGAGACCGCGAAATTCAAATTTTCTTACGTTTTTTGCAATTTGCAGGTCAGTGTCAGGTTGTATCTTGATCAAAATATGATTCGCGACAATAGCAGGTACATATTTAGAGAAGTATAATCATTAGAATCAATAATACATCTTTCTAAGTTAGATTTCTACCACTAACACTCTTCCATAAGAGATTGGTGGTTGGTGGTAGAAATCTAACTTAGAAAGATATATTAATGATTCTAATGATTATAATTCCTTAAATATGTACCTGTTATTGTCGCGAATCATATTTTGATCAAGATACAATCTGACACTGACCTGCAAATTGCAAAAAACGTAAGAAAATTTGAATTTCGCGGTCTACCACTACCCATTCACCTTAACTGTGAAACCCCGAAAATTTGTCAGTTTAAAATAAATAGACATCCGCTATTCTTCCGACAGCTGTTTCCTGTCGGAGACAAGCCAAATCAGTTTATCGAAATGTGTCATTTTCGATACGATAGCTTGTCGTAAATAGCCAGGCTGGTGGCTTTTATTGGAAACAAGCTTTTGACCGCGGTTTCGCCCTTGTTGAGGTCGAAAATTATCCCACGGGATCGTACTACCGGGATAAAAAGTCCTATGCCCTAACCCAGAACCCTAATGAGGGTTTTCTGAAATGACGTTCGCTAGGTGGCAGCACTGACACGTCAGGTCCAGGCATCTGTCAAAGAGCCTATATTTTCTTTAGTCATGACTGAATGATGAACGAATGAATGAATCGAATGATGAACGTCATCATATATTTTATATTGGAAGACCTCTTGTCACAGTGGTGCCAACTGGTGTCGTAAATTTTCACGAAAACCCTCATTGCGTAACACATCAATAATTCTCAATTTGAATCATTTTGAAGGTTATACCTAATCAATAGTTTCATATGTTCAAAGAATTTGTCCTCTCAACTACGTAAATAACGCAAGGAACGTTGTTGAACTGTCAAAAAGAAATCTATTGCTACTGTGTGTGTAAGGGTGCTTGTGCTTGTGTAAGGGTAGCTTGATGTGCTGGCGTCCGCCAGCACATCAAGCTACCCGAAACTGTCAAATTTTCGCAATCAACTTTGAACCTTATGCTTTAGTGATAAAGTTGAAAATCTATTAAAGAAATCCGACAGACTGTAGTAACTTGATGTGCTGGCGTCTGTACAAAGAAGCGGGTTCCCGTTAAAGACAAGTCGGTACCGATCGGTGCGGGTGTGGGTTATGCGCTCACCCATAAAGAAACAGGTACAGTACCCGGCGATAAATATTGCACATCGACCTTTGGAAAGAGACAAACGGCTAATTTCGGCTTCGTAGAGCGTTATCTCTGTCGCACGAAATACAAACAGTCCGGTATCTATTAGGAGCTGTTAAAACAATTTATGATTTGCTTCTTTTGATAATTATTTTTATTCTTTGTATAAAATCGATAGGATCGAATAGGTCGATGTGCAATATTTATCGCCGGGTACTGTAAAACATGTAACCGTTTCCTTTCGAAGGTTAACCTGCAGAGACCTGTACCGGGAGTCGGGACCGAAAACCCGCTTCTTTACGTAAGCACCCTTACGCAATTACCCCGCAGGTAATAGCCGCACCGGAACAGATGGGCTTACTGTACTGAAACTGGTCTAAATAAGGATTTTTTTTCAGGATGGGAAATCATCAAATGACCCCTCCCGCTCTGGGTGGAGCGTAAGGGAGTGTCAGACTCTTACTGACTAAAACCCACCCGTGTTCCTTCCTTAGCCCTTTATGTTCCGGGCCAGCGGTAACCCTTTCGGACAATCCCGCTGACCCGGCAGTCTAAATAAGGAATAATTACCGCAAATTCTGCTCCACACAGCTCCCTGCAAGGAGGGCAGACCACCCCTCCTTTGTGGAGCCATCCTCGTTTGATTATCCTTATCTGCAACACTTGACTCGCGTGGAAGCAAGTGTAGGAATAGTTGCCGACCTAAAACAGATGATAATGAATTCAAATTAAAAAAAAAAACAATTCCGACATTATTTCATTTGTATGACAATATTTTAAAAGGGATTGAAGATTTAGGAAGCTGGCACACCTAATTGTCCGCCATTTTTTTTCAAAATGTCTTTTTTATTTAGGTTTCATGCGTGACCGCCATATTGAAAAAAAAAAACAAAATAGCGGAGAGGTAGGTATGCCATCCAGCCAGGCTTCATATAAAAATCTTCAATCCTCTTTTCAAATGAACTATATGAATTTGAAATTAATTATCCTGTGTGGAACATATTGCTGAAATTGTGTAATATGTTTTATAGCTTACCACTATGTGCAGTCGGCCGCTTTCACATTTATATTTGTAGCAACCGGAACCCCAGTGTTGCCATTCTCTAATCTGAAAAAAAAACCCACGAAATCAGCACCCAGAAAAACTTGGAAGGGTATGTACAGACGACAACACATCAAGCTACTACAATCTGTCAAATTTCTTTAATAGATTTTCAACTTTATCGCTACAGCATAAGGTTCAAAGTTGATTGGGAAAAGTTGACAGTTTCGGGTAGGTTGATGTGCTGGCGTCTGTACCTCGGAAAGCACATTGACAGTCGTTACGGGGAGTCAGAAGCCCAAAATTCTAACAACCAGTCTTACCAAGGAATATCATGTTAACCAGTAACTGGGTTGTGGAGGGCAGATAGGTAGTCGCTCTATGTAAAATACTGGTATTCAGCTTCATTTGGTTAGACTGGAATCTGACCTCAACATAGTCGGGGAAAGTCTAGGCATATTGATTTTTGGCATTCCAAAAAATATTACTAAACCTATCGTAGGTAATTGTTGTGGAATGGATACAATTAAAAATACCTGTCTACAAGATTTCTGCTCCCAAACCCTGTCACTGTGGTCGAAACATTTTGAGTGAGCACCGTAATTTTCTAAGGCGAAGTTCACATCCGTTTCTGTAGAACAAAACATTTGATTAATTTTAATACTAAATAACCTACAATCCGCAAGAGTTGACTTCAGACTTCGCTCGGATGACGTAAGCGCGGCCGGTACCGAGGCGTCGATTGCAGCGCGGGGATCGGAAAGAGCCGCTCGGGTCTCAAGTTATTTCAAAAATAATTTAGATTTCATCCATCGCTACGAGTTTTGCTACGGCGTAGCGCGAACCCCGCTACGGCGTAGCACACACTGCAACGACCTTCAGGACTACTAAGAAAAGGCAAATATTTAACAGATCCCCTAAAAACTTATTGATCTTCTAACGATGCACACTTTTTAAATTAAAAAATCTCTAAAAACTTATTGCACTACTAATGATGAACACTTTTTTAAATAATTGACCTTCTTATTTTTTCTAGTCATTTCACATAGTAGATCTAGGGTACCCCGACCAAACGGGTTAGATTAGGTTGGAATTGTGGCCAACCACACGCGGGCTAAATTGGTCGCAGTAACCAAGCTAAGACACCCCAAACAAATGTTACAGTACCCGGCGATAAATATTGCACATCGACCTATTCGATCCTATCGATTTTATATAAAGAATAAAAATAATTATCAAAAGAATCAAATTATAATTGTTTTAATAGCTCCTAATAGATACCGGACTGTTTGTATTTCGTGCGACAGAGATAACGTTCTACGAAGCCGAAATTAGCCGATTGTCTCTTTCCAAAGGTCGATGTGCAATATTTATCGCCGGGTACTGTACGATAAGTTAGAACTGTGACCATACTACGTCTGAATAGGTCGAAGTAAATTTCCTATTTAATATTTTTAGCATCCCAAAATAGGAATTATTAGAGGTTCACAAAAAGAGGTGCAATCATTATATTACACTTAGAGTGTACATACATTAATATTTTTAGAATATAATTTAGGCTTACATGACCTAAAGCGCGGTCACTGTCGGGCTGCATAGAAAAGAAAGAGAAGCGCGATGACACAACGCTAGTAATTTATTGCAAAATATGAAGCAATTATTTAATTACAAAAAATCTATTGTTTGGACGAAAAAATTAAAACACTAGTATTTTAGTATGTTGCCTGCAGAATAATCTGACAAAAAATCAGAATGATTGTATGTATATTAGTATGGTTTTTATTGTAAAAAGAAAGTTTTTAGAAGTATCTTCATGATTTTTTTCTATCGTATCAAATTAGTTGTATTGTGTTTTCAACACTAGTGTGTTGAAAGCTAACTAGAAGAATATGATATATTTTTCTGATTTTGTTTACTGTAGTTAATCATATATTATATATTTATTGTTACTAAAACTTGCGTTTTTTTTGTGTTTAGGTCCTGTAAGCCCCTTAAAATGGAAATTATTTGGGGTTCGATTAAATTCATGGCAAGGACTAATTCTCCTTGCCATGAATTTGAAAACACCGGTTTCATTACAGGCATCCTCAGGATACTTTTTATCCCAATATTTCCACGGGATCGAAACTTATATGCAAGTGAAACCGCGGGGCACTGCTAGTTCTTTTTTTTTTATTCGAAATGGGTTTGCTCTTGACTCTAATCTAGGTCAGAGATGACACAGACAAAGTCTACGATGGAGTGAGCTTACCCAGAAGAAGCCTGTTCACTCTTACTTTGAAGAGATTCGGGTTGTTCTCGTATGCACTCGGAAACACAAACGCAGGTAGAGAGTTCCACTCTTTTGCTGTGCGCACTATTAAATAGTGGAATAGCAACTAGGCAGGGATGGTAACTTGCAGTGCGTCTGGACGTCCGAAGGAAGAAGGGGGCCGGTTGAATGGGGTCGTGGAGTTCTTGGGCACACTCACCGAAGTACAATCTGTAGAAGACCGACAAGCAGGCAACCTATAATAAAAATGCTTACTAGGCGTGTTTTCTTCATAGGAACAGCGGCTGCCCCTGACTAGGACACTCTTGTGCCTCCACGTGAACTCCTGGAGGTACGGACAGTAGTCTGCCAGGGACACGGAGCCCCCGTAGTGAGCCTCCTCGCCGGGGGCCACGTTTGGTAGAGTGTCGAAATGCTGGAACATAAACGGGAAATATTTTGTCGATCCTTTAAAATCTTATTGACCTTCTAATGTTGTACGATTTTTTAAATAAATGACGTTCTAAAAACTTTTTGTGCTTCTAATGATGTACGGTTTTTTAAATAATTGAGCTTCTGAAATAATTTTGTGCTACTAATGATGTACACTTTTTAAAATAAATGAGCCTCTATAAAATAGAAGGAGGTTGGACATTAAAAAAAAACCAGGAGAACCGAAAATTGGGTTTTACGATTCGGCATTAGGCATATCCTATCCCCAATGATAAGCAAAACCCAATAATAATTTTCGTAGCATCATGCTGAGATAGGAGCCTTTTGGCGTCGTACAGGACTTTCTGTTTTTTAAGCAAAAACTTCTTCAGGCGCGTTGGGCATTTTTTGAGATAGGAAACACCATTGAACTCGCGACACTGTTACCGTAACCGACACCGCGCGTGTTTTTTTTATAAGACGATTAAAAAAATGCACACGTAATTGTTCAAGTTTTCACTTCTGTCGGCACTCCCGGAGTGCCACTGTTTTTTTTTTTACTTTCTTGTTATATAATTTTTTTTTTATGATTATGTTTAGTTTGGGATCTTCCTGTGCGAGTCACAATAAATACTTTATCTTTCTTTCGTAGTAACCTCCCAAACTCACCTGATAAGCCCTCGGCAGTATAGTGTCATGGCGAACAAGATTGCACAGCACCACCGCATTCCTCCGCGGAGAACACTCCGTCCTCAATGGATTGCCTTTAATTCGCTCACAGAACGGAGCCGGATTCTTCCGCCTGTAAAAAAAAAGAAGTGTTGAAGTGTTGTTTTTTTTTTCTATTTTCAGAGGACCCACCCGTCACACAGAGGAGTCCTGTGTCCCACTGCTGGTACACAAGCCTCCTCTCTGTGAGGTAACCGGATGTGCCGGTTTCCTCACGATGTTTTACTTCACCGTTTTGAGAGCAGTGGTGATGAAATTAAATACACAAAGTAAAGCGCCTGGGTTCGATCTCACGACCTACAAGCCTGTGAGGACCGATAACTCTGAGCCATCACTACTTCTATACTTTAACCTTTTGATCGCCACAGTCATGTATACCTGACAAACCAAAATGTGCCCAGCACGCCACGGTTCGCGTGGCGCGCGTGGAACACGGGCACGGGCCTGGTCCTGATCGGACGGCCGTCTCGCCGCCTCCTTCGCTAGCATAACTGCTTCGCAGAAGGAGGCGACTGCCATTCACACAGTCCATCCATATAACAACAAATATACAGACAATAATAGTGAAATAAAACAGGTCAATTTATAAACTTATCTGCCCGATAAGTAAACTGCAACTTATCTGAAGGTAGTAAAATAGGTCAAAAATAACAAATACTCACTCTTTCAAAGCAGTCCCGTTAGTAAAGCTTGTAAAATTACTATAAAAAATGTTAGTTTATGAAATAGAATAGACTACAGATAACCACAACTTTCAAATGTAATCAGAAAAATATTTAAAAAAAACCATTGGAATAAAAAAACAAAAAAAAAAGAAATATATATTTTTGGAATGCTCATTAAATGCGCCAACTTTTAATATTGCTTGCCAAACTCGCATAGTACTTTTCTTTTCAGTACAGTCAGTCAAAGTATTAATTTTGAATATTTGGTTGGGCAAAAAGTGACATTTAAATGGCAATAATTTAAAAAATACACAACTTAGATTTTTTTAAATAACTACTTATTATTACTTGGCTTATTACCTGATTCCGGCTTGACGTTGACTTACGGGACAGCCTGTATATACAACGCTCAAGGCTATTTTGGCGCGTGGCCATAATCGGAACTAACGGCGCCATCTTGTTTGTCAATACAATTTCTGTGACACAAATGTTTACCAACAACGCCCCGCTGTCAATGTCATTCCGGCGCCAAAATATCTCCTTGTAGGACTCTATGTATGTACAGACGCGAAGCACATCAAGCTACCCGAAACTGCCAAATCTTCCCAATCAATTTTGAACCTTATGCTTCAGCGATAAAGCTGAAAATCTATTAAAGAAATTTGACAGATTGTAGTAAGTAGCTTGATGTGCTGGCGTCTGTACATTTTATAGAACACATAGCACACTCCAAACGATAATATTGATGTTTTAAATTATAAAATCATAAAAAAACTTAATAATTATTGTAAAAACAAAAAATTCTTAACACAAAGTTTTAAATTCCTCTTTTATAGCTGGTTCGAATCAAAATCAAAAGTGATTTATTCAAACTAGGGTGTAATTCAGCACTTTTTCAACGTCAAAATGACATAAGAAAGTCCCCCGGCACGCCCGCCCTTCACCACTTGCTAGTGCTTTCGCTGGGGAGAAGAAGTGGCGCAACAAACTCCCCAGCAACACAGCTGTCTGTTCAGTTAGAAGAACTTGATTCCATACAATACCAATGTGTTAAGAAATAATTAATTACTAAAGTAACACTTACTCCAAAGTGGAATTATCCGAGACATAGCTTGCAAGAAAATTCAAAATTCAATAAAAATATTTACAAAAATAACTAAATTAGTAGATTTACAAGCGAAATACGGTTGCCAGACCCTATGGTCTGGCAACCGCAAAATACTGTACCAATCTATTCTGTCTGTGCTAATCTATATTAGCACAGACAGAATAGATTGGTACAGTATTTTTATCTCACGAAGCGACGCGCGCTTTACTTGTGGTATCCAAGTATACAAACACGCTGTGAATGTGTGCATGAAGACGACTAGTTAAGGCGACTACATGACCTAAAGCGCGGTCTTTGTCGGACTGCATAGAAATGAAAGAGAAGCGCGATGACACAATGCTGGTAATTTATTGCAATTGCATAATATGAAGCAATTATCTATTTACAAAAAAACAATTGTTTGGACTAAAAAAATAAACACTAGTGCTTCAGTATGTTGCTTGTAGCATAATCTGACAAAAAATTATAATGATTGTATGTGTATGTATATGTTTTTTATTGTAAAAAGAAAGTTTTTAGAGGTATCTTCATGATTTTTTTCTATCGTATGAAATTTGTTGTATTATATTTTCAACACACTATCTACCTAGCATATATCCTGATGAATATCATATATTTTTCTGATTTTGTTTACTGTAGTCAATCATATACTTTTATTGTTCCTAAAACTTACGTATTTTACGTTTAGGTCCTGTGAGCCCCTTAAGAGTAACGCAGTTAACACATACACACATTTCCGACTTCGCCATTGTCTCGGACGTTACCGAGAGCTCCTCCGCATACATTCACAGCGTGTTTGTACAGTTGCTAACCAGAAAAAAGCGCGCATCTCTTCATGAGATAAAATAACTATGTTATAACATTCCCGTTTTACAACTATAATTATTAATAATTACGCACACACCCATTTTGGAAGCAGCCAGGGTAGGGAATAATTTGTAACAATTTGTAATAATTTGTAACAATTTATAACAATTTGTAATAATTTGTAACAATTTGTAATAATTTGTAACAATTTGTAATAATTTATAACAATTTGTAATAATTTGTAACAATTTACAAATACTACCCCTATCCTATCATACTAATATTATAAATGTGAAAATTGGCACATAGATAGACCATTTCCTGGGATTAATACATTCCTGATATTCCCACGGGATGGAAACTTATGCAGGTGAAACCGCGGGGCGCTGCTATTAATTATATATTTTTTTAGGAGGATGCGCGAAATTCATATTTTCTTTCGTTTTTAAGGTTCCGTACCCAAAGGGTAAAAACGGGACCCTATTACTAAGGCTCCACTGTCCGTCTGTCTGTCACCAGGCTGTATCTAATATTTAATAAGATACCAAAGATATTTAGAGAACTGCCTATGAATATATTTCAAAAAAGACTCCGAACATGGCTTATTGAAAATTGCTTCTATAGTATTAATGATTTTTTGAATTATAATATAAATAGGAATATTGCACAACCATGAATACTGTAATTTAATTAATTTTGACATTCTTGTAATTTAATTAGTTTTGACGTTTCTGTAATTCAAATAATTTTGACATTTCTGTAATTTAATAAATTTTGACATTCCTGTAATTTTATTAATTTTGACTTGCCTGTATTCTTAATTTGACATTTGTAATTTCTTATCTTATTGACTTTTCTAAAATAATTTTAATGAATATAACTATGAATCATGGCACATCAAAAATTTGCATGCTGAATTTAGTAGGCGGAATATGAAGTACTAAGAATTGTATTATGACATCTGTAAGCACCATATTTCATGCAAATAAACTATTATTATTATTATTATCTCATGAACCGTGATAGCTAGACAGTTGAAATTTTCACAGATGATGCATTTCTGTTGCCACTATAACAACAAATACTAAAAACAGAATCAAATAAATATTTAAGAGGGGCTCCCATACAACAAACGTGATTATTTCGGCTTTTTTGCCTTGTGGTACGGAACCCTTCGTGTGCGACCGACTCGCACTTGGCCAGTTTTTTTGCAATTTGCAGGTCAGTGTTAGGTTATATATATGAACAAAATATGATTCGCAAGAACAAATCTCTTATGGAAAAGTGCTTATGGAACAAATCTAACTTAAAGATATATATTAAGGGGGAAGCGCTAAAGTAGCCCGCGAAAATCAAATTTTCTTACGTTTTTTGCAATTTGCTGGTCAGTATTAAGTTGTACGTCGATCAAAATATGATTCGCGGCCGTAACAAATATGTATTTACAGAATTATAATCATTAAAGTCATCAACACAACTCTCTAAGACCACGTAACTCCAAAGAATGATGATTTCATGAAACAGTTATTCTTTGGAGTTACGTGATCTTAGAGAGTTGTGTTGATGACTTATTATAATTTTTATAGATTATAATTCTGTAAATACATATTTGTTACGGCCGCGATTCATATATTAATCAACGTACAACTTAATACTGACCAGCAAATTCCAAAAAACCTAAAAAAATTGAATTTCGCGGGCTACCCTGGCGCTTTCGCCTTAATGTTTCCAATTACTATAATTCTGTAAATTCATATCTATTATAGTCGCGAATCATATTTTGAGCAAGATAGAATCTGACACTGGCCTGGAAATTGCAAGATACGCAAGAAAATTTGAATTTAGCTGTCTACCACTGCGCATGCGCGGTCTACCACTGCGCATTCACATTAAATGATTTTGTGGAGTGATCTTCTGTACTTGTACTATTAAATTGTGTTCTGTGTCTGTAGTAATATTGAGTTCTTTAATAGATTTTCAACTTTATCGCTAAAGCATTAGGTTCCAAGTTGATTGTGAAAATTTTACAGGTTCGGGTAGCTTGACGTGCTGGCGTCTGTACCTTTATAATAAAATGTTTTCCCATTATTGTAAAAATACTATGAATAAATTATACTCAACTAGCTACGCCCTTGGTTCAGTGGTTTAGGCGTGAAAAGGTAACAGACAGACAGACAGAGTTACTTTCGAATTTATAATATTAGTATGGATAAACTACCCTGGCTATTACCACAACCCATAATACAAAATTTACCTGAACCTTTGTGTATTGAGCCATTGTTTGCAGGAGACCATAGAGAACTTGCAGCCGAGTCCTCTGCCCCAGTCCAATGGCGTTGCATGGTCGTAGTTGGCTCTGTACCAGCCAGTGTCTTCCATTAGAGCGAAGGTGATTCGGCTGAAGACTGAGTTTTGAGTGTGGGTGCCCGTCATAGCTTCGTTCTGTGGAAAGAGATGGGGGTTTTTAGTAGGGGGAAGAGAGAGAGGGAAGATGTTGTATTTTATGATTTTAGTTTTTTTATTTATTGCCTACTAGCTGCGTCCCGCGGTTCCACCCGCATACGTTTCGGGAATATCGGGATAAAAACTATCCTATGTCCTTTCCCGGGACTCAAACTATCTCTATACCAAATTTCATCTAAATCGGTTCAGCGTTTGCGTGAAGAGGTAACAGATAGACAGACAGGCTGTGGGCGATACAAATAAGAGATCGACCTCGATGATGTAGATAATAGTTTATTATTTAAAATTACAATATTATGTGTCGCGACAAGTATGGCGGTGCGCGCTAATTCGTGAAGTGAAGTTCGTCCGGTTCGTCCGCGTGAAGCTTGTCGCCAGCGCCGTTGACATTAGACGCGTTCGTTCATATGAAGAATGGCTGCGTTCAGGCGTAGACATCCTCCGGCCCTTGAAAGACTAGCTTTCAACTGGTTCAATTGGCAGACGAACAATGTTGTGAATCGCCCGCCGTATAGTGCCTCTGGCGGTGTAAATATCAACCACTCGACACACGTTGTCTGGTCCCAAATACAAACGTGTGATACGTCCAAGACGCCAGCGTTGCGGTGGTGAATTATCTTCCTTTATTATTACCATCTCTCCTATTCTCGGGCCATCAGTAGAAGTCCTCCACTTTGTTCTATTCTGTAGTTCAGCCAGGAATTCCTTCTGCCAGCGTATCCAGAAATCTTGACGAATCTTCTCAATTAGATGATACTGCGGCTGGCCGTCGTCTGCGGGACGCGAAGGCACCGACATCAGAGGCCGCCCGATGAGGAAGTGCCCGGGAGTGAGGGGACTCAAGTCAAATGGATCAGAAGAGATAGGAGAAAGAGGACGGGAGTTCAAAATGGCTTCTATTTGAGTAAACAATGTGGTCAACTCTTCAAAAGTAAATGACTGTTTACCAACAATTCTAGATAAATGATACTTTGCTGCCTTAACACCTGCCTCCCATATACCTCCAAAATGAGGAGAATAAGCTGGACTAAACACAAATTTTATACCTTCGGAGCTAGCAAACTCTGTGACAGACTCACGACTGGAGCGCAGAATATTACCCAGTTCATTATTTGCACCGACAAAATTGGTACCGTTATCGCAAAATAAAACATAAGGTTTACCCCTGCGTGAGACAAAACGACGCAAGCACAAAATAAACGCATCTGTAGTAAGATCACTCACCACTTCTAAATGCACCGCTCGAGTATTCAAACAAACAAATAAACAAAGATAACATTTTGTTTTACGGTTACCCCTCCCCTTTTTACTTGATATCATAAATGGACCTGCAAAGTCAGTGCCACTCGAATAGAAAGGGAAGGTAGCTTCTGTCCTAACTGCTGGTAAATTTCCCATAATAGGCTGAACAGTCTTACCGCGATAGCGAGCACATATAACACAGGATTTTGCGACCTTGCGCGCCAACTGTCTACCACCAATAGGCCAATAATCGTCACGTACGGAGGACAGCAGTAGTTGCGGACCTGCATGAAATAGACGACGATGTTCATGTTGCAATAACAAATATGTAAAATGATGTTTCCCATCTAAGATAACAGGATGTTTTTTGTTATAATTAAATGAGGAATTTCCCAATCGACCGCCTACTCTCAACAAGCCATCCGCATCAATAAATGGATTTAACTGTAATAATTTGGATTTTTTATTTAATTGTTGACCACTAGACAAAGCCTTTAACTCCATCCTAAAACATTCACTCTGACTAAATGTTGTAAGTAAATTAAGTGACTTACTAATTTCTTCAGTTTGCAAAGAGCCAATTAATTTATTATCTTTATTACGTAAGTTTCCTATAAATCTTGAAACATATGCATAAGCCCGCTTTAACTTATTAAAACTAGAAAAAATATAAAAATCTATAAAGGATACATCAGGCGTTTGAGCTGCGTTTACAAAAGCCTTCAGCTCAGGCAAGTCTACATTAGCATGTGGCGGTTGCGGCCAGGCCGAAGAGCCTTCCTTCAAGAAGGAAGGTCCTTCCCACCACAAGGGCTCAACGAGTAAGCGTTGAGGAACAACCCAATTGTTGTTCCTTACTCCAGTCACAGTATGTAGCACAGGAAAGATGACCGCCTTATTGTAGTCCGCAGTACGTCCCAGCAGTGCTGAAACCTGGCGCGGCGTAGACACTTGCCACATGCAGCACAGGCGCACTCCTTCATGCAAGACAGGCTGGATATTATATTCACAGCCCTGCCAAACATGCAAACCTGGAACGTTCGGCAATCTTATGAAGCAAAGCAGGCCAAAAATAATGCAAATAAGGACGGTTATACTTATATTATACAATGGGATGGAAGCTCATCAGGCTTTATTTGCAGGAAGGAGTGCGCCACGTCGCGCCGGCAGACAAAAGGGCTTCTCCAAAATTGACTCGGCCCTCGATTCCGAAGATTGCAGCTTTTATTTATCACGGTCGCCAAAGATGTGGGCGATACAAATAAGAGATCGACCTCGATGATGTAGATAATAGTTTATTATTTAAAATTACAATATTATGTGTCGCGACAAGTATGGCGGTGCGCGCTAATTCGTGAAGTGAAGTTCGTCCGGTTCGTCCGCGTGAAGCTTGTCGCCAGCGCCGTTGACATTAGACGCGTTCGTTCATATGAAGAATGGCTGCGTTCAGGCGTAGACATCGGCACACTTCTGCATTTCGTCGTTGCGCGTGCAAAAGTGGCTATGTGTTTTTAGTGAACTTATTTGAGCAATTTGAATTATAACACTTAGCGTGTTTATACGGAACTTTGGCTGTATGAATATCACATAACTACATTCCGCAACTCTTTAAATATTGCACTTATCACATAGCTGTTGTTTTACAGTATGTGTGTATTGAAATAACGATTAAAACTGCATAAAGAACCGAAAACAACTAAATAACACATAGCGACTTTTGCACGCGCAACGACGATTTATAATATTTAGTACCTATGGATCTCAAATGAGACTGGACCGGGTACGTTTGCCGCATGTCAGATGTATTGTGGACTAAGAGCAGAACAACACAGACCATCAGCACCTGCCTAGCCTTTTCCCAACTATGTTGGGGTCAGCTTCCAGTCTAACCGGATGCAGCTGAATACCAGTATTTTACATGGAGCGACTGCCTATCTGACCTCCACAACCCAGTTACGGATAATACGATACCCCTTGGTAAGACTGATTGTCAGACTTTCGGACTTCTGACTACCCGTAATGACTGTCAAGGATCCACGAATGACAGCCGGGACCAACGGCTTAACGTGCTTTCCGAGGCACGGAGGGGTGTCGGTATGTAAAGATGGTCACCCATCCACAGACCAACCGCGGCAATCGTAGCTTAACCTGATCGATCGACCTGTGCGCTGTTATTATTTAGCCACGGACCCCTCTTTAATTTGACAGGACTAAACTAATATTTATCTTCTGTCCTTTTCTTAATGAAATAGAAAGAAAAAAATGCAAAGTGTACAAAGACAACTATTAATGAAAAAAGAAAAACATAGGGCCACAGTATAAATCTTTCTTATTCAGTTTATGAAATATCTTTTAAATTGGTCCAATATTGGAGGAGGAAATAGGCGAGAGCCAAACCTCGAATTACGACTTTTTACTTAAGATTTTTCAAGTCTCTCCGACCGCATTTCCTCTTAAGGCAAAAGCGCCAGGGTAGCCCGCGAAATTCAATATTTTTTAGGTTTTTTGCAATTTGCTGGTCAGTATTAAGTTGTACGTTGATTAATATATGATTCGCGGCCGTAACAAATATGTAATTACAGAATTATAATCATTAAAGTCATCAACACAACTCTCTTCGACCAAGTAATCCCATAGAATGACTTGACTATTTAATGAAATCTTGACATTTTGGGATTATACTAACCTAACAAGTTGTATTACTGATTCTAATGATTATTATTCTGTAAATACATATTTGTTACGGCCGTGAATCATATTTTAATCGACGTACAACTTAATACTGACCAGCAAATTACAAAAAACGTAAGAAAATTTGAATTTCACGGGCTACCTTAGCGCTTCCCCCTTAACGACAGAACTTGGAGTATACAATACTTACTTCAAAAATCCTCTTCTCCCAATGTGTGAGCGCTGTACCATCGCCGCCCTGATCTTCTAACTCAGCACCTTCCATCTCCGAACAGTTGAAGTGTTCTCGCACCTGAAAAAAAAATTTCGTTTTACAGAGTTAATTTTTGAGATGATGTCGCATTTTTAGTTTATTTTCGTGATTATTACATTAAACTTGCTGTCAACCCGGCGCGAATTTCGTACCGCATCAGAATAATAATAAATTGAAATAATGAATTAAGTATCTTTATTTTCCCCCATGTTTAATAGTTATTCTGCTATTCGGGGCGGAGACAAATCCAACAAATCAAAGATCATAATAATTGGTCCAGCCGTTCTTGAGTTATGAATGGTGTAACTAATCCGACTTTGTTTTGTTTATAGTATAGATTTAAACCAACGTATTATTATTTCAGAGCCAAACACTAGATCGTTGGTATTTATCCTGTCTTAATCAAGGTCATCTACGCTACGGATTTTGATACGATTTTCACCATCATATAGAGAATATATAATTCCATTAGGGGCGGGTCCTTAATATTTTTAACCGACTTCAAAAAAGGAGGAGCTTCTCAATTTGGATGTTTATATTTTTTTATATATGTTCGGGCATAACTCCTCCGTCATAATATAATCTGTCATAGTACAGACGGATTTGCAAAATTCTCTCATTTTTTAATGGATAACATCAGCCTCAGGGGTGGTCCCATATACATTTTATTAACTTTGCTTGGGAAGTTTTTGAGTTAGTTTCAATAAGACGATTTTTTTCCACTTATTTTATATTGATGATGTTATAATAACTTCCTGTCATAGATTTATTTACATAGCAAGTAGTTTTACATGAATTTTTGTGGGGTAGGTACAATTAAAAAGTTAAAGATAAAAACTTTTTTACAACAAACGTTTACAACAAAAATTAAAGTTATTGAAGTGAAAACTTCTTTAGCGGCGCTGTGTACTTTTTTTGGAATGGGTAAAAACTTCTAAACTCGCGTCAGGTCACGTGACCCTGATCGAAAATTCGTAAGACGTAAAACGTAAGACGCGCGTTGTTGAGGACAGCGCCATCTATGCACATCGGGAAGAACTACGAGGGCCTCGCGTACTAACTACGTAGTTCATCCAACAACGACGAGATGGCGCTGAACCACGGATATATAACTGACGACGAGCTCCATGCGAGCGGCTTGCTTCTCTTACCACTGCCGTGACCAACACCACGAACTGAAGTCTATCCTGTGTGCTTATTTGTAAATCTGAATAAATTCCTTTCACGAGAAGAATAAACCAGTCACTTTGGTCATCATACCTGATTTGCAAAAAACCCTATAAAATAAGGAACACACCTTAACACGCGTGTTTTGTTTATAAGACGATTCACAAAATACACTCGTAATTGTTCAAGTTTTCACTTCTGTCGGCACTACCGGAGTGCCAGTGTTTTTTATTTTTTGCTTTGAAGGTTTATTTTTAGAAGTCAGTTGTTTTTTTTTTGTAAAAGTTTTTATGAAGTAGATATATTTTGTTATCTTACCTCCTTGACGACTCTAGGCGTGACCATCATATGGAGGGTCCTCTGCATGTAGCCCCCTCGGATCATCCAGTTTTTCCTTGTAATGTTCTTCACCACGCGATCTGACCATTTGTGGATTTGTAGTCTGAAAACAAGAACGTTTTTTTTTTATGTAGCAGGCATGAGAAACAGAGTGTAAAGTTTATTCATTCTCCATAGAAGAGGGAGGATCCTCTGATGACATCGGGACGTTGTATTATATATATGCTAGTTGCGCGGTAAACTCAGCTTGCGCGATGCAGGATTTTGCGTGACGTCAGCAGGCCTCCGTCACTCCATGTACTTGCGCGCTATAATTACCTACCGCCCGGCCGAGCGGTCTCGGGCCGTTTGCGGACCATATTCAGTGCGGTTTTCGCAAGCGAAGCGCACGCACGTTATACAATTTTAATCATTCCATTCGTTTGTACGGGTACCTACAATGCCGTCTGGTGCCTTAGGTGCAGTAGATGGGTGCAAATCAAGTAAAAGAAGGGATAAACACCTAATATTTTTCCATTTACCTTTCAATGAAGAAAGTTAAGTGATAAACTATTACCATTTTTTGTTGTTTCAAAATTATTACAGTCGGCACCAATTTATTAAAAACATATTTTACCTTTATACGATACAATTTTAAACTACCGAACATATTCACAGTTCTCAATAAAATAGACACAAATAGTTATGTTGATTTAATTTCATCGAAGAGGCAGCCTTGCGATTGCTGTGGGATCGCGCGGTGCGAAGCAATCACAACTGTACGCTTGAGCATTTAGGCACATTTTAGCATGCAGCGGTTGCTGACGCGACGGAGTAGGCTATTATAGCAATAGGTATTGGAAATTTTCTACTAAGTGAAGTATCTGTTACGTAGTAACTATTTAGTAATCTGTGACGTCAGTGTGATGCGTAGTTCAAATGTGGTGATGTAGATGGCGAAAACCCCCAGTAAAATGAAACTTCACTTAGATTGATACTATCGAACTGTCACATAGGCAAATGGATCTTGTCGTTTTATGACGTGCAAGTAACATTCAATTTTAGGGTGGCAAGGTAATTACGAAGTCGACTATACTTTCTTAACCAGAACAAATTGTTTATGCCTATGTATTTTTTATTTTGATGACATCCTGCTTTGGCTCATGGTGTTTAATTTGAATAGAATTAATTGGCGTTTTTAAGAGCCGCGGTGGCCGAGTGGTAACGGCCGCGACTCACGAGTTACAGGCCATAGGTTCGAAGCCAGACAGGCGCTTTACTTTGTGTAAATTATTTCATCACCACTGCTCTCAAAACGGTGAAGGAAAACATCGTGAGGAAACCGGCATGTCCTAGAACCAAACATTCAAACATCTACCAACTAGTACTGGACCGCGTGGTGGATTACGGCCCACACCCTCTCACAGAGAGGAGGCCTGTGTCCCAGCAGTGGGAACATTATAATAATAATAATAATTTGTCAAATTTCTTTAATAGATTTTCAACTTTATCGCTAAAGCGTAAGGTTCAAAGTTGATTGGAAAAATTTGACAGTTTCGGGTAGCTTGATGTGCTGGCGTCTGTACAATTAAAGTATAATAGAGGTGTTACAAAAATATTGTAGGTACAGACGCCAGCAAATCAAGCTACCCGACCCTGTCAGATTTCACCAATCAACTTTGAACCTTATGTTTTAGCGGTAAAGTTGAAAATCTATTAAAGAAATTTGACAGATTGTAGTAGCATGATGTGCTGGCGTCTGTACTAGGATTTGTGGGAGTCAGGAATCCAAACTAGGATACCCTGTGCTATGGACTCCTGGCCCCCTCGCCGAGATTGGAATTTTCACAAATAATTGTAGCATGTAAGACATGTAGGACTAGTGCTGAGATAGGAGCCTTTTGGCCTCGAATAGGACTTTCTGTTTCATTTTCCTTTTCCTTTTTTTTTATATAAACTGTTTTTTATTTTGCTGTGTTTAGTTTAGTTTGTGATCTTCCTGTACGTGTCGCAATGAATACTTTTTCTTTCTTTATTGTAGAAAAAAAAGGACAACAACCCAAAAAAAGCCCAAAAAAAACCCAAAAAAAAACCCAAAAAAAAGTGTAAGCTGTGTAAGCTTCTTTTTACATTCTATCTTAGACAAATTATATGCTGGTTATGAATGGGCGTTTCTAACACCTCGCAGGTATATTGTGACACATAGATACTTACTCTTCATCCATAGGTGGATTGCCGGTGTCCAGTCGTCGTTCAGTCAATGGCTCACCATTCTCATCCCTAAAAGAATTCAGAAAAACACGAATGAGTACACTGTCATTCTTAATGTCTAAACACACTTTTTTAGCTCCCTTCAAAATGGTTGAGCTGAATGGTGCTGATCTATGCGTCATGTTCGTGAACGGGCGCCGTCAGTTGGGACTGGTCATCACTTAGCTGCCTCGGCTTATTTTTTAATTATTTTAATTTTGAATTGTTGTTTTCTTACTTTTTGCTGTACTCTGGACGCTTTTAACGCGTACGTCTTTTTTTACATCGTTCTCACATTATATAATTATAAATTCAACATTAATGATGTAACTAATATTTTTGTAAAAATATAATTTAAAAGAGTGTCCATGGAGTTTCTTGCCCGTTCTTCTCCATAGGTACCTACGCTTTAGAACGGGCAACTAAAGTCTGTTTTTTAATCTCGTAGACTAAATTGACACATGCAAATGTCAAATTTACAAATAATGTTGCCAGCTCTTTTGTGCAGTGTTGTACCTACGATACCGGTTTGTTGAATCGTAACTTTTTATCTATAATAGACGAATTTAATTTTCATTCAAAGTTTTATATTTAAAATTCACGTACGTACACACGGCTTCACGACGTGCTACAAACTGCCAGGGAAATCTGACCACGCAACGCCATGCGTAATCCGACCATGTTTCGATGCCTTTAAATTAAACAAAAAAAAAAAATATAGACGCCATCAGTGTTGTTCCCGTACGCGTTAAAACGGCATTCTTAACCCTTTTCTCTTACGAAACGGCAGAACTGCAATGTTAAAGCCCGAATTAAATGAAATTGCCCGAAAGCACAAAAAAGCCCATGAAAGGTATGCCGTCGACGAGATGGCGCTGAACGGGGTGTCACTATTTTGCGACTGCCCCATTACCACTGCGAGCTAAACCCGATTGAGTTGGTCTGGGCTCAAGTAAAGGGGCATGTCGCTAAAAATAATAAAACATTCAAAATGAATGAAGTACGAAGCCTTTTTGAAGAAGGGCTTCGTCAAGTGACCCCGCAGCGGTGGAAAGACTGTGTAGTCCATGTAATTTAAATTGAAGATCAAATGTGTCATCTGGGCCATATAACAGACGACATTACTGATAGGTTTATCATAGAAGTAGGTGGCGATTCTGATGATTCAGAATATTCCTCAGACATGGAGTCATTATCTGAATCAGATTAACGCGAATACCTGTAATTAAGTTATGTAATTAAAAATATATGTTTTACATTATAATTTTGTATTATTACGTTTTAAATAAGTACCTACACATTATTTCAGGATAACTTATTGTAAAAAAACGAAAGTTGATTTTATTAACGCTAAGTTTCGATTGTGCCACATCACTATTTAAGAATTGCAATAAACTGACAACACTCGTAATGTCAATTTAGTCTACGAGATTAAAAAACAGACTTTAGCTTCATATTTTCTGACTGACCGACTTTTTGACAATTTAAAAGTGCCTGTAAATGGTTTAATTGAAATGAATGCTTTGAGTTTGAGTTTGACTAAGCCGAAGGTACGCGACCGAAGTTCCGCGGCTGATTTTACGTTCCGACGTATTTGGCTGATATGACACACCATAAGGGTGCGTTTCCACTGAAGCGGAGCTGTGCGGAGCAGAACGGAGACGTATAGGAATCGACCAATCACATTGGTTGAAATCCTCAGCGCGTCACTCGGCTCGTCTATGATTGGACGATTCCTGCACGTCTCCGCTCCGCTCCGCCCAGCTCCTCTTCAGTGGAAACGCACCCTAAATGCCGGACTTACGCGGCAGAAGTTCAGTTGCGCACACGCGGGGCGCGGGCATGCCTGCCTCCCGCTGCTCCCCGCCCCGGATCTTCTTCGGCAATCGAACCGAACTTCGGTCTAGTATAATGTGTGCTCTACAGAATACGTTGCCGCCGAATTGCCGCTGAGCTTACGCCCGACCGAAGTTCGGCTGTACTATAACACACCGTAATTTCGGCATAATGTGTCGTCAGTAATTCAAATAGCATTGCAGGCGTAATCATGCCGAACTTCGGTCGCTTTCTTCATAGATCAAAAACTGAGAGTACCATACGCCCCTAAGTCAGATATCGTTCAAAATAGGTTATTTTTGTTCTGACTCGTTTCGAAGAATTTCTTTATTTTTCAGTTTTTTTTTTTGCAATGTTATTTAACTCACACTATTTATGAAACGCTTTCCGATTTAAAACGTGTGCTATGCCCTTTGTACATACCTATAAAAAGCGAACAACGACACACTGAAGCCCAGTGCGTGTAACATCTCATGTTTGACAGTTGACAGCACTGACGGTAGGTCTCTGTATTTCGTTGACAGCTCGCCCGGACAGAAGTTCGCGTGGCCAGCTACAGGCCTGGGGAACGAAAAGAAACAATTTGTTATCACACTAATATTATAAAGGCGAAAGTTTGTGAGTGTGTGTGTGTGTTTATGTGTTTGTTAGTTCTTCACGCTCAAACGGCTGGACCAATTTTGATAAAATTTGGTATGGAGGTAGCTGACACATTGGATTAACATGTAGGCTTTCAACGCAATCAAATGATACGGGCGTTTATGTTCCGGAATCAAACCCCCAAATCCCCTGTAATCAATAATTGATTACTGGTAATTTATAGAAATCATGATTAAAATTTTAATTATTAAAACGAAGTGGACAAAAGTTAAGCAACACTCTACAAGGTATAGAACAAGATGGGTAACCTGTCTAAAGCAGACTCCTGCTGACAATGCGACGCGTACGCCACCGTCTGTCCCCGCCGACATCGCTCCGTCTCGACCGCACTCACGTATAGCACGAAGTCTGTGTCTTCCACCCCTTGGAACTCCTCTTCATCAGCTGTCACTGGAAACGCAAACGCAAGTTTCAAAATATGGATGTCACGTGATCAACTTTGAACGTTAATAACTAAATTTAATTAGTTTGACTAACATAGTTTTTAAGTTCCATAATATTGGGTCCCCACCTATGAAATTGGCGTTTTTTTCTCACAAATAAAGAACCTTGTCACTTCTATTATTTAAAATATTCATCAATTGCTTGATATTCTATCGGATTATGAACATCATAGACAACTACCAATAGTAAAAAAACCTTAGTACATAATTATGTTTTCTAAACATAAAAAACACCTTAAAAATGACTCCTTTTTTGTTAGTAGAAATGACCACTATGTATTTGTTTTAACTTAGCCAAAACTTATTTTTGTCGCTTAATCTAAGTGGCATACGTTATCTTAGTTTTTAAACATTAGTGCATAAAAGTTTTAAAACATTAGTGTTCATGGTTGTTAAATAAATTAAGAAAATGTTAGTATGAAAAATGCAACTTCTTTAAAATTCAATACTAACCTCGTATGGACATGCAAAAATAGTCTGAATTAATTGTTTTTTTTTTATAACTTTTATGAAACGTGACTCTTTAGTTAATCGCCTAGCCTTCTAACCAAACGGCGGCCATTCAACTAACGGCCTGTGAATGATATTCAATATTATAGTGTAGGTTGGAACTGTAACTAATCACGCGAGAGCCAAATTGGTCGCAGTAACAAAGCCAGGGCCGGGGTCCCCTGAACTCTCATAGACCACGTAACTCCAAAGAATAACTGTTTCATGAAATCGTCATTCTATGGAGTTACGTGTTCTTAGAGAGTTGTGTTGATGACTTTAATGATTATAATTCATCATATTTTGATCGACGTACAACTTAATACTGACCAGCAAATTGCAAAAAACGTAAGAAAATTTAAATTTCGCGGGCTACCTTAGCGCTTCCCCCTTAAGGGCTAAGGAAGGAACACGGGTGGGTTTTACTCAGTAAGAGTCTGACACTCCCTTCCGCTCCACCCAGAGCGGGAGGGGTCATTTGATGTTTTCCCATCCTCAAAAAAAAAGGCATCATGCGTGGCAGCTATTTTGAAAAAAAAAAACAAAATGGCGGGATCGTATCTATGCCAGGCTCAATATAAAACTCTTTAATCCCCTTTATCTCCTTTTTAGGGTTTCATACCCAAAGGGCAAAAACGGGACCCTATTACTAAGACCCCACTGTCCGTCTGACTGTCTGTCTATCACCAGGCTGTATGTCATGAACCGTGATAGCTAGACAGTTGAAATTTTCACAGATGATGTATTGCTGTTGCCGCTATAACAACAAATACTAAAAACAGAATAAAACAAATATTTAAGGGGGCTCCCATACAACAAACGTGTTTTTTTTCGGCGTTTTTGCCTTGTGGTACGGAACCCTTCGTGTGCGAGTCCAACACACACTTGGCCAGTTTTTATTTCTATCCTTACCTGGTACATCAATCCCATCGTTGATAGAATTTCCATCAATGTCTGTGGGTACCTCGTCATCGAATCTGATCTGTCGCGGCAAGGCTCTGCAATTATGTCCCGTGCTGTTGCATACGTAGCAAAGCTGGAAAACAAAGAAACACAGTGTTAAAATAACGTAGTGCCATTTTGAAGTTCACTTAGAACGGTCACTCAAGTGAGCGCACACAGTTCGAAAGCGAACTCATTTGTTTTTAATGTAAATCATCGGGGATTCACGAGACTGAATAATAATAATAATAATCAATAATTCACCGTGGCAACTTCGGTGAAACTCGATGTAAATTTGTTACATAAAGAAAATATTTTCGATGAGCCAACCCAGGAAACTTCGCTTGTTAACGTTCTAATAATAAAACGCCGAATAAACGCGTTTGCGATAAACTTTATAACAATCACAGTTTCAAAAATAATTCAATTTATTTTTATATTTCACACAACTTTTGAGTTTACCTTAAAATGTTGATTTCATGCAGATTTTCTATTGTTGGTAAGTTAAAAATATTTGTTATAAGATCACAAAGTACAGACGCTAGCACATCAAGCTACCCGAAACTGTCAAAATTTCCTAATCAACTTTGAATTTTATTTCTGTAGCGATAAAGTTGAAAATCCATTAAAGAAATTTGACAGATTGTTGTAGCTTGATGTGCTGGCGTCTGTACATGATGAATGATATGTCAGCATCTGTCTAGCCTTTTCCCAACTATGTTGGGGTCGGCTCCCAGTCTAACCGGATGCAGCTGAATACCAGCATTTTACATGGAGCGACTGCATATCTGACCTCCACAACCCCGTTACTGAGTAATACGATACCCCTTGGTTAAGACTGGTTGTCAGACTTTCGGGCTTCTGACTACCCGTAACGACTGTCAAAGATCCACGAATGATAGCCGGGACCAACGGCTTAACGTGCTTTCCGAGGTACGGAGGGGTCTCGGTTTGTAAAGATGGTCACCCATCCACAGACCAACCGCGGCAAGCGTAGCTTAACCTGATCGATCGACCTGTGCGTTGTTATTATTTAGCCACGGGCCCCTCAGATGCAGTATCATTTGGTCTTGAATGTCTACGGCGCACAGATATTCTTCAAGCTGAAACACAGTAGTTCCCGGACATGTACTTTGACAATATGATTTTTATTATCAACTTAATAGTTGATAATAAATAAATAAATAAAAAAGGATAAATATTGCACATCGACCTTTTTACACAAAACCATTTTATAAAGAATAAAAATAATTATCAAATGAAGCAAATCATAATTGTTTTAACAGCTCCTAATAGATACCGGACTGTTTGTATTTCGTGCGACAGAGATAACGCTCTACGAAGCCGAAATTAGCCGATTGTCTCTTTCCAAAGGTCGATGTGCAATATTTATCGCCGGGTACTGTACTAAACTGCTAAATCTATTACGGATTCCTACAATATTATAACATTGTTGCAGGCCTCCATCTCCTACTTCTTACCCACGTCGCTCATTCTTTCGTCCTACTAACAGCTAACGTGGACGATGTCAAAAAAATTGCCCGAAAGTTCGTCTCAGAATCACTGGCCGAAAAGATAGCCGACTTCATAGCCAGAGCCACTGAAACCATGGCCCACAACACGAAGGTTTCAGAAGAAAATGAGAATAACGCCGACGTTCAAGAAAGTTCTCAAGTCTCAGCAGAAAATAGAATGTATAGCTCAGAAAGACATGGTCTTGATAATCAGGCCGCAGAAATCAAGTCGAAAGAAGACATCGTTTTAGGAAAAGTGACAGCGAAAATCCCGAGAAAGACTTCTACGGAAAAGAAAAGACATAAATTTGAAGAGCCAAACAAACATAAAACTAGAAAGGAACCAAAACCATTAAACGGAAGAAGCCGGTACATCGTCCAAACAGAAAACAAAGCTTCTCTAGATAGTGAGGAAGCACTATCCAAAGGAGATAAATACAATAAGATGAAAAAATCAATTAAATTACTAGAAGATAATTTGTATAATAATCCAGATGGTAAAACGAAAACTAAGAAACAAAAGAAAAAGACTAAAGGAAAGGCTTACAAACTCCTGTCTGCTTTTGACACTGTTGAGAATGACGCAGCGAAAGATGGTACTCCGGATAGCAAAGGAGCGAACGATGACGGTAGACTAAATGTAAGGGCGATGAATGAAGAAAAAGCGTTGACATTGCCAACTGAGGAAGCTGCTACAGAAATTGAATATCATGTTAGTGAGAAACAAACTGACAAAGCTGTCAATGTATTCGACCAGCACGAAGATAAGGATAAGAAAAAGGATGAATTTGACCACGATGAAAATAAGATTATTGAGAAAACTGAAAAGGTACCGACGAGTGGGCCAGGGTCTGTAACGGAAAGGGATGTTAAGGGAGAGGAATGGTGGGAGAGAGAGTTACCTACTCATAAGGAGAACAGTGCAGGGAAATCTTGGTTTTGAATATATTATTTTTTAGTACTGTTGTGAGGTTTTATTAGTTTTATTAGTACCTATAGCTGCTGCCCGCGACTTCTTTCGCGTGGAAGTCGAAAGTTACACACAAAATCTGCCTAACCTTTTCTCAACTATGTTGAGGTCGGCTTCCAGTCTAACCGGTTGCAGCTGAATACCAGTATTTTACATGAAGCGACTGCCTATCTCACCTCCTACCCTGTTACTGGGTAATACGATACCTCTTGGTAAGACAGACTTTTGGGCTTCTGAATATCCGTAACGACTGTCAAAGATCAACGAATAACAGCAAGGACCAACGGTTTAACGTGCTTTCCGAGGCACGAAGGGGTCTGGTTACACATTATACTAAAATACCAGCCACATTTTATAAAACTCCCTCGGCCCCCGGCGTTTGATCCTGCCACCCCTGAAATCCACTACGTTGAAATTTTTCGTCAGTTATAAAAAAAAATTGCTGTTCCATACATTTGACCGCAGCATTGCAGTTTTCTATTAAAACAGCTTTTTCACGGAATTTTCTTTTAACTATCATAATTATCTTCATCGTGAATATACTTACATTTAAATGTTCTTCTGGAACTCTAACTTCACCGCACATAGTCTCAATGTTGCACTGATCTATACAGTGTGTCCTGCCATCTCTTACAAAGACTTGTCGCGTGGGGCATTTTCTGTAAAAAAAATAATCAGACATTAATAAAAAAGCACACAAAGATAGCTGATGTCACTTGGAAAGCTGCCACGCTAAAATGGAACTGGGCTGGACACATCTGCCGCATGTCAGACGAACAATGGGCCAAACTTAGGACCCAATGGGTCCCTCTTAATGGCAAGCGAGATCGTGGTAGGTCCAGACGGAGATGGCGGGATAAGCTGGTCTACTTCAACAAGAACTGGTCCTTAACAGCTTTGAACAGAGAGAAGTGGAGACAGTAGTGAGGCCTTTGCCATGCATTGAGACATCACAGGCTAATGAGCTAAGGAGTATTGTGTTGTCCAGTAATTAAATTGTGGTCAGATAGGCAGTCGCCACATGTAAAATACCGATACAGATGTTCTATGTCACGAAGTCCGTTTGGCTATGAATGCTGTCAAGCGTGCACATGCACATTGTGATCAACAGAGACTCAACAATGGGTGAAGTAAAACGGTACACATTCGCGGAAATAGCCTCATGCGACGGCAGCAAGGGGCAGCCGCTGTGGGAGCGCGCTTGTCGGGATACGTCACCACTACAATCAAAGCCGAACGGACTTCGTGAAATAGAATATCTGTAGTCATCTGCAACCCGTTAGACTGGAAGTAGATCCCAACATAGTTGGCGAAAGGTTAGTCAAATGATGAATTAGAGAAATGTTGTGAGGACAGTTTTTAGTCCAAATATTGATAGCTAAGAGTAGGAGAAGACCAGAGAAATAATTGGACTGTTTGAATGATAATATGGCTAATAACGGCTAAGAAGCCATGCCGCGCCGACCACAAATAAATCTGAATAAGGGTAAAGAGGATGATATTAGTCCTAGGTGTAGTATTATTTTCTCTGTGGCGGCATCTACAACGCCACATGCAAACTACACATTACACTGACGTCACGCAAAATCCTGCATCGCGCAAGCAAAGTTTACGGCGCGACTAGCATACAGAAAAACCCATTAACACTGCCCGACTTGGAATATAAAGTTTATTTTGAATAAAAGTAAGTACTGTAATTGGTTTATTTGAAATAAATAGTTTGGCCAATTCCCGTAATTAAAAACATTACGTTGTTAATGGTTTATGAATTTTAAATTCCCTCCTAAAGCAATTTATTTGTGAGTCAATGTAAAGAATACAGGAAAATAAAACGATGGTATTCTACAAAGTGCATTGCTTAAAGAAGTAAGGAGTATAAAAACAATGTTATCATCAGGTTATATTGGCATTATTATTTAATCGCAACGTCCTACCTAACGTCAATCGTCGGACAGTTGCACACTAAGCATGACACCCTTCTGGGCGGCGGATCCTCCCTATGGAGGATGAATTAACTTTACACCCTATTCCTCATAACTCTATGTACAGACGCCAACACATCAAGCTACTAAAATCTGTCAAATTTCTTTAACAGATTTTCAACTTTATCGCTGAAGCATAAGGTTCAAAGTTGATTTGGAAAATTTGACAGTTTCGGGTAGCTTGATGTCAAAGTCAAAGTAAAATCATTTATTTCAAATAGGCACATTAAAGGCACTTTTGAACGTCAACCTTACAGTAAAATTGAATTGATTCTAGTCGCCCCTTCCAAAAGGTAGTGTTCGTATGGAGAAGAAAGGCCAAGAAACTCCACCGTTACTCTTTTAAAATGTTTTACAAGGTTTTGTATACATAATATAATTTATATGTTTTGAAGACGGGTGCACCTAGAATAAAATTAGTCTACCACAAAAGTTAAAAAGAATTAAAAATGAAGCAATGACAAGTAAATCAATTATGTGATAGATACATAGTGCTCACATATTTACAAATTATTTACAAATATTGTAAAAGTAAATGATTTTCCTAGAATTTGCTGTGATTGCTAGATGTGCTGGCGTCTGTACTTATGTTTTTTATAGAGTAACTCTCTCTATTCATACAAGGTAATTAACTCCACGCTGATTCTGACGTTTAATGAATGCTAGAAGATAAGATACAACCTTATCATAATTATCATAAAACAAAACGTACGGCATTATCTATGGTGAATAAAACGCATAGCTATCATAGAGAATTATCTTTACAACAGGTAAGTTGAGAGTTTTCCTCGTCAGGCTACGGACACGAAGTCAGCAGGCGCGGGGCGGCGGCGGTGGCGGCGCGGGTAGCGGCGCGTTTCAATGCATAGATTTATATGGAACTGGCTTCGAAGGCAGCGGCCGGGGGGCGGCGCGGCTTACGAGCAATGCGCACTAGTCTAGTGGTGCCCACGCGTCTGCATTGACGTAGTAGTGTTTTGCATTTTATTTTTTGCTTTTTAACGTCCGACGTTTCAAAATGTTCTATCAAAAAGATGTTGTCGTCGCTCTTTAGACATTTCGTTCGCGAACAAAGACACTAATTTCTCATCATACAACACTACCCCGCTCGATCTGCCCGCTGGCTTCGAGACCGTCTGCGTTGCGGCGCCGCTCCCCGCGCCGCCGCCGTCACCGCCCCGCAATCGCCGACTTCGAGACCGAGGCCTAATGCTTAGGTACAGACGCCAGCACATCAAGCTACCCGAAACTGTTAAATTTTCCTAATCAATTTTGAACCTTATGTTTAAGCGATAAAGTTGAAAATCTATTAAAGAAATTTGACAGATTGTAGTAGCTTGATGTGCTGGCGTCTGTACTTGACACGTCGACGGCTGCCGTCGACAATTGCACCCAAACAGGACGTTTATTCATAAACGATGATTAAAGTTAAGTGACGTATAAACGTCACAAATGTATGGTTAAACAGTAGCTAATCACTACTTTAAGCAACATTTTTGAATAAAGGGGCAGAACTTTAAGAAAAAGGAGGTCAAATCAAATTAGCTAGCGAAACTCTGCAGAGATGATGAGTATATCTAAACTAGGGATGCATCCGATACCGATACCGATACCGATATATCGGCGATACTTCAGGTTTGCCGATATATCGGTATCGGCGATATTTTTATGGCCGATTCAACGATACTTTTCAAATTTCGCGCTTTAAAAATGTAATGTAAATGCGCGTGTTGTCCCGTCTATTTCGTTGCAAACGAGCCACGAACTAACTATGCTTGGGGAAACCCCGCGCTTTATTCAGTGTTTTGATTCGCCCGCCCGCTTTGGCCTCGCACTCGCACATCTATCCCATTTCGTAAGGTTGAATGTTGTTGTACCTATCGTAATTGTTTGTGTATTGTATGTCATTTATAACTAGTCGTTTGAGTCAAATAAAATAAATAGTATTCATATCAACTTCAAAACACAAAAGTGCTATATCACTTTGAAATTTCGACAATTGAATAAAAATCTTATAAATGTTAATTTTGATTACTAAAACTATTAATTAATTGGGTTTTATTTAATCTACTTTCCTTTTTCAATTCAGTAAGCGTATCGGTATCGGTATCGGTATCGCCGATATTTTAATAAGAGTATCGGTATCGGTATCGTATCGGCAAAAAGGCGTATCGAGGCATCCCTAATCTAAACAAGATAGAATGAAAATAAAAAAGGTTTAATTTTGACGTTCTTTTCTAGGAGTCTACGACCGCTGGTAGTTTTGTAAGCTGAAGTATGAGTTTCTTTGTTATTGTATTGTGTTTAGATAGCGATACCAATCACGCCTGTGTAGTTTTCACCAAAAAAAAAAAACTTTTTAAACTGATATATTAAGTGACTAAACACACTTGCGGGTGATGACCCAAAAAAAACTCATCAAATCAATTTGTCTGCGGAGTTTCCCTAGCTAATTTAATTTAAACTGTATCAGCACGATCTATAATCCTACAGACTACAGAGAAAATGCAATAAATAGGCTATGTCATTCTCTAAACATCACATGAAAATTCGAACGGTGTGTCGTTGTAAATCCGCGATTATTGATTTTAAAAACAAATGAGTTCACTTTCGAATTGTGTAATTTACTTTTCACTTCAGTAGCTCAAACAAGTAGGTTTTGCTGCGTGAAATCAGTGAGCAAAATGCGATTTTGCTCACTGAGTGAGACAAAGTAACTTTTTAATTTTTTTTTTATTCTACTTTGGGTTAATCATACAATTCGAAACATTCACACTCTATCTCTTTCCCGCCATTAGAAAGAGAGAGAGACAAAGACCAGCCCTTTCGAAGTTCGGATTTTGAATTCGACCTCAAAGACAAACACGTTCGGAATTTTGTACTAACTAAAGAAATTTTGCAAAAAGAAAATTATGTCTTTTAATGTAATTTATTGAATTTTTAACTTATTGTTTTATTTAAAAGAAAATAAGTATTTACTGCAAATAAAACTGATATTTAAATTGTAAATATTTACTGCTAGTTTCAATAAATGTTAGGTACTTACGTAATATATTTTGAATAATAAAATATCATTGGTGCTATTTCCGAACACGCCTTAATTTAAATAAAAGAGCGGGAATAAAATTTCGTGACTGGCGTACAGAGTTGAATAAGTTAAAAAATATTAAAATAATCGTAAAATATGAGTGAAACTAGCGACGAGAACAGTATTTTAACACCGGAAGAGTTAAAACAACAAGTTATTAATGCAGAATTAAGTTTCCTACCTGAGAAGTCTCGCGAGAAATATCTGAAAGCATACCATGTCTTCAATGAATGGAGACTTACAAAGGGCGCAAGCGGTTTTGCGGAGACGGTGTTGCTATCTTATTTTTTAGATTTTATAGAATTGGTATCTACCTACAATGTTAATTATTTTGATTCACAATAAATAGTTATTTCAATCTATTCCTGTTTATTATTTTATCTCCTAAAGTGTTCTCGCTGCTGAAGTGAAAAGTTATGTGTGTTACACGAGAGCAAAGTTTTTTTGCATCTCGTGCCTTTGAATCCCTCGCCACACTCAGGATTCAACTTTAGAATCACTCGCTACGCTCGTGATTCAATCGTTGAATCCTTCGCTTGCTCGGGATTCAAAATCAGCACTCGCAGCAAAAAACTACTTTGCTCTCTTGTTGCACAAATAACTATTTAAAAACAAATGAATTCACTTTCCAATTGCGCGATTTAATTTAAAAACAAATGAGCTCGCTTTAGAATTGTGTGATTTACTTTAAAAACAAAATTTGTTTTTAAAGTAAATCACACAATTCTAGCAAACTCATTTAATGAGTTCGCTTTCGAACTGTGTGATTTTATATAAAAACAAAATGACGAGCTCATTTTGTTTTTTATATTTTTTTTTTTTTTGAATTGTGTGATTTACCTTAAAAACAAATGAGTTTGCTTTGGAATTGTGTGATTTACTCGTACTTTTAAAAACAAATGGGTTAATTTCGAATTGTATGCGCTCACTTGAGTTAGGTTCACAGGCTACTTGGGTTAGGTTAGGGAATAAATAATAATGCCGGGAGGGTTGTGGAAGTAAAGGCTGAGCCAGTTTCCCATTGCCCTCCCATCACGGCGATGTGGGAACACCGCTCAGTTTTAGTGGGTATACTGTCGGTGTCAGTCCGACAGGAGTCCCACATACCTCGTCTCGTCCCCCGCGAGCGGAGATGCGTAAAGGCTCGTACACACTGGCGCGACGCGACACGCGACACAAAGGCACCGCAAGTCGCGCGACGAGCGGTGCCTTTGTGTCGCGCGCGATTCGCGTCGCGCGTCGCGCCTTTGTGTAGGAGCCGTAACGTCATTTCTCACCGACAAAAAAAAAACGAATAAATAATAATAGCTTTCCGATCGATTACGGTCACAGTGGCCATCTCAACTCAACGGAGATTAGCCAGGTACGCAGGAGATACTATACATAGTGCAAGTGAGTGTGCAAACACAGGTGTACTCTTTGTTCCTTTTCTCTCATAGTCCGATGGGACGGCAATCCGACACGACCGGAGCACAGTATAAAATAAAGACATACAGTACGTCGTCTTCATACAAACGGACGAAACGCGAGCTATACCTACGCGCCTCGACCACGGTATGCGCTCAGCATGCAGACAGTCGCGACTGTGCTGCAGTGACGAACGGACGGTGTGTTGTTTTTTTTAACAATAACCGCGCGATTTTTTCACTAAAAATAAGTTCAAGTACATATTTAATATGACGAGTAGGCTATATTGTGCTGGTTTTTGGTTGCATGAATTCGTCAATAACGCATCCAGAGATAACTTTTTTTAGATTACCTGGAAACTCTGAAAGGTAAGACTATAAAATAATTTTACTTACTTGTAGGTAGGTACATAATGTGTGTATTTTTAATGGATAAGTATTTCATTTTATCTCCCGAAAAAAGATGTCTTGATTAATAAATGAAGTGAATAGAGTAAAGGAAAGTGATAAGCACGAGTGAGGTAGGTAGTTATAGGCGGTTCATGAATCATTAAACGGTAGGTACGCTTGTGTTAAAACCTCGGGGCATGTGTGTTTTGTTAGTTTGTATAATTCCAAGTAAAGACGTGGTTTTTATTATTAATAATAGTTGTTTATTGTACTGTGTGTATGAATAATACTAGAAAAAAATTGGTTGTCTGTAAAGTCGATTTACGGACGATAGTTTAACGTGACAACATCATAAACATTAATGCAATGATTGCATACTTTTATGAATAAAATTTAATTATTTTTATTGAATTATTAATATTTTGTATGAATGAAGGAGAAGGAGGAAAGAAGGAGGAAAGAAAGGAGGAAGGAGTGAAATGAAATCTACAATTTAATTGATAAATTTGCTTTATTTGCACTCATTAATTTAAATATGTTTATTACTTCAATGAACAGATTATTTTAATTATAATTTTTATATTATACATGTTTGCTATTTAACTTCTTCCAATCTGTGTTATTCTGTTAAGGATAGGACGATGATAGGAAAGATTAAAAAAACATTAATATACAAATTTTGAATTTTATTTGTAGTTCTTGAACGTTTGATTTAACTATAATAATAATAATAATTTAACATAATTTGTTTAAAAATACACATGAACAAGTTTTCATAGAAATAAACTGTAATCAGATTAATGTTAAATAAATGGTTAATTCGAAATGACGAATTATTTTATTATGTATGTACACACAGTAAAATACAATAACAAAACTAAATGGAAACACAAAGTAGGCAAATGTAATTAAAATGCTGGAGGCGGGCAGCCCTATCGCATGTTTACGTACCGCGCGGCTGTAGGCATTTAATTCAAGGTTACGGCCCAGATACAATACTGTATGTCTTTATACTGTGACCGGAGAGAGATCAGGCGCAGGACCAACGGCTTAACGTGCTTTCCGAGGCACGGAGGTATTAAACCGCCAACTTCTAAACTCCGGACTGTTACCAAGAAATTCCTAATAGAAAACCCAATAACACTTAGTCCGAGTCGGAAACCAAACCCAGGACCCCACGCTTAGTCGCGCTTGCAACCACGAGACCAGCGGGGCAATGTAGTCGCTAGGAATATCGTTATCTCTATTACGTATGGCCTATGTACGGTCACCATAGGAAATAAGTAATCAGGGTCGTCGGATATAGTTGAAGTTTAGTAAGAAACCGATTGATGTTTTCGAATGTTAGGAGAGTGTGAAACAAATGTATGGGGTCTGGGCCCACCCTTCAATAGTAACATTTGATATACCGTTGGATAGGGCTTTTTAAGCGGAACAATAGTTACTAATAAAACTATGGTCAAATGTTAGTAATTACGGAGATACGACGTCTTAAAGTCGTCTCAGTCTAAAAATACCTATTCATTCATGAGTATCTTATTTCTATTGAGAGGTGGACCCACTATTACCCATTGTTCTTTAATTTTATAAATCAACTGTTTATTTTCTATTAATTAAATTCAATCGAAAACATACATCGGTTTCTTATTAAGGGGATTACAGGACCTAATCGCAAAAAAACAGTTTTAGAAACAATAAAAGTATATGATCGACTGCAGAGTAAACACAATCAGAAAAATATATGATATTCTTCAGGATATATGTTAGGTAGATAGTGTGTTGAACATATAATACAACTAATTTGATACGATAGAAAAACATCATGAAGATACCTCTAAAACTTTTTACAATAAAAACCATACTAATATACATACATATATACAATCATTCTGTCTACAAGCAACATACTAAAACTCTAGTGTTTTAATTTTTTAGCCCAAACAATAGATTTTTGTAATTAAATAATTGCTTCATATTTTGCAATAAATTACCAGCGTTGTGTCATCGCGCTTCTCTTTCTTTTCTATGCATTCCGACAGTGACCGCGCGGTCATGTAAGCCCCTTGAACTTCAACTATATCCGACGACCCTAGTTACTTATCTCCTTCGGCGACTGTACAAAGCACTGTAAATGTTATTCTTCAAAGGTACTAACGCTTTATTCCTATTTATCTTATCGCGGATTCAGATAACCAGTCATTGCGATATCAGTTATTGTCTCGCAAATATGGCGACTGCGACAAAATAGAAAATTTGAACCGAAAAATCGTGTTTCTTTAACGAAATACTTGTTTTTGTGCAGTGAAAAGTGTGCTACTGTGGATTGTTATTAAAATAACAGGTAAATGTATGATTTTTTCAAGAAAATGGTGGGTGTTTTTACGTATTTTTGTGTGAAATAATAATTTAGATTGCGTGTTGTGTTCATTTTGTGAATGATACTGTATACGTAACGTGACCATTCGTCCCGCTTTGGGCGGGAGTGTCCCGCTTTCAGGCCGTCTGTCCCGTTGTCCCCAAAACCGGAGCAAAAATGTCCCGCTTATACAAAGGGACCAAATGATATTCAATTCAATTCACGTTATTCATGAATAATTTACATAGTGACATGCGAGAGCGAGACGGATGCGCGAGTACGATTAGTCATTCATTAGTTCCGGTACGGTAGTTTTACATTGTTTAGTTTAATTAAAATCATTCCTTTTATCCGTTTATGTGATCATAATAAAACTAAACAATGTAAAACTACCATATTTAATAATATTAACATATAATCTCGTGGAACACAACTTAACGTGCTTATTTTCTGCATTTTCATTCTAAAATAAAAGAAATAACCAAACAAACGATGAGGGCGCCACTAGGCGGTCGGCGTAGCCTTAATTCCGCAAGCGTCCCGCTCTGACAAAAGAAATAAATGGTCACGTTATGTATACGTCTAAATCGACACAAATAAAATTATGAGGTAAGTCCATAATTTGTTGACATCCTGCGAAATGATCATACGTAAATAGCAACTGTGAATATAGATGTCAATTTGAGTGAATTGTTAATTGGTCTAATTTTTGTAGGATAGGGAAATACGTATTCAACATGTCCCGGAATCAAGGCACACCACCAAACACTCCAATTTATTATGTTATAATCACATTACATACCTACACTGATTTATTATTATTATAACCTGGGGGCCTAAAAAGGCCACTTTGGTAGACCCATAAAAGGATAAAATTATGTATCATAATATGGTGAAGACAGTCCGTGTTTTTATTTTTTTCGCTGCACTACGTAGGTATAATCAAAGAGATTGGAATTAGATTTGGATTGGACTGATTGGTATTTTAGCACAGAAAAAAAAAATTACTGAAAAACCCTTCACTAATGGGATTTGATACGATTAACTTAACAGTTAACTGTCCATTATGATTCATAATGTTATCCTTTTATGATGCTGCCAAAGTGGCTTTTTTAGGCCCCCTGGTCGCTCACGGAGTCGCAAAAATTCCGCCTTGAAATTTGCCATAGAGCGAAATATGGAGCGCAGCATCCTGGTGCCATACTACGACGGTTTAATGCCATCATGATTTCAGTGTAAGAGAGAGACGGAGCTATACATGACCGATAGCACCATCCCTTTTTGGCACTGGAATCATGATGACATTAATACTTCGTAATATGGCCCCTGGGTGTAAAAAGACAGGACTAAATTCGGAACACCATGCTGCGTTCCAAAACGGGTATCATAGAGGCAAGAAGCAAGAAGGCTGCCAGGCTCATATGGGATTGGGCGAATCACATCAGCTACAGTACCCGGCGATAAATATTGCACATCGACCTTTGGAAAGAGACAATCGGCTAATTTCGGCTTCGTAGAGCGTTATCTCTGTCGCACGAAATACAAACAGTCCGGTATCTATTAGGAGCTGTTAAAACAATTATGATTTGCTTCTTTTGATAATTATTTTTATTCTTTGTATAAAATACAAAAAAGGTAAAGGTCGATGTGCAATATTTATCGCCGGGTACTGTACATGCACGATGGATGACCGCTGGGCAAAAGTTTCAGCACAATCGGTGCCTGAAGATGGACGGCGCCGGCCTCCTCTGCCCAGAAAGCGGTGGACTTGGACGCCTACCGCGAGGTCTGGTTCGAGGTGGCGCGGCAAAGTAGTTCCTGGAAGGACTTGGGAGACGCCTTTGGCAAGCAGTGGAACAGCATAGACTAAAAAAAAATCCGTACCGCATGCAGCTGAATACCAGTATTTTACATGGAGCGACTGCCTATCTGACCTACACAACCCAGCTACTGGGTAATGCGATACCCCTTGGTAAGACTGGTAGTCAGACTTTCGGGCTACTGACGACCCGTAACTACTGTCAAAGACCGACGAATGACAGTCGGAACCAACGGTTTAACATACTTTCCGAGGCACGGAGGGGTCTTGGTATGTAAAGATGGTCACCCATCCATGGATCAACCACAGCAAGCGTAGCTTAACCTGATCGATCGACCCGTGCGGCTGTTATTACATAACCACAAGCACACAGACCTTTTACAATAATATTATATGCAATTTATGTAACTAAAAGCTTTTTTATCGTAACCTAGAAATAGTTGCATGCTCGCAAGCATTGATCAATTCTGTGCCAAAATTCCAAGTGCTTGCTATTGTGAGCCAAACTAATACTCTAAGTACCTAGTTGCTGATATTTCAGCTTTTGTTAAAGGCGCTGTTTTTAACTAGATTATAAAATAATCCTACTAAAATCCTACAGTACCCGGCGATAAATATTGCACATCCACCTTTGGAAAGAGATTCGACAATCGACTAATTTCGGCTTCGTAGAGCGTTATCTCTGTCGCACGAAATACAAACAGTCCGGTATCTATTACGAGCTGTTAAAACAATTTTATGATTTGCTTCTTTTGATAATTATTTTTATTCTTTCTATAAAATTCAAAAAAGGTAAAGGTCGATGTGCAATATTTATCGCCGGTACATGCACGATGACCGCTGGGCAAAAGTTTCAGCACAATCGGTGCTTGAAGATGGACGGCGCCGCCCTCCTCTGCCCAGAAAGCGGTGGACTTGGACGCCTACCGCAAGGTCTGGTTCGAGGTAGCGCGGGAAAGTAGTTCCTGGAAGGACTTGGGAGAGGCCTTTGGCTAGCAGTGCGACAGTAAAGGGTGTCTCAGTAAGAGTGCACTTATTATTTTAAAATAAAAGTGTAGCGGTATCTACAACGCCACATACAAACAACGCGTCATACTGACGTCACGCAAATCCTGCATCGCGCAAGCAGAGTTTACCGCGCAACTAGCATAGATACAACGGCCCGACATGAATCAACGGGCAGTTGCCCGCCAGACACGACACCCGTCTGGTCGGAGGATCCTCCCTTTTCTATAGAGTATGAGTGAACTTTACACTCTGTTCCTCATACCTCTATACTGGTGACCCCGACGTGATCGTCAGCGCAGCCTTCGTGCAAATACTTCAGCGTGACGTCATCATCATCACTCCCGCAAGCTTTAGCGGCGAGTCACCCAGCCAGTCAGCTCCCACGGCTTCAACGGGTATCCTGACCACCAGCATGCAGCGACCGCGCATACCTGGTCATCACCCTCAGCCTCATCAGCAACCTCGGCACAGCACACTGCACTTTCGGCCGGTCAACAAGAAGAGCCCAATTCCTCTCCTGGTCGACGCAGCAGCCAGCCTCAACTCGGCGCTGTACTACATCCGACGCACTGGAGCATAACGCAGCGCCACCCCGACTCACTGGGGACATCTTCGCAGACAGTTCCGACTCACCGTGAACTATGCGGCAACCGGTTCCGACTCACTGGAACCTCAGTTGGCCTGGCAAGCATCGCAAGATACAAGACTCAGCCCACTATCGACCTCCGGTCTCCGGGGGGGAGTGATGTAGCGGTATCTACAACGCTACATACAAACAACGCGTCATACTGACGTCACGCAAATCCTGCATCGCGCAAGCAGAGTTTACCGCGCAACTAGCATAGATACAACGGCCCGACATGAATCAACGGGCAGTTGCCCGCCAGACACACAGACACAGACACCCGTCTGGTCGGAGGATCCTCCCTTTTCTATAGAGTATGAGTGAACTTTACACTCTGTAAAGCTCTCTGTTTTTCTCTGTTGTGTATCTGCATGTATTTTATGAGAGAGTTGTAATATTTTTATTGGATTGTAAAGAAGACATGTTCCGATTAAGTATGGAATAAACTATCCGGCAAATGGCCCCTATGGATGTGATGATATGCCATTACCCTTTTCATTAAATTTTCCATGACTTTTACACAGAGATGTGGCTGTTTCTCAACGATGACGCGTTGGATCTCTGATTTGAGCTCAGGAATTGTTTCTGTTATTTCGCATAAACCCGAGATTTCATAAAACTCTAAAGAACAAAATCGCAAGGCGTTAAATCGCACGATCTGGTTGACACATTAGGTGCACTTTCTCGACTGAAAATTTGACGAAGTTTGCGAGCGGTTTCAGCGTAACTTTCCCAATTTTTGGAACAAGTTTTCACAATTATAACGCGTTGTTCTTTCGAAAACCGCTCCATTTTTAATAATCGGAATAAACATAGGTGACAGCTGTCAAATTTCAGAGTTGCCATTTGCACAAAAAAAAATTATTCTAAATTTAAAAAGTGCACTTACTGAGACACCCTATATAAGCTTGTAGCGGTATCTACAACGCCACATACAAAACAACGCGTATAGATACAACGGCCCGACACGAATCAACGGGCAGTTGCCCGCCAGACACAACACCCGTCTGGTCGGAGGATCCTCCCTTTTCTATGGAGGTTGAGTGAACTTTACACTCTGTTCCTCATACCTCTATATAAGCTTAAAAAAAGAATCCGGACCGCATGCAGCTGAATACCACTATTTTACATGGAGCGACTGCCTTTTTGCCTATCTGACCTCCACAACCCAGCTACTGGGTAACACGCCATTGCCCCTTGGCCCTGGGCCCTTGGTAAGACTGGTAGTCAGACTTTCGGGGTACTGACGACGCGTAACTACTGTCAAAGACCGACGAATGACAGTCGGAACAAACGGCTTAACATGCTTTCCGAGGCACGGAGGGGTCTTGGTATGTAAAGATGGTCACCCATCCACAGACCAACCGCGGCAAGCGTAGCTTAACCTGATCGATCGACCTGTGCGGCTGTTATTACATAACCACAAGCACACAGGCCTTTTACAATAATATTATATGCAATTTATGTAAGTAAAAGCTTTTTTATCGTAACCTAGAAATAGTTGCATGCTCGCAAGCATTGATCTATTCTGTGCCAAAATTCCAAGTGCTTGCTATTGTGAGCCAAACTAATACTCTAAGTACCTAGTTGCTGATATTTCAGCTTTTGTTAAAGGCGCTGTTTTTAACTAGATTATATAATAATCCTACTAAAATCCTACAGTACCCGGCGATAAATATTGCACATCGACCTTTGGAAAGAGACAATCGGCTAATTTCGGCTTCGTAGAGCGTTATCTCTGTCGCACGAAATACAAACAGTCCGGTATCTATTAGGAGCTGTTAAAACAATTATGATTTGCTTCTTTTGATAATTATTTTTATTCTTTGTATAAAATCGATAGGATCGAATAGGTCGATGTGCAATATTTATCGCCGGGTACTGTACTATCCTTCTAATTATAGTAAATATGAAAGAAGGAGATATGCCCGGTAGTTGAAAATGTATGAGAACCCGATGTCGCTTCAGCGAGATTGTCCGAAAGGGTTACCGCTGTCCCGGAACATAAAGAGCTAAGGAAGGAACACGGGTGGGTTTTAGTCAGTAAGAGTCTGACACTCTCTTCCGCTCCACCCAGAGCGGGAGGGGTCATCTGATGATTTCCCATCCTGAAAAAAAAAACCCCCCGATGTTGCTAGGTTGGTCCCACCACCGCGCCACTAGGTACTACACACGTAGTAAAAGCAATAGATACAATGTTTTTTATATTTCTATGCTTCTAATAATATTATAAATGTGAAAGTATGTGACGATGTTTGGATGTTTGTTACTCAATCACGCGTAAACCGTTGAACAGATTTGGATGAAAATTGGCATATAGATAGACCATTTCCTGGATTAACACATAGGCTAATGTTTATCCCGATATTCCCACGGGTTCGAAACTTACGCGGGTGAAACCGCGGAGCGCTGCTAGTCCTAACCAATATTATAATTGCGAAAGTTTGTTTGTTGGCTCATCACGCCTAAACCACTGAACCGAGCATCCTGAAATTTTGCATATACGTTGTCAGGTGTACAGAAACGGACATAAGGTACAGACGCCAGCACATCAACCTACCACAATCTGTCAGATTTTCCCAATCAACTTTGAACCTTATACTTCAGCGATAAAGTTGAAAATCTATTAAAGAAATCTTACAGATTGTGGTAGGTTGATGTGCTGGCGTCCGTACATTTCATCCCGAAAAAAAGTGCCGTTCCCGAGGAAAACAACAATAACGATATTATGATAATAGATGGCGCCACGTGTCTTTCGAACGGGGTCGACACTTATGCGGGTGAAACCGCAGAGCGCTGCTAGTTTATAATAATTATTGGTTACCTACTGTCAGCCTCTGTCATTCCACTGCTGGGAAAAAGCCACAAGTCATCATAGATTTTAATCCTACTAAGTATGTACACCACCATAGAGATGTGACACCCCAGTTTCATTACGTATATTGATTTATAGCAATGGAACTACTGCGAACTACAGACAGGCGCATTATTTTGTGTTATTTCATCACCACTGCTCTCAAAACAGTGAAGGAAAACATCGTGAGGAAACCGGCATGTCCTAAAACCAAAAATTCGAAGACATTTTACATCTCAACCCGCACTGGACCCGCGTGGTGGATTATAGCCTGTTTATACATGCCTTTGACATTGCAGACATGTATAGGCAGCAGTGACCGGCGTCCATAAATTACGTGAGGTGTTTTTTTAATTTTCTGTCCCTCCCTCCCCCCTGGTGAGATGTCGTGAGATTTTATTGAAAAAAATTGCGTGATATTTGCCGAGACCCCCCCCCCTTTCTCCAACGTAAGATTAGATGAGATTTGACTCGACCCGCTCCCCCCCTTAAAGATCTCACGTAATTTATGGACGCCCCCAAATACTATCAAGTGGGCCACCCACTGATATTTCATCATCATCATCATCATTTCAGGCCGAAATCACTCACTGCTGATATAATAAGCCTTCCCGCTCTTCTGCCATTCTTCTCTTTTCCGTGCGTCCCTTATCCAGGTGCCTCCCGCGACTTTGGACGAAAAATTAAATCGAACGTCAATTTTTTTCAGAAAATGCAGTCTTCAAGCCAAGGCCACTACGGCTACCCAAGGTACCAAGGCTATCCCTACGTGAACCCCGTTGTCCACGACGTGCCCAGCATCGACGCACAGGCGGCTTCACGGTGGGCCAACCTGCCCAGAAAGCCTATGCAGGATGGGCCAAGTGTGGTCAGCGCAGGATCTAGCAGCGCAGGTGGAAAAACCTCACAGGTGTTCATTATAACCAGTCTTAGATGTATCATCATTATCATAATTTCAGCTGAAAGACGTCCACTCGTGGACATAAGCCTCCCACAAGCGTAGCCACTTCGACCAGTTTTGTGCTTCTCGCATCCAGTGGATTCACAAGGACATCGATCCACTTTGTAGCAGGCCTTCCAACGCTACGTCTTCCGGAACGCATTCTCCAGAACCCTTCGGCCCCATCGGCCATCTGTTCTGCGAGCAATGTGCCCTGCCCACCGCCACTTATGTTTGGAAATTCGTCGGGCTATGTTGGTTACCTTGGTTGTTGGTAAAACAAATAAATATTACAAATTTATTTTCTGCTAGACAACCTACGGATAAACAGAAATTGCAAAACAAAAGTCTCTTCAATATAAATGCCAAATATGACTAAGCAATTCTGCGAAAGAACTGAATTCTATTCTATTGCGTTCACTTGGAACATCAGTCAAGTGAGCGCACACAGTTCGAAATCGAACTCATTTGTTTTTAAAATAAATCATCGCGGATTCACAACGAGACACCGTTTGAATTTCGAAGTGATGTTTAGAGAACAACACTATACTTATAGTCTGTTCCAAAAGTATCTGACAAAAGTATAAACAAATCGATCAGAAAAAGTGCCGGCGAACTTACCAACTGTCAAAAGTAAACAAATCCTCGGTAAAGATATCTGCTGGTTTATTCGGTAGAAATCTTACCGTGAAAACTTGGTGAAGTGAGCTGTCATTCGCTAGGGATTGACACTATTCAAAATCAAAAGTCATTATTCAAATTAGACTGAGAATCAGCACTTTTCGAACGTCAAAATTACAGAAGAAAAAAACGCCCGCCGTTCACCACTTTCTAGTGCTTTAGCCGGGATAAAGAAGTGGCAGCTCACTTCACAATGAGATTTTTATAGAATACATCGGCTGGCGTTGGAAGAATCAGCCCTTTATTAGATTTTTGTTTCAGACAACGCAACCACAACCAGGATATCAAGGGTATCCTTATGTGAATCCTGTGTACACCGATGTGTCTGGCTCGATGAGCCCAGGGACTAGCGGTGGTGGGTCTAGTGCCAATAGTTCACAGGTAATTCGTCTTTATTTTATTTAGCTTTTGGTATTTGACGTGGTTTTCAAGGGTGCTTAAGGCGATAGTGAGGTCAAAATTAAAATCCAAGATGATTGGCTGCAGAAATGTACAAATTTTCGTCATTTTGAAATTTTCGCAGCCGCCATCTTGGATATTTATTTTGAACTTCGATCCGACTGCACACGTTACTTTGTTAATCTGACCAAAAATTTCAGCGCAGGGGACTCAGAATCATGTATTGAATTCATGTTGACAGGTTGCGCATCGATTAATTGTGGATTAAAAGTACATATTGACCCATTCTAGTTATGTTTATTGTTTTCAGACCGCTCAACGACTACAAACGCCTAGTAATAACGACACAGTGCCACCAAAGAAAGATATAGACGAAAACCCAGTTGTCTATATAGACTTACCAGAAGCTGGGAGTGAAGTGTCGAGGAGTATTACCACGCCGGACGACGAAGAACCAGAGTTTGTTCAGGTAAATCCTACTTCTACAAGGTCAAAAAAATCCGCAAACTCCAAAACAAAATTGCATCGAATATTTTGTATTTATCATATTTAGATATACGTGTAACATAATTAACGCAAGACCTCACACGGGGCGTATACCAACTCTCAAATCACGAAAAAAAATCAGCTGTTTCATACATTTTAGTCAAGTATGGTATTGAACTTTTGTATTAAACAGCCGATTTTTTTTTCGTGATTTCAGAGTTGGTCCCATAGTGAAAGTAGTTCCTATTCATAGGTAGAACACCCGGTAAAAAATTGGATGGTGATTTAAAAAAAATCCTGTATAATATGCAAGTATTTTTGTGACAATAAAACAATTTATCTTTCAATTTCAAAAACTCTAAAGAAACATATATTTTTTCAGGACACAATCATGTACGATCCGTTTGAGAACCGCAGGATCGACATGCCGAAGGATGTGGAGAGGTCAGGAGGATCCTCAGAGTCAGGGTCGACTTCGGCGTATATTCCGCAGCATCAGAACGCCAGACCTATCCCACCTAGCACCTTGAACTTAGCTGGCGCTTCTGGATCTAGTAAGTTTATATTAATTACGTTAGCTTTCGCCCATGGATGTCGGAAGTTATCCCACGGGAACCGGGATAAAAAATATCGTATGTCCTAAACCCAGCTCTTAATCTATCCGTGTGCCAAATTTCATCGAAATCTGTTCAGCCGTTAAGGCGTGCAAAGGTAACAAGTATATCGATAACTCTGTCTTAATAGAGATTCAGGGTATATAGGTGCTCAATTTTTGATTAATAAGCTCGCTTTTACATATCAGTTTTGTGATTAACAATAATCTTTAATCTTGGTCGAAATCAGTAGAGAGGGAGTGTAGCGGTACCTACAACGCCACAAGCGAACAACGCGTCATACTGAAGTCACGCAAAATCCTGCATCTCGCAAGCAGAGTTTACCGCGCAACTAGCATAAATACAAGGGCCCGACCAGGCCCGACATGAATCATCGGGCAGTTGCCCGCCAGACACAACACCCGTCTGGTCGGAGGATCCTCCCTTTTCTATAGAGTATGAGTGAACTTTTACACCCTGTTCCTCATACCTCTTTAGGAGAGTAGCGAGGAGGCCTGTGTCCCAGCAGTGGGACCGTTATAGACTGAATAGCCACTGACATGATCCGGCGGACAAAAGTGAACAAACAGCCATTAGTTTAACAGCGGTCCATAGAATTTTTTTGTGTATAGGTGGCAATGTGCCCCGCAGCGCGTAGTAAAACGACGTCACGGGGGGAGGCGGGTCATGTAAAAAAACCGACCTTCAAAAAAAACTACAAAGTGAAAAATAACTTTGATTTCGGAAGTCGGTGTCCATGAATCTGTATTTTAGTTTATAATAATAATATAATAATAATAATTTATTTCAGATTTCTCCATAATTGTTAGTAACACGAAAATACTTAAGAGCTAATGTTAGTACACAAAACAAATATAATAGAACATAGATTTTAGGATATCCGACACCAGAACGCATGTATGCTACTTCACTGCGTGCAGCCGCATCCAGCGCTCAAGCATCGGAGAATCCCACCGGTCCGTCAATACGCTCAAGATGCTGTTGGAACTAGCTCGCATGCGAGTTAGGGTCGATGTGCAACGTTTACGCATGATTGCCGCAAAACTGTCGACGTTGGCCTCGGCAAACATGCCGGAGGCACTGCAATACCGCGGCAGCCCCATCAGCATCCTGAACGCATTGTTATACTGCACTCGCAGGCCACTTTATGCCACCGATTTCCGTAATTAAAGTTATTTTTCACTTTGTAGTTTTTTTTGAAGGTCGGTTTTTTACGCTACGGGGGTCTCCCTGTATTGTCAGAAGCTTAAAAAATTTATCTTTTTTTAAGGCTCACAATCTCCAGCATCATCCTCCAGACAAACACCTGGAGTACCAAGCTTTATGTCGAAGGAAAGCCAAGTATACGGAGGCAGCGATGGAGCTGATGGATTCCCTATATCACCCATACCTATATCAGAGTTCCCTGAACCACCTCCAGCGTATTCAGAGGTAAATGATAAATGATTTTATTTCAACATATAAGTTGGTTTGTATCTACAGATGCCAGCACATCGACTTTGAACCTTATGCTTTAGCCATAAAGTTGAAAATATGTTAAAAAAATTTGACAGATTGTAGTAGTTTGATTTGCTGGCGTCTGTATAAACACTTTTACACATCAATCATGTATTTTAAAACTAGATGAGTGTGCTGGCGTGATGGCGTCTGTACAAACACTTTTACACATCAAACATGTTTTTTAAAACTAGATGAGGTCGGCGTTTCCTATCTGTCTACTCTGAGAAGAAAGGCCGAATCAAACTCAGAGGTCACAGGCTCTTTTAAAGTCCAGACATAATCTTGGTCAGATCATTTGAAGACCATGTAGGTAGGTGACCTGAAATGGTCTTTTGAGGAAATAACCACACAGATTGAGTGGAACTGTTAGTGCACGCACTTGTCAGTAACCATGCAGCTCAACTTAGAACTTGAGGAGATCAACGATTCGACGAACAATACCAAAGAAAAGACATTTGGGTAGGCCGCATAAATTACTAAAACTGCCAGATCATGTATAAAACTAAGAAGGAAAAAAAGAAAACAGAAAAAATAAACAATGACCCACTTAGTCCATCCTCGTTTGACGTGTGAAGGCTCCCACAAACAGGCGCGACACGCGATATAACCGCGCGCGACACAAAAGCACCGCCCCGTTCCGCGACTTGCGGTGCCTTTGTGTCACGCGCGATTTTATCGCGTGTCGCGCCTGTTTGAAGGAGCCTTTATACGAAGATAAATGTAGGGAACAGCTGTTTTTTTTTTCGCGATTTCAGGTTTGGTCCCATAGTTAAAGTTGTTCATAATGACGAGTACAATGACCTCTTAAGAGGTTGTTAATGTTTTACCAATAACCCTGTATATAAAATTTATCAATTTCAATGTGTATATATATAAAAATCCGCACCTAATCTCATAATAGGTAGATGAAACGCTAGCGAGGGAGCCGCCAAGAGTGGACACACCAAGGGTGGTGGATACTCCTCAACCTCCAAGGACTCAAGTTATTGTAAATGGTAAGTATCTGTGTTCTTTTTCCCAGTACTCCGCAACTAACACCCTTAGAGAAATAACTAACATAGAAGGACTTTAAGGTCACCGCAATATGTCCGTCTTTCTCTTTCTTGTGAAAAAATATGAGTTAGTAAGACTTCTCTATTGACCTCTTTTTATTCATGGGACAAGCTTTGAATTTGGAATAGTCAACCATTGCCAACCTCTGTATCTCCTGATAGCCAAATGTAGAGAATCTACAGTAGCGACGCTTTGAAAAGCGCCGAGACAAAGTCGGAAGAGTCCTAGAGAGATTATGCTATTTTTTTCCCCTATTGCTTATTTGTACAGGTTTGTTTAGTTAGATGGAATACAGACTTTTTGTCTAAGGGCCGATTTTCCAATAGTCAGATAACTTTGATCTGAAGAACAAATATGTCAAAAAAATTCTGCCTAGCCTTTTCCCAACTATGTTGGGGTCGGCTTCCAGTCTAACCGGATGCCGCTGAATACCAGTATTTGACATGGAGCGACTGCCTATCTGACCTCCACGACCCAGTTACTGGGTAACACGATAACCCTTGGTAAGACTGAATAATTATGTATGAATAAATATAGTTTGATTGACATATTTTTTATGCAAAAGCTGTCAATCGGCAATATTTAGGTACTCCTCAGTTAAGAGGTATCTGACTATTGAAAAATCAGTCCAAAATTAACTCTAGTTTTAATAAAATACTGCGCCGTCACCAATGAGGGTTTTCGTGAAAATTTACGACACCAGTTGGCACCACTTTGACAAGAGGTCTTGCAATATAAAATATATGATGACGTTCATCATTCGATTCATTCATTCGTTCATCATTCAGTCATGACTAAAGAAAATATAGGCTCTTTGACAGATGCCTGGACCTGACGTGTCGGTGCTGCCACCTAGCGAACGTCATTTCAGAAAACCCTCATTTGGATACGGCCGGTAACAACAGGAAAATTATGATGAGTGTGAGCTGGAACCAACGTGTCTACGATTGAAATAAGCTTGGAATCTATGTTAGTTATAGCTCTGAGGTAGCATCCACCGACTGCCAACTACACGAACGCTTTTCTTTTAATTTAATAGGCACACCTATGACTCCTGTCGCGCAAGATGATAGCGGAGGATGTCCATGCTGCACGATTATCTAGAACAATCGGCTTGAAGAAAGAAGAAAGTGCTCATAAATGACAAAGAATGAACGCCTAATATACTCACAAATAAATGATATTTCAATAAATATTAAATATTCAAACGCTCATAAAGTAATAGTACATTAATACATAAAAAAAATAAGTAGCGATTTTTTGTGTAAAAATAGATTACTTAAACGTGACTTAAGTGCGGCTTAAGCTAACACAGTGCTATAAATAATATTTCATTAAATATTTAAGCATTCATAAATAAATTATTTTTTCAATAGTAAATATATTAACGTTTTTGTAACACAAATACTGTTTAATATTACTTTACTGGAGATGGGCCCGTGGGTAAATAATAACAGCCGCACAGGTCGATCGATCAGTTTAAGCTAAGCTTTCCGCGGTTGGTCTGTGGATGGGTGACCATCTTTACATACGGAGACCCCTCCGTGCCTCGAAAAGCACGTCAAGCCGTTGGTCCCGGCTGTCATTTGTGGATTTTTGACAGTCGTTACGGGTAGTTAAAGCCCGAAGGCGAAAATCTTTCAACCAGTCTTACCTAGAGGTATCGTATTACCCAGTAACTGGGTTGTGAAGGTCAGATAGGCAGTCGCTCCATGTAAAATACTGGTATTCAGCTGCATCCGGTTAGACTGGAAGCCGACCTCAACATAGTTGGGAAAAGGCTAGGCAGATGCAGATGTCTTCCTTAACATTATGTCAGTGGTGGGCAAGACGAACTTGGAAAGTATTAGTAAATTTTCGAAAATGTCACATTTTTAATAGTCATGTTTTGTTTTAGTTGTGTTTTGTTTTTGTTTGAGAAATGGGTCTGTCACCTTCGAAGACACCACATTAAGGGGAATACATGACCTAAAGCGCGGTCACTGTCAGAGAGCATAGAAAAAAAAGAAACAGAAGTGCGATGACACAACGCTGGTAATTTATTGCAAAATATGAAGCAATTATCTATTTACAAAATATCTATTGTTTGGACTAAAAAATTAAAACATTAGTTATAGTATGTTACTTGTAGAATAATCTGACAAAAAATCAGAATGATTTATGTATATTAGTATGGTTTTTATTGTAAAAAGAAAGTTTTTAGAGGTATCTTCATGATTTTTTCCTATCGTATCAAATTATATTGTATTATCTTTTCAACACACTATCTACCTAGCATATATCCTGCAGAATATCATATATTTTTCCGATTTTGTTTACTGTAGTCGATCATACAGTTTTACTGCTTCTAATACTTGCGTCTTTTGCGTTTAGGTCCTGTAGTCGCCTTAATAAAGTTCTCCAGACCGAATTTCCGCCATGGCTACCAATCTCGTAGCAATTTCTCAAACTCTATCGGTGGACCATTCGAATTCAGACAGGCACTTAACTTTGTGTAAATTATTTCATCACCACTGCTCTCAATACGGTGAAAGAAAACATCGTGAGGAAACCGGCATGTCCTAGAACCAAAAATTCAAACACATGTGACATCTACCAACCCGCACTGGGCGCCGCGTGGTAGTGGATCACGGCCCACTCCCTCTCATCGAGAGGAGACCTGTGTCCCAGCTGCGGAAACATTATAGGTTGATTATGACCAATCTCAGTGGAGACCTTCAGCGTGGGAGATCCCTCAACAGTCACCAGTCACCACATAAGATGCTATCGTCATCACCCATATCCTCCTGCAACACCATAAGCCTCTGCTCGTTTACCCCATTATTTTTAACTTGCAAGTTTTTTCTCTTTTCCTTCCCAAAATGCTTACCCAGGCTTTCATTTTCGTCGTTTCCTTACTGCTGAGGATCGCAAGCTATGTGGTGTTCCTAAGTGTGGACTGCATGCTACCAGACTTCTTAATTCCGTCTAACTATCTCAATGGTGCTCTTTCTTAGAAGCACATTTTCTATCAATCCGACCTATGTTATATCCTATGCTATTATCGTAACTCATTCTATTTTCAGAACCAAGCAGCCCAATGAATCCTGTGCCGATGCCTATCATAGTTCATCGAAACATTGACCAGAAGAACCTGATTTGCAATCATTGTGGCACCAGAGTTCACACGATTGTGCACAAGGAGTTTGGCATGATGACACATTTGATAGCATGCCTTGTCTTCTTGATTTTGTAAGTAAAAAGACTATGACATACATACATGTCGCAGCCAACTAGTTTAATTAGCCGTTTAGTTAACCGCCCAGCCTTTTAACTAAACGGCGGCCGTTCAACTAACGGCCTGAATGATATTGAATTATAGTTTATGAATTGGTTATATATAGTTTGAGAATTGGTCGCAGTAACTAAGCCAGGGCACCCGGACCAAATGGGTTAGGTTAGGTTAGAACTAGAATAACTGTTAAAGAATAACTGTTTCATGAAAACATCATTCTTTGGACTTACGTGGTCTTAGAAAGTTGTGTTAATGACTTTAATGATTATGATTATGTAAATACATATTTGTTACGACCGCGATTCATATTTTGATCGACGTACAACTTAATACTGACCAACAAATTGCAAAAAACGTAAGAAAATCTGAATTTCGCGGGCTACCTTAGCGCTTCCTCCTTAAAAACAAATAAGTTCGTTCTCGAACTGTGTGCGCTCCCTTGAGTGAGGTTCCAAGTGAACTTTACAGAATAGCAGTACGGATTTTAAGCCACAGGGTGAATGGTCAGGGTAAAAAATATCGAAATATAATAAAACAAAAAAAAAATATTTGATGATTTTTGTGGGGTCAACGACCGTAATTAGTAAAACTTGCATCTAATATAGGTAATTTGTTTGTTGTTTTGTTGTTTTTTTTTTTTGTAAACTTCACAGGCCTGATTGGCATCGATTTCTCAACACGATAAAACAAAAGAAATCAGATTTTCTCAGCTCATACTTCAAGTAACAACTCCACCAGCAGTCTTTGACCTCCAAACAAATACATCAATATTTTTATTTTATCGTGTTTAGATATCGATACGTCTGTGGAGTTTCGCTAGCTTTAACTTGACCTTATTTGTATGGCTGTCGCTTATAAACCTGTTCTTTTCTGTTTCAGCGCACCGTTCGTGATAATAATATATGTAGCAGACTATTTTAAATACAAGAATCATTACTGCCCTTTCTGTTTTAAGCTAATCGGTTATGAGACACCCATTGTTGGTCAGAAAATTACTTATGTAACTTAAGGGGCTTACAGGACCTAAACGCAAAAAACTCAAGTTTTAGAAACAATAAAAGTATACGATCGACTACAGTAAACAAAATCAGAAAAATATATGATATTCTTCAGGATATATGCTGGGTAGATAGTGTGTTGAAAACATAATACAACTAATTTGATACGATAGAAAAAAAACATGAAGATACCTCTAAACGACGACACGGTTGGCGCAGTGGCTGAGCGATTGACTGCTGCGTTGCGTGTCGCGGGTTCGAACCCCGCACGGAACAAATATTTGTATTGCCTACAGGTAGTTGTTCCGGGTCTGGCTGTTTGTGTATGTGAATTTAAATGTTTGTAAACGCACCCACGATACAGGAGTAATTCCTAGCGTGGGGCAACGTTTAAAAAAACTGTCTTTTTTACAATAAAAACAATACTAATATGTACACATACAATCATTCTGATTCTGATTTTTTGTCAGATTATCCTACAAGCAACATATCAAAACAATACTGTTTTAATTTTTTAGTCCAAATAATAGATTTTTTGTAATTAAATAATTGCTTCATATTTTGCAATAAATTACCAGCGTTGTGTCATCGCGCTTCTCTTTCTTTTCTATGCAGTCCGACAGTGAGCGCGCTTTAGGTCATGTAAGCCCCTTAAGACACAGATATAGTAGATATACCTAGATAACGCATGAGCAACTACTTCGCGTGCCCAGCTTACGTACAAAAATCGTAAGCCGCCACTTTCGCGCTCAGTCGTGTGTACTGCTGGCTGAGTGAGCGTGAGCGCTGGCGCTAGGCCCCGGGGGTGGGGCGAGTCTTTGAATCGATTTGATTTTCCCATCACTAAATAGTGCTTGTGACGTCATAGTAGGTAGTCAAAAAACGGCACGCTTGGTTTTCATACAGATCGTGATACTTGCGTTATCTAGGTCTATCTATATCTGTGACTGCCTAGTTCGGCCGACAAGCCTAATAAGATCGCCAATAAGAAGAAATTATTCTACTTATCATAATTATGTATAATAAACATGAAACGCTCTGTTAGTTTGTAAGCGCATCACTTGACAACGGCTGGACCGATTTGGCAATTTTTTTAATGTTCCTAATATACTTAGGTCTGAATCAGGGCTCTTACGGAAAGAAAAAAAAAAGTTGCCGAGAAAATTGGAAAATTTTGGAAAACTGTAAGAGCATTTTCTATGGGAATTTTGTGTGAATTATTGAATTACTATGTTATTTTAAGGTGGCACTAGTAGATATTTTTTCCATACTTTCGGGAGGGGTTTTACTCAACTGTTTCACATTGTGCATCCAAAGTTAAACATGATATCGTTTTGTTTTATTATTTATTAATTTTGTCTGTACAGAAACAGAATAGTAAAATAAAGAGTTATGCCAACAAAGATTCGTTTTCTATGTTATTTTAAGTCTGACAGCAAGTAAATAATTTATATTTTAATGTTAGCTATTGTTCTGTTTTGTAGTAAGTAAAACCGTAAATAGTGCATGTTGTGTTAGCCTATAAGTAATTGTTGCACTTATAAATGTATTATTTAGGAAACGATATTGGTAAAATGTATTGTGTAAACAATTGTTGGTTAACCCCAAAATAAATAAATAAATAAATAAACAGCAACCATATTAAAATGACCATTTAAAGATTACTGTGATTCAAAATCAGAAGTGATACAACTGTGAAAGGACAACGGATTAATGAGGGTTTTCTGAAATGACGTTCGCTAGGTGGCAGCACTGACACGTCAGGTCCAGGCATCTGTCAAAGAGCCTATATTTTCTTTACTCATGACGGAATGATGAACGAATGAATGAATCGAATGATGGACGTCATCATATATTTTATATTGGAAGACCTCTTGTCACAGTGGTGCCAACTGGTGTCGTAAATTTTCACGAAAACCCTCATTGCGTAACGCACTATCAGTAGCAATGAGTTTCATTTTGACAGACTTTCATTGCGTTATTTGCGTTGTTGAGCAGGCACATTTTTCAGACATATGAAGCAATGGATTAGCTATATCCTTCGAAATCATTCAGATTTAAATTAATAGTATTACGCAATTCGGGGGCTGTACAAATAAGCATTCAGGTGAATGGGTAGTTGAGACCGCGAAATTCAAATTTGTTAGTGGTAGAAATCTAACTTAGAAAGGTGTATTATTGATTCTAATGATTATACTTCTCTAAATATGTACCTGCTATTGTCGCGAATCATATTTTGATCAAAATACAACCTGACACTGACCTGCAAATCGCAAAAAACGTAAGAAAATTTGAATTTCGCGGTCTACCACTAACCATTCACTTTAAAGGAAAATCCAAAAAACAACACATCAAAAAACAAACAATTATGATTAAAAGTTTGTTAGGCTCGGGAGCACTGAACATATGCATGAAAACCAACGGCTTAAGGCTCCTTCAAACAGGCGCGACGCGCGATATAATCGCGCGCGACACAAAGGCACCGCTCGTTGCGCGACTTGCGGTGCCTTTATCTCGCGCGCGATTTTATCGCGTGTCGCGCCTGTTTGAAGGAGCCTTTAGCGTGCTTTCCAAGGCACGGAGGGGTCTTTATGTAATGGATGGCCACCCATCCAGGAACTGACCTGGGCAGGCGTTGCTTAACCTTCGACCGACTCGTGTGGCTGTTGTTAGTTAGGCCCTCTCACACAAAGTGCCTACTATATTTACAAGGCCCTCTCAAAATGTAATAAGTTGGTATACTTAGTTAAATAGATGTTTACACACAAATTGTTTGTAAAGAAATGAAAGTCTCGAGTCTTGACAAATAGCAATTAATTATGTAGACACAATCTATCAGTATCGGCTTATTTAATTTAAGAATAATTTGTTGAAAGTGTAACATTAAATTAGCTAGGGAAACTCCGCGGACGTGATTAATATCGATGTCTAAACACGATAAAACACAAAATAAATTAATTTGATAAGTAATCTTTTTTGTGGGGTCATCGACCGCAGTTAGTGAGTTCATTTGAAATTTCAGTTTAAAAATCTGTTTTTTTGTGTGTGTGTTTTTTTTTATCACACCTGCTCTGAAAATACATACTAATTATACCAATTAGAGGGAAGAAACGCCTTTATCCCGCCCTTCAAATCCTTTCATCCCAAGGTATGGAAGTTTGTATGAAAATCCTTCCGACCCAAGGGTGGGAAATATGTATGAAATTCCATTACATACCCGGTTTTTCTTTTTTTTTTAATTTGTCAGCAGTCATACTGCCAAGAGACTTTAACTGTCTACTAATTAAATTTCAAGTAAATTGTTACTGGCCACATACAGTTTTTTTTTTACCAGTTACCAACCTCCTTGGTGCATACAGAAAATTAAAAACGAAATTATTTTTGTATATAAAATGCGGACTTCTTAACAATTCAAAAGTGCCTGTAAATGGTTTAATTGAAAATAAATGGTTTGAGTTTGAGAACAGAAAGGAGGCCTGTGTCTCACCAGTGGGAACATTATAGACTGATTATGTATGATTTTGATACACTTCAACGTGTACCTAAGTATTTTTTGTTACTAAGCCGTCGTGTAAAAAATAGCTGCACTTTTAATAATTGTACTTTTATTAATATAAACATTTCTATGCATTTATGTCCATAATTTTCCTCGTAGGTGTAATAAAAAGCACTATACATCCCTCAGGATAAAGTACAGTTCCATACCTCAAATGGTTTGCGCCCCTCGCAAGCTCGTGGCGCAAATGCCATAATCTCGGTATGGAACTGTCACTTTCTTCCCTCTGAAGTAATGTACTATTACAGACTTGATTAGTATCGATGTCTAAAATAAATAAAGAATATTTTTTCAGCACATACTTCAAGTAACGAAACAACCAGCGGGCGTTGACCCATAATGGTACGGGAGGTGGCGCTGCAGTTTTTCTAGGAATTTTATACCGAATAAATTTTATTTCAAACAGTTGTTTAATGGTCAGAAATCGGTAAAGTGAGCGTCAGTTGTCGCACCAACGGTGGAGCTAAAGGAGACAGCATGAAAAAGTCATTGGAAAAAAATCAGCTCCGATGATTTTTATACCGAGCAAAAATGTATAATATTATTGTTTTAATCACATTTTTTCAAAAAATAGTCGTCAGCTGTATTGACGAGGGGGGATTATATGTCAGTCACGTGCATGAACCTCATTGAAAATTTGAAAAAAAAAATAATTTTATACCTTATGAAATTTATACATCTCAATTTTTATACTTTTAAAATAATAAAGAAAATCGTCAGCCGTATTTTTGACGGGGGCAACACCGTCAGTCAGCCTGATAAACATTTTGCGCGCTCAATGCATTTGAGCGTTGCATAGGCTTTGTGGAAAATAAACTGACAATGTTTACACCCATAAACAATCAGCTGACGACATGGATAATAAGTCCATGGCTGACGATGATTTTTTAATTTTTTTAATATTTAAGGGGGAAGCGCTAACCCGCGAAATTCAATTTTTTTTAGGTTTTTTGCAATTTGCTGGTCAGTATTAAGTTGTACGTTGATTAATATATGATTCGAGGCCGTAACAAATATGTATTTACAGAATTATAATCATTAAAGTCATCAACACAACTCTCTAAGACCACGTAAGTCCAAAGAATAACTGTTTCATGAAATCATCATTCTTTGGACTTACGTGGTCTTAGAGAGTTGTGTTGATGACTTTAATGATTATAATTCTGTAAACACATATTTCTTACAGCCGCAATTCATATATTAATCAACGTACAACTTAATGCTGACCAGCAAATTGCAGAAAACGTAAGAAAATTTGAATTTCGCGGGTTACCCTGGCGCTTTCGCCTTAAGTTGTTATTACAAAATTAGAGCGTCGTCCGAATCAGCACCAACTCCATGTTGTATATGTATAAAAAGTTATTGTTTATTTTCCACAACGCACACAATGAACGGACACTATTATTACACAAAGACGGGTCTTTGTTAGTGAATAAGAGAAATATAGAATAAAAGATCAGCTAAAGAAACAATTCAGGAATTCCCCTAGAGAACAAAACTCAGATCGGGCGTCCTTGTTCCACTTTCCACGGAAACAGCTATGCTATCCTTGTCATATGCAATTCAGTGTTTATAGAATTCGGATACACGACACGCATTTCCATAGATAATTAATTGATTAGAGGTGCGTTCTGAAATTTAACTGTTTTTTAGAGCGCGCCATTGATTGGTTTTGTTTTTACCAACGTGCGTGATAAATTGTCGACTTTTAAAAATGCGCTAGTTAGGGGACTAGGCACTGTTATTGAATTTTGAGCGCTAAAACATCAAGAAATGCACTAGATCTAGTGCCGAAAGCACTAAGTTGGCAACATTCGAAATCTCTGTAGCAGAGGGTAGTATTTCTCTCTTATTCATATAAGTTTGTCTCACTCCAGTAGGGTATACTTACTTCAGTCTACCTGAGGGCTAGAAAAATAATTTTTAGAAAAGGTATGTTAGAGTCGTGAGACTTTAACTGCTTGAAATTCCTTGATGCTACAGTACATAATATGATTAGAAACCGACACAAAATAAATAAATAAAATGTGGTGTTTTTTATGTTAAATTGATGTTATACTTATTGAATTCGAAGTATAAGATGATTTAAATATTAAAAAATAAAAACTCATCGTCAGCTAATTGTTTATGGGCGTAAAGATTGTCAGTTTATTTTCCAAAAAGCCTATGCAACGCTCAAATGCATTGAGCGCGCAAAATGTTTATCAGGCTGACTGACGGTGCTACCCCCGTCAAAAATACGGCTGACGATTTTCTTTATTATTTTAAAAGTATAAAAATTGAGATGTATAAATTTCATAAGGTATAAAATTAATTTTTTTTTCAAATTTTCAATGAGGTTCATGCACGTGACTGACATATAATCCCCCCTCGTCAATACAGCTGACGACAATTTTTTGAAAAAATGTGATTAAAACAATAATATTATACATTTTTGCTCGGTATAAAAATCATTGGAGCAGATTTTTTTCCAATGACTTTTTCATGCTGTCCCCTTCAGCTCCACCGCTATCGAAGCAGCTGACGTTCGGAGCTATTATGTGTTAGGGGAAAACTATTATTGTTATGATTTTCAGCCGGTATAAAATGACTTGCTCAAATATAGCGCCACCTCCCATACTATAAAGAAAACCATCAATTATTTTCTATTTGTATTTTATCGTGTTTAGATATTATCTATTATCATCACGACTACAGAGTTTTGTTAGCTAATTTAGTTTGACCCTGTATTTTTTCATGTTTGTGATGTTTATGTACATAATAAATGATTGTATTATAAAATATATGTATTTTAGAGGTTCTTGGTATTTGTTTTATTAACAGACATCTTCAAAGATGTAGTGACAAAAATTTAAAAAGGTATAGACGTATGAGGAACAGGGTGTAAAGTTCACTCATTCTCCATAGAAAGAGGAGGATCCTCCGATCAGACGGGTGTTGTGTCTGGCGGGCAACTTCCCGACGATTTATCTCGGGACGTTGTTTAAAATCATACTAGTTGCGCGGTAAACTCTGCTTGCGCGATGCAGGATTTTGTGTGACGTCACTGTGACGCGTATTTCGCTTGTGGCGTTGTAGATGCCGCCACAAGAGCATGCTTAGTCGGTCTGGTCATGATGAATGAAAGGCGACTAACAAAAAGTATTTACAAGGCAGATGTGAGTGGAAACGCCCTAGAGGGACATACAGGGACCTTATAGGTGATGTTCAGAAAGATCAGCCAATCGATTCTGTAAAAATCTCACCGTGAAAACTTAGGTGAAGTGAGTTTGTTTTTGCTAGGAATTGACACTATTGCCAGCTCACACCCCGCTCACTTCACTTAAGTTTTCACGGTGAGATGGTTACAGAATCGCACTGCAGCCACTGCAGGTGCGTACGCGTAGTGCTCGCAACCGGCGTGCGTGTATGACCAGCCGGTCGATTCTGTAAAAATCTCACCGTGAAAACTAAGGTGAAGTGAGCGTGGAGTGAGCTGTCAATAGTGTCAATTCCTAGCAAAAACAAACTCACTTCACCTAAGTTTTCACGGTGAGATTTATACAGAATCGACTGGCTGATGTATGAACGTAAACGAGGCGAAAGGAGTATGCAAGGATCGTAGTAGGGGACCTGCCTCTATGAGATGAAGGCGTGGTTATGTATGTACATTGTATAGACACCAGCACATCGACCTACTACAATCTGTCAAATTTCTTTAATAGATTTTCAACTTTATCGCTAAAGCATATGGTTCAAAGTTGATTGGGAAAATTTGACAGTTTCAGGTAGCTTGATGTGCCTCTGTACTTGCAACACTAAAAGCATCGCAGATGCGTGGCTACCAGACACAAAGCTGGAATGTTTCCCCCGCACTCATACCCTTTAAATTGGATGACAGCAACAGTGATTGGCGGCAAAATAAGTAATTTTCACAGAGCATGGAATTGCCGAAGCGTCAGCGTGTAGTGCTGGCAGTACTAATAAAATTCATGGCGTCGAAAACGCGTTGAGCGCACCGCTTTCCAGCCTTCAAAGCCATCAGTCTCAATAGGTACGCTCAACTGCATATCTGGAGTCAGTATTCAGAATCAAAGTCGTTTCTCGCGCTTCGGTATCGTATGTATGTATACAGAAAACACGCACACATATGCATGTTATTCCTGCCATCTATCTATTTCTATTAGCACATAATGGTGAACTTGTGTGTCGCTATGATGTTGCATTTCTTCTCAACAGATGGAGCTAAAGTTCATATTCAGTTTAAAAAATGTTGAAATTGATGTCTTTTCCACTAATATTAGTTTTATTTATAAATTTTTATAGTCATACTCGATCACAAATAACATAATACTTTTAAAAAGTTTTTTGCACTGGATTCGATCCATGACCGCTCGATTACAAGTTGCGAGTCAAACCATCACGCCACGAAGCATTTACCTAACGTGGCAAAATTTACATCTATATTTTAGCTCCATGCGCATAAATCTGTCTGTGAAGTGAATATAATGTCATTCAAAGCCACAAACAATCGGTCTTGGTCTATGAATCAGTGCTACCACGCTACCCACTGGTATCGGTCATAACAACAAATTCAGTTCAGTCTACCCTTTCTTTCTGATACGAGTGTTTCTTGTGTATCGTCTTTATTCGAAATGCAGGCGAATATTGATTTGGAGGCTAAGCAACGTATTATTGCGTTGCACAACATAGGATATAAAATATCTCAAATAGTTAATGAGACCGGCCTAAGCGTGAGTAATGTTAATTGTTAATCTGGTTATTACCTACATATTTAAATACAGCAACTGTTTTAAATAAAGTCATGGTTTATTTAGTCATTGTAATCACGCGTTTTTTTTTGTTTTAGTGGAGGACTGTGAAACGTTGGTTGACTCGTTATGAAGAGGAAGGTAGTGTTATTACTCGACCGCGAAGTGGCCGCCCGCGTCTGCTTACTGATATCCAGCAGACAGCGATGATTCAAGCGTATGAAGATAATGGCTTTTTACGAACTAACGACTTTGCTCGGAGATTCGATATTTCCGTGGATACCGTTCGTCGAACCCTGCATAGACAAGGTATACACCATCGGAAGCCAGCAAAGAAACCCAGCTTAACCGAAGTGCATAAACGAAATAGATTATCATTTGCAAGAGAATATTTAGATTTTGATTGGAAAAATACTATATTTACCGATGAAAAAACATTCATGTCGTCTCAGCACGGTCGATTACATTTGTGGAGAAGAAATGGGACTAGATATGACGAAAACCATGTTATTAAAAACACGGAATCTGGTCGCATCACATTAAATGTATGGGGTTGGATGTCTGTCGCTGGACCAGGTGAACTAGTAGCGCAACCACCTGGGCGTGCGACTGCTGCTACCTACGTTAACATTTTAGACGAAAACATGTTACCGACGGTGCGATGCGTGTATCCAGCTGTGGATGTTCCAAACATTTCAATTGTGCAAGATAACTGTCCAGTCCATCGAGCTCACGTTGTGAATGATTGGTTTAAACAAAACCCGGATATAACTGTGATTCCCTGGCCAGCAAAATCCCCGGACTTAAACCCGATAGAAAACCTGTGGGGTTTAATGGTGCAAAAATGGGACATGCGTAATGAACGAATAACAGAGGATTTGGAATCACATTGCCATCAAGTGTGGGAGGATTTAAGAGGAACAGACATTTGTGAGAATATGGTTGGTTCTATGCGGAGGAGATTACTAGAAGTTATAGAAAAAAATGGAGGTTATACTAAATATTAATAATAATAAGACATTTAATTCAGACGTAGTCCATATACTGTTAGTAACACAAAAACCTTTATATTATTTATATTTATTAAAATAAAGTGTGTATATAGGTCGTGTTAAGGTTTAGCTTCAATCCTCTTTTCTTTACGAAAATGAATACTTAAGCTAAAAAGAAAAGAAACGCGACATAGACACAATTTGTAGTTATCGAGTGATATTATTTTAATATTTTATAATATAATAACTGTAATAAACTAACAGATCATAAAAAAATCTTGAAAAGTATTTGAAATGTTTTATTTTTAATAAAAACTAAATAAAATGTGACGTAAAGTGTTTTGTTTTTGATACGATTAAAAAAAAAGATTCCAAAAGATCAAATAGGATTAAAAATAAGGTTCCAAAAATCAGACTCCAGCCGGAATCGAGCCCAGACTTCCGCCCACTTTCGTAAGTGTCACATTACACCGCTCGACCACGGAAGCTATGATGATCAAGAGTAAAACAGCAAACCTATTCCAAACAGTTATTCACGCACACACGCAAACAGTTCATTCTTTGCAAGCCAATGTATACCCTACGGACTGACTGCAATTATGCTTGGAACTGTACATAATAAATGTATTATAAAATATATGTATTTTAGAGGTTCTTGGTGGTATTTGTTTTATTAACAGACATCTTCAAAGATGTAGTGACAAAAATTTAAAAGGGTATAGACGTATGAGGAACTGGGTGTAAAGTTCACTCATACTCCATAGAAAAGGGAGGATCCTCCGACCAGACGGGTGTTGTGTCTGGCGGGCAACTTCCCGAGGATTTATCTCGGGACGTTGTTTAAAATCACGCTAGTTGCGCGGTAAACTCTGCTTGCGCGATGCAGGATTTTGTGTGACGTCAGTGTGACGCGTATTTCGCTTGTGGCGTTGTAGATGCCGCCACAAGAGCATGCTTAGTCGGTCTGGTCATGATGAATGAAAGGCGACTAACAAAAAGTATTTACAAGGCAGATGTGAGTGGAAACGCCCTAGAAGGACATACAGGGACCTTATAGGTGATGTTCAGAAAGATCAGCCAATCGATTCTGTAAAAATCTCACCGTGAAAACTTAGGTGAAGTGAGTTTGTTTTTGCTAGGAATTGACACTACTGCCAGCTCACACCACGCTCACTTCACTTAAGTTTGCACGGTGAGATGGTTATAGAATCGCACTGCAGGTGCGTAGTGCTCGCAACCGGCGTGCGTGTATGACCAGATGTATGAACGTAAACGAGGCGAAAGGAGTATGCAAGGATCGTAGTAGGGGACCTGCCTCTATGGGATGAAGGCGTGGTTATGTATGTACATTGTATAGACGCCAGCACATAAGCTACTACAATCTGTCAAATTTATTTAATAGATTTTCAACTTTATCGCTATAGCATATTGTTCAAATTTGATTGGGAAAATTTCACAGTTTCGGGTAGCTTGATGTGCCTGCAACCTGTGTGTCTGTATCTGCAACACTAAAAGCATCGCAGATGCGTGCCTACCAGACACAAAGCTGGAATGTTTCATATGCAATTACAACCGCACTCATACCCTTTAAATTTGAGGACAGCAACAGTGATTGGCGGCAAAATAAGTAATTTTCACAGAGCATGGAATTGCCGAAGCGTCAGCGTGTAGTGCTGGCAGTACTAATAAAATTCATGGCGTCGAAAACGCGTTGAGCGCACCGCTTTCCAGCCTTCAAAGCCATCAGTCTCAATAGGTACGCTCAACTGCATATCTGGAGTCAGTATTCAGAATCAAAGTCGTTTCTCGCGCTTCGGTATCGTATGTATGTATACAGAAAACACGCACACATATGCATGTTATTCCTGCCATCTATCTATTTCTATTAGCACATAATGGTGAACTTGTGTGTCGCTATGATGTTGCATTTCTTCTCAACAGATGGAGCTAAAGTTCATATTCAGTTTAAAAAATGTTGAAATTGATGTCTTTTCCACTAATATTAGTTTTATTTATAAATTTTTATAGTCATACTCGATCACAAATAACATAATACTTTTAAAAAGTTTTTTGCACTGGATTCGATCCATGACCGCTCGATTACAAGTTGCGAGTCAAACCATCACGCCACGAAGCATTTACCTAACGTGGCAAAATTTACATCTATATTTTAGCTCCATGCGCATAAATCTGTCTGTGAAGTGAATATAATGTCATTCAAAGCCACAAACAATCGGTCTTGGTCTATGAATCAGTGCTACCACGCTACCCACTGGTATCGGTCATAACAACAAATTCAGTTCAGTCTACCCTTTCTTTCTGATACGAGTGTTTCTTGTGTATCGTCTTTATTCGAAATGCAGGCGAATATTGATTTGGAGGCTAAGCAACGTATTATTGCGTTGCACAACATAGGATATAAAATATCTCAAATAGTTAATGAGACCGGCCTAAGCGTGAGTAATGTTAATTGTTAATCTGGTTATTACCTACATATTTAAATACAGCAACTGTTTTAAATAAAGTCATGGTTTATTTAGTCATTGTAATCACGCGTTTTTTTTTGTTTTAGTGGAGGACTGTGAAACGTTGGTTGACTCGTTATGAAGAGGAAGGTAGTGTTATTACTCGACCGCGAAGTGGCCGCCCGCGTCTGCTTACTGATATCCAGCAGACAGCGATGATTCAAGCGTATGAAGATAATGGCTTTTTACGAACTAACGACTTTGCTCGGAGATTCGATATTTCCGTGGATACCGTTCGTCGAACCCTGCATAGACAAGGTATACACCATCGGAAGCCAGCAAAGAAACCCAGCTTAACCGAAGTGCATAAACGAAATAGATTATCATTTGCAAGAGAATATTTAGATTTTGATTGGAAAAATACTATATTTACCGATGAAAAAACATTCATGTCGTCTCAGCACGGTCGATTACATTTGTGGAGAAGAAATGGGACTAGATATGACGAAAACCATGTTATTAAAAACACGGAATCTGGTCGCATCACATTAAATGTATGGGGTTGGATGTCTGTCGCTGGACCAGGTGAACTAGTAGCGCAACCACCTGGGCGTGCGACTGCTGCTACCTACGTTAACATTTTAGACGAAAACATGTTACCGACGGTGCGATGCGTGTATCCAGCTGTGGATGTTCCAAACATTTCAATTGTGCAAGATAACTGTCCAGTCCATCGAGCTCACGTTGTGAATGATTGGTTTAAACAAAACCCGGATATAACTGTGATTCCCTGGCCAGCAAAATCCCCGGACTTAAACCCGATAGAAAACCTGTGGGGTTTAATGGTGCAAAAATGGGACATGCGTAATGAACGAATAACAGAGGATTTGGAATCACATTGCCATCAAGTGTGGGAGGATTTAAGAGGAACAGACATTTGTGAGAATATGGTTGGTTCTATGCGGAGGAGATTACTAGAAGTTATAGAAAAAAATGGAGGTTATACTAAATATTAATAATAATAAGACATTTAATTCAGACGTAGTCCATATACTGTTAGTAACACAAAAACCTTTATATTATTTATATTTATTAAAATAAAGTGTGTATATAGGTCGTGTTAAGGTTTAGCTTCAATCCTCTTTTCTTTACGAAAATGAATACTTAAGCTAAAAAGAAAAGAAACGCGACATAGACACAATTTGTAGTTATCGAGTGATATTATTTTAATATTTTATAATATAATAACTGTAATAAACTAACAGATCATAAAAAAATCTTGAAAAGTATTTGAAATGTTTTATTTTTAATAAAAACTAAATAAAATGTGACGTAAAGTGTTTTGTTTTTGATACGATTAAAAAAAAAGATTCCAAAAGATCAAATAGGATTAAAAATAAGGTTCCAAAAATCAGACTCCAGCCGGAATCGAGCCCAGACTTCCGCCCACTTTCGTAAGTGTCACATTACACCGCTCGACCACGGAAGCTATGATGATCAAGAGTAAAACAGCAAACCTATTCCAAACAGTTATTCACGCACACACGCAAACAGTTCATTCTTTGCAAGCCAATGTATACCCTACGGACTGACTGCAATTATGCTTGGAACTGTACATAATAAATGTATTATAAAATATATGTATTTTAGAGGTTCTTGGTGGTATTTGTTTTATTAACAGACATCTTCAAAGATGTAGTGACAAAAATTTAAAAGGGTATAGACGTATGAGGAACTGGGTGTAAAGTTCACTCATACTCCATAGAAAAGGGAGGATCCTCCGACCAGACGGGTGTTGTGTCTGGCGGGCAACTTCCCGAGGATTTATCTCGGGACGTTGTTTAAAATCACGCTAGTTGCGCGGTAAACTCTGCTTGCGCGATGCAGGATTTTGTGTGACGTCAGTGTGACGCGTATTTCGCTTGTGGCGTTGTAGATGCCGCCACAAGAGCATGCTTAGTCGGTCTGGTCATGATGAATGAAAGGCGACTAACAAAAAGTATTTACAAGGCAGATGTGAGTGGAAACGCCCTAGAAGGACATACAGGGACCTTATAGGTGATGTTCAGAAAGATCAGCCAATCGATTCTGTAAAAATCTCACCGTGAAAACTTAGGTGAAGTGAGTTTGTTTTTGCTAGGAATTGACACTATTGCCAGCTCACACCACGCTCACTTCACTTAAGTTTGCACGGTGAGATGGTTACAGAATCGCACTGCAGCCACTGCAGGTGCGTAGTGCTCGCAACCGGCGTGCGTGTATGACCAGCCGGTCGATTCTGTAAAAATCTCACCGTGAAAACTAAGGTGAAGTGAGCGTGGTGTGAGCTGGCAATAGTGTCAATTCCTAGCAAAAACAAACTCACTTCACCTAAGTTTTCACGGTGAGATTTATACAGAATCGACTGGCTGATGTATGAACGTAAACGAGGCGAAAGGAGTATGCAAGGATCGTAGTAGGGGACCTGCCTCTATGAGATGAAGGCGTGGTTATGTATGTACATTGTATAGACACCAGCACATCGACCTACTACAATCTGTCAAATTTATTTAATAGATTTTCAACTTTATCGCTAAAGCATATGGTTCAAAGTTGATTGGGAAAATTTGACAGTTTCAGGTAGCTTGATGTGCCTCTGTACTTGCAACACTAAAAGCATCGCAGATGCGTGGCTACCAGACACAAAGCTGGAATGTTTCATATGCAATCACACCCGCACTCTCATACCCTTTAAATTTAAGGACAGCAACAGTGACTGGCGGCAAAATAAGTAATTTTCACGGAGCATGGAATTGCCGAAGCGTCAGCGTGTAGTGCTGGCAGTACTAATAAAATTCATGGCGTCGAAAACGCGTTGAGCGCACCGCTTTCCAGCCTTCAAAGCCATCAGTCTCAATAGGTACCTACGTCATTTGTCTCGTGGCACGAGAAGACGGTGACACGAGAAGACGGTGAAACGCTTGGTTTGTATGGAAAGTGTCGACAATGCTGCCTCTAGCAGCGGCCGCCGAGGAGACGCCGTGGGCTGTGGTACTTCCCCAGATGAGCCTCTTTACAAAGAGCCTTATTCATCATCTGCCTAGCCATTTCTCCATTATTCAACCATTTACAGGCACCTTTGAATTTTCAAGGAGTCGGTCAGTCAGACAGATGAAGCTAGTTACTCATTCCAAAGCGTTGTAGGTAGTAGGGTCGGCAATGCTAATTAGTTTACATCACGCACGCGCTGTGCAAAGGCCTCCCACAAATCCTTCCAGGAACTCTTTTCCCGCGCCATCTCGATCCAGCCCTCGCGGTACGCGTCCAGATCATCACGCCATCTCTTTCTGGGCCGTCCTCGACGGTGCCATCCATATTCAGGCATCCATTGTGTGGAGTCTTATGCCCAGCGATCATCGTGCATGCGGATGAGCCGGCCGATTCTGTGAAAATCTCACTGTGAAAACTGAGGTGATGCGAGTTTGTTTTTGCTCGGAAATTACACTATTGACAGCTCACTCCACGCTCACTTCACCTAAATTTTCACGGTGAGATTTTTATAGAATAGCACCGCAGTTTCTTAAATTATTATTATCTTACCAATAAAAAATAAAAAAATTACCTATTTAACTTTATGGGTCCACCGGTCTTTCTGACTTTTAATGCTTGCTCCCAAAACTTGACAGCTTCAGGCAGTATTGTATTCTGAAAGAAAACCATATCTTTTGTTTAGAAATGATTACCTACAAGTTTTTCTTTTGTGCTCATAACATTTATAGCCTCAATGAAGGTCATTTAGAATTAGTATACAGACGCTAGCACATCAAGCTATTACAGTCTGTCAAAATTCTTTAATAGATTTTCAATTTTATCGCTAAAGCATAAGAGTTCAAAGTTGATTGGGGAAATTTTACAGTTTCGGGTAGCTTGATGTGCTGGCGTCTGTATACAGGCCACAGTATCGTAAATAAATAAATATTTCGTAAAACATAATCATCACGCAAGTATTCCCCCCATAAGCCCCATAGGGTCGCATTCACAGATATAGATACACATAGATAACGCAAGAACAACTACTTCACGTGCAAAAAATCGCACCAGCTTACGTTCAAAAATCGTAAGCCGCCACTTTCGCGCTCAGTCCTGTAGTACTGCTGGCTGGGTGAGCGTGAGCGAGACCGCAAGCCTGTGACGTCATAGTAGGTAGTCAAAAATGGCACGCTTGGTTTTCATACAGTTCGTGATACTTGCGTTATCTTGGTCTATCTTTAGCTGTAGTCGCATTAAGGCTCCTTCAAACAGGCGCGACACGCGATAAAATCGCGCGCGACACAAAGGCACCGCAAGTTGCCCAACCAGCGGTGCCTTTGAGTCGCGCGCGATTCGCGTCGCGCATCGCGCCTGTTTATAGGAGCCTTTATACAGAGCGATGGCTGTTTTGCGTGGAAGTGACGCATATTATTTTCATCCAACTTGTTCTTTTTTGTGTTTTTTGTCTGCGTCATGTTTGCCGTAAATACACGCGTTTTCTTTAGAAATTAGAAATCATTTATTTGCCAATAATGTAGACCGTATAGAAATGGTTATTACTTTCTTTTCTTTTTTAGGGTTCCGTACCCAAAGGGTAAAAACGTCGGACCCTATTACAAAGACTCCACTGTCCATCTGTCTGTCACCAGGCTGTATCTCATGAACCGTGATAGCTAGACAGTTGAAATTTTCACAGATGATGTATTACTGTTGCCGCTATAACAAAAAAACAAACTAAAAACAGAATAAAGGCTCCTGCAAACAGGCGCGACGCGCGACGCGAATCGCGCACGACACAAAGGCACCGCTCGTTGCGCGACTTGCGGTGCCTTTGTGTCGCGTGTCGTGTCGCGCCTGTTTGTAGGAGCCTTTAAGTCCCATGTAACAGGCGAGCCCTTTGCTATCAACCCGTGCTATCAACCAAGCACAAATGTAGATTATGCACCCTAATTGCGTAACACAAATCACAATCTGAATAATTTTGAAGGATATTGCTAAACCATTGCTTCATAGGGGCCGTCCATTAATCACGTGATGTTTTTTTTTTTGGCATTTTTAACCCCCCCCCCCTCCCCTTGGTGATACATGGTGAGGTTTAAGACTTACACCCCCCTTATATCACGTGTATTTTTTAGTACCTACAAAGCATCCAAATTTTTCAAACATATGGGGCTGTCCATTAATCTCGTGAGGCTCGAAAGGGGGGGAATGTGTCCATAAAAAATCGGGGTGTAGTATAATATATCACGTGTAATTATTTTTTCAAAAACACACTGCAACCTTTCTGTCTACCTCTAAACGTTATAATAGACTAATTAAACATACAAAGTCTCAATTGAATAGCTGTAATACTTTAGATTTTATTGATATCTAAAATACACCGATTTCGTCACTGATACGCTGACACACTGATGATCATCAAAATATTTGGCTACTTGCTGAAGTGCTAGAAAGCTGAAATTTGGTATGTAATCTAAGTTTATTATACAACCAACAAAAAAATCATAAACTTATAACTTTCGCCCCCCATCCCCTAAAATGGGGGGTGGAAGTTTGTATGAGACTTCAAAATGTTAGGGTACTTCAGAAACTAACTATTCGCATCACCTCCACGACGGTAGCGAAACGGCAAAGCCATACATATTTACTGATATGTAGAATTTGTGAAGTTAGGGTCGGTAGAGTTAGGCCGTGTAGATTCAGATTAGAAGCTTGGCTCTACATGAGATCTTATATCTTTTTCACAGGGCAAACCTTATGTGGTCGTCTTGGCAACATTTTACATGAAATGCTTTTGGTGGGTTATTCATAAATTAACATAGATTGTGATTTGTGATATTTTTCTTGTATTAAAATTTCTATGCCTACAAATACAGGTGAAAATATCATAAATTCTCATATTAAATACTCACATTTATCATGTCAAACTTCTCTGGTTCTAACCTGGAAAACAAAAAAAAAACAATTTAAAAAAAGTTATATAAAAAACGCGCGGAAAACATGTGTATCAGAAATATGAGCTGATAATTTTCTCGCGATTACTTATTGGTCCCATGGAGTTTGTGTCATGAAACTGTTCAGTTTGTCTGCGTCCAAAGTCCAGGTTTGCTCTAAACACGCCCATGTCATTTTATTTTTTCAGCAACTAATAAGTAAAGAAAATAATGGCCCCCAAAAATTACAAAAAATGCCCTATATTTACCGCCGTGATCAGAGGACTACTAATCCAGTCAAAATAGACAAAAATAAGTCATAACTTAGACAAAATTCGCATAGAGCTGAAAATTGGCAGAGATGTTAAATACAACATTATAAATGAAATGTCAAAAATCCCCTTCGATCCTACTTCTGCAAAAAAAATTATTCAAGGTCAAAAGTTCAAAATTAAGGTTTATTCCATTTTTCTCGAAAACAGTAAGTATTATCGTAAAAATAGATCAGACAAAAGTTGTAGATCATACAATTCTCTACAAAAATGATCCAGTCACTTTTTCTCTTACGACTCACCATTCGTGAGATATCGCGGTTTTAATCATTAGAAATTTCATATTTTACATAATATGCACACATTTCCGCACCACCTATGAGGTAATGTACTTAGTACATTTTTTCTAACGTGGTTTCCCCAGTAGGTGATGGAGATAGCCCTTCAATTAACTCCCCTTGACCTGTACATACAGCAGGAAGCGGCGCTAGCCGCCATCAGGCTAATGCATCTGGGCATATGGGGCAAAAACATTACCAGTCCACACGCTAAAATCCTGGACCGGGCGATTGAGTACCAGCCTCTCATCGCTGCCCCGTGTGACAGAACACCAAACCAACCGATGTTCAACAAGAACTACATTATACAAACAGTTCAGGAAGAAAGAGATCAGTCAGGAGTCAATGAAGTGCGCATTTATACAGACGGCTCTAAAACACAAAACGGTGCTGGCGTGCACTCCTTGACCTAAATATTAACTTTCACATACCACTAGGCACACATAGTTCGATCTTTCAATGCGAATGTGTTGCCTTAACACAAGCTGCAACAGCAGTAAAGCGCTTAGGCATCCGGAACTATGTCATTAAATTCCTATCCGACAGCCTATCTGTGCTCAAAGCTTTAGGAAGCAAACAAACTAACAATAAGCTAATTTTTGAGTGCCATCTAGCTCTGGAGAGTTTATCGACGTCTAATCGTATTACTCTCCAGTGGATCAAAGGGCACAGTGAATCTCTGGGCAATGATGCTGCAGATGAACTTGCGAAGAGAGGCTCTGATATGAGGGTGCTAGGCCCGTACCCACTTCTCCCTTTGCCTTTCTCACAATTTCGTGCGTGGATTCGCCAAAGATCAACCGAACTTCATAACAACAGATGATCACGGGCAACAGACTGTAGACAGTCAAAATTGGCTTTACCAATGATACACCCGCGATTAACCAAAAAACTTCTCAGCCTGAGTAGGAATAACCTTAGAGTAATAATAGGTACAATTACGGGCCACAACCTCCTTAACAAACATCTTTTCAACATAGGCGCCACGGACAGCCCCCTTTGCAGGGGCTGCCTTGATGCCGAGGAATCAGCCGTCCACGTCATCCTGGATTGCGAGGCCGTGGCTTCTCAACGTGCAGAAATCCTCGGAACAATGAGGTCGCTCCGCGAAGCCTGTGAAGCTCCCAGGAAGCTTCTGTGCTTCTGGGCGGAGCTAGGCTGGCTCTGTTAGCCAGAATCCCCACGCACAACGGCCTGAATGCGGGAAAGGGAGTCCCATCATCATCATCATTCCCCAGTAGGTATACTCTACGATCTATTGTAATAAAGAAAGTTTGATCAGATCGTATCCTTTTAATTGAAAGAATCCTCGTAGTAATATTGCTAATGAGTAAAGTGGAATAGATTGTTTTTTTACACATGTCATTATATAAGATAATTGTCTAATTCTACTTCGACAATTATTTCTTCGTCTTTATTTTCTTCTTCTTGCAGAAGTTCGCTGTTCTAAGAAAAGGGATGCATCAATTGTCTCCTCATTAATATCATAAATATCTTCATCTGTTGTATTTCTTTCAATATAACATGTAGAAAAACAACCTATTCCACTTTGATCATTAGCAATATTACTATTCTTGCAATTAATAGGATACGATCTGATCAAACTTTCTTTATAACAATAGATCGTGGAGTATACCTACTGGGGAAACCACGTTAAAAAAATGCGCCAAGTACATTATTACCTCATAGGTGGTGCGGAAATGTGTGCATATTATGTAAAATATGAATTTTCTAATTATTAAAATCGCGATATCTCACGAATGGTGAGTCTTAAGAGAAAAAGTGACTGGACCATTTTTGTAGAGAATTGTATGATCTACAACTTTTGTCTGATCTATTTTCACGATAATACTTACTGTTTTCGAGAAAAATGGAAAAAACCTTAATTTTGTACTTTTGACCTTGAATAAATTTTTTTGCAGAAGTAGGATCGAAGGGGATTTTTGACATTTCATTTATAATGATGTATATAACGTCTCTGCCAATTTTCAGCTCTATGCGAATTTTGGCTAAGTCAAATGTCTATTTTGACTGGACTATACCAGAAGAAATAGAAAATATTTTAACATAAAAAAAAATGTTAGGTACCTAAACATACTGTTTCATAAAATGTTATTGTAAAAAATAATTGAATCGGCTCAGTTTTCGAGGAGAAAAAAGGGGAATACGAAACGTCGATCTCGTCAAAATTTTTGTGATCAAGAGGCAACGTCATGTAGCACAAGTAAAGGAAAATATTCTTTATTTTAGGCTCCTACAAAGAGGCGCGACACGAGATATAATCGCGCGCGACACAAAGGCACCGCTCGTTGCGCGACTTGCGGCGCCTTTGTGTCGCGTGTCGTGTCGCGCCTGTTTGAAGGAGCCTTTACATAAAGCAATTAACTTAAACTCTGACCTCCGTTGTTAACTTTAACAATAAACGTAGATAAATACTGAACTAACCGTATACTATGATGTTTTGAAGTTTGTTAGCAATTCTGAGATGAGACTTTTACACCTGACGACTATCAACACGATATGGGCATTGGGCATGCGCATCTCTAAGTCCGTCACCGAAGATATGCTTATTAGCATAATAAGCCTATGTTACCACTGCTGGAGCACATGCCTCCTGTCTTCCAGAGGGAGTGGGATGGAATCTACCACGCGGGCCCAGCGCGGGTTGGTAGATGTCACATGTCTTCGAATTTTCGGTTCTAGGGCATGCCGGTTTCCTCACGATGTTTTCCTTCACCGTTTTTAGAGCAGTGGTGATGAAATTAAATACACGAAGCCTGTCTGGGTTTGAATCTACGAACTACAACTCATAAATTGCAGCCGTCATCACTCACAAAGACATGGGTCAGTCCTAAAGCCTGTCAAAACAAGTTCGCTCCACCCGCTGAAGATCTCCCGCCTGTACATGAGTTGCCTTGGATAACCTAGAAGTCCTGTTTAGGTGGAGATTCATAGACGACTCTGCCTTGGAGTGTAAATGTGGTGTTGTCCACAAATGATGAGATACTTAATATCATGTCTAACGTGTCCTGTTAGCTGCACGTTACAGGAACTGAAGGACGCTAGTGATGGCGACAAACACGTAGCCGAATTCTAGGCAGAGTCCATTTGGATTGCCATCGACACGTTAAGGGGCCGGGGAAGTACGCATGCTAATGCATAGTTCATACAAACGTAATAGAATAGAATTTTCTTTATTAAAGTGGCCAGGACTCAAACTCAAATAAGATTGTTAGTAAAACTTACGACTATATTAGTAAGCACAGACACTAAACAAAAACACAAGAGATAACGGTTGGTCACCGTTGCGACATCCCATGAGAGACGGCACAACAGTGACCCACGTAAACACAGTCAAGGCGACTCGCGACCATGTTTAGATTACTGTTGGAGCCACCCCACACCCTGCGCACCAGGGAAGAGCACCTTTTACGCATTGTTGCGTAAAAGCAATTTACATGCGCATCTGAGAACATCCCTGACGCCGTTGGTGTCACCAAGTTCGTGTGGGAAGTCAATTAGTTTTAATCTTTCATGACATTCACGCTGATAAGCTTCTATCTGATTTTGACTTCTCTCTCTCCACACAACCTTGCTCACATTTACAACATGAACACATTTCTTTGGCAGCATAAAATAATTTGTAAATCAAACATATTCTTAAGGTAGTGTAATTTTTTTCCGATTGGATTACAGAATATCTAGGTTCGCAAATATATATTTTGAAAGGACTCTAATATAAAGACGAGTTGTGACTGTTGTGAGAAATTTCAAATTTCTATGGAAAACTTATTTTTCTCATAACTCGTCTTTAAATCAGTGTCCATTCAAAATATACCAAATATATATTTTATATATATTTTTACGAGTTATGAGAAAAATAAGTTTTCCATAGAAATTTGAAATTTCTCACAACAGTCACAACTCGTCTTTATATTAGAGTCCTTTCAAAATATATATTTGGGAACCTAGATATTCTGTAATCCAAACGGAATAAATACACACTACATTTAGAATATTGTTACGAGCTTGGGGTTCGTGACAATAAAAACTGCCGATTTAATCACCAAAAATTGACACTTTAATCACAACACTAATTACAATTCAAACACACTAATAAGAAACACAATTGCACTTACTGATCACTCTTAAGTCGCACTCGAATATCGCCTTCGATGTTATCGCATGTATAGCTTATTCAAAACTATGTGTGTCTCGCGGCCCACCCGGCCTTATATAGTGCCGCAGAGCTAGTACATAAACATCTAGAACGTTCGAGTACATACCGGTCCCGACTGACTCGACGTCGATAGTTCTCGGAATTACTAGTACTTAGAAAAAGGTCAAGTAGGGTCAAGGTCCTAGTACCGAGGTACTAGTTCTGCTACCCGATACTAGATGGCGCTAGTGGTAACTAATGTCGCCATGTATCAAACATTATTTGCGGCGCGCAACACTGCCCCCTCCTTAGACATGCTCGTCCCGAGCATTATTGGCCCCATAATAACGCGCCAGTCGATCCACATGGACGATCTTAGGAGTACCTCTTGCACCTTTCTGTATCCGGTAGGTTACATCATTGATCTTTGTCACAATCCGGTACGGTCCGTCCCATTTAGCTTGAAGCTTAGGAGATTTCCCTTTGCTGCGGACTGGATTGTGCAACCACACCAGTGAACCTTCGTCGAATCCTTTATTGTTCATTTTGCGGTCATAACGGGTTTTCATCTTTTCAGACATTTGCTGGCCCGATTGTCTGACGTGCTCATAAATGTCATTCATTTTGTTCCGCAAATCATTCGCATAATCAGTTACACTGCGTGGGGCATCAGGTGGTATTCCGGTGATCAGGTCTGCAGGTAGCCGTAGTTCTCTTCCGAAGTTTGCGAAAGCTGGTGTCACCGCTGTACTTTCGTGGACAGCACTTCGATATGACAACAAAAACGGTTGTATGTGCTTGTCCCAATCTCGTTGCCGATTTTCCACAACTTTCGCTAGGTACCTCTCCAGTGTCTGATTAAATCGTTCCACCATTCCATCGGATTGTGGGTGGTAAGAAGTCGTCCTTGTTTTATGAGTACCCATAACTCGACAAGTTTCCTGGAATATTTGTGACTCAAAATTCCTTCCTTGATCACTGTGAATCTCCAAAGGTACTCCAAAACGACAGAAGACTTCATGAACTAATTTGTCCGCAACTGTCGCAGCTTCTTGATTTGGAATGGCGAAGACTTCCGGCCACTTAGTGAAGTAATCCATCACAACCATGAAATACTTGTTGCCACTTTCACTTTCCGGAAACGGCCCCGCAACGTCAAGGGCTATCCTCTCCCATGGTGCACCAACGTTATACAATTTTAATGCACCTCTACTACGAGTCTGAGGTCCCTTTACAGCTGCACAACTTGTACATTTGCGACACCAATCCTCGACATCGTCCCGACAGTGGACCCAGTAAAACCGTTCTCGTATCTTCAGTAGAGTTCGTTTTACTCCCAGATGACCTCCTGAACAACCATTATGGTACAGCTGTAGAACATCCGGTACTTGAGCTTTAGGGACAACCATTTGCAAATGACAGCTGTCTCCCCGAGCATTTTCCCATTTACGGCACAGGACTCCATCCTGAACCACCAAGCTGTCCCATTGGGTCCAATAGCTTTTTGTGACCGAACTCATCGCTGAGACGTCACTCCACCTGGGCTTAGGAGCTCTGGCCTTCATCCACTCCAGAATTGGCTTGATGTCCGAATCTTCCTGCTGTGCACGTTGTAGGCTTTCCTTCCACTCGTTGTTGAGGTCTGTCTTAAGCATCCTCACAGGTACCACTTCCTTACTCTCCTGCCTAGTACAATGCTTGCAGTCTTCAGGACAAGGTCTTCTTGACAATGCATCTGCGTTGCCATGAGATTTTCCGCTGCGATGTTCGACCACGAAGTCGTATTCCTGCAGTAGTTCAATCCATCTCGCAACTTGTCCTTCTGGGTTTTTGAACTGCAATAGCCATTTCAGTGCAGCATGGTCAGTTCGTAAGTGGAATTTCCGCCCCAGAAGATATTTGCTAAAATACTGCAATGACTTTACCACAGCAAGCAGTTCCCGTCTCGTAACACAATAGTTCCTTTCCGGCTTTGACAACGACTTGCTGAAGTACGCTATCACAACCTCTTGGTCACCATTCCGTTGGGACAACACACCGCCAAGTCCTATGTCACTTGCGTCTGTGTCAACTATAAATTCCTTGCCTGCATCAGGGTACCCCAAAATAGGTGTTTTGCACAGACGGTCCTTTAGCTCCTGGAATGCGATGTCGCAACTATTATCCCAGCAGAAATGTCGCTTCTCCTCGGTTAGCTTATGCAGGGGTTTGGCTATATCTGCAAAGTTCTTGACGAATCGCCGATAATAGGAGCACAAACCCAGAAACGCTCTGACCTGCGTCTTGTCCTTTGGAACTGGCCAGTCCTTGACAGCGGCGATTTTCTCTGGGTCCGTGCGGATACCTTCTTCAGACACTACATATCCCAAAAAGCTAACTTGTCGTTTGAATAGTGAACACTTCTTCGGACTTAACTTGAGGTTGGCACTCTGGATCTTCGTGAGCACGCGTTCCAGGTTATGAAGATGTTCTTCAAACGTGCGGCCTACGATGATGATGTCATCCAAGTAGACCAGGCAGGCCTCACCAATTAGCCCGGTAAGTACAAGTTCCATCAACCTTTCAAACGTTGCCGGAGCATTGCACAATCCAAACGGCATAACTTTAAATTGCCACAGACCCTTTCCTGTCGAGAATGCAGTCTTCTCCTTGTCCTTGGAATCAATTTCCACTTGCCAGTAGCCACTTTTCAGGTCCAGCGTGCTAAACCACTTTACGCCAGTAAGCATGTCCAGCGTGTCATCAATTCTTGGCAAAGGATAGCTGTCCTTCTTCGTAATGTCGTTCAGACGACGATAGTCAACACAAAACCGCATGCTGCCATCCTTCTTTCTTACCAGCACTACAGGTGAACACCATGGACTAGATGAAGGTTCAATCACACCATCCTTCACCATTCCCTCAATCATGGTTTCCACTTCCTTTTCACGTGCTACCGGCAATCTCCTTGGCCGCTGACGGATAGGCAATTCTTCTCCTGTATTTATTTTGTGTTGAACTAATCCAGTCCTCCCGATATCAGCATCGTTTGACGAGAAAACATTGGCGTACCTGAGTAACATCTTCTTCGCTTTGACCATTTCATTTTGGGACAGAGCGCTGCGGCAGTCTTCTAAAAGGGTGGTCACTCTCGTTTGTGCATCCTTGCTGAGGGTCCCAGTCGATAGATATTGGCATCGACGCAACCAATCCACTTCCTCGCAAGTGCCAAGTAGTGTGCCTTTTTCTATAATGTGTTCCTGATCACAAAGGTTCAGCACACGTACCCCTGAGATGTCGGTGGCTCTGACCAGAGTTCGTGCCACTTTCCATGGAAGGTCATTGTCTACCCTTTCCACGAGTACACAACGAGGAGTTCGCCCAGGATTCCGAGGAAGACTAACCGGCACAATCGTTTCCGATCTCGGCGGAAGAATAATCTTCTTAAGGCTGTACACATTTCCAGGTAACGCCCCTTCCACGAAAACTTCCTCTTGTCCACATTTCAATACACCTTGCTTAACGTCGATCTCGCAACAATTCTTCCTCATAAAGTCAAGGCCCAGGATGCAATCGTCCATTATATCAGCCACAATGACATTATGCAGGTAGATTCTGTTGCCTAGCTTCAGCTCCATCTTCTTCTCTCCATGGACGGGTATGCGCTGACCGGTGGCTGTTACTAAATTAATGCGTTCTCGATTGTATGCGGAGTCCCCAAGGAACCGACTTATAAGTTGGGAACTGACGACCGTGCGAGAGGCTCCTGTATCTATGGTCAGCTTACAAGGTATTCCGTTGACCTCGCCCTTGATGATTAGGCTGTTCCCGTCATGGGTTTGTGTGATCAAAATCCTTGGGGCTCCTTGAACTTCAGCCAGCACCCGCCCCGCAGTCCTGGCTGTTACTCGTTTCCCTGCTGCTGGTGTTGGGCGGTGCTGCTAGCCGCACTGCCCTCCGGTGATCGACCGTCGTCTCTTTCTGCAGTTCGCTTAGGGCAACTGGATCGAAGGTGGCCCCTTTCACCACAGCCATAGCACCTAGGGCTGTATCTTTTACTGCGCTCGCGAACTGTAGCCGCTGCAACTTCCCTGACGCGATGGGAACGATGATCCTGCCGCACAGCTTCCACCTCCAGTGCATGGGCCAAGGCGTCCTTCAGCGTCCCGTGGTGACCGAGCCTCACAGCAGCTCTAACTTCAAGGTCGCGGATGCCGTCGATGAATGCCTGCACCAGGTTCCCATCAATAAGCGCAGGTACGGACTGGTAAGCTTTGCGAACCAGCTTCTCCACTTCAAGGGCCCACTGCTGCAGGTTTTCGTTGCTGCGTTGCACGCGATCCTTGAGCTGCGCACGGAACACGTGTTCCAGGTGAGCGTCGCCATACCGAGCCTCCAATGCCTCAAGGAGCTGCTCGTAAGTCACTTCCTTACCGAGAGCTTCCAGAACAGTTAAGGCCTGGTCGCGCAGGCCTAGGGTGAGGGCAGTCATGGCCTGACTTTTATTCCACCCGTTCGCCTTCATGACAACCTCGAATTGGATTTTGTAGGCCGACCAGGAAGAAGTTCCGTCGAACGGTGGCACTTTGAATCCACGTAGCGAAGGTGTAGTAGCTACGGGAGCTGCGATTCCATCACCCAGTTTCAGGTAATCCAGCGTTTTCTTCATGTCAGCCATCACGGTTTCCTTCAGGTCAGCCATCACGGTTTCCTTTACGTCAGCCATCACGTTGTCAACCCGATTATTCACTTGGTCGATTCGGGTTTCGGCTTCCGACAGACGGTTGTCATGTTGAGCAACCTTTTCCTTCACCTCCTTCATGTCTTTCCCGAAGGTAGCGTGAAGGTCCTTTATAAGAAGCATCTGCTCTTCCTGGCGGCGCGCCTGCTCCTCCTTATCCCGCTGGAGCTGTTCCTCCAACCGACGAGCCTGTTCCTCCTGTCGGCGGGCCTGCTCCTCCTGTCGGCGGGCCTGCTCCTCCTTGTCCCGCTGGAGCTGTTCCTCCAACCGACGAGCCTGTTCCTCCTGTCGACGAGCCTGTTCCTCCTGTCGACGAGCCTGTTCCTCCTGTCGACGAGCCTGTTCCTCCCTGTCACGCAGCAGCTGTTCTTCCAACCGACGGGCCTGTTCCTCCTTGTCCCGCTGGAGCTGTTCCTCCAACCGACGAGCCTGTTCCTCCTGTCGGCGAGCCTGCTCCTCCTGTCGGCGCGCCTGTTCCTCCTGTCGGCGAGCCTGCTCCTGCAGCATCATCATCAGAGCAGCAAAATCTGGTGCTGATGATGCTGGAGCAGCTGTGGACGGGCCGGCCTCCGTGGTCGGTAGCTGGCCTTCCGACCCCTGTGGCATTGCTCCACCAAATCGCCTCTGATCTGTCTCTTGCTGGCGTTGACTCCGGGTACGGATACCCTCCATGTCGTCTTTGGGTAAAATCGGCATTTTAAACCTCGCTTCTGACACCAATTGTTACGAGCTTGGGGTTCGTGACAATAAAAACTGCCGATTTAATCACCAAAAATTGACACTTTAATCACAACACTAATTACAATTCAAACACACTAATAAGAAACACAATTGCACTTACTGATCACTCTTAAGTCGCACTCGAATATCGCCTTCGATGTTATCGCATGTATAGCTTATTCAAAACTATGTGTGTCTCGCGGCCCACCCGGCCTTATATAGTGCCGCAGAGCTAGTACATAAACATCTAGAACGTTCGAGTACATACCGGTCCCGACTGACTCGACGTCGATAGTTCTCGGAATTACTAGTACTTAGAAAAAGGTCAAGTAGGGTCAAGGTCCTAGTACCGAGGTACTAGTTCTGCTACCCGATACTAGATGGCGCTAGTGGTAACTAATGTCGCCATGTATCAAACATTATTTGCGGCGCGCAACAATATGTTTGATTTACAAATTATTTTGGTACTAGCTTCTGCCCGCGACTTCGTCCGCGTGAATTTTCTTGTTACTCCGACCCACCCCGTCGCATCGCATCGCCTGCCCGCGCTATTACTTCGTTTTTGCTTAGCGTTCTTTCTGACTTTTTTTCTTTTTGCTCGGCTCCTAAAGGTCATAGCGTGATGTTAAAGCCTATAGCCTTCCTCAAGAATTGGGCTATCAAATGCAAAAAGAATTTTTCAAATCCGACTGGTAGTTCCAGAGATTAGATAATTATAATTATATATTACTATTACTATAATGCCATTGTGAACATAAAATAATTTATTTTGATAAGGATTAACATTTTGTTGTTTATATAATAATCATCCAAACGTAAGTATTATGTCGAAAAATTACTTTTTTAAAATTGAAAAAAGCAGTTTACTGAGCACAACCGTTTCGTATTAGGTAGCCTAGCCGGCCACCCGGCTGGGCCACGCGGTATAGTACCTCGCAGAGCTGCCGGCCGCCTTGCGGAGTTATTTTAAAACTATGATATCTCCTAAAATATTCATTAAAATCAAATGCTGTCAAGGGCAATTTTGTTCAAAACTAAATACTTGTGCTGAATAACGTATTTATTTGGATAAGGATCAATATCATGTTTATAAAAACACCTTCGCAAATAATGCATTATTTTAGAACAAATTTGATTACCATAAAAAAGGTTATAGTTAGTCAACCTTGACAGATAAACATATACTGTCGCGGACTTTTTTTTTGAACTTTTAAAGGCGAACAATTGCGTCATACATGATTTTTACGTAACTTTAACCGTTTACGCAGCGTACGCAACGGAAGCTCTCAAAAAGAAATAATTATTCCCATTTTTGCAACATTTTTCATTGATGCTCCGCTCCTTTTGGTCGTAGCGTAATGTTATATAGCCTATAGCCTTCCTCAATAAATGGACTATCCAACACAAAAAGATTTTTTCAATTCGAACCAGTAGTTCCAGAGATTACCCCCTACATACAAACTTACAAACATACAAACTTACAAACTTTACCTCTTTATAATATTAGTATAGATTACGTTTATATGAACTACGCATGCTCCGCCGACCCCTTATAAAGTGATAAATTCAATTTTCCGAGCGGGTAAACACCCAACGTGAGTAGGGACCGCTGTCAAATCGTGTTGTCATTCCTGACAAACAATGAACCAATGTTTACACAGAGTATGAAAACGCACGTAACTTCCCTAGAGGGTAAGCCCTGTGATACGGAGGAATGAGGAAAATTTCGTGGGAAAAGTTTTGAGTATGAATGCCGATGGCTATAAGAGTAGGGGAAGAGCAAAGAAACGATGGATGGACTGTGTGAATGATGATATGGTTAGAAAGGGGGTGACTGCCGAGATGACGACTAATAGAGAAGAATAGAATAGAATACTCCTTATTATGGAAGAAGAATGAAAGAAGAAGAATGGAGAAGAATGGGAGAAAAGGAAATGTTGCGCCGTCCAGAAATAAATTTGGATAAGGGCCGGAGAACGATAATGATTAAGATGATCATAAAGAGGGTGCTTACTCTTCAATTTAATTCCGATAGATCGACATTGGAATTAGGGTTTTCTGAAATGACGTTCGCCAGGTGGCAGCACTGACACGTCAGGTCCAGACATCTGTCAAAGAGCCTATATTTTCTTTAGTCATGACTGAATGATGGTCCATGACGTTTACGGCGGATTGAACCGTACAACGTTGCCGAGTATACTATTTTTACATTTTTACACTTGACATTGGCTAAATTGTGGTGGTTTTTCCGCAAAAGCCATTAAACGAAGAGAAGAAGAAGAAGAAGACTGAATGATGAACGAATGAATGAACAGAATGATGAACGTCATCATATATTTTATATTGGAAGACCTCTTGTCACAGTGGTGCCAACTGGTGTCGTAAATTTTCACGAATTCATTGTGACGTTTCGTACTCTTGAGTTCGATGCTAGCGCCAAATTATTTTTAGATTGGGTGTCCATTTCGGAGAACTAAGTGGAATTGGGTTCGGGCTTGGCGTGGGGTGATTGTTGTTATTATTTTCAAGAGACTGACCGAATCACGTGACTGTAAAATTAACATTGGAATCATATTGCCATCTCATTGGAATTAAAATTAGTTTGGAGAGTAAGCCCCCTGGTATGAGCTGACCTATTATAGTAAACGTGCGTAGTGCTGCACACCCCCTATTTCCAGTAAAACAAATATCAACTTAATTTCAATAACAATTAAGTTGATTTCAGAGTGACAAGCACTATTGAAAAAGGTTATAATTAAAATGTCTGAAGATTTAGCGTAAATTGAACTTTATTGTGTAGGAATTAAAGTTATTTTTCCATTAATTCATATTTGTTTACATTTTTGGAAAAATAAATCGATAAGATTATGTCTGGACTTAAAAAAGACTGACCTCCGAGTTTGTTTCGGCCTTTCTTCTCATAGTAGTCTGTTAGAAACCTGACTCGTCTGGTTTTAAAACATAATTTAATTATGACGTGTTAAAGTGTTTTTTTTTTTTAATAAAGTGGCAGATTTTTTTTTTTGTCTTTAGTTTGCCTGCCTTTAAGGCGAAAGTGCCAGGGTAGCCCGCGAAATTCAATATTTTTTACGTTTTTTGCAATTTGCTGGCCAGTATTAAGTTGTACATTGATTAATATAATTATGATTCGCGGCCGTAACTAATATGTATTTAGAGAATTATAATCATTCAAGTCATCAACACAACTCTCTAAGACCAAGTAATCCCACAGAATGACTATTTCATGAAATCTAATAATTTAATAATTTAATCCAAGGAATTTAGTAGAAAATGGCGAGAAGTGTGTTACGCTGACACTATTTTAATTTCATAAATAAATCTGAGCTTTATTTCAAAGCGAAAATCATTTCCTCAGACTCCAAAAATCGAGTATAAAGTTTGAGTAACTACCAGCATATCAAAACGCTCTACTGTCGTTTTTTACATTGCAAATATTATCACTCATCCGAGTCGAGTTCCCGAAGCGACGCCTGCAGCCAAGGCAACGGGTGCGAAGGCTGCGCCCTGCATGCGCAGCACCCCAGACCACGAGCGCGACTGCGCCGAAGTCGTCAAAACCATTTGACAATCTTACATAATGTGACATTTTGTAAATAATGAAAATAGTGTTTTAAGTTTATTTTTTGAGTGCGTGTATATATAGTTAATTTTTACGTCATTTTTATTACATTTTAAATGCTAATTTATATTTTATTGTGTGTGGAAAAATCATGTAAGTAGTGTTACTTTTTTTAAATGTTTAACTATGACAACAGTAGTGACGCCGTACGAAGCGCCAGTCAACCTGCCACATCGCTGGATGTCCTAGTGAGATGCCCTCATTGCCCCCAAGCACGTTTTTTTAAGGGTGAACGAGGCTTGAAGGTACATTTGGGGAAGAAACACAAACCCCACAATGTACCTTCATCATGCCCGACAATACCCACTTCGCTACCTAATTCACCCGCTCAACCTTTTTGGAAAACCCTTGCAAAATTAAAAACAGCAACTCCAGTTTTAAAGAGAGTTCCTCGTGGCGCGAGACCATCCGTGGCTTCGAGTTTAGCGCGTTGCATCCGCCTCGCCGCCCGAGAGAACTCTCAAAGTGCTTGGGAGCAATTACTCACTTTCCCGTTTAGAATTCTACATGTGCAAAAAAATTTGGCAAATAAAAAAACTTTAACAGCACAAATCAAAGATAATTGTAACATTTCGACCCAAAATTTCGAACCTAAATTAACAGCGCACCTCCCCCAAAGAGGTTTATTGCACCATGTGGAGTCTAAACTAGGCGAGGGTGATATCAGAGGTGCAGCTAGGATCATTTTTAGCAGCGATGTGGTTGCGCCGTACTCTCCAGAAACACTTACAGCTCTGGAGAGCAAACATCCCGCCGCGGCAGATGACCTCTCCTTCCCTGACCCACCCGTTCCGGAATTCAACACACTTGAAATTACAGCTCAACAAGTATGTGCAGCCGTTTGCTCCTTTCGAAGTGGCTCCGCCGGAGGCCTCGACGGCCTGACGCCTCAACACCTAAAGGACTTAATATGTTCAGGCGCTGGGGAGTCTGGTGAGTCCCTTTTGAAGGAGCTGACGGCCCTCATCAATCTCATGCTCTCTGGCAATGTGAACGAAGCCGTCATTGATATTTTGTATGGGGCAAATTTATGTGCCCTGCGCAAAAAGGATGGCGGCATTCGTCCCATTGCCGTAGGGTCCACTTACCGCCGTATCGCAGCCAAAATTTGCTGTGCCTTTTACAGCGAAACACTAGCCAGCAAATTCCAGCCCCTACAGCTAGGTTTTGGTTCCAAAGGGGGCTGTGAGGCTGCGGTACATGCTTTATCCACTTACCTCAATAGCGATAAAGGTGAGGTCATCCTTAAGGTTGACATTAAGAATGCTTTCAATTCCGTAAACAGGGACACCTTGTTGACAGAAGTTCAAAAAGAAATACCCAAAATTTACAGTTTTCTCTATCAATGTTACAGACAACCCTCTAAATTACTTTATAAAGACAACCTTTTGAAATCAGCCGTTGGTTGTCAACAAGGTGACCCTCTTGGGCCAGTCATTTTTAGTTTGGCAATAAATCCAATTATTCGACAACTAAATTCTAAATTCAACGTATGGTATTTGGATGACGGAACCCTAGGAGGTGATGTAGACACAGTCTTAAAAGATTTAACGTTTTTAAAAGAAAATTTCAGTTCCATTGGCCTAGACCTTAACCTTTCAAAATGCGAAATTTATCTTCCCCAAACGACTGACAGACAGACTACCATAGCAACATTTAATACAATAGCTCCAAATATCAAAATTACGGAAAGAAATTCTCTTCACCTCTTAGGGTCCCCAATTTTTGACGAATCCTTTCCAACATTCATTGAGGAGAAGATACAAAATTTTAATGATGTCTCGGAAAGACTTTTCAAAATTAATATTCATTCGGCCTTCACACTCATTCGGTATTGTTGTTTTGGACCAAAGTTTACTTATAGCCTTCGCTCCTCTCATCTATGGAAGCATCCACAACTTTTAGAAAAAGTAGACCAAATTATTAGAAACACATTAACTTCCATCCTAAATGTGGCCCTGGACGACCGTGCGTGGCAGCAAGCCACACTACCCATTCGCTTGGGCGGTCTTGGCGTCCGCAAAATTTCAAGTATAAGTTTACCAGCCTTCCTCTCCTCGGTCCATAGTACCGATAAATTAACCAGGAACATTTTATCTTCCTCACTGGTCGATTTTGAAGTACCGTGTTTGACCGATGCGTTGAACGCTTGGAAAATGGCTTGTCCCAATACGGTTTTGCCCGATAACCCGTCTTCCCAGAGACGGTGGGACGTGCCGCTCTGCAGTATTATACGGAATACCCTTATAAACACGTCACGTAATACTGTTGAGCGTGCCCGTCTGCTGGCTGTGGGAGAATGGGAGTCAGGCTTATGGCTTCAGGCGCTCCCATCATCCACCATAGGCACAATGATGGATGATTCATCGTTTCGGCTCGCTACGTGTCTCCGCTTGGGCGCACCTTGTGTTGCTCCGCATCGATGTCACTGCGGTGAAGCTGTCGACAGTCTCGGACACCATGGCCTGTCCTGCTGCAGGAGCGCCGGTCGCATAGCACGGCACGCCAGCATCAACGATATTATTCGTCGAGCCCTTGTCTCCGCCGGCGTACCAGCGGTGTTAGAACCAAACGGCTTGGTACGTGACGATGGGAAGAGACCAGACGGTATGACGTTGTTGCCTTGGAAGGTGGGTAGGCCTCTGGTATGGGACGCAACGTGTGTCGATACCCTTGCGCCATCTCATGTTCCTAGCACGGCGGGCTGTGCTGGCGCCGCTGCTGCGGCTGCTGAGACCCTCAAGCGGCGCAAATACTGTAACCTTTTGGGCAATTACAGCTTTGAGCCGTTTGGGGTCGAAACGCTCGGGTCATGGGGCCCGAGTGCGCGTCTCCTTTTTAAGGAAATTTCTCGCCGACTGGTCGACGCTTCACGTGACCAGAGGGCTGGGTCGTTCTTTGGCCAAAGAATTAGCATTGCCATTCAACGTGGCAATGCTGCCAGTCTTCTGGGCACGTTTCCGGATGACAGCGATGCGGACGAGTACTTCGACGCCTGATTTGTCCTTTATTTTTGTTTTTATTTGTATAGTAAGTTAGTTAGACTTTTAATTTAGTATCTAGTGTAAATAATTTGTAATAAAATAAGTTAATTATTTTCTATAATAAAGTTATATCTACGAAAATTGTATTCATGAAATCTTGACATTTTGGGATTATACTAACCTAACAAGTTGTATTACTGATTCTAATGGTTATGATTCTGTAAATACATATTTGTTACGGCCGCGAATCATATTTTGAATGACGTACAACTTAATACTGACCAGCAAATTGCAAAAAACGTAAGAAAATTTGAATTTTGCGGGCTACATTAGCGCTTCCCCCTTAACCAGCCATGTTGGGTTCAGTTTCAGTCTAACCAGATACAACTGAATACCAATATTTTACATGGAGCGACTGTCTACCCGTTACCAGACCGTACTGGTTGTCAGACCTTCGAACTTCTAATTATCCGTGACGACTGTCAAATATCCACGAATGACAGCCGGGACCAATGGCTTAACATGCTTTCCGAGCCACGGAGGAGTTTCGGTATGTAAAGATGGTCACCCATCCTCGGACCGACCGCGGCAAGTGTAGCTTAACCTGACCGATCGAGCCGTGCGCCTATTATTACTTGTTCACAAGCCCCATAAATGATCTTTTTACAGTTATAGGTTCAACAAATCGTGTCTGAATATCGCGTTGCCATCGTATCGTCAGATATAAAACCCAATTGACGCGAGTTTTCCCAATTCCTAGACTAGAAACAGAATTTAGTTTAACAAGTACTATTAGTAATTCTGTAGTTTAACTTCAACGCTGATATCACTGCAAACTTATAAGATAAACTAATGGATGAATAATTTTTGTATGTAGAGAAAATATAACTAATTATTTAGACTAGATATTAAATTAAATGCCTAACTAACTTCTTAAACAAATTAATAACTTCTAACTTCGCACACGAAGGGTTCCGTACCACAGGGTAAAACGCCGAAAAAAAACACGTTTGTTGTATGGGAGCCCTCTTTAAATATTTATTTTATTCTGTTTTTAGTATTTGTTGTTATAGCGGCAACAGAAATACATCATCTGTAAAAATTTCAACTGTCTAACTATAACGGTTCATGAGATACAGCCTGGTGACAGACGGACAGCGGAGTCTTAGCAATAGGGTACCGTTTTTACCATTTGGATTCGGAACCCTAAAAAAGATCAAACCAAGATTCCTAGTAAAATATTATATAATTATGTACATCTAAATACGCTTTGTTACTCTATTCTGACTATGACAGACGTCTAACCCCGTAAAATGGCTAGACTAGACTGAAATTCAGGTTAAATCTGACTCAGTTACCTAAATTGACAGTAACAAGGTGCCCTGATTCTGTCTGACATAAACAAGGAGCTCGTTATGTTTCTGTACAACGTGAAGATTTTAGACAGCTCAATTCAGTTCATAGCATAATAACTCCTGTAATTCCCAAAGGGTTAAGGCTCCTACAAACAGGCGCGACACGCGATACAATCGCGAGCGACACAAAGGCACCGCTCGTTGCGGGACTTGCGGTGCCTTTGTGTCGCGTGTCGCGTCCCCCCCCCCCGTGTGTACGAGCCTTAACTCCTGTAATTCCCAAAGGGTTACGGCTCCTACAAACAGGCGCGACGCGCGATATAATCGCGAGCGACATAAAGGCACCGCTCGTTGCGGGACTTGCGGTGCCTTTGTGTCGCGTGTCGCGTCGCGCCTGTGTGTACGAGCCTTAACTCCTGTAATTCCCAAAGGGTTAAGGCTCCTACAAACAGGCGCGACACGCGATGTAATCGCGAGCGACACAAAGGCACCGCTCGTTGCGTGACTTGCGGTGCCTTTGTGTAGCGTGTCGTGTCGCGCCTGTTTGAAGGAGCCTTTATACAGGGGTATGCAGGGCGGAAAGTTGGAGCGAACACTTAATTTATATACTAACCCCTTACTAATAAACGTATTAGGTATATCAGATGAATAGTTACACACCGATTGCTCTCTTTCAGTCGTCAGTAATTTGACTTTCGAAAGTTCAGTCGGCAGTAATTTTTTTTTTTTTATATATTAGTTTTATGGCCTGGTTGCTAAGACCTTTTAGCCACTTCTTTGTTTCATCATTTTTCTTGAGTCTAACATGACATTAGAATATGGGTGTACACATTCTAATGTATTAGGAGTATTTGGCAGCAAATGTATCGAATCAAGTTTCCCGGTAAACTTCGCTGAGGTAGCCAAAACTACAATAAAATTCTCAGCTCCATTTTACCGGGATCGCGTCTGTTTCAATGATTACACATATTGTCCAGTTGCGCAGACATTTGAGATACAAAACTACACCAATTTTACATCACCATATCCACTAGGAATCAATTTGCTAATAATTAAAACAGCCAAATAGACTTCACTCGAAGAAATCCCGCCAAAAACTCCCCGTCAGTAATTTTACTTTCGAAAGAAGAAGACAAAGCGTTGTGTACCTAACTATACAGACAGACGCTCATCATCTGCATCATCTGTCTTGCCTTTTCCCAACTATGTTGGAGTCGGCTTCCAGTCTAACCGGATGCAGCTACTATTCAGCTGCATCCGGTTAGACTGGAAGCTGACTCCAGTCATGAGATCGAATCCAAGAAGTCACTTTACTTTGTGTAAATTATTTCATCATCACCTGCTCTCAATACGGTGAAGGAAAACATCGCATCCATCGTTTTCCCAACTATGTTGGGGTCGGCTTCCAGTCTAACCGGCAGCTGAATACCAGTATTTTACATGGAGCGACTGCCTATCTGACCTCCACCACCCAGTTATTAAGTAATACGATACCCCTTGGTAAGACTGGTTGTCAGACTTTCGGGCTTCTGACTACCCGTAACGACTCTCAAAGATCCACGAATGACAGCCAGGACCAACCGCTTAACGTGCTTTCCGAGGCACGGAGGAGTCGCTGTCACGGTATGTAAAGATGGTCACCCATCCACAGACCAAAAGCGGCAAGCGAAGCTTAACCTGATCGTTCGACACGTGCGGCTGTTAGATATTATTTAGCCACGAGCCACCCTAACTACACAGACGCTATACAACGTTTATTAGTAAGGGAGTGACAGTAAAGGCTCCTTCAAACAGGCGCGACACGCGATAAAATCGCGCGCGACACAAAGACACCACAAGTCGCGCAAAGAGCGGTGCCTTTGTGTCGCGCGCGATTATATCGCGTGTCGCGCCTGTTTGAAGGAGCCTTTACACAGAGCGATGGCCGTTTTGCGTGGAAGTGTTCTTTTGGGGTTTTTTGTCTGCGTCATGTTTGCCGCAAATACACGCGTTTTCTTTAGAAATTAGAAATCATTTTTGCCAATAATGTAGGTATAGAAATATGATGGATATTAATTTCTTTTCATTTTTAAGCTTCCGTATCCAAAGGGTAAAAACGTCGGACCCTAAACGCTGAATAGTTTGTTTGTTTGATTTTTTTTTTGCGTTTAATAGACAAGTTCTTGACTTTTACATAATGGAACCGTGACATTTCAATAAAATATATGCTAAATACGTATTACTTAGAATACAAATTCAATTAAGGCTTGTTCCGTTGAATTTAAATCAGCTCAGTCTAGACTTGAAAAAAAATTATAAAACATGGGCGATGTGCTTCGGATTTCAATGGAAGATGTAATTTATTAGAGTGCGCGTAAAATAAGTCTGCGCGCGGCCGAAATCGGAAATGATTGTTCGCCGCCATCTTGAAGTTTATGTCAGGTGTCCAGAGAGGCTGCGTTCCGAGTTGGGAAATAATCGATTTGAGCGTGCTTAAGCCCGTACCGAATTAGCGTGAGCGCGATAACGATGTCCCGTGAATCGACATAGATGAAGTTATGACATGCGCCATCTTGCGATAACGCCGACCATGATAACTGTATTATTACGTAGTAGTAGAGTAGCAAGTACTTACCTAGAAATCAAACGTTACTAAAATTTTTAACTTTGAAAAATTAAAACAAACCAAAAGTGTATTCATTTTACCTTTACATTCTTACGTAATAAATATTAAGCAGGTCGGGCGATTCTTATTTTTTCTTACATAGGGTGTAGGGGGTCAAAAACTGGAAAAAATCGTCTTACGTTATAAATTAATGGCACCAAATGGATCTCATAACTTACCTATAGACGGAATGGTCATAAAATATGCTAATTCGTAATGGCTGGTCAATACTTCTTTTCTTGACCATATGTGCAGGTTCTATGTGAACCCCTCGAACAACCTGGAAACAAAAGAAAAAAAAACATTTTAGTATATTCTGTGGTAAAGTGCACTCATGAGTGCACTACAAATTCAAAAGTCATGTATTCAAATTAGAATCAGGACTTTTCGAACGTCAAAATTACGTAAGACAGTCTCCACAAACGCCCGCCTTCACCACTTCCTAGTGCTTTCGCTGGGGAGAAAAAGTGGCGCAACAAACTCCCCAGCAGCACAGCTGTCTGTTCAGTTAGAAAAACTTGCTTTTATACAATAATAGGTAAGTAACATTACGAAACCCAGAACAACTGCTTGTCGGTCTTCTACAGATTGTACTTCGGTGAGTGTGCCCAAGTACTCCACGACCTCATTCCACCGGCCCCCTTCTACCTTCGGAAATCCAGACGCACTGCAAGTTACCATCCCTGCCAAGTTGCTATTCCACCAATTCGCACTAAGCGTTTTCAAATGTCCTTTATAATTCGCACAGCAAAAGAGTGGAACTCTCTACCTGCGTTTGTGTTTTCGAGTGCATACAACCCAAATTTCTTCACAGTAAGAGAGAACAGGCTTCTTCTGGGTAAGCTCACTCCATCGTAGACTTCGTCTGTGTCATCTCTGACCTAGATTGGAGTCAAGAGCAAACCCATTTCAAATAAAAAAAAAAACATTAAATAAATTATTTGCCATAATGTCAGCTAGCCACACCATTAAACCAGTAAATAAATCGGTTCAACACACAAAAAAATACAGCATAATCAGCCTATAACGCTCCCAATGCTGGGCCACAGGCTTCGTCTCTTCGAGAGTGGGCCGTGATCCACCAAGCGGGCCCAGTGTGGGTTGGTAGATGTCGCATGTCTTCGAATTTTTGGTTCTAAGACATGCCGGTTTCAATCTAATTATTTAAAACACAAAAGATTTTTAATATTGATATGATCACTATAAAATGTTGTTAGGTTAGCTAATTAGGTACGTAATAAATAACTTAAGACAGAAGGTCCCTTAAGGAGGGACTGAATAAATTAACCGACTTGGTATTACATGGATCTCACAACCGTTTACGCTAGAAGAACTGAGTTGCGAGACTTGTTTTTTTTTACAAGTTATGTTTTTGCATCTCACTTCTTTTGGTAGATAGTCCTACTTTTTTCCTTTCCGGTACCTTCTACTTCTTGAATACCAACAACGGATTTTCTTAAAGCCCACTGTCTTATGAGCTTTTTTTATTTTTGTTGGTAGTCTTCCTCTTTTTCTTTTCCGGTACTAATTCTTGAGCTTCAGCTATATATGTTTCTCAAAGCACACTCTCTGTCTCTATGGGTTTTTCTCGGAGGCTTTGAAGTTACAATTTTTGTCAAGTCTGGACGGTAAATGCTTCTTAGTCTATTGTATTCACAAATTGAGGATTCCAAAGTCGACATTAATAGATGTAAAGGCTCCTTCAAACAGGCGCGACACGACACGCGACACAAAGGCACCGCAAGTCGCACAACGAGCGGTGCCTTTGTGTCGCGCGCGATTATATCGCGTGTCGCGCCTGTTTGTAGAAGCCTTTATTCCATGTATAAAATTTATGTCTTTGTTAAAATCAGCCCCAAGGCAAACATCGTAAGGAAACCTAACCTTAACTGTCAGAGACCGCTAACTTACAGTGGATTCTAGGTAATTACTTCTTACTAAATATTTTTCCTTCTTCCCCTTTAGTTTCTAGGAAAACCCTATTAGTAATTGTATATATCTGTATCTATTCTATCCATACTAATATTATAAATGCAAAAGTGTGTCTGTCTGTCTGTCTGTCCGTTACCTCTTCACGCTTAAGCCGCTGAATAGATTTAGATGAAATTTAGTATAGAGATAGTGAGTCCCGGGAAAGGACATGGGGTAGTTTTTATTCCGATATTCCCACGGAGTCGACACTTATGCGGGTAAAACCGCGGGGCGTTGCTAGTAACAAATACTTACGTATCAATATAACTAAAGGCTGATTTTTCCATCGCCAGATAACTTTTATTCGACGAATAACATTGACGTTTGACAGTGTTTTTTTTTTTTTGATGTGAAACATCTATAGCCGCACGTAAAACAATTTTCTGGCGTGGCGACGCATGCCGTGGCGACGCGTCGCCACGCTATATGATGGTGTATATATACAGTCACAGTCTTGTGTACTGTGTGGCGACGCGTCGCCATGCGCAATCGACTGCGATTCTCTTCCCACTCGATCCGGCGTTAAGCTATCTCTCTCTCGCCACACAGCTCGGATACTTATAGTGTATACTCCATAGTGTTGTTTACTGCGGTACACATAACCTGTGTTTTACTTGAAAACAAATTATATTTAATAATAAAATATTTCTGACAGTGATAATTTAGAGAGTGACAGTTAAATAAACAGTCATCATTTTCTGGAAAAAATCGTAATATTTTATTTTATCATTATGCCATATTTAGTTTATATCGCAATCTGTTCTTTTCAATCATATTACTTTTACAAAATAATGTCGATGTTTCACATCTGCCAGGCGCGAGGCGTGCCGTGACGGCTCACTTTTTTTTTGACAATGTTTGTATGAAATAACTGTCAAAATTATTCCTCGAATAAAGTTATCAGATGATTGAAAAATCAGCCCTAAATCAATCTGCATAGCGTTTTCTGAACTATGTTGGGAACAGGGCCGTCTTAAGGCTCCTGCAAACAGGCGCCACGACGCGAATCGTGCGCGACACTAAGACACCGCTCGTTGCGCGACTTGCGGTGCCTTTGTGTCGCGTGTCGTGTCGCGCCTGTTTGAAGGAGCCTTTAACCATATTGGGCGCCGGGGTGCAAAAACCATCTGGGGGGCGTAGGCTGTTTTTTGGCAACAATAAAAATATTATTTTGGTATCCACAATTTTTAGGGAGTAGCACCAAGGTAGCCGCCAAAATTCAATTTTACGTGTTATTTCTTAGATTTTTTTGCAATTTTCAGGTCAGTGTCAGGTTGTATATTTTGTCTTGCAATTGACTTAGAGGGTTGTATTGATATACTACCCTCTAAGTTCATAAAACCCTATTCATAGATATTTATTTCATGAAATAGTAAGTTTGAATTTCACGGACTACCCTGGCGCCTCCTAAGACCCTGCGTCCGGGTGCCACGCGCCCCTTGCACTCCCGGGTAAAGACGGCCCTGGTTGGGAAACTTCTTGTTCCCCCCACCCACACAGTCGCATCGCATTTTTTTTTTTCAGGATGGGAAATCATCAAATGACCCCTCCCGCTCTAGGTAGAGCGGAAGGGAGTGTCAGACTCTTACTGACTAAAACCCACCCGTGTTCCTTCCTTAGCCCTTTATGTTCCGGGCCAGCGGTAACCCTTTCGGACAATCCCGCTGACCATATAGTCTGCCCTAAGGTCTGCTCCTAAGGATTATAGCGTGATGTTCGATAACACACACACACACACACATCCGACTTCGCCATTGTCTCGGACGGTATCGGAAGCTCCTGCGCTTACACACACGTTCACAGCGTGTTTGTAAACTTAGTAACCACAAGTAAAGCACGCGTCGCATCGTGAGATAAAAATACTATATCACCAAGATGGCCGCTACAAAAACAGTTAAAACGGGGAAAATCATTGATAGTGAACTAAGACAAGGTTCCTCAACGCGGAAGGCTTTGCTTCCATCTCGGTCAGGGCTTCAGTCTTACATCTTAGTTCTTAGTTGTCAAGGTATTTACAACCTTATAAACACGCTATTTTTAGCTATTCAAAGCAGGGACTTGAAAACGAAATGAATTTCGTTCCATTACCACTAATTTTATCGTATACTAGCTTCTGCCCGCGACTTCGTCCGCGTGAAATTACTTGTTACTCCGACCTAATAGCGCGGGCAGGCGATGCGATGCGACGGGGTGCCGTCGCATCGCATCGCCTGCCCGCACTCTTACTTCGTTTTTGCTTAGCGTTCTTTCTGACGTTTTTTCTTTTTGCTGGGCTCCTAAAGGCCATAGCGTGATGTTAAATAGCCTATAGCGTTCCTCAAGAATTGGGCTACCAAATGCAAAAAGAATTTTTCAAATCCGACAGGTAGTTCCAGAGATTAGCGCGTTCAACCAAACAAACAAACAAACTCTTCAGCTTTATAATATTCCAAAATTTGTAACGATACTAAAACAAACAAAGGCATTGCAAGTCGCGCAACGAGCGGTGCCTTGGTATCGCGCGCGATTCGCGTCGCGCGTCGCGCCTGTTTGCAGGAGCCTTGACAGGGGAGAATGGAAGAAGAAAGCGTGTTGCGCCGACCACAAGTAACATGGGACAAGGGAAAATGACCTCCTATCTAACCTCCAGAACCCAGTTACTGGGTAATACGATACCTCTTGGTAGGACTGGTTGCCAGACTATTATTAGTAATATTAGTACAGCGGTGCTATTCTGTAAAAAGATCGCCATAACTTAGGTGAGCTGACGGTCGATTCTGTAAAAATCTCACAGTGAAAACATAGGTGAAGTTAGTTTGTTTTTGCTAGGAATTGACACTATTGACAGCTCACTCCATACTCACTTCACCAAAGTTTTCACGGTGAGATTTTTACAGAATAGCACCGCAGATACTTACTCATATGTAGGCACAAGTAATTAAGACCATTGAAACATATCATTAGCGTATCATATCATAAGATCTTCATTAATTGCTTTTATTACGAGGCGAGTTCAAAATGTCAAGTGCCAATAACTCTGTGACATGTTAAAAACAGCAGATCTTATCTTATTACACGCACGGATGAAAAAGTATAATATTCAGGGACGCCTCAGGGACCCTGTCATTGTGATGAAGTTTTATTATTATTATTATATTCATTTATTTTTGACCCGTGGCTAAATGATAACAGCCGCACAGAAAGAAAGAAAGAAAGAAAGAAAATACATTTATTTAGCACAGACTAAGAGACACACAATACACCAGATAGTTGATAATAGAAATTGCATTTTGAAATTTTCCAATAGACTGTATGTGTATGAATTCTCAAACGTAGAACAATCTACGTACACGAAAATTTCAAAATGCGATATCTCAGCGAAAAAAAAAGATATTTGAGTAAACTCAACGTCGTTTTAAAGAGGAAGACTAGTCCTTTGAGATGCTATTAATAATTTTTGAAAGAAAAAAGGATCGGCCGTGCTACATAACCTCAAAAATGATAAAAAACGGTATTTCTTGCACTTTTAGGTTAGGATATCTCGAAACCCTGACGTGATAGAGCAATTTTGAGGTCAGATTTCGAATTCAGCGCGTCAAAATCCTTCGGAAAAGTATAGTCTGGTTTCAGTGGAAAAAATTTGTTGACCAGTGAATTACTTTTTTTTTCTCAACCCCCTTAATATGGGTATCAAATGCATCTTTTATTAGTACCAATATAAATTATATAAAAAAATTACGTCTAGCCTAGACTTCACAACGTAAAAGTTTATCGACAGACCAAAATCAACATCTTACTATTTTTTTTATAGATATTTCTGTAATAACATTATATTTTATAGTCATTGTTAGTTACTTAAACTTTTTATTACAGCGTTATGTTTTGCATTCAGTCCTGTGTTTGTTTTTATGGGATATTGTGTAAGTAAGACTACAACATTTACTTTTCGAAAAAATAAATTACGTAATTTATTTATTTATTTAATACTTCAAGCACATAAATGTACAGAGGCGGACTTAATACCATAGGCATTTTCTACCAGTCAACCTTTGGGTGATGCAGAGACAAACAGTGGTAGGTGCAATCATAAACATTGAGGAATAAATATTTTAAATATAAAGATACGCATAAACCTATTAAAACTGATAATAATATATACCTAATTACATATAAATATACATACAAAAAAAAAAGTACAAATAAACAAACAAAGTAGTAAAAAACAAAACAAAGTACAAAAAAACAAACAAAGTAGTAGTACAAATAAATATACATAAATCCATTAATAAATTTAATAAAAAGAAATAAGACGTACAATAATAATTATAAGTACACAATTGTTCCGCCATTACGGTATTTTTTTTAATTAACTCAGAAGAAGTCTTTTATAAGAGCTACGAGGTTATCTTAAACCAATTTACTTTAAGTAGAAAATATTTCAGTATATTTTTTCCTTTTTATTTATTCTAATAAGTAATTCTCCGGCCCTTACGCCAATTTATTTGCGGTCGGCGCAATATTTCTTTTTCTCCCATATTTCTCTATTAATCGTCATCCCGGCAGTCACCCCCTTTCTAACCATATCATCATTCACACAGTCCATCCATCGTTTCTTTGGTCTTCCCCTACTCTTACAGCCATCGACATTCATACTCAATACTTTCCTCACGGCATTTTCCTCATTCCTCCGCATCACATGCCCATACCATGACATCTGATTCCCGCACTACTTTTTAGTCACCGGTGTCACTTTCAGATTCAGACTTCCTCTTTTTAATAAATATCATTGCTTTTTATTTCTAATATATTATGTTTACTTTTCAGGTGTTTGCCACTGTCACTTTACTGGCATCATTTATGAGAAATGCACAAAAACTAATGAAATTAAATTGGAAGCCAATTTGGATATAAAAAATAGACACGAAGCAATTATTTCTCAAAACACACACACTACAGTACAGTATCTGGCTAAAAATGCATCAAAAATATACGTAGACATAGACAAAAGACTAAAAAAAGTAATTCCAAAAAAGAAAAAAAGTATAGAAAAAAAGAAGTCTACAGATAATATAAACAAAAGTATAATAAAGAAAAATTACAGTATATTTGGGATAGATTTGACACTGTATAATTTAGGCAGCAAAAAACAATTAGTTACAAAGAAAATGATTAATTCTGTCGATTATAGTATAAAAAACAGCATTGCTAATAGAAATAAAAGCGAATTCATTGAAGATACTGGGGAATTAACTGTTCCCAAAAATGACACAGTTGAAGCACAAAGAACTATAATTAAAAATGAAAACATAACTGAAAATATGACTAATATTTTTCAAATCAATGATATGGATAAGACTGTCCAAAAAGTTGAAACGCTTAAAAATATCGAAAACAATGATATGACAAAAAGTTTCCAAAAGTATGATTCACCTAAGAATCTGAAACAACGAATCAAATTGATTGAAGATACTGGAGAATTAACTATTCCCAAAAATGATATAGTTGAAGAGAAAAGCACAATAATTAAAAATGAAAACATAACTGAAAATATGACTAAGATTTTCCAAATCAATGGTATGGATAAGAGTGTCCAAGAAGATGATTTGCCTAAGAATGTGAAACAACAAAGCAAATCGATTGAAGATACTGGTGTTACTATTCACAAAAATCATACAGTTGAGGAGAAAAACACTATAATTAAAAATGAAAACATAACCCAAAATGTGACTAAGCTTTTGCAAAACTATATTATGAATAGCAATGTCCAAAACTTTGATTTGCCTAAGAATATAAAACAACCAAGCGAATTGACTGAAGATACTGGAGAATTTACTATTCCCATAAATGAAATAGTTGAGAAGAAAAGCACTATAATTAACCATACAAATATAACCGAAAATGTGACTAAGATTTTCCAAAACAATGCTATGAATAAAAATTTACAAAAACGTGATATTGGCATACCAGAGAACGTGGTACACAATTATGACCCTGAAATTTTCCAAAACTATGACGCTAATAATTACCAAAAGATTGATTTCCACAAAAAAATCGAAAACTATGATACACCAAAGAATATCAACCATAATTTCTATGCTGATAAGCCTTATAATTACCAAAACGATGAGACCAATTACAAAAATATAATTTACAAAAGGGATATGCTTAAAAAGGATAAACTTACCAGAAGATACGATGATAACGTCAGTCAAAATGTCAGACCACAATTTCAAACAAGACTAAACAATGATTTGGTCAAAAAGAGTCTCGACGAATTCAAAATGATTAGACGAAAAACACATTACACTATGCCAGATGTTGAGTTTAAAAATGACATTGATAAACATGAAATAGATTACTACCAAGATGTAGTTTATCCGAAATTCCAGGAATACGATAATGAAGCTACATTAAACGGAGCCAGAAATCACGTAAAGTTAGATCATCACGTCGAAGATATTCGAAATAACATGTATCCAATATACGGTGAAATAAACCACATGTATAACAGTTACGAGGATCGAAATGAGATCAAAAACTACAAGGAACTAAATAATTTAATAGCACGACAAAAACAGATAATCAAAAAGCTAGAAAAATTACAAACGGATGAACGAAAAAAGACCACACAACACGATTTCGATTTACTTATGTCTGAAGTCAAAGCCAAGCAGAATATCTATAGAAAATGGCCGAACTACACTGACTACACTTTCGAAACGACCACGGCAAAGACAACAACAAAAATTACAACCACAGAGAAACCAACGACAATTCTGACACTTTTCGACGAAACAGAAGTGAGACACGCGTTGAGGAATGACCCTCATGTCAAAAGGATTTTAAAGATGGCGAATTTGAAGCGGGAAAAATATTTAAATAATGTTCGGAGGTATTTAACGCGTCGCAATTATACCCATGATATAAAATATGCTAAGAACTTAGCGGAAAGCACAAACGGGCGTCGAGCTGAATCAGAAGAAACTACTTCTTTAGTAGACAGAGTTAGCGATAGACAAATCACTTAAATAATAATAGGTAATACGGGCTGGTGTCCGCAACTCCACGTCAATGCGCGTATTTTGCGTATCTTACGTAGTTTCTTAATACATTTTAACTACCCAAACCCACAGCTCAATATCGTTTTTAGGGTTCCGTACCTCAAAAGGAAAAACGGAACCCTTACATGTTCACTTCGTTGTACGTCTGTCAAGAGCTTTTTTCTCAGAAACGCGTGGAGTTATCAAGTTGAAATGAATATCAAATACTAAGGGCTGGAATCCCTTGAAGCAGTGAAAAAATTAAACTTCTAAATCAACGCAATCAAAAGATACGGGCGTTTATGTCCCGTATATGCCGCATATTTTGACACTTGCAAGGGAATCAAAACCTATACGGTACTTCCCGTTAACCTAGAATCATGAAATTTGGCAAGAAACATTGCGTCGTTGCGCCTGCAAAAGTCGCTATGTGTTTTTAGTGAACTTATTTGAGCTATATGAATTATAACATTTAGCGTGTTTATACGGAACTTTCGATGTATGAATATCACATAGCTACATCCCTTAACTCTTTAAATATTGCACTTATCACATAGCTGTTTATACAGTATGTGTGTATTGAAATAACAATTAAAACTGCATAAAGAACCGAAAATAACTAAATAATACATAGCGGCTTTTGCACGCGCAACGACGATTGTCATGTAGCACAAATAAAGGCTCCTACAAACAGGCGCGACACGCGGTATAATCGCGCGCGACAGAAAGGCACCGCTCGTTGCGCGACTTGCGGTGCCTTTGTGTCGCGCCTGTTTGAAGGAGCCTTAAAGGAAAAAATCCGAAAACCGTAAAGTAGAACCCCGCTTCGCGCGGCTCCTATTTCTATGTAAAGGGTTTAAAGTAACCTAAGCTCGGGGTGGGCACCCCGAGCTCGTTCATAAATATGTTTTGGGAAACTTAGTATTTTTTTTGGAAGTTTAGTATTATTGTTTGGAAATTAAATTATTATTTGAAAGTACAGATTAATTTTCGTAGAATTGTAATTTGAATAAGATCATTTTTGTTAGTTAAATTTAAAAAAATATTACGGTTATTTTGTGTAAATTTTTCGGTAAGTAATTCATTTTAACACAGCTTAGTTAGTATGTATTACGTTCAACCACAGATCGCCGGAAGTTGTTTTTCGGAAGCAATATTATTTTCCTTTTGAGAGCAGTGTGGTGATGAAATTATTTACACAAAGTAATGTGCCTGTCTGGGTTCAAACCCACTACCTACAACTTAGTCGAGACCGTTTCCACCGAGCCATCACTGCTCTGTATTCTTCACGCATAAAATTAATTATAACATTTAAATAACCATGAAGCTGTGGTATTGTTTTAAAAAGCAGTAAAGCGAGAGGGGCCCGAGGTTAATAATAACAGTCGCACAGGCCGATCGATCAGGTTAAGCTACGATAGCCGCGGTTGGTCTGTGGATGGGTGACCATCTTTACATACCGAGACCCCTCCGTGTCTCGGAAAGCACGTTAAGCCGTTGGTCCCGGCTGTCATTCGTGGATATTTGACAGTCGTTACGGGTAGTCAGAAGCCCGAAAGTCTGACAACCTGTCTTACCAAGGGGTATCGTATTACCCAGTAACTGGGTTGTGGAGGTCAGATAGGCAGTCGCTCCATGTAAAATACAGGTATTCAGCTGCACCCGGTTAGACTGGAAGCCGACTCCAACATAGTTGGGAAAAGGCTAGGCAGATAATGCAGTTTGTCTCTGCATCACCCAAAGGTTGACTGGTAGAAAATGCCTGGCATTAAGTCCGCCTCTGTACATTTATGTGCTTGAAGTATTATATAAATAAAAAAACACTGGCACTCCGGTAGTGCCGACAGAAGTGAAAACTTGAACAATTACGAGTGTATTTTGTGAATCGTCTTATAAACAAAACACGCGTGTTAAGGTGTGTTCCTTATTTTATAGGGTTTTTTGCAAATCAGGTATGATGACCAAAGTGACTGGTTTATTCTTCTCGTGAAAGGAATTTATTCAGATTTGCTCGTCGTCAGTTATATATCCGTGGTTCAGCGCCATCTCGTCGTTGTTGGATGAACTACGTAGTTAGTACGCGAGGCCTACGTAGTTAGTACGCGAGGCCCTCGTAGTTCTTCCCGATGTGCATAGATGGCGCTGTCCTCAACAACGCGCGTCACGTCTTACGAATTTTCGATCAGGGTCACGTGACCTGACGCGAATTTAGAAGTTTTTACCCATTCCAAAAAAAGTACACAGCGCCGCTAAAGAAGTTTTCACTTCAATAAACAATGAGCAGTAAAGCGAAATGGTTATTTTTCATCGCCATTTGGCTGCGGTAAGAATCGACTGATATTTTGTATTGCGTACCTACTTCCATAACATAACACAGGCCGACAAAATTTTTACCCAGAAACCAGACTATACTTTTCCGAAGAATTTTGACGCGCTGAATTCGAATCTGGCCTCAAAATTGCTCTATCCCGTCAGGGTTTCGAGTCCTAACCTAAAAGTGCAAAAATACCGTTTTTTCTCATTTTTGAGGTTATGTAGCACGGCCGATCCTATTTTCTTTTAAAAATTATTAATAGCATCTCAAAGGACTAGTCTTCCTCTTTAAAATGACGTTGAGTTTACTCAAATATCTTTTTTTTCGCCGAGATATCGCATTTTGAAATTTTCAGGTAGGTACGTGGATTGTTCTAAGTTTGAGAATTCATACACATATAACACATACTACATAGTCTATTGGAAAATTTCATAAAAGTTTCTGGGAAAGAGTGTTCGTCAAATTTTGTCGGCCTGTGTAATCTATGTCCACCACACTTCTATTCTGTGGTGGAAGAAAGAACCCCACCGCCCACCCCCTCCCTTGGTTGACTGGTAGAGAATGCCTAAGGCATTAAGTTCGCCTTTGTACCTACCTTTTTTGTGTGCGAGAAGTTTAAAGGCTCCTACAAACAGGCGCGACACGCGACGCGAATCGCACGCGACGCAAAGGCACCGCTCGCGATTCGCGTCGTGTGTCGCGCCTGTTTGCAGGAGACTTAAATCTATCTATCTACTTATCAATGGAGTTGTTGAGTGCGTGAGCTGGGCCCTAAGCGATTTCTTTAGAAAGTGGTTCAGGGTGCTTAGGGAGTAAACATACTAAAGGTACCCGCGTCTAAGAGGCGGGACGGAGTTGGGGGGGGGGGATAAAAGTTTCCACTTATATATGAGTTTTCGCTAATATCTTTAAAACGGTGCGTCGGCGTCGTAGAGAACGAAAATATCTTCTACGTAATGAAATGTAATACAATTTTCTACAACTTTTAGGTATCTTACACACATCCGGAAAAAAGAAAATTTTCGAAAAAAACTACATTTATCAAACACTAGCTGTTGCCTGCTATTTCGTTCGCGTTTTTTCGAGATAACAATAAGCCTATATGTATGTTAATCCAGGTCCTAATCTATCTACCTACCTAATTTCATCTAAATCGGTTCAGGCGTTGAGTTATCGAAACTTTTATCTATGTACAGACGCCAGCACATCAACCTACCACAATCTGTGAGATTTTCCCAATCAACTTTGAACCTTATGCTTTAGCAAAGTTGAAAATCTATTGAAGAAATCTGACAGATTGTGGTAGGTTGATGTGCTGGCGTCCGTACTAGTAGCACCCCGCGGTAAGCGTAGCTTCCCGTAGGAATATCGGGATAAAAACTATCCTGTCCTTTCTCGGGACTCAAACTATCTCTATACCAAATTTCATCTGAATCAGTTCAGCGGTTTAAGCGCGAAGAGGTAACAAGCAGATAGACACCAGCGCAGTTTTACAGAGCGTGATGCTCGAAAACTGATTAGAATTTAGAAAAACTTGGCTCACAATTCGGCTACCATAGCCGAATTCTGGGCAGAGTCCATTTAGATTGCTAACAAGAACACACACGCACGCTAAGAAGAAGTAAGAAAGGAAATTCATCCCCTAAAGGAATTAAATTGGAGATGGAAGTTTGGTTTTTTCCCGATAGGTATACCTAATCCTTTCGGGCAAGACTTGTTAAGTACGATGATGATATTTAGTTAGATGACTTACATCAAAGCCATACATAGTTGTTATGTAGTATTTTGCCGCTGCGTTTTATTCTCAGAACTGCATTATCTGAGCATTTCCTTCCTTGTAATAATTACTTGCACCTGATGAATGAATGTTATGTAAAAGTGTTGATATGCACGAAGAAGCCTCCTCGTGTAGCGCAGTTTGTTCCACCAGTTACTCAACTGAACGCTCGCGCTCGGCGCATCCTGGACAGTCACACCCAACACCTTATTTGACTGGCTGATTCTTCCCTTGCAGTGGTAGGGCTAACGCCCGCCCGTTTAGCGCCCATCCTTCCACCGGAGTCCGGTCAAGCAGCCTGCTGTGTTTCGTCGATGCGTGGGAGTGCCTTAGGCATCTTCGGGGCACGCTTGTTCCATCATAGACCTCATCCATCGCTTTCCATCAAGCCTGTTCGAGGCCAAGAACTGGCCCTCAGCAATAAGAAAAAAAAACATCACGCCTGTTCTTAAAAGCAGTTAGATAGATGAGCACTGTGGCTGTACCGTCCGTCGAACAGTCGGGCCCAAAGAAGTGGCACGCAGGGTTGCATGCGCGCCTAAGGGAAGACGTGCGGTCGTTGGTTCGGCCGCATTTGGTGACGGGGCCCGCTAGGCATGGCGGGCTGAAACCAGTCGGGGGTGCAGCGAATGTACGGTCACCAAAAGAGATGAGTAACCAGGATCGTTGGATATAGTTGGAGTTTAGTAAGAAACCGGTGGATTCTTTTGATTAAAATTTAATTTAATTAAAAGAAAACAAACAGTTCATTTATGAAATTAAATTTCGTTCGTAAACACAGATATAAATAGACCTAGATAACGCAAGTATCACGATCTGTATGAAAACGAAGCGTGCCATTTTTTTACTACCTACTATGACGTCACAAGCAATGCGAGCGTATTTAGTGATGGGAAAATCAAATCGAATCGAAGACGCAGCCACGCGCGGCACCCGTCTCGCCCCACCCCCGGGGCCTAGCGCCAGCGCTCACGCTCACCCAGCCAGCAGTACACAGGACTGAGCTGGAAAGTGGCGGCTTACGATTTTTGTACGTAAGCTGGTTACGATTTTTGGCACGCGAAGTAATTGCTCTTGCGTTATCTAGGTGTATCTATAATATCTGTGTTCGTAAACATCCTTCGGTTTCTTACTAAACTTCAACTATACCCAACGACCCTGGTAAACTATCTTGTTTGGTGACTGTACTGTATCTCCCGGATCCCCAACTTATGGTATTAGAAGGAACAGAGAGGTTTTAGTCGGTAGGAGTCCGCCATAACCCTCCATTCTCCCCAGAAGGGGGGAGGATCTCCCCCCAAAACTAAGGCAGAGAGAGCACCTGAGTAGGTACACACATTTCTGCTGTCAAACGCTGTCAAACAGCGTCGCTGTGTTACTGGGTGGCATTAAAGTGGCACTCAAGATATTTGCCTTCACCGTTTTGAGAGCAGTGGTGATGAAATTATTTACAGAAAGTAAAGCGCCTGTCTGGGTTCGAACCTACGACCTACAACTCGTAAATCGCGGCCGTTACCACTGGGCCACCACACCACTGCTTGTATTGTAACCACTGCTACACTGATCGCAATAAGGATAAGTACCTCTACCTACAAATAAATGCAAAGTCATGCGATCTATGCCAGTCAATAGCTAGCGAATCACGCTATGTAATGACGGCAAGAAAAATGCTTGTTACGTGATTAAAATCACAGCAAATGTCTATTACATAACCAGGAAAGTTCACATCGAGTCGTACATAGACATCACATTAGTTTTTTATCACGCAATCCATGCAGTGGTATGCATTCTAGGAAGTCCAGTGCTCATGGATCGCGGGTGAACGTTAACTCCCAAGTAGCACAGAACTGCATTATAAATTTTCACATAAGGCCCACAGCGTAAATCTAAGCATTTATACCGACTTATTAGAGTTCACCCAAGCAGCAATAGCTGTTTAGAAAAAAAAGAGACTTAATATAACGCTTTCTTCTGTACTGTAAATCTATTAAACACCACAAACACGCCACAGATGTCACTGTTATTCAGCGTTTAGTAGTGCAGTACCCTATCAGCTACAAGAGCGCATGTTTGTGAACACAAATAATGCAATTCACTGAATGAAAACCCAAGTGTGTACAATAAAACCGTTGCATTTTAAGAGAGAACATATGAACTACTATATGGTAAGCAATTACTCTGTGAAGTAATTTAACAAAGATTTAATGCTTTATGCCGCACACAGATAAACTTTTACCCTATTAGTCAGGTGTTACTATACAGTCGAATAACGGCATTTATTTAGGCCAAGACAGAACTTAAAGTGAACTTTTATGCAGTTACATAGCAGCAAACCTGTCAGCCATTCTGTCTTGGGCTGAATAATTTGACTTGTGTAGGCATTTATTCTGCTGATTGAATTATTAGGTACCTAACCATGAAATTAATATTTCTATACCAGGTCATTTTGTCAGTTTCTTGACGGCTTTAGTTATTTTACAAAATGTGGAAAGCAAAAAAAGAACTGGTGGAAAACGACTTAAAATTAATGCAGAATACTTAAAAATTATAAATGGAATTCCATCTAATGCGGGAAAAAACAAACAACCTACAAATTTAATGAGCCTTAGTCAAAACATAACAGTGAACCAAGTTTTAGAAAATTCAGGCTCCGTATTCAGGAGTAATGTTAGTATGGAAAGACATAGATTAAATTACGGCCACAGGTTAGAAAGAGCGCATCTAGATTTAGATGGAACAACGTATTTTTCGTCCGAATGTAATATTAGTTATGGCCAAGAGTCAGCAAGCCCGCAACGAATATTGGACGAGACGGGTTCCGTATGTAAAATTTATGATGACGAACGAGATTGTCCCAACGATTCAGACAGTTCAGACACGAGTGCTTCTGATAAACATGATAAAAGACAGGAATTTCAACCAAAAATTAAAAAAATGGGGCATATCAAAAAATATTGGACACAGCCTTCCTTGAACGACTTAGCAAAAATAATAAATGATATTGTCCCTAAAAAGTTTCCAGTTGAAGAACAAAGAAGAAGTGTTTGCCTATCCAATAAAATCATCCCGATTTGGAATATATAAATCTAATAGCCTAAAACATTGCGATACTAGTGTGATTGTGTTAAATCCTAAAGATATAAAATGTAAATTTGTATGTATTCTTCATAAAGAATACCACTACTTCATACCACTAGAACATACTGTTTGAAAGTAATACACAAAATTGCATACTGAATGTTTTAATTTTAATTTTTTTTCGTCATTAAAAATTTATCTTGCACATAGCAGTTTTATCTTCCTGACACATAAACTTATTTTTTTTTTACTCCCGCGTTTACTGAAAATATCTGACATAGATAAATTCGTTTAAGTAACGCCTCAATAGAGCTTGCAAAATAGTACGGGCTGATAAATAATTTAACACAAACTTTTATAATTATTATTAGGTACACGAATTTCCTACATCACACTAATTGAAAAAATACCACATCTTTTCAGTACAGTTGTATGTAAACATAACACGTTCTTCTATAAAATAATTTAGCAGAGAAGCTCCAATCAAAAATACATAATAAAAAAGTAAATACACAGTTTAACAAAATCAAGTCAACACATAAATATTAGGAAAGAACTAAGAATTCGATTAATAGTCTTAAACTCTAGGCTCTCCGTCGTTATCATCCCCAGCTCTTGAATCTGCGTCAGTATTATCTACATCTCTAGGCTTTCCGGCATTACCGTCATCAGTTTTAGTCTTCTCCGTATTATTGCTATTATTAGCTTCAAGCTGGTTACTATAACCGTCTTTATTACCTTCAGGCACGATTGCTTCGTTGTCTACTTGTCCTCTTAAATTTTTGGATTTACGGACTCGTTTTGTTGATTCTCGCAAACCTTGCATAGACTTACGTTTGGTTGCGTTCTCATCTTTTAATAATTTCATGGGGTATTTAGTACTTATCGGTGGCCACCGTAGAAGTCCCTTAGTTTCCCACAGTGCAGGAACGACTGACAGAGTGGCAACACCTCCCTCTATAGTCTGAACAATTTTGTAAGGCATGTTCTGTAAAAAAACAACAAAATCATATGTACTTAGGTATTATTCAAGAAACGAAAGGTATGGGCTCCTTCAAATCGCGTGCGACACAAAGGTACCGCAAGTCGCGCAACGAGCAGTGCCTTTGTGTCGCGCGCGATTATATCGCGTGTCGCGCCTATTTGTAGGAGCCTTAAAAGTAGCAGGATCTTAAAAACACTTATTCAAAGTATCTATTCAGTTTATGTGGAAAATGATGCCACAAAAAACTATAACATATTAATACCTAAACTTAACGTAACATAATACGTATTACGTATTACGTGTCGCCGTCGTATCGTATCGTCGTATTTATGTTACGTTAAGTTTAGGTACACACACAGAGGTACTACCTACCAAAATAGCATTCACTTTTAACACTTTTCGCGACTCTAAACTAAAGTTAATCTACCATAGAATGCCAAAGCGCCTTGACTTGTAACGAATAAAAGTAAAATACGATTCAAAACGCATGAATTCTGTGTGTGTCGCATGTTATTATTATTATCACCAAATAAAAACGTCATGTGAACATAATTTTTATTAGGCCAGAGGTAAGTATGTATCTATTTTGGTGCATAGAAATATAAAAAAACAGATTTGGTTGCGTATTGAATAGACAGAGAAAACTATTTATTTACAAATAGTTTATGTCTTATATTATCTATTTAATTAAATTATATTAATAAGTAGCTATTTAAATTACAATTTTAGATAAGTACTTGACGTCGAGTAATTACTAATTACTAAAAAGGGAATAAAAATGGTTTTAGCAGAACCACAGCGGGACCCTAAAAGCTTGGATCCATAAAGGTGGTTATCTGATTATGTGAACCACTACTACTATTCACATCGATCCATGGCTGATTTGTTTCTCACAAGTGCTTAACTATTTTACTATTTGCTGAATTATAGGCCACATGAGAACACCCGTACAGACCTCAGCATTAAATTAAGATTAAAACTGTTCACTTGCCATCCGCCATTTTCACTACGTGACTGTGAATTATTGTAAAATTTTATCTTTTTATTTTGGTTTATTTTAGAAGATATCGATTGGAATTGATTTGGTTTACAAATTATTCACACGTAACCAGCTTTTTATCAATTTCTTTGTAAAAAATCATAACATTTATTTCGTTTACTGTCCATTTAAGGGGCTTACAAGACCTAAACGCAAGTTTTCGAAACAATAAAAGTATATGATAGACTACAGTAAAAAAAATCAGAAAAATATATGATATTCTTCAGGATATATGCTAGATAGATAGTGTGGTGAAAACATAATACAACTAATTTGATACGATAGAAAAAAATCATGAAGATGCCTCTAAAAATTTTCTTTTTACAATAAAATCCATACTAAAATACATACAATCATTCTGATTTTTTGTCAGATTATTCTACAAGCAACATACTAAAATACTAGTGTTTTAATTTTTTTCTCCAAACAATAGATTCTTTGTAAATCGCATATTCTTATTTTCGAACAAAATACGTGCGCATGTGTGCGTAAACGCTGTGTAGCGACACTGCCGGCCGAGGCCTGATGCTATACGGACGTGTCGCTCTTTTCGCCGCAATATTTCCGCCAAGATTGTTATGTTTTTGTAAAGTTTTATTTGTAAATTCATTGTTTATTATTATTTGCATAATCTTCTTTGCGTAAATATTTTTATTTCGTGTAAATATAAAATACTTTGAAGTTAAAATAGCGTAACCTTGTTATCAATTATCATTTATTGTAAATATGAAGTGAAAAATTCCGTTCGGACTACAAAACGTTCATATAAAACGCTGAACATATTAAGGTGCATTCGGGTAATGTCGAAAATCGGCATATTCCGAAAATTTCAATTTCCTACCAAACGCGACGATATCTTATAATGTGGCAACATTTACCTAGACGCCAGTTTAATACTCCCCCCGCTTCTGTTGACTCAAGTCGCTACTTGTAAATGTACGAGTCACAACGCCGCATTTCTCGCAGTGTGTCATTTTTCGCGCGTTTTTTAGTTATCGGAAATTACACGAACATTGTTATCTCAGAAATTTGGTAAGTTATTTAACTGATTGTTTTTTTGTTTAATAGATTTTCGTTTTTAATGTAGTTTTTAATGGGTTCGCGCATCCTAGGTATCTTTTTCTGTTTTTATTGAAATTACCCGAAGATGGGTAAATCCGAATCAAAAATGATTCGGATTTAGCCGATGTTGCTTTTCTATGGAGATTGTCAGTGGTTCTCAATATTCTCAATCTATAATTATTTATTTGGGTAATTTCGATGGTAGTAGGTTAGTTCTGTCTAAACGTGATATACCTAAGCAGGGGGGTGTCATTTCACAGTTTAGGTCTGATCGGCCGGCCCGCCTATTGGTAAGCAAATGGCAGTCGGTTGCCACTCGGCTAGCATGCTCGACATGTCTCGCGCGTATTTGAATATCGTATCGACAGTGATTTGTTATACCTAAACTTGTATTTTGTTCAGGAGTGATCCTTTTGTACGCTAGTTCTATTACTAATACTGTGATATAAGCACTAATCTACATGAGTTTTTTAATACAATCGCTATACAGACGGAGTTATTTTTGTTCTTTTGACAATCAAGACACGGAGTTCTTGTTGTGCTACTCAAACTTGTCAGTAAAATATAGGTACGTCATTGCAAATTATTATTGATAGTTTTCGTAATTTATTTATTTAAGGACAACCAACAAAGCATACACAAAAATAATTATAAACACTGATTGTTATAACTTGTCAAAATTTATTTTATAAGTTTTGAGAACTTCTTTGTTTAGTTTTTTTTTTAATCTAAAACCTCGAATAAAGCTTTATAATTTGTTTATGTTATTCAGGTGTCAGAGAGAGGCTCAACTATTTTAGTGTGCATAACTGAGTTATCAAGTTAACATTTTTGTTTAATTTATATGTCAAATTTATATGTCAAAAAATTGAATTATAAAATTAACCCACTTACAAGTAGAAGTGGATTAATTTTATAATTCAATTTGACTATTTATTTGTGATTTTCTACATAAGTAGTAGTTTAATTACTTTTTCAAATAAATCTTTATTTTTATTATATTAAGTCTTATTTTCAAACCCAAGACCCATGATTATTTCCATTCTTATTACAGAAAATCTTAAACATTTTGATCGGATCTCAGCAGTCGCGACCCGGCAGCGCTGCCGAGTCGCAACTGCCGAAACTGCCCACCTCTTTGTATGGATTTTTATGCAAAGCTCTTCGATGCAAGCTGCCCGTCCCCGCGCTGCCGGGTCGGGCTACACGACCGCGTACCTACATCGGAAGGGGTAGCATACAAAGATCTGAATGTTACTTTTAGTAGGATATGCGATCATTTTGATTACGATATAATAATATCTTTTAAACTATGAGAATAATCGCGTGAGTAAAAGAATCATATCCGCTCTGTACCTGCTAAAAGATTGAGAACCATTTACCCATGCGACGGGTAATTCCGAAATACAAGTGTCACACAAACGTGTTTAGGTTATTCTATGACAAATATCGTGAATATTATTTTTGGAGGATAATAACGATATAAAAAGAAATATGTACGTTTTGTCAAAAGTGAATAAAGTCCACTTTTAACCGTCATTCGGAATTGCCCGTACATAATTCGAAATTACACTAGTACAAAGAAAAAAAAAGTAAGTTTTTAAACACTTTTTTTTTTTAAACTACTACGATATTTATGAAGGATCTCTGAATAGAGCTCTAGGCTATACATTCAAGAAGACGAAATGACTTCATTAGAAGACATATAATCCACTGCTTCTGCCTGGTTCATCAAAATACACACATTCCATCAATTTGTCTGAAAACCATTCGATATTACCCGAATGCACCTTATATATATATATACGAAATTAAAAAATAAGAGCATTTTATTATTATTGAATATTTATTTTTTTAACAATAAAACTATGAATTTAGAAACGTCTAAGATAGTGCAGTCATGACGCATATACGCATAAGCTCAAATTTTTCGACTACATTCGTAACTGTTACGTTAGCGTATGAGGCCGATGTGTAGATTTGTATTCAAGAGTCCCCGGGTTCGAGTCCCAGGGATTCTCTAACCGAAGTTTTCTTTTTAAATGTATTTTGAATTTATATATATTATGTATTTATTATTTTTTTATAAATAATAATTAAAACGTCTACAATGTAATTATCTTTCACAGGAGAAACACAGTCGTAAATATCAACACGGAAGTTATTTCTAATGCGAAACTACAATTAAAAAAAAAACTAAAAGCACCTAACTTATTGATATTGGGCATAACGAAATAACAAATTCATCTAAAAATTGCGATGAAAATTATCACAAGCAAGATTTTGGTTTTTATTATTATTGATTTCGTTTATAATAAATAGATTCATAATATTATGTATGAATGTTAGGTAGGTACCTATCTTTGAGGCTGTTTACACATTATGCCGCAGCTGCAGCGGCACCGCCACTGCCGCGGCGCCGCTGCATCAGTCACCCTTGGATTTGTATGATGATGAACACACGGCGCCGCGGCGGAGGCGACGAGTTTTGATAAAACCGTAGCAATACTCGCCGCCGAATCATGCTGCCGCCGCCGCGGCGCCGCCGTGTGCAAGGGTTCATGCAAATCCAAGGGCAACCAATACAGCGGCACCGCGGCGGCGGCGGCGCCGCTGTATTATATAATTTTTTTTTATAATGTACTACAGTCGCGCGGTACGTAAACACGCGATAACCCCTCCCGCCTACAGTATTTTAATTTCATCAACCTACTTGAGTTTCTTTCTAGTTTTGTGACTGTACCTACAGTCACAAAACTAGAAAGAAACTCAAGAAGTTAAAAAAAATATTTACCTATAGGTATAGGTAAATATTTTTTTTAACCGACTTCTAAGAATGAGGAGGTTGTCAATTCGGATGTTTCTATTTTTTTTTTTATGTATGTTCGGACATAACTCCGTCATAAAAATATGTAGATGGATTTGCAAAATTCTTTTTTGTTCAAAAGAGGTTTATTCCGAAATGGTCCCATTTAAATTTCGTAAAGGTCTGATGAGGAGTTTCGGAGACAAACAACGGAACTCTTCAATACATGCCAGTTTACCCAATCACACAACATAACATCACGCCTATACCCTTTAAAGGGGTAGGCAAATGTGTTCAATAGCTTCCTGTCACTGATATTAACATAGCAATTAGTGTTATATGAATTTGGGCGGGGTAGGTACAACTAAAAAGTGAAAAATATAACTTTTTTACAAAAAAAAAAAACAACCGACTTCCAAAAAAATACTACAAAGTGAAAAATAAAGTCTTTAATTTCGGAAGTCGGTGTCAAAAAACGAAAATGCAGATCCAACGACACCGACTTCCAAAATTAAAGTTAATTACTTTGTGTTGTTTTTTTTTTGAAGTCCGTAGTTTTTTTTATTTTTTGTAAAAAAGACTTTTCATTTATAAAATAGAAACACGTTGTGAATGGAATAGAAAGAGTTCAATAAAAATACATGGTCTTTTTGATCAATAGATTTAATTAAAAAAACTTATTGACGAATTCAAACAACCAAAAACAGCACAATATAGTCTCTTTGCCATATTATTAAGTAAGTACTTGTACTTATTTCAATGAATATTTGTCACAAATTGCACGCTTACTGCTTACGAAACCGTCACACCGTCCGGCGTCCACTCGTCACTGCGGAGCATTCGAGACTGAGTGTAAACCGAAATCGAGGCGCGTAGGTATGATTCGCGTTCCGACCGTTTTTATGAAGATAGAATACTGTATAGATAAAAATACCGTGGCGGGCGGTGCGCGGCGGCGCTGCCGCAGACACGGCATAATGTGTAAAAGGCCTTACTTACTTGACAAAGGAGAATGGGTAGACCGTACCCAGACACAAAGTTAATTGCAGCATTATGAACCCACGCACAACGGACCAAATGGGAGTCTAAGTGCGGAAAAGGGAGTCCTATCATCATCATCATCATGCAGCATTATGAACTATGTTGATCTTTATTGCCCTGATGGAGTAGTTTGCTTAATTAATCCTAAGACAGCATGTCTGAATTCACTTGGAGAAAAAAGTTATGTGAGGAAATTGAATTGATTTATTAAAAGGAAATATTTAACCTATTCTTTCAAAACTTATTGACCTGCTAATGATGGACACTTTTTGAAATTAATGAACCTCTAAAAACTTTTTGCGCTTTTAATGATGCACTTTTTTAAATTATTGAGCCTCCTTTTAACTTAATTTAAAATAATTAAAAACGTAATTTAAAATCTTCTATTTTTTTCATTTTATTATTGATGAAATCGCTTCATATAATTGTTGTAACAAAGTTTTGCTAGGTCATTACAGCGCTTAGTTATAATCTGCAGTTCAATTCTGTCTAAAGGGTTTTTGTAAATATTGTGGCGATTTCTGATCTTATTTTTGCAATTAAGTAATTTGATTAGATCTCGATTGAACCATGGTGGAAATTTACTTTTTTTTGGCACTCGCTTAGTTATAAATTTTTCTATACCTTTCTGAATAACGTCATAAAATACCTCCACCATCTCATTCAACTGCCTGCTGTGCTTCTAGTAACTCATCCCAGGCAGTTTCACTCAAATATTTCCGAATTGGTATGTAACTCGTTTTTCGAAAATTAGGTCTACCGCAAGTAGTGTTATATGGGAGTTTAGCTTCCTTATTTAGAGAAATCACGATATCGAGGGGTGGATGATGCTGGTCAATATTAGCAATCGGATCCTCACTTTGACTCACTCTACACAATGAATGGTTACATAGTATAAGATCTAAAATGCGGCTTGAAGCATTACATAGGTACATTGTTAAATTGATTAAGCCTATTAACATACGTGAAATCTATCAAAGTTTGACTTAAATTGGACAACTTAAGGCATTTATCAGAATTATTGACTATACTTCAATCGATATCACCGATATTGAAATCACCTGCGATGCAGACATATGATAAGTTTAACTGTTCAAACACTGCATTACATTTGTCCAAAAAGTGTTCCAAGTACGAGATACGTACAGGTGGTGGCAGGTATACAGAACTGAGAGCTGCCCGACGTACAGATCGAGCCGCAGGTAGATCTAAAATTACCCAAAGGTCTTCACAATTACTTTCAAATTGTTCTGCTCGTTTGGAAATTATAGTTTTTTTTACGGCTATCAAAACACCCCCACCTTCTTTACTACTCTGTAGACAAGAACTTTCTCTGTCCATTCTGTATACAATGTATCTGTCGTCGAACAGCTCGCTGCTCAGTACGGTATTATTAAGCCAAGTCTCTGTAAAAATGATAATGTCATAGTTATTACAGCATACATTACGAAAGATGATAATATGCGTTTTTGTTCTCACGCCTCTACAATTCTGGTAATAAATTTGTAAATTATCGAATTTTGTATTATATTCAAGTTACAATTACATGTATTTTTAATTAAAATATAAAGTATGTTTTTTTTCACGTCAACTTATTTAGGGACTCTAGATTCTTAATGAGGATATGTTCTGACCCATCACTTTTCCTGACGAAGATTCTACCATTTCTAACCCAGACGAATTGATATCCTTTTTCTTTTGCTTGAAGTCTAGTAGCAGCATGCAGCGCTTTGTTAGAAGGAGACAAATTTTCTTGCACATATATTGGCTTCTTTTCACCAGCCAGTCCAAGGTCCGCTGTATTTAGTTTTTCAATGTTATTCTTGCCTTTATTGTAGTTAATGACAGAAGCCAAGAGTAGGTCACGAGTTCTTGGGGAGGCCAATTGGACTACGATAGAGCGCGGGCGGGCACTAGAATTTTGTAGTTTGGCTACACGGGTGCAATGATGGATATCGGTGTCGCTCAACTTGCATCCAACGACTGATCCTAGTTGCTTAACGACTGTATAGAGATTCTCCTGTTTATTTTCGGGCAAACAATGAACTTCAAGGTAAGTCGAACGTGCCTGTTGCTCCAAATAGTTGATTCGCTGGCCCATATCCGCCACTGACCTCTTAAGGTTAGTATTTTCTGTCTCTAAGTCTTTTACCGAGACTTTCAAAGCCCTATGTTCAGACTGATATTCTTCAAACTCCTGTATGTGAAAATTCAATGACGCCGTCATCTCCGTAAGTTCTTTCTTAATCGGTTCAAGCTCTTTATTTACGACATTGAGTATTGTATTGTTTATTTGACGAAGCATAGAAGCGAATTCAGCCTGTATTACTTCCTGGAGGATATCGCGTACATCATCACGAGTCACAAAGGTTGCTTCAGGGGGCGAGTTCAAAGCAGGTCTCTTGTTCCCCCTAGAGGTGGAGACATTACGGGTTGGAGTATATTCCTTTTTGGAGGTATTCGAGATGTGACTCCCGCAATTAGAACACCTCCATTTACAGTAGACATCCGTGTCCTCGGAAACTTCCGGAAGAGACAGGCACTCAAAATGATACAATTTATTGCATTTGGAACAATTAATCGATTTTTTTCCATCCTTGCTGTCTTCATTAGCACAGCATCCCCATAACAATGTTGACGAAGCCATTCTAATTAATAGTCAGTCTCACAACAATTCCAATGCCGAAATAATTATTAAAAAGAAAAAAATGTATACTGTTCCAAGCACACTATTAAAGACCCCTTCAATCTTTGTTGGTAAAAGTGCACTCTAATAAAGGCCCTGCGCAATACAACGAGCGAACTAACAGCGAGCTCGCGAGAAGAACGTCGTATGCGCCGTGCTATCTGCGGCGCTTACGCGTTTTATTATAACTGGTGAATTACTCCTGACGGTAGATGAATAACTATTTTGATACGTTTTTTGTCTAGAATTGATACACAAAGCACTAAGTCACTTATTAATTGTAGATTGTTGTTATTGATATTATTCACACGATCAGCACTTTTAACGACACTTTAGAGCACTTTTGACGCGTACCAACAATATTTTCTTAGGAGCAGTTCGAATGGGTAGTTACTCGTACAACGTATAATTTATTATTGCCGACTTTCAAAAAAAAAACACTACAAAGCTACAACCGACGATACCGACTTCCGAAATTAAAGTTATTTTTCACTTTGTAGTGGTTTATTTTGGAAGTCGGTTGTTTTTTTTTTTTGTAAAAACAGTTTTTATTTATCACTTTTCAGTTGTCCCTACCTACCCCACACAAATTCATATAACACTACTTGCTATGTGAATATCAGCGACAGGAAGCTATTAAACACATCTGCCTACCACTTTTAAGGGTACAGGCGTGATGTTATGTTGTGTGATTGCGTAAATAATGCATACAAATGCGATGGCAGCGATCGCGGTTGATTTGCTGGCATTTATTGAAGAGTTCCGTTGTCTGTCTCCGAAACTCATCATCAGATCTTTACGAAATTTAAATGTGACCCTTTCGAAACAAACCTCTTTCGAACAAAAAAAGAATTTTGCAAATCCGTCTATTTATGATGGAGGTCGTCTATATAGGACCCGAACATAAATAAAAAAAATAATAATAAACAAATCCGAATTGAGAACCTCCTCCTTTTTAGAAATCGGTTAATAATTTTGTTGTCATAACTACTTGTTTCCGCGTCATCTATTGGAATACTCGGGCGTAATCGTAAATCGTATGCTGTATGTCATAATTGTGATGGGCGTCGTCGTTAGATGGCGTACGCGTAGATTGTGTATATGTGTGCATGCGTTTCTCAAGGACACTTTGCTCTACTAGTCCTCTTAAGTTAACTTTCTTTTAGTATTTAGTGGTATTATGAGGGCGCGTGAAAATTTTGAACTAAACATGTATGATATTTCACAGTAAAGTTACCTCCCCAATAAGATTTCAAACATAATAGGAAGAAATCGAAGTTTTACTTACCTTAAATTTTATTGTATTCACAAATGACACTTGAGATCTTGCACACAATACTTACACTTCATGTTTAACAAATTGACAGTTCATATTAAAGAAAAATAAATAATAAAGTTATTTCATTCCATAATTTCGCTCAGAGTGTACTTTCAACTGTGTAAAAGCATATAAAATGTACACATTCGTCTTTGTTGCTGTATTATAGGTAACACGTGGCTTGTTAATCAGGCAATTTTCAGCTCTTGGGATGATTGTTACACACATAAATGCTAATATGATGTTGATATAATTCAATTATTTTATAATGGGAATTCTTATACAGCTATGTGCTGAATTATTTGTGCCCAAATTAGAATTATATCAGCAGAGGATGCGCCGTCTACGCTGTTATGCAGCAAGTTTATGCAGCCAATGCTTTCACGGTACACTGTGAAAATGCTGTTATAAAGCACTTTTGTGCTACTTGGGCTGTCACTTTTGATAGTTCGGTATTCCCGCGTTTTTTTTTGACAGATGTCAAAATTTTAAGTTTTTTTTTATGACCTGGTAACTGGACCTTTAGGTCATCAAAATTTCAAGTGGTTGAGTCAGTTACAATTTTTGCATGGAATTAGTATGTACCTACTACAATGTATGCTCCTTGGAATTTGGTAAAAACCCCTATAAAATCAATGACGGCAAACTGTTGTAAAATTATTTACTGCATAATTAGCTTAAAAGAGTCTTAAAAGTTTCTAGACTCCATTTGTTTCCATTCTAAAGGTACGATTCCACCAAAATAGTGACCAGCACATTTGTTCACAAACATTTTGTGCAGAACTCCAACCGTGGACGTACTGAGCTGCAGATCCGATACCTAGTCTCTGGTTCCACCGGCAAAGCTGTGCGTAACTTTTGTAAGCGCACAGTGACACTTGTGCACGAACATGATGTTCACTGAGCAGGTTTCTGCCTTCGAGCGCATTCCAAATATAAATTCAAATATAGCAACAATTCGGCGCGAAATTCATTGACTCAGTTTCAATATAATGTCCAAAAACGATTAAACGAATAAAGGTAAATGAATAAACTTGCGCGCTAAATATGAAATATTTAATGGCGTTAACATATGAGTTTTTTATCTTACTCTTTGAACGCGCCGTGAAACGGAGCCTACCAGCGCGCAGGCAGAGGGGAGCAGAGGGGCGCGCGGGAGAGGGGCGTGCGGCGGCCGCGAGCGGCGGGCGCGCCGCGCGACACACCGCTACGATCTCCGACGCGAGACCACGTCGTTTTAATAGCTAAGAAATTACTGTACTACCTATAACCAATATTATACTTATATTCTGGAACTCGTCGTTTCTATGAAGAAGACCCGACCACCCAACACACACAAGAGCTGCTCGTAAATAACAGCTCCGACAACTGGCGACCGTAAGACCGAACCTCAAGAAAAATATTGGATTTTACAAAGTGCACGGTGCCGCGCCATTTTTTTTTACTTGAAGCTTGGGTAAGATATAATCGCTGGTGACGCGTGCATGGCATGCACAACACGCTAGAAGAAGGACGTAAACAGGGGAGTTTGGCTTATTATTCCTTTCTATCCGCCTATTTCTTTTCCTAGGTATCAATTGTGTGAACAGTGTGTGATTTTCGTCGTGCGCCGGCTTGAGCTCATGCTTAGTAAAATACACGCGCTCATGTGCACCTTTTATTTTTTCTTTGTTTCACAAGTGTTGGTCAATGGTTTTCTTTTTCATAACGTAAACGTGTTTCGCATTCTTATTAATTTGCTTACATTGCGTTGCCTAATTACATGTCAATTAATTATTTGACATGGACAACATCGTAAAGTAAACGGTAAATTCGATAAATTACATAATTATCGTAAACTAAAGTTTAGAATCATTCGCCTAACCTCAATCTGCAAAATATCTTTTTGTAGTTTCTTACATATTCTTAATAAACGTTTTCAGCAATCAATTGCCGCGTGGTGCGCACGCGATCGGGCCGGAGCTGAGCTGTATGCTGCCGAGCTCGACGTGGTTGGCGTACCCGGTGACTTCAGACTTGGTGTAGCGTGTGTCATCTTTAAGTCTTCGTGTTGAACGGACCATCAAGCCTCTTTAAACCGGTTTGATTTCTTAAGTTACTTTACCTAACTTCTTTGTTTGTTCCAACATCTTTATTTTTCTTCAAAATGTCAGATCCTAAACTGCAACAGGGCCCTGAGAGGAGAGAAGAGGAGATACGCATTGACATGAAAGATCTAATAAAACAGAGAGGTACTTTTAAAATGCGTTTAACAAAATTCAAAGATCATATTGCTATGTTAAATCAAACTAGTTCCAGTGAGATTACTAAAAAACAAATTAAAGAACTGGGATTACGTTTAGGTAGATTACAAGCTCTTTTATCAGAATTTGATGCTATTCAAACGCAAATTGAAATGATGTCAACAAAGCCAGAGGAACAAATTGATGAAAGAGATAGAGTAGAATCTCAATTTTATTCTCTCATCTCAGCTGCCCAAGAAATTATTGATTCTCATTCTAGTAGTGAAGATTTTAGTGTTGGAGCAAAAACAATTTGTTCAAATCATGACAGTTGCAATAATTTAAATAACATTAAATTACCAACAATAAAACTTCCATCATTTGACGGAAACTACCTCAAATGGTTGGAGTTTAGAGACACATTTGATTCTATTATCCATTCGAATGAGTCCATTCCTGAGATTAATAAGTTTCACTATCTACGCTCCTCTTTAGAAGGGGCTGCTGTTGTCGTAATAAAGTCTATAGAGTTTACCTCTCAGAATTACAAGGTCGCTTGGAACCTACTATGTGAACGTTATGATAACAAAAAGATACTGATTAATAACCATTTAAAAGCGCTATTTAATATAGATAGTTTAACACGGGAATCGCATAAGGCCCTACGCTTTGTTATTGATCAGGTTACTAAAAACTTGAGATCCCTTAATTCGCTGGGCTTGCCAACTGATTATTGGGATATATTAATCATTTATTTCGTTACTATTAAATTGGATCCCACTACTTTAAGAAAGTGGGAAGAATGTAGGAACAGGTTACCGGAATTGCCTTCTTTATTGGAATTTCTGAAATTTTTACGTGATCGAGCAGTCATACTTGAAACGATGCAAGCTACTAAAAATGATAAACCTGATTCTAATAATAAATCCAATTCTAAACCAATAAAGGCCTGTGCTACTTCAGCTGGCCACAAACCTTCTAAAGGTCCTGTTTGTCCGGTATGTCATGAAGTTCATCGGATAACAGAGTGCATTAAATTCCAAGAAATGAGTCTAAATAGTAAATTGAGTGAAGTCTTAAAGTTACAACTTTGCTCAAATTGTTTACGTAGGGGTCATAAGGCTGAGCGATGTCGCCTCGGCACCTGTCAAATTTGTAAACAAAATCATAATACACTATTACACAAAGACACCATGGAATCCAATAATGCATTAGTTACACAGTCTGAGATTAAAGATACATCTAGTGTGCCGTCAATCGCTAGTGCTGTATCCTCTTGCTCTGTCTTTATGAAGAAACAAGTTCTTCTCTGTACTGCTTCAGTAACACTAACTAATAAGAAAAATAATAAGACTTACCTTGCCCGGGCTCTCCTGGATGCCGGTAGTCAATCCTGCTTCATATCTGAAAACATTAAAAATAAATTAGGTTTAACTTCTATTAGTTCACGACCTATGTGCATTAGTGGAGTTAATAACATTCAATTTAATATAACAGATTGTTGTGAACTTACCTTAAATTCATTAATAAGTTCTTACAGCACGGATATTAAGTGTTTAGTTATACCTGAAATTATAGGTAATTTACCTAATAATAATATAAATCCTTTGGAATTAAACATACCTGGGAATATTCAACTCGCTGATCCTGAATTTCATTGTTCTTCTCAAGTGGATCTACTGCTTGGCGCCGATATATTTTTTGATATTATTACCTCAAAGAAAATAAGATTAGGTGATAACAAACCTATACTTCAGAGCTCTAAACTAGGTTGGTTAGTAGCTGGGCCAATAGGTATTTTAGATCATAATGAACAAAGGAAGTTACATTGTAATTTTACTAAAGAAATAAATAAAAACCTTACCAAGTTCTGGGAACTTGAAGAACTTCCATCTTCAAGTGCTTCTTACTCTGAAAATGATCACTTTTGTGAAAAACATTTTGTAAAAAATACTTCACGTTTAGAAAACGGGAGATTTAATGTCAAAATGCCGTTTTGTGAATCACCAGAAACATCACTGGGTGATTCCTATAGCATGGCCTCAAAACGCTTTCAGAGTCTCGAAAGAAAGTTTAATAAAAATCCAATACTTAAAAAACAATATTGTGAGTTTATTGACGAATATGAAAGGTTAGGACACTTAAGTAAGGTTGATAAACCATTATTTGGGTATTATATGCCACATCACGCTATATTTCGGGAAAAAAGCGAGACGACCAAGGTCAGAGTCGTTTTTGATTGCAGTGCGAAATCTAGTTCAGAAAAATCGCTGAACGATATCCAGTTTATAGGACCTGTAATTCAGGATGAATTAATAAATATCTTAATTAGATTCCGTCAACACAAATTTGTTTTGTCTGGAGACATAACAAAAATGTACCGACAAATTATAATCGATCCATCGCAGCGCCACCTGCAATTAATAGTTTGGCGCGATGATGTAGACAAACCACTACAAATATTTCAGTTAAATACCGTTACGTATGGGACAGCGTCTGCCCCATTCTTGAGTACACGATGCTTGCTACAGTTAGCAAAAGAATGCGATGATAAATTCGTATCTGAAATTATACAACATGACTTTTATTACGATGATTTTTTGAGCGGTGCTGATACGGAAAAGGAACTTTCCCATATCTATCAGTCAGTTAAAAGCGTACTAGCATCTGGTTGTTTTCCTATTCATAAATTTCGTACAAACTGTCCAAAAATTTTTGATGCTGACTGTACATTGTCACAGGCATTGGACTTGAATAAAGAATCAAGTGTATTAGGATTGTGGTGGTCTCCTGATAATGACCATTTACAGTTCTCAGTGAATTTGGATAAAACAGTTAATGACGTCACAAAACGTTCTATTTTGTCTAACACATGTAAAATATTCGATCCTTTAGGCATGCTAAGTGCATGTACTATACAACTTAAAATCTTGTTACAAAAACTTTGGGTTTTAAAATTAAGTTGGGATGAGGTGGTTCCACAGAATATTAAGAAAACTTGGGAAAGGTTTGTTTCCAATGCCCATATACTAGCTGACATTAGGGTACCTAGACATGTTTTATGTACTTCTCCATTGTTAATAGAACTTCATTGTTTCGTAGATGCATCCCAAGAGGCTTACGGGGCTTGTGTTTATTTACGATCTGTAGACCGTTATAATAACGTACAAGTTGTCCTGTTATGTGCAAAGACACGTGTCGCGCCACTGAAACCAACAACAATCCCGCGTCTTGAGTTGTGTGGAGCGCTGCTGGGCGCGCGGCTAACTGATAAAGTGAGTCATTCTCTTCGTTGCACTATTGACCGTAAATTCTTTTGGGCCGACTCAACCGTCGTCTTGGGTTGGATTCGAACACAACCAAAATTACTCAAGGCATTTGTTTGCAACAGAATCAACGAGATTCACGAGTTGACGACTAGGGAATCTTGGAGACATGTACCTACCACTTTAAATCCCGCTGATCTCGCTTCTCGAGGAGTGGATCCAGCTCAACTTCAGGGCTCAAAGGTATGGTGGAATGGTCCAGATTTTCTATTACAAAATGAAACAAATTGGCCTCATAATATAAATTCCATAGATGCTTCGAATTTACCTGAAACTAAAACGCCTACCAACGATTGTATAACTGTGACTAATGTTACACAGTCACCGTTAGTTAATTTTAATAATTATTCTAAAATAAATAAATTAAAGCGAATTATAGCTTATGTCTTACGTTTCGTTAACAATTGTAGAAAACCTAAAAATAAAATAATAGGTCACTTAAATCTAGAAGAAATAAAAAAATCATTTACTTACCTTATAAAACTGGCTCAAAGTCAAACTTACCTTTCGGAAATATCTTTACTTAATCAAGGAAAAAATCTGAAATCTAAATCTTATCTGTTACAGTTGTCACCTTTCCTCGACGACACTGGAGTGCTCAGAGTAGGTGGTCGTCTTCAGAATGCTGCTTGTGAATTTGATAAAAAGCACCCGATCCTCCTGGACGGTAAGCACTATTTCACTCGGCTCTTAATGGAAGGCGAACACCTACGTCTGCTGCATGCCGGCCCTCAACTGCTACTTAGTTCCTTTCGTGAACAATTCTGGCCTGTAGGAGGCAGAATTTTAGCTCGCAGCATTGTTAGAAAGTGCGTTGTTTGCACTCGACTGCGAGGAAAAACTATGGAGCCGTTGATGGGTAATTTACCTGTAGATAGGGTCACGCCTTGCTATCCGTTTCAAGTATGTGGCGTGGATTTTGCTGGACCTTTCCTTATTTCTAGTAAGAAAGGTAAGGGTAACCGAATAACTAAATGTTATCTGAACGTTATAGTTTGTTTTTCAACTAAAAGCATTCATTTAGAGATCGTTAGTGACCTTAGCACTAACGCATTTATACTTAGCTTACGTCGCTTTATTGCTAGGAGAGGTAGACCTCATACGATATATTGCGACAACGGCACAAATTTTGTTGGAGCAAATAATGAGTTGGGTAGGTTACTACGAGCTAGTTTAAATTCTATATATAACTACACCAATGCTGAAGGCATCAAATTCGCATTCAATCCTCCATATTCTCCAACTTTTGGTGGAATCTGGGAGGCGGGCGTTAAGTCTGCCAAATTTCACCTCAAGCGGATTATGGGCAATGCCAGCCTCACGTACGAGGAATTGGGCACATTGTTCGCACAAATTGAAGCCATTCTCAATTCCCGTCCCCTTTACCCTCTATCATCCGATCCTACTGACTGTTCCCCGTTGACTCCCGGCCACTTCCTTGTGGGGCGGCCCTTAACCTCCCTGCCGTCTCCACCCGTCACGTTAAAAGCACCAGACAGGTATAGAAGAATAGAACAGCTGAGGCAACATTTTTGGCAGCGCTGGCACAAGGAATACCTAGCTGAACTGCAACAGCGAACTAAATGGCGCTTGAAGGATAGAGCCTTGAAGGTGGGAGACTTGGTAGTCCTGAAGGAGGAGAACTCACCACCACTGAAGTGGAGGCTGGGTCGAGTCCAGCAACTGTTTCCAGGAGCGGATGGAGTCTGCAGAGTGGCCGACTTCTACACGGCGAGAGGAGTCGTTCGACGCGCTCTGAACAGAGTCTGCCTCCTACCCACGACTGAAGAACTTGAAAGTGAGACCTTTCAAGGGGGGGAGGATGAACGCGCCGTGAAACGGAGCCTACCAGCGCGCAGGCAGAGGGGAGCAGAGGGGCGCGCGGGAGAGGGGCGTGCGGCGGCCGCGAGCGGCGGGCGCGCCGCGCGACACACCGCTACGATCTCCGACGCGAGACCACGTCGTTTTAATAGCTAAGAAATTACTGTACTACCTATAACCAATATTATACTTATATTCTGGAACTCGTCGTTTCTATGAAGAAGACCCGACCACCCAACACACACAAGAGCTGCTCGTAAATAACAGCTCCGACACTCTTTTAATTAACGCACATTCATAAGGTTTGATGGGTAGCATAATAAATATTTCACAAAAAAAAAATTATAAATATTTACATAGTGTAGGGTGTCGTATGTCGTCATTTTTGGGTCCGATGGGACCCGGTACCGGGTCTGCGGAGGTTCGTGTTTTCGGGTCTAATCGGGGCAATGTGAGCGGACAAATAATTGTTTTCACTCCGGTAGCGGAAGGAAGACTGAGTTCGCGAACAACAAGTGTGTACGCGTCGACGCGAGTCCACTGCTTGCATATGTGCGCGCACAAAATGTTCGCGTAGGTACAATTTGTTATTGTTTGCTTGGGTGAGTCGACCAGAATAAACATTTGTGTCGTACACTGTGCATTACAGTGCCGCACAGTTCAGCACACTGGTGGAATCGCACCTTTACACACTTACATAATCGATTAACATAAATAATGTCATTCGTACTTTCAAAAACGCATCTGATCAAATACCTTACATTGTGAAAGTGTTTTTTATAAACGCCGGCCGAATGAGCATTTGACCTTTGCCTCGCGTAATAGTTAAAAATATCACTACTAACGAGATAGAATAGTGATGTCTTGAATAATATTAATTTAATCAAAACATATCGACTATGTAATGAAGCAATTAATTTTGGTTAGTGTACGGTTTTTAAGAATTATGTTGTTTGTTTTATTATAAAACTGTGTCGGAATGTTAGCTTTTTTATCTGAGGGGTAATTCACGGATTTTTTAAGAGCGTTTGCAGTCTGATCTCAGCCTCAATCTGTCAAAATCCTCTAATTTCTCTACATTTTTGACAATTGACTGTCTGGAGAGATTAGATTGTGACTAGATTTTGAACCCTTCTGTAATGCAATTTCGTAGCATAACCAGCCTTTAATGTTTCCACTGCTGGAAACACAGGTCTCCTCTCAGTGAGATCCCAGTGAGCTGTAATCCACCACGCGGGCCCAGTGCGGGTTGGTGTCTTCGAATTTTTGGGTCCAGGACCTTTCGTTCACCATTTTGAGAGCTTCGGGAGCTATGTCAACCTATTCCTACTAATCTATACCAGTATTATAAAGCTGAAGAGTTTGTTTGGTTGAACGCGCTAATCTCTGGAACTACCAGTCGGATTTGAAAAATTCTTTTTGCATTTGATAGCCCAATTCTCGAGGAAGGCTATAGGCTAACAGCACGCTATGACCTTTAGGAGCCGAGCAAAAAGAAAAAAAGTCTGAAAGAACGCTAAGCAAAAACTAAGTAATAGCGCGGGCAGGCGATGCGATGCGACGGGGTGGGTCGGGGGAACAAGAAATTTCGCGAAGTCGCGGGCAGAAGCTAGTAAATATTATTATAAACGCGAAAGTTTATGAGGATGGATGGATGTTTGTTACTCTTTCACGCAAAAACTACTGAACGGATTTGGATGAGCACACAGATAGTTTATAATGCGGCGTCAAGCAGTCTGCTGTGTTTTGTCGATGCGTTGAGAGAGAGAAAGAGTTCCAGTGCCTTAGGCATCTTCTGGGCACGCTCGTTCCATCATAGACCTCATCTACGCTTTCCATCAGGCGTGACCAAAGTCAAGAGCGGGCCCATAAAACAATTAAAAAAAAATAACAAGGCTTAACACATAGGATACTTTTTATTCCGATATTCCCAAGGGATTGAAAGTTAGTTTTGTGGGTAAAACCCAAGGCGACGTTTAGTACTAGATATGACCGGACATTATAAATCTAAACTCTGAGTTACTATTACAAATATCCTATACTCCATTTGAAATAACATTAGACATTTAAATAAACCTTTTTTACCGTCCGTTCAACCGATTTTGAATTCTATTGCGTTAGTGGCATGACATATGGCAGCCGCAATAAACAGTTGGTATTGTGACCACTTTTTTGCTTTACCACCATCCTTATGCCTACGGTATAGAAGTCAAAATCGGTTCAACGGACTGTAAAAAAGGTTTATTTTAATGTCTAATCTTATTCCAAATGCAGTATAATGTAAAAACATATTATAACACTTACGTAGCCCAAGGTAACCAAGAAGTTTTCAAGATACTTATAATATCGTCGCTCGCATGACCAACTAATTATATTGATCTTACCCAAAACAAACTCGAAAAACTTGAGCGGCTTAAAAATTTTTGTAAAAGTTTCATATTCCGTCTGCGCAAATATGACCACGTTTCCGAATTCCGTATAAACCTCAAGTGATTACCAATTCGCCTTCGTCTGAATGCTCACATTCTTTCCTTTTTGCACAGACGCTAGCAGATCAAGCTACCCGAAACTGTCAAATTTTCCCAATCAACTTTGAACCTTATGCTTGAGCGATAAATTTGAAAATCTATTAAAGAAATTTGACAGATTGTAGTAGCTTGATGTGCTGGCGTCTGTACAATGTGCTCTTTTCCCCTTCCACTCCTCTTTATCTCAAGAACCTTTACAGTTTCTTTGTGACTCCCACACGAAATTTTTAAGGTCATCAGAGATAACTTGAAGCTCAAAATGCATGCATTCCACAACTTTCTTTGATAAATCCTTTACTGTCCAGACTGCTCGTTTGTGGAATGCATTGCCAGTTGAAATTAAACGCGCGCAGTCTTTACTTGTGTTCAAAAGACTCGTGAAGGAACACTACTTGTCGTTGTGATCTTTTTGTCCTAACTGCAAAGATCTACTGTCTTCTTTTATTTTCGTCGCATATATAATTTAGTAGTTATGTATTTATAATTTTGGATATGTATATAGGCTCAGGATGGCCTATATCAGTAATTTGATCCATCATTCACGTGGATTAAAGAGGTTAGAATCATTGAAATATAACTTAAATAGCCAAATAATCGTGTTCTACTGTAATTAGCAATTATTAATAAATCACACATAAAATAAACCAAAACACTTGTATGATTGTGCCGGATTTCAACGATTCGTCGTGAACGTGGTACGTGATGCGTGTCGCGGCTTTTTCGAACGACCTGCCGCCTCGCTACCACAGATGCGACGCTCCGTCAGAATGACAGCTTGTCAATTGTCACTCTAATCCGACGTATACCTACGACCGACAGCGAATGTCATGTGTTACTCCATGTTGCGCCGACATATTATATATAGTACTTATCTATTTTAGTGTATTGTATACATAATATTTGCACCAACGACAGCCCCATTTTATGTCCAGGAAAATCACTGTCCATTCCAAGGTTGCCTGAAAGAGATTGCAGAAAGCGATAAGGCCGCCCGTTGTATATTTTGTAGTGTTTAAGAAAGAAAGAAAGGAAAAAGGAAAGGAGAAAGGGTGTAAGAAAGAAAGAAAGAAAAAGTATTTATTGCCACTCGTACAGGAAGATCACAAACTAAACTAAACACAGCAAAATAAAAATCCAAGTTATATAAAAGAAAAGTAACAAAAGGAAAATGAAACAAAGTCCTATACGAGGCCAAAAGGCTCCTATCTCAGCATGATGCTACGACATTTAAAAAATACATGTTGCAGCGCTGGTATTCTGATAGGGCCCGCTGTGATATTACGGGCAGTTATGGAAATAAATAAATAATATGTAAAATAATAGCAAATAATAAAATAAAAAATAAATATTTTTTCAATCTGCGCCAGACGTAACCTCATTACTTGTCTATGACTGAAGTGTCAGAGGCACTCTGGTGTGTCTGTGGCATTGCCGTGACAACTAAATGGTCGCAGGCGCCGACCTTACGGCGCTATTAAATAAATACATTTAAAATATATTAAACACACACAAAGTGTACAATAAAGTATACAGAGTTGATATGACAGAGGGGCATTAAATTACACTACGTATACTATACGTGCATAGTATTAATTCGATACAGTACAAAAATAGAAAGCGCCAAAAATGAGATTTTTTTTTTCAAACAAACTAAATAGCTTAAAAGTCAGAGTGAAACGCACCACCCTTTATAAATAAATTTGACTGACCTTAGATGCCTAGGTAACAAAGGAGCGCGTGTGCGTGTGTGTGATCTCGTGGCGGGCGGGTGGGTGGCGCGGGGTGCGGGCCGTTTTTGACCGCTCGCGCTGGATTTTATGTTAGGTAAGGTTGTAAAGTACGCGCACACACAAAAACACAAAATTTTTAAATTCTCGATGTGTCCTCCATTCTTATTAATGCACAAATTATACCGACGGAGAATATTGTTATTTATTTTTCTAATTAAATCACTGTCCGTCGCTAAGCACTTTAATTCCCGTAATCTTTGTACTGCCAATTGTATGGTGCCGGTGTTCCTAGGGCAATTGCGCCGGTCACCATACCTTTCTCGGTATGTTCGCAGAGCTAAAGCTGCGTTTCCACGGCATTCACCGTAAATTAAAATCATGTAAGTGTATTCTGACGCCGTGTAAGTTACACGAGGCATTGCTGAACACTTTAATTATTACACACACACACACAACCAACGTTTAATTACGTATCCTATCACAATAAAAACAGTCAATAAAAAAAAACACTAACACTAAATAATAATAATCCCAAGTTACGTATCCTGTCACAATAAAAAAAGAAATACTGTCTTAAACTTATTTAGTGTCTATCACAATAACAAAACAAAATCACAATTATTGTCAGCGAGTTCGACAAAACATAACGGCGGCGGGGCTCCCGTGTTACGTAACGTACATCCCGGATGGATGACGCGTGCGCACTGAAAGAACAAGTTTTTTAGCAAATTCGCAAGGATCTAGGATGCAATAGCAACACACTGACCTATTTCTATTCCTTTTACGCGCGGCAAAAAGGCGCGGGGGTTTTGCTATGATTGTCACTCTCATAGTGAAAGTGCAAGTGTGTGTGTATTTATTGCTTCGTGAAATATTTGGTTGTACTTGTGCGGCAACAATGTATTTTATACTCGGATTATCGTTTTAAGGTGCATGACCTATGCGTATGAGATAATCAGCTGTTAGGAATATACATCGTGTTCAAACGTAACAAAAACTTAAAAAATCATTTGTGACTAAACTACTGCTCCTATTTAATTGATTTTTGGTACAGAGCTTGAAAATGGTATCTAGTATAGGCAGTTTAAAGGAAAGCCCCTCTGTCGTATCAACTTTGTATATAAATAAATAAAAGTCCTATCTCATTTTTCACATTTTTTGACTAATCTGAGTCAGGACGATTAACTGTCGTCAGCATATAATGTTCCCATCGCTGGGACACAGGCCTTCTCTCTGTGAGAGATAGTGTTTTTTTTTTATATAATAACTAGCTGCGGCCCGCGGTTTTACCCGCATAAGTTTCGATTCCGTGGGAATATCGGGATAAAAAGAAGCCTATATGTTAATCCAGGGAGTCAGCTACCTCCATACAAAATTTTATACAAATTGATCCAGCCGTTTGAGCGTGAAGAAGTAACAAACATATAAACACACACACACAAAATCTTTCGCCTTTATAATATTAGTGGCTTTTATAATATTATCTAGCGAGAGAAGCCGCAGGCATAACCATAAAGTATTGTCACTAACCTCGAATAAAAGCAATGTCATTGTTCAGAACCTTCAAATTAAGGAAAACTGAGTATCAATTAATTTAAAACGAAGAGACCACGCAATAGGATAATTAAATATTTACCAAAGGAGGTCTTTGCCGCTATATTAGCCACGTTTCCTTTAAGTCTGAGCTGAATGCTAAGTTGAATCGTCTGTAGCGGCATCTACAACGCCACATGCGGACTACGCATAATACTGACGTCACGCAAAACCCTGCATCGCGCAAGCAGAGTTTACCGCGCAACTAGCATATTCAATACTGTTACGAGCTTTGGTGTCCATGGAGTTTTTTTGCCCGTTCTTCTCCATAGGTACCTACGCTTTGGAATGGGCAACTAGCTTCATATTTTCTGACTGATCGACTTCTTGACAATTCAAAAGTGCCTGTAATTGGTTTAATTGAAATAAATGCTTTGAGTTTGAGTTTGAGTTTGGGGTTCGTGGCAATAAAAACTGCCGATTTATTAACCAAAAAATGACACTTTAATGAACAACACTAATAACAACTCAAACACACTAATTATAAAACACAATTGCACTACTGATCGCTCTAAGTCTTGAAGATCGCTTTCGATGTATTCGCTTAGGCGCGACAAACAGACGCGACACGCGATATAATCGCGCGCGACACAAAGACACCGCTCGTTGCGCGACTTGCGGTGCCTTTGTGTCGCGTGTTGCGTCGCGCCTGTTTGAAGGAGCCTTTATCCAATCTGGACCTGTCGTGGCTCATATCGGCCTTATACATAGTGCGTCAAATAGTTCTAGAACCTTCTACTGTAGAAACATCTAGAATGTTCGAGTACATACTGGCCCCGACTGACCAGATGTCGATAGTTGCAGAAAGTTCTAGCATCAAAATTTCTAGAAGGATCTTGACTCTACTAGTTCTGCTACCCGATACTAGATGGCGCTAGTGGTAACTAATGTCACCATGTACGAGGCATTAATTGTGGCGAGCAACAATACAAAGTACCGACATCAATCGGCGGACAGTAGCCCACTAGACACAACACCCGTCTGGTCGGAGGATCCTCCCTTTTCTATAGAGTATGAGTGAACTTTACACCGTGTTACTAATATCTCTATACCTACGTCTAGGCAATGACCTATACTCCATTTGTTTAGGTAATTAAATAAAGGTAAACAAAAAAATCACGTGACTTAGTTAATCGACTGAACGTAATACCAATCACTTCAGTTGTCATGCTACGTCACAGCTGTACTCTTCAATTTAGCAATATTATTAACGAATTATAACGTTGCTAAATTGAAGAGTACAACTGTGACGTAGCATGACAACTGAATAGACTGGTATTACGTTTAGTCGGTTAACCAGGTCACGTGGTTTTTTTGGTTACCTTTATTTAATTACCTAAACAAATGGAGTATAAGCAAAATCAGCCTGTAATTTTCCCACTGCTGGGAAACAGACCTTCTCTCTGTCAGAGGGAGTGGGCCGTAATCCACTACGCGGGTCCAGTGCGGGTTGGTGGATATAACATGTCTTCGATTTTTAAAGAAAGAAAGAAAAGAAAGAAATAGTATTTATTGCGACTCGTACAGGAAGATCACACTAAACTAAACACAGCAAAATAAAAATCCAAGTTGTATAAAAAAAACATTCTAGGACGACATGTCGGTTTCCTCACGAGATGTTTTCCTTTACCGTTGAGAGCAGTGGTGATGAAATAAATTACACAAATTATCTCCGTAATCAGAAAATTCCCAGGTATGGTCAAGTGCAAACAAAAAATCAGAACTGAATAAGTGAATTTCGGCTTCGGTTTTTTTTTTAACCCAGCTAATATCCCTATAGTATAATTGTAAGAAAACAGGGTAAATTAGCTAGCGAAACTTAGCAGACTTGATAGCAATCGATGTCTTAACATTATACCTAATACAAAAAAAGAGAAGATAATTTGTTTTGAAGTTAGCGACCGCTGGTAGTGTTGTTCCATTAAGTATGAAATCAGTTTTTTGTGTTTAAATATCGAATCAAATCACGTCTCCGAAGTTTCGCTAGCTAATCTTATTTGACCCTGTATAAAATTCCCGCGGTCTCCTAAGGGTCACTAGTTCAATTAAAAATTGCCAACGTGAGTTTGTACCACGACCAGTCAATTTACCACACAGTGATATACACACGACGCCATTTTTTTTATTGTCTAATAACAAACGACTTCTTCAATAAATTACCATAACATCACGCCTGTTATCAGGGTTAGGCAGAGGTGTGTATAGTACACCCACATTTCGCCCTGCCGCACGTTTCGATCGATCAGGTTAAGCTACGCTTGCCGCGGTTGGTCCATGGATGGGTGACCATCTTTACATATTAATACTCCTCCGTGCCCCTGAAATCACATTAAGCTCGGCAGTCGTTACGGGTAGTCAGAAGCCCGAATTCTGACAACCAGTCTCACCAAGGGGTATCGTATTACCCAGTAACTGGAATGTGGAGGTCAGATAGGCAGTCGCTCGATGTAAAATACTGGTATTCAGCTGCATCCGGTTAGACTGAAGCCCAACCCAACATAGTTGGCAAAAGGCTAGGCAGATGATGACAGCTTCTTTCTGGTATTAGTGGCAACGGTGGCACGAGCTCACTAGCCCCTCCTTCGGGCCCTTTTTTTTGAGGATGGGAAATCATCAAATAACCCCTCCCGCTCTGGGTGGAGCTGAAGGGAGTGTCAGACTCTTACTGACTAAAACCCACCCGTGTTCCTTCCTTAGCCCTTTATGTTCCGGGCCAGCGGTAACCCTTTCTTTCGGACAATCCCGCTGACCCGGCAGGCACGCTGACCCGGCAGGCTCCTTCGGGCCCTGACTATGCTCAATGCTCTTCTGACATAAAACCGGAGTGTGACTTCTTTGCCGGCGGATGGGTAGATTTATTTATTCAAACTTTTCGCACAAAAAGGTACAAAGGCGGACTTAATTAATGCCTTAGGCATTCTCTACCAGTCAACCAAGGGTGGTGATGAGATTGGATGGCAGGTGCTTTGGTTGAGAGGAACAATGATAAAAAAACATCTATTAAAACTAGGTACACAAATACATAAATAGGTTATATACACATACATACTATTTACTTATAATACTTGTAATATATATATACAAATTCAAGGGAGAGAGGTGTTGAGATGACTCTACGCTATTTGTTTTGAAAATAACTCTGCAATTTCCGCTAAAAATTTGCTTAAATGCTAGATAGATAGATGTGTGTCGTGTATGTTTAAGATTTTGTGAGAAAATGGATGAAAGATAAGAATTTGATATGTATAAATAATGTTTTTTTTTACCATTACCGTTACAGTCGACAGCGATGCGGATTAATTTTCCGACGCTATATTTTTTTAGTTTGTGAATAGTTTTAGTATAATTTTGTTATTTTTATTATTTAATTGGGTGTTAGTTGTTATTTACTTACATATTATTTTAATTCTAAATAAACAACATTATTTTAATAAGTACTTATGTTTTTTTTTTTCATTGTACTTAATTGCATTTTGTTTATTCTACAAGTATTGGGTTTTGTTATTAATATTTTTTTGCTAATCCATATGAATGAGGGTTTTCTGAAATGACGTTCGCTAGGTGGCAGCACTGACACGTCAGGTCCAGGCATCTGTCAAAGAGCCTATATTGTCTTTAGTCATGACTGAATGATGAACGAATGAATGAATCGAATGATGAACGTCATCATATATTTTATATTGGAAGACCTCTTGTCACAGTGGTGCCAATTGGTGTCGTAAATTTTCACGAAAACCCTCATTGAAAAAATCACATTAGTACTTGCCCGGACTTGAACCCACAAGCTCGAGAAGAGCTCTACTTCCTAACTAATAAATAGTTATTACACACGCCATTTATTATGACTAGTCAATTGCACCGGTTCATTGAGGCCAATCTATTTCATGTTACATAACAATTGTCAGGGAGACGACGCACTGGGAGGGTTAGATGCTTCCTGTCACACTCTGAAGACGTCTAACAAAAATCCTACAAAATTATAATACCTACTTACGCGGTCAAAGCGTAGGCAACGCTTTGGAATGGGCAACTAGCTTCATACATATTTTCTAACTGACCGACTTCTTGGCAATTCAAAAGTGCCTGTAAATGGTTTTATTGAAATAAATGCTATGAGTTTGAGTTTAACGGATCGTCACGTGCCGAAAGAGCGTTATGCCCTCTTCATGTGAGTTTTTAATACTTATATATAATAGAAAGAGACAGATAGAGAGACAGATGGTTTTCAAGGGTGCTGAAGCTGATAGTGAGGTCACAATGAAAATCCAAAACGGCAGCTCCAAAAATTTTCAAATTTGTCGTCATAGTTGTCGTTTTCATGGTTTTCGAGGGTGCTGAAGTCGATAGTGAGGTCAAAATGAAAATCCAAAATGGCTGCTGCAAACATTTTCAAATTTTTCGTCATGAGTGTCGTTTTCATGGTTATTGATAATGCTGAAGTCGATAGTGAGGTTAAAATAAAATCGAAACAAAAATTTTAAATTTTTCGTCCTTGGTGTTGTTTTCATGGTTTTTGTGAATGCAGCCGCCATCGATTTAATTTTGAGCTGCGTTCCTGCCAGGGGGTCCACCGACCCCACGTTTTTTAATAACTGACGAAAGTTACAACGCAGAGGGGTCATATACAGAATCCATGGGAATTCGATGTCTCTGCCACCGTGTCTTTATGATGAAGCTTTATAATTACTACATTCATTTATTTTTGGCCCGTGGCTAAATAAAAACAGCCGCACAGGTCGATCGATCAGGTTAAGCTACGCTTGCCGCGGTTCGTCTGTGGATGGGTGACCATCTTTACATAACGAGACCCCTCCGTGCCTCGGAGAGCACGTTAAGCCGTTGGTCCTGGCTGTCATTCGCGGATCTTTGAAAGTCGTTACGGGTAGTCAGAAGCCAGAAAGTCTGACAACCAGTCTTACCAAGGGGTATCGTATTACCCAGTAACTGGGTTGTAGAGGTCAGATAGGCAGTCGCTCGATGTAAAATACTGGTATTCGACTGCATCTGGTTAGACTGGAAGCCGACCCCAACATAGTTGGGAAAAGGCTAGGCAGATGATGATTTATTTTTTATGCTTCATCGTTTACGCACTCCGCGCTCTCAATCTCATAGCTAGTGACACGGACCTACTCTGTTGTTCTCTGAGTGAGTTCACAAAGAATGCATTGTTTGTAATAAGTTACAAATTTAAATTACAATAAGGCGTTAGTAATAAGTTAGGATAACAGTTTAGATAAATGTACACTATCTCAATAGGCTTCCCTGTAAGGATAGATGTAATTTGGAAAATAAATAAATTAAAAAAAAAAAATTTCAACCTCGATTTTTCAATCAACAGCGGAAATGCTTCCCAGTGCGTTCTCCCGTCTTGATTAATGATCTTTTCACTGCCATCTAATATATCGTCGCCCATTCGACACGCAATGGCGACTGTAGCGACATGCTATTATAATTTGCTACGTAGTATGTATAATTGTGTCTAGGTCGCATGCGCATCGATGGTGTAGCCTGTCATAAAGTCACGTCTGTATTCCTCGAAGAGTAAACAGCAGTACAAAAAAAAAATTTTGTCAACTAGCCGCGGCCCGCGAGAGGAGGGTCCTGTAACGGACAGCCGCGGCGGGTTCACGGATGAGTGCTAACGCGTGCCCGTGTTCCCGCCGTAAGCGGCAGAGGAGGACACCGTGGAGTTTTAGTGGGTTAGAGTCCCACATAACTGCACTATCTCCCCGTGGTAGTGCAGTATGCATGAGCATTTCTCCACGATAATAAAAAAGGGCCGGATGCGAGAGGTCGCCGCTGGTGCCGATCGCCTCTACGAGGACACGGCGGTGCTCCGCCATTCCCCAGGCTGCGCCACAACACCCTGTCCTCCGCCTTCCGCATCCAGGCCTTCCCAACCACCTTCTTAAGTTCGTCCGCCCATCTAGCTGGGGGGCGTCCCACACTACGCTTGCCGATACGCGGTCTCCACTCCAGGACTCGTCTGCTCCACCACCCATCGGTCCTTCGACAAACATGGCCAGCCCACTGCCACTGCAGCATGCTTATTCTACAAGCTATGTCGGTAACTTCGGTTCTTTTCCGGATAACTTCGTTTCCGATTTTATCCTTCAAAGAAACTCCGAGCATAGTCCTCTCCATAGCGTTGTCTACCCCTACTCTTAAGCATAACATTGTGATTCGAAAATGAGACCATTCGTTACGGACAGGCCCCATTTTCACATTCAGCAATTAGCTTTGATTTCTTTCTTTAACAATGTCGGGGGCGTGACGGATGCCACCATCCGTGTCGAGGTTTTCATTGCCAATAGCGTGAAATGTGGGTTTGCTTGGTTGCTCAGCAACGCCGCTTTACCATAGTACTATTAGTTATTCTGTGGTTTTACGTCAAACGGTCGGTCAGTCACCTTCGGGTTTCGTTTTCACTTGATTTAGGTACGTAGTTGTCAGATACTCGATTCTTATCTTTTCGATTAAGCCTTTTAAATTGAGCTGGTTTTTAATTTCATTTGGGTTTGGGTTTTGGTTGTTTTGGTGGTTTGGGTGTGTTTGGTTAGGTATTTAGTTAAGAAAAAAAAAGAAAGAAAGAAAGGAAGAAAGGGGATTATGGAGCCTGGCATACGTACCTGTCTGCCATTTTGTTTTTTTTTTAGATGGCGGCCACGCATGAAACTTATATAAATCGATAGCTGATATTAATGCAAACAGAAAACATAATAGGACCATACCTCGTAAAGCGTCACGTTTCCGAGATATTATCGTTCGATCGATTTACATAGGTTTCATGAGTAGCCATTTTGAAAAAAAAATCAAAATGGCGGGCAGGTAGGTATGCGACAAAACTTCAAAGCTTTTTAGTATTCTGTAGGGCAATTCCCGTATATTACGTATTATGTACGCAAACCCCGGATTTAAATCCAATGAGAGGGTTTTTTTTTTGAGTATTAAAAAGGAAACATAGTTTTCAAGAACTCTGTAGATGGCGTTGAACTGACTACGTTACTAGGTGCCAAAGCAAAAATGAAGTTAACCAATTACTTCGTAGTTAATTAATTAATTATTTTTTTTATGTATGTACGTTTCGTTTTAAGATAATCAAAAAATGATGTGACGTTCCGTTCCTTGCAGTAACTTACCAAGTTCAGCGCCATCTATCCAGCGATTAGGGAAGAGTTAAAAATAAAAAAAACACTGGCACTCCGGTAGTGCCGACAGAAGTGAAAACTTGAACAATTACGAGTGTATTTTGTGAATGCGCCATCTCGTCGTTGTTGGATGAACCACGTAGTTAGTACGCGAGGCCCTCGTAGTTCTTCCCGATGTGCATAGATGGCGCTGTCCTCAACAACGCGCGTCTTACGTTTTACGTCTTACGAATTTTCGATCAGGGTCACGTGACCTGACGCGAATTTAGAAGTTTTTACCCATTCCAAAAAAAGTACACAGCGCCGCTAAAGAAGTTTTCACTTCAATAAAAAGAAAATACCTCATTGAGCACGCGTGAGATATGTATGCTCCAACGAAAGGCTTTACAAAACTCCCGAAAATCAGGTGACAGACAGTGAACTTTTCATGCATCTTCGTCGAACCTAGGACCTTACCGTGGGGTAAAAGACAAAGAGATATCAATAACGTCATTTTGAGTATGGACCTCCACAACCCAGATACGATACCCCTTGGTAAGACTGGGTGTCAGACTTTCGGGATTCTGACTACCCGTAACGACTGTCAACGATCCACGAATGACAGCCGGGACCAACGATTTAGCTTTCCGAGGCACGGAGGGGTCTTGATATGTAAAGATGGTCACCCACCCACGGCCCCACCGCGGCAAGCGGCTGTTATTATTTAGCCGAAGTATAGTTCTACAAAACGAACCAAAGTTAATAGACAAACAAAAATTCAAGCAAGCAGTGCGATTCTGTAACCATCTCACCGTGAAAACTTAGGTGAAGTGAGCGTGGAGTGAGCTATCAATAATGTCAATTCCTAGCAAAAACAAACTCACATCACCTAAGTTTTCACGGTGAGATTTTTACAGAATCTACCGGCTGTATGTAGTAAAAAAGATAATTGCAAACAATTTGAGCATAGTAACTGGTAAGTGAGTTAACGGTGCACCAACGCAACGCGGTGTTAATGACCTTTCAAATGTCACTTTTACGCGAGTATCCGAAATGGGTACAGACGAACAAAGAAATGCTTTGAAGTTAAATTTTAAAAGGAGTCAAATTTCTCGACGTCATATTTCAGCTTGTTAACAGTTTCAGTCGAGTTAGGATCTCATAAATATTGTATTTTATTAATTAATTAGGTAAATTATATTTTTATTTTAAATATTAAATTATTTAAATTATATGTTTAGTTAGTTAATTTAGGGCGGATTTTTCAACCGACACATGATTCGTTTTCGTGGAATAAAATTACGTCTGACAGATTCTGTTTGGAAGAGCCGTCAAAAATTTAAATTATTCCTCAGGTAAAATAATCTGACGTTGGAAAAATCCGCCCTTAGTGTATGAAGTTTATCCAGTGTAAATATATTATGTTTATCCTATTTAAATAATAAACGGTTCGCACTAAGCGTTTTCAAATGTCCTTTATAATGCGCACAGCAAAAGAGTGGAACTCTCTACCTGCGTTTGTGTTTCCGAGTGCATACAACCCGAATCTCTTCAAAGTAAGAGTAAACGGGCTTCTTCTGGGTAAGCTCACTCCATCGTAGACTTTGTCTCTGTCACCTCTGACCTAGACTAGAGTCAAGAGCAAACCCATTTCAAATAAAAAAAAGGTACACATTAGGTATAAGTTGTTATTTATGGACAGTTCATTTTAATCACACTAATATTATAAAGGCGAAAGTTAGTGAGTGTGTGTGTGTGTGTGTGTTTATACGTTTGTTACTTCTTCACGCTCAAACGGCTGGACCAATTATGATAAAATTTTGTATGGAGGTAGCTGACACTCTGGATTAATATACATAAGGCTACTTCTTATCGACGATCTACACTTACGCGGGTGAAACCGCAGGACGCAGCTAGTTCTGAATAAATACAATAATTGTAATATTTAATGTGGTGTGTAATTATAATGACTAAATTAATAACAAGTTATCTCTGCAGGAAAATAGGTAAATTATTCCATTAAATTATTATTTTATTGGTTAAATTAATAATATAATGGAATAATTTACCTATTTTCCTGTTTTTAATAATGATAAGAATAAAATATTTTAATGATGCTCCTACTATTTATTGCATACACAAATAATAATTACTATTTCTAAGCAAGCGTATTATTACGTGATAATAACGTAAATCGTTAATTTACTAAATTATCATGGGGGGGTTGGCTAAATAATAACAGGCGCACGACTCGATCGATCAGGTTAAGCTACGCTTGCCGCGGTTGGTCCTTGGATGGGTGACCATCTTTACATACCAAGACCTCTCCGTGCCTCGGAAAGCATGTTAAGCCGTTGGTCCCGGCTGTCATTCGTAGATTTTGACAGTAGTTACGGGTAGCCAGAAGCCCGAAAGTCTGACAACCAGTCTTACCAAGGGGTATCGTATTACCCAGTAACTGGGTTGTAGAGGTCAGGCAGTCGCTCCGTGTAAATACTGGTATTTAGCTGCATCCGGTTAGACTGGAAGCCGACCCCAACATAGTTGGGAAAAGGCTAGGCAGGCGATGATGATCAAACTCAAAGCATTTATTTCAATTAAACCTTGTACCGTACTTTTGAATTGTCAAAATTAAATAGTCTGTCAGTTAGTCAGAAAGTTGAAGCTAGTTGCCCATACCAAAACGTAGATCTCCATGGAGAAGAACGGCAAGAAACTCCAAAGATATTACAAAATCCTGGGTACATTATTCTTGTTGCTTCTATAAGTGAGACTGAGAATATAAAAAAAAGATCTCAATTTCCGATACACATTTTCCTACCATTGTTAGACATTTTTCCACAATTATTTTACTATCCATCAAACCATAAACAACACTTTGTATTTTATTACTTATTTGACTCGTGTTGTTTCTGGTATTCCCATATGAGAAAATAATAATTTGTTACATAATTTACATTCATAAACATGCAGAAAATAAAATTATCCTTGTTTATTAGTATTTTTCCTTGAAACGGTGTTGACTATTCGTAGTAGTCATTAATTGCGGGGATTTTTACATAAGTCACGGGGGCCTAAAAAGGCCATTTTGGCGAATCATAAGAGGATAACATTATTAATCATAATGGACAGTTAACCGTTAAGTTAATCGTATCAAATCCCATTGGTGAAGGATTTCAAGGTTTTTTTTTGGTCTGTGCTAAAATACCAATCAATCCAATCCAATCCAAATCCAATCACAATCTCTTTGATTATACCTACGTAGTGCAGCGAAAAAAAGAAAAACACGGACTGTCTTCGCCATATTATGGTTCACAGGGTGGGGGACATCCATGAGGATCTTCCACCCGGAACAAAAAAAAAAGGCACTACTTTGTTTGAATTATTTCATCACCAATGCTCTAGGTAATCAAGTAAACTGCTTTAATTGGCTGACAGAAATAACGATCTAGCTAATCAAATCACAAGAAATAACATTCGACAGCAAACAAAATTCACTAGGTTTTTTCTGAAACCGGTGCAGTGGTAAGCTGCTTTTTTTTGTTTTTGTTTTTTTTATACTTTTTCTTTCTTTCTTTCTTTTTTTCTTTCTTTTGCCGCGATAAGCTCGAGGATGGGTCACCATTTTTTTACTTATCGATTCCTCTCCGTTTATTACGTTCATCTTATGTTTCATATAGTGGTGAAATATTTTAGTTAGTAACCTCATCTACATTACATTATAATATTGTAAATTTTTCCTAATATTTTTATTACTGGGGGTTAGCCGTCACGACTTCGGATTTTTTAATCAGAAAGCAATATGTACAGACGCCAGCACATCAACCTACTACAATCTGTCAAATTTCTTTAATAGATTTTCAACTTTATCGCTACATCATATGGTTCAAGGTTGATTGGGAAAATTTGACAGTTTCGGGTAGCTTGCTGTGCTGTCTGTACCGAGAAATTTTAATCATCATAATATATTTTATTTTTATTTTTAAGTACATACTTGGTGAACAGTGGAACTGAGAGTATCCGTATGAAACGATAGATGTTTTTTTTCTTATATTTTCTAAAGCTATTATTATAAAGCTGAAGTTTGTTTGTTTGTTTGGTTGAACGCGCTAATCTCTGGAACTACCAGTCGGATTTGAAAAATTCTTTTTGCATTTAATAGCCCAATTCTCGAGGAAGGCTATAGGCTAATTGATCACAGACATCCCAATTAAAACATATCCTATGTTCTTGTTCAGCATTGAACTGCAATATGTCGAGTTTATTTATTGACGTTATGTAAACTAAACATCGCGCTAGGACCCTTAGGAGCCGAGCAAAAACCAAATAAGTCAGAAAAAAGGTAAACGAATTAAAAGCGCAGGCAGGCGATGCGACGGGGTGGGTCGGGGGAACAAGAAATTTCACGCGGACGAAGTCGCGAGCAGAAGCTAGTATTTTCTAAAGCTAGCAGCTAGCTAGCAAGCTATTGCCTTTTGTCATCGAAGATATCGAGAAATTCCCGATGAGAAAGCCCAATAACTGTTTGCCGACCCGGGAATTGAACCCAGGACTTCATGCTTAGCAGCGCTTGCGACCAACGAGGCAGTTCCTAACCGGCAAAAAAAAACGTCGTCAGAAATAATAAGTCTGTGTACCGATAAAAAAAACTTTTGAGAATTGAATGTGTTCGTGACTGTACCTACACGACATCCTAAGGCTAACGCAAACCGGTTATACAGCCTCCACACACAATCATAATACCTTATTTGAATAAAATCTTTAAAAGCACGCACGATGCAATGACATTCCATGCAGATTTAAAAAAAAAAGAACATCTAGTCTATGCTCAGTAATGCTGAGGTCACACTGTCGGAGCGCTGTAGTGCAGGTAGCGGAATAGGGAACTAATGAATAAAACAAAAACAGTTTATTTGTTACTTATTTTGACTAACATATACAAGGAAGGGGCTTGTGGCAAACTCAAACTCAAGCATTTATTTCAATTAAACCATGTAATATAATCAAAACACCCGAAATGAATTCATCACCTCTGCTTCAAAATTGCTCACTTTTGAACTGTCAAAATTAAATAGTCTTGTCAGTTAGTCTTTCATACAGTTGAAGCTAGTTGCCCATTCCAAAACGTAGATCTCTATGGAGAAGAACTGGCTAAATAATATCAGTCGCACAGGTCGATCTTCCAGGTTAAGCAACGCTTGTCTAGGTTGGTCCGTGGATGGGTGGCCATCTATATATTATACCGCCGAGACCGAGGTCCCGGTTGTTATTTGTGATCTTTGACAGTCGTTACGGTAAGTTTTCTAACTACCCGTAACTTCCCGTAACAAAAAACAAAAAACGAAAATACAGAACCAATGACACCGACTTTAGAAATTAAAGTTATTTTTCACTTTGTAGTGTTTTTTTGGAAGTCGGTTGTTTTTTTTTGTTCTTATATATTTTTTTACCATCGTCCTTATTTTGGTGGTCTGAATGATTTCTAAGTTAACCAGCAAGTTATCATAACTAAAATTGTTAGACGTCACCGCAGGGCAAAAGCTAGTTAAGACATAATTTGTTGACATTTACCTCTGTAAACACATCACAACATTGCCATTAACATTATGTAATAAACATAGTTCATGCGATGTTTGACGTTTACATATTTGAAAAATAATCAAGTTTATGATTTGACCTTTAGCTCGACGGCTGAACTGCTAAGGCTTGAAGAATTGTTACTCCAAACACAAACTCAAAGCATTCCATCCAATAAACCCATTTACAGGCACTTTTGTAATGTCAAAGAAGTCGGTAATTCAGAAAGATGAAGCTATATTCCGAGACATTAGCGTTCAAAGTTGATCACTTGACTCAATCATCAAATTTGAACGTTAATATCTCGAAAACGTGAGACTTTACGGGGTAATGGTCTTATAATGTTTTCTGTTTGCATTGATGACAGCTATCGTCATACGCGCGACACGCGATAAAGTCGCGCGCGACTCAAAGGCATCGCCAGTCGCGCAACGAGCGGTGCCTTTGCGTCGCGCGCGATTCGCGTCCCGCGTCGCGCCTGTTTGCCGGAGCCTTAACGAACGGCAATTGATTTTTATATACATTGTACATACAATTGTACATTGTACATTATACATTGTACATTGTACAATGTATTGCAAAATATGAAGCAATTATTTAATTTCCAAAAATCTATTGTTTGGACTAAAAAATTAAAACAGTGTTTTAGTAAGTTGCTTGTAGAACAATCTGACAAAAAATCAGAATGATTGTATGTATGTATGTATAGTTTTTAATGTAAAAAGAAAGTTGTTAGAGGTATTTTCATGAGTTTTTTTCTATCGTATCAAATTAGTTGTATTATGTTTTCAGCACACTATCTACCTAGCATATATCTTGAAGAATATAATATATGTTTTTTTTTTTATGTTTTATATACAGCGTGGTCAAAAAGTCGTGGATCGAACCAAACAGGGAGACTAATGGCCGTTTTCAACATCGTTCCCTAAATTTAGGGAGAAATTTAAGAAATTTTAAGTGTTAGTTTCGTTTTCACCATCACTTAAGGGACCAACTCGGCAACTCTTTAAGCGTGAAAAGGTAACAGACAGCTGTTGTGATATCTCACTCACTGTATCTAAGAGTTCACAGACAAATAAAATTAAAAAAAAAATGAACTGGAAAAAAAAGTTGAATGTCAAATGCCAAAACCATAACTTTGAAGTAAAACTAATGTCTGCATGACTAATGACACATATTGTTATGAAACATGTGAGTAATATTTATAACATGGTTTGTCATTTAAATAAGACACTCGTTAATTTATTCAAGTTTTTTTTAAAGACATTCGCTCACTGACTCGTAACGGTAACACCAACCGGTTTATTCTGCAAATATCTCAGTGTGAAAACGTAAGTGAAGTGAGCTGAAATTCCACCTGGCGATGGCGCTAGGGATTGACACTGTAGCGGCATCTACATCGGCTCAGGCGAACTACGCATCACACTGACGTCACACAAAATCCTGCATCGCGCAAGCAGAGTTTACCGCGCAACTAAAGTTCGTTTTTTTATCCCAGAGATTAATCTGACATTTGCCTTTTGTGTTTGCGTTTTTTTAGTATAGAAGTTTGACATTACATCTGTCAGATTAGTCTCTGGGATTAAAAAACGAACTATAGCATACATACAACGTCCCGACGATGGCTGTAGCCCACCAGACACACACGATTGGAGGATCCTCCCTTTTCCAACCCCAATATAGTTAGGAATAGTCTAAACTAGACAGATTTTGACCTAGCATAGTAATAATGGGGTTTATTCATAAGCGATGATTAAAGTTAAGTGACCTGTAAACGTCAAAAGAATTATATGCTTAAACAGCCGCCACTCACTACTTAACTTTGAGAGCTCAACTGTTACTAATGAGACAATTACTTTTTCTATTGTTTCCGAGCTTAATAAGTCTGCCCAGCAGACGAGGGGCAACGTTCATGATTAGTGGGGTAAATCGCCCCTCGAGGGGGCTCATATCTATACTAATATTATAAAGCTGAAGAGTTTGTTTGTTTGTTTGTTTGGTTGAACGCGCTAATCTCTGGAACTACCAGTCGGATTTGAAAAATTCTTTTTGCATTTGATAGCCCAATTCTTGAGGAAGGCTATAGGCTATTTAACATCACGCTATGACCTTTAGGAGCTGAGCAAAAAGAAAAAAGTCAGAAAGAACGCTAAGCAAAAATGAAGTAATAGCGCGGGCAGGCGATGCGATGCGACGGGGTGGGTCGGAGTAACAAGAAATTTCACGCGGACGAAGTCGCGGGCAGAAGCTAGTCTATACTAATATTATAAAGCTGAAGAGTTTGTTTGTTTGGTTGAACGCGCTAATCTCAGGAACAACTGGTTCGAATCAAAAAAAAAATTATTGTGTTGGATAGTCCATTCATCGAGGAGGGCTCTAGGCTGTAGAACATCACGCTACGACCAATAGGAGCGGAGCATCAATGGAAAATGTTGCAAAAACGGGAAAAATATCTGATAAATGCCATCACATTTAAGTGTTTTGGATGTTTGTTACTCAATCACGCGTAAACCGTTAAACAGATTTGGATGAAAATTGGCACATAGATAGACCATTTCCTGGATTAACACATAGGATACTTTTTATCCCGATATTCCCACGGGATCGAAACTGACGCGGGTGACACCGCGGGGCGCTGCTAGTTTTACATAATATATATTATTATGTACCGTCACCAAAGGAAATAAGTGTAGCGGTATCTACAACGCCACATACAAACAACGCGTCATACTGACGTCACGCAAATCCTGCATCGCGCAAGCAGAGTTTACCGCGCAACTAGCATAGATACAACGGCCCGACATGAATCATCGGGCAGTTGCCCGCCAGACACAACACCCGTCTGGTCGGAGGATCCTCCCTTTTCTATGGTGGTTGAGTGAACTTTACACCCAGTTCCTCATACCTCTATATAAGTAACCAGGGTCGTCGGATATAGTTGAAGTTTAACAAGAAACCGAAGGATGTTTTAGAATAAAATTTTATTTAATTAATAGAAAACAAACAGTTCATTTATCAAATTAAATTTCATTCGAAAACATCGATCGGTTCCTACAAACAGGCGCGAAAATCTGGTTTAAGTACGTACTTTCCTGTGTATTTAGGCTTAATAATTTAAACTCAAACATATAATGGCATTGACATAGGCTCATTGCGGATTGAATATTGTGTAATCCTAATCACCATATAAAGGCTCCTGCAAAGAGGCGCGATGCGCGACGCGAAACGCGCGCGACACAAAGGCACCGCTCGTTGCGCGACTTGCGGTGCCTTTGTGTCGCGTGTCGTGTCGCGCCTGTTTGAAGGAGCCTTTAAGGTAAGGCACGCGTATCAAATCGGAAAGAGATCGGCACCGTACATAACCACTTATTTAACTGCCTTCCCCACGACCTACAACTGATATATCGTCGTAAGTCTGATCCGACCTACAATCGTTAGAAGTTGCGGCTGTTATCACTGCTCTCAAAATTACTAAAATAATTGTGTTTTCTTAACTTTTGACGTTACACGTGAATGGCCGCCGACCCGCAGCGCAGCCAGCTGTCAAACGCGTAAAATTACAAAATGTCATATTTTGTCATGTAACGAAACTAATTTCTGTTAAGCTGACCTTCATGCTATATCATTTGTTATTTAAATACCTTTGCCAATTGCTTTTACAGTTTTAAAAACAACGTAGATATTATGGTTTGTTTGGAGCAGTGCTGTTCCAGTAGTAATGGTAAAAATGTAGTGATATTAGAGGTATTTTTGACAGATTGACACTGAGATCAGACTCTGAATTTTTGTTACTCTTTTGCTTATTTTTTCATATAAATTAACATATTATCACTTTAAATGTTAGCTTATATTATGTAAATATTATCATGGAATAAATAAAAATTTATAACTCATTAAAAACAAAAAAATATGTAGGTAGTATTTTCGAAAAATATTGCTGGGAGCAATCAGAATGTCCCAAAGCCAATTAAAATTTTAAAAAAACTCACGTCTGTTGCAATATAATTGGGGTTTATGCTAACGAAAGCCCCATTATTAATCTATGCTTGAATTAAGTTTTCATTGCATCATTTCATGGCCATGGGCTGGCCCTCCACAGCCTACTTTCCACATCAATGGTATACTGAATACCAAATCGCAAGTCTTTAGCAATCAACATCACACCATCACCTGCCTTGACTTAGTTCCAGGTTGAGTACCAGTATTTTACAAGGTGCCACTGCCTATCCGACCTCCATAACCCACATTCTGGGTAAAGGCTCCTTTAAACAGACGCGACACGCGATAAAATCGCGCGCAACACAAAGGCACCGCAAGTCGCGTACCGAGCGGTGCCTATATATTTATCTCAAAAAAAAATGAAATGCATTTTTTTTTTTGCTATTTTGAACCTTTACTGACATTTTTTTCATGTCTCATAACTATTATTAACTCTAAAATAAGGTTACAAAATACCATAATTTAACCAACTTCCAAAAAGGAGGAGATTCTCAATTCGGATGTTTCTATTTTTTTTATGAGATTAATAAAATTATGTAGTAGGTACTTATTATATAAAAAAAATATTATCTAGTACTATATTTGCATTTTAATACAAAATATAGTACTATATAATATATTTTCTTAGAAATATAGATACGATATTATAAAGGGTTGGTCACCCTAGGCTTAGATGATGCAACGTAGCTACAATGTAAACAGAGCCTTATAAAGAAGCGTAGCTGTCAAACGGACTGTCAGTGTCACTGCCAATCAATTCGTTTTATGTTACGCAAATCATAATTTATAGATAAATTATCACCGGCCAGGTTTAAGTTTCTAAAGAAATCTAAACGCTACAGATCAATAAACTTTCAGAGAAAATTTAAGAGATCTAGCTTTCAACATCGTTAACATAAATTAAGGAAGATCGATATTGAATTCGAGTAATTAATCGAGAGATTTTTATCTATAAATCATGTTTATTTATGTCCTTGCCGTTGCGCAACCTGTCGGCTGGTTAACGTATTTGTATGCGAATTTATAATTAAAGATTGTAACTTCTTTACTTGATGGCCGTTTTTATCTATCGAATCTAGGTAGAAAGAGAAAGAAAGAATTCTTTCTCTTTCTACCTAGATTCTCAAACTCCTACTAATTTTTCCCGCGCTTTTCCCGCGTAAGTCGAAGACATTCTCATTGTACTGACTGACGACTAATTGAGAAGTATGGAAGAAAAAGACTTGTTGCGCCGATATCAAATAAATTAGTATCTTTGCAGGAGTATGAGATGAATCAAACAACGCGGAACAAAATATAAAAATATTCAGCAACGCGTTTACTAAAATCATAACCCAGCATTGCAATCAGCAATCACCTGGAAACAAAGATGGCGGGCGCTGCATATTAATTAAATCGTACGTTTTCATCGCCACGTCATGTGGAGCGTAGACTAGACTGCAATTTAAATACCGGGGACCTACTGGACCGTGCCGTATCTAGTGTGGATTTCACGCCTTTGTGACTGGGTTCCGTGGTGTATGGTTTTTTTTTTCAGCATGGGAAATCGTCAAATGACCCCCTCTCGCTCTGGGTGGAGCGGAAGGGAGTGAGACTCTTACTGACTAAAACCCACCCGTGTTCCTTCCTTAGCCCTTTATGTTCCTGGCCAGCGGTAACCCTTTCAGACAATCCCGCTGAGAATGAGAACCCTGATATTACATTTTCTATACAAATGGGTGCGGATGGCGGAGGGCAGGGTGTTGAGGCGCAGCTTGGGAGACGCCTATATCCAGCAGTAGACAGCAATTGGCTGAGTTTATTGATTGATTGATATATAAAGGGTGGGCCATCTAGTGTTTTAAATTTGAAGTACCGATTACTTTGACTTTGAAAGGTAGAATAACGTTCATTTTTTGACAGAAAATTAGTTCACAGATGATGTATTGCTGTTGCCGCTATAACAACAAATACTAAAAACAGAATAAAATAAATATTTAAGGGGGCTCCCATACGACCAACGTGTTTTTTTTTGGCGTTTTTGCCTTGTGGTACGGAACCCTTCATGTGCAAGTCCGACTCGCACTTAGCCAGTTTTTCTATTAGATATGGCGCACACTATGCGACATGTGAGTGCGACAGCTCGGCGACTAGACGCAACGCCAGCCTACAATTTTCCCGTACTTGGCATCGCCACGTGTGTCATAACGGCTAGTCGCAGACGCAAACGACAGCTCTCAGCGACAAAACGCAGCGACAAGACGCGGCGACTATACGCAGCGACTAAACGCAGCGACAAGACGCACAGTTTTCGCTGGCAGGCTTTGAAGGTTATTGCTAATCCATTGCTCCATATGTTCGACAAAATGGGTTTGTTCAACAACGTAAATAAAGCAATGAATATTGTTCAACTGTCAAAATGAAACCCATTGTTACTGATAGTGTGCTACGCAATTACAATGCGTGCCACGAAAGAAGAGACTTGACACACCACGTGGTTTGACATGCGCAGAACACGATTTTAGGTATCTTTAGCGGTATGAGGTCTGAGTGCGGGACGGGACCGGTCGTCATAGGGGCGGCGGAAAGAGCGGGGGAGGCGGGGTCAAGTCTCATCTTTCGTGGCACGCATCATAAACGTTGTCTTGAGCTCTATAGCAACACTCGCAGATTTGCTCAGTCATCACACTGATCGTAACCACGGCAAACTCTCCTCGTGAGATATGGACAAATATTATATTGATCATTATTATTGCGACAGTGTGAAAGTAAACTTCTATTAGCGTTCCAAAAGTCAATGTCATCTGCAGACGGAGTTCTCTGCAATTGACAAGAGCCAGTGCAGACTGTGCGTCTTGTCGCTGCGTATAGTCGCTGCGTATAATCGCTGCGTATAGTCGCTGCGTATAGTCGCTGCGTATAGTCGCTGCGTATAGTCGCCGCGTCTTGTCGCTGCGACCACACGCAGAGCTGCTGTTTGCATTTGCGTCGTGTCGCTGCGACCACACGCAGAGCTGCTGTTTGGATTTGCGACTTGTCGCTGCGACTAGATGCACCCATATACCTTACCTGGCAGTGGGTAAGCTACGACTGAAAGTCGACCCCAACATAGTTGGAAATGGCTAGGCAGATAATCAGATTAAAGTTTTAACAAGAAACCAGTCACCAATGCGATAAAAACAAAATGAAAACATTAATTGGGCGAGAAAATTGACATTTGCAGCGTTCCCGGAAAACGTTAATTCTGCAATTTTCTCTTCAATTAAACTTCGACTAATCAAATCCAATGCCTAATTAAGAAATTCCAATTACTTTTACTCTTAATACCGATACGGCAATCTATAGCTACACAAATACAACAAAGCTGAAGAGTTTTTTTTTAACATCACGCTATGACTCTCAGGAGTCGAGCAAAAAGAAAAATGTAGGTAAGAAAAAACGCTAACTGAAAACGAAATAATAGCGAGGGCAGGCGATGCGACGCGACGATCTTTACATACCATGAGCCCTCCGTGCCTCGAAAAGCATGATCCGTTGGTCCCGGCTGTCATTCACCAAATGGCGTTGCACTAATAAAGAACATTTTTAACGCCTGCGAAGAAGCACAAGATGCCATTGGAATCTTTTTGTGACCTCTCTAAGTCGTTCGATTGCGTAAACATGAGACACTTCTGATGAAACTTAAGCACTATGTAATTAGAAAAACAGCACTTGATTTGCTAAGATCATACCTGAAAGATAGAAAGGTTCAAGTTCAAGTAAACGGCGTAACTCATTAGGGCCTGAAATGACAATGGGCGTTCCTCAAGGTTCGATATTGGGTCCATTGCTCTTTTTAGTTTACATTAATGATTTACCCCAATTACTTCAAAATCAACCTAAGATGGTGTTATTTGCAGATGACACATCATTGATCTTTAAAATATACCGACGGTCACAAAATCTTGACGACGTGAATAACTCAATTCTTCAGGTCCAAGATTGGTTTACGGTAAATATTTTAGATTAGATTTAAATTACCGAATGTTAGAAGTAGCGAATGTGAAATCATATTGAATGGCCAAAAACTAAAATTTATTAATCAGACGGTTTTCCTAGCAACTTAAATTTATACTGATAATTTATATTAAATATATATTATATTAATTTAAACTGGAATCTGTTGATCAAACTGTTTTTCTGGGAATCACGCTAGAGGACAAATTACAATGGGGACCTCATATAACATCTATTGCGGGGCGGCTAAGCTCGGCCACTTATGCTGTTAGAAAGATAAGACAGTTAACAGATGTAGAAACCTCGCGTTTTGTCTAATCAATAGACATTTGCTTCATATTTTGCAACAAAATTACCAGCGTTGTGTCATCGCGCTTCTCTTTCTTTTCTATGCAGTCCGACAGTGAACGCACTTTAGGTCGTGTTAGTCCCCTCAAGTTAAATAAATGCTAGCTCAAAGCTAACGCATATAGACTTCCATTGTTTCATTAATAGATTTCAGAGAAATAAGTTATTTGTTCACTTTCTGTTTCAGCAGAACATTCTTGGAACTTGGAGGGGATTTAGCCAGTAAAACTAATTTGTTCAGAAATTAATTAATAACCATTTTCGCAGTTAGGGCGCTTCTGAAATGGTTAAATCACATAACATAAACATTACGCATTGTTTTCCCGAAGGAGAAAATCAACATCCAAGAAAAAAAACCCTACCTACATGGGGGGGAGCCCATTTCTATCAACAGGGAACAAATTCAGACTCCGGTCTAACTTCACATATTATTTATTATTGATATTTCTTGTATCATGCGTGGTTGACGCAATTATCTTTTTAATCTGTGACGTGTTACCGCTTGATGCTTTAATGAGACGAGTAGAAATTGTAGACGGACGAAGCCGACGTGTGCTGTCTGACGATTCATGGTTGAAAGCGCATGTAATTGACGTTTTACGGTTAAAAGTATCTCTTGATTAATTTTCTAGTAGCGTAACTATTAAAATACAAGACAAAGAGAAAGATATTGCATCGCCTCCTACAAATATATTCTCTATCTATGCATATAGGGGGATTCGCTAAGGCAGCCTGCAAAATTTAAATGGGATCGAAGATAGTACGCCTATTCCTGCCAAGTGGTGTTAGCTGTGTGTTCAAACTCAAACTCAAAGCATTTATTTAAATTAAACCATTTACAGGCACTTTTGAATTGTCAAGAAGTCGATCAGTCAGAAAATATGAAGCTAGTTGCCCATTCCAAAGCGTAGGTACCTATGGAGAAGAACGGGCAAGAAACTCCATGGACACTCTTTTTAAATTATATTTTACAAAAATATTAGTTACATCATTACTTTTGATTTTAAAATTATATAATGTGAGAACGATGTAAAAAATTAAGAAAGACGTACGTGTTAAAAGCGTCCAGAGTACAACAAATAGTACTTAACAAACAACAATCCAAAAATAAAATAATTAAAAATAAGCCGAGGCAGCTAAGTGATGACCAGCCCCAACTGACGGCGCCCGTTCACGGACATGACGCATAAATCAGCACCATTCAGCTCAACCATTTTGAAGGGAGCTAAATGATCCAACACACACGCCACCGTCAACGAGACATTTGGGTGAGCATGACATACTATTAGCTGCCAGTGCACATTCGAGTCAATGAAAGACATGTTATTACCCGGTAAATGGTAGCTATAGGGTACATAGAACTCACATCTGTGCTTTGAAGGGTGTAGCTGCCGGTGACAGCATTGTCCCTGGCTGACACAATGCAATGCGAGCGAGACGTTTGTAAACGTGACCCACCGGTAGATACTGAATGGATCTAAATTATCATGGCTATGTAGAGAACTAATATGAAATGTGCTGATTTTGACAGCTGACATCTTCCTATTCAGGCAGGTCGTCATTCACGTTCATTTAGTTCATAGGGTCTCAACGTAGGCGATAACGCCCCCTTGTGGGCGTTTGAGACTTTCAGCGGGGCAGTAGGAGACCCAGAGAAAGGGTATTGAGGATTTTTATATGGAGCCTGGCATGTACCTACTCTCGCGCCATTATGATTTATTTTTCAAAATGGCTGCCAAACAGAAAACAAGACCAGAACCCGTAAAGTGTCCCATTTCCGAGATATTAACCTTCAAATTGGATCACGTGACATCTATATTATTTAAAATCAAAATGGCGGACAGGTAGGTATGCCACGGACCTTCGAACCTTTTTTATTAAATCCTATCTCACGACAATATAATATTACACGTTAAAATATAATCGTGGCAATAGCTGTGTCAGATTCGTGACAGATGGTAATTAAAACAAAATGGGGGGCTCTAGAATTTTTTGTTCGGTGGGCAAAATAAGGTGGAAAACCTATGAGCTAGTTCTATCTGAACTATACAGGGGTGAGGCGCCGGGGTTGCCTATAGTCCGCGGGGAACTAGTTGGCCGCGCCTTGGGTGGGGACGGGCGGCGGGGTTGCCTATTGTTCGCAACGCACGTAATGACAAAGCGCCCCCGTCCCTCCGTCCCACCGCTAACATACATAAGGTGCGGCCAACTAGTTCCGCGCGGACCATAGTGTTCGCAACGCACATGAGATTAATGACAGCAAGCGCCCCCGCCGCTCCATCCCACCGCTAACATTCCTAAGGCGCGGCCAACTAGTTCCGCGCAAACAAACGAAGATTGCGACGTTGATAGTCACGCCGCAATCTTCATTTGTCAATACAATTTCTGTCACAATGTCACAAAGTCACAAATGTTTACCAACAACGCCTCCCTGTGGAGAGGATTGCTGGCCCAACGGTGACGGCTCCGAGTTACGAGTTCAAGGTCGTGCAGGCAGGCGCTTTACTTTCTGTAAATAATTTCATCACTACTGCTCTCAAAACGGTGAAGAAAAACAGCGTTTTTGGGGATGCATGAAGAAGCCTCCTCGTGTAGCGCCGTGTGTTCCGCCATTTACTCAACTGAACCGAGCGCTCGGCGCATCCTGGACAGTCACACCCAACACCTTATTTGACTGGCAAATTCTTCCCTTGCGGTAGTAGGGCTAACGCCCGCCTGATTTGCGACCACCCTCCCACCGGAGTCAAACAGCCTGCTGTTTCGTCGATACGTGGGAGTTCCAGTGCCTTAGGCATCTTCTGGGCACGCTCGTTCCGTCATAGACTTCATCCATCGCTTTCCATCAGGCGTGATCGAGGACAAGAGAGGGCCCATTCAGAAAAAAAAAGAATGAGGAGACCGGCATATCCTAGAACCATCTAGACATCTACCAGCCCGTTTTGGGCCCACGTGGTGGATTACGGCCCACTCCGTCTAACAGAGAGGAGGCTTGTGTCCCAGCAGTGGGAACATTATAGTCTGATTATGCATTATTACCAACAATGCCCCCAAACCCCTCCCCCCCCTCCCAATATCGTTCGAGCGCCAATAGATACCAGTGTAGACCCATTAACTCATAATCAAATTACAGGCATTTTTGAATTGTGAAGGAGTCCGACAGTGAATAGCGGTCGTCTATTAATGTTATTTTGTTAGTTTTAAATGCTCCTTTATTACTACTTCCTTTGTGTCCGAAATAAAACATTTTCTTCCTTTCTTTCTAAAACTACATGGACACTCTTTGATTTCGTCAATTCATTTCACAAAAAAGTACTGCATAAAATGTCGTTGTTGTGCATGCAAAAGTCGCTATGTGTTTTTAGTGAACTTATTTCAGCTATATGAATTATAACATTTAGCGTGTTTATACGGAACTTTCGATGTATGAATATCACATAGCTACATTCCTTAACTCTTTAAATATTACACTTATCACATAGCTGTTTATACAGTATGTGTGTATTGAAATAACGATTAAAACTGCATAAAGAACCGAAAATAACTAAATAACACATAGCGGCTTTTGCACGCGCAACGACGATGTAAATGTCATTTACGCGCCAAATTATCCTTGTAGCAATGTAGATCCATGTCGGAAGTTGCACTAAGAACGAGCTGTTGATCAGTTTTTAAAAGGCAAAGGTAAAAAGGTCAGTCTGCCAGTTGTCACATGCACAAAGAAATAACAAACACAGTTTTTAGAGCTCCGTACCCAAAGGAACAAAATAAAACAAGTAACAAAAACGGGACCCTATTACTAAGACTCCACTGTCCGTCTGTCTGTCTGTCTGTCATCAGGTTGTATCTCATAAATCGTGATAGCTAGACAGTTGAAATTTTCACAGATGATGTATTTCCGTTGCCGCTATAACAACAAATACTAAAAACAGAATAAAATAAATATTTAAGGGGGGGCTCCCATACAACTAACGTATTTTTTTCGGCTTTTTTGCCTTGTGGTACGGAACCCTTCGTGTGCGAGTCCGACTCGCACTTGGCCAGTTTTTTTAAATATTATAAACAAAGCAAAGGCCAAGTAGGCTATGAAGCCAGTTATAAACGGGTTTAATAAATCCAGTAATCAAACAATCTTGGTTACAGTTCAACAGTAAACCACTTTCGTTCAAACCACGTGCTAGCTAGCAACACTTCACAAGTCACAAGTACCTGCAACCCGCAAGGTTGTGTTGCCCAAGAGAAAATAACTGTACTAAGGAACAATGGCGTGAAATATCGAAGTTCCGTAATGAAACCTTTTTACGCGCAAGGTTATGGGTGAAAAATATGTGAGAAAATATTTTAATAGTGTTAATTAAATTACAGGCGAGGCGACCTCTTTTCTTGAATTTTTCGCATTTCATCGGATCTATGGTGGCTGGTTTTTGGTTGTTAAGCAGTTTTTGAAAATGGAATGCCCTGTTCGCATTCGATAACAGGTGCCGTATTATGACAGTTACTATTATGACAATACAATGTGATGCATATTATGATCGACTGCTGCGCTGCGTGTCGCGGGTTCGATTCCCGCACGGAACAGATATTTGTATTGCCTGCAGGTAGTTGTTTCGGGTCTGGCTGTTTGTGTATGAATTTAAACCAAGGAAATAGTGTGGAGCTACCAGTGACGTGGAGCGACTAAGAATCGAGCCAAGCACCATAGCATACTAAGGACGTATCTTGGAGCTACCAGTGACTTCGTGTGCTGCAAGTGAAGGAAACCAGGGCATATTGTGGCCCGGTGCACGGACCCGGCAGCCATTTGGATGGTAGACAACGTGCTGGAAGTAATGAAAGGCGAGTGAATGTCGTTTATCTGCACTCAGACCCATGTCCAGTAACCATCTCACTGTGAAAACTTAGGTGAAGTGAGCGTGAGTGAGCTGTCAATAGTGTCAATTCCTAGCAAAAACAAACTCACTTCACCTAAGTTTTCACGGTGAGATTTTTACAGAATCGACCGACTGGTTCTGAATGGTTGCTTTGCTAGTAAAGGAAAGGTTAAGTGTCAAACGAGTTAATAACGTTGTTGCGTTGACCGGTATCGGTCAAGCGCGTGTATTCACCGCAGAACAAATCATATGTAGTGTTGCGATTACCGAGCAACAACTTGAGATTTTATTATATTTCTACCCAACATTTACTTGCAAGGTAATATTATGATAGTACGTGAAATATTAAACTTAAATTTTTCGATTAACATGTCTGCGACAGAGTTTTTGTTTAATATAGTTCTTGTGATAAATTCAGTCTTAAACGGTTAACAATAACAAGGTTCCATTTGATATGACAAAGGCAGCTATAACAAAATTTGGGGTTTGCGATTTTGTGTTATTATAAAATGAAGAGCGAAGTCAGATTATCAGAGGGAGAGAGCCTCCCGTCCCAGCCGCCGCAGGAGACGCTCCGGGCGTCGGGAGCCGCGCGACGAGTGACGACTCCCGGCCAGCGGCCACCGTAGGCGCGGGCCTGCGGGCGGAGAGTAATGGGTAGCTCACCGTCCGATCAGGACCAGGCCCAAAAAAAAATCATGAAGATACCTCTAAAAACTTTCTTTTTACAATAAGAACCATACTAATCTAATATACATACTTACAGTCAGTCTGATTTTTTGTCAGATTAGATTATTCTACAAGCAACATACTAAAACACTAGTGTTTTAATTTTTTTAGTCCAAACAATAGATTTATTGTAATTCAATATTTTGCAATAAATTAGCAGCGTTGTGTCATCGTACTTCTCTTTCTTTTCTATGCAGGTCGACAAAGACGTCTTTAGGTCATGTGGTCACCTTAATATTTTAGCATCTTTTCAAAAGTAGAACAATAGTAATTTATTACTTCTAGCACTATCCGTAATCGGTGTGTCGCCGTCTCTTACGCAATAATGCAAATTTATACCGAATATTCCTTTCTTTTGACATTTGGCCCGCCATATTGGTTTTGCAATTTGAATGACAAGACTCGATAAAGTTGATTTATAATGTTGTATGTTTGAACATTTGAAGTGGTAAGTAATTGAAGAAAAAATGTTGCGCCTACCTCATTAAAATTGGATGACTGATGAATTTGAAAATAAAGTTATAAGTATTGGTGAGTACTTATAATTTTTATGATTTAGAAGTGAAAACTTACGGCCTTTTTTGAGATGGGGAAAAAACCATTGAACTCGCTCCACTGTTACCGTAAGTGACAACGCGCGTGTTTTGTTTACAAGACGATTAAAAAAATACCCGCTTCGGAGTTCGGATGTGTTCGGCTGTCCTCGGGATGTACTCGGTTTTAATGTATATCCGATATGTCAGTGAGTGATGGCAAAGTATTCTGTTTGTGTTTTGTTTTCACTTCTGTCGGCACTTCCGGAGTGCCACTGTTTTTTTTTTCTTGGTTCAAGGTAAAAACATAAAATATTACGCCGCACATCGAGATTTCTTTATTATAAAAGTAAGTTTAAAATATGAATGTATTTACACATAAATCTTTCGAGATAAACTCTAATTTTTTTATTTTAAAAAAGAAAGAAAAAAACAGAATTTATAATCATCGTCATCATTTCAGCCGAAAAACGTCCACTGGTGGACATAGGCCTCCCCCAAGCACCGCCCCACTTCGATCAGCTCCATGCTTCCCGCATCCAGCGGATTCCCGCGGCGTTAACAAGGTCTTCGGCCCACCTTGCGGGAGGCCTTCCAACGCTACTGCGTCGCCGTCGTCCGGTATGTGGTCGCCACTCCAGAACCTTTCAGCCCCAGTGCAGCAGTGGCTTAAATTTGCCAATTCTTTGGGCTATGTCGGTTACCATGATTCTCTTGCGGATAGAGTTAACATACAGTACCCGGCGATAAATATTGCACATCGACCTTTGGAAAGAGTCATTCGGCTAATTTCGGCTTCGTAGAGCGTTATCTCTGTCGCACGAAATACAAACAGTCCGGTATCTATTAGGAGCTGTTAAAACAATTATGATTTGCTTCTTTTGATAATTATTTTTATTCTTTGTAGGTATAAACTACATAAAAAGGTAAAGGTCGATGTGCAATATCGCCGGGTACTGTATCTCAGGATTTGTCCCGAGATTTTGAGGCTCCTAACATGATTGCGGGCGAATTTTGGAAATCTCAGGATTTTTCGATTATCAACATCAACATATTTAAAAGTATATACTTAAGTAATCTAATTTACCCTCTAAAGTTTTTAGAGTTAGTATCAAACTATGTGCACAAAACTAAAAACTAATTTTCCCCCGGAGTTGTGAATTACTTCGACAAAAATTCAGGACTTTTCTATGGTAATCAGAGGAGCAATTGTCGTAATTTTAAGAACACAGTTCACAGTCTGATCAGTCTCAATCTGTCAAAAATACCTCTAATTTCGCTTCATTTTTGACAGTTGTTTGTCGCCGAGATGAGTATGATTTGGTTTACATCAACGTCTATCACATAGAATAATTTCAGATTTTTCTCTTTGCAAACTTCGGGAACGATATTTTTTTTTACTTTTTCCATCAAATGTCGAAAACTATGCAACTTAAAAAAGAAGAAAAAATGTTTGAGAATGTGCAAACTGCGCTCTTTCATATGATACCCCACATGCCCTAGTAGCCCCACTTCGAAATTTTCAGACCCCCTTTCAGTCCCTGTTGCAAAAAATATACATATATTTTTATTTCTTTTTTATTTGCAAAATAGTTGGCCAAACGTCATCTAAAACTATTCCAAATTTCAAGTTGATAGCATTAGTAGTTCTTGAGATATCCAGCTGTGACAGACAGACTAAGTCTCACCATAAGGGTTCCGTTTTACCATTTTGGTACGGAACCCTAAAAAACAACACTGTAATAATAGTAAGCGATTATTTTATAAATAAATAAATAACCATCAAACACAGTTGTTTCAAACTTTAATAAAAGCCAATACCATTTTAATATCACGGTAATTCTAGTAACTGGTTCAACAAAGACACTGCCAGTTAATAAATTATTTATAAATATGTAAACGAACATCTGTTAGTTACATAAAGCATTTATATTGCGAGTATGTTAGTTATTTTTGTTTATTTATTTATACACCATTTTTATTTATTTACCAAGTGGTATCGAATAACCCAGTAACTGGGTTGTGGAGGTCAAATAGGCAGTCGCTTCGTATAAAATATAATTATGTAGCTGAGCTGCATCCGGTAGACAGGACACCTCCAACTTCACATAAAAAAAAATAATTTGACACTTATTTTGACGGACCAACTACGTTCGGACTGGTCCGAATCTTCGTTGACGGACTTAGAGTGGACCCCCAGCAAAATCATAAAGGTTCCTACAAACAGGCGCAAAACGCGATATAATAGCGCGCGACACAAAGGCACCGCTCGTAGCGCGACTTGCGGTGCCTTTATGTCGCGTGTCGTCTCGCGCCTGTTTGAAAGAGCCTTAATGATAATGATTTTCAAATATAAGTATGTGGCGTACAAAATAGCTAGGGAATTTTCACACGCCTAATAATAATATGTGTAACGCTATGGGAACTTTGATAAATATCACAACCTGTCAAATGTCTATGTGTCAACGTACTTACTACAGACCAAGGACAAAGTCTAGTGGTTCCATTTTTTTTTTCAATCAACAATAGCACATGTTCTAGAACCAACAAATTCGAAGACAAATGTGACATGATCTACCAGACCGCAATGAGCCCGCGTGGTCGGTTACGGCCCACTCCACCAAAGACTGATTAAAAAGACTGATTATGGAGAAATACCACCATCACAAGACGTTATGAAATGAGCTTACCAAACTACACGTTTTCTAGAAATGGGATGAGGCGACTTAAGAGCGTTAAACGACGTAAGTACGGAATTTCATACAAACTTTCTAGCCCTTATTTTTCGAAATCCATTTTAAGCTTTCGGTATTTTGAATATAAGTGAAACAAACATTAGGTACATATTTAGATTTTAGGGATTTAGAACGTAGGTTATTTTACGTTTTAGATATGTTATTTTAATATTTTACAGGTCAGTGTTTAGGACACAATGGCGTGGTTCGAACTGTCAAAATACATGGTGCCCGTACGGTTGACATTTCAATTCCTTGCCGTTAACAAAACAAAATAATATTGACGTGGTATGATTTCACGAGGAATAATAACACGGAATTGTGCCTTCGGGACAGTTTGATTCTCAGTGACAACAATTTCACTTTTTTTTTCCTCCTTGTTTTATTTCGTTAGAACTATAGTCTGTGTCAAAAGTATCTGATTTAAAAAATGGATCAGGCCCGAAAGGGCTACTTTGGCAGAATCATAAAAGGATAACATTATGAATCATAATATGGCGAAGACTGTCCGTGTTTTTATTTTTTCGCTGCACTACGTAGGTATGATCAAAGAGATTGGGATTGGATTTGGAATGAATTGATTGGTATTTTAGCACAGACAAAAAAAAACATTGAAAAATCCTTCACCAATGCGATTTGATACGATTAACTTAACAGTGAACTGTCTATTATGATTCATTTTATTTTATTTTATTTTATTTTATTGTTGATTCATAATATAGTATTGATTCATAATGTTTTCCTTTTATTATCCTACCAAAGTGGCCTTTTTAGGCCACCAGAAAACGTACCTGGATGTCAATTTGAAGTGTCACTAGCTAATTGAGTGCTTTGATTTGATTCTCTGTGGTTTTAACTACTTATCTAGTTTTACACTGAAACATATTTGTTCGTTAAAACAATCCTGGCGGCCAAAGTGATCTTCCCATTTAAGGCTCCTTCAAACAGGCGCGACACGCGAAAAAACCGCGCGCGACACAAAAGCACCGCAAGTCGCGTCACGCGTCGCGCCTTTTTGCAGGAGCCTTTATATGATTACACAATATTCAATCCGCAATGAGCCTATGTCAATGCCATTATATGTTTGAGTTTAAATTATTAAGCCTAAATACACAGGAAAGTACGTACTTAAACCAGATAATCTGGCGGGAGCGATGATCAAAATAATAATCGCCTAACCTTTTCATGCCGACCCCAACATTGTTGGGGTCGGCTTCCAGTGTCACCGGATGTAGCTTAATACTTTATACCAGTATTTTACATGAAGCGACTGTCTATTTGATCAAAATCAAAAGTAAGTAATTTATTCTAAATAATAAGGGTGAAAATCAGCACTTCGCAAACAGGCGCAACGCGCCACGCGAATCGCTCGCGACACTAAGGCACCGCTCGTTGTGCGACTTGCGGTGCCTTTGTCGCGTGACGTGTCGCGCCTGTCTAAAGGAGCTTTAAGACAGTTCTCCAAAACTTTCGTTGTAAAGAACAAGCGTCGCAACAAACTCCCCAGCAGCACAGCCGGTAGATTCTGTAAAAATCTCACCGTGAAAACTTACGTGATGCGAGTTTATTTTTGCTAGGAATTGACACTGTTGACAGCTTACTCCACAGCTCACTTCACCTTAGTTTTCACGGTGAGATCTTTACAGAATCGCACTGCAGCTGTCTATTCAGTTAGAAAAACAAATGACGATGATAAAAATGATCTCCACAACCCGAAATTAATTATTAATTAATTCCTGGGTAACATGATACCCCTTTGTAAGGTGGACTGGTTGTCAAACTTTGGGCTTTTGACTACCCGTAACAACTGTCAAAGATATAACAGCCGGTGCCTTCCGAGTTTCCGAGGCACCGAGGAATTTCGACCCGTGCAACTGTTTATATTTATCCAAGAGCCCCCTGATCCTAAACACACAAAAGTACTTAAACTAAATAGTCCATTGGGAGGGGTGAAAGTTTCTCAAGACCATCATCCTAATTGCGTGGCACACTATTAATCAGAATCAGGGGGCTTACTCTCCAAACTAATTTTAATTCCAATGAGATGCCAATATGATTCCAATGCTAATTTTACAGTCACCTGATTCGGTACTCTTGAAAACAATATTGTCAACAATTACCCCACGCCAAGCCCGAACCCAATTCCACTTAGTTCTCCAAAATGGACACCCAATCTAAAAATCATTTGGCGCTAGCATCGAACTCAACAGTACGAAACGTCACAATTCCAATGTCGATCTATCGGAATTAAATTGAAGAGTAAGCACCCTGAATAATTTTCAAGGATTATTGCTAACCCATTGCTTTATAAGAAAACTTTTCCAAAACATCATCTGCCTAGCCTTTTCCCAACTATGTTGGGGTCGGCTTCTAGTCTAACCGGAGGCAGCTGAATACCAGTATTTTACATGGAGCGACTGCCTAACTGACCTCCACAACCCAATTACTACGTAATGAAATACCTCTTGGTAAGACTGGTTGTCAGACTTTCGGGCTTCTGACGACCCGTAATGACTGTCAAAGATCCTCGAATGACAGCCGGGAACAGCGGCGCGGAGAGGTCTTGATATCCAATGATGGTGACCCATCCATGGACCAGCCGCGGCAAGCGTAGCTTAACCTGGTCAATCGACACGTGCGGCTGTTATTATTTAGCCACAAGTACAGTACCCAGCGATAAATATTGCACATCGACCTTTGGAAAGAGACAATCGGCTAATTTCGGCTTCGTAGAGCGTTATCTCTGTCGCACGAAATACAAACAGTCCGGTATCTATTAGGAGCTGTTAAAACAATTATGATTTGCTTCTTTTGATAATTATTTTTATTCTTTATATATAAAACTAGCTGACCCGGCCACGCGTTGCTGTGGTAGACAAATAATTTGCAATAAAATAATATTGCGATTATAAATGGAGATGTGAGCTATCCTATCTTCCAAATTGGATCAAACTGCACACGGTGTACAAATTTGATTAAAATCGATTAAGTAGTTTAGGAGTCCATCGCGGACAAACATCGTGACACGTAATTTATATATATTAAGATGGTTTTGTGTAAAAAGGTCGATGTGCAATATTTATCGCCGGGTACTGTATCTCCTCGACGTAAATAACGCAATGAGTGTTGTTGGACTGTCAAAGTGACAGCCGCAAACTACTGTCAGTGTGTTACGTAATTTCCCCGCATATCGGAATACGAAACAGCCTCATAATACGCCTTATAACGAATCTATTCTACCGAATGAGTAATTAAAGGCCATTCTGACGTCTACCTCTCCTTGATTCCCCGTATTCATTAAAGCTACACAAGTTTAATAAATTCCTTTGAGACTTTGATCAAACAGGAACAGATTGCGAATGAATTTCTGCTTCCAGGATTCTGTGAGGGTTCTGTGTTTCTGTGTGTGTGAATGAAGATTAGATCTCAAATGTCCCACTACAGGACTTTGGCCTCAGGAAAGGAGAAAGCATTGAAGCTATTTTACTAGAAAGAAAAACAAAAAACCGTCAATTTGTAGTTACATACCTAAAAATTTGTACGGAACCCTTGGTGAGCGGGTCCGTCTCGCACTTGACCGGTTTAAAAAATATATTTTCATGGTTGTCTCTAATCCCGATGATTTTGCACGTCCGTCAGGAACAACAAATTTCGCACGGGTCCGTATCTTCGTTGTAGCCACGAACGAGGATCGCAATTCAATAGTAAAGATGGCTAACGAAGTAATAGAAGCCTCAATTACGATCAACAATAGCTTTAAACTTTCACTCTCGTAGTTGAAAACGTAATATTACGCAATACCAATGTGAGTTACGGACGACCATCTTACTAGCGTAATTCACAGCGAAAGTGATTTGGCGTTGATAAAAAATGTGAAATGATTGCAGAATTACACCGCTTTGATTTTTTTGGCGGGTTTTTTGATGTCAAACGAAAATCATTTTTACGAACATTGTCAATTTTTATTATTTTTTTTTTCAAAGTAAGTATTGATAGGTATTTTTTTTTGTTTTTGTTGGTGTTTGCCTATTTTATGGGTAAAATGGAGATAAATATTGAGATGACGGCTGATAAAGATGAAGAATGGAAGAAAAAAAACATACCGGCCGAATAATTGGAGTAATAATGATTGGCTTTTGCTGTAAATTCAAAATTGTAATCGCCACGCTTGTCAGAAAGACTGGTGATAGCAGTGAGATATGTTCGGTTGTTATCGGTTCATGGAAACCGCTATCGGAAGGTGTAGCGGCGTGTGACGCCCCCCAGCTAGATGGACGGACGACCTAAAGAAGGTGGCTGGGGTACACTGGATGCGGAAGGCGGAGGACAGGGTGCTGTGGCGCAGTCTGGGGGAGACCTATGTTCAACAGAGGATTGCGAAAGGCTGAGTTTATTTATTTTGTTATTAGACTGTGTGACAGACAGAAAGCTTTCACCCCAATCATTAGAATAATTATTATAATAAATAATAATAATTATTAATTATTATTATAATTATTTATTTTATTCTTCAAAATTTTCTGTTCTATTGCACCTACTGTTTTGTCTCTGCATCACCCTAAGGTAGACTGGTAGAAAATGCCCAAGGCATTAAGTCCGCCTTTGTACATTATGTGCATAAAGTTTTAATAAATAAATAAATAATAAATTGTATGAAAAGTAGTCGAGAAAATCCAGTTCCATTTTATTTTTGTGAAATTATCATAAAAATACATTTTATATTATTACAGTTCATTACTGTAGGTACCTAAGTCACTTACTGCCGAGTTCAATCTAATTTCAGTAAAAGCTACATGTTCCTTTTGTGTAAGTCAATAAACATAATAGCTAATTATTTTTAGAAAACAAAATCATAATATAATAATAATATGTTCAGACGCCAGCACATAAAGCTACTACAATCTATCAAATTTCTTTAATAGATTTTCAACCTTATCGCGAAAGCATAAGATTCAAAGTTGATTGGGAAATTTTGACAGTTTCGGGAAGCTTGATTGCGCGGTTCCTCTTGACTTAGCACACGAGGTTGTCGACACGTGGGACGTGAATTCTGCAATCATTTTACCGATAATCGTTAGGTAAATGGCTCTCTCTCTCATTGCGCGGCGGGGTCAAGGGCTTGATTCAGAAAGCAGTACTCCTGGACACGGCACGCATAGTAAGGAGATACCTCTCTCTAGAGCCCTGACCATCGGCAGCCTGGACCCCGTTTCTGATGCCGACGTGTCAGCGGGGGTAAGGCAGAGGACACGGTGGAGCATACGGTGGAGGTCTGCCTCGCTTGGGCGGAGCACCGCCGTGTCCTCGTAGAGGCGATCGGCAGCGGCGTCGACCTCTCACGTCCGACCCTTTTTTTTTATCGTGGAGAAATGCTCATGCATACTGCACTACCACGGGGAGATAGTGCAGTTATGTGGGACTCTAACCCACTAAAACTCCACGGAGTCCTCCTCTGCCGCTTACGGCGGGAACACGGGCACGCGTTACACTCATCCGTGAACCCGCCGCGGCTGTCCGTTACCGGACCCTTCTCTGGGGAATGCTCCCCATCACCGGCGCACCAGAACACACAGCACGCCGTGACCACCCCAGGGACCAAACCAGCACATGGGCGCCAGACGACCCCGTGTCTGGGCACCCTTGGTCCCCCTGCGACGGGTCAGGACATTGGCCCCGCCGCCTGCCAATTTTCGGCTGCAGAGGATAGGGAGAGCGGCCACCGTAATACCGACACTCCTCCTCCCCTGCAGCCCCACCGCGTCCGCCATCATACGGTGGCGACCCCGTCAAGGCCGCGGAAGGTAGGGAGAGCGGCGCACCGCAATACCGGCACTCCTCTCCCGCCGCGGCCTCCAATCCTCAGCCGCGATGTCTCCGAAACGACATCGCGGCCCGCCTCAGTTGCGATGTCGCCCAAGCGGCACCGCAACCTCCTTTTGGCCGCTACGTCATTGGCTTGGCAGCAAAAGCCCTGACGAGCGGCCCCTCCTCGGGTTCCTCTTCGCTTCACCGTGGGTGTCCAAGCCACGGCTACTGAGCCCCCCCGCCTCGACAATGCGGGAACCCACCGGGGGGCTAACGTACGGCCCTGGTTCAAGCCATGGTCTGGAGCGAGAGGGAGTGGGAGGCAAACACCTTCTTTTGCAAAGCAGTCATGCTAGCGAAGGAGGTGGCGGGACGGCTGAGGGAGAGAGCCTCCCGTCCCAGCCGCGCAGGGAGACGCTCCGGGCGTCGGAAGCCGCGCGACGACTCCCGGCCACCGTAGGCGCGGACCTGCGGGCGGAGAGTAATGGGTAGATCACCGTCCGATCTGGACCAGGCCCGTGCCGGACGGCGCGTACGTGTTCCACGCGCGCCTCAAAGAGATGTCAGCATCAAATGAAAGGGCCCATCAGGGCCGAAGCCTGCCGGTGTCAGCGGGATTGTCCGAAAGGGTTACCGCTGGCCCGGAACATAAAGGGCTAAGGAAGGAACACGGGTGGGTTTTAGTCAGTAAGAGTCTGACACTCCCTTCCGCTCCACCCAGAGCGGGAGGGTCAATTGATGGATACCCCATCCACAAAAAAAAAAAGTTGGGTAAGGGCCAGTAAGGGTTGAGGTACTGTGTAACAAGTAGCGCACTTCAGAGCCGCCACTGACCTTTATCATACCTTGTATTATAATACAGGTCAGTGAGAGAGCCGCCATAAAATTTGACGCGTACTGTATGTATGCCGTAGGGCAAAAAATCACAGCCTAATAAATAAACAAAATTAATTGAAGCACTCACCTACACCACATATTTCACTCAATGAGCAGGAAATTAATTAAATTAAAACTTCAAGCACATTATGGTATAATTAGCTTTATTCATTTGATAATTTAGGAGGCATAACTTTTATATTGAATTAATAAACATCAAAATTGAATAAGTATACTGTGGGCGGTATGTACATATTAAATTTCGACGTTTTTGTATAAGTACTGTCAGCGATGAGATTAAATTTCCTTTAGCATAAATTAGTTTATAATGTTCCAATGTTCAGGATTGCACGTTGTACTGCAGACGTAAAGGTGACGCTCTTTACAGCATTCTGTTCCACCTTCTACACGTGCAGCTTGTGGGGGGGGGGGGGTATTCGCGGGCATCGTATGTAGCCCTTCGTGTTCAATTTAATAATGCATTGAGAAAACTGATGGGGTTGCCATGGCGTTGCAGTGCGTCAGGGATGTTTGCGGCGGCGCGTGTAGACTGTTTTTACTGTCAAGAGCAAACCTATTTCAAATAAAAAAACTGGCACTCCGGTAGTGCCGACAGAAGTGAAAACTTGAACAATTACGAGTGTATTTTGTGAATCGTCTTATAAACAAAACACGCGTGTTAAGGTGTGTTCCTTATTTTATAGGGTTTTTTGCAAATCAGGTATGATGACCAAAGTGACTGGTTTATTCTTCTCGTGAAAGGAATTTATTCAGATTTACAAATAAGCACACAGGATAGACTTCAGTTCGTGGTGTTGGTCGCGGCAGTGGTAAGAGAAGCAAGCCCATGGAGCTCGTCGTCAGTTATATATCCGTGGTTCAGCGCCATCTCGTCGTTGTTGGATGAACTACGTAGTTAGTACGCGAGGCCCTCGTAGTTCTTCCCGATGTGCATAGATGGCGCTGTCCTCAACAACGCGCGTCTTTCGTTTTACGTCTTACGAATCTTACGATCAGGGTCACGTGACCTGACGCGAATTTAGAAGTTTTTACCCATTCCAAAAAAAGTACACAGCGCCGCTAAAGAAGTTTTCACTTCAAAAATAAAGAACAATGTTACTAACCATATATGAGTCTTCGCTCGAATTAAAGTTTTTGAATTTGATGTACCCAACTTTATTCGTTATCGGTATGGTGGGGTACAACAAACTCGAGACAAGGAGGGACTTAGCTGTAACCACATATGTTTTTTATAATATTAGGTACGTGGTAAGACCTATAATTTCGATGTTTCGAAGGAGATTTGTCTGAATGTGCCTGACAATTACGTATCGCGGCGCCGGAAGCCACGGTTATTAGCGGTTATGGACGAACCAACTTGCTCCGCAAAGCGCCACTGACTCGCGTCTTACACGCACCTAATGATGACACGGCTGAAAGGATTTATTTTCATGCTCTCTGAATGAATTCACAAAAATAATGTTATTTAAGTTAGTTATTTAAGGGGCTTACATGACCTAAAGCGCGGTCACTGTCGGGCTGCATATAATGCTTGCCTATCTGACCTCCACATCCCAGTCACTGGGTAATACGATACCCCTTGGTAAGACTGAATATGAGATGTTCGGTCTTCTCTCTACTCGTAATGACTGTCAAATATCTACGAATGACAGCCGGGACCGATATGTAATGGATGGTCACCCATCCAAAAATTGGCCGCGGCAAGAGTAGCTTAACCTTCGACCGACACCCCCCCCCCGGCTGTTATTATTTAGCCACGAGTCTCTTTAGAAAAATAAATATCAAAGTTAATATTTATTTAGTATCTTCGAGGTAGATATGGGCGCTGCGCCGGCGCGGCGCCGCCGCGCGCCCGCGGCACGCCGCCGCCGCCGCCGACATTCACCGCGCGGCGTGAGTGGCGTAAAGACGTGTATTTGTTTTCGTGATTGACTCATCCAAAATGACTGAATTATCAAAAACTACAGTGAATAATCTTTTCCATAGACTTTTTTTGTCATTCCTTTCCTCGTACATCAGGGAAATTATAAATATTAATAACGAGCCAGAAGCTTTAGCCGAAAACGCAGGCAGTACAAGCACCAGATGTAATTGACACATCATTATTGCACAAACTGTCAAGGAAACAGTATGAGTTCATGCCAAGGCATTCAAGGTGATCCAATAGAGCAAGAATGTTGGCGTTACATTGCTGGTGCTGTTCCTACAGAGCCAAAAGATGGTGATTTATTATTCTATTGGAATAATATTAGGTCCTTACATATGAAATTAGCGTTTTGTCGTACTGACCACTTTGATCTGAAATATCTCCTCTTTGGTTAAGAATTCCCAAATTTATACATTCATTTAGCTGGTACATTTGAGTTTTGAAAACAGTCATTCATTTGTTTTTTCCTCATTATTTTTTTCTTTGGCGTCGCTTATTACCGCACAATGGAAAACATGAAATATTGGTATATTTACGAGTACGAGTTCTACCGTGGCACCACTGCTGCAGAAACAGCTCGAAGGATTAATGATGTGTACGGCGCTGGTGTCGCAAAAGAAAGTACGGTACGTTTTTGGTTTAACGTTTTCGTAATCGGAAGCGCTCGTCGCAATGGCTGAACCCTGGAGAACCAGCCAAATCCTGCCCTAAACGAAAATTGACTCAGAAAAAGTTACTTGTGAGTGTTTGGTGGACTAGCGCCGGTGTCGTTCACTACAGCTTTCTAAAATCTGGCCAAACGATTACGGCAGATATCTATTGTCTGCAACTGCAAACCATGAAAGAAGAACTAGCTGCTAAACAACCGAGATTGGTCAATCGCTCTAGGCCACTGCTGCTTCACGACAACGCAAGACCACACTGCACAACAAACAACCACTAAGTTAGATGAGCTACAATTGGAACGTCTGCGACATCCACCGTACTCCCCGGACCTTGCTCCAACAGATTACCATTTTTCCGGAATTTGGACAACTTCTTACAAGGAAAAAAATTCAACTCGGATGCGGCAGTCCAAACCGCCTTCAAAGTGTTCATTGATTCTCGCCCCCATGGTTTTCTTAGTAAAGGGATCAATGAACTACCTATGAGAAGGCAAAAGTGCATAGATAACAACGGTGCATACTTTGATTAATTAAATATATTTTACAAAAAAAATTGACTTTATATTCCTCCCGTACAAAACGCCAATTTCATATGTAAGGACCTAATAAAAAAGAACCTTTTCTTGCTGCTCTTGCTAGAGCTTTACTCTGTATACATGCCACTAACATTCCGAGTGAGAGGGTATTCTCGGTAGCTGGGCTAACAGTTATGGCCAAAAGATCTCGCTTGAGCTCGATTCGGGTTAATAAAATCGTATTTATTCATGATAATTATAAAATATGTAAGATTGATAATAATGACAAACTTTAATTAGTATTTATGCTTTGATATCTGTGTCTATGTTGAAAAAATTTTTACGAGGCTATTAAAGTGTCCCTTTGGAAAAAAGTTTTATTTTGTACCTGATGACCTGATCTGGAATTCTGGACAAGGTATTTACTGTACTGTATAGGACTGACATTTTCCTGTCGTCCGCCTGAAACGATATTAAGGAGCCGGCCGGCTTAAAGAAGATAGGGAGTAGATTGCGAGTTTTAGTTGTAGGTAGTAGAAAACCACGCCGCCGGCGCCACGCCGCCGCCGATTGAAATTGGTCAGCGCGCCGCCGCCGAGAATTTTTAAGGCGGCGCCCATGTCTACTTCGAGGTCTCGAGTCTTTGAGGTACTCATAATATTATTGAAGCATATTAAGCACAAGATTTCCGAATGATTGGGCAACAGGGAAAACGAAGGGTTCCCATAGCACCGTAGAATATTTATTAACTTAATATTGTTACGAGCTTGGGGACACTTGGGGTGCGTGACAATAAAAACTGCCGATTTAATAACCAAAAAAAATGACACTTTACTCACCAACACTAATTACAAGTCACACACACTAATTAGGAAACACAATTGCACTTACTGATCACTCTTAAGTCGCACTCGAATGTCGCTTTGATGTACTCTATAAACATCTAGTATGTTCGAGTACATAGCCACAGTATAAAGACATACAGTATTGTGTCTGGGCCGTAACCTTGAATTAAATGCCTACAGCCGCGCGGTACGTAAACATGCGATAGGGCTGCCCGCCTCCAGCATTTTAATTACATTTGCCTACTTTGTGTTTCCATTTAGTTTTGTTATTGTATTTTACTGTGTGTACATAAATAATAAAATAATTCGTCATTTCGAATTAACCATTTATTTAACATTAATCTGATTACAGTTTATTTCTATGTAAACTTGTTCATGTGTATTTTTAAACAAATTATGTTAAATTATTATTATAGTTAAATCAAACGTTCAAGAACTACAAATAAAATAAAAAATTTGTATATTAATGTTTTTTTAATATTTCCTATCATCGTCCTATCCTTAACAGAATAACACAGATCGGAAGAAGTTAAATAGCAAACATGTATAATATAAAAATTATAATTAAAATAATCTGTTCATTGAAGTAATAAACATATTTAAATTAATGAGTGCAAATAAAAGCAAATTTATCAATTAAATTGTAGATTTCATTTCACTCCTTCCTCCTTTATTTCCTCCTTCTTTCCTCCTTCTCCTTCATTCATACAAAATATTAATAATTCAATAAAAATAATTAAATTTTATTCATAAAAGTATGCAATCATTTCATTAATGTTTTGTTATGATGTTGTCACGTTAAACTATCGTCCGTAAATCGACTTTACAGACAACCAATTTTTTTCTAGTATTATTCATACACACAGTACAATAAACAACTATTATTAATAATAAAAACCACGTCTTTACTTGGAATTATACAAACTAACAAAACACACATGCCCCGAGGTTTTAACACCAGCGTACCTACCGTTTAATGATTCATGAACCGCCTATAACTACCTACCTCACTCGTGTTTATCACTTTCCTTTACTCTATTCACTTCATTTATTAATCCAGACATCTTTTTTTCGGGAGATAAAATGAAATACTTATCCATTAAAAATACACACATTATGTACCTACCTACAAGTAAGTAAAATTATTTTATAGTCTTACCTTTCAGAGTTTCCAGGTAATCTAAAAAAAGTTATCTCTGGATGCGTTATTGACGAATTCATGCAACCAAAAACAGCACAATATAGCCTACTCGTCATATTAAATATGTACTTGAACTTATTTTTAGTGAAAAAATCGCGCGGTTATTGTTAAAAAAAACAACACACCGTCCGTTCGTCACTGCAGCACAGTCGCGACTGTCTGCATGCTGAGCGCATACCGTGGTCGAGGCGCGTAGGTATAGCTCGCGTTTCGTCCGTTTGTATGAAGACGACGTACTGTATGTCTTTATTTATACTGTGACATAGCGGTCCCGACTGACTCGACGTCGATAGTTCTCGGAATTACTAGTAGCTTGAAGGGTCAATGTCCTGGTACCAAGGTACTAGTTCCGCTACCCGATACTAGATGGCGCGAGTGGTAACTAATGTCGCCATGTATCAAGCATTATTTGTGGCGCGCAACAATATATTTAATATTTGTTCTTGTGACTATGTAGTACAAAGGGGGTCGATCGATCAGGTGAAGCCAAGCTTGCCGCGGTTGGTCTGCGGCTGGGTGACCGTCTTTACATACCGAGACCCCTCCGTGCCTCGGAAAGCACGTTAAGCCGTTGGTCCCGGCTGTCATTCGTGGATCTTTGACAGTCGTTACGGGTAGTCAGAAGCTCGAAAGTCAGACAGTCTTACCAAGGGGTATCGTATTACCCAATAACTGGGTTGTGGAGGTCAAAAATATTGTTTGCTAGGTTGTGGAGGTCAAAAATATTGTTTTTGCCAAAAATATTTCGCCCAACGTCTTTTGCCCAATCATCATCTGCCTAGCCTTTTCCCAACTATGTTGGGGTCGGCTTCCAGTCTAACCGGATGCAGCTGCAATAATTTGCATATTTAACCGACTTCTAAAAAGGAGGAGGGTTTTCGTCGGAATCTTTTCATGGCTGCCAAGAATATTTCGCTCAAGGTATGAAGTTACAGTCACGAGCATAAGTATGTATACACTTGGCTTTATCCAAAGGCGATTTTCTCCTTTATTTTTGAACGAACTTTTATTTTATTAGGAACATAGTATTTTCAAGCCCATAGGTTTATGTATAGTGTCGTATTTCCACGTTGCATTCGTTATTTCACGAAAAAATTGCAATTGAAAGTTGCCAAGTGTTGACATATTAGTGCTTGTGAGTGTACATAGGTAACCAAAATCAGACAAAATCGCACATCCATTACTACACGAAACGACAAATTGGAACCACACGAGTTTCTGAATAAATACTTTTCAGAAGAACTTGATAAAATAATCCCAAAAAACAGACGATAAAGAAAATCCAATTAATGAATCGTATTCATTAATTGGATTTTCTTTATAATCGTCTGTTTTTTGGGCAAGAGCTCGAAGAAGTCATTAACTCATTAACAGTTAACTGTCTCAATTAATAACAAAAAAAAAGTTGTCTAAGGTCAAAGAGTTATAAATACAACATGATTGTCTATGATTATTATGGCTGTTGACGCAAAAGAAAGTATTTGCAGAAGGTTAAATATTTGTTATAGAAAAATTAACTTTTCATGTTCATCACCTAATAAACAGTCGCTGTCGAACATTGCGTCTAAGCCATGGATAAAATGGATTCCTACGTGAGATGAGATATATAGCGAGAGATGTATAGCGACTTTTGCACGCGCAACAACGATATGAGAAAGACTGTAAAGACGTTTCTCAAGTAATGACTATTGTCGTAATTACGAAGTTTGACAATCATTTAAAAAGAATGAACAAATGAAAAACTGAACCAGGCTTGCGAATCAATAATGTAAGTTTTGGCTTTTGTTTTGATTTGTCCATGTCCTTGGTATGTGTCGCCTCCACGGAGTAAACCTCTTCATAAATGCGACTAGAGCTTCTGCCCCCTCTTATTCAATCCACTTAACTTTCAAGCAATCTACAGACGGAAGTACAAATCCGACTTCATTCCTTCTTCCGCGTCATATATAACTGACGTTAAACGACGCTGTTCACCTAAGTCACGGTAATAATATATACAGTAGGTCGTCTTCATACAAACGGACGAAACGCGAGCTATACCTACGCGCTTCGATCACCGTGTGCGCTCAGGCGGCTCGGAGTCGCGACTGTGCAACAGTGACGAACGTACGGTTTGTTGTTTTTTATAACAATAACCGCGCGATTTTTTCACTAAAAATAAGTTCAAGTACATATTTAATATGACGAGTAGGCGATATTGTGCTGTTTTTGGTTGCATGAATTCGTCAATAACGCATCCAGAGATAGCTTTTTTTACATTACCTGGAAACTCTGAAAGGTAAGACTATTTTACTTACTAGTGGGTAGGTACATAATGTGTGTCTTTTTAATGGATAAGTATTTCCTATTACCTCCGGAAAAAAAGATGTCTGGATTAATAAATAAAGTGATTAAAGTAAAGGAAAGTGATAGACACGAGTGAAATAGGTAGTTATAGGCGGTTCATGAATCATTATACGGTAGGTACGCTTGTGTTAAAACCTCGGGGCATGTGTGTTTTGTTAGTTTGTATAATTCAAAGTAAAGACGTGGTTTTTATTATTAATAATAGTTGTTTATTGTACTGTGTGTATGAATAATACTAGAAAAAAATTGGTTGTCTGTAAAGTCGATTTACGGACGATAGTTTAACGTGACAACATCATAACAAAACATTAATGAAATGATTGCATACTTTTATGAATAAAATTTAATTATTTTTATTGAATTATTAATATTTTGTATGAATGAAGGAGAAGGAGGAAAGAAGGAGGAAAGAAAGGAGGAAGGAGTGAAATGAAATCTACAATTTAATTGATAAATTTGCTTTTATTTGCACTCATTAATTTAAATATGTTTATTACTTCAATGAACAGATTATTTTAATTATAATTTTTATATTATACATGTTTGCTATTTAACTTCTTCCAATCTGTGTTATTCTGTTAAGGATAGGACGATGATAGGAAAGATTAAAAAAACATTAATATACAAATTTTGAATTTTATTTGTAGTTCTTGAACGTTTGATTTAACTATAATAATAATAATAATAAACTATAAGTATTTGGGTATGTCGGAAGCGTTAGGCATCAATGATGCTGACATGAAGCAATCATTGAAGGAGCGCTTCTTTTGTCGCCTGAAGAAGGTATTAAATAGTCTTCTTTCGGGCGGAAATAAGGTGCGCGCCTTCAACGGTTGGGTCATGCCGGTTTTGATGTACTCTTTCGGCATACTCAAATGGACTCAGACCGAACTCGACGCCCTGGATAGAAGACTCCGTACACTACTGACCGCAAACCGGATGCATCACCCACGATCATCGGTGATGAGACTGTATATCCCGCGGAAGTGTGGGGGTCGAGGCTTTTTAAATGCGAAGACCCTCCACAACCGCGAGGTGTGCAGTCTCAGGGAATATTTTTTAAAAGCCGAAGTGGGTATGCACCGTGATGTGGTCGCAGTGGACAAGGGGCTCACCCCGCTCTCCATGGCTAAAGAGAACTGGCGCAAACCTGTAGTACTTTCTACTGATGACCGCAAGAAGATATGGCAAAGCAAGGAGCTTCACGGACGCTTCTATCGGGCTCTTCATGAGCCCGGTGTAGATTTCTTAGCATCCGTATCCTGGCTACGTTTTGGTGACCTTTTCGGGGAAACTGAAGGTTTCGTCTGTGCAATTATGGACGAAGTTATCTTAACGAATAACTACCGGAGACATATTATGAAGGACGGGACGGTTGACGTGTGTCGGGCATGCCACCGTCCGGGTGAGTCTATCAGACATATTGTCTCTGGTTGTTCTCGTCTGGCTAACGGCGAGTACTTGCACAGGCATAACCAAGTGGCCAGGATTATTCACCAGCAACTTGCTTTGAAATATAAGCTTGTGGATTCTGAGGTACCGTATTACAAGTATGTGCCCGACCCAGTTCTTGAAAATGACCATGTCACGTTGTACTGGGATCGATCTATCATTACTGACAGGACTATTGTTGCCAATAAGCCTGATATAGTGGTGATAGATCGATTAGCGCGCCGCACAATGATTGTCGATGTTACCATTCCACATGACGGTAACCTCGTGAAAGCTGAGAAAGAGAAACAAATTAAATATCTCGACTTAGCACACGAGGTTGTTGACATGTGGAATGTGAGCTCGGCTATCATTGTGCCGATTGTCGTGTCGGCCAATGGTCTTATAGCCGAAAGCCTCGATCAACATCTATCGAGGCTCTCGTTAGGCGGTTGGATCAAGGGCCTGATTCAGAAGGCAGTACTCCTCGATACGGCTCGCATTGTGAGGAGGTTCCTGTCTCTGGAGCCCTAACCACCGGTAGCTTGGACCCTGGTCCCGACACCGGCGGACAGCTATTTTTTTATATTTTTAAATGTTTTTTTTTACTTATTTTTATATTTTAAGAAATATTTAAAAATGTAATAAAATAAGAAAAGTAAATAAATAAATGAATAATAATAATTTAACATAATTTGTTTAAAAATACACATGAACAAGTTTTCATAGAAATAAACTGTAATCAGATTAATGTTAAATAAATGGTTAATTCGAAATGACGAATTATTTTATTATTTATGTACACACAGTAAAATACAATAACAAAACTAAATGGAAACACAAAGTAGGCAAATGTAATTAAAATGCTGGAGGCGGGCAGCCCTATCGCATGTTTACGTACCGCGCGGCTGTAGGCATTTAATTCAAGGTTACGGCCGAGATACAATACTGTATGTCTTTATACTGTGCCTAAGTTCACTAGATCATTTCCTTTGCCTGCGATGCATAGATTATAAAACGCAGTAATAACAAAATGGCGGTTTCGATAGAAGCGCGGGAAAATGGCGAACGAAATGTCATTCAGACATTCTTGTTAGATTCACGAGACGTTAATATTTTTGTGGAGGAATTGCAATAAAGCTCGATAATGTGAATTACCGTGGCTCGTGGCCGTGGGTGTCGTAAAGAACGACTAAGGTTTTAAGCGATGCGCTTCCATGATGGCGCGCTTGCGCTCCTACTGCAATGGCATCCGGAATGTGCAGTGCGATTCTGTAACCATCTCACCGTGAAAACTTAGGTGAAGTGAGCGTGGAGTGAACTGTCAGTGTTATCTTACCAGATACTAGGGATTGACCAAGCATACATTTACAATCATAATCGAGATTTAAATAATATTTTTTTAGCCTAATCCTATTGATATTTTTATATAAGTAATTCAAAGCTAGTATTTTAGTGGTCAAAACATTAATATTTTGTGGGGTTTTACTTACAATAAAATAGCAAAACAGAATCGCAGTCAGAATCTCAATCCTGTTTTTTTTTTCTTTTTTTCCTAGTCTAGTAAGTCCTTATATAGACTGAGGCGCGAGCGCGTCACGCACGAACAATAAATAAAATTAAAACATTCACGTTTATGACAGCTAGACTGATGAAAATACGCATCGACATTGTTTGGTTATTATGAGCAATTGTAGATCGAGTCTAGTAAAGACTGTGACGATGTTCAGCGTTGTTATTAACCCAAATCTATTGAATTAGAAGAGATAACCGAGTGTGTCAAGTCATCGAGTGCTAACGGATGCCTAGCTGACGGACCATAGAATGTAATCCCACGTAGTTTGTGTGGCGTGATCACTTCACCCGATTCACGACACTAAATGACGTAAATCGGGTGAAGTGAAGGTGAAGTGATAAGATCACGCCGCGCTTGCGCGTTAATCACTGTCATTATATCACATTGCAGATTGCGTGATCACTTCACCTTCACTTCACCCGATTCACGACATTTAATGTGGTGAATCGGGTGGAGTGAAGGTGAAGTGATAAGATCACGCCGCGCTTGCGCGTTAGTCACTCATTATCACATTAGAGATTTGTTTTTACATATTTAACTTGTAAGGCGTCATGTATAAGAACATTAGGAAAATGCAATACCAACGTCAAATAAGTGCAAATATTTTATCGCTCATCGCGCGCCCGTGTTTGCACTGCACCTCTAGTAACTCTGAAATGAACAAGTGGTTGGTGTCAACCCTGAAGTGTATGTATGGTCCCTAATAGTGCATAACGTAGTAAGTACACTCCTTTAGAATATAAGTAAGCAGTTTACATCAATGCGCATTGTAACATAAATTCACTAGATATTCATTAAAGTACATACATTCTATCAAGCTGGTTGTCTAATTCTAACGACCCTTGAACCCCCAACATTTCATGGCGACCCTGCCTTAGAGTCTGCCAAGGGGCAGATTAAGCAAAGTTTTCGTTGAGCGATTTTCAAAATGTGTAACTCTAAAGTAGAAAAAGACGAGGTATTCGCCAATCAAAACGCGGCTGGTGGAGGTGTTGACGCCGAGGTGATGTTGCCATGGTTACGAGATTCGAGTGGAGTGATATATGGTACATTCCGAATTGCACTGTAATCGACTACAGCGTGCTTACACCTTGACCCCAATTCTGCTGTATGGTATTTATCTATTATTCCCCGCATAATCTTACCACGCCGTACGGTTGTCAAGCGTGTTATTTTGACAGTTCAAACCGGTTTCGGTCATTGTTTCATAGAGAATACGTTAATAGCAGATGTAGTGATTAGGTTATTAAGGAATTGACGTGGTTTCGAAGTAATGAATCATTAAGTGGTCATAGTGAATTAGGGCCCTTTTCTGAATTAAATTGAACGCGATAACGATGTCCCGTGAATCGACATATATATGAAGTCATGGCATGTGCCATCTTGCGATAACGCCGACTACCGACCATGCCCTAAATTAATAATTATCACCGATCTTTAAACTAACGTGGCATTTTCGAAATTGTGCTTCTGGCTACAGTCGCCACCTTACCAAAGAAGAAGAAATTCGTGGTGTATACACAAATAAATACTATAATCCAACCATGAGTAACTATTCAAGTGAATAGGTATATTACTGACTCTCAGCTGCCATAGTGGTGATTTATCTAAATCGGAAAGCAAATTATTCATGTGAGCGATGATGACTTAATTCGGAATGAGCCATATTTCACGCCGCGCAAGCGCGTTAGGCGCTGGCGCTGTCTGGCTATATAAGGACTTACTAGTCTAGGGAAAAAAGAAAAAAAAAACAAGGTTGAGATTCTGACTGCGCTTCTGTTTTGCTATTTTATTGTAAGTAAAACCCCACAAAATATTAATGTTTTGACCACTAAAATACTAGCTTTGAATTATATAAAAATATCAATAGGATTAGCATTAAAAAATATTATTAAAATCTCTTTTATGATTGTAAATGTTTGCTTGGTCAATCCCTAGCATCAGTAGGATGACACTGACAGCTCACTCCACGCAAGTATTCACGGTGAGATTTTTACAGAATCGACATGCTGTTTACAGACCGGTGGGACTCTCCCCTCTTATGAAAGTGGGTAAGTGTTCAGACACACTTAACCAAATAAGAGGTGAACCATTGAACAGTTCATTGGTAAACTACTTGTTGATTATTGTAAATTTAATATAATACTAACATTAGGCTAGGTTATACTACTACTTAAGGGCTCCTTCAAACAAAACTCGTTGCGCGACTTGTGGAGCCTAAATTAAAGCTATTCCTACTGTTGGCGTGTTGCGTAATTACCCCGCTGGACTAATCCATACTAATATTATAAATTCGAAAGTAACTGTGTCTGTCTGTCTGTATGTTACCTTTTAACGCCTAAACCACTGAACGGATTTCGATAAAATTTGGCAGAGAGATTGCATCCCGGGGAAGGACATAGGATAGTTTTTATCGACATAGCTCGCGGCCGAAGCCGCGGGCGGAAGCTAGTGGTTAATAAAGTCTGAAATCACCGACCCGTCTTGAGCAAGCCTTGCCAACTTACCTTTTCTGTGTGAGAAGAAGCATTTTTCTTGCAGTGGAACATTAAGGCTGGTATTATTATTACCCACATGTCCACACATCGTCACACTTGATCGCTTCAGTTACGCAACACGTCCTACTTCGTAAATCGATCATCAGACACGTAACATACTTGTATAAATTAGTTAGTTTGCCGTATCGAACGTGATTGGATGAGCTTGCCTGCACTGAGCTGAATTTAGTTTAGCTAGTTTTGGCATAGATGTTGCCGAAACGAGTCTCTGGTTGAATTGATCTGGTTAAGCTTCGCTTGCCGTGGTTGGTCCGTGAATGGGTGACCGTCTTTAATACAGAGACCCCTCCGTGTCTCGGAAAGCACGTCACGCCGTTGGTCCCGGCTGTCATTCTTGGATCTTTGACAGTCGTTACGGGTCGTCAGAAGCCCGGAAGTCTGACAACCAGTTTTACCAAGGGGGATTCGTGTTATTACCCAATAAAGGCTCGTTCACACAGGCGCGACCCGACACGCGACACAAAGGCACCGCAAGTCGCGCAACGAGCGGTGCCTTTGTGTCGCGTGCGATTCGCGTTGCGCGTCGCGCCTGTTTGCAGGAGCCTTAACTGTGACAGAACGTCGTCCCAATAAGGTTGCTAAGGAAAGAGAAGAAATATGTTCGAAGTTTCTTCATAAGTGTAGGATCCGAATCGAAGGACCAATAGTCGTTGAAAGACACGTATTCTTGGTTAGAGATCTCAAATCGGGCCTTTAAGGAAAATTAGATTTTAGTCTAGTGTATCTATGTATTTAATAAATATGTCAAAGTCAAATCGTTTATTTCAAATAGGCACATTAAAGGCACTTTTGAACGTCAAAACTTACAGTAAAATTGAATTGATTCTAGTCGCCCATTCCAAAAGGTAGTTTTCGTGTGGAGAAGAATGGGCAAGAAACTCCACTGTTACTCTTTTAAAATGTTTTACAAGGTTTTGTATACAGAGTATAATTATATGTGAAGATGATGCACCTAGAATAAAAGAAGTCTAACCCAAAAAAGAATTAAAAATTAAGCAATTACAGGTAAAACAATTATGTGATAGATACATGGTGCTCACATATTTACAAATTATTTACAAATATTGGAAAAGTAGATGACTTTTCTAGATGTCAAACACTGTCCCATTCACCTGCATCTGTCACTGACAGATGACTTTAGTGACAGTTTGTCTGTTTAGATGCACCACACCAACGGCCTTAAGAAAGTGGCTGGGACAGACTGGATGCGGAAGGCGGAGGAGAGGGTGTTGTTGTGATCGTGGCGCAAGATGGGGGAGGCCTATGGCCAGCAGGGGGCTGCAAAAGTCTGAGTTGATTGTACTCATGATTATGAACCACTTCTACTATGGGACCAATCCTGAAATCGCGAAAAAAAACAGCTTACAATTATTACTAATATTATACAGAGGTAAAATTTGTTTGTTTGTATGTAGGGGGTAATCTCCGGAACTACCAGTCAGATTTGAAAAATTATTTTTGTATTTGATAGCCCCATTTTTGAGAAAGGTTATAGGCTATTTAACATCACGCTACGACTCTTAGGAATTGAGCAAAAGGAAGAAGTCAGAAGAGAATGCTAAGCTAAAACGAAGTTGTAGCACGGTTGAGTGGGATGCAATGCGACGCGATGGGTCGGAGGCTGTCATTTTACGCTGACGAATTCGGGGGCAGAAGCTAGTATTCTATACACTTACTTATGTTCATATAACTCGATAGAATGTAGGGAAAGCTAAAAAAGATATAATAAAAAAAAGGAAATTCGATGAGTATCATGCCTGACTGAAAGGTCAAATTCGCTCAAATGTCAAAGTAAGAAGGTCGCCAACACAGCTTCAAGTTACAAAAGATAAGAATTTATGTTAATAAAAAGATCTCTCAGGCATTTTATTACGACACTTGTCTTTTTATAAGCCCTCAGGTGTCTAAAACAGTCATATTAGATTTTAATTTAGATTATTGAAATATTGGCGGGAAGTTCTTACCGCCCGCTCGTCATCTTGTCTTAGAAATTGAAAGGCATTTCTTGAATTGTTTTTATGAAAACTAATGAATTCTGTTCAAACAGGCGCGACACAAAGGCACCGCAAGTCGCACAACGAGCGGTGCCTTTGTGTCGCGCGCGATTCGCGTCGCGCGTCGCGCCTGTTTGCAGGAGCCTTAATGTTTTTGGGATCTTTTACTGATAGATTTTAATTAAGATTATTAAAATATTGGCGGAAACTTCCACCCGCCATCTTGTTTAAGGAAATGGAAGCAATTTTTTAACTGTCTTTATGACAAGTATTTGAAATGAGTAAAAAGTATTTGAGTATTTTCAATTCCAAGCCGCTCAGCGCGCTATGGAGCGAGCTATGCTCGGAGTCTCTTTTAAGGATAAAATCAGGAATGAAATTATCCGGAAAAGAACCGACGTTACCGACATAGCTTGCAGAGTAAGCAAACTGAAGTGGCAGTGGGCTGGCCATGTCTGTCGAAGGACCGATGGCCGGTGGAGCAGACGAGTCCTGGAGTGGAGACCGTCGATCGGCAAGCGTAGTGTGGGACGCCCCCCAGCTAGATGGACGGACGACCTAAAGAAGGTGGCTGGGGAAGACTGGACGCGGAAGGCGGAGGACAGGGTGCTGTGGCGTAGTCTGGGAGAGGCCTATGTCCACCAGTGGACTGCGATACGCTGAGTTGAGCTGAGATTTGAAAATACTTTTGATAAAAAAAAGGTATTTATTGTGATTTTTGTATTGAGTTTCAGTTTGAAGAATGGAGTAAAAGGGAATGTAATCCTTGAACTCGTGATTAGTGGCCTTTTTTAAGTAATTAAAGACTCCTTCAAATAGGGGGCTTACTCTCCAAACTAATTTTAATTCCAATGAGATGCCAATATGATTCCAATGTTAATTTTACAGTCACGTGATTCGGTACTCTTGAAAACAATATTGTCAACAATTACCTCACGCCAAGCCCGAACCCAATTCCACTTAGTTCTCCAAAATGGACACCTAATCTATAAATCATTTGGCGCTAGCATCGAACTCAAGAGTACGAAACGTCACAATTCCAATGTCGATCTATCGGAATTAAATTGAAGAGTAAGCACCCAGGCTCGACACGACACGCGACACAAAGGCACCGCAAGTCGCGCAACGAGCGGTGCCTTTGTGTCGCGCGCGATTATATCGCGTGTCGCGCCTGTTTGTAGGAGCTTTAAAAAGCATCATCACCAGTCAACAACCCTTTTCCCAGTTTATTTGGGGTCGCTCAGCATTTCTACGATCGCGCTTGATATTTCATAAAACAGCCATTTTTATTTATTTATTTATAGTAGCCGTGTCTAGATATTCTGGACACTTTAAAGAGAACGTCGGTAAGCTACATCTACCTACTAAGCATATCCGTGTCGTCATTAATAAGCGAGACCGTTCTATGACGTCACGGATTTCTAGTCAGCAGCGGTAACCTATGACCCTTGAAAACTGGATATATACAATACTAGCTTCGCCCGCGACTTCGTCCGCGTGAAATTTATTGTTCCCGTGACCCAACGAGTCGCAGCGCATTTGGCATTACTTCTTTTTCGCTTAGCATTCTTTATTTATTCTATTATTTATGTACACGCAGTAAAATTTATAAGTACAGATACAACATATTTGTTTTGAGTACAAAGGTTCTGTTTATTTCTGTCCTGCGAAAGGTAAATATTTTTTTTTTTTTACAAATCAACTGGTAGTTTCCGAGATAAGCGCGTTCAAACAAGCATACAAACTCTTCAGTTTTATCATATTATAGTAAAGATTATGTCATCTGTGTTATATGGGCGCTTTTCTGTGCTATTCTATGTTTAAATATTCATTTTTTTATGTAACTGGTTGGCAACATGGAAAGTGGTTTTCGTCGTGTCTATGATTAATCCATAAATTATAACAAAATGAATGCGAAAGTGTGTTATAATGTTGGGTTGTTAATTATTCATGTAGATGGATCGATACGCATTTTCGCATAGTTTTTGGCTCATCATCCTTTTCTTATCCTTTGTTTTACGTCCAAACCTACCTGTCTTGTGCGATCACTGGCTATGTTGGCCCTTCAATAGTTACCAGATCGTCACACCACCTTCGCCGTGGTCTTCCTCGACGGCGATGTCCTCCATAATGTTTTAATGTCGCACAGTCGAGTAAAAAGGTATAAAAACTAGACATCGACGGCGAAGTGCCAATACCTCCTAACTGATTTTTTTTGAGAAATTAACTTTTTTTTCGTTTTTAATTTAAAGGCGTTATTCGCATGTTTTAGTGAAATCGCAAAGTGTATTTTTATTACAACAACATTAAATTAAAATGTGGAAATACATATTACCTTCCAACTAAAACAACGTGTCTATTTTTGAACGTTTTTATCCAGTATGTGTAAATTTTTGACTTTGTCAGTTAGGAGTTATTGGCACTTCGCCGTCGACATGTGGATTTTTTTCAAAGTCGAACAACATAACCACATACCTCCAGGCTATCACGAGTTTGATATTCATGTCCAATAACATATAGAAATCGAATAGATTTATCCAATATGGCCATTTTATGTATGCAAAAGTCGTACCTTTTCGTTTTTCACACGTGCAAGTTATTGATCGCACGTTGCTATTCGACGCACTGGATTTTCGACTCTCTGTATTGAGCCTACCATTGAGATTACAATAGAGCGCATTCCAGAGCGTCAAGAAAACACTCTTCTATTAGATTTTCCAGGTATTCCTCGAAACGCACCATTCAGGTGCGTTACGGAAATAAAAATATTATAATTTTATTCCTGGAAATGCATCAACGATGATACATAGAGAGCATGAAGGTTTCGTAATAAATGATATCGAGAGAAGTTTCATTTGGTGCGTTTCATAGTTGGTGCGTTTCGAGGAATACCCCGGATTTTCAACTCTCGGTACTACACAGAGCGTTGAAAATCGAGTGGGAAAAAATATTCCCCGCGCGTACCTGGACTGATAGCACGATGCTATTTGAATAGCGTTTTTTCTAGACCGTATAGTGATAAGCGTAAGTTGTGCATTTTGATGTGAGTAATTTTTTTTTTCAATTTAATATTTAAAAAAAGATTTATCGCACTTAGGTATAAAAACAACAGATTTAAACAACAATACTGATCCATAAAACTGGAAACAGATGGACTATGATTCTTTTTTTTTTTTATTGTTTACAAAAATAAAGAAAATACATTTATTTTCACTCGTGAAACTAACAAGATTTTAAATTACTGAGATAACATCTTTGACTAAGCTCACACGAACACAAACACACCTTTTTACTTTTAATAATTAGCGTCATCTTCTCACGAAACCATTCATTTAATTCGTTCATTCGTTCTGCCATTCATTGTTAGTTGTTACCAGCGCGGTAGAACACATTATGTAATTCGCTTTCCTTATTTGGTAGACATTCTTCTATTATTATGTTTTAAATGAAAGAAAGCATCGAATTTTACGGTCTAGTTTTTGGCCGGAAGGTGCAACAGGCAATATTTTAGCGTTTCATGAAACATTGTTTATTATTTTTATTATTACCGAGAGCTCTTGCGCTACACACCATTCACAGCGTGTTTGTACTTTTGGTAACCACAAGTGAAGCGCGTGTCGCTTCGTGAGAAAAAATACTGTAAGTAGTGAAAGTTTAATACCTAGAAAGATTTTTTTAAAAGTCTATAATACTGTAAGGTTTTACTTAATATCATAAATAATAAAATAAAATATTTTGTAAAAAAGAAATGGAAAAAATATCGACGCAATTTGAAGATAGCGAATAATAAAACTGGTCCCTAAATCCTCACCTCAACTGACATAAGTGCATGTACCTATTAGCTGCTAGACGAGAGGATTATCAGAAAGTCTAGTGTACTTAACTTTTCGTAAAAAGTTTCTACTAAATAATTATTAGGTATCTAAAATTTTGTATTTCTCACCTCTTAGCTGAAATAATATTTTTTTTAATCCTATGACAATGGATAGAGTAGTGTCTGTTTCCGAACGCAAACTTGAAGTGACATTAAATTAAACTACCTTCTTTTTTTATTGTACATTTAATGTGTATCAGCTCAGCGGTTTTTACGTACGCATAGTGTTTATATGGATAAATAAAACAGGAAACTGAGAATAAGCGGAATTACACATCATCATTATCATTGTGTGGATGTGTGGTCACACTACTCTATCAATTGTCATAGGATTAAAAAAAATATTATTTCAGCTAAGAGGTGAGAAATACAAAATTTTAGATACCTAATAATTATTTAGTAGAAACTTTTTACGAAAAGTTAAGTACACTAGACTTTCTGATAATCCTCTCGTCTAGCAGCTAATAGGTACATGCACTTATGTCAGTAGAGGTGAGGATTGAGGTACCAGTTTTATTATTCGCTATCTTCAAATTGCGACGATATTTTTTTTTCCATTTCTTTTTTACAAAATGTTTTAAGATTCTTGGTAATATTCCCTAAAATATTTATTTTTCTTATGAGGATTGAGGGACCACAGTTTAGTCGTTATATATTTTTTACCTTTGATGCTTTGTGATCTGTTATTCAGTAAATATCTTTACAAATTCTTTACAAAATGTCTGTAGTCACAAAACCTTAATTTATCAAATACATTTCGAGATATGGCTGATGGACTGTGAGAACTGAGGGACCGCACTTTAAAGGCTGTAGATTTTAATATATTTGTTTACAAATTCCCAGATTTGTTCTACAATTGTTTTAAGTCTGCTACTAAATCCTCCGATTTTATTTTGCGAATTCCAGTTTGGTCCCTCAGTTCACACACACATAAAAGGTTGGCTACACTGACAAAAAGGTTTTTGACCATTTCGGAACGGGCGGGAAGAGAAAAACAAGTTTAGTTTTAAATGCCACAATAAAGGCTCCTTCAAACAGGCGCGACACGGGAAAAAATCGCGCGCGAAACGAGGCACCGTAAGTCGCGCAACGAGCGGTGCCTTTGCGTCACGCGCGATTATATAGCGTGTCGAACCTGTTTATACAGCGTGGCGCTACAATGGTGACATTAATTTAACACACGTGTAGGGCTAGTGCCCTTTAATCATATTAATTTTAGTAGGTTAAAATAACTCGTAAATTGAAAAAAAAATTTTTTCAAACAAACTAAATGATAAAAATGTAACTAAAATTGGGATCACCCTTGCAAAAAATCATTCATGAAATTACTTACCTACGTTACGCTGGCTTACGTTAACTCGGAGCGGCAACGCGTCGCTTCACGCGCTGCCACTTTTCGCGCTTTAATATCGTATGGACGGTACTGTGATGAACTTGAAAATGCCTAGCGCTCTGGCGGAGGCTAGTTTTGGGTTGGTTTTGGAAATATTGTAGCACATTTTCAGTTAACTGGATTGGGTTTTGTCGTGTAGGTGGTCGATCAGGGCGTTGAGACCTAGGATCCACTGGCCGGTTTTCGCGGATGCGCTGAAGAGCTCCTATAATAGTGCGAGGATTAGTAGGGCATTGTATTGAACCGCCATATCTCTCGCGATATGTCCTTATGGCAAGAGCGGCATTTTGACGACATTCTCCGTAAATTAGGATCATGTCCGCATATTCAGCTGCTGTGTAGTTTGGATGTGTATTTGCCATCACGATCACAAGTTTACACAAGCACTAATAACACAAATAAAAGCGCCCGTATCGCAAGAGATGTCAACGTACCTACTAAATTAGAAAACGAAAACAAAACATAGCGTCTTTATCGCAGTACCATAATCTAATTACTCATTAGTTCATTACACAAAAATAAATAAATAAAACAATAGGTAAGCGTCTTTTTCGCGGAAACATTCACAAAATTAGTCGACGTAATTATGTGCACTACTGTGAAGAAGTGTGTCAAGGGCACGAGTTAGGCTAGCACTAGATATGCAAAAAAAAAGAATTAGATTTCGCTGCGACGCGACGGGGTGGGGGGAGGGCACGCGTCGCCTGCGCCGCCCGCTCGCCGACAAAGGGATATCACGTTACTTTAAAGTATTGTTTATTTATTTTAATTTCATTGATGCGATGTTATGATCCGTGACCTCAGCAAATGACCGCTGCGCGACAGTTCTTTAAGTACAGGTTGCTCCAAAATGCAATTTTAGAAAACTTTAAATAAATCCGCAAATAATAACGTTTAATGGAAACATAATTTCTTCATGAAATGAAAATGTGAAAACGTATACAGCGTGGCGGTACAATGGTGACATTAATTTAACACACATATACGTTTTCACATTTTCATTTTATGAAGAAATTATGTTTCCATTAAACGTTATTATTTGCGGATTTATTTAAAGTATTCTAAAATAGCATTTTGGAGCAACCTGTACTTAAAGAACTGTCGCGCAGCGGTCATTTGCCGAGGTCACGGATCATAACATCGCATCAATGAAATTAAAATAAATAAACAATACTTTAAAGTAACGTGATATCCCTTTGTCGGCGAGCGGGCGGCGCAGGCGACGCGTGCCCTCCCCCCACCCCGTCGCGTCGCAGCGAAATCTAATTCTTTTTTTTGCATATCTAGTGCTAGCCTAACTCGTGCCCTTGACACACTTCTTCACAGTAGTGCACATAATTACGTCGACTAATTTTGTGAATGTTTCCGCGAAAAAGACGCTTACCTATTGTTTTATTTATTTATTCTTGTGTAATGAACTAATGAGTAATTAGATTATGGTACTGCGATAAAGACGCTATGTTTTGTTTTCGTTTTCTAATTTAGTAGGTACGTTGAGATCTCTTGCGATACGGACGCTTTTATTTGTGTTATTAGTGCTTGTGTAAACTTGTGATCGTGATGGCAAATACACATCCGAACTACACAGCAGCTGAATATGCGGACATGATCCTAATTTACGGAGAATGTCGTCAAAATGCCGCTCTTGCCATAAGGACATATCGCGAGAGATATGGCGGTTCAAGACAATGCCCTACTAATCCTCGCACTATTATAGGAGCTCTTCAGCGCATCCGCGAAAACCGGCCAGTGGATCCTAGGTCTCAACGCCCTGATCGACCACCTACACGACAAAATCCAATCCAGTTAACTGAAAATGTGCTACAATATTTCCAAAACCAACCCAAAACTAGCCTCCGCCAGAGCGCTAGGCATTTTCAAGTTCATCACAGTACCGTCCATACGATATTAAAGCGCGAAAAGTGGCAGCGCGTGAAGCGACGCGTTGCCGCTCCGAGTAGTCCGAGTTAACGTAAGCCAGCGTAACGTAGGTAAGTAATTTCATGAATGATTTTTTGCAAGGGTGATCCCAATTTTAGTTACATTTTTATCATTTAGTTTGTTTGAAAAAAATTTTTTTTCAATTTACGAGTTATTTTAACCTACTAAAATTAATATGATTAAAGGGCACTAGCCCTACACGTGTGTTAAATTAATGTCACCATTGTAGCGCCACGCTGTATGTGTGTTAAATTAATGTCACCATTGTACCGCCACGCTGTATAGGAGCCTTAAGTTTAGTTATAAAGGCCACAATATGTTTTGAAATTGGGTGATTATCTCGACAGTAAGTTTAGTGCTTTCTTTCTGAGGTTAATTAAAATGCTATAAAGATAGTTTGTTTGAACGCGCTATAATCTCTGGAACTATTAGTCGGATTGAAAAAATATATTTGCGTTTGATAGCCCAATTCTTGAGTAAGGTTCATAGACATTATACATGTTCGCACGCAGCGCGCAGGTGAAATCCACGCGAGTGAAGCCGGGGGCAAAAGATAGTTCTATACAATGGACGTCTGAAATTGCAATTAAATATAGGCAGAGCCTCCAATAACGCCAATAACAAAAGAATATGAAAATCTTATCTTTGAGACGTTGACAATTTTCGCACTTTTCTTTTGCAAAAGTCGATATTGGATATTCAATGCCAATCATTCTATAGTCCATCCATACTTCATAAGTTCGCTGTTGTCTATGGAGTCCATAGACAAGAATGAACTTTGCTTTTATCCACGAGAATAATGGAGCGAAATATTTGAAAATAGAGTAATGGAACAAAGGCTGTTCTTATCACAAACATAAATAAATATATAATATCTATATTAATAATAAAGCTGTATTTTATCCGTGTATACAGGGTCCCATTAAAATGGACAAATTTTAACACAGCGCTCAGTATGTCTAACTAAAGATATCCAAGCAAAAAACAAACACTGATTAAAGGCTCCTACAAACAGGCGCGACACGCGATAAAATCGCGCGCGTCACAAAGGCACCGAAAGTCGCGCAACGAGCGATGCCTTTGTGTCGCGCGCGATTCGCATCGCGCGTCGCGCCAGTTTGTAGGAGCCTTAACGCTGTAGACAAGGACGCGCCAAATTGACAAGGGCTGCGTTGAAAGCATTGAGATTGAGCCGCCTACGTCAAAGACAATGCCGTATGGATGTCCTCAGTGTATCGCGACTTTACATAATATTTTATACTGGCTGTTGCCCGCGACTTCGTCTGCGATCCAGGATGAAAATAAGCCTATTTCCTTCTCCCGGTCATGGTCTACCCATGTGCCAAATTTCATCCAAATCTGTTCAGCCGTTTTTGCGTGAAAGCGTAACAAACAAACTTACTTTCGCATTTATAATATTAAGTACATAATAAGTTGGATGCTTTTTTCAAATGGAATACTAGCTTTTGCCGAAGGCTTCGCCCGTGTGGTGGTCGGAAATTAACCCTGGGAAACGTACCTTCTTACTACGGGGATAACAAAATCATAACCCTCCTTTTTGCTTCGCCGTAGTCGGGTAAAAAGTATCCTATGACTTATAATTGTACGCAAAATACGCGCATTGACCTGGAGTTGCGGACACAAGCCCGTATTACCTATCCTATGACTTAAGGCTCCTGCAAACAGGCGCGACGCGCGACGCGAGTCGCGCACGACACAAAGGCACCGCTCGTTGCGCGACTTGCGGTGCCTTTGTGTCGCGTGTCGTGTCGCGCCTGTTTGAAGGAGCCTTTACACTCTCCCTGTTACGAGGATCGAGACTTATGCTGGTAAAACCGCGGGGCGCAGCTAGTCGAATATAAAATAAACGTTATTATTTCTTTCTATATTAAAACCAATTGTTATATTTTGTATTATGTACACCTACACGGTTCATGGCTCTAACATCTAATGGCGTGGGTGGCGTAAAAGGCAGCTATAGCTTTGATTTCCTTATATAGCAGGGAACGGTCACAATAACGACTGTTCATCCAAACACAGAGCGTTTTTTGACACCTTATATCAAATGCTGGTAGAAATGACAGATTTTCATGATGGCCGATGATATGACGGAACCGCTTTCCTAGAAAACCAAAGTTTAAGGGATAACTTACCTACATACTTTCTTTAGTAAAATCATGTTTAAATCCATAATTTTTGTATAAGATAGCACAACCTTATTTTTGTGGCTGAATGGTCCTTCGCTTGACCTCGATCACGCCTGATAGAAAGCGATGGATGAGGTCTATGACGGAACGAGCGTGCCAGAAGATGCAGACGACTGGCAGAGAGTTCCACATTTTGGCTGTGCGCATAATAAATGTGGAGGAGAAGCGATGAGTAGGTACGACAATCAAAAAGCGAAGGCCGGCCCGTTTCTTAGGTGTGGGAAACCAAATTATTCCATCACGCACGTCCAATTATCGTTAATTAGTAGACCCATGTTGATCAAAGGACATTTTTACGCTCCAATATAAAAATAGCCATCTATTGTCGGCCAAAAACGTCAATAAAACGATGGTTGGCTTAAAAAAAACAAGGACTTCAAGTATTTACTAATACAATGGTTGCAAATAATGATGATTCATGGCCGCCATTTTTTTTCGTACCTATAATAGATTCCAATTTCAAAAGCAGGCTTGGTCGATTTCACGACTTCACGTTCAAAGTTAAAATGGTTGAATAAACTGCATAGGATAAGTTCGCGGACTGGCTGATGCACATAAAACCTGTTTGGTATGACCTACCTACAGTTTGATACTGGCTTTACAAAAGATCTTTGTGTTATTGAACTTTGGCGATTGTGATACGCGCCGTGAGGAGTATAATACATTATTTGTTCAAGAGTTTCGTAGATGATTTTTGCAGTTGTAACAATTGCATAATAGATGTTTGCGTAAAATTTAAAAGCTACGACTAAAACACCAATTAAAAAGGTATAAACAAATACATCACACAGACAGATTAAAATTCCGAAGTCACACATTATCTTAATCGAACAGCAACTAGTAGGTATATGAGGTGACGGGAATTTTTATAACGACCATGGATACGGTTAGATTTACTTTTATGGTTTGTAGAGTAGTCCCCTAATGTGAATGATGTCGGTCTGCCTGTTCTCAGTGGTTGCAACTTCGAGTTTTAGCGCTTACTAAACCACATCGCCGCCGCCGCCGCTGGCTTCATTGTTGCGAAAAAAAAACTATCAGAGAAATGGTCAGTTTTAGTACATATTCAAAGTATGGCGTCTCCACAGATGAAACAAGTTGCATTTCAGAGCTATCCGACGCAATCTATCTCTCTGCCAAATTTTATCTAAATCCGTTCAATGGTCATTGAGTTATATGCACTACGTAGTACATATATAATAACACAATGTCAATGGTTTAGGCGAGAAAAGGTAACATACAGACAGACAGACAGAGTTACTTTCGAAATTATAATATTAGTATGGATTTCTATGGATCTGACTATACTGGGTGTTTTTACTGATCGGTGTGTCTGTCGGAGTCCCCCATGCTGCAAAGCTGGGTGCGGCATGCGGCTTCATGTCGTAGGTACAATGCGTGCCACGAAAGATGAGACTTGCTTGACACACCACGTGGTTTGACATGCGTAGAACACGATTTTAGGTATCTTTAGCGGTCTGAGCGCGGGACGGGGCCGGATGTCATAGGGGCGACGGAAAGTGCGGGGGAGGCGGGGTCAAGTCTCATCTTTCGTGGCACGCATTGTACTTAATTTAATTTTGTTGCCAATAAGTACTAACATTAGTTTTTTAAGTAAGTACATTGTTACAAACAAAATATGGAACTGGTCTGAAATAAATGTTTATTATTATAATAATTTATTTTTATGATTTTACATATCTTGGGACCATGGGGTTCCAGTCCTTTGGAAGGCGTACGAGGGGCCGAAGTCAACTCGCAGAGGCCCCGAAATGCGACATCAACCGACGATTATCCCTGCAAGTGCACCCAAGAATAACTCCCGGTTGCTGCCGACTAATTGCAGGATATGGAAAAATAAAAAGTTGGACTATGGGTTTGGGTGGCTAAAGTGGACTGGTTACCAAGAACTACGGGAGAACTATGACCCCCGCCTGATATTATTATTATCACGAAGTATCAACGCCATCAAGATTCCAATGCGAAAAAGGGAAGGGATGGTGGTCGGTCATTTAAAGCTCCGTCTCTCTCTTTTAGGTACTCGAATCATGATGCCATTAAACCATCATAAAGGCGCGATAAAATCGCGCGCGACACAAAGGCACCGCAAGTCGTGCAACGTGCGGTGCCTTTGTGTCGCGCGCGATTATATCGCGTGTCGCGCCTGTTTGTAGGAGCCTTAATACGGCACCAGAAGAATTCACTATCAGTTTAACCGAGCAACGGCAACGCGGTAACGTGACCACCGATGAGGTCATTTCAGCAATTCAGCTAGAAAGATGTGACATTGCGTGAATCCATAGTTGTTTTGGTTTAAGGCCCGTGCACACAGGCGCGACGCGACACGCGACACAAAGGCACCGCAAGTCGCGCAACGAGCGGTGCCTTTGTGTCGCGTGTCGCGTCGCGCCTGTGTGTACGAGCCTTTAGTTGGCGAGCTAAACCACGACCGCAAGAAATCGTAGTGACGCATTTTGGACATGTAATTTCCCTTGATCACTGTGACGTTCATAGTGATGCAAAATCAGAGAAAAAAAAATCCTTTTCTGTTGTATTCTGCTCTATCACTAAATACATAACATACTAAGTAAATAGTATTTAGAGTCGGACTTTAATGGGGGTTTTCGTAAAAATTTACGACACCAGTTGGCACCACTTTGACAAGAGGTCTTCCATTTCAACAATGAATATAAAATACATATATATGATGACGTTCATCATTAGATTCATTCATTCGTTCATCATTCCGTCATGACTAAAGAAAATATAGGCTCTTTGACAGATGCCTGGACCTGACGTGTCAGTGCTGCCACCTAGCGAACGTCATTTCAGAATACCCTCATTAGCTGCAGTAAAATGACAGCTTGTGTTAGTTACTATGACTGAAATTGGCGTCTTTTTGTTTTTTCGCGGCATCAACAAAATCTTGTTTTTTAAGCAAATTAAAAAAACGAGCAGGTTCTCAATTCGGTTGTTTTTTTTCTTTTTTTTATGTTACCTCAGTACGCCGTCATTTATAAACCGATTTGGAAAATTCTTTTTTTATTTAAAAGGATATACTTCCAGATTGGTCCCATTTTCATCAAAATCGAGTTCTGATGATGGGATCCATGAGGAATTGAGGGTACTCCTCAAATATTATAGACAAATCGCTATAGGTGTCTATAGCGATTTGGGTATTTTTTATAGTAACTCGTGCATTTACTCTCGGAAACTACCACTTTGTGAATGGAACTGATGAAGAAGACCACAGATGGCCAACGGAACTACTCAATAATAAGTATTTCACGGGTTGCGATTCGATTACTTTAATATGGTTGCTAAGCAATTTTATGCTCGTCACAATGCGAATAGTGAAATGGGGCTGATGGTGGAATACTAGGAGAACTCCTCAACAATTAACGTCCCTGCATCGGTAAATATTTTGTAAAAGGCGATGAGCAAGTTGACATTAGGCTATTGTAACTTAGATACATTATAAACAGACCCACTTAAAAGCAAGAAATAAAAACTTTTTAACAAAAAAAAAACAACTTCTAAAAAAAAATACTACAAAGTGAAAAATAACTTTAATTTCGGAAGTCAGTGGCAAAAACTAAAATACATATCCAAAGACACCGACTTCAGAAATTAAAGTTATTTTTCACTTTGTAGTGTTTTTTTATGGAAGTCGGTTTTTTTTTGTTATAATAGTACAGAATAGTGTAACAAACGAAACTTATTTGACACGCATAAATATCTCTAAACTCAGTCCGAAATGAGATAAGTAATAAGAATTATTAAGAAGTGTCATTTTACTGCAGCTAATTAAAAGTCAGACTATAGTTATGCACATGACCTACGTTTATAGGCTTTTTGTTAGGTACATAATTTGCATATTTATCTATGGAATATGTACATAGCGGGACCGTAATCAGATTCGCTAATTGCCTACCCAGACCTAGGTACCTACCTACTTCATGAAATTATGCTGGATGCTCCGAGTTAAGGCTCCTAAAAACAGGCGCGACACGCGACGCGAATCGCGCGCGTCACAAAGGCACCGCTCGTAGCGCGACTTGCGGTGCCTTTGTCGCGTGTCGCGTCGCGCCTGTGTGTACGAGCCTTTAAGACGCTGACAACCGCTATTGAGCTCCGCTGTTTCGGTATTTTTAACCACGCCCACAATTTCTCCGATATCCTAGCGCCTTTCTTAAAGGGCGGTGATACAGCGAACTACCAAGTAAGGAACAGTGTGACGCGGTCAATAATAAGTGACAATGAACCAACAGATGGCGCTCTTTTATATTTATTGTTCATTGTATGAAGAGCTCGAAACAAATAAGACAAGGCGATTAAAAAATACGAATGTATATTTTTATCTTTTTATTTTTAATTATTTTAATACATTTTATTTACACTGAATTAAAAAACAATATATGTAAGGAAATAAATGTAAGCAAGTACCTAAGTAAACAAATGTAAGGAAAATAAAATCTCAAACTATAAACAAAATTTTCAATATTATATATTTTATTTGCTTTTTTAACCGACTTCAAAAAAAGGAGCAGGTTCTCAGTTCGTCGGTTTTTTTTTAGTATCATGTTCCCCGATTACTTGAAAACGGCTAGACCGATTTTAAAAATTATGTTTTTGTTTGAAAGGGTATACTTCCAGGTGGCCCCATTGTAATCAGGTCAGGATCTGATGATGGGATCCTGCAGAAATCGAAGAAACTCTTCAAATATTATAGGCACACCTATAGTGATTTGGGTATTTTTAATAGTAACTTGTGCATTTGCTCTGGGAAAGCACCAATTTGGTAAAGTGGAACTGATGATGAAGACCACAGATGGCTATCGGAACTACTCAATAATAAGTATTTCACGGGTTGCGATTCGATTACTTTAATATGGTTGCTAAGCAATTTATGCTCGTCACAATGCGAATGGTGAAATGGAGCTGATGATGGAATACCAGGAGAACTCCTCAACAATTAACGTCCCTGCATCGAGAAAAGCAATATTTTGTATAAGGCGATGAGCAAGTTGACATTAGGCTATTGTAACTTAGATACATTATAAACAGACCCATTACTTTTATTCCCGATACTTTTTAGACTGAATGGACATAGGTTTTTCGATGATAGGATAGGATTTAATATTTACAAGTCTGTATTACTGAGATATCTGGAACATGTGGGATGATCGATTGGTGCCTGAAGGACTATTTCATGCACCTAAATATTATCTCTTATAGGCAGCTTCCGTGTGAATCTCGGGTCTACTATTTCAGGGAGTAGGTGTGTTAAATAAAATGATTGTAATTTTTGTTTCATTTTCTGTTCCCAAAATATGTCATCTTTTTATGTCCGTGACTACCGCAGGACCACCAACGCCAATCGCTCCATATTTGGTAAATAATTAGTGCTCAATTGGTACTCGAACAACAAAATTGGTACCTTAGTAGTTTTCGAGAAAATCGACTTTGAAGGTGGTCCTGCGGTAGTCACGCTCCCTTCAGCAGGACCACCATGAGCGCCGAAAAAGGGCCCACGCTACAGCTATTCTAAGTATACAAATAATTAGTACCCATAAATGGGATTTATTTCGTAAAAAAAAAAACAGAACTGTAATACTTGTATTTACCGAGAAATCAAGGATGATAACTTTCTCGCAATTGTTCAGCAGGACCACGATTTTGAATGTTGATTCCAAGTTAGAGAAGCTTGTCGCTTTCCTCAAACCTACATAGAAAATTAGTACCCTGCAAGACCAATTGAGCACTAATTATTTACCAAATATGGAAGCGATTGGCGTTGGTGGTCCTGCGGTAGTCACGGACATCATCTTTTTCAATTAATTAATTCAATCTTTAATTTAACTTCTTCTCCAGACCATACTGCAAACAAGCATTTCTTAAAAGCATTTCTTCACGTCTTAAAAAAAAACAAATCTCACACGATGATTTATATAGAGTGGGCAAGAAACAATGGTGAAAGCTACGAGTATTTTCGTATAAGTCCAGTTCTAAGATAGTCATAGGTCTATGTAAATTCGATAGTTTATCACTGGACGTATTTGTGACTTTATTTCTATGATCTAAGTAATAAAATTGTTATATGTCCGTGACTACCGCAGGACCACCAACGCCAATCGCTTCCATATTTGGTAAATAATTAGTGCTCAATTGGTACTAATTAGTACTCGAACAACAAAATTGGTACCTTAGTAGTTTTCGAGAAAATCGACTTTGAAGGTGGTCCTGCGGTAGTCACGCTCCCTTCAGCAGGACCACCATGAGCGCCGAAAAAGGGCCCACGCTACAGCTATTCTAAGTATACAAATAATTAGTACCCATAAATGTGATTTATTTGGTAAAAAAGAACAGAACTGTAATATTTGTATTTACCGAGAAATCAACGATGATAAATTTCTCGAAATTGTTCAGCAGGACCACGATTTTGAATGATGATTCCAAGCTAGAGAAGCTTGTCGCTTTCCTCAAACCTACATAGAAAATTAGTACCCTGCAAGATAAAATTAGTACCCAAAATTCAAAGTTAATACTTCAGTAGTTTATGAGATATACCATGCCATTGGTGGGATGGCGGTAGTCACGGTGCCAAATTTTCATTTCAAGATTTCTCTATTAAAAAATCTGTGATTTCTTCCCAAATTTATACAAAAATTAGTACTCCTAAAGAAGTTAAAGCGACTAGAAATCCAGATTCCTAAGTGTTGTATTTTAAGAGAAATTAGCTTTCATTACTTTTCCATACTAAATCTCCCCGTATAACCCGACCAAATTAAGTTGTCAATGGTATTAAGCTGTTAAAGAGATGTACACTCGTGCACATAAATTTATGGATGTCGAAATAGTACCTATTAACATTCAACATCTAAATTTTTATACAAACTGAACTTGTATACTTAATAAGAAAAAAAAATAACTTATCGCTACCCATCGCCTGTGATACCTTTGTTATTGACGTGGGCAGGTAGGTAAGTACTCGAATAATTATTTTTCTGTAGGTATTGTAAGTAGGTACCTACCTACAGAAGGTAGGTTGTTGTGAATGAATATAATTAAAAGCGATAGGTATTTTTTATTTATTTCTTTCCTACTAATTTACCGTTGCTGCAAGCAGTAATACCTACCTAAGAGGCTAAGACCTTGTCCAGAAGGAGCGAATTCGCCGCGAAACGTTTCGCGAGAATTCATTCGCGCGTTAACGAGATACTAGGCGCCAATACATCGCGTCCACAAGCATCGCGCGATTTCAAAATCCGCGCGTAAATCGCGTGCACTTCGCCAGTCTCTCGACTCGCGCGTTTCGCGCGCGAGTCAAGATACTGGAGACTCCTTGTTGCGTCCAGTTGACGCGCGAACTTCAGAGCGTTCTACTCCATGTTTTCTACTGACAAATGAAATTCGAACCCAAATGCTCGCGCGTTGGTACGCCCCTTCTGAACGCAAAGGTCGCGCGTAATACGCACGAGAGAATCGCGGCGAATTCGCCCTTTCTGGACAAGCTCTTAGTATTAAAAAACTAATTTACTATGTTGCTAATAACGTAAGTATAAAAGGATTACAAACCTAAAAGTAAGTAATAGGTACCTTTTATATCAAATCTCAAATCGTTTATTGCAATCCATAATGTAATTACAGGTGGTAAATAAAAAATACTAGACACAATTATGGACCCTGTCGGGCACAGCAAATATTTGGATAATATGCATTGCAAAGGGCACACGCATATTTTAGTGTTTTCATATCACTGTGTACTAATTATGTACCTATTATGTTCGACAAGTCACGTCAATAACAAAGGTATCACAAGCCATGGGTAGCGATAGGTTATTTTTTTCTTAATATGTACCTAGATACACAGTTTGTATAAAAATTTAGATATTGAACTGTTGTTAATACTATTCCGTTTATGTGCACGAGTGTACATCTCTTAAACTGCTCAATACCACCATTGGTGCCTATTCCCTTATTCACAAACTAAACTAAATTTGAGTTCAGTGCATCTTTTTCTATCTATTTCATTAAGAAAAGGACAAAAGATAAGTTTTAGTTTAGTCCTATCAAATTAATCAGCGTCTGACGTAAATTGACGTAACATTAGTAGGCATGTTTTTAATCACGTCTAAACTTGTATTGAGTAGTGTCAGGCTCTGATTACTTTGACAGGACAAAACTAAAATTTATTGTCTGTCCTTTTCATAATGAAACAGAAAGATAAGATGCACTGAACTCAAATTTAGTTTAGTTTGTGAACAAAGGAATTGGCACCGTTGACAACTTAATTTGGTCGGGTTATACGCGGAGATTTAGTATGGAAAAGTAATGAAAGCTAATTTCTCTTAAAATACAACACTTAGGAATCTGGATTTCTAGTCGCTTTAACTTCTTTAGGAGTACTAATTTTTGTATAAATTTGGGAAGAAATCACAGAGTTTTTAATAGGGAAATCTTGAAATGAAAAGGACATGTTATGAAATGGGCTTAAAATAATAATTTTTTTGAACAGCTATCATGTATGGTTTTTCTGATAGGGAAACTTATTCAGGATGGCCTGACAAAAACGGAAAAAATATTAAAAGCACCGTTATTGAATAAATACATATTTTAAATCCAGATATTTTTGGTGTCATAATATTATTTTTGCACATTGAAACAAAGAAAAAATGGTTAAATATCATTTTTTAAAGCAAATTATACACCTTATTGTTATTTAAAATATTCTAAAATAATATTAGATGGCTTAAAATAAAACCAACTCCATGATTTGTACGTATGGCATTAATTCCTTTGCCTTCTAATGGAATCTATGAAAATATTACCTGTGCCAGTAAGGTTATCATACTTGTCAGCTGTCAGTACACAGGTCAAAATTGTATTGAATTTGACACTTGATTGACGTTAATGACATCTAACCGAAAAGTGTTGCCAAAATCAATAATTACTGTGGGTTGCAATTTATTTTTTAAATAATGATTATTAAAATGTATAATAATTAATGAAAGGGTGCTTTCAAAAATTTTTTAAAAAATATACAAAGTCTCCTTAATTTATGTACTTTCATAAAAATATGATCTCTTCCCTGTTCACAGTAGCTTCGAATAAAAGCCCAGCCTCCATACAAAAACCTAACATGTCCTTTGGCACCGTGACTACCGCCACCCCACCAATGGCATCGTATATCTCGTAAACTATTAGAGTATTAATTTTGAATTTTGGGTACTAATTTTGTCTTGCAGGGTACTAATTTTCTATGTAGGTTTGAGGAAAGCGACAAGCTTCTCTAACTTGGAATCAACATTCAAAATCGTGGTCCTGCTGAACAATTGCGAGAAAGTTATCATCGTTGATTTCTCGGTAAATACAAGTATTACAGTTCTGTTTTTTTTTACGAAAAAAATCCCATTTATGGGTACTAATTATTTGTATACTTAGAATAGCTGTAGCGTGGGCCCTTTTTCGGCGCTCATGGTGGTCCTGCTGAAGGGAGCGTGACTACCGCAGGACCACCTTCAAAGTCGATTTTCTCGAAAACTACTAAGGTACCAATTTTGTTGTTCGAGTACTAATTAGTACCAATTGAGCACTAATTATTTACCAAATATGGAGCGATTGGCGTTGGTGGTCCTGCGGTAGTCACGGACATAATTGTTATCTATGTTAGTAAGTATGCACTTATTACAAACTTACTGGTGAAAAACAATTTCCGAAGCTTCACCTGCTTCCGAACTGTTTGCCAAACCTTATCTTTTTACTGTAATGAAAATTAATAATTATTCTAAAAATATACAAAATAAATGAAAAAAAAAACAACGAAAATTTCCTAAAACTAAAAATAAATAAAAAAGAAACCCATTTAAATTTTCTAAGAAGAATAAACTTGGTTTCGAACTCGAAACCTGCTATTCAGAATCTATACGAAAAACAATTTCCGAAGCTTCACCTGCTTCTGAACTGTTCGCCAAATGTCTCTTTTTTTGTAAAGAAAATTAATAATTATTCTAAAAATATACAAAATAAATTAATAAAAAAACAATGAAAATTTCATAAAACTAAAAAAAAAATAAACACCATCTAGAAATTCCCTTCAACTTGGATTTGAACTCGAAACTCGATATTTAGAATCTATGTAAATACCACTAGACCAACCGAGTCTTAGTGTTACAGATCAATTTACGCTATGGGTTGTATAAAATAGCCTATAAGTACATTTAGTTACAATTTTATTTCTGTTCGTGTAGCTGTTTTGTCAATATTACAATATAAAAAATTACTTTACTACTTCCATGATATGTTTTTGTTTGTTAGTATAGAAGCGCTTTTTTGCTGGCCTCCGGCATTTTTGTTTGTTTCCCATTTTTTACAGCAAATATTTTCACAACTTAGAACTATATTTATACAACTTATATCCTATATCAACGATTAATTAATATTATAATGAATACTTTTACAACTAATTGTAGTTTTAGGGAAAAATAAAATATGTATGTACTTATAAGCATGTTTGAAGTTGTCAAACAACAAAATATGAAATGAACGGATAGCAGTTAGCGGGGCAAAGCGACATACGTCCGTCTAGCAGCGCGTCTAAGCGATCACTGTCGGATTGCGTACACAAGAAAGAGAAGCGCGATGACGCGACGCTCGTAACTTTTTACAAACCATAAAATATTTAATTACTTAAAAATAAGTTGAGTAGTCAAAAATAAAAAACAACCAAGTTTTGTATTTAAATATGATACGTTATCGTTATAAATTTTACCAACGTACGTTGACAACTAATACAGATATTTTTGTTGGAAGATCATTTTAAGAGGTTAGTTTACCATTTTTTTGTATCGAGAAAACTTTTCACAAACGTGTTTTAAATACAACAGGGTTCTCAGAAATATGTTCAAGATTAACATTTATTTTTTCCGCCGTGACAAACTGTATAGATTTGGCTAAAAAATTGTTTGAGACAAGCCTATTTGGCTCTTGTCAGCGTCTTAATCATTTTGATAAACATTTCCTGACATTCCGATTTGCTGTGCTGTTGTACATAAATCTTGCATCAACGTTTAATGGAAACATATTAAGATTACAAATAAACAATCTATTGTTAATTATTGTGATTAAGTTGACATCAATGACTAGATTTGAATGATCAAAGTCAGACTCATCTTTGTTTAATATTTTTTTTATGCCTATAGATTATGGCAAAGGAATTCCATGCGTAATGCCATGAGCTTATTTATATGCCTGCATTTAATTAATTTTACATAATGATTGATAGACAGGTATTTTAAGCGTTTTTAGGATTACGTACGTCCGATTAAAAAACGGAACCCTTATAGGATCAGTCGCGTGTCTGTCTGTCCGTCTGTCACAGTCAACTTGCTCCGAATCTACTGGACCGGTTCAGTTAAAATTCACATAAGATGGATTCCGGTGACCCAAACACGGGCGTGAAACGTTAATAAATTAATTTTGAATATGATAATGATTTTTCCAATAATGGGAGCAAATTAGAAAAAAAAAACCTGACTGTACCGTGAGTGTCTATCAAACGAAAGGGCTTGTTGAGTCCCACTTTTTTAATAATTTTAAAATTTCTACTTAAATAGTTTCAAAGTTTTTTAAGAAATACATATATCAAAAATTTAAATACGGGAGGACCGTATAAAATAAATGCAGAAAATATTTCTTTACTTATAGATTACAGATTTACAGGGAACCCTCTCCACGCGAGTTTAATAATTATTATTATATATTATATAATTAAATAACAAGTTTTAAGTACTATACGTAGTCACGCAAGACAAATGTACCTACCTACCATGAAAGAACGCAGGCATGTTAATTTGAATAAATTGCACGCGAATTTCATTATTTTGCGTGCTGCGGGCAATTATATTGTCATAATTTATCCAATTGTTACAGGAGTGTGCACAACGCATAGTTTGTAATTAAAAATTGGTTTAAATTTCTTTTTTTTTTTTTACTTCCGTATGTCTATTCACAGACTTATGTAGTCTATGATTTATGTATTTATTATACATTTATATGTAAATAATCGAGCTTTATATAGTACAACTAGCGACCCGCCCCGGCTTCGCACGGAAACATTATTATTATTATACATATAAACCTTCCTCTTGAATCACTCTATCTATTAAAAAAAACCGCATCAAAATCCGTTGCGTAGTTTCAAAGATTTAAGCATACAAAGGGACATAGGGACAGAGAAAGCGACTTTGTTTTATACTATGTAGTGATAGTGATGATGTTACACCGCATACTACACTTGCATTATTGTCTCACCTTCTACAAAAGGTTGTCTTTAAAAGATCGCTTTTCGCGTTAAGCCGCCCCACTGTCACTCTATGTATGTATATGTATAAAATTTCTACATTCCTATCTGTAATATAGATGGTGTACATATTAAAGAATATTTATTCTATGAACCGTACAAGAGTTTATACATATAAAATAAATAGATTAGAACGAGTCAATTACGAGTGGTTTTATTCTAAAATCAATGAGTTCTGAGTATATCAAACGCTAAACGAACCACTCGGTTTCTAGTTTATTTTGTCTATAGATCTATGGTATTTGCGAGTTGGACTCGCACACGCATGGTTCCTTACCACAAGGCATAAAACACCGAAAAAATACTTACTTACGTTTCTTTTATTATACTTATTTAAATTTTAACTTTATTTTTTTTTTTTTGCTGCTATAGCGGCAACAGACTACCTACTTCATCTTTGAAAATTTCAACTGTCTAGCTATCACGGTTCATGACATACAGCCTGGTGACAGACAGACAGACGGACAGTGGAGTCTCAGTAATAGGGTCCCGTTTTTACCCTTTGGGTACGGAACCCTAAAAATGAGTAAGCTAACTACATACTTTCTTAGTTAGTTAATACATAAACTATAATAATTTAATGTTTATGTCTAACTAGGTAGGTATACCTAGTTACGAAATAAAACAGATCATGCATACGTAGAGCGAGCTACTCATTTTTTAATAATGAGATTAAAACTAATAAACAAAAGAAGTATCAAAAACCTAACCCACAACAATGATTTAAAAAGTATCTTGGCTGAATGTCGTCAACTTTGGCCAAAATAAAACAAAACTTTGTACATATATATAGACAATACTTTCGTTCGTTTCTTAAACACACGTATTCATGACTTCAAAGCTTTAAATATCCGTGCAAACGCGAAAATAAACAAAGTGAATTAAACATAGCCAATAGGATTTAAAAACCACGCCAAGCTAGTTATTTAATTAGAAACGAACAGTAAACAAAGGTAAGTTACTAAAACAATTGATCCAGTTTGCCCTACGTTAGTTACAGACTTACGGGAGGGGTTATGGTTTCGTTTCAACATAACCTCCAAAAAGTTCGCAACACATATTGAAAAACATTATTCCTTTATAATTACTCACTTGGTCAGCCTTTGGGTGCTCATGTGTACAATGAACATGTTTATGTGCACTTATTGTTTCGCAAAAAACACTGTTTAAACACTGCAACATCACAAAACACAACACTTTGCCTATGTTTAGGTACATTTTCGCTAATAAAAGAGATCTTTCACTCAGTAAAAGTAATAAAAAACTATTTGTTTACATTTTAAAATTAAGTGAACGTAATTACACGCGCTCACTCCGAGAAATTCGCGAGGAAACTAACTAAACATAAATGAATGAATAGCCGCGCGGAGTGAAGTCAGTTACATTACAACAGCTGTTGTCAATCGGTCGGCCATAATACTTCCTATACTGTGTCCTTTTCTCTCACGAGGCTTCTGAATAATAAAGATAAAGATGGATAGACGTACGCGTGAGATTGTCAAGTCAATTGATTTACTAGAAGGCTCTTCGCTGACTGAATAAAATGTTTTATTGTTGTACGTGTTTGGGTATAATATAAAACAGCTGCCTTCTTTTTATTCAGTAACGCTAAAATCCATACTATTTACGCGATTTTGGGTACGTTATGGCTCAATATTGATTTAATTCAGTTTCCGATAACAAAACATTGGCAGAACTCCGCAAACTTTGGATTTAGACCGTGGGTAGGTATGTATATTGATTGTTTTGCGGAACGAACGTGGTGGCTACGACTCTCACACGATGGGCCACGCTCGCTTTTAAAAATCTAACAAGAATTTTGCTGACTGAGTAAATAACCTATTTGTTTACGAAAAGGTTGTAATACAAATGAAAGCACAATAGTTGCCCTGGAGCTGTCACAATGCAGAGCAAAGATCTCTTCATCATACAGTGAAGAAATGAGCACTGGTCACCAAGCTTGCTCACTGTATGTTGGCGATTTCAGACCTAAGTTTTCTTCACGTAAGTCGTAAGCCTACTACGTAGGTACCTAAGTATGAGAATTAAAAGCCTTTGCCCAGTGGTGGGGGACAGAACCGGCTGATAATTATAACACCTATTACAATTTATGGGGGGCGACTTTAGGACTTAGCATGCAGCCAATGCTAGGGTGTTGCTAAGTGACGAAGCCAATACTTGTAAGTTGTATCTTGTAATAAGTATGTAGGCACCTACACGTAAGTTCAAGAGCTGACTCAGCAAATTGCTGTTCACGTAGGCATTTGAATCAAGTAGCAACGACTTGAAAACCACACGAGCGTAACATTTTTTAAATATTCCTTCATTATTTAAAAAAAAGTAAACAAATGACTATCAACCGTCGAAAAGTTCCGACTCTCAGGGATTTATTTATAAACGTTGCGTTTAAACGTCAAAAATGTAAGTATGTTTATACAGTTTTTTCACTTTCACTTTTCACTACTTAAGTTTAAACAACGTTTATAAATAAAGGGCTAAATGTAAATTAGTGTAATTAAGGGGCTTGCATGACCTAAAGCGCGATCACTGTCGGACTGCATAGAAAAGAAAGAGAAGCGCGATGACACAACGCTGGTAATTTATTGCAAAATATGAAGCAATTATTTAATTACAAAAAATCTATTGTTTGGACTAAAAAATTAAAACACTAGTATTTTAGTATGTTGCTTGTAGAATAGTCTGACAAAAAATCAGAATGATTGTATGAATATTAGTATGTTTTTTTTTTTGTAAAAAGAAAGTTTTTAGAGCTATCTTCATGATTTTTTTCTATCATATCAAATTAGGTACTTGTATTGTTTTCAATACATTATCTACCTGGCATACATCCTGAAGAATATCATATATTTTCTGATTTTGTTTAGGTCGGGTGTCTCAGATTGAACCAGGCAGCTACATTTAACCACAATCTTATTTCCAAAATGCGACGTTGCTGTGGTATGTAATATGATGTGCAAGCTTGCAGTAATGACTTGCAAGCAGTTTACGTAGTATAGGAAATATGTATTATGTTTAATCAGTGAATAAATGGATAGCACGACATTCGGACGTTTCCTTATAAGTACTAGCTAACCCTCAGACCAATCCTACATGGCGACCCTGCCAGGATATGCCAGGATTTCAACCACGTTTTGGCATTATTTAAATATCTACATGGACAATTAACGTACCAACATCAAAATGTGTCGCTCAGATGTCCAGAAGGACGAAGTATTCATCACTCAGAGTGCTTCCGGAGGATCAAACAGCAGCGCGGAATATCACCTTTCAAACATAAGCGTCGTGATGTTCGTCATCTGCACAATACTGTCTATTGCAGGACTTTACGGACTATACGTTTTGTACAAAAAGTGTCATCAGAATTGGACTAGGAGCGAAGTATTGACACAAAACTTGAGACGGTCCTTTCGCCGCGTGACCACTAGATCCGGAGAGGAACCTACCTGCGTTTCCTGTACCTGCCGTAAATAAAACGAAAAATAAATAAATAATGAAGAAGTGAAGCAAGGAGATAAAATAATAGAAGAACGAAGAACAATTATTGAAGAAAATAAAAATTACAGAAGAAAAAAAAAAAAAAGAAGAGAAGATTGAAGAAATAAAATTTAATTGTTGGAGGAGTCAGGGTATTCCCGGCTCAGTTACCTGTGGTGTCCAGGGTATAGCCCGGCCCAAGCTGCCATTCCTGAGGATGAGCCAAGCAGTGACTTCGGAGGACAAACCAAGCAGCCCAGGATGCAGTACAAGCAGCCCTTCCAGAGGACAAGCCTAGCAGCCCATCGCCATCGAGTCGGACCAACTCGATGTAAGGTATGAGTGCAGTGCTCATGAAGTGTTAAATAGACTCTATAATTATTCATGGAAAGACTTAGTGAAATATATGAAAGTTTACTAGATTTATGTGTTACTATTAGAAAATTAGGCCCTAAACGGCGAGGCGTAAAAGTAGGACAGCGAAAGTTTCAGGAGGCTGAAAATTTGTATAATGAGTTTACTTTATTAATTGAATACGGACGTATACGTAAAAAGGAATTACATTTAGATCCATCAATACCTAACGAAATTGAGAAAATATATAGAAAAATCTTGGGTTATAAAGAGGTAACTGATATTTCAGAAAGTTCGTCCGACGAATTTTTAGATATAGAGGAAAATAAGACAACATACAAAATGGAGAGTTTCAGTTTAAAAACGGCTAGTACTTTGATTCCAGTTATGGACGGAAAGGAAGAAACAGTAGAGAGAATAATCGAAGGTATAGAGATGTATGAAAGTTGTTTGAAAGAAGAAGATTGTAAGAAATTGCTAGTTTCATTTGTGTTAAAGACTCGTCTGTCAAAAATAGCGAAATTAAAACTGAAAAAATGTTACGAAACAGTTTCTGGTTTAGTAAAAGATATTCAAACTTATCTTTTGACAAAAAAATCTGCCAATTCAATAATGGCACAGATAAATAATATAAGTCAAAACAACTTGACTACAGGCGAATACGGAGAGAAACTAGGAGATTTGTTTACTTCCCTTACCATAGCGCAAGCAGACGGAAACCAGACAGCTGCCGAGATACTAAGTCCAATAAACGAAAGGTTAGTAGTTAAAAGATTTGCAGATGGTCTGAGAAATCGTCGACTTAGCACCATTTTAGCAGCTAGAAATTACAGTCAACTGAAGGATGCTGTACGAGCAGCAGGTGATGAGGAGCTGTCACTTGCCGGAACTTCAGGTCAGGATGCCGTGTTATCTTACACACGAGGTAGAAACTCAAGGTACAGTCGGAGTCGCGGATACTACCATCGTGGGTATACTCAATACCGTGGAAATCCTTCCTACTACCGAGGTAACAACGCAGCCCAGCATTACAGGGGTCAGGAGCCCGCACAGCGAGGTTTTTACCGTGGCAGACATTACCAACAGCGTGGATACTCTAGGCCACCGAATAAAAGTTACTATAGAAGTAACAGGGGTCATTACAGAGGTGCCAAGCAGGACAACGTAAATGTTGTCACTGAGCCAAAAGAGGAAAAGGATAAAGAGGAAAATTTAGCTCAGTTTTTTCGGAGCAACTAATTATGGTTTAGTATGTAAAAGTCTTGATTTTATCTATTTATACGCTGGCAAACAAAAACTAAAATTTTTAATCGATACGGGCGCATCTATTTCATTAATCAACAGAGATTCGGTAACACGCGAAACAAAATTATATAGCGATCAAACAACCATAAAAGGTATCAGTGGAAAAGTACAAGCATATAACTTCGCGTATATATCTTTGAAATTAGAAACGGGTGTACAATTTCGTTACAAGTTCTATTTGTTCGATAATATTCCATGTGAATCAGATGGAATACTCGGTTTAGACTTCCTGAGAACTTATAATGCAAACATTGATTTACCGACAAACGTAAGTACTCAGCTTACAATTAAAAGACAAAGCGCCGCATTAACGCATCGAAATACAAAACCGTCAACCTATTCATACGAACTCGGAAAATTATTTGCTTATTCCAGGTCGAAGTGAGTCTATCCACTATATCGACATAAACAAAAATGTTTACAAAGAATGCGTTTTACACCCTAAGCAAATATATGACGACTTATTCATAGCAGGTTGTATTTTTCAGCCAAAACGAGGTAAAGTACCAGTAAAAATCTTAAACACAAATGAAAATTTAATCAAAATACCGAAATCAAAATTAATACACAACGATGATTTCGAGAATTTAGATAACTATAATATTTGCTTATTTAATAAATCAGAAACGGGACTGGTACGAGTAAAAAAATTACTATCGGAACTAAATTTAACACACTTAAACTCAAGCGATAGAAAAGAATTGGAAATAATTTGTGCAAAATACTCAGACATATTTTTCCTACAAGGAGACAAACTAGATACAGCAAATGTAGTAGAACAGTCAATAACAATAAAATCAAATACGATCCCAGTGTATACTAAGCCTTATCGGTTGCCACAATCATCGAAATCGGAAATTAATAAGCAAGTTAAAAAAATGTTACAGGACAACATAATAGAGCCCTCCAGCAGTGAGTGGAACAGTCCTATTCTTTTAGTACCCAAAAAATCAGATGGAGAAAAGAAATGGCGTTTAGTAGTGGATTACCGAAAAGTTAATGATTGTATTCAAGACGATAAATTTCCACTACCAAACATTACCGAAATCTTAGACTCTCTTTCAGGAAGTATTTGTTTCAGTCATTTAGACCTTCAGCAAGGATTTTATCAAGTTAATTTAAAACCAGAGAGTAGGGATATCACCAGTTTTTCGACTAGTGAAGGTCAATATCGTATGAAGCGCCTTCCTATGGGTCTCAAAATATCACCAAATGCGTTTTCTAGAGCCATGTCAATTGCCTTGTCGGGACTAACATTTGAGAAATGTTTCGTTTACTGTGACGATCTTATTGTATTCGGTAGGACAGTAGATATACATAATAAGAACCTTATGGATGTTTTCGATCGTTTAAGAAAAATGAACCTTAAGCTAAATCCAGCAAAGTGTGAATTTATGAAAACTCAACTACTCTATTTAGGTCACGAAGTTTCAGCTAATGGTGTATTACCAGATCCACAAAAAATAACTGTAGTTAAAAATTACCCAGTACCAAAAAATGCCGAAGAGGTTAGGCGATTCGTTGCATTTTGCAACTATTATAGAAAATTCATTCGATCGTTTGCAGAAGTTACAGTACCTTTAGATAAATTATGTAGAAAGAACGAAACTTTTGTATGGACAAGTGAGTGTCAAAAAAGTTTTGACATTCTCAAAGAAAAGTTAATTAATCCACCAATTTTGCAATATCCCGATTTTTCAAAGGAAAACGAATTCATACTACAAACGGACGCATCTAATATGGCAATAGGATCAGTCTTATGTAACAGCGATCTAAAACCAGTAGCTTACGCCAGTAGACCACTAAATAAAGCAGAGTTAAATTATCCTACGATACAAAAAGAACTTTTAGCAGTAGTGTGGAGTATAAAATATTTTAGACCGTACTTATATGGAAGAAAATTTACTATTCTAACGGATCATAAACCACTCATCTATCTATTTGGGATGAAAGATCCATCTACACGACTTTTAAAGTTTAGATTACTATTAGAAGAATACGATTACGATATTAAATACATAAAAGGTACAGAGAATAATGTTGCTGATGCATTGAGTAGGGTTACCATAAGTTCGAACGAATTAAAGTCTTTAAATGAAAAAATTGTAAGTATGGTAATGACAAGAGCGCAACGAGCGAGAATGAACTCGGAGTGCAAAGCAATACCTCAACCGAGTGGCAATGGTTCTCTTAATATAGCTGACAAACCGAGGTTAGGCCAACCAAGGATAGCAGAGATACTAAGAAAACCTGATGAAGCAGTAGAATTAAAATTTATAAAAGGTAAAGATCTAAACAAGAAAAATATAGATTACGAAAACAAATGTTTTGCTTATGTTAAGAATGAATCTACTCTATTTATCAATCTCAATTATATGTCGCATTTCTCGCGAGCCGAATTTGCGGATTTATTGAGTGAAAATTGTAGAAAAATAAATATAAAAGAACTATGCATAGTAAAAGACAAAAACAATGTCAAATTCATAATAGAATTGATCAATGAAATAAAAAGTAGACCACAGTGGACCGGACCACAAATAAATATACTAAGAGGAATAAAAAGAGTCCTAGAAAATGACGAAAAGACATACATACTACATGACTATCATTTGCTGCCAACAAGTGGGCATGCAGGCGTACGACGTATGATAAATAATATCAAAGGTAAGTACTTTTGGCCAGGCATGGAGAACGACGTACGACGCTACGTTTCTCAGTGTAAAAAATGCCAAACTAGTAAGTATTCTAGAAATATAGTAGAACCGATGGTCGTAACTACAACGGCGACAAGTGCTTTTCAAAAGGTATTTTTAGATTTAGTTGGTCCATTAGATAAGGATTTAGAAGGTAACGTTTATATTTTAACCTTACAATGTGAGCTCAGTAAGTACATCGAAGCGTATCCATTACAGAGAAAAGATACGGTAAGTGTAGCTAGATCATTCGTAAACAACTTTATACTTAGGTATGGTTTACCTAAAATCATCGCTACCGATCGAGGTACGGAATTCATGTCGGAAACAATGTCAGAGGTTTGTAAGTTGCTGCAAATTAATAAAATAAATTCGACATCATATCATCATCAGTCGATAGGTGCTTTAGAAAATACCCATAAGCATCTTGCAGCATTTTTACGTACTCAGTGTGACGGACATCCAGAAACATGGAGTCAATGGTTGAATTTTTGGTGCTTTTCGTACAACACTACCGTCCTCACGGAAACAAAATACACACCGTATGAGTTAGTTTTCGGTAAATCATGCAACTTACCTAGTAATCTTACCAATGACGTAGTAGAACCGCTTTACAACCCAGACAACTATGTATTAGAACTCAAATATAGGTTACAGTTAGCTCATAAGGAAGTTAGGAATAATTTAATTTTAAGAAAAACACAAAGGAAAATAGTGTATGATAGAAAATGTAATCCTATTTCGTATAAACCAGGTGATTTGATACTTATAAAAAATGAAACAGGTACAAAATTAGATAAGTTATATAAAGGACCTTATACTGTGTTAAGCGATAACGAACCTAATGTCGTTATAAATAAAGGCGATAAATTAGAGACAGTTCATAAAAATAGAACAAAGAGATATGTAACTTAAGTAGCTATATTTAATCGGTAAGTTAACATTTAAGTGATATCATGTAATGACAGTCACACTCAAATTAATAGTAATTTACATTGTTTAGAATTATATTAATCTTACTTAAATATTCGCGAATGTTTAATGTTTATTGAATGTTTAATGATTATTGAATGTTTAATGTTAATTAAATGTTAATGTGTTTAGAATAAGACTATAATAACCAACTACCTATTAAGCTAATGTTTGTTTTGCATTTTAAAGGATCGTAACTATTTGCTCTAGGCAAATAAAATGTAAAAAAAAAAAAAAACATTTAATGTTATTTTTTTTTGTAACAACCCCTATGATGTGGTATGTAATATGATGTGCAAGCTTGCAGTAATGACTTGCAAGCAGTTTACGTAGTATAGGAAATATGTATTATGTTTAATCAGTGAATAAATGGATAGCACGACATTCGGACGTTTCCTTATAAGTACTAGCTAACCCTCAGACCAATCCTACACAAACCGTGCTAATATGAGTAAAAGAGAGGTATTTACGTTCCATTTCTGCCCACTAGTTCGCGTGGCAATTGCATGCCAAGTGGTTGTGTGAGGAGCATTTTTATGAAAATTGACTCGAAAAGTAAGTTTTTTCTACAAACTTCTTTCTTTTTTCATTTATTTTCCTTAAATTATATTGATTTCTTTATATTTACGCTGTTTTACATGTCAATCCAGCATTTTAATGCGCCATAATTCGTTTCGCTGCGAGATCATTTACCCGGTAAAATTTTAAGGTTAGTTGTCGAAACGTGGTCTGTCCCTCATTGAACCACTTTTGGGTGGTACTCATTTAACCACGGTTCATTGTGTACACCCTAGTGGTTAAATGTGTACTGCGATTATAATTATTTTTATTCATTACAGGATGGCGCGAAAAAAGGTATTAGTGAGAAAAAGAGGTGGACATTCGGCTACCAATATGCTTAAGGCTCTTCAGTTACATAGATCAGGTGAAAGTATTAGAAAAGCAGCGAAAATTTATAATATTGCGTACCCAACCTTACGACGCTACGTAGCACAAAACTTGCACGTCAACGTAGAGGACCTTGCTGAGAAGAGATTGCTACCGAATTATGAAAATCATCTCGTTTTTACCGCTGAACAAGAAGAAGTTTATAAAGAGTATGTAAAGGAGTGCGCTCTAAAGTTTTATGGACTGACACCAAAAGACTGCCGCAAAGTGGCGTACCAAATGGCGAAAGTAAATAACGTAACTATCCCAGAGTGTTGGGAGCGAGATAAAATGGCAGGAAAGGAGTGGTTTCGGTCATTTAGGAAACGCCACCTTGATCTCTCAATAAAGAAGCCTGAAGCATGCAGCTTAGCCCGCGCGACAGCGTTTAACCGGGAGACGGTCAAATCATTCTTTGATAACTTGAAGACAGCTATGGGTCGTCATTCATGCTTCAGCACTGGTTGTCGTTTGTACAATTTGGACGAAACAGCCACAACGACTGTCCAGCGTCCACAAAAAGTTGTAGGACCTAAGGGAAAGCACAATATTGCAAAGGTCACCAGTGGCGAAAAGGGCACTTTGGTAACCACATGCGCGATAGTATGTGCTTCAGGTCAAGCCTTACCACCTGCGCTTGTCTTCCCGCGCAAAAATTTCAAGGATATTATGTTGACAGGTGCTCCTCCAGGTTCTCTTGGGTTGGCACATTCTTCTGGGTGGATGACGTCCGATTTATTTATTGAAGTGATGAAGCATTTCATTAAACATACCGCTGCTAGCCCAGAAAACCCTGCACTTTTAATCTTAGACAATCACGAGTCACACCTGTCAATCGAAGCCTTAGAATTGGCAAAAAGTTCGGGTGTCACTGTTCTAACATTACATCCTCACACCACTGCCAAGATGCAGCCTCTGGATGTGGGGTTAAATGGCCCCTTTAAAGTCTATTATAACAGTGCAATCGACTCCTGGATGGTCAGACATCCAGGAAGGTCTATGACGATCTACAATGTGGCGGAGTGCGTTGGAGAAGCTTACGCTAGGGCAATGACACCCGTGAACATTTTCGCAGCTTTTAAGAAGTGTGGAATATTTCCCTTTAACCCAGAAGTGTTCACTGACATCGATTTTTTGCCATCCGATGTGACTGACAGACGTGACCCTGAGCCACAAGATCAAATTTTAGATCTCAATGCACAAAATGTTGAAATCCAATCTGTACAATCTGATGATACATTTTGTGAAGACGGAAACGAAAGTCCATCATTGTTAAACACTGATAATTTGGCAGAGACTCCAACTATTAACGAGTCAACGGAAAGTATTTCAAAGACACTACCCCGGATTCTTCAAAGTTCACCAGGATCAGGATCATCAAAGAAGATCTCTTTCGTTTCACCAAAACAATTTATGCCTCCACTTAAAGCTGGTCCCCGATCTACTAACAGAAAAACTAGAAAAAGAGGAAAAAGCAGGATTGCAACGGACACTCCTGAAAAAAATGAAATTATAGAAAGCAAGAAGAAGCGGACAGAAAAAAAAGCTAAAGTAAAGGAAGTGAAACGCACTGTGCTTTTAGATAAAAAGGTGAAAAGAAATGTCCCAAAGAAAAATAAGGTAAAGAAGGTTGATACAGACGAATCTACTTCTGAGGAAGAACTTGGAATAGTGCCAGAAGTTAGTGACACTGAAATTAGTGACATAGATGTATCTGAAGATGATGAAGAAATGTTTGTTGTGAGAGGAAATTTCGAAAAATTGACTCGTAAACCAGTTGAAGATGACTATGTCCTTGTAGTTTTTGACACAAAAAATATTAAAGTTTATTATGTGGGCAAGATTATCGAAGTTGACATTCCCAACTGCGGAGTTTCATTCATGCGGCTCATTAACAAAGAAACCATGAAGTTCCGGATGCCTTTGGAGCCTGATTTGGCTAATGTCCAATTAAAGGATATTAAAATGATTCTGCCGCAACCAAAAATTAATGGAACACAAAACCGGAACTCAACGTTTAACTTTCCAATACGTGTCGCTCCTACTATTAACTTACGTTAGGTTTATCAATTTACGTCTTTCCTGTTTTGAAGTCTGATTATATCTAAGGTTAGGTTATTAATGTCTTTCAGAAAAGTCATTGGCTAGAGCTTTCGTTCCTTTTCTTTCCTGTTTTGAAGAAGTCTGATTATTGTATCTAAGGTTTAATAATGTCTTTCAGAAAGCATCTTTCTTTATTTCTATCGTGTTGATAATGTTTATGATTCTAATTTTGTTTCATTGCTTTAAATATTTTATTACTTTTGTTTTTTTCTTTAAAACTTTTAATATTCTTATAGGTATAGGTAATAATTATTTGACCAATGCAAAGGTCTAATTGAACAATGTTGAGACATCTCTTGTCTTCTTTGATTATAAAATTATCAAAGTATAGGTTGTTTAAGATTTAAAGTTAATTAGATATAAAAACATGTTGTTTGAGTACAAATAAAGACTGATAACATTGTAAAACTAAACTGTTTTAAAGTAAAATAATAAATATATAATATGGATATCCAGTTTTTAATTATATTACAATGGAATTTGACTACAAAGCTATCTATTAGATATGGCACACAAGGTGGTTCAATGTGGAAAATACCCCGGTTAAATGTGCACCTCCCGATGTACGCATTGAACCAAAACTAGTTTTTCATATATACTTTTTTTACACTGTAACCAAAAGGAATATAAAACAATTACATTTGCAAAATTGGAGTTAAACAAATTCACTAACTATACACAAAAAATTAAAGACATTGATTGAAAAATGAGTACGCTACGAAACTTTGAAATTTACCTGGTTCAATGCTGGACACCCGACCCTACTGTAGTTGATCATAAATACTTTTATTGTTTCTAAAACTTGCGTTTTTTGCGTTTAGGTCCTGTAAGCCCCTTAAGTGCGACTGTTTAGAGTGACGTTTGGGGTTTTCCATATTTCGGATCGCGTAACTCTTGGTTTTTCCATTAGAAAATTCTTCGAGTCTAGTTTTGAGCCCGGCTCATGGCAATACGCTCGTCCTCAGTAGGTACAGACGCCAGCACATCAACATTAAACCTACCAAAATCTGTCAGATTTTCCCAATCAACTTTGAACCTGATGCTTTAGCGATAAAGTTGAAAATCTATTAAAGAAATCTGACAGATTGTGGTAGGTCGATGTGCTGGCGTCCGTACATGGGAGTTCTAGCGAAATGTTGATGTACAGACGCCAGCACATCAAGTTACTACAATTTGTCAAATTTCTTCAGTAGATTTTCAACTTTATCGCTAAAGCATAAGATTCAAAGTTAATTGCGAAAATTTGGCAGTTTCGGGTAGCTTGATGTGCTGCCGTCTGTACCTGTCTAACTCTTAGGAGAAAACCGCCTTGAAGTTAATTTGTAATACGTTATACAGTGCGTGCCACGTAAGAAGATACTTGACCCCACCTCCGCCGCCTCTTTCCACCGCCCCTATGACGTCCGCTTCCGTCCCGCACTCAGACCTCATACCGCTAAAGATAAAATCGTGTTCTGCGCATGTCAGACCACGTGGTGTGTCAAGTCTCTTCTTACGTGGCACGCACTGTACCTAATAACAACACTGCCTAATAATATGAAATCGAAGACGTGTGACATCTGCCAACCCGCACTGGGCCCGCGTTGTGGATTACGGCCCACTCCCTCTCACTGAGAGGAGGCCAGCTGTGGGAACATTGTAGGCTGGTGATGTATGTATGATTTTCGTAATTCGAACGGTGTCTCGTTGTTAATCCGCGACAAATAAGTTCGCTTTCGAACTGTGTGCGATCACTTGAGTGACTTTCCAAGTGAACCATCTTATATGTATATTTGAGGGGTGTAGAATGGTCAGCGGGATTGTCCGAAAGGGTTACCGCTGGCCCGGAACATAAAGGGCTAAGGAAGGAACACGGGTGGGTTTTAGTCAGTAAGAGTCTGACACTCCCTTCCGCTCCACCCAGAGCGGGAGAAGTCATGATGATTTCCCATCCGGAAAAAAAGGGGTGTAGGATCAAAGACAGCTAAGTGCATCTGCATCTGCCATATTGGACTCGGCGCCATCGCAACGCTGTGATTGGTCAATTCGGATCTAAGCTGTCTTTGATGTTGACAGGACAATTTTAAGCTACCTTTGATCCCAAATGCCGAAGTTCAATCTGGATTTTCTACCGCATTCAGCTACATTTGATAACAACTTTTAACTTGGATCCATAGAGAATTGAAAGACATGTGTACACACCTCATTTGTCTATGAAGTGAACGCAACAGAATAGCATTATTGGACGTTCTCCACTATACGCATACTACGTTTTAGGGGTGTATGTCTGTATAACCGTGGCGCTACGCTTGCCACTGTCAGGCCGTGGCTGGGGGCAGAACACCAGCGTCAGGTATTGTACCTGGCATATGCTGAGCTGGACTCCCATTTGGTGCAACCATGAGACACACACCGCCCAGCAGTGCTATTCTGTAACCATCTCACCGTGAAAACTTAGGTGAAGTGAGCTGTCAATAGTGTCAATTCCTGGCAAAAACAAACTCACTTCACCTAAGTTTTCACGGTGAGATTATTACAGAATCGACCGGCAGTAGTGATCGACCGTTATAGATGTTTATGAGCTAGGTGTCTATGGTGTGCTATGGTTCAATTTATCTTTTTAATCTTAATTTTTTTTTTCACTTTTTTGATGTTTTTAATACCTGTATTGTGTCTTTTGTTGCACTGAATAAACGTTTTATCTATCTATCCTCGGAAAGCACGTTAAGCCGTTGGTCCCGGCTGTCATTCGTAGATCTTTGACAGTCGTTATGCGAAGTCGGCGTAGCCCAAAACTTGACAACAAGTCTTACCAATGGGTATCGTATAAACCAGTGAGTTCTAGAGGTCAGGTAGACGGTCGCTCCCTGTAGTATTCAGCTGGATCCGGTTAGACTGGAAGCCGACCCCAATAGTCTGGAAAACGCAGGCAGAGATGCTAACGCTATTACGCACACTATTTTTATTCGTATGTGCTCACGTAGGTACAAGTACAAATAACTTTCGCTATCTCATTGACAGCTCTGACACGTATCATTACGTCAGGTGGTCAATATGTCACACGCGCGCTAAATGTAGTAAACATGTGTTGCTGTGTTCCGGTTTGACAGGTACAGTCAGCAACCAAAAGTCTTTATAATAACTGAAATTTAAAAAAACTGAAGTGTTAATCGACTTTTGTTGATGACTGTACCTATGATGTGTACTTTACTCATAGATATAAAAGTACTCTGTGGGCATACTAGCAGCGACGCGCCGTGATTCCACCCGCATAAATGTCGCGATTAAAAGTATCCTTTGTGTTATTCTGATGTATCACACTAATATTATAAAGGCGAAATTTTGTGTGTGTTTATATGTTTGTTACTTCTTCACGCTCAAACGGCTGGATCAATTTTGATGAAATTTTGTATGGAGGTAGCTGACACCCTGGATTAACATATAAGCTACTTTTTATCGCGATATTCCCACGGGATCAACATTTACGCGGGTCAGTAGTCCCGCAGAGTGAGTTTAAAGGCGCATAAAAATTTGCATAGAAATTTTTCTACTAGTGTCGCGGGTGAAACCGCGGGGCGCAGCTAGTAAGCTATATTACTGTAAAGTTTCATAAAAATCCGTTCAGTATTTTTTGTGTAAAAGAGTTACAAACATCCATCCTTTCTCACAAACTTCCGTGTTTATAATATTTGTAGGAGTAAGATAGAAGGAACTAGTCTATTCAAACTTAAATTTCAAATTAATATGATTTCATGTTAAACTAATATAAACTTTATTATAATGGAAATTAAGTTGATTTCAGAGTGACTAGACACTATTGAAAAAGTTCTAAAAATCTTTAAAGTTGTAACGTAAACTGAACTTTATTGTGTAGGATTTAAAGTTATTTTTCCATAAACTCATATTTGTTTATGGAACGTTTAGTCAAACACAGAGGTAGAATACTGACTGCTTTATTCATAATTAAGTCTACCCACATTCATACATAGAAAACTACCCTACAGTTTACATTTTTGGCAAGTAAATCACGAATGCAGATTAGGATGAGATATTTCAGATTTGTCTTTGGGATGGCTAAAAACTTGCAATGCCTATGGAATTGTAGATATCCCCGGCGCGCGGCGTGATCACTTAGGTACAGACGCCAGCACATCACGCTACCCGAAACTGTCAAAATTTTCCAATCAACTTTGAACCTTATACTTTAGCGATAAAGTTGAAAATCTATTAAAGAAATTTGACAGATTGTAGTAACTTGATGTGCTGGCGTCTGTACTATCCGGACGGACTGTTTCTATTAAATTTGAAATTTAAATAATTAATTAATTTTTTTAAATTAATTAATTTTAATTAATTTTTTAAATTTTCCAATCAACTTTGAACCTTAAACTTTAGCGATAAAGTTGAAAATCTGTTAAAGAAATGTGACAGATTGTAGTAACTTGATGTGCTGGCGTTTGTACTATCCGGACGGACTGTTTCTTTGACATTCTATAACATAAAATCATGCTGGTCACGTTATTGAAAAGGTAAATAAAAACAGCAAAATAAATAAGAAATAAAAACTTTTATTAACACAAAACACCACACACCTCTATTTACAAATAATCACACATTTCTGTAAAATCATGACATATAAAACAAAATGCTTGAATTCATTTTCAATTCGTGAGGTTCTCAAATATCATCAGTCTATGTATATGTATTGCATTATTTTGTCTATGATCTTGGACATCGGAGAGTATTAACGGTATTAAGCCGTTGGTCCCAGCTGTCATTCGAGGATCTTTGACAGTCGTTACGGGTAGTCAGAAGCCCGAAAGTCTGACAACCAGTCTTACCAATGGGTATCGTATTACCCAGTAACTGGGTTGTGGAGGTCAGATAGGCAGTCGCTCCATGTAAAATACTGGTATTCAGCTGCATCCGGTTAGACTGGAACCCGACCCCAACATAGTTGGGAAAAGGCTATGCAGATGATGTACAGTACCCGGTGATAAATATTGCACATCGACCTTTCGAAAGAGACAATCGGCTAATTTCGGCTTCGTAGAGCGTTATCTCTGTCGCACGAAATACAAACAGTCCGGTATCTATTAGGAGCTGTTAAAACAATTATGATTTGCTTCTTTTGATATTATTTTTATTCTTTGTATGAAATTGTTTTGTGTAAAAAGGTCGATGTGCAATATTTATCGCCGGGTACTGTATGCATAATGCCGCGTATCGGCAAGCGTAGTGTGGGACGCCCTCTAGCTAGATGGACCGACGTCTTCAAAAAGATGGCTTGATTGACAATCAATCAATCAATCAACTCAGCTCATCACTAGTTATGCCTGATGACATAGCGATAGACTTCGAAAATCGCTTGCAAACTGGTACTATCTAATAGGGAATATGCATGAATTTTTTTCATGGCATTTAGTAACAAAATATGAAAATACCGTAGTAGAGATGACAAAAACTGAAATTAAAATTAAAATCGGCCAAGAAACACGGCCGATATGAGCATTTAAAACTATTGATTACACACCAATTAGACAGAGAGATCCGACATAGACTGTGACGTCACATGTCACTACGGCCTTATAAACTCCGTGTTAAATTTCGTTTTGCGAGAAATAGATAGAAACAAATCTTCGATGGCTCATATCTTTTTTAATTTCATAGTTATCCGAAAAACAGTTTTACTAAACTGTTTATTACATGAATGAGGATTAATTTTTTAAATAAAAAAAATCATGCATATTCCCTATTGTAGTCTGGTTATACTTTCGAAAGAAATCAAACCGTGACAGCCGCTTTGTTGGGCACCAGATGTTGAGGGCCAGACAAAAAGTTTGCATACGCGAAGGAGATAGAGAAAAAATATTTCTGTCTCGTTCACTCTTACTGCTGGATCTAATAAGTATCTCCTTGTCTCGTCTTATCTATTAACCTCTCACACGTTTGCCAGCCTACCTGTCGAAAGACCCTACGCTTCGGAGTAGTTGAATGAATGGACGCAGTGAATTCATTGTTTTCACAATGACAATAGTTGTGTACACTTGGTGTACCGTTGACGTTTCGAGCACTTCTCTTTGTACACTTGGTGTACACTTGACACTTGAGGGGTTAATCATACTCTGTCTACGACTGAGATTGTTGAAAGATAATACAACTTTTGCAAAACCGAAAAACAAGTGTCAAAAAGAAAACCGTTTGGTTCTACTTTTCACTCCCTCTTTGTCAGTTATTAAAAATTTTATGCTTCTCAATAACAAATGCCATTGAAAAAAAAAGATAAAAACGCTACACCTAATGAGGTTTTACTGGTTTTAGGAGTTATATTAATGTTGTCATGTCCGTTTGTAATAATTTATGTTACACATAGGAGAAACGGTGAAGGAAAACATCGAGAGGAAACCGGCATGTCCTAGAACCAAAAATTCGAAGACATGTGACATCTACCAACCCGCACTGGGCCCGCGTGGTGGATTACCTCTTGAAGAGAGGACGCCTGTCCGCCAGTGAGAACTTCACAAGCTGATCATGGCTCCTATGCTGCCCTCTGTGTCGCAAGACATGCTGACAGAGTGACCTCTGCACTGCTACCGACAACGCCGAGGAAGTGGCGAAGTCTTGGGTCAACAAGATCTGAAAGACTGTCCTGCCAAAGGCATGAAGAAGAAAACAACAACACATTTCAGAAATTCATCTCTATAAATTAACTATGGTTGCCGCCAGATAACAAAAAAATGAAAGTCATTGATCCGACTTGTACCAAAGTCCAAACTTATTCGATATGTAGATCGACTGTCATACAAAACTGTCGCTAATACTGCTTCGATCGAGTTTCATAATAGCATCAAGGACGGCCCTTATCGCGAAACGTTAGTTGATCGTGTTAGAGACACCGCCTTTAGATTTTTTTCGTATCTTTTTGAAATATTGGAAAACATTGGTAGACGGGTGTCAACGTCTTTTATTTTTTTGTTATCTGGCGGCAACCATAGTATTTTGCTTACACCAATTAAATTAACATATAGGATACCCCAAGCAATTTTCCTCATATACATTCTACACTATAGCCATTTTAAAATTTATATACTAATTTAAAAAGGATTTGAAACCTTTTTTCCATTGCTTTTCAGTACAGATTTGACGGTAGTAAAATATTGTGTTGTACTTTTTGTCATTAAAAATCAACTCTATTGATACCTTTGTTTTTTGCTAGCAGAAATTGTTTTGGTAGTCAGAAGCCAGAAAGTCTGACAAGCAGTCTTACCAAGGGGTATTGTGTTACCCAGTAAATGGGTTGTGGAGGTCAGATAGACAGCCGCTCGATGTAAAATACTGGTTCAGCTGCATGCGGTTAGACTGGAAGCCGACTCCAAAATAGTTGGAAAAGGGCTCGGCACGTATATAAGTTATTTTGACATCGTTAGCATCTCTTTAAATAATAATTATATTTATATTTAACTCTTCAGTTTTTCAAATTTATTAGAGATATTACTGGTATTTTTCTTCAAGTCACCACAGAGGTTCTTGAAGAATTCCTTTGATTGTAAACATCTTGGGCTGACACAGTGTGGACATCTGGAAAAAAAGAATTTCATTATCTGTGCTCTCAAAACGGTGAAGGTTTTGCCTTCACCGTTCTTCGTTTCGTTCGGCTTTACTTTGTGTAAATAATTTCATCACCACTGCCCTCAAAACGGCGAAGGACAAGAAACCGACATGTCGTAGGACTAAAAATTCAAAGACACGTGACATTTACCCACCCGCACTGGGCCCGCGTGGTAGATTAAAGCCCACTCTCGCACACAGACAGGAGGCCTGTGTCCCAACAGTGGGAATGTTATAGGCTGATAATGCAGTAACGTTACGAGAAACAATTGCCTTTACTTTTACCTGAAAAATGTTCAGTAGTAGGCCAAAATTTGGATTTCTTGAATTACATGGGACAACCTAACTAGCGAATGGGGGTTTTCGTGTAAATTTACGACACCAGTTGGCACCACTTTGACAAGAGGTCTTCCATTCCGACAATGAATATAAAATATATGATAACGTTCATCATTCGATTCATTCATTCGTTCATCATTCCGTCATGACTAAAGAAAATATAGGCTCTTTGACATATGCCTGGACCTAACGTGTCAGTGCTGCCACCTAGCGAACATCATTTCAGAAACCCTCATTGGAGGCCTACTATACACTTCTGCTTATCCCAAGCCTCTCCGTGGAATATGGGCGTGATGTTCCGCTTACCTTGTTAGGAACTGCTTGGACACCTTGTGTCCATTATCAAGATCCTTTATCACGATGTCTGTTAACGCATCTATGAAAGTGGGGTGAGCGTTCGGTGTGGCTGCCCTCTCTATTTGTTTAATGCCGGCCTGAAAATAGAAATACAATGTATTAAGGATGATTTCCACCAAACGGCTCGCATCGCATCGCATCGGATCGGATTTTACAATCTTTAAACGGTATTAAATCGTGTACACAGTATTTAAAGTCTATATTACCAAGCCTGTATAGCATCTGGTTAGACTGGAAGCTGACCCCAACATAGTTGGGAAAAGGCTGGGCAGATGATGATGATTACCAAGCCTGTATATCTTTCATTTTTAGGGTTCCGTAACTCAAAAGGAAAAACGGAACCCTTATAAGATCACTTCGCTGTCCGTCTGTCAAGACCCTTTTTCTCAGGAACGCGTGGAGTTATCAACTTGAAATTAATATCAAATACTCAGGGCTGCAATCCCTTGAAGCAGTGAAAAAAATCAAACTTCTACGTCAACGCAATCAAAATATACGGGCGTTTATGTTCCGTTTATGCCGCATATTTTGACACTTGCAAGGACATCAAAACCTATAAGGTATTTCCCGTTGACCTAGAATCATGAAATTTGGCAAGAAGCAATGTCATGTAGCACAAGTAAAGGAAAAAATCCGAAAACCGTAAATTTGTAATTACATAGACATACCTACAAATTTGTAGGGAACCCTCGATGCGCTAGAGCGACTCGCACTTGACCGGTTTTTTTATTTATTTCGATGAACTGACCGCTTTTGGTTGTTGGCGTTTTTGTCGTAGTTGAGTTTTAGTGGATGTTTACATAATGAATAATAGGAGAATCTATACTAATATTATAAAGCTGAAGAGTTTGTTTGTTTGTTTGGTTGAACGCGCTAATCTCTGGAACTACCAGTCGGATTTGAAAAATTATTTTTGCATTTGATAGCCAATTTGAAGCCCAATTCTTGAGGAAGGCTATAGGCTATTTAACATCACGCTATGACCTTTAGGAGCCGAGCAAAAAGAAAAAAAGTCAGAAAGAACGCTAAGCAAAAACCAAGTAATAGCGCGCGCAGGCGATGCGATGCGACGGGGTGGGTCGGAGTAACAAGAAATTTCACGCGGACGAAGTCGCGGGCAGAAGCTTGTAACTAATAAAACTTACCTCTTTAGCGACTTCGTAACAGTATTCAATGTCCAGTTCATGTAGAGTTTCAATATGTTCGTTAACAAACGCTATCGGAACTAGGAGGAGGTGTTTATGGCCTTGCTTCGCGTATGCCTGTAAAAAAAAATAGAAGGTATAGACAACGTATACTATAATTTTTTTTTCTCATCATAATAATTAGCCTATAATGTTCCCACTGAGGCCTCCTCTCAGTGGGAGGAAGTGGGCCGTAATCCACCACGCGGGCCCAGTGCGGGTTGGTAGATGTCACATGTCTTCGAATTTTTGGTTCTAGGACATGCCGGTTTCTTCACGATGTTTTCCTTCACCATTTTGAGAGCAGTGTGGTGATGAAATAATTTACACAAAGTAAAGCGCCTGTCTGGCTTCGAACCTACGACCTACAACTCTTAAGTCGCGGCCGATGCCACTGGGCCACCACAGCTGTTGCTACTTTAATACTAGTACAGAAATTTCTTCATTTTCAAGCTATATCTCAGATCCGTTGATTGGCACTTGAGCCATTGATAAATTTTATTTATTTCTTTAAGTAGGTTTCTACTAACACTCTTACATGTCAGTTATATTAAAAAAAAAACTAGATGGGATCAGTGTTTCCTATCCCGACTACTCTGAAAAGAAACACCAAAAAAAAATCTCAGGTCATAGTCTCTTTTGAAGTCCAGACATGATCTTGGTCAGATCATGTAGAGCGATACGACATTTATAAATAAGCTCAAGCAAATATTAATTACAAAGCATACTACACCATAAACGAATATATGCAGGACAAAAAAATCTGTTGAACACAAGCAGACACCACACACAGTCGTATAGATACATTCATGCATGCATAGATTAATATATAGTTAAATGTTTAATTACCAAATAATTATTATGTAACTCAAATTTTAATAGGCTAACCAATAAAATAAAATATATATTACTTATTTAATTTTACTAGCATAATTTTAAAATTGCTTATTGTTAATTTGTGTCCTAAATTTATTATAAGATTAAATTTTATACCTTTTGCTGTGCCCTACAGGGTCCATAATTGTACCTTAGCTTTAAGCCATTGTAACACCTCTACAACATTATGGAATGCAAATAAATATATGAATATGAATATGTCTGGACTATGGAGATTAGTGACTGAAATTATCTTTTGGGGAAACAAACAGCCAGCTTTGAGTGGACTTGTTCATAAATCACTTAGCTTTAAGTATAATATTAACCATTACCCTCCGTGCCACGGAAAGCACGTTAAGCCGTTGGTCCCGGCTGTCAATCGTGGATCTTTGACAGTCGTTACGGGTCGTCAAAAGCCCGAAAGTCTAACAGTCATGCTTTACAAGGGGTATTACCTAGTACAGTACCCGGCGATAAATATTGCACATCGACCTTTGGAAAGAGACAATCGGCTAATTTCGGCTTCGTAGAGCGTTATCTCTGTCGCACGAAATACAAACAGTCCGGTATCTATTAGGAGCTGTTAAAACAATTATGATTTGCTTCTTTTGATAATTATTTTTATTCTTTGTATGAAATGGTTTTGTGTAAAAAGGTCGATGTGTAATATTTATCGCCGGGTACTGTAACTGAGTTGTGGAGGTCAGATAGTCAGCCGCTTCGTGTAAAATACTGGCATCCAGCTGCATCTGGTTAGACTGGAAGCCGACCCCAACATAGTTGGGAAAAGGCTAGGCAGATGATGATGTCTGCATTAGGTTGCAACAACATTTGAGATTCCCACTTCTTACCAGATTAGCTGCATATCACTTTAGCTATTGAATCATTTAACCTCAAGGATAAAAATAATAACACAATAAATTTATTTAAGTATTTGTTGCGCGCCACAATTGATGCCTGGTACATGGTGACATTAGTTACCACTAGCGCCATCTAGTATCGGGTAGCAGAACTAGTAGGGTCAAGGTCCTAGAAATTCCGAGAACTATCGACATCGAGTCAGTCGGGACCGGTATGTACTCGAACGTTCTAGATGTTTATATAGTAGCTCTGCGGCACTATATAAGGCCGGTGTGAGCCGCGAGACACATAGTTTTGTATAAGTGATACAAGCGAGTACATCGAAGCGATATTCAAGTGCGACTAAGAGTGATCAGTAATAAAATTGTGTTTCATAATTAGTGTTTGAGTTGTAATTAGTGTTGTGATGAAAGTGTCAATTTTTGGTTATTAAATCGGCAGTTTTTATCGTCACGAACCTCAAGCTCGTAACAGTATTTAATTAAAAATTATGATCAACAAAACTAAATTAGCGCAAAGCATAACCGGGTTACTGTTTTTAGGGTCCATACCACAAAAGGAAAAAAACGGAACAATCCGTCTATCTGTCCGTCCGCCCGTCTGTCTGTCTGTCAAGACCCTTTTTCTTGTCTTACCTTAATAGCATCATCAGTATAGGGCTCTAACCACGGCAACGGTCCCACCTTTGACTGCCACACCAGTCTGTAGGGGTTCGCAACATTTAACTGCAACATAGTGTTTGAAACTGTTGCTGCAACCTCGTGCGGGTATGTATCGCCTCGTGACACGGCCTGTAACATGATAACTTAATAATCAGCTTATAGGCTTCGGGGTTCCGGATGGGGGCTTGTGGGTAAGTAATAACAACCACATGGGTCGATCGATCAGGTTAAGCTACGTTGCCACGGTTGGTCAGTGGATGGGTGACCATCTTTACATACAAATACCCCGCCGTGTCTCGGAAAGCACGTTTAACCGTTGGTCCCGACTGCCATTCGTAGATCTTCGACAGTCGTCACGGGTCGTCAGAAGCCAGAAAGTGTGACAACCAGTCATACCAAGGGGTATCGTATTACCCAGTAACTCTGTTGTGGCGGTCAGATAGAGACGATCTATTTGAAACGGTATTCAGCTGCAATTGGTTAGACTGGAAGCTGACCTTCAAAATTTCATGATTCTAAACCCAGTTGTTTATTAGGCTGTCTGTCAGTGAGTGAATTAATTTAAGGTTTTTGAAGCGAAAACTTCAGTAAGCGCGTTGGGCATTTTTTGAGATGGAAAAAAAAACAATTAACTCGCGCCACCGTCACCGTAAGCGACACCGCGCGTGTTTTGTTTATAAGACGATTCAAAAAATACCCGCTGCGGATGTGTTCGGCTGTCCTCGGTTTTAATGTATATCCGATATGTCAGTGAGTGATGACAAAGTATTCTGTTTTCACTTCTGTCGGCGCTCCCGGAGTGCCACTGTTTTTTATTAAGTAAGTACTAACCTTCATAGGCAAGCTATGCGCAGTGAACAATATGAGGACATTATCTCTAACATGTGGGTCAAATAACTCTAATTTCTCCTCAATCCTCTCTGCGAACACTCTGGCCAGTAACGGATGCGTAGCCCAACGTTCTATCAAGCTGAATTGTATGTTTTTTGGTACAGGCCTGCAAGAAAACAAAAAAAAAAGAAAATTGAAACATTTATGATAAATGGATTACCAAAGGCCATTGAAGTATTACGTAAGCAGTTTCTTTTTTTTTCAATTATCACCCCCCCCCCCCCCCCGTCAGCCAAAGTAAGCAAAGCGCTTACCCCCCTCTCCCATGCTTACGTGTAGGGTTGCCATATGTGTTCAAACCAAAATCGAGTAAGAAAAGTAAAACAATAAATTCTGCTGACGTAATCACCATTCAGACCCCCCCCCCCCAATCCCCCAATCATGTCACCAAAAGTTTTTTTTGCAATATTTAATGCGTGTCAGCTACGCCGCTATATTAGATATAACTATTTGCAATAACACACAATATTATTTTTTTTTAAAACATACAGGTTCGATTCCTGGCTAAAGGGGTTTGAAGGTCCGTGGCATACCTACTGTCCGCCATTTTGTTATTTTTTTCAAAATGGCGGCTACGCACGTAGCCTATATAAATCGATAGCTGACATCAATGCAAACAGAAAACATAATATGACCAAAAAAAGCCCGTAGTGGTCACGTTTCCGAGATATTAACGTTCAAAGTTGATCACGTGACATCCGTATTTTTTTAACTTGCTTGCACCTTTTTTTTGGGTGGGAAATTATCAAAAACTTCTCCCGCTCTTCGTCAGACTTTTACTGACTAAAATCCACCCGTGTTCCTTCGGTTGCCTGTGCCAGGGGCCACGGTATCTCTTTCGAACGACGGACGGCGAGCTGCCCAATGCTACGCCCGCGCCTGCGGTGGCCGGGAATCGGCTGTCGACTCCCGACGCCCATGGCGTCTCCTGCGGCGACTAGGGGCATGAGAGCGCAAAGATTGCCTCTCCCTCACGCGCTCCGCCTCCTCCTTCGCGACCATTACTGCTTCGCAGAAGGAGGCGACGGCTTCCCATAATATAATATAATTGGTATTTATGCTAACGAAAGCCCAATTATTAATCTATGCCTGAATGGAGCTTTCATTGCAACATTTCATGGCCACGGGCTGGCCCTCTACAGCCTAGAGTTTCCACACCAATGGTATTGGTTTTTCCATTTTATAATATCTAATAAATATTTTATATTCACCTTTTTTTATAAAAGTCTGCAATGGCGTTCAAACTTGAACCTGTGGTTGCACAACTGTACTGTGGATACTGTGAGAATATAACCGCTCTATCGACACCATCTCTGTAATCAAGAAAGAGAGAAATTAAACATTCCATCCAGCGGGGCCCCGCGAGCTAGGCTCATAAGACTAGTGGCAATGCTATGTTTGTTCAATGTACCTCATGAATTTATCAACAAGGTCCTATGTACCTCGATCATTTTTATAGCAATCATGATAAATCGCCTCATCTATCCAGCGGTGCCCCGCGAGCTAGGCTCATAAAACTAGTGGCAATGCTATGTTTGTTCAATGTACCTCATGAATTTATCAACAAGGTCCAATGTACCTCGATCATTTTTATAGCAATCATGATAAATCGCCTCATCTATCCAGCGGTGCCCCGCGAGCTAGGCTCATAAAACTAGGGGCAATGCTTTGTTTGTTCAATGTACCTCATGAATTTATCAACAAGGTCCAATGTACCTTGACCATTTTTATAGCAATCATGATAAATCGCCTCATCTATCCAGCGGTGCCCCGCGAGCTAGGCTCATAAAACTAGTGGCAATGCTTTGTTTGTTCAATGTACCTCATGAATTTATCAACAAGTTCCAAAGTACCTCGATCATTTTGTTAGCAATCATGATAAATTGCCCCATCTATCCAGCGGGGCTCCACAAGCTAGGCTCATAAAACTAGTGGCAATGCTTTGTTTGTTCAATGTACCTCATGAATTTATCAACAAGGTCCAATGTACCTTGATCATTTTTATAGCAATCATGATAAATCGCCTCATCTATCCAGCGGTGCCCCGCGAGCTAGGCTCATAAAACTAGTGGCAATGCTTTGTTTGTTCAATGTACCTCATGAATTTATCAACAAGGTCCAAAGTACCTCGATCATTTTGTTAGCAATCATGATAAATTGCCCCATCTATCCAGCGGGGCTCCACAAGCTAGGCTCATCATAAAACTAGTGGCAATGCTTTGTTTGTTCAATGTACCTCATGAATTTATCAACAAGGTCCAATGTACCTCGATCATTTTTATAGCAATCATGATAAATCGCCTCATCTATCCAGCGGTGCCCCGCGAGCTAGGCTCACAAAACTAGTGGCAATGCTATGTTTGTTCAAAGTACCTCATGAATTTATCTACAAGGTCCAATGTACAGACGCCAGCACATCAAGCTACTACAATCTGTCAAATTTCTTTAACAGATTTTATCAACTTTAACTAACGCTAAAGCATAAGGTTCAAAGTTGATTGGGAAAATTTTAGTTTCGGGTAGCTTGATGTGCTGGCGTCTGTACCAAGTTTTGATAGAAAATTATGATATAAAAAATAATAAATTTAATATATAATAATAGAAATAGATATGTATGTCCATCAAAATCAAAATATTTCACATAAACCTACATTACATGGCCACTTATGAAACGTCAGAAGCTAGGTGCATGGTTCTAATTTGTCGTTTCCTATTGAGAAGTGCAGTAAACAAACTACAGGTTACTCTTCAAAAAAACCCTTGGTTCTGCGCTCCTTTGGTCGACTAACCTGATACAGGATTGAAGTTATCTATACCAAGAATGAAGTTGAAGAGTTTGTCTGTTTGAACCCGCTAATCTCTGGAACTACTGGTCGGATTAGAAAAATTATTTTTGTATTTGATAGCCCAACTCTTGAGGAAGGCTCTGTGTCATAATTTCAGCCGAAACACGTCCACTGCTGGAATTTGGGAGTCTCCGTCTCGCGTGCTAGTGTGCCTTTTCTGTGCACTAGTATGCGGCTTGTGTACCACCAAGTGAGCACTGCGTCGTTTGGTCGTGGAAGGTTACGGAGTCACCGAATTGATTTCGGGACAGTAGTTACCACTAACGCCATCTAGTATCGGGTAGCAGAACTAGTAAGGTCCTAAAAATTCCGAAAACTATCGACATCAGGTCAGTCGGGACCGGTATGTACTCGAACATTCTAGATGTTTATATAGTAGCTCTGTGGCACTATATAAGGCCAGTGTGAGCCGCGAGACATAGTTTTGAATAAGCGATACATGCGAATACATCGAAAGCAATCTTTAAGTGCGACTTAAGAGTGATCAGTAGTGCAATAATTGTGTTTCATAACTAGTGCGTTTAAGTTGTTATTAGTGTTGGTGATTAAAGTGTCATTTTTTTGGTTATTAAATCGGCAGTTTTTAATTGTCACGAACCCCAAGCTCGTAACAATATTATACTTACTCCTCAAGCTCAGTGAAGGCATCCTCCGTGAAGGGAGGCACGTATCTGAAGCTTACATAATGCTTGTGTGGCGCCGTCGTAGGATGTATCCTGTCCAGCGCTTCTACTAGTAACTGACCTGAAAATAACATGAAAAAAAAAAACATCATCATCAGCTTACAGCAGTTCACTGCTGGAGATAGGGTTCTCCTATTGCACGCCAATCGGCTCGATTCTAGGTACCTCTCATCCAGCTACTACCAGCCACCCTACGAAGATCGTCACTCCACCTAGCATGAGAGCGTCACACCTTACAGTTTGCCGATTCGCGGACTACACGCAAGGTAAAACTAATGAGAAGAATTATTTCGTACAGTACCCGGCGATAAACATTGCACATCGACCTTTACCTTTTTTATATTTTATACAAAGAATAAAAATAATTATCAAAAGAAGCAAATCATAATTGTTTTAACAGCTCCTAATAGATACCGGACTGTTTGTATTTCGTGCGACAGAGACAACGCTCTACGAAGCCGAAATTAGCCAATTGTCTCTTTCCAAAGGTCGATGTGCAATATTTATCGCCGGGTACTGTACAATATTATTATCTTACGCAAGTGCACGCTTTACATGTGGTAAAAAGTTTACAAAAACGCTTGCAGCGAACGGTCCGCGAATGGGTGACCATCTTTACATACCGAGACCCCTCCGTGCCTCGGAAAGCACGTTAAGCCGTTGGTCCCGGCTTTCATTCGTGGATCTTTGACAGTCGTTACGGGTTGTCAGAAGCCCGAAAGTTTGACAACCAGTCTTACCAAGGGGTATCGTATTACTCAGTGGGCTGTGGATGTCAGATAGTCAGTGACTCCATGTAAAATACTGGTATTCAGTTGCATCCGGTTTGACTGGAAGCCGACCCCAACAAAGTTGGGTAGAGCGAGAAGTTAATTCCCAAGCATATTGTTGCGCGCTACAAATAATGCTTGATACATGGCGACATTAGTTACCACTAGCGCCATCTAGTATCGGGTAGCGGAACTAGTACCTTGGTACTAGGACCTTGACCCTACTTGACCTTTTTCTAAGTACTAGTAATTCCGAGAACTATCGACGTCGAGTCAGTCGGGACCGCTATGTACTCGAACATACTAGATGTTTATAGAATAGCTCTGTGGCACTATATAAGGCGGGCGCGAGCCGCGAGACATAGTTTCGATTAAGCGATAAGAGCGAGTACATCAGAGCGACATTCGAGTGCGACTTAAGAGTGATCAGTAAGTGCAATTGTGTTTACTAATTAGTGTGTTTGACTTGTAATTAGTGTTGGTTAGTAAAGTGTCATTTTTTGGTTATTAAATCGGCAGTTTTTATTGTCACGAACCCCAAGCTCGTAACAATATTGTTTGCTCATTTGGAAGCCGAGCCCAACATAGTTGGGAAAACGCTACGGAGATGAGGAGTTGGGTACTCTAACTAGCCTCACCTTGACTATTAGTCCATTTAAGGATGGGTGAGCCGCCTCCAATCTCCATGTATTTCTTCTGCACTTCCTCTGTCCTTCGGGCAGCTATCCAGGGTCCCAATTTATTTTGAATAGGAAGCTGGATCATGTCCCGATCCGTCATGATACGGTGTAGGTAGTCACCTACCTGGGAAATAAAGAAAAAGTATAAAGAAAAGAAAGAAAGAAAGAAAGAAAAAGTATCAATCAAAATACAAATTTTCTTTATCATCTTAATCATTTCGGCCGAAAGACGTTCATTTCTGGATATAGGACTCCCCCAAGCACTTCCACTTCGACCGGTTCTGTGCTTCTCGCATCCAGCGGATGCCTACGGCCTTCACAAGGTTATCTGTCCACCTTGTGGGGAGGTCTTCCAATACGCGGTATCTTTCGGTACGCGGTCGCCACCCTAGAACCTTTCGGCCCCATCGGCCGTCTGTAAATTTTCTTACTTTTTTGCAATTTGCAGGTCAGTATCAGGTTGCGTAGCGGGATCGTCCGAAAGGGTTACCGCTGGCCCGGAACATAAAGGGCTAAGGAAGGAACACGTGTGGGTTTTAGTCAGTAAGAGTCTGACACTCCCTTCCGCTCCACCCAGAGCGGGAGGGGTCATTTGATAATTTCTCAACCACAAAAAAAGTTCAGATCAGACTGGAATAAATCAACATTTGTATTGTAGGTAGTACAAACACAACACAGGGCAACTAAAGCCACAGACACATTACTGTGTCGTGACTTGGGATACACCAATCAAACGAATCTGTTCAGGACTGTGTCAAATTACAACGAGTTTTGATTGGCTAACACTGCGTCAGAAGGCGTCACGACATGACACTTACACAGTAGCATGTCACATACACGGTTAGTACTAGGGTTCCGATGGCACCCTAGAGTATAGAACCTTAAACATTTAAATATAAATAAATACCAAAGTTTACACATAAAATTTACGTTAAAACAGCTTAGTTTACCTCAGTCGGGGGTTGCGGAAGGATCGTATGTTCCCGCGACCCCCGGCGTAGGTGTGAGATGGAACACCGAGGTAGTTTTTATTCAGTAAGTCTGACAGACCCGACATCCATGAGGATTTTCCAACCCGGATCAAAAAAAAAAAATAGCTTAGTTTACCTGATCAGTGTCCGTAGGTCCACCCATGTTGAGCATAACAATAGCAGTTTTAGGTTTTTCCTTTTCCTGAACGCTTCTTTGAACTGAGTAACGTGCTGTTCTGGACGTCCGAGTGAAGGCTGTGCGACCTGTAACCATAGGATTGAGAACCATAAAATAATAGCAGCGCTCCGCGGTATAGCGCATTAGTGTCAATCCCGTGAGAATATCGGGATAAAAAGTATCCTATGTCCTTTCTCGGGACTCGCACTCCACACTCGGCTGCCCCATTTCAAAACCTAGTAAGGACTTAAAATGAAATTTTACAGGAGAGCGCATAAACATAATATTGGTCAGCCTATGGAATGTATTTTTTGAATTGGTTAAAGTGACTTACTAGGTTTTAAAATGGTCACTAGGGAGTGAAAGGTGCACTTACTAGGTATCAATGCTTAAATATATCTCCTTTTATGTAAGTTTAAAACGCTGTTGTTTTTGTATTTGGTAGAGACCTTCTAGGTTAGCAAGATTATGCAATAAAACGATTTTTGTAAAAAGTGTCCCTTACTAGGTTTTGAAATGGGACAGCCGCACTACTGGCATATCCATGACACTCGCGACCCGAACCAACAGCTCGTGTGGTATATCCCGACGTTTCGCAATCTAAACTATCTCTATACCAAATTTCATTTAAATCGGTAAGTACAGCGGTTTCAGCGTGAAGAGGTGACAGACAGACAGACACACTTTCGCATTTATAATATTAGTATGGACTAGCTTCTGCCCGCAACTTTGTCTGCCTGAAATTTCTTGTTTCCCTAACCCACCCCGTCGCCTCACACCACCTGCCCGCGCCATCACTTAGTTTTTCGCGTAGCGTTTTTTCCGAATTATTTTTCTTTTTGCTCGCCTCCTAATGGTCATAGCGTGATATTAAATAGCCTATAGCAAAAAGATGCAAAAAGACAAAAAAAAAGAAAAAAAAATCAAAAAGAAAAGAAAAAAAAAGCAAAAAGATGCAAAAAGATGCCAAATGCAAAAAGATTTTTCAAATCAACTGGTAACTCGTAAACATTGAAATCGAGCGGTACAAAATTCAACACAAGGCACGCCTAACCATGCACCCAAATCCACTAGTGACTGAACTGTTAAACCCGACAGCGGTGGTAAAAAGGCTGAAGAGGAACCACCTTCTATAAGTGGGAGGGGCAGCACTGGCTGCTCCACCACAACGCCATATAAACTGCAACAAATTCGCTTATGGTCTGACGACCGATTGCAAATATAAAGAAAAAAAAAAAATCAACTGGTAGTTCCTGAGATTAGCACGTTCAAACAAACAAACAAACTCTTCAGCTTTACTATTAGTACTAGCTGCGCCCCGCGGCTTCACCCGCATAAGTGTCGTTCCCGTGGCAATATCGGGATAAAAAGTAGCCTATCTGTTAATCCAGAGTGTCAGCTACCTCCATACCAAATTTTATCACAATTGGTCCAGCCGTTTGAGTGTGAAGAAGTAACAAACACACACACACAAACTTTCGCCTTTATAATATACAGGGTGTGGCGTAAATAGTGGTCCACCGTTATGGATTTGATATACCAGATAATTTACTACAACATATTATTACAATTGTTTTGTGTTATTGTTATGTATGAGATTTTGAAGTATTTAATGTTATTAAGTTATATAACAGTAATTGTTCTGTGTTATTGTTATGTATGAGATTTAAATTTAGGATAGGTAGTATGTTATAGAAATTCCTTATTAGGTTAATTTAATATTGTAAGTATATAAATACCACACCATCGCATTAGGTTAATCCTGTTATGATGGTTGTAAAGGTAATTATAAATAAATAAATAAATTTTAACCATTTTTACCCAAGGATTCCGAAAAATACGGGCTGGTTTCCGCAACTCCACATCAATGCGAGTATTTTGCATACGGACAGACAGACACACTTTCGCATTTAAAATTTTAGTATGGATTACAGAACAGAGGCAAAACGTGGGTACTCGGTAGTGTAGAGACCGTGTAGCTCTCTCTACCTTTAGCAGTAAATACAGGCTGGTTATAATTGCCGGTGTGTTCTATTTGAACGTTCAAGAAATTGTCAAATATTTTTAATATGGTTTTCTTGTTTAGTAGAAGCAGTGCTAGAACTAGTGTGATGGTGTAGTCGTGATTATATTTAATTCAAGACAAAGTTTTTTCAATCATATCGCAACGTCCCCGTTCAAATCCGGTACCTAACCCTCCTGGGATTACAGCCGTGTTGTTATGTTATTGATATGATACTATAGATACAGGCTTTGCCTGTTATAATTCTTAACTTTATCATCATCTATCTTATATTCTTATCTATAGCTTTTTCTCAGCTTCCGGTCTAAACAGATGCAGCTGAGTACCAGTATTTTATATGGAGCAACTGCCTATCTGACCTCCACAACCAAGTTACTGGATAATACGAAACCCCTTGTTAAGACTGGTCATCGGACTTTCGGGCTTCTGACGACTCGTAACAACTGTTAAAGATCCACAAATGAGAGCCGGGACCACCGGCTTAACATTCTTTCCGAGACACGGAGGTGTCTTGGTATGTAAAGATGGTCACCCATCCACGGACCAACCGCGGCAAGTGTAGCTTAACCTGATCGATCGTCCCGTGCAGCTGCTATTACTTATCCACAAGCCCAAAAATACAGTGTAATACTAATACACTAATCCATTGTTTTATAATTTTATCATAGTAATACTGTGAAATTTATAAAGTAATTATTTAAAATATTGAAGCTCAAAACAGCATTTCAGTAAATGTACCAGATCTATAGGTCAACTACATTATAGTACAAACAAAAAAAACAACTAAGATCATTGTAAATGTTATATTTCAAAAGTAATAAATCGCTTGCTAGAAAAAAATACCTCAAAACTTTCCACAAAGACATTACGAAATTTTTTTATGGGTCATGTTTTTTTTATCGCATCGTACGCTTTCTATTATGTTACTGATACAGTTGTGACCAACATTAATCGGTAACAAATACTGGAAGTAAAAGTACACACCTGGCGTACAATTTAATGTTACTTTCCATGAAAAGATACTCAGATGTAAAAATACAGAAATGCGAGGTTTGTACTTACATATTGAGGTGAGCATTTTAATGACTGAAACTGATACAGGAATGTTTTAATTAGTAAGTAAAATTACGAATGCTTCCAAATAAATGCAATACGTTTATTTTTTTAATTTATATTTGAATTAGTTAATTATTTTCACGCATCATCACTAGCCGGAATATTGATATTGACAAGGACAACTGACAAGTGACATGTGAAGTGGACAACCACAGACAACTCAGACCAGTGTTACCAACTCTCAAAAATATTTATCCCTAAAGTTTGTGTCAAAAACCCCTAAAAACGCCTAAATTATTTAGTCGTCCCCCTAAAAAAAAAATATACAAATATAAATTCATAATGATTTAGAAATAATATGCTGTAATATGTTTCAAAAGTCTTTTTATTACAAGTTATTTAATACATAAAAGATTTCGTCTTCATCTGAAGATTCAGCGTTTTTGAAATCATACATGTTGACATTGTTTGTCGTTGTTTTATTGTTGTTATATTAATATTGTATTGTATGTGTTTTATATGGGCCTTGACGCCTGAAATAAATAAAATGAATAAATTTAACATTTTATTGGAGCAGTGCAGCAATCTAATTATTAATTTAAAAATATTAAAGAGTCAAAAAAATCCCTAAAAATACCCCTAAAAATTTCAGACCCCTAAAAAAATCCTATCTCACTTATTTACCCCCTAAATCTGGGGGGAAAACCCCTAAGTTGGGAACCGTGACTCAGACAAGACACCTGCCGGACGAATGATGAACAATTGTGTCGCTAATCGCTTAACTTCAAACTCGGATAAATCCACTCTACCCTGTTAGGAGATATTTAAAAAAAAGTGTTAATAGTCTTAATTTCATGAATTAAAACACAGTATTTTTTTATTATGGCAACATTATTGAAGAAAACGATCCTGTTTAGCCAATTCAGTATTTAAATCACTCATTCTTTCAAAAATGTAATATTTAGGTTGGATTTACCTTCATTTGATATAATGGAATGCAATTTATCTATCTTTGAAAAAACTCAGTGTGGATTTATAGAATTTTGATTTAATGGATTCGGATTTATCTGTATTTGAAAAAACACGATTAGAACTAGGGATGTGGTAGTGGCGAAGTCACGGTATACTATCGACAGTTAATTTGTAGCAGCTAACTGAATAAAACTAAAATAATACAAACAAAATAAGGAAATCTAGTTTTATTTTACAAAAGTAGGTGGTATCTAATTTAATCATTTTAAACAAAATTCAATATTTCTTCCGAGTCATCTTCTTCGATTTCTTCTTCGTGCATTGGTCGCCCTATCACATTCTCACTGTTAAGCACTTTTTTATAATATTTCAATTCCACCAATGATGCCCACTCTTGGCCAAAGTGCGTTTCCAGCAATTTGCGAACATCACTTAGTTTTGCTTCATTTACTGGAACTCCAATTGGCAGTCTCTTTGGACTAAAATTTTCAAACGATTGGCCGCGTTTATTGATTATTTTAGCAACACCTGAAATTAAATTCTTTATTAAAAAAGGAACAGCATATTTACAAACGAATTACCTAATTAGTAAAATGCGATAAATTTCTTGTCAAGTAGGTACAAATTTACAGATAATAAACAAATAAGAATGTCAATTTAGTTTATGAATACCTGTATCAGAATAGTAAGATATTTCACCACGAATTCGGACTTCTCCTCTATGTAAAGTTATGATAAATCTTTTACATTTTGTTATTTGAAAATGAAAGCTTTGGGTCGACTTCAATACATTTCTGCTTTGTCTTAAAATCAAATATCGGAATGTCCGTTCCTAAACGCAAAATCGTTGCGTGTTCTTTTAGGACATCCATGTAGTCTTCGGGAGTTAATATTGTTTCCATTTTCCTGATTTTTTTTTCAGTTAAAGCGAATACACGGTCTGCTGGCAGAAAAGAATGTCCAGTAACTGGGAAAATTATTTCGACACTTTTGATGTTCTGCGAGTTCAAATAAAGCCAGTTCATCAGAGCACTCAACAAAATGGAATTCTTGTTTTGGCCTCCGCAACCATCGGCCATGAGACGTATCTTCTCAATTCCATTTGTATTGAGCTTGTTCAGACAATCAATAACGGCAGAACAAATTTCGTTTGACCCTTTATATGCAGTTTCTTCTGTCCATGTATACGAATACACATTGTCTATACCGATATTGCTGTGAGATGATCCTCTAACGATGGTAAAATTGTATAAGTACAACTGTCGTGAGTAGTAAACGGATTGGTCGGGTATTTTGGGCAATGGTAGATTTTTTTGACAGTCAAAAGATAACAGTATCTCGTTATCTTCTTCTTTTTGGAGGAGTTTAAAAAATGCCTTTGCACGAAGCTTATGAATCCTCAATTCCGTCATAAGTCTCACTTTTTCACTATGATTTTTTTCGACTTTTAGTTTTTCCCTCAGTTGGAGGCACGTGGAACACACGTCCTGTCTAGGACTTCCAAATCCAATATTAAATCTTGTTACAAAAATTTTGCGGAAGAAGCTGAAACTAACTGAAAAGCCAGGCAGTGCTTCATCAGAGTACATTTTCCATAACCTTTTTATATTTAGCTCTGGATGTAAATATTGCCGTTGCCGAACTTTGTCCCGGCAGTAGTGAATTTCTAAAGGCTGCAAAGTCTGAATATACTTTTCAACAGCTTCTTTGCGTGAACGATATGTATGCGTTTTTTTATCTCCCCCACGATTTTCGACAGCCATTGTGCCAGTAACATAATGACGCTTTGCCACACCATCTACTCTGCCCTTTTTTAAATTCAGAACTCCTAAAAAGGCTTTTTTGCAAACAGGGATCAATACTTTGTCTTTTTTCTTGCGAATGAAGTATTTAAGAGCCATGAACCTTCCTGGTTTGTTTCCAGTCTTTGGGCGTCTTCTTTTTATGGCGGAAGATACGACATGCTTTAAAATAAAATTGTCCTGTTTAATTTTATCATTTGTTGCATAAAATGCTCTATTAAAGAATAAGATATCGTTTGAGTTAAGTTTGCTACATTGATAAGCTTTGGTTTTATGTCCGCATGTCGGTTTTATTGGTGGTTGATTGGTTGAATATCTGAAAATACATCAAAGCTTTAGTTTAAAATTTATTACGTTACGCAAAATGCGACAAGGCAAGACCAACCAAAAAATAATGCAAACAAAAGTAAAAGGAGTTTATTTATAAGACAGAAATAATTTAAAACGAAGCTAAATGCGATGCGAGAGACTGTTTTGAAAATGAAGTTTAGTGAGATTATTTGCCCCAGAGTTAAAATTTAATAAAAATATTAATGTTAGTACATACATATCATTTAAATAAATAAATATTCTCGGACGTTAACAATTATATTTTTAATTATATAACATGCATATAAAAAATAAGCAAAATTGCAAAACATATCAACGACTAACTCCACAAACCACTTATATTTTAAAACTTACATGATCCTGTATACCTACACAAATCTGATTGCAGAATATATTTAATGTACTCAATATTATATCCTTACATACTTATTATTATATCCAAATCATTCTGTAACAGTAGAACAACAAAATAATAATAATCGATAATGATTATGGTTAACACAACACTAGTGCCAACCCAAGATTCCAAACGACGCATAGGTATAGGTATTTCAAACTTACCGAATTTTCGCCCTTTCCTCTTTCTTACGGCGAAGTTTTATATTAGGTCGCTTGCGGGCCTTACTTGGTGACACAATTTTAATGGAATTATCCATGGGAACTGTCCAAATAATAAAAAGAAACAATAAAAAGCGGGAGTGAACGGTGTTACTGTTGCAGAGTTTACGTGGACTGACGGCCATGTTGAACAAACGCAATTACCTGATTGGCTCTCATGGACTTAACTACATTTGAAAAAAACTGTCTCATGGATCTATCTGACTTTGATAAAATATTACGATTTTAACGGTTATTTTCTCAAGAACCATGCGGATTTATACACAACTGATAAAATTGTTTAAAAGCATTTCTTTTTCCGTTTCTTTTGACACCAAAATCTTAAAAAATCTCAGAATTGGATTTATCCGAGTTTGAAGTTAAGCGACACATTATTGAGATAATGATGGCCGCATTTTTATCAGTGTTTGTTCAATCAGTGACGTGCCAATAAAACGGCTATCACCAATAAAATCGACTTAACCATGGCTTAGTCTTGATTTTTTTTGTAAGTACAATTTTTACAGTCTATTCCACGCTGTGAAGATTTATGGATCTGCTGTTAAGACATGATCAGATTGTTTGCATTTTTCCTTTTGGTCACGGCGAGCAAAATCTTGCACACCAATCAACAGCATGTGAGTTCTTCTTCATATTCTCTGAGGCAAGGCTACTGGCCTACTGCTGATGCTAAATATTCAATTTAATCAGATGTATGTTTGGACACGACACGACGCCCTATGGCACTTTTTTCAGCGTGCTACACGGCGGTGGGGATGTTACAATGTGGCTTAGCAATGTGGGATGGCCGATGGGTCATAAATCAAAATTGACACGCACATTATGCTCCAAACACAGTGTAAATCTCAGCGTGAGCAAATAATGATTGCATTATCACAACGAAACTAGGAGGATAGTCTTTAGTGCAACTGTGTCTTTCTGCGTGGTGTATTTTACACTGACCACTCGTGTGCGTATACACATGTATGTTCATATCATTGAGTTAGGAAAAGTAGTCATTGGTTCATATACGGAGAAAAAACAACAAACGAAACAATCGCAAAAATAAATTGACTAAACTTAAAGCTAGCTCCACAAACGCTTCATCATTAGATAAAAAAATAAACAACTAGTAAAAATTGTCTGTGGTGTATTTACATCAAGACATCAACGTCAAAGTATTACTTTTGTGATTGTGAAAGTTATCGTTTATTTATTTACTTACTTAATTTTTAACAATCAATTATTCAGAAAAATACAAAGATGACTTGTCGCAACGCTTCGCACGCGGGCAGCTGGTACACGGAGAATGGTATGTAAACAAAAATTAAGGTTTTACTATCATAATCCTACCTGGATTATTTTTGATTTCATCGTATAAAAATTGAAAAGGATTTTTGACGTGCCTTTCAAGAGATTTTGGGTAGGTATTAAAAGGGATAAAGAAAAGTCTAAGGGTATCTTTAAGTCATAAGGTTATTGACCTTTGTTTTCAAACCTATACTTAAAATTCTTTTGTCTTTCTCGAAGTGAATTTGGAAAGATCCTTTGGTAAAACGTATTTTATTTTGTGACAATGGCTCTGGAAGTTATGAAAAAAAAAATGTTTATAACCTAACAAGCAAAACAAAGAATTGCGTTACGTAAATTATTAATAAATTATAAAAGTTTAAAAATGTTATAAAATCTATTGAAACAAATACAATATTGATTTATAAAAATAATAAATTGACCTGTTGACCTACATAATTGTCTACAAATAAAAAGTTAATTGATTTTTTGACTAGTTTTGCGTTCGTTCGGAAATAAAACTGTACATACTGATTTTAACTTTAAAAAAATTTTAATAAGCGCCTGGAACTGGTGCATTATTATCATAATATTATTGTCTCTATGTGTTTTCAACTTTTCGAGTGCGTTTATAAATAATTTGTGAGTCACAGTTTGCAATATCATAAAGCTAGATGATATTGCAAGAATAGAATGAGTGTGAGTGCAATGAAGGTGATAATCGGTTCAATGGCGAAGTTTTGGACCAACAAAAATACAATGCCATGACATTAACACGACGAAGATGAAGCAACTTTAATGATATTATAAGTAAAACTAGGTAGATATTTTATAACGCGATTAATCAGTAATTGTTAATTTTAAAATCTAATATTTTTATACAGAAGCCACGTTGAAACATTTTTAAATTATTACTTTTTGAAGTTTCCGAACGAAAACGGAAATCGCGGTTGCCATGACATGACAATGACAACTATTTCAAACAAACGTCAATTCAATTCAACTGTTAATCGAATTGTGAAATTGTAAACATTATCCAAAACTAAAAAAATGTCTGATAAAACGAATATAGCGACTGCGTCATCTAAAACGTCCATAAAAAGTAAGCGGCCATCAACAGTTAACGTGCAACCTACATCGTCACGAACAAAATTCGTTCCAACAAAAGACAAGAATGTTCCTCGTTCAAATCCGAAGAAAAATAATGCAAACACAACTACACTTGATGCGGATACCACAATTTTGAAACCAGAACAGCAGGGAGTTCCGGATTTTGAAGCAGAAAACCGCCAAGTTGCGTACGGTAAATTTTTACGTGCGATGTTAGAAGAATGTCTAATTGACGAGAAAATAGAACGGGAAGAAACGATTGTGGACATACATATGACCAAATTAGCTGATAGGTTCCAGAAAACTATGGATCAATTGGATAAAACTAATAAGAGAATGAAAAATATATCCTTTGTTGTGGAACAAAAGAGGTTGGTAGTAAATTCCTTGCTTTTATAAGTTTTTTGAGGAAGTTTGTTGTGCAGTTTTTTCCTAAAAGACCATTTCAGATACTAATCTGCGTGCTCCTCACATGATCTGACCAAGATTATATCTGGACTTTGAAAGAGACTGACCTCTGAGTTTGTTTCGGACTTTCTTCTCGGAGCAATCGGATATTTAACACCAATCTAATCTAGTTTTTAAAATATGATTGACCTTCTGCAAGTAATTAATCAAAATAAAAACTTCTTTGCTTGAGGGTTTTCGTAACACATACATAAACAAGATGGCAGGGATATCAATGAGCAAATCGTAACTGTGAATTCAGCTCATGATGCTAGATCCCAAGGTTCATCAATCTTGGTTGTTTCCGAGGTTGATCAATCAGGTTAAGCTACGCTTGCTGCGGTTGGTCTGTGGATGTGTGACTATCTTTACATACTGAGACCCCTCATTGCCTTGGAAAGCATGTTGAGCCACTGGTCCTGCTCTTCACGCACAATGGTCCACTTCAAGGACTAAGTGCGGAAACCTAAACCCCATGATAGATAGATACTGGTCCTGCTCCTGATCTCTCTCCGGTCGTGGCGGATTGCCGTCCCATCGGACTATGTGAGTGAGGGAAGAGGGAGTGCACCTGTGTCTGTGCGCACTATAATATCTACCGTGCCGAAAGCTAGTCTCTGTTGAGATTGGACGCCGAGGCCGAAATACGGTCTGGATGACTTTATTTACCCCCTTTCTAGCCATATCATCTTTTACACAGTCCATCCATTGTGTCTTCCCCTACTCTTTTAGCCATCCACGTCCATATTCAAAACTCTACTCTCAAAATGTTCCTCATTTCTTTGAATCATTTGTCGCATTTCCGCCTTTATAAATGTGGTGAAAATAAACAACTTAACCTTCTCATAAATCTGTTCTCTTGCAGATTACTTGACCTTAAAACGCAGATCAATACAGAATTCTTCGAAACAACAAACAAATCAAACGCAGAAACAATTCTCCAAGATCTACACTCTACAGAACAAGCATACCTCGACAAAATATACCTTAAAGATGTAGACTTTGGTTACAACCAGAATTCTGGCCACAAGCAGTTGCTAGAGGCTGTCAATGATGCGATAGAAGGGCTAGAACAGATAAAAAAGGAGTCTAATTTAGACTTAGACAAATTCAAAGAGTATGAGAAGTCGCAAACAAGTATTGAAGAGTTAGAGAAAGAAAAATTTGACCTTGAAAGCCTGAAAGCCGAGTTTGAAGCGAAGTTTCCGCAATTCAGTGAGCAATTGCTGAAGGAAGCATCGGAAAAGATTGCTAAGATCATTGAAAATGATGACAATGATGACGGTGATGAAGATGCTGATGATTGATCATAATTTCATGATATAGTTTAATCAATTTTATTAACTGTGCATAATCTGTGCCTGCTTGGTCGGCCTATGAATACCATGAACTCAAACTCAAACTCAAAACATTTATTTCAATTAAACCATTTACAGGCACTTTTGAATTGTCAAAAAGTTGGTCAGTCAGAAAATATGAAGCTAGTTGCCCATTCCAAAGCGTAGGTACCTATGGAGAAGAACGGGCAAGAAACTCCATGGACACTCTTTTAAATTATAGTTGTACAAAAATATTAGTTACATCAATAATGTGAATTTATAATTATATGTGAGAACGATGTACAAAAGACGTACGCGTTAAAAGTGTCCAGAGTACAGCAAATGGTAAGAACTAAGAAAACAACAATTCAATATTAAAATAATTAAAAATAAGCCGAGGCAGCTAAGTGATATGACCAGCCCCAACTGACGGCGCCCGTTCACGAACATGACGCATAGATCGGCACCATTCAGCTCAACCATTTTGAAGGGAGCTAAATGATCCAACATACACGCCACCGTCAGCGAGACATTTGTGTGAGCATGACATACTGTCAGCCGCCAGGGCACATTCAAGTCAATGAAAGACACATTACCCGGTAAATGGTGCATAGTGTATAGTATATACATAGAACTCACATCTGTGCTACGCAATTATACAATACAAAGGAAATTGAGTTTATACAATGCAAAGATAGTCTTACAATCTTCAGCAGCTCCAACAGAATCTTCAAGTGTTAATCAATTAGTTGTGGTTGTGGAGCAGGACCAGCCTTGAGCCAGGCATTTTTATCAGCGATGTAATCCCCTAACTTATAATATGCCTGACTGCATAGTGTGCGTTTTATACAAGACTTGAATTTTGTCTCATTCATTTCAAGAATGTGGGGAGGTATTTTATTATAACATTTTAAACAGTACCCCATAAAAGATGAGTCTACTTTAGCCAGTCTGAAACCTGGTTGAACTAATAGGTCCCTATTTCTAGTACTATAATTATGTCTTTCACCTCTTTTACTAAAAAGATGTAAGTTTTTTCTTACATACATGATATTTTCGTAGATATATTGACAAGGCACCGTCATGATGTTAATTTCTTTAAACAGTTCCCTTAGAGAATCGCGCCTGCGGAGAATATAAATGGCTCTGATAGCTCTTTTCTGCAGAATAAAAATAGAATCGATGTCTGCAGCCCGTCCCCAAAGTAAAATACCGTAAGACATGATACTATGAAAGTAACTAAAGTAGACTAGTCTCGCGGTATCTACATCAGTAAATTGACGGATTTTTCTGACAGCATAAGCTGCTGAACTTAGCCGTCCTGCAAGGGATGTTAAATGAGGACCCCATTGTAGCCTTGAATCGAGCGTGATCCCTAGGAAAACAGTTTCATCGACGAATTCTAGTTTCTCTTGATTCAATATTATCTCACAATCACTACTCTTGACATTTGGTAAAGAAAATCTTATGCACTTAGTTTTTTTCCCATTTAATACTAAATTATTAGCAGTGAACCAATTTTGGACCTGCAGTAGGGCGTTATTTACGTCGTCAAAATTTGTAGCACGTCTATTTACCTTAAAAATTAAGGAAGTGTCATCAGCAAATAACACCATTTGTGGTTGATTTTTTAATAAATGGAGTAGATCATTAACATACACTAAAAAGAGGAAAGGACCCAATATCGAGCCTTGTGGCACACCCATTTTTACTGTTAAACCATTCGAATTGACACCATTTATTTGAACTTGCTGTTGTCTATCATTTAAATAAGAACTAACTAAACTGAGCGCAAGTTTTCCAAGTCCGTAATGCTCAAGTTTCAAAAGCAAGGTTTCGTGATCGACGCAATCAAATGCCTTGGAGAGGTCACAAAAGATTCCTATGGCGTCTTGGGCCTCTTCCCACGCGTTAAAAATGTGTTTTAATAAAGTTACACCAGCGTCGGTCGTACAACGTCCTTTGGTGAAACCATACTGTTGATCGTGTAAGATTTTATTCGTGTTAAAATGATTGAGCATTTGATTAAGCATTATCTTTTCAAACACCTTGCTGAAAACCGGCAAAACGGATACGGGTCTATAATTATTGGTGTCCTTACTGTCCCCGGATTTGTAAAGTGGTATTACCTTACTGTATTTCATTAAATCGGGAAAGACTCCTTGATCAACACACGAATTAAATACTAAGGCTAAGTAAGGTGAAATAGTCTCAATTATAGAGGTACAGACTTTAATGGACATTCCCCAAAGATCTTCGGTCAATTTGATTTTAATTTGCTTAAAAGCTTTTATTACTACCATGGGGTTAATATGTTTAAATTGAAATTCAACCGGGCAGGCTGGAAAGTTCACTCTTAATAAATCAATTGATACGTCTGATGAGGAATCTAAGGCTTCCGTCGTTTTTGATGGAATATTAGTGAAGAAATTTACAAATTCCTGAGCTATTTCTAAGTTAGAGCTTATGGCACCACGTGAAGTCTCCAATGAGTAATCAGTGTTTCGTTTTTTATTCCTACTAGTTTCGTTATTTATAATTTTCCAAACAGTTTTTATTTTATTTTCTGCTGATTTGATTTTATTGCTAATGAACAGGGATTTGGCTATTCTACAAGAATTTCTAAAAATTTTGGAATATGTAGCAACATACTTGCTGAAAGTTTCAGTATTGATGTAAGGCTTAAGGCCATACAGCTCGAACAGTCTTTCCCTACTTTTCCTAATACCTCTAGTTGCCCAGTCACTAAATAAAAAATTAGGGCAAATGTTTTTTGTTTTCTTTTCAAAAGTTTTATTGAATTGAGTGTGCACTATTGAAAAGAAATCCTCGTACAATTTATTTGCATCATCCATATCATAGCCCAGATCATTCAACTTATTATTTAGGGTGCTATTGAATCTATTTAGTTTACCAGTCGTTATTGGTCTAATTTGTATTTGCACTTTTTGCAAAGGTGTTTTAAACTTAAATGATACCGTTTGTCCACTATGATCAGACGGCAGACAATTAACGATGGTTTTATCTAAATAATCACAATCGCAAAAGACATTATCAATACAAGTAGCAGAAGTTGGAGTTATTCTAGTCGGTTCTGTAAAAACATTAAATAGATTGAACGATTTAAAAAGGCTTAATAATCTACTGCTATTTGAATTATTTTCCAAAATATTAATATTAAAATCACCACAAATAATTGTGGCTTTGTTATTGGATGCAAGTTTCGCTAGGACATCTTCCATTATTGACTCAAATACAGAAAAGTTCTGATAATTAGGGGGTCTGTAAACGCACACTATAACATGCTTATCTAGCTCAACACAGGACAGTTCGATGCAATGTTCAATTGATAAACCCACTATGTCATTTCGTTGCTTGGATTTTAAACAATTTTTTATCAAGATTAGAGAACCACCACGCAACATAGATTTACGGTTAAAACAACTGCCCACACTATAGTTCTCAAAATTAATTAACATTTGGTAATCCTTTAACCAATGTTCAGTACAACAAACAATGTCAAACTTTGTTTTTTCTAAAAACATTTCAATGTCTAATAATTTGGAAGACATGCCTTGAATATTTTGATGAAATAATGTCAAGGCATTCTGCTGATCTCCTTTTTGATATTTATGTATTTTAGAGCAAGAAGATACCTTGTTGTTGTTAGGTATAAGAATATTATTACTGGTACCTTCTGTTGTCTTACAAACTAGTTTAAATGATTATCCGGAGTTCATCCCAAGACTTCAATGTCATCACCAGGCAGTGTGCTCATAGTGCGTGAGGGAAATGGAACCTCCTTCGTACAATTTGTAAAAATATTTATAGCATTCGAGCTACATTCATTCAGGCAAACCACCTTATTATTATTACTATTATGACTTAACTTATGATACAGTTCCTAGGAGAGCAGTGGCTGCCACAGCGGCCGTTAGTGACTGCTGTCATGACAAACTCAAGGCATTTATTTTAAATAAACCAATTACAGGCACTTTTGAATTGTCAAGGGGCCGGTCAGTCAGAAAGATGAAGCTAGTTGCCCATATCAAAGCATAGTCGGTATTGTGACATCGCAAATGATGTTACAGAATAGAATACTCTTTATTATGTACACCATATAAATTACAGACATAAATATAGAAACTACAAAGGGTGACACAATGGGCAGTCTTACCACTAAGAGTGACCTTTTAAAGACAACTTTTGGATGGATTAATAACGGAAAGATTAAAAAGGGGAAGGACAGATCATCAACGTAATACATAAATTACATCTACATTAATTGACTATTAATAAGTTTAATGTTGCATAGTCCTAGTCCGGTGGCACCTGGCCACCCGAGAAAGCGACAAGCTATCAACGATTTTTTCACTCAAGAAACATGCCAAAGGTTGTAGGTTGTGTGTTAGTAATTGTTTCGGCTGTTGCTGCTGTGTTATACTTCGAAATAATGGACTGTACTGGTTTATATTTGTTGTATTGTATGAGTATTATAAATGTTCTGAATTTCTGTGAATCTGAATATAAAATAATCTGAGATGAATTTGAGCGACGTTCACAAAGCGATGACGAGACGACGACTGGCACCCCTGGCGGCGCGAAGTGGAGGCGTGGGCTCTGCCAGGCTCGCGGTGTGGCTCCGCAGGCATGGTCGTAGAAAGTCCTGCCGTGCGCCATCTGGCGACGGGGCCGTAACAGTAATTAAAAAAACACTTCTTACCTCTGGCGAGTACTCGTTTGTTGATTGATTTGTTAATTTTAGCATTGCAATAGTTAGCAAAAGGTTGTATGAAAAGTTGAAAGCGTTTATAAATATTTAGGTTTAAACTGCCTCGATGGTTACACTATTTTATTTGTATGAAGTTGGTCTTTGACTTATAATAAATGTTGTATGTATTTTAATGTAAGAGTGGTTTTATTTTTCACCCTGCCACCGACTCACCCTGTGAGTTCACGTTAATTTTATTCCAGTGCCGGCGGCGAGTTCAGTGTGTTTCTTCGGTAATATTTCCAAAACGCTTCCATATATTCTGTTCAAAATTACACATTTACGTGGTGGCCTGGATGTAAATTACATCTTATTTATTTTACTATTTATGTACACACATATATAAATAGATACGAAATAATCAGAACAGAAAAATAGGTACAAAGGTGATGCTCACAGAGTACTTTTATATTGGTGATGCTTATTTCATAAGAAATCTCTTCCAGCATACCTGCGATAAGACAATAAATAGAGAGATGTAGACAGCGATCTTAGTATTTGAAAGAAAAAAAATCATTCTGCAATGCTATGAACTCGCTAGGCGAGTTCAATGCCGCAGTTTCTTAACATTTTAACGTCGTCTACACAATAGGATACTACTTATAATATGAACCTAAATGAAAGTATCACAAACATCTAGCTAGATAACGGACAAATTACGGTTTAATGAAAATGAATTACTCGTATACATGATATCTTCGAAACTATGCATTTTTGGACCACATATTCTGGGACTTTCTGTATATTTTTTACTTATAGAATACTAGCTTCCACCCGCAGCTTCGCCCGCACATTATCATTATCGACATACCTGTCGATAAAAAACTATCCTATGTCCTTCCCCAGGATGCAATCTATCTCTCTGCCAAATTTTATCGAAATCCGTTCAGTGGTTTAGTCGTGAAAAGGTAACATACAGACAGACAGATTTACTTTCGAATTTATAATATTAGTATGAATAGTATAAAGCATGGATAACCCTAGAGTTATGGCATATAAAAAAAAACACGTATACAAAGTGTAGTCTTATCTCAATGGCTATCTCCCCAAAACCCTTCAAATGCTGATACAGGCCTACCGGGTCAGCGGGATTGTCCGAAAGGGTTACCGCTGGCCCGGAACATAAACGGCTAAGGAAGGAACACGGGTGGGTTTTTGTCAGTAAGAGTCTGACACTCCCTTCCGCTCCACCCAGAGCGGGAGGGGTCATTTGATGATTTCCCATCCTGAAAAAAAAATGCTGATACAGGCTACAAATTCAAGTACATCGTAACACCACGCCTGTATCCTCCGAAGGGACATGCAGAGATCCCAGCTTCAGTTTTGTGCCCAGTGCCCAGTTGGTGCCGTGCCACTAGGCTCGCCCCTTTTACATGGTACTTACCTAACCCTAAAGCCTAGTTCGGACTAGGCTAGTAATTTAGTAAAGTAGCGAGTAATTTAGTGGCTAAATGTGTGCGAACCACAAAAAATTAGTCGAGTAGTTTTGTGAATGATTTAGTCAAGTCAATCCATTCTACTCTATTTTTATCGGGCGAGTAGCTCCCCCCACCACGCGTCCGTGCCTACTGGTTCACCGGCTAAACATAAAACAAGTCCGAACCTGTTAATTTAGTCTAGTTCATTAGTGCCGGCAAAAAAATGTCGTTCCGCTGGTGCGAAGAGACAACTTTGAAGTTTGTTTACTATCGAAGTATTCTTTGGAATCTCCCAATGCTAATTCCTTCAGAAGACAATTAGTAGCTCCTAATTTATCTCTTCTATCGACCCATTTTCGTAGCGTACCCATAACTTCTTTCTCTTAATTACACAAATTTCCTCTACCACCTCTTCTAAAATGGCCATTGCGATTAGCATAACCAGTTTATTAACTCTATTGCGTTGCAGGCTGTTCATCTTGCAAAACACCACTCACTTGTGTACTGTATACTATTCTAAACCGAGTGCGAACGATTTCTGTGTGCAGTAGCGAATAGAAGCCACTAAATTACTCGCTACTTTACTAAATTACTAACATAGTCCGAACTAGGCTTTAGCGAAATATTGGCGGGATGGTGTGTATAAACAATTATGCTTCGTTTACATTCATAAATCTGGTCATCAGGTAGGTAAGTACTTAAAAACACCTTCATAAAGGTTACAGAATTATAAGTGTACATATTGAACTGATAAAAGAATCATATATTTAACCCTTATAAATTTGTTTTTCAATGCGTTAATCCAAAACACTTTTAAAAGTGTAACAGTAATATATCTGTAACCGATATAAAAGCAGGGCCGTCTTTACCCGAGGGTGCAAGGGGTGCGTGGCACCCAGGCGCAGGGTCTTAGGGGGCGCAAGCCGATCGGGTCATCATTGATCACTCATTATAACCGCAACGCTCCAGCGATGTAACCCACGTAACCGCCTCAAAAAAAAATCCCTTAGAAAAAATTGATGGAAATCATCCTTTAAAAATGGAACATAAAAATTAAGTTTAATTTATTTTTGTTGGGAAGGGGGGGCGCAAGATGATTTTGGCACCTGATATGGTTAAGACGGCCCTGAATAAAAGTGTTCATAAAACCGCGGCAGTCGATTTTCATAAAAAGTTGCTTCTGTTTCAATTCATCCAAGCAGAGGGGCAATTCTACTAATTTTAACAACGTTCACAGTCTGATCTCAGTCTCAATCTGTCAAAAAATACTTCAAATTTCCCTACATTTTGACAAGTTTTTGACATTTCTTTGTCGCTGAGATGAGACTGCGACTAGTTTTTGATCGTTTTAAATTACGAGAATTGGCCTTCAGATGTTATATGCGTAAATACTGGCATGAAATATATTTTCACAATGGTTTAAAAAAAAAAAAACGAACCAAGTCGGCTGTTGTTATTGGATGACAAAAGTGCGTAACGCGGCGTTGACAAAATAGCCGCAATTCCAACTGGATTGAGGCTATTTTGCGCTTTTTTGCGGTACCGTGCGATACCTACAAATGCTTATTTCTGTTACATAATAACACACATTAAAAATTAAAACATGTAAAAGGTTACCTACACTTTGATTATATAACATTATTGTATCTGTTACATTTAGAAGTGTTTTTATTTTAAAACAAGTGTTAAAAACACTTACTACGGTTACAGTTTGGGTACGGACGCCAGCACATCAACCTACCACAATCTGTCAGATTTCTTTAATAGATTTTCAACTTTATCGCTAAAGCTTAAGGTTCAAAGTTGATTGGGAAAATCTGATAGTTAGGTGTAGCTTGATGTGCTGGCGTCTGTACATACACGCACGCTGGTTGCGAGTACCTACTACGCACCTGACTTTTCTGAAGAACATTACCGATTTGGTCACATATGTCCGTCTAGGACGTTCCCTCTCGGCGTTTTCACTCACAGAGCATAATCAGCTTAATATTCTGTATCCACTGCTGGGACACACGCCTTTCTGTGAGAGGCAGTGGGCCATAATCCACCACGCGGGCCCAGTGCGGGTTGGTGGATGTCACATGCCTTCGAATTTTTGGTTCTAGGACATGCCGGTTTCCTCACGACGTTTTGAGAGCAGTGGTGATGAAATCCACTCACATCTATCCTGTAAATATCTTTTGTTTATTGTTTTGTGTGTGTATAACAGAAACGCCTATTTCTTTGTTCAGGTAACGAGCTGTCCCGTCAACTGGATCTCTGGCTGTCTAAAGCCGACCTCACCCATGGACCTGCGAGGGCTATTATTGCGCCGTAAGTGTAAACTAGGCTTAATATCATAGCCCCCTTACGGAGTAAGGCTCCTTTATACACACGGGTTTTTCTTGCCGTGAAAAACTACGGTTTATTCGTCGAGTGTTGGCACGGTCTTCAGTGTTTGTGCACGGTCTTCAACACTATGGAAGCTTGTTGACGTACCGTAAAGATACCGTGCCGTGTAAAAAAAAAAAGTATAAAGTTACGCCTTAACTTCATAAAATGATCTGAAGGTAGGTATAGCCTTCAGATCACCCACACATTTTATGAAGTTAGATCTTCTTCAGATCACCCACACATTTTATGAAGTACTGGTTGTAATTTGTATCCGCGTTTGTTATAATGGGGGTAGAATTATTGCAAGTTACCCTACATACATATTATAATAGTATAATGTGTGTTATTGTATAAACTTATAACTATGTTAGTAAAACTCACTTCACTATGGATATAAAAGTACTCTGTGACTTCACTCGAGCACTGTCTTTGTGCGATCGTGTCGCACTTGTCCGCGGAAGCGACGGGACATTACACCTTGCGGCCAAAAGTCCTCTGCCATGACGAGGTGCAGGTAGCATGTAGGTACTCGCACCACGAACGCCTTGAAGTGCCGTTGCGGCGCGATTCAAGCAACTGTACTCTCGGCCTGTACTTGATCCTCTGGCACGCGTACTCCTCGATGTCCTCGGCCTCAGTGGTATAGTGTAGGCGGGAAATATATACGGGAGTGTTTAGCTGGGCGGCTCGAACAGGGATGTCGGGCTTGATAGAAGCTGTACCGCAGAGGTTCTTGTTTTTTGCTTTGGTTTTATTGATGCAAGTTAAGCTTATATGTGGAAACACTAACAGCTTGGTAAGCTGTTAGTGTTTCCCCATATAAGCTTAACTAATGCAAAATAATGATCTCTATGTTATTGTTACAGCCACGCGGGCTATTCGTACTGCGGCGCCTGCGCAGCGTTCGCCTACAGACAAATTAGTCCTGTTGTCGTGTGAGTATATTTGGTCAGACATTTTAAACAGACTGCGCGAGAGGAAAGAAAGGGTGATGTTTTTTACGCGTGTCTATGTACAGACGCCAGCACATCAAGCGTGTCTACATTCTGTGAATTTTCTTTAACAGATTTACAACTTTATCGCTAAAGCATAAGGTTAAAAATTCGCAATATCTTCTCGTCCCACATAACGCAGTGTGTCAAGACAAAAGTCTTTGACCAGTGCGTGTTCCCAGTGATGACTTATGGCACTGAAACATGGTCGCTCACAATGGGCCTTATAAGAAGGTTAAAAGTCACCCAAAGGGTAATGGAGAGGGCTATGCTTGGAGTTTCCCTGCGTGATCGAATCAGGAATGGAGATCCGCAGGAGAACCAAAGTAACCGACGTAGCCCGAAGAATTGCCAAGCTTAAGTGGCAGTGGGCAGGGCACATTGCTCGCACAACAGATGGCCGATGGGGCTGAAAGGTTCTGGAGTGGCGACCGCGTACCGGAAGACGTAGCGTTGGAAGGCCTCCCACAAGGTGGTTCGACGACCTTGTAAAGGTCGCAGGAACCCTTTGGATGCGAGAAACACAGAACCGGTCGAAGTGGAGGTGCTTGGGGGAGGCCTATGTCCAGCAGTGGACATCTTTCGGCTGAAATGATGGAGGTTCAAAATTGATGTGGAAAATTTGACAGTTTCGGGTAACTTGATGTGCTGGCGTCTGTAAAGTGGCCCCCAACGGTTACTTGACATTTTTTCACTTCAGCTGTGACACATCACATGATTTAAAATTCTAGTGATCCAAATGTCGGGACTGCTATAACGTTTTTATTGACTTATCAACTACCTTTGGCTTATCATAAAGAATAATCAAGTACGTAATCTCCAAGGAGTTTAACTGCACCCTAATGGGAGTTTTCGTGAAAATTTACGACACCAGTTGGCACCACTTTGACAAGAGGTCTTCCAATATAAAATATATGATGACGTTCATCATTCGATACATTCATTCGTTATATTAACGCGTACGTCTTTTTTATTTTTTACATCGTTCTCACATTATATAATTTTAACAACTTAACTGTCCTTAACTTAAAGTAGACACAATAGTTAAACAATCAACATGAATCATATATGATTCATGGTACAGGGAAACTGTTAAATTCAAAAGTAATGATGTAACTAATATTTTTGTAAAATATAATTTAAAAGGAGTGTCCATGGAGTTTCTTGCCCGTTCTTCTCCATAGGTACCTACGCTTTGAAATGGGCAACTAGCTTCATATTTTCTGACTGACCGACTTTTTGACAATTCAAAAGTACCTGTAAATTGTTTAATTGAAATAAATGCTTTGAGTTTGAGTTTGATTTAAAAGTGTACTTTTGTTTCAGTAAGCGTATATTCATCCTGGGTCCTTCTCATCACGTGAGGCTCGGAGGCTGCGCCCTGTCCTCGCTCGACAAGTACCAGACTCCTTTGTACGACCTCACGATTGATAAACAGAGTTAGTTGATAAACCCCTATCGTCTTTATTAATACTAATTTAAAATTATAAATGTCTGTATGTTACTACGACTTCTTCACGTATTTCGATACGGGGTTTTTGAAGGTCCGTGGTATACCTACCTGACCGCCATTCTTTTTTTTTTTTCAAAATGGTGGCTGCGCGGCCAACATTTTGAAAAAAAAAAAAGAATGAAAGAATTTCCTATATATATAAGAATTACCTAGAATAAAAGAATTACCTATATAAATCGATAGCTAACATCAATGCTAACGGAAAATATAATAAGACCAAACTCCGTAAAGTGTTACGTTTCCGAGATATTGACGTTCAAAGTTGATCACGCTACATGCCTTTTTTTTAATTTGCCCCTTTTTTTTGAGGATGGGAAATCATTAAATGACCCCTCCCGCTCTGTGTGGAGCGGAAGGGAGTGTCAGACTCTTACTGACTAAAACCCACCCGTGTTCCTTCCTTAGCCTTTTATGTTCCGGGCCAGCGGTAACCCTTTCGGACAATCCCGCTGACCTGGCTTACCTTGCCCCTTGTTTAGATTTCGACATCTATCACGTCTACGGAGATTCGTTAGCTAATTTAATTTGACCCGGTAGATTTTATTTAAAAAGAAGCTTTAATAGGTATGGAAATAGTTTAATGTTTTTTTTTTTAGTTTATGCCGAGCTGGAAGCGACGCGTCAGTTCGAGTGGATGGACGTCCAAACCGATGAAGATGAGCATTCTATTGAGATGCAACTACCTTACATAGCTAAAGTAATGGAAGAGTACGTATTTACCGCATAATTTAGAAGAAAGAAAGAAAAGCAAAGAAAATACGATTCGTTTCGTTTTCGTTTCGTTTCGTTTCGTACGTTTCGTTCGTTTTTTTTTTATTTAGCGATTTTATTCTGTTTCACACTCATTTAGGTAACCACGTGTGGCTTGTGGCCAAGTAATAACAGCCGCACGGGTCGATAGATCAGGTTAAGCTACACTTGCCGCGGTTGGTCCGTGGATGGGTGATCATTTTTACATACCGTGACCCCTCCGTGCCTCGGAAAGCACGTTAAGCCGTTGGTCCCGGCTGTCATTCGTGGATTTTTGACAGTCGTTACGGGTACTCAGAATCCCGAAAGTCTGACAACCAATCTTACCAAGGTGTACCGTATTACCCAGTAACTGGGTTGTGGAGGTTAGATAGGCAGTCACTCTATAATATACCGGTATTCAGCTGCATCCGGTTTGACTGGAAGCTGACCCCAATATAGTTGGGAAAAGGCTAGGCAGATGATGACTCATTTAGGTAACTTACAACAGCAGAGTGATGATGGCTCAGTGGTAAGGACTACGACTTAGGAGTTGTAAAGCGTGGGTTCGAACCCAGTCAGGCGCTATACGTTATGTAATTAATTGTCCCAGTTATTAAAGATACCAAATCCACACACGCTATCTCACAACTCAGCTAATTAATTCAGATATTTTCATTAAAAAAAAAACTAAACGTGGTTCTTTTTACCATTTCAGATACCAAACCGGCTTCACAATAATACCAATCCTGGTAGGTTCCCTGTCTCCTGAGAAGGAGGCGAGGTACGGTGCCATCCTAGCGCCGTATCTGGCTGACCCTCAGAACTTGTTTGTGATATCCTCCGACTTCTGCCACTGGGGGTCCAGGTTCAGGTATACGTGGAAGGATACCTCGAGGGGACAGATCCACCAGAGCATCGAGTGGTTGGATAAACAGGTGAGGAAAACTATTAATAGCTTTTTAGGGATCCGTTTCTTTTTTTATGTTGTTCCATAGCTTTTCCTGTTTTGGGAATTTCACGAACTCGAAATAAAAAAAAAAATTGGATTGGGTTTCATTTGTGGGCTTGACCTAATATTAAAATGATTTTATTTGAATTTTTCCTTAATTTCATTACTGTCCATACAAATTATATTTTTAAATACTTATTAGAATGTAAAAAATAGTAGCCCACCGGTATCAGGAACAGGATCCAAGCTCAGGGTCAGGGCTCCAGAGAGAGGAACTTTCTGACAATGCGAGCTGTGTCCAGAATTACCGTTTTCTGTCTCAAGCCCTTGATCCAGCTGCCCAACGAGAGCCTCCTCAGGTGTTGGTCGAGGCTCGTGGCTATTAATCCATTGGCTGTCACGACTATCGGCACAATGATCACCGAGTCCACATTCCACGTGGTACGGTTATGTCATTTGAATTATTACTAAAAATATTCATTTATTTGCACAAGTAAAATCTGAAAGAAAGAAATAAAAAATGCGTACGTAATTCCTGAGGCATATTTTGTGACTAGAAATAATTCAGGTGCCAATAACCTTCTTTATGATTTTGATCTACAACGTTAATACAAATTTTGCTGATAGTCCTTTATTTTTAACCGACTTCAAAAAAGGAGGTTCTGTATTCGACCCGTATGTATGTATGTCCGCGATTTTCTCAAAATCTAATGGACCAGTTTTGATAATTATAATTCTTTCATTAATGAGATCTACATACTTTTAGGAAAGTTTTAGTATATAATAAATTAGGTAATTATTCTTATGTACGAAGTTATATGCATAAATGTACCTACTGAATCTCCGGCATTTTTATTCGAATTTTGATGATTCTAGTCGGTGTCTTCAATTCTTCAATGCACTAGTGGTTAATTGAATTTGTGTGGGGTAGGTATAACTAAAAAGTGAAGAGTAAGAACTTTAAAATAAAAAAAAACAACCGACTTTAAAAAAAAAAACACTACTTTTTGTACGGACGCCAGCACATCAACCTACCACAATCTGTCAGATTTCTTTAATAGATTTTCAACTTTATCGGTAACGCATAAGGTTCAAAGTTGATTGGGAAAATCTGACAGATTGTGGTAAGTTGATGTGCTGGCGTCTGTACCTACGTCACACAAATTCACTTAGCACTAGGGCACTGAAAAATTGAAGACACCGACTAGAATAATCATCAAAATTCGAATAAAAATGCCGGAGATGCAATACCTACATTTATGCATATAACTTCGTACATAAGAATAATTACCTAATAATTTAGATATACAATGCAAAAAGAAATTGTCTTAATAAAACCAAAAGATGCACGAGTGAAAATCATATCATTTTAATAGCCTTAAAACATGGAACATTGCAGGGTATGGACATAATAGAGAAGATGGACCCGCGTGTTTTCACTGAGTACCTCAACAAGTATGGGAACACGATATGTGGCAGACATCCCATAGGAGTGCTGTTGCAGGTGAGAAAGTCGTATAGCTATAAAGGAGGTTCCTCCCTTTTCTATACAGGATGAGTATACTTTACACCCTGTTCTAGATAGATAGGTAAAGAAAGAAAGAAAAAGTATTTATTGCGACTCGTACAGGAAGATTACAAACTAAACTAAACACAGCAAAAAAATTTAAAACCAAGTTATATAAAAAAAAAGTAACAAAAGGCAAATGAAACAGAAAGTCCTATACGAGGCCAAAAGGCTCCTATCACAGCATGATGCTGCGACATTTAAAAAATAGATAGATAAACCATTTATTTGGCACATACAAGAAGACAGCACAACACACAAAAGTACAATATTAGATGATAACCAAATTACCCACATGATTATAAAACAAGGTGCCGATAAAGAGACAAAAAGTAAACACATCGAAATAAAAGTGACACTATGACGAACAAACAAATCATATTTTGCTACAAGCCGCCATCTTGGTCAGCGGGATTGTCCGAAAGGGTTACCGCTGCCCCGGAACATAACGGCTAAGGAAGGAACACGGGTGGGTTTTAGTCAGTAAGAGTCTGACACTCCCTTCCGCTCCACCCAGAGCGGGAGGGGTCATTTGATGATTTCCCATCCTGAAAAAAAAAGCCGCCATCTTGGTTTTTTGTGACATCATACAGCCTATAACCCGCGGAAGAACATGACGCTTCCAAAGATACCTTATTGTTTGTCAAAATACGACGATGAGTTTAGGAGTTATGAGTGAACAGATGAACATACATGCAATCATAACCCTCCTCTGTGTTTGGCATGGTCGGGTAAAAAATAAAGTTTTTCATTATCTTTTTCAGGCTATAGAAAGGCTCCGTAGCCAATCGAACACACCTCGAATGGCGATGAAATTCTTAAAATACGCTCAGTCATCACAGTGTATGAACATGCAAGACTCATCAGTTTCATACGCTAGTGCTTCTCTTGTCATGGAGTAAAACAACTCTTTGAAGCAGGCAGGTATCTTAAATAAAGTCATCATCTGCCTAGCCTTTTCCCAACTATGTTGGGGTCGGCTTCCAGTCTAACCGGATGCAGCTGAATACCAGTATTTTACATGGAGCGACTGTCTATCTGACCTCCAGAACACAGTTACTGGGTAACACGATATGCCCTTGGCAATGCTAAAATGAATTAATCTAAAGAGTTTGCCGCCAATTGCAAAGCTTGCGAAAGGCTGGTGCTGTACAGACGCCAGCACACCAAGCTACTATAATCTGTCAAATTTCTCTATTAGATTTTCAACTTTAACGCTGAATCATAAGGTTCAAAGTTGATTGGGAAAATTTGACAGTTTCGGGTAGCTTGATGTGCTGGCGTCTGTACCAACAAAACCATAAGACCAATATTTGTATACTTAACCATGTGTTTAACCGAACCTCTGATCATTCAAATTTTGCGCTCCTAAAATATTATTGAACACTTTTAGTGCTTGGCCAGATTGCAAACGCGGGCGCGGGGCGGGCGCGGCGCGGCGTACTCAAACATAAGAAGTTCATAGTGGGCACGCGGGCGCAGTGAGCGCGCGGGCATCTCACGCCATAGCTCGTTGATACAAGTGGCCGCAGTGAATGCGCGCGCGGCCCGCGCGGGGCCCGGGGTTCTCAAACAAATTCGAGCTATTTTTCTAGTAAAAAAATGTCTTCATCATCCATATTATATTTTGACAAAAACTGGACACGACAACACTCGGAACGAAGCCGCGCTCGACTGCGGACAGGCAGATCGCGCGCGTTCCCGCACCCGCGCCGCTCCCCGCCCCGCGCTGCCAGTCTGGCCAAGCACTAAATATAATGATTGCGCCTTTTTTGTGAACCTCAAATAATTCCAATTTTGGGATCCTAAAAATACTAAATATCCTAGTAACTGCAACCACTTTTATGTAGCGTTGGTCACAGTTCTAAGTCTTAAGAGGGAAGCGCTAAGGTATCCCGCGAAATTCAAATTTTCTTACGTTTTTTGCAATTTGCTGGTCAGCATTAAGTTGTACATTGATTAATAGATGAATCGCGGCCGTAAGAAATATGTGTTTACAGAATTATAATCATTAAAGTTATCAACACAACTCTCTAAGACCACATAAGTCCAAAGAATGATGATTTCATGAAATAATTATTCTTGGGACTTACGTGGTCTTAGAGAGTTGTGTTGATGACTTTAATGATAATAATTCTGTAAACACATATTTCTTACGGCCGCGATTCATATATTAATCAACGTACAACTTAATACTGACTAGCAAATTCCAAAAAACCTAAAAAAAAATGAATTTCGCGGGCTACCCTGGCGCTTTCGCCTTAACCTAACTAACCCATTTGGTCCAGGTGCTCTAGCTCAGTTATCTGTTACCAATTCGGCGCACGAGTGGATCTTCACAGTTCTAACCAAACCCGTTTGGTCGGGGCCTATGTTACTGAGAAAAGGCCAGACAGATAAAAAGAGGCTCAATCATTTAAAAAAGCGTGCATCATTTGAAGCGTAAAAAAGTTTAAAGGTTAATTCATTAGGAAGTCATTAAGTTTTTAGTTAGTTATTTATCAGATCAGTTAATTATTTACCCTTTAATAAAGTTTTGACTTTGACTTTGAATGCTTTGGTAAGACTGGTTGTCAGACTCAGTTAAAATAGCACAATATTTCAGTAAAGCTGCTAGGAAAGCGGTTTATCGGAAAATCAGTCGTTTTCATCAGTATTTGACATTAAGGTGTCAAAAATCTCTGTATTTCGACAGCCGTATGTGTCACACATACGGCTGTCGAAATACAGAGATTTTTACCGCTTTTTTAGGAAATTAAAGATTACCCGAGTTAGATGAATGACATGTCATAACGACGCTTGAAAGTCAAAATTGAATAAGCGACATAAGTCTAATTTTACAGGAGAACAGTTAAAAGTTACAGAAAAAAAATATCATTTAAACTCTTGCAATCATTCCCACAGGCGTAATTCTTATTGTTTCGGAAATCTTATTTTTTTTTCTGAAAAGTTATACTTTAATCTGGAGGCCTAAAAAGGCCACTTTAGCAGAATAATAAAAGGATAACATTATGAATCATGATGATATGGCGAAGACAGTCCATGTTTTTCTTTTTTTTGCTGCACTACGTAGGTATAATAAAAGAGATTGGATTTGGATTGGATTGATTGGTATTTTAACACAGACAAAAAAAATTACTGAACAATCCGTCACCAATGGAATTTGATACGATTAACTTAACAGTTAACTGTCAATTATGATTCATAATGTTATCCTTTTATGATTCTTCCAAAGTGGCCTTTTTAGGCCCACTATTCTCCTGTAAAGTTAGCCGTATGTCACTTGGTCAATTTTGACTTTCAAGCGGCGATATATCGACGGCGAAGTGCCAATAACTCCTAACTGATTTTTTTTTTTGAGAAATTCACTTTTTTTTTGTTTTGTATTTAAAGGCGTTATTCGCATGTTTTAGTGAAATCGCCTAAGTGTATTTGTAGTTGCAACAGCATTAAATTAAAATGTGGAAATATGTACCTCCCAACTAAAACAACATGTCTATTTTTGAACGTATTTTTCCAGTATGTGTAAATTTTTGACTTTGTCTTAGGAGTTATTGGCACTTCGCCGTCGATATTTAAGAAATTTGCCTGCAAATAGCAATAAATGTAGAAACACAAAAATTATCATATTTTTCACCCCCTTAAGTGCTTACACTAAATTAATTTTATCTCTAAATTTTATACCTTTTTATAATTTTAAGTAGATAGCATTAGAAAAAATATGCGAAAATGTAAAAAAAAAAATAACCAAATGATTTTATTGTTATAACTAAAAGGCATCTGTTAGTTTTGTTAAAGTCTTTCATAATCCTGCCTTATCATATCATAAAAATTTGAAAAGACTTATGCTTTTTAATCGTATTACATTGCCATTAAATATAGTCCCAGTCAATCCCGGGAATATAAATTATATAATGTGGCAATTAGGTTATCATATAATATAATTATAATTGAAACCACGTATTTCTACATTACTAGAGATTTCTACATTATTAAAAGAATTAATAAAAAATAACATTGTAGCCGTGGGACCCTTTTTTCGTTTGAGTATTTAACAACATTATAATCAATTTGTAATTATTTGGTAACAATCTAATAAAGTTTGCGTTGAATACTTGATACCATCGCCGCGCGCATCTAGTGCATTATTATTAAGAGTGGTTTATATCGTAGCAATTTTCAAGCTATGTATTTATTTTGTGAAAAATAAACAATTTTACAAAAAAATTTAAACTGTATTAAATTTTTTGTAAAATTGTTTATTTAATTATTTAAAAAACTGATAAAATTTGTTATAACCGATGTACTATTTAATGTGGTAACCTAATCGCTACTCTGTATATTTGAAACTCTGATCTATCCCGCGATTCGTATCTTACTTTTTTAAAATACGAACATCTTTGAAAAGGATAAAAATCGGGAGGAAATTCATAACATTCCCGGTATTGAAGAAATGGAAATACTTTACGATCAAATACAAGTTTCTTTACGTCTTAAACGCACACTTTTGTAACACATCTTAAAATATTATACTGCTCAATAAAACTTTTAGATGATTAAACTATTGATTTTAACCCCTTGTATGCCGAGAGCGTAGATCTACGCGAGACACAATAGTTTTTAATTGTTTTCTGTAATTACGGCATACAACCGGTTAATTGTATGTATAATAATCACTCAAAATTACCCTTAGTTTGCGCTCAAATTTTACATTTTAGTTTATATTTATATGCAATAAATTGCATTTAAGTAAAAAAATAAAATTACTAAATTTAATATTTATTATTTAAAAATTTTATTCAACAGTATAAATCCCAAACTAGCTTCGCTTAAAAACCTATGAATTTAACTTTTTAAGTAGAAATATCAAATTGGAAATATATTATATCATAATAAGTAAGTAGTGTATGTATGTAAAGGACTTGTAATCAGGTTGAAACCTTAATTCGATTTATACTCTAGTACCGATATTTATTCTCGACCCGATATCGGGACTGGTATCAGTATCGACGATGATATTGGTATTGGTATCGGTATCGATGTGATATCAGAATTAGTATCGGTAAATATTGATAATGATAACGGTACTAGTATTATCGGTATCGATGATGATATCGGTACCAAATATTCTCGTACCGCAGTAACAACATAGCCAGTCAGCGATTTATTTTATCATCTATAGATCGCCAATGTATTAAAATAGCCTACACTGGTTCCGATACTTAAATGTGCAGACGCCAGCACATCAAGCTGCTACAATCTATCAAATTTCTTTAATATATTTTCAACTTTAACATTAAAGAATAAGGTTCAATGTTGATTGGGAAAATTTGACAGTTTCGGGAAGCTCGATGTGCTGGCGTCTGTACGTGGAGCGTACCCTGGACAGTCAGCCCCTAGAAAATCTTGCTGATTGCCTCACATTGTTACCACCGCATGAGCTGTTATACAACTGCCGATATGAGAGAAAATCTTAGAAAGAATTTTAATATCGATACTATAGTTTAAATCGTCAACAAAATACATATAATCGAGGTTGTTATTTTTGTAATAAAAATACTATGTAGTGTCCAAATATGTAAAGTACTTGGCTGTAAATGCGGCTTAACGAGTTTTAGAAAAAGTTCCCCTTTTGAAAAGCATCGTGTCTGTCGCTCATACCCGCACGCGTAGCATGACCGCCATAGAAATGGGTTTTGTCGAATATAATAAATAATGGAATAATAGACAAAATGTCAGACTGTGAAGTCAAAGTCAAATAATTTATTTCAAATAGGCACATTAAAGGCACTTTTGAACGTCATAACTTACAGTAAAATTTAATTGATTCTAGTCTCCCCTTCCAAAAGGTTGTTTTCGTATGGAGAAGAATTGGCAAGAAACTCCAACGTTACTACATGTTTTTACTGACAGATTTCATCAATTTTATTTTCTTTCAGAAAAATCTTAAAAAATCTGTAATTTTGTCCATTTTTCCGTCGACAAAACCTGTTTCTGTGGCGGTCATGCTACGCGTGCTTCGATATAATTGTGTAACACATTAACAGTACCAATGGTAAGTAATGTATAAGTTATGACAGAAAATCTAATATAAAACGATGCTACAAACAAGGCACATAAACAAATAAATAATAAAGCACACATAACTGTACACATATAGAAACATACATAAAAACATAATATACATAAATACATTAACATAAAATATCTAATCGCAGACAATTCCCATCATTTGTAACTTAATATAACTATCTGTAACATGATTTATTACCTATACAGTATGTAATCAAACCGCTGCTATGTGACTTGTAACTGGAACCTTGTGAAAATCTGTTGTTCTAATCTAATGTTGACGAAGACTATCCGCTCGTAATACAGTTTTATACTAGTACGAGGGGATAGGGCGAATCAGACTACAGACAACCAAACAATCTTTTCATTGTACCATTTCACATCCAACGATCTGTCTATTTTGTGCTTATTATTGAGTTACTCTGTATGGTTGTCTCAAATTTGTGAATAAATATTATGATTATTATACAATATTTGTTGCGTATTTGAGATCAGTTTGTGATTGATTGTGTGTTACGCGGTTAGGTTGCTGGGTGACGGTCCCTTTCTAATGCCCGATATGTCATATTTACGTAGAGTATGTTTATAGCACAAAGCGACGCGTGTTTTACTTGTGTTAACCAAGTGTACAAACAAGCTGTGAGTAAGTTTGCAAGCGCAAGCCCGAGACAATGGCGAAGTCGGAAGTGTGTGTTTGTGTGTGATGCACACATTGACAGCGTTTGTACACATGGTCGCCACAAGTAAAGCGCGCGACGCTTCGTGAGACAAAAAATACTGTAAGTACTGAAATTAAATATTATAGTGATTAGAAACCTTATGTAAGTATACGATTCTTTTTATGAGTGTTGAAAAATTATTCTTAAAATTTTTAAACGCCAGGTTTCTATGTCTGAAAACGGATTGCTTAGCTAAAATGAGCCTTGTGATGATATTTCTATAGAGTATGCCTTATTTTTTTGTACTACGTGTGTTAGAGACACAAACATGACGTCCTTTAATTCACTGCAGCCTAAAGCGCTGGATTTAGGCTGGGTCAAATTTAGCTAGCGAAACTATATACGTGATAGCCGTGATAGGTATCTATATCTTAACACGTTAATATAAAAATTAAAAGGATTTGTAGTTTCCTTTTTTGCGGGTCGACGACCCCTGGCAGTTTTGTTACTTGAAGTATCAGTTGAGAAAATCTGTTTTGTTTTGCTGTACCGTGTTTAGAATCGATACCATTGGATTTATACGGATATTTCAAGGGACTAACTGCTGTCGATGATCCCTCAAAGAAAGTCATCAAATTAATTTCATTTTTGTTTTTCATGTTTGGATATCGTACCCATTGCATCTGGGGAGTTTGGCTAGCTAATTTAATTAGACCTTGTATGTCTTGTATATCGCCATCTCTTTTAGAGCCCCCGCAGACCACAGACTTTTTATCGGCCGATAGTTTAGTCGGGTTGGTCTGCTAGTACGCACACCGAGCCAACTAAACAGTTCAGTCGGTGATGAGTGCGCAAACTATCCAACAGTCTGCCGACTATTTGCTTATAGTTTCTAACCAACTATTGAAAAGAGTGGTCGCACTGCACAATGAAAATTAATAAAACATTGTATAGAATTGTTATTAGTGCTCTCATACACCGGAGGAGGAAAATTAAAAAGAGAGCCCGAGAGTATTGGGTGCATCCTATCTTATCCTCTTTTAAGTTTTTCATATAAAGTGCAGGGCGTTTTTCGACTTCCTCGATCAAAGTTACGATCGAAGATTCCGAAATAAGCGACTGAGAACTGGGCGACGCCATTTTACAAAACACGCACGGCCGACCATTCGCTGTCAAAACTCGGAGCGAACCGAACTATCGGCTTAGTCGGCCGACTAAAAAATCGTCGTGTGTGCGCGTGTGGTAGGGAGCCAATACTGATTATACAGTCGGCCGATAGTTTGCCGACAGTTTAGTTTGAATTGAATCGGGAATCCCATCAAACTTGTTTATCGGCCGATAACAAATCGTCATAGTGTGCGCACTTGCTTACATCTGCGTACCTACTGATTAAGAGCCCGACCAAACTATCGGCCGATAAAAAGTCTGTGGTCTGCGGGGGCTCTTAAATGACTATTCACTTGAAATAATTATCAGTTTTTTTTATGTGAAACTTTACAGACGTGACCATATTTGTTCAACTCACACTTCAAGTAACAGCAATATAAGCGGTCGTTGAACCCCCAAAAATAACATCAAATCTTTTTTGTTTTTATTTTACTGTGTTTATGTATCAATACCTATCACGTCTGCAGAGTTTCGGCTAGATAATTTAATTTGACCTTGTATAGTGCCATCTCTTTCTCGCAGTCCCTTGTAGTTTTTATCAAAAAGATATAGGAATCAGGCTTTAAATGGTATTATTAGTTTGTTCGAAATATTTGCCGCTTTTATTAAAATATTGTTGTCATTTTACTTGTGAATGTTGAAGTATTCATTGGCATCGAATCGGTCTCAAAAGGCATTTATTTTGTAAAAAAAACTGTCTCAATAAAGTTTTAATTTGCTACTTTTTTGTTGTTTTATTTGAACACTAACAGCAGTGCGATTCTGTAAATATCTCACCGTGAAAACTTAGGTGAAGTGAGCGTGGAGTGAGCTGTCAATAGTGTCAATTCCTAGCAAAAACAAACTCACTTCACCTAAGTTTTCACGGGATGTGTGTCGATAGTTCATCACCATCATCACATCATCATCACATCACCATATTTTTTGGAGACACATCAGCCGCAGTAGCGAGCTGTCTCACGTGTCAGAGAGATTTAATTTTTTCATTTAGTGGATTTTAGTACGTGAAATTGGCAAAATTGTGGTGTTTGTTCCACAGAAGCCATTAATCAAGAGTTGAAGTTGAAGTTTTCACGGTGAGATTTTTACAGAATCGATCGGTTGATTCGACAGACGTCCTGTCTATAAGTTTCAATACATAGTGCATACAAAAAAGATCGTTTAGTTTTCTCGAAATTGGAAGTTTTCTAGAAATCTGCCTTTACAACATGACATGACATGAGAAAACCTGGATTTATAGTTAATTCTTATATATCAAAATCTCTTGTCACAGTGTTTGTTATCGAACTCCTCCGAAACGGCTTGACCAATTTTTATGATTTTTTTTGTGTATATTTGGTAGGTTTGCTGGCGCATGTGTCCTGTAGCATTCGACCATAATACTAATACCATGCATTTTTTTTATTTGAAATGGGTTTGCTCTTGACTCTAGTCTAGGTCAGAGGTGACAGACACAAAGTCTACGATGGAGTGAGCTTACCCAGAAGAAGCCTGTTCACTCTTACTTTGAAGAGATTCGGGTTGTATGTACTCGGAATCACAAACGCAGGTAGAGAGTTCCACTCTTTTCTGTGCGCATTATAAAGGACATTCTCAAATCGGATTAACCAAATAAGCAAAGAGCATCTTAGAGTGCATTCGACAATTACGCAGATTATCCAAATATTATACAAACAGCATAGAGCGAGAGACATGTAATTCTACTTTTTGCAAGAAGTCTCTACTTTTTTAAATAACTGCTAATTTTGAAGAAAAAAACCGTTACGTCAACCCAAAAACCTGGCACTCTGTCAAAATTAGTCATGTGAAAATCCCACGCGTTTTTAAGATAGAACCATCAACTTCTATATTACTGGCGTAGTTATAACCAAATTTTTTGGCGTTTTCAAACAATAGAATACACAACAAAACATGCTTCCGCCTCATGAAAAAGAGAATGGAATAATTCTTTTCGACAAACACAAATCTTGGTACAAAATGGACATCGACGGAGAATACATTACCAGACCTAGTAAGACAGATGTTATAATAACAGAGAATAAATATTCAAATCAATCTGTATACAATAGTAAAAAGTTCCCAAAGCAACTCTGCCTCCGGCAATCCAGCAAATTGCACGTCGCTACAGGTGGCAGAAGAAAAAAACCGGAATTTTTGAGTAAAACCCACGATTTTATCTTTAAAACAAGCCGGAATTTATGTTTTTCTATTATAATGACGCTAGCTGCGTACTATGGGTTCTCTTATATGGCGACAACGCATATAATTTTGAATAATCTTCGATTCGATCGAGTGTTTCAGTCAACAAGAGCTGTTTAAAGGAAAAATCAATCAAAGACTTTCAAAGCAAAATTAACATCAAAATAAAAAAATACTTAAAATACTTCTTTTTAACTTTAAAATCAGTATAAGTTTTACAGTCTGTAATAAGAATAATAATATTTTTATACAATTAATTGAGAAAATGCCAAATAAAAACTTTCTACTTTACTACTTTCTATATCACTGGTAATCATCTAATTGAACTTTTCTAAACCTTGGCTCTTGAACTAAGCATATGGACGTTGGGGAAAAAAAATTCCGTTCGTCCACAGTGTTGACGGACGGAACTTTTTTTCCTGATCGTCAACGTCGTGAACGACGGGGTGTGACTGATCGGGAATATTCGGAGCCACTGGGTCACTGAAAAAAAAAAGATAATTGTGACATTGAAAGGGAACGTAGGTTGGCTGGCTGTCCGTTGTAACATGCCCCGCAGGTTTGCGCGATGTACGGAGTCAGTTAAACTCAGTTAAAGTAACGCTTTTCAAAGCTTACTGTCAGTCCTACACATGCAGCCTGTGGGCACGGTAATAATATTAGTGTTGCCTCCACTTTTGTCTACAAGCTTCTTGGTATACAGCGGCCTATGCGTTTTTTTTTTTGAGCATAGTACATGGTCTTCACATGATCTGACCAAGATTATGTCCGGACTTTAAAAGAGAGTGTGAACTCTGAGTTTGTTTCGGAAATGCCGACCTCACCTAGTTTAAAAAAAATATGATTGATGTGTAAAAGTGTTTGTACAACCACCAACCTACTTACAGAAGTAAAATCATTTATCATTGGAATAATCCAACAAATATAACTCTGTAATGTGCAATTGGAACTTTATGATTAAAAGTAAGAAGAATTGAAGAGTATTTTTTTTTTGTACCTATTGGTAAGGTTGCCTTGGTCTAGTGATCGCATCACAAGCCCTACTGCTGCCTGCCGGGTCAGCGGCATTGTCCGAAAGGGTTACCGCTGGCCCGGAACATAAAGGGCTAAGGAAGGAACACGGGTGGGTTTTAGTCAGTAAGAGTCTGACACTCCCTTCCGCTCCACCCAGAGCGGGAGGTAACATTTGATGATCTCACATCCTGAAAAAAAAAGCCCTTCTGCTGGTCCTGGTTTCGATTCTCGGATCGGGAATAGACAGTGGCGTGCATTGCAATAGGCATATAAGCAGTGCCTAAAAATAAAAGAAGTAATTTGAAAAAAATTACAGCCGCCATCTTGAATTTTCATTTTGAACTTCGTTTCCTGCCAGAGGTCCTCCGACCAAACACGTTTTTTTTTTCTGATTAGTAACCGCGTCTGCGTAGACTAGACCCCGGCCTAGTACCTGCCTATTCTGAAAACTAATGCACACCATAGAGTTATTGGGTTTTTCATTTCTGGTAGTACTGGAGAAATAAAGGTGTACCAGGAAAACAAGGTGTTCAACTGGTACAAAAATATATTTGCAACTAAATAGGTACTTATTTCTAACATCTCCTTTGGAAGTTGAACTTTTGGATTGAATGGACTTTTAGATTTGTTTACTTCGTCATTGAATGATTACTGTATAAATCAGGGCCGTCTTAAACACATTGGGCGCCGGGGTGCGAAAAACAGTCTGGTAGGCTGTTTGTTTTTTGACAACAAAAAAAAAACTTTATTTTGGAGTCCAATTTTTAGGGAGAAGCACCAAGGTCAGAGTATATTTTGTCTTGCAATTGACTTAGAGGGTTGTATTGATATATAACCCTCTAAGTTCATGTATGATATTTCATGAAATAGTAATTTTGAATTTCACGGGCTACTCTGGCGCCTCCTACGACCCTGCGCCCGGGTGCCACGCACCACTTGCACCCTTGGGTAAAGACGGCCCTGGTATAAATATTTGTGAGATTTATGATAGATTACCTTGTTTTGGTCGTAGGGTGACTAGGGTGTATAGATGTTTTGGGGCAAAAAAGCAAACATTTGCTTTTTTGCCCTCAAGCGGCGCAAATACTGTAACTATATGGGAAACTACAGCTTTGAGCCATAGTATAAAGACGGGAAGTAAGTTATCTTCATACAAACGCACCGCGCGCGGCTTGTATGTGTGCGTCATAGTATCTATGCGTTGCCGCACGCACACTTAACAAAATCTCGACCCGTTTCTCAGTGCCGGTCGGGGCTAACACCGCATGAAATTCGCGCGTCACGGCTTTTCGGCACCGGTAAATGAATGAAAAATGTGTGATAATCGCAGGAGAACGTACTGATGTGTGTTTGGATATCTTAATAATTCATCGATTCCAGAATTGTCTCTGTTCAGATTACCTATTGAACAGGAAAGGTAAGCAAGTCAGCATATAATTTTTTTTTATACTTAGGTACTTAGTTTTTGTTGTATTAGTTTTATATCAGACAAAGGAAGTAGGTAGACCTACTTTCCCACTAGAATGCATTAGGTACTTTTGATCTGTCAATTGATTTGCCGCTATTGCTTGGTTTACGTATAGTCATGCCGATTTCTCAGTATTGTAGGTATAGTAACTAAGTAGCTACTTACAGTTATAAAATCGTAATTAAAAAAAGTGACTAATTGCGAATCAGATAAATAGAGCAAAGTTCGAAGACAGTACTATCAGTAACCCACCGTTTTCTCGTGCTCATCACCGCTCCGCGCCGCCCGTCTGCTGGCCCGTCGCTCTTTCTTTCATAGTGAAAGGTTTGATCATCGTTTAGGGAAAACCGACCTCACAAACCCTGTACTTACCCAGACAATACAAGTAAAAAATACAACTTCCCGACCCTTGCCAATTTATAGGCACTGAATTAAAATTTGGCTAAAAGTGACAACCCTGAGACAGTAGGCAATTATATCGCGGATTAGGCCGGAGATAGCCTACTTCCCCTCTTTATACTATGTTTGAGCCGTGTGGGGTCGAAACGCTCAGGTAATGGGGCCCGAGTTTAAATCGCGTCTCCTTTTCAAAGAAATTTCTCACCGGCTGGTCGACGCTTCACGTGACTAGAGGGCTGGGTCGTTCTTTGGCCAAAGATTTAGCATTGCCATTCAACGTGGCATATTGGCAATGTTGCCAGTCTTCTGGGCACGTTTGCGATGCGGCCGAGTACTTTTTTGTATTTGGATATTTGTATAGTAAGTTAGTTAGTCATTTAATTTAGTATCTAGTGTAAATAGTTAGTTACTTTTTTGGCAAAATAAAGTGTATAGTTTGTACCAGTAGGTATGTTTGGATACAATGTTATTGACCGTATGTTGCTGACACTAAAATTATTCCTTGTCCGTGTATACATGTTTTTAAAAGTAAATCATCTCAGGATACAGCTAGTATATATAAAAAAAAAAAACAAAATTTAGTAAAATATAAAGTTTTATTTTAAAGTTAACAATTTTGTTTACATGATAGTTTACATAAATAATGATGGAGAAAAACTTAGAAACAAATAATTATAACAACTCTGTTTTATTAAAATAAATAGCTCTGTGTCTTGGAATCCATTTATTTGTAACTTAAATTAGTGAGGAGAGTGGCAACACAAAATTGACATAACCTCAAAAGTACTCCATCATTTTGTGAAAAAAAAAGATCATAGATACTTAAAAGTATCTCCCACGAAATTCATATAAAATTCTCGGGAAAAGCCGTTTACGATAGAAAGAAGAAAACATTTATATTAAATAATGATGCGCTTTTAGAAGAATGATTTGACAAAACACCCGCACTGGCCCCGCATGGTGGCTTACGGCCCGCTCGCTCACACAGAGAGGAGGCCTCTGACCCAGCAGTGGAAACTTTGTAGGCTGATTGTGTGTATTTGTCAGAAGTCGCGGAGAAAAAATAGGTAGTACTTAGTAGTTTTTATAAAGAAAAAGCTGGCCTATCCGAAGTAGTCACCTTGCCGAGTGGCTAATATTTTTGCCATGAGCTATTCCTATATAGTATGTCAACGTTTGAACCTTTATTTCCTAGCAAAGCGTTATACTGTAACAGCCGTCATAAAAATCTGTCATTTACATTAGTATTTGACATTAAATCAAACCCCGCTGCCCAAAGATTTACATCGCTAGATTTAAATCGTCGGCACTGAGAAGGACACCCATGATTAAATAGCGTTCCATGACAATCAAGTCAAGTCACTGCGTCATTGCGAGTCAGAGGTGTCAAAACGGAACAGAAACGCGACTATCTTTTGATGCGGCAGGGCGAATCAAACGATTTAAATCTTTGCCGCTGTCATAATTTTCATGACAACTGTCACTACGACAGCTCTTCTAAGAAACCGGTGCTTGACCCACACTAGGGTTAAATGACATTGGCACGGCATAAAACAGCAAAGCCTATTTTGCTTTCAAGATCAATGTGACAGATAGTTTCAACATCAAGCTACGTTTCAACGTCCACAATTTACCGGCGAATGACGTCACTGAAAAGCTATTTTACGAAAGTAAGTTGTTGTGTTTTTACCCGACTGCGGCGAAGCCCAAAAGGAGGGTTATGTGTTTGACCTGTATGTATGTATGTCCGTTTCTTTGTTCCCTCATTTTTGAGAGCCTTTTTTTTGCATCGTGAAGTCGAACCCCGCTGCCGTCATTTTCATGAAAGCCGTCACTACGGCCCTTATGTGGCGGCCGCCGCCTAGATACCGGTAGCTTGGGTAAAGTTTCGATTTACTGGAAAATTTTCCAAAAGTGTTACAAGCCATTCGGTTGACTAAACAGGCCGAGAAGTACAATAACCCGACCCCTCTCCCTTACTCTTTGCCTCTCCCCCTCTTCTTCTTTGTAAAAGGGGTCAGGTAATGCAGAGTACTGACCGTAAGAAAGAAAATAAAGAAAAACAAAAATTTATGACAAGAACGTTATGTCAATTTTGCGCAAACAGCTTCAATAAAGTTAACAAAGTATTTTCTTTTGTTAAATAATAAAGAAGAAAATATTTTAGTTAAGATTATTCATAAATTGACTTTTCAGTAATAAATGAATTAGATGCTAAGTTAAGACTTGGAATAGTGATAAATTTGACAGGACTAAACTAAAATTTATCTTCTGTCCTTTTCTTAATGAAATAGAAAGAAATATGTGCACTGAACTTACAATTTCGTTTAGTTGGTGAACAAAGGAATCGGCACCACTGTCTCATTCACAGGAGCCCAGTGACAGATGACATTAGTGACAGCTAACAACTAGTTGTCACTATTGTCATCTCACCACAAATGGCGGGAAAGCTACAGAAGTGAAGCGGGCCTGGGTCCTACTCTAGTCTGTTAACTAAAATCTGGGCCCGTCCGAAAGTAATAATAAACTTCGGAATGAACCCTACACCGGATTAATTAACTTTTACGAGTGAGTAAAAGCACATCAGGAATAGGGGCAACTGTCAAATCGATGTCTCAGGTCGGGCCCCAAACTAATATGTCCGTAGGTGATGTGAATTTGACATCGCCCGTTATTTCGGCCGAAAGTACAGGTTCCTTAGCTTAGGGAGTAGTTTTCTGCACGAATTCTAGGTGTGGTAGTGAGACAGTGTAGTGATATAGATAATTAATTTAAATACAGAATCAACAGAATTCTGAAAGTCGATTACAGTAAATCTGTCATTAATTCTGATGTGAATTGTTTTGACTGGCTGTTATTATTTCAGTTAGCCAATCATAGCAGTTAACATGAGTTTAACAGTTTGTTAGTTGATTTCTATGTTAATTGACCTTTCAGAACTTGCATCATAATTGCGTAACACTCAAGATATTGCTAAACCAATGCTTCATGTGTTCGAATAATTTGTCTGCTCAACAACGAAAAAAACGCAATGAATGTTGTTAGACCGTCAAAATGAAAGCTATTCTTACTGTTAGTGTTTTACGCGATTACATATCCGGTTTTAAGTGGTTTATGATAAGGGAACGTTCAAGTATTACGTAACGCAATTTGGGGGGCGGGGGGGTCTTGTAAAACGTTACGGTGCGTTACAGGGGCGGGAGGGGGTATTGGAACAACGCGTTACGTAACTTTTTTTTATTTTAATAATAAACTAGGAAATTAAAATGTGCAAAGAAAAACTTGAGAAAGCTAATTGCAATTAAATTATTTTTTAAATACCTTATTATTTCATTTATATGGCTAAATAAATAACATATAACTTAAAAACCTCTTTTTCTATTTATTATTATTGCAAATGCGATCAAAACAATAACAAAGGTATTTTAGCGCTTTTCCGGTACTTTGCGCAACATACCTAATAATTTTGACTTTTAGGTAAAAATGGTCACTTAGATGTTACGTAACATTTAGGGAGGGGGAGGGGGGGTACAGAAAAACGTTACGATGCGTTACATGGGGGGGAGGGAGGGTCTAAAATCTACAAAAAATGCGTTACGTAGGTAATACTTGAACGTTCCCTAAGTCTGGAATCGTAAAGACGCTTTGAAGTGTCGAAGAAATATTTTGTGAGAACTGATTCTGTCAATTTATCAATAATCTTTAAAATTAGGAACCTGTTCCTCCGCCGAAGAGGAAGCGACTATAGCCCGACCGTTTAACTGAGACGTTGTCTGAGGTAGCTGCGCGGTGCGGGAGGGGTGATAGTTGTCACAAGTTGACGAATCACTGAGCTCTTGCATCACGTCGCCACACCCCTCCCGCACCGCGCTGCTACTTCAGGCAACGTCTCAGTAATAGCCGTTCAAGAAACGTACAGACGCCAGCACATCAGCTACCCGAAACGTGTCAAATTTTCCCAATCAACTTTGAACCTTATGCTTTAACGATAAAGTTGAAAATCTATTAAAGAGTTTTGACAGATTGTAGTAGCTTGATATGCTGGCGTCTGTACAATAGAAATAGATGTAGGCTCCGTATCACTAAAAGATAAATACAGGGTTACTTTAAATTGGCTAGCTAAACTCCGCAGACAGTGTCTGCGGAGTTTATTATTTATCAATAATAGAATTAAAAAAAAATATTGTTTTTTTTTTGAGAGGTAACGACCGCTGTTAGTGTTGTTATTGAAGTATGTTTTGAGAAAAACTGTTCTCTTATGTTTAATCGTGTTTAGATATCGATGCTCAACACGTCTGTGAAGTTTACATTAAAAAAAAACTGATTTTTTAAACCGACTACAATAATTGCGGTTGATAACCCAAAAAAAAAATCACATTTTTTTTTTGTTTTATCATGCTTAGGTATCGATCGAGCCGTCGCGTCTGTGAAGTTTAGCTAAGCAATTAAAAATAACCCTGTATATTCATAGTTGATCGCCGGCTGTTCACACCTCCAGCGAGAGCTCGTGTCCAACAAACATCTCATTTTTAGTCGCTAGGTCAACTCGCTTCTCGCTAATCGCCGGTAATAGGACATGTGAAATTATATTTGGCAAAAGAGATAAGCTTAGAATTTTAAGAAGTTATGCGTATTTTAAGTAGGAAAGTCTTGTACCCTTAAACACACAGAGAAAAAAAACAGTGGCACTCCGGGAGTGCCGACAGAAGTGAAAACTTGAACAATTACGTGTGTATTTTGTGAATCTTATAAACAAAACACGCGCGGTACCGGCTACGGCCATCCGTCTTACGAATTTTCGATCAGGTCACGTGTCCTGACGCGAGTTTAACATTTACATTTACCCATTACAAAAAAAGTTTACAACGCCGCTAAAGAAGTTTTCACTTCAAAAATATATATAGTACTAAACAGACACGAAACACGCAGACAGGCACGAAAAGTACTTTTCGTGTCTGTCTGTGTGATCACTTAGTCCTTCAAAACCACACAACGGATTTTGATGCGATTTCCACCTTCATTTAGGGAATTTATTTCGGAAGGTTTATGTGTATATTACATTAATATTTCACTTAACTTTCGCCGCCCCAGAAGGACATTATGTGACGTCATTCCTGATGTTCTTCAGGAAGGTTAGGTGCATAAAAAGGGGGCCTAAAAAGGCCACTTTAGCAGAATCATAAAAGGATAACATTATGAATCATAATGGACAGTAAACTGTTAAGTTAATCGTATCAAATTCGATTGGTGAAGGATTTTTCAGTTATTTTTTTTTGTCTGTGCTCAAAAACCAATCAATCCAATACCAATCTCTTTGATTATACCTACGTAAGCAGAGAAAAAAAGAAAAACACGGCCTGTCTTCGCCATATTATGATTCATAATGTTATCCTCTCACGATTCTGCCAGTGGCCTTTTTAGGCCCCCTGATGTATGAACGTAAACGAAGCAAAAGTGTGTAAGGATCGTAGCATTTGGCGTTCTGTAGTTTCAACCTAAGAGAAGAAAGCGTTAGTTTATGTATGTTAACTTTTGATGTACAGTATCGAGTTTAAAGAAAGCTGGTACAGTACCCGGCGATAAATATTGCACATCGACCTTTGGAAAGAGACAATCGGCTAATTTCGGCTTCGTAGAGCGTTATCTCTGTCGCACGAAATACAAACAGTCCGGTATCTATTAGGAGCTGTTAAAACAATTATGATTTGCTTCTTTTGATAATTATTTTTATTCTTTGTATAAAATCGATAAGATCGAATAGGTCGATGTGCAATATTTATCGCCGGGTACTGTAGACTCATAGCTGTTTCGATTTGCCGCCCATTTTCCATTTTGTTAACCTCTCGCACGTTTGCCCGCCCAGCTGTCGACACACCCTGCGTGTCGGTGTAGTTGTTTGGACACAGCGATGTCATTGTTTTCACAATGACAATAGTTCTGTACATTTGGTGTACCGTTGACATTACGAGCACTTTTTCTTATGGACAATTGGTGTCAAATGGAAGTTGGAGGGGGTTAAGTACCGGTACTTATAACACTGTAATTTGAACACATTAAAAGAGTAACCGTGAAGTTTCTTTCCGGCTCTTCTCCATAGGAAACGACCAATTGGAACCGTGCACCCGGTGCACCTAGCTTTTTCTTGAGCAGTGATGGCCAAGTGGTAACAGCCCCGACGTACGTCGGTCGTGGGTTCGAACCCAGGCAGTCGCTTTACTTTGTATAAATAATGTCATCACCACTGTTCTCAAAACGGCGAAGGAAAACATCGTGAGGAAACCGGCATGTCCTAGAAGTAAAAATTCGAAGACATGTGACATCTACCAACCCGCACTGGGCCCGCGTGGTGGATTACGGCCCACTCGCTCCCACAGAGAGGAGGCCTATGCCCCAGCGGGAAAATTATAGGCTTGTAGCGGTATCTACAACGCCACATGCAAAAAACAACGCGTCATACTGAGTTACTGACGTCACGCAAAACCTGCATCGCGCAAGCAGAGTTTACCGCGCAACTAGCACAGATACAAACGGCCCGACACGAATCAATGGGCAGTTGCCCGCCAGACACAACACCCGTCTGGTCGGAGGATCCTTAAGCCAAGCTTCTGACGTTTCATAAGTGCCCATGTAAGTTTATGTGAAATAAGATATTTTGATTTTGAAACCGTTTGTGTGCTAAGGGTACAAGTTAATATTTGTTGACAATACGTTACTATTTTACCATCAACACATTACATACAATAAAAATAAATTAGACCTTTTCATTTTAAAGCTAAAGTCTCTTTAATAAACAAAATAATATTTTTTTTTCAATCACTCTCCGCTGTCACAGCTGTTCGGAAAAAAACTAAAAAACCGATTTTAGTTTGCATTTAAGGTGACAACGGCAATTTTTTTTTTTTTTGTGAACTAACTATGTTTAACTCTTTAATATAACTTTTAAGAATAATTAGTGACTTTTAAGTGTAGGTAGAAATTGAGCCCTACCAGATGCCCCCAGCTAGATAGACCTGGGTGCGGAATGCGGAGGTCAGGGTGTTGTGGTATAGCCTGGGAGAGACCTGGGTGCTTACTCTTCAATTTAATTCCGATAGATCGACATTGGAATTGTAACGCTTCGTACTCTTGAGTTCGATGCTAGAGCCAAATGATTTTTAGATTGGGTGTCCATTTTGGAGAACTAAGTGGAATTGGGTTCGGGCTTGGCGTGGGGTAATTGTTGACAATATTGTTTTCAACAGTACCGAATCAAGTGACTGTAAAATTAACATTGGAATCATATTGGCATCTCATTGGAATTAAAATTAGTTTGGAGAGTAAGCCCCCTGTCCCGCAATGGTCTGCGATAGGCTGCGTTGATCGATTGAGAGAAATGAATTGTTTATCAAATTGACAACCTACGACGACTGGCCGTGTACCTTTTCATACAACTGTCACAGATGACAGTTGTGATTTGAATGTACGGGCATTTTGAGTTGGTAGTCAATTTGGTAAAGAATTAATTTCGCTGACTTTGCGTCCAGTGCAAACGTTTAGACCAATTTTTGACTTCAATGTACAGACACCAGCACATCAAGCTACTACAATCTGTCCAATTTCTTTTATAGATTTTGAACTTTATCGCTTGAGGATAAGGTTCAAAGTTGATTGGGAAAATTTGACAGTTTCGGGTAGGTTGATGTGCTGGCTTCTGTACAATCAGGGAACATTAATTGTTAGGCAAATTGTTACACTACATCAATTGCCCGTGATAGCCAATTCATACAATTGTCTAAGAATGATAGGTGTCATTTGAACTGCCGTAAATGTGATATTTTTCTTTGACTGACTGACGTCCGGTGGCCTATGTATTGATGTCAGCTATAGATTTATATAAGTGTCATGCGTGGCCGCCATTTTGAAAAAACAAAAAACAAAATGGCGGAGACGTAAATATGCCACGGATCTTCAAAGCGCTTTGTTTTTTGTGACAGACTCGTCGGTCTAGTGGTCGCAAGTTGACCGTGACGTCGTGAATTCGATCCTAAGTTTGGTAGTTTAATTGGCATTTTCATTAATAAGTTCTAAATATTAGCATGGAGGTGGGAATTGGTCAAGGTGGGCCGATGACCTGGTGAAGGAAATCCGCGATGGGAGGAGACTTAAGTCCAGTAGTGCACGTCTTTCGGCTAAAATGATTATTATGAATGAGAATAGGTTAGGTTCACCCTTAAGCTCTGGAGGCAAAATCTGCCCGGGTTGCCGGATGAAATCTTCTCGCCCCGTTTGTGTTAATTTTGTTGTATGGAATTGTTCAAACTGGCGTGAATAGACGCGTGACTTCTTAATCATTAAAACAATCGATCCAGTCGCAGACGTGTCCCGCTTCCAGCGAGGAATCAGCCTCTGTTTGAACAGTTCTTTATGAGATTTAAGCGAAATGTGGGTGTAATTAATAAAAGCAAGTTTTTCTAACTGAGCAGACAGCTGTGCTGCAGGGGAGTTTGTTGCGCCACTTCTTCTCTCCAGCGAAAGCACTAGGAAGTGGTGAAGGGCGGGAGTTATGGGGGACTCTCTGATGTAATTTTGACGTTCGAAAAATGCTGATTCTCAGCCTAATTTGAATTTAATATACACATCTGCCAAATACAGATGTTATATTTTGCCAAAAAGTTATATTAAAGAGTTTCAAATCTTATATTAAATTTATATTAACACAGTTTAATTAAGATATTTCTTAATTTAACAAATATCTTTTGTAGATAATTTACAATGTTTATATCTTTTTTTTTTTTTTGCGTATTTTTTATATATTTTTCTCTTTTCTGGTGAAATACTGAACTTATTTTTAATTTTTTTTTCAATGTGATTCGATACGATTTTTGGTAACTTTCGACTGCTAAAATTATTACCATTTCTTTTTTATAGCTCTCTTGCCTTTCAAAATCTCATTTCAGTCCCGCTTTTTTAAATATCTCCTTAGTCGAAACAGTCAAAAATCAAAAAAAATCATATCCTTTATCCCGAAACATATACTTAAGCTAGTACAATGTCAATCATCTTCGATAAACTACGTTACATGTCCGTCTACGGGAACTTTCAGGTTATAACCGACCAAGACATTTTGACAGCTGTCAGATGACGTCATGCGATAGTAAGCGCCAATACAGGTGGCAGTCGCGGTCATTAACGCCGATTCCTATAATTTACTGTTCGTTATTGGTTAGAACAAAGAGAGGGAGAGAGAGAGAGTATGCAGGTTTTTGCCTTGCAATGCGATAACACAGGCTTTTAATAATAATAAACTGGTTAAAATTATGACTCTTGTATCTTTACCAATAATAAAGTAAAGACTTAATAGCTCTGCATAGCACACTCTCCTTATGGAAGTAGCTATGACAGGTAAAATTAGTTCACGAATCCCCCCCCCCTGTCCTCCCTTTCCCTATTTGCAAAATTTAAAAAAAGATGCTACCATTGGTAAGCAAAACGATTCGTTTTTGTTTCCAGGAACCGAACATAAACGTGGGAGCGAGATGACACGAGAAATTCGTGATAAATATTTGTCGTCCTGCTCGCACTTTTTAGGACCGCGACAGCCACGTGTCTATCGGGTCTAAATAACCCATACACATGTACCACAACGAAAAGACGCGATCGGGCGCTAATTTGTATGAAAATTAATAGTTTATTCACACAGACTACATCTGGCTGTCTCCAGGTTATACTGGGTCAAATTAAATTACCTAGCGAAACTGCAGATGCGTCGACATCTAACCTAAAGAAAATAAAAAATATTTGGTAATTTTTTTAGGGGTCAACGACCGCTGTTAGTGTTGTTACTTGAAGTACGAGCCAGGTTAATCACGTCTTTGAAGATTACACAAAACAAACTGATGTTTTAAACTGAATTTCAAGTGAATACACCAAATGCGGTCGCTGACCCCACAAAAAGAGTCAACAAATTAATTTATTGTTTGTTTTATCGTGTTTAGATATCGATACCAATCACGTATGTGGAGTTTCGATACCTAATTTTATTTGACCCCTGGTATATACTCCATTTATTATAATATTAGTGGTCAACCCGGTCATCTTTTGAATAATTTCTTCAGATTTAGCTCTTATTGTTTGAGCGTTAAGGTTCATCTACGCTGGATGGAAACTCGTCCTTTTTTCCATGTTAAACATGTAAACAAATATTATGTATTTTGGAAAAAACCACTTTATTACCCAGACATAAAGTTCACTACAATTTCAAAAAATTTAAAGACTTTCTATTGTACTACTCATTCTGAAATCAACCCAATTTAGACTAACGTTAAAGTTCATATTCGTTTAAGGGCTGATTTTTCCAACGCCAGATCATTTTATCCGAGGAATAGTCTTGAATTTTTGACAGTTCTTCTATACAAAATCTGTCAGACGTCAATTTTATTCAACGAATAAAAATTATGTCGATTTAAAAATCGGCCCTAAATGGAAGAAACACCAGTTGGAAACTACGATTTAATTATAGACTACACATGTGCTTGGTAAAAGGGCCCTTTTAAATCAATATAAATAAAACAAAGTTGGGTTAGTTACACCATTTACAACACAAGAACGGCTGGACCGATTTTTATGACCTTTGATTTGTTGGATTTGTCTCCGCCTCGAATAGCAGAGTAATAACTATTAAAAAACAGGAAAAAATTCACGAAAAAAAATTATAATGAAGATAATTATTTTTCTCATACCTACAGTTGTTATTATTGATTCTGAGGCGAAAAAAGTTGGCCGGGACAGCTAATGTATAATAAATAGAGTATAACGGGTGTAAAAAGACACTTAACGAAGTTTTACTCCCCGTAAATGTAATATTTTTTTTTTATACTAGTCCATACCTGGAAACCATCTGGTTACGGAGATATTGAAGGTCAAAATTCCAACTTTTAATGTAATTTTTTTTCAAAAACAAGTTTTAAATGTTATAACACAACTTTTAAATTCACCCACGACCCCTGTACTGTTGCGTGCACTCATAAGCACAATGTTTTGAGTGCGTTACATTGCGCACTACCGCGAACAGCAAATTTTCACACCAAAAATAAAAGTAATTTCCCAGAAATTATTTTAGTGTTGTGTAAGTAACATTACACGAAAATAATTGTTTGATGTGCAGAATGCGTAGTTGACGGCTATGAGATGTGTCTTTTTACGCCCTGTACTGTCTTGGTCGGCTAGTAATAAGGAAAATTTACTATGACTAATTTAATAATTAATATTAGACACAAATATGGAAACTAATTTAAACTGTACAATGATAATATCTGGATTCCTATACGGGCTAGCAGATACGTCGACGCGAAACCTTGAAATTTTTCGTAGGTTATTTAAAAAAAAATTGCTGTCACATACATTACACGCATACATACAATAACAGCCGCACGGGGCGATAGATCAGGTTAAGCTACGCTTGCTGCGGTTGGTCTGTGGATGGGTGACCATCTTTACAAACCGTGACCCCTCCGTGCCTCGGAAAGCACGTTAAGCCGTTGGTAACGGCTGTCATCCGTGGATCTTTGACAGTCGGTCAGAAGCCCGAAAATCTGACAACCAGTCTTACAAAGGGGTATCGAATTACCCAGCAACTGGGTTGTGGACGTCAGATAGGCAGTCGCTCCATGTAAATTACTGGTATTCAGATGCATGCGGTTAGACTGGAAACCGACCACAACATAGTTGGGAAAAGGCTGGTCAGATTAATTGGATTGATTAATTTAGGTATTAAACTTTTCTTTGAAGCAGCAGTTTTTTTTTTTTTTTGATATCCGACTAAAAACTTCTTCGCTATGTCTGGGATCATGTGGTGAATTCATGGTAATAGTTTGCGCGCCGATGTATCGCTATCCTGTACTAACCAGCCGTTCTCAATCAACTTACGGCTCAAGCAAATATTTTACATCGATTCCTATAATTTACCGACCGTAATAAAACAAATTATGAAGCTTTGGTGTCCTAAGAAAGCGGTTCCGTCATATGACAACGGATGTCAAAAAAAATTGTGATTTTCACCCATATTTGTTGATATTAACGTGTCAAAAAACCCTCTAGGCTTTATCACGAAACAAGTTTTATATTTAGATCCAGGTTTAAACCACCGAGCCTTTAAATTTCAAACTATAATCCGGCAAAGTTAAAAAGTTCTTATTACAAAAACGAACGTTAAACACGAGTCTAAGTTGTCAATAATGCATTAAGAACTTTACGTTCGTCGGAATAAAGTTTAAAATACATTAACTGTCTCGCAGGTTTAGGCTGGCCCCTTTATTAATAAACGTATTATATCAGATGAATAGTTTTCTCTCTTTCAGTCTTCAGTAATTTGACTTTCGATAGAAGAAGACAAAGCGTTGTGTAACTATACAGACGCTATACAACGTTTATTGGTACGGTACCCGGCGATAAATATTGCACATCGACCTTTGGAAAGAGACAATCGGCTAATTTCGGCTTCGTAGAGCGTTATCTCTGTCGCACGAAATACAAACAGTCCGGTATCTATTAGGAGCTGTTAAAACAATTATGATTTGCTTCTTTTGATGATTATTTTTATTCTTTGTATAAAATACACCAATTTCCAAAGGTCGATGTGCAATATTTATCGCCGGCTACTGTAAGGGGGTTAGTCTTCTCCATGTCGCACAGTTTCGGGTGCTAAGTCCCCAGTACCACGTACTCTGGCCGCACTTAATGATCTCTTGGAGTCCAATCCAACAAACGATCTGTTTGCCGACGAATGGACGAAGATTTTGTCGGCATGTCAGAAGTACTGTGAGAGGGATGTATGAAAGTGTTGTTAATTTTTTAATTGATTTTATATTTAATGTTTTATGTGTATGTGTAAACTGTCTTTAATTTCTGTAATTGGTTGTTTAAACCGTTTTAATTAAAGAATAAATAAATAAAGTTGGAACTCATTTCGTGTTTTGATAGTAGTTGTTGTATGATCATTATTTATCATTTTTATTCATTATCATAGTATCATTATCATTATTATCATTACCATCTTATCATCATTCAACGCATTCTTAGGAAATCGTAGCTTCACGGCCTGAGTAATTTTTTATCTGGATTCTCATAATTTACCGGCCGTTATTTGTCATATTACGGCCCGTAACGGTAAGATCATTAATACAATCAAGTTTTAACCCAAAACTAATTCCAATACATATTTATGTAAAAATCCATAATATTTTACATTTTTTTTTTGTTTCTCCGTAGAAAGACAAGTCCCAAATTTTGAGATAAAATAAAGCTGCACCTTGCCATAAGCGATAGCGGATTTCAAAATCGCTTGCGCTATACAAACCACAGCCTTATCGAACAACCGAACATTTGAAAGAAATGCATTTTTTTTTTCTAAAAGAGTATATAATAATATAAAAATTAAACTATTTTGTTATCTATGCTACACATCATATCGCACCGCGGCTTGTCGATGGGAAGTCTGTAAAAAAAAAGAAAAACAAAATTGACACAATTCTTGTCATTGGTCCGAGTTTGATTCCCAATTGAGGCAGTGTTTATTGGCTATTTTCTATCCCTATAACAAAAGACATTTTAAAGACCAGAACACAAGTTCTAAATACATAACCTCTTACTTTGTAGAAATCGGTTAAACATTCAAATGCTTGATTATTTATTCTCTCTGTTCAAGTATGCTCTTTTCTATGTTCAAGATATTTAAAAAGCCTTGAACATAGAAAATTATACTAGTTTCGAATAGAAATGTAACTAGGCGTTTAAGACGCCTCTAAGATTTTTGCAATACTGGGCGGTTTGAAGCGTTCGTAGTTTCACTTCTCGTATATTTAACAAGCTTCTGCCCGCGTGAAATTTTACATTCCCCCCATTCACCCTCTTAGGGGTCGAATTTCAAAAAAACCCTTTCTAAGTGGATACCTACTCTTCGGAAAGGACACACCCTCCAAATGTCGTGTCTCTAGGACCAGCGGTTTAGGTGTGCGTTGATATATCAGTCAGTTAAGACTTTGAATCCATACTTCCACACTGGGACACTGGGACTGGGGACTTAGTAATAGGGTCCCGTTTTTGCCCTTTGGGTACGGAACCTTCAAAATAAAGTTAAGAAATAAGTTCAATTTTACCTGTAGCGTTGCAGATAACCGGGTCATCCTGAAAATAAAAGAGAACAATGGTTTATACTAATTATTTATAATTTATTAATTTTCATGTTTCATTTAATACATTTACATGTTTCATTTAATCATTAGAATCAGTAATACAACTTGTTTGGTTAGTATAATCCTAAAATGTCAAGATTTCATGAAATAGTCATTCTGTGGGATTATTTGGTCTTAGAGAGTTGTGTTGATGACTTTAATGATTATAATTCTGTAAATACATATTTGTTACGGCCGCGAATCATATATTAATCAACGTACAACTTAATACTAACCAGCAAATTGCAAAAAACTATCCATTACGTCTATGAAGTTTCGCCAGCTAATTTAATATGACCCTACAGTATAAGTTGGAGTTAGGATGGTAAGTAATTATTCGTATATGTTAATTGATGGAGAGATTCCTACCTGTTTCGCAGTCCTAGTCCTTTGCACCGTCATGTTCTGCTGCGGCACGGTGGAGTCGGGCTCAACTCCTAACGCGGAGTAGATCTCGCGCAGCATCAGGAGCATCGTGTCTTCTGACTCCCTGCAGGACAGAGAAAGTTAGCCATTTAGTATTAGCACGAAGGCGTTACCACTTGAGGCCGCGAACCCTGACAGGCGCTTTACTATGTGTAAATTATTTCATCACCACTACTCTCAAAACGGTGAAGGAAAACATCGTGCGGAAACCGGCATGTCATAGAACCAAAAATTCGAAGACATGTGACATCTACCAACCTGCGTTGGGCCTGCGTGGTGGATTATAGCACACTCCCTCTGGAAGAGAGGAGGCCTAGGACCCAGCAGTGGGAAAGATATATGCTGATTATGATATGGTAGAAGATGATGAAGCATGTAAAGTTCACTCATCGTCCATAGAAAATGGAGGATCCTCCGACGAGACGGGTGTCTGGTAATCTTGGCCAGACCATGTCAAGACCATGTACAGTACCCGGCGATAAATATTGCACATCCAACTTTGGAAAGAAGACCCCTCCATGCCTGGAAAGAAGCTTTTCCTCTTATACCTAGTACTAGCTTCTGCACGCAACTTCATCTACGTGAAATTTATGGTCCCCGACCCACCCCATCGCATTGCCAGCCCATAAGCCGAAATTAGCCGATTGTCTCTGTCCAAAGGTCGATGTGCAATATTTATCGCCGGGTACTGTAGATTGGTGTCTGAAAAGGTCTTTTGAGGAAAGAATATCATACTTTGTAGTGTAAATATTCATGTCATTGTATAATGTAAAAATCATCAATTTCAATGTGTAGGTTCTATGAAAATCAGGAAATAATCTTGATCAGATCAGTTTGAGGACCATGTACGTATAGATAGGTGTCTGAAATGGTCTTTTGAGGGAAGACCCACACAGATTTGAGTGGATATGTCCCGTCAGTGCATAATTTGTCAGTAATCGTGTGGCCCAACTCAGAACTTTTTAACTCAACGATTAGACGAACAATACTCAAATTGCCGGATCATCATTAAAACTAACTCGCCATCTGCCTAGCCTTTTCCCAACCAAGTTAGGTCCGGTTTCCAGTTTAACCGTATGCAGCTGAATACCAACCAGTATTTTACGTGGAGCGACTGCCTATCTGACCTCCACATCCCAGTTACTGGGTAATAGGGTACCCTTTGGTAAGACTGGTTGTCAGACTGTGGGGCTTCTGACGACCCGTAACGACTGTCAAAGATCCACGATTGACAGCCGGGACCAACGGCTTAACGTGCTTTACACTTACACTTTAAACTAACTGACGGATAAAAAAGAAAAAATGGTGCTTGAGACTGACATTGGCATACTTTTTATCCCAGAAAAATGCGCGGTTCACGTTGAAATCTCTATGCGTAATGGAAACCATGGGGCGTTGCTAGTATACACTCACCAGTATCCAACATGACTGCTCATGGCGAACAGATATTCGTTGATCATCTCCAAAGGTGCTTCTTGTAGCACGTAGTCAACGCGACGACCGCTGTTCAGACGACCCAGCATGTCCGGGGTTGCCTGTAGGGGAATTATTTATTTTTAGGGAAAAATATTTATTTTTAGGGAAAAATATTTATATTTATATTTATTTTTATTAATCCACACTAATATTATAAATGCGAAAGTGTGTCTGTCTGTCTGTTACCTCTTCACGCTTAAACCGCTGAACCGATTTAGATGAAATTTGGTATATAGATAGTTTGAGTCCCGGCAATGGACATAGGATAGTTTTTATCCCGATATTCCCACGGGATCGAAACTTATGCGAGTGAAACCGCGGGCCGCTGCTAGTTTTCTTATAAACTCGGAACACGAAACAGTCGCGAGCATAAATATCTTACACTTTCGCAATAATCAAAACCGTTTTTCTCGTGAAATAACAATGGGCATTGTTCATATTTTTTTAAATGTTATAATTGAAAAACCATTTCGAGGAATAGCGTTACTGATCATTACGGACTAATTAATTTTGAAAAATATTCATATGTTATTGATATTTTTGATAAAATACGATGGACCTTCTTTGCCCTTCAAATTACGTACGACTTTGGCCGTACAGTTTTGTATTGTTGCCTCAGAAAATAAAAAGTAAGAGGCAAGTATTGTCTACAATCTGTCAAATGTCAAATTATTGTAAATATGTCAAAAATATAAACATTCTTGTTTATATCTCATTATTACATTACATACATTATTTCAACACTCGACAATATTTAATATACTGGAAGAGTTATGGAATACAGGAAGTGCTTTGTTCCAACTTGCAGCAATAACAGTAATAATGTCGCCGCGTGCGTTATTATTCTATTTCTAAGTCGCCGCGTCGATTGTTCTAGTGACGATAGAGAGTAGTATATTCCTTGGAGGACACTTACACATAAAAAAACCATTTGTAAATAAATACGCTAAGCTAGGATTCGATTATTTAAGACGTCTATTCGGCCTATTGACACTTTGACAGATGTGACATTGTTGACGTTGTGTTGACAGATTAAAATTTTTAATTATGTACTAGTAAGGCAACGGCACTTAATCTTTATGCCACTGGATGACGTCACCTACCTTAAAAACTTAAAATAATTAAATATTTTTTATTAAAATAACTATTGAGCCAATCATCAAAATATTCAAATTAGTTTCTCAAAATGCTCTAAATTTACAAAAAATAAAATAAAATATAATGGTTAGAAATTTTGGACAATCCCCATTGCAACTTTGAGAAAAAACTTATTGCACAGAAAAGAATCAAGTGTATAATAATAATAGCAAAACACTAAATGTAAACAGTGATTTTTTTTTGTTTTTAGTTTAGTCGACCTTATAATTACTTCACCACAATATCGTCGTTGCGCGTGCAAAAGTGGCTATGTGTTTTTAGTGAACGTATTTGAGCTATATGAATTATAACACTTAGCGTGTTTATACGGAACTTTCGATGTATGAATATCACATAGCTACATTCCGTAACTCTTTAAATATTGCACTTATCACATAGCTGTTTATACAGTATGTGTGTATTGAAATAACGATTAAAACTGCATAAAGAACCGAAAATAACTAAATAACACATAGTGGCTTTTGTACGCGCAACGAATGTCACATCCATACTAAAATGAATATTATATTCCTCACCAGTTCGATTTCCTTCGCTAATTCTTCTTTGCAGTCATCAGTGAGCTGTTCCTTCTCCATTTCTTCTTCCACAACCTGGAATAAAAATATATAAGATATGTTATGATATAATATATGATATGTAAGAAAGAAGAATGAAATAGTTTTCAGAGTTCCGTCTGTCTGTAAAAACCCTTTTTGTCAGGAACGCGTGGAGTTATCAAGTACTAGTAATATCAAACACTCGGGCCTACAATCCCTTGAAGCAGAGAAAAAAATCAAACTTCTAAGTCAACGCAATTAAAAGACACGGGTGTTTATATTCCGGAATCAAAACCTATCGGGTACTTGTCGTTGACCTAGAATCATGAAATTTGGCAAGAATCAATGTCATGTAGATAATCTAGAATCATGGGCAAGAAGCAATGACATGTAGCACATGTAAAGGAAAAAATCAGAAAACCGTAAATTTGTAGTTACATTACAAAAAAAACCGTGATAAACTATTTACATAAGCACCTACAAATTTGTACGGAACCCTCGGTGCGCGAGTCCTACTCGCACTAGACCGGTTTTTTATTATTATTTTCAGTCATTTGACGATACTGCTGCCTTACAAAACCAAAGTATAAGGAAAAATAAAGTATTTTATCCTGTGATGAGCAAACACAAAATTTCACCATGCAAAACAAGAAATATCCAGGCACCCACCTTCTCAAGCTGCCCCTCAGGCGGAGGCGTTGCCTTCCACTTGTTCCAGGTACTCTTGAGCGACTCCAGCAGCTTCTGCTTCAGGTCAGCGCCAACGCGCGCCATGGTGTCCTTGAGCTCTGTGGCAGTGTCCAACAAATCATCTATTTATGTATGTAATACTGTTCCCTGACTTAATTTAATGGATGGTATAGCATTTAATGCTGCTGTTTTGTATGGATCAGAATCTGATCAGATCAGATCCTCTTGTGGCCGTTGGGCATGAATGAAAGGCAATGAGGGTTATCGTGAAAATTTACGACACCAGTTGGCACCACTTTGACAAGAGGTCTTCCAATATTAAATATATGATGACGTTCGTCATTCGATTCATTCATTCGTTCATAATTCAGCTATGACTAAAGAAAATATAGGATTAATAATATTTTTTTTTTTACAGGCTAAGGTCTGAGACCATGCCGCCTAGTCATCAGTTAGCATTTTTCTTGAGTCTAACATGACATTAGAATATGGGTGTACACATTCTAATGTATTAGGAGTATTTGGCAGCAAATGTATCGAATCAAGTTTCCCGGTAAACTTCGCTGAGGTAGCCAAAACTACAATAAAATTCTCAGCTCCATTTTACCGGGATCGCGTCTGTTTCAATGATAAAACATATTGTCCAGTTGCGCAGACACTTGAGATACAAAACTACACCAATTTTACATCACAATATCCACTAGGAATCAATTTGCGAATAATTAAAACAGCCAAATAGACTTCACTCGAAGAAATCCCGCCAAAAACTCAGAAAATATAGGCTCTTTGACAGATGCCTGGACCTAACGTGTCAGTGCTGCCTAGCGAACGTCATTTCAGAATACCTTCATTGGATGCAGCTGAGCTGAGAATGGCAGTGGGCAGGGCACATTGCTCGCAAAACAGATGGCTGATGGGCCCGAAATCTTCTGGAATGTCAACCGCGTACCGGAAGACGTAACGTTGGAAGGCCTCTCACAAGATGGACCGATGACGTTGTGAAGGCCGCAGGAATCCGCTGGATGCGGGAAGCCACACAACTGAACCGGTCGAAATGGTGGTGCTTGGGGAGGCCGTTTTTTTTTTGTTGTCGGGGGGAAACCTTCAAAAGGCACCTGACCTCCGGGGAGGGAGGTCAGGGAGTGTGGGATTTTTATCTCACTAAAACCGCCCCGGTGATTACCATCAGCACATAGGGGTGGTCCCGGTTCCTCTTAAAAGACCAATTCCGGAACCCCCCCGTGCAACGCCTGTAAGGCACATCCCTGGGGGAGGCCTACGTCCAGCAGTGGACGTCTTTCGACTGAAATGATGATGGATGATGAGATGAGAATGCTAAGAGGGAAGCGTGGTGTTACGCGAGTGGCACCGGTGACTCATAAGTTGTGTGGAAATCGGTTGTCATGGTATATGCCCATACCGGGCATGTGACGCGGAGGAGTGAAAAAATGTCTTGACGGCAGGTTTAGTATGAATGTGGATGGCTGTAAGTGTAGGGGAACACCAAAGAAACGATGGATGGACTGTGTGAATGATGATATGGTTAGAAAGGGGGGTGACTACAGAGATGACGACTAATAGAGAAGTATGGAACAAGATGTTGCGCAGACTTCAACGAAATTGGGATAAAGGCATTGATCTATACCACCTCAAAGTAAATGTTTACCGTCGTCTATGGACATCAGCAGAAGCAACCATCGTTGCTATCCCAGAGACAAAGCTAAAATGTTTCATGAGGTCAAAAAATTCTAAGATCAAAAAATTCCAAGGTCGAAAAGTTCTAAGGTCAAAAAATTTTAAGGTCGAAAAAGTTCTAAGGTCAAAAAATCCCAAGGCCAAAAAAATACGAAGGTCAAACAACTCAAAAAATTCGAAAGTCAAGAAATAAGAAATCACTGACTGTGTAATTGAGTTGTTTAAGTTAAATAAATTGTAGTTAAATAATATAGTGCTTTCCCATATAAAAAAAAAATTACAAATAGATAAATGACAAATCAATTATATTCATAATGATTTATAAGCTATTCCACTTTTTAGTTAGTCATTACAGTGCAAAGCTTGTATATTGTGACACCAATAGTTTTATGGGAACTTTCAATGTCGACTAGGGATAACGTGTATCTGTCTGTTAGTTTCAGACACATAATAGCAAGGCTGTCACTCCATGTAAAACACTGGTATTCAGCTGCATCCGGTTAGACTGGAAGCCGACCCCAACATAGTTGGGAAAAGGGCTAGGCAGATGATGTCATGAATGTCATCATTCGTATGTAGATGATCAAATTATTATAGATTATGGTTAAGTCTTTACACAGCAATTAATTATTTTTGTACAATGTTACACAGTTAGTCGGTTGAGACTGGTCATCTCTTAACTGCCAACAAGGCTTATTTTTAATCTTATATTTTTAATTGTTTCTTCATTGTCTCTTTTTTACATTGTTCTCACATATAGAAGCAACAAGAATAATGTACCCAGGATTTTGTAATATCTTGATTTGAAAGAGTTGTCCACAGAGTTTCTTGCCCGTTCTTCTTCATAGAGATCTACGTTTTGGAATGGGTAACTAGCTTCAACTTTCTCGACTAACTGACGGATTATTTAATTTTGACAAATCAAAAGTGCCTACAAGGTTTGATTGAAATAAATGCTTTGAGTTTAGTAGTAGTTGCCGGCTTTGTGAGGTGTCTTTTTACACCCAGTATTTAGAATAGAATAGAATACTCTTTATTCTTTTTTTCTCTTTCTTTCTTTTTTTTCAGTATTTCTATGGTATCTGTGGTGTTAATAATATTTAGGGCTGTAAAAGCAGTACATACCTAAATGCATCCTCTTCCGACCTTTGTGGTGTGGAATGAGGTGCGGCTTCAGATCCCGGAGTTGAGGATTAATCAGGGGTTCGATTCTGAAAGGGGAAAGATTAGTTAAAAGGACATTTCGTTCAGCTCCAGGAGCACATGCGGTTTTCATTTATTGTCGTACTAGCTGAGCCCTGCGGTGTAACCCGCATAAGTGTCGATTCCGTGGGAATATCGAGATAAAAAGTATCCTATGTGTTATTCCTGGTTATAAACTATCTGTGTGCCAAATTTCATACGAATCGGTTCAGTAGTTTTTGTGTGAAGAAGTAATCAACACACTCGCAAACATTCGCCTTTATAGTATTAGTGTGATTGTCTACTCCACGTTGTGTAGTAATCAAACACATTTTTTTGCAAATATGTAAAGCATTTTTGTAATATTGCACTGACCAATAGTGTTTCTGATAAAGAGAGACCACAGACACCCTAGGAGGACATACAGTACCCGGCGTTAAATATTGCACATCGACCTTTGGAAAGAGACAATCGGCTAATTTCGGCTTCGTAGAGCGTTATCTCTGTCGCACGAAATACAAACAGTCCAGTATCTATTAGGAGTTGTTAAAACAATTATGATTTGCTTCTTTTGATAATAATTTTTATTCTATGTATAAAATGGTTTTGTGTAAAATAGTCGATGTGCAATATTTATCACCGGGTACTGTATATACCTTAATGGTGATGTTCTTCGTATGACCAGAGGTATAAACGTATAGAGGCATGAGAAACAGGCAGGGTGTAAAGTTCACTCAAACTCCATAGAAAGGGAGGATCCTCCGACCAGACGGGTGTTGTGTCTGGCGGGCAACTGCCCGATGATTCATGTCGGGCCGTTGTATCTATGCTAGTTGCGCGGTAAACTCTGCTTGCGAGATGCAGGATTTTGCGTGACGTCAGTATGACGCGTTGTTCGCATGTGGCGTTGTAGATACCGCTACAAACGTAAACGAGGCAAAAGTTGTATGTTAGGATCGTAGCAGGTGGCGTTCTGTAGTTTCTGCCTACCCACATGGGAGGAAGGCGTGAGTTTATATATGTATTTATGGTACAGACGCCAGCACATCAAGCTACCCGAAACTGTAAATTTTTCCCAATCAACTTTGAACCTTATGTTTTAGCGATAAAGTTGAAAATCTATTAAAGAAATTTGAGATTGTAGTAACTTGATGTGCTGGCGTCTGTACCCTTAATCCCGGTGGGACGTTCCCGTGGGATATTTTTCGACAATCACTTGGGTGAAGCCGCAGACAAAAGCTAGTAATTTTATCAACACATAGTAACTTACCTATAAGCAATCGGATCATATGGATGGAAAATATTAAAGAAATTCTTGCACGTCGGCAGTGAGAAGTTCGCCCCCAGAGAATCAACGCCGCGTATACACTCAAATATAGCTGGAAATAAAGAAAATGATTTCTATTACTTACATAATGAACGAGTAAATAAATCATGTCATATTTTGTGATTATCTCATGTCGTATTTGTTGTGTTCTTATGTCGAATCGTGTCATGTTGCCATGCTATGTTGTCATGTCATTATGTCATGCTGTCATTATGTAATGCTATCATGTTGTTGTGTTGTCATTTTGTGATATTTTGTCATCTCATATAGTGTCATGTCATCTTGTCTTAATGATAATGATAAATGATTTTATTTTTGTAAGTAGGTTTGCACAAACACTTTTAGACACAATCATATTTTTTAAACTAGACGAGGTCGGCATTTCCTATCTGACTACTCTGAGAAGTAAGGCCGAAACAAACTCAGAGGTCATAGTCTCTTTTAAAGTCCAGACATAATCTTGGTCAGGTTGTATGAAGACCATGTAGGTCGATGTCTGAGATGGTCTTTTGAGGAAAGAACCACACAGATTGAGAGGACCTGTCCAGTCAGTGCACGCATTTGTCAGAAATCGTGTAGCTCAACTCAAGACTTAAGGAGCTCAACGATTCGACGAACAATACCAAAGAAAGGACATTTGGGTAGGCCACATAAATTACTCAAACTGCCAGACCATGGAGAGAATAATAAAAAAAAAAAATGAATGACCCACATCGTCTTCACATTCACAATAATTAAAATAATGTAATACTTTACAAAGTAAGCAAATGTCATTGTTTAAAAAAAAAACATTAATGTCAATGTGTATATTATACAAAAACAAAACACTCAAAATGTAGAAATTGGAAGCAGCTCAATCCCAAGCCTTTTTATCCTCAATATAATCTTTAACAGTATAAAAGGCTTTCTTGCACAACTTACGTTTATTTAATAATTTAAATTTATTAAGGCTTAGATCTTGAACGTGGCTTGGTAGTTTATTATAAAAACGTATACATTGGCATCTGAACGAGCCACCAATTTTCTTGAGCCTTGTTGTAGGTACAACAAATTTGTGTTTGTTTCTAGTATTTATATTTTGGATATCACTGTATTTTTTCAACAATTTTATATTCTTACTGGGTTATGTTATGTCATGTTGCCATGATTTATGTTGTCATGTCATGTAATGTCATAATGTTCTCATGTCATGACGTCATGTTATGTCATGTTATTTTTCATTCCTTTTTCTTACATAACGTTAAGTAGTATATCTTACCTATAGGACTTCCCAGCGCATACATGGCGTCCGGCGCGAATGCCAAGCTCGGGTACCGCACGAAGGGCTGCCCCGTGCCCGCGGGGCCTTTCACATAGGTTTTGTCTGTTAAGGTTTTTGTGTCGTCTGTTGCTACCTGCAAAGTTAATAAATTGATTAATATAAAATGTCAGTACTCCTTCCTTCCTTCCTATGTAAATAAAATCAACGAAACATTAAGCAAAATAATTAAGTGGTTAATGGACAATAATTTGAAAATAAATATGGACAAAACAAATATAATGCACTTTCACCAAAGAACTCAACAAACAAGTGATAATGTAAATTACAATGGACAAAGAGTAAAATCGGTAACAAGCACAAGATTTCTGGGAATTGATATCGACCACAGACTGTCATGGACAACCCATTTGGACAGCCTCTGTAAAAGAATCAACAAATCCTCATTCGCTCTATACAAACTCTCTAAATTAGTTAGTAAAGAAGCCGTCTTAACGGCCTATCACGGACTTGTTGCACCATTACTCAGATATGGCTTAATATTCTGGGGAAATTCGGTAGACAAGGAAACTATATTTAAAGCTCAAAAGAAATGCATCAGAGCAATGTGCCAAATAGATAGTACAACAAGCTGTCAACCTCACTTTAAAAATCTTAAAATTCTTACATTACCCTCCCTGTACATCTATGAAGCTAATATTTTTGTAAAATCGAATCCAGGGTACTATAATACTGCATTTAAAAGCTATTATCGAAAATTAAGAGATAAAAAAGGTTAGGGTAAAACGGCACTATTAAATAAAAGTATTTTATGCATGACATCGTTGATTTATAATAAATTGCCTGATGACATAAAACTATTACCAATTATCCAATTTAAAAAAAAACTACAGACATTCTTAATAAATAAATGTTATTATGATGTCAAAGATTATTTAGGTGACAAAAATATTGTATTTTAATGACAGCAAAGGTCCGGATAGTAAATAATGTAATATATATTATATGTTGGACATAATTAATCATATATTTGATATAATGTTACACATAAATAATTTATAATTGATGAATTCGATATAATTTCTGGATTTCATTTCATTTTATTTTATTTTAATTTTTAATTGGTATGACTGTATTATTTGTAATTCCTTATTTTGTTGACTGATCTGTAAGTTAAAATTCTTGTTTTATATTTGCACACCTTATATGGTTGTTAACAGTGTACCATTTGACCTCTTATAACATCCACGGAACCTGTTTTATGCAAATAAATGATTTGATTTGATTTGAATTAATAATCAGATTTACAATCATAGAAATGACATGTGAAACTCTCAACATTTTTTTATAAGTACTACGACTTTATTTATTTATTCACTATTTACCGACATTTATTTAATTACATATTGACTACTAAATACTCCTTGACATATTGAAAATACGGTTAAAATGATTCTCTAATTTAATAATTTTGTAATATTCATTGTAAATTTTGCATGCCCATGTGACGGCAGAGCATGGAGAACATTATCAAAACATTGTGTAACATCTATACTCCTACCCATGTTGGCAAAAATAAATGATTTGGTTTGATTTGATTTGACTTATCATTACCCCTATAAAAGTTTTGATACTTGTCTTCGAGAAGTACTGTGAAATAATAATACCTATAATAATAACAAAAACATATCTCCGCAGAGATCATGATCTGCCTAGCATCACCATGCCAGCCGTAACGTTATGTTTAATATATTTTAAATGCGTTTATGTAATTTTGCCGGAAGATCGGCGCCGGCGACTATTTACTTGTCACGTCAATGCCACAGACACACTAGAGTGCCTCTGACACTCAAGGCATAGACAAGTAATGAGGTTACGTCTGGCGCAGATTGAAAAATATTTATTTTTTATTTTATTATTTGCTATTATTTACATACTATTTATTCATTTCTGTAACTGCCCGTGACATCACAGCGGGCCCTATCAGAATACCAGCGCTGCAACATTAATTTTTTAAATGTCGCAGCATCATGCTGAGATAGGAGCCTTTTGGCTTCGTATAGGACTTTCTGTTTCATTTTCCTTTTGTTACTTTTTTTTATATAACTTGGATTTTTATTTTGCTGTATTTAGTTTAGTTTGGGATCTTCCTGTACGAGTCGCAATAAATACTTTTTCTTTCTTTCTTTCTTTCATCACTACCTGGTAGTTACTATCTGGTGTATTGTGTGTCTCTTAGTCTGTGCTATATAAATGTATTTTCTTTCTTTCTTTTTCTTTTTCATTTTCCCAATTCGAGCCGCCTTCCAGTTTAACTGAATGCAGCTGAATACCAGTACTTTTCATGGAGCGCCTGCCTATCTGACCTCCACAACCCAGTTACTGGGTAACACGATACCACTTGGTAAGACTGGTTATCAGAGTTTCGGGTTTTTTTTAGGTGAACTATACACTTGTTCAAGTCGGCACATTCGATTCGGCAGTATTTGTTAAACAAAAAGTCAACCCAATACAACACACATTCAGTGAAAGTATGAAAAAAAACAGTGGCACTCCAGGAGTGCCGACAGAAGTGAAAACAAAACACAAACGGAATACTTTGCCATCACTCACTGACATATCGGCTATACATTAAAACCGAGTACATCCCGAGGACAGCCGGACACATCCGAATGTAGAGCGGTGTCGGTAACAGTGTCGCGAGTTCAATGGTTTTTTCCCCATCTCAAAAAATACCCAAAGCGCCTAAAGAAGTTCCACTTGAAAAAAAAAACTACGTTATATTCGGCTCGTGTCAATTGGCAAACTCCGTCCGGAATCTAACTTCGCTAAATTGGCATATTACAGTAGATTTTTATACAGTGGGCGGCCTTTTTAGGGTACTGGACATCAAAAGGAAATAACGGAATCCTTATAGGATCACTTGTGTGTCTGTCCATCCGTTTGTCACAGCCAATTTGCTCCGAATCTAGCGGACCGATTAAGTTGAAATTTGGTACACATATGAATCTCTGTGACCCAAGCACAGACGTGTAACGTAAATAAATGATAGTAAAGTAAATTGTATTAAAGTTATTTAAGAAAATTTAAGAAAATAGACGAAAATTGACCATTCCCCCTCCTTATCTCCGGAACTACTGAGCCTAAAACTTAAAAAATACAGAAAATAGTTCTATACCTATAGATCACATGAAAACCTGTAAGAAGGATGTAGTCTTAAAACAACATGGTAAATCTCTCAATATTGTGCGTACAAACTTACATTTTCAGTTGGAATGTATGGGAGAACATGTTTTTCAATTACAATGATAAGTTTTTTTTAGTTACCACAAACAGATATGCGTCAGATTAAAAAAAAAACGTTTTAAATAAAATATTCATCGTACGGAACCCTCTCCACGCGAGTTCCACTCGCACTTGATCTGTTTTTTTCGGTGACTTTACCGGGCTGTGCCGACGAATGCCGACTCGAACAAGCATATACAGTACCCGGCGATAAATATTGCACATCGACCTTTACCTTTTTTGTATTTTATACAAAGAATAAAAATAATTATCAAAAGAAGCAAATCATAATTGTTTTAACAGCTCCTAATAGATACCGGACTGTTTGTATTTCGTGCGACAGAGATAACGCTCTACGAAGCCGAAATTAGCCGATTGTCTCTTTTCAAAGGTCGATGTGCAATATTTATCGCCGGGTACTGTAGCACACATCTTTTGTTATTCTTTGTCCTTCCTTTTTCCCATTATTTGGGGTCTCCTCCCTTTTCTGCGCTAAGTCTTGGATTGCCCGTTCATGCATTTAGGCTTGCAAAAGATCTCTTTTTATATTTGACCATCAAGTGTGTTAGAACACCTAGCTAAAATAACGTACAGACGCCAGCACATCAAGCTACTACAATCTGTCAAATCTCTTTAATAGATTTTCAACTTTATCCCTAAAGCATAAGGTTCAAAGTTGATTGGGAAAATTTGACAGTTTTGGGTAGCTTGATGTGCTGGCGTCTGTACAGAGTACTCACATCAGCCTGATGACAAAGCAGGTCGAAGAGTATGACGCTGCCGAGAGAGTGGCCTCCCAACGAGACACCGCCCGTAAAATTGGGGTTCCTCTGTAGAAACGTGTCGTAAATACGATTCATTTCCTTACACACCGTGTCGAGGATTGTCTGTGGGAGAAGAAGAGAAGATTTTATAGACACGAAAATATGGTAGCTCCTAGTAATTCTCCACAATTGGCAATATTACCCACTCATGGCAATATTAAGTACCCATTAATGGCAATATTACCTACAATTGGCAATATTACCCTCTCTTGGTATCTAATATTACTCACACTTTGCAATATTAGGTATCCATTCATGGCAATATTACCTACAATTGGCAATATTACCCTCTCTTGACAATATTACTCACACATTGCAATATTACCCACTCATGGCAATACTACTCTCACTTGGCAATATTACCCACTCTTGGCAATATTACCTACAATTGGTAATATACCCTCTCTTGGTAATTTTACCAACACTTGGCAATATTACCCTCTCTTGGTAATATTACACACATATGGCAATATAAGGTATCCACTCGTGGCAATATTACCTACAATTGGCAATATTACCCTCTCTTGATAATATTACTCACACTTGGCAATATTACCCACTCATGGTAATATTACCAACCTATTAATTGGTCACTATTTATTGGTCTCCCTCACAGAGAGGAGGCCTGTGTCCCAGCAGTGGAAACATTATATAATTATTATGATTAACTAGCTGCGCCTCGCGGTTTCACCCGCGATCCCGTGGGAATATCGTGATAAAAAGTAGCCTACATGTTAATCCAGAGTGTCAGCTACCTCCATAATTTTTTCCCGTGGAAATATCGGGATAAAAAGTAGCCTATATGTTAATCCAGAGTGTCAGGTACCTCCATACAAAATTTTATCACAATTAGTCCAGCCATTTGAGCGTGAAGAAGTAACAAACACACACATACACACTCACAAACTTTCGCCTTTATAATATTAAGTGTGATTGGTCACTATAGCTGACACATACCTGACAATACACAGGGCTTGTGTAGAACAGTACATCGAGCACGGTTTCGTTGGTAAAGCTGCGCAATCTGGGTATGCTGTCCAGTGTGATCTGTGCTAGGCGCTTGTCGACGCCAGTTTCGCCGGAGTGGAGGGTCGAGTGCCAGGATACGGGGAGCACCTGGGAACAATGTGAAGACTATAATAATGAAATGTCAAAGTCGAGGAAATTTTTTTTTCGCACTAGCAACGGCCCGCGGTTTCACCTGCATATGTTTCGATCTCGTAGGAATATCGGGAGAAAAACTATCCTATGTCCTTCCCCGGGGTGCATTCTATCTCTCTGACAAATTTTACCGAAATCTGTTCAGTGGTTTAGGCGTGAAAAGGTAACATACAGACAGACATGCGGACAGACAGAGTTACTTTCGAATTTATAATATTAGTATGGATTGGCGTTATTTGACAGCTTGATTAACAAAAATAAATCCCTGGCTGCAGAGTACTACAAAATTCGAGAAAACATGGCTTTAACGTTACGTCACGAAATAAAAATATTCAAAATTTTAATTGACTTTATTTGAAAATACCACGATAATAGGTAGATACCTACTTTTATTTAAATCATTTTTTATCAGATTGACGCCGAGTTTAGATTAATTTTTTTTTCTTTTGTAATTAAAATTGCAATTGGAGAGGGAAATTAATTTGTGCATTATGTTAAATAATACATCCAATGTCAATTTCGGCTACGGTATTTTCAGTGACACTAATATTGCCCTTCGACGCTTATAATAGAAAGGTGTGTATGCCGCTTACCTCAACTCTGCTAACGATTCCTTGGTCATAGGAATTCCTGTAGTGAGACTGTACCAATTGTAAACTGGTCGACCTGAAGTCTTCAACTGTAAACAAAAATACAAGTATTTTAAGGGGCTTACAGGACGTAAACACAAAAAACGCAAGTTTTAGAAACAATAAAAGTATATGATCGACTACAGTTAACAAAATCAGAAAAATATATGATATTCTTCAGGATATATGCTAGGTAGATAGTGTGTTGAAAATATAATATAACAAATTTGATAAGATAGAAAAAACCATAGACATTATCATAACATGATTCACCATCACGCTTGGCAATATTGGCCAACAATATTACCCATGGCAGCAATACACACACACACACACACACACACACACACACACATATTGCACACATATTGCATTATTATCCACACTTAGGTATGATTTTTCGATCATTCGATTAATGAATAATTTTGAATTTTTGACAGTACTTCCATACAAAATCTGTCAGACGTCAATTTTATTCCACGAATAAAAATTATCTGTCGATTGAAAAATTAGCCCTTTAGTTACATTAACTTACCAACTTCCTCTACGGAGCGAAAGCGCATGTCACAGGCCGATCCGACGCCATGACACAACAGTAACAAATGATCGATACTCGACGGCTCTGTATCTTCGATTTCCGATTCGTCATGACCCCTTCGCACAACGCGGGGACGGGAGCTAGATTGCTGAAATTAGAAAGAAAGAAAGAAAAAGAAAGAAAATAGGTTAATACGTTACGTTTAATTAAAACTAATATGATATCATGGCTATATTCACCGGGGCTTATGGATAAGGAATAACAAGCGCACGGTTCGATCGCTCAGGTTAAGCTACGCTAGCCGCGGTTGGTCCGTGGATGGGTGACCATCTTTACATACCAAGACACCTCCGTGTCTCGGAAAGCACGTTAAGTCGTTTGTCCCGGCTGTTTTCAATCTGAAGCTGATATACAAAATATGAACGAAATCGATCGCGAAAAATAATCAGCTGTTCCCTACATTTGACCCGTTGCAGAAAAATTAAAAAGTGTTTATTCACAGAAATTATTTTTTACAAAATATATTTACCTCCGCCAAACTGCAAAGCAGTTTATTGGCAGACGTAGCTCCTTTTTTCTAAATATTAACATATTTTATTTTTATAATGACACAAAACTATTCCTTCATTTCTTAAATTTAAAAAACTGACATTTTTATTTTATTTTTAGATATTTTCTACAGTGAGGCTTTGACAAAAATATTAAACAGATACTTATGTATTGGCGACCGATTCCGTTAATTTTTTGTATATCGTCAGAAAAGGCGATAATAAGTGTGTGGTATAATTTATTGCTTATGTGGTTTCCATACTGTATTTGGGTCGAGTAGGTATTGCAGTTTTGTATGGGATAGCTTATTTCGCTAAATACAATAAGAGTTTCATGCGAATATGAGCATTATGTAGATACGATTAATGTTTATTTTCGCATGAAGCGCTTGATCAGTCATAAAATATTACACCTTAAAAGCCGGAAAACAACAACGTTTGGGAGAAATAAGTATAACTTCCCTAAACATGCTATTTAACAAATAACTCACGAGGGCGCGTCATGTGATTCTTATATCATTGCAATAAGGTTTAAATTAGAATGATGGACGCGCATTCGTGAAATTTTACATATACAATTTATATAATTTACGTGAAATTTTATGTATACTAAAATATTAATGTCTGTTCCAAAAGTAACTGATGAAAGTGATCGCAATCAATCAATAAAGGAAATTGTTAAGACAATCTTTTTCTAACAATTTTTGTTTGAATAACACTCTGCCGCTTTAAGTAAAAAGGGCGCATCCGAGGAAAGGGAATAGAGGAAAATGAGCCTTAATGGATGGTGCCTTTATGTTCCATTAAGGCTCATTTTCCTCTATTCCCTTTCCTCAGATGCGCCCTTTTTACTTAAGGCGGCAGCACTGTTAAATAGTAGTTGAATACGAACAAAAATATTTATGGAAAAATTTAAACATAATTTCTAAATTATTTTGCACAATAAGACCACAAAATTATTTGCGGTCTTATTTTTCCGGCCGTTTTTGACGCACTCATCCAAAGGTAGGTTTTCTGATCTTTTTGTTTACATTTTCATCTTATACTTTTCGAACAGACCATATTTATTCTTATGTGTGTGACAAGATCAATGAATTCTGAAAACTAACAATCTTCTCCTTCTGACACTTAAACTCTCCAGCTCCGTGCACCAGTAGTATTAGATGATCGATCTTTACCGGCTGGTCTCTTGACACTCGGATCTTGGGTGGATTGCGATACACGCGCTTACCGAATGAGAATAACTGGAGGGTAAGGATTGGATTAGGGTAAGGGTAATAAGACGTTTAGGTTAAAGTTAAGTAATCAGTAGGGTAAATCCGCCAGGGAAATCAATGAGGGTTTTCGTGAAAATTTACGACACCAGTTGGCACCACTGTGACAAGAGGTCTTCCAATATAAAATATATGATGACCTTCATCATTCCGTCATGACTAAAGAAAATATAGGCTCTTTGACAGATGCCTGGATCTGACGTGTCAGTGCTGCCACCTAGCGAACGTCATTTCAGAAAACCCTCATTGTTTAGCTTAACACACTAAAATTGCTAAAGATTGACTGTTGTCATTTGGAGATGGTGACACTTTAGATTGACAGTCAACTTGCTGAGCAATAATTTTCCCTGATTTTACAATAAAATAACTACACATTATTTAAACATACACAAATATTACTACATCTTTTAAATTGTTTTTATATTATATTTTTATTGTTACATATGACCATTTTACCAAAAAAAAAAATAACAACGTCTTCAGCTCTATCGGGGAATCAACTGAGTCATTATGCTCTTTAATAACCTTTAATAGCCATAGAAAATGATCTAATACCCTACTTGAAAGAAGGGTTCAAAAGATATTCGTGTCTTGGTAGGCAAGGTTTGTTTAATATTATAATAAATAGCGTTCAGATTTGAGTAACAATAGTTTGACAAGGGTAACAAAAGGGTAAGGGTAATAAGCCGATTAGCAAGGGTAAAAATACTATTCACTTGGTTAAGAAACCATCTAAATGTGGTGAAATCTGCATACTTCTTCTCTTTGACCGCGTACTTCAATACTGAAGGTCGTGACCCTGAGAGGCCTTCGTGGCTTTATGCACGATGTTCTTCCACTTCGTTCGGTTCTCGGCTTCACTCAGGGCGGTCATAACAGAGAGTCCAGTTAGGGCGGTTACTTGGTCTGACCAACGGTTAGGTGACCGCAATAATATTATTTATTGTCAGTTACTTACCGGGGGCGTACTGAAAGCGTCACTGTGTAGAAAGTGGACCATCACACTGGGCCCATGCATGACCACTACCTCGCCATTGGGGAGGACCAATCGTCTATGCCATTCCGCTGTCGTCATGCCGTGGCGGTATTCCTCCTGGAAAAGGTTGCGAAATCATATTTAGATCAACTTACAAACTGATACTGACTTGGGGGCCTAAAAAGGCCACTTTCGCAGAATCATAAAAGGATAACATTATGAATCATAACATGGCGAACACAGTCCGTGTTTTTCTTTTTTTCGCTGCACTACGTAGACCGTATAATCAAAGAGATTGGGGATTGGATTTGGATTGGATTGATTGGTATTTTAGCACAGACAAAAAAAAATAACTGAAAAATTATTCACCAATGGGATTTGATACGATTAACTTAACAGTTAACTGTCCATTATGACAACACAAACAAACAACACAAACTACTTCGAATAAGAGTATTCGAAGTAGTTTAATTATAATTAATAAAAAGCTAACTAATATTAATATCTATGGTTTTTTTATATGATCAAATGAACATTAACTGTTATGCACTTTTGAATTTTCCAAAATTTATTATAATACTGGTGTGAATGCTAGGTTTGAGTAATGACAAAGAATAGTGCATACCTCTAGTTTTTCAGCCACTGGTTCTGTATACGGCACATATCTGGCGTCTGTGGTGCCTTTGTAAAACCAACTGCATCTGTAAGTGGGGAAATAAAAATATGATTATTCGGTTTTCTAATGTATTCCAACAAGTTTTTAAATTACATACAGAAGGAGAGAAGGGTGAAAACCAGTCTTTTTACGTATTTTTTTATGACATAAATATTTATCTGTTCGGTACACGGATAATCAAATAAATAAATTTTTAAGAAATTTTGCCGAAACTTGAATACTCGGGCGTGAATATGATACATCAGATAATGTAATGGTGGGTACATTATACGTTTAAAGTAACCACACACATTTCCCGCTCCCTGCGTGACGCCGCATAGAATGTCCTCGAACATTTTTTGTCAGCGCGCGACGGGGCGCCTAACCGCTTACACACGACTCGTACACAAAAAAAATCTATGGACCGAAAAAACTAATGACTGTGTCGTCAAGTGGACAGACCCCATACCAAAATTTATCAAAATTGGTCCAGCTGTTTGTGCGTGAAGAAGTAGCAAACATACAAGCACACTCACAAACTTTCGCGTTTAGTGAGTATTAGTGTGATACATAATAATAAACTCAAACTCAACGCATTTATTTCAATTAAACCTTGTACAGGCACTTTTGAATTGACAAAATTTAAATAGTCTGTCAGTTAGTCAGAAAGTTGAAGCTAGTTCCCCATTCCAAAACGTAGATCTCTATGAAGAAGAACGGGCAAGAAACTCCATGGACACTAGGGTGGAGCGATTTTATTTTTTTTGAATTTTTGCTTCGGTATACCTGTATAAAGTTGCTATTTTAGGTCATTACTAAATACGAGAAAGCTCAGTTTGTTTACGTTAAGTTTAGAGGTGCCCCCATCATCGTAAAGTTTTGAAAATTTGCGCAAATTCCATAAAATCGCAAACGTTGTATAAACCCGGAATTATATTCTTAGCGATGCTTTATTAGTGTAAACTAAACAAGATTGAACTTGAAACGTGTTTGTTCTGATCGGTAGGTAACGGGGTGCGGGGAAGGGGTATTTTTTATTTCACTCCCTCACATCAAAGAAATGGCATTAGTCAACTCGCGCGCGTACACGAGTTCACTTGTTTGTCGTGCACTTAGGTACTTGACACATCGAATCTGACGGCTGGGAACAAATACATATATTGTAAGTAATATTTTTCACATTCAAAACTTGCAGTTTCGGTTATAACCGTAGTACTATTAAAAGTATTCTTTGTCTTAATTACAGAAATATGTCGCAAGTTAAAACACGACAAATGTCAAGCTGTCCTGTCTTTGGTTTGCCAGAAAAGTTACCTGTTTCTCAGTTACCAACTTACAACGACATTATGAAATATTATTTATTTATCAAACATGAATTGAAGCCTGATATAACAACAAAAGAGCCAACAGTTCATGAAATATCTGAAAGGCTGGCTCAAGAAGTTTTAGAAATATGGCAAAAATCGTCGCTGCCAACTGTAAGTTTCAAAAGAATCCTACAATTGATTCGCGTTTATCATGACAAATACAGATGCTTAATGAAACCATATCGAGGCCGTCAAACGAACATTAAATACCAAGAAAAAATTAATAAATTCATATCAGACTCTCATAGTTTGTTTGATATTTGTAGCTGCAAATGCAAAGTTATATCGGATTGTAACTGTCCTAAAGAATGTCGCATTCCCAAGGAGGAAGTTGATTTTTTATTGGATCAAAGAACGACCAGAAAAATGATGATAGGCGGTGTCGATGTGGCTACAACGGCAAAAAATAAGAAAAAACAAGAAAGAAAAGAAAAAGCTTTATATCGCAGTAGAGAGGTAAACTATTTTGATAAACCTTGTTGTTCTCGTTCATTGACTGATGATTTGGCAACAGAAAGCAGCAGCTCATGCGATAGTTTGCTTGTGCCATCTACTAGTCCTCAGTATAAAAACCCAGAACAGGTAAAACATAAAGCTTCGCCACCTAATAAAAAAAAGCGATTGAATTTAACCTCATTAGCTCTTGCATGCGATCGTACTGGAGTTTCGGATAGAGCCGCTGCTATTATAGCTTCTTCTGTCTTGAAAGATGTTGGCATTATTTCATCAAACGACCCAAGTCATATCATTGATCGTTCAAAGTTGCGCCGTGAAAGAAAGGTAAGGTTTAAGGTTCCTACATTTAATTTTGACGCCAAAGATTATACTGATATTATTACGTGGCGAGATTGCGAGATAACGGAACCACCTCTTACTTTAAATATGTCTGATGAAACCTTGAAAGATGTGGTCAAGAACGGTCTCAGCATGTGTCAGATTATTGATTTTCCATGTCACACTCAAGCAGTAGAGCGCTGCATCAAGTTGGTGACAGAAGCATCAAATGCAGTTTGTGGAGATAATAAAAGAGACGGTTTCATTAGAGCGAGACTGCTTTCGCGTAAACGAATGCCTACTTTTAATACGAAAAAACAGTTTGATATTTAAGTTTGCTTTTTTAATGTTTAATTTTTGCAATAAATAGAAAAACTGGATTTTTTTTATTTTTTATTTTCATCTCCTCTGGGGCACCTCAAAATATTGCGACTGGTAAGTCAAATTTTGTACACTTGTTTTGAATATTATAAGACAACTTTTCATCCCTATTCCGTTGAGATAAAACGATTTTTTTTTGCTCCATACATTTTCGCTCCACCCTAATGGACACTCTTTTAAATCAAGATACATATTACAAAATCCTGGGTACATTATTATTGTTGCTTCTATATGTGAGAACAATGTAAAAAAAAGACACAAATGAAGAAACAATTCAAAATATAAGATTAAAAATAAACCTTGGCAGTTAAGAGATGGCCAGTGTTAATATATGGTATTTTATATTATAGATTATTTGTACGTACCTCCTAACATTAGTAGGCTTGTCTTCCCAGTACACAGGTATCCTCAGCCTGGCGGTGACGTTGACATCGTATCGGCCGCCATCCGTCGCTACCAGAGTTTGATCGTTCAAGTCCGCTGCAAAGAACAGTTGATATGACATTACCTAACAAGTTATTGAAATTATAAGTTACCTTTGAAGTATAAACTTATTTCGTTTTTTGCCCATATGGACTTGTCTTAGACATTCACTCTTCTACCAAGTGACTCTCTCGGTAGAACCAATGATGTCTTACTGGTGTATACTCCGTTTCTGACTACCCATACATGTCACTAATATCGCGCATGGCAACATTACCCTACACCTGGCAATATTGGGTAATATTGCCGAGTGGAGGGTAATATTGTCAAGACGTGTAGGGTAATATTGCCAAGTAATATTATCTAATAATTAGGCAATAATACCCTACACCTGGCCATATTACTATACGCCGGGAAAGATTACCCTACACCTGGCAATATTGGGTAATATTGCCATGTTTTTTAGCCCTTCGTCTTTAAAGAAGGTGTATTAAAGGTCAGTTACAATAGAAAAAGTAATTGTGTCTCATTAGTAACAGATGAGCTCATATTTAGCAATATTAACTTGCCGACTTTCTCAACGGACCGGAAGCCGTTCTTTGATCTTTGGAGTTATTACAGGCAGTTGGAAGCCCGGAAGTCTAACAACCAGACTTACCGCGTGGTATCATCATGTCAGCCGTGGAAAAATACTTACGATTTACATAAGCGGCCTCAAGACTCCTGGAATCTACGACGGAGAAGCCTCTCCATATGGACTTGTCTTCAATATCCACACGGTAGAACCAGTGATGTCTTACTGGTGTATACTCCGTCGCTGACCGATTCTGGAAATATTAGGATAAGACTTAAAGGATTGCTTGAAACCTTCGTTATAATAGTCGCACTCAGACATGAGAAAAAAATACTATACATACATAGTGACAGGGATATCGACACGCAAACAGTCACCATGAATTCAGCACTTGGTTCTAGACCCCTTCGAAATTACCACCTTTCTCCTCCCAACTCTTTCTTAAAAATTTTCTTCGGTAATTAAAAAAAATGCTGTTCAGTTTGACCGCGTAGGTTTTGAACTTTTCTATGACACAGATTTTTTTTTAATAAGCGACGAATAATTTCTACTTTAGGGGATCTAGAAACCAGTCAGAGTAACCCTATTAGTAGTCCTTTTATTCTGCAAACGCAATTTAGTTGCCAAAAATGTAAATAAATATGTGTGTTATTTGGAAAAAATCCTTTAACACCTACAGTTACTGGGCAGCCTGTGGGTTATGTATACGCAGAAGGCTTATAACGCTCTGCGCGTTCAGAATAATAAAGGCTCCTTCAAACAGACACGACACGCGATAAAGTCGCGCGCGACACAAAGGCACCGCAAGTCGCGCAACGAGCGGTACCTTTGTGTCGCGTGCGATTCGCGTCGCACCTGTTTGTAGAAGCCTTAATGAGTTGAGAGTGTTGTTGGGGCTGCCTCGATATTGTAGCGCGTCTGGTATGTTTGCTGAAGCGAGGCTAGATGACTTTTATGCCGTCATGCGCAAGCGATGTGCGTCTATGCTGAGGCGTTTCAGAGGTAGTCCTAAGAACATACTTCCTACACTGGCGGACAAAATTGATGGGCCATTTATTAAACACTGGGCGGGTAGACATGTGCGCACAGGCGTCCATGTCGCCAATTAATTAATTAAATTCATGGATCTTTGGTCTGCAATAAAGAATTTGATTTGATTACGGTTTAGTTTACGATACAACTTCAAAAAGTTTTATGACTTTTTTATTAGTGCTAGTAATTCTAAAATTGACTTAATTTTTGAAGACCAAAGAAATGATGGATGGACTGTATGAATATTGATATGGTTAGAAAGGGGGTGTCTACCGAGATGACGACTGATAGAGAAATATTCAAGATCACATACCGCGCCAATCACAAATACATTGGGGTAAGGGCAGATGGAGGAATGAGGAAAATGTCGTGAGGAAAGTTTTGAGTATGAATGTAGATGGCTGTAAGAGTAGGGGAAGAGCAAAGAAACGATGGATGGACTGTGTGAATGATGATATGGTTAGAAAGGGGGTGACTACCGAGATGACGACTACTAGAGAAGTATGAAAGATGACATGCTGCGCCAATCACAAATACATTGGGGTAAGGGCAGAAGGAGGAATGAGCAAAATGTCGTGAGGAAAGTTTTGAATATGAATGTAGATGGCTGTAAGAGTAGGGGAAGAGCAAAGAAACGATGGATGGACTGTGTGAATGATGATATGGTTAGAAAGGGGGTGACTACCGAGATGACGACTACTAGAGAAGTATGAAAGATGACATGCTGCGCCAATCACAAATACATTGGGGTAAGGGCAGAAGGAGGAATGAGCAAAATGTCGTGAGGAAAGTTTTGAATATGAATGTAGATGGCTGTAAGAGTAGGGGAAGACCAAAGAAACGATGGATGGACTGTGTGAATGATGATATGGTTAGAAAGGGGGTGACTACCGAGATGACGACTACTAGAGAAGTATGGAAGATGACATGCTGCGCCAATCACAAATACATTGGGGTAAGGGCAGAAGGAGGAATGAGGAAAATGTCGTGAGGAAAGTTTTGTGTATGAATTTCGAAGGCTATAAGAGTAGGGGAAGACCAAAGAAACGATGGATGGACTGTGTGAATGATGATATGGTTAGAAAGGGGATGACTACCGAGATGACGACTAATAGAGAAGTGTGGGAGAAAAAGACGTGTTGCGCGGCGCCCCAAAATAAATTGGGTTAAATTCAGGGGATTGATAATGAAGATGTGTTTCGGATAAGGCTTAAGAGGTGTCTAATTTTTTGTTACCTGTTCGATTGTGTTTGATAGTATACTTGCGTGTAACAAAATTGGCCCACCCCATGATCTCGATTTGAGACACGATATCTCAAAAATCGTAATGAGCCGAGCGTTGACAATCTAACAGAGCGCATCTTAGCGCGCCAAAAAACACACTGCTAGATTTTCAACTGTCTGCGCTTAGTTGCGAGTGTGTTGAAAATCCAGTGCACAAAAAAAATTCGACGCGGGAAAAACGGGCTTACAGAATGCTAGAAAGTTTCGTTTGAAACATAATATTAGTCCGAATTCTAAGGAACATCGACAATCCATTCTGGTTAATCCATACTAATATTATAAATGCGAAAGTGTGTCTGTCTGTCCTCTTCACGCTTAAACCGCTGAACCGAAGTTTAGTATAGAGATAGTTTCGAGTCCCGGGAAAGGACATAGGATAGTTTTTATCCCGATATTTCCACGGGATCGAAAATTACGCGGGTGAAAACGCGGGGCGCGCTAGTACATAATATTTCTTACTTCCTTTTCCTTGCAAACAAAAAAAAAAATATAGTAAATACGTAAATTAAAAAAATGTCAGTACCTCCGTCATCCCGGCAACTGCTTCATTTGGCTCCTCTTGTATCGTCATCCCGTCGAAATTAACTGTGACAGTACCCCGGCCACTTTCCTTGTGAGGGTCCATTCTAGAAGTATTCATTGCTCCCTGTTCCCCGTTCTCATTGACAGCCGTCCTAACCTTGAAATTAGTTTCGAATATCTTCGCACAGTGCCTACAATTCGTTAAAAGACTGTCTAAATCTATCGCTTCAATATCGTCCACAAATTCGACTTTGTCTTTGCTAGTGTCTCGTTTGTTAAATTCCGGCAAAGCAGAGTCATACTCTACGGTGAAATAGTTTACGTGTTTTATTGTTTGATCATTAGGTATAGTCATATTTTTAACTGAAGTTAGGTCGTTCATGAGATCGATGATTTTGGTCTTTTGCTCGGAGGAGGCGTGCCTATAATGGTTTTGACTCTGGCTTAACTCAAAAAAAGATTTGGCGTGGTCTGTTTTTGGGGGAGAGCTGAAGTAGCTGGCTAAACGGCTGAAGCTTTCTGGGGGATTGTTCGCGGCTGTGTCGCCGAAGAAGTTTATTGGGTCGGCCAGTTTTGGTTCAGTAGGTGTTTCATCGGATTTTGGAGTTGTGAAGGCTGCAAATGGCGGCATAATGGTTGCAGGATTTTCTTCAGGTTTCGATGTAATAAATGCTGCGAATGGCGTCGGAATTGGTTCAGATACTTCGTCGGGTTTCTCAGTAGTAAAGAGTTCAAATGGTGGCAAAATTGTCGCAGGATTCTCTTGAGTTATTGCAGTGGTGAATGGTGAAAACGGCGGTAGCGTCGTTTTATCCGGTTTCGAAGTTATAAAGGCTCCAAATGGCAACATCGTTTCAGATTTTCCATCAGGTTTTACAGAAGTAAATGGTGTAAATGGTGGCAACATTGATTCTGGCTGTTCATCAGCTTTTGAAGTTATAAAGGCTCCAAATGGCAACATCGTTTCAGATTTTCCATCAGGTTTTACAGAAGTAAATGGTGTAAATGGTGGCAACATTGATTCTGGCTGTTCGTCAGCTTTTGAAGTTATAAAGGCTCCAAATGGCAACATCGTTTCAGATTTTACATCAGGTTTTATAGAAGTAAATGGTGAAAATGGTGGCAACATTGATTCAGGTTGCTCTTGGACTTTTGAACCTATGAAGGCTGCGAATGGGGGCAAAATTGATTCAGATTTTTCATCAGGTTTGAGAGAAATAAACGGCGAAAATGGTGGCAACATTGTTGTAGGATTTTCTTCAGGTTTCAAAGAAGTAAAGGCTCCAAACGGTGGCATAATCGTTCCAGGAATATCATCAGCCTTCGAAGCTATAAAAGCTGCAAGTGGGGGCAGAATCGGTTCCAGTTTTTCATCAGCTTTAGAACTGAAGGCTGTTAACAGTTCTGGCAATGGCGTTTCCTCATCAGCCTTAAACCCAGGTGCCAAAGCATATTCTGGCAAATTCGTTTCCTTTTCAACGGGCTTAGGATCAAAAACGTTTGGAATCGGAGGGAGCTTCATTTTTTTCTCTTCTGGCTTCACAATTGTATCCTTTGTAGTGTCTTGCGACTTTTCCTTCAAACTATCGACCTTTTTTTCGAAAATTTTACCTAATATTGGAGGAGTCGGGAAGTCTGGTAAAGGTTCAGTTTGCTCGTCGACCAAGCTGGTGATGTTAGCTTCAATATTGAATCCTACTGGCACAATAGGCTGGATTTTTGTATAGCTTGGTGCTATACGGGATGAGCAATATGTAGCAACAGATGTTGTTTTAGTCTGTGTTGATGTATCCGGTACTGTTTTAAACTCATTCCTGATTTTTTCTTCTCTCTGCTTTGCTAACGCTACTCTCCTCTTGAATTCTTCTTCAAAACCAGGTGGAATGCTTGGAGTGGGTTTTGTGTTAGTGTTTCTGTAGTGAGCTTCGACTGCATAATTTCCTGTGTCGAAGTAAGATACCATACTTATTGGTTGTGGTGCGACATCATAAAACAGCGATTTATGGTCAATGCCATCGGATGGTTCCTTTTTCTTGTATTTCTCTACTCTATTTGTGAACGAATCTAGATCGTTTTCTGATTTCTGATCATCATCATCCTTATCAGAAGGCTCTATAACGAACTCTTCGAAGAGTGGAAAGTCTTTACTTGCATCCCGTTCTATTGAGTTTACGTCTATTTTTCCTGCTTCATCAGACTTCGCATCTTCTTCCTCTTCTTCTTCTGCCGGCGGGGCAGAAGGCGCAGTCATTTGTCTAGCTAACACATCTTCATGTTGTTTAACTTCATCAGCGCTTGTAGGTACTTTATCGAAGAAGAGTGAATTGCTCCCATAGAACCCTATAGCATTCGGGTCGACATTGAAATTGTAATCTTCCTTAAGAGCGCTTTCTGTCCATCCGTACTTCATAGTTTTTATTTCATCGACGTCTTCAAGTAGTTCTGCAGCTGATTGGACTTGTATTGTCTCGATAGTTTCTTCAGTTATATGTGATATCTCGTCAAACTGTCCAGCGTCGTATTTCACTTGTTCGTTACTGGTCGGTTCGCGTTCAGCTGGTTCTGTTAGAGTCATTTCAACTGGATTCGACAGCGTTATTTGTGATGTCATGTTTTCTATAAGTTGGTTGGTGACATCCTGGTCATCTTCCTTGTCATCTGCTTTATTTACTTCTCGGCAGGTCTCGCATATGCTTAATTCAGTATCATTTTGATCTTGAGCCTCTGTATTAATGTTTTCAGCATCATTTTCACTATGATTTTTGTCGTCTTTGTCCTGATTATCAGGAGTATTATCTTTTGTAACTCGGTTGCTAGCATCGGCGTTTTCAAAGAAACTTGCGCTAGATTTGCCAGATAACATATCTAAGTTTTTATCATTAGCGTTTTCTTCGTGTGTCGGTGTGCCCACGTTTTCAAAAAAACTAAAGCTTGAATGTCGGTTTAGCTCATCAGCGTGCTTAGCACCATAGTGTTCTAGTTTCTGTGTATGATCGAAAAAGGTCATACTTGAATTTCTATCCGAGAGACTTGTGACCAAGTCAGCTGGAATATATTCTTTAGATTTCTCAGCAAGTATAGTGCTTAGGCCAAATAATGGTACCGATGACACGCCAAGTACAGGAACATCGGGTTTAGTTAGAGAATCGAGTAAACTATCCTTACGGATAGTAGTTCCTTTACTATCATATATAATCGGGCTTGCAAATAAATTATGCGATTTAATTTCATCGTTTATTTTTTCTTTGTTTTCTTTCTTATCAGCAGGCTGATTTGTAAACAATTTGGATTGGGTGTCTTCAATAATCTCATTATTTGTTTTAATCTTTGCGAATAAGTCGACATTTTGTGGACCACGGCTTGATATGTTTTCATTTTCTGTCTCATCAAAGTTTTTGTTAGCGAATGCGCCCAGTGTTTTCTCTTTGTTATCTATTGTCATTTTAGCAAATAGATTAACAGTGTTGGGGTCAAACATTGCGATCGGCTCTAATTTAGGTTCTTGCGTCTCATGGTGAATCTCTTCAAAAGATTCACTTATGAAAGTTCTGTCCTGTGTAACTAGAGGAGCGACGGCATCACGATTTGCTGGTGCCTTAGCTGTTGGCACTTTTATAGGGTTCTGTGCACCCATGTTATCCAAATCACCGAAATTCGCAAATCTTTCTTCAATCATAGTTCTACTCTGAACTAGTCTAGCAACTTCAGGGCCAGCTCTAGCCACGTTTTCATCCATTTTTCTTTCCGCATTATATTCTTCAATCTCCTTAAAAGTTCTTGGTCCCTCACTAACGTTGACATGAGCAGATGCTTTTTCGGTTGATTCGTGCTTAGGTATATCAGCTGATGGTTGTTGGAACATAGTCGTATTAATATTTTGTTCTGGGTAGACTTGCTGTGTGTTACTATTATAAGGTTTAGGATGTGCAGAATGGGTCGGATAGTCATGGCTATTAGAACAATGTCCAGCCAATGGCTGACCCTGATTCTGGAAGTTAGGATATTTGTAGTATTCGTTATTCAGATAAATAGCATTCTGATTTCGGAAATCATAATTGTATGGCTGAGTGTTTTGCTGGGCGTTTGGTACAAATATTTCTAGGTTTGTTTGCGCCGCTTGTGCTTCATACGGTACGTTAGAATAAGGCGCATTTTGCTGTGCAATCTGTGCAGCTGATTCCTCCTTTGTGGGGTCTTTGTAAGCCGGATCAAAGAAAGTGGTCACGCTATGTTGAATCTTATTGATGTCAATGCTGCTGAGCTTCGATTTCAGCGACCCAATAATGCCAAATCCTTTGGATTCTTTCGAATCTTCTCGCTGTTCGTAACTGTCAGTTGTAGGTCGGCTTAAATCAAATGCTGTGCCATATTGTGGTTCGGGATTTTGAATATGATGAGTGATATCAAAGTGTGGATATCCTGGGGCCGGTTGACTGATGTCATACTCGGCTGGAGGTTGTACATTGACCGCAGAATTATCTATATTATATTGGGGAATCAAAGGTACAGTTTCTGCTGGTTTATTTAGATCAAACGGCACTGCAGATGGCACACTTTGGCCAGTTTGCGGCTGCTCAGGTGTAAACATAGCACCTTGGAATGTTCCAGACTCTGCGGATGGTATAACAGGCTTGATGCTGTTGCTAATAGAACCAATTCCTTCTATAGGCCCAGAGTAATATTGAGGTCTTTTCTTGTTCATCCTAAAGTTAATAGCTCCTGTAGCCTTTGGTGGTTCTATTAAAGGTTTTGGTGGTGGCTCTGATGAGAAAGCTTGACCAGGTTTCGGTTGCTCTTGCACTACAGGGCTATAAAATGATGGCGCATCATTAGCAGGGGGCGGTGGAATGAAGAATGATGTTGGCCCAATATTTGGAGTAGATCCTATTGGTGGTTGTATTGGTCCTGGAGGTGATATCGTTTGGGCAGCCGGTGATGTTGGTGAAAATATATTGCTTATTGGCGGCAGTGATGATCCAGGTGCAGAGTTTGATTTTCCATCTACCGGTACAGTAGATGGTACAAACATTGTTGGAGCATTTGATGACAATGTCGGAGCAAACATTGTTGGAGCTGCTATGTTTGTTGCTGGTGAAGCCAATTTCTGCGGTGGCAATCTGGTTGATGCTTTACTTGGTGGTGCTATAACACTTGTGGGAGGTGCTAATGGTGGAGCTGCAAATCCGGTTAAAGGTTGCTGTGTAAATTGTGCTGGTGGTGGTATGCTTGGCATGTTAGCAGCCTGTATGTCTTGATGCTGAGCTGTTAGCTGTTCAGTAACCAACGTTTGTGTACCAAACGCAGATTGGGAATGTATGTCGCTGAAAGAAGATCCAACTGGCTGTGCTGGCGCTCCAACTGGATAGTTCATTGGGTCAAATGTTGGAACGAATATGTTCTCTGTGCTCATTGTTTGCATGGGTTGTTGTTTGATTACCGGGTGATTCGAACCAATGCGCCTAGCAACAGATGGAGGTAGGACAGATTTGCCAGTCTGACTACCCACTCTTTGAGTCGAAAACATAGGTGGAGGTGGTATTGCATTATTCGAAACATTTGCACCATGTAACTCATACGCAGCCAATGGAGGTGGCGGTAAGCGTTCTTCAAACGGTTTCGGTTCCATTTCTTTGGGAACATTAAACACTGAAGGTTGAAAATCGCTTGCTGGATTATGAGAATCACCTATTGGATTGAATATGTTATAGGTTTCTTGTATATTTGGAGGACCTTGTTCCGCGATATTATTAGTTTCTTGAGCTGGAGTCGATATTGCTTCGGTAAAGATATTTTCGTCGTTTGACGGTACAAAATAGTTTTTAACGTTTTTAGTTAGAGGATTGAGTTCTATTTTTTGTGCCGTTTCAAAATTAGTGCCTGAACTGAGTCCTGGTATCTGGGCGTATTTCTTTTTTGTTGTTATTCGGAAGTTCGAAGAACCTGTAACAATAGAAAACATATCATTAGTAAAGATATGGTGTAGCCTAATATTTTTAAGGACCATATTTAAGAAATGGGCTTATGATTAAGCAATAACAGCCGCACGGAACGATCGATCAGGTTAAGCTACGCTTGCCGCGGTAGGCCCGTGGATGGGTGACCATCTTTAATATCATTACCCCTCCGTGCCACGGAAAGCACATTAAGCCGTTGGTCCAGGCTGTCATACGAGATCTTTGATAGTCATTACGGGTCGTCAGAAGCCCAAAAAGACAGACAAACTTGTGTTTCCCAGTACGTAACTGGGTTGCGGAGGTCAGATAGGCAGTCCCTTAATGAAAAAACTGGTATTCAGCTGCATCCGGTTAGACTGGAAACCGACCCCAACATAGTTGGGAAAAGGCGACGCAGACGATGATTTGAGGAATAGTGGAAAAAATTTCGTCAGAAGTGTATTATACTATATCCATTTATCGCCAGCTTTTTTTGAGTTTCATAAAATAGGGGGCCATTGACCTCACTGGTCGAGCAAAGTCTTAGTAGCATGTTTTTCCATTACAAAGAACATTATAGTAAATTCGCACGGGCGCAATAGTGACACGCAAAACATGGATATTTCTCGTTATAGTTAAGGGGACTACATGACCTAAAGCGCGGTCACTGTCAGACTGCATATAAAAGAAAGAAAAGCGCGATGACACAACGCTGGTAAATTATTACAAAATATGAAGCAATTATCTATTTACAAAAAATCTATTGTATGGGCAAAAAAATTAAAACACTAGTGCTTTAGTATGTTGCTTGTAGAATAATCTGACAAAAAATCAGAATGATTGTATGTATATTAGTATGGTTTTTATTGTAAAAAGAAAGTTTTTAGAGGTAACTTCATGATTTTTTCTATAGTATCAAATTAGTTGTATTATGTTTTCAACAAACTATCTAACTAGCATATATCCTGAAGAATATCATATATTTTTCTGATTTTGTTTACTCAAATCGGTGAAGGAAAACATCGTGAGGAAACCGGCATGTTCTAGAACTAAAAGTTCGAAGACGTGTGACATCTACCAACCCGCACTGGGCCCGCGTGGTGGATTACGGCCCACTCCCTCTTAAAGAGAGGAGGTCTGTGTCCCAGCAGTGGGAACATTATAGGCTGACTAGCAGTGGCCCGCGGTTTCACCCACATAAGTGTGGATCCCGTGGGAATATCGAGATAAAACCTAACCTATGTCCTTTCCCGGGACTCAAACATCTCTATACCGAATTTCATCTAAATCGGTTCAGCGGCTTAAGCGTGAAGAGGAAACAGACAGACAGACACGTTCGCATTTATAATATTAGTATGGATTATTATGCTGAAAATGTATTTTGTTATTCAGAAGATCTCAGCGATCACACAGACAGACACGAAACGGGACTTTATTTTGTACCGACGCCAGCACATCAAGCTACCCGAAACTGTCAAATTTTCCCAATCAACTTTGAACTTTATGCTAAAGCGATAAAGTTGAAAATCTATTAAATAAATTTGACAGATTGTAGTAACTTGATGTGCTGGCGTCTGTACCTTGTATCAAAACTCAAAGCATTTATTTAAATTAAACCTTATACAGGCACTTTTGAATTGTCAAAATTAAATAGTCTTTCAGTTAGTCAGAAAGTTGAAGCTAGTTGCCCATTCTAAAACGTAGATCTCAATGGAGAAGAACGGGCAAGAAACTCTGTGGAATCTACCAATTTAACTTCAATATAGACCACACCGATTAAGAAAAACCAGTCACCGCTAAATGACAGACAATGTTCTGTAGTTTTCCGACAAGCTGCGTAAACCAGTTATTAAAATATTCATATATTAACCATATTCCTTAGTTAATTGGTTCCTAGTTATACTGGTTATTATTGAACCACCCGTATTAGTACAGAGAAGACTAAGGGCTATCGTCCACGACGCTATGGTTTGTTCCTTAAGGCGAAAGCGCCAGGGTAGCCCGCGAAATTAATTTTTTTTTTTGGTATTTTGCAATTTGCTGGTCAGTATTAAGTTGTACGTTGATTAATATATAATTCGCGGCCGTGACAAATATGTATTTACAGAATTATAATCATTAAAGTCATCAACACAACTCTCTAAGACCACGTATAACTGAATAACTGTTTCATGAAATCGTCATTCTTTTGACGGACGCTTTTGATCATTGTCAAAAAACCGCACAGGATTGTCCGGTGTGGATCCAGCCATTGGTGATTTGAGTTAGAAACGCGTTTCTTTAGAGCAGCGTCGTGGAAGACGGGTCTAAGTGGTCGGAATGACTCCAGAGTGATAACACCAACTTTCTCTGTCTAGTTATCAGTTTAGTGGTAATTAGCTGCTGCTGTGACAAGGAGCGGGTTACAGCACAGTTTCTCTCAACACAGTTTCAGCATAGGTTCATGCTGTGTATATAAAATGGAGCCTTAGACTCTTTGTACTGTAAAGGTTGTCTGCTAAAGTCGACCTTATGTAGTGCAGACATAGGCAGGAAGGGCCTGAGTGTAGGAGCCTCAACTTGTTTTGTCTTTCATGATTACAATTGCAGTTTTATCTAAACAACGGTCTCCATATTTTTAAATGAGTTAGAGGTGGAATTTGCACATAATTCACCGATCAACTGCTCATTACAACTGCAGAACCTCGCATGGTATATTCAGTTTAGACCAGATTCAGTTGTCTTACCAAACATTATATTTCACTATGCGTCCAGAGCCAATTTCGAAGTCTTTTGGGAACATTGACAAAACTTTGCTTCATTGAAATTGGTCTAAAGGTCTTTCTAGAGAGCTACACTGCTACTAAATGTTTATATCGCTGACTTAAGGGGACTACATGACCTAAAGCACGGTCACTGTCCGACTGCATAGAAAAGAAAGAGAAGCGCGATGACACAACCCTGGTAATTTATTGCAAAATATGAAGCATTTATCTATTTACAAAAAATCTATTGTTTCGACTAAAATATTAAAACACTAGTGCTTTATTATGTTGCTTGTAGCATAACCTGAAAAAAAAATCAGATTGATTGTATGTATATTATTATGGTTTTTATTGTGAAAAGAAAGTTTTTAGAGGTATCTCCATGATTTTTTTCTATCGTATCAAATTAGTTGTATTATGTTTTCAACGCACTATCTAACTAGCATATATCCTGAAGAATGTCATATTTTTTCTGATTTTGTTTACTGTAGTCGATCATATACTTTTAGGCATTATAGAAGTTGCGTTTTTTGCGTTTGGGTCCTGTAGTCCCCTTAAACCAAGTAAAACCCACGTTGGATAGCAAGTTATGGTAAGTCTGAAGTAGATGCGTGCGGCCAGTTTTCTAACCTGCGCCCAGCTGTCTGGCAATTATGTTGGCAATCGACTGCGGACCGGCAATGTTGTGGGCTTCCATTGTTTTGTTCGGCACGGCGGCAGGTCTATTATTTGGCTCACACAATTCTTGGTAAAGTGTACGCTTCATTCATCATTCTTCTGCCCTTATACCAATTTTTTTGCGGTCGGCGCAACACACCGCCACACACCACACCATCCACACCATCACCACCACCACCACCACCATCAAGATCACCACCACGCCACCACCACCACCACACCACCACCACCATACCACCTCCACCACCACCACCACCACCACCACCACCACCACCACCACCACAACACCACCACCACCACCATAAATCGGGAAAAAAATAATCAGCTGTTCCCTACATTTATGTTCGTATAACTGGTCATAATGTAGGGAACAGCTGATTTTTTTTCGCGCTTTCAGGTTTGGTCCCATAGTAAAAGTTGTTCATAATGATGAGTACAATGACCTCTTAAGAAGTTGTTAGTGTTTACCAATAACCCTGTATATTTATGTGCGGCTGTTAGCATGTAGCCACCAGCCACGAGCCCCGAGCCCCGATAGACCTAGATTGGTAGATGATAAATCCCGTATAACATAGGATACGCACATTCAACTATAACCTCGGAGCTATAATTTCACGCGTCAAGCTATTACTCATAATAAGCTGCTCCTAACATGTAGCGCAGGAAAATGTCACCTGTGATTCAACCAGTCTTTATGATTCAGCAAAGGCTCCTTCAAACAGGCGCGACACGCGATAAAATCGCGCGCGACACAAAGGCACCCCGAGTCGCGCACGAGCGGTGCCTTTGTGTCACGCGCGATTCGCGTCGCGCGTCGCGCCTTTTGCAGGAGCCTTAAGTCGGAAATCTGGGAAACAGGACAGGGCTTCTTTTGAAAGAGCGAAAGATTTTGACTGCTTCTTTGGTATAGTGGTCGCAAGCGCTAAAATGCTCAACATGAGGTCCTGAGTTCCAGAGTCGCGCAAATTGTTATTAGGTTATAGGCGTTGTGTCTGGTGGTCCCGACGATTGATGTCGGGATGTTGTATATATGCTAGTTGTGCGGTAAACTCTGCTTGCGCGATGCAGGATTTCGCGCGACGTCAGTGTGATGCGTAGTTCGTATGTGGCGATATAGATGCCGCGTCTCTCATAGAGCAGGTGTTGTTGCACAGAGAGTACAAAAGGAGATGCGACATCGTTTAAGATACAGCTCCACAATCCTGCGGAGAATCTACCAATGGAAACCCCTGATAACACTTAACCCATCGCTTGAACGCAGCAGTAAAAAATAATTACCGAGTTATTAGATAATACATATATACATTGTACATATATACAGACAAACTTTTGCACGTAACATTAGCGTTTGTCGAAACCACGAGCGATGATTCCCATTGACCTTTAAAAGGTCATGGCGTTTACCGTGAGAACAACACACCATGCTTTGGAAACTGTGGCGTTAATGTCGAAGATGGGATTTGTATGAATATACCTACATAATATGTGGAAATTGAAAAACTATTATGGTTACATAGTTGTATGCGCCCATTGTGTCACCCTTTGTACAATTTCTATATTTATGTCTGTAATTTATACGGTGTGCATAATAAAGAGTATTCTATTATATTCTATGAGGAGCTCGTGGCAAAGTAGTTATAACAGCCGATCTACGAGCGAAATACGATACCCCTTGGTAAGACTGATTGTTGTCAGACTTTCGCGCATCTGACGACCCCTCACCACTGTCAAATATCCAAGAATGACAGCCGGGACCAACGGCTTAACGTGATTTCCGAGGCTTGAAGGACCGCGGCAAGCATAGCTTAACCTGATCGGTCGACCCGTTGGTCGGCTGTTATTACTCAGCCAGATTTTTATTATGTAGAAGAGGGGCTCCTCTTCTACTTAATAAAAATCTATCATTCGTTAATTCACTGATAGACAACGCAGAGTTTAAGCCGCTAAGCCGAGGTCTAGAAGCATGACATTTTACACAGAGTTTCTTTTATAACGAAAATGGGCAATAGGGAATGAGTTTTGACAATAAAATAAAAAAGAGAGAAAATACGTTTATTGGCGGTAAACATAACGCAAACAACAAACACAAAAAAGAATAAGTTGGGGCAAATATATGACACATCACACACAAAAAGGCCATCGCTCAGCATAATGCTACGACCCAATGCGAGACACAACTAGCTTCAACTTGACTAACTGACAGACTATTTAAATTTTCACAATTCAAAAGTGCCTGTACAAGGTTTAATTGAAATAAATGCTTTGAGTTTAAGTTTGACAGAGCCCCAGCGCTGGTTTTCAGCGACAGCGGAAATAGCGATATGAAGTTTTATATGCAAGTTCTTCAGGACGACCGATAATGGAAAAATTCCACGGCTTATATTAACTAAAATGTAAATAAAGTATGAAAAGACAACTCACCAGAATTCGGAAGCTCCTTCGGCGGTGGTGCCACTTCCTTCACCACGTCTTCTGCCATCAATGGCGTATCCACCGCATAATTCTGTTGTCCCACAAACCCAGGTGCGGACGCAGGGCTCTGGAAAGGCACATCTTGGGTCTGATACCCTGACATCCTGTCATCAGGAGTTTGCTCCCTACTCTTGTAGTTCAGCATATTAGAAAATGAGCTGAATACAGCGCTAGCTACGTGAGGCAAAACCGTTGGCAGCTGAGAGAAATTCTGAGCTATATCAGCCGTCAAACTCTGCTGTACTTCTACATTCTTTTCATCGTTTAAATTAATCTCCTCTAGACTTTCTTCTGTAGCTGCTAAATTAGCATTCTGGTCGGGATTACTATTGATAGGTGCGCTCACATATCTCGTCCCTTGTAATCTTGCAAAATACTCGTTTACGTCAAAATCGTCTTCGGATTTCATTGAAGCCTTTGACACGGTTGATGTCGTAATTTCGGATGTTTTGTCATAGTGCGGGGGTTGTGGTTGGTCTAGTGAAGGGGGATAAGCAGATAAAGTGGTAAGAGGTGAAAAAACGTTGGTGTTTGAGTCGCCTGATGGGAAATTCGTAAATTCATGTTCGGAATGCCGCAAGGTTTGGACATTGGACCCGATTTGGTGATCTGTAACAATGAAAGAGATTTCGTTAGTTATGTGATAGATTTAGCGAATATTTCCTATACTACAGCTGAAAAGCAAAATGCAATTGCGACGCATATAACAATGCTTTGTAATTTTGTTTTCCCTATTAAAAACGTTGACCCCTAAGAACATTTCCGTGTTCTTGCAAAACATCCAAAGCCGGATTTGCATCAGCCTTTCAGACAGCATAGTCTATGATACATCACGTACAGTGCACCTTTTAAGAATACTTATAGCGAACGCGAACACGAAAAAGCAAGTAATCAAACGAAAGTATTTGTAAAAACGGCAAGGATTTATTTAATAATAATACGTTAGGCGTTTGGATCAAGGGCCCAATTCAGAAAGCAGTACTCCTGGATACGGCTCGCATTGTGAGGAGGTTCCTGTCTCTGGAGCCCTAACCACCGCACCGGCAGCTGGGACCCTGCTCCCGACACCGACGGACGACTATTTTTTTGTTTATTGTAAATTTTAAGAAATATTAAAAAATGTTTAGGATAAGGATTTAAATAAATAAACGAAATATAATAGTAGTCCACCATAGAAATGGCTTTAATCGGCGGAAAAATATACAAAAAGACAGATATTATAGAATAGACAAAATTATTTCTTTAGAAATCTGTATACAATCTGTCATTTTGTTAATTCTTCTGTCGACAAAACCCGTTTCTATGGTGGACATACTTCAAGTTCTTGGCAAAAGCTTCTTCTCATACACAGAAGGCACGGGCATTAATCACAACGCAACGCAGCGCAAGATGGGTTGGCGATTTCAGACTTATATCCTAACTAATATTATAAATGCGAAAGTAAGTTTGTTTGTTACGTTTTCACGCCTAAACCACTGAACCGATCATCCTGAAATATTGCATATACGTTGTCAGGTGTACAGAAACGGATATAGGGTACCTTACATCTCGAAAAAAAGTGCTGTTCCCGAGAAAAACAACAATAACGTTATTATGATAATAGATGGCGCCACGTGTGTTTCGAATCAAAAACAGGACAACGTCTGTCGGATCAGGTAGTTAACTACAAGTCCAGGTTTCCTCACAATGTTTTCCTTCACCAATGTCAGTGATGTCCAACATAAACTCAGAAAGTATATTATATGAATTAAAAAAGTCACATTTGTACTTGCCCGGATTTGAACCCACAACCTTGTGCATGAGACGCGAGGCCTTAACTGAGCCATCACGACATCTTTTGGTTTACGGTCGCCAGTCGTTACAAGGATACCGGTAGCAACCGAAAATCTCACAAAGATAATCAAACCAAACGTACTGCAAATATTTCTCATTTCCTAATAATATTATTGAGCACTCTAATATAATAACCCCTTTTTGTGAACCTCAAATAACTCTTATTTTGGGAACCTCAAATAATTCCTATTTTGGGAACCAAAACATACCAAATATCCAAGTTACTGCAATCAATTTAGCGTGATTGGTCACAGTTCTAAACTAATCCGTTTGGTCAGGGTATCCGAACTTAGTTTTTCACCGACCAACTGTGAAAAAAAGCATGAAAGTTAGAAAGAAGCTCAATAACTTAAAAAAGTAAGCATCAATAGAAGCTCAAAAAGCTTCTTAGAGGGTCATTAATTAAAAAAATATTAAAGTATTAAAATGTCAATGTTTTAAGAGGACCAGTTAAATATTTCTCTTTAAAATACGGCAATGATATATTAACTCAATGAAAATTAAGACCTATTTATTCATCAAACAAGAATTAAGAGCGTTATTACAAAACCGAAGTGCTCAGTTTTAGGTAAATTCGACGGCGCGCGGCAGCAGATGCGCACGTGTGCGTCTAGGGAAGAACGCTATGCACACATACAAACCGCTATGCGTCGGACGCCAGGATCAAACCAACAAGAGCCTTCGTTTTCAAAATAAATTAAATTACTGTTATTATAGTTCATGAAATGTTATTTGTACCGATGAGTGTTACCTACAACGGTTTGAGTTACAATAGGGTCATACAAATTTACTTCACTTTTAATTTTTATTTTATACCACTAAAGTGACAAACTAGCATACGGCCCGCTTGATGGTGTGTAGTTACCGCAGCCTAAAGCAGTGTTGCCAGTGACAGATAGTCAAATGTAACATGAGAGAGCTCAAAAAGTAACATTTTCACGAGAAAAGTAACATTACCTTATTTTTTGTGGAAAACGACTAATAATAACATGGCACTTTATTACATAAAAAAAAGCTGTCCCCTTAGTAGGCTTCGAAAGAATCGTAATAACAAACTGAACTGAACCAACACGGATGCCACTACTAGGCTGTCGCTCACTCGCCTAAGTAAGCGGGATGGGTCATTTAGAAATTCACGCGAGTGAGTGAATATGCGATACGACAAACGAAGTGAAAAATTTTCGCGCTGTCGTCGCGTCAGAATTTGGTCACAAAATCAAGACAATCAAGTGCGCCAACATGACGAACGAAACCTTTCTTGTATGCGTTCCGTTTCATGTTTATTTTTTGTTTTCTGTGAAATATTTTTTATTAAGTCTTAAAAGTAACATTTTGAGGCGTGTAACATGGAGGTAACATGAGAGGGTCAAAAGTAACGTAAAATGTTACAAAAGTAACATACTGGCAACGCTGGCCTAAAGACGCTTGCATTGCCAGAAGCTGCATTACTTGCGCGTTGCCAGCCTCTAACATTACTTACAAATACTTTTGTGCTACTTTTATAAATACTTTTTGTACCTACTTTTTTTACGAAGTTTAATATATTATGTAATTTATTTAGCAGGTAGGAAGACATTTTAGTACTTATTTATAGAAATAAATGCAATGTGATGTTGTTTCTACAGTTTGGATAAAAATCGGTTGTCTGTAAAGTCGGTTTACGGACGATAGTTTAACGTGACAACGTCATAACAAAACATTAATGAAATTGCCGAACGCGGAGGCCGATTCGGCAGCGTTCGACATCATCTGTCTCTCATCGCTCGTTCCGCGCTCTCGCTTGCACTTCAAGCCGCCATGGCGTACAACGCTACAGCAGAGCAAGGCCGCGAGGTAACGCTACATGAGTCATGTTTTTTTCGTGTGTGCAGCCAGCTTCATCGATTTATTAGACGTTGTCACGTCAAAAAAGTCAAAAGAAAATAAAAAAGACAAATCAAAAGTCGTTTTATTAAAATTAAAAATTACAACTGTGAACTTGTAACGGTTCATGAGACACTAGCAGACAGACGGACGGTCGGACATCGGAGCCTTAGTAATAGGGTCCCGTTGGCACCCTTAAGGTACGGAACCATAAAAAACCAGTATAATAATTGTAAAATAATTAAAATAATATTCTCCGAAGCGGCATAGACCGTGCTTTCCTCGAATCTATGATTTCAGGAAGCACGCACTCCTCATAAAATTCTTACCGCTGAGCTTCTCTTGCGCGTTTCAAATTATCGGCCAAAACCTTTTTTTTTATTTTGACAGCACCAAAAGTTCTATTTTGCCCATTATTGTGAACTATTGTCTGAAAATAATTAATTAAATTAATGTTGGAGATAAATAAAAAAGTCAGAAAAATTAAAAACAACAACTATATTTACGTATGTTTTTTTTCTATAATTATATTCGCGTTGGAACATCATAGGAAAATAATTATATTATATACATTACAATCAGAACATAACTAATTAAAAAAAAAAACTCACTTGTATCAAGAAGTGTTGGTCGCTTTTTATTCGTGGCGAATTGTCGAACGAGATCACGTGACGGCAGCAGCGAGTGAGCGCTACGTCCTCCCTCTGAAAGCGCTCGGCGCGGACTAAAGCTAAGACCGTGCATCCCGAGATTTATATTGATAAAAAAGCATTGCATAAAACAATTCCTTAAAAATATTATTTTACTTTAAAATAGAGTATTTTTTTTTTCAAGCAAGGTGACAAAGTAACCTTAGTTATTAAACACTTTTTGTTTGAATTTCTATTAAATAAACAGAGATAAAAAATATCATTTCGGCTGAAAAAATATCATTAACTCTCTGTTTTACGGAATTATTTTTGGTTTATTACTGTATTAAACATAATAAATTGATGTATGCATTCCAAAGTAGAAGATACAGTTGTACCGTGGACATTTTTATAAATTATTAAACTATTATATCTTCGATGTAACAGAGCATCGCGAGATGCCCGAAATTAAATTTTTATGAAACAGCCTTTGCAGGAACAAGTTTTTTACTGATTTATGTAAACAAACTGAAATATTTATTGAATGCGCTCCCAAAAGAAGGAATTAAACTTTCTCGGGCATGTATTTTTTTTACTATTGTGACTTTAGTTAAACCATAATCACAAATCAAAACTCGAGTCAAACGCTCTAAACAAGAAAAACTTGTGATAGCGCTCTTAAGGATAAAGTCAAAACATTTACTAAATGCAACAACCTTGAAGTAACAAGTAATTTATATGTCGCAAAGTCCTTTATAATAACAACGGAAATAAAATTATATATGTAGTCAAGGTACGCACGAATATTATGCTCAATTAACTTTGATATACATAATAATTATATTTTTCCTTCTTAAGAGCGTTTACGACCCAGTCGATCCGGTCCCGGTCACACCGTGATCCCTCCGTGCCTCGGAAAGCACGTTAAGCCGTTGGTCCCGGCTGTCATTCGTGGATCTTTTACAGTCGTTACTGGTAGTCAGAAGCCCGAAAGTCTGACAACCAGTCTTACCAAGGGGTATCGTATTACCCAGTAACTGGGTTGTGTAGGTCAGATAGGCAGTCGCTCCATGTAAAATACTGGTATTCAGCTGCATCCGGTTAGACTGGAAGCCGACCCTAACAGAGATGGGAAAAGGCTAAGCAGATGATGATGAAGATCGTTTACGCCGTACGGCATTTCATACAAACTTTCAAGTCCTTATTTTTCGAAATGTATGAACCGATTTTAATGAAACTTCATACGCATAAGCTCCTCCTTATGCGTATGAAGTTTCATGAAAATCGGTTTGGGATGGTGCCTAGGCACCATCCCAAACCGATATTGTGACGACACATAGCCTATAACCAGCGGACAGTCAAGACGCTTCTAACGATACCTCATTTGTTAAATTATTATATTAAATACTTTTGAAGTTATGAGGGAACAGATGAACATACATACCGGTCAAAATCATAACCCTACTTTTTGCTTCGCCGTAGTCGGGTAATAAAAGTAACCATCGTCGCATATCTTACATCCACAGATGCTTCTCATAAAGTACATGTTACCTCATTTGGGCAAACCGCTTCGCAACACCTACAAGGTGATGTTGCGTTTGGTAAAATTGTGTCTCTTATTACATACTTGTACATAACTTCAACGGACTTGCACCTAAATGACGTAGTTTTTTTGGTCTGTAAGGTTAAGCGTATCTTGACGCGGTTAGGCAGAGGATAGGTGACCAATTGTTACAAATAGCTACACTACTCCAGTGAGTAACATACATACTCTAGAAAAACATCACCCCCCTTTTGGGGCAGTCGTGTAAAAACACCTCGCTAGCTAGGTCGTTTATGCCCGTTTTCACAAACACTATGGATTTTCAACTATCGGCGCTGAGCCGAGAGTTAAAAATCCCACAGCGCGTTATTATTTCGTCAGTCAGGTATCACTTCAGTATTGTCGCAAAAGGTGGTTTCATAAAATGTTTGATATTCCGCGCCCGATTTAGCACCCGCCAAAAATCCTCAACCTGTACGAGGCTTAAAAATATGACAACTGGACCGAACTAAATGATACTTACTGGCAGGTCCCAGTATAGTCCCCTGAATACCAGTATTTTACTTAATTTACATGGAGCGACTGGCTATCAGACTTCCAAAACCCAGTTACTGGTTTTCGGTTATCATGATACCCCTTGGTAAGAGCAAAGGAAGTTAATTTATACTATTAATACAGCTGGGAGTGCAAAGACAATTGCAGGCATGGCAGTTTTAACACGCAAAATCCTTGAGCTATTTTCATTAACAAATCCATTAAAGAAAATAAGTTTTAATAAACTTTTTACAAAAAAAAAAAACTTGAATTCCAAAAACAACACTACAAAGTGAAAAATAACTTTAATTTCGGAAGTCGGTGTCGTTGGTCTGTATTTTCGTTTTTTGACAGCGAGTTTCGAAATTAAAGTTATAAGTCGGTTGTTTTTTTTTTGTAAAAAAGTTTCTATTTTTCACTTTTTAGTTGTACCTACCTAACCCAAACAAATTCTATAATTATAGCATGCGACCACGGGAAGGTACTTTCTTGTTTCATCTTTTTCAGTAGTCGGGTTTTAGTTTTTAAACTTATTTTTTATTTAACTAGTTTGGAGTTTATTACAGTAATATTTGTATTTTTGAAATGTGCTAATTAAGCCCTTTAATTTAATACCCAACAAGGCACCATCCCGAAATATTTATTTTTAAATTCATTACTATAAGTGCTCTAGAGGGCGCCATATTGAATTTAGTGTTACGTCACATAGCCTATAACCAGCGGACGGTCAAGACGCTTCTAACGATACCTCATTTGTCAAACTATTATAAGGGTTTTTGAAGTTAATGGGGAACAGACGAACATACATACATACATACATACCGGTTAAAATCATATACCCTCCATAGTCTGGTAAAAAAAACATTCCATCCATTCATAAATAAAAGAGACGTAAACTTAAGAAACTGCAAACATAACTTTGTTGTTGACTCATCGATATATTTAACAACATTCACCAAATATTTAAAACCGACTCTACCACCTTGTAATAAGGTACCTACAATTTTGTACTACACTTTGTAACATATTTACCAACATACAACCTAGATTCAAAACAGACTCTACCACGTTGTAATAAGGTACAATTTTGTTCTACACTTGTAAGATAAAGCCCGTAATCGAAGATCGTATGTGAATTTATGTGACATAGTTTTAAAGAGAATTTATAGTATGACCTTTTACGGTTATGTGCGATTTTATTTAACATTTTACGTAATTTAAAGTAATGGACCGCTCCGAAAATGTCCCCAGCATATATTTACTTATAAATGGCAATTTTTACATTGATTTCATCTCTCAACGTACGATCGGATGTCCAAACGCGAAAGCAGAAAACAGAGTCATCATCATCTGCCTAGATTTTCCTAACTATTGTTACGAGCTTGGGGTTCGTGACAATTAAAAACTGCCGATTTAATAACCAAAAATTGACACTTTAATCACAACACTAATTACAACTCAAACACACTAATCATGAAACACAATTTCACTATTGATCACTCTTAGTCGCACTTGAATATCGCTTCGATGTACTCGCTTGTATCGATAATTCAAAACTACATATGTGTCTCGCGGCTCACACCGGCCTTATATAGTGCCACAGAGCTACTATATAAACATCTAGAACGTTCGAGTACATACCGGTCCCGACTGACCCGATGGCGCTAGTGGTAACTAATGTCACCATGTACCAGGCATCTATTGTGGCGCGCAACACTATGTTGGAGTCGGCTTCTAGTCTAAGCGGATGCAGCTGAATACTAGAGTTGCCGCGAATAGTGTTTATAGCGAATAGTCGAATACCGATTAATCGCCATTCACTTTGGCGAATAGTCGAATAACTCGACATTACTATTCGACATAAAAAAAAAACATTAAACACATTAAAAATATTTCTAATTTCTTCTAAGGTTGGAAAGGTGCAGAAAAAATTGTTTTTTTGCACCTCAATCTGCCTCTGTTGGATTTTAAATATTAATTAAAAAGCCTTACTAATTTAATTTCATGAATATGATTGGCACAGGCACATTATTACAGATAATAATAGATAGGTATTGTGTATTGTTTTATTAAGGAAAATAATTTAAAAAATGATTATAGTTCTTTTGTTCGTTAAAAGTTTATTTTCGACGACTATTCGCCGAATGCCGAATAATACTAGCCATTATTCGGTATTCGACGAATATCAAAAAAATGACGAGTAATGCCGAATACCGAATAATAGCGAGTATTCGCGGCAACTCTACTGAATACCAGTGTTATACATGAAGCGACTGCCTATCTGACCTCCACAACCCAGTTACTGGTTAACAGTTAACAAGGTATCGATAGGTACCCCTTTTTAAGGGTTGAGGAAGATAATTCTATCTGCACTCTTTACTGATAATAAAGCTGCAGAGTTTGTTTGTTTGAACGCGCTAACCTCTGGAATAACCAGTAGGATTTGAAAAAATATTTTTGCAAGTGATAGCCTAATGAAGAAGTCTGCAGGCTATGTGACATTGCACTAGGACCTTTAGAAGCCGAGCAAAAAACAAAAAAAAAATCTGAAACAACGCTAAACACAAAACAAAGCGCAGAGCGGACGAAGTCGCGGGGAGAAGCCAGTCACGTATATTATATAATATGTATTGCTAGAAACACGACAATAGAAAGTGCCTATTAGCTGCATGGAAGAACAAGTTTGCTGCGCCGACCCCGAACAGGATAAGGGAATGATGGAGATCATTAAATATCCACGAGCCAGTGGCGTGCATTGGTTTTCAGAAAAGGTAGGCAGTCACTAGGCCGGGTCTAGTCTAGGCAGACGCGGTCACTAATCAGAAACATACAACGAAAAGTATCTATTAAGTAAAAAAAATGACAGCCGCCAACTTGGATTTTCATTTTGACCTCACTATCGGCTTTAGCGCCCTTGAAAACCATAAAAACGACACCCACGGTAAAAATAAAAAAAAAATTACAGGCGCCATCTATGATTTTCATTTTGACTTTAATAATAATAATAATCATTTATTTCGAGCAACAAGACTCATAGTGTTAGTAACAATATTATACTTTATTATCGGTCCCAGCCCCCTCAAAAACCATGAAAACGACACCCATGATGAAAAATTTGAAAATTTTCGCAGCCGCCATTTTGGATTTTCATTTTGACTTTATTATTGACTCCAGCACTCTCGAAAACCATGAAAACGACACCCATGATGAAAAATTTTATATTCGTAGCTGCCCTCTTGGATTTTCATTTTTACATCACTATCGGCGCCCTCATTATCCATGCCTGTCTTTCTTCGCACGGCCAAATTACGAACGAATTACAAATTACGATTTTAACATTCATATTCGGTTGGATATGAGTAGGCATGCCTACTTTAGGGTGATAAATTGCGAAGGTCGAACGTCATGGTATTACGCGTAAGACGTACGTATGTTTAATTTCGACGAGTAAAGACAAACGACAATGTGTGAATAGTACGGGAGCCGAGTAGGCCGTCTGGCGACTGCCTACTGCCACGCGTGTTTGTATGAAGATTTTGTTTTTTGTTAAGTATGATAAATTTGTGAGTTTCTTAACTGTGAGGCACACACACTAAAATGTAATTGACAGGCTTATGGTGATTTATCGAGGTAGGCATTGCTTTTATGCCCTTATACAATGCACGCCACTACCACAAACCGTCCAAAACTTTTTCATTACCGTACGTAGTATTCTGTCATAACAGCTTTATTCTTTCGAAGGTTACACTCGTAAAGGTAAAGAATCAATTAGTAACCAAGTAAATCAATAAAGAATGTGTTTCGCTAATAGCATGCTGTTTTATATATCAGCACTTGTTTGTAAGGCGTCACATATCAAGTCAATCGGGTATAATCGGGGAAAAAAATGTCTTTATATTTCACTAGTTCTTGCATCGAAGCAATTTTCTATGTGCAATTTTTTTTCATCATGACTGGCTCTAAAAACGGCGAAGGAATCCCTCGTGAGAAAACCGGCCTGTCTTAGAACCAAAACTTCGAAGACATGTAACATCCACCAACCCGCACTGGGCCCGCGTGGTGAATTACGGCCCACTCCTTCTCACAGAGAGGAGACATGATTGTGAATGAATTTGGAAACCTTGCCAATAATAATTTATACTGTAGAAGTATTGGAATATACTATACAAATATGAATACGATGAATGAGACAGTGATAAATATGAAAGATACATCCATTGATGGAAAAGTGGGAATGAGCCGGACATGTTAGCCGCATGTCAGATGACATTTGGGCTAAGAGAACCACCGATTGGGTCCCATTAAACGCACGACGCCATCGCGGCAGGCCGAGACGAAGATCGGGAAGAGCTTGACTCCTACCGTAGGGACTGGCGACTACCGATGTGATGCGAGCCGTTTGGTGAAAATCATCCTTACATCTTTTCACCACGACATAAACTATCGTCATATGCATTCGACTTCGAGAATATAAAAATAATCCCATATTATTCGTAGGCAATACGTCTGCGACAGTACTAATATTATGAATTTGTAGTTATCGTAGAAAGCGAACCTTTCCATCATATCGTTAGTCGTTTCACAGCGTTAATGTACTAGTAGTCTAAGATCCGACTCTTAAACGACCTTCACCGAGCTAATAATAGAATGAAACATATTTTATAACAAATTTAGTATATTAGAAAATATGTCAAGAATGGGTTGCCTAAAAAAACCTGGACAGACTATTTTTTATAATTAAAAAAAAATATATTTTTAATTAAAAAACAGACAACCCTATATCAGTGTGTTCACAATAAAACAACGCTTATATTGATATAATTTTTTTTCTATTATCAAGCAAGTGAAGGTAACTGACATCGATATACCCAAGTTATACCTGACAACCGAGTAGTTTGTCCAGGCAAAGAATAGGCACCTAACGGCTGCACATTCTATACTTTTGATACTTTAAGTCAGGGTAAAAAAAAAATTATTATCTTGATGTTGCAACATTTAATTAAAAATATTTTTTTTTTATTTATAAAAAATAGTCTGTCCAGGTTTTTTTTAGGCAACCCATTCTTGACATATTTTCTAATATAGTAAATTTGTTATAAAATATATTTCATTCTATTATCAGCTCGGTGAAGATCGTTTTAGGGTCGGATCTTCTACTATAGTAACATCACGATGAGGCAGTAAGGGGGTTAGCAGACAGGTAGCATTGATAAATATGTAAACTGTCACGCCCTTTATTAATATTTTTTGATTTTTTGCTCGAGTATAATATATACTCCATATGCAATAAGATTCGACATTTAAATAAACCCTTTTTTACACTCCGTTCAACCGATTTTGACTTCTATACCGCAGGCATATGGATGGTATTAAAAGCAAAAGAAGTGGTTACAATACCAACTGTTTACTGCAGCTGCCATATGTCATGCCACTAACGCAATAGAATTCAAAATCGGTTCAACGGACTGTAAAAAAAAGGTTTATTTAAATGTCTAATCTTATTCCAAATGGAGTGTTTTCATTGTATTCATTGGATAATGGCGTGGCTAGCTGACATTTGGCATATAGTTTAATTTAAGTTCTTGTATCTCGTTATTACTTAATTACTTTGCATATCTACTATTGTATAGAAGCAAGTTTTTCTAACTGAACAGACAGCTGTGCTTCCGAGGAGTTTGTTGCGCCACTTCTTCTCCCCAGCGAAAGCACTAGGAAGTGGTGAAGGGCGGGTGTTTTGACGGACTGTCATATTATGTAATTTTGACGTTCGAAAAGTGATGATTCTCAGCCTAATTTGACTTTTGATTTTGATTGCTTGGTAGATCTATAGAGTGTATGAGGAACCGGGAGTAAAGTTCACTCATACTCTATAGAAAAGGGAGGATCCTCCGACCAGACGGGTATTGTGTCTGGCGGGCAACTGCCCATTGATTCGTGTCGGGCCGTTTGTATCTATGCTAGTTGCGCGGTAAACTCTGCTTGCGCGATGCAGGATTTGCGTGACGTCAGTATGACGCGTTGTTTGCATGTGGCGTTGTAGATACCGCTACAGATCTAACTTTGGAAGTGATGAGTCAGGCATATAGTATATGCAAATTTTTTTTTCACAGGATGGGAAGTCATCAAATGATCCCTCCCGCTCTGGGTGGAGCGGAAGGGAGTGTCAGACTCTTACTGACTAAATCCCACCCGTGTTCCTTCCTTAGCCCTTTATGTTCCGGGCCAGCGGTAACCCTTTCGGACAATCCCGCTAACCATATAGTATATGCTTAAAATATCATAATAAATATATAGATGCTTAAAATATCATCTTTTGGGAGTCATGTCCTTATTCAGTATTGTATAGAATCGAGTTACTCACACACTCACATCCCTACCTCATATCTTCAAACTCACCAACAAACAAACCCTAGCTCTCTAATGGTACTTACTAAGACGTATCCATACTAATATTATAAATGCGAAAGTGTGGCTGCCTGTCTGTCTGTTATTTCTTCACGCTGAAACCGCTGAACCGATTTAGATGAAATTTGTACTAGATATAGTTTGAGTCTCAGGAAAGGACATAAGCTAGTTTTTAATCCGATATTCCCACGGGATCGACACTCATGCGGATAAAACCGCCAGGCGCTACTAGTGTTAGATAAATATTAGAATGTCAATAGCTGAAGACTATCCCCTGAGATACAGGTTCCCGCCTAGTTCAGGGGCTAGGGTCAATACACTGTGGCACCTTATTATGATCACCACAAAAATGTTGAAATCCTTGTCATGTACAGACGCCAGCACATCAAGCTACCCGAAACTGTCAAATTTTCGCAATCGACTTTGAGCCTTATGCTTTAGCGAAAAAGTTGAAAATCTATTAAAGAAATATGACAGATTGTAGTAGCTCGATGTGCTGGCGTCTGTACCTATTTGTATAATTATAACTTTTAATGGTGAGAAATAAAGTTTTTCTAACTGAACGGGGCCCCAATTCTATATGGTAATTATTATTGACCGCGTAATCTTACCACGTACAAACTAGGTACGGTTGTCAAGCGTGGTATTTTGACAGTTCAAACCACGTCATCTTCGCGTTTTTTTTTTTGGCGCGGTTTCTAGTAGAATCGTTATAAGCAGATGTCGTGATTAGCTAAGGAATAGACGCGGTTTCGTAAGAGCGTTATTACAAAATCGAAGTGAAATCGATGTGCTCAGTTTTAGGTAAATTCGACAGCGCGCGGCAGCGGGTGCGCACGTGTGCGTCTAATGAGGTACGGTACACACACATGCAAACCGCTATGCGTCGGGTGCCAGGAACAAACCAACAAGACCCTTTGCTACTTTGTTTTCGAAATAAATTTAATTACTGTTATTATACATAGTTCATGAAATATTATTTGTACCAATGAATGATACAGGATATATATATTCGCGTTGGAATATCATAGGAAAATACTTATGCATTACAATCTGATCTAATTAAAAAAAATAAAACACTTGTATTAAGAAGTGTTGGTCGCGCTTTATTCTTGGCGAATTGGCGAACGAAATCACGTGACCGCAACAGCGAGCGAGCGAGCGAGCGATACACACTCCCTCTGGAAGCGCTCGGCGCGGACTGAAATTAAGACCGCGCCGCGCGCGTCCCGAGATTTATGTATATTGATAAATAGCATTGCATACAACAATTATTTAAAAATATTATTTTACTTTAAATTAGAGTATTTTTTTTCAAGCAAGGTGACAAAGTAACCTTAGTTATTAAATACTTTTTGTTTGTATTTGTATTAAATATTCATAGATAAAAAATATAATTTCGGGCGAAAAATTATCATTAACTCTCTGTTTTACGGAATTATTTTTGGTGTATTACTGTATGAAACATAATAAATTGATTTATGCATGAAAAAGTAGAAGATACAGTTGTACCGTGGACATTTTTATAAATTATTAAACTATTATATCTTCGATGTAACAGGACATCGCAAGATGCCCAAAAGTAAACTTTTATGAAATAGCCTTTGCAGAAACAAGTTTTTTACTGATTTATGTAAACAAACTGGAATATTTATTGAATGCGCTCCCAAAAGAAGGAATCAAACTTACTCGGGCATGTATTTATTTTACTATTATGGCTTTAGTTAACCCATAAACACACTTCAAAACTCGGAGTCAAACGCTCTAAACAGAAAAAATATTGTGATCGCCCTCTTAAGGGGTTTTTTTTTATTTTTTTCAAGGTTGGAAATCATCAAATGACCCCTCGCTCTGGTAAATAAATAAATAAATATAGTAACTCCTGACTAACAGTCCCCATAGATGTCCGTGTCACCACACAATCCTATGAGCTGTACACTCTGTACAGGACGTGCGTGGGCGCAGTATAGATAACACAAGGGCTTACCGCGTTACTGCAAATTAAACAATTGAATCATTGGGTACCTGGGAGTTATTGAATCATGTGTGTGGATGGTAAACTGTGATGTTTGTTTTTTGAGAAACGACTAGCTTAAAGCACAGGTCGATCGACCAGGTTAAGCTACGCTTGCCGCGGTTGGTCTGTGGATGGGTGACCATTTTTAAATACCGTTACCCCTCTGTGCTTCGGAAACCACGTTAAGCCATTGGTGCCGGCTGTCATTCGTGAATCTTTGACAGTCGTTACGGGTAGTTAGAAGCCCGAAAGTCTGACAACCGGTCTTATCAAGGGGTATTGTTGCGCGCCACAATTGATGCCTGGTACATGGTGACATTAGTTACCACTAGCGCCATCTAGTATCGGGTAGCAGAACTAGTAGTCAAGGTCCTAGAAAAAAGGTCAAGTAGGTTCAAGGTCATAGAAATTCCGAGAACTATCGACATCGGGTTAGTCGGGACCGGTATGTACTCGAACATTCTGGATGTTTATGTAGTAGCTCTGTGGCGCTATACAGGGTGGAAACTTTCAGCCGGGCAGTAAGGGGAAGTACCTTATCCGTTGCAGCTACGCGAAAATGGCCTTAGGAGACTATCCATAATTTTTTATGGAATTTTGATCCCCATTCACAGATTTTCAAAAAAAAATTACAGTTAGCAAGAAAATAGCCATTTTACACAAAAACATTTTTTGATGCCAATCGATCCTGTTTCTAATACTGATCAAAAACTTCTATGGGACCAACCATCGTTGGAGTACTCAAAAAGTCACAAATTGCAAAAAACTTTTCTCGTACATTTTGTATGAAACTTTTACGCAAAAGCTTATTTAGTGACGATCTTGAATTCTATTGTGTTAGTGGCATGACATATGACATAATATGGCAGCTGCAGTAAACAGTTGGTATTGTAACCACTTTTTTGCCTTAAATACCATCCTTATGCCTACGACATAGAAGTCAAAATCGGTTGAACGGATTGTAAAAAAAGGTTTATTTAAATGTCTAATCTTATTTCAAATTGAGTATAGGATTCGACAAAATTCGTTCGCACTGTCGACATTAACAAAATCAACCAAATTTGTTTATCTAACTACAACATGAACAGTTTTTCGCCGTACCCCTGCTTATCTGCCCACGCCTTGATGTGACCGCTTTGAAGTTATATACAATTTGTACTAATTACACAATACAATAGTGACATAGTCCACATAACTATAATTTCGTAACTTTTTATCGTTTTTCGAGTAAACACTTGAGTATATTTTAAAAGGGCGGGCGTGAGACATTGACACATCCATACTAATCCATACTAATGTTATAAATGAGAAAGTGTGTATGTCTGTATGTTACTCTTCACGCCTAAACCGCTGAACCGATTTAGATGAAATTTGGTGCAGAGATAGTTTGAGTCCCGGGAAAGGACATAGGATAGTTTTTATCCCGATATTCCCACAGGATCGTCACTTACGCGGGTGAAGCCGCGAGGCGCTGCTAGTAACATAATATCACGCCTGTAATCTATGGGGTAGACAGAGTTTTACAGTCGCCTGCAGATAAAACGGACCCCTCAACCACAGTATAAATAAAGACATACTTTATACTGTGCCTCAACGCTCACTGCTTAAAGGCGGGGGGGGGGGTCCATTTTCTCTGCGGGCGACTGTACCTATGGTACACCCAAATATCGCTGGCCAGTTATCCGTGCCTCGGAAAGCACGTTAAGCCGTTGGTCCCGGCTGTCATTCGTGGATCTTTGACAGTCGTTACGGGTAGTCCAGAAGCCCGAAAGTCTGACAACCAGTCTTACCAAGGGGTATCGTATTACCCAGTAACTGGGTGGTGGAGGTCAGATAGGCAGTCGCTTCATGTAAAATACTGGTACGTAACCCACCACGCGAGCCTAGCGCGGGTTGGTGGATGTCACATAGTTACGAATTTTTCAAGTGAAAACTTCTTTAGGCGCATTGAGATGGGGAAAACTATTGAACTCGCGCCACTGTTACCGTAACCGACACCACTTCGGATGTGTTCGGCTGTCCTCGGGACGTACTCGGTTTTAATGTATATCCGATATGTTAGTGAGTGATGGCAAAGTAATCTGTTTGTGTTTTGTTTTCACTTCTGTCGGCGCTCCCGGGGTGCCACTGTTTTTTTTTTTTTTTAAAGCGCTGGCCGGTGATGCCGTGCGACGCACTGGGTCAGGGTCTAAGGAAGCTTTATAAAAATGTGGCTGTTATTTTAGTATAATATTATTGTGGATAAAACCACGCGAACTAATAAGTTGTAACGGTATCGATATTTCCTGTAGAAATCCCCAAATGATCTCAAGATGGTCCGAATGAACTAAAAACAAATAAACAGAATTATTTAATACGTGCGGGAGTTTCCTTGGTGCAGTTATAGATTTTCCTTGAAATTGGCGATGATTGCACAAAAGCTTTTTTTGATCAATCATGATATTTTTTTTATCTTTATTACATATCGATACCGTTACCCAAGACTCCATTCACAGTTATTTTATCTCTGATTTTGCATCAAAGTATTTATTTCAAATTGACATATAAAAGGTACAGACGCCAGCACATCAAGCTACTACAATCTGTCAAATTTCTTTAAAAGATTTTCAACTTTATCGCTAAAGCATAAGGTTCAAAGTTGATTGGGAAATATTTACAGTTTCAGGTAGCTTGATATGCTGGCGTCTGTACTTTCGAACGTCAAAATCCTACAAAGTCGCCGAAATATCTGTACAGTCACGAGCACTAATATGTCAACACTTGGCAACTTTCAACTGCGATTTTTTCGCGAAATGAGGAATGCAACGTTGAAATACAACACTTTACATAAACCTATGGGTTGGAAAATACTATGTTCGTAATAACATAAAATTTTATTAAGAAATAAAGGAGCAAATTTCCTTTGAATAAAGCCAAGTGTATACATATTTATGCTCGTGACTGTACGCTCATAACTTCTGAATGACTGCACCAAATTGGATTTTTTTTTGAAGTGAAAACTTCTTTAGCGGCGCTGTGTACTTTTTTTGGAATGGGTAAAAACTTCTAAATTCGCGTCAGGTCACGTGACCCTGATCGAAAATTCGTAAGACGTAAAACGTAAGACGCGCGTTGTTGAGGACAGCGCCATCTATGCACATCGGGAAGAACTACGAGGGCCTCGCGTACTAACTACGTAGTTCATCCAACAACGACGAGATGGCGCTGAACCACGGATATATAACTGACGACGAGCTCCATGCGAGCAGCTTGCTTCTCTTACCACTGCCGCGACCAACACCACGAACCATCCAAACCAACCATGAAGTCTATCCTGTGTGCTTATTTGTAAATCTGAATAAATTCCTTTCACGAGAAGAATAAACCAGTCACTTTGGTCATCATACCTGATTTGCAAAAAACCCTATAAAATAAGGAACACACCTTAACACGCGTGTTTTGTTTATAAGACGATTCACAAAATACACTCGTAATTGTTCAAGTTTTCACTTCTGTCGGCACTACCGGAGTGCCAGTTTGTTTTGTTCGGTATTAGCCGGGACAAGGTTTGTATGAAAAAAAAAATCGGAAATTCGAAAAAAAAGAATTGCACCCGCGTTGGGAAGCTAGAGGGCGGGCCGCTAGTTTACAATAAATAAAATAGAATTGATTCGCCCCCGTCTAAAAGGTAGTTTTCGTATGGAGAAGAATGGGCAATAAACTCCACCGTTACTGTTATGTTATAATTTTTTTGTTAACTTGACCGCTATGTGAGTAAAATGCAGAAAGTCAATAAAAAATATCAACTGAATCTTTCCTGTTATTCCCTAACTTTATGCCACATGTTTTTTCCCCAACTTAACTTTATAACTTGACTGTCAAGAAAAAGTTTTTTTTTTGTATAAGTAATCAATATTTTATCTGAATATTCAACTCAATGAAGGACAGATAAAGAACAGAATGTTTATTTGCTTAGTACTGAATTGTTTGTTTTACCGCCCAACTTAAATCTCCCAAGTCTCAACTACCTTACTTAAGGGGCTTACAGGACCTAAACACAAAAAACGCATGTTTTAGAAACAATAAAAGTAAAAAAATCAGAAAAATATATGATATTCTTCAGGATATATGCTAGATAGATTGTGTGTTGAAGACATAATACAACTATGTAATTTGATACGATAGAAAAAAATCATGAAGATACCTCTAAAAACTTTCTTTTTACAATAATTACCATACTAATTACATACAATCATTCTGATTTTTTGTCAGATTATTCTACAAGCAACATAATAAAATACTAGTGTTTTAATTTTTTCGTCCAAACAATAGATTTTTTTGTAATGAAATAATTGCTTCATTTTATTTATTTTTTGCAATATATTACCAGCGTTGTGTCATCGCGCTTCTCTTTATTTTCTATGCAGTCCGACAGTGACCGCGCTTTAGGTCATGTAAGCCCCTTAATAATAACTTAAGCGGGAAAAAAGCGGCGCCAGGGTAGCCCGCTTGTTACGGTTGCGAATCATATTTGGTTAGACATACAACCTGAAACTCACCAGCAAATTGCAAAACACGTGAGAAAATATGATTTTCGCAAAACACTTCGTTCGTATGAAACTGACAAATGTCAAGAACGCAATGTCTCGTCGTCAGCCGCACAGTACACATGGCTACACATCAAGTTATATATTTCCAGTTTTAGCTTACTTCGCCTTCTATAGGTTTTTTGTACAGACGCCAGCACATCAAGCTACCCGAAACTGTCAAATTCTCTCAATCAACCTTGAACCTTATGTTGTAGCGATAAAGTTGCAGATCTATTGAAGAAATTTGACAGATTTTAGCAGCTTGATGTGCTGGCGTCTGTACAATCAGAAGGTAGCTTATACTGGTTAGATACATATATATATCTTGATGTGTAGCCCCGTGCGTACCTTACTTAACGCTAACTTAAAACTGCTGTATGACATATTAAACAACATACACCTGATACACCGTAAAAATTGAAGTAGCTAGATTGTTCCTTTTGCAGCTCAACTTAAAATCTACAGGTGTTGTTTTACCGCCTTTTTTTTCCATCCACCTTACTTAACGCTAACTTAAAACTGTTGTATGAGTTATCATGAACAACATACACCGTAAAAATGTTACAACTAGATTGTTTCTTTTGTAGCCGAACTTGAATCTACTGGGTGTTTCCTATACCTAACTTAATTACAACTTAACTGTATGACTAATGTTTTAACAATTTCAACACTTGGTCAGCGGAAATTCTTATAAATTTTTATTATGTATAATGATTCTTTCCGGTGCATAGTTATTATGTGTTTTTTTTCTTTAAATGATCGTAGACCTATTACTATCAAATTAAACAATTTTTTATGTTTTGTATTAGATAAAACTTGAGGGGCCAGAGACTAAATAATAACAGCCGCACAGGTCAATCGATCAGGTAAAGCTACGTTTGCCGCGGTCGGTCAGTGGATGGGTGACCATCTTTACATACCAAGACCCCTCCGTGCCTCGGAAAGCACACTAAGCCGTTGGTTCCGGCTGTCATTTGTGGATCTTTGACAGTCGTTACGGGTCGTCAGAAGCCCGAAAGTCTGACAATCAGTCTTACCAAAATACCAAGGGATATCGTATTACCCAATAACTGGGTTGTGGAGGTTGTACAGGGTCCATGTAAAATACTGGTGCGGCTGGTGCGACTGGGTCTGGTGTGGAAAAGGTTAGGCAGATGATGACTACATAAAAACTTGACATTCATATAAATGATTTATTAATACATATAAGTTATTCAAATTGTCAATACATGATCACGGTTTATTACATAAGAAAAAAAAATGGCGAAATTTGGGAACACAATTAGTAATAGGCACGCAGCGTACCCCTTTTTTTTCAGGTAGGGAAATCATCAAATGACCCCTCCCGCTCTGGGTGGAGCGGAAGAGTGTCAGACTCTTATTGACTAAAACCCACCCGTGTTCCTTCCTTAGCCCTTTATGTTCCGGGCCAGCGGTAACCCTTTCGGACAATCCCGCTGACCCGGCAGGCTTCCTATTACGGTTCATGGGATACAGCCCACTGACAGACAGACAGGCGGACGGACGGATGGACGAAAAGACTGACAGCGGAGGCTTACTAATAGAGTCCCGTTGGCACCGTTTGGGTTCGGAACCCTAAAAATGCCAAAAACACGCAGACGAAGTCGGGGGTAACCACTAGTCGTTTTAATATGTTCTTGCTCAAGATCACAAGTAATCTTTACAACATAATCCACTAACAAACAGACACATAAATCCCAGCGTATACAAACAGCTGCCTGCGCAAACGCAGCACACATAATGAAGTGCCTATTACGCATGGGTCAGTGACCTCGCACTTTCTCAACTAATGATCTATACCTTTGACGGAAGTAACATAACATAACATCACGCTTGTATGCGCCGAAGGTAGGTAGAGGTGTCTAGTACAGCTACACAAACATACATACATACTACATAGAGTATAGAAACCACATATATACGCAATAAATTATACTACATAGGTACTTGTTATCGCCTCAATAAGTTGTATTGCTCATTCTTATGATTATAATTCTTTAAATAAATATTTGTTGCGACCGCGAATCAAATTTAGATCAATATACAACCTGACACTGACCTGCAAATTGCAAAAAACGTAAGAAAAATTGAATTTCGCGGTCTACCCTGAATCCCTGACACGCCTTAAGGCTCCTACAAACAGGCGCGGCACGCGATAAAATCGCGCACGACACAAAGGCACCGCAAGTCGTGCAACGAGCGGTGCCTTTGTGTCGCGCGCGATTCACGTGGCGCGTCGCGCCTGTTTGCAGGAACCTTTAAACATGCTAACTAATGGCTAATGGGTAATGGCTAACTGATGGTATACTATAAACCTCTCCCTCATCATCCACCTAGCCTTTTCCCAACTATGTTAAGGTCGACTTCCAGTCTAACCGGATGCAGCTAAATAGCAGTATTTTACATGGAGCGACTGCCTATCTGATCTCCACAACCCAGCTACTGAGTTATACCGATACCCCTTGGTAAGACTGGTTGTCAGACTTTCGGGCTTCTGACTACCCGTAACGACTGTCAAAGTTTCACGAATGACAGCTGGGACCAACGGCTTAACGTGCTTTCCGAGGCACGGAGGGGTTTCGTTATACAGTAAAGATGGTCACCCATCCACAAAACAACCGCGGCAAGTGTAACTTAACCTAATCGATCAACCTGTTCGGCTGTTATTATTTAGCCACGGGCCCCTGAAAAATAAACCTTTGCCTATGAAATGGAATACAGACATAATATTAATTATGCTATATTAAGACTAATTTACTATCGGGAACCTTCAACATTTTGCCGCCTATGAAACGGAATACAGACACAATATTATGCTATATCGAGACTAATTTACTATCGGGAACCTTCAACATTTTGCCGCCTATGAAACGGAATACAGACACAATATTATGCTATATCGAGACTAATTTACTATCGGGAACCTTCAACATTTTGCCGCCTATGAAACGGAATACAGACAAAATATTATGCTATAATTATTGAGACTAATTTAATATCGGGAAGCTTCAACATTTTGCCGCCTATGAAACGGAATACAGACAAAATATTATGCTATAATTATTGAGACTAATTTACTATCGGGAACCTTCAACATTTTGCCGCCTATGAAACGGAATACAGACAAAATATTATGCTATAATTATTGAGACTAATTTAATATCGGGAACCTTCAACATTTTGCCGCCTATGAAACGGAATACAGACAAAATATTATGCTATAATTATTGAGACTAATTTACTATCGGAATCCTTCAACATTTTGCCGCCTATGAAACGGAATACAGACATGATATTATGCTATAATTATTGAGACTAATTTACTATCGGGAAGCTTTAACATTTTGCCGCCTATGAAACAGAATACAGACAATATTATGCTATATTGAGCCTAATTTACTATCGGGAAGCTTCAACATTTTGCCGCCTATGAAACGGAATACAGACACAATATTATGCTATATCGAGACTAATTTACTGTCGGGAACCTTCAACATTTTTCCGCCTATGAAACGGAATACAGACATAATATTATGCTATAATTATTGAGACTAATTTACTATCGGGAAACTTCAACATTTTGCCGCCTATGAAACGGAATACAGACACAATATTATGCTATATCGAGACTAATTTACTATCGGGAACCTTCAACATTTTTCCGCCTATGAAACGGAATACAGACATAATATTATGCTACAATTATTGAGAATAATTTACTATCAGGAAGATTCAACATTTTGCCGCCTATGAAACGGAATACAGACTTAATATTATGCTATAATTATTGAGACTAATTTAATATCGGGAAGCTTCAACATTTTGCCGCCTATGAAACGGAATACAGACATAATATTATGCTACAATTATTGAGACTAATTTAATATCGGGAAGCTTCAACATTTTGCCACAATAACTTGCAATCTGTTGAAGATCGTATACGCATAACAATTAATCACACTGACCATCACCAGTCAGCGAAGCATTGTTGTATAGATGCGAGTCAAGTTGAACGAGTTACAGCTGTGCTTGACCGTGTGAGCGAGCGAGGTCGAGTGTTATGTGTAGCTTAGATCATGTGGGGCTTTTAAGAGGCTTCCATGACCTAAAGCGCTGTCACTGTCAGGCTGCATAGAAAAGAAAGAGAAGCGCGATGACACAAAACTGGTAATTTATTGCAAAATATGAAGCAATTATCTATTTACAAAAAATCTATTGTTTGGACTAAAAAATTAAAACACTTGTGCTTTAATATGTTGCTTGTAGAATAATCTGACAAAAAATCAGAATGATTGGTATGGTTTTTATTGTAAAAAGAAAGTTTTTAGAGGTATCTTCATGAATTTTTTCTATCGTATAAAATTCGTTGTATTATGTTTTCAACACACTATCTACCTAGCATATATCCTGAAGAATATCATATATTTTTCTGATTTTGTTTACTGTAGCCGATCATATACTTTTATTGCTTCTAAAACTTGCGTTTTTTGCGTTTAGGTCTTGTAAGCCCCTTAAAAGCTGTGTGTGTATTTTTTCCGGACGAAATTGCAATTCTTTGGTCTCGACTGTTTCGTAGATATTTGACAGTTGTTACGGGTAGACTGAAGACCGAATTTCTGACAACCAGTCTTACCAATGTGTGTCGTGTTATCTAGTAACTGGGTTGTGGAGGTCAGATAGGCAGTCGCTCCATGTAGAATAATGGTATTCAGCTGCATCCGGTAAGACTGAAAGCTACCCCAACATAGTAGGAAAAAGGCTAGGCAGATGCCCCGAATGCAAAGACGGGTTATGTTTTTCGCGTGTATCTACTCGTGTGTATACAGGGTGACCCTCTAACGCAAAATTTTCCTCGGTAATTAAAAAAAATCTGCTGTTTCATATAAAAACGCAATATACCTACGCGGTCAAAATGTATGGAACAGCCAATCGCAGAGGTGTACAATGCGTGCCACGAAAGATGAGACTTGACACACCACGTGGTTTGACTTGCGCAGTACACGATTTTAGGTATCTTTAGCGGTATGAGGTCTGAGTGCGGGACGGGACCGGACGTCATAGGGGCGAGGGAAAGATCGGGGGAGGCGGGGTCAAGTCTCATCTTTCGTGGCACGCATTGTACCTGTAGGTGTACAGATAGCACCATCCACGAAGACGCGCCCCACTCTTCTTTCTAATTCCAGTACAAGTGTGCAACATTCCTCTATTGTTTTAGTTTTGTCGAAACACAGTAATTACTTATTAGTGGGTAATTAGTGTGTACCAAAAAAACCGGCCAAATGCGAGTCGGACTCGCACACGAAGGGTTCCGTACCACAAGGCATAAAACGCCGAAAAAAACGTTTATGTTATACCCCTTTAAATTTTAACTTTATTTTATTTTTTGTTGTTATAGCGGCAACAGAAATACATCATCTGTGAAAATTTCAACTGTCTAGCTATCACGGTTCATGAGATACAGCCTGGAGACAGACAGATAGTGGAGTCTTAGTAATAGGGTCCCGTTTTTACCCTTTGGGCACTTTACACTAGCGATTAGTAAGAAGAGTGGGGCGCGTCTTCGTGAATGACACTATTTTTCCCAGTCTTGCTTGGTTCATTTGTTTTAACCTTAATGGACTTTTGTTTTTTTTTTTTCAGGATGTGAAATCATCAAATGACCCCTCCCGCTCTGGGTGGAGCGGAAGGGAGTGTCAGACTCTTACTGACTAAAACCCACCCGTGTTTTTCCTTAGCCCTTTATGTTCCGGGCCAGCGGTAACCCTTTCGGATAATCCAGCTGACCAACTTTAAGGGGCTTACATGACCTAAAGCGCGGTCATTGTCGGACTGCATAGAATAGAAAGAAAAGCGCGATGACACAACGCTGGTAATTTATTGCAAAATATGAAGCAATTATTTAATAATAAAAAATCTATTGTTTGGACTAAAAAATTAAAACACTAGTGCTTTAGTATGTTGCTTGTAGAATAATCTGACAAAAAATAAGAATGATTGTATGTATATTATGTAGTATGGGTTTTATTGTAAAAAGAAAGTTTTAAAGGTATCTTCATGATTTTTTTCTATCGTATCAAATTAGTTGTACTTATTATGTTTTCAACACACTATCTACCTAGCATAATCCTGAAGATTATTATATATTTTTCTGATTTGGTTTATTGTAGTCGATCATATACTTTTATTGCTTCTAAAACTTGCGTGTTTTTTTTGCGTTTAAGTCCTGCAAGCCCCTTAATACTACAAAGTTACACCTTAAACCCAACATAAGTTGACAATGACTTGTTTTAAGTTCCGCTTAAACAAGGTGTGTTATCTCAAGGTACATTTTAACTACTTATCGAAATAAGGGTGTGACACACTTGGCCGGAATAATCCGTATTAACTGAGTAAGCTTTTAAATGCATAGAACTTTATTTCTAACACTAACACTAAAAACGTAACACGTTTTGAACTTAACCTCTTTGATTGACGATGACTTACAATGCGTACCACGAAAGATGAGACTTGACCCCGCCTCCCCCGCTCTTTCCGCCGCCCCTATGTCGTCCGGTCCCGTCCCGCACTCAGACCTCATACCGCTAAAGATACCTAAAATCGTGTACTGCGCACGTCAAACCACGTGGTGTGTCAAGTCTCATCTTTCGTGGCACGCATTGTACAGCGTACAGGGTCAAATAAAATTAGCTAGTGAAACTTTACCCACGTGTTGGGTAACGATATCAAAAACAATTGAAACAAAAAAAAATTGCTCAGTTGTATTTGTAATTTTTCGTAGTTTAACTTGTTTTTTTTTACGATGTCGTTTAGTTGCCTTAACATGGCACAGTGTCATAAAGTTATTGATTAAAGTTAGAATGACGAAAATAAAAATTTTTTGTTTGTTTATTATGTTACCTCGTTGAAGCGGCAATAGAAATACACACTCAGTGAAAATTTCAACAGTCTACCTATTATGATTCATGAGACAGACATGACAGCCTGCTGACAGACAGACGGACGGACAGCGGAGGTTTAGTAATAGAGTTTTCTTAGAGTAAGAAGAACAAACAGAAAATTAAATAAGGTAGATTTTATCATTTTATCAAAACAGCTACGCTGTGCGCGAAATTGTTAGTGTCCAAACACACTATGCCGAAAGTACCTACGCGACCCAAGTTCTGCGGCTGATTTTATATCAGCGCTACAACGCAACGTAATTTCAGCATAATGTGTCGTCAGTAATTCAAATAGCATTGCAGGCGTAATCATGCCGAACTTCGGTCGCGTACCTTGGGAATAGTGTGTTTAGACACTGTGTTTCTTGCAGACACTGCCATATTTCCATATTCCGCTGGTGTAATCGACCCTAAAGCTTAAGAATGATAAATATTTCTGCGCGTGCTTATATTTTATAGTATAATAACATGAAATTACTCAGTTCATGGTATGAATATTATTTTTGTTTACTTGTAGGTACTGCCGGCTGTGATGCAGTTTCAAGATATTTTTTTTGCCTTTTTTTGATTCTAGGACATGCTCCACCCTCACACCGGAATCCGGAGAAGCAGCCTGCTATGATTCGTCGATGCATGGGAGTTCCAGTGCCATAAGCATCTTCTGAACACGCTCGTTCCATCATAGACCTCATCCATCGCTTTCCATCAGGCGTGATCGGGTTCAAGAGCGGGCCAAAAAAAAGGGTACACCGGGGTGTTTCTTAGTCAGTAAGAGTCTGACAGACCTCGCCACCCACCCTAGGGCGGCGAAAGATATTGCAAACGGGTGCAGCTGAATAGCAGTATTTTACATGGAGCGACTGCCTATCTGACCTCCACAACCCAGTGACACGATAATATGATACCCCTTGACAAGTGGTTGTTAGACTTTCGGATTTCTGACTACCCGTAACGACTGTCAAAGATCCACGAATGACAGCCGGGACCGACGGCTTAACGTGCTTTCCGAGGCACGGAGGGCTCTTGATATGTACAGATGGTCACCCATCCACGGAATAACCGCGGCAAGCGTAGCTTAACCCGATCGATTGAACCGTACGGCTGCATTAAACGCGTAAATTGGTGAATTGTTTACTACGAGTGCAGCGATTCAGTTCAGACATAATTTAGAGTGAGTGAGAGTGTAGTTGTAGTACGCGAGGTCGTGTTTATGTAAGAGGGAGGCAAGAAGAAAATTTTACGTATTAATAGAGGGTTATTGGTAAAACACCAACAACCTCTTAAGAGGTCATTCTACTCATCATTATGAACAACTTTTACTATGGGACTAAACCTGAAATCCCGAAAAAAAAAATCAGTTGTTCCCTACACTTTGACGATTTATACGAACATAAAAGTAGGGAGCAACTGATTTTTTTTTTACCAGAAAACGCGAAAAAAAAAATATCAACTGTTCCCTACATTTTGACGAGTTATATGAACATAAATGTAGGGAACGGCTGATTTTTTTACGCGATTTCAGGTTTGGTCCCATAGTAATAGTTGTACGTAATGATGAGTTCAATGACGTCTTAAGAGGTTGTTGGTGTTTTACCAATAACCCTGTACTGTTTACTGAAAGTCGACGCGAACACTAGACTCCAGTTTTTGAGAGTTTCGTGAAGTTGACAATCAATTTAATTGAATCATCATCTGGGAATCAGTAACTAACGGGAAACTATTCCATTAATTAATTATACTGGTTATTTCGATAAACAAAGTTACTGGCCTCATGCTTTTTATTATTTCAACGTTTAACATCATCATTATCATCTGCGTTACATTACCCTAACTATGTTGGGGTCGGCTTCCAGTCTAACCGGATGCAGCTGAATATCAGTATTTTACATGGAGCGACTGCCTATCTGATCTCCAAGGAATTACACGCGGGCGTAGTCGCGGGCAGAAACTAGTATTATCCGACATACATCACCGCCTATGTTAAGCCATACAAATCTACAGGTTGTTACAAAAATATGAAGCAATAATATTCTTGTAAAAACGTATTTTAATAGTCAATACGATCGTGTCTGATAAGCGGTCGGGAGTGATACAGAGTTTACAAAAAAAACACGTTCAAGATTCATTTTGTTGTAATTTTAATTGGGCAATTAAAAAGACACAGAATTCATAATCTATCGTGAAACATTTCAATTGTTTTTAGCATAATTAGACTATAATATTCCCACTGCTGGGTCACAAGCCCGCTCTTGGTGAGAGGGAGTGAAAACATCGTGAGGAAACCGGCATGTCCTAGAACCAAAAATTCGAAGACGTGACATCTCATAATTTCCGTACTCTATATTAACGTATAAGTAGTATGTAAAAGCAAGAAATTTTACGCTGACGAAGTGGCGGACACGGAAACAACGTCTTAACGTATTGTAGCGGTATCTACAACGCCACATGCAAAAAACGCGTCATACTGACGTTCACGCAAAATCCTGCATCGCGCAAGCAGAGTTTACCACGCAACTAGCAAAGATACAACGGCCCGACATGAATCATCGGGCAGTTGCCCGCCAGACACAACATTCATCTGGTCGCAGGATCCTCCCTTTTCTATGTAAGTTGAATGAACTTTACACCCTGTTCCTCATACCTCTATAGTACTTTTCGAGGCACGAAGGGGTCTCGATATGTAATGGATGGTCACCCCCATACGGAGCAACCGCGGCAAACGTAGTTTAAAAGGAAACGCGGTCGGAGAGGCTATTGAAAAAGCCTAAGTAAAAAGTCGTAATTCGAGGTTTGGCTCCCGCCTATTTCCTCCTCCAATATTGGACCAATTTAAAAGATATTGCATAAACTGAATAAGAAAGATATATATTATACTGTCCCTTTGTTTTTTTTTCGTTAATAGTTGTCAAATTTATATACTAGGCCTCTGTTGGCATCGGTTTAATACGGAATTTATTGATGGTTCTAGTGCTTATAAAAATAATGTATCATCAAAAAGGAAAAAATAGGGACATACAAGTAGTTAATATTTATTATTCTGTAAAAAATAATTGCTTTATGGTCATTAAACAGAAAGAAAACGGACGAGAGCGTTTCTATGGAGAAAAGACCACCCGGATTGCCTCTTAACCTGATCGATAGATCCGTGCTTCTGTTATAACTTGCCCACAAGCCCCTCCACTCCTGCCTGCCCTACCTTTCGTAACATTACGCGTCAGACAATCACTATGTCTTATGTCTATTGACCGACTAATGACTCCACATAGATAAGTGTCACACACCTATTAGGGCAGATAACCATATCCGATGGGCTTCACTGAAAACAACACTTTCACTAATTAGCCATTTTTAGGAGTGGTACAGAGTCTTTTGAAGGTTATTGGGGCATCATTATTAAGGGGCTTACAGGACCTAAACACAAGTTTTAGAAATAATAAAAGTATATGATTGACTACAGTAAACAAAATCAGAAAAATATATGATATTCTTCAGGGTATATGCTAGGTAGATAGTGTGTTGAAAACATAATACAACTAACTTGATACGATAGAAAAAAATCATGAAGATACCTCAAAAAACTTTCTTTTTACACTAAAAATCATACTAATATACATACAATCATTATGATTTTTTGTCAGATTATTCTACAAGCAACATACTAAAATACTAGTGTATTAATTTTTTAGTCCAAACAATAGTTTTTTTGTAATTAAATAATTAATTCATTTTTTGCAATAAATTACCAGCGTTGTGTCATCACGCTTCTCTTTCTTTTCTATGCAGTCCGTCAGTAACCGCGCTTTAGGTCATGTAAGCCCCTTAAGGCGATACCAAAATAAATTGGGGGCTTTTTCGTAACCATATATGTCACTATTAGAGCATGTATGGTTTTAATTTTTTTTTAAATGTTTATTAACTAATTGATTAATACTCTGACTGAAGGAAAACGCAATTGGGTTAAATTTCCTCGATATAATTTAATTCTGAAAAGAACTGTGCTTTTTTATATTTTTTTTCTGTAATTCTAAAATCTTAAGTAATTTCATTGCAAATTTACATTGAAAATGTGCGTAATAGGTAATTGAAAACTGAATGAAAATATTTTTGATACACGTCTTAATTTATTTTTAAACAATTTTTATTTGGTTCCCGCGTATTGTTGCGCTCTCATTTTTCGCATGTGCAAGTAATTTACTCTGTCACTTTCTCGCCCAGTTCGCCTGTGGCCTTTGTCAGTAGTACCTATAGATTTATTTTTAACCGACTTCAAAAAAAGGAGGAGGTTCTCAATTCGATTGTATTTTTTTTATGTTTGTTACCTCAGTACGCCGTCATTTATAAACCGATTTGGATTTTTTTTTTACGTTTCAGCTTCTGCCCGCGAATTCGTCCGCGTGAAATTTCTTGTTGCCCCGACCCACCCCGTCGCATCGCATCGCCTGCCCGCGCTATTACTTCGATTTCACTTAGCGTTCTTTCCGACTCTTTTTCTTTATACTCGACTCCTTAGGGCCCTACCGTGATGTTAAATAGCTTATAATCTCCGTCAAGAAATGGGCTATCAAATGCAAAAGTTTTTATTTTAATTTGGCTGGTATTTACAGAGATTAGCGTGTTCAAACAAACGAAACTCGTCAGCGTTATTAAAGATAAAGATTATTAGTATACATAGACTACCCGTGCCCCGCGGTTTCACACGCATGTCTTGATCCCGTGGGAATATTGGAATAAAAATTCATCCAAATCCGTTCAGCCGTTTTGGCGTGAAAGCGGAACAAACAAACATACAAAGATCAAATCTTTTCTCTTTATAATATTAGTTTAAGAGTTTTAAGAAGGGTTCGAGCTTAAACGATTACAGCCGCAAGAGTCCATCAAAGGGTTAAGTTACACTTACCGCGGTCAGTTCGTCGATGGGTGACCATCCATTACATATCGAGAACACTCCGTGCCTCAGAAAGCACGTTAAGCCATTGGTCCCGGCTGCCACCCTTAAATCTTTGACAATCGTTACGGGTAGTCAAAAGCTCGGAAATCTGACCAGTCTTACCAAGGGTTTATTTTATATTACCCAGTAACTGGGTTGTGGAGGTCAGATAGGCAGTCGCTCCATGTAATCTACTGGTATTCAGCTGCATCCGGTTAAACTGGAAACGGACCCCAACATTCTTGGGAAAAAGCTATTACACGAATTCACCAGTACAGACGCCAACACATCAAGCTACCCGAATCTGTCAACTTTTCCCAATGAACTTTGAATCTAATTCTTTAGAGATAAAGTTGAAAATCTATTAAAGAAATTTTACAGATTGTAGTAGCTTGATGTGTTGGCGTCTGTACTTAGATTATGAATGTTTTTATTTATGGGGCTCGCACCCCATGATATGGAACTTAAAGATAATTGGCAAAACATGGATGTTCTATAATATGTATATTTCAGCCTAACCCTTGGTCCCTCCGGGTCAGCGGGATTGTCCGAAAGGGTTACCGCTGGCCCGGAACATAAAGGGCTAAGGAAGGAACACGGGTGGGTTTTAGTCAGTAAGAGTCTGACACTCCCTTCCGCTCCACCCAGAGCGGGAGGAGTCATTTGATGATTTCCCATCCTGAAAAAAAAAAACAAAAACCTTTGGCCCCTACAAGCGTGATGTAATGTTTAAACTGTTAAAGTGTGCACACCTTGGTTATCTGTATCCGGTCGTTTTCACTGAAAATGACTAACTTTCTCTACTTAGAAACATTCGGGAGTGGTACTTTGCCTTTACTAAGGTCATTAGGACATCATCATGAATAAAGAATACGTCCACAGCCAGTATCCTAGGTCAGAGGTCGGTCGGGCCCGACTTACCGTGTTGTTGTGTGACATAAACCAACCCACACTGGGCCATAGCTTACCCGAATTTAATAAATAAATGAAAAAAGAATTTTCCAAATCCGTCACAATGCGTTAAAAAAAACAATCAATGCAAATAAAAAAAATATACAAACAGACGAACATAGTACCTCCTCCTTTTGAAGGCGGTTAAAAATATTCTAATCGTCAAGTTATCACAAAAAAAGAAAATATACTGATACTAAAAATCAGACCGGAATACGAATCAAAATTGGCAATAGCAAATAACACCTTACGGCATGACACCATCCTTCATTGATCTTATACCGGACACCTGCGCCAGCGCAGCCAGTTAGTCTGCGGCTCTCGCAAGAGACGGACGTCACAGAAATATTCTATATTTTTTTTTATTAACGAATACTATCGTGTTAAAATAGTGCTGTTTTAGTGTTTGAAAGATTTTGATAGAGAAGTGCGTTTTAGTGATTAAAAAGTTTTGTGCATAGTGGATGATATTTGGGTTAAAAGCTACTAAATTCTTATTGTAAGTTGGTAATTTTCCGTGTTAAGTTTGTGATTTTTTTTATTAAAATTAGGTATCTACTTATTGGCCATTGATATTAGTGTCGATAAATTTATTTTTTGGCGGATTTTTTTATTGTTGTGTCGTTGATGATATATTATACTCTTATTTAACGAGTTAGGATTTTTTTTTTCGGCTGTTGGTGTGAATTACATATATTTTTTAGTCGATGGTGAGGAGGTGTTTTTGTTTCGACTGTTGATACCAAATACACATTTTTTTTAGTTGACAAACTTGTACTTCTAAAAACCACTGACTATTTCGTCCTAGACGTTCAGTTTTTTAGTGTTGTGTCGTTGCTGGCATAAGAATTTTGGTTTAGGTGTTTTTGTTTTGGATTTTGATACCAAGTACACATTTTTTTTTAGTTGACAAACTTGTAAGTTTAAAAACCACTAACTAGTTCGTCCTAGACATTCAGTTTTTTAGTTTTGTGTCGTTGCTGGCACAAGAATCTTAGTTAAGGTAGGAATTTTTCGACATTCCATGTCAAATACATATATTTTTTTGTTGCCAAACTTCTAGGGTTTAAAACCACTCACTATCTTGTTATAGACATTCGTGGAAAGCTGTAATACAGAAAAACATAGTCCCGTTGTGTCGTTGTTGCTATAAGAATCTTCGTTTATTAGGATTTTTTCGGCTTTTGGTGCCAAATACACATAATATGCTTTTAGTTGACAAGCTTGTATTAAAAAATCTTAGTTTATTGGGACTTTTTCTGCTTTTGATGCTAAAATACACATATTTCTTTAAGTTGACAAGCTTGTATAGTTATAAACCACAAACTATCTTGTTCTAGACATTCGTAGCAAGCTGTAACTCTAGAAAAACTTGGACTAAACTACGACCGAAATAATTTATATTTTTTATAAAAAAAAAAAAAAATATTTTTGCTAACTTTTATTGAATTCTATAAACAATGTGGAAATGGCTACTAAAGTAGGGGAAGACCAAAGAAACGATGGATGGACTGTGTGAATGATGATATGGTTAGAAAGGGGGTGTTTACCGAGATGACGACTAAAGGCTCCTGCAAACAGGCGCGACGCGCGACGCGAATCGCGCGCGACACAAAGGCACCGCTCGTTGCGCGACTTGCGCGCGATTTTATCGCGTGTCGCGCCTGTTTGAAGGTGCCTTAATAGAGAAGTATGGAAGGAAAAAGATATGCTTCGCCGACCCCAAATAAATTGGGATAAGGGCGGGAAAATGAATGTGGAGACAACAATACGAAAACATTGGTAAAACTAATGGCATAGGAGTGTTTTGAAACTATCGAATTGTAACATCGGATTATCATAAATATTGGTTGTTTTCATAGAGGAGCTCGTGGGCTACGTAATAATAGCCGCACGTGTCGATCGGTCAGGTTAAGCTACGCTTACCGAGGTCGTTCCGCGGATGGGTGACCATATTTACATATCCGTGTTTCGGAAAGCACGTTAAGCTGTTGGTACCGCCTGTCATTCTTGAATTCTTGGCAGTCGTTACGGGTCGACAGAAGCCCGAAAGTCTGACAACCAGTCTTATCAAGAGGTATCGTATTACCCAGTAACTGGGTTGTAGAGGTCAGATAGGCATTCGCTCCATGTAAAATACAGGTATTCAGCTGAATCTGGTTAGACTGGAAGCAGACCCGAACATAGTTGAGAAAATGTTGGGCAGATGATGATGGTTGTTTATTTTTATTTTGTTAGCTATAATGCCAATCCATTAGACCTGACTTGGTTTCCGTACGTACTTTACGAGTAACCACTGAAAATCAGCGCTGTGCTGTGGGTACCCATAGCACTGCATCATGCTGAGTGGAAACCTTCTTGTCACAGCCATGACGTGCTCTGCAGCTGTCCACTATTTCTGGTTTTACTCGTGATTATAGATCGATAGATAAAAAATGAAAAAAAAGAAAAGAAAGAAAAAGAAAAAAAGAAAGAAAGAAAAAAAAAGCAAAATAATAAAGAACAACAACAAGAAAAAAAACAACAAGATATTGTTGTTATTTTTCTTTATTGTTATACACGTTCTTCGAGACAAATTAACCTATTATTCTTTCTTTGAATAATTTGTATTGTATGCCCAAAAGGTGGAACATAGCTAATCAACATCACTATAATTCTTAACACCTGTATCTATTTCTGTGCAATAAATATGATTCATTGATTTCTTTTCTAAATAAAAAAGTGTATTTTTTTTCATAGAAACTAAATATTTGGTATTTATGGATGGGAGGATGACGACAATGGATTTTGCCGTTCTTTGACTAGCTTAGTGACTAACCTATTAATTGGATATTTTTGACAGATCGTAAGCAGAATGGGTAAGTACGTCATAATAAACATAGGAACTTTGATTTATTTTGGTCTCCACCTTTACAGGTATTGTATTCAATAAAGGCTTAAGGCTCCTATAAAAGGGCGCGACACGCGATATAATCGCGCGCGACACAAAGGCACCGCTCGTTGCGCGACTTTCGGTGCCTATGTGTCGCGTGTCGTGTCGCGCCTGTTTGAAGGAGCCTTTAAAGCGGAGATTTCTTGAAAACGGTCAAAGGGCGTTTGTGCACTACAAGGAATTTTACCGTCCGGCAGTCCGATTTTTTATGGTCCCATATAGCACGACATAATGAAAAAATAAAATCGGACTGTCGGACAGTAAAATTTCTTGTAGTGCACAAACGCCCAAAAAGTTGGTTTTTTAAAGTGGATCTCTTAAACCGTAAATAATTTTGACCAAACAAATTAAAGTGATATTTTCAAGTCTTATTTTAATACAGGGATGGAACTCAAATCATAATTAAACATAGATTAATGCGTCAAAAAAATCTTCAAATAGACCGCTTAATTGTCTTTATAAGCGGTTTATCCCTTCATTAACAATTTTAATTATAATTAAAAATGTACCATTAAATTTATAATGTCAAACCGCATTCAGTGATGGATTATTTATTAATAAATAGTTTTTGTAAATAGATAATCGCTTCATATTTTACAATAAATTACCAGCGTTAAGTCATTGCGATTCTCTTTCTTTTCTTTGCAGTCCGACAGTGACCGCGCTTTAGGTCATGTAGTCCCCCTTAAGTTAAGCAAAAATATTGCCTGATTAATGATTTTAAGATAACTTTATCGTAAAAACATGTGGCCATTATCAACGTATGTTTACGAGCACAAAACCTCTTTTCTTCAATCCATCGACCAGCCATTTTATCATCTATACCAGGGGTGGCCAACCGGTCGATCGCGATCGACTGGTCGATCGCGACTATTAGACTAGTCGATCGTGGCAAGGAAAAAAATATAAATACATAGGTCGAACAGACTGCATAACGTACCTAATCACTAACTGCTGCACGCATCATCTTATATCATTTTTGAATCGCCGTTCCGTCACGTTATTTATCCTCTCTTCTATGCAGCATAGCTCTCTTTTGTTTTCGGTGCGCGATAACAATAAGCGGGAAGCGTGTGGGACGCGGGAGTGGGGCGCGGGCGGTTGTCACTCCGTCAGTCAGTTGACGACAGACTTAAGGCTCCTACAACAGGCGTGATACGCGCTAAAATCGCGCGCGATTATATCGCGTGTCGCGCCTGTTTGCAGGAGCCTTAACGGAGTTACGAGTGTACTGAACTATGCTGTTACATTTACGATTTCAAGAAGTATGTAATTGGTAGATCGCACAGGGTGTCGTCAGTGAACAGTAGATCCTTGGGTCAAGCCAAGTTGGCCACCCCTGATCTATACTATAATAATAATTATTATAAAGAGGTAAAGTTTGTGAGTTTGTAGGGGCGGTGGTAATCTTCGTAACACTAATGATTCGATCCCGAAAATTCTTTCACTAATGGCAAGCTACATTATCCCTGAGTGTCATAGGCTATGTTTTATGTTAAAACGAGAAACATCACGCGATCGAAGTCGCTGGCAGAAGCCAGTAAGGAATAAAATATTTATAAAGAGGTAACATTTCTGAGTTTGTTTACTACAGGGGGTAATCTTCGGAACTACTGATCCGATTCCGAAAATTCTTCAACTAAGGGGCCGTCCATTAATCACGTGATGTGTTTTTGGCATTTTTTAACCCCCCCTCCCCCTTGGTGATATATAGTGAGGTTTAAGACTTACCCCCCCCCCCTCATATCACGTGTATCTTTAGTACCTACAAAGAATCGGACCTTTTTTTATGTTTATAAAATACAGGTATAATCATCTAATTTTATTAGAAAGGTTGCAGGATGTTTTTAAAAAAATAAATACACGTGATATATTACTACACCCCCCCTCCCCCTTGTGATATTTCGTGATTTTTTATGGACCCCCTCCCCCCCTTTCGAGCCTCACGTGATTAATGGACGGCCCCTAATGGGAAGCTACGGGATTGCCGAGTGTCATCGACTCGATCTCGATAGATGTCGAGTGACTCGGCTATCCTGTAGATTAGTGAGTTTGTTTGGTCCTCAATTACGCAAAAACGGCTAGACGGATTTTGATGAAATTTGGCACACAGATGGACCATGACCTGGGTAAAGACATAGGCTATTTTTCATCTTGGATCGCAGACGAAGTCGCGGGCAATAGCTAGTAGGATACATTTTATGTTACAACAAATCATATATGAGCCCAAACTCGAGAGGTTCTCTAGTAGCCACTGAAGTGTTCCACTATCCACCTCTTGGCTCCATCATCAGATCAGCTCCAAGAGATACCAAATTAAAGTTTTGTCATCTGAACTACATATTAGTACATACAAAGTTTCATTTCTATACGACAATTAGAAGTACGATAACATTGACTTCTAAGATTTTTTTGAAAAATATGTACATATTGTTAGTACATAGTTAGATAAAAGTCATCTGCCTAGCCTTTTCCCAACTATGTTGGGGTCGGCTTCCAGTCTAACGGGATGCAGCTGAATACCAGTATTTTAAATGGAGCGACTGCCTATCTGTCCTCCACAACCCAGTTACTGGATAATACGATACCCCTTGGTAAGACTGGTACGACTGTCAAAGATCCACGAATGACAGCCGGGACCAACGGCTTAACGTTTTCCTCGGCACGGAGGGGTCTCGGTGTGTAAAGATGGTCACCCATCCACAGACCAACCGCGGCAAGCGTAGCTTAACCTGATCGATCGACCTGTGCGACTGTTATTATTTAGCCACGTAGTTACAAGTGAAGCTAATAAAAGCGTATTAAAAACAATAAATTACACTCGGAAAGTGTCAGACAACAACGAAAAAAAAATTTTTTATGAAGCATGGCATTAGCATATTTGTAGTTCGATAATAAATAAAAGACTCTGGAACTTAAAAAAACCAGATTACACTTCCACAATATTGATAATATTTATTTATAATTTACATTTTATACATTAAAATCGCTTTTCATAACTATCTGGGTGACCGCATTTTTCTTCTTAACTACGCAACAGATTTTGATGCGATTTTCGTCATCATTTAGAGAATTTATTCCGGAAGGTTTATGTGTATAGCATAATCAGTTTACTGCTGGGGCACAGGCCTGAGAGGGAGTGGCTTGTACTCCACCAACCGGGCCTCTGCAGTGCTGGTTAGTGGATGTCACATGTCTTCGAATTTTTGGTTCTTGAGCCCAGTTTTGAAAGATGAGATTGAATAGAAAAATAAATGCTGTATAAGATAAACTCAAGGTGAGTTGGACAACCATTAACCCTGTAAGGTCAGCGGGATTGTCCGAAAGGGTTACCGCTGGCCCGGAACATAAAGGGCTAAGGAAGGAACACGGGTGGGTTTTAGTCAGTAAAAGTCTGACACTCCCTTCCGCTCCACCCAGAGCGGGGGGAGGGTTCATTCGATGACATCCCATCCTCAAAAAAAAAGTGTAGTTGGGCAGGACATTTAGTTAGACGAGGAGATGGCCGATGGAGTAAAGCTGTGCCCGATTTGTAGCCAAAGAAACCAGGGCCGTCCAAACGCGCGTTGGGTTGATGATATCGTCAAAGTCGCGGGAAACACCTGGAAGAAGGACGCACAGAGCCGGGAAGTATGGCAGAAAAAAGGGGAGGCCCCAGCAGTTGGTGATTCCGGGCTACCATTAGCTAGATGATATTTTGATGCATAATGTAGGTTAGATACACAGACAGTGTAGCATAATGTTGTTTATAAATAATCCTATTGTTCTTGTCATCTAATCGCTCATAACATTTAGAACTGTTGCACCAATTTTAGACGAAATGTTTACAAACATGCTTAAATGAAATACTGGTCACATAGAGACTGTAGCGGTGTCTACAACGCCACATGCGAACAACGCGTCATACTGACGTCACGCAAAATCCTGCATCTCGCAAGCAGAGTTTACCGCGCAAATACCATAGATACAACGGCCCGACATGAATCACCCTGTTCCTCACACCTCTATAAGACAATAATTAGCTTGACAAATAGTTATGAAAGATTGGAGATCGGTCACTTTGAGTGGAACTGAAGGTTTCAGGGGCTGTTCATTTATTACGTGACACAATTTGAAGGTGAATGCGCAGTTTTAAGCCCGCGAAATTCAATTTTTCTTACAGTTTTTGCTATTTCCTCAGGGGCAATTATTATCGTAATTTTAATACCCTACGACCAAAACAAGAGGTATTACAACACAAAAATACAATTCTCATAATTTTAAGAATGTTCAGTCTGATCTCAGCCTCAATCTGTCAAAAATACCTCTAATTTTGACAAGTTTTTGACATTTATTTGTCGCCGAGATGAGACTGCTAGATTATATTACCGCTAGATTTTGAACGCGTTAAATTAGGTACGAGAATTGGCCTTCAGGTCAGTGTCAGGTTGTATCTTGATCAAAATATGATTCACGACTATAAAAGATATGTATTGTCAGAATTATAGTCGTTATAATCATTAATATATCTCTTTAAGTTAGATTTGTTCCATAAGCACTTTTCCATAAGAGATTTGTTCTTATTAAACAAATCTAACTTAAAAAGATGTATTAATTAGTCAAATGATTATAATTCTGCAAATACGTAACTGACACTGACCTGCAAATTGCAAAAAACGTAAGAAAATTAAAAATTTTCGTGGTCTATCACTGCGCATACACGGTCTACCACTGCGTATACGCGGCCTACCACTGCGCATTCGCGGTCTATCACTGCGCATACGCGGTCTACCACTGCGCATTCACCTTAACCACTTTCCGACATATTATGAGCAGTGGTAACCCAGTGGTTCTACAACTAATTGTAATTCAATTGAGTTATGTTACAAGCAATGGTGACCAAGTGTTATAGGCCCCGAATTTCATCACCAATGCTCTCGAAACGGTGAAGGATAACATCGTGAGGAACCCGGCGGCAAAAATTCGAAGACATGTGACATCTACCAACCCGCACTGGGCCCCCGTGGTGGATTATGGCCCGCTCCCTCTCGAAAAGATGTGGCCTGAGTCCCAGCAGTGGAAATATATATTGTGGCTTTCCAGACACCGTGAAAAAAGCCCCTAATACCTCCCCTATAATAGATGGTCACGGGCAACAGACTGTAGACAGTCAAAATTGGCTTTACCAATGATACACCCGCGATTAACCAAAAAACTTCTCAGCCTGAGTAGGATTAACCTTAGAATAATAATAGGTACAATTACGGGCCATAACCTCCTTAACCACCATCTTTTCAACATAGGCGCCACGGACAGCCCCCTTTGCAGGGGCTGCCTTGATGCCGAGGAATCAGCCGCCCACGTCATCCTGGATTGCGAGGCCGTGGCTTCTCAACGTGCAGAAATCCTCGGAACAATGAGGTCGCTCCGCGAAGCCTGTGAAGCTCCCAGGAAGCTTCTGTGCTTTTGGGCGGAGCTAGGCTGTCTCTGTTAGCCAGAATCCCCACGCACATCGGACCGAATGGGAGTCTAAGTGCGGAAAAGGGAGTCCCCTAATCATCATCATCATCAAGTCCCTAATACTTATAATAAGCACTTTACAATATGCCCTAAAACCTGACTTGAAAAGGCAATCAATGAAATTGGACACTTCGGTTCGGATACGTATTATTTCAATAACTTACTCGTATCTACAAAAAAATGCAGGTAAAAAATACCAATCTTTTTCCAAATTCATATCCGGGACAAAGGGGTTCAAACATACTGTTACGAGCTTGGGGTTCGTGACAATAAAAACTGCCGATTTAATAACCAAAAAATGACACTTTACTCACCAACACTAATTACAAGTCAAACACACTAATTAAGAAACACAATTGCACTTACTGATCACTCTTAAGTCGCACTCGAATATCGCCTTCGATGTTATCGCTCGTATCGCTTAATCGAAACTATGTGTGTCTCGCGGCCCACCCGGCCTTATATAGTGCCGCAGAGCTAGTACATAAACATCTAGAACGTTCGAGTACATACCGGTCCCGACTGACTCGACGTCGATAGTTCTCGGAATTACTAGTACTTAGAAAAAGGTCAAGTAGGGTCAAGGTCCTAGTACCAAGGTACTAGTTCCGCTACCCGATACTAGATGGCGCTAGTGGTAACTAATGTCGCCATGTATCAAGCATTATTTGCGGCGCGCAACACTGCCCCCTCCTTAGACATGCTCGTCCCGAGCATTATTGGCCCCATAATAACGCGCCAGTCGATCCACATGGACGATCTTAGGAGCACCTCTTGCACCTTTCTGTATCCGGTAGGTTACATCATTGATCTTTGTCACAATCCGGTACGGTCCGTCCCATTTAGCTTGAAGCTTAGGAGATTTCCCTTTGCTGCGGACTGGATTGTGCAACCACACCAGTGAACCTTCGTCGAATCCTTTATTGTTCATTTTGCGGTCATAACGGGTTTTCATCTTTTCAGACATTTGCTGGCCCGATTGTCTGACGTGCTCGTAAATGTCGTTCATTTTGTTCCGCAAATCATTCGCATAATCAGTTACACTGCGTGGGGCATCAGGTGGTATTCCGGTGATCAGGTCTGCAGGTAGCCGTAGTTCTCTTCCGAAGTTCGCGAAAGCTGGCGTCACCGATGTACTCTCGTGAACAGCGCTTCGATATGACAACAAAAACGGTTGTATGTGCTTGTCCCAATCTCGTTGCCGGTTTTCCACAACTTTCGCTAGGTACCTCTCCAGTGTCTGATTAAATCGTTCCACCATTCCATCCGATTGTGGGTGGTAAGAAGTCGTTCTTGTTTTATGAGTACCCATAACTCGACAAGTTTCCTGGAATATTTGGGACTCAAAATTCCTTCCTTGATCACTGTGAATCTCCAAAGGTACTCCAAAACGACAGAAGACTTCATGAACCAATTTATCCGCAACTGTCGAAGCTTCTTGATTTGGAATGGCGAAGACTTCCGGCCACTTCGTGAAGTAATCCATCACAACCATGAAATACTTGTTACCACTTTCACTTTCCGGAAACGGCCCCGCAACGTCAAGGGCTATCCTCTCCCATGGTGCACCAACATTGTACAATTTCAATGCACCCCTACTACGAGTCTGAGGTCCCTTTACAGCTGCACAACTTGTACATTTGCGACACCAATCCTCGACATCGTCCCGACAGTGGACCCAGTAAAACCGTTCTCGTATCTTCAGTAGAGTCCGTTTTACACCCAGATGACCTCCTGAACAACCATTATGGTACAGCTGTAGAACATCCGGTACTTGAGCTTTAGGGACAACCATTTGCAAATGACAGCTGTCTCCCCGAGCATTTTCCCATTTACGGCACAGGACTCCATCCTGAACCACCAAGCTGTCCCATTGGGCCCAATAGCTTTTTGTGACCGAACTCATCGCTGAGACGTCACTCCACCTGGGCTTAGGAGCTCTGGCCTTCATCCACTCCAGAATTGGTTTGATGTCCGAATCTTCCTGCTGTGCACGTTGTAGGCTCTCCTTCCACTCGTTGCTGAGGTCTGTCCTGAGCATCCTTACAGGTACCACTTCCTTACTTTCCTGCCTAGTACAGTGCTTGCAGTCTTCAGGACAAGGTCTTCTTGACGATGCATCTGTGTCGCCAAGAGACTTCCCGCTGCGGTGTTTAACAACAAAGCCGTCCTGCTGCTGCTGGGCGGTGCTGTTAGCCGCACTACCCTCTCGAGTCCAGCCACTTTCCCTTTCTGCAGTCCGCTTAGGGCAACTGGATCGAAGGTGGCCCCTTTCCCCACAGCCGTAGCACCTAGGGCTGTATCCTTTACTGCGCTCGCGAACTGTAGCCGCTGCAACCTCCCTGACGCGATGGGAACGATGATCTTGTCGCACAGCTTCTACCTCCAGTGCATGGGCCAAGGCGTCCTTCAGCGTCCCGTGGTGACCGAGCCTCACAGCAACTCTAACTTCAAGGTCGCGGATGCCGTCGATGAATGCCTGCACCAGGTTCCCATCAATAAGTGCAGGTACGGACTGGTAAGCTTTGCGAACCAGCTTCTGCACTTCCAGGGCCCACTGCTGCAGGTTTTCATTGCTGCGTTGCACGCGATCCTTGAGCTGCGCACGGAACACGTGTTCCAGGTGAGCGTCGCCATACCGAGCCTCCAATGCTTCAAGGAGCTGCTCGTAAGTCACTTCCTTACCGAGAGCTTCCAGAACAGTTAAGGCCTGGTCGCGCAAGCCCAGGGTGAGGGCAGTCATGGCCTGACTTTTATTCCACCCGTTCGCCTTCATGACAGCCTCAAACTGGATTTTGTAGGCCGACCAGGAAGAAGTTCCGTCGAACGGTGGCACTTTGAATCCACGTAGCGAAGGTGTTGTAGCTACGGGAGCTGCGATTCCATCACCCAGTTTCAGGTAATCCAGCGTTTTCTTCACGTCAGCCATCACGGTTTCCTTCACGTCAGCCATCACGGTTTCCTTCACGTCAGCCATCACGTTGTCAACCCGATTATTCACTTGGTCGATTCGGGTTTCGGCTTCCGACAGACGGTTGTCATGTTGAGCAACCTTTTCCTTCACCTCCTTCATGTCTTTCCCGAAGGTAGCGTGAAGGTCCTTTATAAGGAGCATCTGCTCTTCCTGGCGGCGCGCCTGCTCCTCCTTATACCGCTGGAGCTGTTCCTCCAACCGACGAGCCTGTTCCTCCTGTCGGCGGACCTGCTCCTCCTGTCGGCGGGCCTGCTCCTCCTTGTCCCGCTGGAGCTGTTCCTCCAACCGACGAGCCTGTTCCTCCTGTCGACGAGCCTGTTCCTCCTGTCGACGAGCCTGTTCCTCCCTGTCACGCAGCAGCTGTTCTTCCAACCGACGGGCCTGTTCCTCCTTGTCCCGCTGGAGCTGTTCCTCCAACCGACGAGCCTGTTTCTCCTGTCGGCGAGCCTGCTCCTGCAGCATCATCATCAGAGCAGCAAAATCTGGTGCTGATGATGCTTGAGCAGCTGTGGACGGGCCGGCCTCCGTGGTCGGTAGCTGGCCTTCCGACCTCTGTGGCGTTGCTCCACCGAATCGCCTCTGGTCCGTCTCTTGCTGGCGTTGACTCCGGGTACGGATACCCTCCATGTCTTCTTTGGGTAAAATCGGCATTTTAAACCTCGCTTCTGACACCAATTGTTACGAGCTTGGGGTTCGTGACAATAAAAACTGCCGATTTAATAACCAAAAAATGACACTTTACTCACCAACACTAATTACAAGTCAAACACACTAATTAAGAAACACAATTGCACTTACTGATCACTCTTAAGTCGCACTCGAATATCGCCTTCGATGTTATCGCTCGTATCGCTTAATCGAAACTATGTGTGTCTCGCGGCCCACCCGGCCTTATATAGTGCCGCAGAGCTAGTACATAAACATCTAGAACGTTCGAGTACATACCGGTCCCGACTGACTCGACGTCGATAGTTCTCGGAATTACTAGTACTTAGAAAAAGGTCAAGTAGGGTCAAGGTCCTAGTACCAAGGTACTAGTTCCGCTACCCGATACTAGATGGCGCTAGTGGTAACTAATGTCGCCATGTATCAAGCATTATTTGCGGCGCGCAACAATACTGTATAAAAGAAAAAAAGATATATGATTCGTAAATGGTTACACTGCTAAAAAGATTTGGAATATTTTGAACGAGTTTCCGAGGCACGAAGATGTCCACCCATCCACGGACCAGCCGCGGCAAGCGTAGCATAACCTGATCGATCAACCTTTGCGGCTGTAGTTAGCCACAAGCCTCTCGGTGGGCATAGCTTTTAAGTAGAATACTGAATAAAGTTTACAGATAAATAAACATAAATAATTAATTAGGTACTTACAAATGATTTAGGTATTTACAATATTTTTTTAGAAAATATATTTATAATAACAAAAAATAAACCGGTCAAGTGCGAGTCGGATTCGCGCACAGAGGGTTCCGTACTTTGTAGGTATGTACAGTACCCGGCGATAAATATTGCACATCGACCTTTGGAAAGAGACAATCGGCTAATTTCGGCTTCGTAGAACGTTATCTCTGTCGCACGAAATACAAACAGTCCGGTATCTATTAGGAGCTGTTAAAACAGTTATGATTTGCTTCTTTTGATAATTATTTTTATTCTTTGTATAAAATGGTTTTGTGTAAAAAGGTCGATGTGCAATATTTATCGCCGGGTACTGTTAATGGTTTATCAAGGGTTTTTTTTTTAATGTACCTACAAATTTACGGTTTGCGGATTTTTTCATTTACTTGTGCTACATGATCTTGCTTCTTGCCAATTTTCATGATTCTAGGTCAACGGGAAGTACCCTATAACTTTTGATTACGTTGACAGTGTCGAAATATACGTTTTTCGCGGTATAAACGGCCGTATCTTTTTTACGTTAACTTAGAAGTAACAGCTTCAAGGGACTGTAGACCTGAGTATATGGTTTTAATTTCAACTCGATACCTCCACGCGTTCCCGAGATAAAGGGTTTTGACAGACAGACAGACGGACGGACGGACTACAAAGTGATCCTATAAGGGTTCCATATTTTCCTTTTGAGGCACGGAACCCTAAAAAACGCGAAAAACACGGCTTTAATTAAAATATATGATCGATCATGACAAAATGATTTCTTGACTTGTTTAAAATGACTAAATTAATCAACGAATTAAGTTTGATTTTAATAAATTACAATATTTAGCAGCTTAATGATCTATTCGACAGATTGACATTGAAAATATTTGTAGGTATTAATATTATAATGAATCGTCGGTAATATAAATAAGGTACTTATTAGGCTCCTACAAACAGGGGCGACACGCGAATAATCGCGCGCGACACAAAGTCACCGATCGTTGCGCGACTTACAAAGACAAAGGCACCACACCTTCGTGCCGCGCGCGATTCGCCTCGCGCGTCGCGCGTGTTTGCAGGAGCCTTTATGCTCAGCTTGCGACCACTAAACCAACGAGGCAGCCAATTTTTTTTCTTTTACCAGTCTTACCAAAGGGTATCGTATTACCCAGTAACTGGGTTGTGGAGGTCAGATAGGCAGTCGCTCCATGTAAACATCCATGTACTTGACAACAATATTTCTATAGCCACATCCGGTTTGATTGGAAGCTGACTCGAACATACTTAGGAAAAGTCTAGGCAATGTGTGTATTGTTTTTTTTTTCTTTTCAATACAAAGCCGCACCTCTCTTGTATTTAAAGAAGTGTAAATAAACAAGCATTTGTAATATTTGCAAGGACAAATTCAAGCGAAGGACATTTGTATCAAATTGACATCTGCCCATTCAAATTCAAATATGTTAACACTTATTTACATTATTTTTGAATAATTATTCATAATTTTTACAATGATGTTTACCTCACTGATTTAAGGATCCTACAAACAGGCGCGACACGAGACGCGACACAACGGCACCGCAAGTCGCGCAACGAGCGGTGCCTTTGTGTCGCGCGCGATTATATTGCGTGTCGCGCCTGTTTGTAGGAGCCTTTATTGGCTACAAGCGCGACTAATTCCTGGGTTTTTATATCTGAGAAAATTCTCTTTAATTAATATTATATTAAATGGGACTGGACAGGACATGTCAGCCGCATGCTGGACAAACTGTGGGCACAAATAGCACAGAACTGGTGCCCTGAGACAAGGAGCCGTGGTCGCGGCAGACCACGTATGAGATGGCGCGCCGAGCTGGATAGGTTCCGTCAAAACTGGAAGGAAGACGCGCTGGATCGAGAAAGTCGGAAAGAGTGGATCCTTTGGCCAGGGGCAGGACATCGTAGGCTAGTAAAAAAAAGTATTATAAAGAGGTATTATTTCTGAGTTTGTTTTTGAGTTACGGGGGTAATCTTCGTATCGTTTTACCCAGTACAGTAACCGGCGATAAATATTGCACATCGACCTTTGGAAAGAGACAATCGGCTAATTTCTGCTTCGTAGAGCGTTATCTCTGTCACACGAAATACAAACAGTCCGGTATCTATTAGGAGCTGTTAAAACAATTATGATTTGCTTCTTTTGATAATTATTATTTTTATTCTTTGTATAAAATGGTTTTGTGTAAAAAGGTCGATGTGCAATATTTATCGCCGGGTACTGTAACTGGGTTGTGGATGTCAGATAGGCAGTCGCTCCATGTAAATTACTGATATTCAGCTGCATTCGGTTAGACTGGAAGCCGACTCCAACATTGTTGGGAAAAGGCTAGGCAAATTGATATTGGTTAACTTAAATATTTGATAAATGAAGCAAGATAATAAATATAATAAGGAAAAATCGTGTCAAGGTTTTGTAGAATACGTGGGCAATTATTTTTTTGATTAATGTCTACAAATGTTTAGAAAAGGATATTAGGTCTGTAGTGATTTGTGACCTGACACGTGTTTTTGTTAATTAAATAAATAGGTATCGTAGTTTAGAAGAAGTTTTGAGCCAGTGGCGAAGAAAGAAAAAGTATTTATTGTGACTCGTACAGGAATATCTATTTATATAAAAGAAAGTCTGGTTAGTTACACCGTTTACAACTCAAGAACTGTTGAATCGATTTTTATGATTTTTCAATTTGTTGGATTTGTCTCCGCCCCGAATAGCAGAATAACTATTAAAACATGGGAAAAATTCACGAAAAAAAAAGAATTCTGAGGGGGTACCTACGTAGTTCAGCTAGTCAAAAATAAAAAACAAAATTATATAAAAATAATATACATATGGTCACGGCCCCGACTTAGTTGTCAGTCTCGAACCCAGACAGACGCTTTACTTTGTATAAATAATGTCATCACCACTGCTCTCAAAACGGCGAAGGAAAACATCGTGAGGAAACCGGCATGTCCTAGAACTAAAAATTCGAAGACATGTGATATCTACCAACCCGCACTGGGCCCGCGTGGTGGATTACGGCCCACTCCTTCTCACACAGAGGAGGCCTGTGTACCAGCAGTGGGAACATTATAGGGTGATTATGTATGTATTATTTTATGTATATAGTTTACAACATGTAGTGACAAAAACTATTAAGAGTATGCTTGGACGCTTTGGTCATGTTGAGAGGATGAATGAAAAAAGGTATTTATTTATTCTTTAATTAAAACGGTTAACAACCAATTACAGAAATTAAAGACAGTTTACACATACACATAAAACATTAAATACAAAATCAAGTAAAAGTTAACAACACTTTCATGCGTCCCCCTTTTTTTTTTCAAGATGGGAAGTCATCGAATGGCCCCTCCCGCTCTGGGTGGAGCGGAAGGGAGTGGCAGACTCTTACTGACTAAAACCCACCCGTATCCTTAGCCCTTTATGTTCCGGGCCAGCGGTAACCCTTTCGGACAATTTATTTATTTATTTATTTATTTAATACTTCAAGCACATAAATGTACAGAGGCGGACTTAATGCCATAGGCATTTTCTACCAGTCAACCTTCGGGTGATGCAGAGACAAACAGTGGTAGGTGCAATCAGACCATTGTGGAATAAATATTTTAAATATAAAGATAGGCATAAACCTATTAAAACTGAATATAATATATACCTAATTACATATAAATATATTACAAATAAATATACATAAATACATAAAAAAACTTAATAAAAAGAAATAAGACATACAATGAGAAAATATTACCGTTGTGATGATACTGCCAGCTTCTTGCGAATGTGCTCGCGAACCTTAACCTTAAAGGATAATCGATTGGTTGCCATCCTGATTTCCTGGGGGAGCGTATTCCACAGAGAGATAGCCTGAACGAAGAAAGAAGAGTGAATGAAGTCTGTGCGGTGAGTGGGACATTGGAGAAGACGATTGTGTGATGAACGTAGATTTCTATTGTGGTTGGCGCAAATGTACTGAAAGTGTGGGGCTAGGTAACCAGGCGAAACCGGAGAATCAAGAAATGAGAACAAGGTGGTCAGCGCCCTTAGCTCTCTGCGCTGGCGTATGGGCAACCACTTTAGAAGCGACCGATGCGCAGAGACATGATCATATTTACGCAGATTGAAAACGAATCGAATGCAATTATTGAGAAGACGGTCAAGTTTGTTGAGGAGATCTGCATTCAGGTCATAGTAGCACACATCACCATAATCGATGATAGGGAAAATGAGGGACTGTACAAGCATTGTCTTCGTACTTGATGGTAATAAATTTTTCAAACGGTACAGAGCCCGCAGCATTCCAGTAACCTTCTGGCTCACCCTAGCGACTTGAGTCCGCCAGTTCAGGGTATTATCAATATGCAAGCCTAGGTCCTTCACGTCAGTACCAAAAGGAACGATCGTACCATTGAACCGAACTGGCGACAATCCCGCTGACCATTGGCATTGCTTTGGATTGCATCGGCATTGCATCGGCATTGCCAAGCCGCAGTGTAAACCACTAGACCTACACGCCATTTCATACGTCCCCCTCACAGTACGTCTGACATGCCGACAAAATTTTCGTCCATTCGTCCGCAAACAGATCGTTTGTTGGATTTGAGTCCAAGAGATCATTAAGTGCGGTCAGAGTACGTGGTACTGGGGACTTAGCACGCGCAACTGTGCGACATGGAGGCACAGCAAACAGTCTGTGCCTTCTGCCGCGGCAGTAGTTGTCTGGCACAAAGAAGCGAGCCAGAACAGCATGTAGATCAGGCGCGTCAATAGTGCCACGGAGCGTCTTACAGGCTATGGTGAGCTGGTCTTTTGCTCGCCTTACCTCTAACGAGTTATATCCGAGGCATCCCAGTAGAAATTTAGTCGGATAGAGGTATGGGTAATAGCCGTGTTTACGCTTATAGAGAAAGCTAAGGAACGCTTTTTGTACCTTTTCCAGTATAAGTATAGTACAAGGCAGATATCAATGAAAATGCCTAGGAGCACTTATAGTGACCTGAATAATAATGATCTTCAAACCTCGTGAAAGCCGAGAAAGATAAACAAATCAAGTATCTTGACTTGGCTCGCGAGGTTGTCGACATGTGGGGTGTGGACTCAGCGATCATTGTGCCGATAGTCGTGACAGCCAATGGTTTAATAGCCAAGAGCCTCGACCGACACCTGAGGAGGCTCTCGTTGGGCAGCTGGATCAAGGGCTTGATTCAGAAAGCGGTACTTCTGGACACGGCCCGCATTGTTAGGAGGATCCTCTCTCTAGAGCCCTGACCGCCGGTAGCTTGGACCCTGTTCCCGATACCGGTGGGCTACTATTTTTTATATTTTTTTATAGATTTTTTTTTAATATTAATATTTAAAAATATAATTTATATGTATTTAGTTAAATAAAGGAAATAATAATGTTCGTCAGAAAGTTCAGGTGCGTAACCGGAGTGCGTGTATGACCTGATGTACAGACGCCAGCACATCAAGCTACCAGAAACTGCCATATATTCCCAATCAACTTTGAACCTTATACTTTAGCGATAAAGTTGAAAATATATTAAAGAAATTTGACAGATTATAGTAGCTTGATGTGCTGGCGTCTGTACGATCGTAAACGAAGCAAAAGGAGTACAATACCCGGTGATAAATATTGCACATCGACCTTTGGAAAGAGACAATCGGCTAATTTCGGCTTCGTAGAGCGTTATCTCTGTCGCACGAAATACAAACAGTCCGGTATCTATTAGGAGCTGTTAAAACAATTATGATTTGCTTCTTTTGTTAATTATTTTTATTCTTTGTATAAAATGGTTTTGTGTAAAAATGGTTTTGTGCCGGGTACTGTACCTATGTAAGGATCATAGAGAAGGTGTCGTTCTGTAGTTTCTATTACAAGATTCAATAATTAAGACTGGTGTGTAACTGAACAAAATTATTTTGAAATTCTAGCCATGACAGCTTTAGAGCTATAACTAGTAGCGCCTCGCGGTTTCACACGTATAAGTGTCGATGCCGTGGGAATGTGGGAATTAAAAACTATCCTATGTCCTTCCCGGGGATGCAATCTATCTCTCTGTCAAATTTCATCGAAATCCGTCCAGTGGTTTAGGCGTGAAAAGGTAACAAACAGACAGACAGAGTTACTTTCGAATTTATAATATTAGTATAGATATAACGGTGGTCGTTATATATTCTTTGCTTTACAATATACTTGTAATAAATAGATAACATTCTAACTACAAACAGGTCTGTCACAAAATGTAATTGTCAAAAATAATTGCCAGCCAAAAAAACTCTATTATGCATACAAGCAATTGAAATAACTTTATTGTTATACATAAATCAGGTTTTTATAACGAAACTCTTGCAGTAACTACGAAATAGTTATTTTAGATCGAATCGAATTTATTATTTACTAGCAGTGCCCCGCTGTATCACCTGCATAAGTGTCGATACCGTGAGAATATCGGGATAAAAACTACCCTATCTCCTTTGGCAGGACTCAAACTATCTCTACGCCAAATGTCATCTAAATCGGTTCAGCGGTTTAAGCGTGAAGAGGTAACAGACAGAGACGCTTTCGCATTTATAATATTAAAGTATGGATGTGAACAAATGTCACACAATCGACCAGTCCATTTTTGTTGAGCAAATCTTTGAGCTTAGCAATTATACCAAGACAGGGTCAAATTTAATTAGCTACCTAGCGAAACTGCAGACTTTATGGATATCGATAGCTCTCGATTGAACTGTTAAAATGGAAGCCATTGTTTGATAGTGTGTTACGCAATCGGTTGCCCCATTTCAAAACCTAGTAAGGACTTAAGGTGAATGGGTAGTTGAGACCGCGAAATTCAAATTTTCTTATGTATTTTGCAATTTACAGGTCAGTGTCAGGTTGTATCTTGATCAAAATATGATTCGCGACAATAGCAGGTACATATTTAGAGAAGTATAATCATTAGAATCAATAATACATCTTTGTAAGTTAGATTTCTACCACTAACACTTTTCCATAAGAGATTGGTGGTTGGTGGTAGAAATCTAACTTAGAAAGATATATTAATGATTCTAATGATTATAATTCCTTAAATATGTACCTGTTATTGTCGCGAATCATATTTTGATCAAGATACAATCTGACACTGACCTAAAAATTGCAAAAAACGTAAGAAAATTTGAATTTCGCGGTCTACTACTACCCATTCACCTTAAAATGAAATTTTACAGGAGAGCGCATAAACGTAATATTGGTCAGCCTATGGAATGTATTTTTTGAATTGGTTAAAGTGACTTACTAGGTTTTAAATGGTCACTAGGGAGTAAAAGGTGCACTTACTAGGTATCGACGTTTAAATATATCTCCTTTTATGTAAGTTTAAAACGCTGGTGTTTTTGTATTTGGTAGAGTCCTTCTAGGTTAGCAAGATTATGCAATAAAACGATTTTTGTAAAAAGTGTCGGGATTACTAGGTTTTGAAATGGGACAGCCGCAATCACCCAGGATTGGTTGCGGGTTGTTGTATGTCAGATGTCTTTGAATTTTTAGCTCTTCACCGTTTTTGTAGCAATGTTGATAGGATAAAGTAAAAATGCAAGCCTGATCGAGTTAGAACTGAGAACCTTTAAGTTCACAAGGTCAACTTCGGGGCCGTTATCATACTACCAGCACCCTAAAGGCTCCTTCAAGCAGGAGCGACATGTGATTTAAGGCTCGTACACACAGGCGCAACGCGACACGCGACACAAAGGCACCGCAAGTCGCGCAACGAGTGGTGCCTTTGAGCCGCGCGCGATTCGCGTCGCGCGTCGCGCCTGTTTGCAGGAGCCTATAATCGCGCGCGACACAAAGGCACCGCTCGTTGCGCGACTTGCGGTGCCTTTGTGTCGCGCGCGATTTTAGAAGCCTTCAATTATAATCACGTTTGATAAATACAATTTTTTTTAATCTGGTTTATTTTTTGTTACTCCCTTCGAGGCTCTTAAGGTGACATGCACTAATGGACAATGGTGTTTTAATAAAACAATCTTAAAAGATATCTATTACTTCACAGACGCTAACAAAAAACTCTTGCGCGATTATATCGCGTGTCGCGCCTGTTTGTAGGAGCCTTTAATTTCGTAACACACTATCAACCACAGTCTGAATGATTTTGAAGGATATTGCCAATACATTGCTGCTTATGCTCGATAAGTTTATCTGCTCAACAATATAAGCAACGCAATGAATGTTGTTGAACTATCAAAATGAAAGCGATTGCTAGGTACTTAAGGTAAGTAAGGTAATTTCTTTAATAGATTGTCAACTTTATCGTTAAAGCATAAGGTTCAAAGTTGATTGGGAAAATTTGACAGTTTCGGGTAGCTTGATGTGCTGGCGTCTGTACTGATAGTTTGTTACGCAATTACCCCGCTGTTCTCTTCCGGACGTCAGCCGATGGTGAAGTGAGTATTTTGTTCACCTGTTATTGGCAACTGTATAAGCACATAACTGTTACCTACTGTTAATTGATATTTTGTATACAGAAGCTGTTGGTGTACCTTTATAAATAAATAAATAAATGTCAGCATCATCAGATGCGAGCCCGTCAGGGCCGAAGCCTGCCGGGTCAGCGGGATTGTCCGAAAGGGTCACCGCTGGCTCGGAACATATAGGGCTAAGGACGTAACACGGGTGGGTTTTAGTCAGTAAGAGTCTGACACTCCCTTCCGCTCCACCCAGAGCGTGAGGGGTCATTTGATGATTTCCCATCCAGAAAAAAAAAGGGAGCTGTCAATAGTGCCAGTCCCCAGTATCAGGTTTAATGACAGCTCACGAACGTAGTTGTCACAGTGACATTTTTACAGAATAGACTATTCTGTCAACCGATGGAGCCAGAACCTCAAAAAAAATAGAATAGAATAGACTATTCTGTCATTTGTTCAAAATTTAAAAAAAACTTAAACATCAACCAAAAACAAAACAGAACAACAGTTTCCGAGAAAATCACACACAAACCGGACGCATAACAATAAAGACGAGTTTATTCATTTAATTTACATGTGCGATACGGTTTCGAGACGTAAGTAGTGAAATAAAACAAAAGATTTGCGCTGAAATTCTCGCATAAATCGGCGTGTGAGGTAAACAAAGTCATTACAGTACTGTAATGACCGGCGATAAATATTGCACACCGACTTTTGAAAAGAGACAATCTGCTAATTTCGGCTTCGTAGAGCGCTATCTCTGTCGCACGAAATACAAACAGTCGGTATCTATTAGGAGCTGTTAAAACAATTATGATTTGCTTCATTTGATAATTATTTTTATTCTTTGTATAAAATACAAAAAAGGTAAAGGTCGATGTGCAATATTTATCGCCGGGTACTATATTTTAGTTTTCATAATACATATAACCATCCTGTGCCACTAGTCCATATTTTTTCCATACAAATTTCCGGATACTATTACTTCACTGTTTGACATTGTACATCCAAAGTTAAACATGATATCGTTTAGACTTATTATTAATTTTGTCTGTACAGAAACAGAATAGTAAAATAAAAAGCCAATAAAAAGTTATGATCCAACAAAGCTTCGTTTTTCTTGCTATTTTTAACGTAACTTTGAGTGTAAATAAATAATAAAAGAACTGTAAAATCTTCGAAACCAAGTGCATACCGACAAAGGTCAGTTATCGAAAAGTTCAATAAACTTTATTTGTAATTGATTTGTGCAGTGGTTTTTTCAAAAAACTCGATTTTCCGTAGCACTTTTAAAATTTTTTTACCCGCCTATCAGTTCGGAATGGTGTTTCTGTGTGAGAACTAGACGATGTTCGTGTAGACTAGCGTCTATCTGCTCATCACTGATATAGCTCTGTCCTTATAAATAGACATTAATTCGCATAGAGCTGAATCTTGATTGTTTATATCATCAATATAAAAGAAATGTCAAAAGTTCTCATCGATCATGCATGTGTAAAAAAAGTCATTCAAGGTCAAAGTTCGCAAAAAATGTTTTTTTTTTTTTGCATTTTTCAGCCGAAGGGTAAGTTTTATCATAAAAGCACAAGAGACAAAATTGTAGAACATGCAATTATCTATAAAAATAGTCCTTACATTTTTTTTTCCTAAGGATCACAGTTTGTGTGATATAGCGATTTTTAACCTTACCCCTATTTTTTTGGGCTAACTTAAACTGACTAAGAATAAAATTGACGTCTGACAGTTCTAGCATGGAAAAAATGACAAAAAATCTAAATTTCTTCCCAGGATAAGACTTTTTCTAGGTAAAAAAAAAATTTGGTGAAATTCGCCCCTAGTAAAATAATTTTCATAAATCCTTCCTTGCCTCACCATCGTTTATAAGGAACTCTTGAGCAAAATTTTATGTCATGTCATTTCGGGGAATTAGATTTTCTATCTGATCACTGGAGCAAGTTAATATTACATAGGAGCAAGTATCAAAATCGTATATTAAGTTGCCGGCTGTCGCTGAAAACCAGCGCTGGGGCTCTGTCTTGCATAGGGTCGCAGCATAATGCTGAGCGATAGCCGTTTTGCGTGGATGTGACGCATGTCAACCCTTTCTTATTGTATTTTTTTTTTGTTTTTGTTCTTTTTTGCGTCATGTTTACCGCAAATAAACGTATTTTCTTTCTTTCTATTAACGATTCTGTCATCCTCTGTTAGAATGCGTAGCCCCCCATATTTTTTATTTTTATGTTTCCGTACCCAACGGGTAAAAACGGGACCCTATTACTAAGGCTCCACTGTCCGTCTATCTGTCACCAGGCTGTATCTCTTGAACCGTGATAGCTAGACAGTTGAAATTTTCACAGATGATGTATTTCTGTTGCCGCTATAACAACAAATAATAAAAATAAAATAAAGTTAAAATTTATAGAGGTAAAAAAGAAAAGTTTTTTTCGGGGTTTTATGCCTTGTGGGTACGGAACCCTTCGTGTGCGAGTCCGACTCGCTTTTGCCCGGTGTTTTTTCTCACTACACATAATTTATCAAGTTATCTAATCGACATTGTTCAGTGTGATTGAAAATTCTTAAGGCGATAGATTATCTAATTTATTTACTTGTTTATTTGCGGTTTATATAATTATCTATACCGCGGTTTCACTCGCCCAAGTGTCGATACCGTGAATATCGGGATAAAAACTATCCTATGTCCTTTCCCGGGACTCAAACTATCTCCACACCAAATTCCACCTAAATCGGTTCAGCGGTTTAAGCGTGAAGAGATAACATAGAGACAGACACACTTTCACATTTATAATATTAGTATAGATTAATTTATTGTTTTAATTATATTGCATGTATTACTACTTTTATACGCCCTAGACGCAAAGCATAGCGCGCTCAATTACTAAATAAGAACTTATAATGTACAGACGCCAGCATATCAACCTACTACAATCTGTCAAATTTCTTTAATAGATTTTCAACTTTATCGCTAAAGCGTAAGGTTCAAAGTTGATTGGGAAAATTTGACAGTTTCGGGAAGCTTGATGTGCTGGCGTCTGTACCTATGTTTTACAACAAATAAAATCGCATAGATCTAAGAAAGATGCTTCGTCCCGGTGCCCCGGGGCTGATGACTGACTCGATGACAATAAAACTAGCTCCAAAAAAAAACGTCAGAATCTATTTAAAAAATAAAACACCACAGGAATGAGGATACAGTACCAGTATTTTCCCAGACATGAGCCTGTCGTCCTGAATTATGTTAGTGCATAGATTTATGATAGCTGTGACAGCATTTGGTTCGCCGCGACTCGCTGCGAGCATACTAATTGAGAACCAAGGACATGCTTGTGTATGCTGGTACCGGCTTTTCCGGGAACGAGCTACAGTTTTAATGTTATGAGATTTTTTTATACGTTGGTCTCCCACCAACGAATAAAAACATTAGAAACACACGCTTTGGGTATTTTAGTTCATCAGCACTGCTGTTAAAGTGGTGAAGAAAAACATCACAACAATCTATATGGTCTTCACTTGATCTGACTATGTCTTGACTTTAAAAGAAACTGTGACCTCTGAGTTTGCTTCGGCCTTTCTTCTCAGAGTAGTCGTCTCAGAGTTGTCTTTTTTTTACATTGTTCTCACATACATATATGTAGAAGTAACAGAAATAATGTACCCAGGATTTTGTAATATCTTGATTTAAAAGAGTGTCCATGGAGTTTCCTGCCCGTTCTTCCCCATAGAGATCTACGTTTTGGAATGGGTTTAACTAGCTTCAACTTTCTGACTAACTGACAGACTATTTAAATTTTGACAATTCAAAAGTGCCTGTGCAAGGTTTAATTGAAAAAATAAATGGTTTGAGTTTGAGTCAGATAGGTAACGCCGACCTCACCTAGTTTTTAAAATATGATTGATGTGTAAAAGTGTTTGTACAAACCTACTCTCAGAAATAAAATGATCATCGTGAGGGAACCGGCATGTCGTACAACCAAAAATTTGAGAATATGTGACATCTGCCAATCCGCACTGTGTCCGCGTGGTAAATTACGGCCCACACCCTCTCTCAGAGAGAGGAGCCCTGTGTCCCAGTAGTGAGAACGTACTGATGTGTAGGGCATAGGGTTTTCATACAGAGAACGAACGAGCATTGATCACCACGCTTGCTCACTGCGTGACGATTCCAGATCTCACGATATGGATCTTAGCATACCTTAGAATTTCCAACGTGCGTCAGACTTGTCAGACTTTCGGGATTCTCATGACTCATCTCTCACAGATCTACGCACGACAGCCGGGACCAACGGCGTCGCGTGTTTTCTGAGGCACGCCAAGAAGGGACCTCAATATGCAATGTGGGTCACTATCAACTGTCTGACCCTGGCAAGCGCAGCTTAATCTGTGCGCCAATTCTCGCAATTAAAAAGGTTCAATATCTAGTCGCAATATCTCAGCAAGTTGCTGAGATATTGCGACTAGATATTGAACTGCTATATGCTATATTGCTGACAGCAACACTCAATGTCAAAAAACTTATCAAAAATGTACAGACGCCAGCACATCAAGCTACCCGAAACTGTCAAATTTTCCCAATCAACTTTGAACCGTTTTAGCGATAAAGTTGAAAATCTATTGAATAAATTTGACAGATTGGAGTAGGTTGATGTGCTGGCGTCTGTACCAAAAAAACACGAGGTATTTTTGACAGATTCGAGACTGTGCACAAAGACTGACTGTAGAAGAGGGTTTTCAAGGGCTCTGCTTGTGGACCGGCCGAAAGTGCAGTGTGCTGTGCCGAGGTTGCTGATGAGGCTGAGTGTGATGACCAGGTATGCGCGGTCGCTGCGTGCTGGTGGTCAGGATACCCGTTGAAGCCGTGGGTGCTGGCTGGCTGGGTGACTCGCCGCTAAAGGTTGCGGGAGTGATGTATTTGCACGTTCATGTTCGGGGTCACCAGTATAGAGGTATGAGGAACAGGTTGTAAAGTTCAATCATACTCTATAGAAAAGGGAGGATCCTCCGACCAGACGGGTGTTGTGTCTGGCGGGCAACAGCCCGATGATTCATGTCGGGCCGATGTATCTGTGCCAGTTGCGCGGTAAACTCTGCTTGCGAGATGCAGGATTTTGCGTGACGTCGGTATGACGCGTTGTTCGCATTGTAGATACCGCTAAAAAATCAAATCAGTAATAGTAGTTAGTTTGGTATGTCTTACTAGTGACTTGAATAACACTTCCCAGAAGATGTGCCGATCTATTTTAAGATAACAACACGATTATATTAATATGCAAATGAAAATCAATAAATCATGAAGTAATTAATGGTGCAATGTTAGCATAAATAATAATATTTAAGTTGATTTTCCTGCTAAAGGCTCCTACAAACAGGCGCGACACGCGATATAATCGCGCGCGACACAAAGGCACCGCTCGTTGCACGACTTGCGGTGCCTTTGTGTCGCGTATCGTGTCGCGCCTGTTTGTAGGAGCCTTAATACGTTCATAGGTAAACCCTAGGTATTTAAGTCACGATTTGTTTAACTTAACACTAATGTTTTATGCAATAGAAAAACAAACGTTAATTTAAAGACGCGTGCAAATATATCTTTTCTTGCTATAGGTACCTAAGTCCTGATTCAAACTCAAAACATTTATTTCAATAACGGCACTGAAAAAAAATTGTTTTTTTTTTTATTTAATGTAACTCTTTAAGTATGTGGAATAGGGATTTAACATTTTCGTACATGTTTTTTGACTCTTTGATCTAGTATCATGTAAAAAGAACACACGATTCAATGAATATTTCTCTATAAAAAAAATTTGCAAAGTTACATCTATTTTCTTACTTTTTTTGACATCACGGCGCGGGCGTAACGCTTAAGAGTTATTTAACGGAAGTACCCGGCGATAAAATATATTGCACATCGACCTTTACCTTTTTTGTATTTAAATAAAAATAATTATCAAAAGAAGCAAATCATAATTGTTTTAACAGCTCCTAATAGATACCGGACTGTTTGTATTTCGTGCGACAGAGATAACGCTCTACGAAGCCGAAATTAGCCGATTGTCTCTTTCCAAAGGTCGATGGCAATATTTATCGCCGGGTACTGTAAATTCATTTTGGCACATACGTCGTTTTATTCCGAGCGCACACAGACTATAGCCATCACTTTTCCTTTGCGTTTCAAAAGTAATTGCATCACTTTCGCTCGCTTAGTAGGTTTTCGTGGATTTTAGATTTTCGATGTAGCCCCTTAAACCATTTACAGGCACTTTTGAATTGTCAAAGAGTTGATCAGTTAGAAAGTTGAAGCTAGTTGCACATTCCAAAACGTAGATTTCTATGGAGGAGAACGGGCAAGAAACTCCAAGGACACTTTTAAATCAAGATTTCACAAAATCCTGGGTACATTATTCTTAATAATATTAGTAGGATATTAGTATGACAATATCACGAGCGTGATAATATACACGATCCTTCTTTATACGATAAGAGGCCTTTATTAGATTAGTTACAGGATTTAATTTAAATTTATGATAATGATGAACGACAATTCAAGAAAACCGGTACAAGCAAAACAGTGTAGGAAGTTTAGTTTTTTTTTTTTGTTATAAAGCCAAGTCTTTTAAAATCCTAACTAATATTATAAATGCGAAAGTAAGTTTGTTTGACGCCTAAACCACTGAACCGATCATCCTGAAATTTTGCATATACCTTGTCAGGTGTACAGAAACGGACATAGGGTACCTTACATCCCGAAAAAAAGTGCTGTTCCTGAGGAAAACAACAATAACGTTATTATGATAATAGATGGCGCCAATTGTCTTTCGAATCAAAAACAGGACAACGTCTGTAGGGTCTGCTAGTATATCATAAACATAACATCACGCCTTGTTGAGGGGTCCGTGGCTAAATAATAACAGCCGCAAATGTTGATCGATCAGGTTAAGCTACGCATGCCGCGGTTGGTCTGTGGATGGGTGACCATCTTTAAACACCGAGACCCCTCCGTGCCTCGGAAAGCACGTTAAGCCGTTGATTCCGGCTGTCATTCGTGGATAATTGAGAGTCGTTACTGGTCGTCAGAAGACCGAAAGTCTGACAACCAGTCTTACCAAGGGGTATCGTAGTACCGGGAACTGGGTTGCGGAGGTCAGATAGGCAGTCGCTCCATGTAAAAAACTGGTATTCAGCTACATCCGATTAGACTGGAAGCCGATCCCAACTTAGTTGGGGTAAAAGGCTAGGCAGATGATAACATCACGCCTTGTTGAAAACGAAGGGTTGGGGCATTCCACCAGTGCCGGACGGCAATGGCCAGGTGTTCCCGGCCATTCCCGTAGCCCCCCAGCCAGGGGGACATGCGGGGCCCGCCAGTTAGGCGGGCATGCGCCGGGAGGGTTGTGGACGCAAAGGCTGAGCCGGATTCCCATGACCTCCCCATCAAGGCGACGAGGGAACACCGCTGAGTTTTAGTGGGTATACTGCTACCTTGGCAGGGAGTCCCACATACTCCGTGTCGTCCCCCGACGAGCGGAGATGCGTAACGTCATTTCCCAGCGAAAAAAAAACACTGGCACTCCGGCAGTGCCGACAGAAGTGAAAACTTGAACAATTACGAGTGTATTTTGTGAATCGTCTTATAAACAAAATGTTATATATCCGTGGTTCAGCGCCATCTCGTCGTTGTTGGATGAACTACGTAGTTAGTACGCGAGGCCCTCGTAGTTCTTCCCGATGTGCATAGATGGCGCTGTCTTACGTTTTACGTCTTACGAATTTTCGATCAGGGTCACGTGACCTGACGCCAGTTTAGAAGTTTTTACCCATTCCAAAAAAAGTACACAGCGCCGCTAAAGAAGTTTTCACTTCAAAAAAAAAAGAGGTGTACCATAGTACATTCACATTTTAATATAATAATAATAAAGCACGCGGCAAATGGTTGGCATGGTTGTAAATATAGCTATTTACAACCATCCGACGGGCTATCGTTTCGAAAAAGACACATTTCGATAACCTGATTTGCCTTGATTGCTCCCGACAAGAGTTGCGAGCTCTTAAAACCGATCAGCCGGACAGACCAGCCAGTTTAGCCGGACATTTGGGTACACAAGCCGGACAATCTTAATTGAAGTGAAAACTTTAGGCACGTTGGGTATTTTTTGAGATGGGGAGAAACCATTTGAACTCGCGATTTTTGGCCTCCAGTTTTGGCCATTATAAAGACATCAACGCGCGGTACATTTTCTTTTGGAAAATGACCTTCAGATTACTATGCTTTTTCAAGTTTTCAATTATGTCGATACATACTCCTGGAGTGCCACTGTTTTTTTTTACTATTTAAAAAAAAGTAAAACAAGGCTTTTTTATCATTTACCATAATATCTTCTTAAATTTTAAGCGGCGGGGTCGAGCCTAACAAAAGCCGGACAAGCCGGATACCGTCTGATTTGGCCGGACACGCGACCAAAAATCCTGACAGTGTCCGGCTTTATCCGGTCGCCTGGCAACCGAGTAGGGTTGCCAGGCGACAGCAAACAGCTATCGGAAAAATAGCGGTCTTCTATTTGATTTAGGGCTGATTTTTCAATCGACAGATAATTTTTATTCGTGGAATAAAATTTTCGTCTGACAGTTTTTGTATGAAGAACTGTCAAAAACTCAAAATTATTCCTCCGATACAATTATCTGGCGTTGGAAAAATCAGCCCTGCTGACAAAATTTTCGATTTTGAACGTGTGACAGCGTTTAGAGGAGTCCTACGATAACATTGACTGATATTCGATACGGTACGAAAGCGTATCGAGTGTTTGTGAATAGCTGTGCTGGAAATCGATCGCAGAACCTCATGATCAGCAGTAGCGCTTGCAACCACTAGACCAAAACGCGGCAGTCTTACATTTTGTTGTCAAGTTTTTTTTTTAACTAATAAAATATTCTACCGGCAAACTAAAGAGATAGGTACGTCAATAAATTGTTTCTGCACAACCACAAAACAAGCGATACGTTTAATATTTATGACTTGAAGGCCAATTCTCGTAATTTAAAACGTACAAAATTAGTCGCAGTCTCAATTCGGCGACAAACAAATGCCAAAAATGTAGGGAAATGTTGGCCCCATGGACAAAATTGTTCAGTGTGATGATCTGTGTACCACACCTTTTTTTTTTTCTTTTCTTTTCTGGATGGGAAATCATCAAATGACCCCTCCCGCTCTGGGCGGAGCGGAAGGGAGTGTCAGACTCTTACTGACTAAAACCCACGCGTGTTCCTTTCTTAGCCCTTTATGTTCCACACCCTTGAAGGTTGATCTTTGAAAACTAACCCTGTATATTGGTTTGTAAAAATGTGTTACACATTATTGACGTTTAGAAGTCTCTTAACTTTAGTTTATAAATAAGAGTGATTATGTAAAGAAATAATTACTTTATTGAGGTATGAGGAACAGAGTGTAAAGTTCACTCATACTCTATAGAAAAGGAAGGATCCTCCGACCAGACGGGTGTTGTGTCTGGCGGGCAACGGCCCATTGATTCGTGTCGGGCCATTTGTATCTATGCTAGATGCGCGGTAAACTCTGCTTGCGCGATGCAGGATTTGCGTGACGTCAGTATGACGCGTTGTTTGTATGTGGCGTTGTAGATACCGCTACAACTTAATCAGCTCCAAGAAAAAAAAAACGAGATGTAATTCGTTAAGTACTTGGCCTAATTACAATTTATTTTAAAACCAAACCATATACCACGGTCCACGGTACAACAACAATAAAAAAGAAAACAAGTTTTTAAAGGCGGGAGAAAGTTGGCATTACTTCATAGTGCCCTATGGTTGTAAAACGGCCTTTAACGTATCACGTAACTGTTTTACAATATCTTACAAGTTCTCAACTATATTATTTATCGACCAACATTTTTAGCACCCTTTATAATAACACTAGCTTCTGCCCGCGACTTTGTCCGCGTGAAATTTCGAAATTTCTGGTTCAAGTCGCATCGCATACTTCATTTCGCTTACAAGCTTAGTCGTCATCAAGGTTTTGGTTTTCCGGGTCCCGCGGCAAGCATAGCTTTACCTGATCCATCGACCCGGATTATAATTCTGCAAATACATATTTGTTACGGCCGCGAATCATATATTAATCAACGTACAACTTAATACTGACCAGCAAATTGCAAAGGACGTAAAAAAAATTGAATTTCACGGGCTACCCTGGCGTTTTCGCCTTAAGTGTCTTTTTAAACCCGTTATGTTATCTCTTTCCGATTCGCGCCAACAATTGAGCTGTCACCTTACGTGCTCGGTGCTCGCGTCAACCAACAAACGTTTACGCAATGTTTACAACCAAAATCATTGGTAATCTATTACGGGAAGTAGGTTGTTTTAACCAACCGGCCGCTGCTGTAACCTTTATCTATGTTGCTTAAGAAATTTCGACATTAAGTCAACGGTGGACCTCAGGTGAGATGTATTGCTGGGAAGATAACAGAATAGAAATGGACATTATAAATGATTTTATTTTTGTAAGTAGGTTTGCATAAACACTTTTACACGTCAATCATATATTTTTTTAAACTAGATGAGGTCGGCGTTTCCTATCTGACTACTCTGAGAAGAAAGGCCGAAACAAACTCAGAGGTCATAGTCTCTTTTAAAGTCCAGACATAATCTTGGTCAGGTTATATGAAGACCATGTAGGTCGATGTCTGAGATGGTCTTTTGAGGAAAGAACCACACAGATTGAGAGGAACTGTCCAGTCAGAGCACACATTTGTCAGAAATCGTGCAGCTCAACTCAAGACTTAAGGAGCTCAACGATTGTTGTACACCACCTATGCTTTAATATCGTATGGCACTCGTAGGCTGAAATTCAGCGCCAGGGCCTTCCTTAATTCCTCACCGGACACGGCTGCTTCGGGAGGTTCCTGTTCCGGATAAGGCGGGAGGAAACGCCTGGGTGTCACTATTGCGTGGAGCGTCCGGAGGACACGGTGGAGCATACTTCGGAGGTCTGCCCAGCTTGGGCAGAGCACCACCGCGTCATCATGGCGGCAATCTCTCGCGTCCGGCCCTGGTCCAGGCCATGGTACGGAGCGAGAGTGCATGGGAGGCAGTCGCCTCTTTCTGCGAAGCAGTAATGCTCGCGAAGGAGGAGGCGGAGCGCGTGAGAGAGAGGCAATCTTTGCGCCCTCACGCACCTAGTCGCCGCAGAAGACGCCCTGGGCATCGGGAGTCGCGAGCCGATTTCCGGCCACCGTAGGCGCGGGCTTGCGAAAGGCGAGCAATGGACAGCTCGCCGTCCGGTAAGGACCAGGCCCGGGTCGACGGCGCGTTGTGTTCCACGCGCACCTCAAAGAGATGTCAGCACTAACTGACGGGGTCCGCTAGGGCCGATGCCTGCCACGGTCGCGGGTAGTTCGAAAGAGATACCGTGGCCCCTGGCACAGGCAACTGAAGGAACACAGGTGGGTTTTAGTCGGTAAAAGTCTGACACGCCCTTTCGCTCCGCCCAGAGCGGGAGGGGTCATTTGATGAGTTCCCATCTTGGAAAAAAAAAACCCTGTATATGTTTGGTTGATCGGTAGGTTGGGACAAATCAGTGGCAGTGGCAGCCTTACAAGTTGTAGGTCGTAGGTTCGAACCAAGACAGGCGCTTTACTTAGTGTAAATTATTTCACCACCACTGCTCTCAAAACGGTGAAGGAAAACATCGTGAGGAAACCGGCATGTCCTAGGACCAAAAATTCGAAGACATATGACATCCACCAACCCGCACTGGGCCCGCGTGGTGGATTACGGCCCACTCCCTCTCACAGAGAGGTGGCGTGTGTCGCAGCAGTGGGAAAATTGTAGGCTGTTTATGCATAATATGGCACGGTTCAACCGCCGATAACTTCCAAGGTTGATCTACGAGACGCCATAAACAATATAAAAAAAAAACTGAACAGCTGTTTTTTTCCCCGCGATTTCACAGTTGGATTCGATTTGTTGTATGTACATTCTTGTGCCGTGTCGATAAGGCGGGCTCAATCATTGTCCATTTTTAATATCATGATTTAAAAAAAACAATATCTCTCTCCTTAAACATATTTTTTTTTTGTTCCTTGCACTTTTTTCATGGTTATTAAAGTATATTTTTATAGATTAGTATAATATGTTTTAGTAATGTATGTTTTCCTCATTTTATCCGCCTCTCCTTCTCCCTAAATCCATCCAAAGGTTGTCTTTAAAAGATCGCTTTTAGCGATAAGACCGCCTATTGTGTCACTCATTGTTTTTCTTTTTTTGGGAATGGCATCTTGCTGTTCAACCTATGAGGTTGTCATCAGCTTAATCGGGCTTGCTTGCCTATGAATGCCTCAATAAATTAAGACCCCCAGTCAGGGCTTAAAAAAAACTTAAATAAACCAAGCGACTACACGTTAAGGGCTCCCCCTGTGGGGTATGGACCTCAGCTTAGGGCGTCGCTGAGTGTGAGCAGCAAGGGACAGGCTGGATCGGAATTATTTAGGGACGAATTTAAAACTACAGGCTCAGCGGTGCGGGTTGGCTCGAGGCGGACATGGTATGAGGCGTTGCGATGTCACCCCTTGTAAAATTTTTGCATTTATAGCTTCTGCCCGCGACTTCGTCCGCGTGAAATTTCTTGTTACTCCGACCCACCCCGTCTCATCGCATCGCCTGCCCGCGCTATTACTTCGTTTTTGCTTAGCGTTCTTTCAGACTTTTTTCTTTTTGCTCGGCTCCTAAAGGTCATAGCGTCATATTAAATAGCCTATAGCCTTCCTCAAGAATTGGGCTATCAAATGCAAAAAGAATTTTTCAAATCCGACTGATAGTTCCAGAGATTAGCGCGTTCAACCAAACAAACTCTTCAGCTTTATAATATTAAGCATAGATTGTTATGGTGTACTTAATAAAGAGTATTCTGTCCATTTATCTACCTCGCTATGTCAGATTCTACACACCTATCTCCAACAAGTCTTCATGGAAATAAACACCTATTTAAACAACGATTTGTATGCGTACTTTATAATTGCCTACATCGTTTGAAATCAACATAACCAGTCCAGTCCAAGCTGTGTCCTATTGACATTAATTCTATACGAGAAGAGCAAATTTATGATCTTCTGTTTATTTACCTAAACAATATAATAAAAAACAGTAACTGGGTTGTGGAAGTCAGATGTTAAATACTGGTATTCAGCTGCATCCGGTTAGACTGGAAGCCGACCCAAACATAGTTGGGAAAAGGCTAGGCAGATGATGAATATAATGAGAAACTCAAACTCTAATTAATTTTTTTATATATCTAATTATCACGCATGTCTTTATCGTGCTTTTATCACGCACCAAAAGTTATAAAAGAGTTCCACTATCCATCTCCTGGCCCCATCACCAGACCCTCGTTACCTAGCCCAAGTTTTTGTACTCATCAAAAAAAATCATACGAGCCCAAACTTTGAGGGGGCCTCCTGGCTCCATCATCAGATCAGCTCCAAAATACCAAATTATAGTTTTGTCATCCGAACTACATAAACATACGCAGTTTCATTTCGATACAACAATTAGAAGTAGGTTAAAATTGACTTCAAAGATTTTATTACACTGTAAGGGCTGATTTTACCAAAGTCAGATATCTTTTATTCGTGGGATAAAATTTACGTCTGACAGTTCTAATATGGAAAAATGTCAAAAATTTTAAATTTATTCTCAGGATACGACTTATTCTAGGTATAAAAGTTTGGTGGAATGCGCCCTTAGTTACAAATGAAGCTAATAAAAGCGTGTTCATAATAAAAATATTGAGTCATCACATCTATAAATAATAACTCTGAAAAGTTAGTTTGAACGCGCTAATTTCTGGAACTACCAGTTGAATTTGAAAATTTATTTTTTGCATTTGATAGCCCAAGTCTACTTAACCTAACGCTACGACTCTTAAGAGCTAAACAAAAAGAAAAACGGTAAGCGAAAACGGAGTTACCGACATAGCTTGCAGAGTAAGCAAACTGAAGTGGCAGTGGGCTGGCTATGTCTGTCGAAGGACCGGTGGCCGGTGGAGCAGACGAGTCCTGGAGTGGAGACCGCGTATCGGCAAGCGTAGTGTGGGACGCCCCCCAGCTAGATGGACGGACGACCTAAAGAAGGTGGCTGGGGTGACTGGATGCGGAAGGCGGAGGACAGGGTGCTGTGGCGCAGCCTGGGAGAGGCCTATCTCCAGCAGTGGACTGCAATAGGCTGTGAAAACGAAGTAATAGCGCGGACAGGCGATGCGATGCGATGCAACGGGGTAGGTCGGGGGAACAAGAAATTTCACGCCAACAAAGTCACGGACAGAAGCTAGTAACTACAGTACCCGGCGATAAATATTACACATCGACCTTTTCACACAAAACCATTTTATACAAAGAATAAAAATAATTATCAAAAGAAGCAAATCATAATTGTTTTAACAGCTCCTAATAGATACCGGACTGTTTGTATTTCGTGCGACAGAGATAACGCTCTACGAAGCCGAAATTAGCCGATTGTCTCTTTCCAAAGGTCGATGTGCAATATTTATCGCCGGGTACTGTACATAATTGTCTTAGTCGTTTTTATGGCTACGTTAATTGTGTAAATATTGCTGTTAGATGCTACGGTGCTTTTCGGATTAATTTATAGGAGAAACGTGAGATAAAAGATTGCTTCAATCAACCTTCTAAAAAATGCTATGGTAGATTTGATTAGTCATAGGTATTTGTTTGATTATTAATGAGAAGGACAATTTTTGCATCGAAATTTCACACTATTTGTGCAACGAAAGTTTGAATTTCGCTGGCTTCATAAGGAATATGATCTTGGAGATACTGATGATTACTAGCTGACCCGGCGAACTTTGTACCACCACAGAATCATTATCGAAATTAGACAATCCTTTCTCGGAGATATCGCAAAAAAAATCCGTTACATAAAAACGCATGAGAAAATTAATTATATTCAATATTAATTTTTTCCAGAATTCCCATGTTTTACTAGTTATTCTGCTATTTCGGGCGGAGACCAAACCAACAATTCAAAGATCATAAAATGCGGTCCAGCCGTTCTTGAGTTAAACTAACCTGACTTTATACAGTTGACAAAAGTCTAGGCAGATGATGATAATTAATTTCATATGGAAATCAAATCTTTTAAGATACTGTCAGCCCTTTTGGAGAAGTAGTCAAAGGCAAATTCCTAACACGTTCTATGTTATGGGTTTGGTTTCCGCACTTAGTCCTACAATGGACCATTGTGCGTGGGCCATGGCGGCCGTCGGTGGTTATTCCAACCAGCCCACCTCCCTCCAGAAGCTGATTAATTCTCCTGGTCTGTTGACAACATCTTTGTACGATCTGGGTGTCCCGAGTGTTTCTGTCCTTATCTGGGTGACGGCTGTGCACTCAAAGAGCACATGCGCAATGGTTACATCAGCCTCCATGGAAGCCCTGCACAGGGGACTGTCCGTTATGCCTATTGTGTGGAAGTGTTTGTTCAGCGAGCAGTGTCCCGTGAAGGGCCCCGTCACCAGGCGCAGGCCTTTTCTGTCCAGTCTTAGTAAGCGCCTGGTTAGCCTGCCATCCAATGGCGGCATAGCTTCTTTGGACTGCCTGCAGCCTGGTGACGACGTCCACCAGCTTTCTGCTTGTGTATGGATGTGCTCCTGTAGCCACCTGCGTAGTTGGTTGAAGGGGATGGGCACGATAGGTTCCGGTAAGTAGTAGCCGTTAAAACAATTATGATTTGCTTCTTTTGATAATTATTTTTATTCTTTGTATAAAATGGTTTTGTGTAAAAAGGTCGATGTGCAATATTTATCGCCGGGTACTGTACTGGATTCCTAACACGTAAAATCATACAGTATCGTAACGTCATAGGGAATCTTAGTTAAAACCGGCTGTTATAAATAATATTAACTGCAAACAAAGGAAATCGTCCGATAATTACTGCTATAGATAGACCTATTAATTGTTTATCTAATTAACTATGATGTGCAATCGAACACAATACCTGCAATTAAACTTTTGCGCTATTTGCGTACCAGTAAATTGGTCAGCTCCAGGATAAAGGCCTCTTCTTATAGAGAGAAGGAACGAGGATTGATCAGTGCGTGTTGACTGGTCGTATTGCTATCTATAGGTAAGATGGGCTCGTGGTTAAATTATAACAGCCGCACAGGCCGATCGATGAGGTTAAGCTACCCTTGCCGGGGTTGGTCTGTGGATGGGTGACCATCTTTACATACCGAGACCCCTCCGTGCCTCGGAAAGCAGGTTAAGCTCAACAGCTTATAATAGCTTATAGGAATAACAGCTGGGACCAACGTCCCGGCTGTCATTCGTAGATCTTTGACAGTCGTAACGGGTAGTCGGAAGCCCGAAAGTCTGACAACCAGTCTTGCCAAGGAGTATGGCATTACCCTGTTACTGGGTTGTGGAGGTCAGATAGGCAGTCGCTCCATGTAAAATACCGGTATTCAGCTGCATCCAGTTAGACTGGAAGCTGACCCCAACATAGTTGGGAAAAGGCTGGGCAGATGACGAGGCAGGAACAACAGAACACCACCAGCTGCGATCCTTACATACTTACAAGGAACGCATGCGCATCTGCCCATCTTGCCGCCAGCCATCCGACATCTTAAAATCATCTAATGATTATCAAGCAAACTCTTGCTACAAATCTAGTCATTACTCTCGAACAGGTGTAGTAACTGCATCTATTACGTAATGCGCATGCGCAACTGGTTGCGTGACAAATGTAAGGTCGTTGATACAATGTCATAGAAATGTGAATTGTGTTGTCGTTTTTGTGGCTGTCAGTTGCAAGTTTAGGGTGTTCTAGACCCTGTGCAGACGTGCGGGGTAATTGCGTAGCACGCATGCAGGGGCAATCGATGGCAATGCCTGCAAGAGCAACAAGTGTGGTTTATTCTCGTCTCTTCTGTTTGGGAAGAGGCCTTTGTCTTGCTATAGGCTTTTTAGGGTTTCGTAGTTCTCTTATAGTTTCGCCATGTCCGTCCGCAGCTTAGCTCAGAGATCCTTAGTACTATAAAGCGGGTAGTCAGAAGCCCGAAAGTCAGACAACCAGTCTTACCAAGGCGTATCGTGTTACCCAGTAACTGGGTAATGGAGGTCAGATAGGTAGTAGCTTCATGTAAAATACTGATATTCAGCTGCAATTGGTTAGACTGGAAGCCGACCCCAACATAGTTGGGATAAGGCTAGGCAGGTGACGAGTGGTCTCGTACCTTTCAACATGAGGTAGACAGTTCCACAAGAAACGTCACTCGATGATGTATGATGATGTATGTATTTAATTACAGACAAATAAGCGAGGTATTCCACTCACGCGACTAACTGCGAAGTTATTAAACAAAAGTTCAAGGTTTGATTTATAATGAGACATATACATATTTTATCATTTATGTATTCCATCACTGACATGTCAAAATAAATGGCGAGTAAACTTAACAGTTATGTATTAGATGCATTAGTTTAAAGTGGCACTTTAAATCTTGATCAGCACAATTGTGTAATAGACGATCTGAAGGATTTTGATGTTTTAAATAATTCGCCTATAACAGCCGTACGGCTGTTATAGGTCAATCGATCCGGTTAAGCTACGATTGCCAAGGTTGATCCGTGGATGGGTGACCATTTTTACATACCGAGACCCCTCCGTGCCTCGGATAGCACGTTAAACCGTTGGTCCTGGCTGTCATTCTTGAATCTTTGACAGTCGTTAGCGTTACGGTCCATCAGAAGCCGGAAAGTCTGACAACCAGTCTTACCAAGGGTTATCGGGTTACCCAGTAACTGAGTTGTGGAGGTCAGATAGGCAGTTGCTCCATGTAAAATACTGGTATTCAGCTACACCCGGTTAGACTGGAAGCCGACCCCAGCATAGTTAGTAAGACAGTAATAATGTTATTATACACAATCCTGGTAATCCTACTTCATACTGTCCATAGTAATATTATAAATGCGAAAGTGTGCCTGTCTGTCTGTTACCCCTTCACGCTTAAAAACCGCTGAACTCATTTAGATAAAATTTGGTATAGATATAGTTTGAGTCCCGGGAAAGGATATAGGATAGTTTTTATCCCGATATTCCCTCGGATTCGACACTTATACGGGTAAAACCGCGTGGATTACGTCGCACTCCCTCTCACCGTGAGGATGCCTGTGTCCCAGCAGTGGATAAATTCATGGTTGATTATGCTGAGCAGGAAAAATCTGCCTACAAAACTATTACAACACAAATAAATGTATACTGTTTACACTACAAAGAAAGAATGAGAGAAAAAAAAAACAAAAACCGCCCGGCACACGCGGTTCATTAAGATTGAAGATAATGGTAAAAACTTTAGACAGGAATATCTTGGATTAGATGGCGTGGGTTCCGCGGGTGAATATTTTTTGCTGGTTTATGGCTCGCAAAGTAGCAACGTTTTCACCCCAAGGGAAGAAAACGCATATTTAGGTTTCAGACGGAGTTTGACCCACTAATGAGTGGAAATAGAAAATATATATTGTCCAGGTAATACAGTAAGCAGGTTCACTGGTTAAAAGCAAGTTAAGACGACATGAGTAGCTTAAAATATTACCTACAGCTAGGTTACAATACAGTATTAACTAGTGAGCGGGATCGTCCGAAAGGGTTACCGCCGCTGGCCCGGAACATAAAGGGCTAAGGAAGGAACACGGGTGGGTTTTAGTCAGTAAGTCTGACACTCCCTTCCGCTCCACCCAGAGCGGGAGGGGTCATTAGATGATTTCCCATCCTGAAAAAAAAAAGCCCCCAAACTAGACAGTCTGTATCTTGGGGCTCGGAGTACGAATCCCAGAGTGGAAACTAGAGAAGTGATTTCAGATATGGTGTGGTACGTGTGTATGTGTGACGTTTGTGTTTAACTATTAAGGGGCTACAGGACCTAAACACAAAAAACGCAAGTTTTAGAAACAATAAAAGTATATTATCGACTACAGTAAACAAAATCAGAAAAATATATGATATTCTTCAGGATATATGCTAGGTAGATAGTGTGTTGAAAACATAATACAACTAATTTGATACGATAGAAAAAAATCATGAAGATACCTCTAAAAACTTTCTTTTTACAATAAAAACCATACCAATCATTCTGATTTTTTGTCAGATTATTCTACAAGCAACATACTAAAGCACTAATGTTTTAATTTTTTACTCCAAACAATAGATTTCTTGTACTTAAATAGATAACTGTTTCATATTTTGCAATAATTTACCAGCGTTGTGTCATCGCGCTTCTCTTTCTTTTCTATGCAGTCCGACAGTGACCGCGCTTTAGGTCATGTAGTCGCCTTAACTATGTATTTATGTAAAGCAGGGACACGGGTTTAGGACTGTTATTGATTATGAAAATTGGAGCTTTGTCGTGGAGGTATAATTATGAATTTTATTTTGAAATGCTATGTTGTCGGTTGGTATTTTGACGATACACATGAAATTGTCGATGTCCTAATAAAAATCAAGCCATCACTCGATAAGAGAATGAAAAAAAAAACACATATTACAACAGCAGCTACATGAGGCTCAAAGTCAAATAACACAACTTGAGACAACCAATCTTAACATCTCCGCCTCGCTGAACCAAAGTCTGTTTAATGAATTGATGCCTATTGCCCCGTCAATGGTTTCTACCATAAACCCCACATACACTATTGATTTGACAGATGATGGTGAATCAAAATCACATAATTCAGTGAGGGTAGTAACCAGTAAAAACAAACTTAAAAAATACATTAAAATTAATAAATACATTTTAAAAACACAAAAAATGGTAAAAAGACAAAAGTTCTTTATCAAAAATGTTAAATTGAATAGAGAAAGGTTGAATTTACTGAAACAATTAGATATGTATTCTCTTAATTTGGAGCAAGGTACTCGGAAGTACAGAATTGACACAGAGACCTTACAATCTGAACTTGACTATTTACAGGAGAAACTTAGTTCAATGACCAGCAAATATAATACCTCTGAAGACCTAATGAGGGAATATGTGTTGGCAATGAATGAGCTGGTAAACTCAGAAAAAACCAACTGTGAGCATTGTCAAACACCATCCAATGTGCTTACACCGGATCATTCATTGACAATTTGCAATACCACCTTACTGCAGCCCTGTGTTGATTTGGTAATTCCTCCTATTAATAGTTCCTATAAACATTGTAAACAAACTTTAAATAATGATATTATATTATTTTGTGATGAGATTGGTAAGGACTTAGGTCACTTGTTGACAAATGAATATCCGGGACACTCAATAATAAATTACTGCATGCCTGGTTGCTCTTTGTTTCATATTATGAAAGAAATTATTAAATGTAACTTTACCCCGGATACAACTTTATTAATTTTTATGGGTAATAGGGGAAACGTTAACAAAGGAGAACTGCTTCAGTATCATAGAACTTTATGCAACCTTAGTTTAAGAAAAGTTGTATTGTTTACATTCCCTTACAGTAACAGTTTGCCACAGGAAGAAAATAGGTTAAGATTTGAATTGAATATGACATTGCATAACTTGACATTTAATAATAACAAGTTCCATTTAGTTGATATTAACAATTATGTTAATAATAATTTGTATTTGACAAAAGATAGATATAACATTGTTATGTACTATCTTTCTGACTACTATAAAAGACAGATAGCTGTGTCGCTATCTTATTTTTTTTCTATTACAGCCAAAAACTTGGCTAAACAACTTGCTTCTTTTGAGCAATGCAATGACATTATACACAATTCTGCCAATAATTTGGTCATTATTAATGACATTGATATTAATTTAAATTAGAAATTAAGACAACAGAGGCCACCTCTAGCTATAACATACAGAATTGCAAAAATAACTCAAAAAGAAGTTTAAAATCAGTAAATAGTATCAACCTGGTGCATCAGAATATTCAAGGATTTATGAACAAAGATTTAGAAGTAGAATTATTCATGAATTTTAATAGTATTGACATTCTTTGTATAACAGAACATTGGCTGAAAAGCCATCAGTTCTTGTTCAATTTTAATAATCACCAGGTTGGTAGTTCGTTCAGCAGAATAAATGCTATACACGGTGGCTCATTAATTTTAGTAAGTAACCAGCTCACATTTAAAGATCGTAAAGATATTGTGAGCCTATCTGTTGAGCGTACAGTTGAAATTGCCTGTATAGAATTGGAGCACTCTATTGTATTAAGTGTGTATAGACCACCGTCAGGATTGTATGACTGCTTTGAAAAGGTAATGGATGAAGTGTTACACAGGATTTGTAACTCAAACAAGTCCGTTATCATTTGTGGTGATTTTAATGTAAATTTATTAGAAAACTCAGGTTCCTGTAGTAAAATTTTAAGTCTGTTTCAGTCCTACAATCTTGTAAACCTATTTTTGGAGCCCACAAGAATAACCCCAACTAGTGCCACATGCCTAGATAATATTTATACAGATATTATACCAAGCCACAAAGAAATTATAAATTTACTAGATTCTGATCATTGTGGGCAAAGGATTACTATTCAAAACCAAAACAAAAAAGTGGCTAAAAAGGATATCACTGTTAACCCCAAAACTGCAAGTCGCTTGGAGGTTTTTAAAGTTAAAATCATTAATAAATTACCAGTTTTGTCCATTCATGCTGATCCTAATCATCTTTATGATAATTTTTTTAAAATGTACTGTAAACAATTTGATTCCACCTTTATTCCTAAGACTATCTCGGTTAATAGTAATGCATCGTTCAGTGATTGGGCTACCATTGGTATTCATAAAAGTAGAACACGGCTTTATGAACTGTACAATGAAAGGACTTATGTTAACACTGATGAATTTAATTTGTATGTTAGAAATTATTCAAAATTATTTAAAAAAGTTTGTTATATAGCCAAGTCACGTTATTTGGGTTCAAAGATTAAAAACAGCAGTAATGTAATTAAAACAACTTGGAATATTATTAATAGTGAAGCGGGAAGGTCTAGTAACCGAGATACTAACTACAGCCTGTCTATTAATGACAACATAATAAAATCAGACTCACAAGTCGCCGAGGCATTTGAAAATTTCTTTTCAGATATTCCCGTTTCAACTACTAAATCCCTAAACTCATCACCTTCTGTTGCTGAGTCTTTGCTTAAGGAAAATGTTAATGTTTGCGATTCGGATTTTCATTTTGAATATATTACATGTCGAGATATAATTAAAACCTTTCACACTTTAAATGTAAAAAAGACTACAGATCTATGGGGTAATTCTGTAGAAGTTGCTAAGTCTATTATTGACATTGTAGCACCTTCTCTTGCTCTTATCTTTAATAGTTGTATTGACAATGGGGAGTTTCCTGACCTTATGAAACATAGTAAAATAATACCTTTGTTTAAATCAGGTAGTACATCAGACCCCACAAATTATAGACCTATTTCTGTACTACCTACCTTTAGTAAAATTTTTGAGAAACTAATTTTAGACCAAATGCAAAGATTTTTTAATAAACATAAATTATTACATAGCAAACAGTTCGGTTTTACAAGGGGTCGTTCAACTACTGATGCCGGTGTTGAACTTTTAGGACATATTTATAATGCCTGGGAAGATAAATGCGATGCCTTGGGCATCTTTTGTGATTTGTCCAAGGCATTCGATTGCGTTTTTCACGAAACGTTAATCAGGAAACTCCACCACTACGGGATCCGGAATACTGCTCTGGATCTTCTTACTTCATACTTGAGTGAAAGGGTTCAGAGCGTTGACGTTAATGGAGAAAGATCACCCGGATCTATAGTAACGATGGGAGTCCCACAGGGCTCAATTCTTGGTCCTTTCTTGTTTCTTATTTATATTAATGACTTGCCGTACCTCATAAAGGATAATCATGATATAGTGTTGTTTGCAGATGACACTTCACTTTTGTTTAAACTTAAACGCCAGCAGTTGGATACTGACGATGTAAATAGCGCGATCTCGAAAGTAGTCCACTGGTTCAATGTTAATAATTTGCTTCTAAATGAGAAGAAAACAAAATGCATTAAGTTTACGCTACCCCACGTTAGGCAGGTGAAAACTAATGTGTTGATAAAGGGCGAGGAATTGAATCCTGAAGACAGCACAGTATTCTTGGGCATAACTTTGGATGCTAAGCTTCAGTGGGGTCCACATATAGATAAATTGTCAAAAAAGCTAAGTTCCGCAGCATACGCTGTTAGAAAAATTCGTAATTTAACTGATATAGAGACTGCCCGTTTAGTGTACTTTAGTTATTTTCATAGTGTAATGTCGTACGGCATTCTATTGTGGGGAAATGCCGCCGATATTCAGACTATATTTGTTTTGCAGAAGCGTGCTGTTCGATCAATTTATAAATTAAGTCCGAGGCACTCTCTCAGAGACAAATTTAAAGAGATTAATGTAATGACTGTGCCTTCTCAGTATATTTATGAAAATCTTTTATATGCCCATAAAAATATAAAATTGTTCAAAAAATACAGTGATATCCATAATATAAATACTAGAAACAAACACAAATTTGTTGTACCTGCAACAAGGCTCAAGAAAATAGGTGGCTCGTTCAGATGCCAATGTATACGCTTTTATAATAAACTACCAAGCCACGTTCAAGATCTTAGCCTTAATAAATTTAAATTATTAATTAAACGTAAGTTGTGCAAGAAAGCTTTTTATACTGTTAAAGATTATATTGAGGATAAAAAGGCTTGGGATTGAGCTGCTTCCAATTTATGCATTTTGAGTGTTTTTGTTGTTCTTTTGTTGTTTTTTTTTTTTATATAATATACATATTGACATTAATATATTTTTTTTAAAACAATGACATTTGCTTACTTGTAAAGTATTACATTATTTTAATTTTTGTAAATATGAAGACGATGTGGGTCATTTATTTTATTCATTTTATATTTTTTATTATTCTCTCCATGGTCTGGCAGTTTGAGTAATTTTTGTGGCCTACCCAAATGTCCTTTCTTTGGTATTGTTCGTCGGATCGTTGAGCTCCTTAAGTCTTGAGTTGAGCTGCACGATTTCTGACAAATGCGTGCACTGACTGGACAGGTCCTCTCAATCTGTGTGGTTCTTTCCTCAAAAGACCATCTCAGACATCGACCTACATGGTCTTCATATAACCTGACCAAGATTATGTCTGGACTTTAAAAGAGACTATGACCTCTGAGTTTGTTTCGGCCTTTCTTCTCAGAGTAGTCAGATAGGAAACGCCGACCTCATCTAGTTTAAAAAATATGATTGACGTGTAAAAGTGTTTGTACAAACCTACTTACAAAAATAAAATCATTTATCATTTATCATTCATTTATCATTTATCAATGGAGAATTCAGAATGAATGAATTCAATCTCGATTATTTTATCTGCGTCCATCGGAATTTCAAACACGCAATGAGCAAGCGTTTCGATCAATGAAAGTATTACAGATAATACGTTCATTTGCGGCAAATATGACGCAGAGAAAAAACATAAAAAAGGACAGTTGAGGGAAAATATGGTTATTCCTATTCTGTATTTAGAAGGCTTTGCCGTGCAGTCGGATAATGACAAGTTAATAACAACAACAAAATGGTAATTCTGGTCAACCCTTAAGAATGATGAAAAATGATTAAATTATCTATGTATACACATGTAATGACAACTGTCTTTTAACAATTAACCGTTTTACTTCTATTGAAGCGGAACCCTAAATATTTGGGTCCCCAAAAAACAGGGTTCCACATACTGACATAATGAGTAGTGAGTCATCGCCTTGAGGGTCTAAATTGTTACGTTAAAGAAGTGTACACACTGACTGAATGACTTTTACATAATGATTTTAAGAGCACACATTTCCTTGTATTGTTAAAATGTGTCTCCATCTACAGTCAGCATAATCTGCCCAGCCTTTTTCCAACTATGTTGGAGACAGCTTCAAGTATTACCCAGTAACTGGGTTGTGGAGGTCAGATTGGCAATCGCTCCAAGTAAAATACTGGTATTCAGCTGGAGCCGATTAGACTGGAAACCGACCCCAACATAGTTGGGAAAAGGCTACGCAGATGATGATGGCTACAAGAAACAAAAACAGTGGCACTCCAGGAGTGCCGACAGAAGTGAAAACAAAACACAAACAGAATACTTTGCCATCACTCACTGACATATCGGATATACATTAAAACCGACTACATCCCGAGGACAGCCGAACACATCCGAGGCGGGTATTTTTTTAATCTTCTTATTTAACAAAACACGCGGGATGTCGCTTACGATAACAGCGGAGCAAGTTCAATGGTTTTTTCCCCATCTCAAAAAATGCCCATGAACGCGCCTAAAGAAATTTTCACCTCAAAAGGACAAAACTAAGAAATATCTCTGTATGAGACAAGTCCTTTTTTGCTCTGCGGGGGGACAGTTACTGGTTGGTATTATTATGGACCATTAAAACGAAGATTACGTTACGAAGGTTTGGCTTCGTCCACCGACAGATGTGAAGCTAACAAAACCAATCAACATAATTGAGATGCAATCCTGCATCCGAATTATTGAGGAAACAGAATGATACCCAAATTCTAAAGCCTGGTTTATATAGTGAGGTAGCGTGCAAGTTCGAGTTGGTTTGATCAGGTACTGCAGTACTGCAACTCACTCTAGGTAACCGTATTATAAAATTCACCATCATATGATACCAACACCATACTACCACCACCACCATCCATACCATCCATCCATCCACCATCATCTTACTTTGTAAAGAGTTACATTATTTTAATTATTGTAAATGTGAAGACGATGTGGGTCATTTATTTTATCTCCATGGTCTGGCAGTTTGAGTAATTTATGAGGCCTACCCAAATGTCCTTTCTTTGGTATTGTTCGTCGAATCGTTGAGCTCCTTGTCTTGAGTTGAGCTGCACGATTTCTGACAAATACGTGCACTGACTGGACAGGTCCTCTCAATCTGTGTGGTTCTTTCCTCAAAAGACCATCTCAGACATCGACCTACATGGTCTTCAAAATCATAACCTGACCAAGATTATGTCTGGACTTTAAAAGAGACTAAGACTGAGACTGAGAGACTGAGTTTGTTTCGGCCTTTCTTCTCAGAGTAGTCAGATAGGAAACGCCGACCTCATCTAGTTTAAAAAATATATGATTGACGTGTAAAAGTGTTTGTGCAAACCTACTTACAAAAATAAAATCATTTATCAAATTCGAGATGACTTGCACCCTAATCACAATCTGAATCATTTTGAAGGATATTGACAATCCATTGCTCCATATGTTCGAAAAATGTGTCTGCTCAACAACGTACAATGCGTGCCACGAAAGATGAGACTTGACACACCACGTGGTTTGACATGCGCAGTACACGATTTTAGGTATCTTTAGCGGTATGAGGTCTGAGTGCGGGACGGGACCGGACGTCATAGGGGCGGCGGAAAGAGCGGGCGAGGCGGGGTCAAGTCTCTTCTTACGTGGCACGCACTGTACACGATATTAGGTATCATTAGCGGCATGAGGTCTGAGTGCGGGTCGGGACCGGACGTCATAGGGGCGGCGGAAAGAGCGGGGGAGGCGGGGTCAAGTCTCTTCTTACGTGGCACGCACTGTACACGATTTTAGGTATCTTTAGCGGTACGAGGTCTGAGTGCGGGACGGGACCGGACGTCATAGGGGCGGCGGAAAGAGCGGGGGAGGCGGGGTCAAGTCTCTTCTTACGTGGCACGCACTGTACACGATTTTAGGTATCTTTAGCGGTACGAGGTCTGAGTGCGGGACGGGACCGGACGTCATAGGGGCGGCGGAAAGAGCGGGGGAGGCGGGGTCAAGTCTCATCTTTCGTGGCACGCATTGTAAATAACGCAATGAATATCGCTGAACTGTCAAAATGAAACCTATTGCCACTGATAGTGTGTTACGCTATTAACCCGCTGTAGATTTCTTCCTAGATTTTCTTCCTCTACAACATTTGCTTACATCATCTTTCGTCTACCTCACCTCACCAGCCTTCGGTAGCTCGCATGTCTCTAGCATAGTTTGGAGTGGACGCATTCATAGCTCGTCCATTCAATTAAAATCAACAAGTTATCTCACAACTCGCAATGACTAAGCAGTTTCTATTGATACATAACCAGCTAAGGCAAGCCAAACTGCTGACATAAGATAACTCATTGCTAGAGCGTGGAGATTGGCATTGATCAAAAATGCTCAGCTGTTTGTGAAGTCTGGCTAATGATAAAGATGATGAAGATATAGAGGCAGAGGAACAGGGTGTAAATTTCATTCATCCTCTACAGAAAAGGGAGGATCCTCCGACCAGACGGGTGTCGTGTGACAATTATTGATATCGGGACATTGTATATAAATGCTAGTTGCGCGGTAAACTCTGCTTGCGCGATGCAGGATTTTGCGTGACGTCAGTATGATGCGTAGTTCCCATATACACATACACACACATAAACATATTGCAAGCAAGTTCACTGTCTGAGTATCAACTCGGACCGTGTAAACCGGGCATAAGGCACCTCATGTACTAATCTAATGATATAGTGACAAATGATTTAGATGTGTAACAGCTAATTTCGAGGATGGAAAAAAGGATCGTAACAATTATGATGTTATTGATCCTAAGGACCACATTGAGGAAATATTTGATAAAATACGTGAGGTCTTTGACGTATCCAAGACCACACATGTTAAAAACAAGAGGAAACGAAACTCCCTGGGTGATGAAACCGGTTGTTTGATTCAATAATATTTTAATTTTGTTTTAAAAGCTTTAAGTAAGGCTACGCTTGGGCGATTAGATATCAATGTATCTTATGATCTTTACAACCAACTAATCAGTCTTACAAAGAGGAATCGTGTCATTGAGTAACTGGGTTGTGGAGGTGAGATAGGCAGTCGCTCCATGTGAAATACTGGTGCTCAACTGAATCCGGTTAGAAGGGAAGCCGACCCTACATAGTTGGGAAAAGGCTAGGTAGATGATGACTGAGTATTGGATGGAACTCGTATGCTAAACTTATCAACGGAAGCAGAACGACGCTCAGCCGGATTTTGAAAATGATATAACTTTCAATTGGCAAGCCGCAACTCTATCTATCAATATTTCGTCATTCTATACGTTCAAGTGCACAGCAGTGACCCAATTTATTATTTTATTGAACTAATGGCGTATAATTAGCGGTCACGTTACAACCAATTAGATTGCCTTGCTTATGACGAGAACTAATAATATTATGCCTTCAAGCTAGTTCATGCAACTATTAGACTAGATTACCTAAGCATTTTTACCATCATTTCAATCGAAAGACGTCCACTGCTGGACATAGGCCTCCCCCAAGCACCTCCACTTCGGCCGGTTCTGTGCTTCTCGCATCCAACGGGTTCCTGCGGCCTTCACAAGGTCGTCGGACCACCTTGTGGGAGGCCTTCCAACGCTACGACTTCCGGTACGTGGTCGCCACTCCAGAACCTTTCGGCCTCATCGGCCATCTGTTCTGCGAGCAATGTGCCTTGCCCACTGCCACTAAATTTTGGCAATTCTATGCGGAGTAGTAATTGTCAACACGGCTGGTCTCCGCAAAAACTAGCTCTAAGAAGGTGTCGAGTCAATAGGTCTGCAAAAACTATGGTGATTCTTGTCATGCGATTATATTGTATATTATGTAAATAACACCGTACGCACACACATTCACACCATCATTAAACATCTCCGCACACTTCACCTGCACTCTACACACACATTACACTATACCTATTTTTTTTTATTATTCTATTTTTTTCTTTTTGGTTAATTGTTTAATGTTATAAGTAGGTACATGTTATCATTTTGTTTTTCCTTCATAATTTATCTACGAGTTATAAAATTAACCGTTGTAATGTTAATTAGGTTTGACAGTAATGTTAATTAGGTTAAGTTAGAGAGTGTCCATGGAGTTTCTTGCCCGTTCTTCTCCATAGGTACCTACGCTTTGGAATGGGCAACTAGCTTCATATTTTCTGACTGACCGACTTCTTGACAATTCAAAGGGTCTGTACATGGGTTAATGGGGGTTTTCGTGAAAATTTACGACACCAGTTGGCACCACTTTGACAAGAGGTCTTCCATTTCGACACTGAATATAAAATATAAGATGACGTTCATCATTCGATCCATTCATTCGTTCATCATTCAGTTATGACTAAAGAAAATATAGGCTCTTTGACAGATGCCTGGACCTGACGTGTCAGTACTGCCACCTAGCGAACGTAATTTCAGAAAACCCTCATTGAAATAAATGCTTTGAGTTTGAGTTTAATTCGGGGTTAGAGCCTGGCGATACGTCACACAGGGGATCCTAGTATGGACGCCAGTCTCTCACAAAGGATCAAAATATTTTATGCATTCTTGTCAAAACGCTATATTTCTTGCCTCTGTATCACATAGTACAGAACCTGTTGTGAAAAGGGAAAAAATAAAGATTATTATTGAAGTGAAAACTTCTTTAGCGGCGCTGTGTACTTTTTTTGGAATGGGTAAAAACTTCTAAATTCGCGTCAGGTCACGTGACCCTGATCGAAAATTCGTAAGACGTGACGCGCGTTGTTGAGGACAGCGCCATCTATGCACATCGGGAAGAACTACGAGGGCCTCGCGTACTAACTACGTAGGCCTCGCGTACTAACTACGTAGTTCATCCAACAACGACGAGATGGCGCTGAACCACGGATATATAACTGACGACGAGCAAATCTGAATAAATTCCTTTCACGAGAAGAATAAACCAGTCACTTTGGTCATCATACCTGATTTGCAAAAAACCCTATAAAATAAGGAACACACCTTAACACGCGTGTTTTGTTTATAAGACGATTCACAAAATACACTCGTAATTGTTCAAGTTTTCACTTCTGTCGGCACTACCGGAGTGCCAGTGTTTTTTTATATTATTATGAATTTATACAATCTTGGGACAATGGGATCCCGGTCCTTTGGAACGCGTACGAGGGGCCGAAGCCAACTTGCAGAGGCCCCCTTAGGAAATTTTAATGAAATGCGGCACATTTTATTTGCGTGCTGAAATAACTTGCTACGCATTGAATTCGTCGTCTTGTGTAGTCTCGGTAAAAAACTACGAAGAAGAGTAGCTCATAAGCATAATGAGACTATAGCTTTTCCACTGTTGGGACACAGGCCTCCTCTGTGAAAGGGAGTGGGTTGTAATCCACCACGCGGGCCCAGTGCGGGTTGGTAGATTTCGAATTTCTGGTTCCAGGACATGCCGGTTTCCTCACGATGTTTACCTTCACCGTTTTGAGAGCAGTGGTGATGAAATAATTCACACAAAGTAAAGCGTTTGTCAGGGTTCGTACCTAGGGCCCACAACTTGTAAGTCGCGGCTGTTTCCAATGGGCCACTATTGCTCGCAGTTTATTCTTGTCATATCATTGTATTTTCTTGAACAACTATGGACACGAGAATATTAGCTCAAGCCGTGGTAATAAGATAAACCAGCTAGGAGATTGTACAACCAACCTTTTACAGTCATGAAAAGGACTTCCAATCCCAAATGCCTAACAGCCTTAGTACGAGATTCAATATTATAAGTCACGTGATATCATTGACCAGTGTAATTTCATTGAACCAATCTTAACAGCTAGTGTCCACAATGGTTTTTGAAGTGAAAACTTCTTTAGCGGCGCTGTGTACTTTTTTTGGAATGGGTAAAAACTTCTAAATTCGCGTCAGGTCACGTGACCCTGATCGTAAGATTCGTAAGACGTAAAACGAAAGACGCGCGTTGTTGAGGACAGCGCCATCTATGCACATCGGGAAGAACTACGAGGGCCTCGCGTACTAACTACGTAGTTCATCCAACAACGACGAGATGGCGCTGAACCACGGATATATAACTGACGACGAGCTCCATGGGCTTGCTTCTCTTACCACTGCCGCGACCAACACCACGAACTGAAGTCTATCCTGTGTGCTTATTTGTAAATCTGAATAAATTCCTTTTACGAGAAGAATAAACCAGTCACTTTGGTCATCATACCTGATTTGCAAAAAACCCTATAAAATAAGGAACACACCTTAACACGCGTGTTTTGTTTATAAGACGATTCACAAAATACACTCGTAATTGTTCAAGTTTTCACTTCTGTCGGCACTACCGGAGTGCCAGTTTTTTTTTCTGTTGTTGTTTTATGTCTTGTTGTGGTAAAAAGATTTACATGTCAGATGGTTGGTAACTGCTGGTTCGCAACTAACTGCTTAGGGTCAACGTTTATTAACACCCGTCTACATATTATTTCATAGTCATGAGAATTTCATCATCTAGCTTCCAATTTTTGAAAGGTTAGTTCAATTTAATAGGTTGTCAAATCCCCAAGACACATGATATCTTATTTATATTGTCTCGTTATCTTAATTATATTGGCAATTATTTCCGTGTTTTGTTCAACTATCCTCAGCTCCTTACATGTGATTGGTCACTTTACTGATCAGTAGTCAGACAATGACGTATTGGAGCTATCGTTGTCTTGGTTTGAGAGTGATGGAGCTAATTAGGGCGAATAGGATAGCATAGCACTATCCTTTTTTTCTAACGGAGCAGTGATATCTTCGACAACTCATAGAAAAACCCCACATAAAATATATACACTATTAACCAAACACTCCTTTGTCCACAGAGAAACCCACCAAAGAATGCCATAAGAACCAAAGATGGCAGCATCAAAAACTATCCTTCTCCTCATAATCACAAACTTCATAATCGCTCACACACAAGACTTAACATCAGAAGAAATAAAAACAGTAAAAGAAAGTGAAGAACTACCAGAGGACACAACAGTAGCTATCGAAGAAGAAGAATTTAGTACTACAACAGAATACAATGTGACGGATGAAGATGGAGATCCCAAAAATGCTGAACAAGACACTATAGAGACTGCAACAGATGAAACCAGTCTTGATATCACAGGATCAAGTGCAAACAATGTTGTGGATGATACAGAGAAGATCATTCATTCTAATTTGAGCAATAATATTGACGTTGTTGCGAAGGTAAATGAAAACTTATAGGGCTTGTTATTTAGGCTGAGATTCCTTTGAATAGAGTTGTGAAAGTTATTGGGAATTTTCTCAGAAGTGGGTCGAGTAGTGAAAATATTATGTAGTTGAGTGATAATATTTTGTTTGATGTTATGTCTTCTTTTATTTTATCACGATTACGATATTGTTTGGATAGGCAATTAGAAGTGCTATATTACTATGCGTCGGCAGCAGAGCCGTGTCTTTAGTCCTAGTGTTGAGATGCAAGCAATGCGTCCAATATTTGGTTTTTCCCATCATCATCATGACTTTTCCTACTGCTAGGGTCATGCCTTCGCTTCTAACTTTTGTCAGTCTACCTAACTGACGCACCAAAAGATATCAGTCACCTCACTCAAAGTTGAAATGTTCTCAATCTTTCATATTTTTGACTGACAGCGTTCCAATGTATTTTTCAAAGTTAATGAGCGAATGAACTTTATATGGCATCTCTGAGTGCACCAGTTACACTCCAATTATTAAAATATCGTTGCATCTTAAATGACACAGAACTTAAATCTCCAGCTAAAATATAAGTGAATGATGTTTTTAATGCCAACAAATGAATTAATATCTATATCAACGCAATTTCAGACTGAAACGGTGCCAATGCAGGCTACAACAAGGGCGATGGAAGAGGAGCCGTCACCAAAAATGCAGGAGTCAGAAGAAGAGGAGGTCGAAGTTCCTGGTCCAAGGAATCCTAAGGCTGAAACTGGTAAGTTCAAGCAGCTCCTTTCAAAGTCAATTTTCCTCCAAAGATTTAGAATGTATAATCCGGAGAAAAAGCTCAAGCAAACATATAAAATATCAGAGTTTAACTGTTTAAAATCTGTCTTGGCAGTAAAAGAAAGGGGGTTTGTCGGCTTGTCCGTCTGTTTCTAAGTGCTTGGCCAGACTAGCAGCGCGGGGCGGGGAGCGGCGCGAGTGCGGGAACGCGCGCGATCTGCCTGTCGGCAGTGGAGCGCGGCTTCGTTCTGAGTGTTGTTGTGTCCAGTTTCTTTTCAAAATATAATATGGATGAAAAAGATTTATTTTTACTGGAAAAAAGCTCGAACCAGTTTGAGAACCCCGGTCCCCGCGCGGGCCGCCCGCGCCCTCACTGCGGTCACTTGTATGAACGAGCTATGGCGTGAGTTGCCCGCGCGCTCCCCGCGCCAAGCTGCCCACGTCACTCACCGTACCCACGTGCCCTCTATGGACAGTTGGACACTAAAGTGAAGTTCATTTATTTTAGTTCGCCGCGCCACGCTTCCAGTCTGGCCAAACACTAAGAGATACCGTCCTGGCAGTTGCCTAATTGATGTTAGTTAAATGAAAATTAAACGCCGCATCATTGTACTTTGGTTAACATCGTACACGGTACTGCAAACTCTAATTAACTTTCTAGTTAACTTTAAATTGCTAATCAAAAACGATGTAAGTGGGTCCATTTAAATGCATAGATCAATCGGACACGAACAAAAAAATATTACGTAACTAGCTTCTCCCCGCGACTTCGTCCGCGTGAAATTTCACCCTCCCCCATTCACCCGCTTAGGGGTGGAATTTCGAAAAACCCTTTCTTAGTGGATACCTACTCTTCACAAAGAACACATCCTCGAAATTTCATGTCTCTAGGACCAGCGGTTTAAGCTGTGCGTTGATATATCAGTCAGTCAGGATCAGTCAGGAGTCAGGACTTTAAATTTGAGACAAATACAGGGTTATTGGTAAAACATTAACAACCTCTTAAGAGGTCATTGTACTCATCATTATGAACAACTTTTACTATGGGGCCAAACCTGAAATCGCGAAAAAAAATCAGGATTTATGTTCGTATAACTCGTCAAAATGTAGGGAACATCTGATTTTTTTTTCGCGATCATAGTAAAAGTTGTTCATAATGATGAGTGCAATGACCTGTTAAGAGGTTGTTAATGTTTCACCAATAACCCCGTATAGATTGGGAGTTCTCTCTCTACCGATTAAACTGAGGATTTGAATGTTAAAGTCAAGCCAAGTTTGGGAGAAGCCTTCAACCAGCTGTGGACTGCTTTAAGGCCGAATCGATATGCTCTTGGTTATTTCAGACGCAATCAGGTGAATACACTGTGTAGTGTAGCATAAGAATTATAAGCTTATAATAATCCCACTGCTGGGACACAGGCCTCTCTGTGATAGGTAGTGGGTCGTAATCCACAACGCGGGCCCAGCGCGGGTTTGACTTCAAATTTTCGGTTCTAGCACACGCCGGTTTCCTCACGATGATTTCCTTCACCGTTTTTAGAGCAATGGTGATGAAGTAACTCTTTGTAGGCTGTCTATTTTAAATAACACCCACATTTAAAAGTCAAAGTCAAATCATTTATTTCAAATAGGCACATTAAAGGCACTTTTGAACGTCAAAACTTACAGTAAAATTGAATTGATTCTAGTCGCCCCTTCCAAAAGGTAGTGTTCGTATGGAGAAGAATGGACAAGAAACTCCACCGTTACTCTTTTAAAATGTTTTGTATACATAATATAATTATATGTGAAGACGATGCACCTAGAATAAAAGAAGTCTACCCCAAAATTATGTGATAGATACATGGTGCTCACATATTTACAAATATTGGGAAAGTAGATGAACCGTCTGCCTTCAAAGCAAGAGTGACCATCCATCATCATTATTATCGTTCCATCATGGATCTCATCCATCGCTTTCCATCAGGCGTGATCGAGTTCAAGAGCAGGCCCATACAACAATAAATAAAATAAACTTGAACGTGTGAAGATTCTCTCATTTATGAGAGAGATTTGATTTCTGATTTATAGAGGTATGAGAAACAGGGTGTAAAGTTCACTCAACCTCCATAGAAAAGGGAGGATCCTCCGACCAGACGGGTGTTGTGTCTGGCGGGCAACTGCCCGATGATTCGTGTCGAGCCGTTGTATCTATGCTAGTTGCGCGGTAAACTCTGCTTGCGAGATGCAGGATTTCGCGTGACGTTAGCATGACGCGTTGTTCGCATGTGGCGTTGTAGATACCGCTACAATGTAATAATTAATCAACCCTAATTCTTTCCAGATTCAAAACAACCAATAGAAAAACGCAACTTCGAGTCTCATACACCGAACCAAAAACCTCAAACCACCCGCTCAGTCGTCAGAGGCTGGTTACAAGATTGCTGGGTGCGCCCCCCTGCTGGTATCATGGTGCCTCTAAGAGCGCCAGCCCTGGCGAGGGCGTTGGCAGTATGGAGCGACCTGACCGTACCAGCGCTGAACCTGACTCACGTGCTGGTAATGGGTTATGACTCAAATGGTAAGTGATACTATGTAGCTTGATGGCTTTTGACCTTATACAGGATCAATATTAAATTAGCTAGCCAAACTCCGCAGACGCGACGGTTAGCGATATATATCATACTTCAAGTAACAACACTACCGCAGCGGTCCTTGACCCCTAAGAAAAAAAAAACATCAAATATTTTTTGAAGTGAAAACTTCTTTAGCGGCGCTGTGTACTTTTTTTGGAATGGGTAAAAACTTCTAAACTCGCGTCAGGTCACGTGACCCTGATCGAAAATTCGTAAGACAGTTCAACAGAAAGTTGAGGACAGCGCCATCTATGCACATCGGGAAGAACTACGAGGGCCTCGCGTACTAACTACGTAGTTCATCCAACAACGACGAGATGGCGCTGAACCACGGATATATAACTCGACGCGTGTTTTGTTTATAAGACGATTCACAAAATACACTCGTAATTGTTCAAGTTTTCACTTCTGTCGGCACTACCGGAGTGTCACTGTTTTTTTTCTAATTTTATTCGTGTTCAGTTATTGACACCCATTACGTCTGCAGTTTCGCTAGCTAATTTAATTTGACCCTGTAGATACCTCGATAGAATACTCATAATAACACGACAAAAGGCAAAGAAATAACAACCATTTTAAAAAAGATCGCAATCGGCGATTTCTGCCAGAGAACCTAAGGAGCGACCTAATAGAAACCTATAAGAACCATAGCTAGGTTGTGGAGATCAGATAAGCAGGTTAGACTGGAAGCCGACCCCAGCATAGTTGGAAAAAACTAGGCAGATGATGATGAGGCACTCTTAAGAGTTCAAAAATACAGAAAACTTGACTCAAGCCTGGAAAATTCCCAACAAACATAAATGTAAATAAACCTTCACCATAAGTGTCAATTAGTTGAGTAAATAAAGTTTATTGATGTACGCTAAGTTTATGTAAGGATCTAATTAGAATAATCGAGTGATATTAAAAACATAATTTCCAAGTGGATTGATAAAACCCCGGATTTGACTTTATGAGTGGATATTTCTTTTTCATCTTGCATTAAGGCGCTACCTCGAAAATAAATCGTAGCGATTGATCTACTACGAGCGAAAGTATGTGGGCCATATGCAAAATACTTAAAACCGCCAAACAGTTATTATGCCATGTATTCCATCTAGCCTACATGGTACTCATATTCACGGTCAGACATGGATTGGTTGACTGATTTGTGATTTGACTATAGATAAATTGAATGGGATGTTTTCGTAAAAATTTACGACACCAGTTGGCACCACTTTGACAAGAGGTCTTCCATTTCGACAATGAATATAAAATATATGATGACGTTCATCATTCGATTCATTCATTCGTTCATCATTCCGTCATGACTAAAGAAAATATAGGCTCTTTGACAGATGCCTGGACCTGACGTGTCAGTGCTGCCACCTAGCGAACGTTATTTCAGAACCCTCATTGGATGATTATTTTGCTAAACCAGGCCACGGCGGGAAAATGCGAATTATTGTAGAGAATGAATCTCACTTTTGAATCAATAGTTAAAACTGTTCTTACAAATCCGGTATTATAATCTTAGACACAAATAAAGCATATATGCATCAACAACCATATAACCTAAACCTGACTTTGTACTATGACCCACTTAGCTACAGTAACAAAGTAACGAGTCTGACATCGAACCCGGAACTTTACGTAACACCGACAGGACATTAAGTGTCCTTCACAAGTAAAACAACAAAGCTTTATAGTTTTGTAGTATTTCTTAGTGTCTTTAATCATAGCTTATGACAAATACCTTCCATGGAGATTGTATCCTACTAACATTATAAAGAGGTAAAGTTTGCGAATTTGTATGTAAGGGGTAATCTTCGGAACTACTGACCCAATTCCGAATTTTTTTTTCAGTTATGGGAAGTGACAGTACTGCTGACTGTCATAGGATATATTTTATGTTTAAAAAATACATGTTACGCGGACGAATTCGCGGGCAGAAGCTAAGTAGTAGTCAATAAAAGAATAGTCTGACTATGCAGGCGACTTGAAATCACTTGACATTTAATAAATGTATTATAGAGGTATAAAGTTCACTCATACTCTATAGAAAAGGGAGGATCCTCCGACCAGACGGGTGTTGTGTCTGGCGGGCAACTGCCCGATGATTCATGTCGGATATGCTAGTTGCGCGGTAAACTCTGCTTGCGAGATGCAGGATTTTGTGTGACGTCAGTATGACGCGTAGTTCGCATGTGGCGTTTCTAGATACCGCTACAGTATCAAGCAAGTAAGTGTGCATACACACGGGCGACACTCGTCTACAGCAGAGGCAACTGCAGCCGTCGACAAATGTCGACGGCTAGCACGCAATTTTTAATACTGCTTTACATTGTCAATATATCATTAAAAATAAAAAATTGCGCAAAAACTAGTTTTTCAAAATTTCGCGTTTTAATAAGTAATTTAATTTGACTTACCTAACTTACAAGTAGCAACCAACAGTCAGAAGAAAAACATCAGAACTTACCTGAAACAAAAATAATAAGAAAAATTAATAAAAGGTTAATAAAAATTAACATACATGCATAATTATTATACTTAATTTAAATTAATTCATGCACAAAAAGTATTATTTTTTGTTAAAAGCATAAACCATTGGTAGTGTTAAAAAAAATACTGTGAAAATGTTGTTGGGTCATGCAATATTATAGGTACAATCTTATACATTCTTTAATTATCATTATTAGTATTTTTTGTAAACACAAAACCTATACAAGAAAAAAATTTGAAATTCGCACAATTTTTAATAAAAGCCAAGCTAAACCCTTGTTTGTCCGAAATTCGGAGATATTAAGAGGAAATGCGGTCGGAGAGACTTTTGAAAAAGCCTAAATAAAACGTCCATAATTAGAGGTTTGGCTCTCGCCTATTTCCTCCTCCGATATTGGACCAATTTCAAAGATATTTCATGAAATCAATAAGAAGGATATATACTGTGTCGCTCTGTTTTTCTCTTTTCGTCAATAGTTGTCAAATTTGTACACTAGGCTAGGTTGACAGCGGCAATTTTGAGCATTTTTTGAGGGTTCTAGTGCTTTAAAAACAAAGTACTATCAAAAAGGAAAACATAGGGACATACAAGTAGTTAATATTTATTATTGTGTAAAAAATCATTAACCAGAAAGAAAACAGGCGAGAGCGTTTCTATGGAGAAACGACCACCCGCATTTCCTCTTAAGGTACAAAGTTGATAACGTGACATCCATATTTTTTTACCTTGTTTACATCTTGTTGCATAGATGTTTGATTGCTTTAAACTTTCAAAGTGATTACTTCTCTAACATCTAAGCAACAAGATTACGAAAGTCCAAAAAAATACGGATGTCACGTGATCAACTTTGAACTTTAATATCTCGGAAAAATATTATGTTTTCTGTTTGGATTGATGTCACCTATCGATTTTATAGGTATAAAGCGTGGCCGCCATTTTGAAAAAAAAATAAAATGGCGGACAGGTTGATATGCCAGGTTCCATACCTATAAAAATCTTCAATCCCCTTTATAATTTACACGAGGTGTGAAGTCAATTAGCTGATGAAAATGTATAAAAAAAACCAACAGTTTAAACTAAGGTAGGTATAATCAGACGATATAAACAAGTAATAAATAACTAAATTAATCCTCTATAAACTTAGCGTATTTATGAAAAAAATTACGTCATTATAATTAGCGATCACATGCAAGTATGCATGTCGTTTCTTCATTTACATACGATGTTATTATAATTTTCATTTTCCATGGTTCTTGGCAACTCTGGATAGAGAGAGGTGGAAGGAGAGTAGGGAAGCCTTTGCCCCCCAGCTGAGGGACATTAAAGCCTAATAAAAAAATAAAAAAATGCGAGAAGCATAGAACCGGTCGAAGTGACGATGCTTGGGGGAGACCTATGTCCTCATAAAGCACTAAATCCGTTATTTTGGTCGTTTTCAGCTCCGTATCACCTTAGGATATAAGATTAGTTAGTGACCCGAATTAAGAATGAATGACAACACGATTTGACAGTACCCCTTACTCCTGGGCCCCAATTCTCTATAATATTATTCCCCGCGAAATCTTACCACGTCAAGATCGAGTCTTGTTAAGGCGACTACATGACCTAAAGCGCAGTCTTTGTCGGACTGCATAGAAAAGAAAGAGAATCGCGATGACACAACGCTTGGAATTTACTGCAATATATGAAGCAATTACCTATTTACAAAAAATCTATTGTTTGGACTAAAAATTAAAACACTAGTGCTTTAGTATGTTGCTTGTAGAATAATCTGACAAAATACCAGAATTATTGTATGTATATTAGTATGGGTTTTATTGTAAAAAGAAAGTTTTTAGAGGTATCTTCATGATTTTTTCTATGGTATCAAATTAGTTGTATTATGTTTTCAACACACTATCTCCCTAGCATATATCCTGAAGAATATCATATATTTTTCTGATTTTGTTTACTGTAGTCGATCATATGCTTTTATTGTTTCTAAAATTTGCGTTTTTTTGTGTTAAGGTCCTGTAAGCCCCTTATTTAACGGCAAGGAATCGAAATGTCAACCGTACGGACAACATGTACTTTGACAAACCACGCCATTGTGTCATAGAGAATACGTTAATAGCAGATGTCGTGATGGATTAAGGAATTGACGTGGTTTCGAAGTAAGGAATCGTTAAGTGGCCTTTTTCAATTAGGGCCCTAATGTGTTTTTGGCCGTCCGAATCTATATCTATACTATAATATTATAAAGCTGAAGAGTTTGTTTGTTTGTTTGGTTGAACGCGCTAATCTCTGGAACTACCAGTCGGATTTGAAAAATTCTTTGTGCATTTGATAGCCCAATTCTTGAGGAAGGCGATAGGCTATTTAACATCACGCTATGACCTTTAGGAGCCGAGCAAAAATAAAAAAGTCAGAAAGAACGCTAAGCAAAAACTAAGTAATAGCGCGGGCAGGCGATGCGATGCGACGGGGTAGGTCGGAGTAACAAAAAATTTCACACGGACGAAGTCGCGGGCAGAAGCTCGTTTCAAATAAATGCTTTCTAATTTTAGTTTTTAGTTAACGAGTATATTTTGTAGTATAGGTATATCAATCATGAAAAAAATATTACCACCGTCATAATGGAAAATTTGCGTATATCTGCATTAATATGGTATTGAACAGAGCACAAACAATTGGCCATGCACAATTGTCATTTAAATTATACACAGACATATTTTTAGAGACAATGTGTGTTATTCTGCCTGTCATATTTCGTTAGGGAGGTGTTACATTTGACGAGTAGGATTCATTAGGCTAGAGACCAGTTAGACCTCATCATGCTCCTAACCTTATACCAATTTATTTAAGGGGACTACAGGACCTAAACGCAAAAAACGCAAGTTTTATAATGCCTAAAAGTATATAATAATAATAATTTATTTATTTCAGACCATTGATCTATATAATGTTGGTTGGTTGGTTGTTGTTGGTGAGTTGATCGACTACAGTAAACAAAATCAAAAAAATATGTGATGTTCTTCGGGATATATGTTAGTTAGATAGAGAGTTGAAAACATAATACAACTAATTTTATAAGAGAGAAAAAATCATGAACATACCTCTAAAAACTTTCTTTTTACAATAAGAACCATACTAATATACATTTTGATTTTTTGTCAGATTATTTTACTAGCAACATACTAAAGCACTAGTGTTTTAATTTTTTAGTCCAAACAATAGATTTTTTTGTAAATAGATAATTGCTTCATATTTTGCAATAAATTACCAGCGTTGTGTCATCGCGCTTCTCTTTCTTTTCTATGCAGTCCGACAGTGACCGCGCTTTAGGTCATGTACAATGCGTGCTACGAAAGATGAGACTTGACACATCACGTGGTTTGACATGCGCAGTACACGATTTTAGGTATCTTTAGCGGTATGAGGTCTGAGTGCGGGACGGGACCGGACGTCATAGGGGCGGCGGAAAGAGCGGGGGAGGCGGGGTCAAGTCTCATCTTTCGTGGCACGCATTGTAGTCCCCTTAAGGTCGGCGCATCACCCTAATTGTGTAACACATCACAATCTGAATCATTTAGAAGAAAAGCAAATCCATTGCTTCATATGTTCGAAAAATGCGTTTGCTGAACAACGTAAACAACGCAATGAATATTGTTGAACTGTCAAAATGAATGCCATCGCTACTGTTAGTGTGTTACGCAACTAGCTTCTGCCCGCGACTTCGTCCGCGTGAAATTTCATGTTACTCCGACCCACCCCGTCGCATCGCATCGCCTGCCCGCGCTATTACTTCGTTTTTGCTTAGCGTTCTTTCTGGCTTTTTTTCTTTTTGCTCGGCTCCTTAAGGTCATAGCGTGATGTTAAATAGCCTATAGCCTTCCTCAAGAATTGGGCTATCAAATGCAAAAAGAATTTTTCAAATCCGACTGGTAGTTCCAGAGATTAGCGCGTTCAACCAAACAAACAAACTCTTCAGCTTTATAATATTAGTATAGAGTACCCCGTTGGTCCTGCCCCACCCTCCACCTAGGCTTTATAAATGGCTTTCAGGTACTTCGTCATAAAGCAATTTTTTTTATCTTACACATATCTGTTTACTTTTTTTTTGTAAGGCTACCACCAATGTGAAAGCACCCTAAACACATTGACTGAATGTCTTTATTGACAACGGAATACATTTATTTACAATAAAATAATTAGCTTGAAGACTATTTCAGGCAGTTTTCCACCTGCCGGGTTAGCGGGATTGTCCGAAAGGGTTACCGCTGGCCCGGAACATAAAGGGCGAAGGAAGGAACACGGGTGGGTTTTAGTCAGTAAGAGTCTGACACTCCCTTCCGCTCCACCCAGAGCGGGAGGAGTCATTTGATGATTTCCCATCCTGAAAAAAAAAAAAAAAAAAAAAAAAAAAAAAAAAAAAAAAAGGCAGTTTTCCAGTATTTTGCACACAGTGACAAGCGTCACTAAGATTATGAACATCGTTGTAGATTTAATTATGTCTGTTTTATTTTTAAGAGGGGCCTTGTGGCTACGTAATAACAACCGCACGAGACGATCGATCCGGTCAAGCTACGTTTGCTGCGGTTGGTCCATGGATGGGTTACCGTCCCGCCTTTTTGAAGTGAAAACTTCTTTAGCGGCGCTGTGTACTTTTTTTGGAATGGGTAAAAACTTCTAAATTCGCGTCAGGTCACGTGACCCTGATCGAAAATTCGTAAGACGTAAAACGTAAGACGCGCGTTGTTGAAGACAGCGCCATCTATGCACATCGGGAAGAACTACGAGGGCCTCGCGTACTAACTACGTAGTTCATCCAACAACGACGAGATGGCGCATTCACAAAATACACTCGTAATTGTTCAAGTTTTCACTTCTGTCGGCACTACCGGAGTGCCAGTGTTTTTTTTTTGAGCATGGGAAATCATCAAATGACCCCTCCCGCTCTGGGTGGAGCGGAAGGGAGTGTCAGACTCTTACTGACTAAAACCCGCCCGTGTTCCATCCTTAGCCCTTTATATTCCGGGCCAGCGGTAACCCTTTCGGACAATCCCGCTGACCCGGCAGGTTTCGGCCCTGACGGTCCCGCCTTGGTATGTAAATATAGTCACCCATCCGCAGACCAACCGCGGCAAGCGTAGCTTAACCTGATCGATCGACCTGTGCGGCATTTATTAATTAGCCACATTTATAAAGTCTTCAATTAAAATTGAGTGAAAACTGCAACTTATGAAAAATATCCTGAGAACGTGTGAGAGGAGTGGGAGAATATAATTAACTAGCTTCTGCCCGCGACTTCGTCCGCGTGAAATTTCTTGTTCCCCCGACCCACCCCGTCGCATTGCATCGACTGCCCGCGCTATTACTTCGTTTTTCTTAGCGTGCTTTCTGACTTTTTTTTACTTTTTGCTCGGCTACAAAAGGTCATAGCGTGATGTTAAATAGCCTATATTATTATATAATTATTATATTAAATTCAAAAGTAATGATGTAACTAATATTTTTGTAAAATATAATTTAAAAAGAGTGTCCATGGAGTTTCTTGCCCGTTCTTCTACATAGGTACCTACGCTTTGGAATGGGCTAATAGTTTCGTATTTTCTGACTGACCGACTTCTTGACAATTCAAAAGTGCCTGTAAATGGTTTATTTAAATTAATGCTTTGAGTTTGAGTTTGGAACAGAGAGTGCATCTGTGTTTTCGCACACACTTGAGCACTATAATATCTTCTGCGTACCTGGCTATCTCCGTTAAGTTTGGTCACCATGACTGAAATCGTTCGGGAGGCTATTAATAAAAATTAATGATATAATTATGTAAAGTCATATTTGTTATGGGCGCGAATCATATACAACGCAAACGCATTAACAACGCAAGATTTAAATGTCATCATCACCCATCTATCGTCTATACTAATATTATAAAGCTGAAGAGTTTGGTTGAACGCGCTAATCTCTGGAACTACCAGTCGGATTTGAAAAATTATTTTTGCATTTGATAGTCCAATTTTTGACGAAGGCTATAAGGCTATTTAACATCACGCTATGACCTTTAGGAGCCGAGCAAAAAGAAAAAAACTCAGAAAGAACGCTAAGCAAAAACGAAGTAATAGCGCGGGCAGGCGATGCGATGCGACGGGGTGGGTCGGGGGAACAAGAAATTTCACGCGGACGAAGTCGCGGGCAGAAGCTAGTGGAAAATAAAATTGTTTTACTTTACATCATTAAAGGTTATACATATTTTATGGAGAGCAAAGAGCAGTGGTATCAGCCCCGACTTACGTATTGTAAGGTCGTGAGTTCGAAACCATGCAGGCGCATTACTTTGTGTGTTTGAATTTCATCACCACTGCTCTCAGAACGGTGAAGGAAAACATCGTGAGGAAACCGGTACGTCGCAGAACCAAAAAAACGAAGACATGTAACATCTACCAACCCGCACTGGGCCCACTCCCTCTCTCAGAGAGAAGCCTTGTGTCCCAGAAGTGGGAACATTATAGTCCAATTATGTTATTAAAGAATTATAAAAATACATTATCTTGAGAATCAGAAACGAACATTAAAGGGAAAACTAAACACAGAACGAACCGATCTTGGGAAAGGAACGATACCGACCTTGTATTAAAATAATTATGTAATGTATCCGTCACGCCCCAGTTGGTGTTAACCCAAGCACCAGAAGCAAAAACTCGCTGATTGCTAAGTAAAAAACTACTCGGTAAGCGTGGGTCTGTCGGTAGTCAAGTAGATACATATATTTAAATAAATCGATCCATCAGTTCGGGCGCTACGGTGTTGCAGACAAACAGACAGAGGATAAAGACTTAATATAACGCTCGTATTTTTACCATAGGGATTAAAATATAGCCAATAACCAAAGGCCACTATCCATCTAAAGTCTATCTTTAAAAGATCGTTTTAAGCGACAAGACCGCCTCTTGTATAATTCCTACATTCATATCTGTAATATTGATGGTGTACATAACAAAGAATATTCTATTCTATAACTATTAGTGGTGTATCGGAAGAAAGCAGAAGTACATTTTAAAAGCGTCTCCAGAAATTTAATGACAATGCATGTCAGACACATTCAGGCGTGTGATCTTTTTACCGCACCTCGTTTTAAATCCTCGTAATAAACCTCACATAGTATCTTAGTCTAAAATTATTGATAAACTAACATAAATCAATATAACAAACTCAAATCGGTACAAAGTACAAAATTTTCCATAATATTTTGCTCAGACGTAATCAATGAGTGACGATTTAATTTTTATATAGAATCAAGCAAGCAAAGCAAGGAACCCTAACTCTTGTATTATAATGTGGCAATCTATTGAAAAGGAAATGGATTTGATTATTGTTTTTAGCTGTTTATAACAGATAATTGACTACTTTTTCGTTCTTATAACGAATGACCTAATCAAATACTTGGAACATTACTCAAAATAAAGTTTCGCGTAGTTCCAGTAGCGATAATTCGTACCGTTCCACCAGGATCGTAACAAAATTAACGTTCCTTGGCTATAATGATACTGAAAAACGGAACGAAATCTTAAACTGTTTTAACTTAACAGTTAACTGTCCATTGTGATTAATAATGTTATCCTTTTATGATTCGCCAAAGTGGCCGTTTTAGGCCCCCTGACCTTCACAACCTTTGTACTGAGTAACACGACACTCGTTGATAAGACTGGTTGTCAGACTTTCGGGCTTCTGACCACCCGTAACGACTGGCAAAGATCCACGAATGACAGACTCATTAATAGTATAATCAGCATGCTGTTCCCAATGCTGGGACCCAGGCCTCCTCACGGTGAAAGGGAGTGGACCGTAACTCACCACGCGGGCCCAGTGCGGATTGGTAGTTGGTAGATGTCACACGTCTTCGAATGTTTGGTTCCAGGACATGCCGGTTTCCTCACGATGTTTTCCTTCAACGTTTTGACGCATGTATACTTTTTACTAACTAATATACTTATTGTTTTGTCTGCAGGTGTGAACTGGAGATCAAGACATAAACTACAGCCTACAAGTTCTGCAAGCGGTGAAAAGACTGTAGCCGAGGCTTTGTCGAAGCTTCTGCTTAAATATCAGGTAAATTAGACAATTTTTATCTATTATATACATATATATCAAATGCCTTTTTCAGACTTCCTTTCATTTAATAATTTCTTATTCTATCCATAAGACTATCCAAAGATCAAACCAATAAGACAAAATTTAAGTATGTTTTTAGAAGACTGTGGCTACATTTTATTTGCCTTCTATTTTTTGAAGATCACAGAACACTTGATTTTGAAATTGTAAGGACAAACTTCACATGAACAAAAACGTAATAATCCTTAACATTTCCACAGGGAGTGAACACAGAGACATCAGTCGACGGAACAATGAGGGCCTTAGCAACAGCTGCAAAGTTGGTGCCATACGACAGTGCGCTGTTCGTGATCACTGACAAGGGACCTGGTGATCCTCAGAGGCTGCCGTTGGCATTGAGGGCGCTCGTGGAGAAAAGGTTGAAGGTAAGGATCATTTGACTGCAAATACAAATGTATAGGGAGATAACATAGAGACAACAGTCGACGGAACAATGAGGGCCTTAGCAACAGCTGAAAAGTTGGTGCCATACGACAGTGCTCTATCCGTGGTAACGGACAAGGGACCTGGTGATCCTCAGAGGCTGCCGTTAGCATTGTGGGCGCTAGTGGAGAAAAGGGTGAAGTTAAGGCTCATTTAAACCATATAAAAAGATGAAACTCTCGTGACAATAATTGGATGAATTGAAATAGAAGCAGACAAGCTGTTCTGGCCCAAATAAATTAGGACAGAGAAAGGAGAATAGTGTCAAAATGTCAAATGACATAAAACAGTTCCAAGACTTCACTGTCAAACAAAACACAGCATAAGTCACTGAAGATAGAAACATGAGAGAAAATACTGCACGAAGAAAGAATTTTAGCAAATTAAACCATTAGGATTGAAGTATACCGAACAAAGGCACTCGCAAAAGATACTGATAAAAATGACTATACTGATACTATAACCAATTGATTTCATCTAATAATTTCTTTCAGAACCAACAGTATCTCTATTATATAACAATATTATTTTATTACCAGGTCTACACAATATGGACGGATCCCAACCATCCGTCAGAGGAATCTGAAGAAGCTCTCCAGGAGTTGAGGAATGTCTCCAAGCACACTGAGGGTGAAGTGATGCCTTATCCTTTACAAGTTATGGTAAGTTCTTACAACTTTCACTTACTGTGTCTTTCCTATCTACAGTACATGATTCTGAACCCTCTGCGTTGAAAATTTTTGTCCGTTATTTAAAAAAAAATTGCTGTTCCATATTTTTTGACCACGTAGGTATTGCACTTTTCTATGAAACAGCACATTCATTTTTTGATAACCAACGAAACACTTCTACGTCACGGGGTCTAGACTCTAGAATCATGTGCAGAAATTATGGTTGCGATTTGCGTGTCGACGTCCTGTCACTCTGTATCTAGGAACCATATCAGTTTTCAGTAAACGGTCATCATCTGCCTAGCCTTTTCCCAACTATGTTGGGGTCGGCTTCCAGTCTAACCGGATGCAGCTGAATACCAGTATTTTACATGGAGCGACTGCCATCTGACCTCCACAACAGGGTAACACAGTACCCCTTGATAAGACTTGTTGTCAGACTTTCGGGCTTCTGACTATCCGTAACGACTGTCAAAAATCCACGAATGACAGCCGGGACCAACGGCTTAACGTTCTTTCCGAGACACGGAGGGGTCACGGTATGTAAAGATGGTCACCCATCCACGGACCAACCGCGACAAGCGTAGCTTAACCTGATACCTGAGTCTTCAGTAAACGGTGAAGTACAGATAAAATATGCATAATTATCAGACAGTCAAATCGCACCTCTGGTAAAATAGGGTTACAACTCGAAAAATCTGGATTTTTAGAAAAGCGAAAATAAACTCACGGATTTGTTAATCAGTCTTTATTCTTACACTTTTATTAATACTTACGTGATCCAAATTATACATACCTGATAAGCTTACAAAAAAATATTTTCAAATGGCATACGCTGTTTTTTAAATTTCCTGAAAAACAACCAGAAAATTCCTTTTTCGAGTTGCAACCCTATTTTGTCGGAGGTGCGAAATGAATATACTACATGATTGTAGAGCCATATGAGAGATCTTTAAACCCAATTGAGAATCCCATAAAAACACAATATTCTAACGAATCGAGTAATAATCTAAGAAAGATCTGTAAACCTAATTGAGAATCCCATATAAACACAATATTCTAACGAACCGAAGAATAATCCCGTCGAACGATGATCTTGAAACACTAAAACGACAGATATAATGACAGAAAATAGTTAGAAAGTTGCAATATACAGAGAAAATAAGTGTTTTCTGCAGGAATTTCTTAAAGAAACGTGGGAACTGCGAAAAGGAAAGTTAAAAATAATAAACTAAATAAAATTATTGTATTTATCCTATATAGTCATACGCATATCCTACATTCGCGATTTATTTGCCAAAAATTTAAATAAATATGAGTTTATGGAAAAAAGCTTTAAATTCTACACAGTAAAGTTCAATTTACGCAAACAAACATTTTTATAAATTGGTATGTAATGGTAGTTAATGGTACAGTTTAAATCTCTCACGAAGCGACACGCGCTTTACTTGTGGTTATTAAGTTTTTTGTCAGATTATTCTACAAGCAACATACTAAAACACTACCGTTTTAATTTTTAGTCCAAACAATAGATTTTTTGTAATCAAATAATTGCTTCATATTTTGCAATAAATTACCAGCGTTGTGTCATCGCGCTTCTCTTTCTTTTCTATGCAGTCCGACAGTGACCGCGCTTTAGGTAATGTAAGACCCTTAAGTGTACTTTTTATGTTTGTAAGTCCTCTCTGCGTCGGCGCAACTCTTGTACAAGCATCCTAAATTATATTAACAACAGCCCGGTAAAGGTTAAAAGCTCCATTACGGCTTTTTTTTTATTCCAAATCGTGAATACAACCCCAATTTAAAGTTCAACAAAACAAGTATTAAGTGGAAGCCAGCGAAAGAATTCCAATCAATGATTGGATGGAATGTAATAACTTTTTAGTACCATTATCGTTACCCTCGTTTATAAACAACTAGCTGCCGTGGATTCATCCGCATAAGTTTCAATCACGTGGGAATATCAGGATAAAAAGTAGCCTATATGTTAATGCAGGGTGTCAGCTACCTCCATACAAAATTTTATCATAATTGGTCCAGCCCTTTGAGCGTAAAGAAGTTTTTTCAAATTTTCGCCTTTATAATGTTAGCTGACCTGGCGAACTTCGTACCGCCCCGTTTTTTTTTTTTGTTATTTTTCCTCATGTTTTAATAATTAGGAGTCACGGGCGTCCCCAGAACACCCTACGAAAGTTTCATCACAATCTGACCAATGGTTTCGGAACGCATAGAGGACAAACATAAAAACATTGATTTTTATTCATATACATAGATTTAGGATCGAAAGTAAACATTTAGTGTCCATTCTAACTTGTTAACAGCATAGTATTTAGAATATAATAAATATTTATTAGGTCTTAACGAGAACAGAATGGAAATCAAAACTAGATACCCAATTCCCACAAGTATAATAAATATTACGACAGATGATAACATCCAAACCAATAAAATATATCGCCTCTCAAAAAACTCAAAACTCGAAGAATTTATTTCAATTAAACCAATTACAGGCATTTTTGAATTTTCAAGGGGTCGGTCAGTTAGAAAGATGAAGCTAGTTGCCCATTCCAAAGCGTAAGTACCCATGGAGAAGAACGGGCAAGAAACTCCATGGACACTCTTTTCAAAATAATTATGGTTACAAAGTCTTGTTTACATCATTCATGTTAAAAATTGTGCATGTGAGAATGATGCAGAACGTTAAAAGCGTCCGTAATGAAAAGACGAAAAAAAAAACCAATTTAAATATTGAATTGAAATAAGCCATGGCAGCAAAGAGATGACCAGTCCCTACTGACGGCGCCCGTTCACGAACATGACGCATGTATTAGCACCATTCAGCTCAACCATTTTGAAGGGAGCTAAATGATGCAACACACGCGCCACCATCAGCGAGACATTTGAGTTATCATCATTAAAGACATGCAAAGATTCTCAAGACGATAGGTTACCTTCTGGTAATTACATGCCGAAGATCACCTCCATGTAAAACAATTGACACGCTCGCACATACCGACGGATACAATGCGTGCCACGAAAGATGAGACTTGACACACCACGTGGTTTGACTTGCGCAGTACACGATTTTAGGTATCTTTAGCGGTATGAGGTCTGAGTGCGGGACGGGACCGGACGTCATAGGGGCGGCGGAAAGAGCGGGGGAGGCGGGATCAAGTCTCATCTTTCGTGGCACGCATTGTACCTCACTGAGATACACCGCGGGCTGCTTGGGAGTTTACGTCGTTACCTGGCATGTGCGTGCGTGTCTATTAGCAAGCATTTGTTTTAGATGAAGGTGACATCGAGGTAGCGAGCTAAACCGTGATCGCGAGGTATCGCAGTGACTTATCTTCTGCATGTCCTTAGAATAGTCCCTTGAAAGTGGATAATAAACAGCTACAAACTCAGATTCTTCAAACATAACATCACGCTTATTTTCAAAGAGTCAGGCAGAAGTGTACCTATTAGTACACCCAAATTTCGTCAGCTTTATGTAAACGGGGCGAGGTTACTGCCTTCAACCGGGCACAAATTCAGACAATCCAGAAAAGATTAGTCTATTCAAACTCAGTATCTTTCAAATTAATATTTTTTAAAGATAAACAAATATCAACTTTATTTCATTGGTAATTAAGTTTATTTCAAAGTGACTACAGCACTATTGAAAAAGTTATAAATTTTTTTGAAGTTGTAGCGTAAACTGTTTATTGTGCAGAGTTTAAAGTTATTTTTCCACAAACTCAAATTTGTTTACATTTTTGGAAAATAAATCGCGAATGCAATTTACAAGAAATAATATTAAGAACAATAATTTTGTTTCAGGACATCGAAGCATCCAGTAATTTGGCAGCAGAAACTGAACTTGAACAGTGGAATCCCCTGGACCCTAAGCAAGGCAGGCGGGGAAGACTCCACAATGATTTAGGAATGGAAAAGTTTGATGTAAGTATAACCGAAAAAGACATTTTGGTCGCGATATTCTAAGACCTCTATTTGATCAACCCAATAGTATAATAATTCTTAACATAATAGATAAAACAAAAAACATATAAAATTTAAAAGTGACACTACAAGAAGCGAGGCAGTAACACAAGTTAAATATTTTATAAATTACTGGAGTTACCTCTATCTTTGTAATGCAGTTTAATGTAGGAAATATATATTAAAAACATTTAGATTTTTTACATAAAATGAAAACATGTCATAATCAAATTGATTGCCTTAGAATTTATCCCCTAAAATCACGTTGAATATTATTATTATGTAACTCAACTAATTTATCAGTCTTTTAAGTATTCTAAACCTTTGCTAATATCTTTTTAGCTACTTCAATTAGCATAAGATTTTGAAGAATTGCTTAACAATATTGTTAATACTTCCACATTTTTCTTAATATCTTTCACTCCTATTTTAGCATAACCACATAACCAATCATATCACCTAAAGTCCTAAAAAACCTCTTAGCTATTATGTTCAGTTTTCAATTCCATCAATGTCTTTTACTCTCAACAGTTGCTCCTGGTGCGTCGCGGAGGCGGTCAAGCAATATCCCTGGGAGTTCCAGTAGAGAATGGAGTGACTGCACTGAGGGTATTCATCGAAGGTGCCGTGGAGCATGCTGTCCTTTATCCTCCTAATGATGGTCAGTATTTGTTTTCTTTTCTTTCGTTGTTGCCACACAGAGAGCACGACTGCAGGTGGGTCATCGTTTGAGATTGAGCTCCACAATTGCATTATTTTCTAACTTAGCAGACAGCTGTTCTGCAGGGGAGTTTGTTGGGCCCCTTCTTCTTCCCAGCGAAAGCACTAGGAAGTGGTGAAGGGCGGGCGTTTTGGGGGACTGCCTTAAGTAATTTTAACCTTCGATAAGTGCTGATTCTCAGCCTAATTTGAATAAATGACTTTTGATTTTGACATTGTGGCTCATATGAGAGAAGATGAAACAGTTATGAATCCGCAGACGGATAATGTTACTCGTCTTAATGAACAAATTACTGATATTAACCGATAATATACTGCGCTCAAAACGGTGAAGGAAAACATCGCGAGGAAACCGGCATGTCCTAGAACTATGGTTTGAAAGGAGGCTATCGAGATGACGACTAAAAGAGAAGTATGGAAGAAAAATAAAAGGGAATAAGTTCAGGAGAATGATGATTATAAAATCAAGAACCTATGGATTATCAATCTATTTGCCAAACTTGGTCTTTGTGACTATTTCTTGCTCTACCCGTTGATTCCTAGGAGGCTCATGTCCAGTACACAAACGGCTTGTTATCAAGTTTTTTTCCTCCCAGCTATACTAGCAATCTTCTTGTCAAATCACAACAGATTGTGACAGCCGGAACCTGGTCATTTCATAATAATAGTCATCATTATTTCATTGGAACATCGTCATTTTCGTTGTAATTTGTATTGTGTATATTATAATGACTTCGCATAGTACCATAAATATGAAGGTTACAGCTAGTTTGTTCTGGAAGTTGGCTGAAGACCATATTATAGCATAATTAGCTTATAAAATTTCCACTTCTGTGACATAGGTCTCTTCTCGATATCCGTGGTCTCCTCTCTCTGAGTGGGAGTTGGCAAAAATAACCACGAGGGCACAGTGCGGATTGCTGGAGGTCACATGTGTTCGAATTTGGTTCTAGTATATGCCGGTTTCCTCACGATGTTTTCCTTCATCATTTTGAGAGCAGTGGTGATGAAATAATTTACACAAACTAACGCGCCTGTCTGAGTTCGAACCTACGACCTACAACTTGTAAGTCGCGACCATTACCACTGGACCACCACTGCTCTCGACACAACATTAAAATATACTTTAAGTATATATGATTTTTTTTTTATTGCTAAATGGGCCTGCTCTCGACCGCGATCACGCCTGATGGAAAGCGATAGATGAGGTCTATGATGGAACGAGCGTGCCCAGAAGATGCCTGTTCACTCTTGATTTTTAATTTTTTTTTATTTGAAATGGGTTTGCTCTTGACTCTAGTCTAGGTCAGAGATGACAGAGACAAAGTCTAAGATGGAGTGAGCTCACCCAGAAGAAGCCTGTTCACTATTACTTTGAAGAGATTCGGGAGAGATTTGAAGGCAGACGGGTTAAATGTGGGAGGGAACACAGACAGATACATGTTCTTATATAACCTCTCTTTCTGCCCAGGTCCTCAAATCGACCTTTACAACGCAACATCAGTGGCTTCCTTCTCTTCCACCTCCAGGACTAAGGGTTTGTCTCCAAGAGACGTGTACCTGATATTCCCTGGTACCAAGTTTGATTTGAACATGTAAGTATTGAAACAAGTTATTTAATTTAACTCTGCGTCGCCTGGAATACGAATTCGGTTTGCCGTTAATCAATCCTCTCGATTTGTTAAGTTTTAATATGCTCAGCTTTATGAATTACACTAAAACGTGGAGTTTGCTAGAAAAATATCTAGGTTGGTAAATTTCGCTAGGAAAGTGGAGCCAAGAAACTTAATAACAGCCAAAAGGCCAGCTTATTTGAGACTTTAATAACAAAAACTCTAGTTGCGCTTAACATTGTATTGTTGCAACTTTAAATTACGATAATCACCTTATACATGCAATATTTTTTTTATCATTATGCTGCTTTTAACCTTAGCTAAATGATACAATACTGTAGAAGGACGTTTAAATTATTTCGCCCTAGTCATTATCACGCTTAAAATAGAGCACAGTAAAGAGGTATGAGAAACAGGGAGTAAAGTTCACTCAACCTCCATAAAAAAGGGAAGGTCCTTCGACCAGACGGGTGTTGTGAGTGATAGGCAACTGCCTTTGACTTTGTATATATGCTAGTTGCACGGTAAACTCTGCTTGCGCGATGCAGGATTTTGCATGACGTCAGAGTGATGCGTAGTTCGCATGTGGCGATGTAGAATTGTAGATGCCGCCACATACCCACAGCCGTGTCGCCATGTTTTTCCTATACATCGTTCTCTTATATTCTGTCCTTCCACAGGTTATCCGTCTTGTCAACCAGTCCGAACAGGCCAGAAGTCCAGGCTGCCTTAGTTGGAATGTGGCATTTGAGTGTTCGTTGTGACACTTGTGACTATCGCCTATGTGTGTCCGCAAGAGCCCATATACATTTTGATGTGGAAACTGATACGCCTGGTAAGTCCAGCATTATTTTGACACGCTTTTATTAGCATCTCTTGTAACTAACAAAAAATGTAATAAAATCTTAGAAGTCAATTTTAACCTACTTCTAATTGTCGTATCGAAATGAAAGTTTGTATGCATGTGTAGTTCGGATGACAAAACTATAATTTGGTATCTTGGAGCTGATCTGATGATGGAGCCAGGAGATGGATAGTGGAACTCTTCAGTGGCTACTAGTGAACCACTCGAGTTTGGGATCATATGATTTGTTTTGACGAGTCTAATAGATTGGATAATCGTGTTTGTTCTTTAAAACGACTTGCATATTTTTTTTTATATATTATTAGCGTATACGTCATCATTTATAAACCTTTTCCTAACTATGTAGGGGTCGGCTTCCAGTTTAAACGGATGCAGCTGAATACCAATGTTTTACATGGAGCGACTGTTTATCTGACCTTCACAAGTCCACAAGTCCAGTTACTGGTTAGCACTATACCCCGTAATAAGACTGGTTGTCAGACTTTCGGGCTTCTGTCTATCCGTATCGACTGACAGTCGGGTCCGACAGCTTTTTTTTTTCCAGGATGGAAATCATCAAATGACCCCTCCCGCTCTGGGTGGAGCGGAAGGGAGTGTCAGACTCTTACTGACTAAAACCCACCCGTGTTCCTTCCTTAGCCCTTTATGTTCCGAGCCAGCGGTAACCCTTTCGGACAATCCCGCTGACCATATAGTCCGACAGCTTTACGTGCATTCCGAGGAACTTAGGGGTAGAGTGAGGTTTATTTTAAATACATAATCGGTCTGTAGGCTGTAATGTAACTTGCACGAAAAAGATTTTGCCGCGATTTTGCAGCGAAGCGGTAGTGAGGCTGACTAACTAGGGACCCTGGTCATTCTGAGGTGTCGCCCCTTGTGGATGCTCTTGTCTTGAATTTATCCCCAATTTTTTTACGATATTTTATAAGAACAGGTATTATCATGCGCATTTACAGATGTGCTAAAATTTAAACCGAGATAGAAGAAGAAAGAAAGAAAATTTGTTTATTCTGCACAAACAAAAACGCACATTACATAAAAATAAAAAAATATTTAAAAAAAAAGACATAAAATACACACACACAACGTAGTCAAAAGCCTCGTACTCAAGCTTAGAAAATGTTGACAATTTTGTCCATTGTTTGATGTCAGGGCCAGGCACCAAGACAATACAAATCAAGAGATATATTCGTAATGAGCAGCGGTGGCCCAGTGGTTGGGCCCCGACTTACGAGGTCCCGACTTACGACTTACGAAGGTCATGGATTCGAACCCAAGCAAGAGCTTTACTTTGTGTAAATAATTTCATCATCACTGCTCTTAAAACTTTGAAGGAAAACTTCGTGAGGAAACTGGCATGTCCTAGAACTAAAAATTCGAAGACATGTGACATCTACCAACCCGCACTGGGCCCGCGTGGTGGATTACGGCCCACTCCCTCTCACAGAGAGCAGGCCTGTGTCCCAGCAGTGGGAACATTATAGGCTGACTAGCAGTGACCCGCGGTCTCACCTGCATAACTTTCGATCCCGTGGGAATATCGGGGTAAAAACTACCCTATGTCCTTTCCTGGGACTCAAACTATCTCTATACCAAATTTTATCTTAATCGGTTCAGCGGTTTAAGCGTGAAGAGGTAACAGACAGACAGACACACTTTCGCATTTATAATATTAGTATGGATTATGCATGTTATGTATATTCATAATCAAGGGGCCCCGTGGCTAAATAATAACAGCCGCACAGGTCGATCAGGTTAAGCTACGCTTGCCGCGGTTGGTCTGTGGATGGGTGACCATCTTTACATACCGAGACCCCTCCGTGCCTCGGAAAGCACACTAAACCGTTGGTCCCGGCTGTCATTCGTGGATCTTTAACTGTCGTTACGGGTAGTCAGAAGCCCGACAGTCTGACAACCAGTCTTACCAAGGGGTATTACCCAGTAATTGGGTTGTGGGGGTCAAATAGGCAGTCGCTCCATGTAAAATACTGGTATTCAGCTGCATCCGGTTAGACTGGAAGCCGACCCCAACATAGTTTGGAAAAGGCTAGGCAGATGATGATGTATATTCATAATAATCCCCTTACGTCATCCAATATGTGGTTTAACAAAAAAATCTCTCAATAAGAAAGCATCCTAACAAGCAGACAAGCTTTTTTTCCAAATGAGTCAAGCAGTTTTCGAGACAGCCTTTCAACACACACATACATACACATACATAAGATCACCATAATAATTATCATTACATAATGATCGAGCGAAGCGTCATAGCCGTTCGTATATTGAACTCACCAAGCCCAGGTGAGTCCGGGCAATGTTTTAACACGACGATTTTCATAGCGTACTGGATTTCCAACTCTCTGTGTTGAGCCGAGGATTAAAAATCCAACAGAGCACCTCAGCGCGTCAAAACAACACACTGTTCGATTTTCAACTCTCCGCGGTAAGCAGTGGGTTGAAAATCGAGTGCGCGAAAAAATTTCGTCGGGTTTTTGTTCGGTGGTCACAAAAAAGTCTTCACTTTGCATCTCTTTTGATGGGGCTTTGAAAAAAGTTATAATTTATTTAGAGATACGGTTATTGGACGATAAAAAGTTTGTAAAGGCTCCTACAAACAGGCGCGACACGCGATATAATCGCGCGCAACACAAAGGCACCGCTCTCGTTGAGCGACTTGCGGTGCCTTTGTGTCGCGCGCAATTTTATCGCGTGTCGCGCCTGTTTGAAGGAGCCTTAACTCGTTCTTGGTTTGGTTCCGTACTATATTATTATTATATCAGGCTTGTATTACGAAAAGGGGTAGGTAGAGTGGATAGGTCACCTACATTTGGAACTTAAAAACTAGTTTCATGGGTATGTTATGTTTTCTCAGAATTGTCTGCCCGTAATAACAGCCGCATGGGTCCATCGATCAGGTTAAGCTACACTTGCCACGGCCTGTCGGTGGATGGGTGATCATCTTTACATACTAAGACCCCTCCGTGTCTTGGAAAGCACGTTAATCCTGCATCGCGCAAGCAGCGTTTACTGCGCAACTAGCATACCACGCAGCCAAAACGCTGGTTTTCAGAAAAACATCACATAGTGAAGACTAAAGTCGTTTGTTGTTTTTTTAATTAACTTCTAAAAAGGAGGTTCTCAATTCGGATTTTTTTTAATGTATTTTCGGGCATAACTCCCTCATAATTATATCCGGATATGCAAATATATTTTTTTTTTTTGTTCGAAAGAGGTTTATTCCGAAATGGTCCCATTTAAATTTCGTAAAGAACTGATGATGAGTTTCCGAAACACACAACGGAACTCTTCAATAAATGCCAGAAAATCAACCGCGATTGCTGCTATAGCATACATATGTATGCATTGTTTACGCAATCACACAACATAACATCACGCCTGTACCCTTTAAAGGGGGTGAGTAGATATATTCAAAAGCTTCCTGTCTCTGATATTCACATAGCAAGTAGTGATATATGAATTTGTTTGGGATAGGTAGGTAAAAGAAAAAAACTTTTTTGAAAAAAAACGAACAACCGACTTACAAAAAAAACACTACAAAGTGAAAAATAACTTTAATTTAGGAAGTCGGTGTCGTTGGTTCTGTATTTTCGTTTTTTGACACCGACATTTTTTTTCTTTTCAATTTTCTGATAAAGCTGGTGTTTTAGATTTATCAATTAGCAGCTGCTATAGCGATCTACTATTGGTTTCAATTCGTACGTAAAACATCATCAGTTTGCACAAAATCCTGCACCTGAACATAATAAAGCGCATGCAAAATCAAAAAAAAGAAATCATGCAATAATAATCACAAGGGCATACACAGTAAACCAATTAAAATACACTTTACATTAACTTTTTAAAACTTTCAACAATACTAAAACTTGAACTTATCGATAGCCTGTATAAACCCTTGCGATGCAAAAGAAAAGAAAAAAAGTAACCTCTAAATGTCAAGTTGACAGCTCCCGCGTTCAAGATCCAACATGGTCCGCCTTAACTGAGTCAAGGACAGTCTTGCATACAGCCAGATACCGAATTTAAATGTTGTGTACAGCCAAACATAGTAAAACCAGCTTTTTTTTGTAAGTTACGAAATGAATCGATTATTAAGCCAAAACCATCGTATCTAATTATGGTGGTTGATTTTTTTTTTATACACGCATCTTTCGAATTCTGCAACACGGATTTTGGAATATCGTTTTACGTTTTTTTAATCGTCTTGGTTTTTCGAGACATCGCCAGTACGTCGATTCTTCACGTGGCCTATTTTTTTTGCCATAGAATCAGCATTGCCATACAACGTGGCAATACTGTCAGCCTTTTGGGCACTTTTCCTATTGACAGCGATGCGGACGAATTTTATTATACCTTTTGATTATTTTCCCTCCTTTTTATAGGTATACTTGTAAATATTATTATTATTTTTATGTTTTTACATATCTCGGGACCAAGGGGTCCTTTGGAAAGCATACGAGGGGCCGAAGCCAACTCCAGAGGCTCCTTAGAAAATTTTATGGAAATTATTATTTTAAAAGACTTGACTCTTTAAAGTTTAAATTATGTAAATATACAGATCCTATATTCCCATATTTGTGGCAGCATTTTTGGCATATTTTGCAATGGCATACGCAAATACCTTTAAGAGGTCAACGTATTAAGAAATCTATTCATCAAGAGTTTAAACATAGCGAGTCTTAATTTACGTTACGTTGGCATAAAAACAAAAACCGACCAAAAAATGCATATTTTATTTTATCGATTAGTATGTAATTATTTTTTAAAAAAGCGACTACGTGGATGCGATTCGCACACGAAGGGTTCCGTAACACCGGACATTATTTACACTAATTATACTTCATTTGTAATAAATAAGATTTAAAGACATTTAAATAAACTTTTTTTTTATAGTCCGTTCAACCGAATTTTGAATTCTATTGCGTTGGTGTAACGTAAAAAGGTGTTATGGTCATAATAATATGAAACACTTTTACGTTGTTTTAACGTTTTTACGTTATTTTTTTTTTATAAAAATGTTTGTTGGGACCTTTTTATTCCAAAACGGTCAAAATGGCAGCTGCAGTAAACGGTTGGTATTGTAACCACTTTTTGCTTTTAATGACATCCATAAGCCTACGATATAGAAGTCAAAATCTAATACTAGGCACTCTTGCCAGCTCACTCCAAGACCATTTCAATCTCGGTGAAATTTTAACAGAATACCTCTACTGGTGACGTCAAGCTTGCAGTCGAATTTGTGGAAACGATACTTTAGCAAAACAATGTACTGTTGTTTAATTAAAAAAAAAAAACAAATATACCGTTTTCTCGACTGACCGAAAAACAAAAAAAAACGGTTAAAATGCTATTCGTGTTCTGTCACACAGTTCCGTTCTAGCAGCAGTAAATCAACTACGATACGAAATAAACATTTAATTTTTGTCAGTTTTATGCAAGTTTTTTTTTTGTGTTCTAGTTTTTTGTCACCTTAATTCATGTTAAGTTTTTAATTTGGCATTGGTGTGACCCAGTGATATCGATCCCGACTTAGCATTTCACTTTATGTATTTAATTTCACCACCACTGCTCTCAAAGACTATGAAAAAAAAAAGTCGTGAGGAAATGCATGTCCTAGAGCCAAAAATTCCAAGACATGTGACATCTACCAACTCGTACTGGGCCCGCGTGGTGGATTACGGCCCACTCCCTCTCACAGAGAGGATGCCTGTGTCCCAGCAGTGGGAAAAAATAGGCTGATGCTATACAATTGTTCGTAATGAGGTCCTAATTAAAATAATTTGCAAGTTTCGGTTAATAATGACGTAATTCCCAAGTTTATGCCAGGGATGCCCCTAATTTAAATAAAAAAAACCTGTTTAGTGTTCTGCGGCTCCTAAGGGTCTCAGCGTGATGTTGAACGCTAGGCGAAAAAGGAGTACTAGCGCGACCGGGCGATACGATGCGACGAGGTGGACCGGGCGATGCGATGCGACGGGTTTGGACGGGCGATGCAATGCGACGGGGTGGGTCGAGGGATCAAGAAATTTCACGCGGACGAAGTCGCGGGTAGAAGCTAGCAGAATAGAAAAATAGTCCACACAAGTCTGTTTGTTTATTTTTGGTGTGACAGGCTGACCTTTAGGCTCGACCTAACCCAATATCGGCGCCGTATGTTTACGTCCGTGAACTAGCACCCTACAGATAAGGTATCTCTTTTCCGGGATTTGTAATCTAACATGCGTCAGATATTTTGTTCTATATGCATACGATTATGATTATCGTTACTTCTATACTAATATCATAGAGGTATTTGTAAGTTTGTATGTAGGGGGTAATCTCCGGAACTACCGGTCGGATTTGTAAAAATCTTTTTACATTTTATAGTCCAATTTTTGAGGAAGATTATAGGCTATTTAACATCACGCTATGGCCTTTAGGAGGTGAGCAAAAGGAAAAAAAGTCCGAAGGAACTCTAAGCGAAACCGAAGTAGTAGTATGGGCGAGGGCTGGAATGCGACGCGTGGAGATCAGATGTCAGCGCCAATGAAGGGGCCCGTTAGGGCCGAAGCCTGCCGGGGCAGCAGAATTGTCCGAAAGGGGTACCGCTACCCCGGAACATAAAGGGCTAAGGAAGGAACACGGGTGGGTTTTAGTCGGTAAGAGTCTGACACTCCCTTCCGCTCCACCCAGAGCTGGAAGGGGTTTTTTTTTCAGGATGGGAAAACATCAATTGACCCCTCCCGCTCTGGGTGGAGCGGAAGGGAGTGTCAGACTCTTACTGACTAAAACCCACCCGTGTTCCTTCCTTAACCTTTTATGTTCCGGGCCAGCGGTAACCCTTTCGGACAATCCCGCTGACCACGGGAGGGGTCATTTGATGATTTCCAACCGTCAAAAAAAAAGGGAGATAACAAAAATAGCTTTAAGTGTTATGTACGCAAAATACGCGCATTGACGTGGAGTTGCGGACACCAGCCCGTATCACCTAAGTGTTATAACAAGGTTGATAATCATTTAATGGCTCGCTAGGAACTTTGGCATGTACTCAAGTACAAAGTTCACAATTTTCCAGTTTAAAATTTTTGGTTCTAGGACATGCCGGTTTCCTCACGATGTTTGCCTTCATCGTTTTGAGAGCAGTGGTGATGAAATAATTTACACAAAGTAAAGCACCTGTCTGGGTTCGAACCCACGACCAAAACTCGTGACTCGGGGCCGTTATCACTGTGTTTATAATCTTTACTACAAAGTTTTATAATCCTTTAATCACTCAAACGCACCTTTGGCATGTACTCAAGTGCAAAGTTCACAAAAAATAAACAAATTGAACATGCCTGACCTTCACAGACCGGATCAATAAGACATACCATAACTACTTTAATATTCAAACGAAGCCTATTGATCGAACCACTTATATAATGTTGCAAGTTCACAAGGTTTTAACTACAAACATCACGCCTCTATCTCCCAAAATTGTTAGGCAGAGGTAACTATAGTATCTACACCCTTGTTTCGCCACTTATTTTTAATTACCATGTAACAGGGGGCCCGACTATTGAAATGAACTGGCCACTAATCTAGATTCCGGGCTACTACTGAGGAATTCCTGACGCCCTAGGACTATAAGAAGGGGACGCCCCAGAAGGACACATAGTGGCCTCTTATTGGTCACTAGCTTCTGGCAGCGACTTCGCCCGCGCGAAATTTCTTGTTACTCCGACCCACCCCGTCGCATCGCATCGCCTGCCCGCGCTATTACTTCGTTTTTGCTTAGCGTTCTTTCTGACTTTTTTTCTTTTTGCTCGGCTCCTAAAGGTCATAGGGTGATGTTAAATAGCCTATAGCCTTCCTCAAAAATTGGGCTAACAAATGCAAAAAGAATTTTTCAAATCCGACTGGTAGTTCCAGAGATTAGCGCGTTCAACCAAACAAACCCTTCAGCTTTATAATATTTGTATAGAAGTACATATAGACAGTAAATAGTATAGATGTTCTTCAGGACCCTAATTCACTAAAACCACTTAATGATTCCTTGCTTCGAAACCACATCAATTCCTTAGCTAATCACACCTACTTCGCGTTCATTTCGCGCGGTTTCGTTCATAGAGAATGCGATACCTGTTCATGACACGGTTTCATTACGGTACGGTTTATAAACCGCGCCGTAAAAAAAAACGTGTCTGTGAACAAGTTTCCATAGCGATCTATACAACACTGACGACCGTGCCTACACAAGGCGAATAAACCGTAGTTTTTCACGGCTTACGGCAAGAAAGACGTGTGTACAAAGGGCTTGTGTATTTGTACCACAGCAGGGCAAGGATATCTGCTTATGCAGAAAAGTAGCGAGCATTGACAACCACGCACTGTGTGATAGCTTTTACTGATAATAAAGTGACAATAGTCATCAGCCCGCACTGTGCCCGCGTGGTGGATTACTGCCCGCTCCCTCTCACAGAGAGGTAGCCTGACGTGAACAGCTATCAACAACCATTCGATACGCTTCCGAACCATATCGAGCATCAATGTTATCCTGAGTCCTGTAAACGCTGTTCACAAGTCCAAAACCGGAAAATGTTGTCAGTTTAAGGGCTGATTTCTCAATCGTCTGATAATTTTGTTCGAGGAATAATTTTGGAATTTTGACAGTTGTTTCATACAAAAAGTGTCAAACGTCAATTTTATTCTTCGAATAAAGTTATCTGGCGATGGAGAAATCAGCCCTAAAACAAATAGACGACCGCTATTCTTCCGACAGCTGTTTGCCGTCGGGGGCAAGGCAAACCAGGTTATCGAATTGTGTCATTTTCGATACGATACCCTGTCGGATGGTTGTGAATGCTGATTCCCGGTTCATTAAGTATGTTTTAGACAGTTTTGAGTAGTAACGGACATTCTAAACATTGTTTTATTTTAAAAAAATTGGACCATTTGAAGTCATATTAAATTTTATCCAGTTGGTGCCTAATAAGTTTTATAAATAAGTAACAGAATTACTACAATAGATTTTAAATAATATATAATAGATGCTAACACGCTATTGGCCTTCGAAGAGTGATAATAAAGTTTATTCATTTATTACCATTTATAAAGGACAACGACAGTTGATTTACTGCTTAAACAAAATATACTGTGGCTATACACGAATTAATTTTAACAATTTTTTAATCCTCGTTATTTTGCCTATATTTAAAAATCCTAAATCCTAATTTAACGTTGTTTTAAAACCTTTTTCTACGATAAAAGCCACTGTAAAACTAAAAACTGCACTAGACTAAACGTCAGAACATCACTTTAGCACACGCACTGAATATTAACGACGTAATAATGAATAATCTTCACTATAACACAAGCGTACTTCACTAAATTATAATATCAACTAAATGATATCAAACAAGCGTTGGCGTATCAGTAACAGAAGTTATTATAGATAGGTACCAATAAAGGCGCGTACTGATTACTAAATATAAGTTAATGATTATTATTTTTAATACCAATTTTTAATAATTGGGTAATTTGTCATGATTACGAAATAAACAAATACACATTGAGAGGTGATTGTCCTGAGCGAGGGCCATATAAATTTATCTACCTTTTATAAAGCTGAAGATTTCGTTTGTTTGAACGCGCATATCTCTGGAACTACCAGTTGGATTTGAAAAAATGTTATTGTATTTAATATTGATAGCCGATTTTTTGACGAACTATTAGCTATTTAACATCACGCTAGGGCCCTAAGGAGCCAAGAAAACAGAAAAAGTCAGGCGGGCGATGCGATGGGACGTGATGGGGCCGGGTAACAGGAAATTTAGCGCGGACGGATAAGTCGCGGGCAGAAACTAGTAAATCATATAATAAACTCTTTATTTGTTTTTTAAACGAAGAAATGCTTTATTTCCTTGAGACACTCAAGCATTTTTAAAAGGGAATTACGATTTGATTAAAAAAAAAACTGAGGCGTCAAACGAAATCAAAGGGGAATAAATATTTTTATATGGAGCCTAGCATACATAACTGTCCGCCATTTTGATACTTTTTCAAAATGACGCCCACGCATGAAAACATAATAGGACCAAAGTGACCAAACCCGCGTCACGTTTCCGAGATATTTAACGTTCAAAGTTAATCACGTGACATCCATATTTTTTGAAGTTTCGTTTATCATGTTGCATAGATGTTTGATTACTTATTACGTCAAACTTTCAGTGATTATCTCTAACATCTAAGCAACAAGATTAAAAAAAAACGGATGTGATGCACGTGTCGTGTGTGTGTGTGTGCACGTGATTAACTTTGAACGTTAAATATCTTGGAAACATGACGCGTGTTTGGTCAGTCTGGTCGTCCTATTATGTTTTCATGCGTGGGTGTCATTTTGAAACAGTATCAAAATGGTGGACAGTTTCGGGGTTTGGTAACACTTTACGGGGTTTGGTTTAATGTAAAGAATACGTAATTGAAAGCTATGTGATGTGCCATTTTACACCCTATGTTTAGTTAGTTACCATTAAAAAAAAACTTACAACCGATTAGATAAGCCATAATGTTATTTTTTTTATTAGGTATTTAGTGACGTTTTGAGTTGAATCAGAGGTGAACGGACGGATTGAACAAATTAGTTTGGAAGGGTCATGCGCAATGCACTGAGTTTATCTGACAAGGAAATAGGGACCTTAATATTTCTGTTAATAAATTCTGCACTCATCCTGTTCCTGTAACCTTCCGATCGATATATTATAGTATAGAGGTATGTAGAACAGGGTGTAAAGTTGACTCATACTCTATAGAAAAGGGAGGATCCTCCGACCAGACGGGTGTTGTGTCTGGCGGGCAACTGCCCGATGATTCATGTCGGGCCGTTGTATCTATGCTAGTTGCGCGGTAAACTCTGCTTGCGCGATGCAGGATTTTGCGTGACGTCAGTATGACGCGTTGTTTTGCATGTGGCGTTGTAGATACCGCTACAATAGTAAAGCTCACACACACAACTGAAACTTTCATCTTTCTAATATTAGTGTGATTACATCGCGACTGTTTAAGAGGGTTGATCCGTTAGAGCCACGCTGGAGTCAAAATTGATGATTTCCGACGGACAATAAAACCATAATCTGTTTAATTTATAGATAAGATATTGACGTCATATTAATGGGAATTTCATAATCTAGTGCATGGCTGAAAAACATTTTCATTTATTCGTACAGTTTTCTCATTAGAACAGTTTTTATGCAAGCCTTTTTTTAAACTAGCGATCGACGGTCTACGCAAATGCAAGGTATTAGTAAAACCATATACGACAAACTTATAACAACGTTGCTTTATAAATAATAATAGCATTTATTAGTGCATGGCTGAAAAAAACAAAACGATTACTGTAAGTTTTCATTCAAGAAAAGTATATTCAAAAGTGTCAATTTTAGCCACTTTTCGATATATTAAACGCGTTAGTTTAGGATGAAATCTGGAATATTTATATGTTATTTTAGGACTAGTAAACGAAGACATTTACATTCTAAAACATGGTACAAATATTTTTTTAATAACTTATTTTTTTATTTTACTATGAATTATTTAGTGATGCTATATAATCGGCGCGGAATCACGCCAGCGCTCAGTGCCGGCTGAGGCCTTTCAGAGGTAGGACGTGTGTCGCTCCCGTAGCCGCGAGTCGCGTAAAATATTATCGTACTTTCGCGAGTTTTTAGCGCGAATAGGACATGTTGATACTTTTTATTATAATATATTTTTATTATATTACAAAACTTTGGTGAGTACATATTTTAATGTAATGGTGTTCTATTAACTTAAGAAAGATTAAATTAGACTTCTTTATGTATGTTTTCATTTTACTTTTTTTTCAGATATGGTTAACAAAAGGCGCTATATGGGAACAAAAAAAAACGAAAATTTGGCCAAGGCTAATGAAGCTAAAAGGTATGTTACCGAGGTTCTCTACTTATAAAAAATATATTTTTATTAGGTGTAATAAGAAACAATATACTTACTACTTTTTGAAGTAATTTTTTTTTATTACTTTTTTTTTGGATATTTTTATGAAACACAGTAGTAATAAGATAAAGTTAATATCCAATTTGTTGTTATAGGCAGAAAAGAGAAGTTCAAATACTTCAAAACCAGGACTTAAATAAAAATGCTGTTGTAAGTTTTATTTTTTTACTTTATATTTTACTAGCTGCGGCAGACACGTGTTTCCTTGGTTTTGATTGAGCAGTTGTTAAACCAAAACTAAATAAGACCTTTCTTCATTATTTATTTATCTCAAGCCGACAATCGATCGCCTGTCATGGTGCTTACTTTTTGTGTCACTATATTATACCCTACATATTATTTTCAGAATCAAGAAAATGAAAAAGACAGTGAAAAAACACTGGAAATTCTGGAAAACTTGCAGGCATTACAAACGGCTCCAATTCAAGATCCTGACGCAGGGAATCTTGTAAGAATTACTTGGTCATTTGTATACATATTTTAGCACAAAAAAAACATTGTTAGTTATGTGCTATCTTAAGCCGACAATCGATCGCCTGTCATGGTGCATACGGTTTGTGTCACTATATTATACTCTACATATTATTTTCAGACTCAAGAAAATTAAAAAGACAGTGATAAAACACTGGAAATTCAGGAAAACTTGCAGGCATTAGAAACGGCTTCAATTCAAGATCCTGACGCAGGGAATCTTGTAAGAATGACTTGGTCTTTATAAACATATTTTAGGACAAATAAAACAAGAACCTTCAAGAACAAGTGCGTATTTACAGTATACTTTCATAAGTTCAAATACATGTTGTACATTGTTTCTGATAATATTAGACTTAAAAATATATTTCCAAATTTTATGTTATAGGTAAATAATAGACAAGAAGTTGAAAGGGATACTGTACTTCAGGCAGAGAGTGCACTTTGGCTAGAGCTACGACGTTGTTTATTGACAGCCTCTTCATTCTGTAAAGTGTGCAAACGGCGATCGACTATTAGCCCAGTTCCTTTGGTTAAACAATTTCTTTACTCATATTCCTTGGACAAGGAATATGAGTAAAGAAATCCTTTCCTTCTATCCCTAGTATTCAACATGGGAAAGTAAACGAAAAAGTGGCCATAGAACAGTTGCAGGTACAAGTTTAGATTTTTCTAACAAACAATTTATTTTTGTATTCATAAATTCTATTAATAAGAAGTAATTAGAGTATTGAGTTTCAAATTATTATGATTACAGGTGCTTCGCCGGATGGACTAATCGACGATGATGGCATCACCGAAATTAAATGTCCTAGTTCGGCATTTGGATTAGAGGCAGATTTTGCTATTAGCCAAAAAAAAATTAAATTCTGGAACATAGATGGATCTGTGAATCGACGCCATGACTGGTTTTATCAGATACAGGAGCAGCTGCATATAACTAACAGAAATTACTGTCTGTTTGCTGTGTGGACAGGCAAAGATTTTAAATTGAAGACTGAAAACATAATCGGGGACGATAAATTTTGGAGCGAAAATATGGAACATCGGCTAGTCAGCTTTTACAATAAATGCCTGTTACCCGAAATTGTTGATCCCCGAAAAGCTAGGTCTATGAAACTTAGAGACAACAAATATTAAGATTTTATTTTACACGAAATTGTTTTTATTTACTTTAACCTAACTAATAATAATTTAATTGCTCATTTATTACAATAAACAAAAAACTGAATCCCCGCTTACGGAAAACGAAAACATTCCCTACTAACTAAAAACTGGCTAAGTATCAAGATGATTCTAAGCGGTGTATGATACGCGCTCCAACACAGACGGCTGTGTGTGCGTTTAACTGTATAGCTGTGTGAGTAAATTTACCTAAACGCGAGGCGCGCCGCTCTGGAGTAACGCTCTTAACACACCTGTAACATATACGTATTAATTCATCCATCGACCTATCAGTCACAAACATCCAAGTAGTGAGGCACAACCTGTTATTGTTAAAACATTTTTTTTTTAATGCATTAAGGGGCTTACATGACCTAAAGCGCGGTCACTGTCGGACTGCATAGAAAAGAAAGAGAAGCGCGATGACACAACGCTGGTAATTTATTGCAAAATATGAAGCAAAGTATATAAGTAATTACAAAAAATCTACTGTTTGGACTAAAAAATTAAAACACTAGTATTTTAGTACGTTGCTTGTAGAATAATTTGACAAAAAATCAGAATGATTGCATGTATATTAGTATGGTTTTTATTGTAAAAAGAAAGTTTTTAGAGGTATCTTCATGATTTTTTTCTATCGTATCAATTTAGTTGTATTATGTTTTCAACACACTATCTACCTAGCATATATCCTGAAGAATATCGTATATTTTTCTGATTTTGTTTACTGTAGTCGATCTTTATTTTATTGTTTCTAAAACTTGCGTTTTTTGTGTTTAGTTCCTGTAAGCCCCTTAAATAATTACTGTTTGTTACCAAATTAATGTTATTCTTTCTTTCTTTCAAACATCCATTACATTATGTCTGGTAAAGATTGGTAAATAGTAACATGAAATGTAACAAGCGTTGAAACAAATGTGTGGTGGCATTTTATGCATTGTATAAATTACGACAACTTATTAGAGTTACATTTCACGTTTCATCGCAGTACCCGGCATTTGGCAAATGGCCGTAAAACCATTCATCCATATGGGTCTAAACTTGTATGGAGTAGTGTCAGGCGCTGATTAATTTGACAGGACTAAACTAAAATTTACCTTCTGCGCTTTTCTTAATGAAATAGAAAGAAAAAAGAAAGATGCACTGAGCATAAATTTAGTTTAGTTTGTGAACAAGGGAATGGGCATTATTGTCAATGTTCGTACAGACGCCAGCACATCAACCTACCACAATCTGTCAGATTTTCCCAATCAACTTTGAACCTTATGCTTTAGCGATAAAGTTGAAAATCTATTAAAGAAATCTGACAGATTGTGGTAGGTTGATGTGCTGGCGTCCGTACAATGCGTGCCACGAAAGATGAGACTTGACCCCGCCTCCCCCGCTCTTTCCGCCGCCCCTATGACGCCCGGTCCCGTCCCGCACTCAGACCTCATACCGCTAAAGATACCTAAAATCGTGTACTGCGCATGTCAAACCACGTGGTATGTCAAGTCTCATTTTTCGTGGCACGCATTGTAAGTCAGTGACCAGTGTTTATCCGCAGCAAAAGACACTATAATATACCTATTCTCCAACAGAGGCCTTTCAGTCACAAACATCCATACCACAAAATATTCATCAACATCTACTTTCAAGTACCTAACAATTTAACAACAATAAAATACTGGTATTCAGCTGCATCCGTTAAGACTGGAAGCTGACCCCAACATAGTTGGAAAAGACTTGGCAGATGATTTACTTTCAATTAAGGCTCCTTCAAACAGGCGCGACGCGAGACGCGAATCGCGCGCGACACAAAGGCACCGCTCGTTGCGCGACTTGCGGTGCCTTTGTGTCGCGCGCGATTTTATCGCGTGTCGCGCCTGTTTGAAGGAGCCTTTAACATCTACCGCACGGAACTTTCATCCACACCGACTTTTCAGTCAAAAACATCCATAAAACTAAATTAACGACGTGTTTCATTCACAAACATCGATAAAATTCCCCACATTAGTACAAACCCTAATCTAACACATGCCAGCGGCTCCTCGCTTATGTACCTATGTTTAAATAGGAAGTGTGACGTCAACAAAGTTAATAGGTTATCACAAGTCTAGTTGTCAATGGATATCTAATGGGACTTCATTAGAGATTTGCAGGGATTTGAAGGGTATTCAAATTACACGTAGAAATATCTAACCGTAATCATGTATAATACTCCCACTGCTGGGACACAGGCGTCCTCTCTGTGGGAATGTGGGCCGTAATCCACCACGAGATTATGAGATACAGCCTAGTGACAGACGGACAGTGGAGTCTTAGTTAACAGGGTCCCGTTTTTACCGTTTGGTTACGGAACCCTAAAAATAACACAACCAACACAACGTGTATCATTCACACAGTCCATCCATCGTTTCTTTGGTCTTCCCCTACTCTTATAGCCATCGAAATTCATACACAAAACTTTCCTCACGCCATTTTCCTTATTTCTCCGCATCACATGCCTGTGGCGGCATCTACAACGCCACATGCGGACTACGCATCACACTGACGTCACGCTAAATCCTGTATCGCGCAAGCAACGTTTACCGCGCAACTAGCATGCCACGCAGCTAAAAAGCTGATTTTCAGAAAAACATCACAAAGTGATGACTAAAGTCGTTTGTTGTTCTTTTAACCGACTTCTAAAAAGGAGGTTCTCAATTCGGATTCCGCATCACATGCCCATACCACGACAACCGATTTCCACACAACTTTTCGGTTACCGGTGCCACTTTCAGACTTCCTCTTATGTACTCATTTCTTATTCTATCCATTCGCTGAATAATAACAGCCGCAAAGGTCGATCGATCAGGTTAAGCTATGCTTGCCGCGGTTGGTCTGTGGATAGGTGACCATCTCTACATACCGAGACCCCTCCGCGCTTCGGAAAGCACGTTAAGCCGTTGGTCCCGGCTGTCATTCGTGGATCTTCGACAGTCGTTACGGGTAGTCAGAAGCCCGAAAGCCTGACAACCAGTCTTACCAAGAAGTATCGTATTACCCAGTCACTGGGTTGTGGAGGTCAGATAGGCAGTCGCTCCATGTAAAATACTGGTATTCAGCTGCATCCGGTTAGACTGGAAGCCGACCCCACATAGTTGGGAAAAGGCTAGGCAGATGATGATCCATTCGTGTAACACCACACTACCCTCTTAGCATTCTCATATCAGCTGAAAGCGACCTTTCGTTCATCCCTTTTATGGCCCAATAAAACAACATATTATAATAATACAACAAATAATTTACAATAACTGAAACAAACATGTTTACGTTAAGAAAAACCTAATGCCTACTGAAGTTCGGACCTTTCTCTGACGGGGTAATACATAATAATATATCGCTCACCTAGTAATATATTGGCACATCTACGTTTTTCACATTTTACAGAAACGAGGATCAAAGATTTTATAAATGTTAAAAATTGATTTATGGGTTTATTTTACGTTTTTTTACTGATTTTATGAGGTTGATTACTAGTATAGACGTCAATTTATATTCAGGGATGGAAATTTCCACTTCAGGTATTCAGGATATATTTCATAAAGATCAAGGAAGTGGAAGAGTCATGCAATTGTGCCGTTGTCACTTTGAACAGCTTTCAAAATAGTACATTATGATATAAGTGCGGTAAGTTGAAAATTACAGCCGAGGCGATATTGCTTGCCCGAGCCGTAGGCGAGGGCTAAAAGAAAGCAGAGGCTGTAATTTTCAAACCGCACGTATGTCATACGACGTTTTATAACATATTTGCGAGGAAATAAATAAAACTCGGACTGAATTTGCATATTTGCTTGTTTTCTATATGATGAAATTTTGATACGCTTGTAAGTATCTATCGGTTGATTTTTCGGGAAAGAGGCTTAGAGTAGCCTTTTTCGCTGCCTCTGAGACTTCTGGCGGTGTGGAATTAATAAATTCATCATTACTTGACGACATTTTCAAATAAAAAAAGTACAGCGAAAAGAAAAAGCGCGCGGAATAATTTTTACTTCTTAACAGATAAGCGATGCGCGCGCCTTCGCGCTTTTTTTTTTTCAGGCATACATAGGCACAAAACAGCCAGTATTATTAATAAAGTAAATTAATATTTTTGTTTTTGTTACAGATATTAATGGTTGTAATTTATTGTCAAAATTAATTAAATTAAAGAATTAAATGTTTATTTATTATATCTCCCAAAGTTAACTTTATTCATAAAATGTTGACATCTTTTCTGATATAAAAACTTTTTGCTAAGATTTAAAAAAGTACCGTTCGTTTTGACGGAGCATCTTGATAAACCGTGCGATTTACTTTACATTACCGCACAAGTGCGTAATAAGATACATTACGATACTGAAATTGGTGAAATAAGACACCCTTTACGAGCAAATATGTTATAAATGTAATTTATGCACCCAGAAGCTTATAAAACCCTCTGTGAAAGTCAAGAAATAAAAGAACTGGTCGATGGAAAATAAAAGTTTTATTTTGTAAGAAACATGAAATTCTGGCTGTACCTACATGTACAATGTACCAGCTTGTTTATCTGCACTTCTGCGCTAGCATTCATAGTCACGATGTAAGGCTGCCAAGGTTAGTCCACCATCAATATACTCACGAGAGGTATGAGCACGTAAATAGTGGCTTTCAATTCTCGGGACTTTATTTATATGCTGGCGAACTGATTCTAGTACTTCTGGATCTGAATTCGGTTGTTTACCGTGTCTACCTCTTTCGTCAGTCGACGCAATTCCAGAATCAGAGGGTCTTGCTTCAATTACTGTACGTAATGTAAATTTTTGACGTTCAAAAGTGCCTTTATTGTGCCTATTTGAAATAAATGCTTTGACTTTGACTTTAATGTAAAGATGAATAGTTTTCTTTATTTGCTCGTTTCATTAAAGCCCACACACCCAAGATCACGCGCTAGAGCTTCTCCATTTATTATTATCTTTCACTTTGATGAAATGTTGAGGCGAGCTAGGAAAACATGTCATATTTTCTTTCATTTTCTGAAGATTTTACTGATTGTACTGCAATCAAAGAATATAATATGTAGTCTATTATATTATTTATTCCTCAATTTTAATAATTGCACCTGCCATTGTTTTTGTAACTTCGTCACACGTTACGTGAAAATGCCTATGGCTAATGCCACTAAGATAATTTAAGTGCACAAATTGGCCTTCCTTTTAACCCAAATAAACATAGTTTAGTATCAATTAAACTTATGACATAAGTAGCAATAAGCATAATTTAATGTAACTAAAACGGCCCATCAGTCAAATAAGTAGCAATAAGTATCCGTCAAAATAATTGAAACGGCACATCTGTCAAATAAGTCGTTGTTATACGCGGTTGCGGGGGGAAACAATAATAATATTACAATGACACTTACGCCCTCTCTCGATGAATATGGAAACTAGCGTTGTGCCGTTATGCCACTTTATAAATTATGCACTTTTGAACACATATACGGTAAAAACTCAATTTCACATTTTTTGTAGATGTGCCGATATATTACTAGGTGAGCGATATATCTAACATATTAGAAAAACAAATAGTTATAGTAAATATAGAGAACATACAGACATAACATGATGTGTATGTGAATGTAATCTTGTAGGGGTTAATTGCAAAGATTTATTTAGCCTCGATAAGTAAGATAACAAACACTTGAGAGCGTAATAAAGATGATTTAATAGAGTAAACTAGTCGCTAGCTCGAACTCACTGGTGGTCATGGTCAAAAAGCACGCTGTCTCACCTGGCTTCGTGTCCGACAGAGATAGTATCAGTGATGAGCAGTTAGACGCTAGTCTACACGAACAACGTCTAGTTCTCACGCACAGAAACACCGATCCGAACTGATAAATAAAAAACTCGAAAAGTGCTTCGGAAAATCGAGTTTTATGAAAAAACCACTGCATAAATCAATTACAAATATAGTTTATTGAACTCTTTGATAATTGAGCTTTGTCGCTACGGACTTGGTTTTGAAGATTCTACAGTTCTTTTATTACTTATTTACACCCAAAGTTACGTGAAAAATAGCAAGAAAAACGAATCTTTGTTGGGTCATAACTTTTTAATGGCTTTTTATTTTACTATTCTGTTTCTGTACAGACAAAATTAATAATAAGACAAAACGATATCATGTTTAACTTTGAATGCATAATGTCAAACAGTGGAGTAATACTCTAACGAAATTTGTATGGACAAAATATCGACTAATGGCACATTAAAGGTTTTATTAATGATAATATATCCCACGCCGATTTTAGGCCACGGAGGCACGGGCTGTTTCTGTAGCGTTTTTGACGACTATAGGTCACGTTACGAGCTTGTGCAATTAAATAGCTTACGTCCTCGCGAGAAAACAGTTGTACATTCAACTAAAGGCTACTTGTAACACAAATGTTTTTGAAGTGAAAACTTCTTTAGCGGCGCTGTGTACTTTTTTTGGAATGGGTAAAAACTTCTAAATTCGCGTCAGGTCACGTGACCCTGATCGAAAATTCGTAAGACGTGACGCGCGTTGTTGAGGACAGCGCCATCTATGCACATCGGGAAGAACTACGAGGGCCTCGCGTACTAACTACGTAGGCCTCGCGTACTAACTACGTAGTTCATCCAACAACGACGAGATGGCGCTGAACCACGGATATATAACTGACGACGAGCTCTATGCGAGCGGCTTGCTTCTCTTACCACTGCCGCGACCAACACCACGAACTGAAGTCTATCCTGTGTGCTTATTTGTAAATCTGAATAAATTCCTTTCACGAGAAGAATAAACCAGTCACTTTGGTCATCATACCTGATTTGCAAAAAACCCTATAAAATAAGGAACACACCTTAACACGCGTGTTTTGTTTACAAGACGATTCACAAAATACACTCTGTAATTGTTCAAGTTTTCACTTCTGTCGGCACTACCGGAGTGCCAGTGTTTTTTTTTTTTGAAGTGAAACTTCTTTACGCACGCTTAACTTGGGGAATAAGCTGGCGAACGCGTGACGTAAGCGTTACGAAAAGTGTGTTCGGGCGAGGCGAACGGGAGTTGAGTGGGGGATATAAGCAAGAGAAAGCAGTGCGCGCGCACATTTTCTTTCTCTCTTCCTCTCGTAGCCAAATACGTTCCGTATATCTAAAGCACAGTCCAGGTCTATTGTCTGTATCACAGTGTAGGAGCAAGAGAGAGCAGTGCGCCCGCACATTTTCTTTCTCTCTTTCTCTTACAGCTAATAAATGAAATATGTATATATCTCTAAGTAAATGAAATATGTTTTAATTTGCAGATACCCTCAAATTCCGAGTCACTGGTCCTGTAGCGAGCGTTCGAGAGTCACAACTGGTTGACGAATACGGCACCGAATTAGCCAAACTACCGTTCAGGTGTGTATTCTATAGAACTATTGGCGACTAGTCTGCGACTTTGTCCGGTAACTTCTTTTTCCCCCGACCCGACTAAATTCTGCTGAACTAAATTCTGAAGCGATTTTAGCTTCAGAATTTAGTACAGCGGCAAGACTAAACGGTCTTGCCGCTGAACTAAATTTACAGTTGTTAACCAATCTCTTTCCTTTCTTTCACAGCTACCAACCAATGACAGGAGACGGTCAGAACGAAGAAATAGACCCCATAGTGGAGCTGGTAGCTGATGTCGCGTTACCACCGGTCAAGGGGTCAAAGGTCTACGCCAAGATTGTTGGCAGAGATTTGAGAGGTAAATCATCATAAGTAGTAAAGGATATCTGCAGAGCTATTCACAACAAACCGGTAGGTAGGCAATTGTATCGAAAATGACGCAACTCGATAACCTGCTTTGCCGTGCCCCCATCGGCAAACCAGTTGTCGGAAGAATAGAGATCAGCTATTTGATTTAAACTGACAAAATTTTCGGGTTCCGGACTTGTGAACAACGTTAAGAGGATTTCTACGAAAACATTGATCGATGTTCGATACGGTATGGAAGCGTATCGAGTGGTTGTGGATAAAAATGCTGAGCTGGTAGTTTCTGGTAAAGGAGAGACTTGAACTGTACTAGAAATAATTGGAGACGAAAGGCTCAGGAGATGATGATGACTGGGTAGTTTTCATCATCTGCCGAGCCTTTTCCCTGCTACGCTGGAGTCGGCTTCCATTCTAACCGGATGCAGCTGAATACCAGTATTTTACATGGCGCGACTGCCTATCTGACTTCCATAACTCAGTTACAAGATGTTTAAGTTATAGAGGCATTGAATTCGGAAAGATGAGATACGCTATGCAGTTTTAGACGAGACCTTTAACTCTAATCTAAATTATACCCATTAAGAAACAGCGGTGCTATTCTGTAAAAATCTCACAGTGAAAACTTAGGTGAAGTGAGCGTAGAGTGAGCTGTCAATAGTGTCAATTCCTAGCAAAAACAAACTCACTTCAGTTAAGTTTTCACGGTGAGATTTTTACAGAATCGACCGGCTGTAGGTACACTAATTGCGTAACACACCATAAATCACAATTTGAATCATTTTGAAGGATATTCCTAATCCATTGCTTCTCATGTGCCAAAAATTTGTCCGCTCAACAACGTTAATAACGCAATGAATGTTGTTGAACTGTCATAATGAAACCCATTGTTACTGATAGTGTATTACCCAATGAGGGTTTTCGTGAAAATTTACGACACCAGTTGGCACCACTGTGACAAGAGGTCTTCCAATATAAAATATATGATGACGTTCATCATTCGATTCATTCATTCGTTCATCATTCAGTCATGACTACAGAAAATATAGGCTCTTTGACAGATGCCTGGACCTGACGTGTCAGTGCTGCCACCTGGCGAACGTCATTTCAGAAAACCCTCATTACCCCGTGGTTGTCGTGTGCTTGAGATTCGAAAATGATGAGGCCAAACAATCTATACTTAATATTATAAAGCTGAAGAGTTTGTTTGTTTGGTTGAACGCGCTATTCCAGAGATTAGCGCGTTCAACCAAACAAACAAACTCTTCAGCTTTCGAACTACCAGTCGGATTTGAAACATTCTTTTTGCATTTGATAGCCCAATTCTTGAGGAAGGCTATAGGCTATTTAACAACACGCTATGACCTTTAGGAGCCGAGCAAAAAGAAAAAAAGTCAGAAAGAACGCTAAGCAAAAACGAAGTAATAGCGCGGGCAGGCGATGCTATGCGACGGGGTGGGTCGGAGTGACAAGGAATTTCACGCGGACGAAGTCGTGGGCAGAAGCTAGTTAAATTACACAAGAATTTGAACTCGAATTTAAAAATACCCACAACAGGTTGTTCGATATCAAAACTTGAATATCAAGATCAAAAGTTTTTTTTTTTTAACCGCAGCGCCTTTTAAAAATTCGACATTCCATAACAACGTTTTTGTAAACTTGCGGTTACAGAAATATACGAGTTTTATCATCATCTGCCTAGCCTTTTCCCAAATATGTCAGCTCGGCTTCCAGTCTAACCGGATGCAGCTGAATACCAGTATTTTACATGGAGCGACTGCCTATCTGATATCCACAAAACAGTTACTGTGTACCACGATACCTCTTGGTAAAACTAGTTGACAGACTTTAGGGCTTCTGACTACCCGCAAAGACTATCAAAGATCTACGAATGACAGCCGGAACCAACGGCTTAAGGGGCTTACAGGACCTAAACGCAAAAAACGCAAGTTTTAGAAACAATAAAAAGTAGATGATCGACTACAGTAAACAAAATCAGAAAAATATATGACATTCTTCAGGATATATGCTAGGTAGATAGTGTGTTGAAAACATAATACAACTAATTTGATACGGTCGAAAAAAATCATGTAAATACCTTTAGAAACTTTCTTTTTGCAATAAAAACCATAGTAATATAAATACAATTATTATGATTTTTTGTCAGATTATGCTAAAAGCAACATAATAAAACACTAGTGTTTTAATTTTTTAGTCCAAACAATAGATTTTATTGTAATTAAATAATTGCCTCTTATTTTTTTGCAATAAATAACCAGCATTGTGTCATCGCGCTTCTCTTTCTTTTCTATGCAGTCCGACAGTGACCGCGCTTTAGGTCATGTAAGCCCCTTAACGCACTTTCCGAGGCACGGTGTGATCTCGATAATATTATCAGTCTATAATGTTCCGACTTCTGGGACACAGAAGACTTGTTGGTTGGTATTTGGTAGTTAGCAGACTCAAAAATAATGCCTTATCTTTATTTTTCAGGGGAGCCTTTCATCCGACTCTCAGGACCTCTGAACCAGCCAGAGATACGCATGGGCAGATCAGCAAACATACAGTTCTCCGATTCCTCAAACGATTTAGAGAGGGCAGAGGAAATGGATTCCAGGGCTTATAAAATACAACAGTTTTACAATGACACTGCTCAGCCTTATAATAGTAGAATTGTTTCACAGGTAAGACAATTAATCTATATTTCTGTAACTATATTTTGTTTTAAACTTGCATCATCTATTGGATATTATGTCTAAGGGCTATTTTTATTCGTGGAATAAAATTTACTTCTGACAGTTTTTGTATGGAATGACTGTGAAAATTCAAAATTATTCCTCGGATAAAATGATCTGGCTTTAGAAAAATCAGCCCTAAGTCTTTCTAAGCCTTCTTAAGTAAGTTCAAATGGGCAGATACTTAGTTTCACATTTATGAGGAGTTGCGAATCTTAGTACGTCGGTTTGATAGTTTTTGAAAAGAATAATAAAACAAACAATATAAAATAATGGATTCATAGTAGCTTTACCTACCTAGGGAAAATATAGGGTGTTCCAGGACATGCATGCGCGGATGGAGGCAACAATACTGCTGGATGTCAAAGGTGCATGTGATACGCGAGTATGGGTTACACATTTGACCCATACTTATTCAAAGATAGTTTTGTTCAATATTATAACTAACTATGTGTATTTGCAGGTGGTGAACCAACAAGGAACATTGCTGACGGCCGCACAAATTGGTCTGGCTAGCAGGTTATACGGTGCTCCTGGCGAAAATCTACAGGTAATCTAGATCTTTATTACCTCCAGAAAAGTAATTTCAAACCAAACTGCTAATTAAACCACGAATCTGGAGAAAGAAACCAATATTCAGACCGCAAAAGAAATACAACAGCGGTTGCGCAATGGTAGCGACCGCGACTTACGACTTACAGGTGGTAGATTCGAACCCAGACAAGCGCTTTATTTTGTGTAAATTATAACATCACCACTGTTCTCAAAACGCTGAAGGTAAACATCCTGAGGAAACCGGCATGTCCCAGAACCACAAATTCGAAGTAATGTGACATCTACCAACCCGTACTGGGCCCGCGTTGTGGATTACGGCCCACTCCATCTCACTGAGAGGAGACCTGTGTCCCAACAGTGGGAAGATTACAGGCTGATTATGATAACAAGAAATACAAAACCAACGAAGGTGTTACAAAACAGACCATTCTTCTGAAACTGACAAACGGCACAAATTAATATCTATTGAGCTGTAACGGTATCTACACCCTGTTCCTCATACCTCTATAGAGCTAAGACAACACCCTCGAAAACCATGAAAACGACACCCATGACGAAAAATTTGAAAATTTTCGCGTCTGCCATCTTGGATTTTCTTTTTGACCTCACTATCGGCTTCAGCTCCCTCGAAAACCATGAAAACGACACCCATGATTATGAAAATTTTCGCGTCCTCCATCTTGGGTTTTCGTTTTGAGGTCAAAACGAAAACCCAAGATGGAGGACGCGAAAATCTATCGGCTTCAGCACCCTCGAAAACCATGAAGACGACGGAGTTAACCCATTAGTGCATAAAGTTTATTTCTGCCTTTTTCGTTATAATAACTATTAGATATTATCATTTAGAGTATCTTTGACGATTATATGATATAAAATAATTTGTTTTTATGATAGTTCAGATTTTATAGCCCGTCCGATAAATCGGACGCTATGCAGGGCGGACACAATTGACGTTAAAGATAGATTGCAATAAAAATACGGATTGTATGTGAACATTTATTGTAGAAAACAAAAGAAAAGAACTATATTTTAATTTATGACGTGATATGCCATTATGGCATTTCTGATGAAGGCCCACGTCACATTTCTGACATTGAAATTTACTTTTCCCTCCACATTGGTTTGCACACCGCCGTTCGGTATTTATTGGAAGCAGCCAATGATCTCTACCGTCGTATCTCATTGTAGACAATGGTTTGGAAATCTTGCGTCCTTGATGTGGCGGTGTCCCATGAGTAGCAAGTAAGCTTCTTGCTATAAAGCGTCGAAAATCGAACAAGGACTCAGTGTCCTTTGTACACCCATTCTTCCGAGCGAGTAACCAGCCATTTACTACTGAGACGTCTACAAAATATGCAAAAATGGGCCATGACGAACAATTATTATTCAACGTCGATTGCGTATTTGACCCGAGGGCTGTGGACGTCGATGGAGTAGAAACAGTGCCATCACCTCGAAAACGTCGCAATTCGCAGCCTGCTTGCAGCAATCTGCGTCCTAAATGATTTAGGTTCGCACCATGCTCCTCATCGGACTTGTCACTGTCTTCATCAGTAATTTGATTTGCATCCTCAATAGGGGGTTCGACATAAATTATATTTTCGGTATAATTATCATCATCGTCACACTCCAAAGGAGACAATATTTCATGCACTTGCAAACTGTAACAATTCAACAAACACCACATACAATACCCGCTGTGCATAGCGTGCGATATATCGGACAGTACAAAATTTACCAGCTAAGCATACAAAATAACAGTAGTTACGTAAAAATAATATTGTAAATAAATAGTATGATAGTTTAGCAATAAAAATATCAGTTTTTTACACCAATTACCAAACAAAATATAAAAAGAAACTCAATATTCTCTTACCTTCGCCGCGAAGAATCTTGACCGTTTCCCGCCATTTTGAAAACTGACAGCTGACGCGCAGTCGCGTTGTTTGATTTCATATTGGCAGTATTTCCATAAGAGTAAATATAATAAACTACTATCTTATAAAGATAAACTTTAAAAATAAAAATTGTAACTCATAATATAAACATATTACACAGGCCTACAAATTTTAGGTCATGAATTCCCCTTTTCAGTTTAATAACTGATATTGACTAAGTTTGATACGCTGATTACAAATATGTAATCAGTTTTTCTTCATCACGTCCAGATTTTTAGTTATTGACCATGAACCAAAATTGCAATAAAATACATTTTTTTACAATAAAAAAATATTTATTAAAAAATACTTAGTTATGATAATAAATTTTTGTACAATATAATTAATTAATAAGTTGCTTAATTCGTAAACACGTTAATCATCCTTGTGAAACCTTGTTCTTTTTTCTCCGAAGCTTCTGTTTTGTGATTTTCTCTTAAATTTCCGGTTTGGCTCATCTCGCTTCAAAAGCCAACAGTAGTCCGCTAACATATTAGGATTCCATCTTCCCTGATACCTCTTTTCCATGTCCTTCAAGTCCTGATGAAATCTTTCACCCTGTTCTTCGCTAACGGCTCCTAAATTTTCCGGAAAATAGTCAATGTGCGAATTCAGGAAGTGAAGCTTAATGGTCATAGAACAGCCCATCAAGCCAAAATTTGTTATCATTTTGGCCACAATGTCTTTGTAATCAGGGCTTTTTTTGTTCCCTAAGAAATTTTTCACAACTTCCTTAAAAGATTTCCATGCTGCCAGCTCAATATGGGAAAGTTTTTCATCGAAGTTTTCATCCTTCATTAATTTTCTTATATCAGGACCAACAAAAATGCCTTCTTTTAGTTTTGCATCTGACAATGATGGGAAAATTGTACGCAGATATTTAAAACCTTCTCCGTCTTTATTTAAAGCTTTCACAAACTGTTTAATCATACCCAGCTTAATGTGTAAAGGAGGCAGTAAAACTTTTTCTCGGGGAACTAAGCTTCTTCGAAGTACATTTTTTGTTCCAGGTGATAGTTCAATTCTCGGTGGCCATTCTTTTTTAGTCCAATGCTGTGCTTTATTCCGACTGTCCCACTCACACAGAAAACACGGGTATTTTGTATAGCCACCTTGTTGACCAAGCAGCATGCTTATAACTTTCAAATCTCCGCATACCATCCATCTGTGCTGTTCGTAGGCTATATTATGTAAAAGCTTTTCCATATTTTCATAACATTCTTTTAAATGGACAGAATGTCCTACTGGTAGTGAAGCGTATGTATTTCCATTATGGAGCAGGACTGCTTTCAAACTTCTTTTTGAAGAATCGATGAACAACCTCCAGTCTTTAGGATCGTATTCAATGTCAAACATTTTGACCAGGCCAGGAATGTCTTTACAATAAACTAAATCTTGATCTTCAGCAAAAAACGGAAGAAAATCTTTTTCTCTGTTGCGGTACCATGAGAATGATGTACCAGCAGCTAGCATGTTTTTTTCTTGTAATCTTGATCCGAGGAGCTCAGCCGCATCTTTAGGAAGATTTAAATCTCTTGTTAAATCGTTTAATTCTGCTTGTGAAAAAAGTTGAGGCTCATCTTCGCGTTGACTGAAATTAGGGTCAGATTCTTCAGTGTCACTAATTAAATCTTCAGTTTGTATATATGCTGGCGAGGACTGTAAAGTTCCCGAATCGCGGAAAACTACGTGTGTAACTGATTCTACGTTTGGGTAAATAATTTCTTTTTTATTTTTGAGTTATGTCCAGTGATGTCACAGCAGCAAAAGTAACAATCTTGAACATGATCTTTAGGCTCTCTCCATTGCATCGGTAACTGAATCTTGAAAGAATTCTTCTGTCCTTTTGACCACTTGCGAAGCTCTCGAACACATGTAGTACAAACTTTATGAGGTGTCCAAGGTTTGTCCTGGTTGCTGATGGTAAGTCCAAAATACATGAAGTAAACATTCTTCACAAAGTCTGTTATGCTTGCTCGTTGTTTTACCGTCACAAATTTCCCACAAATATAACAAAAACTATCGGGAGAATTCAAACAATTACGTGATGACATTTTTAAGTTTGCGTTGTCCAGTGCACAAAGAAACTGTGATTTTTCTAAAATGGTGTGGGTATTTATACCAAAAATAATTATAATTAACTACGTGTACCCTCTTCTACGAATTGACATAAAATTGTACATAACAATATAGTTATATCTGTATTTAATACGCTCATTACTTAACGAGGCTAAAATCACCCCTTTTCAGCGCAATAAAGACATATTTCTTATACTAATTATGAAGTGATTAGCAAATTATGAATCATGATTATATTCATCATATTAATAGATTTATTTAATGCAGTAGCAATTTGATAAAACTCGTTTAATATTTTTCTATCAATTTTTAAAGGGAGCTCTGCGGCCAATTTTGAACAAAAACTAAAACTATAAATAAGATAAAAGTCTGACGTGAAGGATTTTTTTTACTATTTTTCTCGTAATCACCGTGTCAAAATCTATCGAAAACGTTACTCAGAAATGAAAAGGGAAAACCATTGTAGGCCTGTGTTATTGAAGTCCGATATATCGGACGTTATGCACTAATGGGTTAAGACATGTTCTGCTCTCACAGAGAGGAGGCCTGTGTCCTAGCAGTGGGAAAATTATAGACTTATTATGTACAGACGCCAGCACATCAAGCTACCCGAAACTGTCAAATTTTCCCAATCAACATTGAATCTTATGCTTTGGTGATAAAGTTGAAAATCTATCAAAGAAATTTGACAGATTGTAGTAGCTTGATGTGCTGGCGTCTGTACATATGCGAGCTAGAAAGAGTTCCCATAAATCATCACCATTCTCTTGCCTTTATGCCAATTCATTTGTGGTCGGCGCAACATGTTTCTCTTCCATACTTCTTCCTCTATTAGTCGTCATTTCGGTAGCCACTCCCTTTCAAGCTATATATTCACACAGTACATCCAACGTTTCTTTGGTCTTCGCCTAGAAGAAGTGTCGACAAATATGCGAAAAAATCTGTTATTCTACTGATGTTCGTTTTAATTTACAGCTACATTTCGAAGTCACTAACTACAGGGAACAATCAGTCAGGTTCAATTTCGGAGCATCAGGAGAGCTAAGGTTCTTGACTAGAATCAATCCTACCGCGTAAGTAAATTGCTACTACATATTTTACTGATATTTGGTGGACTTATGGGTTTTTTCGCACTAGGTTGCGAATTCAAAAGGCCAATGATTTTATCAAATTCATGCACGTAATAAGAAGATGAGTTAATTAAATGTTGATTATATGACATAAACAATAGTGTAACTAATATGTTAGGCATTTAATTTAGAAAAAAATCGTGTAGCAAGCTGAATAAATGGTTTGAAATCGAGAGTATCGAGATTGTGCGAGAAGTGGTTTTTTCTCTATAATGGTACAATTTATTATCATGGGTTTCTATTCTCTTTCAGACTAAATGTAGCTTCAGGGCAGACGGTTAACGTGATAGTCAGTCTGCTGGTACCAGCTAACGCACAGCCAGGATTGAGAGATACCATCACATTTACTGCTTATGGTAAGTTGTGATACTTATAGGTAGCCTGGTTCATGTTTGTAATTTACCCACAAAATTTTGATTTTTGTTTCGCATGAATCTTTTGCTGCTACCTTCGATGTCTTGTTATGAACGTTAATTATTGTTGTCTTCTCTTAATATTTGTGCATGTCTATACTAGCTCTGCTCATGAATGTCACCATTATTTATCGTTAAAATATTTCTCATTAAGTGAAATTTGTAGTAAATTTCTTTTGAGTAAATAAAGATTCTTTAACCACATGTTTAATTTAAAAAATGCTTGTGAGCTTGACCACAGGTCTAACACAACTATTCTCAATTCAGAAACCGGGTTTAATTGTCCCTTTGTCCAGATTCCCTACTCCTTTCAGATTATAAACATTAAACCATAACCACACATTTGTAACCATATTATTTGGATTTAAAGTGTCCGTGGACAACGCTTTGAATTAGGCAACTAGCTTCATCTTTGTGACTGACCGACTTATTCTTGGCAATTCAAAAGTGCCTGTTGAAACAAATGCTTTGAGTTTGAGTTTGAATTTGAATTGGTAACTGGGCAGTTCAAAAGTGCTTGTAATTGGTTTATTTGTAATAAATGGTTTGAGTTTGAAACATACTATTAACTTGACATGCCGACAAAATTGCAGAATGCAAAGCAAGTTATTGTAAAAATCAATGAGTTTCCAAAGTTTCATGTACGTTTGACTACACAGCCTAAAGAAATGAATGAATAGCTGATCAGGAGGGAAATTAAAGAAGGTTTGGGAGACAGAACACGTGGGGGCGATCGCCACAGGAGGCCAGCCAAGAACTACGATTGTGACGTCCAAGCTCAGCGATATATCTACAAAATTGACCTATCCTTCTTTTCCCCAGGTAACGAGCAAGTCTCCCTATCCGCATTCGTCTACGTCGCGAACTCAGCCGTACCAACCGACACCTGGGCTCCTGAAATCCGTCACACCTTCCAAGGAACCTGTCTCGGCAGGACTGGTGATGACTGCGCGCAGCATTCCTGGTCTACCACTATTGTGGCGAGAGATGCGCTGTCAGGTAAGGACTTACAATCATAATGATGAACTGTGGAAACTAGGATTGCGAGCGTTTCTGGCTCAAACGCTGAAGACATCGGAATGTAACTTTAAAAGTATCCATTAATAGAGAGGGCCGCTAGCAGCCAACATATCGACAGCTAGGATCAAACAACTGCATATCATAAGTGTGATAACTGGAGAGTTCTTCTATAAACACTAAAAACATAACCCTCCTTAAAGGCCCCACTACAGTCGGGTAAAAAGATGTGATGAGTGAGCATTTTAGGGAGAGTGAATAATAATTTGACGAAAAACACTGTGATATTATGTATGAATATTTTCTATAGTATAGATAATGTTAGTATAGTTCAGGGGTTTCCAAACTTCACAAGTTGTAGCCGAGAGTCGAGAGCTCAGTCTGTGTCTAAGAGTCCTCCTAGCTAGATGAAATTACAAATTGCCCCCCAAAGCCTATACACAATGCCCCCATTTTTTTTTCTGGGTCTCTTACCACCCCTCTTTAGGCCTGCAGCGCCCACAGGGGGGCGTTATCGCCCACTTTGGGAAAGGCTGGCATAGATTCTATACTAATAATGAAAAATCTGAAGAGTCTGTTTGTTTGAACGCGCTATTCTCTGAAACTACCAGTCGGATTTAGAAAATTATTTTTGTAGTTGATAGCCTAATTCTTGAGGAAGGACTAACATCACGCCATGGTTCTTAGGAGCCATAGAGCTAAAACAAAAAAAGTCAGATTAAGGCGCGAAAAACAAGCAAAAGCGCGGGCGGGCGTTGGGCTGCGACTCTGCGAGTGCAAAAAAAAAAAAAATCGCGCGTGACACAGGCACCGCAAGTCGCGCATTTGTGTCGGCCGCGGTTATATCGCGTGTCGCGCTTGTTTGTAGGAGCCTTCAATTATAATAACGTTTGATAAATACCAATTTTTTAATCTGGTTTATTTTTTGTCACTCCCTTTGAGGTTCTTAAGGTGACATGCACTATGGTGTTTCATTGAGACATTCATAAGCAAAAGATATTTTTTTTAATCTGGCTTATATTTTATTACTCCCTTCGAGGCTTTTAAGGTGACATGCATTATGGTGTTTTAATAAAACAATCTTAAGCAAACCATATCCATCACTTCACAGACGCTAACAAAAAACTCTTTTTGTCTTATTAGCACAGCGGTGAGGCACACATTCCTGCTAATTTCTTACATACGGACTTTGCACTTTTTATTTCTATCTTTGTTTTTATCTGATGTACGACTATTATCTGAATATCTGGTGTATTGTGTGTCTTTTAGTCTGTGCTAAATAAATGTATTTTCTTTCTTTTCTTTCTCTTCACCAGGTCTTCTCCGCCTAACTTCTTCCCCAATCGGGGTCATGTACAGCGGAGATTTCACCGCAGGAACCCGTCAGGAGGTGATAGCCACATACAGAGCTACTTGTTGCGCACCCAGGGTGCTATTGAACGCGGTGGACGCTTATGGGAATACAAACAGCTATACCATTGATATATCTAGTAAGTGTTCTGATGCTCTTCATCGTGAGTTACAGTTGAGGAGTGTCTTTAGACTATTTCGATCTAGTGGACTTTTAAGGTGAAATTCCAAAATAAATGTTTATTTCTTTTGCAAAAAATATATACAGAGTGTGGCGTAAATAGTGGTCCACCGTTAAGGATTTGATATACCAGATAATTTACTATAACATATTACAATGTTAACCATTTTTACTCAAGGGTTCCGAAAATATATTTTTTTTTGTTTTTTATATATGAAATTTCTACCTTTTGTTACAAATTTGGTTGTAGTTTCAACAAAAACCATTATATTTTGATTTCTGTTATTTACTGCTGAAATAATAGAGCTATCGTGTAAAATTATGGTTTTTATGTAAATTTAGAGCTTTTGATGAAAAAGTTAGTTCTTCTCTATTTTAACCATAATTTTTCACATAATCATGCAAATTCAAGAGCGATTTTTGTAAAAAAAAAAAACCGGCCAAGTGCGAGTCGGACTCGCGCACCGAGGGTTCCGTACAAACCTGCAAGGTTTACAAAGTTCGTTCATTACGACAATCGAGTCATAACTATGGTATTTTTATTGCATATGAATTTCAACTTGATAGCTCTACGCGTTCATGAGGAAAAAAGTAATAAGTTTATATTTATTAAAAAATAAATATATATTTTGTAATGTAACTAAAAATTTAAGGTTTTCGGAATTTTTCCTTTATGTGTGCTATAAAACGTTGCTTCATGCCAAATTTCAAGATTCTAGGTCGACTGGCAGTACCCTTTAGGTTTTGATTCCCTTGCGAGTACTTGCGAGTTTCAAAATATGCAGCTTAAATTGCTGTTTCTTTTGATTGCGTTGACATAGAAGTTTGATTTTGTTACAGCTTAAAGGTATTATAGACCTGAGTATTTGGTATGAATTTCAATTTAATACCTCTACGCGTTTATGAGGAAATGGGTAGTAAGTTTAAAATTATTAAAAAAAATATATTATGTGATGTAACTAAAAATTTATGGTTTTCGTAATTTTTCCTTTATCTATGCTATAAGACGTTGCTTCGTACCAAATTTCAAGATTCTGAGTTCACGGGAAGCACCCTGTAGGTTTTGATTCCCTTGCAAGTGTCGAAAATTTGCGGCATAAACGGCTGTATCTTTTGATTGCGTTGGCTTAGAAGTTTGATTTTTTCACAGCTTCAAGGGACAGTAGACCTGAGTAATTGATATAAATTTCAGCTTCATACCTCCACGCGTTCCTGAGAAAAAGGGTCTTGACAGACGGACGGACGGACGGACAACAAAGTGATCCTATAAGGGTTCCGTTTTTTCCTTTTGAGGTACGGAACCCTAAAAATACTACTAAAATGGTTAAAATTGTAATGTTATAGTTAATTATCTGGTATATCAAATTCCTAACGGTGGCCCATTATTTATGCCACACCTGTATATTCTGTCGGACTACATTATAGAATCAGAATCAAACTTACGTAGTGCAAAGTAGATTTCGACAAGTTTTTAACTTGTCAAATTCTCAGGGGTGAAAGCCTCGGGTATTTCAGGTAAGCGAGGTCCATCTAGGCGTAGCTAGATCTATAATGTTTTCATTAAAAAAAAAAGTTTGTGTCTTGTTTCAATTAGGCCATATTTTGAGCAACCGAGGTGACGCTATCATTTCCCGTCAAGTACTACCAAGGAGTCTGAATTTCCATATCATCTTGGTATTTGTATAGCATCATTTATTCTGTAATCGTTTCGTATCTACCAACACTCTTCATGTCCATTATGACGTTTGAAAGCGTGTGTCAATAGTTTAAACTAATCTTAGAAAATTTTAAAGGATTAATTTCCCGGCAGTCGCCGCTACAATACGTCATTACTATCATAATTTTGCTGCCCGTATCAATTATTTGGGATTACCCACTCCTTTTAAAACATAATGTTCATAGTCATACGATCGGAATTTGCAATAATACAAATGAAGACCCATATCCAAAATGCAGTTACTTCCAAAGACACAAATTACAACATCATTCACTTAAAAATAAGCCCAAATAACTATCAATACATAAAAATGTTGAACCAATCCACCTGTCTCACGCCTAAAACACGCCTGTCACGCCTGTCGACCTGTTATCAAAATGTCAAGCCGCATGCGTTTCGGAGTGCACCGGTATTGATTTATCGGTGCCTAGATGTTACAGGCAGACTGAACCTACATTGCCGCGGAACGGAGTGGAAGCGGAAATATACATGGCATAATGAACTTTATAACTGATAAGGAGTGGTACTTGCGGCAGGAATGAGTTACCTTTGGTTTTTAGAAAATACGATCACGATTTTCATAAAACTACGCAATGAGAATCTTACGAAAACTGCAATCAAACGTCTTAATTTTCCATTAAAGCTTTTAAGAGTTCTAGAAAACGGTGTATTTATGTGAGACTTATACGTTCCGAGATGTTAAGCTCATTTCGATTACCAACCGAAGCTTTCTTAAATCCTTAAATGATTATTGGTGTAAGTAAGCCTAAAACGTATCTGATAGACGCATGGGCAACTACGCGCAATTATGGCTCGACAACCTTTTTTTTCGCCGATATGTCAACCAAAAAGTTCGCGTACCAAGATGGAGGCAAGAGAATTAACAAAACCGAAATATTGAATAATGAACTAAAAGAAATGTTTCCTCTCTTTTCAGACTACCTATCAGAAGCAGCAATAGCAGCTATCGTCCTCGGAGTATTCTTAGCCATAGCCCTGATCATTCTGATCATATTCCTCATAATCTGGTGCGTGAGGAAACGAAGAGAATCCAGGGAACTACCCTCTTATAACACATCAAGAACTAACTAAAGCGTAGGTGCAAATATTATAGGGTTTTTTTCTGAAGGTTGTACAGTAGCTTAAGTTTATAATGAAGACGGTTAAAATTTGATGGTTTTTTGGCACAATAATTTTTTGAGGGTGCAGACCTGTGATGAATGGGGCTAGCTAAAGAGAGATTGGAAGTTTCAAATCTAGTTAGTAGATGGATGTGGTTAGCGGGAAACTCAAATTATTGACTAAAATTTTGGTTCCGTCTTGCAATTTTCTGTTGATCAGGAGTCTTTTAGACCAATAACATTCGATTCTATTACAGTTATACCCAATTGGCAATTATAGATCCATAAGACTTTTGCGTTGCCTCTAGAGTTATCATTTAACCGGTTGAATACCATAATTACAGAAAAATAAATAAAAAATAATTGTGTCTCGCGCGGATCCACGTTCCGAATAGTTAAGTTAGGGGATCAGCCATGGTAAATTTTGTATTGCGCGAAGGATTCAAATTAAATTCAAGTTTGCCATATACCAATAAGAAGTAAGTCACCTAAAATCCTGTCTGCTGCTCTATTGTGTTGCTATACTTAAACAAAGTGATCCTATAAGGGTTCCGTTTTTTCTTTTTGAGATACGGAACCCTAAAAAAAGATGATTTAAAGACTAAAGTTAAGCTACTGTACACCTTAATAAGAGAGTCAAATCGAACGTATTATTAAAACAAGTGAAAAAGAGTAACTGTATGTGATTGTAAGTTGAAGTGATTAAGTTAAAATTAAGTTACCTTTAGACTAAGTTAAGTTATACTTTATTTAGCTGATATGGGCATCTATAGATGCGAAGTTGACGATGAGAAGATACAATGCGGTCTTGCTTGCTTAACCGGCTGAACGCCGTAATTAAAGAAACAATTAGAAAGTCATTGTGTCTCGCGTGGATCCACGTTCGAAGGGTTACAAGTTTAGATTCATATTTTCATGTTAAAAGTAAGTAATGAAGATGTTACGGTTACAAGCCGAAAGGTTAAATGTGACTTAGGAAAGCTATCTTGTCATGTCATTCGGCGAATAAGTACAGCCACTTAAAATAAAACCCTGAAAAAAGTGGATATGATGTGGTTGATATTGATACGGCAAGGTGTATGCCAACAAGTGGTTTTGCTTCACCCATTTCTTGCCAGAAATGGCCCGAATTCTGTATGGTAATTATTATTGGCCGCGTAATCTCACCACGTGCAAACCACGTACGGTTGTCAAACGTGGTATTTTGACAGTTCAAACGACGCCAAGTGCACGCCAGCTTCGCGCTCATTTCGCGCGGTTTCGTTCATTGTGTCATAGAGAATACGTTATTAGCAGAAAGCAGTGATTAAGAATTGACGTGGTTTTGAAGTAAGGCATCATTCAATGGTCGTAGTGAATTTGGGCCCTGAAGCTTTTAACAAAGATACTTTTAATTCCATTTTTGTGACAAACCATTCTCACTTAGAATCAGAGGTCTGCATTTCTATGGGCACTATAATATGGCCTGGCATCTGGCAGTTTCAAGGATCGGTAAAAAATTGCAAATAACATTTCAAAATGCAACGAGAGAGTTAATAATCCCACAAATAATACACGCGAAAAACATAACCGTTCTTTGATAACGCACACACTAAACTCAAACTCAAACTCAAACTCAAAACATTTATTTCAATTAAACCATTTACAGGCACTTTTGAATTGTCAAAAAGTCGGTCAGTCAGAAAATATGAAGCTAGTTGCCCATTCCAAAGCGTAGGTACCTATGGAGAAGAACGGGCAAGAAACTCCATGGACACTCTTTTAAATTATAGTTTTACAAAAATATTAGTTACATCAATAATGTGAATTTATAATTATATGTGAGAACGATGTAAAAAAGACGTACGCGTTAAAAGTGTCCAGAGTACAGCTAATGGTAAGAAAACAACAATTCAATATAAAATAATTAAAAATAAGCCGAGGCAGCTAAGTGATGACCAGCCCCAACTGACGGCGCCCGTTCACGAACATGACGCATAGATCGGCACCATTCAGCTCAACCATTTTGAAGGGAGCTAAATGATCCAACACACACGCCACCGTCAGCGAGACATTTGTGTGAGCATGACATACTATCAGCCGCCAGGGCACATTCAAGTCAATGAAAGACACATTACCCGATAAATGGTACATAGTGTATAGTATATACATAGAACTCACATCTGTGCTATGCAATTATACAATACAAGGAAATTGAGTTTATACAATGCAAAGATAGTCTTACAATCTTCAGCAGCTCCAACAGAATCTTCAAGTGTTAATCAATTAGTTGTGGTTGTGGAGCAGGACCAGCCTTGAGCCAGGCATTTTTATCAGCGATGTAATCCCCTAACTTATAATATGCCTGACTGCATAGTGTGCGTTTTATACAAGACTTGAATTTTGTCTCATTCATTTCAAGAATGTGGGGAGGTATTTTATTATAACATTTTAAACAGTACCCCATAAAAGATGAGTCTACTTTAGCCAGTCTGAAACCTGGTTGAACTAATAGGTCCCTATTTCTAGTACTATAATTATGTCTTTCACCTCTTTTACTAAAAAGATGTAAGTTTTTTCTTACATACATGATATTTTCGTAGATATATTGACAAGGCACCGTCATGATGTTAATTTCCTTAAACAGTTCCCTTAGAGAATCGCGCCTGCGGAGAATATAAATGGCTCTGATAGCTCTTTTCTGCAGAATAAAAATAGAATCGATGTCTGCAGCCCGTCCCCAAAGTAAAATACCGTAAGACATGATACTATGAAAGTAACTAAAGTAGACTAGTCTCGCGGTATCTACATCAGTAAATTGACGGATTTTTCTGACAGCATAAGCTGCTGAACTTAGCCGTCCTGCAAGAGATGTTAAATGAGGACCCCATTGTAGCCTTGAGTCAAGCGTGATCCCCAGGAAAACAGTTTCATCGACGAATTCTAGTTTCTCTTGATTCAATATTATCTCACAATCACTACTCTTGACATTTGGTAAAGAAAATCTTATGCACTTAGTTTTTTTTCCATTTAATACTAAATTATTAGCAGTGAACCAATTTTGGACCTGCAGTAGGGCGTTATTTACATCGTCAAAATTTGTAGCACGTCTATTTACCTTAAAAATTAAGGAAGTGTCATCAGCAAATAACACCATTTGTGGTTGATTTTTTAATAAATGGAGTAGATCATTAACATACACTAAAAAGAGGAAAGGACCCAATATCGAGCCTTGTGGCACACCCATTTTTACGGTTAAACCACACTACACACACCTACTTTCATATCAGAAAAGTAGACAACTTTAAGGCTACGTACGCACTGACAGGTGGCGCCTTGAGCCTAGCGAGCAACCTTACGAGTGGCGAAGTAAAACGACCGCTCTATATTCCAAAAGTTTAGGTAGTAAAATAAAGGTAAACAAAAAAACCACGTGACCTGGTTAACCGACTAAACGTAATACCAGTTTATTCAGTTGTCATGCTACGTCACAGTTGTACTCTTCAATTTAGCAACGTTATTAACGAATTATAACGTTGCTAAATTGAAGAGTACATCGAGTTTATTTGTTTACCTTTATTTTACTATCCATAATTAATGGAGTATAGGAGTTTCGAAACCGGCCGCACTGCGCGCTTGATGGCTTCGCTAGTCGCCTATGTGTGTGGATGTGAATTCACTAGGCTCTAAGCGCTACGCAAGCTACCTGTCAGCGCGAACAAAGCCTGAGAGCAGACGACACCGTGGTCACAGTTTTTTTTAATCCAATAATTTTCTATGAATCATCACAGCGCTTTGTTCGGTGCGAGTTTCAATATTTTAATGGCGGATTTCCGCACTTAACAGGTCCCTTCCCAATGTCAATGATCGTGGATTGTAATATATTGGATGAAATCGACACTTGAACGTAATAGGGACTAATTCGCTACGCAACTTCGTCGGTAAGAAAGAAAAAAGGGACGAGAGGTGTCGTGGGACACCCGTACCCTGATTGTGTATCACACTGTTAATAATAATCAGAATAATTTTGAAGGTTATTGCGAATCCAATACGTCATATGTTCGAAAAATTTGTCTGCTTAACAACGTAAATAACGCAATGAATGTTGTTGAACTGTCAAGATAAAAGAGCTATTCCTACTGATAATGTGTCACACAATTACAATGCGTGCCACGAAAGATGAGACTTGACCCCGCCTCCCCCGCTCTTTCCGCCGCCCCTATGACGTCCGGTCCCGTCCCGCACTCAGACCTCATACCGCTAAAGATACCTAAAATCGTGTACTGCGCATGTCAAACCACGTGGTGTGTCAAGTCTCATCTTTCGTGGCACGCATTGTACCCCGCCGGTTGTCCGTTACAGTTTTTTCAGTCTAGCACGCATTGGCCAAGTGTGTAGACGTGCTATAAGGAACTACCAATAATAAAAATGATACGATTTATTTATAAACATTACTTAAAGTTGACGTCAAAAAAGTTACAGTTTTATTTTTCGAGTCTGTACCATCGACTCGAAAAATGCACGGCTACATATCAAGCTATACATAGAATAGAATACTCTTTCTCTCTTTTCTTTTTTTTCTTTCTTTTTCTTTTTTTCTCTTATTTTGTTCATAACCAGTATAATCTGACTTCTTATTGTACGAAAAACTTTAACAATGCGAGGTCAGCTAAAACTGGAAATTTATAGCTAGATGTATAGCTGTGTGTACGACAGAAAAAAAATCTTGTTGGCCCAAAACTTCGCCACTTCCACGACGTCGTCGGTGGCGCAGAGGTCACTTTGGTTACATTTTTAAAGGCACAGGGGCCAGTATAGGAGTTAGGGCAACGATTGTGGAACAGCTCAAAATTTATCGTTAAACATTACTTAGATTTAAGCAACTTTTATACATAAATAAATCACTCTATCTTTGCAACTTTTGTCCGTCCCACGCCGGTATAACTCAACAATTCGACTCAAACTCACTATCTGCCTAGTCTTTTCCCAACAATGTATGTTGGAGTTGGCTTCCAGTCTAACCAGATGCAGCTGAATACCAGTATTTTACATGAGCGATCACCAATCTGACCTCCACAATCCAGTTACTGTATATTCAGCATATAATGTTCTCACTGCTGCAGCTGGGACACAGGTGGAGGCCTGTCATCATAGAGGAGTCTATGATAGAGGGAGTGGGCCGTAATCCACCACGCGGGCCCAGTGCGGGTTGGTAGTTGTCATATGTCTTCGAATTTTTGGTTCTAGGACATGTCCGTTTCCTAACGATGTTTTCCTTCGCCATTTTGAGAGCAGCGGTGATGAAATTATTTACACAAAGTTATGCGCCTGCCTGGGTTAGAACCCACGACCTACAACTCCGATACCACTACCCGATACAATACCCCTTGGTAAGACCGGTTGTCAGACTTTCTTCAACTCCTGTCACTTAATTCTGGTAAATGGCACTTTAAGTGACATGATATAAAACCCACATTTGAATGCTTTACTTTGGATCGAGTTGGTGTTGAGTTTCGTAGTCCAAAAATACTTAACGAGACAGGAGGTACTTAAATGTATGCTACAATTACAGTTAGAACCAGTTATAACTAGTTTTTTTAACTGTTTCCGCCATGTTTGTTTTATTATTTTATTTAAATTTTGACAAATATTGTGTTTTTATTTATTAGCATTAGATTTATATGTTAGAATAACATGTGGGGTGAAGGTTTCTAAAAATATAACTTTAATTATTGCCAAATTATTTTTTTGAAACTGAAATCTTTATTCTATAATTCCATTTTTTTTAATTTTCGTTCTTTTTTAATTATTATTTTACAGCTATAATAATCAAAGATTAGTCTCAAGATTTTGTTTAATTTGACTTATTAAATTCATGGATAACAACTGGTACCTTCACCCTACAATTAAAAATTAAGTATTTTTAGTTAATTATTTACTAATACGGGTAGTACAATAAATTAATATTTAGTTTATAAAAGGAAAAAAAGCCATATTTTGTAAAAAGAAAATCTAAGATTTTTATGAAATAAACATTGAATTGAAATAGTTTATTGTTTTTTTTTTATTTCTTAAGAGCGCTATCACAAGTTTTTCTTGTTTAGAGCGTTTGACTCGAGTTTTGATTTGTGATTATGGTTTAACTAAAGTCACAATAGTAAAAAAAATACATGCCCGAGAAAGTTTAATTCCTTCTTTTGGGAGCGCATTCAATAAATATTTCAGTTTGTTTACATAAATCAGTAAAAAACTTGTTCCTGCAAAGGCTGTTTCATAAAAATTTAATTTCGGGCATCTCGCGATGCTCTGTTACATCGAAGATATAATAGTTTAATAATTTATAAAAATGTCCACGGTACAACTGTATCTTCTACTTTGGAATGCATACATCAATTTATTATGTTTAATACAGTAATAAACCAAAAATAATTCCGTAAAACAGAGAGTTAATGATATTTTTTCAGCCGAAATGATATTTTTTATCTCTGTTTATTTAATAGAAATTCAAACAAAAAGTGTTTAATAACTAAGGCTACTTTGTCACCTTGCTTGAAAAAAAAAAATACTCTATTTTAAAGTAAAATAATATTTTTAAGGAATTGTTTTATGCAATGCTTTTTTATCAATATAAATCTCGGGATGCACGGTCTTAGCTTTAGTCCGCGCCGAGCGCTTTCAGAGGGAGGACGTAGCGCTCACTCGCTGCTGCCGTCACGTGATCTCGTTCGACAATTCGCCACGAATAAAAAGCGACCAACACTTCTTGATACAAGTGAGTTTTTTTTTTTAATTAGTTATGTTCTGATTGTAATGTATATAATATAATTATTTTCCTATGATGTTCCAACGCGAATATAATTATAGAAAAAAAACATACGTAAATATAGTTGTTGTTTTTAATTTTTCTGACTTTTTTATTTATCTCCAACATTAATTTAATTAATTATTTTCAGACAATAGTTCACAATAATGGGCAAAATAGAACTTTTGGTGCTGTCAAAATAAAAAAAAAGGTTTTGGCCGATAATTTGAAACGCGCAAGAGAAGCTCAGCGGTAAGAATTTTATGAGGAGTGCGTGCTTCCTGAAATCATAGATTCGAGGAAAGCACGGTCTATGCCGCTTCGGAGAATATTATTTTAATTATTTTACAATTATTATACTGGTTTTTTATGGTTCCGTACCTTAAGGGTGCCAACGGGACCCTATTACTAAGGCTCCGATGTCCGACCGTCCGTCTGTCTGCTAGTGTCTCATGAACCGTTACAAGTTCACAGTTGTAATTTTTAATTTTAATAAAACGACTTTTGATTTGTCTTTTTTATTTTCTTTTGACTTTTTTGACGTGACAACGTCTAATAAATCGATGAAGCTGGCTGCACACACGAAAAAAACATGACTCATGTAGCGTTACCTCGCGGCCTTGCTCTGCTGTAGCGTTGTACGCCATGGCGGCTTGAAGTGCAAGCGAGAGCGCGGAACGAGCGATGAGAGACAGATGATGTCGAACGCTGCCGAATCGGCCTCCGCGTTCGGCAATTTCATTAATGTTTTGTTATGACGTTGTCACGTTAAACTATCGTCCGTAAACCGACTTTACAGACAACCGATTTTTATCCAAACTGTAGAAACAACATCACATTGCATTTATTTCTATAAATAAGTACTAAAATGTCTTCCTACCTGCTAAATAAATTACATAATATATTAAACTTCGTAAAAAAAGTAGGTACAAAAAGTATTTATAAAAGTAGCACAAAAGTATTTGTAAGTAATGTTAGAGGCTGGCAACGCGCAAGTAATGCAGCTTCTGGCAATGCAAGCGTCTTTAGGCCAGCGTTGCCAGTATGTTACTTTTGTAACATTTTACGTTACTTTTGACCCTCTCATGTTACCTCCATGTTACACGCCTCAAAATGTTACTTTTAAGACTTAATAAAAAATATTTCACAGAAAACAAAAAATAAACATGAAACGGAACGCATACAAGAAAGGTTTCGTTCGTCATGTTGGCGCACTTGATTGTCTTGATTTTGTGACCAAATTCTGACGCGACGACAGCGCGAAAATTTTTCACGTCGTTTGTCGTATCGCATATTCACTCACTCGCGTGAATTTCTAAATGACCCATCCCGCTTACTTAGGCGAGTGAGCGACAGCCTAGTAGTGGCATCCGTGTTGGTTCAGTTCAGTTTGTTATTACGATTCTTTCGAAGCCTACTAAGGGGACAGCTTTTTTTTATGTAATAAAGTGCCATGTTATTATTAGTCGTTTTCCACAAAAAATAAGGTAATGTTACTTTTCTCGTGAAAATGTTACTTTTTGAGCTCTCTCATGTTACATTTGACTATCTGTCACTGGCAACACTGCTTTAGGCTGCGGTAACTACACACCATCAAGCGGGCCGTATGCTAGTTTGTCACTTTAGTGGTATAAAATAAAAATTAAAAGTGAAGTAAATTTGTATGACCCTATTGTAACTCAAACCGTTGTAGGTAACACTCATCGGTACAAATAACATTTCATGAACTATAATAACAGTAATTTAATTTATTTTGAAAACGAAGGCTCTTGTTGGTTTGATCCTGGCGTCCGACGCATAGCGGTTTGTATGTGTGCATAGCGTTCTTCCCTAGACGCACACGTGCGCATCTGCCGCCGCGCGCCGTCGAATTTACCTAAAACTGAGCACTTCGGTTTTGTAATAACGCTCTTAACATAAAAGTATTGCAACACTTGTGATATATAGTTTATTTTAATCAATCAAATGGTATAATAAATCTAAACCAAGTAATAATAAAGCTGAGGAGTTTGTTTGTTTGTTTGAACGCGCTTATCTCTGAAACTACCAGTCGAATTGAAAAAATTCTTTATACATTTGATAGCCCAATTCTTGAGGAAGGCTGACATCACGCTAGGACCCTTAGGAGCCGAGCAAAAAGAAAAAAAAGTCAGAAAGAACGCCAAGCGAAAACGAAGTCATAGTGCGTGCAGACGCTGCGATGCGACGCCGTGGTCCAGGGAACAAGAACTTTCACGAGGACGAAGTCGCGGACTGAAGCTAGTATTTATTATTGAGTAGCTGACCCGACTGACGTTACCGAAGGGGCCCGTGAGGGCCGAAGCCTGTCGGGTCAGCGGGATTGTCCGAAAGGGTTACCGCTGTCCCGGAACATAAAGGGCTAAGGAAGGAACACGGGTGGGTTTTAGTCAGTAAGAGTCTGACACTCCCTTCCGCTCCACCCAGAGCGGGAGGGGTCATTTGATGATTTCCCATACTGAAAAAAAAAATAAAACCCTACAGACGTTGTCCTGTTTTTGATTCGAAAGACGCGTGGCGCCATCTATTATCATATTACCGTTACCTTCCTCTCTCTACTTATTTAAAATTTTGCTCTACCCGACAGGGTCCATAATTGTGTCTATTATTTTTTTATTTCCCACCAGTAAAAATAAATAACTCATTTCGGCCCAAATGGCGCTTTAGCATTTTCTCCTTTCCAGTGACGTTATGTTACTAAGATGGAATATAAAGAAGAAAGTTAACTTTTTCCTTTATACAGGGCGCCAGGGGTTTTGATGTGCAACCTGCTACCTTGGATCCAGTATATGATTCGGAACCCCACTGCGTTGAATATGTCCGTTGGTTGTTTAAAAAAAATAACAGTTCCATACATTTTGACCGCATACATATTGCACTCTTCTATAAAACTGATTATCTGCCTAGCCTTTTCACAACCATGTTAGGGCTACCAGTCTAACCGGATGCAGCTGAATACAAATATTTTACATGGAGCAACTGCCTATCTGACCTCCACAACCCAGTTACTGGGGGTAATACAATACCACTTGGTAAGACTGGTTGTCAGACTTTCGGACTTCTGACTACCCGTAACGACTGTCAAAGTTCCACAAATAACAGCCGGGACCAACGGCTTAACGTACTTTCCAAGGCACGGGGGGTCTCGGTGTGTAAAGATGGTCACCCATCCACAGACCAACCGCGGCAAGCGTAGCTTAACCTGGCCGATCGACCTGTGCAGCTGTTATTATTTAGCCACGGGCCCCTCTTAGCTTTAACTTATAGAAAAAAATATAATCTATTTCGTTACAGGATGCATGGATTTGTGTTTATGCCATTCAATGTGGCAAAGCTGCCAGTCTTCTGGGGATGTTTCCAGATGACAGCTAGCGAGCACTTTGAAGCCTAAGTGTCCTTTTGTTTTGTATTTATTTTCATAGTTAGTTAAGGTGATATATTGAAAAAGTGTAGTGTTTTTTCTATTTCGTGTAACTTGTTAAGTATGTGGAATAGGGATTTAACATTTTGGTTTTATGTTTTTTGACTCTTTGGTCTAGTATCATGTAAAAGGAATACACGATTCAATGAGTTTTCACAATACAATAAAATGGCAAAGGTATATCCATGTTTTTACTTTTTTCGACATCACGGCATAACACTTAAGAGTTATTCAATGGAATTTACTTAAAAACATAGAGAATTATCATATCAAATTTTACTCAAATTAGTTTTAAATATAATTAATTTATTTTGTTAAAAAAACTGGCCAAGTGCGAGTCGGACTCGCACATGAAGGGTTCCATACCACCAAGCCAAAAACGCTGAAAAAAAACATGTTTGTTGTATGGGAGCCCCACTTAAATATTTATTTTATTCTATTTTTTGTATTTTTTGTTATAGCGGCAACAGAAATAAAATCATCATCTGTGAAAATTTCAACCGTCTAGCTATCACGGTTCATGAGATACAGCCTGGTGACAGACAGACAGGCAATGTAGAACCTTTTGGATATGGAACTTTAAAAAGGAGTCAATTCATTTTGGCACATACGTCGATTTATTCCGAGCACACGCACATTATAGCCATCTCTCTTCTAATGCGTTTCAAAAGTAATTGCATTTTTTTTTTTGAGGATGGGAAATCCTCAAATGACCCCTCCCGGTTTGGGTGGAGCGGAAGGGAGTGTCAGACTATTACTGACTAAAATCCACCCATGTTCCTTCCTTAGCCCTTTATGTTCCGAGCCAGCGGTAACCCTTTCGGACAAGCCCGCTGACCCAAAGTAATTGCATCACTTTCGCTCGCTTAGTATATCAGTCGCTACAATTTATTTTTGAGGCAGCGCCTTAAAGATGATATGTCAATACTGAAATGGTAGCTGATAGAGATGAACGGAAAAAGGCAAGCTTTGGGTGTGCCGTGCCAAAATAAATTGGGGTAATGGCAGGGTGATGATGATTAATGACGATGATGATTAATGACAATGATGATTATGACGATGATGATTATGACGATTATTGACAACTCAATATGTACCATCCATGTCTTCAAGAATAATTTTCCTTTCTTGTGTTTATGGGTATTGAAATTACTGTCATGCTCCGCTAGTATGCATACAGTAAGTAAATACTAAATTGTGGCGTTTCCAATATAAAAGCAAGTAAATATGATTTGTGTAAGGCTATGGCTCTTAGCTTACTAAACCTAAACCAAAACTAATTAGCTCAGCAATTTTTATGATCATATTTATAGACAAAATATTATGTAAAATTATAAGGACTATTGCATCACCATCTTCTATTACATAAAATCATATGAAATTGACAAATTGCAGCATTTACTTAATATCCAGAAGCAAAAACTGGCATTGTATCTATTCATATAAGTTTGTAATCAAACCTACTTGGTCAAACAACCAAAGACAATTTGGCATTATTTTTATTTATTTACTCACAAGTGTAGCATCATAAAAGTATTTCTCCATCCTTTTGAAATTAGAACGAAACGAAAACCGCATCTCCGGCGTAAAGCCATAAGCAAAGGGTGCATTTTTGTATGATTTATAAAGAAACGACATCTTATACACTTAGTTTTGTAACAAATTACACACTGCTCACGACACTAACACAGTTTATTTAGCAGTAAATTGCATTCACGGGCCATTTAAGACTAAAGCAAAGACTCAAAAACGTTTAATAGCCAAGAATTCGCGTGAAAATCGCGAATTATGACATTGAGATCGCGAAAAACTATGTCGGTTATTTTGGCTTCTTTCGCCGCACAACGTCACGAAAAACATGCTTGTAGCATACAAATAGGATAAAAATAAATAACAGTACTCACCTGATCTCGTGACCATTCCCTGGGTAGCCGCAACGGGAACCAGAACCGCGTTATGCGTCAAATCCTCAATGGAAAGCCCAGTCACGGCAGTAGACAGAAGCGGGTTTTTAACAATGTTCCTGCTCGGGCAGTCGCCGAAACTTTTATCTGACATGTTGTATACTATATTAATGACCGGTTGATGAGAAAATTTTCACGTTTTCACACATTTGGAGGTCATAAATAGGTAATTTAATTATATAAAGTTACGTGTCACTTGCATATTTTGACAATTTGACAGATGACAACACGTTGATCGTGTGATTGTTTGACAGAAAAATTGCAATTTTGCATTCAAGTTCCTACAATTTCTACAATGAAATTCTTTCAAAAGCAGAATCAACTTTGATTTGTATATTCATTGAATAAGTTACATAAAATACATAACTAATGTAAAATCAAAGGTATAAAAGCTTTAATTTAAGTAATTTTTCAGAAGAATGTGGGTATTACGTAAATGTAAGTATTTCTGTGTAAGTGCATCAAACAAACTTTGTAAACAAAACAAAAAGTTTGAACCTGTGACCCTGTGAGATCGTTTGATCGATGCGTGAATGCGCGAATTATTATTTTACATAATTAAGTTTTATGAAACACATTCAAATAAATAGATTGTAAACTCTTATACACGAATACCTACCATGGTAGAAAATGCCAAAGGCATTACAAAGCGTCTTATAGTTCGTCTTTGTATAATTATGTATGTATATGTATACGTTTTTATTGTGCATCAAGATTTAATAAATAAATACATATAATACACAGATTTTTTATATTTTGTGTATTATGTAACACAGAATATAAAAGAACCCTAAAATAAAATTTTGAATAATAATTATTGTTTTTTTTTAATAAGTCTGCGATATTACTATAACGGAACGTAGAGGTCTTCAGTGTTGCCATATATACAGATTTATCTGTATCTATACAGATTTTTCATCACCAATACAGATTACAGATTTAGCATAACTTTTATACAGATTTTCGTCATTTTCGCTTCCTCACATAATCTATGATGAAATGGTTGAAAATGTATTTCTTTTTAGTCTATTTAGTGTTTATTTATTGCCTTCAACATTTTTCCCTGTGTTCTGTGTAAACTATGTTTGAAATGAAACATAAGTTTCGGGGAATTCCTTCAGTACGCTATAAATGTTGCCAGGGACAAATGAATGAACGGAATGAGCAGTATGAAACGATTTGTTTGGTTGGAGTTTCAACTTCTAGTTCTAGTCGAGCATCGCGAGTCGTATTTGCGCTAAGATTTCTTGACTTTCTTGTAGATTTTGTGTTGTGACTATTGTTTTCTTGAACAGATTTTGTACAGATTTTATTATAGTTTTACAGATTTTATACAGATTTTAGCGTTTTGTGTTCATACAGATTTTGTACAGATTTTTCGACCGTTCTATCCAGATTTCTCGATCTGGCGTGTGGCAACACTGGAGGTCTTACAAACTCACAGAAAAACTGCAAATTTGTTGCAAATGTCACTGTCAAATAAATTTGTTATCTATGGTAAATATTTACGAATTTTGTTGTGTTATTCACGGTTATATCAATAAATATTGCATTATTTTAAATTAAACATTAACAACAACAATGGAAGATACAAAAGACAATCCTCCTCCTGTAAAACGTTATAGACGTGAGGAAAACTCATCAGAATCAGAAGAAGATATAGATAACTATGAACCTTACGTGCCTGTGAAAGAGCGAAAAAAACAGCAATTAATGAAATTAGGGAGGCTTAGTCAACTTACTGCTGAAGCTGCTGCAGAGCCCAAGAGTTCTAGTGACAATGATCCTGATGATGAGAGTGAGTATCAACATTTTTTTTAGGTTATAATAATCCGTTTGTTTTCTTTTGCACAACGCTGGCTGGCATATGAACAGCCTTGGACCAATGGATACAAGGTTAAGTAGGTATTTTAATAAGCTTTAATCCGCCACTGTATCGTTATGTTATATCTTCATAAAATTCCGATAATATAACATTCTAAGCTTTCTTTTTATTTTTATTAAAATTTCGGTGAGTAGGCTATCTTAGGGGTGGTAAGCCCTTACATTGGTTACTTCAAATTTTCATAATTATGTTGTCCCCAACTCATCATCTCTCCCATGTTACTTGGGGTCACCAACATATTTTCTTCTTCCATTCCCCCCTTTTCAACCGTCACACTATCATTCACTCCCTTCTCTTTCATATCATTCCTCACACAATCCATCCATCTTTTCTTTGGCCTTCCTCTCCCAATCCATCCATCAACATGTATACTCATCACTCTTTTAGTCACATGCGCTTCGTCCCTTCTCATCACATGCCCATACCAAGGCAAACGATTTCCTTTCAACTTTTCTGTCACAGCCGCCACTTACAAACTTCCTCTTATATACTCATTTCTTACTTTATCCATTCTCGTCACTCCACACATCCATCTCAACATTCTCATCTCCGCTGCATTCTATCTTTTTTCATCTGTCTTCTACACGGCCCAGCATTCAGACCCATAAAGTACGACAGGCCTTATCACGGAATTATAAATTTTCCCCTTTCAAAATCAAAATATTTTATTTCACATAAACCTACATGGGCACTTATGAAATGTCGGAAGCTAGGTGCACGGTTCCAATTAGTCGTTTTCTATGGAGAAAAAATGGCAAGAAACTCCACGGTTACTCTTTTTAAAAATAATTAGCTTTTACAATGTTTTAAAATTACAGTAGGTATGGAAGGAGAGCGTAGGCCTGTCAACAAGTACCAGGGACTTGATAAAATAAAAAAAGGTCTACAGATCTAAAGTTCACAAGGCCTACAAAGTCCTCACATTTACAAAATAAGAATCTATTAAAAGGATAAATAAAACTTGCCTACCTAAAATTAACTTGAGGGGCATCCGCGGGTCGCAAGTTGTTCCTGTGACCTGTCGCCATTTCATCCATCCTGAGTTGGACAAGCGACCCGAGGTACCGAAAGACGGAGCATATCGATAAGGGCGTTCCAGCGAGAGATATGGGCACAGGACTGAAGAGACTGCCAAAATCACAAGACAGATACTCGGTCTTGGTCCGACTTACTCTTAGGCCAACGGTCTCGAACTCAAAGCATTTAAGTAAAACCAATTTTACTAGGCACTTTTGGATTGTCAAAGAGTCGGTAAATTAGTTAGAAAGTTGAAGCTAGTTGCTCATTCCAATACATAGATGTCTATGGAGAAGAATGGGCAGTGCATAGATAAAAGTGTTCAGTCATAAAAAAAATCAGACCAACAAATTCACAAACTTATCAAACAACATTTTTTTTATCCCCACAGCCTCCCAAGAAGAATGGGGCCGTCGCTACAACGTCTCCTTGTTAGACCAGCACAGCGAGCTCAAGAGAATCGCAGAGGCGCGCGCGCTATCTGCTGCAGAGCGACAAGCGAGAGAGGAGGAGCATATCCTGGAGAGTGTGGCGCAGAGCAAGGCGCTGATGGGCGTCGCTGAGCTGGCTAAAGGTAACTTAGAGCACTAGCATCATTATCATCATCAGTTCTCAACAGTCCTCTGGTTTTTTTTTTCCAGGATGGGAAGTCATCAAATGACCCCTCCCGCTCTGGGTGAAGCGGAAGAGAGTGTCAGACTCTTACTAACTAAAACCCACCCGTGTTCCTTCCTTAGCTCTTTATGTTCCGGGCCGGCGGTAACCCTTTCGGACAATCCCGCTGACCCGGCAGGCTTCGGCCCTAACGGGCCCCTTCGGTTAATGCTGACATCTCTTTGAGGCGCGCGTGGAACACGTACGCGCCGTCCGGCACAGAACTGGTCCTGATCGGACGATGCCAGTGCCGGTGCAGTCCCATTACTCTCCGCCCGCAGGCCCGCGCCTACGCCTACGGAGCCGCGCGACGATTCCCGACGCCCGGAGCGACTCCCGCGGCGGCTGGGCCGAGAGGCTCTCTCCCTCAGCCGTCCCGCCGCCTCCTTCGCTAGCATGACTGCTTCGCAGAAGGAGGCGACTGCCCCCCACTCCCTCTCGCCCCGGACCATGGCTCGAACCAGGGCCGGCCGCGAGAGGTCGCCGCCGCTGCCGAACAGTCCTCTGCTTGACATAAACTTCTCGCTCACTCGTAAGTCGCGGCAGTCACCACTGGGTCACTACTGCTCTCCTTTGTCCTTATAAAGACTGCCTATTCCGATTGGGGAACAAAACTTTTGCATGTACGATGTAAGAATCCGTGTCGCCGTTTATCGGCGCTTGTCGAAATCCGCCAAAAATATAATTTTGCGCAACATCATGATTGCGCAATTGTCCATTCTTGCGCAATTATGAACCATCCTTCCTCTCCCCAGGTATACAGTACGAAGAACCAATAAAAACCTCCTGGCGTCCACCGCGCTGTATCCTGGAGCTGTCGGAGGAACGGCACGAAAGGGTCCGCAGACAGTTGAGGATTTTGGTGGAAGGAGAAGACGTCCCGCCGCCTATCAAGACTTTCCAGCATATGAAATTTCCTAAAGGTAAGAGAGATGGGAACTTTTTGGTTGATAGGTTTGCTGGGTGAATAAATAATGAAATAATGATAAATCTTACTAAAAAAAATACTACATAACAACATAATCAGCCTTTAATGCCCACCGCTGGGACACAGGCCTCCTCTCTGAGAAAATACAATAGTCCTTAACCATACCAAAAATGCTTTACAATTGGTATTTTTCCACACCATCTCAAAATTGCCGATTTAAAAAAAACAGTACACAAAACGGGACGGATTGCGCTCTTAGGAATATTATCAAAAGTCTTTAATATATGTCTATGATAATATTTAAAATTTTTGAAAAAAATGACATTGTAGCTGGGGCAACAAAAACTCTCCAGAAAAAGACAGCAAGATAGCCGTATCTTCAGTATATTGGATCATAATATTTTGCTTATGATGTAAGAAGCTTATGGAATTCAAGGAACAATATTAGCCTTTTGACCGCCACACGTCAAAAAACGAAAAACGTGCCCTCGGCGTCAAAGTCTGTCATGTAGTCGAACCATTGGCGTGCTGGGCACATTTTGGTTTTTCATCTATACATTACTGTGGCGGTCAAAAGGTTAAAATTGATAAAAGCATATGCATATATAGAGTGTTAATACATGGAAATTTCGAAAATATATTCAGAGACTAAGTTTAAATTAATATTTAGATCAAATAAATCATGTGTAAAGTAGCGAAGGGTCATTTTTTGTAAGAGGTAAGCCGGTTTAGATATCTTTAATATGATTATATTATTTGTCTATAGAATACTGACAGTGCCATTTTTCAAAGGGAAGCCGGTAGGAATTTAATGGTATGGAACCTTCACCACTGTTGGTGTACCATAGGGGAGCGTGCTAGGTCCCCCGTTATTTTTAATTTATATCAATTTGTTACCAAAAGTACCCATTCATCATAATTATGTCACTATTTGCCTATGAAACCGGTGGTCGTACTTGAAATCTTTGTCTACACTTTACTCCAGTTGTTTGGCACCCCAAACAATTTCCAATTTACAACTCACCTAAATTCCAATTCACTAAACCTTACCCATCTTTCCAGGAATCCTCAGAGGCTTAGAAGCTAAAGGCATAAAGCATCCCACACCGATCCAAGTTCAGGGCATCCCAGCGGTGCTGAGCGGTAGAGACATGATAGGGATCGCCTTCACCGGCTGCGGGAAGACTCTGGTCTTCACGCTGCCCATCATCATGATGTGTCTCGAGCAGGAAGTCAAGATGCCTTTCATCAAGTGAGTGCTGTGACTTTTTGTGATATTTTGATCCTCGGATAAACTTATAGGCATTTGGCGATAGAAAAATAAAAGCCCCAGACTTTTATAATAGAACTAGCTTCTGCCCGCGACTTCGCCCGCGTGAAATTTCTTGTTACTCCGACCCACCCCGTCGCATCGCATCGCCTGCCCGCGCTATTACTTCGTTTTTGTTTAGCGTTCTTTCTGACTTTTTTTTTTGCTCGACTCCTAAAGGTCATAGCGTGATGTTAAATAGCCTATAGCCTTCCTCAAGAATTGGGCTATCAAATTCAAAAAGAATTTTTCAAATCCGACTGGTAGTTCCAGAGATTAGCGCGTTCAACCAAACAAACAAACTCTTCAGCTTTATAATATTATATAAGTATAGATATACTTAATAGATTTTTTTTATTAAAGTGACCAAGACTCAAAACTCAAACAAGATTGTTAGTAAAAGTTACGACTATATTAGTAAGCACAGACACTAAACAAAAACACAAGAGATAACGGTTGGTCACCGTTGCGACATCCCATGAGAGACGGCACATCAGTGACCCACGTAAACACAGTCAAGGCGACTCGCAACCATGTTTTAGACACTGTTGGAGCCGCCCCACACCCCGCGCACCAGAAAAGCGCACCTTTTACGCATTGTTGCGTAAAAGGAATCTACATGCGCATGCGCCTAAACGCATTGTTATATTGAATGCGAAGAGCACTTTTAACTATACTGCTTTCTCGTTTACGTGCAATCAGTCTTTTGGCACAATAAAGGTACAAAGGTGGACTTCTAACAAGATGAGGCGCATCTTAACGATTTGCATTGCAACTCAACTTTTCTAATATTCTTGATGTTTTCGACTATGTTAATGAAATGAAATTGCGTCGGAAAGCACGTTAAGCCGTTGGTCCGGGCTGTCATTCTTTGACATTCGTTACGGGACGTCAGAAGCCCGAAAGTGACAACCAGTCTTACCGAGGTGTATAGTATTACCCAGTAACTGGGTTTGTAGAGGTCAGACAGGCAGTCGATCCATGTAAAATACTGGTACTCAGCTGCATCCGGTTAGACTGGAAGCCGACCACAACATAGTTGGGAAAAGGCTAGGCAGATGATAATGAAATCAAATTGTTTATTCTGTAAATAAAATATCAGAATCACTTTAACAAGTCATATTATAAACAAAATAAGCTGGATGGAGTCGACATTTCCTATCGGACTATCCCTGAGTAGAAACGGCGAAACAAACTCAGGGGTCAAAGTCTCTTTTAAAGTCAAGACATAATCTTGGTCAGATCATGTGAAGACCATGTAAATAGGGAATATGCATGATTATTTTTTATTTAAAAAATTAATCCTCATTCATGTAATAAACAGTTTAGTAAAACTGTTTTTCGGATAACTATGAAATTAAAAAAGATATGAGCCATCGAAGATTTGTTTCTATCTCTTCCTCGCAAAACGAAATTTAACACGGAGTTTATATGGCCGTAGTGACATGTGACGTCACAGTCTATGTCGGATCTCTCTGTCTAATTGGTGTGTAATCAATAGTTTTAAATGCTCATATCGGCCGTGTTTCTTGGCCGATTTTAATTTCACTTTTTGTCATCTCTACTACGGTATTTTCATATTTTGTTAATAAATACCATGAAAAAAATTCATGCATATTCCCTATTGGTGCCTGAAATAGTCACGACTGTCGTTATAATGAAACTTTCTTACAAAAAAAAAAACAACTGACTTACAAAAAAGACACTCCAAAGTGAAAAATAACTTGCGAATCCAACGCAACGACACCGACTTCCGTAATTAACGTTATTTTTCACTTTGGAGTATCTTTTTTGTAAGTCGGTTGTTTTTTTTTTGTAAAAATGTTTGATCACGCGCATGCGTGGGTTATAAGGATTTTAAATTAAATACGGTACTGAATTATAAAATTACTATATTGACTCTAAACTCGATTCTTACAAAGGTCGCTGAACCAAGCAATGCGTTTTTCTACCGATCCGATCGTTGGCGGCCCCCGTCCCGTGGGCAAGTGAGTGCTACTCTCCGCTCTAACGGAGCCCTGCTGGCGCGACGACGCCGCAGCCGCTGCGCTGTAATTGGCTCGGCTGAGGTGGCGTGATCGCGACGCGCAGCCATTGGCCGAGCGCGCAAGATGGCGCGCGTTCGGCGCACCGTCGTGTCGCGCTGGAGCTCCACGTCACCCGGCCGGGGTTGCCAGGCGGCGGAGGCCGGAACAATGTTTTAATTTTTCACTTTTAAGGGGGAAGCGCTAAGGTAGCCCGCGAAATTCAAATTTTCTTACGTTTTTTGCAATTTGCTGGTCAGCATTAAGTTGTTCGTTAATTAATATATGAATTGCGGCCGTAAGAAATATGTGTTTACAGAATTATAATCATTAAAGTCATCAACACAACTCTCTAAGACCACGTAAGTCCAAAGAATGATGATTTCATGAAACAGTTATTCTTGGGACTTACGTGGTCTTAGAGAGTTGTGTTGATGACTTTAATGATTATAATTCTGTAAACACATATATGATTTCTTACGGCTGCGATTCATATATTAATCAACGTACAACTTAATACTGACCAGCAAATTCCAAAAAACTTAAAAAAATTGAATTTCGCGGGCTACCCTGGCGCTTTCGCCTTAAGTTGTACTTACTTCACACAAATTCGTATAACACTACATGCTATGTAAATATCAGTGACAGGAAGTCATTGTAACATCATCAATATAAACTAAGTGGCAAAAATACGTATTGTTGAAGCTAACTCAAAAACTACTCAAGCAAAGTTAATAAAGTTTATATGGAACCACCGCTGAGGCATATCTTATTAGGCATATCCAATAAAAAAAAAATTTTTGAAATCGATTCCCGTTACAAACACAAAAACAACAAAAAAAACAACATACAGCCAAATTGAGAACTTCCTTCTTTTTGAAATACACAATTAATTTGTTTGTTTTCAGAAACGAAGGCCCGTACGGCCTCATAATATGCCCGTCACGAGAATTGGCGAAACAGACGCACGACATAATACAACACTTTATAAAGCAGCTCAAAATGTCTGGCAACCCTGAGATTAGAAGCTGTTTGGCTATTGGAGGTTAGTTATCTAAATCCAAACTAATTTATAATAGCAGCCTATTATTGTCCCACTATTGGTCAAAGATCGCTTCCACAGATATAGATACAGTACCCGGCGATAAATATTGCACATCGACCTTTGGAAAGAGACAATCGGCTAATTTCGGCTTCGTAGAGGTTTGGCTGGTAGGCTTTTTTTAATATATATATAATGCACCATGTAGCACGTTCAGTAAGTCAAAACGTCAAATCGTCGTGCGAATTTGTGACAGCTGCGCTTGCGCACAGATTATTAATAACCGGCGGCGGCGCGAGTCGTTGCCCGGAATGTTACCATTTGATATAAATATTTCATGTTCATACCACTTTTTGTAATGTATAATTTATTTCTTATTTTGATTGTTGTTTTTATTTATATCTAATCGTATGCTGCACTGGCTGACGTCATCACGTCAATCACCGGCTGTCGCTGAAAACCAGCGCTGGGGCTCTGTCTCGTATAGGGTCTTAGCATTATGCTGAGCGTTGGCCGTTTTGCGTAGATGTGACGCATACTTTCTCCCAAATTGTTATTTTTGTTTTTTCTGTTGTTAGTGTCTTTTATTTTTATGCGTCATGTTTGTCGCAAATAAACGTATTTTCTTTCTTTCTTTTTCTTTCTAGAGCGTCATCTCTGTCGCACGAAATACAAACAGTCCGGTATCTATTAGGAGCTGTTAATACAATTATGATTTGCTTCTTTTGATAATTATTTTTATTCTTTGTATAAAATACAAAAAAAATAAGGTAAAGGTCGATGTGCAATATTTATCGCCGGGTACTGTACACCTAGTTACCGCAAGAGCAACTACTTCGCGTGCCCAGCTTACGTTCAAAAATCGTAAGCCCTAAGCCGCCACTTTCGCGCTCAGTCCTGTGTACTGCTGGCTGGGTGAGCGTGAGCGAGAGCTTGTGACGTCATAGTAGGTAGTTAAAAAAATGGCACACTTGGTTTTTATACAGTTCGTGATACTTGCGTTATCTAGGTGTATGTGTAGTTAAAGGCTGGCTGCGACATGTACACGACGACATATCAAGCTAGTGTAAGACATTTGGTCAGCGGGATTGTCCGAAAGGGTCACCGCTGGCCCGGAACATAAAGGGCTAAGGAAGGAACACGGGTGGGTTTTAGTCAGTAAGTGTCTGACACTCCCTTCCGCTCCACCCAGAGCGGGAGGGGTCATTTGATGATTTCCCACCCTGAAAAAAAAAATGTAACACATTTCCAGTTTTACCTGACCTGGCACTGTACAAGCTTTTCGTACAATGTGAAGTCAGCTTATACTGGAATTTTATAGCTTGAAATGTCGCCGTACGTACTAAAGACTGCCTCTTTAGTAAGTACAGGCACTGTTACAACATAAAAAGCCCTCTTTCCTCACTCCCAATTCAAAATACATTTAAATAACATAATTCTAAATACTTACGCATTGTTTTGAACAGGTGTGCCGGTATCGGAGTGTATGGAGGTGGTGCAAAGAGGGGTGCATATCATGGTGGCGACGCCCGGACGACTGATGGACATGCTCGATAAGAAGATGGTGAGTTTTAACTTGCAAATCACACTAATATTATAAAAGCGAAAGTTTGAGAGTGTGTGTGCGCGTGAGTGTTAGTGAGTGTGAGTGTGTGTGTGTGCGTGTGTGTGCGTGAGTGTTAGTGAGTGTGTGTGTGTGAGTGCGTGTGAGTATGTGTGGGAGTGTGTGTACGTGAGTGTGAGGTTGTGTGCGTGAGTGTGTGTGTTTGTTTATAAGTTTATATGTTTGTTACTTCTCGCTCAAACGGCTGGACCAATTTTGATTAAATTTGGTATGGAGATAGCCGACACGCGGGTGAAACCGCGTGCGCAGCTAGTAATACTATATTCAGGGGTCGAAACTAGTCAGTAAAATCAGTAAAAGTCAGTTTTTTTTAGCATGGTCAGTAAAAGTCAGTTTTTTGAGAAAATGGTCAGTTTTTTCAGTTTTTTGAGATCAACACATATGTATATTGCTCCATATATTTTTTTGGAACCTGATTAATTATTTACTGACACAATTTTGCCTGTCTGTGTCGTTCCTTTTTACGCCTACCTTCTTCATTCTAGATTTTGCTTAAGAAATATATATCTTATAGTATACCTACTAGCAGCCAAACCCGGCGTTGCTCGGGTTTCACCTTTCAAGTCCATTCATTTCATCAGTTGCAACACTTTTTCACATTTTCGCCACCCACAACCGCGACCAAACTTCCTTACTTTCACCAGGAGACCAAAGGGGAGATGATTGGAGTTGTTGGTCATAGAGAAAACCCTGTCTTCCCGTCCTAACATTAGCATTTTAAATATGTATACATTTAGATTGTGTCAACAAAAAACAAATTTCTAGTCATTTCTAATTTTCTTAGCCGGGCCCAGTGATGGTTTGAGGGCAACTAACAGCTGATGCTCTATTATGATGTCTTGTGGCAACTTAATATTGTAGCATCATTATTTCGAGGAAAAAAGTCCAATCCTACTTTTTTTCTCGAAATAAATACATATTTTATTATCGTATGTTTAACTTTGCATATTTGTTACAGCTTCAGCTTTTTAACCTGCATTGTATGTGATTTAATTTGACTGCTGTGTGATTTGTTTGTGGCTACTAACCAACTAACTAATATGGGGAAATGTAAATTTAATGAGGACTGGCTTAATAAAAAAGATAAAAATGGACACTTTATATCTGAATGGGGAAAAAGGGATGGTGAAAATGAGGTTTTTTGTTACTACACTACTAGGCTACGAGGAGAAAATTAAAGAAGAAGAAAACGTACAAAAAATTATAGATAAAAAGAAAAATGCTTTGATTACTAACTTCTTCAAGAAATCATAATGTCTAATGTTTCTAACTTTTAATATTATTTGCATGATTGGATGTGTGTCATTTGCTTATTAACAAATATTAAAACTGATAACTATTTGTAAACTTTTTAATAATAAAAAGGTGGTGATGGTTGGCTATGGGGATGGTGGAGGCCAATAATATTTTTTTTCCATTCCACATGAAACTTTTATTTTAAGTTAGTTCAGATGGTCTTCTGGTCAGTAAAATCAGTATTTTTGAACACTGAACCTGTTTCGACCCCTGTATATTATGTGTTTAAGAAAATATAGTTAGCCAATTCGAGTTTTTTTTACTTGTTTACGTCTTGTTGCAAAATGTTTGCAACAATCACTCTAAATGGTTGCATAGATGTTTGAGGTTTCAAACATCTATGCAACAAATTTAAAAAAAATATGGATGTCACGTGATCAACTTTGAACGTTAATATCTTTGAAACGTGACGCTTTACGGGATTTGGTCCTATTATGTTTTCTGTTTGCATTGAAGTTAGCTATCGATTTATATAGGTCCCATGGGCACCCATTTAAAAAAAAAAAGAACAAAATGGCGGACGCTGTAGGTATGCCGCCAGGGTCCATACAAAAATCTTCAATACCCTTTAGTTTTGGTATATAAAAGTTTTTTATTTAGATCTAGTTTTTAATATGACATAGATAAAAAAAGATCGTTACAAAGCCGGTTGGTTTTTAAACAATTTGAATTTTTTTTTTCACAATTTTAATTTTCTTCGTTGTTTATTTTATTTTAACGAACGTCAAATTAAGTAGCAGTGTTTGTTGTAGCCTAAGAATGAGTTTGGAACTTTTTGTCGGAGAAATTAGAAGTTACTGTTATGAAATGTGATCAAAACTTTCGAAATGATCACTTTTAATGTTATTATGCACAGTTTTTTCCGCAAACGTTTTGTAGTAACTATTGTTTAATTACACACGGGTTACACATAACTTTAGCCACTTTTAGACGATATTACTATTTTTATAAAATTTTTATTACGGAGCTATTGTTTACACTGCCAGTGGCGCCACCTGTTTGACGACGAACTCTTCAGCCTTATTATTAGTTTATAGATTATACGATACTGTGTTATAATTAGTACTATACTACTGAAACGTGGTCGCTCACAATGGGCCTTATGAGAAGGCTAAAAGTCACCCAAAGGGCAATGGAGAGGGCTATGCTTGAAGTTTCCCTGCATGATTGAATCAGGAATGAGGAGATCCGCAGGAGAACCAAGGTAACCGACACAGCCCGAAGAATTGCCAAACTTAAGTGGGCAGGGCACATTGCTCGCAGAACAGATGGCCGATGGGGCCGAAAGGTTCTGAAGTGGCGACCGCGTACCGGAAGACGTAGCGTTGGAAGGCCTCCCACAACGTGGTCCGACGACCTTGTGAAGGCCGCAGGAACCCGTTGGATGCGAGAAGCACAGAACCGGTCGAAGTGGAGGTGCTTGGGGGAGGCCTATGTCCAGCAGTGGACGTCTTTCGGCTGAGATGATGATGATGATACTACTAAAGAGGTACAAAGTATTGAAAAATAAGCAATAACATATGATCAGACGAGTTTTCCTAACATTTCAACAAATAATGATTCAGCGTGTGTAAAAGTTTTCACAGAATGCAGACAGCTTACATTTCCTTCCAGGTCCGTCTGAACGTCTGCCGCTACCTCTGCATGGATGAAGCTGACCGTATGATAGACATGGGCTTCGAAGAAGATGTCAGAACTATCTTTTCTTACTTCGCCGGACAACGGCAAACGCTACTGTTCAGTGCCACCATGCCGAGGAAGATTCAGAATTTTGCCAGGTAAGATCGTCATTATTCACCATCATCATATGCCAAGCCTGTGGCGGCATCTACAACGCCACATGCGAAATACGCATCACACTGACGTCACGCAAAATCCTGCATCGCGCAAGCAGAGTTTACCGCGCGACTAGCATTATGTACAGTGACGGATTAAGACTACTTGATGCCCTAAGCAATCCATGCCTGTGGGCCCCCCTATCTGTATGTCAACTAGAATCGGTCTTTAAACCTTTACCGCCTAAAAACATTAGTTTTTTGTAAAATAAGATGATGAGATGTAACGTACTTTAGAAGTGGTAGGTGCGACAACAATAATAACCAAAGCATAATTTATTTATTTATTGAAATGCGCCTTTAACATATCGCACTCTATGTACAGACGCCAGCACATCAAGCTACCCGAAATTGTCAAATTTTCCCAATCAACTTTGAACCTTATGCTTTATAAAGTTGAAAATTTATTAAAGAAATCTGACAGATTGTGGTAGGTTGATGTGCTGGCGTCCGTACAATATCGATAAATTATCGAGCGTTTCTTGTATCATCTTTCTCCTTTTTCATTTTTTAATATTTTTAATTTTGAAAAAGAACGTTCGCTGAGCAATTTGTAATCATAAGCGATAAAATTATACGCAGGGCTGCTTCCACATTAGGGAAAGCTGATTCAATCTTATCATCATGTATTATTTTATACAATTGTGCGTGAGTTTGATGTAAACTTGTGCGAGCCGAATCACTGGGTCTGGAACTTATTTTACTTATGACATATGAATGAAACTATTGAATTTCAGTTATTAATTATGTGTTAAGGTCTTCTGGTGTTTACTAGATTTGTACTGTGCTGACTGTATTCTGCAGTTTGATCAGGTCACATAATTTTATCGGCATCGGGTATTTTATTCAAGAATGAGATTTGGTCTGCTGTTTCTTTGTATATCTTTTCTCTTGTTCGCATCTCTGCATTTAATTTATCAATGATGCTATAATAACACGTTATTTTGAATTGTTCTTTTGGGCTGAAACTTACTTCAGGAGCTGAACCATCATTGGGCATTTTCTTTCTTCGTCTTTGACGGGTGTCTTTGTATTCCACATCTGGTAGCTTTTCTTTTGCGCGGGCTTCTAAAGAATCAAAGTCGCACCTCAATTTTTCTAAAAAATTCATGAGTGATTTGTAGAGATTAGCGCCAGTCTCTAGAGTAACTTCTGGGTCTTAATAGAAGCCGGCCGGTACAATTACTTAAAAAACAAAACATTTAATTGAAACAGATTTGCGGAGGCGCCAGGTTTGGGGCCCGCGGGGAAGGAGTGGTTTGTGATTGGCTGATCGCAATTCCGGGGCATTCGAATTATCGAATGCACAAGCGGGCAGCGAGTGGGCAAGTGGGAGTGGGGTTATGACTCCAGGTCGGACTCTAAGTCAACTTAAAACGCGCAAATTTTCAAATTACTCCTAGAACCTTTTTTTGGTGTGGTTTTTGCTGACGTGAGAGTGAGACGTGATGCCCTAAGGACGGATTTTTTTTGTGCTTCTTCTGGTGCCCCCTCAGACGTGATGCCCTAGGCAATTGCTTAATTTGATTAAGGGTTAATCCGTCACTGATTATGTAGAGTCTGCAGAAAGCTTGCAGACATGATGGGTACTTCCCATTAGTATTCGATATCTCTAAAGACGATAAAATAAAATTAAAATAATTTTTGTGTTATCGTGTTGAGATATAAATCAAACTTATGTTTCAAATTGATGTTATTTCAAGTTAAACAAAATATCAACTTTATTTTAATGGTAATTAAGTTGATTTCAGAGTGACTAGCACTATTGAAAAAGTTAGAAAAATGTTTAAAGTTGTAGCGTAAACTAAACTGTATTGTGTAGGAATTAATCGTTATCGATTATCGACCAATCGTGACCGACGTCAAGAAAAAAAAATTAAAGTTATTTTACCATAAACTCATATTTGTTTATATTTTTGGCAAATGAATCGCGAATGCAGATTAGGTAACTATCCATCACGTCTGTTAAGGTTACCAGAAAAACTGACATTTCATAAACTGATTCAAAATATCTACAACCCGCAAGAGTTGACTTGAGACTTCGCTCGGATGACGTAAGCACGGTACTGAGGCGTCTCTGGTGAGAGCAGTCACAGCGTGGGGGTCGGGGGAGTCTCAAGTTAACTTTTGTGGGTTGTATACAGGGCCGGATTAACCATCTCGAGGCCCCTAGGCACAGCTCATTTCGGGCCCCCCCTTTTTCATACCACAACAACGCAATTTCGCTTTTACCTTACAAATGTGACAAAAAGTTTCACTTTTACCGTGGTGTCATAAAACTACACAATCCCCTTTTTTTTAATTTTTTAATCGGGAGTGCTGGGCCCCTGGTCATATTGGGCCCCTAGGCACTGGCCTTAAGTGCCTTATGGATAATACGGCATTGGTTGTATAGGTCCATTTTTATTATTCACCAGGTCAGCCCTTGTGAAGCCAGTGACGGTGAACGTAGGCCGCGCGGGCGCCGCGTCTCTCAACGTCCGACAGGAGTTGGAACCAGTCAAGGCTGAAGCCAGGACGGTACATCTGCTGCAATGTCTTCAGAAGACACCTCCTCCGGTCCTGGTGTTCGCTGAGAGGAAGCAGGATGTGGATGCTATACATGAATATTTGTTACTTAAAGGTGAGATATTGAATATAATAGATAATTTAATGGAGATTAGTTCTGTACTTTTCAAAAATTGATAAAGGAAAAAAACATCAAAGTATTTCTATAAATTTTCCCGTCAATCAAGTGTGAAACCTGAAAACATTGTAGCTTGCGGAAAAATCAATTAATTGAGTCATTTTTTTTTTTAATATAGTCGTTTCACCCTTATGAGGAACTCTGTTTAAAAAAGCTCTTTTATTCAAAGTAGTTTAATTATAATTGATAAAAAACTAACTAATATAATATCTATATCTGTGGTTTTTTTATACGATCAAATGATATGTTATGAGCAGTGATCGGAGTAGGTAAAGCTGTTTTTGCTACTTGCGACATGCGGACATAACGGATATGCCAAATATTTCCCTGAATCCCGGGAATTCTCGGAATTAAAAAACATTGTTTAAGTAGTTTTTATAGGAGTAGGTAAAGAGATAAATTGCTTTGTTAGAGAAAGACGGAAAACATTTTCTAAATATTAACTACAAGAAAAATAGTATGTATAGGTAATTAAAAAAAGATCAATAAAAATTTCTTCTCTCTGTTTAAATAAAAAAAAAAATTATAAAACTCATCACATCCTTTTTTATTCTGTATTGTGTAGGCATTTAATATTTCCTTGTGCAGTAAAGTATATTTAGTATTGTTTCTAATAGTTTTACTTAATTAATTCATATTTCACGAAGCTACCTCTAACAACATTCCAGGATCCCTGTGTGGGTATATAAGTAAGTATATACTGTTTGGGTGCTCACCTACTACCTGCTCATAACTGCCCACTTACCCATATTAACTCACTTAAATCAATCGATAATTTCAAAATTCCGGGATTTCAGAGGCATATCCATGTTAACATCAATGTTTGCGGTCATTCACCCCAAACAGCTCTACCTACTCCGACCACTGGTTATGAGTCATGCACTTTTGGATTTGCCAATGTTTTTTACAATTACAGGCGTGGAAGCCGTAGCTATCCATGGTGGTAAGGACCAGGAGGAAAGATCACGCGCCGTGGAGGCTTTCAGGAGAGGAGAGAAAGATGTGCTAGTGGCTACTGACGTGGCTAGCAAAGGTATGTCAAGGAAAATATAGATAAATGATAAATGATTTTATTTTTGTAAGTAGGTTTGCACAAACACTTTTACACGTCAATCATATATTTTATAAACTAGATGAGGTCGGCGTTTCCTATCTGACTACTCTGAGAAGAAAGGCCGAAACAAACTCAGAGGTCATAGTCTCTTTTAAAGTCCAGATATAATCTTGGTCAGGTTATATGAAGACCATGTAGGTCGATGTCTGAGATGGTCTTTTGAGGAAAGAACCACACATATTAAGAGGACCTGTCCAGTCAGTGCACGCATTTATCAGAAATCGTGTAGCTCAACTCAAGACTTAAGGAGCTCAACGATTCGACGAACAATACCAAAAAAAAGACATTTGAATAGGCCACATAAATTACTCAAACTGCCAGACCATGGAGAGAATTATAAAAAAAATATAAAATGAATAAAATAAATGACCCACATCATCACATTCACAATAATTAAATAATGTAATACTTTACAAAGTAAGCAAATGTCATTGTTTTTAAAAAAAACAATATTAATGTCAATGTGTATATCTACGACACAGACTTCTGAAATTAAAGTAATTTTTCACTCTGTAGTGTCTTTTTTTTTTTGATTAGTAAAATAGTTTTTTTTAATTATTTTTTAAATTTGATAATTGTGGTGACTTTTTAGAGAAACGCTTTCGAGCCTAAACTGTAATAGTAACGCCGTCTTTCATTTTCCAGGTCTAGACTTCGCAAACATCCAGCACGTAATAAACTACGACATGCCAGAAGACATAGAGAACTACGTACATCGCATCGGGCGTACAGGCCGCGCTGGCGGCGAGGGCGTCGCCACCACGCTCCTGGGCCGCGCCGCCGACGACAGTGTGCTGCGAGACCTGGCGCATCTGTTGAGAGAGGCGCAGCAGAAGGTAGGTCCTGGGAACCCGGAGTCCTCCTCAGCTGGACATAAACCTCCCCCAAGATGGACGAACGAATCCCCATCAGTCTAGTCAGTTTTTTGTAACAATTTTGTGATTCAAAACAGTGTCCGTGGAGTTTCTTGCCCCTTCTTCTCCATAGGTACTTACTACGCTTTGGAATGGGCAACTAGCTTCATCTTTCTGACTGACCAACCCCTTGACAATTCAAAAGTGCCTGTGATTGGTTTATCTGAAATAAATGCTTTATGTTTGAGTCCACCTTCTCACCTAGGGCTCTATCATAACCATTTGTAGAGCACTTGATGTTCAGGGCAAGTCAAAGTGATAGTTAATATTTGCACCGCACATGATACAAAATGGCTTGACACTGTGCAATGTGCATTTCGTCATAAACTGATCTGCTATAAGAGTATGTAAAGTAGTAAGCTAGTAAACTCTCACTAGATGACACCACCACTGACGTCATAGCCCTACATTGCGAAACCACTACACAAACCTTTGACGAGAAATCTGGTGGCAAAAGCTCCTAAGAGAGGCACAGTAAAAATAGCTCCTAACATAGGCACAGTAAAAATAGCTCCTAACAGAGGCACAGTAAAAATAGCTCCTAACAGAGGCACAGTAAAAATAGCTCCTAACATAGGCACAGTAAAAATAGCTCCTAACAGAGGCACAGTAAAAATTGCTCCTAACAGAGGCACAATAAGAAAAACAACATCATCTGCCTAGTCTTTTCCCAACTATGTTGGAGTCCGGCATCCGTTCTAACCAGATGCTGCTGAATATCTGTAGCTGTATTTTACATGTAGTGACTGCTTCTCTGATCTCTACAACCCAGTAACTAGGTAACACGATATCCTGGTCCGATATCCTCACGATATCGGTGAGACTTTCGGGCGTAACGACTGTCAAAGATTTACGAATGATCACCACCATCCATCTATAATATCAAGTTGGTGTCCTGAAGAGTAAAGAAAGATTGTATAGTACACCAAAAATTCCCAACAAGATATTCTGTGTCCAAAAAAAATCCAGGATTCCATCTTAATATGACAAGTAAAGCTATATGCAAGCTTTCAGCGGGATCGTCCGAAAGGGTTACCGCTGGCCCGGAACATAAAGGGCTAAGGAAGGAACACGGGTGGGTTTTAGTCAGTAAGAGTCTGACACTCCCTTCCGCTCCACCCCAGAGCGGGAGCTATATGCAAGCTTTTGAAAAGAGTACTTAAATGAATACGTTATTTGGTTTCAGGTACCTTCATTCCTGCTAGATATGATCGGCGAACCGGATGTGCCCGTACCGGATGGACAAGGATGCTCGTATTGTGGCGGTTTGGGACACAGGATTACAGGTAACATCATCTATATTATTATCATCATAGGAAAGAACAGAACAGTACATAATAGAATACATTGTACACCATAAAGTTGTATTTTGATATAAGTGATGTCACTGTCGCGTTCGGTAGCGATACCGAATCAGTACGCAATACCGCTGTCGGCTATCGATTTATATAGGTTGAATGCGTGGCTGCCATTTTGAAAAAAAAAAAGAAACAAAATGGCGCAACAGTAGGTATGGTAGGCCCCATATAAATATCTTCAATTAGCTTATTGTCACAGAACACTATAAAAATGAAAACATTCATAACTTCATATTTTTATTTATTCGGAATGAACTTTATGTAAAAACTATCCTATATCCTTTCCCGGGACTCTATACCAACTATCTCTATACCAAATTTTATCTAAATCGGTACAACGGTTTAAGCGTGAAGAGGTAACAGACAGACAGACACACTTTCGAATTTATAATATTAGTATGGATTTGTGTATCGGCGTTCTCTGAAGAAGACATTGACAGTGCAAAGAGTTACTGATTTCATCTGTGACAACAAAACTTACACTTGTATCAAGACGTAAACAGAAAAAAGGAAAGATAACCTCAAACGGCGAAAATATTCCAATCTGATTGGGAGTTATATGTTCGAGCCGTTTGGTGTTGAAACACTGACACACTTAACTAATTTACATCCGTCACCTCACACACCAGGTCCAGTTGAAAACCAGCGTCAGGCACCAGTTGTCTGGCATTTTTGCTGAACTGGGCCTTTTTGGCGCAGCCGTGAGGCACACTTTCCTGCTAATTTCTTACATCGGACTTTGCACTTTTTATTTTTATCTTAGTTTTTATCTGATGTACGACTATTATTTAACTATCTAGTGTATTGTGTGTCTCTTAGTACTAGCTAGCTTCATATTTTCTGACTGACCGACTTCTTGACAATTCAAAAGTGCCTGTAAATGGTTTAATTGAAATAAATGCTTTGAGTTTGAGTTTAGTCTGTGCTAAATAAATGTATTTTCTTTCTTTATGGGGTCCGAGTGTCCACTTGGTTTTTCGAGATATCACCAAGCGCTTAGTCGACTTTTCGTGTAACTAGAGAGCTGGCATATTTCTTGGCCAAAGAATCAGCATCGCCATACAACTTGGCAATGCTGCCAGTCTTTTGGGCACTGTTCCTGTTGACAGCGATGCGGACGAATTTTTTGATGCCCTATGATTATTTTTGCTCCTTTTTTCTTAAACATGTACATATTATTATTTTAAATGTTAGCTTATATTATGTAAATCTATACTTCTATACTATATAATATTATAAAGCTGAAGAGTTTGTTTGTTTGGTTGAACGCGCTAATCTCTGGAACTACCAGTCGGATTTGAAAAATTCTTTTTGCATTTGATAGCCCAATTCTTGAGGAAGGCTATAGGCTATTTAACATCACGCTATGACCTTTAGGAGCCGAGCAAAAAGAAAAAAAGTCAGAAAGAACGCTTAGCAAAAACGAAGTAATAGCGCGGGCAGGCGATGCAATGCGACGGGGTGGGTCGGGGGAACAAGAAATTTCACGCGGACGATGTCGCGGGCAGAAGCTAGTATTAACATATTTTCTTTTCTTCTTTACAGAATGTCCAAAGCTGGAGGCGGTACAGAACAAGCAAGCATCGAACATCGGACGAAGAGATTATTTGGCTAACACTGCTGCCGACTATTAAATACATAACTTGACGCTTGTATTTCACGACAGATTAGCCGTTAGGCAGATTTGCGTTGTACACTCACATTTCAAATAATTTATTAATTTGCAAACCTTGATAATTTACATAAATGTGTTAATTTTTTCTAAATATTATCAGCCGCACAGGTCGGTCAGGTTAAGTTACGCTTGCCGGGGTTGGTCTGTGGATGGGTGACCATCTTTACATACCGAGACCCCTCCGTGCCTCGGAAAGCACGTTAAGCCGTTTGTCCCGGCTGGCGTTCGTGGATCTTTTACAGTCGTTACGGGTAGCTAGAAATCCGAAAGTCTAACAACCAGTCTTTTCAAGGGGTATCGTATTACCCAGTAACTGGGTTGTGAAGGTCAGATAGGCAGTCGCTCCATGTAAAATACTGGTATTCAGCTGCATCCGGTTAGACTGGAAGCCGACCCCAATATAGTTGGAAAAAGGCTAGGCAGACGATGAGCCCTCCATGTTCTACCGTCACATGGAAATGAAGTGTTTATTTCTGTAAGGGAGGGCGACCACGAGCAACTTCGTTACCCAGTAACGTTTTGTCTCTGTCACAGTCTCCTCGCCAAGATTTGGACGAAGCGCATACAGGAGCGACAGCAACGCTACTTATTTGTTAAATTTTCGTTTGAGCGGCAACTGGCTAGCCGGCAACTTTTTTGTCGCCGTGCGCGCACTTGCATTGCAACCAATAGACGGGCGACATCCAAACACCCTGAAAAACAAGTCTCCCAGCTGTCGCGTCGCTACACGCGCACGTTTTCATACTTGATGTGAGAGACAAAAGTTGCTCGTGGGCCCCTCCCTAAGTAGATCTTTTAGGACACTTTTACACGTCAATATTTTAAAACTAGATAGCGCCGGCGTTTCCTAGCTGACTGATCCCTGAGAATGAATGCCGAAACAAATTCAGAGGTCACATGGTCTCTTAAAGTCTAAATATTATATTATTATTAGGATTTTATGTGAGTTCAACTATATATATATACTACCAGGGCCTTGTTAAGCGTTTTGGAGAAAGAGCCATTGCAGCTTTGAGTTGACCTGTCAGGTATCGGTCGTCGTGTAGCTCTACCGTATTTTAGGGTGATAGGCATTTTCTTTTCGTTAGCCTATTTTTTCTTTTTCCATCCAAACCTCCCTGTCTTGAGCGATTTCTGGCCATGTTGGACCTGCAAACCTCGTTAGATTGTCACACTACCTTCGCCGTGATCTACTTCGACGGCGATGTCCTGCCTCAGGCGTCCAGTGAGTGACGATCTTTGCCCGTCTCTCAGGGTGCATTCGGGAGACGTGTCCGGCCCACTCCCACTTCAGCCTGGCTGTTTTTTTCCCAACATCCGCTACTTAAGTTATGGAGCGCAGCGTGGTGTTTCTGAATCGATCTGTGCGCTTGACACCTATAATTATTCTGCGCAAATTATATATAATTTGCACAAATTTAAATGATGTAATAGTGGACGAGTCTATTGCGATCAACCGGGCATGAATCGATAGAGTAGATATGACGATATTCATGTCGTTACCAAGTTTATAGTTGATGCATGTTTAAACAGATATATTTACATAATAAGTTATTTATGTTTTAAGATGTAAATAAATATATTTTTAAGGAAAAGTGCCTTTTATTTTAGTAATCTAGAATACTCATCAATTAATGCAGTAGTTGTTTTAGATTTTCCAAATCTATACTAAATCATAATAATTATTTATTTGTGCTAGTTTTTTTTCCATAAAATTGGTTATTTATTCTGATATATAAGCAAATAAGAACACATTCGCATGAAGCTGGCAGTATCATCACAACGGTAATATTTTCTCATTGTTTGTCTTATTTCATTTTATTAAGTTTATTTAAGTATATTTATTTGTATTTATATTTATATGTAATTAGATATATATTATATTCAGTTTTAATAGGTTTATGCGTATCTTTATTTTTAAAATATTTATTCCTCAATGTTCATGATTGCACCTACCACTGTTTGTCTCTGCATCACCCAAAGGTTGACTGGTAGAAAATGCCTATGGCATTAAGTCCGTCTCTGTACATTTATGTGCTTGAAGTATTAAATAAATAATCTCTGAAATTGCCGGTTGGATTTAAAAATTATTTTTGCATTTGATAGCCCAATTCATGAGGACGGCTATAACGGCGGGCTATAACATCACTATGTCTATGACCCTTAGGAGCCGAGAAAAAAGAAAAAAAGTCAGACCGCTCAGCGCGATCAAGTGATACGATTTCCGGGGTTATTCCGTTTATCCACCCTAAGGGCGATGCCTCATTAGTGCGTTGCGTTGCGTCGTTGCAACGGATCAACGCATTGTATGACACTCTTGCGTTGAGTCATTATGAATATAATAATGACTAATAAATTAGATATTATTGACTAATATAATTGATATAATAATTAAATTGTCATAATTTAATTAATCACTAGTCAGTATTGAGTCGACGCTCTAATGAGGCAGAGCTCTAAGGTAGATACGCGAAACGCATGTCCGAGAATCCACCCTAGGCCTAGATGGATAAATGGAATTTATTAGCTTAGGGTGGATTCTCGGACATGTGTTTCCGTGTATCCACCTTGGGATCTATAAGCGGAATAACGGGATTTCCACGTTTGCAGGGTTTTTCTCATACTTAAAGTTTTTTTGAGTCCTTTCTATTTACTCACACCTTCATAGCTATTCACAACCATTCGACAGGTTGTTGGAACGAAAATAACACATTTTCAATTAGTAATTTACCTTGCCACCGACAAGAAATTACTGTTAAAGAATGGCGGTCGTCAATATGACTAAAACTGCTAAAATTTTCGGGTTTTAGATTCGTGAACAGCGTTTAGAGGAACCTTTTAATAATATTGATGTTCGAATCGGCATGGAAGCGTATCGAATGGTTGTGAATAGCTGTGGTAGTATGGGTTCGTTTGTTATCCAATATCGGGGATGTAATAGTCAGATGTCACCTCACATATATGGTTAAAAATAAAACCCAACTTATAAAAAGAAAAGTTTTTATTTTTAAAACACTGTTTTATTCATGGTTCTTAAATTATACAACAATATACACCATGATGCTAATCTATGATTGAATCTGTGTTGGGTTAAAAAAATATTTCATTAAGAACTTTTTTCTTAATAGTTCAGAAAAAGAACATGGTTCTTTTCGCTTCTTATTTCTTGTAGGTATACAGAGGTGTACGATATCACAAGAAAATTATGAGCATCGGGAATCATCATGTATCTGCGGAAATCCGAACACGCGATGTTGAGATCTCGTATTTTCTTTCTTTCTTTCTAGATCTAATATACAAGGTGACAGGGAAAGGGGTTATACTAGAGGTCATTAGCGACAAATTAAGTCTATTTAACTAGGGGTCCAAACTGAATGGTTACCAATAAGGAAATTTCTAAAAATTTAAGAACACTTCAATTTTTATAAAAAAATAATAATAAAAACAACTCCACTCCATACATCGAGTGGAGTTGTTTTTTCATAATCAATTGTTTTTGGAAACAAGTAAGAAAATTTCTAAAAATTCAAGTGTTTTTCAATTTTCAGAAAGCCTATGTGTTAATCAAAGGTGTCAGCTACCTCCATACAAAATTTTATCAAAATTGGTCCAGCCAATGGTGCGTGAAGAAGTAACAAACATACAAACTTTCGCCTTTATAATATTATTTTGATTGTAGTCTCCGCATTGTACAGGACAGCCACATTTCGCCAGATGGGTTTAAGTGCCATGTCAAAAGGGCTCAGCCTATTGTCAACCACTGGCTACTACTGAGAAATTTCAGATAGAAAAGCCGAATAATACTTTTCCCGAAACGGGACTCAAACTCAGAACCTTGGGCTCAGCAGTAACGCTTGCGACCACTAGACCACGAGGCAGTCGAGGAGTAGGTAACGAGATAGGCAATATGTTTAATAATAATAATAAAATATTTTTTTAACCCATCACTAAAAAATAATGGTCAAACAAATATACATGACAGGAATAGATATCTGATTTATTTCGCTAAATTTTCTTATATTTCATGAGAAAAAAAAACCGTAATAGGTAGGCACTCAACTCCGTTTTATATTTGACTGCTAGCTTTAGAAAAAAAGCTATAGACCGGCCGCTTAACTGAGACGTTGCCTGAGGTAGCAGCGCGGTGCGGGAGGGGTGTGGTGACGTGATGCGAGAGCTCAGTGATTCGTCAACTTGTGACAACTATCACCCCTCCCGCACCGCGCAGCTGCCTCAGGCAACGTCTCAGTTAAGCGGTCGACCTAGTCACTTAATTAATATATATTTATTATATATTTTTCCTATGAAAGAATATTTCGTGTACAGACGTCAGCACATCAAGCTACCCGAAACTGTAAAATTTTCCCAATCAACTTTGCACCTTATACTTTGGCGATAAAGTTGAGAATCTATTAAAGAAATTTGACAGATTGTAGTAGCTTGATGTGCTGGCGTCTGTATATTGGTAATCCATTGCTGCATATGTTTAAAAATTTGTCTGCTCAACAACGTCAATAACGCAATGAATATTGTTGTCCCATACATTTGGGTCGAGTAGGTATTGCAGATTTGTATGGAACAGTTGATAATTTACTCGCGATTACAATTTTGGTCCTGTGGTGAAAGTTGTTCAGTTTTATAGTTTGTAATCCTTAAATGTGACCACACGTATCTGATGCACGCTGTAGAAATGAAAGTGGGCGTATGATACGCCCCAAAGCCCTATTTTCATGATACATCTGATTTATCCCATTATATTTATAAAATTAACCTAATTACTTAAAATGGAGACTATTTCAGGAAATCTGGTTCATTTTTAAACCTCAATCAAAGCCAGCAGTCAAATATTCAACTCTTAAATAGTTGAACCAAAAAACAAAGCACAAGAATGCATAAAATTTAAACAAAATCTTAATATTATGACGTCGACACTTGATTTTGAATTCTATACAAATTATATAGGATTACATAGGGGCCTAGTTACCTTATTATAATTTTATTATTAATTAATATGCAATGATACTGCATAATAATGGTGTTGAATATTTTAAGATATAAATAGTACTCAATTTTTTTTTTACTTTGAGACAATCTTTGAAATGGTGAAAAAAAACAGGGTATTTGCATATGGCCACACGATCGAAACGAAAACTTACGATTAGTGCCGAGTATACCCGAATCATTCACCGACCCGAGCGTGACGATTCAATTTTGTTCACTGTTCAAAAACAGCTCAAAGTGCGCCTATAGTACTAATCACTTTTAAAAGTTTCTGTATCATACATTTGTATGGAATACCTGTTTTTTTTTTTACATTTCCGACTTGTCCTTAGTAAAATCTTCATGACGACTATTACCCCAAAAAACTACACTATTATTGCTAGATAAATGACGTAGCGCGAATTCCGTTAGTCACATACAAAACTAAGAAATATTGCTCTCTTTCTAGCACATAACATATGAAAGAGATCGACACTGTCCCTTTCTAGCTGTGTGTTAAAAAGAGGTACTTCATTTGGTTTTTCATAGTTGTAAATGAACTAACACTTTACTTATTTTGCTAAATTAATAGGAGACTGGCCATGATTTTAAATTGCGAAAATATTATACAGGATAATCCGTTGGTTTGATAGATTGGTTAGTATGGACAAATACCATTGCAACAGCATATCGATTCACAACCACGTGATACGTTTCCGTACCGTATCGAACATCAATCGATGTTTCGTAGAAGTCCTTTAAACGTTGTTCACAAGTCCAAAACCCGAAAATTTTGTCCGATAGCTGTTTGATGTCGGGAGCAAGGCAAATCAGGTTATCGAATTGTGTCATTTTCGGTACGATAATAGCCTGTCGGATGGTTGTGAATAACTATGCAGATCATCCAGTATAATTATTTAGTTTCATTTTGAAAATTCATTTTTTATCGGGTTGCAACAACCGAGGTCTGCCTAGTGAATTTTACCTAGAAACATTTTAGAATATTCCAATTACATATTTGGCATTTTTACTTTATTGATGAATCTGTTTTGTGCGTTTAATGTGGGATAAAAATAACTGATGTCTTTTGAGTTGTGATGCAATACCAGCGAATTTAAACAGCCAAACTTAGCTGTGTTAGAATACTGACTAAAAATTTTGTCATTATGTGTCTGACAAGTGTGGTGATCACAGAACACGGCTCCATGTCACGGGTGCTAAATCGAAACCACGTCAATGAGGGTTTTCTGAAATGACGTTCGCTAGGTGGCAGCACTGCCACGTCAGGTCCAGGCATCTGTCAAAGAGCCTATATTTTCTTTAGTCATGACTGAATGATGAACGAATGAATGAATCGAATGATGAACGTCATCATATATTTTATATTGGAAGACCTCTTGTCACAGTGGTGCCAACTGGTGTCGTAAATTTTCACGAAAACCCTAATTCCTTAGTCCATCACGACATCTGCTATTAACGTATTCTCTATGACACAATGGCGTTGAACTGGCAAAACACATTTTGTCCGTACGGTTGACATTTAGATTCCTTGCCGTTAACAAGACACGATATTGACGTGGCTGTGATTTCGCGGGGAATGATACAGAATTGGGTCCCTGATGCGTTTGGATACACCTTTAAAGTTCAAAGAAAAAAGGTAATTTTTTCAAGAATTCGTGATTCGAATACTGTATGTCACAGCTTTGTGGGATATTACAAAAGCAAGCCCAACATTTATTTCGGCGATAATATAATAAAACATCATCACACCTGCAGTCCTAGAGGGGTTAGGCTACAGGTATACCGAAAGTACACCTACTTTTCGTCAGTTATGTTCCAATCTCATGTAATAGCTAACCAGTCGTTTCAAATTGAGATATTGAAACGTTCGAGATCTAGAATTCTATAATAACTAAATTAAAATGTGTTTTAATGCCAAAAAAAATGTTTAATTAATAATATATTTTTACACATTGGAAAGACTTTAAAAAAAAACCAACTCGCCTTTTTATAATCAAGTTTTTTAAATATAAAGGTAGGTAGGATTGTAAGTAATATTAAAACTTGCATTGAGCAAGCGTGGTGATCAATACTTGTGCCTTCTCTGTTTGAGAAGAGGGCTTTGTTTTGCAGTAAGACGGTTCATCATCCACTGTCTGCCTTTTCTGAACTATTTTTGAGGTCTGAAGTGAAAATTTCTTTAAACGCGTTGGGCATTTTTAGAGATGAAAAAAAACCATTGAACTCGCGACACTGTTACCGTAACCGACACCGCGCTACATTCGGATGTGTTCGGCTGTCCTCGGGATGTACTCGGTTTTAATGAATATCCGATATGTCAGTGAGTGAGAGCAAAGTATTCTGTTTGTAAGACGATTAAAAAAATACACACGTGATTAATCAAGTTTTCACTTCTGTCGGCACTCCACGAGTGCCACTGTTTTTTTTTTTGCTGCTGTGTTTTACATGGAGCAACTGCCTACCTGACCTCCACAACCCAGTTACTGGGTACCACAATACCCCTTTGTAAGACTGGTTGTCATATACCTTCGGGCTTCTGACGACCCGTAACGGCTGTCAAAAATCCACGAATAACAGGTGGAACCAAAGACAGATATTATGTGGATAGTTAAGATATATTAAAATATTACCACTTAAGATGTTTTGAGCGAGACATGGCCAGCATCGGGCAATAACAGTAGGCGATCAAAATAGATTAGATACACCATGTTTTTTATTTAATTGGAAGAACTTTTGATCGCGAAAATACATACATTTTGACAGATTTATATAAATGAGAAATTTGAAATCAATTTCATTTTAGTCTTTGATTTTATGTAACTAGTGAACTCACCAACAAAAATTCTTCAAATGATTAAAAAAAAACTTGCAACTGGAGCCCATTATGTGCGATTCAGCGTCACCGATTTACAGGAGCCGAGTATTCCCGATTCAGCGCCGAGTATACCCGATTCATCGTCACCGGCCGACTGGAGCCGAGTAAACCCGATTCAGCGCCGAGTACATATACGCGATTCAGCGACACCGACCCGAACGCGACAGTTCAGTTTCGTTCACTGTTCAGAGAGTACCTATAAGTATTTACAGCACTATGTGACCTAAACCCGCACTTAAGTCACGCTTTTCTGTGACTTAAGTAGTCCATTTTAACACAAAAAAGCGTGACTAAGTGCGACTTTAGGTCACACGAGCTATAAAATAGTATACGATACATGTGAGTTAAGTAATCTATTGATGCACGATGTTTAGCACCTATTCGCCTACTTAAGTTACACGTACCCGTAATATACAGACGCCAGTACATCAAGCTACCCGAAACTGTCAAATTTTCCCAATCAACTTTGAACCTTATGCTTTACCAATAAAGTTGAAATTCTATTAAAGAAATTTGACAGATTGCAGTAGCTTGACTGTTGCTGTACTATTTTAAACTTAAAATCCCACCTACCCTCAAAAAGCGAGAGCCAAAATCAAATGCCGACTCAAATAGAAATTCTTAAGTAACAAAATCATAGCCTAAGTATTTCTTATTTTTTCTTCTAACGCGGGAGGCCACTTTCTTGGGATCATCATAGTCTTCATCTTGCTCATAGACAATATTGTTCTCAATCACCCAATCTCGTGGTTCTTCTTTAACCTGTGGGTTAGAGGACAACCGTTTCTTTTTTTTCCGTCCTGAATCATCTTTAGACCGTTTCTTTGGTCGTTCATCTAGTACAAGATGCTGATATTCTTCCACAATATAGTTCTCTGGCTCATAACTGGTCGTGATCTCAACTCCAACTGAAGGATCTACATCTGGTAAAATATAGTAGTTCTCAAAGTCTCCTTGTAAAGTGATTTCGTTCATTTCTGCGGTGAAATGCCGCTTCTTTTTTCCTGAGGAGCAGTGTTTGATGTATGCATATTTTGGCTTAGTATCGTCTGGTAAGATGTTGACGGTCCATTCAGGGTTTTCTGATCCTGTTGCCGGGATTTCTTTAACTTCTTCCATTGTAATCTCTTGTTCTTCAGCGATTTCGTAGATGAAGTTGTCAGAAATTGTGTTGTCATCCATGATTTGTAGAACTTCCGTGTTTTGCGGCTCGGCGGTTGATGTTGATGATGTTTGCGGGATTATCTGTGGGTAGGGTAGTTTTATATTATACTTACGGAGTAGGAAATTACTGGCCATGTAAGCAAGTAATTGGGCTTTGGGAAAAAATGGCCAAAGTATATTGTGCTACAGGAAAAATGGCCATAGTATATAGTGCTTCGGGATAAAATGGCCATAGTATATAGTGCTTCGGGAAAAAATGGCCAAGGTTTTTTTTTATTGGCATCCTTTACGATAGTAATTATTATCATACATTTTAAGAACTAAAGAGGAAGGCAAGGAAATAAACATTGCCCTAACTGATCGGAGATGAAGCATTGGAATAGTAAGTTTCATATTTGCAGTCCCCCAAAAGGTCCATATCGTCGCCTTAGAGTGAAAACCTCGGGAATGCAATAACTCGTAAGTAGAATTTTATGCATTTCGGACAATCTTATAGTATCGAACAGCTCTGGGTATAAAAGCGGATTAAATAAAATTAATAAGAATACGGAACCTCCTTTTTTGAAGTCGATTAAAAAAACATAAAAGGTGGTTCTGTAACGTATTCTTATTAATTAATATGGAAATTTAACCCGCTTTTTTATCCAGAACTGTTCGATACTATAAGATTGTCCGAAATGCCTAAAATGCTACTTACGAGGAATTGCATTCCCGAAGGTTTTCACTCTAAGGCGACGATATGTAACAATAGGTATCTTAGCTGATTGTGGTAGTGATTAGTGTGCTTATTCCTTAACCACCTCCCTAACATAGAGGAATAGAAGTTTGAAATGAGTCTAGCATAGACTTGTCAGAGTTATCTCGTAGAACAGGAGATAGACCGGTCTAAGAGAGCTACTCTATGTAAAATCTGCTATTGTTTCTTATTTAAAATTATCAAAATAGCCTAATAGCGGAGAGCCTCGTCCTCAGGAGGCTCTCATTCCGCGGGTGGTGGTGGGTCAAGGGCTTGGTTCAAAAACCAGTACTTTTACACGGCATGCTTAGTGATGAGGTTCCTCTCCCTAGAGCCCTGACCACCGGTAGCTTAGATCCTGTTCCTCGTGCCAGTGGGCCACAATTTTTTGTATTTTTAAATGTTGTTTTTTTATATGTAAAATTTTATATGTTTAATATGTATGAAAATTATTTCTTATTTATTATTAATTATAGGGAGATCGCCATAGTTTTAAAGCCTGTTAAAAATAACATATATGGTAACAAAAGCTTAGTCATTTACCTCAATAATCTGTCTCGGGTCAGGCATCTTGGTGATGACCTGCTCCGACTGGGTGATGGAGGCCTCAGCTTTGTCGGTTTCCACCTTCACGACCCACAGTTGTTTCCGCTGTAGATTCTTCATGGATCTGATGACAAATTTGAATCAGTATAGTTGTCATGTATGAGTGAAAAATGGCGACCATCGGTGCCAAAAGGTGTTTGTTAACGAAGATTAACGTCCAGATTATGGGCAGTGCCGTATTATCCATAAGGCACTTTAGGCCAGTGCCTAGGGGCCCACTATGACCAGGGGCCCAGCACTCCCGATTATAAAATGAAAAAAAAGGGTATTGTGTGGTTTTATGAAATCACGGTAAAAGTGAAACTTTTTTCACATTATAAGGTAAAAGCCAAATTGCGTTGTTGTGGTATGAAAAAGGGGGGGCCCGAAACGAGCTGTGCCTAGGGGCCCCGAGATGGTTAATCCGGCCCTGATTATGGGTATCAACAAGCTTAATGTTTCAGGTCGAAGTAGACGCGAGCTCGAACGCACCAGCCAAAGAGCACGCTGTCTCAACTGGCATCGTATCCGACAGAGATAGTACCAGTGCATTTAGACGCTAGTCTACACGCACAACGTCTAGTTCTCACGCACAGAAACACCGTTCCGAACTGAAATGCGCGTAAAAAATACGAAAGTCCTTTCGAAAATCGAATTTTATGATAAAACCGCTGTATAAATCAATTACAAATAAAGTTTATTAAACTCTTTGATAATTGAGCTTTGTCGATCTCGACTTAGTTTTAAAGATTTTACAGTTTTTTTATTACTTATTTACACCCAAAGTTACGTTAAAATTAGCAAGAAAAACGAATCTTTGTTGGCTCATAACTATTCTGTTTTTCGCATAGACACAATTAATAATAAGACAAAACGATATCATGTCTTGTTTAACTTTGGATGTACGGACGCCAGCACATCAAGCTTCCCCTGTCAAATTTTCCCAATCAACCTTGAATCTTATGCTGTAGCGATAAAGTTGAAAATCTATTAAAGAAATTTGACACATTGTAATAGCTTGATGTGCTGTTGTAACACCCTCCCGAAAAAATATCGACTAGTGCCACCCCAAAGAAAGAAAAAGAACGAAAATATGTTTATTTGCGGCAAACATGTCGCAGATTAAGAACAGAGACACAAAAAATATCAAGTTGGGGGGAAAATGCGTCACATCCACGCAAACCACCCATCGCTCAGGATCAGGGGCGGATCTTGAATTTGTAGCGCCCTGGGCTAATACTGCTTAGGGGCCCTACCCAATTACTCAACCAATTGCCATTTTATTATGATCGGATTTTTTTAAATTCTAGATAATTTTTATTATTGACAATATCGTCTATTGTTTTCAGTTCGGTTGGGGGCCCTCTGTAACCACGGGGCCCTGGGCTGCAGCCCAAAAAGCCTTTAAGTAGATCCGCCCCTGCTCAGGATAGTTTACCCGAACTGCTCTACTCGACCTTAGCGTGTGATGAACTCATGAAAGAACTCAACAAAACTAATAGGGCAAAACTAGAATAAATATGCGAGTTAAACCGATTATTATTCGACTAGCAGCGCCACGCGGTTTCACCCGCATATGTTTCGATCCCATGGAGATATCAGCATAAAAAGTATCTTAGGGGCTGTCCATTAATCACGTGAGGCTCGAAAGGGGGGGAGGGGGTCCATAAAAAATCACGAAATATCACAAGGGGGGAGGGGTGTGTAGTAATATCACGTGTATTTATTTTTTTAAAAACATCCTGCAAACTTTCTAATAAAATTAGATGATTATACCTGTATTTTATAAACATAAAAAAAGTCCGATTCTTTGTAGGTACTAAAGATACACGTGATATGAGGGGGGGGGGGTAAGTCTTAAACCTCACCATATATCACCAAGGGGGAGGGGGGGGGTTAAAAATACCAAAAAAAACATCACGTGATTAATGGACGGCCCCTTATGTGTTAATCCTGGTTGAAAACTATCTGTGTGCCAAATTACATCGAAATCCGTTTAGTAGTTTTTGCGTGAAAGATTAACAAACATCCATCCATCCATCCTCACAAACTTTTTCGTTTATAATATTAGTATGATATTTAGGCCGCACTCCGAATTAGCTATAATCGCTCACAGCACTCACATCAACTCACATGCGTTCCGATTTAGATATTACGATTATGACAGCTGAGAGCTGTCAACAATTCGGAACGCTCGTGAACGCGCTCACAGTGCTTACTCAACGTAAAAACGATATTATTACAGTATTTTTTTGTATAAACACCACATTTCTTCTTCTTTGGTTGGGTGGCGACTGTCAGCCTGAAGCACAATTTTGAAAATACTGTTAGTTTAATTTTAAATTAAGATGAAACTCCAAACAAAACACACACTGACACATCCACACACACACACACTCTCATTTTTGACAGCGCTCACGGTGATATTATTAAAAGTCGGTCGGCGTTATCGCAAGATGGCGCATGTCATGACGTCATCTATTCTATGACGATTCACGGGACATCGTTATCGCGCTCACGCTAATTCGGTACGGGTTTAAGTACGCTCAAATCGATTATTTCCCAACTCGGAACGCAGGGTTAGATAATGCCTTGTAGCAATTAAGTTGGCATTAGGTACCAATCACCATTGGACGTTGACGTACAGCCAACAAGCGTATAATAACAATTTGACACTAACAGCGTCTTTATTCGGTAGCAATTCTTGTGGTGTGAATTTGAGGTTGGTACATGCACAAAAAATTTATCTGCCCAGCCTTTTCCCAAATATGTTAGGGTCGGCTTCCAGTCTAACCGGATGCAGCTGTATACCAATATTTTACATGGAGGGACTGCCTATCTGACCTCCACAACCCGGACCAACGGCTTACGGTGCTTTCCGAGGCACGGAGGGGTTTCGGTACGTAAAGATGGTCACCCATCCACGGACCGACCGCGGCAAGTGTAGCTTAACCTGATGGATGGACCCGTGTGGCTGTTATTACTTAGCCACGAGCCCCATTTCATATTGCGCCTCTCATAGTCATCATCAGCCTAGCCTTTTCCCAACTATGTTGTATTTACTACACTAATTTATTTATATTTATTTATTTAATTATGCATGCACATTACACACATCACGATGCAGTATAAAACTGATTTACATCCGTCACCTCACACACCAGGTCCAGTTGAAAACCAGCGTCAGGCACCAGTTGTCTGGCATTTTTGCTGAACTGGGCCTTTTTGGCGCAGCCGTGAGGCACACTTTCCTGCTAATTTCTGACATCGGATTTTGCACTTTTTATTTTTATCTTATTTTTTGATGTACGACTAATATCTAACTATCTGATGTATTGTGTGTCTCTTAGTCTGTTTTCTTTCTTTCTTTCTTCTTTCTTTGTGGTCGGCTTCCAGTCTAACCGGATGCAGCTGAATACCAGTATTTCAACACCTCTCACAGTATTATCATGTTTTTCAATCCATACTAATATTACCTATAAATTCGAAAGTAACTCTGTCTGTCTGTATGTTACCTTTTCACGCTTAAACCGCTGAACCGATTTAGATGAAATTTGATATAGAGATAGTTTTTAGCCCGATATTCCCACGGGACGACCCTTATGCGGGTAAAAACCGCGAGTCGCTGCTAGTCCTACAATAAAACTTAACATAAGTCATAGAATACTCACAGATATCCCAAAGTGTCCACCAACTGTCTGACATTGAGTCTGGAGACACTTTCCTGCGTCTCCTTCACTGGCTCCACACTGTAATTGTGCTCTATACGAATTAGTTCGGCCACTGCGGACAAAAAGATAACCATTGTTGTATAAAAGATAGATTTTAAATTAATATAGAAGCTTGGATAGTGAATAAAATAGCATAAACACACCTAATCCCGGATTTTTTTTTAACCTCGAATCTAAGACCATAGTATATCTGTCGTTATGTCAATTGACACTTTCAAATCTTATTTCCTAACCAAATAAAACATTATATTTAAGTTCAGCGATACTCAATATATTAATTTTTACGGCCCCAATACTATCATCATTTTTAATTCACAGGGTTAAATTGAATTGGCTACTGAAACTCCGCAGACGGGATTGATCGATATCTAAACATTTAAAAAAAAATGATGTTTTTTTTTTTTGGAGTAAGTACCAAGAACTGAGGGGCAATTCTACTAATTTTAACAACGTTCACAGTCTGATCTCAGTCTCAATCTGTCAAAAAATACTTCAAATTCCCCTACATTTTGACAAGTTTTTGACATTTCTTTGTCGCTGAGATGAGACTGCGACTAGATTTTGAACGTTTTAAATTACGAGAATTGGCCTTCTGCTGTTAGTGTTGTTACTTGAATTATGAGTTCAGGAAAACTGTTTTCTTATGTTTTATCATGTACACAAAAAAAATAAACTGATATTTCAAGTGTCTAACTGAAAATTAAATTAATAAAATAACCCACCGCATTTTCGCAGTTTAGCTAGCTAATTTAACCCCGTATAGACCATTTTATTAAAGAAATCCTACGTTGACTTCTCCCGTTCCGTGTCTATCTAAAACATATCAGGCCGCATAAAATGGCTCACCGGGCCGCAGCAGGCAGCATTTAAAAGATGGGCCGCAAAAAGAAGCACATTCTTACAGCTAAATGCTGAGGACCGCTGGCAAAATCGACTGTACGCTCCTAGCAATTCAAAATATCTATTAATTCTAACATTTTATTTATGAAATCAAAATTGATATGTCTGTCTGTGTAACAAATGGCAGTACCTTTGGGGACTCCTCCTATGAACTTTTCAAATAGACTCTGATAGGACGGTCCCCTGCCAGCGCCTGCAATAAGGCAGAAATGTCACAAACTAACTATAGCGCTACAACGATATAGTGGCGCGTGGCCAAATTAAGAACTAACGCCGCCATAATGTTTTTTTAATAAATTTCAAGTGACATTTCACAAAAAGTGTGTTAACATTACTGATGAGCAGTATTAACCTAATGTGCTTACCTACTTAAAAATTCGAGGGCTAAACAGGTTCATCAGACCGCACGAAAATATCTTTGGGCCGAATGCGGCCCGCTGAATGTTGACTATCTTTGGGCCGCATGCGGCCCGCTGAATGTTGACTATCTTCGGGCCGCATGCGGCCCGTTGAATGTTGAATGTCATTAAACACTCGAGTGTTAAACAGGCCGCACGGAAATATTTTTGGGCCGCATGCGACCCACTGAATGTTGACTATCTTCGGGCTGCATGCGGCCCGTTGAATGTTGGATGTCGCTAAACACTCGAGGGCTAAGCAGGCTCACCAGGCCGCACGGAAATATCTTTGGGCCGCATGCGGCCCGCTGACTGTTGACTATCTTTGGGCCGCATGCGGCCCGCTAAATGTTGCCTATCGTTGCTTGCACAACTTTGATCATCCATTCTTGCAGGATGTTTTTCTAAAGCGCTAATTACTAACATTCTTAAACTTTTCAAAATTAATAATCCTTCATCAATCACCCTATAATATTCCCACTGCTGGGACACAGGCCTCCTCTCTGTGAGTGGGAGTGGGCTGTAATCCACCACGCGGGCCCAGTGCGGGTTGGTAGATGACACATGTCTTCGAATTTTTTGGTTCTAGGACATGCCGGTTCACTCACGATGTTTTCCTTCACCGTTTTGAGAGCAGTGGTGATGAAATAATTTACACAAAGTCAAGCGCCTATCTGGGTTCGAACCTACGACCTACACCTCGTAAGTCGCGGCCGTTACCATTGGGCAACCACTGATCCAGTAATCCTTACCTACATGCTAAATAGTCTTTAAAAAAATCGGACCTGATAACCTTAAACAGCACATGTTGATTATCGCGATTGCGCTCGCACGACTGTGTCGGATCCTATCCCTGTCCTTTTCTGTCTGTAAGTATGCAACTGTGATCGATCACAGATGTGTATTAAGTTGCATGTAGTTGTGCATTGAGCCCTGGGGACCTAAAAAGGCCACTTAAGCGAATCATAAAAGGACAACGTTATGAATCAAAATATGGCGAAGACAGTCCGTGTTTTTCTTTTTTTGTGGATAAAGAATCTTTATTTACTCAAAAGAAATTTACTACAAATTTCACTTAATGAGAAATATTTTAACGATAAATAATGGTGACATTCATGAGCATTTTTTCGCTGCACTACGTAGGTATAAATAATCAAAGAGACAGGGATTGGATTTGGATTGGACTGATTATTATTTTAGCACAGACAAAAAAAAATAACTGAAAAATCCTTCATCAATGGGATTTGATTCGATTAACTTAACAGTTAACTGTCCATTACGATTCATAATATTATCCTTTTGTGATTCGCCAAAGTGGCCTTTTTAGGCCCCTAGGTTTAGTGATTGCGATGTTAGAACGTACCGTATCTGCCGCTTTAAGTTAAGAGTTTAGTTTACGATAAATGATTTTATTTCTGTAAGTAGGTCTGTACAAACACTTATACACGTCATTCATATTTCTAAAACTAGACGAGGTCGGCGTTACCTATCTGACTAATCTGAGAAGAAAGGCCGAAACAAACTCAGAGGTCACAGTTTCTTTTAAAGTCCAGACATAATCTTGGTCAGATCATGTGAAGACCATGTAGATTGTTATCTGAAATGGTCTCTTGAGGAAAGAACCACACAGACTGAGTGGACCTGTCGAGTCAGTACACTGATTTCAGTTTGAGTTGAGCTGCATGATTGTTTTGACCCGGCGATAAATATTGCACATCGACCTTTGGAAAGAGACAATCGGCTAATTTCGGCTTCGTAGAGCGTTATCTCTGTCGCACGAAATACAAACAGTCCGGTATCTATTAGGAGCTGTTAAAACAATTATGATTTCCTTCTTTTGATAATTATTTTTATTCTTTGTATAAAATACAAAAAAGGTAAAGGTCGATGTGCAATATTTATCGCCGGGTACTGTAAGTTTCTCTAAGACTTGGCTGTCCCATTCAATAGTGAAGTCATCTATTGCCATTCATTGGTCACAATCCTGTAGGTGAGCAGCTCTGTATTAAACTTCTTCACAAAAAAACAACTGACTTCCAGAAAAACAAAGGGAAAAATAATTTTAATTTCGGAAGTCGGTGTCAAAAAACGAAAATGCAGAATCAATTTTTTATTTTTTTGGAAGTCAGTTATTTTATTTTCACTTTTTAGTTGTACCTTCCCTGCACAAATTCATATAACACTACTTGCAATGTAAATATCAGTGACAGGAAGTTATTAAAACATCATCAATATAAACCAAGTAGAAAAAAAATATTTATTATTGAGGATAACTCAAAAACTACCCTAGCAAAGTTAATAAAATTTATATGGGACCAGCCCTGAGGCATAGCTTATGCATTAAAAATTTAGCAAATCCACCTAAATTATGACGGAATTATGTTCGAACGTACAGACGCCAGCACATCAAGCTACTACAATCTGTCAAATTTCTTTAATAGATTTTCAACTTTATTGCTGAACCATGAGGTTCAAAGTTGATTGGGAAAATTTGACAGTTTCGGGTAGCTGGATGTGCTGGCGTCTGTACATAAAAAATATATATATAATCATCCAAATTGGGAACCTCTCTTCTTTTTTTTGAAGTCGGTTAAACTTATTATGGATGTTCACACACACAGGATGTTCCCCTGTGTCATATTTTATGTCAGGATGCTGGACAAATTTATTCATATTTTTGTAAAAAAGAACTTACATTTCTTATCATTCGGCGACTGTATGATCGGAGTCGGTTTCTCCTGATGAGTGAGGAGTTCAGGCAGCATGGGCGAGTCGATCCACAGCCCCTGGTTGTCCAACTCGAAGTGGTAACTGGTAGACAAAAAAAAATACATTTATTTTTTATGTTTGCGTCAATTTCTTCTTTGAAGTGAGTGTCGGTTATATAGGGGTCGGTTTCCAGTCTAACCGGATTTTACACGGAGTGACGGCCTATCTGACCTCCACAACCCAGTTACTGGGACTGTCAGACTGTTTGGACCCAGAACGATTTTCAAAGATCAACGAATGACGCCCGGGACCAACGTCTTCACGTGCTTTCCGAGGCACGGAGAGGTCTCGATCACGGAGGGGTCTCGATATGTAATGGATGATTTCGAATTATGGAAACAATACAACTCCTGATAGTGTCCAAGTCAGGTTCTTTTAACCAAGTTCAAAAAAGGAGGAGGTGATGCTTTTTTGCGTGACTTTTCTGTTTGCTGCTCAAGATATGTTGATGAAATATTAATTAATATAATTAATAATTAATATTATTAATTATTAATTAATATTATTAATTATTATTATTGTTTATTATTTTTTATATATATTGTTGTTGTCTTACCCGCACAGCTGGAGACTGACATGTCTCCAGAGACACTCGCTCTCCTCGTGCATAGCACCCTCGATCCAGTCCTGGCGTTTGGTTTCATTGTCGGTCGATATATTTGCGCTGTTGACAAAAAATATATATTTTCAAAAACTTACCTTGAAAAAGATATTAAATACTAGGTTTTTAGCCAAGGCTTGGCCCGCGTGGATCTTAGGAATACGAAAAACGGAATATCTATCTTTTAAAGGACACGCGGTCTCGCGAAAGTTGGAAGGAGTGGAGGGAGGCCATTGCCTCACATTGGGCATTGGTCGACATTGTAGGCTACTATAAAAAACCGGTCAAGTGCGAGTCGGACTAGCGCACCGAGGGTTCCGTACAAATTTAAGGTTTTCAGAATGTTTCCTTTACTTGTGTTATTTGCTTGCTTGTGTTTACTTGTGTTTCATGACATTGCTTCTTGCCATATTTCATCATTCTAGGTCAACGAGAATCGCACTAATATTATAAAAGCGAAAGTTTGTGAGTGTATGTGTGCGTTTATGTTTGTTACTTCTTCACGCTCAAACGGCTGGACCAATTTTGATTAGATTGAGATTTATTGATTACAGTGAGACGTCGAACGGTGTGCGAGAGAGAGCGCGCGAAGTGTAGTTCGCTTTATCGCGACAATGTAGCAGTAGCATTAACGCGAAAATGTGGCCGCAGCATTACACTACCAACATTTGACACATAGCTCACAATAATGTAGTGTCAATCGTTAACAAATGTCAACCAACACTAGAATGCCTTATATGTATAAATACAGTACTCACTGTTAATGTGCTGACAAACATTTATAACAATTTATGTAATATTGATAACTTATCACATACTAGGTAGGTATGTTAGTTAAAACTGTTGTTTGTTTCTAAGCCTTTGTATACAGGTTGGTCAAAAAGTCGTGGATCAAACGAAATACGGAGATAAAGGTAAAAAATATTTTTGAAAAAAAATGTATTGCTCTTGAGATGTGGTACCCGGACCCGCAATAGAACTTTTGTAGTGCTGATACATTATCTAGTAATAATACAACACCGTTTTATTGTTTTATCACATTTTTTTTTAATTAGTCGAATTGTAAAAGAACTTGGTATACAAAAATATTCATAACTTTTAGAGAACAAACAGAGAAACAATTTTTTTTTTGTGAATACAATTATATTCTTTCATATAAGTATGTATATGCATTTAGTAAAAAGCTGTGATTTTTACATTACAAACCGACACTAAAATCATAATTATTTTTCTGTATAGATTTCAGTTGGTATTTTTTTGTTTTTGGCAATTTGATAAGGGATAATTATAACCTCTGTGTGTGGAGTAATTTCAGCTCATGTTGATATTAAAATAGTAAACCTCTAATCACACCAGTTACTGATAAGGTTACCAAAATGTTGCTGATAGGCATTTTGCCAATGCTTCAGACAGTTGAATGGTCAAAAACCTATACTAACGACATGATATTCGTTATGTTAATGACTTTTAAGGTTACATTAGGATATCAAATGAAGCGTATTTGATATTTTATTTGAGATTCTGATAAGAAAGACGTCTTTGTACAAATGTAGCACTACAGTAATGTTATTATGCATGATTTCTTATACAGACTTATCCCCATCAAATGAAATATTTATGATTACTGATGCAAATTTGGTCTATATGGATATCAATATTAGTGTTTATATTCAATATTACTGAGGTTTTCACCATGTAAATGATGAAATATGTGTTAGGTGTGGATTTTATGGGCAAAATAAGAATTGTAATGGAAAAATACTGGATCAAAACTACATAAAGCTAAAATTATGTTTACAATAATTTTACCACTTCAATTTTTTCGAGGTCACATGAACAGACCATAGACACAATCTTGGTGGCACAAAAGATATAAATAAATCTCATATTCGAGAAACAATATCATCATAACAAACTCACTTGTAGAAGGAGAAGCTGCAGACTACATCGTACTCTAAATTGCAGCCTTCAACCACACACTTTAGAGCACTCATTATGGAATGGAAGCGCGCAACCAAAAATGGACACCTCACGATCACATCATAGTATTAAAAGTAAAACAGCGAAATAATAACATTTAGCGCCCAAACCAACTTTCAAACAAACTAATTTGATGGATCTTTAGAAAATTATCAATCAAATGTCGAAATTGACGTGCTGTCACGAAAAGTCGAAAATTTTAACAAATGCGTCAAACGCGTGCCATGAAATGGTGATGTAATTGCGCGGCAAAACGTACTGGCAACACTGGTTTGAGCATCGATTAATCGATTTAGCAGTAATATTTTAAATTAAATTATTGACGATATTTAATCGAAGTTTTATTAAATATTTTCAAAAAACTATTGTTTAATATACTTTGTTAATAATCCTGAAATGGGTAACCAACAGCTAATGTAATGATTTCTCAAAGTAGATTTGAGTATACAAAGGTAAATAACAAAATGTAATAATAAAAATGGTCCTAAACAGATTTTAAAAATCTCTTTTGGACCTTTTTTATGCGTGAATAAATCTTGATCCATTACCGTATGGTTGGAAGCTGAAAATTCATAATAACACCTTAAAACAATATTGAAAACGATGTTTTTATTAAAAAAAAAACAAATGATTCAAAATAAACTATCATATTCAGTGTATATTTTTAAACATTCAGATAGCTTTACAAAACGTCTTTAATGCTTAAAGAATTGAGTACAAAATGATGTTTAAAATACAAATCGATTCTAATATTGTTAAAACGATTTTCAATTGTTAATGTTACCTGTTACAATTATCCACCATAAACGACATTATTTACTCTTCGTTCCGATCTGGTCTATGGGATGCTATGTTGAAAGAGGACAAAATAGAAAATTAATAAAATTGGTATTATTTTGATTAATAAAATTAGTGCCAGAAGACTAAAAAATTATATTTGAGAATATTAAAAGTAATCAAATATTAATTTTGTCATTCTAACAGAAAATGAGGTCACCATCGACAATCTTCGCCAGCTACCGGATGTTACGTAACTCCTAGTTCATTGTACGACGCACGGTATATTGATTGCTTCTATTTTCAGGATTTTCAGTTGTTGTTGTATGAAATATGTAGGCAATAAGTTTATTCATCTTATTTTGTCAAAATGACACTGATTACGCATGTCACATGCCAATGATGCCGTCATCCGTGACATTATTTTGTCATTTTATTTGACTTTATTATGTCATTGATTGAAGACGTCTCAAAGCCAAAACAAAGCAGAGTTTTGCTTTGATGTGCGCATTGGCGCACAACAAGCGCACAAGTTGCGCAATTCTTGCAAATATAGAATGATTAGAATATCGACTATATTTTAATTTTGACGGAATCTAAATCTAAGTAATAACTACTTACCTACTTTTAACCGACTTCAAAAAGAAAGAGGTTCCTTTCCTATAGAGTTCAAATATTATTCAGCCTAGCCAACTACGAAAAAATCGGCGTTTCTAATTAAAGTAACTTTAGCTAAAGACGTTTCCTAAAACATTTAAATTGGTTCTATTGACACAACAACTAATTATGTGGGTCCATAGTTTTTATGAATAGATCTTTTGAGTAGGTAAAATATGTGTGCTGGCACAAAAATCCCTTTGTTTCCATATTTTTTTTTCCATCCTGCATAGTTGGGTCGATCTCCAGAGGCCTTTTTTTTCGTGTCGGGCTGGATAAACCCATGTTAAAGTCGAAAAACATTTTCAAAATATTTTTTTATATACAGTTCGGTGTCTAACCTACATGATACAAGGCTAATATTATGAATAAGTTTATTTTAAATATTGAAAAAAAAATCTTAAACCCTAAAATCCTGATCGCTCTGGGTTGACCCAACTCCCGATTGAATGAAAAAAATATTCTTTAACTTTTTAATGAGAAGGTTCATATGAAACAACTTATTTAGATTACATAACAAATAGTTAATCTTCATGGTAATAAAATATTTTTAGTTATATTAACAATACTTTTACCACAATTTGAATTTAAAATTGTGACCGGGCATTTTATCTCATCGCTCTGCGCTGAGGTAAAACATCGCGCTCATCCCTAGTTACGCGTTATTGACACTCTATTCCCCTCCCGTGGGGCAACAGCAGGGGTGGTCTAACTACCGAGGAGGATACCTGTGTGCCACGTTCCCCTGCTCCAACATTACGAAGGTAAGTTTATGATTGCTCTGGATTTGGTTCTCGAATTTTATGATTGCTATGGCACGTTATTTAAATTAAATAGTAAGCTTGTGAATGTGTTTGTTACGTGAATTAAGTGATCGTTATGATGTTTTTTATGAGACGTAATCACAACTTTCTGCTGCTTTTAAATTCGGCTATATTTATGATTTTGTGACTTTTTCTGATCGCTATGGCTGTGATTGCTCTGTCCAAAAAGACCAGAGCGATGATATTTTGCAATTATTGTACGTTATAAACCTATTTTAAGTAGTAGTACCGGACTGTAACAATGACAAACGATGAACTATGCATATAACCTTTAATTTATAACCTTTCCTGGGTTTCTTTGGGTAACCTAAACCCATAAACAGATTTTGACGTATTTTACCTTGATGATATTATTATATTGGCATTTAGCTAACCACAACTGTAACCCTTTCTTCTCTAAAATTTAATGGCAACTATTGTTGCTGATTGAAATCATGCCTCGACATAAATTATCTATTGAAGAAAAACATCTTAGGAAGAAATTAGATGAGCGTCGTAGAATGGCCAAGATTAAAAATGATCCATTGCAGATGCAACGCACAATGGCTTGTAAAGTCAAGAGAGAGTTACCAAAGGAAAAAAGTTCGGGGCACAGTACTACCAATGAGTGATTTGACTCCAAGCCAGCAAAAGGTTCGTAGGAAGAAAAGTAGGCAGAGTTCTCGACGATATTATTTAAAGAAAAAAGTGGATAAGTTACCAGCAACTGATGAGCTCCCAATAAATGAAGAACCTATCTATATGTCTGAGAACCGTGATCCTCTTTGAAATGTTCCTCAATCATCTACAACCTTAAGCACCAACAATGTAAAAAAACACAGAGAGATACTGCAAACTGTAACACAAGATGTTGAAAATGAGTTTAACATTATTAATCGTGTAAAAGTTCATTCTCAGACAAGTTCCTGTCTTCCAGAGACCATCAAACTTCGAACTTCAACGAACATTAAAAAAAAAGAATTTTCCAAATTGGTCCAGGCGTTGTTGAGTTATGCGCTTACCAACACATTTTGCGATTCATTTTTATATTATAGATATTCCGTATTTTTGATATGTATGACTGATAATATGCCTTGACCTTTTTCTAAAATAATACATTTCTCTTACATATCTTAATCTTGTTACACGTACTCTGAATATGACTGAAAACGGCTAAATAAATAATATTTTATCAATATAAATTTTTTTGTTTCACTGATTTCACCATTTATGATCGCTCTGGCACCAATTATGATTGCTCTGGCCGCGAAATTTTTTGAACTTAAATATTTCCATAACTGTTTGAGTAAATTGAAGGCCAATAGTAAAAATGTACTATTTGAATATCATTCTTTTTAATGAGATACATAATTACCATTAAATATCAATATCTGAAAAGCACCAGAGCGATCACACGAATACGCCCGTTTTGGAGATTGACCCAGTTATGAGTCTGTAAGTATAAGTACCTACTTAGTAAGTTAGTAGGTACTGTAGTATTATAAATTCGAAAGTAAATCTGTCTGTATGTTATCTTCTCACACTTAACCACTGAACGGATTTCGATTAAATTAGGCAAAGAAATAGATGGCATCCTGGGGAAGGACATACATATAGGCTACTTTTTGTCCCGGTAGCATGTTTCCGTGGGATAATTTCCGATATCCACGCGGCGCGGCCTGAAGCTAGTGTAGATAAAGATGATATTAGATGTATGTACAGTCAATAAAACAGATAAGTACCTATGCAGGATCGTCGGATATAGGAAGTTTAGTAAGAAACCGATGGATGTTCGTGAGTTTTTGTATGTATGTATAATAGAAGGATGTCCACCATCTTTCATTCGGTTTTTTATATCCACAGATATATACACCTAGATAACGCAAGAGCAACTACTTAGCGTGACAAAAATCGTAAGTGGCCACTTTCGCGCTCAGTCCTGTGTACTGCTGGCTAGGTGAGCGTGAGTGCTGGCGCTAGGCCCCGGGGGTGAGGCGAGAAGGGTGCCGAACGCTGCGGCGTCTTTCAATCGATTTGATTTTCCAATCACTAAATAGATGCTTGTGTCGTCATAGTAGGTAGTCGAAAGGGCACGCTTGGTATTCATAAAGATCGTGATATTGGTGATACTTGCGTTATCTATATCTGTGTTTTTATCATTATAGGTACTCCAGTCCTGCCTGCCCTTAGTATACCGAGCTAGTGTCCGCAAAACTAAGTCCTTGCGTACATCTACAGTCGGACTTTTAATTAGCTGTAGTAAAATGACAGCTTATGTGTTACTTAAATGACTGAAATTGGCGCCTTTTGTTTTTTCGCGGCCATCAACCAAATCTTGTTTTTCTAGTACAGAATAGTGTTACAAACGAAACTTATTTGACATGTATACCTCTAAACTCAGTCCGAAATGAGTTATTAAGAAGTGTCATTTTACTGCAGCTATTATAATATTAAGTCGGACTTTAGTGCAGTCCTAAAATAGGTTTGTGGTTGACGCAGTATTTTCTTCTGTATCCATTCTCCACTACTTCATCACATTTGCTGTGAAAATATTGGTATGATAATCATATCATACCTTACTATAAAACATACTCGTTTACAAATGAGTTAACCAGGCATAGTGTTACTGTTGATTAGGTATGCCAATTTTGCAGCGGTAGACATCTTGAAGCTTAGCCGGGATTCGAACCCAGAACCTTTCATTAGGAATTGTAGTACAAGGCCGTTGATAGCACTCAAAACTCAAATATTACTTATTTCAATTAAACCTTGTACAGGCACTTTTGAATTGTCAAAATTAAATAGTCTTTCAGTTAGTCGGAAAGTTGAAGCTAGTTGCCCATTTCAAAACGTAGATCTCTATGGGGAAGAACGGGCAAGAAACTCCATGGACACTCTTTTAAATCAAGATAAATGTATTACAAAATCCTGGGTACATTATTCTCAACTACCCAGTTCTATTTGTGGTAAGAAATTAATTTATCATCATTTTTTTTATTGCTGGATGGTCCCGCTCTTGACCTCGTACACGCCTGGTGGAAAGCGATGGAAGAGGTCTATGATAGAACGAGCGTGCCCAGAAGATGCCTAAGGCACTGGAACTCTCACGCATCGACGAAACACAGCAGGCTGCTTGACGCCGGACCCCGGTGGGAGGGTGGTCGCAAACCAGGCGGGCGTTAGCCCTACCACCGCAAGGGAAGAATTGGCCAGTCATATAAGATGTTGGGTGGGACTGTCCAGGATGCCCGAGCGCTCGGTTCAGTTGGGTAACTGGCGGAACAAACTGTGCTACACGAGGAGACGTCTTCATGCATTATTATCTACAGCCCGATTTCATCCACTGCTAAACAAAAGCCTCTCTTTTCTAGTGCCAGTCCCCGCGCTCCTGTGCCAACCTCACCCCTCATACTAATTGTGTACCACAATATCACTCTCAATCTGAAACATTTTGAAGGATATTGCTAATCCAATGAGCTAAGAGGCTCATTGGCGACGTAAAACTGGTGGATGCCAAGCTTCACAGCTTGGCTCATCGCCGCAAGGTTGCCTGCTTGTCGGTCTTCTACAGATTGTACTTCGGTGAGTGTGCCCAAGAACTCCACGACCTCATTCCACCGGCCCCCTTCTACCTTCGGACATCCAGACGCACTGCAAGTTACCATCCCTGCCTAGTTGCTATTCCACCAATTCGCACTAAGCGTTTTCAAATGTCCTTTATAATGCGCACAGCAAAAGAGTGGAACTCTCTACCTGCGTTTGTGTTTCCGAGTGAATACAACCCGAATCTCTTCAAAGTAAGAGTGAACAGGCTTCTTCTGGGTAAGCTCACTCCATCGTAGACTTTATCTGTGTCATCTCTGACCTAGATTAGAGTCAAGAGCAAACCCATTTCGAATAAAAAAAAAAAACCATTGCTTTATATGTCCGAAAAATTTGTCTGCTCAACAAAGTAAATAACGCAATGAATGTTGTTTAACTGTCAAAATGAAACCCATTGTTACTGATAGTGTATTACCCAATGAGGGTTTTCGTGAAAATTTACGACACCAGTTGGCACCACTGTGACAAGAGGTCTTCCATTATAAAATATATGACGTTCATCATTCGATTCATTCATTCGTTCATCATTCATTCAGTCATGACTAAAGAGAATATAGGCTCTTTGACAGATGTCTGGACCTGACGTGTCAGTGCTGCCACCTGGCGAACGTCATTTCATAAAACCCTCATTATGCTGGAGGTTCTACCCGCGTTGGTAAAGCCCATCTCGCCGCCGGATGATCGACACTTCCTCTTTGGAAGCCACTCGGTCACAGCTAGTCAGTTACAGTCCGCGGTCGTACGGAGGTAAAAATATCGCGGCGGGATTTCATCGCGCACTGGATTTCCAACTCTTTGTGTTGAGCCAAGCGTTGAGAATTCAACAAAACGCATCCCAGCGCGTCAAAAAAACACTGTTGGCTTTTCAACTCTCGGCGCCATGCAGTGCGTTGAATGTCCAGTGCGCGAAAAAAAAAATCACCGCGGGAAAACGCGCCCGTGCGAACCTGTGCGAAGAAGAGAATCAGGGTAAAAAAATAAAAGTCCCAAAGTGTGGTTTTATTATTAATTTATTTACTTCAAATATAATATGTATATTTAACTTACAGCCTTACTTACCGCGTCTTGCGACAAGACAGTGATAGCTAAAATGCAAATTTCTTTTAAAAATCGTGAATTAATACATACAACTGTCTACGTCACTCGACGAAGCAAATCTTAAAAAAACAATTTTTACTTAATTTCTGAACTAACCCTACCTACATTGACTAATTTTTTTTTGAAACTTCTACGCAATTTTTTCTTTAAATATTATTTTACAACAACCAAAGTTTTACCGAAAATAAAATTGACAACAAAAAATTGAATGCACTGGAGATATTGAACCTACTTTATGGTTTCTCTACACTATGGCAAATAGACAAAAAGAGTTTTAACATTTTCCAAGTATCAAAATTGTTCGTCTATCCGCCATTTTGCACAGTATCAACAATAATTACCAAGCCTTAGTTTATTAGCAAGATATTTTTTTTATATTTTTCATTTATACAGTAAACCTAAGTGTCCGTTAACACTTGTCTTCAACACCTTTGGCGCGCTTACAATAAGAAAAAAAATTGCAACGAATGAACCTAAAAACAACTTAACAATAATCCCGCCATAAGAATTTCATGACGTTATGTTTATACGCGGGGGAAACTTTCCGAGAAACTCTTGAGAATAACTCCGACACATTCCGAATTATATTTCTCTTCCTCAAATTCATTAAGAGCAGTCTGCAATAGCACCTCGTATCCTGCCCTCTGCATGCCAAATCATGCAGTCAAAGTGACCTCTGCGATGCCACCAACGACTCCGTGAATGTGGCAAAGTGGGCCAGTCGTGCCAGCGACACGAAGAATATCATGGCTGGTCTGAATTTATGCTCGCCGAACTTTCGCCTCATGTCACCATTTGATTAAAAAAAAAAAGTTATTGCACAGCTGTTTGCACTAAGTTCGAAACGGTCATGATTCATCATAATGGACCTCGTTTACAAATCAAAATAATCACACTTGGAGGGCAAACTTAATTGATTATTATAAAAGTTTGTCTAGAAACTATTTTATTTCTACTTTACAGTATCAAAATATTTTCTCGTGTCGGCACACACTATTTGAGAATAGCTCACGTCGTGGTATCAATATTAACCAGTCAGAGAGGTGGTAGCGTGGGCTATCTGTCCATGGAGCGCCCTACGCATTTAAGTATCGTCATTTGTGGAGTCTATTTTCGTAGTGAAAGAAGCTGCATCTAGGTCATCAGTCTAGAAATCTATGCTAGATCAAAGTCCCAACGTATCTCTATTACGTATCTCTATTGTGAAACGAAACGCTAATTAAAATTATGACAGCAGACAGCGCCATTTTAAAAACAAAATTGAACGGTGATTCGTGGAACTAATCGAGTCATCGCTTTCGTTAAGCTTGCAATGAAAAAACGCTTAATATTGATAGAAAATGGCGCTAGTGTCGGTTTTCGGAAAGTTGCAAAAAATCCAATATGTGCAGTTCGAAATTATAACCAAAAGTTTATCCATTTGGTCTACAAGGACAGTCGCTGCGACGAGAAAAACAAACATAATATTTAATTATGGCATTTAAAATCAGCAAAAATACCATCGAAAATGAATCCATTCAAACATATAAAAATTTCACGAATTAGAATACGATTTGCTTTACAAGAATTATCATCGTTTTGCAGTCATTTTCTAAGACTACCTACTTTACGATACTGAAGAATTTCATTTCAAATCGTAAGTTTTCGGCACCGAAGACCAACTTTGTCCCCGCGTATAAATATAACACCTCGGCTCTCGATCGCTTCAATTCTAATTTGCTTCGACATAATGAAATACAAATTTATCTATGGTAAACATTAATAATGCATCTAATTTAAAGGACGGGAGAAAAGAAATGGATCCGCATTGACACAAAAACCTTGAAAAGCAGTATAGGTATTCAAATAATTCATAGCATTTTTAGTCAAATATAACAAAAAGCCATAACTCCTTTCTCAGAAAAAATACATACAAAATTAAGCTGAAAAAATGCCATTTTGAATTTTAGTATTTTACTAAAAACACATGTCCAATTTGAACATCAAATCTAGGACCTTTTGTTCAGCAGCCGCGTTTGCTACTAAGCCTTGTTCACCAACATTTAAATTAACTGATTAAATATTTAATCAGTTCTTCATTTGAAATTTGACATAAACCAACTGTTTAAATACCTAACCGGTGTTTTGAATGTTGGTGAACTCAGGCCTAAAACAGATAAGCATCGTTTAAAACAGGTTTTTGTTCTGACTCGTTTCTAAGAATTTCTTTACATAAGAAGGTCCATCATGCGGCCATCTCATTTATAAAAAAAAATACATCATATATTTCCTTTGCTGCCGTTTTAAACAATCTTGCCCCTAACTTAAGATGGATGTGACCAAGGTTTTCGTGTCAACATTGTTTAGTTAAAACCTTAAAAACAATAATCGATAATCGTATAGGAACTATTTCGTCGGTTTTCGAAGCGATCTAAGCAAACTACTTGTATTTTTTTTTATTTTATTCATAATTCTAATGTAGTTATATATATTATTAAACAGAATCGCCTCGAGTACGCGGTATGCCTTATAAAAATATTTATAATAATAATAATAAACACAAGCATCAGTTTCAGTCGTGAATTTTAATTAAAAAAGCTGGTTTTTGAGTACTTTACAATTTTTTTTTTGAAGAATAACGAACAAAGCTGAAGTACTATCGACGTGATCGACAAGAAGCAGCCATTTTTTTTTCAATTTTTTTTTTTTACATTTTTTGTATAGACATACCCACGTACACAGTGCACAACAAAAAAATAAAAATAAAAGCACACTTAAACACTAGAAAAAAATTAAAGGAGCCATTTCGCACACCAGCATTCTTATATGAATCCTATACACAGTATTTTAAATATATATTTTAATATTTATTGGCTAGATATTAGATCCGAATTGAATGCACACAGACAATCTATCTATTTATACATAGAGTAATGTGATCGTTGGTTTTTGAATAAGAACATCGGAACGGGATCGCCACGGTTGGTCTTTAGAAGGATGACCATCTTTACATACCGAGACCCCTCAGAGCCTCGGAAAGCGCGTTACCAAGGGGTATCGTATTACCCAGTAACTGCGTTGTGGAGGTCAGAAAGGCAGTCGCTCCATGTAAAATACTGGTAAGATAAGCTTGGCAGATGATGATGAACATCGGAATGGGATGTATGTACTTATACAAGTTTAATCTTGATAGCCCACGACGGAGTTCCATCTTGACATACTACCTAATGAAACTTGTAAAAATACAAGATAAATTCATTTAAAAAAAAATTAACGTTAAATATCTTTTACACAAAGATTCTGCCTTCGACCTCTGACAGAAAAACAAAAAGTTAATTTTATTTATCTTGAATTATATGCAGTAAACACGCAATCGAATGCATCCGGAGAGATGGGCAAAGATCGTCACTTGCTGGACGCCTGAGGCAGGAAATCGCCATCGAGATAGACCACGGCGAAGGTAGTGTGAAGATCTAATATCATTTACAGGGCCAATATGGCCAGAGATTGCTCAAGACATGGAGATTTGGAAGGAAAAACGGGAGACTTTCGCCCAGTGGGGCACAAAATAGCCAAAAAAAAAAACGCAAACAGGAAATATGAATAAAACTTAGATATCTGGCAAGATTTTCAAAGCATGTATCATCCAAAACTACATTTTCGATGCTAGTTCGCTATTTCACCGCCAGGGGCGCCGTCTGATGATACTATTAGTTCGGTATTCCACCGCTAGGGGCGCTGCCTGTCTGAACTATTAGTTCGGTATATCACCGCTAGAGGCGCTGTCTGTTACATTCAATTCGGATTAACAACTTTGAACATACCACAAGTACACACTCATACATAAAAGAAAAACTTGAGCAAGTTAGTGTTTAATTATCGAATTGATTATAACGGAACGATTTTCAATCGATTCTGTATTAAATTATTCTTACTTACCCAAGCAAATCTGCGGGGTAATTGCGTAACACAGTTTGACAGTTCACCAATATTCATTGCGTTATATATATGAAGTAACGGATTAGGAATTTCCTTCAAAATCCAAAGTGTGTTACGAAATTGGGGTTCTGGAGTCTAGCAATGATAATATAAAGCTGAATAATACACATCATCACGCCAGAATTCCCCGAAACGGTAGGCAGGGTTATATAGTGTACCCGCAATTAGCATTAAATGAAGAAAAATGTTAGCATCTTCATTTATAGAAAGATTTCTCAGCTTGCGTCAGTATTTACAATTTATAATAAGATGTTTATATCAACATTATTGCTTTGAAATTCTCTCTTAAGCTTCAAAATCGTCAATTCCACAATAACACCAATCACACCCAATTTGCAAGTAACAAAAAAAAAAAAACGAATCAATTTGAAAATCGCCCCAAAATCACTGGATCGCAAATAAAACGGTTGTTCAAAACATTTTTATTTAAAATAGCACCAAAATTATGTTTTTAAAGACTCTCTGGTATTTATTACTATTCATGTGACAGTTGTAATCCGTCATAACGTAACATCAAACACATATTTCCCTAAGGTATGACAGAGGTGTATTAACGCTAGTTATGATTAGGTCCCATGTCAAAAGGGGCGTAAACTGTCACATACAGGATCGACTTAAATTAGCTACCGAAACTTCGCAGACATGATGTGTACTTATCGATGACACACGTTAAAACAAAAAAAATAACTAATTTGTTGGTTTTTTTTGTGGGGTCACTGTGTAGTCACTTGAAATATCAGTAAAAAAAAAATGTTAGTTTTTTGTGATAATACAAATGAAAACAGAATTTCTCAACTCATATTTCAAGTAACAACCCTAACCGCGATCGTTGACATACAAATTCTTGTTTCGATGTCGATACATCACGTCTGCAGTTTCGCTGGTTAATTTTGACCTTGTAGTGATAGATTATAAAATATAAGGCAGTAAGAGCTTATTATTATCAAGGCCTTGAACTAGTTTTGATATTTTAATGTATTTATGACATAGATAACTACATCTATGAAATACTGAAATTCAGCCATTTCTACGTCATTTATTCATCACATTCTTCACGACGATTATTTATGAAACTGTAAATACTTTGTTCATTTTAAAGTGACTGTTCTGACATTTCCAAAATACTGTGGCATGACATAACTTTATTTAAAAGTTAGTTATTCAGTATTCTTTAAAATAACTTATTAAGGCGACTGTCTAAATGGCAATTCGGCTAGGTCGCCGTTGACTAAAATCGCAAATTCCAAAGTAGATTTTGACTTTAGTCGTGCGGCGACAGACCGTGTAAAATCGACCGTGCGCCCGCCGCATGAAGGTCGCCGCCTGCAATTTTCATCGAGCTGTGTAAATGGGGTGGCAATTCGGCTTGTGTGGCGATCTGTTAAGCGACCAGCACGACAAAAATTGACCTTGTATTATAAGTCCTCTAGTATGATGTGTACGCAGCGGTTTGTCACGTTAGCTGCGCGGTTTATTTGTTTTCCAGCTACGCGTCCGTGGTCCGCGACGCAGTGGACGACCCCGCCTCCACTTTCATACAGAGCTAAGCTAAGTCCACATGCGTAGCTAAGCCGTGGGCAGCTGTGGAGCGGTGCCTTTACGTACTGTAAAGGCACCGTTGCACTATAAAGGCAAGATAGTTTTTTTTTTTCATGACCAAAGGCTAAGTAAGTAAGTACAGCCGCACAGGTCGATCGATCAGGTTAAGCTACGCTTGCCGTGGTTGGTCCGTGATGGACGTTTGGTTTAGATACCGAGACCCCTCCGTGCCTCGGAAAGCACGTGAAGCCGTTGGTCCCGGCTGTCATTCGTGGATCTTTGACGGTCGTTACGGGTCGTCAGAAGCCCGAAAGTGTGACAACCAGTCTTATCAAGGGGTCTCGTGTTATGCTGTAACTGGGTTGTGGAGGTCAGATAGGCAGTCGCTCCATGTAAAATACTGGTATTCAGCAGCTTCCTGTTAGACTGGAAGCAGACCCCGACATAGTTGGGAAAAATGCTGGGCAGATGATGATATCGGTCACCACAAAATGAACATAGTATAACAACCGTTTTATGTGTACCCCAATGTATCGATAAGGTATATGTACTAAATTAACTGTGTGCTCAGTTTAAATATTATAAATACAAGTGGCAGTATCTTGCAAACCGTTTATCTAAGATTTAAATGATGGCGCATTTTTTGTATAAGAATTTTTTTTCAAGTTTTTGGGCAATAGAATTTCAAACTGACCTTTTTTTTTCTGAAAGCTACTGTTGTCAAATATTCTGTGAACGTATATTGTTGTTATTTCGGTCAACTAATCATAAGATTTGATGAATCGTATTTGGTTAAATGGATGCCGACACCCCAAAATAACCAAAAATAATGAAGATTATGCAAAGTATGTCTTTAGCCATGGACTGAGGCTGATTTTAATGACAGCTCAAAGTAATCACTATTAAAATATGACGACCCATTATTTTCTGAAGCAAAATTTTTTTTAAAGGTATATTTTAAGTCATAGTTTGAAACTCTATCAACGAAAAACATGGCCAAATAATCCAAAACACAAAAACATCACCAAAACCAAACGGTCCACATCAAAATAAAAAGAGTATACTAAAAATTCATTAAGTATTTTCAACATCGAGTTAGCATTACCCAATCTCTTATTTTCTCAACACTTGTAATTTTTTCTCGCAAATTCAGAATTAAATTCCAGTCTTCTGTCATTTATACATTTTTTTAAACTATTTTTATACATGACATGACATGACACTACGCGGCTGTACAATTATATAAAACATTTTATTTTTATGATTCCAGCATAAAGTCCTAGTAAATATTTCATTTTCTCTAAAGATCCAAACAATTGAATTTGGGGTAACTCGAGTGAGGGTAACTCAAGTGTGAGTGTAACTCACTTTCAACTCGAGGTACAGAATCTTCAGATGAATTTTCTCGAGTGAAAAAAATAAATACTCTTTGATTAAAAACTTGAATGAGTTACTTAATAATGACTTCATATTACATTAAATTCAACCCGACTTATACATACAAAACCTTATTAACATCGAAATTCACTCATAGACACCCACCCAAGTTTTATTTTAATAGAAATTATTGCTAATAACTCGAGACATATCACTCGAGTACCCAAGATGGAGGATGAAAAAAAAATGCGAGGATAGTCGATGTCGCAGCACCATAGTCGCCACAGATAAAAAATACTTAACCTACCAAAGACTACGACAGAATAGTTTTTTTTTTATGTCATTTTGAATTTTCTCAAGATGAATGTCGTTATTTTTATACAATGTCAAAAATATATAAATATATATTGTTATATGGTAGTACAGACGCCAGCACATCAACCTACTACAATCTGTCAAATTTCTTTAATAGTATTTCAACTTTATCGCTAAAGTATAAGGTTCAAAGTTGATTGGAAAAATTTGACAGTTACGGGTAGATTGATGCGCTGGCGTCTGTACATACTTACTCTAGCTATATAGATGTCAAATTGATAACGCGTGAACATACGAGCGTAGCGTCGCTTATTGTCGATGCATATAAGCTGGAAAGAAAGCAAAAATATTGTTAGAAAAATTGTTCATCCATCCATACTAATATTATAAATGCGAAAGTGTGTCTGTCTGAGGTAACAGACAGACACACGGACACACTTTCGCATTGTTTTGGATGTTTGTTACTCAATAACGCTTAAACCGCTGAACCGATTTAGATGAAATTTGGTATAGAGATAGTTTGAGTCCCGGGAAAGGACATAGGATGGATGGATGTTCGTTACTCTTTCATGCAAAAACTCCTGAACGGATTTCGATAAAAGGCACACAGATAGTTTATAACCAGGATTCACACATAGGATACTTTTTATCCCAATATTCCCACCCTCCCCCCATTCACCCTCTTAGGGGTGGAATTTCGAAAAACCCTTTCTTAGTGGATACCTACTCTGCACAAAGAACACACCCTCCAAATTTCATGTCTCTGGAACCAGCGGTTTAGGCTGTGCGTTGATATTATATCAGTCAATCAGGACTGAATTTTATATATACAGGGTGTGGCGTAAATAGTGGTCCAGCGTTAAGCATTTGATATACCAGACAATTTACTATAACATATTACAATGTTAACCATTTTTACCCAAGGATTCCGAAAATATATTTTTTTATTTATGAATATTCTACCTTTTGTTACAAATTTGGTTGTAGTTTCAACAAAAAACCAAAATATTTTCATTATGATTTCTGTTATTTACTGCTTAAAATCCAAAGGCTATCGTGTAAAATTATGGTTTTTATGTAAATTTAGAGCTTTTGAAGAAAAAGTTAGTTCTTCTCTATTTTAACCATAATTTTTCACATAATCATGCAAATTCAAGAGCGATTTTTGTAAAAAACTACTAAAATGGTTTATTTATTTATTTATTTTATTTTATAAATTACAGTTACTTATACTTAAACAAGGCACACAATTAGACCTCTGGGGTCTGTCCTAGCATGCCATGGCCTGAGATTTGACCAACGCGCTATTAACAGTTAAGTTAAAATCGAGTTGATGTAATGTTCTTTCAACTTAAGCTTTATGTTTTTACTATTCATTGGGTCTCTAATGTCTACAGGTATTTGGTTTAGCAAATTGGGTATTATGAAGGAAGCAGTACGCCTACCATAAAAGTTATTTTTGCGTGGCACTTGAAATAATTTTGATTTAACTTGTCGTGTATTCACGTCATATTTAACTGGAATTTGAATATCACTGTTATCAATAGGTTAAAATTGTAATATGTTATAGTAAATTATCTGGTATATCGAATTCCTAACGGTGGACCACTATTTACGCCACACCCTGTATATACATAGATAAAAGTATTAAATACAAAGTGAACTCACCTAGACTCCGTAAATAACCATCCAGTAACGCCATAACGAACCACAAAGTGTCACAGCACTCACTATTATTATTATTAATAAAAGTATATATAGAAAAAGAAAATGCATCTGAATAAACGTTGTAACTCTACACTCGGTGATTAAGCACAATGCACTCTAGTCTTTATTTACAACAATCACTGCTTCGCCGAGAGCTGCTTCGGTTCCGTATCCGGCTTCGTTTTTGGCGTTGCTGCGGAAATAAATTGATATTATTATTTGTATTCGTAAATATCTTAAGAGCGCTAACACACTGGGACGCCATGGCGACGTCGCTGGCTACGTATCCAAACGATTCGTATTGAAATTTATGACAGTTAAGGCGAAAGCGCCAGGGTAGCCCGCGAAATTCAATTCGTTTTTTACGTTCTTTGCAATTTGCTGGTCAGTATTAAGTTGTACGTTGATTAATATATGATTCGCGGCCGTAACAAATATGTGTTTACAGAATTATAATCATTAAAGTCATCCACACAACTCTCTAAGACCAAGTAATCCCAAAGAATGACTATTTCATAAAATCTTGACTTTTTGGGATTATACTAACCTAACAAGTTGTATTAGGTACTGATTCTAATGATTATGATTCTTTAAATAAATATTTGTTACGGCCGCGAATCATATTTTGATCGACGTACAACTTAATACTGACCAGCAAATTGCAAAAAACGTAAGAAAATTAGAATTTCGCGGGCTACCTTAGCGCTTCCCCTTAATTGACCGAAACGAAAAATACCGATCTAAGTACGTATGTAACGTTCAAAATCCAAATGTATTAAACTACTAACATTATTTTATAAATCAGTTTTATTGCTCCTGTAACGTTGGGTCAAAACGGAGATACAGTACTCGGCGATAAATATTGCACATCGACCTTTGGAAAGAGACAATCGGCTAATTTCGGCTTCGTAGAGCGTTATCTCTGTCGCACGAAATACAAACAGTCCGGTATCTATTAGGAGCTGTTAAAACAATTATGATTTGCTTCTTTTGATAATTATTTTTATTCTTTGTATAAAATACAAAAAAAGGTAAAGGTCGATGTGCAATATTTATCGCCGGGTACTGTATTAGGGTGACGATATTAGAGTATGGTTGTACTCACGTCTGGGCCTAGCGTTGGCGACGACACTCTGCGCGCCGCAGGAGCCGGCGCGGCCGCGGTTGTTGTTGCTGTTGCTGTTACTGTTGTTGGGGCGGTTGCTGGATACATACTTACTGTTAGACAGATAGTGTGCGTGAGTGGTGGGTGGGTAGGGACACGAGGTATGAGACAAAACATGAGGCAATGGGAAAGATTACTGTTAAAACAATTATTGCGCAAATGTTTACCAACAACGCCTCCCTGTCAACGTCATTCAAGCGCCAAAAGATCTTTGTAGTATACATTTCAGTGTATATTTCATATTAGTTATCTGTTGTAGCATTCTTTACAAAGTGGACAGCATAATCAAACTATAACGTTCCAACTACTGGGACACAGAGCTCCTCTCTGTGAGAGGGAGGGGGCCGTAATCCACCACGCGGGCCCAGTGCGGGTTGGTGGATGTCACATGACCTCGATTTTTGTTTTTTTGGTTTTATGACATACCGGTTTCCTCACGATGTTTTCCTTCACCGTTTTGAGAGCAGTGGTGATGAAATAGTTTACACAAAGAGAACGATCCCCTTAGAGAAAGATCCCCTTAGAGAAAGATCCCCTTAGAGAACGATCCTCTTAGAGAACGATCCCCTTAGAGAAAGATCCCCTTAGAGAACGATCCTCTTAGAAAACGATCCCCTTAGAGAACTATCTACGATTTCTTTGTTTCTTTACCTGTTGTTTCTGCTGGCTGCGACTGCCCGGTCGGACTCGGACACGGACCGTGTGCGGTCGTAGGGCCGCGCGTGCGGGCCGCGGCCCGGCGCGGACGGGCCTTGAGCTGCTAGGAGCTCGTTTAGTTGCGGCTGTGTGGGAGAAAGTATTATTTATTATATTATATTATTTATATACTTTATTGTACACCAGAAAATACATAACAAAGAAAAAAAGAAATTTATTTTAAAAATTAATTAATTATAAAAAAAAAAAATATTAATTAAAATTATTTTTTTTTTCAAATTATTTTTATTTATTTATTAGTATTGTTAGTAAATCTTTTTTTACAAAGTAATGAGATCGGAAGAAAAAAAAATTACTGTCAACATCTGTCTACTAAATCAGTCTATAAAATGTTCACACTGCCAGGATTAGGCTGGGACCACGCGGACCCAGGGCGGTTTGATAGATGTCACATGTCTTCCAATTTTTGGTTCTAGGACATGCCGGTTTCCTCACGATGTTTTCCTTCACCGTTTTGAGAGCAGTGGTGATGAAATAATTTACACAAAATAAATCGCCTGTCTGAGTTCGAACCTACGACCTACAGCTCGTAAGTCCCAGCCGTTACCGATGGGCCATCACTGCTCAAGACATTATGTAGGATGAACCTTTTAGAACTTATAGGTCAAAACTCTGAAAGAAGTTCAAAAGCGGTTATTCATGCACCACGCAGTTAGCACAGGACTTTCGAAGTCCAAACTTGGTTTTACACTATTGTTAGTATCCTAACAACATTCCAAAAAATCAGTACAGTGCAATTTTTTGCTTCCTACGATGTCTTTGACGGGCCTAATATGAGTAGTGCTCGGCAGGTGGCCACGCCAAACGCGGCATCATTGGAATTTTTGATTTGAAACATCTATAGCCGCACGTAAAACAAATTTCTGGCGTGGCGACGCATGCCGTGGCGACGCGTCGCCACGCTATATGATGGATATACGGTCACAGTCTTGTGTACTGTGTGGCGACGCGTCGCCATGCGCATTCGATTACAAAATGAAGTTGTATAAATTGTTTTTATATTTAATGAAAATAAATGTTTATTAAATAAACAGTCATCATTTTTCTGGAAAAAATCGTAATATTTTATTTTATCATTATGCCATATTTTGTTTATATCGCAATCTGTTCTTTTCAATCATATTACTTTTACAAAATAATGTCGATGTTGCACATTTGCCAGGCGTCCCGTGACGGCTCACTTTTTTTTTAGGTCCCCAGAAGTGCAGGTGTATGGGCACTTTGGACATTCCCACATAATTATGGAACATGGGTTGGTTTCAGCTCACCTCCAGCACTCTAAAGTCTTCGATGCTCTGGAAGTTTTCTAGGTAGCCCATTAGCTTGGGCTCCACCTGCAGGGCGCCGGTGTGCTTGTAGTACTTCAGGAACGCCCAGAACTTCTCCAGACCGTATAGTTGACCTGTGGAGACAGAATTTTGATTTTAATCATTACTAACATTTAAAAATTCAACTACTAAAGTCGTTTAGCTCCTCAAGTATTGAGTTGGAACTACACGATTACTGACAGATGTGTGGTTCTTTCTTCAAGACCATTTCAGACATCGATCTACATGGTCTTCACATGATCTGACCAAGATTATGTCTGGACTTAGAGACTGTGGCGGATTTCGATAAAATTTGGCAGAGAGATAGATTGCATCCCGGGGAAGGACATAGGATAGTTTTTATCCCGATATCCCCACGGGATCTACACTTATAGGGGTGAAATCGCGAGGCGCAGCTAGTATTACACATATTTCTCACCTTTTTCGTAGTCAGCCATGGTCTCAATCTGGAAGTGCTGGTACAGCTCGGGGCGGAACTTCCGCTCGAGCCCGTACGAGTAGAAACGGAAAAGGCATTCCAGCCCGTAGCGGAAGCCGGCGGAAGCGTCCTCGTTGGCTAGTGTTCTGTAAGTAATTGGATATAATTAGTTAAATCATCATCTGCTTAGCCTTTTGAGCTAAATACCAGTATTTTACATGAAGCGACTGCCTATCTGACCTCCACAACCCGGTTACTGGGTTTATGATACGCCTTAGTAAGACTGGTTATCAACTTTCGGGCTTCTGACAACCCGTAACGAGTGCCAAAGATCCACGAATGACAGCCGGAACAAACGGCTCAACGTGCTTTCCGAGGTACGGAGGTCTTGGTAAGTAAAGATGGTCACCCATCCATGTGCCAACCGCGGCAAGTGTAGCTTAACCTGATCGATCGACCCGTGCGGCTGTTATTATTTAGCCACGAGCACCACAAGCGGAATTAAAAAGTTGAAATAGTATATTTTATCGCGCATTGACGTGGAGTTGCGGACACCAAGCCCAAAGTCAAAGTCAAATCATTTATTACGTCCTCACCTATGAAATCAGCGTTTTGTATGGAGAATTTTAAAGAAGTTGCATTTTTCATACTGACATTTTCTTAATTTATTTAACAACCATGAACACTAATGTTTTAAAACTTTTATGCACTAATGTTTAAAAACTAAGATAACGTATGCCACTTAGATTAAGCGACAAAAATAAGTTTTGGCTAAGTTAAAACAAATACATAGTGGTAATTTCTACTAACAAAAAAGGAGTTATTTTTAAGGTATTTTTTTATGTTTAGAAAACTATATGTACTAAGGTTTTTTTACTATTGGTAGTTGTTTCTGATGCTCATAATCCGATAGAATATCAAGCAATTGATGAATATTTTAAATAATAGAAGTGACAAGGTTTTTTATTTGTGAGAAAAAAACGCCAATTTCATAGGTGGGGACTAAATATTTCAAATAGGCACATTAAAGGCACTTTTGAACGTCAAAACTTGCAGTAAAATTGAATTAATTCTAGTCGCCCCTTCCAAAAGGTAGTTTTCGTATGGAGAAGAATGGGCAAGAAACTACACCGTTACTCTTTTAAAATGTTTTACAAGGTTTTGTATACATAATGTAATTATATGTGATCGTGCTCGTATCACCTATTATCTAGTATATTTTTATGGTTCTTAAATCATAGACAAAGTTTTGTTGCTTTAATAAATTATACGCAAGTTCACAGACTGAAACTTGAATAAGTTTATCGAAGCATTATTTTACCCACTTAAAAAAGTAAGAAACAAATTTCGATGTTTCCTCTGTTGCGTAGTGGGATTCCTCTGATAATTTGTTAGTATTATTCCATTTTCGCTTAACGTACAGACGCCAGCACTTCAAGCTGCTACAATCTGTCAAATTTCTTTAACAGAATTTCAATTTTATCGCTAAAGCATAAGGTTCAAAGTTGATTGGGAAAATTTGACAGTTTCGGGTAGCTTGATGGGCTGACGTCTGTACTTTCTGACTTTTTTATTTTGCCCGGCTCCCAAGGGTCATAGCGTGATGTTAAGTAGTCAATAGCCTTCCTCAAGAATTGGACCATCCAAGAAGAATTTTTCAAATCCAGTGGTTCCAGAGATTAGCGCGTTCAAACAAACAAACAGACTATTTATTGTTTTGTTTTAAAAAAAAACGTTTCCCCACACTAGGAATTACAGTACCCGGCGATAAATATTGCACATCGACCTTTGGAAAGAGACAATCGGCTAATTTCGGCTTCGTAGAGCGTTATCTCTGTCGCACGAAATACAAACAGTCCGGTAACTATTAGGAGCTGTTAAAACAATTATGATTTGCTTCTTTTGATAATTATTTTTATTCTTTGTATAAAATACACCAATTTCCAAAGGTCGATGTGCAATATTTATCGCCGAGTACTGTACTCCTGTATCGTGGGTGCGTTTACAAACATTTAAATTGACATACACAAACAGCCAGCTTTTTAGCTTTACTATTAGTATTTAGTATAGATCGCCTGACCCGGGAATCAAACCCCAGGACCTCCAGGTTTAGAAGTTGTGCTTGTGAGCAGCAGTAAAATGTAAAATCCATAAAAATATTATAAATTCGAAAGTAACTCTGTATGTTACATTTTCACGCCTAAACCAATGAACGGATTTCGATGAAATTTGGCAAGAGAAATAGATTGCATCCCGGGGAAGGACATAGGATAGTTTTTATACCGATATTCCCACGGGCTCGACACTTATGCGAGTGAAACCGCGAGGCGCTGCTAGTTTACTATAAATAAATGTATTTACCTGAATTCATTATACATGTTGCGGTTGAAGTGGTCTCGTAGGAAGAAAGACCAGAATCTGAACAGGGTGTTCATTTCTTGTGACTGGCCGATACCAAGCTTCTTGCGCTCTGAAAAAAGTTTAAAATAACATAAAATCACGCTTTTGTTTCACACCAAATGATTGGGCAGAGGTGGTAACTATAATAGTACTCCCACTGTCGAGAATACGGGGCTGCGCGTGCGCAGGGCGGCCGAAATAATTTACACAAAGTAAAGCGCTTGTCAGGATTCGAACCTACGATCTACAACTCGGTACTCGGTATGTCGCGGCCGTTTCCACCCCCCCCCCCTCCCCCCAAAAGAAAAAATGCAGGATTATAATGGAGTAGAGTGCCTTATAGATATTTTAGCAGTTTATACGTCTACAGTCGGCTGAAAATGTTAATGTCGTGCCTAAAAGATGACAGAACATAAGTTGTTGGCAAATAAAGAATTGTTAGTTACCTTTGAGACAGCGCGAGTAGTACTTGTGGTAGGCCTGTTGCGTGAAGTGGTTCTCGCGCAGCAGGCCGTGGCTGGGGTGGTGGAACGTGGGCAGCGAGCCGGGGGCGGAGCCGCACGACGAGCCTAGTGTGGGCGACGTGCCCAGTGACGAGCTGCGGGAGAAATACAACTTACTAAATTGTTCAAACACGATCAACCTGATTATTCAGGACTCCTCTCTGTGAGAGGGAGTGGGACGTAATAAAAATTTGCACGCAGGCAAAATACAATGACACTTAGGTTATAAGATCTTACCTTTACCAAAACAATCGTGCTAATTCTGTTGTTCACAAACTAAACTAAATTTAAGTTCAATGCATCTTTTTCTTTCTATTTCATTAAGAAAAGGACAGAAGACAAATTTTAGTTTAGTCCTGTCAAATTAATCAGCGCCTGACGTAAATTGACGTAACTTTAGTCGGCAAGTTTTTAATCACGTCTAAACTTATATGGAGTAGTGTCAGTAATACAACTTGTTAGGTTAGTATAACCCCAAAATCTCAAGATTTCATGAAATAGTCATTCTGTGGGATTACTTGGTCTTAGAGAGTTTTGTTGATAACTAATGATTATAATTCTGTAAACACATATTTGTTACGGCCGCGAATCATATATTAATCAACGTACAACTTAATACTTACCAGCAAATTGCAAAAAACGTTAAAAATATTGAATTTCGCTGGCTACCCTGGCGCTTTCGCCTTAAAACGTAGTTAGGCGCGTGGCCAAAATTGGAACTACCGGCACCATCTTGTTTTGTCAATACCATATCTGTGACAATTTCAAAAATGTTCACCAACATTCGCCCCTCTGTCTACTGTAACCATCTATCGTAAATGTGGTTTTTCGAGTTCTAGAGTTCTTTCCTCAAAAGACCATCTCAGAATCGACCTACATGGTCTTTATACAACCTGACCAAGATAATGTCTGGTCTTTAAAAGAGACTATGACCTCTGAGTTTGTTTCGACCTTTCTTCTCAGAGTAGTCAGATAAGAAACACCGATCTCATCTAGTTTAAAAAATATATGATTTACGTGTAAAAGTGTTTGTGCAAACCTACTTACAAAAATAAAATCATTTATCATTTATGGAAAGGATTCGGTTTCTTTATCACTGTCCCTCATGCCTCCCTTTCTATAATAGCTCGATTTGTTCATATTAACACCCTGATAATATGTGGTCGTCCAAATCAAAAGGGACTTTATGGCGGAAATGAGTTATCTACAGAGCTGAAAACTACATAAATGTACCGAACTATAGACCCAAGAACCAACCTTCTAACCACTATGTTAAGACACCACTATGTTAAGTTATGTAACTGATGGTATACTTTGATCGACTATGATTATTACTAATGGAAATTCTTACAATCCTTGCATAAACTTGTTTGTTGTGGGAACATATTAAAATGTCGATATAATATATGGTTTGAATTACAAGAAAAACGATTTGTTAGGTCTTGCCGCGATAAGGTTCCTTTTTTACTAAACTTTAGATTAATACAATTTTTTTTTTAAATTGACTTTTCGAAAAGTTGAACACATCTACATGTAGTAAATACAATCATTTTTTTAAAAATACAGTTAATAAATAAAACGATATTTTTGAGGTATTTTACAAATTTATTAATATCTCGGAAACTATTTACCGCCATAAGGTCCCTTTTGATTTGGACGACCACATATAATTATGTATTTAGATTGTTGTAACTTACCCAGTACTGTGCGTCCTCGCTCTGTGTTCACGTATGTCCATGATCCAGCCGACGTGATGCTCCACAGGTGGGTTGAGACTGTGTCGGGTCTTGTGCTTTCGGCTGCTACTGCAATGGCCAAATATAACAATTTAGTTAAGATACCTGCTGGATAAACGTAATATTTGAAAGTAAAGATAGAAGTCAAGGTCGACCAAGTCTCCCTTTGGCTAATTTTAATGGTCGAACCCACAGTGTCGTGACAAAAGAAAATAACAGGAAAACTGACAAAAAGCAGTTTAAATCAATGGCAGCCGACAGCTCTTGATCGTGGTTTGGTAAAGCTAGTCAGAAGGGGTATAAATGTACAGACCACTCAAACACTAAGGTTGGTTTGCACTTCATGAAGTGCAACGGCTGTTCCGTGCAGCCGTGCTGTATACAAGAATCAGTTATATTTGCAATAGAATGAACTGATTTAAAGATGAGTTATGAGAAAAATAAGTTTTCTACAGAAATTTGAAATTCCTCATATCTCGTCTTTTTATCAGAGTCCTTTCAAAATATATATTTGGGAACCTAGATATTCTGTAATCCAATCGGAATAAATACACACTACATTAAGAATAAATGTTTGAATTACAAATTATTTTGGTATTACGTTTGTATGAGCTACGCATTAGCATGCGTAGTTCGCCGGCCCCTTAAGGGGGAAGCGCTAAGGTAGCCCGCGAAATTCAAATTTTCTTACGTTTTTTGCAATTTGCTGGTTAGTATTAACTCCAAAGAATGATGATTTCATGAAACAGTTATTCTTTGGACTTACGTGGTCTTAGAGAGTTGTGTTGATGACTTTAATGATTATAATTCTGTAAATACATATTTGTTACGGCCGCGAATCATATATTAATCAACGTACAACTTAATACTGACCAGCAAATTGCAAAAAACCTAAAATAAAAATAATTTCGCGGGCTACCCTGGCGCTTTCGCCTTAATAACATTGTAACTCACATAACATCTGTAGCATGAGGGTCCTTATTGGCTGCATAGAACCGTGCGGTGCGCCGTGGCCGCTTGTATTTGCCGTGCGAGTCCGATTGATGATCAACCTGTACATAAAATAAGAAAATATTGTTATAAAAACTGCTGTATTTCTGGAGCTGCCGGTCGATTCTGTAAAAATCTCACCGTGAAAACTTAAGTGAAGTGAGTTTGTTTTTGCTAGGAATTGACACTATTGACAGCTCACTCCACGCTCACTTCACCTAAGTTTTCACGGTGAGATTTTTACAGAATAGCATCGCAGAATCGATTATCCATACTTCTTGACATAGTATAAAACAAAGTCGCCAAAATGTTTGTAACCGCATAACTCCCGAATTACTGCACTAAATTGGATAATTCTTTTTTTTTGTTGTGTTCGGTATTGCCAGGACAATGACCAGGTCAACAGAGGCCTAATGTACAGACACCAGCACATCAAGCTACCCGAAACTGTCAAATTTTCCCAATCAACTTTGAACCTTAATCCTTTAGCTATAAAGTTGATAATCTATTAAAGAAATTTGATAGATTGTAGTAGCTTGATATGCTGGCGTCTGTACAAGACAACTATTAATGGAAAAAGAAAACATAGGGACACAGTATACAGGGTTATTGGTAAAACATTAACAACCTCTTAAGAGGTCATTGTACTCATCATTATGAACAACTTTTACTAAAAATCAGCTGTTCCCTACATTTATGTTCGTATAACTCGTCAAAATGTAGGGAACCGGTGATTTTTTTTCGCGATTTCAGGTTTGGTCCCATAGTAAAAGTTGTTCATAATGATGAGTACAATGACCTCTTAAGAGGTTGTTAAAGTTTTATCAATCCTGTATATCCTTCTTATTCTATATATGAAATATCTTTTAATTTAGTCCAATATTGGAGGAGGAAATAGGCGAGAGCCAAATCTCGAATTACGACTTTTTACTTAGGATTTTTCAAAAATCTCTCCGACTGCATTTTCTTTTAATACAAGCCGTCTTCACGAGTAGTAAAAGCAAAGTTTTGGTGTGTGTATTTAAAATATTGTCGCGTCAACAATGCACCCGTTCTGTCTAAGCCGACAACACGGAACGCCTAGCCGACTCTGTTCATGTAGCACTTACATTCGCAGTAACTGAGTACAATATACTTATTGTATTCAGTGGACATACAGTGCAAAATGAGCTTCTCCTTCTAATGATGTCCATTATTATTTTTTTTTAAAACATTGCTCCACTCTAGGAATTACTCCTGTATCGTGGGTGCGTTTAAAAACATTTAAATTCACATACACAAACAGCCAGAACCAGAACAACTACCTGTAGGCAATACAAATATTTGTTCCGTGCGGGAATCGAACGCGCGACACGCAGCGCAGCAGTCGATCGCTCAGCCACTGCGCCAACCGTGTCGTGGACGTAGACGGTGTGTGTACTCACATGGCTGGGCCGCGGCGGCGGCGGCGGCGGCTCGGCGGGGTTGGAGTGCTTCTCACTAGGCACGGCCGCCTCGAAGGCCGAGCGGCTGATCAGCGACACCGTGCGGTACTGCTGCGTCTGGCTGCCATAGGACTGCGGGTCAAAAGTTACGTAGTTAAATAAAAATAACAACAAAAAAAAACAGTGGCACTCTGGGAGCGCCGACAGAAAGTGAAAACAAAACACAAACAGAATGAAAGAAAAAAGAAGAAAGAAAGAAAATACGTTTATTTGCGACAAACATGACGCATAAAAATAAAAGACACTAACAACAGAACAAACAAAAATAACAATTTGGGAGAAAGTATGCGTCACATCTACGCAAAACGGCCAACGCTCAGCATAATGCTAAGACCCTATACGAGACAGAATGCTTTGCCATCACTCACTGACATATCGGATATACATTAAAACCGAGTACATCCCGAGGACAGCCAAACACGTCCGATTATAGAGCGGTGTCGGTAACAGTGTCGCGAGTTCAATGGTTTTTTCCCCATCTCAATAAATGACAAACGCGCCTAAAGAAATTTTCACTTCAAAAAAAAAAGTGTTCCAGCTATGTTACTGAATAGATCTACTCTTTACCTCGATTATGACTGATGGAAAGTGATGGATGAGGTGATTTACCAACATAAGACTCATTTCTCAATGGGTACAAATTGCAAATCATTTAAAAATATGTCAAAATCAAATCATTTATTTCAAATAGGCACATTAAAAGCACTTTAGAAGGTCGAAATATACAGTAAAATTGAATTGATTCTAGTCGCCCCTTCCAAAAGGTAGTGTTCGTATGGAGAAGAATGGCCAAGAAACTCCACCGTTACTCTTTATGAGGAATGAAGTTCGTCTAATATTACTGCCCTAAGACGGGGTGTCTTAATGGACATTTTCTTGATGAAACAGAAAATGTGTCAAATTCCTCTGCATCAGTTTTTATGGGTAGTTGTTGATTTTATTATTATTGATATTTATTCAACAATGAATTGCAACTCACCGAAGGATAATCCGTATCATTCCATAAGTCTTCTTCATATCGTCTCAGGCCATCTGTGATAACCTGGAAAAAATTATTACGGTAAACATGACGCAAAAAAAGAACACAAACACAAAAAGTAAGGTTCGTAGTTAGAAGGTTGGTCGCAGTGAATACGATCCCCTAATCCTCGTGAGGCTTTACTATCATTTTGCAGTTCCGGAGTGGAAATTCTTCATGGATGTCCTCCGCCCCGGGGCGGGCGGAGGGGTCTGTCAGACTCTTATTGACTCAAAACCGGTGTTCCCTTCCCACACTTAGACCGGGGTTCATGGCAACTTGTACGTCTTCTACGACCCCGGCTGGCGCCGTTCAAGTCCGCGGGCGGGTGAGGTGTGCCACCCCCCCCCCCAGGTCCTCCAGGCGCGCGTGGAGCCTTGCGCGGCACCGCGCCGCGCCCAGCTAGCTGGGGGCCTCTCATGCCCAGTTAGCTGGGGGCCTCTCATGCCCAGCTAGCTGGGGGCCTCTCCCTCTCATGCCCAGCTATCTGGGGGCCTCTCATGCCTAGATAGCTGGCGGCCTCTCATGCCCAGCTAGCTGGGGCCCCTCGTGCCCATGTAGCTGGGGGCCCCTCATGCCCAGCTTGCTGGGGGCCCCTCATGCCCAGCTTGCTGGGGGCCCCTCGTGCCCAAGTAGCTGGGGTCCTCTCATGCCTAGCTAGCTGGGAGCCCCTCGTGCCCATGTAGCTGGGGGCCTCTCATGCCCACCTAGCTGGGGGCCTCTCATGCCCAGCTAGCTGGGGGCCCCTCAGGACCTGTGTCTGGATGGAAGAGGGCGTTCCCCGCGCTCCGCCAGCAACGGGCCCAGTACCTGTTCCAAGTCCTGTGTGATCTTGGTGCGCGTGTTCCAGTCGCCCTGCCGGTCGTGTCCGTCGTGTTTGGGCTGGCGAGCCGGCGTCTGCGTCACGATCAGCAGGCGCCCGACGTCTTTGTCCGTGAATTCCGCGTCGGATTCTTCGTCAGACCTGGGAAGAGAGAAGGAAATTGGTATAAATACATTTGTGAATACATTGTTGAATTTTGCATCAAAATCTTTGGATATTTTAAAACCTGTCTCTGTATGTCTGTCGATCTGTTGGTGCGCTTATAGCACGAGAATTATTTATGCTATTTGAGTATATTTTTAATTCACTGAGGTTCTGTCACATACATAGACAAAAAACATTTAAAAAAAACAGTTTACAAACACTCAGAAATCTAAAAATTTATTTATAAATCAACCACACAAACGCACTTACAAAAATTCTGCATTTTCGTGCATGATTGTAACTTGAACTTTCTTACGGAGAAAAGAAACTGCATAAAACTCCAAGTCTTTTGATTCCATTATGGAATCGGCTCGATATTATAATGACACACAATTACATCAAACCACCAGATTCACAAGTTGTGAAACCTGAAAACCATGTTTTGGGTCAGTGTATTAAAAGAAATGTCGCGTCAACAATGCACCCGTTCTGTTTAAGCCGACAACACGGAACGCCTAGCCGACTCTGTTCATGTAGCACTTACATTCGCAGTAACTGAGTACAATATTGTTATTGTATTCAGTGGACATACAGTGCAATTTAGTTTTTTTTTTGAGTTCTGTATCCAAAAGGAAAGTAAAGGATATTACGTTTGAAAAATTATACTTTATTTTTGTTTTATTATGATTCGATACCGGTTCCGGTCACGTCTGTGAAGTTGCGCCAGTGGATTCAATTTGACCGTGTAGTTGTAATATATCTGTATCCAAGGAGTATAGTATTACCCAGTAACTGGGTTGTGAAGGTCAGATAGACAGTCGCTTCGTGTAAAATCTGGTATCCAGCTGCATCCGCTTAGGACTGGAAGCCAGTTGGTGAAAGACTATGCAGACAAATTAGGTCTTTCTGGTTCATGATACCGATGGTTGATGTGTACGAATTGTGACGCGTTTCAACAGCTTTTTCTGTTTTGTTTCTCGTTTTTTTTTCACAAAAAATAAACCTAAATGCTTTCTTTCTAGGTGACTCACCATGCGTCAGTGAAGGTGTTCTGCCTGGGCGGCGGCAGATCGAGTTCCTCGTCGAGTTGAAAATGAAGCTCTTCGCGTTGCTCTTCGTCTGTGACTGCGGGAGCTCTCTCACGGGAACCTGCCTTTGTACGGCGTTTTACCTAAGACAAATTTAAGATACATTATAGTTTTGTGGGGTGCATATAAAAGGTTTATTTATATAAATGAACCTGAGTTTTATTACTAAAAAAAAAACAGTGGCACTCCGGGAGTGCCGACAGAAGTGAAAACTTGAACAATTACGTGTGTATTTTGTGAATTATCTTATAAACAAAACACGCGCGGTACCGGCTACGGCCATCCGTCTTACGAATTTTCGCTCAGGTCACGTGTCCTGACGCGAGTTTAACATTTTTTACGCATTACAAAAAAAGTGTACAACGCCGCTAAAGAAGTTTTCACTTCAAAAACTTACAAATACTTATTTTATTTTACTCCCTGCCCTACACTCAATTTCGCGTTCGATCGCCTCTGTAGAGTCCCATTTACACAATGCAAGTTTCTCGCCTTTCTCATGCAATAAAATTGAAGTAACAAATGCTTCAATTTTTTACATGTTTGCCAAATTGATGAATTACTTAAACGACTTTTCCCAACTTTCAGCTTTCTTCAACTACATTCGGATAGTTTGATTTGGTTGGTAAAGATAGGGGGCGGCGGGGCCAATGACCTGACCCGTCGCAGGGAGACCAAGGGTGCCCAGACACGGGGTCGTCTGGCGCCCATGTGCTGGTTTGGTCCCTGGGGTGGTCACGGCGTGCTGTGTGTTCTGGTGCGCCGGTGATGGGGAATACTCCCCAGAGAAGGGTCCGGTAACGGTCAGCCGCGGCGGGTTCACGGATGAGTGCTAACGCGTGCCCGGGTTCCCGCCGTAAGCGGCAGAGGAGGACACCGTGGAGTTTTAGTGGGTTAGAGGGGACTCTGTGGGAACATAACTGCACTATCTCCCCGTGGTAGTGCAGTATGCATGAGCATTTCTCCACGTTAAAAAAAAGGGGGCAAGCATATTGCCTTAAAACGAATTTAAGTCCGAACTTTCTGCCACTTAGAGGTGACCTACCCAACCCAGGATTGAGCCTAGGACCAGACATTCGGAAGTTGTCCTTATGTTATATCAATAAGGCGGTTATTTGAAAATTTTCTGATAATATTTATCTTGTCGCGTCAACAATGCACCCGTTCTGTCTAAGCCGACAACACGGAACGCCTAGCCGACTCTGTTTATGTAGCACTTACATTCGCAGTAACTGAGTACAATATTGTTATTGTATTCAGTGGACATACAGTGCAATATAATATTGATTTTAAGGTATGCCTTTAGTGATAGCTCAAAGTCAAAGCATTTATTTCAAATAGGCACATAAAAGGCACTTTTGAACGTCAAAAATTACAACAAATAGAATTGATTCTAGTCGCCCATTCCAAAAGGTAGTTTTCGTATGGAGAAGAACGGGCAAGAAACTCCACCGTTACTCTTTTAAAATTCTTTCAATATATATAATCATAATATGTGAAGACGATGCACCTAAAATAAAATTACTATACCACAATAGGCTAAAGCATAAACTCACGCTTTTTGCCATAAGGGTAGGCAGTAACTACAGACAGCTACGCGCTATATCCTGAAATACTATTTTGAATCGTCCTCATTCCTACATCAAGTGATACACATACAGTATGGCAGGGACACCGACGCGCAAACTGTTACAGTACCCGGCGATAAGAATTGCACATCGACCTATTCGATCCTATCGATTTTATAGAAAGAATAAAAATAATTATCAAAAGAAGCAAATCATAATTGTTTTAACAACTCCTAATAGATATCGGACTGTTTGTATTTCGTGCGACAGAGATAACGCTCTACGAAGCCGAAATTAGCCGATTGTCTCTTTCCAAAGGTCGATGTGCAATATTTATCGCCGGGTACTGTACTACGAATTCAGCATATGACACTAGACCCAGTAGCATAGAAAATGTTCGTTGAAAGTCTTTCTACCCTCTAGAATTCTAGATATAAAAATGTCACACTAATATTATAAAGGCGAAAGATTGTGAGTGTGTTCGCATGTTTGTTACCTCTTCACGCACAAACTGCTTAAGGCGAAAGCGCCAGGGTAGCCCGTGAAATTCAATATTTTTTACGTTTTTTGCAATTTGCTGGTCAGTATTAAGTTGTACTTTGATTAATATATGATTCGCGGCCGTAACAAATATGTATTTACAGAATTATAATTATAATTCTGTAAATACATATTTGTTACGTTGTGTTGATGACTTTAATGATTATAATCATTAAAGTCATCAACACAACTCTCTAAGACCAAGTAATCCCAAAGAATGACCATTCATGAAATCTTGACATTTTGGGATTATACTAATCTAACAAGTTGTATTACTGATTCTAATGATTATGATTCTGTAAATACATATTTGTTATGGCCGCGAATCATATTTTGATCGACGTACAACTTAATACTGACCAGCAAATTGCAAAAAACGTAAGAAAATCTGAATTTCACGGGCTACCTTAGCGCTTCCCTTCTTAACGGAATTGAATGAAATTTGGCATACACATAGTTTATAACTACGATTAACACATAGGATACTTTTTATCCTGATATTCCCACGGGATCCAGACTAATGCGAGTGAAACCGCAGGTCGCTGCTAGTGTATTATTAAAAAATGGTGTATTCTCACCTCAGTCCAAACTTGTTCCGAGTTAGGACTGGCGTTGGCTGAGCGTGGTCTATCGTCTTGACTGTCCGATTTGTCGTTATATTCTTCTGAAAAAAATAATAAATAACATTATTTAAACGTAATATTTTGTTAACCTTTTGACCGCCACACGTCAAAATATTAAAATTGTGGTTTGTCATCTATACATGACTGTGGCGGTCAAAAGGTTAAGGATTTGTGGTTAGATCATCGTCATCTTATCAGTAGAAAGACGTCCACTGCTAGAGATAGGCTTTACAACATCGACCAGCACTGCATTGCAGCGGATAACTTTTCGGCCATACCAAACATTCGTTCTGCGAGCGTTACTGTTAATTAGGGTGAACCTTAGAATATCATAGTAACCTTCAGCAGCGAAGAAAGGAAGCAGCGAAGCAGTGAAGAGGTAAGCCGGAGTAAATATCTATATTATTAAAGAATGAAAGAATAAAGAAAATACAGTACCCGGCGATAAATATTGCACATCGACCTTTGGAAACAGACAATCGGCTAATTTCGGCTTCGTAGAGCGTTATCTCTGTCGCACGAAATACAAACAGTCCGGTATCTATTAGGAGCTGTTAATACAATTATGATTTGCTTCTTTTGATAATTATTTTTATTCTTTGTATAAAATACAAAATAAGGTAAAGGTCGATGTGCAATATTTATCGCCGGGTACTGTAAAGCCGTTGGTCCTGCGTCTGATCTCTCTCTGGTCGTGTCGGATTACCGTCCCATCGGTTTACGACAGTGAGGGAAGAGAGAGTGCACCTGTGTCTCTCTCATACGCCTCCGCTGTGGCCGAAATTCGGTCTGGAGGACGATATAAATTTTTGCTGAGAGTACAAGAGAGTGGGCAGCTCACCGTGCGTGCTGGCGACGCGCGGCACGAACTCCGGCACGTCGGGGTTGAGCGGGTCGTGAGGCGCCGCGCCGCCCGCCAGCCCGCCGCGGCCCGTGCGGAACATTCTGGAACGTAACACTCTTATTACAAACAAGTTATAGAACAAACGTGTATACGAGAGGGTAATAAGAACAGATTTTAGACCTAATCATATTATTGTAATTTCCACTAAATCAGAAAGTCAATTCCCGTAATGAGGGTTTTCTGAAATGACGTTCGCTAGGTGGCAGCACTGACACGTCAGGTCCAGACATCTGTCAAAGAGCCTATATTTTCTTTAGGCATGACTGAATGATGAACGAATGAATGAATCGAATGATGAACGTCATCATATATTTTATATTGGAAGACCTCTTGTCACAGTGGTGCCAACTGGTGTCGTAAATTTTCACGAAAACCCTCATTAAAAAGGTTCAAAATCTTGTTGTCATCTCATCTCAGCGGCAATCAATGTCGAAAACTTGTCAAAAATGTAGAGAAATTAGAGGTTGACAGACTAGCTTCTGCCCGCGACTTCGTCCGCGTGAAATTTCATGTTACTCCGACCCACCCCGTCGCATCGCATCTCCTGCGTATTACTTCGTTTTTGCTTAGAGTTCTTACTAACTTTTTTTCTTTTTGCTCGGCTCCCAAAGGTCATAGCGTGATGTTAAATAGCCTTCCTCAAGAATTGGGCTATCAAACGCAAAGAGTTTTTCAAATCCGACTGGTAGTTCCAGAGATTAGCGCGTTCAACCAAACAAACTCTTCAGCTTTATAATATTAGTATAGGTAGATAGAAACTGAAATCAGACTGTGAACATTCTTAAATTTACGAGAATTGCCCTTCAGAACTCCAGAGAGAAGAACAGACATAGACAAACTTTTTCATGTGAAATGTGATTGATACTATTTACAGCTCACTTCATTTAAGAGCGTTCACGACGTACGGCATTTCATACAATTTACAAACATTCAAGCCCTTGTTTTTCGAAATGAATGAACCGATTTTAATGAAACTTCCTACGCATAAGCTGGATAAAAATGTCTAAAAAGTTACTTTAGAAAATTTTCGAAATGTCTTACTAAAAAAAAGATAACTGGAAATCTTTGTTTCTGTGGAAAATTTAAAATAGGTCTAATTTGGCTGTAACAAAATTTTTAGAAAATGTTCTTAACTAACTTTTTAGACCTTTGCGAAAGCAGTTTTGTTGTTCTGTGTTCTCAAATCCGGGCAAAATAGTTTCAAACGGCGGCGTCTAAATGGCCGGCAAAAGATATTAAGGTGTTTTAAAAGCTGGTTAACGGCGGGTGTGTATTTACCTGGGTAGCGGCGGCGGAGGTACGGCCCTGAGCAGACAAGACACTGGAGCGACGAGGGGACCTCCCATCGTGGGCAGCGGGAAGATACCCACCATCTGCTTCTTGCGGCTGTCATAAACAATACAAAATATAAATACAATGATTTGTTTCAATTGTTACTGTCCATGCATAAATATAAATATATATATTTTTTAATTTCTTGTGTCCATGTCGGTATGTTGTATATAATTATGCTAGTTGCGCCGTAAACTTTGCTTGCGCGATGCAGGATTTTGCATGACGTCAGTGTGATGCGTAATTCGCTTGTGGCGTTGTCGATGCCGCCACCCAAACATTAGGAGTAATTTTAAAATAATAAACAATGTAGTGTGGCGTGTACAGACGCCAGCACATCAAGCTACCCGAAACTGTAAAATTTTCCCAATCAACATTGAACCTTAGGCTTTTGCGATAAAGTTGAAAATCTATTAATGAAATTTGACAGATTGTAGTAGCTTGATGTGCTGGCGTCTGTACAACCGAATTACAAATGACGAGGTCGAATTTTACATAGATTCTTACCGTTTCTCTCCAGGCTTATTATCATCACCCCCTTCAGACTGTAGTGGAGGATCGTCAGCGGAGTCGATAGCCTTATCGTTATCAGGCTCGCCTTCTGCCTTTTCTTCTGTCTTCTCTTTTGTCTTCTCTTTTGCCTTCTCTTCTGTTATTTCTCGTATTTCCATCGGTTTGTGTTCATCGTCTCTTGCCGGTTGAGTCTGTGGAGTGATAAGGGATTAGCGGCGGTTCTGTAGTTTTGGTGAGCTGTAACATTGAGAGTGATTTCGCGGAAAGCGGTGTTGATATAGGCTGTATACAGAAAGAAAGCTGGAAACTTATAAGCGCTTACCGGCGCTTGACAGCGCTGGTCCGTTCTACACAAAGGAAGCAGGTTGAAGCAGACCAAGCAAAATATGCCTTTAATTTTAAATGGCAGCGCCCAGCGCTGACCAGCGCGTGTTGAAGCTTGTCGGAACTTGTCGGCACCGTTCAGTGCTTATCGGCGCGCGTTCATATAGTTTCCTGCGCTGGTTACCAGCGCTGTCAAGCGCCGGTAAGCGCTTATAAGTTTCCAGCTTTCTTTCTGTATACAGCCTTATATTAGTACAGCAGGCGCGTGAGTTTTTTAAGCATTAGTTAGGGTTTGAGGCAAAACGGTGACATTTCTTTTCAATAATATGACTATTTTTAATTTTGAACCTTATTATTCAGGGTGGCCCATTTGTAGTGGTCCAACATTTATTTTTTGGGTCTATGACATTTCAATGATCCATCTAAATGCAACATTTTTTTTTTAATAAAATAATCACGAAAACCCGCTAGAAATGCGACGTTGCCAGGCCGCGCGGTATGAACGCTCTTAAAATTCAATTTAAATAAAATATCCAATATCGATAACTAGTAATAACAATGTTACGAGTTTTATAATTTCTTAGGATAAGTACTTACTAATAACTCGCGAACATCCTGTACTAATATTACGGCAGAAGCAAATAATGAATTTTTCATGCACTATTTACTTATAAAAATGTATTCTATTTTATCGAAACGTCTATCTACAGAATATAGGCGTCCGCGACAGTAAGAAAGTTATTGTACCCTGCCGTAGTGACCCTTCTCAGTATTATGTACTGAAGAGGTAAGAAAACAGGGTTATCTTAGGCTATGTTTACAAAAGGTCAAGCCTTAAGGCGAAAGCGCCAGGGTAGCCCGCGAAATTCATCTTTTTTTAGGTTTTTTGCAATTTGCTGGTCAGTATTAAGTTGTACGTTGATTAATATATGATTCGCGGCCGTAATAACTGTTTCACGAAATCATCATTCTTTGGAGTTACGTGGTCTTAGAGAGTTGTGTTGATGACTTTAATGATTATGATTCTGTAAATACATATTTGTTACGGCCGCGAATCATATTTTGATCGACGACAACTTAATACTGACCAGCAAATTGCAAAAAACCTAAAAAAAAATGAATTTCGCGGGCTACCTTAGAGCTTCCCCCTTAAGGATGATTTCCACCAAACGGCTTGCATCGCATCGGATCGGAAAGGATGCGAACGGATGCGGCGACGGCCGATCGCGTCCGGCAGCATGTCGAAGCATTCGATCGGCTCCGTACCGTCGTCGCTTGCTAACGTATCTGTTTCTGTGCCTAATCATTCCTACCGTGTTGATGTGTTCTAATTTTTGAAAATGGTTGAAGTTGACGTAGTATTGTTGGCTATTGCATTAATAGCAGAAGAAAATAATAATAAAACACAGAAGAGGAAAAGAAAAATTTGAACGACAGCCGAATGGATTCGATCGGTTAGCGACGACAGCACGGCATATGGCAGCATATTTGAGCACGGTACTCAAATACACGCGACACGTTGTCAACGGCAGCCGCCGACACGCGTTGACGGTTTTCCCTGACATGCGTCGACGGTTGCAGATGCCTGTATCGTCGCATGACGCTCATGCAACATTTATTTTTTAAATGTCGTAGCATCATGCTGAGATAGGAGCCTTTTGGCCTCGTATAGGACTTTCTGTTTCATTTTCCTTTTGTTACTTTTTTTTTGTATATAACTTGGTTTTTTATTTTGCTGTATTTAGTTTAGTTTGTGATCTTCCTGTACGAGTCGCAATAAATACTTTTTCTTTCTTTTTTTCTTTATGTGTATGCACACTAAGTGATCCTGAGCAGAATTAAAGCGTTTTTTTCCATATAACTTTCTGTCATCACGACCTAGCGGGAACCGTTTCGTATGCCATTGACTCGTCTCACCGCATACGACAACTAACATGCGACCTAACAGAACATGCGACATAATATCTATACCACAAAATCAGATGTTATGTTTAAGGGGCTTACATGACCTAAAGCGCGGTCACTGTCGGACTGCATAGAAAAGAAAGAGAAGCGCGATGACACAACGCTCGTAATTTATTGCAAAATATGAAGCAATTATTTAATTACAAAAAATCTATTGTTTGGACAAAAAAAATAAAACATTAGTATTTTAGTATGTTGCTTGACAAAAAATCAGAATTATTGTATGTACATATATTAGTATGGTTTTTATTGTAAAAAGAAAGTTTTTCGAGGTATCTTCATGATTTTTTTTCTATCGTATCAAATTGGTTGTATTATGTTTTCAACACACTATCTACCTAGCATATATCCTGAAGAATATCATATATTTTTCTGATTTTGTTTACTGTAGTCGATCATATACTTTTATTGTTTCTAAAACTTGCGTTTTTTTTTTGTTTAGGTCCTGTAAGCCCCTGAAGGCGAGGTTTAGACCAAACGAAAATAGAATTTTAGTATGGGTAAAGCAACGAAAGATCATCCTGTTCCTGGAGGTGTATTCCCTAAGCACGTAATCCGTTCTCTCCATTTGAGAGACGATATCTCGGAAATCTTAAGAGCGTTTACGACGTACGGCGTTTCGTACAAACTTTCAAGCCCTTGTTTTTCGAAATGAATGAACCGATTTTAATGAAACTTCATACGCATAAGCAGGATACAAAGGTCTAAAAAGTTACTTAAGAACATTTTCGAAAAATAGTGTTACAGCCAAATTAGAACGCTTTTAAATTTTCCATAGAAACAGAGATTTCCAGTTATCTTTTTTTACAACATTTAGAAAATGTTCTTAAGTAACTTTTAGACCTTTGTATCCTGCTTAATGCGTATGAAATGCCGTACGGCGTAAACGCTCTTAATGAATATAATTTATTATTTTACATTGTGTGATGAAAGCAGGTGTGGCAGGTACAGTTTATTTGCACATACACTATATTTTGATAGAAGCAAGATTGACTCGATTTGTCAGATGTACTCGTCACTCTCTGCTCGGAAAAAACGTGCGTGACTTTTTTCGTCAAAAGAAATTGACACAAAAGCTTAATTTTGTTTATTTCTGTTTGTTTAATGAAAATCGAACTACACTTTTTAACGGGCATGAAAAAATAACGGAGGTTGTTTATTCGACCTCCATGTTTGAAAGTTCGCGATTTTCTCAAAAACTAATGAATCAATTTTGTTCATTCTTTCACTCACATAATGTACATTCTTTCAGGAACGTTTTAGTTTACAATATATTTGGTTATAATTAGTAAAACTTGTTGAAAGATATTGTTTCAAATCAAAGAGCACGGAGTGGGCTCGATTTTTTCGGACGCATCTGTATAAAAATATAACTGGTCCATTTTTCAATGTTTTTGGAGTGAAAACATCTTTAGCATCGTTGTGATTTGAAATTTTATGAAACGAAAATGCAACAGTAAAAAGAGACATATAAGATTTTACGTGGGAGAAAATGAGATAGGAAGCATTATACCTACAGTGTTTTTGAAGGTTTCACTTCTACCACGTGTGAATTGCACACATGCTGTATTTGTTTTTTAATTCAAAAAAGCCTCTCAAAAATTTGAAATGTTATTAATAGGTAGGTAATGTGGATTTTCTCGTTTGGCCTAAACCCGACCTTTAAAAAATGTCTGGCTGACGTACATAATCCGTAATATTCGAGTACAAGCGAAGACAATCCGCGGCATGTATCCACATGAGCCCCGGTGTTGGCGTGTCGCACGAGTGTCTCATTGTTCGCCTCTGAAGCAGGCACTGAGCAACACCGCACACGTTGCCGCGTTGGTGTATTGTCGTCATTACCTTGCGATTTCCATTATTTATATACATACTAGAGATGTTACGGAAGTCGTTTTACCGAAACCGGAACCGGAATCGGAGGTTTTAAATTTGATTGATCGGAAACGTAACCGGGGGGGTAGTAGAAAAAAGATGTGTTAAGGGGCCTTCCCTTAAAACATCTTTCTTTTAGTTTCTTCTATCATCCACAAACAAAACAATAAACTGAGACATCGAGCGAGAGCAACCAAAAAAAAAAATACATTACTCTGGCGACACGTTAAAACTTGTTTGTAGGCGCTCTAAGCCACTCGTGTCGCTGCGTTTCGAACTTCGGTCTAAATCCGATTCAAAATTATCGGAATCGGAATCGGAGGGGTAAAATTAATCGGATGTTCCGACTTTTCGGAATCGGAACCGAAGCTCCGTAACATCCCTGATACATACCATACAAATGTCACATGGCTCGTGGTTAAGTTATTTATAACAGCCACTTAGAGGATAAGCTACGCTTGTATCAATTACATACCGAGACCCCTCCGTGCCTCGGAAAGCACGTTAAGGTGCAGCGCAGACGGCACACTTTTTGTGCGATCGAGTCTGCGGCGCACAAAAAGTCTGCATGGCGCGCAAAAGTCTGTCGCGGATTTTTCACAGACTCAACGCACACGACGCACATCTTCGATCATTCTGTCGGCAGAGCTGTAGGGACTTGTATTTCTATTTTTATTTCTTGTATTTCTTGAATTAACATCGTTACATCGACCTCTGGCGTCATGATAATAGATCGCGTGCGTTACGTCCACCCCTAGCAAATGCAGATTGCCGAAAAAAGTGTGCGCCCTCTGCGTTAGCGCGCGTTGAAGCAAACGTTCAATTTTTTTCACAGAATTTTTGTGCGGAGCGGCGCGGCGCGGCGCGGCGCGGTGCGGTCTGCCCGAATTACACGGATTTTTTGTGCGCCGGACTTTTTGCGCGTCGTGTGCGTTACTGCATATAATTGCATAGGTTCTATTTTCACAGACTAAAAAGTGCGTCACGCATAGTCTGTCATCTGCGCTGCACCTAAGCCATCGCCTGCAGCTGTCATTCGTGGATTATTGTCAAATTAATCAGCGCCTGACACTATTGCATACAATATCAGACGTGATTAAAAACATGCCTACTAAAATTATGTCAGGCGCTGATTATTAATTGGACATGACTAAACTAAAATTGTACTTCTGTCATTTCCTTAATGAAATAGAAAGAAAAAGATGCACCGAACTGAAATTTAGTTTGAGAACAACATAATCGGCACCAATGACCTGTAAATTACAGAAAAACGCAAATTTAAATTTCGCGGGCTACCTTACCGCATCCCCTGAAGGTTTGAAAAAAAAAAACGTTAGTCAACGCGAGCCAAGCCCTAACTATAAAAAAAATTCTTAGCTTACCTCTATCTTTTCCAATATAGAAGTAGTGGTTATAGCACCAACTTTAACGCTCTCTCCCTGTATCTCAACAGATTTTTCCACAACCGCTACACTCTTCTCGTCTCTCTTCTCCGATTCTATACTCGGCGCCTCCTCTTTAACGATCGCCGGTTCTTTCTCTTTGACGTCATCATCTTCGGAAGGCTTCGGCTTGTCCTCGGGAGACTTCGGCTTGTCTTCGGGGGCGGTCGGTTTGTCGGTCTTCTCTTCTTCGGCGTTCGTGCCTGCCGTTATGTCGAGTATCGGCCATTTTGTTGGCTCGAAGGCTGTTCGGACCTGGTGAAAGAGATTTTTGTTTTTTGTTTATCAGTAAAAACAGATAGTAAGGTCAGATGAGGAATGGAAGTCTGGTAGTTATAGTGCTTTTCTTGATTCATATTATAATTGCTAAACGATTTTATTTTTGTAAGTAGGTTTGAATCATAAATATGGCGAAGACAGTCCGCGTTTTTCTTTTTTTCGCTGCACTACGTAGGTATAATCATTGAGATTGGGATTGGATTTGGATTGGATTGATTGGTATTTTAGAACAGACAAAAAATAAAAACTGAAAAATCCTTCACCAATGGGATTTGATACGATGAACTTAACAGTTAACTGTCCATTATGATTCATAATGTTATCCTACTATGATTCTGCCAGTGGCCTTTTTAGGCCCTCTGGCCCGTGCCTCGGAAAGCACGTTAAGCCGTTGGTCCTGCGCCTGAGTTGATGATGATGATACCGGGTTACTTTTTCTTAGTTGAATTACCTTGAACCCTCCAATGACCTGCAGCTTGTCCGAATCCCTGATAGCGTCGAGCACGAGCTGCACGTCGGCCGTGAGCGCGCGCACGCGGTGGAATGACGCGATCAGCGTGACGGGGATTGTTCCGTCGGCCGCCATCTTGCGGCGGAGGAAGAAGTCGCGGGCGAGGTTGTCGGGACTGAAGTAGTATTCGCTGTCAATGAGAGAAACAAAATTAGTACATTTTAAATATCATCATCATCTCGGCCGAAAGACGTCCACTGTTGGACATAGGTGCTTGGGGATGCAAGCACCTCCACTTCGACCGGTTCTGTGCTTCTCGCATCCAACGGGTTCCTGCGGTCTTCACAAGGTCGTCGGACCACCTTGTGGGAGGCCTTCCAACGCTACGTCTTCCGGTACGCGGTCGCCACTCCAGAACCTTTCGGCCCCATCGGCCATCTGTTCTGTGAGCAATGTTCCCTGCCCACTGTCACTTAAGTTTGGCAATTCTTTGGGCTATGTCGGTTACCTTGGTTCTCCTGCGGATCTCCTCAGTCTTGATTCAATCACGCAGGGAAACTCCAAGCATAGCCCTCTCCATTGTACTTTGGGTGACTTTTAGTCTTCTTATAAGGCCCATTTTAAATAAAAAATATAATATGTATATAAAAGTGAAGGTCGCTGGAACCCGTTGGATGCGAGAAGCATAGAACCGGTCGAAGTGGAGGTGCTTGGGGGAGTCCTATGTCCAGCATTGGACGTCTTTCGGCTGAGATGACGATGATAAAAAAAAATGGATCGCCAGAATTGATATTTTGTCGTTACACCCTGCTGGTACCAACATGATATTTCAGAACAAAAGTATTCTAGGAAACTTAAGTTGAACTGGGTCGGACATATTTGCCGCATGTCGAACGAGTCATGGGTTAAATCTACCACCTTGTGGGTCCTAGAAAACGTCTGGCGACATCGACGCAGACCCTGGAGAATATGGCGGGATTAGCTTGACGCCTACAAACAGAATTGGTCTGCACTAGCTTAAGACAAAGAATAGAATAGAATACTGTTTATCATGTACACTATTATAAATTACAGACATAAATAAAAAGAAGGAAAAAAATGAGGAAAAAAGACGAGGAATGGAAGGGTGAAAAGGATGTCTTTTCTCTGTACATACTAGGAAAACATAGACTAAAAATAAATAAATAATACTTTCCTAGGGTTGTTTGTATTTTTTTTTTAAAGGCAATTCATGATCGTTCTTATAAAACGCTGCCAAAATCAACACGATTCCTAAAATGAGAATGTACTCACATCTGTTTCTTAATCAAATCCTTGAGCGTCGCGTGGTCCAGCCCCATGCCGTAGGGCGCGGCCGTGGCCTGCGCGGCGCCGTAGTAGAAGGCCTGCGCCAGCGGCGGCGCCAGCGGAGCGCCCAGCGCCGCCAGCCCGCCGAACGGGACCACCACCTGCGCCACGCCAGCCGCTGATACTCGGAGCTGCGCGGGAGGGGGAGGGGGGAGTGAGCTTGGTTGGCCGGTTTAAAAAACCGCGGTTTTGTGGTGTGAAAATTCGTAATTCTTTATTTAAGACACAGGTTTGTTCGTCTAACAAAATCTAGTAAGTTAAATTTATTTTTCGTCCAATGGTTATCCAAAGGTTAAAAATAATGTTTGATAATCTATCAATTACAGTTTTATTATAAGAAATATGTAATTCTTTCTTGGAGTAACAAAACACAGAAACCTGTTTGTACTATTATTTCAGATCTGTGATAACTTCTTGCTTTTTTATGTATTACTTTACATACAATAATCAACCATGTAGTAATTAAAAAAAGTTTCTATAAACGTTATTTTTTTCACAACCAAACTCACAAAATAAAATAATAATAAAAATGAAAACAATGAAAATGAACACCAATAAACAACACACACCACTATTATTATTAAAAAGCATCCCTTAATATTAATAAAATATTATCATTCATTTAATTTTAAATATACAACCATACAATGCGTGCCACGAAAGATGAGACTTGACACACCACGTGGTTTGACATGCGCAGAACACGATTTTAGGTATCTTTAGCGGTATGAGGTCTGAGTGCGGGACGGGACCGGACGTCATAGGGGCGGCGGAAAGAGCGGGGGAGGCGGGGTCAAGTCTCTTCTTTCGTGGCACGCATTGTACTTGATTGAAACATGCCTGATACAAAGAGCTGATATTTCAATAGTCAGATATCTTTAAAAAAAATAGCATAAGCAGTTTATAACTTTCCCACTGCTGGGACACAAGCCTCCTCTCAGTGAGAGGGAGTGGGCCGTAATCCACCACGCGGACCCAGTGCAGGTTGGTAGAAGTCACATGTCTTCGAATTTTCAGTTCTAGGACATGCCGGTTTCCTCACGATGTTTTCCTTCACCGTTTTGACAAAAGCTGTCAAACCGCAGTTTTTTTTTATTCTTCAGGCAAAAGTTATTTGAAGATTGAAAAATCAGCCTTGAAGGAATATTAGTATTGAAAATAAATTCTCAGACACCAAAAAGATACAAAAATGCATCTAGAAGGTATAGGCAATCATAGAAAACTACACAAAACACAATTACCTGTAAGTTTTTTTTAGTAAACAATGTTAGTATACTTTTTAATATTTTGCCTTTTAATACTATTACATATCTGACATATCGACGGCGAAGTGCCAACCTCCTAACTGATTTTTTTTTTTGAGAAATTCACTTTTTTTTCGTTTTGAATTTAAAGGCGTTTTTCGCATGTTTTAGTGAAATCGCCTAAGTGTATTTTTAGTTGCAACAGCATTAAATTAAAATGTGGAATATGTACCTCCCAACTAAAACAACGTGTCTATTTTTGAACGATTTTTTCCAGTATGTGTAAATTTTTTACTTTGTCAGTTAGGAGTTATTGGCACTTCGCCGTCGATATGTAGACTGTAGAGCTTACTATGTTGTGAACTGCGGTAACCAGTTATGCAATCAATATTATCTAACTTCAAAGTTCTGAATAAGAAAAAAAAATCTGGCCAAGCGCGAGTCGGACACGGAATGATTCCGTACCACAAGGCAAAAACGCCGAAAAAAAACCCATTTGTTGTATGGGAGCCTCCCTTAAATATTTATTTTATTCTGTTTTTTGTAAAAACTTGTTTTCGTAGTAAAAGTTGGAATTTTGACCTTCAATATCTCCGTAACCAAAGGTTCACAGGTATGGTCCAGTACAAAAATAAATTATTACAATGAAGAGAATTACAAGTGAATTTCGGCTTCGTTATGTACCTAACTTTTTACATCCATTATAATATAAATATGCAACATTCATATAAGATGGTTAGTATAAATACATAAATAGAATGTCCCATGAACGTCGAACACCGAAACAAATGAACGAATGTTATGTATTTTGAGTACCATGTGACTTTTATAGGTTATGTTTTCCCAGCATGGTGACAAAGCTTAAAACCTATTAAGGCGAAAGCGCCAGGGTAGCCCGCGAAATGAATTTTTTTTTAATTTTCTGCAATTTGCTGGTCAGTATTAAGTTGTACGTTGATTAACATATGATTCGTAACAAATATGCATTTACAGAATTATAACCATTAAAGTCAAAAACACAACTCTCTAAGACCACGTAACTCCGAAGAATGACGATTTCATGAAACAGTTATTCTTTGGAGTTACGTGGTCTTAGAGAGTTGTGTTGATGACTTTAATGATTATAATTCTGTAAATACATATTTGTTACGACCGCGAATCATATCGACGGTCCCTACGTACATGGAATTATTTCTAGAGCGATTTGAACATAAATTATTTCTAGAGCGTACATGGAATTATTTCTAGAGCGATTTGAACATAAATTACGCTCTCCTGTAAACCTCGGTTTTTGACATGTCTTTATGTACGTAGGGACCGTCGATATATTAATCAACGTACAACTTAATACTGACCAGCAAATTCCAAAAAACTTTAAGCACTACCAAAACAGCCCTTACTATACGCATAATCAGCCTAAAATTTTCCCACTGCTGGGACACAGGCCTCCTCTCTGTGAGAGGGAGTGGGCTCTAATCCACCACGCGGGCCCAGTACTGGTAGGTAGATGTCACATGTCTTCGAATTGTTTGGCTCTAGGACATGCCGGTTTCCTCACGATGTTTTCCTTCACCATTTTAAGGTGAATGGGTAGTTGAGACCGCGAAATTCAAATTTTCTTATGTTTTTTGCAATTTGCAGGTCAGTGTCAGGTTGTATCTTAGTCAAAATATGATTCGCGACAATAGCAGGTACATATTTAGAGAAGTATAATCATTAGAATCAATAATACATCTTTGTAAGTTAGATTTCTACCACTAACACTCTTCCATAAGAGATTGGTGGTTGGTGGTAGAAATCTAACTTAGAAAGATATATTAATGATTCTAATGATTATAATTCCTTAAATATGTACCTGTTATTGTCGCGAATCATATTTTGATCAAGATACAATCTGACACTGACCTAAAAATTGCATAAAACGTAAGAAAATTTGAATTTCGCGGTCTACTACTACCCATTCACCTTAAGAGCAATGCAGCAGTAGCGAAGGGTAAATTTTTGCAAGAGGTAAGCTGGATATCTTTAATATGATTATATTATTTGTCTATAGAATACTGACAGTGCCATTTATCAAAGGGAAGCCGGTGGGATTCGCGTTGTATGGTACAGTACCCGGCGATAAATATTGCACATCGACCTTTGGAAAGAGACAATCGGCTAATTTCGGCTTCGTAGAGCGTTATCTCTGTCGCACGAAATACAAACAGTCCGGTATCTATTAGGAGCTGTTAAAACAATTATGATTTGCTTCTTTTGATAATTATTTTTATTCTTTGTATAAAATACAAAAAAAGTTAAAGGTCGATGTGCAATATTTATCGCCGGTTACTGTACCTTCGCCACTGTAGAGCAGATGAAATTATTTACGCAAAGTAAAGCGCCTGGCTGGGTTCGAATCCACGACATACAACTCGCAAGTCGAGGCCGTTACTACAGGACCATCAGTGCACTACAACATAAAATGGTGCCCATAGACCCGTGATGTCCAACGTCTAGTTGTTAAGGGGCTTACATGACCTAAAGCGCGGTCACTGTCGGACTGCATAGGAAAGAAAGAGAAGCGCGATGACACAACGCTGGTAATTTATTGCAAAATATGAAGCAATTATTTCATTACAAAAAATCTATTGTTTGGACTTAAAAATTAAAACACTAGTGTTGTAGTATGTTGCTTGTAGAATAATCTGGCAAAAATCAGAATGATTGTATGTATATTAGTATGGTATTTATTGTAAAAAGTAAGTTTTTAGAGGTATCTTCATGATTTTTTTCTATCGTATCAAATTATTTATATTATGTTTTCAACACACTATCTACCTAACATATATCCTGAAGAATATCATATATTTTTCTGATTTTGTTTACTGTAGTCGATCATATACTTTTATTATTTCCAAAACTTGCGTTTTTTTGTGTTTAGGTCCTGTGAGCCCCTTAATGTTTGATGTTTGACAGTACTGAAAAGCAGTACTCACAGGAGCGGCGACCATAAAACTTGCGAGGAGGAAAGTGAATATTTAGTATGAGACTAAGTCTCGTGTCTCGCTCCCGCTTTTTATGACCGCAATTGCCACGAACGTTGGATTAAACTATAATGACCTATAACTACTGGATAAGCAGTGAAGCAGCCAGTGATGAATGAAAAAAATGGTACTCAAAATGAAAAATAAATGAAATAATTTAGGTTTTGGGATATGGACTTGATTCTGGTATAAATATCTATACATTATAACGTATAATATTTATACCAAGGACAAGACGCGCGCAGCTAGCACGTCTCGACCCCAGACGGAGAAAAATACATATTTGTCATTGGTTAAACACAATATTATAAATTATGGCATATTAGAATAACTAGAAACATATACGGGATCAAATTAAATTAGCTATTATCTGTCATTTTAATTAAAGATGTCAATCATGCATTCTGTATTGAAATTGTAGCAGGTTGTAAGTAGTTGTGAGTTCACAAAAATACAATATAACTCACATACATTAATTTTTTTGTATGGAACAATCTGTTTGCCAATACATATTTGTTTCGTATGGGGAATCAAACCCATGGCAAATTTAGTTTGTTTGTTTTGAATTCGGTAAAAACTGAGCGACCTTTTTCCTATGTTTTTTTTTTTTTAATTAAAATTTGGCGAGGACAACGCCTATCGGGTCCGTCATTGATGAACGTGTAAAATCCTTATCCTCGGTTACCTGTGCCAAGTCCGGATGGTGCGGGAAGTCGTGCGCGTGGTGGTACAGCGTGTGGTGGTGCGGAGTGGGCAGCGCGGGCAGCGCCGACGCGGGGCGCGGGGCCGCCCGCCGCGTGCCGCGCGCGCCGCCGCGGGTGCCGCGCGAGCGGGGCCCGCCGCGCGAGCGGGAGTCCTCGCCGTTTAGGGATACTGTGTCTGTTGGAGAACAGAGATTGATTAATATACATACTTAGGAAAAATAATATATAATATGTGTTATAGACAGACACTACAAACCGTTAGGAATTAATTAAGTAGGTATTTAGAGAAAAACTTTCTCGCTCTGAAGGTAATCATTGTGTAAAGTTGCTTAGAAATATAGAAACACAAAAATCGCCTCATTAGTGCCTTTTCCGCAGCATTCTCGCCACAAAATAGACTAGAAAGTAGCAACCCGGTCCTCGTAAAATGGCAGATGAAGACTTTCCTGTGTCATGCATGATTAAAAGCATTTCTGGAAAATAAATGTTTTTCTCAATAAGTAATCAAGAACATCGCGATAACGTTCTCAATAAAACCTACTTACCGCTAAATATTTACTATACCCGTATTGCGTAACCCAGCATCTCTATAGTGAAGAGATATGAGGCCTAAAATACGGGATAATTCATGAAAATCATTAGTTATTAATTATAATCATTAGTTATTAATTATAGTAGAAGCTACTACATGCCAAGGTAAGTCTTTTGTGTTTACTCCAGTCACGGATAGATAGACCTAGATAACGCAAGTATCACGATCTGTATGAAAACCAAACGTGCAATTTTTGACTACCTACCATGGCGTCACAAGCACTATTTAGTGATGGGAAAATCGAATCGATTCAAAGACGTCGCCGCGCGCGGCACCCGTCTCGCCCCACCCCCGGGGCCTAGCGCCAGCGCGAGCGCTCACCCACCCAGCCAGCAGTACACAGGACCGAGCGCGAAAGTTGTGGCTTATGATTTTTGAACGTAAGCTGGTGCGATTTTTAGCACGCGAAGTAGTTGCTCTTACGTTAGCTAGGTGTATCTATATCTGTGACTACAGTTTTTTAATAGAAACTTTTTGCTATTTAAAATATTAAATTAACAGAAATAACAACCGTTCAAATCACTGTGTGACCACGGTTTTCACGAGCATTTAGAGAATTTATATGGGTGTAAATTCATTACTATTTAACTTAGTTATAGTCCAGATATCTCAATAGTTTGACGTGTCGCCACATTAATAGGTAGTACAAAGAGGCCGGCTCGTAAAAAAATAAAGTTACATACCGTTTTCTGGTCGTGATGAATGCTGTGGCCCGTGCTTTCCGGGCCTGGCAGCTTTGACGTCGATGTCCAGCGGCACCCATTTGTGCTTGCCCGACTTGCTGCCGCCCTTGCCTGCACCTGAAGATAACAGTTAAAGAATTAAAGTATTACACAAGCATAATTATGCATATTATGCATAATAATCGGCCTATAATGATCACAGTGTTCGGACACAGGCCTCTCTATGTGAGGGAGCGGGCTCAGAAATAACAAGTGAAATAAAGGCTCCTGCAAACAGGCGCGACGCACGACACGAATCGCGCGCGACACAAAGGCACCGCTCGTTGCGCGACTTGCGGTGCCGTTGTGTCGCGATATTATCGCGTGTCGCGCCTGTTTGAAGGAGCCTTAACGGTGTTACTTTACCAATTACTTCGAGGACCAGCTACCCTGAAGTTGAAGGCTCAAAACCAGATGCACAGTCCACAAAAGAGATTATATTGAGACGGGTAAAATGTAAGTTTCGTTTTTTTTTTTTACTTGCAGTTTAATGTGTTACGTGCTTTTTAGTCTATGCTAAATAAAAATATTTTATTTTTTTCTTCAAATAAATGCTTATCAACTTGCAAATCATCGTTTCTTTTCAGCAAGAAAAAGAGGTCTTAGCAATTTGCAGTGAGGAAGTTTAATCTTCTGAACTAAAGCTATGCTCGCCCTGACCTCTCCACTGCCATAGATAACACCATAAAAACGGCACAGATTTAGGTTTGTCGTCCTTCGACACGAAGCCAGCTGCTACTCTTTCTGATCTCATCTGCCCACCTTTTGCCACTATGTTGGCGTTAGCTCTCAGACTGCCCGGATGCAGATGAATACCAGTATTTTAAATGGAGCAATTGACTATCACATTCACAAGTTACTAGGTAACACGATAAAACCTAGGTAATAACGCCCTTCTATATAGTAGCTTTATAGCGTCGTTGCGCATGCAAAAGTCGCTATGTGTTTTAGTGAACTCGTTAGAGGTATATGAATTTATAACATTTAGCGTGTTTATACGGAACTTTCGATGTATAATATTACATAGCTACATTCCTTAACTCTTTAAATATTGCACTTATCACATAGCTGTTTATACAGTATGTGTGTGTTGAAATAACGATTAAAACTGCATAAAGAAGCGAAAATAACTAAATAACACATAGCGGCTTTTGCACGCGCAACGACGATAGGCTATCTTGCCAGAAATCGTTTCAGGATTAGGAAGACTGTACCAACCTGAACTCTTAGCCTTATCAAAATGTTTATCATGGTGTTTGTCGTTGTGCTGGTGGTTGTGCGTGGGTTCCACCCTCTCCGGCTTCGAGGGCTGTTGATGATGAGGTTCCTCTGGGGGTTTGCGGTCTTGGTCCTGTAACGTGACGAAAATATTATTAGTTATGTTTGATGGAGTATTCTAAGAAAGGAGATGGACGGCGCAGGAAATGGAACAGGCAAGGCAATGGAGAGCAGTGGTGACCCTGTAGTAATGACCTCGACTTTTTTTTTTATGGGAAATCATCAAATGACCCCTCCAGTTCTGGGTGGTGCACATATTTCTTACGGCCGCGATTCATATATTAATCAACGTACAACTTAATGCTGACCAGCAAATTGCAAAAAACATAAGAAAATTTGAATTTCGCGGGCTACCTTAGCGCTTCCCCCTTAAGGAGCTTACATGACCCAAAACGCGGTCACTGTCAGACTGCATAAAATCGAAAGAGAAGCGCGATGACACAACGCTGGTAATTTATTGCAAAATATGAAGCAATTATTATTACAAAAAATCTATTGTTTGGCCTAAAAATTGAAACACTAGTGTTTTAGTATGTTGCTTGTAGAATAATCTGACAAATAATCAGAATGATTGTATGTATATTAGTATGGTTTTTATTGTAAAAAGAAAGTTTTTAGAGGTGTATTCATGATTTTTTTATATCGTATCAAATTAGTTGTTTTCAACACTATCTACTTAGAATATATCCTGAAGAATATCATATATTTTTCTGATATTGTTTACTGTAGTCGATCATAAACTTTTATTGTTTCTAAAACTTGCGTTTTTTTGTGTTTTGGTCCTGTAAGTCCCTTAATACTAGGGACCATGCGTCTTCGCAGATTACAGGAGAGTTATGTTTTGTAAAAATACATGTTTTTCTCAATAAGTAATCAAGAACATCGCAATAACGTTCTCAATAAAACCTACTTACTGCTAAATATTTACTATACCCGTATTGCGTAACCCAGCATCTCTATAGTGAAGAGATATGAGGCCTAAAATACGGGATACTAAAATATGCATATCTTTAGAGACTATCGCATAAAACAAAAGAAATTCCAAGTGAAAAAGCCGAATAACTTTGCCCAACCAGGGTGCTTATATTCATTAATTTAATTCCGATAGATCGACATTGGAATTGTGACGTTTCGTACTCTTGAGTTGGATGCTAGCGCCAAATGATTTTTAGATTGGGTGTTCATTTTGGAGAACTAAGTGGAATTGGGTTCGGGCTTGGCGTGGGGTAATTGTTGACAATATTGTTTTCAAGAGTACCGAATCACGTGACTGTAAAATTAACATTGGAATCATATTGGCATCTCATTGGAATTAAAATTAGTTTGAAGAGTAAGCCCCCAGGGCATCGAACCCAGGACCTCATGCTGAGCATTAGAGCTTGCGACCACAAGAGCAACGAGGCAGTTTTTTATTGTTATTCACATGTTGAATTAATAAACCTACTTAGAGAAATAAAAAATAAGTTTAAAAACTAAAACTCGACTACTGAAAAGGATGTAACAAGAAAGTACCTTCCGACGGTCAAGACGCTTCTAACGATACCTCATTTGTAAAATTATTATAAGTAAGTACTTTTGAAGTTATAGAATGATGAACATACATGATACATAACGGTTAAAATTATATACCCTCCGTAGTCGGGTAATAAATATACTGTATTAGGAAAAACTGCATATAAAATTCAAACAAACATCTCGCTGAGCGCACACTTGTGGTCGTGCGCAATCGGTTAACCTTTCAAGGTCAACTCTATGCCGATTTCCAAACGTTACATAAACAATGAAACCAGCCTCTTATCTCGCATTCTGATTACTTGCTTTTGCATGTTATTCGATAATGCGGGTTGAAATTGGTAATAGAATTCTTTTCACTTGGTTGTGTTTTGTTTTTGATTTTTTCGACCAATTTCACGCTGCAAATTCAGGGTCAATTTGCATCAATTTGCAATTTATCGGATTCATTCTTGATGACAAACTTATATAACATTGCCGAAGTCAGAACACTACGTTTAGCATTCATGCTTGCGACCACTAGACCACGAGACCATGCAGTCACCAGTCATCACCTGCCTAGCCTTTTCCCAACTATGTTGGGGTCGGCTTCCAGTCTAACCGGATGCAGCTGAATACCAGTATTTTACATGGAGCGACTGCCTATCTGACCTCCACAACCCAATTACTAGGTAATACGATACCCCTTGGTAAGACTGGTTGTTAGATTTTCGGGCTTGATAAGTTAGTTAACCGTGGTTCATACCAATACGACAAAATTCAGATACGACAGAAGAAAATACGAAGTCCTCTAGTTTCTCTTCTCGTATCTGAACACTATGAAAGAAAGAAATCTAGAGATTATCTTACCGCAGTCCCATTATGATGCGCCGGATCAGCATCATGAGGAGGTGGCGTGGAATGACACCTGGCTCCTCCGGAGACGGCGGCGCCGAGTGTCGGCCAGTCGCCTATATCCGTGAAGTCTGATGCCTGTAGACAAAGAAAAAGCGATTTTTAGTCAAGATATACGAGTTTGAAATGACATATGCGCAGTTTCGCGTAAAATTTACGACCACGTCAAGTCCATCGCCCTTAGCTTTAAGGAAGATGGTTCCTTAAAATGGAGATATTATTTTTGCGTCAAAAGCTGGTGTATAACCAGCGGGGAAATTGCGTAACACTATATCAAAACGATCATTTCATTCTGACAGTTCAACAAAATTCATTGCGTTCTTTACGCTGTTGAGCAGACAAATTTTTCGAACATGTGGAGCAATAGATTAACAATATCCTTCAAATGATTCAAATTGAGATCGACAGTGTGTTACGCAAGTAGGATGCTGGTAAAGACGCCAACACATCAAGCTACTACAATCTGTCAAATTTCTTTAATAGATTTTCAACTTTATCGCTGAAGCATCATAAGACTCAAAGTTGATTGGGAAAATTTGACAGTTTCGGGTATGTTGATTTGCTGGCGTCTGTACCCATGGTACAGATGCCTTTACCGGACAGTCTTAGACCAGCATATTTAGAAAAGACAAATCGCCGACGGCGAAATATGTCTGCCTTACATATTCTGTCAGGAACATATTCCATATTGATTGAAAGCTTCCACATCCGTAGCTCAATCAAAAATATAAAGCTGAAAGGTAAAAAAAAAACATTTGGATACACTTTAACCCAAAAACCGTCGATTTTTTTCTCACAAGAGCCCATAAGACCATAATGCGTGTCTTGCTTGGGCCTTTCTAAGCCTGATGACTCTACCCATAGTCATTATAAACTATCCTATAATACAAACTTAAGCAACACCCATTCACCATAATATTTTCCTTATTTCTTCCACAATACCTGTCCATCGTGCTCCACTTTGGCCCAGCTTCTCCGAGGCCTGGACTTCCGTCTCGCTGCCACTCCTGCCGTCATTGCGTCCGTCACAATGTCTGCAGTTATTGTATCATCTTGGTGAATCAACAGTTTGGTACTTTTTGGCACTTGGTCTAGTTCTTTCCGAGTTATGGTTAGTTCAACTGTCACTTGGTGTTTTTCAAGATGTGTCGCGTTCACTTTTCACTTGGTCCAGTGGTTTTGAGTCTATGACACTTTGGATTTGCTGATTTTTTGTAGTGTACTTGGAATGTTCTTTTTTGAGTTTCGCGCAGTATTTTTTTTGAGTTACAGTTTGCTTATCACTTAAATCTGTTACGTGACGAGTTATTTAGTTATGGTTGTTTTGCGGTTTGATTTTAGCTTAATGTTCTGGTGGTACAGGGTTTTATTTAAAGATGCTGCACTGCACGGTAACTTCAAGAATCTTGCAGTTACGGTGCAGACAGAAGATAATTAAGTTAAATCTTTTCGTGGAGTACGAAAGATATGTGTTGAGGCTCCTGCAAACAGGCGCAACGCGCAGCGCGACATTAAGGCACCACTCGCTGCGCGACTTGCGGTGCCTTTATGACGCGCGCGATTTTATCGCATGTCGCGCCTGTTTGAAGGAGCCTTTACACATTGTATTTCTGCATTGGTTGACCTAAGTCCTAAAGGGTACTCTATTCCTATATCGAATTAAATAAGTTTATTATAGTAATCAGCCTGTAATTTCCCACTGCTGGCACACAGGCCTCCTCTCGATGAGAAAAGAGTGGGCCGTAAATCCGTAATCCATCACGCGGGCGCAGTGAAAGAAAGAAAGAAAAAGTATTTATTGCGACTCCTACAGGAAGATCACAAACTAAACTAAATACAGTAAAATAAAAAACAAAGTTATATAAAAAAAAAGTAACAAAAGGAAAATGAAACAGAAAGTCCTATACGAGGCCAAAAGGCTCCTATCTCAGCATGACATTTAAAAAATAAATGTTGCAGCGCTGGTATTCAGATAGGGCCCGCTGTGAGTGCGGGTTGGTAGATGTCACTCTATCGTCAATAGGTTTGTTACTTAAGGATATAGTTCCTAGCCTAATATAATAGCCATCCTTCATAAAAATCGAATGCAAATGCGTACTGTAATGAATGACCACGGAAATGTATAAATTTAAATTCATTGGTCTTTTAGGGTCAAAAGACCAATTTTTCCACCTTGACTTTTAAGTAGAATGCCCTTATACCAATTAATTTGGGATCAACGTAGCATGTCTTCTTTTTCCATATTTCTCTATTAGTCGTCATATCAGCAGTCACCGCTTCTATTCCTGTCCTATCATAATTCACAGAGTCCATCCATCGGTTCTTTGGTCTTCCCCTACCTCTTATAGCCATGCTCATTCATACTCAAAATTTTCCTCACGACATTTTCCTCATTCCTCCACATCACGTTGACAACCGATTACGATACTAGTAAAGTATCGGTATAAATAGATCAAATCACTAAAACGTTAAAAGACGTAGACTGATCTGACATTTCTCAATCAGGAAACGCTTTACATAAGTGGAAACTAGTTTAGTGACATTTTAATTACAACTTCACAAGTTAAATATACATTTGAGGTCAGTTGGGCCTAGATTATTATTATACATATTTTCATATTCTTTATCTTTAATTTACTTAAGATTGTATTCTATTTTTTGCGTTCCGCCTAGACTTTTCCCAACTATTGGGGTCGGTTTCCAGTCTAACCGGATGCCGTTGAGTACCAGCATTTTACATGGAGCTCTGCCTATCTCACCTCCACAACCCAGTTACCGGGTAACACGATAACCTTGATAAGACCCGTAACAACTCTGTCAAAGATCCAAGAATGACAGCCAGGACCGACGGCTAAACGTGCTTTTCGAGGCACGGAGGGTTCTCTGTATGAAAGATCACCCATCCACGGACCGACTGCGGCAAGTTTAGCTTAACTTGATCGATCGATCCGTGCGGCTGTTATTACTCAGCCACGGAACCCTCTAAGACCTATTATACTACTTAATTGGCTCTGCAGTGTAGAAAATAACAGGGAGTTATATGACACTTTCCGTTTCGACTAACTAGTTTGAAATATCACGGATGAAGAAACGTAGGTTGCCTACTGATGTGAAAAGTCTCTCTGCGATGCAGCAACAAATCTAGAGAATTCAGAAATTCATGAGAGATCTATAACAATGATGATGTGGTCGACGATGATTCACGCTCGACTATAAGAAACCTATTCACTCGAGACCTGAAGACTCCCAGGTTATTGCTATCGGGGGACATGGATTTTAAAAAGGCATTCGACTCCTTAATGCATTGGGGAAACGCTTTGGAAATGCGTTTAGGAGGAATACCAACGGCGTTACTTTGTTGACCGGGTATTATTTATATAACGACACGAGCAATGCAAAGAATATGGTGCTGTTCCACAAACAATGGTACAATAAATGTCTTGTCCAGCGTGTCCTGTTGTTCGCACGTTACAGGAACTGATAGATGCTACTGAAGGTGCCAAACTCATAGCCAAACTAGGCAGACTCTAGATTGCCATCAACATGCTAAGACAACGGCGAGAGAAGATTGTGCAATTCCAACGCGCACTCTCCTAAAGAGTGACTTACGGGAGTTTATAATTTACGTAGTCATTTAATCACAATATAATTATTATGTCAGATCTCTTATCTTATCAAATCCATATCTGAACTGCTTTAAGAGATTTCATCACAACTTATCTTGCAAGCTGCAAATGTCGAAACTAGTAATTTTAATGACATACTAGTCTGACACTGGTAAGTAACGCAATAATTTTAATACCAATATATGAATATACTAATTATGTGTGGCTCAAGAGGTACTATGACACTCCTAGGTGGCACAAGTTTTAGGTAACACTCCTTTCTGTTGCAGTAACTGCAGGAATCTCTTATGTGAACTGCGAAAGATTGGATGTTGGTTGCTCAAATTTAGTTGTTAATTTAGTTGCTACTAGCGACTGTCGGCTTCATTCGGGTGAATGATTAGATATGTATCTCTGTTTACTATACCTAATACTAGTATTACAAATCTGTCTGAAGAAATTATCAAGTTCTTCTAAATGAACACTTTTAAGAGCAATAATTTGGGAGTGTCACAGGGTACTGTATCAGGACCACTACTGTTGACCTGATTTGGAGCTGGTGAGTGGAGATTTATCAAATTAATAGTCAAATAATAAAATATCTATATGCATATATAAAATGCAAAATCCTGACTGATACATCAACGCACAGCCTAAACCGCTGGTCCTAAAGACATGACATTTGGAGGGTGTCTTTGTGAAGAGTAGGTATCCACTAAGACAGGGTTTTTCGAATTTCCAGCCCTAAGCGGGTGAATGGGGTAGGGTGAAATTTTACGCGGACGAAGTCGCGGGCATTAGATAGTTTACAATAAAATTTTGGTCCTTAGGTACGGCTTTGAAAAAACCCTTAAAATATCACTGTTGGACAGGAGCTTTGTTTCCACATAATAATATTGTATTGTTTACTCCTGCGTCCCTTCCTTCCAACTAAAAACAAATGCGACGAAAATAGTTCAATACTTCTTAGTGATGACAACAGTTATCGAAAACTTAGCAGCGTTTCTAAGATTATGAGGCTTTCAGGAAGACGTGTTTAGTACGTTCAAATATCACTAGTCATGTTAATATATGTATATATGTAATCCTAAATAAAGGCTCCTTCAAACAGGCGCGACGCGCGACGCGAATCTTACGCGACACAAAGGCACGGCTCGTTGCGCGACTTACGGTGCCTTTGTGTCGCGTGTCGTGTCGCGCCTGTTTGAAGGAGCCTTAACCCCTTGTATGCCGGGAGCGTAGATCTACGCGAGACACAATAGTTTTTAATTGTTTTCTGTAATTACGGCATACAACCGGTTAAAGCATATTCTAGCTATTTATTTAGACTAACTTAAACACATTACAACAGTGTCTCGGACACGCAGTCGGTGGAAAAGAGGCCACAATATAATAATTAAGTATCAATGACAAAGCAATATACCTGTACTTATGACTAAACAATGATTCTACAATAAGTAAAAAAAAAAACAAGAAACAATTGAGCATCGTGCTTACCCCTCTCCGGAAACCAGTCATCCAAACATCCATCCATACACACTTTTAAACGACCACTTAAAACATCACTCAAACTTAAAGGTCAACCACAGAACGACCTAACACTAAGAAAAACAAAATCAACTCCTGCGCAGCTACTTAGAAAACTAGCAAAAACACTAAAACAACGATATAATTACATTACAATTAGAAACGACTGACAAACAACGTGTTCGGATCACTATAACCCGTCAAATGGCGTTGTCCTATAACACCATAAACAAAAAATAGAATCACGTGTCGAAATAAGGTTATAAATAAAAATGTCCTCGAATGTGTTGCAACCATAGAGATATCGAGCTGATTCGAAATTTAAAAAAAATACATGTAACACTCTGGTTTTAAAATTCAAGTGTTCTGAATTAAAAAGCACACGACATAACCTAGCAAAGCATAACCTAACTTAGCCGCGTGGCGAGCACGCAGCGCGCGCCGGTACCGTTATCTCTTTCTAACTTATGAGGACATCTTGTCGTCTCGCTCACTCGCTGCAGGGGTCCGCTCGCCGATTATGCCAAGGTTAACAAAACGGCACAGACCTACGTAATTCTGATCCATGTTTACATAGTATAAATTTAAAACAAAGTGGATTTTCGTGTCTGCCTGTGTGACCGCCGAGATCTTCTAAACTACGCAAAGAATTTTGATGCGTTTTCCACCAAAATTTTGAGCATTTATTCCGTGTAAGTATGACGTCATTTATTAATATTTAACTAAGATAAAATAGCGCCGAAATCCTCGATGTGTTGACATGTCGCCATGGCACCTGTGTTGTTAGTGTAGTATGAAAAAAATGAGACGCAATAGACGGAGGCGAATTTATTTTTGTTTGACTAGGGAAGCGTCACAGTGATATCAATGTTACTTCATTTGGAGTGTTAGGTAAATATACAGCGTTATTTTTAGTAGCAAAATTTGAAAGTGGCTTGTTCAGAATCCATACTAATATTATAAATTCGAAAGTAACTCTGTCTGTCTGTATGTTACCTTTTCACGGCTAAACCACTGAACGGATTTCGATAAAATTTGGCAGAGAGATAGATTGCATCCCGGGGAAGGACATAGGATAGTTTTTATCGACATACCTCGCGGGCGAAGCCGTGGGCGAAAGCAAGTGAGTAATAGAACTACATAACGATCCCTTACTCGAAACTATAATTCCTTAGCTAATCCCGCCAATCTCGCGCTCATTTCGCGCGGTTTCGTTCATTGTGTCATAGAGAATGAGGCCCCTGAATCCCCTGACAGAAAGTGTTTGGTGTTGTGCCCGGCGTGTGACTAGAGCGACCCTTGTTATACATGGGTTTTTTTTTTAATGCCGATTGGGCCTTCTCTTGACCTCGATCATGCCTGATGGAAAGCGATGGATGAGGTCTATGATGGAAGGACCTTGCCCAGAAGATGCATGTTCACTCTTGCTTTGAAGGCTGACGGGTTAAATGTGGAAGAGTTTTAATTATTTTTTTTTTTTATTTGAAATGGGTTTGCTCTTGACTCTAATCTAGGTCAGAGATGACACAGACAAAGTCTACGATGGAGTGAGCTTACCCAGTAGAAGCCTGTTCACTCTTACTTTGAAGAGATTCGGGTTGTATGCACTCGGAAACACAAATGCAGGTAGAGAGTTCCACTCTTTTGCTGGAGAAATCTCTATTTTCTATCCCATTTCATTATAAATGGGCTCTTTTAATTGAAATATTTTTGGATTGTTTCAGCTTATCCCCTCTTGCAGAGACGAAGCTAATTTTTTTTGAGGTTAGGAAATCATTAGTCGACCCCCCCGCTCTGGGTGGAGCGACAGAGAGTGTCAGACTCTTACTGACTAAAACCCACCCGTATTCCTTCCTAAACTTGTTATGTTAGTATAATCCCAAAATGTCAAGATTTCATAAAATCGTCATTCTTCGGAGTTACGTGGTTTTAGAGAGTTGTGTTGATGACTTTAATGATTATAATTCTGTAAATACATATTTGTTACGGCCGCGAATCATATTTTGATCGACGTACAACTTAATACTGACCAGCAAATTGCAAAAAAACTTAAGAAAATTTGAATTTCTTAAGGTATCGTGGCACTCATAAACAACGATAAACTAGTATCAATTAACTTTCAAACGGGTAAGAAAAAGCTATCTCAAATGATGCTGCAATATTGACCGAAGACACTGGTCTACGGACCCAAATTACTAATGAAACATGAAATTCAATAGATATGGCGTATAAGTGCGCTTAGAAAAGCCTTGAGTGTCAAAAGAGAGTTCGAAGTTTGGACAGGCATAACAAAAAGCTATTACAGAAACGGTTAGAAACGTTACTCAATAAAAAGTTCGAGGAACGCCTGAGGCGATGTAAACTTGGACATATCTGTTACATAGTTCATACAGATATAATCAATTCCGTAACTCTCTGTCTGCCTGTCTGTCTGTAACCTTTTCACGCCTGAACGGCTGAATGGATTTCGAATTTGGCACACGGGTAGACCATGAGTTTAGTTACGACATAGCATACGCTCTATTCCGGTAGTACATTCATAATTTCTAAACCTATACGAGGGCATAAATGTCGTGATAGTCGAGCATAATCACTGGCAAGGCATCGTCTCTAATGCAAGAGGTTGTTTGGTTCCAAATGAACTTAAAGTTAAGGCGTTACCTCGAAAATAAATCGTAGCGACTGATCTACTAAGCGAGCGAAAATGATGCAATGACTTTTGGCTATAATGTGCGTGCGCTCGGAATAAAACGACGTATGTACCAAAACGAATTTACTCCTTTTTTTAACAAAGTAAATTAATTAAATTTAAAACTACTTTGAGTAAACTTTGATATGATAATTCTCTATGTTTTAAAGTAAATTCCATTGAATAAATCTTAAGCGTTACGCCATGTCGAAAAAAGTAAAAAAAAATAGATATTACTTTCCAATTTTTTTGCATCGAGAAAAATTCATTGAATCCTGTATTCCTTTTACATGATACTAGACCAAAGAGTCAAAAAACATATACCAAAATGTTAAATCCCTATTCTACATACTTAACAAGTTACACGAAATAGAAAAACCACATTTTTTCAATATATCACCATAATATAAGTCTGAAATCGCCAACCCATCTTGAGCAAGCGTGGTGATCAATAATATGCTAGTATTACATATACGCGGACGAAGCCGCTGGCACAAGCTAGTATTTTTTTTACAATTGCGGAATGATAATGCCTGGGGCTAGCATGTTATAAATGCCATTGCACTATTGCAGTTGTCTGATGTTTTAACAGATAACTGTTAATAAATGGCGATAAAAACTAGTATGTAACTGTAGTTTTAATATCAGACTAACTATCCCGCAGTGCAAAGGAATCTACGGATACAGATAAGGACGAAGTATTGATCACCCAGAATACTCTTGCTTATCGTATGGTTTAAAATCAAGTCATTTATTCAAATTTTACGGCATTCGCGATACAGGGTAATATCCTAGTACAAGTGCCAAAGCACTCCTTTGAGATCTAAGTGCACATGACATAAGAACTAATTTGTTTGTTTTTAAGGAGACTTACGATGCGCGCCACGAAAGATGAGACTTGACCCCGCTCCCCCGCTCTTTACGCCGCCCCTATGACGTCCGGTCCCGTCCCGCACTCAGACCTCATACCGCTAAAGATACCTAAAATCGTGTAATGCGCAAGTCAATCCACGTGGTGTGTCAAGTCTCATCTTTCATGGCACGCATTTTACTGTACCCATTCTTCTAGTTATAAAGATTTTTTTTAAATTATGCTGAGAATCGGCACTTTTTAAATGCCAAAATTTCTTAAGATAGGCCCAGAAAACGCCCACCCTTCAGCACTGTAGCCGGGAACAAGAAGTGGCGCAACTATCTCCTAAACAGCACAGCTGTCTGTTCAGTTAAAGGACCTGTTTTCATACAATAGTATGCTAAGTAATTAATATCAGATAATCAGATTGGAAGGTAAAACGAATCGTTCGAACGAAATAGAAACCCGGTATAAGTCCCCATCCATACTTTGACACATTCAAAACTATAGCCAAAATTTTGGACAGAGAATTACGGCAATATGAAAGCCAGAGCCTTCTCTTCAGTAAGCAACTACAATCATCAGCTGCCTAGCCTTTTCCCAAATATGTTGGGATCATCTTCCAATCCAATCGGACGCAGCTGAATACCAGTATTTTACATGGAGCGACTGCCTATCTGACCTACAAAACCTATTTAATGGGTAACACGGTCTTACGATTCCCCTAGTAAGTATTTCCTTAAAAGATGTCTTGGACAGAGCATCGTGCGTGTTACTAACACGATACTCCGTGATAAGACTGAGTGACAGACTTTCTGGCTACAACAACTACGATTTACAGTAGAATTTTACAAAGACTTTTTTTTTTCAGGATGGGAAATCATCACATGACCCCTCCCGCTCTGGGTGGAGCGGAAGGGAGTGTCAGACTCTTACTGACTAAAACTCACCCGTGTTCCTTCCTTAGCCCTTTATGTTCCGAGCCAGCGGTAACCCTTTCGGACATTATCCAACGCCAGATAGTTTTATCCGAGGAATAATTTTGAATTTTTGACAGTTCTTCCATACAAAATCTGTCAGACGTCAATTTTATTCCACGAATAAAAATTATCTCATCATCTGCCTAGCCTTTTCCCAACTATGTTGGGGTCGGCTTCCAATATAACCTGATGCAGCTGAATACCAGTATTTTACAAGGAGCGACTGCCTATCTGACCTCCACAACCCAATTACTGGGTAATGCGATACCCCTTGATAAGACTGGATGTCAGACTTTCGGCCTTCTCACTACCCGTAACGACTGTCAAAGATCCACGAATGACAGCCGGGACCAACGACTTAACGTGCTTTCCGAGGCACAGAAAATTTGCCCTTAATAAACTAAGTTTGAAAGTCAGCATGGTCGTAACAATAGTCGCAGTCTTACAGAATGCGGTATTAAGATGTAAATACTGCGGGCTTTAGGGTTCCGTATACCAATACCCATCTAGTTTAAAAAAAGAAAAACTATTGACTAGAACGGGGATGGCGAACCTCTGTATATCTACGTGGCATTTTTTCCAAATATACGGCCAACACGTTCCAACAAACAATCTTGGCCTAGGGATTATTGGAAAATATTTATATATATTCCCGCATTATTAGAATTATTTGTAGTCCCTCTTGATATTTCTCGGGCCCTAAGTGTCCTGGACCTTTGGAGCCATACGAGGTGCCGAAACCAACTAGCAGACGCCCGTTAGACGTTTTTATTGAAATGACACCAACCGACGATTATCCTATGTTCGCACTATGCAAGTGCACCTAAGGACAACCCCCGGTTGGTGTAGGTCTAATGTTAATATTGACAGTTTTATATTTATTTAAATAAAATGATAAATTAGTGCTACTTCTGCTGATGCAAACTAGATGACTTAGGTATCTTAATTCCTGAAATTATGCAGTGCCTAATTTTTTTTTTACGTGCCACCAATAGCACGCGTGCCATTGGTTCGCCATGCCTGGACTAGAAGGTGAAAGATAACATCGTAAAGAAACTTGAAATATCATCATCATCTGCCTAGCCTTTTTCCAACTTTGTTGGGGTCGGTTTCCAGTCTAACCAGACGCAGCTGAATACCAGTACATGGAGCGACTGCCTATATGATGAAGAAAATCATCGGGAGGAAACCGGCATGTCCTAGAACCAAAAATAAGAAGACGTTGGACATCTACCAACCCGCACTGGGCCCGCGTGGTAGATTACGCGCCACTCCTTCTGCTGTGGGAACATTTTAGGCTGATTATGGACTGCCTATATGTACTCCACAATCCAGTTGCTGGGTAATACGATAGCCCTTGGTACGGCTGAAGACATCGAAAACATCATAAGAAAACCTGAAATGTATGGTATCCAACACGCAGTGACCAAAAACTGTGGTGGGTGATCAATACTAGTTCATTATCGATGTGACAAATGACTTTTGCCCTGCAATGAGAGGTTCAGCTCGGGACAATTTATCTACTGTGCGGTACTTAGGAAAAGCCCAGCATTACGTAGACCACGATAAGATCGCCAAACCAAAGCAATTTAGCGGTAACAAATGACGTTAGTATGGAAAAAGTAATTAAATTGCAATAAGACGTCAACAATTTATTGTTTTCTAATAGTTTTAAACATAAAACAAATTGTGTGGTAGGTAACTGACCAAATAAGCAAGAAAAAGATGATAAAATAGCTATTGATAATGTAGCGAACCAACAGAGTATCTAAACACAATCCCAAAACGTAATTAAAACTCAAACTCAAAGCATTTATTTCAATTAAACCTTGTACAGGCACTTTTGAATTGTCAAAATTTAAATAGTCTGTCAGTTAGTCAGAAACTTGAAGCTAGTAGAAAACAGACAAACAAGGTGTAAAACAAAGGTATATTCTAAAATTAAGCCAACGAGTCTTCTCATGCAGAGAAAAAACGATGATCACCCATTCGTCATGCTAGCTGAGAACATTTGGGACATAATAGTCCTGAATTCTAAGAAAACGTGTTGCACCGAACCCAAGTAATATGGGACAAGTGCAGGAAGATGATGATCAGTCGAGAATTCATAAAAGCATAATCAGTAATCACCCTGTAGTGTTCCCAATGCTAAACACACAGGTCCTGTCTGTAAGGAAGTGGACCGTATTCCGCCACGCGGCCCCAGTGCAGGTATGAAGATGTCACGTGTCTTGGAATTTTTGTTTCTAGGACATGACGGTTAGCTTACCATAATTTACTTACTACCCTTCACCGTTTTGAGAGAACTGGTGATGAAACGAAATGCAGAGCTGGCTAATATACAGTCCAAGGTTTTACGAAGAAGAACTAAAAAGCTTACAGAAGCAAGGATCAAATCAAGGAGCAGATCTTACAAGAAACGGGTTTAACAAGACCCAGTACGACAAATCCCGCTCGCGCTTGACATTATTTTTTTGCTCGACAGCGCAGCGGCTGGCAGAATGCCAGTCGGCACGACCAGGTCGATGCAACTCAATAAAATGCCAAATTAAATTGTTGTATTTGACAAGTTTAAATTCCTATCTGGTGACAAGGAATTTGCATTTGAATTTTTCATCAATGATTCGAACCTTTACAAAAATCAATTTTCCCGACACTATTATTATGAAAAGGAACTGAACCGGAGTTGGCAGTGGGCAGGCCATGTTTGCCGAAGGACCTATGGCCGGTGGAGCGGACAAGTCTAGAGTGGAGACCGCGTATCGGCAAGCTTATTGTGGGACGCCCTCCAAGATGGATGGACAGATGACATCGAAAAGGTGGCTGGGACAGACTGGATGCGTAAGGCAGAGAACAGGCTGTGGTGGCGCAAAATGGAAGAGGCCTATGTCCAGCAGTGGACTGCGGTAGATTGAGTTGTTATATTATGAAACAATCACAAGGCAGTACGGTGCACTCAGTGTCCTCACAATGCAAGAATTTTACCCCCAAACTATTCATATGCCAACTCCATTCTAAGGTTTAAACATCGAGACAGACGTTCCCATTTCTATAAATACGAACAAAAACACATTCTTAAACTAAATTCAATGAGCTTTAGTGATCTGCAAAAAAAAAAGTTGCTTGTTTTTAATCTTTTACATCTGGTCTGAGGATACTTGGTTGTTATTAGATTAGTATGTCATCATCTGCCGAGCCTTTTCCCAACTATGTTGGAGTCGGCTTGCAGTCTACATTACAGAATGCAGCTGAATACCAGTATTTTACATGGAACGACTGCCTATCTGACCTCCACAAAGAAGTCCCCGGATAACACGATACCTCTTGGATAGACTGGTTTAAGACTTATCTGCCTTAAATTCAGCCCAAAACTTCTACCGATTCTCTAAAAACTCTGCTTTAGCACCAGACTAACGGATACGAAACACGAAAATGACCGCACGAACCGGTCTGCGCTTATCAACAGACATAGTTATATAAGTTAGGTATATAGGTGGACGGAGATAGGATGACCTTGACCCATGGGTGCGCTCATTGAGATTTTAGCTATATATTTGAATATATTATTCTGGATATATTATTATAGGTGTCGGATTTCTGAAGAGTTTTGACTGGTTTCAACTTAAGATCAACTTCTTGATGAATTTACTGATTTGCGAAGAGCCCGCCCACCTAATGGAACTTTTACCACCTTCAAACAAGAACTCTTGTTGGAAGCTGATGCATTACTGACTTTAGGGACGAAGCCCAAAGACAAGGAAAAGAAAGAAAAATGTTCTTTTTTACCCTAGTTATGGCACCAAGTTTAAATATAATGCCTCTTGTTTCACCGACACCGAAACAGTATTCTGAACTCTACAATGTCAGTGGTACTACCACTAACTAAATCTTTTACAAGGAGCTTGATATTAATCGTTATGGACTAAAACTTAGGATGAACATCAACAGATACATATTTGCAGTTCGTTTCCAAAAAGCTTCACCAGGTAATGTTGTCTTTACGTCTAGAAGAACAAACAAATCTGACGAAAACACAAACGCACAAATACAAACAAACAAATGTAACGTCTTTCGCGTATGACCTTCTTTTTCTCTTTCTACTTCTACACCTTAGGGAGCACAAAATCTAGTTTCGGCAGAAGTAATGGGCATTTCCTGCTCCGTATCACCTACGAACATATTAATATTTCGGGGCTCGGACAAGAATGAATGACAACACAATTTGACAATTGTCCCTATTCTCGATATGTATCATGTGTCCGTCCGAGAAAAATAATTTGACACTAATTTTGACGGTTCAACTACCTTTGGATTTGGATAAGCCGTATCTTCGTCGACTTAAATCCCCGGATGTATGAACGTAAACGAAGCAAAAGGAACAGGTAAAGATCGTACATCGTGAATAGAGTCCTATAATTTTTAACTTTAGGAAAAAGGCTGCCTTTTGTGGCAGAACAAGGACAACTTTTTTCTCCGACATTACCGTCAACCCGCTAGTATCAGAGCTTCCACAACACAGTGTTTCAACATGACGATACATTGTTTATTATATCGGCGGCGTGCAGACAGCATTGTTCACGGAACAATGGTAAATATTTTAATAACTTTTGTCTTATAGGTTCAAACTGCATCTGAATGGTTTAATCATTCTTTAGTTCAGGAAACTAAACCGTTGGTCGCGGCTGTCATTCGTGGTATCTTTGACAGTCGTTACGGGTAGTCAGAAGCCCGAAAGTCTGACAACCAGTCTTACCAAGGAAGGGGTATCGTATTGCCCATTAGCTGAGTTGTGGAGGTCAGATAAGCAATCGCTCCATGTAAAATACTGGTATTCAGCTGCATCTGGTAAGACTGGAAGCCGACTCCAACACAGTTGGGAAAAGTCCAGTCAGATTGATTTAATCAGTAGTATCGACTTGGCTTTTGACCTGATGACCGTATGGCTTTTGTGCACGATAGTTTTTGGTAGGTAAAATTTAGTTGGCACATAATTTTTGTGAAACAACTTACCATGGAACCATCCACGTCGTGGTGTGGTTAATTTTGAATAATATTATAAAGGCGAAAGTTTGTGAGTGTGTGTGTTTATCTGTTTCTTACTTCTTCACTCTCAATCAGCTGGACCAATTTTAATAAAATTTTGTATGGTGGTAGCGGACACCCTGGATTAACATATAGTATAGGCTACTTTTTATCCAGACATTCCCAAGGAATCGACCGCGGGGCACTGCTAGTACTTGATATTTGGGGAGATCCATATCTCCAAGAGCTGCCAATAGGCCCACCTATCGAGATGACGACTAATAGAGATTTAGATATGGAAGAAAGAGACATGTTGCGCCAATCACAAATAAATTGGGATATGAGCAGGAGAATGAAGATGATGATCTCCAAAAGCTTCTAATAATAAATTGGTTAAAAATAATGTTGCGCGCCACAATAGATGCCTGGTACATGGTGACATTAGTTACCACTAGCGCCATCTAGTATCGGGTAGCAGAACTAGTCGGGTCAAGGTCCTAGAAATTCCGAGAACTATCGACATCGGGTTAGTCGGGATCGGTATGTACTCGAACATTCTAGATGTTTATATATAGTAGCTCTGTGGCACTATATAAGGCCGGGTGGGCCGCGAGGCACACATAGTTTTGAATAAGCGATACAAGCGAGTACATCGAAGTGATATTCAAGTGCGACTAAGAGTGATCAGTAGTGAAATTGTGTTTAATAATTAGTGTGTTTGAGTTGTAATTAGTGTTGTGATTAAAGTGTCATTTTTTTGGTTATTAAATTGGCAGTTTTTATTGTCACGAACCCCAAGCTCGTAACAATAAGTCTTCAGAACATGTCTACCTAAGGATAACTCTTAAGCAAGAATTATTTCCTGAGCTGCTAACTCTCAAAGTTACATTTGTAATTGTCTTTCATTTGACATTCAACATCATCTGCCTAGCCTTTTCCCAACTATGTCGAGGTCGGCATCCAGTCTAACCGGATGCAGCTGAATACCAGCATTTTACATGGAGCGACTGCCTATCTGACCACCACAACCCACTTACTGGGTAATACGATACCCCTTGGTAAGACAGTCGTCAGACTTTCGGGCTTCTGACGGCCCGTAACAACTGTCAAAGATCCACGAATGACAGCCGGGACCAACGGCTAACTTGCTTTCCGAGGCACGGAGGCGTCTTGGTATGTAAAGATGGTCACCCATCGATGGACCAACCGCGGCAAGCGTAGCTTAATCGACCCGTGCGGCTGTTATTTCTTAGCAACAAGTTCATTTGACATTCAACAGACATATCCTATTGCTACCAAAACTGATGGAAAAAACACCAATCACTATGAGAATCTAGCCATATATTGACACTAAAAAAAAACCTGGTGAGAAATCACACGACCAAAATATTTCACGTCTGGCAAGTTTTTAAATGGTTTGGACACACAAAATGTCACCGGAATCGAGTCGCGAAGGCCGATTGAGATAACTGGATGGAATTTATTGAAAAAGGTGTTGTTATTTCAACATAATTTGTGGTGAAAGGGTAGATAGAAATGAGAATGGGTTTATACGTGGAAAACGTATAAACCCATTCTCTCATATGGTTTGACTGACGCATGCAATAATGCATCATAATCAGACTATAATGTACGCACAAGTCCGATCCTGCATGGAGTACTGCAGCCACCTTTGGGATGGCTCAGCGAATACCAACTAGCCGCGCTTGACTCGGTGGAAAGCAGAGCTAAGAGGCTCATTGGCGACGTAAAACTGGTGGATGCCAAGCTTCACAGCTTGGCTCATCGCCGCAAGGTTGCCTGTTTGTCGGTCTTTTACAGATTGTACTTCGGTGAGTGTGCCCAAGAACTCCACGACCTCATTCCACCAGCCCCCTTCTACCTTCGGATATCCAGATGCACTGTAAGTTACCATCCCTGCCTAGTTGCTATTCCACCAATTCGCACTAAGCGTTTTCAAATGTCCTTTATAATGCGCACAGCAAAAGAGTGGAACTCTCTACCTGCGTTTGTGTTTCCGAGTGCATACAACCCGAATATTTTCAAAGTAAGAGTGAACAGGCTTCTTCTGGGTAAGCTCACTCCATCGTAGACTTTGTCTCTGTCATCTCTGACCTAGACTAGAGTCAAGAGCAAACCCATTTCAAATAAAAACAAAATAATAATAATGTTCCTACTAATAGGACACAGCCCGAAGAGGGCTGTGTCCTGAGGGCTGTGGGAAGGAGTGGGCCGTAATACACCACGCGGGCCCAGTGCGGGTTCGGTGGGTGTCAAAATATGTCTCCGAATTTTAAAGTCACTTTTTGAACAGCGAATCAAACCAGAATGAGAAAGTTTATAGTGACAGAGATTAAAACAGAAGACGAGCTAGCAGCTGCTTGCAGGGATCTTGGTGGAGAGAGGGTTCAGGGGATCAGACCGAAATAACTCAAAATTACATAAGAGAGTCCCCCGAAACCACACCCTTCACCACTTTCTAGTTGCTTTAGCTGGGAAGAAGTGGCGCAACAAACTCCTCAGCAGCACAGCTGTCTGTTCAGTTAAAAAGAACTTTGATCTTATGGTATAACTAAAGGCTCCTACAAACAGGCGCGACACGCGAGCCTTAATGTAGTTACTACAAAAGAGACGAAGACAGCATTTTGATCCTTCTGGCTCCAAAAACCATTTGATAACATGCAGTGACGTGACGTATACATACTAGCTTGTGCCCGCGACTTCGTCCGCGTCAATTTTCTTGTTCCCCGTACCCACCCCGTCGCATTGCCTGCCCACGCTATTACTACGTTTTCGCTTCTTACTTCTTTTTCGGCTCCTATGAGTCCTAGCGTGATGTTAAATAGCCTATAGCCTTTCTCGAGAATTGGGTTACCAAATGAAAAATATTTTTTCAAATCCGACTTGTAGTTCCAGGGATAAGCGCGTTCAAACAAACAATAAAAAACTCTTCAGCTTTGTTATTTGTAGAGATTTCAATAATTCGCAACTTGTTATAAAACACAAAAATTATCGCTTCAGAAGCCAGCCCATCACCTCAGACGATAAGTTTTTCCTTAAAAAATATCCCCAATCAAACCGTTTCACTACCATAGATAAATTATATTTATATCGCGTGCGTAGCAACAACTGCAGTATAACCGTCTTGCTCTAACTCAGGTCTTGCATGTAGTGCGGTCTCGCTCGCACCGACCACGCCAATGCGTTGCATCAAATCGTGCGCATTTTTATTTAATTATTTTTATAACATGCCAAATATGCCAATATCGCCATTGATGAAAAATCCCGTTCAAGTATTTTGATTTTCGTAATATCTTTGGCAAAGTAAGGCGTGCTTTCAAAATATCAGGTTTATTAGTCAATTTTGACCTTCAAAATGATATTAAAATTATAATTAGGTATTATGTTCAGAGACTATCTAAATGGTTGAGGTGTTTCCAAGAGACTGAGGCCCAATTACACCACAAATCAAGGTGTGCGCTAAACGAGTTTAAAACACCTATGTACCGGTTTAAAAAAAACACTGGCACTCCGGTAGTGCCGACAGAAGTGAAAACTTGAACAATTACGAGTGTATTTTGTGAATCGTCTTATAAACAAAACACGCGTGTTAAGGTGTGTTCCTTATTTTATAGGGTTTTTTGCAAATCAGGTATGATGACCAAAGTGACTGGTTTATTCTTCTCGTGAAAGGAATTTATTCAGATTTGCTCGTCGTCAGTTATATATCCGTGGTTCAGCGCCATCTCGTCGTTGTTGGATGAACTACGTAGTTAGTACGCGAGGCCTACGTAGTTAGTACGCGAGGCCCTCGTAGTTCTTCCCGATGTGTATAGATGGCGCTGTCCTCAACAACGCGCGTCTTAAGTTTTACGTCTGACGTTAGTACGCGAGGCCCTCGTAGTTCTTCCCGATGTGCATAGATGGCGCTGTCCTCAACAACGCGCGTCTTACGTTTTACGTCTGACGTTTAACGTCTTACGAATTTTCGATCAGGGTCACGTGACCTGACGCGAATTTAGAAGTTTTTACCCATTCCAAAAAAAGTACACAGCGCCGCTAAAGAAGTTTTCACTTCAAAAATTTGTTTTTTAATTTGACTGTGTTTAGTTTGTGATCTTCCTGTACAAGTCGCAATAAATACATTTTCTTTCAATCGCTTGAAGATGATAGAGACCACTGACCTGTATATACACATGTTAGGGTTTCGTACCCAAAGGGTAAAAACGGGACTCCATTACTAAGACTCAACTGTCCGTCTATCTGTCACCAGGCTGTATCTCATGAACCGTGATAGCTAGACAGTTGAAATTTTCACAGGTGATGTATTTCTGTTGCCGCTATAACAACAAATACTAAAAACAGAATAAAATAAATATTTAAGGGGGGCTCCCATACAACAAACGTGTTTTTTTCGGCGTTTTTGCCTTGTGGTACGGAACCCTTCGTGTGCGAGTCGGACTCGCACTTCGCTAGATTTTTAATACAGGTCGGTGATAGAGACAGGTTGATATTTTAAAAATGTCGAGGGACAAATGCATTTGTGTTTGTGGGTGGTGCCAGTGGGCCTAAAAGTGTCATAGTACCATATCCCAGAGAGTTATATCATGGACTTGCTTCTGCCCGCAACTTCGTCCGCGTGAAATTTCTTGTTACTCCGACCCACCTCGTCGCATCGCCTGCCTGCGCTTTTAATTCGTTCACCTTTTTTCTGACTTTTTTGGTTTTTGCTCGGCTCCTAAGGGTCCAAGCGTGATCTTAAGTAGCCTATAGCCTTCCTCGAGAATTGGGCTATTAAATGCAAAAAGGATTTTTCATATCTGACTGGTAGTTCCAGAGATTAGCGCGTTCAACCAAATAAACAAACAAACTCTTCAGCTTTATAATATGAGAGTTAAGAGTTATATCATGGATAGTCTCCCGGAATCAGCATACTGGAAAGAAACGATGGTAAGCCGATGAAAATCTGTGTCGATAAGGAGCGTGTTGCGCCATTTCTTCACAGCTCAAAGCACTAGGAATCGGTAAGGGAGACTTGAGGGACTGTTTAATGTATTTTAAGACTCCTACAAGCAGGCGCGACACGCGATAAACGGCTCCTGCAAACAGGCGCGACGCGCGACGCGAATCGCGCGCGTCACAAAGGCACCGCTCGTCGCGCGACTTGCGGTACCTTTGTGTCGCGTGTCGCGTCGCGCCTGTGTGTACGAGCCTAAAATCGGGCGCGACACAAAGGCACCGCAAGTCGCGCCTGTTTGTTCACGTTCAAAAAGGGCTGATTGTCAGCTTAGTTTGAATAAATGACTTTTCATGTATACCTACTTCTGGATCAGGAAAGACTATATTAAAAGTGTGGAAGTTACAGTGGGTTGACAAAATCTGACTCCCCCAGGGATTCTTTCGATCTCTATTTCTTGACTGGCTACACAGGAGCAAATAAATAAACCTTGAAGCATGGGGACACTACTCCATACAAGTTTAGAAGTGATTAAAAGCTTGCCAACTAAAATTTACGTCATGCGCTGATTAATTTGAGAGCATTAAACTAAAATTTATCTTCTGTCCTTTTCTTAATGATATAGAAGGAAAAAGATGCACTGAACTTAAATTTAGTATAGTTTTTGAACAACAGAATCGGCACCATTGTCAGATTATCTGATCATAATAAACTTGGTGGTGTCAGGTTTGATTAAGAAAAAGTTAAAAAGTCAACTAGTAAATTTATATCTATCTATACTAATATTATAAAGCTGTAGAGTTTGTTTGGTTGAACGCGCTAATCTCTGGAACTACCAGTCGGATTTGAAAAATTCTTTTTGCATTTGATAGCCCAATTCTTGAGGAATTCTATAGGCTACTTAACATCACGCTATGACCTTTAGTAGCCGAGCAAAAAGAAAAAAAAAATCAGAAAGAACGCTAAGCAAAAACGAAGTAATAGCGCGGGCAGGCGATGCGATGCGACGGGGTGGGTCGGAGTAACAAGAAATTTCACGCGGACGAAGTCGCGGGCAGAAGCTAGTCTATACTAATATTATAAAGCTGAAGAGTTTGTTTGTTTGGTTGAACGCGCTAATCTCTGGAACTACCAGTCGGATTTGAAAAATTCTTTTTGCATTTGATAGCCCAATTCTTGAGGAATTCTATAGACTTAACATCACGCTATGACCTTTAGGAGCCGAGCAAAAAGAAAAAAAGTCAGAAAGAACGCTGAGCAAAAACGAAGTAATAGCGCGGGCAAGCGATGCGATGCGACGGGGTGGGTCGGAGTAACAAGAAATTTCACGCGGACGAAGTCGCGGGCAGAAGCTAGTTATTAATATAATGGAATTAACAAAAAGCGAAAAGATTCGAGTTCTTGTATGTTTGTTTGTTGCGCTTTCACGCTGAAACGGCGGTACTGATTTGAATGAAATTTGACACATGGGTAGACCATGACCTGGATTTGGACATAGGATACTTTTAATCCTCATATTTTCACAGGACCGAGACGTATGCGGGGGAAACCACGCAGCGCAACTAGTTATTATTAATATTGTGAAGCGATTGATATTCGAGCCTTATTAGATTGAAGGAAACCATTGAGTTTCCTTTCGAGACGGCTCATTATAATTGTCTGTGTTCCGCAGTCGATGTTTAAGAGCATTTACGCCGTACGGCATTTCGTACGGACGCCAGCACATCAACCTACCACAATCTGTCAGATTTCTTTAATAGATTTTCAACTTTATCGCTAAAGCATAAGGTTCAAAGTTGATTGGGAAAATCTGACAGATTGTGGTAGGTTGATGTGCTGGGGTCTGTACAAACTTTCAAGCCCTTGTTTTTCGAAATGAATGAACCGATTTTAATGAAACTTCATACGCATAAGCAGGATACAAAGGTCTAAAAAGTTAGTAGAGAACATTTAAAAAAATCAGCTGTTCCCTACATTTTGACGATTTAATACGAACATAAATGTAGGGAACAACAGATTTTTTTTTTCGCGATTTCAGGTTTGGTCCCATAGTAAAGTTTGTTCATAATGATGAGTACAATGACCTCTTAAGAGGTTTTTAATGTTTTACCAATAACCCTGTATACGGTAGCCAATGCTTATCACTAATCTTCTACACAATCGAGCAGTTTACACATAAAATGCTATTTTATTTTATTTTATTTATTTATTTATTAATCACAAAATCCACAGCTCTTTGAAATTTTATCTTAAATATATATAAGCTAGACTTACAGCCAATTACGGATCTTTTAAGTTAACGTATATTAAACAAATAATCAGATAACACAAGTAGAAAATCGTACTTATTAAAATAAAAAATATATAAACATCCGAATTGAGAACCTCCTCCTTTTTTGAAGTCGGTTGAAAACCGGAGTCACGCCAACGTTTTCCTCAAAAGTAAGCGATACAATCATTATATCAAGTCTCATTAAATCAATTAGAACCTTGATAGCACTAGTCAAAGGTTGATAACCCTTACTTCTTATCATCGTCCCTTCAAGAGCACATTTTTGTTCAAATTTATACTTTATCACAATGAGGTAAGCGGTACATTGCAATGACTTACAAAAACATTATGAATTGCTCTTTTAGCATAACCAGCCTCTTGTTCCCACTCCTGGGACATAGGCCTACTCTTTGTGAGAGGTAGAGTGGGCCGTAATCGACCATGCGGACACAGTGCGGGTTGGTGATGTCACGGGTCTTCGAATTTTTGGTACAGACGCGTCGCGCCTCACGTCGCGCGTCGCGCATGTTTGCTATAGGCTTGTGTAGTACATGTACTATGTACTGTTAGGACGTAATTCCTTCATGTGAACGAGTACGAACTATTCTGTTTCTGTCGCTCAAATCGGTCATCTAGTACAGTGAACTAATCACCAATCCTACCGACATCCAATCGCGAGAGCCGAGTAAGAACGGCTGAACGAATAAGTAAGTGAGTTAAGAGATTAAAGACGCGTGCGCGCGAGCGGGATGGACGATGTACGAACTACGATGACCTGGAGAACGAGTAATTGAGTGAATCCCGACTGGTGTGGTGAGACTGAGACTGAGAATGCCCGGTCATTTATGTGCATAATCTATGGCTCAGTCATTCTATGTATGGTTTTCGATGTTTTTATTTGTTATTTTAATTTTAACTTATAAAATTCAAGTTTATGTTGCTTATGCTTGATTTTGTTTCGTGTGGAATGTACTATGGAATACTATGGATTATGAAATGTGTGTGATATGTACTGATTTTTAAATACGCCATTTTAATAATTCATTCAATTTTACATAATTAAATGATATTCAAATTATTTAAAATGTATCATAAATAAAATAGTCCAAAGCCTGCAAAGTATGAAGGAAAATCACATATTAATTGGTAGGTATTCCATCACGTCCGACTGAGATGTCTTAATTATCGATGAACTAAAATGAACTAATAGTACTAGAACACCGAACTAGTACATTTGAACAATTGTACTAGTTCGGAGCGTTCCAGTCAATGACCGAGTATGAACAAGCCTAGTTTGCTAGGAGCCTTTACATGGTTCTACTGCCTATTTAACAAAACCCAGTTACGGGGTAATACGGTTCCCCTTGGTAAGACTGGTTGTCAGACTTTCGGATAAATATAGTAGCAAATTAAAACTTAACGACGATGATGGCTAGTTGTCAGTTCGACATTTTTTAGTGAATAAAACTGGCAGCACATCGTATACACAATATAAATTGCCAGTTATCATTGTGTTATATAGAATTTATGTTTACACCAGTCAGAAAAATCGAGACACCAATTTATTTGCCTCAAATCGCGCAACCGGGCTAAATTAATAAAGCAACTTTGTATTTAATTACATGTGGAAGTTAGTTGCGTCAACACACGCAATCACAAATATGCCATAGTGACATTTGGCATTACGCTTTTCATCTATGACATAGGTCTTAAGCTTTATTACACTACCCGATATTCAGAGACATTTTCCCTAAATCTGGATGGTATAATAAGAGAAAGGGGGAGTGCACCTATTAAAAAAAAACGCACCACTTAAATATCGGGCACTACATATCGTGTAGTGTAAAGGCTCCTTCAAACAGGCGCGACACGCGATGTAAACGCGCGCGACACAAAGGCACCGCTCGTTGCGCGTCTTGTGGTGCCTTTGTGTCGCGTGTCGTGTCGCGCCTGTTTGAAGGAGCCTTAATAGGGGTTTTATTACACGTGTAAAGGCTCCTGCAAACAGGCGCGACACGACACGCGACACAAAGGCTCTGCAAGTCGCGCAACGAGCGGTGCCTTTGTATCGCGCGCGATTACATCGCGTGTCGCGCCTGTTTGTAGGAGCCTTAATGTTCGCCACATAAAATCAATTCCACGAAATCGCGCGTCCGTTACGATACAGTTCGCGGCAAACCTTACTCCCCATACCCATTTAAGGTCAGTATCCATTTAAAACTTCACTATTGCGCCAACCAAGTAAGCCATAAAACAAAATCAAGTCCAGCCATAACACAAAATCAACTTGATACATAACTTACACAATAGGTACGTTAAGTTGCGAAAAACTTGAAAACCTGTCGAACTTGAGTGTGTTGAACTTTTAAGTTATGAAAGTGGAATAAAATGGAATAATCAGCTGTTTTTTTTTTAATAAATTGGATTTATAGAAGGACAGTTACTCTATGGTAGTGTATGGAAAAGTAGTTTAGTGACAATCTATGTATGCTATATCTATCTACCCATCACCTGTCTAGCCTTTTCACAGCTATGTTGGGGTCGGCTTCCAGTCTAACCGGACGCAGCTGAATACCAGTATTTTACATGGAGCGACTGCCTATCTGACCTCCACAACCCAATTACTGGGTAATACAATACTTACCCCTTGGTAAGACTGGTTGCCAGACTTTCGGGCTTCTGACTACCCGCAACGACTATCAAAGATCCACGAATGACAGCCGGGACCAAAGGCTTAACGTGCTTTCCGAGGCACGGAGGGGTCACGGTATGTACCCATCCACAGACTAACCGCGGCAAGCGTAGCTTAACCTGATCGATCGACCTATGCGGCTGTTATTATTTAGATACTATATCTATTTATCTATATTTACTAAGTAATAATAAAGCTAGAGTTTGAACGCGCCAATCTCTGGAACCACCGGTCGGATTTGAAAATATCGTTTTGCATCTTATAGCCCAGTTCTCGAGGAAGGCTACAGACTATTTAACATCACGCAACAACCCTTAAGGCTCCTTCAAACAGGCGCGACACGCGATAAAATCGCGCGCGACACAAAGGCACCGCAAGTCGCGCAACTAGCGGTGCCTTTGTGTCGCGCGCGTTTATATCGCGTGTGGCACCTGTTTGTAGGAGGCTTTAGGAGCTGAGCAAAACCAAAAAAGTCAAAGAACGCGAAGCGAAAACGCGGGCAGGCGACGCGACGCTGTGGGTCGGGGGTCGGAATGTCACATGGACTATAAAACAAAATCAACTTGACATAAAACTTACATAATCATGAGAATTGCGAAAAACTTGAAAACCTGTCCAACTTGAGTACTTATATTGATCTTTAAAATTATGAAAGTGGAATAATCGGCTGTTTTAATAAATTAATTTGCGAGTTAAAGAAGGACGGTTACTACGGTGCTTGTTTGCGAAAGTAGTTTAGTGCCAATTTCTACATTAAGGACAGTCTTTCTTCACAACACAGATATGAGAGGAAACGCCGAGGGTGGGGGGAACGCCCTAGGACATGCAGTGACCCCATTGGTGATGTTCTTCAGAAAAGCCAGGTGCGTACTACTCGCAAGCGGCGTGCTCCAGTACGTGTTAAGAGCCTATACTACCTCAAATGGCTGAGTATGATCCTCCGTTATGTCAAAAATACCGTAGCATTAAGGCTCCTACAAACATGCGCGATGCGCGAAACACGCGTGTCGCGCGCGATTTTATCGCGTGCGACACAAAGTAATCGCAAGTCGCGAAACGAGATTCGCGTCGCGCTTCGCACCTGTTTGCAAGAGCCTTTAATTTTAAAATAAATATATGGTAAAGTTGAGGATTAAAGGCTCTTACAAACAGGCACGACACGCGACGCGAACCGCGCGCGACACAAAGGCACCGCTCGTTGCGCGACTTGCGGTGCCTTTGTGTCGCGTGTCGCGTCGCGCCTGTGTGAACGAGGCTTAAAGGCTCCTGCAAACAGGCGCGACGCGCGACACTAAGGCACCGCTCGTTGCGCGACTTGCGGTGCCAGTGTCGCGCGCTTTATATCGCGTGTCGCGCCCGTTTGTAGGAGCCTTAATACACCCACATTTCACCAGTTTTTCAATGCAATTAGCCCACTTTAAAACACAGACACAAACAGCTGATAAATATTACAACAGTAGCTATATAAAATGTAAATACACTGTATGTATACAAACACATAAATATATTTACCGTCCTCTATAAGTGACAATAACAGTTATAGTGAGCTTGGTGTCTTGCCAGATCTATATTTGTTTATACCCTAGACAACAGTTGTCATGGACACAGAAGATATAATTTTCTGGTTAATTCCTCAGCTGGTTAAAAATGAACTTAATTCGATAGAGCGTCTGAGCAGAAAAAATACGGAGGATTTTCGTGCGTGTAATCGTAACAAGTCAAAATGTTCTGGGCGAAAGAAATGCACCAACGACCAGATTTGCCGTAAGCCTAACAGGCCCTTCCAGACATTGGCCAGCATTGTTAGACTCACATAAAATCCTAAATTATAATCTTTTGACTTTAAGAGTCCACGAGAAAAAATAAATGCCAAAAACAAACTCGGAGGGAGTTTGTTTCGGCATTTCTTCTAAGAGATCAGTCAGCTAGGAAATTCTGGCGTTATCTACTAGTTGAAAATATTGACGAGTAAATGCTCCTGCAAACAGGCGCGACTTGCGACGCGAATCGCGCGCGACACAAAGGCTCGTTGCGCGACTTGCGGTGCCTTTGTGTCGCGCACGATTTTATCGCGTGTCGCGCCTGTTTGAAGGAGCCTTAAAGATGTATTTACAGAGATAAACATTCATACTGATGCTTTGGACTTCATTCGCAACAAAAAAAAAGCCTCTGAAAGGCTTATCTTAAATCATTGCCTATTACTAGGGATGCCCAATACGATGCGATATATCGAAATATCGATACAGCGCTATACGATAATCGATATTTAATACGATATTTTGGCCATACGATGCGCCTCGATATATCGTATTCCAAAAAAAAATCGCATTAACGTATCGTATCAAACTATGACTGATTAAAATTTATTTATTTTGGTTTATATTAAACCTACCTACCTTTAGACATAATATTGTTATTCGTAATAAGTAGAGGTCAGGATTATTTAGAGTTATTTATGTACTACACTAACCTTTCATACATACTATAAATACTTTTCTTTTATAACTTACAATATATTGTAAAAATTAAAAAAAGGTATGTCTTTCTTTAATGTTTAAGATATATTTAGGTTTATAATAATATTTTACCTACGAAATAACCTACCCAATCGATATACCAAAGCGATACGGTTACGATGCGATATATCGATACAAAGGGATACGATAATATCGCGTATCGATACAAGCGCATTCGATACGGTTACGATGCGATATATCGATACAACAGTCTTTTTTGGGCATCCCTACCTATTACGATAATAAATAAACACAATGACAATAATTGAGGCTAATTCTTACACTGCATACAATTTTTGTTTTTCATAGCGCACCTTTTTTATTAAAGACTAGCAGCGCCCCGCGGTTTTACCCGCATTATAAGTGTCAATACCTGGAGAATATCGGGATAAAAGGTATCCTATGTGTTATCGTGATGTATAAGCTATAGTTATTACTGTACAGTTTCATCAAATTTTTTTTATTTTATTTTTTTATTTAATTATGCATGCACATTACACACATCACGATGCAGTATAAAACTGATTTACATCCGTCACCTCACACACCAGGTCCAGTTGAAAACCAGCGTCAGGCACCAGTTGTCTGGCATTTTTACTGAACTGGGCCTTTTTGGCGCAGCCGTGAGGCACACTTTCCTGCTAATTTCTTACATCGGACTTTGCACTTTTTATTTTTTATCTTAGTTTTTATCTGCTGTACGACTATTATCTAACTATCTGGTGTATTGTGTGCCTCTTAGTCTGTGCTAAATAAAAGTATTTTCTTCCTTTCAAAATCCTATCAGTAGTTTTTGCGTGAGTAACAAACATCCATTCATCCTCATAAACCTTTGCGTTTATAATATTAGTAGGAAGCAGGAAGATCTCACAAATGTCATCTTTCTATATTAAGGCGGTACATCATCTGTCAGTCAATCAATATGTCACGGAACTGATTGATATGTATTACAGGCACCCCTTAAGGCTCCTACAAACAGACGCGACACGACACGCGACACAAGGGCACCGCAAGTCGCGCAACGAGCGGTGACTTTGTGTGGCGCGCGATTATATCGCGTGTCGCGCCTGTTTGTAGGAGCCTTTAGTTGACTCAGTTCAAGAGTAAATAGTAAATGCGAGGTTCGATCCGTCTCTAGCTCAACCGCGGTCTGTGTTTAAGTTACAAACTATGTATTTGTTTTATATGTTTACCGACTTCAAAAAAAAAGGAGGTTATCAATTCGACACGTATGTGTGTAATATTATTGGAACTGCATTATGTTCACATATATGACACAATTCGACACGTATGTGTGTAATATTATTGGAACTGCATTATGTTCACATATATGACAATCTATTCGGGCTTCTGAACAAATATACAAAATTTTATAGATGTATCATGTATGGTTTGTCCACGCATTTCTCCGCAACTATTAATCGGATCGTGACCATTTTTTTTATTGGCTTACATTTACTTCAACTTAGGAAACAGTGAAAGTTTCATCAAAATCGATTCAGTAATTTTCAAGATATGGACTTGTACGTGTAAGTGTGACGGCCTGGCTTATTGATACGAGCTACGGGTGTAGTGTCAAAGGGAAAAAAAACATCTCAAAACCGTGGTCAAATTCTAGTGCAATATTTACAACATAACTATTACGTACTTATTACAAACAAAATTCCAGTTTTTACTTAAAACTAGAAATTACGAAAGAAAAAAGTACTTAATTTGAAACAAATTAAATCACTTCAATAAGAAATTAACTCAAAATTATGATTAGTATGGTTTTTATTGTAAAAACGAAGTTTTTAGAGGTGATTTCATGATTTTTTTTATCGTATCAAATTAGTTGTATTATGTTTTCAAAACACTATCTACCTAGCGTATGTATATCCTGAAGAATATCATAAATATTTTTCTGATTTTGTTTACTGTTACACTTTTATTGTTTCTAAAACTTGCGTTTTTTTTGTGTTTAGGTCCTGTAAGCCCCTTAATCCAATTTATTTGCGATCGGCGCAAAATTTCTTTTTCTCCCATACTTCTCTATTAGTCGTCATCTCGGCAGTCACCCCCTTTCTAACCATATCATCATTCACACAGTCCATCCATCGTTTCTTTGGTCTTCCCCTACTCTTATAGCCGTCCACAATCATACTCAGAACTTTCCTCACGACATTTTCCTCATTCCTCCTTCTGCCCTTACCCCAATGTATTTTTGATTGGCGCGGTATGTCATCTTCCATACTTCTCTATTAGTCGTCATATCAGTAGTCACCCCCTTTCTAACCATATCATCATTCACACAGTCCACCCATCGTTTCTTTGGTCTTCCCCTACTCTTATAGCCGTCCACATTCATACTCAAAACTTTTCTCACGACATTTTCCTCATTCCTCCTTTTGCCCTTACCCCAATGTATTTGTGATTGGCGCAGCATGTCATCTTCCATACTTCTCTATTAGTCGCCATCTTGATAGTCACCCCTTTTCTAGCCATATCATCATTCACACAATCCATCCATCGTTCCTTTCGTCGTCTCCTACTCTTATATTCGCATTCATACAAACACAGTTTTCTATTGAAATCATTATTATACCGCATAAAGGCTCCTGCAAACAGGCGCGACGCGCGACGCGAATCGCGCGCGACTCTAAGGCACCGCTCGTTGCGCGACTTGCGGTGCCTTTGTGTCGCGTGTCGTGTCGCGCGTGTTTGAAGGAGCCGTAAAATGGCTAATTTTCATATTTTATTCAGTACTTATGACGTGTATACTCCTCAAGGCCGTTACTCAAATTACCATGTAGACACACATCTACCAAAGATAATATTATCTTTATACAAAGCGCATAATCGTCTTATTATACTGATAATAATGTTGTTAAGGCGCCTATTTTGTATGGTCTGGAAAAACCTCTTTTATAAAATAAAGGAACAGTTCCAAAAAAAATCGAGTCAACACGCTGATTTTCATTTTGAGTAGCTACTTGTGTGTAATGGTCCTTGTAAACAGACAAAGACCACTTTAAATTTACAGCTAAAACCCGACTTCAATGTTAAGTCTTCCTGCGGGCCCAGCGGGTCACAATTTCCATAGCCCACTTAGGTAAGTAACGAATTCTCTATGACACAATGAACGATACCGCGCTGAATTAACGCGAAGATTGACGTGGTTTCGAAGTGAGGAATCAATAAGTGGACATAGCAATTTGATATCTAGCATCTAGCTAGATATCAAATTACATCAATAACAGCTGATAACTTTTTTCGGTGAAAGACATAAGTACAAATTAATAAGTAGGTAGTAAAAAAATTAAAAAACATGTCGCTGATACAGGGGCGGATCTACTTAAAGGATTTTTGGGCTGCAGCCCAGGGCCCCGTGGATACAGAGGGACCGAACTGAAAACAATAGATGATATTGTCAATAATAAAAATTATCTAGAATTAAAAAAATCGGATCATAAAAATAGCAATTGGTTGAGTAATTAGGTAGGGCCCCTAAGCAGTATTAGCCCAGGGCCCCACAAATTCAAGATCCGCCCCTGCGCTGATACAGCCATCACAAAATTATTGACATACACACTACATAGCCACATATAAAAACACGTGAGAACCGTTTAAAAAAAAACACAATTGATTTGTTCTTTCATTGTACAGACGATAGCACATCAAGCTACTACTTCTGTCAAATTTCTTTAATACATTTTCAACTTTATCGCTAAAGAATAAGGTTCAAAGTTGATTGGGAAAATTTGACAGTTTCGGGTAGCTTGATGTGCTGGCGTCTGTACAACAAAATAAATAATATTATGTAAGAAACAATCAATCTGCTTTTGTATGTTGGTGTCGGATTCCAGTCTAACCGGATGCAGCTGACTACCAGTATTTTACATGGAGCGACTGCCTATCTGACGTACACAACCTAGTTAGCAAGACTTATGTTCCGAGCCAGTGCTAACCCTTTCGGGCATTATCCAACGCCAGATAGTTTTATCCGAGGAATAATTTTGAATTTTTGACAGTTCTTCCATACAAAATCTGTCAGACGTCAATTTTATTCCACGAATAAAAATTATCTCATCATCTGCCTGGCCTTTTCCCAACTACGTTGGGGTCGGCTTGCAGTCTAACCGGATGCAGCTGAATACCAGTATTTTACAAGGAGCGACTGCCTATCTAACCTCCACAACCCAATTACTGGGTAATGCGATACCCCTTGGTAAGACTGGATGTCAGACTTTTCGGGCTTCCGACTACTCGTAGCGACTGTCAAAGATCTAAGGATGACAGCTGGGACCAAAGGCCGTGTTTTTCGAGCCACGAAGGGGTGTCAATATGTAATGGACGGTCACCCATCCACGGATAGACCTTTTTTCCAAAAAATATATTTTTATTTCTTTCTTATTTGCAAAATTGTTGGACAAATGTCATCTAAAACGATTCCAAATTTCAAGTTGATAGCATTAGTAAGTTCTTAAGATTTCCAGCTGTGACAGACAGACAGACAAACAGACTGAGTCAGGTCATAAGGGTTCCGTTTTACCATTTTGGTACGGAACCCTAAAAAACATATTTATGATTCTGCCAACTCAACGTTTGCTAATCACATATCTTACGTAAACACATTTTGTGATATAATATGTGTTTTATCATACATTATCTCAAGATTGCATGTTTTATATCAAGTAACAGTCTGGCTTACTTTCCTGTGGAGCTCTTGATATCTTTTTGCAATGAACGAATACGTCATCACATTGCAGAGGGGATTACAGGACCTAACCACAAAAAAACGCAAGTTTCAGAAACAATAATAGTATATCAATACTACAGTATGACGAGATGACGACTAATAGAGAAGTGTGGAAGGAAAAGAAATTTTGCGTCGAACCGAAATAAATTGGATTAAGGGGCTTACAGGACCTAAACACAAAAAAAAAACGCAAGTTTTAGAAACAATAAAAGTGTAACAGTAAACAAAATCAGAAAAATATATGATATTCTTCAGGATATATGCTAGGTAGATAGTGTGTTGAAAACAGAATACAACTAATTTGATACGATAGAAAAAAATCATGAAGTACCACAAAAACTTTTTTTTACAATAAAAAATAAAAACCATACCAATATACATACAATCATTCTGATTTTTTGTCAGCTTAATCTACAAGCTACATACTAATGTACTAGTGTTTTAATTGTTTAGTCCAAACAATAGATTTTTTGTAAATAGATAATTGTTTCATATTCTGCAATAAATTACCAGCGTTGTTTCATCGCGCTTCTCTTTCTTTTCTATGCAGTCCGACAGTGACCGCGCTTTACGTCGTGGAAGCCCCTTAAGGTGCCACTAGTCGATTTTTTTTCCATTCATATTTCGGGAGAGTATTACTTCACTAATTGACATTGTGCATGCAAAGTTAAACATGATATCGTTTTGACTTATTATTAATTTTGTCTGTACGGAAACAGGATAAGTAAAATAAAAAGCCATTAAAAAGTTATCAGCCAACAAAGATTCGTTTTTCTTGCTATTTTTAACGTAACTTTGGGAGTAAATAAGTAATAAAAGAACTGTAAAATATTCAAAACCAAGTCAGTACCGACAAAGCTCAGTTATCAAAGAGTTCAACAATATTTATTTGTAATTGATTTATGCACTGGTTTTTTCATAAAACTCCATTTTCCGAAGCACCTTTCGAATTTTTTACGCGCCTATCAGTTCGGAACGGTGTTTCTGAGCGTGAGAACTAGACGTTGTTCGTGAAGACTAGCGTCTAACTGCTCATTACTGATACTAGCTCTGTCGGACACGAAGCCAGGTGAGACAGCGTGTTTTTTGGCCTTGACCACCAGTGAGTTCGAGCTCGCGACTAGTTTACTCTTAAAGCAGAAACGGCCATATCATAGAACCCTAGTGTAATGCCATTTACCAGGCACAAATTCAATTTCTATCCAATAAATTTCTAGCTATAGGTAATCGAATTTCTTCTCAATAAAGAGTCTTTTCCTCTACACTTCATTTTCTAGATCAGGTTTTCAGACGATTTAGGACTATCGTCGACGACGCTACTCAAAACTCAACGTGGTAGAAACTCAAATCACCAATGACTAGCCAGAATCAACCATCATAATCCATACTAATATTATAAATGCAAATGTGTGTGATATGTTACCTCTTCACGCTTAAACCGCTGAACCGATTTAGATGTAAATTGGTACAGAGATAGTTTTGAGTCCCGGGAAAGGACATCGGATAGTTTTTATCCCGATATTCCCATGGGATCGGAACCTATGCGGGTGAAATCGCGAGGCGCTGCTAGTCAGCCTTTAATGTTCCCACTGCTGTGGTGAATTACGGCCCACTCTCCCTCTATCAAGAGGAAGTCTGTGTCCCAGCTGTGGTAATATTAAGCCTGATTAGGCTTATGCTGGAAAATTGAACTGGAAAATGCTCAGCAAGAATAGATGCTCCGAGGGAATGGAGTGAGTTGAAACTGTCAAATTTTCCCAATCAACCTTGAACCTTATGGTTTAACGATAAAGTTGAAAATCTATTAAAGAAATTTGACAGATTGCAGTAGCTCGATGTGCTTGCGTCTGTACCTATGTATCATCGTCATTCTCCTGCCCTTTTCCCAATTCATTTGCTGTCGGCGCAACATTTCTTTTCCTTCCATACTTCTCTATTAGTCGTCATCTCGGTAGTCACCCCCTTTTCTAACTATATCATCATTCACACAGTCAATCCATCGTTTCTTTGGTCTTCCCCTACTCTTTAAGCCATCGACATTCATTCTCAAAACTTTCCTCATGACATTTTCCTCATTCCTCGTTCTGCCCCTACCCTAATGTATTTGTGATTGGCGCAGCATGTCGTCTTCCATACTTCTCTATTAGTCGTCACCCCAGTAGTCACCCCCTTCCTAACCATATCATTCACACAGTCCATCCGTCGTTTTCTTGGTCTTCCCTACTCTTTTAGCCATCGACTTTCATACTCAAAACTTTCCTCACGACATTTTCCTCATTCCTCCTTCTGCCCTTACACCAATGTATTTGTGATTGGCGCAGCATGTCATCTTCCATACTTCTCTATTAGTCGTCATCTCTGTAGTCACCCCCTTTCTAACCATATCATCATTCACACAGTCCATCCAGCGTTCTTTTGTCTTCCCCTACTCTCATAGCCATCGACATTCAATGCACCTATGTATGTAGAAAATAAAAAAGATTTTTAAGCGCCAATTATACAAGGTAATTAATATAACATTGTATCTATCTGGCGCCAGCTTTTTGTACTCTCGATCTAAAAAAAGAAGTTCAAGGCGTTTTATTCCACTCCTCGATTCAAAACCTGCTTTAATGACTGCAAAAAGTGCCAAAACTTTAGCTGTTTAGTTTAGTTTGAGTTAATATAATTTAAATAGTTTTTAAAATTTTAGACTTTTATTAATAAACATCTTGTCCACGGTTAGCCAGATCACCCTAACAAACTGAGTACGGTACCCGGCGATAAATATTGCACATCGACCTTTGGAAAGAGACAATCGACTAATTTCGGCTTCGTAGAGCGTTATCTCTGTCGCACGAAATACAAACAGTCCGGTATCTATTAGGAGCTGTTAAAACAATTATGATTTGCTTCTTTTGATAATTATTTTTATTCTTTGTATAAAATTCAAAAAAGGTAAAGGTCGATGTGCAATATTTATCGCCGGGTACTGTAATACCCTTTTAACTAGCGAACCACTGTTTCGCGTGGTTTTTGCGACTAGACCAAATACATATTTAGATTACTTTATGATGATATATGGAAGTTTAATATTATTGTCTCAAACACATAAACCTTCTGGGATATTTTTTGTATGATGGTGGAAATCACATCAAAATCGGTTGAGGAATTTAGAAGAACAACTGGGTCACACATTCACACGAAAAGCGACTTTAATCACACTAATATTATAAAGGCGAAAGTTTGTGAGTGTGTGTGTTTATATGTTTGTTACTTCTTCACGCTCAAACGGCTGGACCTATTTTGATAAAATTTTGTATGGAGGTAACTGACACCCTGGATTAACATATAGGCTACTTTTAATGCCGATATTCCCACGGGATCGTAACTTATGCGCGTGAAACCGCAAGGCGCCGCTAGTGTTTAATATAGTATGGAAGTCTGCATTCCCTGAAGGGATATACTGGTGAGGTGCACTACTAAGATTCCTTAATTGAACTAGACAACTTTATAAATTCTTACAAGGAAAATGAGAGCAAAGATTACTCACATTATAACTTATTTCTTAGTAACAGAATAATTAAGTATTTATTATATTATATCAACAACCTTATCATTTAACGCAATATGGAGTTAACACTTATAAGGAAAACATGAGAAATAATTCCATTACAGTTTAATGAAGTCACCGGTGACTAGCAAAATTAATGTCGAAAACAGCCTTAAAAAAAAACTTTAAGACCGTTTCGAAAAGATTATGATTCAATTGATGTGCTTATGCCTCCATAAATGCAGTTATCCCATAATACGCCCATGACTAAATCGTGAGGAAACCGGCATGTCCTAGAACCAAGAATTCGAAGACGTGACATCTACCAAACCACATTGGACCCGCGTGGTGGACTACAGCCCACCCTCTCTTGAAGAGGAGGCCTGTGTACCAGCAGTGGGAACAGTGGAAACAATAAAAGTATATGATCGACTACAGTAAACAAAATCAGAAAAATAGATGATAGTTTTCAGGATATATGCTAGGTAGATAGTGTGTTGAAAACATAATACAAATAATTTGATACGATAGAAAAAAATCATGAAGATACCTCTAAAAACTTTTTTTTACAATAAAAACCATACTAATATACAACAATCATTCTGATTTTTTGTCAGATTATTCTACGAGCAACATACTAAAACACTAGTGTTTAAATTTTTTAGTCCAAACAATAGTTTTTTTGTAATTCAATAATTGCTTCATATGCGCTGTGTCATCGCGCTTCTCTTTCTTTTCTATGCAGTCCGACCGTGACCGCGCTTTAGGTCATGTAAGCCCCTTAATATAATTTACAAAAATACGACGAGTAGAGTTTAGGGAGTTATAGTGAACAGATGAACATACATAGCCTGTTAAAATTATAACCCTCCTTTGGTTTTGCCGTAGTCGGGTAAGATTATGACAGTAAAATCGCCAAGACAGTTACGTCTTTAAACACAGTCCGCATTTTAAAACTTCACTACCTACCAACAAGATGGTTTTTACCTGAACCAAATTCAGACTTACATTATAAATGTTTTTTTCCTTATACGAGGCAAGATTCAAGATAAAATTCATACAAATAATTATATCAGAAGGCCAATTCTCGTAATTTAAAACGTTCAAAATCTAGTCGCAGTCTCATCTCAGCGACAAAGAAATGTCAAAAACTTGTCAAAATGTAGGGAAATTTGAAGTATTTTTTGACAGATTGAGACTGAGATCAGACTGTGAACGTTGTTAAAATTAGTAGAATTGCCCCTCTGAATTCGTGTCCAATATAAATCAAGTCTCCTTGAAGAATTGATGAAGTAATAAAATACTTTATCAAAATCTTTTAAGGCGAAAGCGCCAGGGTAGCCCACGAAATTCAATATTTTTTACGTTTTTTGCAATTTGCTGGTCAGTATTAAGTTTTACGTTAATTAATATATCGCGGCCGTAACAAATACGTATTTACAGAATTATAATCATTAAAATCATCAACACAACTCTCTAAGACCAATTAATCCCACAGAAGGACTATTTCACGAAATCTTGACATTTTGGGATTATACTAACCTAACAAGTTGTATTACTGATGCTTATGATTATGATCCTGTAAATACATATTTGTTACGGCCGCGAATCATATTTTAATCAACGTACAACTTAATACTGACCAGCAAATCGCAAAAAAAAACTTAACAAAAATTTGAATTTTGAGGGCTACCTTAGCGCTTCCCCTTAAACCTAACTTTTATCTACATCTCCACGTCAATAAGTCAAATCGTTAAGCAATACCAAAAACCATCCAACGATCAAAATCAATGCTTCCTAAACCCTAACATAATGGAAAGACTCCATACCTTATCCTGATCACCCTCCCGCCCTTATACCAATTTATTTCTGGTCAGAGTAGCATGTCTTTTTCGATCTCTAATAAGAACGTTTACGCCGTACGGCATTTCATACAAACTTTCAAGCCCTTGTTTTTCGAAATGAATGAACCGATTTTAACGAAACTTCATACGCATAAGCAGGATACTACAAAGGTCTAAAAAGCTACTTAAGAAAGTTTTCGAAATACCTTCTTTAAAAAAAAGATAACTGGAAATCTGTTTCTATGGAAAATTTAAAATCGTTCTAATATGGCTGTAACACTATTTTTCAAAAATGTTCTTGTGTCACTTTTTAGACCTTTGTATCCTGCTTATGCGTAGTTTCATTAAAATCGGTTCATTCATTTCGAAAAACAAGGGTTTGAAAGTTTGTATGGAATGTCTCCGAAGGTAAGTACTAACTTTCTTGCCATAATATCATCCCAAGTTTGTCAAACGCTTCACATAAGTCCTTTGCTACAAGCCAAACGAAGTTAATAAACTTATTTCTAATCTCGCTTACTGAACTCCTAACCCAGTGATCTTACCTTGGCCTCAGTCAGTCATCTTTGATATATGAGGCATCCAGTACAAACACTATGCCAGAAGGCCAATTGCCATAATTAAAAACATTCAAAATCTAGTCGTAATGTCATCTCGGCCACAATCAATGTCAAAAACTCGTCAAAATGTAAGGGATTTTAGAGGTATTTTTGACAGATTGAAACTGGGGTCAGACTGTAAACGTTCTTCTCTGATGTAATGTTCATTCGGAACCTCACACAAGCGCACACAATTCGAAAGAGAACTCATTTGTTTTTAAAGTAAATTACCGCGCTCACAAACGTGACACCGTTTGAAATACAAAGTGTTTGGAGAATGATGTTATAGTTGCGGAACGAGGTAGCATAGGGCTTACTGCTCACACCACAAGCGCGCATGCGTGAGGATACGCTGTAAAACCACGACCATCCAATGCGCAATACGAAATTGTAATGTTTAGCACCACTCTTATCGAAGTTTCAATTTTATTAATCACACGAAAACCAGTCGTTGCGTTGTTGAAATATTTGCAAAACTAAAGTAATAACAATTAAAACCACGATATGTGTCACCAGAACAAATTTAAGCAATAAAAACCACGTACAAATCGTTTATTTATACAAGTTTTTTTACGCACATAACACTTCAGAAGTAACTTTGATTCACAGAAGAAAATCACTCGATGTCAAAAAAGTTCGTTAAAGAATTTCTTTAGAACTCTAAAATAGAATGTTATAAATTCGCATATAGAATTCTGTTTTTTAAATAATTCGCGCCGAGCGCGCGACCGCCCGATCCGACGATTGCCGAACAACTAATAGTGAGGCGACATGTTGCTATGGGACGCGAATCGAATCATATCGATTAGTCTCGGGTGGGTGATTGGCATTAATTTGTGTTGCAGCGATTTTAAGGTGTTATTTTGTAATATTCTTATTTGTCTACACTATATAAAGAGGTAGTTTCCATAAGTTTGAATGTACGAAATAATCTACGAAACTAGAGACCCGATTCCCAAAATTCTTTCACTAAATAGAAAGCTGCACTATTCAGAGTGCATATAATTTATGGTACAGTTGTATACCACGCGGGCAGAAGCTAATGTAAAATGCAATTAATTGTGTGAAACAATAATTGTAACGTTTCAATTAAATTAGATTGTACAGACGCCAGCAGCGCCAGCACATCAACATCAAGCTACCCGAAACTGTAAATTTTTCCCAATCAACTTTGAACCATATCTTTACTAGCGATAAAGTTGAAAATCTATTAAAGAAATTTGACAGATTGTAGTAGCTTGATGTGCTGGCGTCTGTACAAGACACCATACTCACACATTTCATCATCTGCCTAGCCTTTTCCCAACTATATTGGGGTCGGCTTCCAGTCTAACCGGATGCAGCTGAATACCAATATTTTACATAGAGCGTCTGCCTATCTGGCCTCCACAACCCAGTCACTGGGTAATACGATACCACTTGGTAAGACTGCAACTTGTTGTCAGACTTTCGCGCTTCTGACAACCCGTAACGACTGTCAAAGATCCACGAATGGCAGCCGGGACCAAGACTAACGGCTTATCATGCTTTCCGAGGCATGGAGAGGTCTTCATATGTAAAGATGGTCACCCATTCACAGACCAACCGCGGCATCGTAGCTTAACCTGATCGATCGACCCGTGCGGCTGTTAATACTCAGCCATAAGCAAAGCGATATAATCTAGATCAAAAAACGCCGTAAAAAAAGTTTGGTGTATGAATGTGGATGGCTATAAGAGGGGGAAGACCAAAGAAACGATGGATGGACTGTGTGAATGATGATATGGTTAGAAAGGGGATGACTACCGAGATGGCGACTGATAGAGAAGTATGGAAGATGACATGCTGCGCCAATCACAAATACATTGGGGTAAGGGCAGAAGGAGGAATGAGGAAAATGTCGTGAGGAATGTTTTGAGTATGAATTTGGATGGCTATAAGTGGGGGAAGACCAAAGAAACGAGGGATCGAATGTGTAAAAGATGATATAACTAGAAAGGGAGTGACTATCGAGATGACGACTAATAGATAAATAATTTTTGTTTTTGTTTTTAAATATGTTTGCTGTTGACTCTAGTCTAGGTCAGAGGTGACAGAGACAAAGTCGACGATGGAGTGAGCTTACCCAGAAGAAGCCTGTTCACTCTTACTTTGAAGAGATTCGGGTTTTATGCACTCGGAACCACAGACGCAGGTAGAGAGTTCCAGTCTTTTGCTGTGCGCATTATAAAGGACATTTGAAAACGCTTAGTGCGAATTGGTGGAATAGCAACTGGGCAGGGATGGTAACTTACAGTGCGTCTGGATGTCCGAAGGAAGAAGGGGACCGGTGGAATGAGGTCGTGGAGTTCTTGGGCACACTAACCGAAGTACAATCTGTAGAAGACCGACAAGCAGGCAACCTAGTAGAAGTATGGAAGAACACAAAATCTTCACACAAAAAATTGGGATAACCGCAAGAGAATCATGATGAATGAAAATCTAAATAAAGATTAATATTCTATTTCAATAACATACGATTCTGCGGCCATCCGTACTGCGTACATCTTCAAGGCAGACATTTGCATAAGATTGCATTGTTTCTAATTATAGTCTGGCCTCATGAACTAAATCTTGAGCGTTTCCAATTTAATTTATTCGTTACATAAGCAAGTAAATATAGGGTATTGTGTTAAGGGTGTTGTGTTCGTAAAGAACACTTTCACTGAGATCGTGATTCGAGTTGGACATTTTCTTTTACAATTAAATTTTCTAATAAATGTTTTTTTTGGTTTAATGAAAACTATGTTAATATGAATCACTAATCATGTTACACTGGTTAAAACAGCTTACGATAAAAACCAGTTTCTTTTTTATCTTACACATTTTCGATATGCAATAAAAATTTAAGCATTTTAGTTTCTCCATCTATAAATTACCAAGAACTTTACAATGTCACAGTACATTGAAAACAACATAAGTTTTGCTAAGTGCGTAATAAGTAATCTCTACATGTTACTTAAAACATGGGTAAAGAGTCCAATTTTTACAATTTGGATAACCACCAAGTGTAATCCAGTCCTTAAAACACTGATCGATTACAAGTCCATCCAAAGTCTATCATCCCACAAAAAAAAAACAGTGGCACTCCGGGAGTGCCGACAGAAGTGAAGAGAAAACACAAACGGAATACTATGCATCACTCACTGACATACCGGATATATATTAAAACCGAGGACAGCCGAACACATCCGAAGCGGGTATTTTTTTAATCGTCTTATAAACAAAACACGCGCGAGGTCGCTTACGGTAACAGTGGCGCGAGTTCAATAGTTTTGTTCCCATCTCAAAAAATGCCTAAAGCGCCTAAAGAAGTTTTCACTTGAAAAAAAATCGATTACCCCGACTATCGACTCGTACAATCAATACGGCGCATCACTAGGTACTTAATAGCAACATACAATGTACGACACGTAGCTAAATTGAAACCTGTTTTGCGCAGCAAACCGCGGTATGGCCTTGATTCTGAGTAATTGAGAGACAGTCTTTAGAATTTTATCCTGAAGAATTTTATACAATTTACGACATAATTATCACGGTTGTATTCTCCAATGGCGTCGGCAGAGGTGTAAGTGTTTACTATATGCTAGTATGGCACACAGACATGAACCATACAGACATAATTGGTACGGGTAGGGGTGTTGGTTTGGTCTCTGGGGTGGTCACGGCGTGCTATGTGTTCTGGTGCGCCGGTGATGGGGAGTACTCCCCAGAGGGTCCGGTAACGGACAGCCGCGACGGGTTCACGGATGAGTGCTAACGCGTGCCCATGTTCCCGCCGTAAGCGGCAGAGGAGGACACCGTGGAGTTTTAGTGGGTTAGAGTCCCACATAACTGCACTATCTCCCCGTGGTAGTGCAGTATGCATGAGCATTTCTCCATGATTAAAAAAAAACCGGCCAAGAGCGTGTCGGGCCACGCTCAGTGTAGGGTTCCGTAGTTTCCCGTCCGTCACAATAAGTGTTCCCACTTATAAGTTTAAAAGTGGGTATCCATTATGTTCGCGCTCCAGCAGCGCTCCGCGCTCCTGCAACTGCTCCCGGTAGTGGGTACGTGCGCGAACACGGAGCGTGCATCATTGCACGCTTCGCGGCAGGCGCTCCAACTCGTGACGGTTTTTAGCGCGAACACAAAGGGATACGTTCAGGATAATAAAATATGCAAACAAAGTTAAAAAAATGCTTGCATATACGATTATACTACAAACTTAGTCCAGAAATTATTTTGTACAACTTTTTGTCTTTTTTGTACAAAAACTGTTGTTTCCATCAAGTTCAAAATAATTTTCCTAGAAAGTCCTTATAAAGTTCTACTTTGCAGATTTTTTTCATATTTTTTAAACTTATGGTTCAAAAGTTAGAGGGGGGGGGGACACATTGTTTTTTACTTTTGGAGCGATTATTTCCGAAATTATTGACATTATCAAAAAATGATTTTAGTAAACCCCTATTCATTTTTAAATACCTTTCCAACAATATATCACAAGTTAGGGTTGAAATTAAAAAAAAATCACTTCCCACTTTACATATAGGGGGGCTACCCTAATAAAACATTTTTTTCCAATTTTTATTTTACCACTTTGTCGGCGTGATTGATATACATATTGGTACCAAATTTCAGCTTTCTAGTGCTAACGGTCACAGAGATTAAGCGAGGACGGACAGACGGACAGACAGACATGGCGAAACTATAAGGGTTCCTAGTTGACTACGGAACCCTAAAAAGGGTAGGGTGGTTGGTGGTCTGGGGTAGTAAAACGGTGTTTTTGAAGTGATCTTCTTTAGGCGCGTTGGGTCCGACGCACATCTGGCGAAGCGCAGCGCAGCGCGGTTGTCAGTGTCATGTCAGGATCGTTACATATCAAGACCTCTCCGTGCCTCGGAAAGCACGTTAAGCCGTTGGTCCCGGCTGTCATTTGTGGATCTTTGACAGTCGTTACGGGTCGTCAGAAGCCCGAAAGTCTGATAACCAGTCTTACCAAGGGGTATCGTATTACCCAGTGCCTGGGTTGTGGAGGTCAGATAGGCAGTCGCTCTATGTAAAAAACTGGTATTCAGCTGCATCCGGTTAGACTGGAAGCCGACCCCAACATAGTTGGGTCTCTAGGCAGATGATGAGCGCGGGCAGGCGATGCGATGCGACGGGGTGGGTCGGGGGAACAAGAAATTTCACGCGGACGGAGTCGCGGGCAGAAGCTAGTATATATTATGTACCTTGATGTGACATCTAAATTATGACGATGGGTAGGCAATTGTCCATGAATTCCTTTATGTCAATCATAATTCTGATGGCATGGACATTACTATTAAAAGGAAAATTAATGTCGCCCTACAGTGGAATAATGAGCTTATAAACCGAAAAAGAAATTTCTAACAATCGAAAATGAACTCTATTTTTGTTCGCATAAATTCCATTATCTTTTCTCAATAGGTCCACTTACCATACAAACATTTTTATACTTACGTATACAGAACGAAAATGTATTAAGTAAATATTTTATTTTTGCTTAGTAACGAGTTGACGTAAATTTCCAACCATCACGCTAGTGTTTTCTTGGGGTGAGCACATCATTTCCTTGAAGTTAGTATGTTTGAAGAAAATCTTAAGAGTTCATTTTTGACAACTTCCCTATGGGCTATCAAGTTGAAACTTAGTTATTCCGGTTCCGTTCTGATGACAATAAATTTATTTGGTATAGATGACCTGATGCTGCTACCAGGATCGCTTCTACAAGAGGAAAGACATTACTTTTAAAAGAAAAATTAATGTCGCCCTACAGTGAAATAATTAGCTTAAAAACTGAAAAGAGATTTCTAACAAACGAATATAAACTCTATTGAGGTAGAAATAAAGCCCATTATCTTATTACAATAGGTCCATTAACCATTCAAACATTTTTATACTTAAATATACAAAACAGAATGAATATTAAAAATGTGTTGGTAAATATTTGATTTTTGCTTAGTAACGCGTTGATGGTAAATTTTCAACCATCACGCTATTATTTTCTTAAGGGGTAAGCACATCAGGTCGTAGATTCGAACCATGACAGGCGCTTTCTATGTGAAAAATAGTAGCAGACAGGATCGTCTCCACATGAGATAACTCTTTAACTGCTACTGGTCATCTGCCAAGCCTTTTTCCAACTATGTTGGGGTCGGCTTCCAGTCTAACCGCATGCAGCTGAATACCAGTATTTTATATGGAGCGACTACCTATCTGTACCACGATAACCCTTAGTAAGTCTTGTAGTCAGACTTTCGGGCTTCTGAATACCCGTAACGGCTGTCAAAGATAATAGCTATTAGGTATTTTTATAATTCCGTACCAAAAGTGTGCCACAGGGATCCTATCACTATCTATCCTGTCAGTTGTAAAATAATAATGTGTGTTGTCTTTGGTGCCTGGCCCTGACATCAAACAATGGACAAAATTGTCAACATTTTCTAAGATTGAGTACGAGGCTTTTGACTACGCTATGTGTGTATTTTATGTTATTTTTTTAAATATTTTTTATTTTTATTTGTAATGTGCGTTCTTGTTTGTGCAGAATAAACTAATTTTCTTTCTTTTTTTTTTCTTTTTACCAAGCCTCCGCTGTCCGTCCACCCGTACGTCCGTCAGCGCTGTATCTCCTAAATCGTAACAGGTAGACATTAGAATGTTCAATGGTCGTTTTGCGTAGATGTGACGCATACTTTCTCCCAAATTGTTATTTTGTTTTTTTTTGTTTGTGTTTTTATTTTTATGCGTCATGTTTGCCGCTAATGAACGTATTTTCTTTGTTTCTTTGAAATTTTCACAGAGTGTGTATTTTCTATCTCCGCATTATAAACAGATATTAAAAATATAAAGTTATAAAATCTCCATACAAGAAGTGTGTTTTTCTCCGAGGCGTTTCTTGTGGTACAGACGCCAGCATATCCAGCTACCCGAAACTGTAAAACTTTCCCAATCAACTTTGAACCTTACTTTTCAACCGACTTCTAAAAAGGAGGAGGTTCTCAATGTTTCTATTTTTTTTTATGTATGTTCATCGTAAATAGACGGACTTGCAAAATTTTTTTTGTTCGAAATGGCTTTATTCTGAAATGGTCCCATTTAAATTTTGTAAAGATCTGATGATGAGTTTCGGAACCAGACGACGGAACTCTTCAATAAATGCCAGCAAATCAACCGCGATTGCTGCTATAGCATAGGTATGTATGCATTGTTTACGCAATCACATAACATATCATCACGCCTGTACCCTTAGAAGGGTTAAGCAGATGTGTTCAATAGCTTTCTGTCACTGATATTCACATAGCAAGTAGTGATATAATATGAATTTGTTTGGGGTTGGCAGGTACAACAAAAAGTGAAAAATAAAAACTTTTTTACAAAAAAAAAACAACCGACTTTAAACAAAAACACTATAAAGTGAAAAAATAACTATAATTTCGAAAGTCGGTGTCTAAAAACGAAAATACAAAACCAACGACACCGACATCCGAAATTAAAGTTATTTTTCACTTTATAGTGTTTTTTGGAAGTCTGTTGTTTTTTTAGCAATAAAGTTGGAAATACATCAAAGAAATTTGACAGATTGTAGTAGCTTGATGTGCTGGCGTCTGTACATCAACCTTCATGTGGCCGGTTTTTTTTTATTTAAGTGTTTACTAAGTTTTTTCGTTATCAATTACCGTATCACACAACCTACATTAAAGTTAAATTGAAAAGTGAAACGGCTAGCGATACACAAATTGGTACGATGACATGGTAAACACATTATTAGGAGCGTAGCAATAGATTATGCAAGGAAAACGAAACAGTATTTATTTGTTTAACATAAAAAAAGAAAAATAATTGTTATTCGAGACCGTTGCAAAGCTTAGGTATTTTTATTCGTTACTAGCTTCTGCCCGCGACTTCGTCCGCGTGAAATTTCTTGTTACTCCGACCCACCCCGTCGCATCGCATCGCCTGCCCGCGCTATTACTTCGTTTTTGCTTAGCGTTCTTTCAGACTTTTTTTCTTTTTGCTCGGCTCCTAAAGGTCATAGCGTGATGTTAAATAGCCTATAGCCTTCCTCAAGAATTGGGCTATCAAATGCAAAAAGAATTTTTCAAATCCGACTGGTAGTTCCAGAGATTAGCGCGTTCAGCCAAACAAACAAACAAACCCTTCAGCTTTATAATATTAGTATAGAAGTATAGATTTCTGATACACCTAATAACAGCCGCACGGGCTGATCTAGGGTAAAACTACACTTGCCGAGATCGATCTTTAGATTGGTGTCCATTCATAACATATCGCGAACCCTCCGTGCCTCGGAAAGCACGCTAAGCCCGGCTGTCATTCGTAGATCTTTGACAGTCGTTACTGGTAGTCAGAAGCCCGAAAGTCTGACAACCAGTCTTGCCAATGTGTATCATGTTACCCAGTAACTGGGTTATGGAGGACAGAGGCAGTCGCTCCATGTAAAATACAGGCATTCAGCTGCATCTGCTGGTTACTCTGGAAGCCGACCCCGATATAGTTAGACAAAGGCTACGCAGATGATAAAATTTTGATTTGCAAGTAAATTAATATTCTGAAACAGTACATATTTATTGGATATTCCTTACATATAATAGAAGCTAAAATAAATAAGGAAAGTTTTGAATATGAATGTACTAGCTTCTGCTCGCGACTTCGTCCGCGTGAAATTTCTTGTTCCCCCGACCCACCCTGTCGCATCGCCTGCCTGCGCTTTTAATTAGTTTACCTTTTTTCTGACTTTTTTGGTTTTTACTCAGCTCCTAAGGGTCCTAGCGTGATGTTAAGTAGCCTATAGCCTTCCTCGAGAATTGGGCTATTAAAAGCAAAAAAAAAAATCTAATCCGGCTGGTAGTTCCAGAGATTAGCGCGTTCAACCAAACAAACTCTTCAGCTTTATAATATTAGTTTAGATATCTAGGTATATGCAAAAGTAGGGGAAAACCAAAGAAACTATGACTTTGTGTGAATGATGATAGGTTAAAAAGGGGGTGAACTACCGAGATGACGACTAATAGAGAAGCATGGAAGATGACATACTGCGCCAATCACAAATACATTGGGGTAAGGGCAGAAGGAGGAATGAGGAAAATGTCGTGAGGAAAGTTTTGAGTATGAATGTCGATGGCTTAAAGAGTATGGAAGACGACATGCTGCGCCAATCACAAATACATGGGGGTAAGGGCAGAAGGAGGAATGAGGAAAATGTCGTGAGGAAAGTTTTGAGTATGAATGTCGATGGCTTAAAGAGTAGGGGAAGACCAAAGAAACGATGGATGGACTGTGTGAATGATGATATGATTAGAAAGGGGGTGACTACCGAGATGACGACTAATAGAGAAGTATGGAAGAAAAAGGCATGTTGCGTCGACCCCAAATAAATTGGTATAAGGGTAAGAGAATGATGATGAAGGGCAAAAGGATGATGTGATGAATGAAGTTGCTTGGCTGCTTTTCCATCAGAGATGAGCTATGCTACGTTGCTATAGAAGCGATTGATATCCACCAATGATATTCTTTGGTCCACATAGCACTGGTGGAAATGGGTTAAACTAAGCAATTTTTTTATACGGAAGTATGTGTGCCATGGACGGGAGCTATGGATGCGCGAGTGGTGTAGCTATGTGCAGAGCAGAGTACTCCCCGTGCCTTCCCTACTATTGATGCATCGCATAGCTCGAGCTGCGCAACTTTCTCACACAGGTATCCTACGGCGGCGCATCTTTATAGCACATCGTACTCACTCTGCAACACAGCTTATCATTAGTGGCAACGGTCGCATAGTTTCGTAGCTTAACTTTCACATCCTCGCAGCATAGCTGCATAGCACATCTCTGGTGGGAAAGCAGCCTAACGCGGCTTGTGGAAGGAGTGGGCAACTAGCTTCAACTTTCTGACTGACAGACCATTTAATTTTGAAATTTCAAAAGTGCCTGTACAAGGTTTAATTGAAATAAATGCTTCGAGTTGACTAGTAGAAATCATCACGTAAGCGTGCCCCCTACTACATGCGTTTTTCTCTCTCTGCTGTTTTCTATTATATACGAGTGTGTGTGTGTGTGTGTGCGGAACTTCGTTCCTGACGGGGTCCCCCGACCACACAGTTCCCGACTACATTTTACTATTAATTTTGTAACGGAAAGTGACATAATAGAAGCAGTGATGGGAATAGTAAATCAAGTAACTTTTCTTTGCAAGTTATACATATGTATATGAAAACAATAAAATACAGTAAGAAATAACATATTGTATGTACTTATATAATGAAATTATGCATGAAATCAATTCAACATAGGCTAAAATAATGGTGGAAAAATCACATTTTGTATCCAACAAATAATTGTTGGACATTTTGTAATTTTGGCTTTTGTACCAGGAAAATATGGCACAAAGAGGAGGAAGCCTAAACTCAAGGTTACCAAAGACGATGATGATGATTCCAAAAATATTTTTTTACGAAAAAAAAACGTAGAAAATTCTCTGCCTCTACAAAGTAGAAACTTTGTAGAGGCAGAGAATTTTCTACGTTTCTACGCAGGGAGAGGGACGCCCTAGGACAGGGATGGTGAACTAATGGCACGGTGGCACGTAACAAAATAATTTGGGCACGGCATAGTTTCAGAAATTTAGGTGCCCCAGTCACCTAGTTTGTAACAGTAGAAGTCGCACTAATTTATCGTTTCATTAAATAAATATTTGTTAATATGTATTCACATTTAGTCCACCTACACCAACCGGGGGTTGTCCTTAGGTGCACTTGCATAGTGCAAACAGGGATAATCGTCGGTTGGTGTCTCATTTCATTAAAAACGTCTAACGAGATTGCAAGTTGGTTTCGGCCCCTGCGTACGCCTTCCACAGATCCGGAACCCGTGGGTCCCGAGAAATGTCAAGAGAGATTAAAATTAATAATAATAATGCGAAAGTATTTTTTTTCCAGTAATCACAAAGCCAAGATTGTTTGTTGGCACGTCATGGCCGCATGAAATATTTAATTTAAAAAAATGGCACGTAGATATATAGAGGTTCGCCATCCTTGCCCTAGGAGTACATAATTATAGTGACCTTGTTGGTGACGTTCTTCAGAGAGCTCAAGTGCGTAGTACTCGCAGCCGGGGTGCGTGTATGACCAGATGTATGAAAGTAAACGAGGCAAAAAGAGTATGTAGTAGCAGGTAGGGTTCTATAGTTTCTGCCTACTCCAACGGAAAGAAGGCGTGAGTTTATGTAAAGTCTATACAAACTTAAGTTTCAAATTAATATTATTTCAAGTTAAACAAATATCAACTTTATTCTAATTGTAATTAAGTTAATTTCAGAGTGACTGGCACTGTTGAAAAAGTTATAAAAATGCTTGAAGTTGTAGCGTAAACTGAACTTTATTATGTAGAATTAAAAGTTATTTTTCCATAAACTTATTTTTGTTTACATTTTTGGTAATTAAATGGCGTACGCAGATTATGTATCTTACGCAAAATTCTCTGTCTCTACAAATTATATGATATTGTAAAAATCAATTGCAAGTCGTTAGCACGCACCTCCAACAAAAATCTTGTTAAATAAAACAATTCGTCACCGTAAAATTCCACGCTAATGATAATAGTTTCCGTATTTTCAGCCGATCATAATAATACAATAACCGCATTTCTTCCGCCCGACCTTCGTGAACAAAAGTTCCAGAAGGTTAAGGTGACGGTGAAAGTATTAAAGTACAGCCGGATTCAAACATTATGGCGACTCTGAAGTGCGCTACTCGCCGCGCGGTACCCCCCACCCCTCATCACCGCTGACAGGTGAAGTTGATACTGCGCAGCGATTCGCCTCATGTTCAGTGCCGTCATAAAGTTTGAATAGGTACAGCCTATTGGGTTTTCATATTGTTTGGTACCAATCAAGCAGGCTGCGGATTCCTGCGGCCTTCGCCAGGTCATTGGCCCACCTTGTGGGAGGCCTTCTAACGCTACGTCTTCCGTTCAACCTGGTGAACGTCGCAGGAATCCGCTGGATGTGAGAAACACGGAATTGGTCGAAGTGACGGTGCCTATGTCCAGAAGTGGAGGTCTTTCGGCTGAAATTATGAAGATGAAGCCGGTGTGAAGACGGTAAGTGATCACCATCGCCTATAGACCTCTGCAATACCAGAGCCTTCGCAGGAGCGTTGCCATCCAAAGTCAAAGCTGGAAATGTCCTATGTGCCTGTAATAACGCCGAAACCCATACCCTTTAAACCGGAACACACCAACGCTTTGCGGCAAATATAATAATGGAAGTAGTACTTCCCTGGACGAACTCCTTCACAAAGAGCTAAGTTAGGGTTCCTTTAAAACGTCAGACGCTACGGTGACATCACGACGGACGACCGACACGCCGCCGGTTGCCAAAACGTTTGTTGCTGTCGTCGCAACTGTCCGTCGCGGTCGGCGTGCGAGCGAGACCGCAGCCAAGAGTTTACGAACACAGCATTCGGCCGTCTTCAGCAACGGATGGCTACACGTCGTCGGTCGAGGTCGGCGTGTAATCAGGTAGACCGTAGTCTTATATGGCTCCCGGATCAATTCAGCGAAAATAAGCCAAGTACACAGGAGATATTATAGTGCACAAGTATGTGCACAAACACAAGTGCATCTCTCCTTACTCTCATAGTCCGATGGGACGGCAATCCGACACGACCGGGGGGAGATCAGGCGCTGGACAGCTTACGTGCTTTCCGAGGCACGAGGTTGTAACAACACCTACTCCAAACTCCCGAGTTCCTTCACAAAGAGTACTAGGAGACAATAAAGACATGAAATCTTACCTTTTGATTAATTTTTGCATTCTTGGGGGCCTTGACTATAGCTGGCTTCGGGGGCGGAGGCACCGTCACAACCGGAGCCGGTTCTGCGAAAGAAAACAAGAATTTTAGTGGTTTGAAGGGATCAGTCAGCATTGAAAAGATCAGCATCACCCTCTTGTCCTTATCCTATTAAATATACTTCTCTGTTTAACGTTATCTCAGTAGTAACATCCATCGTTTATTTAGTATTCCGCTGTTCTTATAGCCATTCTAAGATTTTCGGAAGAAGTTAGAAAAATTTTGTATAGTTTTTTTGGGTATGGCACACTTCTGATCGTGCCAGAAAAACTAACTAAAAATACGCATATTAAAAGCCCAAACTATCGTAAGAACAAAGCTGAAAAATATTAAGCAGTCAGCATGGTGTTAGCGGAGCAAACCGTCCTGGATGTTCTCATTGTGGTTATTTAAATGCAACCAGAATGTATGAAGGCTTCCTAACACCAACATAAATTGTAAAGTCAACACTGCACCCGTTTTATCAAGAATGTCGACAGATTGGTCCGCCTAGCCGATTTCTTTTATATAGCACTTACGTTCGCAGTAACCGAGTACAATAATGTTATTGTATACAGTGGACATACGGTGCAATTTTCCTGTACGCTGCATAACAACGCACGGTTTAGTCAGCCAATAACTATCGTCTGTTTTTATTTCCTAGGGTTTATAATGGTCAACCGTCTTCTACACTATGAAACTTGCGTTATTCCTCGGAGAAAGAAGACAGAGTAGCACAGTTATTTTGTCAGTAATGTCCTAAACCCCATGCAATAGAAAGCGAGTCTAATGCCAAACAGATACATATCTAGACTCCTGGGACGCTTTGGACTTGTCAGCTAATAAAAAGGCTGCTGGGAACTGGATGCGGAAGGCGGATAACAATGTGTTGTATAGCGTAACTAGATCAATAATTTCTCCGGGACTTGACGTGCTTAGTCTTGGCACTTTTCTGATGGTCGCCATGTAGCGGTATCTAAACCACCACCACATGCGAATGCATTATACTGACGTCACACAAAATCCTGCATCGCGCAAGCAATGTTTACCGCGCGACAAGCAAATATACAACAGCCCGACATGAATCATAAGGCAGTTGCCCACTAGACACGACACCCTAGGTCGGAGGATCCTCCCTTGTCTATGGAGGATGACTAAACTTTACACCCTATAAATTCCTCATACCTCTATAACCACTAAATATCCTGAAGAGTTGCAGTTGAACGACTTGTCTCAAATAAATAAACCCAACAAAGAAAGAAGAACGTTTATACCTGGGTGCACCCTTCCCTGCTGCTGTGGCTGTAGTGGAGACCTCTTCTCCTGTTCAATCATAGCTGGAGCCGCCGGGGGCGGAGCACCTGTGCTGCCACCTCGAACCTGGTGAAAAGAGACAGTTCATTAGTATTTTCGACGATAGGTTTCGAGTAAACGGCATTTGGAATTTAGATTTCGGTTGGAAGATGACAGAGACACAATTATGTTTTAAATATTTTTATTAGCGCTAGTGATTATTAGTGTTAATGATTTAGTTATTTGTGGCGTAAAAGGACCTAATAATAATAATAATACTTTATTTTATATAATACTAGCGACCCGCCCCGGCTTCGCACGGAAACATTATTATTATTATACATATAAACCTTCCTCTTGAATCACTCTATCTATTAAAAAAAACCGCATCAAAATCCGTTGCGTAGTTTCAAAGATTTAAGCATACAAAGGGACATAGGGACATAGGGACAGAGAAAGCGACTTTGTTTTATACTATGTAGTGATATAATAGAGCTAAATATGGTATACACTGTTAGTCCCTAATTTGAAAGAGACTTAACGAAGACACAAGACATTGAATCCTTTTCTTTCCACGGAAGATCAGGGGCAGTTATATAAATACAGTCCATATTATATACTTTATTGTACACCACAAAAATATAACAAAACAAAATTGATCAAACACTAAAAATATACAATGGGCGGCCTGATCGCTTCCTGGCAACCAGTAGCCGACAGGTCCATTCTTTAAATCTTGCAAGAGAAGAAGTCTGTTGAACAAATAAACTAAAAACTGTATTAAAAAAAAACAAACGACTTAAAAAAAAAACACTACAAAATGAAATATAAGGAACTTTAATTTCGGAAGTCGGTGTCGTTGGTTCTGTATTTTCGTTTTTGACATCAACTTTCGAAATTAAAGTTAAGGCTCGTCGTAAGGCTCGCGAAGCGACACGCGACACAAAGGCACCGCTCGTTGCGCGACTTGCGGTGCCTTTGTGTCGCGTCGCGCCTGTGTGTACGAGCCTTTATGTATTTTTCACTTTGTAGTGTTTTTTTGGAAGGCGGTTGTTTTTTTTTTTGTAAGTTGTTATTTTCTACTTTTTAGTTGTACCTACCTACCTACCCCAAACAAATTCATAAATAACACTACTTGCTATGTGTATATCAGTGACAGGAAGCTATTGAACACGTCTGCCTACCCCTTTAAAGGGTACAGGCGTGATGTTATGTTGAGTGATTACGTAAACAATGCACACATATGCTATAGTAGCAATCGCGGTTGATTTGCTGGCATTTATTAAAGAGTTCCGTTCCGTCGTCTGTCTCCGAAACTCAACCTCAGATCTTCACGAAATTCCAATGGGACCATTTCGGCATAAACCTCTTTCGAACAAAAAAAAAAACATTTTGCAAATCCGTCTATATAAGAGGGAGTAATGCCCGAACATACATAAAAATTCCGAATTCCGAATTGAGAACCTCCTCCTTTTTTGAAGTTCGTTAAAAAGTTTTTATTTTTATCTGTGATGGCCCAGTGGTTACGGCCCTGACTTACGTGTGGCAGTTCGTGGGATCGAACCCAGACAGCCGCCTTACTTTGTGTAAATAATTTCATCACCGCTGCTCTCAAAAGCGGTAAATGAATACATCGTTAGGAAACCGGCTTGGATTTTTATTTTGCTGTGTTTAGTTTAGTTCGTGATCTTCCTGTACGAGTCGCAATAAATACGTTTTCTTTATTTCTTTCTTTTCTTTCTATAGAAACAAAAATTCGAAGGCGTGTGACATCTATCTACCAACCCGCACGGCTGCCCCATTTCAAAACCTAGTAGTAAGGACTTAAAATGAAATTTTACAGGAGAGCGCATAAACGTAATATTGGTCAGCCTATGGAATATGTATTTTTTTGAATTGGTTAAAGTGACTTAAGGCTCCTACAAACAGGCGCGACACGCGATATAATCGCGTGCGACACAAAGGCACCGCTCGATGCGCGACTTGCGGTGCCTTTGTGTCGTGTCGCGCCTGTTTGAAGGAGCCTTTACTAGGTTTTAAATGGTCACTAGGGAGTGAAAGGTGCACTTACTAGGTATCGATGCTTAAATATATCTCCTTTTATGTAAGTTTAAAACGCTGGTGTTTTTGTATTTGGTAGGGACCTTCTAGGTTAGCAAGATTATGCAATAAAACGATTTTTGTACAAAGTGTCCCTTACTAGGTTTTGAAATGGGACAGCCGCGCACTGGGCTCGCGTGGTGGATTAGAGCCCACTCCCTCCTTTCGAAGAGAGCAAGCCTGTAATCCAGCAGTGGGATATTTGAGGCTGATTATGAGGCGTAATATAAAGACTATCGTTATCGATAACGTTTCTGTACTCTGGGGGCTTACTCTCCAAACTAATTTTAATTCCAGTGAGATGCCAATATGATTCCAATGTCAATTTTACAGTCACGTGATTCGGTACTCTTGAAAACAATATTGTCAACAATTACCCCACCACGCCAAGCAAGAACCCAATTCCACTTAGTTCTCCAAAATGGACACCCAATCTAAAAATCATTTGGCGCTAGCATCGAACTCAAGAGTACGAAATGTCACAATTCCAATGTCGATATATCAGAATTAAATTGAAGAGTAAGCACCCTGAACTTGTTGAACGTGTTGTTGGCACAGTGGTTAAACGATTGACTGCTGCGCTGCGTGTCGCGGGTTCTATTCCTGCACGGAACAAATACTTGCATGACCTACAAGTAGTCGTTCCGGGTCTGGCTGTTTGTTTATGTGAGTTTAAATGTTTGTATACGCACACACAATACAGGAGAAATTCCTAGTGTAAGGCAACAATTCTAAACTATATAGGCGATATAATCGCGCGCGACACAAAGGCACCGCTCGTTGCGCGGCTTGCGGTGCCTTTGTGTCGCGTGTCGCGTCGCGCCTGTGTGTACGAGCCTTAATACTTTAAATGCACGTGCACTGAGCATATATCAGTATCGGTAATTCCCAATAAGCAAACATCAGTATTAAATTTGTATATTTTCCTTGAAGCCGTATGCATAATAGTCATAGCGACTTATTATTTTCTTGTTTATTATAACTTGGGGATAATCTTGGAATCACTCTTGGGTGTTTTTTTTTTTTAATTATTGTATGGGGATGGCTGTGTGCAGGGTAAGGCCAAAGACAATAAATTGTCATTTCCCAAAACAGGATTTGGAATCATAAAAAAGGGCTGTTTAGGGTTCCGTACCCAAAGGGTAAAAACGGGACCCTATTACTATGGCTCCACTGTCCGTCTGTCTGTCCCCAGCCTGTATCTCATGAACCGTGACAGCTAGACAGTTGAAATTTACACAGATGATGTATTTCTGTTGCCGCTATCACAACAAATATAATAAAAACAGAATAAAATAAATATTTAAGGGGGGTCACATACAACAAACGTGTTTTTTTTGGCGTTTTTGCCTTGTGGCACGGAGCCCTTCGTGTGCGAGTTCGACTCGCACTTGGCCAGTTTTTTTTTATGAACCGTCAAAATTAGATAAATGACCGCTAGATCAATGCGTTGCCAACTTGCTACTTATTGTGAACTCTGCGATGAATAGATTGATTAATTATCAAGCGAGCGCTAAAATTGATACTTTAAGGGGCTTACATGACCTAAACGGTCACTGTCTGATTCCATAGAAAAGAAAGAGAAGCGCGATGACACAACGCTGGTAATTTATTGCAAATTATGAAGCAATTATTTAATTAAGTACAAAAAATCTATTGTTTGGGCTAAAAAATTAAAACACTAGTATTTTAGTATGTTGCTTGTAGAATTATCTGACAAAAAATCTGAATGATTGTATGTATATTAGTATGGTTTTTATTGTAAAAAGAAAGTTTTAGAGTTATCTTCATGATTTTTTCTAACGTATCAAATTAGTTTTATATCCTGAAGAATATCATATATTTTTCTAATTTTGTTTACTGTAGTCGATCATATACTTTTATTGTTTCTAAGACTTGCGTTTTTTGTGTTTAGGTCCTGTAAGCCCCTTAATTTTCTTATTATTTTTTTAACTTGAATGGCGATCATTAGTTTCTACTTGAAGTCAATAACTTAGTTTGCACTATCTAAGAAAATAATTACACGATTTTACATTACACTTCCTTTTTTTCCTTTTATTTTGTATTATCAAATTCATCAATTGTTAGAAAGTGCATATAAATTGGTGCTAAGCTTCAGAAACTAACCATTAACAGAATGATATATTAAACATTTTGATAAAATCGACCAGCAAATACAATGTAATATCCCATACCAGACTGAAGAACAATTATTTTTTTAAATACCGCTACCAAATCGAGTTCTGATATCGAAACCAGTTTACAGTATGGAAAAACTTGTTTGCTTTGTCCAAGTGAGACGATTTCGCGATTTTGAAATGGTAATAAGGGGGCGTCCATAAATTACGTGAGGTGTTTTTTTTTTAATTTCTGTCCCTCCCTTCCCCCCTGGTGAGATGTCGTGAGATTTTATTAAACCCCCTCCCCCATCCCCCATTCTCACGTGAGATTTTTCAAAATGTGGGTTTCTTACGTAAACGGGTTGAATTGTTATTGTGAAAGAAAAAAAAAACATTAAATTGAGCTATTTGGTGTAAAACAAATATGGTGGTTTGACAGTCAGTAGATGTATAACGTCGAAGTATGAATGAAATTATTTTCTTTCGAACGAATTAGTGAATGATCTTAATCGTATTACGATATACGCTTAAGATTAAATCTTATGCATGTACAATCTGGATTAAATGGACCAAAATAGTATAATTTTTTTGAAGTGAAAACTTCTTTAGCGGCGCTGTGTACTTTTTTTGGAATGGGTAAAAACTTCTAAATTCGCGTCAGGTCACGTGACCCTGATCGTAAGATTCGTAAGACGTAAAACGAAAGACGCGCGTTGTTGAGGACAGCGCCATCTATGCACATCGGGAAGAACTACGAGGGCCTCGCGTACTAACTACGTAGTTCATCCAACAACGACGAGATGGCGCTGAACCACGGATATATAACTGACGACGAGCTCCATGGGCTTGCTTCTCTTACCACTGCCGCGACCAACACCACGAACTGAAGTCTATCCTGTGTGCTTATTTGTAAATCTGAATAAATTCCTTTCACGAGAAGAATAAACCAGTCACTTTGGTCATCATACCTGATTTGCAAAAAACCCTATAAAATAAGGAACACACCTTAACACGCGTGTTTTGTTTATAAGACGATTCACAAAATACACTCGTAATTGTTCAAGTTTTCACTTCTGTCGGCACTACCGGAGTGCCAGTTTTGTTTCAATCAATTGCGTAATATTTGCCGAGACCCCGCCTCTCTCCAACGTAAGATTAGATGAGATTTGACTGGACCCCCTCCCCCCCCCCCTTAAACATCTCACGTAATTTATGGACGCCCCCTAAGTCTTGCAGAACTTTTTACTACTTGACGCAGCCGTGAAGCACACAATACTATTTAGTTTTTTTTTTCTGTTAATATTGTGTGCCTTACTTTAAACCTGGGTCAAATAAACTTATTTTCTTTCCTTGCGATGAAGCCGTATGAAATTTTTAATAACCCGACGTCCATTTTCATCACATCATATTTAATGGTATTCGTTTTGATTTCCAGAGGGGTCCGTGGCTAAATAAAAACAGCCGCACAGGTCGACCGATCAGGTTAAGCTACGCTTACCGCGGTTGGTCCGTGGCTGGGTGACCATCTTTACATACCGAGACCACTCCGTGCCTCGGAAAGCACGTTAAGCCGTTGGTCCCGGCTGTCATTCGTGGATCTTTGACAGTCGTTATGAGTAGTCAGCAGCCCACAAATCTGACAACCAGTCTTACTAAGGGGTATCGTAATACCCAGTAACTGGGTTTTGGAGGTCAGATAGGCAGTCGCTCTATGTAAAATACTGGTATTCAGCTGCATCCGGTTAGACTGTAAGCCGACCCCAACATAGTTGGGAAAAGGCTAGGTAGGTGATGATCTGTCAGACAACATATTATTTGCACTTTAGTTATCAATGTACAGACGCCAGCACATCAAATACTACAATCTGTCAAACTTCTTTAATAGATTTTCAACTTTATCACTAAAGCATTAGGTTCAAAGTTGATTGGGAAAATTTGTCAGTTTCGGGTAGCTTAATGTGCTGGCGTCTGCACTCTTTCCGAAACTACAACATTTCCAAAAACAACATAACATCAAGCCTATATTCCCCGATGGATTAGAGGTGTACAGACGCCAGCACATCAAGCTACCCAGAAATGTCAAATTTTCCCAATCAACTTTGAACCTTATGCTTTAGTGATAAAGTTGAAAATCTACTAAAGAAGTTTGACAGATTGTAGTAGCTTGATGTGCTGGCGTGTGTGCCTTAGTGCACCCACATACCGTCAGTTATGTTTAAGTCCCACGTAAAAGGACGCGAGCCCAATGATATCAATCTCTCTACCTGCGATTGTGTTTCCGAGTGCATACAACCCGAATCTCTTCAAAGTAAGAGTGAAAAGGCTTCTTCTGGGTAAGCTCACTCCATCGTAGACTTTGTCTCTGTCACCTCTGACCTAGACTAGAGTCAAGAGCAAACCCACTTCAAATAAAAAAAATTAAAAAAAAAACCGGTTACACATCCAGATTCAGAGCCGCTATTGAGAAATCCTTGATGGGAAAACCCAATAATGGTTACAAAAAACCAAATCGCTCCGCTCTTAAATTTGTACCATACCTAACAAAACAATATTATGTCAACACTAAACCGCACGAGTACACTCAAACGTTCTCTAAAGCTAAAACAATAGCGTTCAAAATCGCAAAGCGAGAACCAAACGAAAATATAATCAACTGGTTTTTAGCATACGCCTGGAAATGTCAACGGGGTTAATAATTAAGCAATTTCTTGTGTTTATTGGCTTTTCATCGATCATGGTTATTTATGATTTATATCGCTTGGTACAGACGCCAGCACATCAAGCTACTACAATCTGTCAAATTTCTTTAATAGATTTTCAACTTTATCGCTACAGCATAACGTTCAAAGTTGATTGGGAAAATTTGACAGTTTCGGGTAATTTGATGTGCTGGTGTCTGTACTATTTCGGTTTAAAACCTAACTTATAATGTTCCCACTACTGGGACACAGGCCTCCTCACAGGCCCAGTGCGGGTTGGTAGATGTCACATGTCTTCGAAAGTTTGGTTCTAGGATATGCCAGATTTCTTGGGAGGGGTTTTGACTTTTTTTTTCAGGATTGGATATCATCAAATGACCTCTCCCGCTCTGGGTGGAGCGGGAGTGTCAGACTCTTACTGACTAAAACCCACCCGTGTTCCTTCCTTAGCCCTTTATGTTCCGGGCCAGCGGTAACCCTTTCGGACAAGCTGACCCGGAGGGGTTTTGACTTCAATTTAGCTTTCCACCAGGCGATATTGAGGTCACGAGGAGGAGGGACATGAATATGCTAGATTAATCTTCATCCACCACGCCGACCCCTTATTGCGAAGAGTCTTTGTAAGCTATCAGGATAGCCAGCATCTGCTAGATGCAGGCTGTTGGTTCAAATAGCACCAAGACTGGATCTAGAATCCTGACAAACCATCGAGTATAATGGAAGGTAGTGGCTTGACGACACGGTTGGTGCAGTGGCTGAGCGATCGACTGCTGCGCTGCGTGTCGCGGGTTCGATTCCCGCACGGAACAAATATTTTTATTGCCTACAGGTAGTTGTTCCGGGTCCGGCTGTTTGTGTATGTGAATTTAAATGTTTGTAAACTCACCCACGATAAAGGAGTAATTCCTAGTGTGGGGCAAAGTTAAAAAAAAAAGTATTGGGTCTGCCCTTTGCCGTAAGAGAGAGACACTACAGAATAACAAAAAACAATTGAATCTGCAAGACGCAAGCCAGAATGTAGCCCCCGTATTGCATAAGACTGAAGTTATTTACATTCCAACGAGAAAAATGGAAGAACTGGGAAGGCATTAGCCCAAGAGTGGGAAAATACAGAATAACAAAATAATAAAAACTGGCCATGTGCGAGTCGGACTCGCAAACGAAAGGTACCGGTCCGTACCACAAGGCAAAAAGGCCGAAAATAACACGTTTGTTGTATGGGAGCCCCCTTAAATATTTATTTTATTCTGCTTTTAGTATTTGTTGTTATAGCGGCAACAGAAATACATGATCTGTGAAAATTTCAACTGTCTAGCTATCACGGTTCATGAGATATAGCCTGGTGACAGACGGACAGACGAACAGTGGAGCCTTAGTAATAGGGTCCCGTTTTTACCCTTCGAGTACGGAACCTTGAAAAACGTTGAAAAATAGGCCAAACTTAAACAGCAATATTAGTATCAAGATATCTTGTGACGTCTTTGGAAACGAAATTGTTTACTAAACCAAAGAACTGCTTGTAAACAAACGGTTAGGTGCAAAAATCTACGCTATGTTGCCAGCAAACTGTCAGATTCTCGTTAGTGAGTCAGTGGATCACTGACAATCACGTCTGAGATCTGGATCAATCAAATATCACCTACACTATGGCTTCCTGGTGAAGGAAAACATCGTGGGGAAACTGGCATGTCCCAGAACCAAAAATTTGAAGACGTGACATAAAACAACCCACACTGGGCCCGCGTGGTAGATTATAGCGCCAGAGAATTCCACAAAATTTGTGGGCAGGGAGGGACACTCCTCTTTAATGCTAGTCAGCAAGACTATCTCGCTAAAGCTTTGGGATTCCTATGACAGATGGCACAGCTCCCAGGGTAGCCCGCGAAATTCAATATTTTTTTAGGTTTTTTGCAATTTGCTGGTCAGTATTAAGTTGTACGTTGATTAATATATGATTCGCGGCCGTAACAAATATGTATTTACAGAATTATAATCACGGTGGCTTAGAGTGTTTGATAATCATCATCTGCGCTGCCTTTTTCCCAACTATGATGGGGTCAGCTTCCAGTTTAACTGGATATAGCAGTGGTTTAGAGTATAGGTGAGCTGGATCATCTCACAAGTTTTTTAATTTTTTTTAATTGTCTTCTAAAAAGGAGGTTCTCTATTCGGATATTTCTATTTTTTTTTACGTATGTTCGGGCATAACTCCATCGTAAATAGACGGATTAGCAAAACTTTTTTTTGTTCGAAAGGGCTTTATTCCGAAATGGTCCCATTTGAATTTCGTAAAGATCTGATGATGAGTTTCGGAGACAGACGACGGAATTCTTCAATAAATGCCAGCAAATCAACCGCGATTGCTGCTATAGCATTAATGTATGCATTGTTTACGCAATCACACAACATAACATCACGCCTGTACCCTTTAAAGGGTTAGGCAGATGTATTCAATAGCTTTCTGTCACTGATATTCACATGGCAAGTAGTGATATATAAATTTGTTTGGGGTAGGTAGGTACAACTAAAAAGTGAAAAATAAAATGGTTTTTATAAAAAAAAACCGACTTTCAAAAAAAACACTACAAAGTGAAAAATAACTTAATTTCGAAAATCAAAAACACTACAAAGTGAAAAATAACTTAATTTCGAAAATCAGTGTCAAAAAACTAAAATACAGAACCAACGACACCGACTTCCGAAAAGTTATTTTTCACTTTGTAGTGTTTTTTTTGGAAGTCAGTTGTTGTATTCCTGTAAAAAAGTTTTTTTTTATAAACTGTGGAGCCAAAAAACCGTTCATCAATTCACATCCCAAATGCAGCATTTCCATAACCAATTACAATACTAAACGTTGCTGTTCAATCGCGTGTAGAAACTGAAATAATCAACTTCACGGATCAAGGCATCGCTGAATAACAGCGTGCGAAAGAGATGGCAATAGTAAAGAAGTAACAAGCAAGCGAGATAGCAGTATGATGAATAAAAGAACAATTTCAGGGTACCGTATATCCGTATTTACAAACAGAATGCCAGTGCGAACGGGACTGTTAATTCGACATGGTCTGTCACAGGGCTGTATCTTTACGACCAGAACAGAAAATAGAAAATATTTGTTGTCCAGGTAAGCAGGTTCTCAGTTTAACAGCACGTTGAGAGAACAGGAGTATAAAGCTTAAAATATTACCTACAGCTAGGTTACAACATATTATTTGCCAGTGAACCTCGAACGACACAGTTGTCTGTATTTTGGAGTTCGAATAGGTAGCCAATCGAAACTGTATGGCCGCTATCAAAACACACAATAACAAAACTGAAAACTCCAAACTCAAAGGGTGGTGGGGCTTCCTTTTACTTCGACTAGGTATGTCACAGGAATGCATCTTTACAACCAGAATAGTTAGCCAGCTGAAATTATATGGCGGCTATCATGGAAAAAAAATAACAAATTATAAAAAATTCAAACCCAAAGGGAGTCGTACAATTAAACCTCGAAATTTTTTTTTTTTATTTTGCTCTATTTAGCAGACCATAATTTTATTCACAAGCGTTAAACAACTTCATGTCTGTAATCCCCGAAGACAGAGGTTTATCTAGATTACACCTACATTTCGCCAGATAAACGTCTAGTGCATAAATTATAAAATGAAACGTGTCACGGAACCATTAGTACGCAAGCCTGACTAACAATTAGCCAAGTTTTTTTTTACAGGACAACGTTCGGCGTTCGAAATAAAAAGCGATGCGCACTTCGGTTTTTGTCGGGTTTCGTCGGAGGCCACGAGGTGGGAGTCGACACCTGCGCCGGAGACGGTTAGCGGTTAATTAAGAAAACTGTATTAATTTCTACTGGCTCCAGAAAATAAAATTTAACGGTTTATGCAACGGTCTAGTGGTTGTTTTAGTAACTGATGCGACATTAATCCTGTATTTCCTAGATAGCGTCATCATTTGCCAAGGCTTTTCCCATGTTGGGGTCGGTTTCCAGTATAACCGGATGCAGCTGAACACCAATATTTCACATGGAGCGACTGCCTATCTGACCTCCACAACTCACATCACTGGGTAATACGACTAATACGATACCCCAAGGTAAAACTGGTTGTCAGACTTTCGGGCTACTGACGACCCGTAACGACTGCCAAAGATCCACGATTGACAGCCGGGACCAACGGCTTAACGTGCTTTACCGAGACACGGAGGGGTCTTGATATGTAAAGATGGTCACCCATCCACGGGCCAACCGCGGCAAGCGTAGCTTAACCTGATCTATCGATCTGTGCGGCTGTTTTTACTTAGCGACAAGCCGTTTCAGACGTCATCATTTCCTAAATACTGTTCTTCTTTCTAGCATTTTGGCCTAAGCAAGGAAAACCTGTTCAGCCGGTCGATTCTGTAAAAAATCTCACCGTGAAAACTTAGGTGAAGTGAGTATGTTTTTGCTAGAAATTGACACTATTGACAGCTCACTCCACGCTCACTTCACCTAAGTTTTCACGGTGAGATTTTTACAGAATAGCACCGCAGGTGGAGATTCATAGACGACTCCGCCTTGGGGTGTAAATGTGGTGCTGTTCACCAAACGATGGGACACTTAATATGTGTCCTGTGTGTCCTGTCAGCTGCACGTTACAGGAACTGGTGGACGCCGGCGATGGCGCCAAAAAAGTATCCGAATTCTGGGCCGAGTCCATTTAGATTGCTATCGACACGCTAAGAAGAAAACTTTCCTCGTAATATTTTTTTCATTCCTCATTCCTCCAAGAAGTCCTGGGTTTTACTTAAGATGCTTATCATAGATCGATCGTCCCCCTGTCATGTTCAACCATTACTGTTAAGATAAACTGTAGTGGGCCTCTTGTAACATTTATATGTACGCTGATTGTGGAAAATGGACATATTTCCGTGGGGTAGACAGACATTATAGAAAGCCACGTGCTACGACCCTTAACGTTCTCGTTCTGCTTCGTCCATCTTATCATATTAACGTACGCTCTTATAGCATGTTAATATTAGACGAAAAGTAGAATTTAAAACGATTTTGTAGCGTGGGCGTTTCGACCTGTAACTGTCACCTTGACCTGCCCCGCAAATCACCTGCCCTACAGGATAAACGGCCTGCCCATGTCGATGTCCGAAACTTCCTCAATTACGATATTTTTAACGACAAATAGCTTGAGCACTCTATTTAATTAATTAGGGTGATTTCATCAAGGTAGCCCACGACATTCAAAAATCCTTACGTTTGTTGCAGACTCAATTCGTTTTGGCAATAGGGAATATGCATGATTTTTTTTTATTTAAAAAATTAATCCTCATTCATGTAATAAACAGTTTAGTAAAACTGTTTTTCGGATAACTATGAAATTAAAAAAGATATGAGCCATCGAAGATTTGTTTCTATCTCTTTCTCGCAAAACGAAATTTAACACGGAGTTTACATGGCCGTAGTGACATGTGACGTCACAGTCTATGTCGGATCTCTCTGTCTAATTGGTGTGTAATCAATAGTTTTAAATGCTCATATCGGCCGTGTTTCTTGGCCGATTTTAATTTTAATTTCACTTTTTGTCATCTCTACTACGGTATTTTCATATTTTGTTAATAAATGCCATGAAAAAAATTCATGCATATTCCCTATTATGATAAAATAATAAATTAAGGGGCTTACAGGACCTAAACGCAATAAACGCAAGTTTTAGAAACAAAAGTATATGATCGACTACAGTAAACAAAAATCCGAAAAATATATGATATCTATTCTTCAGGGTATAATATGCTAGGTAGATAGTGTGTTGAAAATATAATACTACTAATTTGATACGATAGAAAATGAAGATACCTCTAAAAACTTTCTAATATACAAACAATCATTCTGATTTTGTGCCAGATTATTCTACAAGCAACATACTAAAACACTAGTGTTTTAATTTATTAGTTAGATTTTTTGTAATTAAATAATTGCTTCATATTTTGCAATAAATTACTTTCCTTTCGGCCCCATCGGCCATCTGTTCTGCGAGCACTGTGCCCTGCCCACTGCCACTTAAGGCTAATTAATTATAATGATTTAACATCAATATAGATCTCACAATTGACCAAAGTAAACTCAACCCTTCCAATGGCGGTAGACAGAAACTACAAAACGCCATCTGCTACAGCACTTTTTTTTTCTGGATGGGAAATCATCAAATGACACCTCCCGCTCTGAGTGGAGCGGAAGGGAGTGTCAGACTCTTACTGACTAAAATCCACCCGTGTTCCTTCCTTAGCCCTTTATGTTCCGGGCCAGCGGTAACCCTTTCGGACAATCCCGCTGACCCGGCAGGCTTCGGCCCTGACGCGCCCCTTCAATTTGACATCTCTTTGAGGCGCGCGTGGAACACGTACGCGCCGTCATCTGCTACGGTCCTTACCTCCTTTTGCTTCGCTTAAGTTCGTACAGACGTCAGCGCATCAAGCTACTACAATCTGTCAAATTTCTTTCATAGATTTTCAACTTTATCGCTAAAGCATAAGGTTCAAAGTTGATTGGGAAAATTTGACAGTTTCGGGTAGCTTGATGTGCTGGCGTCTGTACATCTTCACCCTAATTGCGCAACACACTAGCAATCAATCAATCAATCTGAATCATTTTGAAGGATATTCCTTATCCATTGCTCCATATGTTGGAAAAATATGTCTGCTCAACAACGCAATGAATGTTGTTGAACTGTCAAAATGAAATATGTACATTGCTCCTGTTAGGCTCAACTCACACCAAAAGAGCGGCAAAGGGCAGCGAAGCGCAGCGACCCGCTCGTTAGGCTCAACTCACACCAAAAGAGCGTCGAAGCGCAGCGCAGTTTCAGTGTCATATGAATTTTAACTTTATTTTCATTACTATAATACTTATTATCGCATGAGAAACTCGAACGAGTCGCGCGGATGCCCGCGGCGTCGCGGGAATTCCTGCGAATTCCATAAACGCGCCTTCTCTAACGAGCGGATCGCTGCGCTTCGCTGCCCTTCGCCGCTCTTTCGGTGTGAGTTGTCCCTTAGAAAAGGCGCGTTTATGGAATTCGCAGGAATTCCCGCGGCGCCGCGGGCTTCCGCGCGACTCGTTCGAGTTTCTCATGCGATAATAAGTATTATAGTAATGAAAATAAAGTTAAAATTCATATGACACTGAAACTGCACTCCGCTTCGCTGCGTTTCGTCGCTCTTTTGGTGTGAGTTGAGCCTTAGCGTGTTGCGCAATTACCCCGCTGGCGCTGGTCATACACGCACGCCGGTTGCGAGTACTACGCACCTCTGACCTTTCTAAAGGACGTCACTAAGAACGTAAATGTCCTTCTAGTAGGGCGCTCCGGCGTTTTATCTGTCTTAAGTTAGTCGCCGTAAACAGTTATATTTTCACGAAATAGTCTTAAGGCTCCTTCAAACAGGCGCGACACTCGATAAAATCGCGCGCGATACAAAGGCACCGCTCGTTGCGCGACTTGCGGTGCCTTTGTGTCGCGCGCGATTTTATCGCGTGTCGCGCCTGTAAGGAGACTTTATTTTCAAAAAACATAAGCAATTCTGAATGTCACGGGCTCCGCTGACGGACTGCTTCATCATTATTAACATCTACCGACCTCATTGCGTGGATGTGACACATATTTTCTCCCCAATTTGTTATTTTTCGTGTTTTTTCTCTGCGTCATGTTTACCAGAAATAAACATATTTTCTTTCTTTTTTTTCTCTCTTTATCTTAATGACTTAATAGGGTACCTAGGTAATTATCGTACCGTCTAACAAAGCTATAAATTTATTTGATGCCCTTAGCTCTAAGCGTTTGGATTAGTGCCCAAAAGCGCGATGCTGTTTATAAAACAATCAACATGTTTTGTCGAGCCGAGTTTATTCGGCCTCGAGCGAAAAAAATCGAGCAATGAATTTCTCCCAAGCTGTCGGGGGTTTGACTAAAAGAATTCCTGAACTGTTTATTGAAGATGCAGCTCGTTGAAGCTTTTCACACACACAGAGGCCTCTAAAAGTTGATATTTTTCCACTTCAGCTGTGACACATCACATTATGATTTAAAATTCTAGTGATCCAAATGTTTGAACTGCTACGAGTATAAGTAATTCAATTACCTTTGACTTATCAAAAAAAAATAATCAAGTAATCCTTATAGAGTACTTACCTGATTATTTTCATTTTAAGTCATAATGTGGCATCTCACAGCCTTTTTTTTTGGGGGGAAACCCGCTGTCATCAGAGGCCTAGTGTACAAATATGACAACTATTAATGAAAAAAGAAAAACATTGGGACCCAGTATATATCCTTCTTATTCAGTTTATGAAATATATTTTAAATTGGTCCAATTTTGGAGGAGGAAATAGGCGAGAGCCAAACCTCGAATTATATATTTACTTGGGCTTCTTCAGAAGTCTCTCCAACCGTATTTCCTTTTAACAATCAGAATTCCCACCTAATTGGAACAAAATCTTCACAGAGCAGGGACTTGAAAACGAAATGAATTTCGTTCCGTTGCCACTATTGTTATCGTATAACGTTCCAAAAATTTGTAACGATACTAAAACCTAAAAATATCAGTAACGTTACAAAGAAAAAGGTTATCGAATATCATTTTCGTAGAACAATATTATAAGTAATGTTATAGGTATCAGTAACATTAACTTACCCGCTTGTAATGACGTTCAGGTGAAACGTTACAGATTCATTTGTAACGTTATTCTTCATACTTTTTCGTCATCTTTTATGTCATGAAGCTGGCAAAGTTGAGTATCGAAATGAATAACGTTATTATATCGTTATACTAATAACGATATATTGATCATATTGTTAGTGAGCAGTTTAAGATTTCGTTCCGTTTGTCAGTATCGTTATAGCCAAGGAATTAATTTTGTTACGATCCTGATGGAACGGTACAAATTATCGGTACTGGAACTACGCGGATAGTTATTTTGAGTAACGTTTGAAGTCCCTGCGTATGAGCACTAGAAGGATTGTCGAAGTATTCAACTTCTGGTCAACATTTAACAGCGGCATGTGTCAGTAATTTCACCAGCATTGATTCTTATCCTACCGATCTAAAACACAGCAATGCAGTGTTTGCTCCATACACCAATAATGATTTATTCAAACAACTAGCCAGCTCATAACGTTTCCCAGATGTGAGTGGGTCACAGAGTGGGTCACAGGTCTTCTCCGTAGGAGAGGAGGCCACCAGACAGGCCCCGTGCGGGTTGACTTCGATTTTACCTTTCTTTCGATTTCTTATATTTGCTTCTAGGACATGCACGTCTTATAAAAACTATCAGCACACGCTTCGAAAATATTCAACAATACTCCAAATAATTCAAAATCTTAACGGACAAAAACGGACCCTAACATTTGCAATACGATAACTCGCGTTCCGTTGCTAATAATAATCCCCTTTAACGATGGCGGAGGGGTAGCGACCCTAGTACGGCTACAGCGGCCAATGTGACCTACCCACCCCATGCAATTCCATTACTCGAAATATGCGTATGTTATGTACTGAACAGAACTTCGTTTAAAGTTAATTTCTGGGCTAGCTAAGTGTCGTTCGTTTAATTTTTTTGGTTTTTCATGAAGAATTATTTTATTCGTAATATGTTTGATAGATTAGAACAGATAATTCTGATCTGCAAATAATGAGGAATAAAAAAGCTGCCTTTTACTTGTAGACGAAACAATTAAAAGAAATATTAGAGCGGTGTAATAAGGACCATCGCCTTGCAGTGACAACAGGCTGCTACAGGAATACATTTTAAACATAAAAGGTTAATTATGTACACCCGACGACCGTCGCATGCGACAGGTCAACACGACCGTCTCTCTCGAATACTCAAAAGAAAATGATCGCTTCCTGCACGACGTCCGTCGTAACGACTGGTGACAGGACACATGCAAACAACAGCATTGCGTCTAGTCGCAGATGCAAACGACAACTCTGCGTCTGGTTGCAGTGACTAAGGTACTGCAGAATACACAAGTTAAGGCTCCTAAAAACGTGTCATGCCTTTTTGTAGGAGCCTTTAGTTAACTTTGAATTTCATATTATGTCATCTGTTAGTATAATTTGCGCAATTAATCACAAATAACTAAAAAGGGCTTTTTCAGTAGATTCACTGATCAGGGACTTGATTTGTAAACCCCTACATTACCAACCAAGATTTTAAATGAGTAAGAACCAACAACACTCCATCATGCTTAACAGTTCTGTCGGTCATTTTATATCGTCCAAATTCATGAATATTTTTCACACACGCGACTGCGAGTAGCCACGCTCTTGATTTTTGAAGGACATCCTCAAATCGGACGTTGAGCTCATTCGTGCTTGTCCTTCAGAAAAGTCAAGCTCAAAGTTACCATATAAAGGCTCGTTCACATAGGCGCGACGCGACACGCGACACAAAGGCACCGCAAGTCGCGCTACGAGCGGTGCCTTTGTGACGCGCGCGATTCGCGTCGCGTGTCGCGCCTGTTTGTAGGAGCCTTAAAGATGGGAACCGGCCGGTTAGGTGCGATTGTAAAAGGGTAGCGAATGTTTTTAAAGGATTATTTAATACAATCTTCTTGCAAAACTTTTCGAGATGTCTTTTTGACGCACCCTGAGTTTATGTAGGGTATATACATATAATGCAACTTTTTTTTTAAATAACGCTTTTTATATCTTGGTTGAATCACTTGAGCAGCCCCCAAACACGTATTCATAGTGTCATATCATAATAACGTGGGAACGTTATTGGCTGATTATGACTGTTGGACCCAGTTCGGGTTGGTGGATATCACATGTCTTCGAATTTTTAGTTCCAGGACATTCCGATTTCCTCACGATGTTTACCTTCACCGTTTTGAAGGCAGCCGGTGATTAAATAAATTATACAAAGCAAAGCGCCTGCTTTTTTTTTTTCAGGATGGGAAATCGTCAAATGACCCCTCCCGCTCTGGGTGGAGCGGAAGGGAGTGTCAGACTCTTACTGACAAAAACCCACCCGTGTTCCTTCCTTAGCCCTTTATGTTCCGGGCCAGCGGTAACCCTTTCGGACAATGCCGCTGACCAAAACGCCTGCCTGGATTCGAAACTACGACCTACAACTCGTAAGTCGCGGCCGTGGCCATTGGGCCACCACTGCTCCTACAAAAACAAAAGATAGAGGACGCAGCAGTAGGTGGAACAAGTCAGCCAATTATGATTCAGATTTCAATTAAAAAAAAATCCAAGCAGCTCCGTTTCTTATCGCAAATTCTAAGGCCCAACAAGATAATCTAAAATGGTCTCGTCAAATAAAGATGGCGGCGATTTTTTGCCGCCGAATATCGCAAAAGGTTACTGACTTGAGTTTGTTATATAACAGTGGTTATGTATGATATATACTTTTTTATGTTAAAATATGACATCCTGGTGACATTGAAAAAAGGCACCCTTGAAACCTTATTACGCAAAACTACTTTCTGAGTTTATCTTAGACTTTACTGGCATCGCATCAAGGACAAACGTCGTGAGGAAACCTGGACTGAGCATAAGCTTATCATAATTAGCCTAGAGTGTCCCCCACTGCTGGACTTACAAACAACAAACAAAAAGTTAACAAAAAAGCTTGAAATCTTCCCCTTGACAAAGTTTGGGTGCAAAAAACAGGCTTAATTATGCTGAAACGGAAAATCTTTTATCATTCAACTATTAAAGTATTCATCAGCATAATACATGCAAACACTCATCACATGACATGTATACACTCATCAATCACATACATACTTACAGTACCCGGCGATAAATATTGCACATCGACCTTTGGAAAGAGACAATCGGCTAATTTCGGCTTCGTAGAGCGTTATCTCTGTCGCACGAAATACAAACAGCGCGGTATCTATTAGGAGCTGTTAAACAATTATGATTTGCGTCTTTTTATAATTATTTTTATTCTTTGTATAAAATCGATAGAATCGAATAGGTCGATGTGCAATATTTATCGCCGGGTACTGTACACCTGTCACACCAGTAGCGAAGGGTCAATTTTTGTAAGAGGTAAGCCGGAGTAGATACTCTTCAATATGATTATATTATTTGTCTATAGAATACTGACTGTGCCATTTTTGAAAGGGAAGCCGTAGGAATCGAGTGGTATGGATCCTTCGCCACTGCATCACACACACACACATACATTTGGTTACCTTTCAGTCCTAAGTTTAATCTATACTTAATATTATAAAGCTGAAGAGTTTGTTTGTTTGTTTGGTTGAACGCGCTAATCTCTGGAACTACCAGTCGGATTTGAAAAATTCTTTTTGCATTTGATAGCCCAATTCTTGAGGAAGGCTATAGGCTATTTAACATCACGCTATGACCTTTGGGAGCAAAAAGAAAAAAAGTCAGAAAGAACGCTAAGCAAAAACGAAGTAATAGCGCGGGCAGGCGATGCGATGCGACAGGATGGGTCGGAGGAACAAGAAATTTTACGCGGACGAAGTCGCGGGCAGAAGCTGGTTATACTGTATATCTACTGGAACCGTTGCATTTGTTAACATAATTATCTATTATCTGTCGAAAGAGACTAGATCCTGCGACACAGGGTATCCCAGTGCGGGATCCCGTGTCTTAAGCGCGGTCACTGTCGGACTGCATTGAAAAGAAAGAGAAGCGCGATGACACAACGTTGGTAATTTATTGCAAAATATGAAGCAATTATTTAATTACAAAAAATCCATTGTTTGGACTAAAAAATAAAAACACTAGTGTTTTAATATGTTGCTTGTAGAATAATGTGACAAAAAATCAGAATGATTGTATCTATATTAGTATGGTTTTTATTGTAAAAAGAAAGTTTTTAGAGGTATCTTCATGATTTTTTTCTATCGTATCAAATTAGTTGTATTATGTTTTCAACACACTATCTACGTAGCATACATATCCTGAAGAATATCATAAATTTTTCTGATTTTTTTTATTGCAGTCGATCATATACTTTTATTGTTTCTAAAACTTGCGCTTTTTGTGTTTAGGTCCTGTAAGCCCCTTAAGAATGAAAAAATAAAAATCGTAGCAAAAGGAGTATGTATGGGCCGCAGCAGGTGGCGTTCTGAAGTTCTATCTACCCCCTCGGGAAGAAGACGCGAGTTTATGGATGTGTTTGTATGTATTTCATAAGATAATGAAATTAAAGGTCACCATAATAAATCCAAAAGCGAGAGAAGATAATGCTAGTATGTTACTAACACACTGACTTTGACCTGTCAGCTCCAAGATAACTCGATAGGAAGTGTTCTGACATACTTATCTGTCTTAAACAACGCGCTACCAACTTGTAAAACATTAACAATATGAAAAATGTCTAATGTAAAATCTGACTAATGTCTAATCTAAAATCTAAAATTGTAAAAAGAAAGTTTTTTAAAGGTATCTTCATGATTTTTTTCTTCGTTTCGAATTTAAGGCTCCTTCAAACAGGCGCGACGCGCGACGCGAATCGCGCGCGATACAAAGGCACCGCTCGTTGCGCGACTTGCGGTGCCTTTGTGTCGCGCGCCATTTTATCGCGTGACGCGCCTGTTTGAAGAAGCCTTTAGTTGTATTATGTTTTCAACACACTATCTACCTAGCATATATCCTGAAGAATATCATATATTTTTCTGATTTTGTTTACTGTAGTCGATCATATACATTTATTGTTTCCAAAACTTGCGTTTATGTAAAGATGGTCACCCATCCACTGAACAACCGCGGCAAGCGAAGCTTACCCTGATCTATCGACCTGTGCGGCGTGCGGCTGTTACTATTTAGCCACGGGTCTCTGTATTTTATTATGGAGAGAAAAAAGAAACATATTTTTCCGACATGGCGGGGCATGACAAGACCTAATAAGAGAGCGTCATGTCGTCACCCGTTTACCGACACGGCAAACGTGTGGGTTTTTTACTCACAAGGCGTGTCTATACATGTTGTGTGCTTATGACCACGCGACAGAAAACTTACGATTCAGCGCCGAGTATACGCCACTCAGCGTCACCGACCGACTGGAGCCGAGCATCGCGATTCAGCGTCACTGACCCGAGCGTGACGATTCAGTTTCGTTCACTGTGCAAGTGTGCAGAATGAGTGCAAAGTGCGAATAAAGATGTTTTCACTTCAAAACGTTTACGTGACGTCAGTTTTTTTTTAAATAATAGCCAGGACAGGCGATGCAATGCGACGGGGTGGGTCGGGGGATCAAGAAGTCTTCGACAGAAGCAAGTTCGACTAATAAAATAATTATAGCTCGTTTAAAGGCTCCTTCAAACAGGCGCGACACGCGATAAAATCTCGCGCGACATAACGGCACCGCAAGTCGCGCAATGAGCGGTGCCTTTGTGTCGCGCGCGTTTATATCGCGTGTCGCGCCTGTTTGTAGGCGCCTTAACACACGCTTAACTAATGAAGCCCACAATCTAAAGTTTTGTAACGTCTGTGGTCGATGCCTCGCACTTATCAGTAGTTTATATCAACCAAGGACTTTCTAATCAGTAAGTTATGTACTAGCAATTTATTGCTATTAGAAATACTTATATTTTTTTATGGTCCACGATGTTTCGTTATTAGTGTTTCTAGGTACAGTTTTATTGTCAATTTATTTGTTTTACTGTAACATAAGTGAGGTCGCACACCAGGCGTAGACTTGTATCACGATAATTGTGGCGCCACATTCGAAACGCGACACATTTAACGCCCCCGTATATCTGTGCGCGAGCACGCACACCAAGGACACAATTGTAGCAGGTGCACTATGTGGCGAGACGTTTGCCGCGCTACACGAATTCAAGATCGAACACGTTCGTTTTTTGTGTCGCTTTGCAAAAATGAAAGACAACATTGAATTTTACGTTGAGTTTATTGCAGAGGTTGAAAAAACCCTATATTATACCATACGCTCTCTGATTATAGCAACAGACGGATGAATATCGGGATGATGTCGGCATTCTCAAAGCGGTGGCACGTGACAACTGTGCTTCCGATGTGCGCGTATACGAAGCATTTGTAGTAAGCTGAATTGTAGCACAATAACTGTGGCGATGTAAATATACGATGCGTGTAGCATGTGGCGCTGGTGTGCGGCCTGACTAAGACGTCAAGGTCAAGTGGCAAATCACGACACGATGGCAAGTGGAGATAATACATAATACATATAGTGCACAAGTGTGCGCAGATGCAGGTGCACTCTCTGTGCCTTTAACTCTCATAGTCCGATAAAGGCTCGTGCACACAGGCGCGACGCGACACGCGACACAAAGGCACCGCAAGTCGCGCAACGAGCGGTGCCTGTGTCGCGAGTCGCGTCGCGCCTGTGTGTACGAGCCTTAAGACGGCAATCCGACACGACCGGGCAGCGCGAAATTCATTTTTTTTTTACGTTCGTTGCAATTTGCTGGTCAGTGTTAAGTTGTACGTTGATTAAAATATGATTCGCGACCGTAACAAATATGTATTTACAGAATTATAATCATTAAGTCGTCAACACAACTCTCTAAGGCCAAGTAATCCTACTGAATGACTATTTCATGAAATCTTGACATTTTAGGATTATACTAACTTAGCAAGTTGTATTACTGATTCTAATGATTATAATTCTGTAAATACATAATTATTTAGGAAATAATATCTAGGAAAAGGCTAACAGATGACGATAAGATTTTCTTAACATACACAGTTATTTAAATGTCGGATACACTGGATGGAATCTATCGCGTGTAAAACCACCTTCAATCTCAAATGAACTCCGTTAATTAAATAAATAATAATTAAAAATATAACGTTCATTTTAATAATTTGAGTGCAACGAAGCGTGGCATGCTAAATTAGTTAGCAAGCGTGATATGCAAAGTGCAATATTAAGATTATTTTAATTGCACCATCTCTCGCAGTAGTGAATGTTAGAAGGGCATGCAAAGGAGAATTCGAGCTTCTAAAAGTGAAGATATTTTTGGGGCATCCCATAGGCAGGTAAAATCACAATAATAACTTCATCACCACTCCTCTCAAAACGGTAAAGGAAAACATCGTGAAGAAACCGGCATGTCTTAGATCCAATAAATTCGAAGACATGATTGTGACATTCCATTGTCATCCCTTGTAAAATTTCTACATTTACATCTGTAATGTGAGTACTTTGTAGGCCTTGTAGACTTTAGATCTGTAGACCATTTTTTATTTTATCAAGTACCTGGTACTTGTTGACAGGCCTACGCTGTCCTGCCATACCTACTGTAATTTGAAAAAAAGCCAATTACAGTAGAACCCGTTTAAGACGATCACGCTTAATACGATTTCTCGCATAATACGCCATTTTACGCCAGTCCCTGCAACTTGCGACATATTTTCATACATTTCTTAACGCTTAATACGATTCGTCATCCCGTTTAATACGCCCGAGCCCGAGCCAGAAGAACCCGAGATACTGCAGGGTTTTCCTGGATATTCTTCCACTTATGACAATGTAGCACCGTACGAAATTCAATCAATTGAAGATCTTATTGAGAATGTGAATAACACACAAAACGAGGCCCTTAGTGATAATGATGAAGACGAAGATGAGTCAACTCCGGTTTTGTCAAACGCCTTAATACCTATATATACCAAAATTAGAACAAATAATACATAATAATAATATGTAGTACGTTTTATTTTCCCTATCCCGCATAATACGCTTTCTCGCTTAAGACGCGTTTTTGGTAGGGTCCCTGAGAAATTGTCTTAAGCGGGTTTTACTGTATTTTTAAAAATAGTAACAGAGGTATTTCTTGCCGGTTCTTCTCCATAGGAAACGACCAATTGGAACCGTGCACCTAGCTTCTGACGTTTCATAAGTGCCCATGTAGGTTTATGTGAAATAAAATATTATGCTTTTGATTTTGAGTGCAAGCTTAAATTCCCTTAGTACATTATCTACTAAAAATAATCCCATAAACGCTGTAAACAGTTAAGATATGTAGTACTACATAAACATGCCGGAAATGTGAGGCTTATCAGCGCTTATCATAACGGGCGATTGTGAATCGATGCTAAGGAAATAGTACGTACGCACTCTTAAGGAGTTAGAGTGGCAACACAATTTTACCATAATAATAATGCCTGTAGTAAAACATTACGGACTGCGATCGTATTCCCCGTACAATAAAAAAAACGAATCATTCTGCAATTTTTCATCAAAGAGTCGGTATAGAAAATCTAGTCGTTATAAAATGTTATGGCCCAAACGTAGTATTTTTCCTTAGGATAAGATAGTACATAAATCATCACTTTTTACGATGGATGGACGAATTGCAAAAGATCTCGGACAAGACCTGAGGGCCTAAATGTCATTATATCAGTGATATCCATGCCATCATCGTTAAAATCAAAAATGTATGGGACTGGAACTAGCTACCGAAAAGCCTGTCACTCCTGTAGAAATAAAAACGATTTAAAAGCGATTACCACCTGGCTAGACCCTCTGGAAAACGACTGGCAAAGGTACCCGTAGCGAGAGAAATGAGTTTATGATCTACACACGTTACATATCGGGTCGAATTCACGTGAAACTAATTTTATTTAACAAAAAATATTCAAGAAGTATGCCACATACTCAAATGTCTTTAATATTTGAGGCAGTGTGCTAAAACAATGGGATTGTAGGCATATTATTTGCGTATTGAAATCTGCTGAAGGAAACGTTACAATATGCATAATCAGCATATATAATATTCTCATTCTTCGGACAGGCCTGTGACTTCTCTGTCAGAGATAGTGGACCATCATGGAGTTCACCTCACGGGTGACGCAGGCCCAGTGCGTTTTGATGGATGTCACATGTCTTGGAATGTTTTGGTTCTAGAACATGCCGGTTTCCTCATGATGTTTTTCTTCGCCGTTTTGATAGCAGTGGTTGAGTGTATGGTTGGAAAGGGGGTGACTACCAAGATGACGACTAATAGAGAAGTATAGAAGACTAGCTTCTGCCCGCGACTTCGTCCGCGTGAAATTTCTTGTTACTCCGACCCACCCCGTCGCATCGCATCGCCTGCCTGCGCTATTACTTCGTCTTTGCGTTCTTTCTGACTTTTTTTCTTTTTGCTCGGCTCCTAAAGGTCATAGCGTGATGTTAAATAGCCTATAGCCTTCCTCAAGAATTGGGCTATCAAATACAAAAAGAATTTTTCAAATCCGACTGGTAGTCCCAGAGATGAGCGCGTTCAACCAAACAAACAAACTCTTCAGCTTTATAATATTAGTAAGTATAGATAGAGAAATGTTGCGCCGACCCCAAATACATTGAAATAAGGGCAGGAGAACGATCAAGCGGTAATCTGGAGCAGCCCTTAGAAATTGCTCATCAATAATGCTGCTTCCCTAATTTTTCCTATTCAGAACATACTAAACATTTAGCTAGTCTTTCTAGCGTAGGGCTGGCTTAAAAGAAATCTAGTCCAAACAGAAAAACGTACAGACATCAAGCTACCCGAAACTGTAAAATTTTCCCAATCAACTTTGAACCTTATGCTTTAGCGATAAAGTTGAAAATCTATTAAAGAAATTTGACAGATTGTAGTAGCTTGACGTGCTGGCATCTGTAAATTTCGATACAAATGCCGCAACTGAAACAGATACAAAATAAAAGTTCAGAGGAGCGTTCGCTTCAGATATTTCTTTACCACTACTGGCTTTTAGCCAAGACGGGAGACCGTTGTAAAATTGCGAAACGTAAATGATGTAATAATAACAATTTTGACGTAAAATAAACATCCCGTTTGTTTTTTTTTTTAATTTCATCTACGTACTATGTATTTTGTTTTAAATTTTGATGTCATGTCTTCATCCAGATTTTCTCTACTATGTAGGAATCGGTTTCTTTCGATAATAAACATAATATTGGATGCTTTTATATAGGTTATGATGAGCATAATACAATGATTATATCATTGTCATAAATCATGACATGACAGGCGTGGCCAAATGGCTTCCGTAGGTACAGACGCCAGCACATCAAGCTACTACAATCTGTCAAATTTCTTTAATAGATTTTCGACTTTATTGCTAAAGCATAAGGTTCAAAGTTGCTTGGGAAAATTTGACAGTTTCGGGTAGCTGGATGTGCTGGCGTCTGTACATCATGAGGTAAAGGTACGTTTTCAATAGTCATTTCCTTTGATGGGTGGCCGCTGATTTGAACACTAACCGCTTTAGCTTTCGCGCTCTTTCCCAATGGCTTGTGATCGTATTTGGTGCTTCTTCAGCATAATAAAATTGGTGCCAAAAGAGACTTTGATATGAGCAGCCTGGTCATATCTTTAAAAATCCTGATTTTTTCTGCATCTTCCAAGTATTAGTTCGGTCAGACACCCGACTTTTCTATTTACCAACCAAGAAAGGTCCAAGACCGATCGACTATAACAATGGTGATCCTCTACACTAATATCAGAAAAAGGTTAAGTTTGCAAGTTCGGATGTAGGAGGTAACCTAGAAAGTTACTCATTATCATCTACCTGCCTTTTTCCAACTATGCTGGGGTCAGCTTCCAATCTAATCGGATGCAACTGAATACCAGTATTTTACATGGAGCGACTGCCTATCTGACCTCCACAACCTAGTCAGACTTACGGGCTTCTGACTACCCGTAACGACTGCCAAAGATCCACGAATGACAGCCGGGACCAACGTCTTAACGTGCTTTCCGAGGCACGAAGGGATCGCGGTGTGTAAAGATGGTCACCCACCCACAGACCAACCGCGGCAAGCGTAGCTTAACCTGATCGATCGACCTGTGCGGCTATTATTTATCCACGGGCCTCTCATCGTTTATCTACAAAACTACTCATTAGATTTAAAAAAATATTTCAGTGATAGCTACACTATAACCAAGTGAGTCCAAGTGCTATAGGATATTTTATGGTCTCCACGTTGATTCCCACGCGGACGGAGTCGCAGGCAGAAGCTAGTCTTGTATAAAACATCAAAATGTTATTTTAAAATCAATACAATCATCACCAGACAGACACTTTCAGGCCGTGAGAGTTAGGAGTTAGCGTTCTTACAATTTTTTTCCATAAATATTCTCATCGACAACGCTTTAACAAAGTTATGTCATCATACAGTCGTGCTATTTATGGTGTTTTCAGGACGGCTATTTACATATTTTAGCGCGTCATTTCCGTGACAGATAAATAATTTTGCTTTTAGATGAAAATTAATTTGCGCGGGAGCAATTCAGAAGTTCTAATACCAATTTGTATATATACAGTACCCGGCGATAAATATTGCACATCGACCTTTGGAAAGAGACAATCGGCTAATTTCGGCTTGTGGGCTGGCAATGCGATGGGGTGGGTCGGGGGACCATAAATTTCACGTAGATGAAGTTGCGTGCAGAAGCTAGTACTAGGTATAAAAGGAAAAGCTTCTTTCCAGGCATGGAGGGGTCTTCTTTCCAAAGGTCGATGTGCAATATTTATCGCCGGGTACGATGGTGTAAATCAATCACTGACTAAAGACGGTAGACCAATGTTTATCGTCTGCATCAGCATAATAAGCCTATAACGTTCCCCCTGCTGAGACACAGGCCTCCTCACTGTGAGAGGGAGTGAGCCGTAATATACCACGCGGGTCCAGTGCAGCTTGGTGGATGTCACATGTCTCCGAATTCTCCGCAACCCAGCTACTGGGAACTCAATATCTCTTAGTCAGAAAGTTTGTGCAAGATAAGTCTCATCAGCTAGCAGGGTAAGGCTCATTCATCAACATCATCATTTTGAAAGATATTGCTAATCCATGTTTGAACAATTTGTCTTTTTTTTTTTATTTATTGGAATGGGTTTGCTCTTGACTCTAGTCTAGGTCAGAGATGACAGAGACAAAGTCTACGGTGGAGTGAGCTCACCCACAAGAAGCCTGTTCACTCTTACTTTGAAGAGATTCGGGTTGTATGCACTCGGAAACACAAACGCAGGTAGATTGAAACATTTGATTGATTGAAACATTGAAACAGTGGGGCGTATTCGGCGGTTTAAATGTTTGCAGCTGTCATCATTTTCATGACAGCTGTCACTGCGGCCTTTATGTGCGGTCACCGCTTTTGTAGTAAACTCTAGCTTACCTAACTGACATTTGACCTTTGACTTAATAGAACCGTCTGGCGGCTTGAGAGTATTTTTTTTTTTTATTTGAAATGGTCTTGCTCTTGACTCTAGTCTAGGTAAGAGATGACAGAGACAAAGTCTACGATGGAGTGAGCTCACCCAGAAGAAGCCTGTTCACTCTTACTTTGAAGAGATTCGGGTTATATGCACTCGGAAACACAAACGCAGGTAGAGAGTTCCACTCTTTTGCTGTGCGCATTATAAAGGACATTTGAAAACGCTTAGTGCGAATTGGTGGAATAGCAACTAGGTAGGGATGGTAACTTGCAGTGCGTCTGGATGTCCGAAGGTAGAAGGGGGCCGGTGGAATGATGTCGTGGAGTTCTTGGGCACACTCACCGAAGTACAATCTGTAGAAGACCGACAAGCAGGCAACCTTGCGGCGATGAGCCAAACTGTGAAGCTTGGCATCCACAAGTTTTACGTCGCCAATGAGCCTCTTAGCTCTGCGTTCCACCGCGTCAAGCGCGGCAAGTTGGTATTTCGCTGAGCCATCCCAAAGGTGGCTGCAATACTCCATGCAGGATCGGACTTGTGCTTTGTAAAGGGTTAAAAGCTGTCCGGGCGTAAAGTATCGCTTCACCCTATTAAGGATGCCCAGCTTCTATAACGTAATGTCTGCTCAAGAACGTAAATAACGCAATGAATGTTATTGAACTCTCAAAATAAAAACTATTGCTACTGATAGTGGGTCATGCAATCACCCCGCATGTTGGTGGATGTCACATGTCTTAGATTTTTCGGTTCTACGACATGCCGGTCGTCTGCGTGGTCACTCATATTTTTTATTTCTTTCCTTCTCTCTCACAACATCATCGTCTACCGAGCCTTATCCCATCTATGTTGGAGTCGGCTTCAAGTCTAACCGGATGCCGCCTGGTCCAGTTGAAAACCAGCGTCAGGCACCAGTTGTCTGGCATTTTTGGCTGAACTGGGCCTTTTTGGCGCAGCCGTGAGGCACACTTTCCTGCTAATTTCTTACATCGGACTTTGCACTTTTTATTTTTATCTTAGTTTTTATCTGATGTACGACTATTATCTAACTATCTGGTGTATTGTGTGTCTCTTAGTCTGTGCTAAATAAATGTATTTTCTTTCTTTCTTTCAGCCATAGCAGTATTGTCTCGAGACATCTCATGCACTTATCCCCATTTTTTTGGGTTCTGCGCAACGTGTATTTTCCTTCCATACTTCTCTATTAGTCGTCATCTCGGCAGTCTCCCCCTTTCTAACCATATCATCATTCACACAGTCCAAGCATGAGCTGGGTTTACCGAAATAGCTTGCAAGAGTTACCAAACTGAGTGGCAGTGGGCCAGCCAAGTCTGTCGAAGTACCGACGGCAAAGTCCCCTTCGACAGACTCCCGATATACGGGGTAGTTTCTTGTGCCACATCTTCTGTCCAGCTGAAGCACTAGGATGTGGTGAAGAGCGGGCGTTCTGGGGGACTGTCATATGTAATTTTGGCGTTTAAAAAGTGCTTAATTTGAATAAATTACACAGGCCGAGAAAATTTGACGGACACTCTTTCCCAGAAACCAGACTATACTTTTCCGAAGGATTTTGACGCGCTGAATTCGAATCCTCAAAATTGCTCTATCACGTCAGGGTTTCGAGATATCCTAACCTAAAAGTGCAAAAAAATACTGTTTTTTCTCAGTTTTGAGGTTATGTAGCACGGCCGATCCTATTTTCTTTCAAAAATTATTAATAGCATCTCAAAGGACTAGTCTTCCTCTTTAAAATGACGTTGAGTTTACTCAAATATCTTTTTTTTTCGCTGAGATATCTGTCTGTCCGTCTGTCACAGCTTGATATCTCAAGAACTACTAATGCTATCAATTTGAAATTTAGAATACTCTTTGATGACGTTTGCTCAACTATTTTGCAAATAAGAAAGAATTTTTTTTTGCAACAGGGTCTGAAAGGTGGTCTTAAAAATTCGAAGTGGGGTTACTAGGGCATGTGGGGTATCATATGAAAGAGCGCTGTTTGCACATTCTCAAAACTTTTTTTTTTAAATGTTAAAGAAAATACCGATCCCCCCCTTATCTCCGAAGTTTGCATAGAGAAAAATCCGAAATTATTCATTTAAGTATTAAACTTCTATCACAATAGAAGTTTATGTAAAGATTACAGGAAAAATAAAACGACGTCTCTAAAAGCACACTTTTTCAGAAATCAACAAAAAATACTACAAGCTCCACTATCGGTCAAGAGATGGCGCTGACCTAAAACTACAATATTGTATACCGTAGTGATTAAATTCTCTGACGAATATAGGTCTCGGCGATGAAAATTTAAAAACATTTCACGTTTCACAATAATGTACCCTCGGTGCGCGAGTCCGACTTTTTTTTGTTACTATCCATCCTAAAACCTAAAAGATCACATGGAAAAGAAAGACCTTACTCTTGGCCGGGCAGCGAAGCAGGACGCCGTAAACTGTCATGGCCAAACATACTAATATTATTACAGTCATATATTTAGCTGGGCGGTCTATTTTCATAACCAGCCGTATTCTGGCAAGATATTAAGACACGAGATGTTGGCAAATTAGATTGTGTTAAAAAAAGTCGTGTTTTTAGGAAACCATTTTTTCTGCTTTACTTATTGAAAGCCATGTTTCTTGGAGGCTGTAGAGATGCACTAAGAAAAATTTTTTTGACTTCTACACCCAAAGGGTCCCAATGGGAAGTTACCTATTACTAAGCCTCCGCTGTTCGTTCGTCTGTTTGTCAGCGGGCTATATCTCATGAACCGTAACAGTAGATTGTTGAAATTTTCACAGTGTGTATTACTGTTGCCGCTATTACAACAATCACACTAATTATTATAAAGGCGTATGTGTGTGTATATGTTTATTACTTCTTTACGCTCAAACGGCTTGACCAATTTTGATAAAATTTTGTATGGAGGTAGCGACACCCTGGATTAACATATAGACTGCTTTTTATCACGATATTCCAACGGGATCCACACTTATGCGGGTGAACACGCGGGGCGCGGCTAGTTATTATAAAAATTTAAAAAAACCACCAAAATGAGGGTAGAAATAAAACATACCTGCAATGGAGCCTCTGAGGTCTGAAACAAATGAATTTTGAAGTTTAGATTCAAGCTAACTGTATTTTTTGGAATATTGGAAAGGCTAGGTTTGCGTTAGACCATCATATGAGCTGATGGTAAGCAATAATGCGGTAGGCGATGATGCATGCTTGGTTAAAGGTAACCTTATCTTATCCTGCTGATGTAGATGTAATTTGTTTTGAAACCAGCGAACTCCTGAATCGAGTACACAAAAAGGTTATTATGAAGAAGAGCCAAGTCACTTTTGACTTAAATACTACTGCTGATTGAGCTGTTCTATTGAGATCAGCCATAACCACAAATGAAAAGCATATTTTTTTAATGAGGCAATGTTTAGGGTTAATTATGATTGAAATCCATGGTTAAAAGCTACTGAAGGTTAGAACGATGAGGGTAAAAAACCCCAATGCGGAAGTAAGAACCCTAACTTCATAGCCAAGAGTGGAAGACAAAATCGACGAGTATTCTAATTGAAAATCATCATCTGCCTAGCCTTTTCCCAACTATGTTGATAGCGGCTTCCAGTCAAACCGAATGCAGCTGAATACCAGTATTTTACATAGAGCGACTGCCTATCTGACCTCGACAACCCAGTTACTGGGTAATACGATACCCCTTGGTAAGACTGGTTGTCAGACTTTCGGGCTTCTGACTACCCGTAACGACTGTCAAAAATCCACGAATGATAGCCGGGACCAACGGCTTAACGTGCTTTCCGAGGCACGGAGGGGTCTCGGTATGTAAAGATGGTCGTCACCCATCCACAGACAACGCGGCGAGCGTAGCTTAACCTGATCGATCGACCTGTGCGGCTGTTAATATTTAGCCATGGGCCTCTCGGGTATTCTAATTGAAAATAACGAGGAAATATGAATAAGGAAGAGCAACAAAAGACGTCGGTAGTGCGGGCTTTACACAGGTGACTATATCCAGACTGTTTACATGGCAATTCGGCTCGGCCGCAGGTGAGTTCTAATAGCAAGCAAGTTCCAAAGCAGAGTAGCTTTCGACTTTGGTCGTGTGGCGACAAGTCGCATGCGGCGTGTAACTAAAATGGACCGTGAAACCTTTAAAAAAAAAAAAACAACCGAGTTTTTATGTTTTTCCGGCATTTATTGAAGAGTTCCGTTGTCTGTCTCCAAAACTAATCATCAGATGTTTACGAAATTTAAATGGGACCATTTCGTAATAAACCTCTATTAGAACAAAAAAAAATATTACAAATCCGTCTATATGTATATATATATGAGGGAGTTATGCCCGAACATACATAAAAAAAATATTGTATATAAACATCCGGATTGAGAACCTTCTCCTTTTTTGAAGCCGGTAAAAAATCCTCAGTCGCTAGCGATCGCCCACCGTATGAAGGTCGACATTTTGACGCAAAATGATATAGTCACTTGCGATTTTTATCGACATGTGTAAATGGGGTGGCGATTTGGTAAGCACTGCGAAAATCGACCTAGTGTTAATCCCGCATTAGACGTTAGATGATACAAAAGCGCATTGACATCGTAACGATATAGTTACAAGGAACCAGAATACTTTCCCTAAACACACGCCTTCAGAAGCCAAGGTTAAAAACTAGAATTTCGGCAATTTGTTTGTATTATACCCCATTTACTACTTACAATATTATTCGGGCGGTTAACCGTGAGGGTTTTAAAGTAAAAAGCATTGTTATTAAGGTTTATATTGCGCTATCAGTGGGCTGGGATCATCTAATTAGCTGTAGGTCAAAATCAACTGTAAATGAAAACCTGTATCAGTCAGAGGGCATTTCGAAAGGCCACGAAGAATAATTTAGCTTTAAGAACTGGAAAAAATAAACAAGCAATGGTCATGTGACAGTATCTACATCGCAACATGCGAACTACGAATCATACTGACGTCAGGCAAAATCCTGCATCGCGCAAGTAGAGTTTACCGCGCAACTAGCATATTGTATACAACGTTCCAACATTCAATCGTGGGGCAGTTGTCCACCAGACGCGACACCCGTCTATGGAGGATGAGTTAACTTTTGTTCCTCATACTTTATTATTAATAATAATAATTATAATTTGTATGAAAACTTCGTGAAATTTGTTCTACCAGACTCGCATTGCACCGTGGCGTTGTCGCGTCTGTCTGCGGGAGCCCTTAAGTCGTAATAGCTAATACAGACACTGCAGAACTCTGCGTTAAACTCAAAGTCAGTCAGACAATAAGGGACCAGGCTATTTTCTAATTACATTTATAAATTACAGTTATAATAATAATTTTATAAATTACAGTTACAGTGCGTGCCACGGAAGAAGAGTTACGACAATATGCTCAACCCTTTAGTTCAAAGGCGTGACCGCCATCTTTTTCACGTAAATAATGTGATCATATTAACTTTGATGTAGGTAGAGGCACCTGAGTGACCTCTTTTCCTTTTATAGAGCCCTATATAGTTTCTAAAGGATTCCTGAGCCTATAAAATCGATCGATGGCTAAGTTGGTAACGAAAAATTCTTTAAACCAATGACAAAAAATCTATAACCAATCAAATGGAAATCTGCTGATGGACAGCCCAAACTGCTTCAAAAGGGAACATCCTCCCCTAATACCGGGTCACACGGTTTTATTTAAGTTGATCAACTGCTTAGTCGAAAGCGATTTGAACCCTCTAAACTGGCTTTCAATCAAATTGAATTTCAAATTCAAAGGATTTATAATATCGAATCGTGTGAACCCTGGTAAAAGCAAAAAATAAACGACTAAGTAATTTTCTGACGAATAAATGTATTTTGATTCTTTCAAGGTCTTTCCTAGTGATGACCTAGGATTCCATCACGATTTGTAACAACCAAGTTTGACAATGACGTCAAAACTTGTACAAGTGCCTTTGATGGAATTGAGCCAATCACAGGACAGCAGGTCTATTCTGTAAGAATTTCACCGTGAAAACTTAGGTGAAGTGAGATTGAAATGACCTGTTATCCCACGTAATACTATTAGAATTGACACTATTGACGGCTCACTTTACGTAAAATATTCTCGGTGAGATTTTTTACAGAATACATAAGCAAGAAAAGAGCAAATTACCACAATGAAGTGAGAAAAACTGTACCGAGGAGCGTAGACTTAACTCTTAAATCGCCAACAAGCAGTAAGCAAGCGAGGTGATCAATGCTCGTTCCTTCTCTGTCTATGAAGAGGCTTTTGTACTGCAGTGGGACAATAAGAGGGTAATAATCCTATGCAGCATTTTTTTATATCCTCTGCTTTAACCCCTAAAGCAAGTTTGTAAGATAGAATACGACGCAGTGCCGGTTTGGCAGTTTGGACCGAGTCCAACGTCATTAAGAGTAGCCGACTTGCTGTTAAAACTACGGACAAACAGCATTGAAGGACGGAAATAACGGACGTAGGATATTGGTTAGGGTTATGAGGAATAGGGTATAAAGTTCATTCATACTCTATAGAAAACAGAGAATCCTCTGACAAGACGGGTGTTGTGCCCAACGATTGTTGTCGGAACGTTGTATACAATATATTAGTCGCGCGGTAAAATCTACTTGCGCGATGCAGGATTTGCGTGACATTAATGTGATGCGTAGTTCACATGTGGCGTATATGTAGATGTCGCTACAGTTCTCTGGCAATGGGGTTTATTAAAGAAGCCACAACCAGTGGCGATACCTAAACGGATGTCCGGCGTACCCTGGACAGCCATCCCCGCTACCAGCTTGCTGACTGGCTAATATTGTGACATGGCATTAGCTATTCTCATGAAAGACCTGCATGAGACTCGCACAGACAGGGAAGCATGGCACAAAAGCGAACCACGCATCACACTGATCACGTAAAATCCTGCATCGCGCAAGCAGAGTTTACCGCGCAACTAAACACTACATCCCGACGACAATCGTCGGTCAGTAACCCACCAGACACAACACCCGTCTGGTCAGAGGATCCTCCCTTTTCTATGGAGGATGAGTTAACTATACACGCTATTCCTCATACCTTTATAGGCTTAAGACTCGGCAGTAGATGGAACAAGGCTCTCATTTGCAATGATGATGATGCCTTTCTCATATATAAATCGTGCTGATACGTGAGAAGATACAACACAAAGTGGGTGCTCAGTACGACATACCAGTACTACGCAGTGGCTAGTGCCCAGGCAAAGGTAAATATCAATAACGCTGCTCTATTGTTTAGCACTTTATTTTTCCGCCTTCGACATGGCGTTGTTTCAATTTCTATAGAAAAGTCTTGGTGTACTGGTGACCATATTATTTTCCTTGACATTCGTGTTATGGTTACCTGTACCAACTTTTGCTGTCGCAGACCTATCGTCTATGACGCTACCCAAAACTGACCAGATGCAGACTCAAATCACCAATGAGTTATGAGTTTCTTGCCCGTTCTTCACCTACTACGCTTTGGAATGGGCTACTAGCTTCATATTTCTGACTGAACAATTCCTTGACCATTCAAACGTGCCTGTAAATGGTTTAATTGAAATAAATGCTTTGAGTTTGAGCAGTGGGTAACGGCCGACTACGTGGACGATAGGCTGTAAGGTAAAAAAAACGCGAAGGTGAAACAACTATTTTTGGCAAACCGACGCCTGCTGTAGTTACAGAAACTGACCAAAAATAACGCCACTCCAATGACAATCAGGGTTCCAACGTCACCGAGGCGTTGACACTAGGTGACGTATTTCTGGAGCAGTGCCAACGTACAGGTGATATTATCAAACTTCGAAATGATTCAGCCGTAAAGTTTTTATGAGGGTAGTACTGTTTTATTACCTTGATGATGGATATTCTTTGTGCATTTTTGAGTGAATGAATTTCTCACCTACCGATTGAGCGTGGATCGTTAAGCCGTTGATGCCGGCTGTCATTCGTAGATCTTTAACAGTTATGACGTAGTCAGAAGACCAAGTCTTACAACCAGTCCTACCAAGGATAATCGTGCTATCCAGTAACTTTGTTCTGGAGATCAGGTAGGCAGTCACGATGTAAAATACTGGTATTCAGCCGCATCCGATTATACTGGAAGCCGACCCTAACATACTTGGGAAAAGACTAGGTAGATTGATTTTATACTGTGTTTTGTTATTACTGATGCGCGACAAACTGCAAAAATATGAGTAACGACAAATGCTTCAAGTTGACTAATCTCTGTGGAAGCGAGAGGTCGAAGTGACGTCTTAAAAAGTGGGTAGAAGTGACTGGACACAAAACTCCTACTGACATTATTGGATTAGAAATTCCTGCTTAGTAATGTTTCGTGTATTTCCTGGCATAGTTTATGCTGTTCTCTCTCAGCTGACAATCGTAGATGTGACAAAATATGGAAATAATATCGTAGAAAGAACAGTGGAATTGAGCAAGTGAAAATAATGTCACGATGAAGTAGCTACATGAAGGCTGCGCTAACGTTACAAGTTCGGGATCATCATTAAAGGGATTACAGGACCTAAACGCAAAAAACGCAAGTTTTATAATCGCGGTCGATAATGATGCATGCTTGCCTGAAAGTAACCTATTCACTCGAGACATGGAAGATTGACTTTAGTTCTGATATTCTGAGCCCGAAGTATACAGCATATATCAAATTAAGTATTGACACAGAATGCCGCAGTGGCCTTCTGTGTTTAAAGGTTATCTCCGCCCCTAAATGTATCATAAATCTTGCTAAAATTAGTCCCAAGCATAGATTAGGATTTTCGCCATTCGGATTTCTTCTGGATCTGTCTAAGTTTTTAGAAAGGGGATTGAAGATTTCTATACGGACCCTGGCAATCCTACAGCGTCCACCATGTTTTTTTTTCAAAATGGCGTCCACACCTGATGCCTATAAATCGATAGTACACATTAACGCAATTTTTGGGGTTTGATCCTATTATGTTTTAGTAGGCATTGCCGCCATTTTGAAAAAAAGTCAATTTGGCGGACAGTAGGTATGCCACGGACTTTCAAAGCCCCTTGACCTAGTTTTCTAAATTGAAAATGCTTGTTAGAACCAGATAGCAACAATTTTGGGGAATAATAAAGAACGCAGATCTAAATTCGCTGGCGTTTCGACCTCATTTCCTTTCCTCCCAGACAATAATTTATAATATACTTATTACACCAACAAGTGCTTAACGTCAGGCAAATTACAAATGAACATTATATTATATCAGAAAGTTAACAGGAAGTGACAGTTTCCTACAGTGTTAGGTTGGACGTAATTCTATGACGTCATCATGGATTTAGGTATTGCGGATCCCACCTAGATATTACATCAGCTTTTGGATTGTGACGACAATGGAGGCATTTTAATTAAGGGGACTACATGACCTAAACCGCGGTCTTTGTCTGACTGCTTATAAAAGAATGAGAAGCGCGATGACACAACACTGGTAATTTATTGAAAAATATGAAGCAACTATCTATTTACAAAAAAATCTATTATTTGGACTAAAAAATTAAAAAACTAGTGTTTTAGTATGATGCTTGTAGAATAATCTAACAATAAATCAGCATGATTGTATGTATATTAGTATGGTTTTTATTGTAAAGAGAAAGTTTTAGAGGTATCTTCATGATTTTTTCTGTCGTATCAAATTAGTTGTATTATGTTTTCAACACACTATCTACCTAGCATATATCCTGAAGAATATCACATATTTCTCTGATTTTGTTTACTGTAGTCGATCATATACTTTTATTGTTTCTAAAACTTGGTTTTTTTTTGCGTTTAGGTCCTGTAAGCTCCTTAAAGACGCTTAAAATCTTCACCGTTCCGCTGGGATTGTTATCATAATAAGCCGATAACGTGCCCACTGCTGGGACACAAGCCTCTTCTCTTCGAAAGAAAGTGGGCTGTATGCTAACACGCGGGCCCAGTGCGGATTGGTAGATGATTGTCTTCGAATTTTTGGGACATCGCCGGCTTCCTCACAATGTTTTCCTTCACCCGTTCGGGATAGTTATAGTCTAATTGCTATACAACCCTAAGGGCGCGTAAACTTAGAACGTCAGTTTTTACAGGATCCTTTTTAACGGATCTTATCTGATCTGTTTTTCATTTTTACTGGATCCGGAATACTGTATTGTGTGTGAACTCGCTCATACAACTACATACGCCATCAAATAACGGACCTGCATAACGGATCGCTATGTGTACGCGCCCTAAGGTCGAAAGCCACTTGTACGTCATAAAACAACAAGGTCTATTTGACTTTGTGTCAGTTAGATATTTTCAACCTTAATGATGGTTTTATTTACTGGGAATTGTTGTCTTATGTGGTCAAGCCGAGGTCGACTATACAATGTTACATGGACACAGTTTTGGGTGCAATGACAACGGATTGATTGTGTGATGATGAAGATGATATGGTTAGAAAGGGGGGTCACTTAGGAGATGACCACATAAAGGCTCCTTCAAACAGGTGCGACACGACACGCGACACAAAGGCATCGCTCGTTGCGCGACTTGCGGTGCCTTTGTGTCGCGCGCGATTTTATCGCGTGTCGCGCCTGTTTGTAGAAGCCTTAAATTGGTATGAGGGAAGGAGAATGATGATGAGGACGGGTGCATCCTGAGCTATCTATAATCAGTCTGGCAGCTGAGACACAGGCCTCCTCTGTGTGAGAGGGAGTCTGCCTGAGTGAGAGAGATAGCATAGCATCATGAGCCTATAACGCTCCCACTGCTGGGACACAAGCCTTCTCTCTGTGAGAGGGAGTGGGCCGTAATCCACCACGCGGGCCCAGTACGGTTTGGTAAATGTCACACGTCAAACGTCGTGAAACGTCTTCGAATTTTTGGTTCTAAGACTTGCCGGTTACCATACAGTAATTCCCTTGACCATTTCGATGTGGTGCAGTTTCGCCATAGTATAAAGAGGGGAAGTAGGCTATCTCCGGTTCAATCCGCGATATAATTGCCTACTGTCTCAGGGTTGTTACTTTTAGCTACATTTTAATTCAGTGCCTATAAATTGGCAAGGGTCGGGAAGTTGTATTTTTTACTTATTGTCTGGGTAAGTACAGGGTTTGTGAGGTCGGTTTTGCCTAAACGATGATGAAACCTTTCACGATGAAAGAAAGAGCGACGGGCCAGCAGACGGGCGGCGCGGGGCGGTGATGAGCACGAGAAAACGATCAATGGCAAGTCAATTGACAGATCAAAAGTACCTAATGCATTCTAGTGGGAAAGTAGGTCTACCTGCTTCCTCTGTCTGATATTAAACTAATACTTACAACAAAAACTAAATAAGTAGGTTAAGGGTAGGTATCTCATCATCAAGTAAAAATTATATTCTAGAACTTGCAAGCTGCAACTTGCTTACCTTTCTTGTTCAATAGGTAATCTGAACAGAGACAATTCTGGAATGACTTATTAAGACACCCAAACACACAGCAATACGTTCTCCTGCGATTATCACACATTTTTCATTCATTTACCGGTGCCGAAAAGCCGTGACGCGCGAAACTCATGCGGTATTAGCCCCGACTGGCGCACTGAGAAACGGGTCGAGATTTTGTTAATTAGTGTGCGTGCCGCGACGCATAGATACTATGACGCACACATACAAGCCGCGCGCGGTGCGTTTGTATGAAGACAACTTACTTCCCCTCTTTATACTATGGTTTCGCAGTGGTGATGAAACAGTTTACACAAAGTAAAGCGCCTGTCTGGGTTCGAACCTACGGCCTACAACTACAACTGGTAAGTGACGGCCGTTACCACTGGGCCACTAGTGCTTCAATTGCCTGAGTCGGCCCGGCTAAAAACTTTTTTTCAAAAAAAAAAAACAACCGACTTCCAAAAGTTTTTATTTTTCAGTTTTTAGTTGTACCTACCCCAAACAAATTCAAATAACATTACTTGCTACGTGAATATCAGTGATAGGAAGCTATTGAACACATCTGCCTACCCCTTTAAAGGTACAGGCGTGATGCTATTTTGTGGGATTGCGAAAACAATGCATACTTAAGCTATAGCAGCAATCGCGGTTGATTTGGTGGCATTTATTGAAGAGTTCCGTTGTCTGTCTCCGAAGCTCATCATCAGATCTTTACGAAATTTAAATGGGGCCATTTCGGAATAAATATCATTCGAATAAAAAAAAAATTACAAACCCGTCTATATATGAGGGCGTTATGCCCGAATATACATAAAAAAATATATATAAACATCCGAATTGAGAACCTCCTCCTTTTATGAAGTCGGTTAAAAAGCAATTGTAATTGAGATTTATAAACGCCTAGACGAGAAACAAAATAGTGAAAGTAGAACTCCAACATTTCGAGCAAAGAATTTGACAGAATAGGAGCAGACTTGCATAACCAGCTATTGACTGTTCCATACCATCGATTGTTTTATTTTCTGAACTGGTTCTAGCGTTTCCGGTGCATTCGATAAATTATATTTAGCACCTTACAATCTACAAACTTACTTCGTTTTACAGACCTCGTTTACAAAAAAAAAACACTAGAAAGTGAAAAATAACTTTAATTTCGGAAGTCGGTGTCGTTCGTTTCGCATTTTAGTTTCTTGACACCGATTTCCGAAATTGAAGTTATTTTTCACTTTGTATTACATTTTTTGGAAGTCTGTTGTTTTTTTTTTTTTGTAAAAATATTTAATTTTTAGTTGTACCTCCCTACCCCACAAAAATTCATATAACACTACTTGCTATGTAAATATCAGTGACAGGAAGCTATTAAATCAAAAACTACACAAGCATAGTTAATCAAATTTATATGGGACCATGCACCTCTGAGGCATACCTTATCCATTAAAAAATGAGAGAATTTTCTTACTATTGCTGTACTCTGGAAGCTTTTAACGCGCACGTCTTTTTTACATCGTTCTCACATATAATTATAAATTCACATTAATGATATAACTAATATTTTTATAAAAATATAATTTGGAGTTTCTTGCCCGTTCTTCTTTATAGGTACCTACGCTTTGGAATGGGAAACTAGCTTCATATTTTCTGACTGACCGACTTTTTGACAGTTCAAAAGTGCCTGTAAATGGTTTAATTGAAATAAATGGTTTGAATTTGAGTTCTTCAGAAAAGTCAGACGGAAGACGACGGGAGTTTATGTGTATACCTTCTTTGTTCTGCTTTCACATCAAATATTGGATCACCCGGATGGTAATTTAGCCTCAACGTCCGGTAAAAATTTTCCCGCCGCGCTGGGAAAAATGGCGAAACAAACTCAGGGGTCAATCTCTTTTAAAGTTCAGACATAATCTTGGTCAGACAGATCATGTCTGGACTTTAAAAGAGATCAATTGTATAATCAACTATCAAAATGTAAAAATTATTAAACTTATTTTTTTTTTTAATAAATACATAAACGTGTGCCATGATAATCTGTCATCAAGGATTTTCGATTAAGTACTAGGTTTTTCCAATCGAACAGTATCGTAATAAATTAATGTCTTATCGAAAGAGTATTTTATTTTCAACACAGGAAGCGACAATTAATTATTTTAATTCGTTATTTTCTTTTATCTGTGATAAAATTTTGGTGAAGCATTTTGTCTTTAGTCCTTATGGCGCTTGTACACTCTTCCGCGAGTGCTCTCGCCATGTCTCGCCGAGAGCGCTCGCGCGAGAGGTCGAGTGACGAGTGCGACCCTGTACAAAACGCGCCACGAAAGATGAGACTTGACCCCGCCACCCCCGCTCTTTCCGCCGCCCCTATGACGTCCGGTCCCGTCCTGCACTCAGACCTCATACCGCTAAAGATACCTAAAATCGTGTACTGCGCAAGTCAAACCACGTGGTGTGTCAAGTCTCATCTTTCATGGCACGCATTGTACACTCTGGCACTCGTTATGCCTCGCGGTCCCTCGACGAAAGTGTACAGGCGCCATTACATCCTTACAAAACAATAAGGTTTCTCTCTAGCATGACTGGCCGGCGGCAAAGTCATAATTGTGTGGAAAAGGGAGATGGAGGTCTTTGCCCTGTTGGAGGCTAGTTAGATTGCATTAGATTAGAAGGTTTCTCTCTGTAGATCCAGCATTAAGGCTCCTACAAACAGTCGCGACACGCGATATAATCTCGCGCGACACAAAGGCTCCGCTCGTTGCGCGACTTGCGTTGCCTTTGTGTCGCGTGTCGTGTCGCCGGTCGCGCCTGTTTGTAGGAGCCTTTAAACCATCGAGTCATTTTTTAATTTCGAACTCTTTCCGACAAAATCGAAGTTTTAATTACAAAAACTGACGTCAAATCCGATTCTAAATGTTCACACACACGAGGGGCACGTTGTCTACGTTTGCATGTTGTCAATTTTGTATTAAGTTTTTGAAGTAAACTTTACCGTGCTCTGAATAAAGATCAAAATAGAATAACTGGCTCGTATCTTTGGGATTATGAAGTAAACACTCGTTTTGTAATAAGACAGAACGTGTCTGTTTGTCTGTCTATTAGGCAGCTTTGCACCAGAGCTGTGTAAGGAAGCCAAGCGGTGAACGAGGAAGCTTAGTGCACTTAATTATACGATTGAGAATATCCTAGAACCAAAAATTCAAAGACATGTGATTACTACCAACCCGCACTGGGCCCGCGTGGTGGATTACGGCCTATTCCTTCTCACAGAGGGGGGTGAGAACGTCAAATTCTGATTATGCTACGCTGATGCTCCTGGTAAAGAGGACATTCTACGTAATATCGCTAGAATTTCCCAATGTCAGTATGTAGAGAATTTTCCTTAATGCTATGCCGCAATCACATATAGAGGAAAACTTTTTAGAAATATCGGTACTGGGATATTTCACTACGGAGACTTCCTCGTAATCCATGCCTACTTAATATTATGAATGCGAAAGTAACTCTCGTCTATATGTTACCTTTTCACGCCTGAACCCCTATATAATATATATAATTTATATATTTATTTCTCACCATAAATGTTGTTATGGACAGGACGTGTTTAATCTAAAAAAACACTGGCACTCCGGTAGTGCCGACAGAAGTGAAAACTTGAACAATTACGAGTGTATTTTGTGAATCGTCTTATAAACAAAACACGCGTGTTAAGGTGTGTTCCTTATTTTATAGGGTTTTTTGCAAATCAGGTATGATGACCGCTCGCATGGAGCTCGTCGTCAGTTATATATCCGTGGTTCAGCGCCATCTCGTCGTTGTTGGATGAACTACGTAGTTAGTACGCGAGGCCCTCGTAGTTCTTCCCGATGTGCATAGATGGCGCTGTCCTCAACAACGCGCGTCTTACGTTTTACGTCTTACGTCTTACGAATTTTCGATCAGGGTCACGTGACCTGACGCGAGTTTAGAAGTTTTTACCCATTCCAAAAAAAGTACACAGCGCCGCTAAAGAAGTTTTCACTTCAAAAATAGGCTTAACATTTATGAGGGACTGGTGCCCGAAAAATGCATAAAATACCATGTTACGGTCACCACGCCCCCCAAGACTTCAATCGGTGGAGTTTCTTGCCCATTCTCCTCCATACGAACACTACCTTTTGGAAGGGGCGACTAGAATCAATTCGATTTTACTGTAAGTTTTGACGTTCAAAAGTGCCTTTAATGTGCCTATTTGAAATAAATGATTTGACTTTGAATCAACTCAGCCTACTCGACAACTCAGCCTATTGCAGTCCACTGCTGGACATAGGCCTCACCAAGACTGCGCCACAACACCCTGTCCTCCACCTTCCGCATCCAGTGTACCCCAGCCACCTTCTTTAGGTCGTCCGTCCATCTAGTTGGTGGGTGTCCCACACTACGCTTGCCGATACACGGTCTCCGCTCCAGGACTCGTCCAACGATGTTGGGGTCGGCTTCCAGTCTGTAGACTCAGCTGAAGAGCTGACTACCAGCATTTTACATGGAGCGACTTCCTATCTGTTCTCCAGAACCCACTAAAGGCTCCTACAAACAGGCGCGACACGACACGCGACACAAAGGCACCGCAAGTCGCGCAACGAGCGGTGCCTTTGTATCGCGCGCGATTATATCACGTGTCGCGCCTGTTTGTAGGAGCCTTAATATGTATAAATAGCTTCTGGGCCGCGACTTCGTCCGTGTGAAATTTCTTGTAACTCCGCATGCGTTCGTCATGGTGGGAGAGGACCGAGAAGGGTCTATAAAAATGCGGCCATTAATTTTAGTACACTGTGTATCTTACGACTTTCACGCGAACAAAGTCGCGGTCAGGAGCTAGTGTGTCATAATTTTCGTATAAGCAAGCGATTCTTACCAATTGATACTTTTTCAATCACATGTACAAGATACCATATCTGGTAACAAGTTGATAAATTGGATTGAAAGATTGGAACAATGAGCATCTAGGTTGTTCACCCATCCATACCACATACCTACAATTTCACTTAATATTATTGATAAAAAAAACGATTTTCTGTAATTTAAGGCTCCTTCAAACAGGCGTGACGCGCGACGCGAGTCGCGCAACGAGCGGTGTCTTTATGTCGCGCGCGATATACGCGATTATATCGCGTGTCGAGCCTGTTTGTACGAGCCTTTAGCAGGGTTGACTAATGACTGCCCAGAATGCGTATGAGAAATACACTGGATGGACGAAGGTTATTTTGTAGTGTCGTCCTGACCTATGGCGGACGTTCTTATAGAACGGAAATAAAGTAAATTTTCTTGAACTTTTTTAAATTAAACTTCTTAGGCGATTCGATAATTGGACGAGAATTGAGAGTGAAATTCCAAGGACACTTCACCTTTAGGCACATTTCATTACATGAGAGAGAAGATAGATATAATGTCTCTCACACTAAATCTCTCTTATTCTTTATTTTCTATCACGTGTACGGTATTTTTTTTCTTAATCTATCTAAGGGAATCTACACTCCTTCTACTGGCGACACACTAAGAATTCTGGCATGAAATAGAGACATTTCTCGTCAGAAGAATTCCATTATTAGTCACAAGAAAACCTGATGTATATAGGACATTTTTGCTGTTTGTGATATAACTGATATATTAAGTCTATTATTAATGCAGATAATACTAATACGATACAGTTATCAAACTAATGAGAATATTAATTCATTTTACGTAACAACTAACGCCATCTACCAGAATTTACGTGAACTAAATACTTTTAAACACGTGCGTTCAACACATCGATCACAGTTTCTTTATTTACTTAAATGCTGAAAACAATGTGGTTGTTCAAAATGAAATTAAAAGAAAGAAAATGCGTTTATTTGCGGCAAACAAGACGCATAAAAAAAAAGAAAATAACAATTGGGTTTTTTTGTTTTGGGTTTCTATTGGGACTATCTCAGACGTTGTGACATAAATAAGAAGTTCCAAAAAAAAACTAATTAAAAGGTATGAAATATAAAAGGACTAGAATACATTTAAAACTTGCGTGAGGACGTGTAGGTTCTTGATATGATCTTAAGGATAACAATGGCTCCATCGATATCTAATTGTTACTGGTTTAATTAAATTTTCGTCTTTTAAATAAAAAAAAATATATTTGCATCAAGTTCCAGCTTCAAAATCGGCGCCATCTTGCGCAATTAAACGTCAAAATTCCCGCGTGAAATCTAAAAATAAAAAAGTGCTACCGTAGTCTATGTTAATAATATATGTACTACATCGTGATTACGATACACGAAATCGTAGTGTTGCTGATAAAACATAACCTCAAATTGATCATGTTATGTCATGCTGTATGACTTGTATGAATAAGACGCAAATTTATAGGCACAATACATTAAACAGTGGCATTTACAGTCGTGACTTTATTGCGTCGATTTTTAATTAACATTTGTATTATAATTTGGCAATGAAAGAACTTTGATCAGCAGATTTACGACTGTGTGGACAGTGCCAGTATTGTTTTTAAAAAAATGGTATTCTGGAGCAGTGGGTCAAAATATAATATACTTTATTTTTTTCGTACATAACATCGCGCCTGTAATCCCGATGGGTTAAGCAGAAGTGTACCTATAATAGATCCATATTATTGCACCAGTTACGTTCAAGTTACATGTAATAGGGTGACGTGTCTATTGCCAACCACCGGGCACTAATCCAGACTCCGAGCTGCTACTGAGAAATTCCAGACGGATTTTTTTTTTATTTATTTCAAATGGGTTTGCTCTTGACTCTAGTCTAGGTCAGAGATGACAGAGACAAAGTCTACGATAGAGTGATGATGATGATGATTTGATTTGATGATTCTATGATCAGGGGGCTTACTCTCCAAACTAATTTTAATTCCAATGAGATGCCAATATGATTCCAATGTTAATTTTACAGTCACGTGATTCGGTACTCTTGACAACAATATTGTCAACAATTACCCCACGCCAAGCCCGAACCAATTCCACTTAGTTCTCCAAAATGGACACCCAATCTAAAAATCATTTGGCGCTAGCATTGAACTCAAGAGTACGAAACGTCACAATTCCAATGTCCATCTATCGGAATTAAATTGAAGAGTAAGCACCCTGAGACGGAAAATCCTATTAACATTTTGCCCGAGATAAGAATCGAACCCCTCATGCTCAGCAGTAGCGTTTGACCAACGAGGCAGTCTGTTAAAATTTTCATTAGTAACCAATGAAACAAGTAATATGATAATCATAACGATTGCTTAGCAATTTGTCGAAATGGGAGATTATTGGCCCATCCACACACCTAGATAACGCAAGGGCAACTACTTTGCGTGCCAATAATCGCATCAGCTTACGTACAAAAATCGTAAGCCGCCAGTTTCGCGCTCAGTCCTGTGTTACTGCTGGCTGGGTGAGCGTGAGCGCTGGCGCTAGAGCCCGGGGGTGGGGCGAGACGGGTGCCGCGGCGGCGTCTTTGAATCGATTCGATTTTCCCATCACTAAATAGTAAATAGTGCTTGTGACATCATAGTAGGTAGTCAAAAGGCACGCTTGGTTGTCATTCAGACAGTGATGCTTGCGTTATCTAGGGCTATCTATATCTGTGGGCCGATCAAACACCCAGTGCGAGTGAAGTGCTTCCGATCAGACCCTGTTGTCTGCCCCACTTGCTGGAGTGTCTAAGTGCCCTTTCACCTGCACCTCAGATGACCTAAAGAATGCCACTGATGCCCCTACCAACGTGGCCACCCACTGGGCTCAAACGATATTATCTGCCTAATCTTTTCCCAACTATGTTGGGATCGGCTTCCAGTTTAACCAGATGCAGCTGAATACCAGTATTTTACATGGAGCGACTGCCTATCTGTCCTCCACAACCCGGTTACTGAGCAATACGATACCACTTGGTAAGACTGGTTGTCGGACTTTCGGGCTTCTAAAAACCTGTAATTACTGCGTAAAATAGCCGCCAAGGGTTATATTCAATTAGAAGTTGTTTTTTTTATGTTATGCTTTTTATGAACATACCACGCGAGCAAAGACGCGGGCGGAAGCCAGTCAACTAAGATATTTTGTTGTCATTTTGGTCAACCAATCACTTCAGTTAAAATGAGATATGAGAGCAAGTTAACTGATCAGAGATTTGCTAACGAATGCTTTTAAGAATAAAAAAATGCACATTTTCATCAAAAAATTAAATCGAGGTATCATCGACGGTATTTCGATAGCATTCATAAAAATTGTTAGTGGTCGGGTAAAAATGATGATATTCGCGAATACCAATGAAATACCCAGTTACGGGTTGTAAAGCAATAATATTTTAATTCAAAACATTTATCTAATACAAGGAAGGAATAACAAACAATGATGAATGTAAACAATGATAAATTAATTAAAAATACCGTCATAACATCATGAATGTATTGATTAATTTATTAAATTTTATTAATCATTTAAGTATTGTTAATTATTCATTATTATTTTCCTTATATTTCATTTAAATACTTATAAATTTCATTTTTATATATTTTAAATATACTAAAAGATGAAAAAATATAATAACACACCGGTATCGGGAACAGGGTCCAAGCTACCAGGTCAAGGCTCCAGAGAGAGGAACCTCCAGACAACGCGGGCCGTGTCCAGAAGTACCGCTTCCTGAATCAAGCCCTTGATCCAGCTTCCCAACGAGAGCCTCCTCGGGTGTTGGTCATGAAACTGAAACTAGCAGCTACCAGCTAGCAGCCGACAGAGACGAAACATAACAGATAGGGGCCCGGGCCCCTAAATATTTTTGAAAAATTAGGATCCTTCATTGCAAAATTGCAAATAATATTAAAAACTAACATGACATCTGCTTATTAACAATAATTGTTGAATTGTAAAAAATTAAAAAAATAAACAAAAATCATTCTACTGAGACAAAATAGTTTTTTACAATTAAACTATTAGAGTATCTTGGCTGGTATTACACTCACTACTTTTTCACACTAAAAAGAAGTTTTAGGGCAAATTTTAGCAAGTTCGTATGTGTAGAAGAAAAGATATAGCTTCTTAAACAATTAAAAATCATTATACTGAGACAAAATAATTTTTTACAATTAAACTATTAGAGTATCTTGGCTGGTATTACACCCACTACTTTTTCACACTAAAAAGAAGTTCTAGGGCAAATTTTAGCAAGTTCGTATGTGTAGAAGAAAAGATATAACTTCTTAAACAATTAAAAATCATTATACTGAGACAAAATAATTTTTTTACAATTAAACTATTAGAGTATCTTGGCTGGTATTACACTCACTACTTTTTCACACTAAAAAGAAGTTCTAGGGCAAATTTCAGCAGGTTCGTATGTGTAGAAGAAAAGATATAGCTTTTTAAATAAACAAAAATCATTCTACTGAGACAAAATAGTTTTTTACAATTAAACTATTAGAGTATCTTGGCTGGTATTACACTCACTACTTTTTCACACTAAAAAGAAGTTCTAGGGCAAATTTTAGCAAGTTCGTATGTGTAGAAGAAAAGATATAGCTTCTTAAACAATTAAAAATCATTCTACTGAGACAAAATATTTTTTTACAATTAAACTATTAGAGTATCTTGGCTGGTATTACACCCACTACTTTTTCACACTAAAAAGAAGTTCTAGGGCAAATTTCAGCAGGTTCGTATGTGTAGAAGAAAAGATATAGCTTTTTAAATAAACAAAAATCATTCTACTGAGACAAAATATTTTTTTTACAATTAAACTATTAGAGTATCTTGGCTGGTATTACACCCACTACTTTTTCACACTAAAAAGAAGTTCTATGGCAAATTTCAGCAGGTTCGTATGTGTAGAAGAAAAGATATAGCTTTTTAAATAAACAAAAATCATTCCACTGAGACAAAATAGTTTTTTACAATTAAACTATTAGAGTATCTTGGCTGGTATTACACTCACTACTTTTTCACACTAAAAAGAAGTTCTAGGGCAAATTTTAGCAAGTTCGTATGTGTAGAAGAAAAGATATAGCTTCTTAAACAATTAAAAATCATTCTACTGAGACAAAATATTTTTTTACAATTAAACTATTAGAGTATCTTGGCTGGTATTACACCCACTACTTTTTCACACTAAAAAGAAGTTCTAGGGCAAATTTCAGCAGGTTCGTGTGTGTAGAAGAAAAGATATAGCTTTTTAAATAAACAAAAATCATTCTACTGAGACAAAATATTTTTTTACAATTAAACTATTAGAGTATCTTGGCTGGTATTACTCTCACTACTTTTTCACACTAAAAAGAAGTTCTAGGGCGAATTTTAGCAAGTTCGTATGTGTAGAAGAAAAGATATAGCTTCTTAAACAATTAAAAATCATTCTACTGAGACAAAATATTTTTTTACAATTAAACTATTAGAGTATCTTGGCTGGTATTACACCCACTACTTTTTCACACTAAAAAGAAGTTCTAGGGCAAATTTCAGCAGGTTCGTATGTGTAGAAGAAAAGATATAGCTTCTTAAACAATTAAAAATCATTCTACTGAGACAAAATATTTTTTTACAATTAAACTATTAGAGTATCTTGGCTGGTATTACACTCACTACTTTTTCACACTAAAAAGAAGTTCTAGGGCAAATTTTAGCAAGTTTGTATGTGTAGAAGAAAAGATATAGCTTCTTAAACAATTAAAAATCATTATACTGAGACAAAATAATTTTTTACAATTAAACTATTAGAGTATCTTGGCTGGTATTACACCCACTACTTTTTCACACTAAAAAGAAGTTCTAGGGCAAATTTCAGCAGGTTCGTATGTGTAGGTAGAAGAAAAGATATAGCTTTTTAAATAAACAAAAATCATTCTACTGAGACACAATATTTTTTTACAATTAAACTTTTAGAGTATCTTGGCTGGTATTACACCCACTACTTTATCACACTAAAAAGAAGTTCTAGGGCAAATTTCAGCAGGTTCGTATGTGTAGAAGAAAAGATATAGCTTTTTAAATAAACAAAAATCATTCTACTGAGACAAAATATTTTTTTACAATTAAACTATTAAAGTATCTTGGCTGGTATTACACCCACTACTTTTGATGTAGCTGAAACTAGCGGCGGCCGAGCACAGTGTGCAGGGCCGCAATATTCTGCAATAGAAAAAATATTGATTTTTCATGGTTTTTTTGTTTATAACTATTGTTTGCACTTTTTTTACAGTTATTTATCGATTGATTATCATACCCTACATATAAATGAACATGATAAAAGATATGTCGTTGCGGAACACGACTTTGTTCCAAGTTTTTTTCGCAATTAAAGAGCGCAAACTCGATTTTTCATGGTTTTTTGTTTATAACAATTGTTTGCACTTTTTTTTTCATTTTTTAACGATTGATTATCATACCCTACATATAATTGAACATGAAAAAAGATATGCCGTTGCGGAACACGACTTTGTTCGCAAGTTTTTTTTCGCTATTAAAGAGCGCAAACTCGATTTTTCATGGTTTTTTGTTTATAACAATTGTTTGCACTTTTTTTTTAGTTAATCAACGATTGATTATCATACCCTACATATAAATTAACATGATAAAAGATATGTCGTTGCGGAACACGACTTTGTTCCAAGTTTTTTTCGCAATTAAAGAGCGCAAACTCAGTACCGAGGCGTCACTCGTACGGAGTGAGCGTGTTTGCGTGGTGTCCTTGACGAACTAGCTATCCGCGCACCATACGTAGCCTTTCACAACTACATAAGTTATTGCGTACACGCGCACCGCGCACTGCGCGCCGCGCCAATTACGTTTTGTTGTTATGCGATGAATGATTTGTTTTGATGATAATGTCTGATAACGAGAAGGAGGATTCCTATTCAAATACAAGTGACCATAACTTACGAGAAGGCAGAGTGTCAGAGGCAGCCCAATGCAACAATACAATTGAACAAACCTCGACGGAAGTACAATTAAATGATTTTGAAGTTTTGATACACAATAAACGCGGGCGAGAAGAAGACGATATGGACTGGACGGTGGTTGGTCGTAACGGGAAAAAAATTAAGGATGAAAGTAATAAAATTGAAGTCTACGTATCGAGTTCAGAAAAGTTACCTAAACAGTTTAGCTTAGCAAAGATATTTAAGGAGCAAGGCATATGTGATACGATAAAAATTAAATATATAAATCCTTATAGAATAAGAATAGAGTTTAATAATGAATTAAGTGCTGAGAAATTTATTACTTGTGACAAATTCATATCAATGGGATGGAGAATTTTTAAGTCCATGGAAGTTGGCTACTCCTACGGCATAATTAAGAATGTTGATTTAGAGCTGACTGAGGAGCAAATACTAGGAGATATCGTGTGTCCAAGTCCAGCGGAACTTGTTTCTCTGAAGCGTCTTAACCGACGAGACGAAAATGGAGTTGGATGGATTCCATCTGAAACTGTCCGGTTATGTTTTAAGGGTCATTTTTTACCAGCATACGTATTTGTGGGCAACCTGAAAATTAATATTGAAAAATATGTCTATTCAGTGTCACAATGTTCTCGCTGTTGGAAACTGGGTCACATCCTTAAAAAATGTGTCAGCAAGGTAGTGTGTCCAAAATGTAGTGGAGATCATCCAAATTGTGACACGAAGATGTTGAAGTGCCCTAATTGCTCCGGCGCACACATGGCGATGTTCAAAGAATGCCCGTCCTATAAGAAAGAAAGGAAAATCCGTCTCATCATGGCCGAGTTTAACTGTACATATCGTAAGGCCCTGACAATGTACCCTACTCCAGATTCGCCATCTAACTCACCACCCCCGGCATCCCGTGTTTTGAACAAACCATCAACTGATAAGCCTATGGAGAAATACCCAGTCACCCCCACCTTCGTCGATGTCGTAAAAGAAGTTCCACGTCAGAAACAGCAATGTAAGCTGAAGAATACTTCGAAGAAAAATGAAAATCAAAAGCCGAAAAATATAGGGAAGAAATTTAACTTTAAAAATTGGGATTTCACATACTCTGACGTAGAATCCGAAAGTAGCGAAGCAAATAATATCTCTAAGTCCAGAAAGCCGTCTACAAAACGCATTCCGGAGGGTAACGTAACAATTAAAGAGCTATTCATAAAAATAAAAGAAGTAATTTTTACCAAAAGAGACACAATTTCTGTTAAAATCCAAAGTATTGTTAAAATATGTATCGAGTGGTTAATTATTTGGATAGTAGGTGGTATGTCAGAGTGGTCACTATTTAAAAGGTTATTTGACTTTTCGTTTGCCTCAGACAATGAATCGACAAATTAAAAATATTTTTTTAAATATTATACAATGGAATTGTCAAAGTCTTAAACCTAAGTTGCGCAATTTCGAAAATCTACTGGTGCTAGAAAAAATCCACGTTGCTGCCCTCAGTGAAACCTGGTTAGAACCCGATTCGGAACTTAGATTAAAAAATTATATTGTTTACCGTAATGACCGATCCGATGGCTACGGAGGTGTAGCATTAATAGTTCATAATTCCCTAAAATCCAGTATCAGCTTAGTTAACTGCCCAAATTCAGGAATACAAACACTTAAAATCGAATTGTTCAATTGTAACGATATTAAATCTATAATAGTGATTTATTGTCCTTCTTCGGTAACGACATCTACGACTGATTGGGACTGTGTATTATCTCAAGGCAGTAGTAAGACTCTGATACTGGGTGACATTAACGGACACCATAGTAATTGGTCTTATAAAACAGACCATCGTGGAAATCAACTATTTGACTCCTTATCTGACAATAATCTCGTAATTTTAAATGACGGAAGCCCAACGAGGATAAAACTAGTAAATGGCGTGGTTCAAAAATCCTCACCTGACTTATCTCTGGCATCATCAGATATCGCTGTTAAATTTGACTGGTTAGTGATTAACGAATCATTAGGTAGCGACCACTTAGTAATAAAAATGAAATCTAATTTAGGTACCGAACCTCGACGATGTCAAATGAAGCATCGAAATTATAAAGCGGCCGATTGGGACTCATACAAGGAGTTAGCACGAACTTTGTTTGACAATTTTATACACTCAGAAGATCTGCAAATAACATACGACTTATTTGAACAACTAATTAACTCAGCGGCAGATAAACACATTCCATACTATAAAATATATAATGGGCCTACCTCCACTTTCCGTCCAAAACCCTATTGGAATCCCTCTTTATCTAAGTCTGTTGCTGTTCGCCGTCGCGCACTGGCTAACTTCCGTCGGAATCCTATTGCGGAGAACTACGATGTTTTAAAAAAGAGAATTAATGAGTCAGAAAAACAAATTAGTTCAGCCAGCCGATCGTCCTTCCGTGAATTCTGCTCGACTTTAAATCACCAGATTACTGCTTCAGAAATGTGGCATAAATTACGATGGATAAAAGGATACGTTTCATCTAGGGCTTACATTAATAAAACTAACGTTGACAATCTTCTCACGTCTTTGACGCCAGATTATGTCGGTCAGTCTACCCCACACTTTACGTCATGCAATCCAAAACTTGACGCACCTTTTACTAAACAAGAATTATTAAAATCAATTAAATGTAAAAACAACACACCTGGCAAAGACAATATATCGTATAGTATGATAAAACATCTCCCAGATAATGCAAAAAATATTCTACTATCTTTATTTAACTTATGTTTTCTCCACGGATTTGTTCCAAAACAATGGCGACAAATAAATATCGTGCCTATTCCTAAACATGCTCAAACTACCTCGGAATCTACGAAACTTCGACCCATTTCTATGATGTCTTGCATTTGCAAGACTTTCCATTATATGATACTGAACAGAATTGAGTGGTATCTAGAACATTATAAGATATTCTCTGATAATACAGTGGGTTTTAGAAAGTGCCGCTCCAGTTTAGATAGTCTTTCTAACCTAACTTCTAGAATACAGACAGGATTTTCGGAGGGTCTCCTCACTGTAGGCTGTTTCATTGACATTGAAAATGCTTATAATAATATTGAAATTATGCCCCTGCTGCGGTACATGAATGAAACATTACATATTGGATCAAAAGTATGCTCATATTTGTGGAACTTCCTCCAAGACAGGCAACTGAGTATTTGTATGGATGATAATGTTTCAATTAGCAGAAACACCGGACGCGGCCTGGCTCAAGGTGATCCCTTATCACCCTTACTGTTTAACGTCGCTACTGTCCCTATTTGTAAAACTATAAATGATGTTCATGTAGCTCAATATGCCGATGATTTCGTTTTATATACTGCAGACCATAACTGTCACTCGGCATCACTAAAGTTACAGACAGCTTTGGACAAATTTAATAATATAATTACAGGTTTAGGCCTTGATATATCCCCATCGAAGAGCAAAGTATGTGTATTCAAAAGAGGTTATAAAAGAGAAAATGTCAGCCTGTATGTCAATCAATCACCCTTTGAAGTAGTTGATAATGTTAAATACTTGGGATTATGGTTTGATTTTAGACTCATCTGGAGGAGACATATTAATGAATTAAAAGAAAAACTTCTTAAGTACGTCAATATTTTTAGAATGCTAGCCGGTTCTGGCTGGGGACTGCACCCTACACACCTTAGGCGAGTGTATATAGCTACCGTAAGAAGTCGATTAGATTATGGATGTGCTCTTTACGGCAACGCCAGTCGCACACATCTAATAAAACTAGAAAGGGTACAAAATGTATGTTTACGTACAATAGGGGGTTTTATTAAAAGCACACCTATACATATCATGGAAAATGAATTGTGTATTGCGCCTCTGCATATCCGTCGGCACTATCTTGGAAGTAAATTCTGGTTGAAATGCAAATCCCTTAAAAATAATGTCACTATTGATATACTCGAACATCTGTCAGCACTGTGTTCGCACCGCTACTGGAGACGTAAACCAAAACCTATTTTAGTTACGATACATGACTCACTTAAAGACGAACGTATTTATGGTAGTGATTTATTAGAAATGTTTTGCCTACCCACTTGGGTCAGCAACGTGGATTTAGATAAGAATTTGGTTTCAACTATTGAGGGTATTGATCAAGCCAAAAAAGATTACAATCCTTGTCAATTAAAATCGCTTTGTGATAGATATCTACAACTAAAGTATACCGGTCAATATACAATTTATACTGATGCGTCAATCACTAAAAATGAAATTGGTATTGCGTTTTTTGATTCATTTACAAATACCTCGATGAAACTAAAAGTGGAGTCTGTGATCTCAATAATGCACGCTGAATTAATAGCAATTTTAGAGGCATTGTCTTATATTGACTCAATTGCATGTTCTGAGTTTTTAATTCTAACTGATTGTCGCAGTGCTTTACAGTTATTGAGACGATGCACCTTACCCAAACGGGGAATTCACATTGCCTATGTCGTAATGGATCTGTTATGTAAACTTAAAAGAAAGAATAAAAATGTAGTAATACAATGGGTGCCTTCTCATATTGGCATTGAAGGTAATGAGAGGGTCGACCAGCTTGCCAAAGAGGCATCAACTGACGGTGAAAAGTATTCGTGTATCCCATATTATACCGAACTTTACGGTAGATTGAAATACCTTTGTTATGACAACTGGCAAGAATACTTCAATGAAAGGAGCCGCAGTAAGGGTATATGGTACGCCACTATACAACCGAGTGTCTTTAAAACTACGTGGATAGATAGTGCCAATATGGGAAGGCAGACAATCATAACAGCACTGCGACTTCGCTCCGGACACATACCCTTAAATAAATTTGCATTTCTAATGGGTAAAGTCGAGTCACCAAATTGTGTGGAATGCAACTTGATTGAAGACGTGTATCATCTCATCATGGAGTGTGTCCGGAATGAACCGGAAAGACGAGAGTTATTGTTATTGTATAATAATATTTGCGAGACTGGGGTATGTAACAGCGTCCTTGCTGCTCCAGCTTCAGATGCAGCCAGGATGCTGTACAGGCTCGTAAACATAGGTATTAATCGTAGAGGTAGTTTAAGATAATTTTTGTTGTGTATAGTAGGTTAAGTCGATTTGTAACGATGAGGGTGGCATAATCTGTCTAGATTAAAACCCTCTTTAAATAAATAAAGAAAAAAAAAAAAAAAAAAAAAAAGAGCGCAAACTCGATTTTTCATGGTTTTTTGTTTATAACAATTGTTTGCACTTTTTTTTTCATTTTTTAACGATTGATTATCATACCCTACATATAATTGAACATGAAAAAAGATATGCCGTTGCGGAACACGACTCTGTTCGCAAGTTTTTTTCGCTATTAAAGAGCGCAAACTCGATTTTTCATGGTTTTTTGTTTCTAACAATTGCTTGCACTTTTTTTTTAGTTAATCAACGATTGATTATCATACCCTACATATAAATTAACATGATAAAAGATATGTCGTTGCGGAACACGACTTTGTTCCAAGTTTTTTTCGCAATTAAAGAGCGCAAACTCGATTTTTCATGGTTTTTTGTTTATAACAATTGTTTGCACTTTTTTTTTCATTTTTTAATAATTAATTATAATACCCTACATATAATTGAACATGAAAAAAGATATGCCGTTGCGGAACACGACTTTGTTCCAAGTTTTTTTCGCAATTAAAGAGCGCAAACTCGATTTTTCATGGTTTTTTGTTTATAACAATTGTTTGCACTTTTTTTTTCATTTTTTAACGATTGATTATCATACCCTACATATAATTGAACATGAAAAAAGATATGCCGTTGCGGAACACGACTTTGTTCGCAAGTTTTTTTTCGCTATTAAAGAGCGCAAACTCGATTTTTCATGGTTTTTTGTTTATAACAATTGTTTGCACTTTTTTTTAGTTAATCAACGATTGATTATCATACCCTACATATAAATTAACATGATAAAAGATATGTCGTTGCGGAACACGACTTTGTTCCAAGTTTTTTTCGCAATTAAAGAGCGCAAACTCGATTTTTCATGGTTTTTTGTTTATAACAATTGTTTGCACTTTTTTTTTCATTTTTTAACGATTGATTATCATACCCTACATATAAATGAACATGATAAAAGATATGTCGTTGCGGAACACGACTTTGTTCTAAGTTTTTTTCGCTATTAAATAGCGCAAACTCGATTTTTCATAGTTTTTTTGTTTATAACAATTGTTTGCACTTTTTTTTAAATTAATCAACGATTGATTATCACACCCTACATATAAATGAACATGATAAAAGATATGTCGTTGCGGAACACGACTTTGTTCCAAGTTTTTTTCGCTATTAAAGAGCGCAAACTCGATTTTTCATGGTTTTTTGTTTATAACAATTGTTTGCACTTTTTTTTTCATTTTTTAATAATTAATTATAATACCCTACATATAATTGAACATGAAAAAAGATATGCCGTTGCGGAACACGACTTTGTTCCAAGTTTTTTTCGCTATTAAAGAGCGCAAACTCGATTTTTCATGGTTTTTTGTTTATAACAATTGTTTGCACTTTTTTTTTCATTTTTTAATAATTAATTATAATACCCTACATATAATTGAACATGAAAAAAGATATGCCGTTGCGGAACACGACTTTGTTCCAAGTTTTTTTCGCTATTAAAGAGCGCAAACTCGATTGCCATGGTTTTTTGTTTATAACAATTGTTTGCACTTTTTTTTTAATTAATCAACGATTGATTATCATACCCTACATATAAATGAACATGATAAAAGATATGTCGTTGCGGAACACGACTTTGTTCCAAGTTTTTTTCGCTATTAAAGAGCGCAAACTCGATTGCCATGGTTTTTTGTTTATAACAATTGTTTGCACTTTTTTTTTCATTTTTTAACGATTGATTATCATACCCTACATATAAATGAACATGATAAAAGATATGTCGTTGCGGAACACGACTTTGTTCCAAGTTTTTTTCGCTATTAAAGAGCGCAAACTCGATTGCCATGGTTTTTTGTTTATAACAATTGTTTGCACTTTTTTTTTCATTTTTTAACGATTGATTATCATACCCTACATATAATTGAATATGAAAAAAGATATGCCGTTGCGGAACACGACTTTGTTCCAATTTTTTTCGCTATTAAATAGCGCAAACTCGATTTTTCATGGTTTTTTGTTTATAACAATTGTTTGCACTTTTTTACAGTTATTTATCGATTGATTATCACACTCTACATATAATTAAACATGAAAAAAAAATATGCCGTTGCGGAACACGACTTTGTTCCAAGTTTTTTTCGCTATTAAAGAGCGCAAACTCGATTGCCATGGTTTTTTGTTTATAACAATTGTTTGCACTTTTTTTTTAATTCATCAACGATTGATTATCATACCCTACATATAAATGAACATGATAAAAGATATGTCGTTGCGGAACACGACTTTGTTCCAAGTTTTTTTCGCTATTAAAGAGCGCAAACTCGATTGCCATGGTTTTTTGTTTATAACAATTGTTTGCACTTTTTTTTTCATTTTTTAACGATTGATTATCATACCCTACATATAGCTGAACATGAAAAAAGATATGCCGTTGCGGAACACGACTTTGTTCCAAGTTTTTTTCGCTATTAAAGAGCGCAAACTCGATTTTTCATGGTTTTTTGTTTATAACTATTGTTTGCACTTTTTTTACAATTATTTATCGATTGATTATATAATTAAACATGAAAACAGATATGCCGTTGCGGAACACGACTTTGTTCCAAGATTTTTTCGCTATTAAATAGCGCGATTTTCGATTTCTCATGGTTTTTTGTTTATAACAATTGTTCACACTTTTTTAGAAATTATCCATCGATGAAATTTCAATTTGTTTATACAATACATTTGAAAAAACAATATTTCGTTGCGGAGCACATCTATCTTCCAATTTTTTGACTTTATTAAATAGCGCGTTTTTTTATTTTTATGGTTTCATGCTTACAATGGTAAATGGGCGGTTCAGTCACCTCCAAAAGAATTCGCTAAGCCCTTATTTCTAATTTACGTGCATGAAATCTCTATGCAATCGTATTTTTATTTGTAATATGTAAACAACTCTTCATATACACTGAGATACAAAATTTAGCTATTTCTTAGACGTCTGACTCAAATCAATGAAATTTTATTTGAATAGTGGCAAAGAAAGATTTTCTGTTTATAAATTAAATATGACATAAAAGGAACAGTATCAAAATTATGTCAATAATATACATTCATTGAATTCATTTGATATTTGTCCAAAAAAACCTATTGTATTATATGTATTCACCATTTAAATGATTTTATACTTTTGACATTCATTTAATCAAATGATTTATTTGTGGAAGTAAAACGATTTTTTTCGTTCCGAAAAAGTGATTCAAATAAATAAATCAGTACATTTCACACTATCAAATAATATTTTGTTTCCTAAAAATTCAAATATTTTTAACATTAGCTTCCTAGAAGATTATGAACTTATATTCAAGGCTGAAATGTATCAATATTAAACAGGAAAATTATGATTAAGATTTCTTAAAAAAAAAAAACCATTATTATTCATATTGAGCGTAGTGTTGGTATACCACGTGAGTATACCACCTATGAAATACTGAAAAGCCATATTCAAAAAAAGTTGAAAAAACGAACTGAAAGTTTCTCGATGGCTTTATGTAAACGATTTGTTTGTTTCCATTCTGAGCGGCCCGTTGTTTAGTGGTAACGCTCTAAGTCGGTCCAATCATTAAATACTATCTTAGGACAGTAATATTGAATTTATGAAATATTATAATACTTCGAGGAAATATTGCGACTATTCAAAATAATAATTTAATTCATCGGAAGAACATTTACTTCATGAAACAATTTTTTTTTCTCATTGTAGTTATTTACAGTGGAGCCTCTCTAATTGTTCTGACTCGGGAGCGTGAGTTCTAGGACATTCGACTTTCTTTTGGATTGTTCGGTTTTCGAGATATTCCTAAGCGTTGTTTGAATTTTATTCTAATTTTTCCATGTAAACTTTGATCGTGCCTCTTATGTTATAATTGTGACATCTGTGTTATTCTTTTTGGATTACTTTTTTCGCTGCATCATTCAGATACCAGATTGGTGTGATTTTTTCACCTTCAACTTTATTATTCAATTAACGTGATTTTCTGTAGTTATTTTTGTTGGATGTTTTTTTTTTTGGCATTTTTCGTTGATTTGTCTATTGAGATTTCCTGTCTTCATTAGCTTACTTGCTCATATATTTTTTCCGTTTTTATCATTCTTACTTTGCTGAAAATAATTCACTTTAATTATTGTTTATTTGCTTTTCTTATTTTACCGATAGCTTCGTGTCGTATTCGGAGACTTTTTTTTATTATATTCGAAACCATATCTTTTTTCATGTTCAATTATATGTAGGGTATTATAATTAATTATTAAAAAATGAAAAAAAAAGTGCTAACAATTGTTATAAACAAAAAACCATGAAAAATCGAGTTTGCGCTCTTTAATAGCGAAAAAAACTTGGAACAAAGTCGTGTTCCGCAACGGCATATCTTTTTTCATGTTCAGCTATATGTAGGGTATGATAATCAATCGTTAAAAAATGAAAAAAAAAGTGCAAACAATTGTTATAAACAAAAAACCATGGCAATCGAGTTTGCGCTCTTTAATAGCGAAAAAAACTTGGAACAAAGTCGTGTTCCGCAACGACATATCTTTTATCATGTTCATTTATATGTAGGGTATGATAATCAATCGTTGATTAATTAAAAAAAAAGTGCAAACAATTGTTATAAACAAAAAACCATGGCAATCGAGTTTGCGCTCTTTAATAGCGAAAAAAACTTAGAACAAAGTCGTGTTCCGCAACGGCATATTTTTTTTTCATGTTTAATTATATGTAGAGTGTGATAATCAATCGATAAATAACTGTAAAAAAGTGCAAACAATTGTTATAAACAAAAAACCATGAAAAATCGAGTTTGCGCTATTTAATAGCGAAAAAAATTGGAACAAAGTCGTGTTCCGCAACGGCATATCTTTTTTCATATTCAATTATATGTAGGGTATGATAATCAATCGTTAAAAAATGAAAAAAAAAGTGCAAACAATTGTTATAAACAAAAAACCATGGCAATCGAGTTTGCGCTCTTTAATAGCGAAAAAAACTTGGAACAAAGTCGTGTTCCGCAACGACATATCTTTTATCATGTTCATTTATATGTAGGGCAGGGATGGCGAACCAGTGGCACGCGTGCCATTGATGGCACGCGAAAAATTATTTTGCGCACGCCTTCGATCGAAAAAGTACCTACGTAATACACTGAAATTTAACAAACGAACGCGTTTGAGGCTACTTTACGGTGAGTAGGCGCGGTGTAAGGAGCAGCAGGCGGGAAGCGCGGAATCGATAGTATTGTTTTATAAAATCCCTGTAATCACAAAAAAAATGGCACATCTATGACCTCATCAAACATTTCTTTACAAAAAATGGCACGTTGATCCATAAAGGTTCGCCACCCCTGATGTAGGGTATGATAATCAATCGTTGATTAATTAAAAAAAAAGTGCAAACAATTGTTATAAACAAAAAACCATGGCAATCGAGTTTGCGCTCTTTAATAGCGAAAAAAACTTGGAACAAAGTCGTGTTCCGCAACGGCATATCTTTTTTCATGTTCAATTATATGTAGGGTATTATAATTAATTATTAAAAAATGAAAAAAAAAAGTGCAAACAATTGTTATAAACAAAAAACCATGAAAAATCGAGTTTGCGCTCTTTAATAGCGAAAAAAACTTAGAACAAAGTCGTGTTCCGCAACGACATATCTTTTATCATGTTCATTTATATGTAGGGTATTATAATTAATTATTAAAAAATGAAAAAAAAAGTGCAAACAATTGTTATAAACAAAAAACCATGAAAAATCGAGTTTGCGCTCTTTAATAGCGAAAAAAACTTGGAACAAAGTCGTGTTCCGCAACGGCATATCTTTTTTCATGTTCAATTATATGTAGGGTATTATAATTAATTATTAAAAAATGAAAAAAAAAGTGCAAACAATTGTTATAAACAAAAAACCATGAAAAATCGAGTTTGCGCTCTTTAATAGCGAAAAAAACTTGGAACAAAGTCGTGTTCCGCAACGACATATCTTTTATCATGTTCATTTATATGTAGGGTGTGATAATCAATCGTTGATTAATTTAAAAAAAAGTGCAAACAATTGTTATAAACAAAAAACTATGAAAAATCGAGTTTGCGCTATTTAATAGCGAAAAAAACTTAGAACAAAGTCGTGTTCCGCAACGACATATCTTTTATCATGTTCATTTATATGTAGGGTATGATAATCAATCGTTAAAAAATGAAAAAAAAAGTGCAAACAATTGTTATAAACAAAAAACCATGAAAAATCGAGTTTGCGCTCTTTAATTGCGAAAAAAACTTGGAACAAAGTCGTGTTCCGCAACGGCATATCTTTTATCATGTTAATTTATATGTAGGGTATGATAATCAATCGTTGATTAACTAAAAAAAAGTGCAAACAATTGTTATAAACAAAAAACCATGAAAAATCGAGTTTGCGCTCTTTAATAGCGAAAAAAACTTGCGAACAAAGTCGTGTTCCGCAACGGCATATCTTTTTTCATGTTCAATTATATGTAGGGTATGATAATCAATCGTTAAAAAATGAAAAAAAAAGTGCAAACAATTGTTATAAACAAAAAACCATGAAAAATCGAGTTTGCGCTCTTTAATTGCGAAAAAAACTTTGAACAAAGTCGTGTTCCGCAACGACATATCTTTTATCATGTTAATTTATATGTAGGGTATGATAATCAATCGTTGATTAACTAAAAAAAAAGTGCAAACAATTGTTATAAACAAAAAACCATGAAAAATCGAGTTTGCGCTCTTTAATAGCGAAAAAAAACTTGCGAACAAAGTCGTGTTCCGCAACGGCATATCTTTTTTCATGTTCAATTATATGTAGGGTATGATAATCAATCGTTAAAAAATGAAAAAAAAAGTGCAAACAATTGTTATAAACAAAAAACCATGAAAAATCGAGTTTGCGCTCTTTAATTGCGAAAAAAACTTTGAACAAAGTCGTGTTCCGCAACGACATATCTTTTATCATGTTAATTTATATGTAGGGTATGATAATCAATCGTTGATTAACTAAAAAAAAAGTGCAAACAATTGTTATAAACAAAAAACCATGAAAAATCGAGTTTGCGCTCTTTAATAGCGAAAAAAAACTTGCGAACAAAGTCGTGTTCCGCAACGGCATATCTTTTTTCATGTTCAATTATATGTAGGGTATGATAATCAATCGTTAAAAAATGAAAAAAAAAGTGCAAACAATTGTTATAAACAAAAAACCATGAAAAATCGAGTTTGCGCTCTTTAATTGCGAAAAAAACTTGGAACAAAGTCGTGTTCCGCAACGACATATCTTTTATCATGTTCATTTATATGTAGGGTATGATAATCAATCGATAAATAACTGTAAAAAAAGTGCAAACAATAGTTATAAACAAAAAAACCATGAAAAATCAATATTTTTTCTATTGCAGAATATTGCGGCCCTGCACACTGTGCTCGGCCGCCGCTAGTTTCAGCTACATCTACTTTTGCACACTAAAAAGAAGTTCTAGGGCAAATTCCAGCAGGTTCGTATGTGTAGAAGAAAAGATATAGCTTTTTAAATAAACAAAAATCATTCTACTGAGACAAAATAGTTTTTTACAATTAAACTATTAGAGTATCTTGGCTGGTATTACACTCACTACTTTTTCACACTAAAAAGAAGTTCTAGGGCAAATTTTAGCAAGTTCGTATGTGTAGAAGAAAAGATATAGCTTTTTAAACAATTAAAAATCATTCTACTGAGACAAAATATTTTTTTACAATTAAACTATTAGAGTATCTTGGCTGGTATTACACCCACTACTTTTTCACACTAAAAAGATGTTCTAGGGCAAATTTCAGCAGGTTCGTATGTGTAGAAGAAAAGATATAGCTTTTTAAATAAACAAAAATCATTCTACTGAGACAAAATAGTTTTTTACAATTAAACTATTAGAGTATCTTGGCTGGTATTACACTCACTACTTTTTCACACTAAAAAGAAGTTCTAGGGCAAATTTTAGCAAGTTCGTATGTGTAGAAGAAAAGATATAGCTTCTTAAACAATTAAAAATCGTTCTACTGAGACAAAATATTTTTTTACAATTAAACTATTAGAGTATCTTGGCTGGTATTACACCCACTACTTTTGCACACTAAAAAGAAGTTCTAGGGCAAATTTCAGCAGGTTCGTATGTGTAGAAGAAAAGATATAGCTTTTTAAATAAACAAAAATCATTCTACTGAGACAAAATAGTTTTTTACAATTAAACTATTAGAGTATCTTGGCTGGTATTACACCCACTACTTTTTCACACTAAAAAGAAGTTCTAGGGCGAATTTTAGCAAGTTCGTATGTGTAGAAGAAAAGATATAGCTTCTTAAACAATTAAAAATCATTCTACTGAGACAAAATATTTTTTTACAATTAAACGATTAGAGTATCTTGGCTGGTATTACACTCACTACTTTTTCACACTAAAAAGAAGTTCTAGGGCAAATTTTAGCAAGTTCGTATGTGTAGAAGAAAAGATATAGCTTCTTAAACAATTAAAAATCATTATACTGAGACAAAATAATTTTTTACAATTAAACTATTAGAGTATCTTGGCTGGTATTACACCCACTACTTTTTCACACTAAAAAGAAGTTCTAGGGCAAATTTCAGCAGGTTCGTATGTGTAGAAGAAAAGATATAGCTTTTTAAATAAACAAAAATCATTATACTGAGACAAAATATTTTTTTACAATTAAACTATTAGAGTATCTTGGCTGGTATTACACCCATTACTTTTTCACACTAAAAAGAAGTTCTAGGGCAAATTTCAGCAGGTTCGTATGTGTAGAAGAAAAGATATAGCTTTTTAAATAAACAAAAATCATTCTACTGAGACAAAATATTTTTTTACAATTAAACTATTAGAGTATCTTGGCTGGTATTACACCCACTACTTTATCACACTAAAAAGAAGTTCTAGGGCAAATTTCATCAGGTTCGTATGTGTAGAAGAAAAGATATAGCTTCTTAAACAATTAAAAATCATTCTACTGAGACAAAATATTTTTTTACAATTAAACTATTAGAGTATCTTGGCTGGTATTACACCCGCTACTTTTGCACACTAAAAAGAAGTACTAGGGCAAATTTCAGCAGGTTCGTATGTGTAGAAGAAAAGATATAGCTTTTTAAATAAACAAAAATCATTCTACTGAGACAAAATAGTTTTTTACAATTAAACTATTAGAGTATCTTGGCTGGTATTACACTCACTACTTTTTCACACTAAAAAGAAGTTCTAGGGCAAATTTTAGCAAGTTCGTATGTGTAGAAGAAAAGATATAGCTTCTTAAACAATTAAAAATCATTCTACTGAGACAAAATATTTTTTTACAATTAAACTATTAGAGTATCTTGGCTGGTATTACACTCACTACTTTTTCACACTAAAAAGAAGTTCTATGGCAAATTTCAGCAGGTTCGTATGTGTAGAAGAAAAGATATAGCTTTTTAAATAAACAAAAATCATTCTACTGAGACAAAATAGTTTTTTACAATTAAACTATTAGAGTATCTTGGCTGGTATTACACTCACTACTTTTTCACACTAAAAAGAAGTTCTAGGGCAAATTTCAGCAGGTTCGTATGTGTAGAAGAAAAGATATAGCTTTTTAAATAAACAAAAATCATTCTACTGAGACAAAATATTTTTTTACAATTAAACTATTAGAGTATCTTAGCTGGTATTACACTCACTACTTTTTCACACTAAAAAGAAGTTCTAGGGCAAATTTTAGCAAGTTCGTATGTGTAGAAGAAAAGATATAGCTTTTTAAATAAACAAAAATCATTCTACTGAGACAAAATATTTTTTTACAATTAAACTATTAGAGTATCTTAGCTGGTATTACACTCACTACTTTTTCACACTAAAAAGAAGTTCTAGGGCAAATTTTAGCAAGTTCGTATGTGTAGATGAAAAGATATAGCTTTTTAAGTAAATAAACAAAAATCATCCTACTAAGACAAAATAATTTTTTACAATTCAACAATTATTGTTAATAAGCAGATGTCATGTTAGTTTTTAATATTATTTGTAATTTTGCAATGAAGGATCCTAATTTTTCAAAAATATTTAGGGGCCCGGGCCCCTATCTGTTATGTTTCGTCTCTGTCGGCTGCTAGCTGGTAGCTGCTAGTTTCAGTTTCATGTGTTGGTCGAGGCTCTTGGCTATCAACCCATTGGCTGTCACGACTATCGGGACAACGATCGCTGAGTCGACATCCCACATGTCGACAACCTCGTGAGCCAATTCAAGATACTTGAATTGGTTATCTTTCTCGGCTTTCTTTATACATTAATAATTTATTATTATGGTTTATTGATTACATGCCTTAAAACACGTTAAGCCCCGGCTGTCATTCGTAGATCTTTGACAGTCCTTACGCGTATTCAGAAGCTCGAAATTTCACTGACAACCAGCCTTACCAAGGGAAATGAAATGAAATCGCTGGGAAAAGGCTAGGTTCATTGATAGATTCAGTCAACCTCACAATTTCTTTACCACCCTCTGGATGAACGTCACTTCTACGCCATCGAATGATAAGGTATATGTGGCAGATGTGAGTGGAAACGGTGAGAGGGCCTAAGGAGGACATATACAATGCGTGCCACGTAAGAAGAGACTTGACACACCACGTGGTTTGACATGCGCAGTACACGATTTTAGGTATCTTTAGCGGTATGAGGTCTGAGTGCGGGACGGGACCGGACGTCATAGGGGCGGCGGAAAGAGGCGGGGGAGGCGGGGTCAAGTCTCTTCTTACGTGGCACGCATTGTAAGTGACCTTATTGGTGATGTTCTTCAGAAAGGTCAGGTTCATAATACTCGCAATTACTGGTATTCGTATGACCGGAGTATGAGCATAAGCGAAGCAAAAGGTAATGTATGGATCGTGACGTTCTGTAATTTTTGCCTACCCCCATAGGAAGAAAGCGTGAGTTTATGTATGTATATTTGTCTTTGTGACAGTCAGATAATTTCAATCGTAGTTAAGCTATAACGAGGTTGACTATAATTCCTGCTAGTTATGGGGCGTAGGTGTTTTTTGAGATTATTTTTTACTAGCTTCTGCTCGCGACTTCGTCCGCGTGAAATTTCTTGTTCCCCCGACCCACCCCGTCGCATCGCCTGCCCGCGCTTTTAATTCTTTTACCTTTTTTCTGACTTTTTTTGTTTTTGCTCGGCTCCTAAGGTTCCTAGCATGATGTTAAGTAGCCTACAGCCCTCCTCGAGAATTGGGCTATTAAATGCAAAAAGAATTTTTCAAATCCGACTGGTAGTTCCAGAGATTAGCGCGTTCAACCAAACAAACAAACAAACAAACTCTTCAGCTTTATAATATTAAGTATAGATTTAGATCAATAATATTCTTCATCGACCAGCACCCAGATTGCGTAACCCAATATCAAACTCAATCTGAATAATTTTGAAGGATATTGCCAATCCATTCCTTCATATGGCCGAAAGATGTGTCTGCTCGCCAAAGTAAATGACGCAATGAATGTTGTTGAAATGTCAAAATAAAACTCATTGCTACTGATAATGTGTTACGCAATTAACCAACTGGCATGACGAAATATTTGAGTATATTAAAAAAAAAACTATATCTTGTTTAATCGAGTGTTTACAAAAGTTATTGAAGACACTGATAAGGATAATTATAGATATATTTTTCTCATGTAAACAAGTGTGTATTAAAACGTCTCCGTTCCGGACACGCCCAACCGCAATTATTTGTGAAGAAAAACATCGTGAGCAAACCTGGACTTTGTTAACATACATACAGGGTGTGGCGTAAGTAGTGGTCCACCGTTAGGAATTCGATATACCAGATAATTTACTATAACATACTACAATTTTAAACATTTTAAGTAGGAGTAATTTTTTTATACAAAAATCCCTCTTGAATTTGCATGATTATGTGAAAAATTATGGCTAAAACAGAGAAGAACTAACTTTTTCTTGAAAAGCTCTAAATTTACATAAAAACCATAATTTTACACGACAGCTCTAGTATTTCAGCAGTAAATAGCAGAAATCAAAATGAAAATATAATGGTTTTTGTCGAAACTACAACCAAATTTGTAACAAAAGGTAGAAATTTCATAAATAAAAAACAAAAAAAATATATTTTTGGAACCATTGGGTAAAAATGGTTAAAATTGTAATACGTTATAGTAAATTGTCTGGTATATCAAATCCTTAACGGTGGACCACTACTTACGCCACACCCTGTATACGTCTGAAATCACCAAGCCACCATCTTGAGCAAGCGTGGTGATCAATGATCGTGCCTTCTCTTTATAAGAAGAGACTTTTGTCCTACAGTGAGACCATAGTAGGCTGGTATTATTATATACTAGCTGCGGCCCGCGGTTTCGCCCGCATAAGTTTCGATCCCGAGGGAATATCGGGATAAAATGTATCCTATGTCCTTTCCGGGGACTTAAACTACCTCTATACCAAATCTCATCTAAATCGGTTCGGCGGTTTAAGCGTGAAGTGGTGACAGACAGACACACTTTCGCATTTATAATTTACTAGCGACCCGCCCCGGCTTCGCACGGAAACATTATTATTATTATACATATAAACCTTCCTCTTGAATCACTCTATCTATTAAAAAAAACCGCATCAAAATCCGTTGCTTAGTTTCAAAGATTTAAGCATACAAAGGGACATAGGGACAGAGAAAGCGACTTTGTTTTATACTATGTAGTGATTAGTATGTCAAAACACGATAAGGTCTATTTTTGCTTCCAAGACCAATGTGACAGATAGTCTAGGGAAGTATTTTATACCTGACTACGGCAACAATAGGCCATTGTCAAAACTGGTAAAGCAATTTTGAGGTCGACTATACATTTGAATTGATTAGAGCGTTGTTATTTTAAAATGTCATATAGTTTGATGGTTAGATGGGCAGTCGCTCCATGTAAAATACTGGAATTGAGCTGCATCCGGTTAGACTGGAAGCCGACCTCAACATAAATAGTTGGGAAAAGGCTTATAATATATATCAAAATCAAAAGTCATTTATTCAAATTAGGCTGAAAATCGGCACTTTTCGAACGTCAAAATTACATAATAAGGAGGTCCCCCAAAACGCCCGCCCTTCACTACTTCCTAGTGCTTTAGCTGGGGAGAAGAAGTGGCGCAACAAACTCCCCTGCAGCACAGCTGTCTGTTCAGTTAGAAAAAAATCTATATGCTTAGTTCAATAATTTAATGTTTAAAAATGCAATTATACCTCATCAAAACCAACCTAAAAATGTCAATAAGCTGAACATAATACATAACAAATGTGAAACCATTAGACAAACATTAGTTGAAAATTATTTCACTACTTCATGAGTTGTAACCGTGTATTATAACTCGATACTTTGGACGAGGCCATGATTAGTTCAATCATGCATATGGTGCACGGCCCCTTTCCTTTCAGGGAAAGCCGACTGTACAGTGCGTGCCACGTAAGAAGAGACTTGAACCCGACTCCCCCGCCTCTTTCCGCCGCCCCTATGACGTCCGGTCCCGTCCCGCACTCAGACCTCATACCGCTAAAGATACCTAAAATCGTGTTCTGCGCATGTCAGACCACGTGGTGTGTCAAGTCTCTTCTTACGTGGCACGCACTGTAAGTGTGTCTTAACATAATTAGGGGAAAACGGAAATGTTATTAGTCTAGGGTAATTTGGTAAATAGCTCAAATCATGGAAGAAGATGACCTATGGATCTCATCTCAGACTTGGTCATTCAAAAGTCCAAATTCAAGGTTTGCCAATGATTGCACCTTGGTAAACCTATTTTTACTGGACTATAATAAAATGTTATAACATTATTTTTATTTTTGAACAACAAGTCACAGTAAATATAATTTTGTCAACAGATATTGTATTATCGAAATTGGATTTCAACATTTGGTCCTAATATTCAACCTTGAGTGAATTTATGATACCTATTATGAATAAGTAAGGTTTATCTAAAAGGGGTTAAATTTCTCAGAAGCTAGATTTTCTGAAAGCCTTTTCAGATACCTTTCATTTAACCATAATCAATTACAAACAATAATTTAAGTGATCTGATAACAGAATTAGTTTGTTAAAGCCAAATATTCAAATTTAACTGAAAGGCCTCGCAGAGGCCCTTTAGACAGTTTTAAATTATAAATTATTTTGTTACACACTAACAGGTTATTAGCAGATGTGTGAGTATCAAATAGATTGGAGATATTTAATCTGTCCAGTTATAACCCTCCATTAGATTAGACCCTTCAAATTACTGCGCAAATTTGAATGGTCTAATCTAATCAAATCATTCATATTAAAAAAAAATTACTTATATAATTTTTGAAGATGTTGCTTTAATTAAGTATGAGAATGTTGTGTACATGTATAATCATTACTAATATTATAAATTCGAAAGTAACTCTGTCTGTCTGTATGTTACCTTTTCACGCCTAAACCACTGAACGGATTTCGATAAAAATTTGGCAGAGAGATAGTTTGCATCCCGGGGAAGGTCATAGGATACTTTTTATCCCAATATTCCCATGGGATCGACCCTTATGCGGGTGAAACCGTGGGGCACTGCTAGTTGGTCTATACAACAGAACTTAATCAATTATTAAAAAATTAAAATAATAATTATTAATAAAGTTTATTAAAAAAAAAAAATCCTCGTAATTTTTGTTTGTTTTATTAAACTCTGTTTAGTCTTTTTTTTTTGTATATTTCTAATTAGATCTCTATATTCAAGTCCCATTCAAATATTGTCAATGACAAAATTAATAATTCCATCTTATCTGTATGCCTACATTATAAGCAAATTAAATATTTCTATTTCTATCTCAAAAACTTAACAGTCACCATTCCTATTGAAATAAAATTCTGAATCTCTCAATTATCATGTGACAGTGATTCAATAGCAGTCATGATAATTTCCATTAGGATATCTTTGTTACACACGACAGGAATGGAATACAATTCTCATTGACATAATAATAATTTAATCAAAAAATTTAATTGTTGAATACTTCATTATTAAATATCTCTTCCTGTTTGGTAGTAAAACTCTATTAATCTCTTAAATAAATTGCAAACTATAGTTTTTATCATTTATGTTGACTTGAAAGAGCATGGCAGTTGAGAACGTGTCATGCGCACTTAAACGTCTCATCGATGGTGGCGCGTGTGTTGGATCATTCGGTTTCCTACAAAATGGTTGAGTTGGATGGTGCTGATCCACGCGTCATGTTCGTGAACGGGCGCCGGCGGTTGAGACTGATCATCTCTTAACTTTTAATCTTATATTTTGAATTTTTTCTTCATTTATCTTCATGTGTCCTTTTTTTACATTGTTCTCACATATAGAAGCAACAACAATAATGTACCCAGGATTTTGTAATATCTTGATTTAAAAGAGTGTCCATGGAGTTTCTTGCCCGTTCTTCTCCATAGAGATTACGTTTTGGAATGAGCCACTAGCTTCAACTTCCTGACTAACTGACAGACTATTTATTTTGACAATTCAAAAGTGCCTGTACAAGGTTTAATTGAAATAAATGCTTTGAGTTTGAATTATTATTTAAACTCAAACTCAAAGCATTTACTTAGTTCAAGAGGTTGGTATTCCAACCTCTTACTGCCCCCCTGTAGGTCAAAGACCTCAGAGAAGGCATGAGCATTGAACACCATGCTTGCTCAAAGCAGATTGGTGACTTCAGTCTTAATGCAATGTAAAGAGTTGCTAATTGTTACAAAAAAATTAATAATTTATTATTTATTTATGGTTTAAAACCAATTAATATAAAATGATAATTTATGCTAGACTGACTGTGATTTTAATTAACAACCAGTTTTGGAATTAAGTAAGTAATTGAAGTTGAGGACTCACACAAGCTCACGAAATTAAAAACTCTGTTGCAAAAAGATTATGAAATTTTGAATTATGCAGGCTTTGTTTAAGGTATCACCGTACAAGGTGATACCTTCATTGTAGACTACAAAATTCAAAATGTCTTACATTTTTTGCAAATATGTTTTTAATGGTGTGGGCTTTCACCTTAAGGAATGCTAGTTTTAACAAGTTCTCAAAAACAATTCTGAAACTTGGTGTAAGTTAGTTGACTGCTAAATCAATCAAGCTATCTTGAAATAGGTACAAATGCAGACAGGTAATTTAGTGGTGATTAGATTCATCTCAAGGCCTGTATTACAGAACCTCACTCAAGACTCAAGCATTACTTAAAACTAATTTAAAACCACTTGATTGTTTGAAACTAGTTTTATATAAATTTGAGTCTTGAGTGAGGAACTGTAATTTGGGTCTTAGATTTTTTTAGGTTTTTTAAAACAAAATGTTCATAGTAGTTTTATTTCTTAATGGTAATCTGTGAACAGTGCTGTAGGCTACATTATTACTTAAGTTACTATCTTTTTCCTATTTGTAATATTGCATAAGAAGCTGTTTGTAGTTAGTATTTAATCAAATAACATCATTAGTAGTTCATCACTAGTAGTCATTTATTTATTTCACTACAAGAAACAAATCTGTGTATCCCTGACTCTTGTACTAGGAGTTCCTGTACCACAAGAGCCAATATAGTATTGGATTTGAGAAAAAAAAGAAGCATGGTAATGTAATCAATGTATGAAAGAGACAAATATCTATATATAAATTACGTGTCACGATGTTTGTCTGCGATGGACTCCTAAACTACTTAACCGATTTTAATCAAATTTGTACACCGTGTGCAGTTTGATCCAACTTGAAAGATAGGATAGCTCACATCTCCATTTATAATCGCAATATTATTTTATTGCACAAAAACGTTAGCCGCAGCAACGCGTGGCCAGGTCAGCTAGTAATATATAATTATACTCCCTATTACAGAAAGAGAAGGCATATGTCCCAGCAGTGGAAACATTATAAGCTGATTATGCACGAAAGAGACAAAAATACAATTAGGCTCTGATTTCCCAACTAGATATTATTTAAGAAAATCAGTTCTAGGCTCGTCAACTTTACAGAAATTGTTGTGCAATAAGGTGTCAGAGGGTGTAAGAGGGTGAAATCTATTGCACCATAAAACCTTGTAGGCTTCCATACAATTCAATTATTTATTGCAATCACATGTGTTTTACAAGATCTTATAATAAAAATATAGCTCACATGGACCCTGTCGTCAGGCACAACAATTTTATACAATATTGGTAGTAGCATTTAAAGGTAATTAACAATTATTAGAAATTAATGAGTTTATTCAAATAAGCAAAATCATAGAAAAAACGTAAAGTAATATAAACAAAATACAGAAAGAAAATAGTTAAAATACAATATGGCTTGATGACCTTTTATACAATATGGCTCTATCTAGTGTTGGGTACCTTCAATAATAATTTATACAGCCTAATCTAATCTTAAGAGTATGTAAATTCATTCAATCTAGAATTAAGAAATTATAGAATACTACTAAAAAAAGAATACTGGTATTAAGCTGCATCAAGTTAGGTTGTAAGCCGACCCTAAGAAGCTTACAGATAAAAGTGGAGGCAACACTCTAAATAACTAAGTGAAGAAAACTATGGTTGGACACCCTCTTTCTAAATACATACATATAACAAAGAAAACACATATCCTTGTCTTGTTCTTATTTGTGTATTTAGAAAGAGTGTCCGACCACAGTCGTCTTCACTTAGTTATTTAGAACGTTGCCTCCAATTTTATCTATAAACTTCTTGGGGTCAGCTTACAGCCTAGCCGGATGCAACTTAATACCAGTATTTTTTTTTTGGTATTCTATAATTTCTCAATTTAGATTGAATGAATTTACATACTCTTAAGATGAAATTGGGCTGTATAAATTATTATTGAAGGTACCCAGCACTAGATAGATAGAGCCATATTGTATAAAAGGTCATTGGAAGCCTTCAAGGTTTTATGGTGCAATAGATTTCACCCTCTTGCACCCTCTGACATTGCACAACAATTTCTTTTAAGTAATTTAATTCACTTTTATCTACATATAAGCTTCTTGGCCGACCGCAACATAATTCAATGTTCCTAGTTGAGAAAAGATTATGCTGATGTTGGATGTAGAAATGATAGAAGTCGAAGATACTGAGAAGATCTTCAATTTTATAAATAAGAATCACATGAATAGTTTACAGATTTGGATAGTGCTAAAATCATGTGTTGTTAAAAAACCAGGAAGCAATGTTACCAAATTAAATGTCACGGAGAATATGTTAAACCGCAAGTTAGACTAGAGTATTCAAATCATATGAATCACATCTTCCTTGCAAATGCTAATAAGAATATTGAAAAACAATAACAACACCATTAGGCATAACATGCGAATGCCGCAGTCTGAAGTCAATGTAACCTGAAAAAAAGTAATATGAAGCAATGACGAAGGCTCCTAAGTCATAGTTGGAAAAAGTGTGTACAATACATAATATAAACAATTCCTTTCTTTCATGACTGAACTATTAGTAGAAAAGAATTGCATCATTAATGTTATGACATTGTTTTGTTTACATAATACCACTCACCTGCCAAGGGTTCACTTTAGGTATTGGCGCTTCTACAAACTTCTTCGGCTGGCTCTCAGACGACTGCTGCTGCTGCTCTGGCGTTGGCTGCGGCTCCGTATGCGGTGTGGGGGCCTTGTGAGGGCGAGGCGGAGCCCTACGCTCAGGGTGCCTTCGCCCCTTCCCAGGACGGCGTCCGTGCGATATGACAGGCACGAACCCCTCCTCCTCCTCGTCATCTTGCTTCGTCGGAGGCGCGTCAGACACTTCGCCCGGCGCGGCCTCAATGTTCTCCTTGTTGCTGTCACCCCCTCTAAAGTTCAACACTGACGCGTAAGAGGGCCCTGCGCCCTCGGCGGACACGCGGGCGGCCATGCCGCCGCTGCCCTCGTTATGTAAGCCCGGGCGCGCGCTCCGCGCCGACAGACGATCACGAGCGCGCCTCCATGCCCCTCAACACGACGGCATGATGGGGTTAACCCACTAATCGCGAACGAACTTTCCCGATGAAAACGGCCCGATCGAACAGTACGAAGGTCGAATTATTCACGAGTAACTCACACGTCCCAGTGGCGCGCACACACGGCCGGTCGCTGGGAAATATGCGCGAACCTCTCGTACCACACCGGAGTGACCCTGGTTGGACCGTATTTACATCGAAAAAAATGCACTTCCGTCGTCTTGTTCCAACTTTTCTGGCACACTGAACGATCCGTACGCACTTTATCTATCGAAGGCGTGTACCGATCACTATGAAATACGCTCCTATTAACATAAAATCATAACAGAACCATATTTTGTTCACTATTCACACATGTGGTCGGACGCCCAAAAAGGGATTTTTCCGCAACACACACGGAACTTACGGAAGGCTGTGACTTCTAATTTTACACAGAACATTTTGACGCTAGAGGGCGCTGAAACATCATTGACAGTGGCAACGTTCAGAATTAACAATAAATAAATGCAATTTTTAAACAAAAGCTTAAAGTTTAGGCTTTCTAAACACATCCATGTAAATTAAGATATGATTCTCCGTGTTTTTATGTATAATTGGATTTGTTTATAAGTCAGTTGATCGATAGTTTTCAATGCTCGTTGACTTATAAATAGGAACGCATCCTTAAAAAATCACATTTTGGATCTTCGCAAAATGTTTGCGAATCACTCACACTATTGTTCTGTGCAACACCAGAAAATAATGTAATTTAAGTTTTATCAATAAAATAGTAATAAAATGTTGTCTGCAATAAAACTTCGAATTTTAATTTAAAATTAAATTAAAATAAAATAAAAACAGAAATCCATGATCCATTCAAAAATATTTAATTATTTATTGTCTATGGCTCAACATTTGATTTCGTTTTGAAATCGATTGCCAATCAAACATAAATCTAGTAAGAAAACTAAAAACTTTATAAAGTTACACTTACTAGAAAAAAAACGTATTAAAAATATATTAAAATGAAAAATATTCAAACCAACTCATTATTACAAAAGGTAACGTCAAGGAACATTCGGATATGCTGCACTCTCGGGATTAGTTGGACAATACATGCCCAAGAAACTCCTACAATTTCTACAATAATGATAAACGTCCTTACATGACCTTAATATATACGGCAAGGGGGCACATATCCAACAGCAAAGTAAACATAAAATAAATGCACATAAATGCGTGCAAATAGTTGTATGACTTGTGACTACTGTCATGCCCGTATATCCGCATTCGGGGCAAATGATAAGCATTGAAGTGAATCCGAAGGTGTAGACCCTCGCAGGGGGTGGAGGAAGAGCAGGTTCGATATACACATCAAAAGCACCAGTATAAGTAGGTGGAGGAGCGTGTTGAACGAAAGAGGGCGACGGAAAAAACGTTCCCAGAAATCTGGGTCTCCTTCTGACTGCCAATTGGCGTAACACAAATGAATATGTCGGCGGGGCACTTGATAAGGAGTCGGGTGGCGTTATTTCTCCAGATTCGATTTTAAAGACTTTACTGAAGTTAGTGGACGATTGCAGTTTAAAATGACTAATAACTGCAAGAGTTATAGAACTTTCGTTTAGTTTGGATAAGGCTTGTAAGAATAAAGTAGGGGGTTGACTTGAAACGGCCACAGACGTTGCATGTGGCGACTGGGTCACAGGTTGAATTGTAATGGGTCTTTGACTGGATGAATTGATTTTTAAAGATGCATTAGAACATAAATAAGCACTATTTATATTAAAAGAAGGGGTTGCGGAACCCCTAGCGGCACACAGGGAGATTCCTGAATCAAATTTTTTCGAATAATTTTCCATTAATGCTTCCACTAGATTTTTCGGGGTAGCCGTCATGGACGAATTATTCTTTGTTGAACACGCTTCAGTTGTCAGTATTTTTTTTTGTTTTGAAAATGATGTTTCATCCTTTGTTGAGGCAATTTGAATTTTTGGTGTTATTATTAATTCTCTTGATGAAGCCGATTCGTCCTTCGTTAAATCTGTGTGAATTTTCTTTAAGGTTGTTGGTTCTTTTGACGAACGCGATTCATCTTTAGAAGAATTAATGTGAATTTTTGATGTAGCTGTTTGTTCTACCAACGAAGACGATTTGATTTTTCTTGATGCAATGTGGATTTCCGGAAAACTTGTTTCAACTCTTATTACGGCCGGTTCGTCTTTCGTCAAAACATTTTGGGTTTTCGAGTCAGCAAGTTGGTCTTTCGAACATGCCGCCGGTTGGTCTATTGTTAAGGCATTTTGACTTTTAGAGTGAGCCAGTTGGTGTTTCGAATATGCCGCTGATTGGTCTTCGGTTAAAGCATTTTGGCTTTTCGAGTGAGCCAGTTGATCTCTTGAATATACCGCCGTTTGGTCTTTCAAAAGCGCGGGTAGGTCTATCGAATAAATGGTTTGCTCTATCGTTAATACAGTTTGAATCTTCGGTACAGTTGATTGGGCTTCCAAATAAGCCGGATGCTCTTTTGTTAATACGGTTGAACTTTTTGTTGCTGGAGTTTGCTCTTCTGACGAAATCGTTAGGTCTTTTTGAATTGCTGATTGATCTTTCTGTTTTGGCTGTTGTGTTATTGGCTCTACATCGTGACTGCATTTTGGTTTTTCATCCATTGAAGCTGTTGAAAAACGAGTACCTATTACAAACATGTGCTTAAGAATTATAAAGACTTCAGTAGCAAGCTAGAGGCAACATTTACATCCAAAACCGTACTACTTAGTATTAAGTTTGTGAATTCATTTAAAGCAGTTAGAGCATCTATTTTTAGGAAGCATTGAAAAGCTTGGATTTATTTGCAATTTAAATGCCTATTACACACTGTAAAACAGGGTGGGGTAAGCCCTACGTGCCCCACTCGCGCTACGTCCAAAGCTTTATGCATAATTAGGTGACCCACATGATTTTTTGGTTATATTTGGGCAATTTGCGTAAGTGCTGGTGGAGCATAAATGTTACAAACATTATAATGCATGTGTTCTGAGCGTAGCCAGCTTGTGAAAATCTGACGCTAGTAAAAGCGCAAGGCACTATTCTGACACACTGTGCTGCTTTTACCGCCGTGTTGCCTCGCTAAAACATGGGAGTAGCTTTGGTGGTGTGCATATTGTTGTTATTAAACTAGCGGTAAGAGATCTAACTAACTGTTCAAGGGAATTTCACAGGTTAGATTTAATTTATCATCCACGAATATAACACAAAATATTTTGTGTGCAGTTTATGGGTTTGAATACAGACATAAGTTCAGTGCTGTTTCAAAATTCCATTTGTTGTATTTAATATTCAGACACAAAATTACTATTTCAAAATACTTGATAATAATAATAATTCGTGCTTACTATAATTATAAAATGTCATTTATTTGTCAGTATTTGACTAAAGTGGCCTTGTACACAAAATGTCTTGGCCAAGTTGTAAGCATTACGCTTTTTGTCCTTTGTTTTGTTGAATATGCACATATTAAAAATGGAAAAAAATGTTTAATTATATTTTTCGTACTATGAGGATAAAGAAATAAATGGATTAGTTATTTCACAAAGCAATAAAAAATAGTCTTTTCTAAAATCAAGTAATTTTTTGGTCTGGTTACTGCCTTTTCGTACTGTCAAAAAACCTTTCTAATTTCCGGTCTTTTTACACCTCCGTGGCATGGCGGATGGTCTTTACCGCCGCTTATAGTGTTTTTTGGAGGAATAACTTCGCTTAAATAGCGAAATGGTAAGTCTAATAGAAACTGATGTGAATTTCTAATGTTTAATTTTGTTAAGTGAATCAATCCGATTAAGTGAAGTGTATAGTTGAAAGTATTTTGTTGCCGTGCTCGAAACACGTGTTTGCTTTTACATTTCGCAAAATAACAAGAATATGATGGTGTTTCGTAAGTTATTTGTGTTAATTCAACATTTGTATGGGATAAGCTATTGTTTTATGGCTATAACACTTCATTAAAGTGTGTATGAAAATGACTTATCGATTTATACCACACGCCATCGATGCATCCCTTGTTTATTTTCCGCAAATCATTAAGATCATTGTTACAAAAGTATGTTTAACCCTAATCATCAATATTCTGCTTCAAAATATCCTACGAAAAACCTATTTTACAAACTTTTTATTGTTGTGAAAATGCGTGAATGTTTTGAGGTTATGATACCTCGGTTGCCAAACGATTGCCGGAATCCTTGACTTTTCCATGGAAAACAACCTCAAAACTTCTCAGTGTGGCTTCCCAACCTTTCAACTTCACCTTTAGCTTTAATTACTTTGGTAAAACACGAAAAATGTGGTAACTTCCGCTATTTTTGGTCACTCAATTTTTTTTACACCTAGTTTTTTGTAGGCCAAGTTCCCCTGTACTCTTCCTAGCTGCACTACCATAGTCTTCTAGGTACATTTTTAAGGGGTATAGTAAACAATTCCCTTAGGAAACAGGGCTAGTATATTATACTGGTTGTGTGTCGACTTGTGGAATACAAACTTAAATTAGTCACATTATTGAAAGTAAATAGGTTAAGGTGTGCTTTTTGTTATAATGTACTATGTCATGTATTTGAATGGTTTTCAAGGGAAATAAGATCATACATAGTTACTTTTACAAGGCATGAGAGGCAATGACAAAAATATAAAATGTTGTATTGTTTTGTCGATGGTTTGTGGGTTCAGTTCCTGCAGATGACTAATATTTGTAAGACTTGTCTGTAAACACACATAATAGGTGAGGGTCAGAGGGAGAATTCTAGTGTCAAACTTGAGTCTAATTGAAATAAAACCTTGACATTGTACACTCTTTCACGATCATCAAAGTTGCCAAACTTTTTAAACATCTTTGAATAAAAATCAAATAAAGCAGTCACTTTACACTCTCTGGCAACACACAATAGGCATAACGGGCAGTCATCTATGCAGGGCTTGCATGAACGCTGAGAAAACCATTGCACATGTGACCTTTGAATGCACAGGCGTTACTCAGATTAGGACAGAAACCCTCGGGGCAGCCATATCTTACACAGTGCTCTTAACAGTCCAGGAGATGTAATCAACTTCTGGGGGGAGGTGGGCTGGTTGGAATAACAACCAACAGCCCCCATATCCCAAGTACAATGGTCTATCTGAAAGTCTAAGTGTGGAAACCAAGCCCTTTAACATAGAATAACAGAAAAGCATTCACTTCCTTTATTACTTTCTATTAGAAATTCTCTACACGTTTTAAAACAACCGCCCAAGTTAAGAAATATCAAATACTAAGTTTCCCTTCTATTACAGAGTCTATCAGTCGCCCGACCGCTTGTGTCGGTCTACACGGAGAAGAGTGAGGCAGTCGCTGGCGCCTCCCTCCCTCTCCCGTTTGTCTTCAAGGCCCCCATCCGGCCTGACCTCGTCAATGATGTGCACGTGTCCATGTCCAAGAATGGCAGGCAGCCTTATTCCGTGAGCAAGGAGGCCGGTGAGTTACTTTTTCAACTTTTTTTTTAGGAATAATCACCCCAACTTCAGCCATAGTCATTAAAATGTACTTATTCTTTTGTATTTTGTGTATATTATTTAGCAAAGAAATCATTGATTGTTTTTGCTATGTTCTCTCAGGCATGGCATATTTTTAGATATTGGTTTCTTTGGTAATAAACAGACAAGGCATCCTGTATTACCATTTTTTTTAGCTAATTTTTTAAAGGAATTTTGGTACTTACTTACCTTAGGTTACTGTAAAGTTTGAAAAAAATTCAGCTGCTCCATACACTTAGGTTTTCGCCTAAGTTAGCTAATAGCTCATAAGAAATTCTCGTGGTTGAAGGAAATTAAAGATACATCTTTTGCACTGGAAAGTCCATTTCAACCTGGGCTTCTCAAAGAAAAAATAACATCAATTTTAAGTGGTTAGTATATTAAGCTGATAACCTGGACGCGTACTAATAGGGCAGGTTTGAGGTGGCGCAGGACAAGAGTTCTTGGAAGGGCTTCGGGGAGGTCTTTATCCAGCAGTGGGAAAGAACAGGATAAAAATAAGTAATAGAAGTTTTATGTATTCTAATTAAAAAACAATTTGGCACTAAATGTCCACACTCTCGGATGATATTGCCGTGGAGCGTTACTGCGGATTAGTGCAACATCAACGTAAAGACATGGCGTTCTGGACCTACTCTGTAGTGGGGACGGGTGCAGAGTTTTTACTACACACAACCCTTCAAAATAATAGATGAAAATCTTATAAAGTTAGTTAGCTTCCATAAGGACGTCACTTGAATAGATTAATTCCTTACCAAAAACAGCAGAAGCTTGTTCCAACTCTTTCAAGGGTGCTATATGGCTATAACAGTAATAACAATAAAACTTGTATTGTCTCTTTTACTGCACCGGAACCTGTTAACAGCTTAGTAAAGCTGTGAGGTCCTTATGACCCAAATAAACAGTAAATAAAACAGCAAGAGAAAAGAAAATTACCTTGACACAATTCAAGGTCAAGGTCGCTAACGAAACTAATGTAATTTGTAACAAGCAATTATTTATTCATTTTGAACTAGATTTTCTCTATAGAAAAACTTACATTATTTCACCATAGCTTTTACCAAGGTCAAGGTCATTTTTCAACTTTATTATAACAATGTCTTATCTTTGTTAACCAGGTCACCAGACTAGTGCCGAGTCATGGGGTACCGGACGTGCTGTAGCACGTATCCCCCGTGTCCGTGGTGGTGGTACCCACAGGTAAGATACTTTTGATGCGCGGTTGACAGTATATGCATTATCTATATTATCTTCTATATCTATATTAATAATAAAGCTGAAAAGTCTGTTGAACGCGCTAATCTCTGGTCCAGTCGGATTTGAAAAATCTTAATGAATTTGATAGCCCAATTCTCGACGAAGTCTATAGTCTATTTAACATCACGCCACGACCCTTAGGAGCCGAGCAAAATGACACACACACACAAACACACACACACACAAACACACACACACACACAAACACACACACACACAAACACACACACACACACAAACACACACACACGTAATATAGATTATATTCTTTTCTATTCTAACCCCCGTATTTATAGACAAGTAAAAGTAATTACTTAAGCAAAAGTAATTACTTGAGCAACGGTTTTTATTGCATAGTTAAGAAATCGGTCCGAGTAAGAACTGTTTTAAGTTAGAATTCTTAGCCAAGTAATAGTAACCAATTTCGTTGCTTAAGTAACGCACATTCAATTCGGATCTATTGTTTCTTTGTTCTTCGCGTTGCTTTGTCGTTTTCTAACCTTACCTAAACATGGAAAACATCGAGAATTTATTTTTATATTTGGACAATTTTGACAATGACCCATTAGAGGAAGTTGTGAATAATATTACTATTAATGAACCAAGAAAAACTAAAGTATATTTCCGTGACGCAGATCCTCTCCGCGAATATTCTGAAATCAAATCATGACTATTCGGAAGATTGTTTTAACTCGTCGCGCGTCCAATTAGCAGACACAATAGAAATTTTATTGTTATCGGTACACATGGTGTACACTCGACGTGCGAAGAGTTAAAAAGAGATTTCGTTTCTCCAAAAGTATTGTGGGACATGTTACTATATTTTACCGAGAATTCATATCTTGAAATTTGCGTAAATTATGGAAAGACGACGAGAGAAGAGTAAATTAGTTTAAGCCTTGTTTATACAATATAATAAACTATTTGACAGAATTGAACGTATAATCTTTCTAAGTAAAAATTCACGAGTCGGCTTATAATCCATGTGTAAAAAGTAAACATTTAAATTTAGTAGGGTTATACCATGTAAAACGTTTTGTTTCTCCAAGCATTCCTGTTTTTGTACTAACAAAATTATATGACAATAATATACTTTTTACAATTCAAACTACTTTATACAACGCTATTGTTATTATGAATGTAAAATAAAGTAATATAAAAATATTATTGCAAGGTTTTGTACAAATAATCTAGACCTTACGTTTGCCTTTTCTTGCAACGAAACGTTGTCACGAAGTGTTGCCACACAGAAACAACCATCAAGCGTCGAGTATTACTTAGGCATTTGCTCAAGTAAGTAACGTGTGTTACTCAACTATAGAATGAGATTTTGTATTTAAGAATTCTAACCATAAGTAATGACTTATTTAAGAAATTACTTAGCAACAAGTAATTACTTCTTTATAAATACGGGTGTAAAAGCCTAGGCGGGCGATAGGGTGCGACGCGGGTGGTCGGGGCAGAAATTTCACGCGGACAAAGTCGTGGTCACGAGTTAGTCGAAGAATAAATGTGTTTTCCTACGTTTTTACAAAACTGCGCGTTTTCATTCGCACTTTGTCTATCTTTTCAACATTTGTGCGATAGTTATGGTCCCATCACTCACAACATACGATAACAACTGAACAAGAAGCGTGTTTTCTTTTGTTGAAATTATTTAAATAGCAAAATATAGGATGAAATTGAAAACATGCGACAAATCGTAATGGGAGATTGTACTTATCATTATGATCTTTTACTATGGGACCAAACCTGAAATCTCGATAACAAAGTCAGCTGTTCCCTACATTTATGTTCGCATAAATCGTAAAAATGTAGAAAACAGCAGATTTTTTTTTGAGATTGCAGCTTTGGTCTCTTCCTATAAACAAAAACGATGGTTTTGCTTACCAATAGTAGCATTTTCTTGTTGCCAAACTGGGAATATAAATAGATCCGTAAGCTAATTGTACCTGTGTAGCTGCTTCCATAGTTATGGGTCTACTATGCAAAGCTCTGAGGTCTTTGCTTCATTATTGGTAAAGATAAAAGAGTAAAACATGCGACAAAGCGAAATGGGAGAATGGGAGATACAATCTCCCATTTCGGTTTGTCGCATGTTTTCAATTTTTATCTATAGATCCCCGTTAAAACACTGTGGCAGTACAGTTACTGTGATCAGTGACAATGGCGGGGTACATCAAAGTTCTAATAGCGCGGACGTCTACTCCTAGTGGGTAGACGCATTCGATATGTTAGAATACATCTGTATAATATTATAAGATCCCATTAAAATAGATGGTGTCGGTTACGGTAACAGTGTTGCGAGTTTAATGGTTTTTTCCATCTCAAAAGATAGATAGATAGATAAAACGTTTATGTAGTGCAACAAAAGACACAATACAGGTATTAAAAACATTAAAAAAGGTAAAAAAAAAATTAAAAATAACAAAGATTAAAAAGATAAATTGAACCATAGACACCTAGCTCATAAACATCTATAACGTCGATCACTACTGAGCGGTGTGTGTCTTATGATTGCACCAAATGGGAGTCCAGCTCAGCAAATGCCAGGTACAATACCTGACGCTGGTATTCTGCTGCATCCCGTTACACGGATGTCGAGAAGACACATCTGAGTTTCAACAAAATGGTACCTACAAAAAATGTCCAACGCGCCTTAAGAAGTTTTCATTTCTAAAATGTTATGAAGGCTGCTCTACCACACACACTATTTTACCTCATAATTCTCTACATCCAGGTCTGGCCAGGGTGCGTTCGGTAACATGTGTCGTGGAGGTCGCATGTTCGCGCCCACCAAGCCGTGGCGTCGTTGGCACCGTCGCGTGAACCTACGTCAGAGGCGCGCCGCCGTCGCCGCTGCTGTCGCCGCGAGCGGAGTTCCTGCTCTCGTGCAGGCTAGAGGTATGTACTTGAGACATCTTGAATGTGTAGTGTACACTTTTCCTTACCTGATCTTTTCTACCATTCAATTCCTACCGCAAGCTCCGTTAAGGAAGGGCAGCGGGATTGTCCGAAAGGGTTACCGCTGACCCGGAACATAAAGGGCTAAGGAAGGAACACGGGTGGGTTTTAGTCAGTAAGAGTCTGACACTCCGTTCCGCTCCACCCAAAGCGGGAGGGGACATTCGATGATTTCCCATCTTCAAAGCTCCGTTAAGGAACTTTGTTCCAAAAACTGAAAATCAGGGTCCAAATTCACAATGTGATTGTTTATTTTTTACACAACTGCCCAAAAACAAGTGTTATGTTTTCAGGGTTCATGCCTTTTCTTGATTTTAGTCATCTAGCGCCTGGAAATCTCAGTTTAAATATTGTATCTTCTTATACATCCATCGCTGATCCAATACTAAAAACGTCGACAAATAAATTCTCCTAAAAAGCTAATTACTGATCTATATATCTGTCGTTATGTCTATGGAGATACATTAAACTTCCAAGCCAACCATCCGGCTGAATATCATTGTTCAACGCGGACGTAAACTGTGGAAAACATTCGAATCTTTTGTATGCAGTCAAATTAGAAACAAAAATATGATGATTTTTTAGGAAGTTAATTCGAAGAACACATACTAACCTTTCAAGGCTTGGTTCGTGTAACCCAACTCTCTTGTGGTTTATTAATTCTAAATCCTGACGGTTTCACTCACTCATAACCATTTGCAATGTCTTAAAAGTTTGAGGTAAATTTACCCTATAAAAGGTTACCCCCATACTTGGCTATAAAAATAACCACCTAAAGTACCCCAAAGTTCTCTTTGTGTTGGAAAACTAAATAATCTTATGTTCCATTTAGGTCACATCATCGAGAAAGTACCTGAGATGCCCCTGGTGGTCTCTGACAAGGTCCAGGAGATCAACAAGACCAAACAGGCAGTCATCTTCCTGAGACGCATCAAGGCCTGGTCTGATGTCCTCAAGGTTTGTTGAAAGAACATGCGTCATACTTCATTTCTCCTTAAAAGCTAATTACAGATCTATATATCTGTCGTTATGTCTATGGAGAAACATTAAACTTCCAAGCCAACCATCCGGCTGAATATCATTGTTCAACGCGGACGTAAACTGTGGAAAACATTCTCTTGTATTCACAAGAGCAACTGTTAAGTGTGGGGACTCGGGTTCAATCCCCGGGTTATTTCGTATGCACCAGTAATATGCTTTGTTTAGAACAAAAACAATACTAGCCAATCATTACCCCACTGCACTAAGAGCTCTTCTCATACAGGGAAGACACGAGCATTGATCACCACGCTTGCGCTCATGACGGGTTCCCGTTTTCGGACTCACATTGAGTGCAGGTTTCTTCACAATGTTTTCATAACATACGACCAAAATTGACAGAGAAAGTTGTAATAAAATCTCATTCTCTTTTCCTAGGTGTACAAATCCCAGCGTCTGCGCGCTGGTAAGGGAAAGATGCGCAACCGTCGCCGCGTGCAGCGCAAGGGACCCCTCATCATCTACCACAAGGACCAGGTAAGGATCTACAGCGTTTACACTCTTTAGCAGACTAACTTTATGATGCAATCAGACCGCGGTCGATGGACGGCGACAGTCGTCTACTCTTAAACATATCAGGATCAGGGAAACTTACTATCTTTTTATTTCTTGCTTTTATCTTTATCTATGAGAAAATGTATAAGTGTCATGCGTAACTAACCAGCTGATAGCACAAAGCAGAAAAAGCTTTAGATAGAAACACAAAGAGGCATTAAAGTAGTACTATAAGTATTTACGCCACATATGTGGCGGTCATGTCCCTTCAGGCCGTCCGGCCTCCACGTCCAGTGAAGGACTGAGTAACATGATTACCTAAATACATTTTGTATGAACTTGTTCATACATTTCTGGGCTCCACGCTGTCCGGGCCCTTCCGTGTTCCATACCATGCTCTGACAAACCCGACTACTTCTTCTTCCCATCTACTTTCATTACTAACATTCTCAAAAGTAAAATCATAATGCATTCATCTTCGGGAACTAGTCTCACTTTCTCCTTCTCACCCCAGCAGCGTTTGGCTAAAGCGTTACACAGCTTCAGCTTCGTTTTAGGGGTGATATCGACGCGGCACAACCGAACTGCGCGCGTTTGTACGCATAGCGGATCATAAGTGTCGCTACAAATTACTAACATTAATACTAATAAGAACTGTCAAAGGACTTAAATAGATGCCCTTGTTAGGTTAATATACGCAAGGCCGTCTTAACCATATTAGGCGCCGGGGTGCGATAATCAGTTTGCACCCCAATTTTTGTGTTTTATTTAATACTTACTCTACAATAAAATTAGGTACATTTTCGAACATCAAATATAATTTTTCCGGCTTTAAAATCGGCATTCTTTTTTATGATACCGTCTGTTTTGTAATCAATTTATAACTACATATAGCCAAATTTGTCAATCTACCTTGACTAGAGTCATAGTTATACGTAAGTAGTTTTTTTATTCATTTCAATTTCGAGAAGGCCTTCGCATGGTACATGTAGGTATAAGTATTGGCTTGCGCCCCTTAAGATCCTGCACCCGGGTGCCACGCACCCCTTGCACCCTCGGTTAAAGACGGCCCTGAATATACGTTTTCGCTAGCAAAACGCGACACCTGATTGTATTACCTAACTAGCTTTCGCCCGCGTGGTATGTCGATAAAAAGCCTATGTTCTTCCGAAGGGTTCACAGTATCCCCATACCAAATTCATCAAAATCGGTCCAGCCATTTCGAAGAGTGGCCGGAACAAACGAATAGGCAGAAAGACAGACAAAAAATTTAAGAATTAGCTGTCAGAGCAGAAATCGCCATGGTTGAGCTGCACGATTTCTGAGAAATGCGCGCACTGACTGGACAGGTCCTCAATCTGTGTGGTTCTTTCCTCAAGAGACCATCTCAGACATCGATCTACATTGTCTTCATATAACCTGATCTAGACTATGTCTGGACTTTAAAAGAGTTTGTTTCGGCCTTTCTACTCAGAGTAGTCAGATAGGAACCGCCGACCTCATCTAGTTTTATTAAAAGCTAAATAACTTGAGAACAACATTGGGAAATTTTTGACTCGACATCACAGTGTCAATATTGCTGTCATGTCATCATGTCTAAAATGCCATGTTTCCTTCCTCAGGGTCTGACCCGCGCCTTCCGCAACATTCCCGGCGTCGAGATGCTGAATGTGGACAAGCTCAACCTTCTGAAGCTGGCGCCCGGTGGTCACCTCGGACGTTTTTGCATCTGGACCCAATCCGCCTTCGACAGGCTCGGTGAGTAAAAACGACAAAAAAAAAATGGTTTCGATAGTAATTGTTAAAAAAAAACTCCTTTTCGAAGCCGGTTAAATAAAATGGATTGAGTACAAACTACCAACAGAAAACAAAGCTTCGAAAGTCGGTGGAAACATCAAATAAAAGTTAAGATACCGGCATAAATTTTTTGAAGTTTGTTAAGAAAATTAACTATACCTCATAAAAACAATGCTTCGATGCAAAATTGGGCGCATCATACGCCTCAAAGCTGTAAATATAGATAATGGGGTTATAGTGCATAAAAATTCAATATGAAATTAGCAAAAAAACATTCAAAGAGATACCTATAGCGCGCTTTGGAACGCGTTCGGAACGAGATGCAATTATTGTAATTTACCATGGAGTTTACTCCGGTAAATACCGGATGTCCGGTCATTGCATAAACATAACAATATTGAATAGATAGATCTTTTGCTGGAAAGATTTAGAATAGTTCCCCTATAAGCCTTACTCGTTTTGTTCCATACAAAATGGAGTTACGAATATCGAGGGGTATATTAAATTTCCCTTAGGAAACATTGACGAAGACATCTAGTCTGTCAGTGTGTCGACTTGTGGAATACATTTATTTATTGAAATACTTCAGTATATCTTAGCATTTATATATTGAGCAACAGGTAGAGACGGACTTCAAGCCGTTATTCCTATTATTTTAACGCTCAAAATTGTGCAGAGAATTTAAGAAAATTTCGTAAAATAACTAATCGAAAAATTCTTTCATGTTGCGTAATTTCAAGTATCTTTTCAGCCTTAAAAATTAAATTGCAAAGGTATCACGTTATCAAAATTCCGGTCATGTGCAGCATTCGAAAGACGAAGAAAATTTAAAATCTCTGCCAATTCAAGATCATTTGATTTACAAAAAATTTCAAGACTTCTCGAGTTCCCAAATTATTCTCAGTGGGACTTTTTCAGATTTTTTTAAGATGCGAGTGCTATTTTCCGTTTTCATGTTTTCAGATTGTCGAAGTATGTTGTGAGTCCAATAACTATTACAGTTTCCAACAACCCTTATCCTACTAATATTATAAACGCGAAGGTTTGTGAGGATAGATGAACGGATGGATGTTTGTTTGTTACTCTTTCACGCAAAAACTACTGAACGGATTTGGATGACATTTGGCGCACAGATAGTTTATAATCAGGATTAACACATACTCTACATTTTATCCCGATATTAACTCGAGATCGACACTTATGCGTGTGAAACCGCGAGGCACAGCTAGTTCTCCATATAATTTTTCTATCGTACATTCTCTCTTCGTAGACTCCCTGTTCGGCTCATGGAAGACACCCTCTAAGGAGAAGAAGAACTTCAACCTGCCCCAGCCTAAGATGGCCAACACCGACCTGAGCCGTCTGCTCAAGTCTGACGAGATCAGGAAGGTGCTGCGCGCGCCCAAGTACGTATACCATTACAACAACCTTTTGTAACTTGGGGCATCATGTTAGCCAGCAACCAGCTTGTAGAGGTCATATAGGCAGTGAAATACTGGTAGCTGCATCCGGTTAGCATCTAAACTGACCCCGACAGTTTTTTTTTTTGGCAGAAGTGGGAAATTCTCATGGACACCCAGACTGTCTCACTCGTGAGGCTGTCAGGGTAGTGCTGGACTCTTACCGGCTAAAACCACACTCCTGCCTTTGCTAAGTGTCCCTCTGACATGATCAGAGACCTTTTTAGGCCAACGAGTTTAGATTATTTTCGTTCTTTAAATTTTTTTATTTACGTGCAGTCCCGTATTAGGAAGTGTCAGTAACAGAAAGCAATCCACGCCTCGCCACACCCCGAAATAGTTGGGAAAGGCTAGGTAGATGAGAACAAGGCCCAACTCGCCTCCCGTTAAATGGGACTTAAAATTAAAAGTGGTGAAGTGTGGGCGTTGCAGGCGTGACGTAATATATGTCGAAAAAGATATATAATAGGGAATATGCATGATTTTTTTATAAAAAAAATTATTCCTTATTCATGTAATAAACAGTTTAGTAAAACTGTTTTTCGGATAACTATGAAATTAAAAAAGATATGAGCCATCGAAGATTTGTTTCTATCTCTTTCTCGCAAAACGAAATTTAACACGGAGTTTATATGGCCGTAGTGACATGTGACGTCACAGTCTATGTCGGATCTCTCTGTCTAATTGGTGTGTAATCAATAGTTTTAAATGCTCATATCGGCCGTGTTTCTTGGCCAATTTTAATTTCACTTTTTGTCATCTCTACTACGGTATTTTCATAATTTGTTAATAAATGCCATGAAAAAAATTCATGCATATTCCCTATTAAGGTTACGCCGGCCGCCTAGTGGCCTAGTCTAGATTAACATTTAAGCTACTTTTTATCCCGATATTCCGATCGAAACTTATGCGTGTGAAACCGTGGTGTGCAGCTAGTCATAGAAATAATAGTAGATTATTAAACAAGGGCTGTATGACATCAATTGCATACGAGGTTTTTGGCGCCTGAGCGAAGCGAAGGCGCTAATTAACCCGAGTATGCAATTGATGCTTACGCCCGAGATAAATACTCTGCTTTACATATCGATTGTGAGGTAAGTAAACAACAAGACAGCAGGTTTCAATGAACATTTATTAAGAAGAAAAAAATGTGTATTTAATTAAAATTAATAGTAAAATTATTACAATTTGTAAGAGATATGGTCACGTTCTTTTTAGGTATATTTATAGTTTGAATATGAGTTTGTGATGATAAGACTTGAGTTTGAGTGACTTGAGGTTCTTGCATCGTAAATGGCGGCAGTTGACTTATTCTTCGTGCAGTATGAGTATGACAGTTCTTTTTTCAAATTCCAAAACCTATGCTGTAATGATAGTCATACACCCCGGCATTCAGGGGTGTAAGGGTGTACTTACAGAGCAAGAGATATGTAAAGTTGTTTAACTTTAAATAGGGTAGGGGTGTCCAGCACCGCGCACTTTAGAATGGTTAGGGGCCGTCCATTAATCACGTGAGGTTTTTTTTTGGTATTTTTAACCCCCTTGGTGATATATGGTGAAGTTTAAGACTTACCCCCCCCCCCCCCCCCCCCTCATATCACGTGTATCTTTAGTACCTACAAAGAATCGGACCTTTTTTTTATGTTTATAAAATACAGGTATAATCATCTAATTTTATTAGAAAGTTTGCAGGATGTTTTTAAAAAAATAAATACACGTGATATATTACTACACCCCCCCTCCCCCCTTGTGATATTTCGTGATTTTTTATGGACCCACTCCCCCCCCTTTCGAGCCTCACGTGATTAATGGACAGTCCCTTAGTTCGGGGCAATCTTCCGATAATTTACATGATGATACTCTCTTTTCAGAGCATTGGGTTATGAAAACCATGATTACTCACACGTTGACACTTTCTGAACCACCTTTCCACCCCCCTCATAATACCCCCCACTTTTTACACCAGCTAACCCCCTCAATTTTCCTTACAGCAAGCGTGTAGTCCGTGCGACCAGGAAGCTGAACCCGCTGACCAACACTAAGGCAATGCTGCGGTTGAACCCGTTCTCGGCTGTGACCAGAAGGAAGGCTATTCTTGACCAGAATAGGAGGAGTAATGTCAAGGCCCTAGCTTTGGCTGAGAAGCGCGGAGTAAGTATAGATTTTAATTGTGTAGTTACAATGGTTTTAGGTTATTCAAATAGTTAATCAAAGACAAATCATTTACTTCATATAGGCACTTTTGAACGTCAAAACTTACAGTAAAATTGAATTGATTCTAGTCGCCCCTTCCAAAAGGTAGTTTTCGTATGGAGAAGAATGGGCAAGAAACTCCAGCGTTACTCTTTTAAAATATTTTGTATACATAATATACATAATTATATATGAAGACGATGCACCTAGAATAAAAGTCTACCCCAAAAAAAAATTACAAAAGATAGAAAAGATATAAAGATAAAAGTTACAAAAGATATCCCCTAAAAGCAGATCTTAGTTTTTGAGCTGCGATGTGGTTAGCGGACGCGGCCATTCACACAGCATTGTACAGTCGCGAGCACTAATAATTATGTCAACACTTGGCAACTTTCAGTTGCGATTTTTTCGTGAAATAACGAATGCATTGAGTATATGTAGCTTGTAGAATAATCTGACAAAAAATGAGACTCATTGTATGTATATTAATTTCTATACACACAACTAACCAAAAATATCTGAAACTTACAATGTCAAGTGTATCTACGCAGACAAACATTGAGCTTGCCTAATTCGTTACTGCGTGATATAAAGGTGAACCAAAAACGGCCGTCGACTTAACTCTCTGTGGTTAGTCCAGTCAGTCCAGTAGATACACTTGACGTTGTAAGTGTTCAGATATTTTTGATTAGTTGGGTGTATAGAAATTATTGACAAGCATCTGCTCAGATATTAATGAAGTAATGAATGTTCAGATACTAACATTTTAAATTGTTCAGAAGTATTTGGTCACCTTGTCTGCTACAATATATCTGACGGCGACTGTATTATGTTTTCAACACACTATCTACCTAGCATATATCCTGAAGAATATCATATATTTTTCTGATTTTGTTTACTGTGGTCGGTAATATACTTCTATTGTTTCTAAAACTTGCGTTTAGGTCCTAATAATAATAATAATAATAATAATTATTTATTTATTTGTTAACATAGGTAAAGAAATGTGTCCTGTAAGCCCCTTATAGATTTCCAATTTTATTGCTAAAGCATATGTTTCAAAATTTATTGAGAAAATTTGACAATTCGGGTAGCTTGATGTGCTGGCGTCTGTACTATACGATATTTTACGGTAAAAAGTTAAGATCACATGTCAAAACACGTTAAAAACAAACACAGTATGAAACTGCCATGTGATCCCAAAATGATACAGTAAAATATCGCGCTGAATGATCCTGGGTTCGATCTCCAGTAGATATACAATGTAAAATTAAATAAAAGAATCCACCCTTTTTTTTTTGAAGATGGGAAATCATCAAATGACCCCTCTCCCGCTCTGGGTGGAGCGGAAGGGAGTGTCAGACTCTTACTGACTAAAACCCACCCGTGTTCCTCCTTAGCCCTTGTATGTTCCGAGCAAGCGGTAAACTTTTCGGACAATCCCGCTGACCAAAGAATCCACCCTAACCTTATAAATTTCATAGCCCTTGTATCCACGGATAGACGGAATAACCCAGTTTCGCGAGTGAATTTAATTTGACTTTATGTAATCGACTCGCTTCCTATTATTTTAGACTTACTTAACTGGTTCTATACACCTAGACACGTAATTGAAACAATTTATAAGCTTCCAAAATGATGATACGCTTTTTCAGAGCATTGGGTTATGAAAAACCATGATTACTTACACGTTGACACTTTCTGAACACATCACCTTATCTCACCCCAAACCCCTTCAACATTCTTCCACTAACATAATAACCTTTTTCACAGATCAAGCTCTCGGAAACCGACCCCGCTGTGAAAGCCGAGAAGCTCCGCCTACGTAGGGTTAAGGCCGCGAAGGCTGCTGCAGCGAAAAAACCCAAGAAGCCAGTAGCAAAGAAAACAGCCCCTCCTCCGCCCAAGAAAGCGAAAGGTGTGAAGAAAGCCGCAGGTGTTAAGAACGCAGGTGTTAAGAAAGTTAAGAAACCCGCTAAACCTGTCGCTAAGTAAAGGAGTTAATAAATTTATATATTGACACAGATTTGGGTTTTATTTTTGGTTACTGGTTACTGTTACCCTGCATCGTCCCACTGCTGGAGCTGCCCTATGACTTCCAGCTCTTTCGATCCAGGGCTAAAGTGGACCACTGTTTGTTTGTTTTCTCCAGCTCGTCCCGCTATCTTCTACGGTAGTGGTAATAAAGAGATAACAATAAAAATAGTCCTCCCGTGATGTTAAACGTTGAACGTGTTAATGAGGCCGCACACCAAGCGTACACTTGTATCACGATAATTGTGGCGCCACATTCGAAACGCGACACATTTAACGCCCCCGTTATCTGTGCGCGAGCACGCACACCAAGGACACAATTGTAGCGGGTGCACAATGTGGCGAGACGTTAGCCGCGCTACACGAATTCAAGATCGAACACGTTCGTTTTTTGTGTCGCTTAGTTTGCAAAAATGAAAGACGACATTGAATTTTACGTCGAGTTTATTGCAGAGGTTGAAAAAACCCTATAATATTATAAAATATAACCATACGCTCTCTGATTATAGCAACAGACTGGTGAATGTCGGACATTCTCAAAGCGGTGGCACGTGACAACTGTGCTTCCGATGTGCGCGTATACGAAACATTTGTAGTAAGCTGAATTGTAGCGCAATAACTGTGGCGATGTAAATGTACGATGCGTGTAGCATGTGGCGCTGGTGTGCGGCCTAACTTACATAGTACCTGGGTTGTGGAAGTTAGATGGGCAGTCGCTCCATGTGAAATACTGGTATTCAGCCGCATCTGGTTAAACTGGATCTGGAAACCGACCCCAACATAGTTTGGAAAAAGCTAGGCAGACGCGGTGACACTTGTACGCCCCTAAGATTATAGTTTTTTTTTTTTTTGCTTGAGTATAGTTTTTATTTATTATTTATTCATTTTATTTATCCATTTATTTCAGGCGTCAAGGCCCATATAAAACACATACAATTCAATATTAATATAACTTATAACTGTTTTTGTTGGTATTGGCGTGTACTAGCTGACGGCAGATAACTATAATATTAGTGTTTCGTTATGTTAACTATTTTGCATACTTTTGTATTGAATAAAGATTTTCTAACAGAACAGACAGCTTTGCTGCTGGGGAGTTTGTACCGGAAATGGTGAAAACACCTGGAAATGGTGAAAGGCAGGCGTTTAAGTAGGTATGACGATTGAAAGCGGCTGATTCTCAGCCTAGTTTGAATAAATTACTTTTGATTGATAGATTGATTGACGAAACAAGGAAAACCTAACTAAAACAAGTACAGACGCCAGCACATCAAGCTATTACATTCTGTCAAATTTCTTTAATAGCTTTTCAACTTTATCGCGAATGCATAAGGTTCAAAGTTGATTAGAAAAATTTGACAGTTTCGGGTAGCTTGATGTGCTGGCGTCTGTACCTAACGTATTACCAAATAGAATCAAGTTTTTATTTGCTTCAATAAACTTTCCATAATAAAATAACTCGTAAAGTTAAAATTGAATCGAAATCTTTTCCTCTCTAGCGAAGTAGAGTTAGGATGATGGTGAAATATTATAATTTATTTATCCTATTATTATTTAGTGGTTTTGTCTTCAGTGAAAATACCACGCAGCCTTCTCACTGTAAGTTATTTTATTTATAAGATTCTATCTAACGGGTGTAAAAAGACACTTATCTAAGCCGAGAGGCACTGCAATATTGTTTTGTACTGGACCATACCTTAGCTTCTGGTTACGGAGACATTGAAGGTGAAAGTTCCAACTTTTACTGACGTCTTTTTTAAGAAAACAAGTTTTTAATGTTAGAAGAAATCATTAACTACCCTCACTAGTTCACTACCCCTGTACCATTGAAAGATTCTGGAGTGGCGACTGCGTACCGGAAGACGTAGCGTTGGAAGGCCTCCCACAAGGTGGTCCCACGACCATGTGAAGGCCGCAGGAACCCGTTGGATGCGAGAAGCACAGAACCGGTCGAAGTGGAGGTGCTTGGGGGAGGCCTATGTCCAGCAGTGGACGTCTTTCGGCTCAATGATGTACCGTTGAATGCACCCATAGGCACAATGTTTTGCGTGCGTTACTTATGTTACACTGCGCAGCAAACAGCAAATTTTCACACCAAAAATAAAAGTCGTTTCCCGGCAATTATTTTTGTGTAATGTACTTAGTTTGATGTACAAAATGCGTAATTGACTGCTATGTGGTGGGTCATTTTACACGCTGTACCTATGTGAATGGAAAAAGGCCGTTTCTCTAGAAACGGCCTTTTTCCATTCACATAGGAATGGAACGGAGCGGAACGGTACGGAACTCTAGTTCCGTACCAAAATGGTAAAACGGAACCCTTATGGTGAGACTCAGTCTGTCTGTCTGTCACAGCTGGATATCTCAAGAACTACTAATGCTATTAACTTGAATTTGCACTACTTTTAGATGACGTTTGCCTAACTGTTTTGCAAATAAGAAAGAAAAATATATGTATATTTTTTGCAACAGGGACTGAAAGGGGTCTGAAAAATTCGAAGCAAGGCTACTAGGGCATGTGAGGTATCATAAGAAAGAGCGCAGTTTGCACATTCTCGAAACATTTTAAAGCACTAGTGTTTTAATTTTTAGTCCAAACAATAGATTTTTTGTAAATAAGTACCAGAGTCGCGTCATCGCGCTTCTCTTTCTTTTCTATGCAGTCCGAGAGTGATCGCGATGTAGGATGGAATCATCGATATGAAATCGGTAAAGTGATATCGTTCTTATGATACGTTTTCGCTGAAATTTGGGAGCGCCTTCCTCTCCACGTGCGTACTGTGCGAAGTGACAACTGTTATTTCGTTGTTGATTGAAACAAATCTCCGCGCAGAAAGAGACAACGTGATATCGCGATCACACAAAGTTTTTTATTTTTATTTTTTTCCGGATGGGAAATCCTCAAATGATCCCTCCCGCTCTGGGTGGAGTGGAAGGGAGTGTCAGACTCTTACTGACTAAAACCCACCCGTGTTCCTTCCTTAACCCTTTATGTTCCGGGCCAGTGGTAACCCTTTCGGACAACCCCGCTGGATCACACACAGTTGCGCTGTCTATTTCAGTCATTTTCGCTATTACAGGCACAAAGATACCTACCACGTTTTTTCGGAAAAATAAAATCGGTCACACGACGACGCGTGACGGGACGACGGTTTCAAATTATCAAATTAAAAAAAAAATGAATTGTCGGACTTATCACGTTATTGAAGCAAAGAGGCGATTTATACTATACAAGGTCAAATTAGATTAGCTAGCGTAACTCCGATATCTCAACACGATAAAATTAAAATAAAAAGATTTGTTTTTTTTTTTCAGGGATCGTAATGAAAACGTTAGTGTATTGGCCAAACGCAATCGTGCCATTTTACATCAATCCTGATCATTTCGGTAAGTATTTAACGATTTTTGCCTTTGCATAGACCAGGGATGGTGAACCTTTGTACCTCTACGTGCCATTTTTTCCAAATATATACTTCGTACGGCCAAGACGTGCCAACAAACAATCTTGGCTTAGGGATTACTGGAAAAAACTATAGGTATACTCTCGCATTATTATAGGTAATTATTTTTAATCTCTCTTGATATTTTTCGGGCCCCCAGGGTCCCGGACCTTTGGAAGGCATACGAGTAGGCGTAACCAACTCGCAGGCCTCTGCGAGTTGGTTACGCCACCTCGTATGCCTTCTAAAAACGTCTAACGCGCCTGCGTTAGACGTTTTTATTGAAATGAGACACCAACCGACGATTACGAATATCCTATGTTCGCACTATGCAAGTGCACCTAAGGACAACCCCCGGTTGGTGTAGTTAATATTGACAGATTTATATTTAGGTATTTAAATAAAATGATAAATTAGTGGTACTTCTGCTTTTGCTAACTAGATGACTTAGGAATATTAATTCCTGAAATTATGCCGTGCCAAAATTATTTTGTTACTTGCCACCAATGGCACGCGTGCCATTGGTTCGCCATCCCTGGCATAGACTAATATTATTTTAACTGAATGGTCTCACTGAATGTACAGACGCCAGCACATCAAGCTACACCTAACTGTCAAATTTTCCCAATCAACTTTGAACCTTATATTTTAGCGATAAAGTTGAAAATCTATTAAAGAAATTTGACAGATTGTAGTAGGTTGATGTGCTGGCGTCTGTACTTTATGGTGGACTGAAACTGGAGGGGCTAGTGACTAAGTAATTACAGCCGCACAGGTCGATCGATCAGGTTAAGCTAGCTGCCGCGGTTGGTCCGTGGATGGGTGTCCATCTTTACATGCCAAGACCCCTCCGTGCCCTGGAAAACACGTTAAGCCGTTGGTCCCGGCTGTCATTCGTGGATCGTTGACAGTCCCTACAGGTAGTCAGAAGCCCGAAAGTCTGACAACCAGTCTTAGGGGTTTCGTATTACCCAGTAACTGGATTATGGAGGTCAGATAGGCAGTCGCTCCATGTAAAATACTGGTATTCAGCTGCGTCCGGGTAGTCTGGAACATAGCTAGCAAAACTCCACAGAAGTTTTGAGTACTTATCGATGTCTAAACTCGACAAAATAAAAAATAAATAATATTTTTTTGAATCTACTTGTTGTGTTGTTGCTTGGAGTTATTTATTTATTATAATTGATTGTACACCATAAAATTACACGGCATAAAAAAAGAAGTAGGAGTTAAAAAATATATGTTTTCGTTTCGTTTCATAGTGTTTAGAAATCACCTCTCTCTGCGAAGTTCCGCTAGCTAATTTAATCTGAACCTGTATTTTATAAAGACTGGATTTTTTTCAGACAACGAGCAAGCAACCACCATTATGAAATCATTGGCAATGTTTGCGTTCAAGACTTGTATTAAATTCGTACCGGTTATGTCAGCTCCTAGTGAGGGCCAGCATGTGATGACGTTTATCAATCCTGAGGGCGTCAGGAGATGCAGGATTGAGACAAAGGGACACTCGAATTTCAATCCTCATGTAAGTTTTTTCGAGAGGCTCATTAAGTCATTCATAACAGCCGCACGGATCGAAGCTACGCTTGCCACGGTTGGCCCATGGATGGGTGAACATCTTTACCTACATATATCGAGACCCCTCAGTGCCTCGGAAAGCACGTTAAGCTATTGCGCGTTGGTCCCGGCTGTGATTCTTGGATCTTTGACAGTCGTTACGGGTCGTCAGATGCCTGATATTCTGACCAGGGATTGAAAAGGTTCCTAAAATACCGGTAAAGTACCGGTATTTAGTGGTTCCGGTTGCTAGAACCCGAACCGGAACCGGAACCTAAATTAGAACCTTTATTTTACCGGTTCTTTAGCGGTACGCGCGAACGAGTTCATACGATGCCGCTCAGCGCAGGACAATAGCGGCAAGATAGGATATTTTGTAAGAGGAGAGAGGGGTACATTGCATTTGTAGATCATTCGCATCATTCGTTGCATGAACAACGCGTGCGCCCTATATTTGTTTCATTGTTTGATTTATATTATACATTCGTGTACTCGTCTGTTGTACAATGACCTCTTAAGAGGTTGTTGGTGTTTTTCCAATAACCCTGTATATTCAATAAATAAAGGAGATGATAATATCTAAGTGAATACAATACGATTAAACTTACCTTTGTCCATTTTATATTAATTTATTAACAGTAACTGTAGATTATATAAACAACTAATAATAATTACTGTCAATATTTGCTGACACTGTACAGACTACACTGACTGTTTGCTGACTTCTACTCACCAATAATTCGAAGGCTAACTGAAAGAAAAGATACGCTAGCCACGCGTCAAACATTATCCCTTCTTTCTTAGAGAACCTTTAAATCAGATGATACGGAACCGGTATATTGGAACCTTTATTTGGAACCGGTACTATGGAACCAGAACCAAACCGGAACCGGAACCGTACCGAAAAAAAGAACCTTTTTAAGAACCGAAATGAAGAACCGGAACCCAAATTCGTACCGGTTTTCAATCCCTGATTCTGACAACCAGTCTTTCTTACCAAGGGTATCGTATTACCCAGTATCTGGGTTAGTGGGTTGTGAAGGTCAGGTAGGCAGTCGATCCATGTAAAATACTAGTACTACCTGAAATCGAGAAAAAATGTATGTTCGTATAACTCGTCAAAATGTAGCGAACAGCAAATCTATACTATCTATACTAATATTATAAAGCTGAAGAGTTTGTTTGTTTGTTTGGTTGAACGCGCTAATCTCTGGAACTACCAGTCGGATTTGAAAAATTCTTTTTGCATTTGATAGCCCAATTCTTGAGGAAGGCTATAGGCTATTTAACATCACGCTATGACCTTTAGGAGCCGAGCAAAAAGAAAAAAAGTCAGAAAGAACGCTAAGCAAAAACGATGTAATAGCGCGGGCAGGCGATGCGATGCGACGGGGTGGGTCGGAGTAACAAGAAATTTCACGCGGACGAAGTCGCGGGCGGAAGCTAGTTTTTTGTATTTTAGTATGTTGCTTGTAGAATAATCTGACAAAAAAACAGAATGATTGTATGTATATGTATTAGCACGGTTTTTATTGTAAGAAGAAAGTTTTTAGAGGTATTTTCATGATTTTTTTCTATCGTATCAAATTAGTTGTATTATGTTTTCAACACACTATCTACCTAGCATATAAAATATTAAAAAAAAAAAAATTAAAATTGAAATTGTCCATGGAGTTTCTTGCCCGTTCTTCTTTGGAATGGGCAACTAGCTTCATATTTTCTGACTGACCGACTTCTTGATAAAAGTGCCTGTAAATGGTTTAATTGAAATAAATGCTTTGAGTTTGAGTACCTATAAGTTTATAATCCTGAAGAATAACATATATTTTTCTGATTTTGTTTACTGTAGTCGGTCATAATTATACTTTTATTGTTACTAAAACTTGCGTTTTTTGTGTTTAGTAGACATGCGCAAAATAAATCTTTTAACGGAACAGAGATTTATAAATCTTTTTGATAAGAAGATTTAAATCACTCTTTTAAATGCAATGCAGCAATGTTTCAGGCGGTGAATTGAATAATCATTCACCTGCATTTTGATGGGCTAGTCAATCAATATTTTATTTTTAAAATTTCAAATTAGAGCCAAAAACAATGCAATCATTATTAGTACAGCTGTAGAGTAATTTGTACACAATGTACACACGGCCTACAACTGTTAGTAGGTTTAAAAAAAATGTAAACAAAATCAAAGAAAATTATGAATCATAAGTTCACATTAGATTTAACACTTTGTGACAAAGGCGGAAGAAATAGTTTCGTTCGTACATGCGAGATTCAATGTAAATTCCAGGGATCGTTGCAGTACACATACACAGACTTTGAACTTACAAATCATTCTCCGTCTCGTTTTGTGTCGCCTAATCCTGCAATAGTCATTTCACTCTACATCTTTTCATGTTCAATCACTCTGAAATGAACCTTAGAATTAAAGATTTAAAGATGTATTGAGAAAACGAGGGAGTTACTGATTTATACATCTTTTGTGACGGATTTAAATCTTTTTTACGAATCACTCCTGAGTTACACGTCTCTAGTGTTTAGGTCCTGTAAGCCCCTTAAGTTACTATTACTTGATTAACATTTGACGTTATCTTCACACAGTTCATTCATCTGGGATACGAGTGTCTGCATACGTCAGAACTCGATATGATCATCGCGAGGGCTCTCGGCTTGCCTTTCGAGCACAATCGTATGAACAGAGATGTCTTTATCGATGTTCTGACCGAAAACATTGAACCAAGTAAGTATACTTACACTGAACAATAGAAAAGTAATAGGACGGAAACTGGGGTCACCCAGATCTTTTGCAGATGTTCAGAACAGACTAGGAGACGTAATCTACTTCTGGATCCCGGTGGGCGGGTTGAAACAGCTACAGCCGCCATGACCCACGATCAATGGTCCACTAAAGGACTAAGTGCGGAAAACAATCTCAGTTACATAAAACATAGCATTAGGGCCATACATGCAGCTTGAAGCAGCCATGATGACGAATTACAATCATCTATTTATTGGAATACCTTCACGACTTGATCTCACCATCTCCCTTTTACTATACTGCCGGTCGATTCTGTAAAAATCTCGCCGTGAAAACTTAGGTGATGTGAATTTGTATTTGCTAGGAATTGACACTATTGACAGCTCACTCCACGCGTACTTCACCTAAGTTTTCACGGTGAGATTTTTACAGAATAGCACCGCTGGACTACCAGATGTACGGCATGATACCATCCGCACATCTACCAACCCGCACTGGGCCCGCGTGGTGGATTACGACCTCCCTTTCACAGAGAGGAGGCCTGTATCCCAACTGTGGGAACATTATAACCTGACATGCTTTATACTTTCTAGATATATTACAAAACAACAACCTTCAATAAATAAAAATAATTTACAATACATGATACATCATTAAAACTGATAACACAACAATATCTTCATAAATAACTCTGATAATAACAGACTTCACAAAGATAAATATAATATTTAATTCTCTGATAAATTGTTACAACAAAATTATCAGTACTGTCACGACTGCAGTAAAATCAACATGGCTGCCACCGATTTAAAGTTATACGATAATGTTTTTATTGAAACTAATATACAATCAATTGATTATGATGCTGTGATCCTCATTCTGTATCCGGAAGATCAAAACGTTCTTTTGCCAAGACATATTGGTAGCTTTATTGATAAAATTTCTAAAGTTGATAAGCATGTTCACAATATAGCTACAGTGTGGAATTGTGATTATGTTTCTGGTGGAAGATTGGTGCTGTCACCTACGGTGAAGATTTCTCCTTACCATGATGCAAGAGTTGTGAAAGATGCTGCTTATAAAGGTATGGTAAGAGCTCTAGAGGCAGGAGCGAAGAAACCTCTGCTCGTCGTTCAAAACGTTGTCAACTTTCCCGATGGACAATTGGTGTGCATTCTTGGAGCTCTGGAAGCTTTGTATATACCTCTACAAACAAGAGAGAGAGATAACACGAAGAATTTCCTAAAGATCGGATTTCATTCCGAAGAAAAATTAAGTGAATCGTTTGAGAAGACCGTCCGCAACGCTATCGCTTTGGAAAAATCTAGAGTTTTTGCCAGGGATATCGCTGGAGGAGACCCTGAGAGGATGACGCCGGCAAATATCGCCAGCTACGTCAAATCAGAGTTTGCTGGCGACAGCAATATCTTCATAAAAATAATTGACGATCAGAACATTATTCTAGAAGATTATCCTTTGTTAGCAGCGGTATCAAGAGCTGCTAATCAAATTGACAGACACAAGCCTAGAGTTGTCGAAATTGAATACAGACCTTCTGATATCGCTAGAGTTACTCAAACTCTATTGCTAGTCGGCAAGGGAGTGACTTATGACACAGGCGGCGCAGATTTGAAGATCTCAGGCAAAATGGCGGGCATGAGTCGCGATAAAAGTGGTGCTGCGGCCGTAGCAGGCTTTTTAAAAGCCTGTTCACTAATGAAACCACCACATCTAAAGGTCATTGGAGTCCTATGCCTCTGCAGAAACTCCATCGGAGAAGATTCGTACGTTCCAGACGAACTGTTAATCTCCAAAAGCGGGAAGACAGTTCGAGTTACCAACACAGATGCAGAAGGAAGATTTGCAATGGCGGATGCGTTGTTCAAGATGGGAGAAATTGCTGACAAAGAACTAAATCCACATCTATACACTATAGCAACTTTGACAGGCCATGCTAGACTGTGCTACGGTAACTATACAGCAGCTTTAGATAACTACAGCGCTCGAGGCACTAACCACGCAAGCGCTTTACAATTTAGCGGGGCCAGAGTTGGCGAAGGCTTTGAAGTGTCAGTCATACGCCCTGAAGATTTATCTGTGAACAATGGGAAATGCAAAGGTGACGACTTGATTCAAGTTGATACGGACGCTAAAACTCGTCATCATCAATTAGCTGGAGGCTTCCTTATCAAAGTTGGAGGTTTAGAAGAGAAGAATGTCAAGTATACCCACTTGGATATTGCAGGAGGGGCCGGGTCGCCGCCCTGTGAGCCTACGGCGACGCCAATTTTGACTTTATGCCATGTACATAAAGTTTTAGTGTGATTGAGAGTCAGAGATTACACTTCGGGGATTATTTTTTGGTAACAAAAATAATCTTCATAATCTTTGGTCTTTTTTAATTTTGTTTGATTTTAATATTATTATAATTATGATTAGCTGATAATGTTGTTTGTTGCTATAGAGGTATAAACTTACAAATTTTATCTTTTTATAATATGTAATTATAGGTATGTACTTGTATGTTTATGATGAAATACAAATAACCCGACTGCGGTAAAATCCCAAAAGGAGAGTAATGTTTTATAGAGGTATACGTACGTACCTATGTAATCTTTTAGAAGATAAGTTTTTAAATGAAAACATTCACGACTTTTTCTAATGTTTAATATAATAAAAAGGCATAATTAATTTAACTATTTGTACATTAATTCATTTTAATTTTTTGTTCAATTTGTTTTTTACTTATTTGGGGCCAAAATAATAACAGCCGCACGGGTCGATCGATCAGGTTAAGCTACGCTTGCCGCGGTTGGTCTGTGGATGGGTGATCATCTTTACATACCAAGACACTTTGTGCCTAGGAAAGCGCGTTAAGTTGACAGTCGTTACGGGTCGTCAGAAGCCCGAAAGTCTGACAACCAGTCTTACTAAGGGGTTTCGTAATTACCCAGTAACTGGGTTGTGGTGGTCAGATAGGCCGTCGCTCCATGTAAAATACTGGTACTCTGCTGCATCCGGTTAGACTGGAAGCTGACCCCAACATAGTTAGGAAAAGGCTAGGCAGATGATGATACTTGGACGCAATTTGGCAAAACAATGAAATATTATTTATTAGGTATTAAAACGAAAATAAGTTATTTTAATTTTTTTTATGTACTGACGTCAGCACATCAATCTACTACAATCTGTTAAATTTCCGTAATAGATTTACAACTTTATTGCTAAAGAAGTATAAGGTTCAAAGTTGATTGGGAAAATTTTACAGTTTCGGATAGCTTGACGTGCTGGCGTCTGTACATTACTTCATAATATTACGTATGCATTTCCCAAAAGGTTAGAGGCAGAGATGTACCATATACCTACACCTACACATTATTATATTTATAATCATATTTTATTGTATTTTGTTTTATTTTTCTCAATGAGGGTTTTCTGAAATGACGTTCGCTAGGTGGCAGCACTGACACGTCAGATCCAGGCATCTATCAAAGAGCCTATACATTTTCTTTAGTCATGACTGAAAGATGAACGAATGAATGCATCAAATGATGAACGTCATCATATATTTTATATTCATTGTCAAAATGGAAGACCTCTTGTCAAAGTGGTGCCAACTGGTGTCGTAAATTTCACGAAAACCCCCATTTATTGATGATTGATGTTATTTCCGCAAACTATCTGATTGTTATTGTAGTCTTTTCTTATTCATAGTTAAATAAACAATATATTTGTTTTACAGTCTTATTTTATTTTAAGGGGACTACAGGACCAAAACGCAAAAAACGCAAGTTTTATAATAAATAAATCGGTTCAGCGGTTTAAGAGTGAAGTGATAACAGACAGACCACACTATCACACTTATAATATAAGTATGGATTTAATTTACTTTTTGACAGTTTTTATCTTTAACTCCTTGTTAATTCTCTTTTGGCGACTTAATACGATTTTTGTGACTACGGTGACTGGTGTATGTCATAAAAATAGGATGTTCTTTTTTTAAATGTAGTCAAAGAGAAGAATATGTTTCGAAAAACAAAATGCTGTTTGAAAACTAGACCCACGCCGTAATTACGTAACGCACAATTTGAATAATTTTGGGAAGAAGAAGGCAGCCATTACGATGGCTGCCAAAGATTACGAATGATTTTGGAAGATTTTTATTGATTGAACCGTACAACGTTGCCGAGTATACTATTTTTACACTTGACATTGGCTAAATTGTGGTGGTTTTTCCGCAAAAGCCATTAAACGAAGAAAAGAAGAATGAATAATTTTGAAGGATATTCCTAATCCATGGCTTCATATGTTTGAAAAATTCGTCTGCTCAACATGGTAGTGCAATGAATATCTTTGAACTGTCAAAATTAAACCTATTACACACTAGGTAGTGTGATTATGATTACACTGATAGGGTGTTACGCAATTATCCTGCCGATATTTCAATTATTGTGCAATATGTTATCGATAGTATGCTAATATCTAAATAAGATAATAAATAACGCATTAACTAGCAATGCTTCGCGGTTTTACCCGCATAACTGTCGATTCCGTAGGAATATCGGGATATTAAGTAGCCTATATGTTAATCCAGGGTGTAAGCTACCTCCATGCAAAGTTTTATCAAAATTGGTCCAGCCGTTTGAGCGGGAAGAAGTAATAAACATAAAAACACACACACTCACAAACTTTCGCCTCTATAAATCATAATAATCTCTGCGGTCCAATGACCCCTACTACTAATCCCGTAGCTGCTACGGTATTATGTTCATGTTGCTACGCCGTAGCAACGCCGTAGAATCATCAATTATCCCAATTTATTTTGGGGTCAGCGCAACGTGTCTTTTTTAATAGACTTCAAAAAAAGTGGCTTCTTCTGGGTGAGCTCACTCCATCGTAGACTTTGTCTCTGTCATCTCTGACCTAGACTAGAGTCAAGAGCAATCAAATTTCAAATAAAAAAAAAAGAGGAGATTATCAATTCTTTTGAATATTTTTTTTTTTGTGAAATGAAATCTTTAGGCGCTTTGGACATTTTTTGAGGTGGGAAAAAACTATTGAACTCGCGCCACTGTTACCGTAAGCGACACCGCGTGTGTTTTGTTAGACAATTAAAAAAATACCCGCTTCGGCTGTCCTCGGGATGTACCTACTCGATTTTAATGTAGGTATATTCGTTATGCCAGTGAGTGATGGCAAAGTATTCTGTTTGTGTTTTATTTTTACTTCTGTCGGCACTCTCGGAGTACCACTGTTTTTTTTTATGTGTTGTTGACCTTAGAACTCCGTATTTGTAAGCCGATTTGCTAATGATTTTTTTTTATTTATTAATACATATATTTTTATTTGTGAAATAATAATAATAATACATATGTACTAGTATATCGATACCGGAAATTTCAATTGTCGTAAAGGACAAAACACGACTTTTCAGTAGAGCCAAAAAACAAAAAAAAAATTGTTTTTAACTAATATCTTTTTCAAACAAAGTACAATATTCATGATGTCAAAAGAAACCCCAACTATTTTTTCGTGTTCTATCGCTTTAAATTAACAAAATAAACCAAACTTAACTATTGACGAAAATGAGAGTCCTTTACAGCTCACAAAAATAGAACTTAAGTACTTTACAGCCACGAAAAATTGGTTATAGTAAAGTCAGATGAGTCGTAAAGGACTAATCTTGATCATTAATGGGTAGTATAAGTCAATTAAATCAGAGACTAAGGGGGTAAAAGGAACAAAAAACTAAAGATCTAGTTAAGAAATACCTACAATAGGTAGTAAAACTAGGTGAAATAAATGGTTTTTTATTATTTTTTATTTATTAATCAAAATATTTTATAAAAAAGTAACAAAAATGTTATTCTAATATGAACTCAAAATTTAAACAAAATGTGATGCTATTTTTTTATTTAAATCGCAACTAATCGTGGCGATGCTGAAAAACAACTAAATTTTTTGAATAATCAGCTTATAAACTAATCTACTAAATAGTTTTTTTTAATAATTATTAATGAAACTCAAAGAATATTGTTCAAAACAGTCTTATACTTAAAACTAGCTCCTGCCCGCGACTTCGTCCGCGTGAAATTTCTTGTTCCCCCGACCCACCCTGTCGCATCGTCTGCCTGCGCTTTTAATTCGTTTACCTTTTTTCTGACTTTTTTGGTTTTTGCTCGGCTCTTAAGGGTCCTAGCGTGATGTTAAGTAGCCTATAGCCTTCCTCGAGAATTGGGGTATTAAATGCAAAAAGAATTTTTCAAATCCGACTGGTAGTTCTAGAGATTAGCGCGTTCAACCAACCAAACAAACAAACTCTTCAGCTTTATAATACTAAGTATAGATATTATAATTAAAATAACCAAAAATAATAACAAATTTAGCCCACCAGAACTGAAAACTCAAACAATTGATATTCTAAAGTACCTATAATTAAATGACAAGTAACTTCAGTCTTTTAAAATTATTAGTAGGTAATTAAACATAAACACTAAATATTTTTTTCAAAACATAGTGGTCTTTTATAATAATAAAATTAGAATAACCGTGTCCCACTGGGAACATTATTTAAACATTTTAAATGTAAAATCATAGAGATCAATTGCGTCGATATCGTCTTCCTCGTCAGTTTCAGGAAGAATGTCTTTAACAGTTCCTAAAGACGGTAGATCTAAATACTCCTATAAAAACGTTTTCACTTCGGTGTAATTTTGAATTATTTTGGCAATGTTTGAGATAAATCCTAAATAAATTTGTAGCATATTTAAATTCTTGAGGTAAAAATGGACATGAACTCTTTTTACGACAATAATGCGAAGGAACGGCTGGAAGGCTTCGGATGAAAGCTTTTGCGTATGCTTTATCTTCATCACTATACTTCTCTGCATGACATGTTCTCTTTTCTATGCTTGCCATATGCGTGCATTTTACTGTATATAAAATAAACATAGTAAAAGTAAACGATTTTCATTTAAATAAAATTAAATAAAAATTACAAGTAATAAGTTAAGTAGTTACAGAATGTAAATCAATTTAAATAAAAAAAAGAATAAATTTACAATTAAATTAGCAACCCGTTTGATTTTGTCTAGACTTTAGATCGTCCTATGGAGCAGGACCAGCATGTTTCCAAGCGTTCTTATCTTGGATATAATCTTCTAATTTATAGTATGCTTGTTTACAAAGTGTACGTTTAATATGAGTTTTAAATTTTCTTTCATTTAATTTCAATATATCACAAGTTATTTTATTGTAACATTTAACACAGTACCCCATAAAAGATGTATGTACAAACGCCAGCACATCAAGCTACCCGAAACGGTCAAATTTTCCCAATCAACTTTGAACCTTATGCTTTAGCGATAAAGTTGAAAATCTATTAAAGAAATTTGACAGATTGTAGTACTTGATGTGCTGGCGTCTGTACCTAAATGTCCTTTACGACAATTGAAATTTCAAAATATCCTTTACGACCATTGAAATTCTGGTATCGATATTGTTTATAATGTCGTATAACAAGTTCAATGCAAAAATGACGTTACGACCTCATAAATAATTAAAACATGACTTTACGCTCCCTATTGAAAATTATTTTTACGATACATCCCAAATAGTAGTAAAAATCGAGCTAGAGCTGTTGAAAACCCAGGTCGTAAAGGGCTTTTTTTTAAAGATAGAAATATTTCAAATATACTAATCGATAGAGCTCGCGACGCTGATTCCAAATATGTATATAACTCATTTTCGGCAAAATGTCCTTTACGACAATTGAAATTTCCGGTATCGATATAAAAAGGAGGGGAAATAATCAAGGGGCATAAAAAAATTCATCCGCATCGCTGTCAACAGGAAACGTGCCCAAAAGACTGGCAGCATTGCCACGTTGTATGGCAATGCTGATTCTTTGGCCAAAAAATAGACCAGTCCTCTGGTCACGTGAAGAGTCGACCAACCGCTTGGCGATGTCTCGAAATACTAAGTGGGCACTCGGGCCCCATGGCCTTAGAGTTTCAACCCCAAACGGCTCACACATATGAGTTCCAAAGAAAAAGTTAGTTAGTTTAAGGTTAGGTTTTTATATTTGAAAGGATGTACTTTCAGATTAGTTCCATAGAAATTTAAAGAAAGAAAGAACATTTATTTAGCACAGACATAAGAGACACACAATACACCAGATAGTTAGATAATAGTCGTAAATCAGATAAAAACTAAGATAAAAATTAAAAGTGCAAAGTCCGATGTAAGAAATTAGCAGGAATGTGTGCCTCACGGCTGCGCCAAAAAGGCCCAGTTCAGCAAAAATGCCAGACAACTGGTGCCTAACGCTGGTTTTCAACTGGAATTTCACCAACATCGGTTCAGTAGTTTGGTTTTTAAACCAAAATTACTGGTAAAAATTCAAGTAAACGACATTGTTTTTGTATGTGTATCGCATGCTTAATGGAACATTGACTCATTAGTAGATCGGTCAGAAATTTAATTTTTTTTACTCAGATATCATATCATCAATAGATAATCATACGTTCAAAATACAAGCATCATGATTAATTAATAATCAAATTAAATCAGTTTTAATTTTATGCGTCAACGAGTAGGATAAGTCGTCATAGCAAGATCTTTAGCGATTTCCCAAAAATCGTATTCCATTAAGCATGCGGTATGTTACGGGATATCTCCGGCTAAAAGTAAATCGATTAAAAAAAATGTTTTTAATGGATAGGGTATATTTATATACCTCAGGGGCATCCCCTATAAATTTTTATTAACTTTGTTTGGGTAGTTTTTGAGTTGGCTTCAATAATACGTATTTTTGCAACTTTGTTTATAATATTGATGTTATGATATGTAGGTAATAACTTCCTGTCACTGATATTACGTGGCAAGTAGTGACAATTTTATGACTTAAAACAGTGTCCGTGGAGTTTCTTGCCCGTTCTTCTCCATAGGTACCTACTTGTAGCTTCATCTTTCTGATTGACCGACCTATTGACAATTCAAAAGTGTCTGTAATTGGTTTGTGAGTTTGAATAAAAACGTGTTTCCGCACGGGGCCTTTGCGCGCCCAATCGCGTGGTGTCGTAATCGGTGTAATCCGCCTCTCAAATTTTGCCAGTTTTATAACCTGCACTATGATTAAAATGGTTCTTAATTTCTTCCACCAGGCTACATACAGCTGTTCACAAAAGACAATATCCTGCCCAGAGCGTTACGCATGTTACCATACGACCATGACAGTATCATGCATTTCCGTGAACGAGATTACAGCAAGAATGGACATAGGACTATAATATTTAAGGTAAACAAAGATGATAATATCGGACAAGGGCCTGATGGCTCTCGGGCGAGGCGGCAAGCCTCCTTGCCGGACTGACGCCATGGGATCTGGAGGCGATAGTCCTCGCGCGCCTGTATGCGTGGCGCGCGGAGGCACTACGCCGGGAGAAACTCCGCTTCCGCGGCAAATCGCGGTGGAGCGGACGGACCTTCGGCGCGATCTCAGCATCAAGAGAAGGGGCCCGTCAGAGCCGAAGCCTGCCGAGTCAGCGGGATTGTCCGAAAGGGTTACCGCTGGCCCGGAACTAAAAGGGCTAAGGAAGCAACATGGGTGGGTTTTAGTCAGTAAGAGTCTGATGCTCCCTTCCGCTCCACCCAGAGCGGGAGGGGTCAGTTGATGATTTCCCATCCTCAAAAAAAAAGGGCCTGATGGCCGAAAACCTCGACCAACATTTATCGAGGCTCTCGTTAGACATTACTCCTCGATACGGCTTGCATTGTGAGGAGGTTCCTGTCTCTGGAGCCCTAACCACCGGTAGCTTGGATACTGCTTACGACACCCGCGGATCATTATTTTTTACCCGACTGTGCCAGAAGGAGGGTTGTGTTCTTCGAGTGTATGTATTTTTATAATTTTAAATGTTTTGTATACTTATTTAATATTTGTATTTTCAGAAATATTTAAAAATGTAATTTAATAAGATAATGATAATGTTACCTATTCTCAGCGTGTAACAGAAATGTGTGATCATATAGGGTGTGAACCAGTATTGTAATCGCGAAAAATAATCAGCTGTCCCATACAAAACTACAATACCTTGTCGACCCAAATGTATGGGATGACTAATTATTTTTTCGCGATTACTATGTTGATCTCAAGGAGAAAGTTTAAGCGGATGCCGCAACCCAATCACTGGGTAATACGATACCTTTTGGTAAGACTGGTTGTCAGACTTTCGGGCTTTTGCCGACCCGTAACTACTGTCAAAGATCCACGAATGACAGCTGAGACGTGCTTTCCGGGACACGGAGGGGTCACGACATGTAAAGATGGTCACCCATCCACGGACCAACCGCGGCGCCACAAGCTACTTACAATAACCAACATTTTATCTTCCAGAACCGTAATTTTCGCCAAAACAGAAACGGACTGACAGCGACAGATGTGAAAAAATTCTCACTGATATACGGACCCGAATGTCTTAACCGCGATCGTGCTGAAAAAATCGCTATGTGCCAGTCTTTTCCTGGAGTAAGCAGACGAAAAAGGGAGATCGTAGAACCTCCTGCAAACATGAGCTTAAGAGTCAATCCTAATATCACTCCACCCCCACATATATTGACTGGGGCTGGAATTTCTAAAGACACTGAAAAGCCTCAAGAAATAATTGCAGATAATGATGTCTCCAAAGACATATCAGAGAGTCTAAATACTCTAGGCGTAGTTAGAGAAACAGACAGAATAATAGAATTGGTTTACCAACTTTCCGCTTTAGCACTAAAGAACGCTAGAGAAAAATATTGCAATGTTACTATCAACACAACATCTGAATTAGAATTTAATTATAAGACAACTGAAAATAACAAAGCTTCTGATGTACTGGGAATTCATAAAATCATAGCAGGTTTCGCTAAATCCATAGTTGAAGACGCTACTAGCAGTTTGACGGAGTTCTGTCAAAATTCGGGGACTGTAGAAGCTTTTCAAAGTCAGTGTAAATCAGAAAATGATGCTCGATGTCCTAAGACTTACACGTCTGGAGCAGTGAAGGTTTCTAGTATACATAAGCTTGTTGACAAAGATCCAGAGAGTGTGGATGTCAAAAAGAAAACTGTAGATGAAGTTGTTACAACAACTTTGAAGCCAAACAGAAGGAAGAGAGGAACTGATAGAGTTACCACACCTACATCTTTAGATGAAATAAAAGAGAAGAAAGCAATGAAAAAGATAGAAATACAGGATGCAGGAAAGAGAGAATATAATCTTAAAGAAAAAGTGAAAGCTATGAAGGAGGAACGATTAAAGGAGATAAAAAAAGATACGACGAAATCGGAGGTGGCATCGTCAACGACTGATTCTAAAGTTAAAGATGATAAGGAAGGGCCTACTAGAAAGAAGATTATTGAAAACCGGTTTAAGTAAGTTTATTTTTTGTTTATTTTAAGTTATAGAGGTATGAGAAACACGGTGTAAAGTTCACTCAACCTCCATACAAAAGGGAGGATCCAAAAGGGAGGAGACGGGTGTCGTGATTGGTGGGCCCGATGATTCATGTCGGGCTGTTGTTCAAAAATTTGTTTTTTCGAAATTATGAAAACAAATAAGAAAATTAAAGTACCTATACATTTTAATGCGCGCCCGATAAGCAATCCATTCATCGCAGAGTTCGCAACATGAAGCAACTTGGCGTTGAATTAGCGGGATTTAACCAATTTTGACCGTTACTACCAAGTTACTACGAAAAAAGGACGCGCTACGACGTTGCCAAATCGCTTGCCTACGCGCTTTATGTGCATCCCTTTTCATAATGACATGCTCCAAATTTTCTTTATGACTCGTAGAATTAGATGTTTTAATTTTGAGCACCCACCTATTCAATTTCGTCCTGTAAATATGACGGAAACGCTCTCCTAGTAAACTGCAGTGAAGTTTCAATTCGAAAGCAATTAAAGAAAATGGCGCAGAGAAAGAACAAAAAAAAAATACCAATTGGTAGAAAATATGCGTCACATCTGCGCAAAACTGCCATCGCTCAGTATAATGTTAGCATTATGCTGAGCGATGGCAGATGGTAGCAGACCCTGTGCGAGACAGAGCCACAGCGCTGGTTTTCAGCGACAGCCAGCGTTGACGTGATGACATCAGCCGTTGCAGCATAAGATAAGATAAAAAAGAAATAAAATCTAAATGTTGGTATCTACTTATAAACATGAAATATAAAAATTTAATCCCTTGTCCCCAGAGTACGAAAATCACAGGCTGGCTCAGATTGGGAGTCTGACATATCTTTAGACAAACAAATCGAACCACAAAAGACATTTACTAATAAAGAATTACTTAAAAAAGTGTTGAAACTAGGAGCTGGCTCAATATTTGAAGCTGAAAAGGAAAAGAAAGAATCTGTTGAACAAATTAATGATATTGAAAAAGAAGACAAAACATCAGAGTCCTCAGGGGAAAGTACAAACTCGAATGAAGACCATGAAACGACAGAAGAAGAAAGAGATACAGCAGTAACTCAAAGTAGAAAAGAATCTAAAACAGCTGAGGAATCATCTTCAGAAGAAGTAGAACCAGAAGAAAAGGAAGAAACGTAAGTCATCATCTGCCTAGCCTTTTCCCAGCTATGTAAGTGGGGTCGGCTTCCAGTCTAACCGCATGCAGCTGAGTATTAGTATTTTACATGGAGCGACTGCCTATCTGACCTCCATAACCCAGTTACTGGGTAACACGATAAACCTTTGTAAAACTGGTTGTCAGACTATTGTGCGTCGGTTGGAAGTTCGGATATGGTACTGTTATGATGACACGGGGCCTGAACAGTGGTGGCCCAGGAGTAACGCCCCCGACTTAGGTACGAGTTTTAGCTCGTGGATTCGAACCATTTACTTTGTGTAATTTATACCATCACCACTGCTCTGAAAACTGAGGGCTTGTGGTGAGTAACAGCCGCATGGGTCGATCGATCAGGTTAAGCTGTGCTTGCCGCAGTTGCAGAGTAACCATCTTTACATACCAAGACCCCTCCGTGCCTCGGAAACCAAGTTAAACCGTTGGTCCCGGCTGTTATTCGTGGATCTTTGCGGGTCGTCAGTAGCCCGAAAGTCTGACAACCAGTCTTACCAAGGAGTTTCGTCTTACCCAGTAACTGGGTTGTGGATGCCGGATAGGCAGTCGCGCCATGTAAAATACTGGTACTCAGCTGCATCCGCTTGGACTGGAAACCAACCCCAACTCAGTTGGGAAAAAACTAAGCAAATACTCTGAAAACGGTGAAAAGAAACATCGTGAGGGTTCTCTCACGATGTTTTCCTTCACCGGCATGTCCTAGAACTAAAAATTCGAAGACATGTGACATACACCAACCCGCACTCGAGAGGAGGCCTGTGTCCCAGCAGTGGGAACATTATAGCATGATTATGCGATGGTGATTTATTTTTAGGGTACTTAATTGCCCCTATCAGAGATGATACTTATACTTCATAAAAGATAGCTTGATCTCTGCGACAGCTGTCAGTAAAATCACGCCTCTGAAGTCCTGAATTTCGTAATAGTACAGACACGCCGCGTTTGGTTCAAAGGCCGTGTTACCAAGCAATTTACTAACGTTTGTAATTAAATTAAACCTAATTATATGTTACATTAGCATCGATAATAGTAAGAAACGTCGATAAATTATATCGACAATTTTTTATATCCTGACAACCTTAGGGATGTCAGTTTGACATATGTCGCAGAGATCAAGCTATCTTTTATGTACTATAACTGTGTAGTCAAGGAAATTAATTGTTAGGTTAATTTGACACCTCGGGTTGGTGAATGTCACATTAACATACGTACGAGTACATAAAGAAACAAAAACAATACCTACGATATGATGTGTTCGAATGTTTGATTCTAGGACATACCGGTTTCCACACGATATTTTCCTTCACCATTTTGAGAGCACTGAGTCACCAGTGTTACCACTGCTCTTTTTTAAATAATCACCTAACTATAAACTATTTCTTTCATAGGCCCCAAAACAGAATCGGACATAAAAGTAAGAGGACGCAAAAGCGCGGCATACCAAAAACTGTGGAACTCAATAAGTTAAATAAAGAGTTTTATACTGAAAGGAAATGGCCGGACGGTATAGTCATCTATGTCATTGAAAAGTTACCGGATTGTAAGTACCTACCTTGTACATCATTTCAGCAAAAAGACATCCACTGGTGTACGTAGGCCTCCCCCAAGCACCTCCACTTAGACAGGTGAGTGTAGCGGTATTTACAACGCCATATGTATGCGAATGCGTCATACTGACGTCACGCAAAATCCTGCATCTCGCAAGCAGAGTTTACCGCGCAACTAGCATAGATACAACAGCTCGACATGAATCATCGGGCAGTTGCCCGCCAGACACAACACCCGTCTGGTCGGAGGATCCTCCCTTTTCTGTAGAGTATGATTGAACTTTACACCCTTTTCCTTATCCTCTTAATGCTAGAGCATTTTCTCGAGCATTTCCATGAATAAGAATGAGAAATGAATTTACCTAACTGTAAGATATATGTTTTGAATACCATATTACCATGAAGCATTTTCTCGAGCATTTCCATGAATAAGAATGAGAAATGAATTTACCTAACTGTAAGATATATGTTTTGAATACCATATTACCATGAAGCATTTTCTCGAGCATTTCCATGAATAAGAATGAGAAATGAATTTGCCTAACTGTAAGATATAATATATGTTTTGAATACCATATTACCATGATCCCAGACGACCTTGAAGATCTTCGCAACAGGTTGGCTGCTGTGAACAGCATTTTGATGGAGAAGACCTGCGTTAAACTTCGAGAGGTTGACGCCAAAGAAGCACCGGGTTTCGACGACTACATGATTCTGGATAATAGTCCAGATTATGTCACAGGCAGGGTGGGGGGAAAGCAGGTGATTCTACGAAGTTTTGTATCATTTTAATGTTCCCGTACCTCGAAAAAGCGGAATCCTATAAGAAAGAAAATAGGTACGTTTATTTGCGGTATGCATTGACGCCGAGAAAGAACACAAACACAAAAAAACGTCGGTCAAGTGCGAGTCAGACTCGCAGATCTGGTTTCCGTACAAGTAGGTATTTAAATAGTTTATCACGTTTTTTTTTTTTGTAATGTTACTATTACAAATTAAGGCGATTATCACACTGCCACGCATCACGCAGCGGTCTGCGGGAAACGGAGCCAAATTCCACGCGCGTGATTGCGTTTTTACGGAATTTGTATGTAAAAAATCACGCGCGTGAGAGCGTTATCTGCGCCCCGCTGCGTGATGCGTGGCAGTGTGATAATCGCCTTAATGTAATTAGTTTGTCACGGGTTTCTTTTTTTTTGTAATGTAACTACTAATTTACGGTTTTCAGATTTTTCCCTTTACTTGTGCTACGTAACATTGCTTCTTGCCCATGATTCTAAGTCAACGGGAAGTTACCAGTTAGCTACGGCATATATTTGACCTCAACATACAATTATGAAACGCCAATATACAGGGTGTTTGGTAGAAGGGCTGAAAAAATTCTTTGAGGGATTGGAGATGTCATTTGCTAGCACAAAATTGTTTTATTTTAATTTTTTTTTATGATATTTTAAATTGTAATTTTTCGTTCCATAACACAACTTCACGACTTTATAAGCACCTACGACATTTTCTAGAACCAATTGTACAGACACCAGCACATCAAGCTACCCAAAACTGTCAAATTTTCCCAATCAACTTTGAACCTTTTGCTTTAGCAATAAAGTAGAAAATCTATTAAAGAAATTTGACAGAATGTAGTAGCTTGATGTGCGTCTGTACATGCTTAACTTTTTATGTTCTTTAGACATGCTATTCGTACTGCGCACCGCATGCGCAGTGCGCCAGGTAATCAATTGTGTTTAAAATCTATTAAATTAATTTGACAGATTGTAGTAGCTTGATGTGCTGGCGTCTGTACAATTGGTTCTAGAAATGTAGCAAATTACACCAAAAATGAATGCGCTCTAAAACAATCACAAAAAAAGAAGGTGTGACAATGTTTCGGGTGATTAAAAAGAAACATATTACGACTACTATCTCATCACTTAAGACGGGTGTTATGGGTGAAAATTTGGATAGTATGAGACTTCTTATCACTAAGAAAATTGTGTCGGTCCTTCTACCAAACATGCTGTACACTCTTCTCTATGTGAGAGGTATTCTGGCACTGATCTCTAATAAACAATCGTATTTGTGTGTATTCTGGTAACAAAAATAATTAGGAAACGCCCACTTTTTGGCATCAATGAAAGAAAAAATTTAGGTAAATCAAAAGCAAATTATGAATTGTCACGAGCGGACGGGTACTAGTACTAGGCACATATGCCGCGCGGCGAATTTTTAACTATGATTTGTGCTAATGAGGGTTTTCGTGAAAATTTACGACACCAGTTGGCACCACTGTGACAAGAGGTCTTCCAATATAAAATATATGATGACGTTCATCATTCAATTCATTCATTCGTTCATCATTCAGTCATGACTAAAGAAAATATAGGCTCTTTGACAGATGTCTGGACCTGACGTATCAGTGCTGCCACCTGGCGAACGTCATTTCAGAAAACCCTCATTATTCAAAGTCGGATTTCCCCTAATACAGAAAGTGTTCGGGTGGCGCCTGGCGGGTTCCACCCGGACGCAATTTTAGAAATCCCGCCTGGACGCACTCCGGTCGCCCTCCAAAGTAGGACAAATACGGAAAAACGCGGACGATTTTTTTTTTTTTGGTTTTGATTTTGTAAATCCTTATGTCCGCCGCACTGGGGTGGGCGGTGGGGTCTGTCAGACTCTGACCAACCTGTCTGACTCTGAAAAATCACCCCGGTGTTCCATCTCACACCTACGCCGGGGGTCGTGGGAACGTACGATCCTTCCGCAATCCCCGACTGGTGCCGGTACTGCGGGCCTCGTCGGGTCCCCCCGTGATGTCTAAGAGGGGCGCGCGTGGAACACTACGCGCCGCCACCTCGAGTCCTGATGTGTGGGGGGCGACGGACGTCCCCGAGTCTGGGGACAACGGCAAATGACAATGACAAATGGGTCCAGGGGCGACGGACTCGGGGACTTCCGACGCCCCTGGACCCATTTAGGGGGGCTGGAAGAGGGCGTTGTGCCCCCTCCGCCGACGCCCGGTGCGCCTGCTGCGGGCCAGGTGAGTGGACAAGATCTCCCTCTCCCTCTCCCTTTCCGCAGATATTAATGTTGCTCGCCAAAATTGATACCTGGTACATGATGACATTAGTTACCACTAACGCCATCTAGTATCGGGTAGCAGAACTAGTAGAGTCAAGATCCTAGAAATTCCGAGAACTATTGACATCGGGTCAGTCGGGACCGTTATGTACTCGAACATTCTAGATGTTTATATAGTAGCTCTGTGGCACTATATAGGCCGGTGTGAGCCGCGAGACACATAGTATTGAATAAGCGATACAAGCGAACACATCGAAAGCGATCTTCAAGTGCGACTTAGAGCGATCAGTAGTGCAATTGTGTTTCATAATTAGTGTGTTTGAGTTGTAATTAGTGTTGTTAATTTTTTTTTAAACGTTGGATCACACTTGGAATTACTCCTGTATCGTGCCGTGCGTTTACAAACATTTAAAATTCACATACACAAACATCGAAAGTGTCAATTATTGGTTATTAAATCGGCAGTTTTGATTGTCATGAACCCCAAGCTCGTAAAATTAAACTCATTAAAATATCTCTTTAAGGCGAAAGCTCCAGGGTAGCCCGCGAAATTATTTTTTTTTACAATTTGCTGGTCAGTATTAAGTTGAACGTTGATTAATATATGATTCGCGGCCGTAATAAATATGTATTTACAGAATTATAATCATTAAAGTCATCAACACAACTCTCTAAGACCAAGTAATCCCATAGAATGTCTATTTCATGAAATCCTGACATTTTGGGATTATACTAACCTAACAAGTTGTATTACTGATTCTAATGATTATATATAATTCTGCAAACACGTACCTGTTATAGTCGCGAATCATATTTTGATCAAGATACAACCTGACACTGACATGCAAATTACAAAAAAAGTAAGAAAATTTGAATTTCGCGGTCTACCACTGCGCATTCACTCACCTTACTAAAAGTATTTATTTGTTCTTAAAAATTATCTTATCACTTATTTATTTATCCTCTGAATATAAGCTATCACTAGAAAATAATTTATCTTACTCAACTTCACGCAAAAACAACCATAACATCAATAATATTTAAATGACATCAATAAATAACTCAATAGTCAAAAAACCTCTCGCAAATTGCTAGCATGGTCGACGTAAACATTAGAAAGAGACAGCGCTAGAAAAGTTTCGAAGGGGTGCAAAGGACAGAAATATAAATATTGAAAGAGATAGTAATAGTTGGACCACAAGTGCGTGAAGGACGGACAAATGGTTCTGTAGTGATTTGAATGAGTTTATGATTAGGGTTGCCAGGAAAAGATAATTTCCTTTTTTTAGGGGTAGTTTTGATATATTAAGGACATTCTTTTCTTAAAAAAGCTCTCTCTCTCTCTATGTTACGAAATATTATGTGTTCTATTATTCCGTAATGAATAATCTAATCCTATTTATAATTTATAGAGCTGCATCCTAATTGCGTAACACACTATCAATCAGAATCTGAATAAATTTGAAGCAAACTGCTAATCCATTGCTTCATAAGTTCAAAAAATTTGTTTGCTCAACGCGTAAATAACGCAATGAATGTTGTTGAACTGTCAAAATGAAACCGATTCCGATTGATAATGTGTTACGCAATTGCCCCGCAGTATGAGATAAATTTTTAAATCATCTTTTGCTCCTGAATATACAGGGACCATAGACATTTATCATTGTTATGACTCCAATAATATTGTTTTATCTGTTACTGTTAGCCTGCATCATCCCACTGCTGGGTAAAGGGCTAAAGTGGACCACTGGTCGTTGGTTTTGTCCAGCTCGTCCCGCCATGTTATACGGGGTCTACCGCGACGCCTTCTAGCTGTGTCAGGCTGTGTCCATGTGGTGGTTATTTTGGCCCTTAGCTCATTGGGCATACGGCAAACGTGATCAGACCGGTCCCACTTCAGCTTAGCGGCCTTTTGAGAAATGTCCGTAATCTATGTTTTGGAGCAGAGTGTGGTGTTGACAATATGGTTTGTCAATTTGACGTCTAGAATACTGTGCTCCATTGCAAGTTGGCAAATCTTGTTTTTTTATCTGTAACACAAATAATTAATTTAGTCCACCTACTTTTGCTTCATAAGGTTTAAATTAATATGAGCAGGTTGATTAAACAATTTTCTTGTCTCAAAATTATCTGTTTGCATTTAATTTTTTTTTTTCTGGCCATTAAGGTTACTGCCGTTTAGGATTTTGATACTCTTGTCCAGAAAAAAACCCCTGAAAAAACCCCTGAAAAAAAAAATAAAATACACACTAAAATCAAAAATAATAATTTATATCACACGTCCGTATACAATATAATTCTTTAAACATGGGGTGATTATCAATCTAAGCGCTGGACACCCCATTCCGGAACATTCTCCCGCTTTCGCGTTCTGATTGGTCGAGGCCGTCGAAAACTCTGGACACCCATTGGCCTAGCGTATAAATACAGCCGCACGGCAAAGGCAGTACTTTCAAAGTTTGTTGAATGTCGACAAAGAGAATATTTTGTTAGGTTTTTCAAACTGCTGCCTGCTGCTCTTAAAATGGTTGCTATTGGCATTGATTTGGGCACAACGTATTCTTGTGTAGCTGCATGGCGACATGGAAGTGTTGAAGTGATATCAAACGAACAAGGAAACAGAACAACTCCGTCTTTCGTCGCGTTTACACCTACCGACCGTCTCATCGGCGAAGAGGCGCGAAATCAAGCCGCGTTCAATCCCTGGAATACAATTTTTGGCGCGAAACGTCTAATCGGCCGACGCTATGACGACATTGGCGTGCAAATGGATTTGCGTTATTGGCCGTTTCAGGTTTCAAATCGGAATGGTAAGCCAACGATCTTAGTAGATTACAGAGGAGAGAAAAAGTATTTCGCCCCCGAAGAGATTAGTAGTATGGTGCTTTTAAGGTTGAAAGAAATAGCTGAGAGTTATCTTGGTGCTACAGTTACTGAGGCTGTAATTACTGTCCCTGGTTATTTCAATGATTCTCAACGACAAGCTACCAGAACAGCTGGGTCTATAGCCGGGTTGGAAGTTCTTCGAATCACGAATGAATCAACAGCAGCCGCTCTTGCGTATGGTTTGGATCGAAGAAGGGACAAAAATGTCCTAATATACGATCTGGGTGGTGCAACTTTTGACGTTTCAGTGCTATCCATCATTGGTTCTGTTCGTGAAGTGAAAGCGACTGCTGGAAATACTAGACTGGGTGGTGAAGACTTCGACAATCGTCTGGTTGCGTATTTTGCAGAAGATTTTCGTAAAAAGTATCATACGGATATCTTAGGGAATGTTAAAGCTTTGCGGAGGTTGAAGACCGTTGCAGAACGAGCAAAGAGGTTTCTCACTTTGCACGCTGAAGCTACGGTTGAAGTAGAAACTCTTTGCGATGGTATAGACTATTCAGGAAGAATCTCACGAGCTGTTTTCGAAGAGTTATGCTCAGATTTATTTAGGGATACCCTGGGCCCAGTAGAAAAAGCGTTAACCGATGCTAAACTTCAAAAGACAGATATTCAGAAGATTGTTTTAGTTGGAGGCAGCACTAGTATTCCAAAGATACAGAGTATGTTAAAAGAATTCTTTGGAGGGAAGAAGTTAACAACCAGTTTGAACCCTGATGAGGCTGTGGCTTGCGGAGCAGCTATTCAAGCCGCGATATTGAGCGGTCAACGCCATGTAAAAACCAAAGAACTGTCATTAGTCGACGTTGTGCCTCTATCGTTAGGAGTGGAAACAGCCAGAGGCATGATGTTCAAAGTATTAGAAAGAAACACTCCAATACCGTGCCAGAAGACCAAAGAGATCACTACCTTAGACGACTACCAAAACAAAATGACAATTGAAATATTTGAAGGAGAAAGGAGTATGACCAAAGACAATAATTTACTGGGAGTTATTGAGCTGACTGGAATACCGCCAGCTCCAAGAGGAGTTGCTAAAATCGACGTGACTTTTAACATAGACGCTAATGGTATTTTGAGCGTCTTTGCCAAAGATCGATGCACAGGAAATACAAAGAGTGTTGCCATCAGAAATGAGCACAGACTTAACCAATTACAGATAGGACAAATGATAGTCGATGCTACCACCTATCGGGAAGATGACATTGACAGCAAAAGACGTTTAGAAGCAAGAAACCAACTAGAATCCTATGTTTACGAAGTTAAAAGAAATGTTGCAGAGAAAACTGAAGTATTGACTGAAAAGGAGAAGGAATTCATGAAAGGAGAATTGGAGACTGCGATAGAATGGTTGGACTCAAACGTGGATTGTTTAAGAGAGGAGTTTGAGTGGCAGATGACGGAGCTGATGAGGAGATGGTCAAGCGTTATGAGGAAGATCTATGATCAGCCATGGATGCATAGAGCGAAGCGTCAGAGAAGTGAGAATTATGAAGAATTAGAAGAACTTGGGATTACTATTGACGAGTTTCATGATAGTGAAGAATGAGATCGAAGAATGGCGAAGGAATCCGGAAGCATTCCTTTTGAAGAATTTCTCGAAGAATCCATTTTTAAATGTGAAGTTTTTAAATGTGCACGTCATTTTAATAATGTATCTCTAGCTGTAGGAGCTAGAAGTATATAATTACGTAACACACAATTGTTTAATTTTGACAGTTCAACAACATTCATTGCGTTATTTACGTTGTTGAGCAGACAAAATTTTCGAACATATGAAGCAATGGACTGCAATATCCTTTAAAATTATTCAGATTGTAATTGATAGTGTGATTCAATTAGAGTGCAGACTTTTGTAATATTATCAATTTATGTCAACAAATTGTTACTGAGCAATTTGGCATTATTGTTGTGTTTTCAAATAAATGGAGTACAGTTATATGAAAAGGCACTTTTATTTTCGAAACCTTCCGCGTGAGAAACACAAAAAAAAATTAACAAGTTGAGGGAAAAAAAAATAAAAAGTTCTTTCTCTGCGTCATTTTTACTGCAAATACAGGTTTTTCTTTCTTTCTTTCTGAACGACAGAAAAATATATTTGCATAGATGAAAAATTTAATTGCACCTGACAAAAAACAAACCATACATATGTATTAATGCTTTCGCTTCTCTCCTTTCAGAACTTTGGCTCCATAGAGCTCTTCGAAGGAGGTCATCACAAGCAGCATACCGCCATGATGGTGATGGCAATGCTGGGATTCTATTTCGAGGTCTCGCGCCATGACAGGGACAAGCATATCAGAGTACATAATCGGCATATTCGGGCAGGTATGAAACCAGTGGGGCAATACCCGTAGTCCCGTACCCAACGTTCGCATTCTAATATCAGTGACAATATGCGAAAAATACAAAGTTATTAATTTTCCAATGAGTTTTTGAAGATAGAATGTTGGGTAGGTAACGTCTTTTCACCTATAGTAATAATTTACAATCATTGTAATTTCCCTACACTTTCGACAAGTTTTGACATCGATTGTCGCCTGCCACTAGATTTTAAATGTTTTTAATCGCAGGAATTGGCCTTCCGACATCATCATCAGGTGCTAGTGTAAGAAAGAGATGAAGATATACAAGATTTTCGCCATCTCTTTTTCGTATTTGCACAATGATGGCGAAATTCGAACTTCGAAATTCGAACGGTTTCTCGTTGAGAATCCGCGATGATAACAATCAGTTCGCTTTCGAGTACATATACTCGAGACACAGAGCTTTTGGGGCCCGATCACAGTGTACCACAAACACCCCACATGGCAGTTACAAAATGTGCACAAGCAGTGGTAGAAGAGGTCCTGCCTTCCCAGAACGGTGTTTCGTGTTATTGGGTTTTTCCCTGTGAAATTTTTCCGTAGCAACCCGGAGCCTGGATTTTTGCCCTGTAATGGTAATAGGCTCATCCCTTATTACATGGATAGATAAAACGTTTATTCAGTGCAACAAAAGACACAATACAGGGATTAAAAACATCAAAAAAGGTAAAAAAAATAACAAAGATTAAAAAGATAAATTGAACCATAGACACCTAGCTCATAAACATCTATAACGGTCGATCACTATTGGGCGGTGTGTGTCTCATGGTTGCACCAAATGGGAGTCCAGCGCAGCATATGCCAGGTACAATACCTGACGCTGGTATTCTGCTACATCCCGTTAGTGACACACGGATGTCGAGAAGACACATCTGAGACATGGGACATGCACATTGCTGGCGAAATGTGGGTGTTCTATAGGTAAAATAAATAGTCCTCCAGACCGAACTTCAGCCATCGCGGCCAACCTCAGCAAAGACCTTCGGCGCGGGAGATATTTTAGTGCAGACGTGTGTGCGTAGACATAGGTGCACTCTCTCTTCCCTCACTCTCATAGTCCGATGGGACGGCAATCCGACACGACCGGAGAGAGACCAGGTGCAGGACCAACCTCTTTACGTGCTTTCCGAGGCACGAGGGTATCACACCGCCAAGTTCCAAACTCTGGGCTGTTACTCAAAATCAAATCAAGATTAATTTATTCTTAGGCTGAGAACAAGTCTTGTATAATTTAATGTCTTTGGCTGAGAAATTGAGAATCAGCACTTTTCAAGCGTCTAAATTACAAAAGACAGTCTCCTAAAACGCCCGCCCTTCATCATTTCCTGGTGCTTTCGCTGGGATGAAGAAGTGGCGCAACAAACTCGCTACCAGCTATATTAATACTGTTACGAGCTTCGGAGTTCGTGACAATAAAATCTGCCGATTTAATAACCAAAAATGACACTTTAACAACACCAATTACAACTTTAACACACTAAATATATAAAACACAATTCCACTCTAAAGTCGCACTTGAAGATCGCTTCCAATGTATTCGCTTGTATCGCTTTATCCAATCTGCCCCTGTTCGTGGCGCATACCGGCCCTATATAGTACCTCAGATAGTTCTAGAGCCTTCTACTCTAGAAACATCTAGAATGTTCGAGTACATACAGGCCCCGACTGACCAGATGTCGATAGTTCTGGAAAGTTATAGGATCGAAATTTCTAGAAGGATCTTGATTCTACTAGTGCTACTCGATACTAGATGGCGCTAGTGGTAACTAATGGCACCATGTACCAGGCATTTATCAATACTGTAGGTCCCTGAACCCTTCAGGGAATAGGTGCAGGCGCAATTGAGTCAGATTATTGTCTGTATTTCACCCAGATAAGCTCCATCACTTTGAGAAGATTGGTGACGAGGCTACGCTAGATCTACCTTACGATTACAAGAGTGCGACCCACCCCGCTTGGCAGTTCTGGCGCAGAGTCGGAAAGAGAGGCATTTCTACCGTCGCCACTTACAAAGAACAGGTACCTGTTGATGAAAAAGCCACGACGAGTGGTAGATGGTTCATCATCTGCCTAGCCTTATCCCAACTATGTACAGTACCCGGCGATAAATATTGCACATCGACCTTTACAAAGAATAAAAATAATTATCAAAAGAAACAAATCATAATTGTTTTAACAGCTCTTAATAGATACCGGACTGTTTGTATTTCGTGCGACAGAGATAACGCTCTACGAAGCCGAAATTAGCCGATTGTCTCTTTCCAAAGGTCGATGTGCAATATTTATCGCCGGGTACTGTATGTTGGGGTCACTTTCCAGTCTAACCGGATGCAGCTGAATACCAGTATTTTACTGGAGCGACTGCCTATCTAGGAAGCATTGGTGGCCCAGTGCAGGGCCGTCTTTACCCGGGGGTGCAAGGGGTGCGCGGCACCCAGGCGCAAGGTCTTAGGGGGCGCAAGCCGATCAGGTCATTACTAATCACTCATTATAACCGCAACGCTCCAGCGCTGTAACTATACATCACCGCCTCGAAAAAATCCCTTGGAAAAAAATGTTGGAAATCATCTTAAAAATGGAACACAAAAATTAAGTTTAAATTTCTTTTTGTTGGCAAGGGCCCGCAAGCTGATTTTCGCACCCCGGCGCCCAATATGGTTAAGACGGCTCTGGCCCAGTGGTAATTATTTCATCACCATTGCTCTCTAAAACGGTGAAGGAAAACATCGTGAGGAAACCGGCATGTCCTGGAACCAAAAATTCGAAGACATGTGACATCTCAACCTGCACTGGGCCCGCGTGGTGGATTACGGCCCGTTCCCTCTCACAGAGAGGAGGCCTGTGTCCCAGCAGTGGGAAAGTTATAGGCTGATCATGCTATGCTGCCTATCCGACCTCCAAAACCCAGTTACTTGGTAACACGATAGTCCTTGGTAAGGCTGATTTTCGGACTTCGGCTTCTGACGACCCGTAACAACTGTCAAAGAACCAATGACAGCCGAGATCAACGGCTTAACATGCTTTCCGAAGCACGGAGGGGTCTGGTATGTGAAAATGGTCACCCATCCACAGACCAACCGCGGCAAGCGTAGCTTAACTTGACCGATCGACCTGTGCGGCTGTTATTAATTAGCTCACACTATATTCATGAAATGTTGTCTTTAAACATTTTTTAGTAGCCGAGGATGGATCTCGATTTGTAATAGATGTTCATCCATCTACGGACTGACCTCGGCCGGCAGGCATAGTTTATCCATCGATCGAACCGTGCGGTTGCGCAGCTATTATTATATTTAGCCACGAGCAAAAGTCTGACTACCAGTCTGGTTGTACAGACGCGAGACGCCAGCACATCAAGCTACCCAAAACTGTCAAATTTTCCCCATCAACCTTGAACCTAAAGGCTACAACACACTATGCCGGCGGCCCAGCCTGCGGGCATGCCGCCAACAAGCCCGGCGGCATTCCCGGCGGGTATTTGAGCCGCCAGGCTTGCCGCACAAACGAGCTGCACAACTGAATGATGCTCTGCGGCCGCCTGATTATGCGACAGCATACCCGCGCGGCAAAAACCCGCCGGCTGTGCCGCCGGCTTAGTGTGTAGGAGCCTTAATTATTATTATTATTTATTTTTAGCCTTAATAAATTTAAATTATTAATTCAACGTAAGTTGTGCAAGAAAGCTTTTTATACTGTTAAAGATTATATTGAGGATAAAAAGGCTTGGGATTGAGCTGCTTCCAATTTATGCATTTTGAGTGTTTTTGTTGTTCTTTTGTTGTTTTTTTTTTTATATAATATACATATTGACATTAATATATTTTTTTTTAAAACAATGACATTTGCTTACTTGTAAAGTCTTTTCTTTTCTTTCTTTTCTTTTTTTTTTTTTTTAAAGTATTACATTATTATAATTTTTGTGAATATGAAGACGATGTGGGTCATTTATTTTATTCATTTTATATTTTTTATTATTCTCTCCATGGTCTGGCAGTTTGAGTAATTTTTGTGGCCTACCCAAATGTCCTTTCTTTGGTATTGTTCGTCGGATCGTTGAGCTCCTTAAGTCTTGAGTTGAGCTGCACGATTTCTGACAAATGCGTGCACTGACTGGACAGGTCCTCTCAATCTGTGTGGTTCTTTCCTCAAAAGACCATCTCAGACATCGACCTACATGGTCTTCATATAACCTGACCAAGATTATGTCTGGACTTTAAAAGAGACTATGACCTCTGAGTTTGTTTCGGCCTTTCTTCTCAGAGTAGTCAGATAGGAAACGCCGACCTCATCTAGTTTAAAAAATATGATTGACGTGTAAAAGTGTTTGTACAAACCTACTTACAAAAATAAAATCATTTATCATTTATCATTTATCAATGCTTTAGTAATAAAGTTGAAAATATGTACATTAATTTGATTAATTAGATTGTAGTAGCTTGATCTACTGGCGTCTACCTACCAAAGAGTATCGTGTTACCCAGTAACTGGGTTCTGGAGGTCAGATAGGATGTCGCTCCTTGTAAAAGTGTGTGTTCAGCTACATCCCGTTACACTGGAAGCTGACCTCAACATAGTTGACAAAATGCCAGGCAGAGTGATGTAGAGTTTTATGATCACAGCTTATCGGGTCTTCTTTCTGGTTCTGATGTCACTACATTCAATTTTTTTTTCCAGGATCCAGACGGCTCAGTAATGCGGGCATTAGGCCAGAACCCTGAACTTTTATCAGAAACGGATATCATTAAAATCAACAGTGTGTACGGAGTAGAATGCTTTCATAGTAATCGCGCTTCAAGCAAGAAGGAGAGTGTACGTATGCTGAAGGAAGAAGACGATGTTATACAATAAATTTAAATTTATAAAAAACTTTTGTTTTTTATCCATTTTCAAACAGTCATTGACGGTCAGTCGGCCCACTTAAGGTGATTGCTCCGATTTTAGAAATTCAATTTCCAATCAAAGCAAAATTAACGGCTTGAAGCAGTCACCTTAAGGTCAGTCCGCTGCAGGTGACTGCTCCGATTGTAGAAATTGTAAGGCTTTTTCTTTGTGAGGGCCCAGAAATGTCCTTGACACAGAGATACTTGATACATGCTATTACAATTACAAAATATATTATTAAGTAATTCACCTGGAGCTGGTGGTATTATTGTTGTCATTGGCTCCAATAATTCATTTTGCAGCACCCAACCACATTCCTGTGGTTCTAAGTCATGCCCTAACCATTTCATAACTTTATCCAAGGTATTATTCACCGAGATTCACGGTTGACCACGCATTACAGTATGTATGGCTGCGCGCTGCGAGCTCTCCGGCTTCTGTCTCAAAAACGGTTGAGTGCATGAAAAAATACTCGGAACAAAATTTGTTTGTAACAAAATTTGTTACAATTAACGTTCTATAATTTTTAAAATCGATGTCAACATCACTGGAGCTATAAAAACCTAGATCAAAAATCAATTTTTGTGACCTTTGACCTTGAATAACTTACAACGCAGACACGAGATTTTATGAGACTTTTGAGTCAACTTTTAGAACACCAAAATAAAGGTGAATCTCTCATTTCGAGGTTGGCCCCTTTTTTTACTAGTAGCCCTTGTTGCTCTATGAAAGAACTAGAAGCTTCATAGCGGCGAGCGCGGCAAAGTAAAATAAAAATCAATTATATATAAATAGCAATCTATATTATCATGCTGAACTATATACAATTTATTTGATTTAAAAAAACAAACACTTAAAATAAAGCTATTTACTGTACCTTTCTAAACTGTTTATTAAGACTTATATCGCTTTTGCTGATCATATTGTATATGACTACGTTCGCTGCATATTTCCGTTTTTTAAACACGCATTTTTCTGTATAGATCATTGCACTGACAGCTGAAAGTAAAAAAGAAAACTATTCTATGAACTGAGTAAGGCGATTGACACACTGCATCGCATCACGTGATCACGCAGCGGAACGTAGATTTCCCATACTTTCGGGAGGGTATTACTCCATTGTTTGACATTGTGCATTCAAAGTTAAACATGATATCATTTTGTCTTCTGTACGGAAACAGAATAGTAAAATAAAAAGCTATTAAAAAGTTATGACTTATGACTCTTCCGAGCCAACAAACATTCGTTTTTCTTGCTATTTTTAACGTAACTTTGGGTGTAATTGAGTAATAAAAGAACTGTAAAATTTCAAAACAAAGTCGGTAGTTCGGTACCAACAAAACTCAGTTATCGAAGAGTTCAATAAACGTTATTTGTAATTGATTTATGCAGTGGATTTTTCAAGAAACTCGATTTTCTAAAGGACTTTTCGAATTTTTTTACGCGCCTTTCTGTTTGGGACGTGTTTGATGTGTGCGTGAGAACTAGACGTTGTGCGTGTAGACTAGCGTCTAATTGCTCATCACTGATACTATCTCTGTCCGACACGATGCAAGGTTGTGAGACAGCGTGCTTTTTGGCCATGACCACCAGTGAGTTCGAGCTCGCGTCTAGTTCCACCTTAAGAGGGAAGTGCTATGATATCCCACATAATTAATTTTTTACTTATTTTGCAGGACATCGTGTATTGATGATTTTAATTATTTTAATTCTGTAAATACATATTCATACCGGTCGCAAAACATATTGGATTAACATACAACCTGATAATGACCGAAAAATTGCAAAATTTCTAAGAATTTTTTTAATTTCGCGGGCTCCTCATGTCTTAGAAACAAGCTGCACAAATAATGATAGCATTATTGTGTATATTATTATCTTTCAAGTTTTGTTGGCACTGTTTGCTAAGAGAAACAATTACTGCACTGTCTGTTAAAATATACTAAGCGCACTGTATCTAGTTGAGTGAGTCTGCAAGATGCAAGATAACCAGGCAAAGGTAGGTATCGATGCCCACAGTCCGTATCACACATATCTTACAGTACTCTTTGGTATCACACATGACGACATATCAAGCTATACATTTCCAGTTTAAGCTGACCTCGCATTGAATGGCTTTTCGTACATTGAGAAGTCAGCCTTATAATTGAAATTTACAGCTTGATAATAAATATGTCGTCATGTGTTCTATTTGCGGCGGCACATCTTAAAAGGATTTGTTAGCACTTGTTTCGTTTTGGTGTATCAAGCTCCATTGCGTGACTTGCGTGGCACCACCTTGTATCATCATCGCTAGTGTGTATGCAAAATGATACACAATCATGCGTTGTTTACATTGTATACAAGGCTTTTCATTACTGACCTCTGGATAAAGGTACAGACGCCAGCACATCAAGCTACACCTAACTGTCAGATTTTCCCAATCAACTTTGAACCTTAAACTTTAGCGATAAAGTTGAAAATCTATTAAAGAAATCTGACAGATTGTGGTAGGTTGATGTGCTGGCGTCCGTACAAAAGCAAAGCAAATAAATATTGCCTTTAAACGGCGTCTATTAGGATTTTTGCGTAAGTAAAACATACTAACCCGGTCTCAGCACTGTTGTTATTGTCATTCTGTCAATCTTATGCTCTTCTTGCCAATGAAAAAACATCTTTCTTATAATGGCGAGGACCAGAGCTATCATAAATATACTTAGACCGAAAAGTATTGTGTACAGAGCCATTCATGAACGTGGATAAATACATTTTGTTGTAAGTATTGTAGTTTCTATTTTGATTTAACTTGACATGATTTTGACAAACGGCATTGTTTGTGCGTATCCAAAAAAGTTTGTGTATACCTACTACAACCTCGTTTAGGTAGATTTTATATTTTGGTTCTCTGCAATTTGGCTAGCGAAGTTTAATAAAATCTTCACAACTGGATGGATGGATGATAATTAAATAAAGTATTTATCAAATAAAATAGAACAAAATTACTATAACAAGCTTTAGTAGTATGTAAACTCAGGCACAATAAAGAAATATCAATGCGAAGTAATAAAAAAAAATACGTTCAGTGAAGAAAATCTGTGGCACAGGGCGCCGTGGCGCGAAACAGTTACATGCTCTGTGGCGCGAAATTTAATTTCACTTTGCAAAATAAATAAGATAACCCCTAATGTGCGTAAAGTATAAGTTATGTTATAAAAATGTTATTTAAACATGTCCATTGTAGTTAATATTTGTAAACAGGATGAGTTTCGATGATTATGGTAAGTTTTTCCAGTATTTCAGTATTTTCGGAAAAAAATCTAAAAATGAACTTTTACAAATAAATTGCATTATTTAAATCGCATTTTCAGCCATTCACATTTATCAAAAACATCGTTTAGCTGTAGCACTAGCTTTACTAAAATCGAAACCAGCAAATGTTACAACTGAAAAATATTTGGAGGAATTAAAATCTAAAATTGATCACAATATGGATGATGCCGATTTCAGTGTTTGTAGTGATGACTTTCTAATGGGGGGAGACGATGATGAAATGAATGATAGTGTTACTATTTTAAAGGACTTTGATCCGGGATTTGTTAATAATGATGATAACTTGCTGGGTGATGACAATGCGGCTAGAGAAAAGGTATTTTTAACAAAAATAATATCTTGTAGATAGGTAACTTCTAGCTTTTTGATACGTTACATAATTTTTATCTCACGAAACGACGCGCACATTCACAGCGTGTGTGTAAACTTGTTAACCACAAGTAAAGCACGTGTTGCTTCGTGAAATAAGAATACTGTGCCAGAAGTACCTACAGTCAGCTACAAAACAATTCACGTTTTTTTTAATCAAAATTATTAAGCAACATATTTGCTTGAAATCGAAAAACAAGTAAAATTTAAAGAATATTCTAACTTTCAGCTAATAAATCAAAAGTTAAAAAGCATTTTAATCATTTTGTGTACATTTTGTTGATATTAAGTACCTACCAGTGACAGTGTTAATTGAATTTTATTGCTGGCCGTACCACAGGTGTCGGATGTGAAAAACAGCAATGCTATCAAACTATTTTATTTGTGTTGCAAGAAGCAAACACCAAAATAATTTGTTCAAATTAGGCTGAGAATCAGCACTTTTTGAACGTCACAAATAGGTACTGAAGAATACTCAAGACTGTCCCCCAAAATACCCAACCATCCTAGATTAATTTAACCCGACTGCGGCGAAATCCAAAGAAGGGTTAATATTTTACAATGACATATTAACCAAGATAAACATTAATTTCTAAATAACCTTTCCAGCCACCTACCATACCTGAAACTACAAACAGCAGTATACCTGAAAATCTATCACAAATAACGTATTATGATAGTACACAGACTGAATGTCCTGCTAATATTACGGATATAATGCTATCCGAAGACAACCGCAGTCAGAAATCTAACATCGAACTAACTACAAATAAAAATGTTATTAGCGAAGGATTCAATGATAGAAAAAGAACTGTTGATCAAAATACTGTCATTGAAAACACATCTACATATAAAACTTATTCCAAAGAAAATAATAATAAAACTGTAGCTTCAAACAACTATAAACCAGTAGCTACATCGAATGAAAGCATGGATGAAACATACTATGATTCTCAAAAAACTCAACTTTATTCAGTGCATGGTTTTACTCAAAATTATACTCATTATAGTCCAAGCCAAACCGATATTGTTATACCTAATAAATACTTATATGGTCTAAATATGAATAACAACGCTAGCACTGTTCCAAATAGAGATATAACTGAAGACAACAATACTGCAACCGTTAATATGAACGACTTTGATGCGAATGACACCCAATTTGTTACTAAAGAAAAAAGTTCAAATAGTAAAATTGATGTAAAACCTAAAAATAGACAAGAATTTGATTATATCCAAACCATGAATATGTTTTCTCAGAATCATGATGATAATTTTGATGGAATTCAATATAATAATGTTAATTTGAGTAATGATAGTAATAAAACTATGAATGAAATGAATATTATTATGAATAAAGACAAAGAAAGTAATAATATCCGAAATACAACTCAATTTTCTCAAAATGTTGATGAATATTTTGATGAAATACAGATCATTGAAGATAACAGTTTTCATACCCAAAATGAAATGAATAAAAATGGAGGAAATCCCGTAGATATGGAAATAAACAATGAACCTATTCGATTTAGTCAAAATATTGACGATTTATCTCACAACAAAGAAATCACTTACAGCAAAAACAAATTTGAAGAATCCGTAGATATGTCAAAAGCTAATGATGAAAATCAATTCACAAACACTGAAAATCAGAGCCATAAAACTGAAAAAGATTCACAACCAGCAACGATCGCTTCTGGAAACGATTCTTCTGATCAAAACAAAGAAAGAAGAGAAGAAGAAGAATACGAATCAGAAGAAATTATATCTTATAAAGTTTTAGAAGAATTCAATAAAGTCAAGTCGTTTTTGAAGAGACAGAATAGAAGAATGTCTTGTGATGGATATTCGACGGATTCTGGATACAGAAGCGATTCACAAAGAAGTACTAATAGGAGCGGTAAATATTGATGAATATGAGACAACCATACGGAGTAACTTAATAATAAATCCAGTAGAAACAAAATATATCGTTTAAAGTTAATAACTTATGTTAAGTTACTTCAATAATTTGATTACTAAGTGTCAATTTGCCCAGCCTTTTCCCAACTATGTTGGGGTCGACTTTCAGTCTAAACATATGCAGCTGAATACCAGTATTTTACATGGAGCGACTACCTATAGAATCTGACTAATACCTTTTGGTGAGACAGGACGTCAGACTTTTTGGTCTTCTGACTACTAACGATGTTTTTCCATGAGGAATGTCACGTGAATAGTGTAACATTGAGAAAAAGGTTTGGGAGCAACTTTATAAATGTACCATCACCTCACCTTAAAATATGTATTTTTATAGCGAAGACCAATATCTTTTTCTCCATCCTCGGCTACTAAGAACTGTTTAGACAACATTTCATGAATATAGTGTGAGCTAAATAATTACAGCCGCACAGGTCGATCGATCAGGTTAAGCTAAGCATGCCGCGGTTGGTCTGTGAATGGGTGACCATCTTCACATACCAGACCCCTTCGTACCTCGGAAAGCACGTTAAGCCGTTGGTTCCGACTGTCATTCGTGGATTTTTGACAGTCGTTACGGGTAGTCAGAAGCCCAAAGGCTAACCAGCCTTATCAAGGGGTATCGTATTACCCAGTAACTGGGTTATGAAGGTCAGATAGGCAGTCGTTCCATGTAAATTACTGGTATTCAGTTGGATCCGGTTAGACTGGAAGCCGATGAACATAGTTGGGAAAAGGTTAGGCAGATGATGAGCGTGAGTCAGTGTACCAGAAATCATTACTTACTCAAAATCTGACATAGCTGGAAAATGACGTACAGTACCCGGCGATAAATGTACTGTACCCACGGGCCACGATACAGGAGTAATTCCTAGTGTGGGGCAACGTTTCGTTAAAAAAAAATATATATAATATTGCACATCGTCCTTTACCTTTTTTTGTATTTTATACAAAGAATAAAAATAATTATATCAATAGAAGCAAATCATAATTGTTTTAACAGCTCCTAATAGATACCGGACTGTTTGTATTTCGTGCGACAGAGATAACGCTCTACGAAGCCGAAATTAGCCGACTCTCTTTCCAAAGGTCGATGTGCAATATTTATCGCCGGGTACTGTACATGGAATCTGACGTCCATTACCGCTTTTGCTTACTGGCAATCCGGAGGCTGGATTTGTGGCCGAATTATGGCAATGGGCACCCCCCCTATTACATACTGGCTTTTTATTTGTTTCTTTTCAGCTCTACAATTATCAGGCAACTGGCTGAACCAATCTGGGTGCTGTTTATTCAATTACATTATGCAATGTCCGTTAGTGGCTGTCACCAGAGATATTACCAACGAAATTGGACAGGTGAGTAAAATAATCATCATCACCTGCATAGCCTTTCCCTACTAGGCGCTCCACCCACTGCACCGCGCTCCGTCGCGTAGCGCGGGATGGCAGATTTTACCATTGTATGCAAGTATTATATAGAAATCACGCCTAGCACAACACACTGCCGACGCGGAAATGCGCGGGAAGGCGCCCCGCGCGCAGTTTCTGCCAATCTGTGCGGGAGCGCGGGGCGTGCCGCGGGATATGACACACCGGCTCCGCAGTTTCGGGCGTGATTTGATACTGTAAAGACGTTTTTGCACGATGGATCTCGACGTAGACAACGAGGCCGTCGTAATCTGCATCACCGCGCGGGGGAGCAGATTACACCGCTAAGGCTAAGAACTCACGGAGCGATTTTCGCCCGCGTCCGCTGCGGTTGCGGGCCCGCAGCTTCTGTAGAATGCAAATATTTATATAAAAAAATAAAGCACATTTCACGTTACGCCCGCGGTGTACGCGGTTGTATGCGGCTCCCGCTGTACCGGCGGGCAACTAGTAGAATCGCGCGGGCCGCGGTTACCCGCAGCCTCGGCGGGTGGCGCCCGCGCGCTTTGCGATCGGTTGGCGGGCGACCGCGGGGGCCGGCGGGCGGCGCGGCGGGACCTCAACTGATCGTTAACCGCCCGTCTTGCAATCGTGCGATCATCGCCCGCCACGTTTGCGGGCGATGATCGCAACCGCGGCGGCCGCGTAACCGCGCGAATAACCGGTCTCGTGAGTTCTGAAATAAAACCGCAGATCCACGACCGCGGCGGTTGCGGGCGAAAATCGCTCCGTGAGTTCTTAGCTTAAGTAAGGCAGATCTGCGCCTCCGTCGCCGCGCGCGTTATCTGTCGCTCCGCGCACCGCGGCGGGACGCATCTTCAGTGGGTGAACCGCCTATACGTTGAGGTACCGACCCCAACATAAGTTTTAGTCTAACCAGATGCAGCTGGGACGGCAGCCTGATGCAACACAGCAGTGGCGTAGGTAGAGGTATACCTATACGGCCTATACCGCCGATATAGGTACTAGCTTCTGCCCGTGACTTCGTCCGCGTGAAATCTCTTGTTCCCCCGACCCACCCCGTTTGCATCGCATCGCCTGCCCGCGCTTTTACTTCTCTTCTCTTTTTAAAAACGTTGCCCCACACTAGGAATTTCTCCTGTATTGTGGGTGCGTTTACAAACCTTTGAACTCACATACACAAACAGCCAAGCCCGGAACAACTACTTGTAGGTTATACAAATATTTGTTCCGTGCGGAAATCGGACCTGCGACACGCAGCGCAGCAGTCAATCGCTTTTACCACTGCGCCAACCGTGCCGTCAAACTCCGTTACTTAATTGTTTTCGCTTGGCGTTCTTTCTGACTTTTTTCTTTTTCGCTCGGCTCCTAAGGGTTCTAGCGTGACGTTAAGTAACTAGCTTTCTGAAGAATTGAGCTATCACAATCAGAAATAATTTTTCAAATCCGACTAGTTTCAGAGCTAAGCGCGCTCAAACAGACAAAAAATCTCTTCGGCTTTATTATTAGTACTATAGATTCGTAAAAAAACAGTGGCACTCCGGGAGTGCCGACAGAAGTGAAAACAAAACACAAACGGAATACTTTGCCATCACTCACTGACATATCGGATATACCATTAAAACCGAGTACATCCCGAGGACAGCCGAACACATCTGAATGTAGCGGGGTGTTGGTTACAGTAACAGTGGCGCGAGTTCAATGGTATTTTCCACACCAAAAAAAAATGCCCAACGCGCCTAAAGAGTTTTTACTTCGAAAAAATCGAAATATTATCCAACACCCACAACCAAACACAAATTCTCCGTGATGGTCCGTAATGAATGCCCAATGATTTATTGAAGTGAAAACTTTTTCAGGCGCGTTTGGCATTTTTTGAGATGGGGAAAAAACCATTGAACTCGCGCCACTGTTACTGTAACCAACACCGCGCTACATTCGAATGTGTTTGGCTCCAAATAACAAATAAGACTCCAGTGTCCGTCTGTATGTCACCAGACTGTATCTCATGAACCGTGATAGCTAGACAGTTGAAATTTTCACAGATGATGTATTTCTGTTGCCGTTCTAACAGCAAAAACCCAAAAACAGAATAAATAAATATTTAAGGGGGCTCCCATACAACAAACGTGTTTTTTTCGGCGTTTTTACCTTGTGGCACGGAACCCTTCGTGTGCGAATCCAACTCGCACTTGGCCAGTTTTTTACATTCAATACTTTGATTGAAAGAAATTTCTGTGCCATAAGATTCTACTCCATTCATGTTTTATACCCTGTTTTTGTCCAGGACGGTAAAACAATAATTCAGCCGGTATATACACCTGCATACCTTCAGGGATTCATATAAGCGTGACGTTGTAATTTTTTAGGTGTTAAGCCAATTAATAGACAGATTGCATGAAGAGGAGAAATATCCATCGTTCTTAGAAGATCTACTGGACACTGTAGACTTACTATTACGACAAATATATGACGGGGAGAGCAGTGAAGACAGTGAGGTAAGAACACTTTAACGGACTTTTTAAAACGACTAATTCCTGCCCGCGTGAAATTTCACCCTCCCCCCATTCACTCACCCTTCCCTCTTTTTTTTGTTACAGTTCCTAAAAAAAGACGAGAACATCCAAAGAATATTACTCCTAAACAAATCAATGCACATACAAAAACACACTATCGAAAAAGTGACGAACATTCTAGAAAATTTTCATTCAAAAGTTACCGAAGGAGATTCAACGTATGAACTAACAAATATAGACCAAATTGAAAATATTACATACATTTTCCATCTGCTTGAAATTTTATTAAAACAATATTTAAAAAACCGAGAGATACTTAGCCAATGTAGCACTCAGAACTCCCAGGACGACGAAAAGGTCTTCAAAAAAAGTTCCATATCAGATATTTGGAGGAAAAAATGGAATCCAAGTCAACGGGTTTTGGAGGGTAGTCGTGAAAAAAAATGTTTTTTGAAGACTTGCAGTGAAATTTTGAACAGGATTGTTGTGGATTGCGTTAGCAGTTATAGCTTGGTCGCTTATTCTGCTCTGAAATGTTTTAATTCTATGCAAACTTAATAAAATCTGTATCATCACGCCTGTATTTCCCTAAGTCAGGGTTAGGCAGAGGTGCAGCTAAAGTACATCCAAACTTCGCCAGTTATGCTTAAGGCGAAAGCGTCAGGTAAGCCGCGAAATTCAAATTTTCTAAAGTTTTTTGTAATTTCCCGGTCAGTATCAGGTTGTATTTTGATCTAAATACGATTCGCGGCCGTAACAAACACTTATTTATTTAAAGAACTATAAGTACAATCAACGAATTAATTATACTTTGAATTGACTAGATAACAATTTATCTAGTTTAGTCAATACTAAACTAAATTGTTAAAAAAATAAACTAAAACTAAATTGACTAGCCAATTCTTCCCCTGCGGTGGTAGGGCTGACGCCCACCTGGATTGCGACTACCCTCCCACAAGCCAAGCAGCCTGCTGTGTTTCGGCGATGCGTGGGAGTTGCACTGCCTTAGGCATTTTCTGGGCACGCTCGTTCCATAATAGACCTCATCTATCGCTCTCCATCAGGCGTGATCGATCCACCGTTAAGGATTCGATATACCAATTTATTTACCTACTATAATATATTACAATTTTAACCACTATCAATTACAATCTGAATCATTTTGAAGGAAATCCAAAAAAATCCAAAAACCATCCAAAAAAATCCATCCAAAAAAAATCCAAAAAAAAAGAAAAAAAAATCCATCCAATCCATCTAATCCATTGCTTCATATATTCGTAAAATGAGTCTGCTCAACAACATAAACAATGCAATGAATGTTGAACTGTCAAAATGAAGCCAAATGCTACTGATAGTTTGTTACGTAATTACCCCGCTGTATTCCATGTTGTAAATTATTGTTATTGAAAAAAAAAAGACATGATTGTGTACTATGCGTGCCACGAAAGATGAGACTTGACACACCACGTGGTTTGACATGCGCAGTACACGATTTTAGGTATCTTTAGCGGTATGAGGTCTGAGTGCGGGACGGGACCGGACGTCATAGGGGCGGCGGAAAGAGCGGGGGAGGGGGGGCCAAGTCTCATCTTTCGTGGCACGCATTGTAAGTAGGTACCCTACGAGTATAAGGTAGACACCTGCTTAACCCTTCTTAGATTTAGGCGTGAAGTTATGTCATGTTGTATAAAATGTTAGTTAGAAGATTATTTTCGTTCCAAAATCCTTTCCAAAGGAATCATGTACTCTATAGGTAAATTGTAAAAAGTTTGCATATTTAAAATAAATATTGTACAAAAATACATACATAATAAAATAAATACCTATTAACTATATTGTTTAATTTCATACAAATACTCAATAAATTACTCTGCCTAGCCTTTTCCTATGTTGGGGTCAGTTTCCAGTCTAACTGGATGCATCTGAATACCAGTATTTTATATGGAGCGACTGCCTACCTGACCTCCACAACCCAGTTACTGGGTAACACAATACGTACACAGGACGGTTTCTTTAGAAAAAACGTGTCCGTCAAGCTTCCATAGTGATCCATACAACACTTACGGGCAGTGCCTACACACGGCGTATAAACCGCGGTAAAAAAAAAACGTGTCTGTCAAAAAGCTTTCATAGTGATCCATACAACACTGACGACCGTGCCTACACACGGCGAATAAACCGTAGTTTTTCACGGCAAGAAAAACGTGTGTGCAATGGGACTTAACCTGATTAAAAATATTAATTAAAATATCGAACATACCTACTAATTACACTTTATTGTACAAATAACTTAAACTACTTTCTTCTCCGGCAATCCAAACAATTTTCTCACTGCTTCTCCATACTTCTCCACGGTCGCTTCGCTTTCTCCATCATTCAACAAACTGGATACCGCATTCTTATATTCCTCTGCATGTGCAATTCCAGAAACATCAAAGTTTTTATACTCATCATCGGTCAAATCTCTACTTTGATTTTGAGTATGTAGATACCAATTAACTAAACTTTTTTTAGATGCATTATTATTCCAATCGTAGTATTCCATATCATCCTCCGTCTTGTTCTTCTCCCATTCCTCAATGTTCCACGCTTCATGATAACATGCAGTCAGCAAATAGTTCACATAATCCAAGTTCTGTGCTCTAGCCGGACACCGATCAGCAGTTATGGTCACCAAATCCGTCTTACTGTCGTATCGATCTCCAACTAAACGCACAAACTTATCCCTTGAATGTTTGTCTAAGTTTAATGTTGATAATTTAATGCGGAGTGTGACGATTCTTGCTAAAGGGTTACGGATACTCGGACTGGCATGGCAGTAGTCTGACGTTATGATTTCTACAGGATAATGCTTTTCAATCGCTTCTTCCGAGTTTAACAGGTTTGGCCATTCGGTGCAGAACTGCTTGATGGCTTCACATTGGCTCTTGACGACCGGTGGAGTGAGGTGCAGAAAGTTTGGTATCTTCATAAGTTCTGCATTGGCTTTTTTGCCGGGTGGTGCTTGTCCTTTAGGGACATAGCCTTGGCGAAGAGGGAGCGGGACGGACGATGGATGAAAAGTCTTTGGTCCTGGCCAGACGTTGCCCCAATTCTGGAATAGTGGAAATTTTTTGTGTTTATCATTATAATCTGGCAGTATTTTTTAAAAAAATAACAATTAACTGCTTAGCCTTATCCAACTGTGTTGAGGTTTGCTAAGTTGGCTTCCAGTCGAACGGGATGCAGCTGAATACCAGTATTTTGCATAAAGCGACCATCTATCTGACAACCATACTTCAACCCAGCAAGGGTTGAAGACTGGTTGTCAGATGTACGGGCTTCTGATAACCCAAAACAACTGTCGAAGATATAATGACAGCTAAACCGATGGCTTCAAATGTACAAGGCACGGAGGTGTCTCAATATGTTATGAATATACCCATCCACTGAAGAACCATGGTAAGCAAAGTTTTATCTACGATTGACCCATGCCACTGTTATTATTCAGCCACAAACGCTTTCAAAACACTATCTTTTGCAATTCGAGACGTAAAATGCGACTAAGGGAATATTTATGTTGGAGAATGGACAACATTAAACAACACTAACAAGAAGTCAAAAATTATATTCTGATACTTTCCTGCCCTTGTCCCAATTTATTTGGGGTCGGCACAACGTGTCTTTAACTACCATACTTCTCTGTCCTAATTTAGAATCAGTCTAAATTAAACTATTCAAAAACTTTGTTTGACTATACAAAATCCCTCCTATGACGACCCACTGACCTATAATTTTGAACGAGTTTCTAATAATTCGTTTATTAAAAAAAATATTCGTAAATTATACGAAAATATTCTAAAATATCTACGAATAATATTCGTAGTCAGCTGATGGTTTTGTACAGAGTTAAAATAACCTTTTAGAACTTAGAACAGATAAAATACCTGGTCTGTGTTCATCCTATCAGCCCTATCAGGTTGTATATCAGCCCTGCGAATGACTCTCCTTTGGAATCTTTCCCTTTTCTTCAAAATATCAAGCACCCTAAATTCTTCTTCTTCTTCATCCTTTTTAAGAGCACTGTCCGCTGTTGTTGACTTTAAACGCCATAATTTGGCATTGTAAACTGTTGCCAAGCTATTCGGCTTGTAATTCCTGATAAATAAACTCATTTTAATAACTTTTTATGTGAATATTGTATCGGAAGTTACAATTCCATTTTGCGACTATTTTTAGGTTATATGTCAATTAAGTCCATGGACTTATTATACAAACAGGACTGAGCACTCGTCCCGAAAAAACGTGCCAACAGAGATGGCAAATACCGAGGCTGTTTGTCTCTTTCTAACAGGGTGACCAAACAATTTTTACACACAGGAGACTTCAAGGACTGACATTCAATACATTTGAATTTTAATGCAATATGCGTGCTTTGTATCACACAGACATGTTAATAGTTTTCAGTTTAAGTACAATATTTCCAGGGCTGGAAGTCTCGACAGAGATAGCGACAAATTCGCTAACTTTCAATCGCTGATTACTCACGAAAGAATTCGGTTGCAATAACGATGCTTGCGGAAAATGCAAGTCTATACATCAAAGATGCGATTATCACAAGCATCATTATTGCAAACGAATTTATTCGTTAGTAATTAGCAATAGATAGTTAGCGATTTTGTCGTTATCTCTGTCGAGACTGCCGGCCCAGCTAATATTATCGATTCATATTTCAGTTACGTGAACGATACTTATTTACCATGCCATTCCTACCGCCTTAATCAGTGCTAGGGCTAATGGTGTAGGATAAAATTCGCTTTTTTGATACCATATCGCTAGCTAAGTGTTCTAGCCAGCGACATGGTATCAAAACGCGTCATATGAATACCTAGGTCATACATAAGAGTAGCACAAGCAACCTTATTGCGTTACAACAACCTCTGAATGAGAATCTCTTTCACTTTGGCAATTATATACCTATCTGTGGTGCTTCGTAAAAAAAATGTCGTATTGACTATATCCATCCGATTAGATAGTTAACAAAAGGTAAACAATTTTGACATGTATTTTTAGTTAATAACACAGTTTAAAAATAAAATGCAGCTGAAAACAAATTTAAATACAACAAAAACGATTACATGATCAATTAAACAATTTGTTTAAACAGTAGTTGTATTTAATTAATAAGCGTTTATGTAAAAAGACTTGTCAGGATTGTTTACCTTTAGTTAACTACCTACTCGGATGGAGTATAAGGTCTTAGCAACCAGGCCATAAAACTATTTCAGAAAAATGTCTTAACAATGAGTACCTACCTATGATCGATTAAATTGTCTGCGATTGGTGGGATCGGTAGGTAGTGCAATTATGGTGTGTGCAGGTGATACAGGGTTCTCTCCTTCCAGCGTTCACCCTTAAGAGCAGGTTTTAGGGCATTTAATTAGAGAAAAAATGGAAATAAAACCAAGCCATATATATATATATATACATTTATATTTAATAAACTCAAACATGACTAAACAAAATTGTTTTTTGCCTTCTTCTTTCTTCTTCTTCTTCTTCTTTGCTTCTGCAACATGCACGTAATATTAGTAGGTAATTATAGTATATAATCACAAATAAACAAAGCTATTAATTGTGGCCTTAAGTTAACAAAACGTCTGCAGCATGGTCACTCTAGTCATGTGAGTAAACAAAATCTTTATTATTGCTTACCTGTGAAACGATATGCCACATCCACCATAGGATTCACTTTTGCACGATTTTACGCAACACTTTTTGACGATTTTGGCAAAAAAAAATGCTAAAATAACGTAGTATAATATACTACTCGCTTTCACAAAACAATATTCAACGTCAACAAGATTAGAAAAGTCGCCATGACACATAACAGGGTTACCATAGTAGTTTTTACGAAACTTCTAAAGACGTCATTATAAAGAAGGTTTTTATTGACCGACCGATCAAATAGTTTACATCTAAGTCGCAAAGGTAGCAATTAAGAAAATAATTACTTTATTAATATTCATTCTTGGTTACAAGGCTGGGAAACTCACTTATTTATTTTTTCTTTTTTTTACCAATCTTAACATTTTTACCTCCTGGCAATTGAGAAAAAGGGACAAACGCCTCTGTACCGGCTATCTCTCTCGGCACGTTTTGCCTCAGCTACGACAATGTATATAAAATAAACCCAAAACTTAACTCTTTATGGTTCATTTTTCAATGACACGATTTTTCTAGTGCTCAGTCCTGTTTGTATAATAAGTCCATGATTAAGTCATGTCAGTCACATAGCACTTCACAACAGATACACAGATAATACAAAAACAAGGTAATATTAACGAAACGAATCGAAACGCTAGACGCTGATCTGGGGCCTAAAACGGCCACTTTGGCAGAATCATAAAAGGATAACATTATGAATCATAATGGGCAGTTAACTGTTAAGTAAATCGCTGTAGTTAATCGTATCAAATCCCGTTGGTGAAGGATTTTTCAGTTATTTTTTTTTCCTTTAACAAAATACCAATCAATCCAACCCAAATTCAATCCCAATCTCTTTGATTATACCTACGTAGTGCAGCGAAAAAAAGAAAAACACGGACTGCTTTCGCCATATTATGATTCATAAAGTTATCCTCTTATGATTCTGCCAAAGTGGCCTTTTTAGGCCCTCTGAAATTATATTGCCGCAGTCACTAAAGGCAGGCATCGTTAAAACTGTTGGTGCTCCTAGGAGAAATTGGTGTCCCACACTATCAGTAGCAATGGCAATAGCAATGTTTCGTTTTGACAGTTCAACAATATTCAATGCGTTGTTTACGTTGTTGAGCATACACATTTTTCGAACATATGAAGCAATGGATAATGGATTGGCAATATCCTTCAAAATGATTCAGATTGGGATTGACAGTGTGCTGTTATACTTTGCGTTATTGGAAGAAAACGGCAGACTTAAAGATAAAGAAAGAAAGAAAACCTTGCTACTCTAGTAACGTTGCCCATGTCACAAGTAAATAAATTAATTAAGAAAAAAATATGATTGAATTAGATAGTAATGTTTCTAATATTATTGTATTAGTAAGTCATAATAACAAAGTTAAAGAAAACTATCATAGCTGAATAGACTCTACAAGGTAAAGAGTGTTCGTCAGCGTTTCAGGTACAAAACAGTAAAATTATTATATTTACAATATTTTATTTAAAGATCTTCATTTTTGACCATTTAATAATTTAATCTGAAACGTAGACAGAGAAACTAAACGTTTCGTACAAAGAGTTTGTCACCGACTACCCGACATGCATCCATAACCTAAACTGTCAAACAGTAAAATACGGAGATTAGAAAAACAATGGCACTAGTGTCTACGCGTAAATTCATGTGTCAAACAGAGAGATCCGATTCAGCCATGGTCCTTTGTAATGACATCTAACCTTGGTCCGGTCATTTATTGTTTTGGAAATTATTTCGCGTTAAATCTTGGTCGTGTATTATCTACCATATGAATTTTAACAGTTTTTAGGATAATTTTGTTGTGTAAAAGTGCATGTGGGATGTTTAAAGTGTAAAAATGGCGGACACATCAAGAAAAAGGTCGAGAAAGTCCAAATTAGTGCCTCGAGAGTGTGCTGTTGACGAAGATGATCTTGAATTGCAGGTAGGAAATACCACTACCACCATTTTGACCAAAAGTTTGCACGCGTAACGCGTAACAACTTCGATGCCTAGTTTTTATGCCGTTATTGTTGTATGGTCTTTAGAAGATACGCCTATTAAATAAAGCGCAATTGATGTTCAAATCCATAGAAGCTGGTGTTTTATATAAATTATGACATTATTTTTACTATATTTTTGTGGGGGTAGGTGAAAGTCATGCGCGAAAGTCGGAGGAAATCTACCTACGAAAAATGTTGTTTTCGTTAGCAACTGACATCATTCTTGTCGATACTATTTTTGTGTCGGTATTTCACAATTTTAAGATGGTATTTAAAGAAATTCTACGGAATTATAAAAACTATGAGTGTAATTTCCTAATTTTATGGTCAGTTTAATGCATAGCCAAAACGCGTTAAGCTACTAAATTGAAAATGGAACAACTTGAACATAAATAATATTATTATCATTCAGACTTGTAACATGATGAAGATTTAGAGGAGAGTAGGTACAATTAAAAACACCAGAGTTTTCAAAAACATAAAATCTGCATTTTGGTACTATGAATCTGCGTTCTTCTAACAATCTTCTCCTACTCTGTCCTTCTCATACTTCTGATTTTGTTCATTCTTCCTTTCATATTCAGTCCATTCTTCTTTGGAATGCACTTCCTCTTGATATCAGGATGGCCACCAGTCAGTATGCATTTAAGCGGAAATTGCATGGTTATTTTCAAGATAAATAGTGTAGTCATCTCAACACTATTATTAGTATTATAGTAAATAGTATGTATGTGTATATAACCTATTTATGTATTGGTGTACCTAGTTTTAATAGATTTTTTTTATCATTGTTCCTCTCAATCAAAGCACCTACCATCCAATCTCTTCACCACCCTTGATTGGCTGGTAGAGAATGCCTAAGGCATTAAGTCCGCCTTTGTACCTTTTTGAGCGAAAAGTTTAAATAAATAAAGACAGAAATGGGCCTATGAATGTTAAAAGTCGTTCTACAAAGACATGTTTTGAGGATGCATTAGATATGCATACTTACCCCCTTGTTAATAAATGTATTATATCAGATGAATAGTTATACACTGATTCTTCACATCTTTTTTTTTCTTTTCCTTTTTGTTTCTTTCAGTCGTCAGTAATTTGACTTGCGAAAGAAGAAGACAAAACATTTTGTAACTATACAGACGCTATACAATGTTTATTAGTAAGGGGGCTATCTCTTGTTAGTACTGTGGGGGGTGCCGCTGGGAGCTTCACAAAATAATTGAAAAGAGCTTCGACTTGAATAAAATAAAATATATTTTTGACTTTATATTATCATGTTATCTTTAGCACAGCCTACCTAAACAAAACTACCTTATTCAAATATTTGACACTTGCTTGAACATTCGAATGGAACACACCGGCAATTACAACTAGCCTGTATGTACTGCTAAAGGTAGAGCAACAGATAGTCTCTACAGTACTGTCAGCATTGTAGACAAGCATGGTGTGCTGTTTTAGTACTAAGTGCATAATGAAAAGCTGGCGAACGGTCAGTATGTTGCAGGATCATTTTGGAGTGGATAGGGGTTGAGGATATTTCTATATGTGGAATGTTGGTTGGTTGTGATAAGGCAGGAGGATAGTGATGGACAAATGCTTAAAAGTACAGTTAGCAACAAAGGTCGATTAACACATCAGCCGGTCGATTCTGTAAAAATCTCACCGTGAAAACCTAGGTGAAGTGAGTTTGTTTTTGCTAGGAATTAACACTATTGACAGCTCACCCCACGCTCACTTCCCCTAAGTTTTCACGGTGAGATTTATACACAAGGCTCAATACCTACACCTACACCTACAACAAGGCTCAAGAAAATAGGTGGCTCGTTCAGATGCCAATGTATACACTTTTATAATAAACTACCAAGCCACGTTCAAGATCTAAGCCTTAAGGGCCTTACTCTCGTTTAGTACCGTAACACGGTCACTTTATGAAGCTTATAACTCATTAACGGTTTGGTTAGAAGGTCTGTAAAAAATATATGTTTGCTATAGATTCATGTACTGCATTTTTGAAACAGGGTTTTTTCATAAGGCTAATACTTTTGCCTTAAAAAAATATTTACCAAAACGCTATTTTGGCTAACATTTGCTTATAACTTCTAAACGGCTTTGATGTTTGGAAATATTTTTACACTGAAAAATTGCTGGTTAGAGGTACTACATATTTGAAATAGCGTTTTTAAATCAATCAACAGTTGCAAAGACAATGCCCCACTTTGAGATATAGGTTCAGAGGTGCTCTGCGCGGGCGCAGGCGGCAGTCGTGCGTTAGCACTGAGACGGGGTGGCTGTGTCGCTCGCTGCTCCGCCCCGGCTATCGATCGACTACGCGCGTTTGGCTGTGTTAGTGCAAATATTTATGAACGAATTGTATCAGTATGCGTTTATAGATTAGCTCGCTGCAGAGGGCCCATTTCTATTGTCCGCGTGGACGCTTTATTAGTGGTGCTATTTCTAAATACTGTTTTTGTTTATTTTGTAAATATAAGATAATTTGTAAATAAATAAAAATGCCAAAGCAAAGCAAGTCAAGAAAAATACGTTTTCTCTACGACGACGCACCGTTTTATAGATATTAGCGAAAAACTCAAAAGTGGGAATTTTTATACCCCCCACTCCAGCTCACCTCCTAGACGCGGGGACTTTTAGTATGTTTACTCCCTAAGCACTCTGAGCAACTTTCTGAAGAAATGGCTCAGGGCCCAGCTCACGCACTTTACACCTCTTTTTGGGTTATTCGTTGAGTGGACTAATAAGTATCTATCTATCTATAGGTACAAATAAATAAAATTGGAGTGTCTGTTTGTAATATTAAAACAACCGCTTCAGGCCATTTTATTTTGACTGTTTAGAAAATAACTACTTACCCACAATAAAAAAAATGTTTTCAAACACCATAATTTATAAAAAATGAGCGTTCTTAGTTGTCAATCTACGAGTATTTGCATTACTGAGTTTATTGACCTTCTCATATTCTTGTGCGGATTTATTTCTGTGAATGGGACTTTCACTAGCAGATGGTGAATAAGGAGTAACTTAGGCACATTTATTTTAGAAAAAAAAAGAAACTAGGTTCCCACGAAAAAAAATTAAAACCTATGAAATTAAATATTGAATATTTATCCGATTCAAATAGGGAGGTTGTATACTACATTTATTTAGGTACTTAACCAAATGTAAATAAATCATAATAAAGAAACGGAGTATAGTTTTTTTTTTTTTTTATAATTGGATCCTATACGTGAAGATTCCCTAATCTCCAATGAAATTGATTGAATAAATAATAAAATAATATAGTGTTTTTGTTTTAGCCCAAGGAAATCGTTCACCAAATATTGTATATAAAAAAGGCTAATACGAAAAACTAAAAATAAATAATAATTAAACTAAAAATGCAAAAACGATCAAAAAGAATTAAATGGAGAAATATTAGAAGAATTTCATTAAAATTAGCATAGGTATTTCTTTACGTGGCGGTGAATAGACGACTTTTATGTACCTATTTGAGTTTACTTTTATGTAAGTGGGATACGAATAGTCCCCGCCTACGGCGGGGTGCACCGCGCGAATTTTGTCGATGAGCGACTTCCATTATATTTAGAAGCGTAATTTCGCGACTCGAATAAGATGCACGATTGCCTCCGCGCTCTACTGTCCGGATTCTCACTGCGTAATCACCAGGTTCGAATCCCAGTTGACCGCATATCTCTTTTTGTTATTTTTTTATTATAATGTGCTTATCTTTTGTTTTGTTATTTTTTAATTATAATGTGCATATTTTTATTTTCTTATTTTTAAAATAATTCAATAAGTAATTGTTATTTTAATAAAAACAATCATTTTTATTCTTATAGTTATTTTTCTTCAGAATCTAGAGTAATATAATAAAAATAAAATAAAAACGTCCACCAAGCTTGATTCGGAAGAAAAATAATATACCTACAGTGTGTTACAAAAGAGTATAAGCAATAATAATATAGTCTGAAAATTTTCAAACAAGAAAATCGGCAAAAAGTAAAATAATAATTAAAAAACATTTATATCAAATAAGAAAATCAACAAAAAGAATATGTAAAAAGTTTGGATTTGAACCCGGACATTAGTGACTGATACAGAAAACTATAGTGACGCACGAGACCACTAGACCAATCGAGCTGTTGTAACGTATGACGAAATTACGCGTCTATAGATAATCTATACAAACAAAATATGGTGTGTACAAAAAAGTAGGTACCTACTTACGTTACAATTTGTTTCGTCGAATAAGATCTCTTTATTGCCTTCTGTTTATTTTCTTGTTGACCATTTTTATACACTGTTTGCTTATTTATACAACTTATGAGTAGAACCGAAACAGTACAAACATTTACACCAACAACATTAGGTACTTAGAAAAAACTAATCATAAAATAAAATATGTATAATAAACAGCTTTCATCAACAAACAGATACCAAAGTACGTACACTAGGTACCGACCCGAAATAATTGCAAGACTTCAAAGTATTTTAAATACGGCTACTCGCTCAACTACATAGGTACCCAACCGCGTCAGTTTTCGGAAATGCGATCATGCTCCTTATCAATTAGAGTCTACGGAACAATTTCGTATGAAAGTATTTTTACTTTAATGGTTTGTGAAAATATTAATTGTAAACGCGATTATGCTCCTTATTCATAGAAGGTAACGGGTCAATTTCCTATGCAAGTATTTTTACTACCAACAGGGCTTTTGAATACGCGATTGTATTTCTTATTTGTATGAAGTCATGGATCAATTTTCGATGCAGATAGAAAATACTTGATCTATAGTATCTCGAGCTATGGTTTTCTTAAGGTGGACGTACTTTGTAGCTCTGGTACTCGATTTTGCAAGTACGACCCATGCCTAAACGCGATCGTGCTCCATAAGTAAGAATTCAGAGTTCAATTTCCTATGCAAGTTTTTTTCTTCCAACAGGGCTCTTGGTTGGAATAGTAGTAGAAACTTTAATCGTCTATACTCTATAAGTACGTATTTATTTGTAAAAGCGATTTTGCTCCTTATTTGTATACAGTTAAGGTTCAATTTCCTATGCAGATAGAAAATACTTGAAAGTATCCCGAGATCTAGTTTTAGGACGTGGTTTCTAAAGAAGTCGTACTTGTAAGCCCTGGTACGCGATTTTGCAAGTACGACCCATGTCTAGTCACTGCTTTTTAGTTGGGTACTTATACCCTCCCATAGAGTATAAGTACCTAACTAAAAAACAAGACTCACTGTCGCTCCGCGTAGAAATGAAAGAGAAGCTAAAAAGACGTCGCGATGGCGCAACGTTTCGTTCGAGTTATTTATCATTAAATACAATTAATCCTTACAAATATCTTATTACAATCGATAAATAAAAACAACAGTTCCCTTTATTATTATACATCACTGTTATTAATTTTATCAAGATTTGTTTATAAATAACACAATTACAATTGCAACGATTTCAATTTTAATGGTTATTTTATGATTTTTTTCTATCGAGAAAATTTACCGAAAACGTGTTTTGAACACAATGGTCCACTCATAAATATGATCAAGATTAACATTTTTTTGCTGTTCTAAAATGTATACATTTGGCTGAAATATTGTTTTGTGAAGCCTATTTTGACTAAGTACAGCGCCTTAATAAGTTATCGTAAACTCTGCGAACTCAACAATAACTTTTTTGTTAAATTCCACACGGACGATTAACAGCTAGTACAAAATATATCAGCCTTGCATCCGCCATTCCCTTCTGGAATCGTAGGCAAAAATGGCGACCTACGTGCGGCATGTCTGCGCCTCTTCATATTCTTTGATCATAATTTTAGTGTCGCGCGCCACCGCACACATTTTACGTATTCGGGAGTAGGGCGTTTAGCTCCGCCCACATGCACAAGGTCAGTGAGCCATCTATACACCTTAATAAATTTAAATCGTTCATTAAACGTAAGTTGTGCCAGAAAGCCTTTTATACCATTAAAGATCATATTGAGGATACAAAGGCTTGGGATTGAGTTGCTTCCAATTTCTGCATTTTGAGTGTTTTTGATGTTTTTTTTTTATATACACATTGACATTAATGTTTTTTTTTTTAACTGACATTTGCTTACTTTTTAAAGTATTACATTATTTTAATTATTGTGAATGTGAAGACGATGTGGGTCATTTAATTTAGGCATTTTATATTTATTATTATTCTCTCTATGGTCTGGCAGTTTGAGTAATTCATGTGGCCTACCCAAATGTCCTTTGTTTGGTATTGTTCGTCGAATCGTTGAGCTCCTTAAGTCTTGAGTTGAGCTGCATGATTTCTGACAAATGCGTGCACTGACTGGACAGGTCCTCTCAATCTGTGTGGTTCTTTCCTCAAAAGACCATCTCAGACATCGACCTACATGGTCTTCATATAACTTGACCAAGATTATGTCTGGACTTTAAAAGAGACTATGACCTCTGAGTTTGTTTCGGCCTTTCTTCTCAGAGTAGTCAGATAGGAAACGCCGACCTCATCTAGTTTAAAAAAAATTATGATTGACGTGTAAAAGTGTTTGTGCAAACCTACTTACAGAAATAAAATCATTTATCATTTACAGAATAGCACCGCTGTTTTCTAAATCTTAATTATTGCAAGACATTTAATTAAAATCGGAACAGAAGTAAAGTTTAAACAATGTTAAGGCTACGCCGACCGCCTAGTGGCGCCCTCATCGTTTGTTTGGTTATTTATTATAATGACTAAAACGGAAAATAGTGGCCATCCGTTTTAGTGATTATAATAAAACTAAACAATGAAAAACTACCTGCACCTGTGTTTACGCACACACTTTAATTATTTTTATTTAATTCACTTCAATTTTATTTATTTGTATGACGCTATATATAGATTTTAACTAGCTGCACCCCGCGTTTTCACCTGCATACGTCTCGATGCCGTGTGAATATAGGAATAAAAAGTATCCTTTGTCCTAACCGAGGTCATGGTATACCCATGTGCCAAATTTCATCCAAATCAGTCAGCTGTTTAAGTGTGAAAGCTTAACAAACAAACATACAAAAAACCAAAATTTTCTCTCAATATTAGTTTAGACTAATTACTCTTTGCCTATTAAGGGCTGATTTTTCAATCATCTGATAACTTTATTCGAGGAATAATTTTGAAATTTTGACAGTTAATTCATACAAAACTATCAAAAGTCAATTTTATTCCTCGATTAAAAGTTATCTGGCGATGGAAAAATTAGCCCTAAGTTGAAATTCCATTCCAATAACAACACAATACATTTATTTTGTAGGGATTAGGTGGGATTATCTCTTTAATATGAAATTAAATTGTTAATTCTGTAAATAAGGAGATCTGAATTTTTTACAATAGCACCTGCCACTGTTTGTCTCTGCATCACACAAAGGTTGACTGGTAGAAAATGCTTTAGTCCGCCTCTGTACATTTGTGTGCTTAAAGTATTAAATAGGTAAATAAATAAATAATAAATCACTTTTACACGAGATATTATTAAAAAAAAAAAATCTAGATGAGTTCGGCGTTTCCTATCTGACCACTCTGAGAAGAAAGGCCGAAAGAAACTCAGAGGTCACAATCTCTTTTAAAGTCCAGACATAATCTTGGTCAGATCATGTGAAGACCATCTAGATTGATGTCTGAAACTGTCTTCTGAGGAAAGTCCCTCATAGATTTGAGTGGACCAGTCTAGTCAGTGCAAGCATTTGTCAGTAATCGTGTAGCTCCCACCCACATTTTGCTAGTCCATACTTCCATACTAATATTATAAATTAGAAAGTAACTCTGTCTGTTACCTTTCACGCCTAAACCACTGAACGGTTTTTTTTTTAAGTATGGGAAATCATCAAATGACCCCTCCCGCTCTGGGTGGAACGGAAGGGAGTGTCAGACTCTTACTGACTAAAACCCACCCGTGTTCCTTCTTTAGCCCTTTATGTTCCGGGCTAGCGGTACGGTAACCCTTTCGGACTCTCGCTGAAACGATTTGGATAAAATTTGGCAGAGAGATAGATTGCATTCCGGGGAAGGACATAGGATAGTTTTTATCCTGATATTCCCACAGGATCGACCATTATGCAGGTGAAACCGCGGAGCGCTGCTAGTTATGTATAAGTCTCATGTAATATGGCGCCAAACGAGCACTAATTCAGACCCCGGACTGCAACTGACAAATACCTAATGGAAAAACTCAATAACACTAACCGAACTGGAAATCAAACCCTGGACCTCATGCTCAGCGGTAGCGCTTGCGACCACTAGACAACGAGGCAGTGTAAGGGGGCGTCCATAAATTACGTGAGATGTTTAAGGGGGGAGGGGGTCGGGTCAATTCTCATCTAATCTTACGTTGGAGAGAGGGCGGGGACTCGGCAAATATGACGCAATTTTATTCGACTTAAAAAAACAAAATTGTACTATTTTGGTCCATTTAATCCAGATTGTACATGTACATGCTTAAGATTAAATCTTAAGCGTATATCGTAATACGATTAAGATCATTCATTAATTCGTTCGAAAGAAAATAATTTCATTCATACTTCGACGTTATACATCTACTGACTGTCGTCCACCATATTTGTTTTATACCAAATAGCTCAATTTAATCTGATTTTTTTTCTTTTAACAATAATAATCCAACGCGTTTACGTAAGAAACCCACATTTTGAAAAATCTCCCGTGAGATTGGGGGATGGGGGAGGGGGTTGAATAAAATATCACGACATCTCACTAGGGGGGAGGGAGGGACAGAAAATTTCAAAAAACACCTCACGTAATTTATGGACGCCCCCTAATGTGATTCAAGATTAATTAAAAACTTACCTTTGACAACAACAGTTCCTAATAAAAATTCCGTTGCTGGTTCGAGCTCTGCTTGTGACAATTTCTGTTCACATACTGAAACAGATTCTCTGTCACTTTTTAATACTGATTCTTCTTCCGGTACGGATTCTTCTTCTGGTATGGATTCTGTTCCTTCCAGTACTAATTCTTGTTCTTCCAGTACCAATTCTTTTTCTTACGGATTCTTCTTCACACTAAACGCGCAAAGTGTCTTTTTCTTCCAGACTTCTCTATATGTCGTCATCTTGGGGTAGTTTCTACCATATTATCGTTTTTAACCACCCCGTTTCTAACCATATTATCATCGTTCACAAAGTTCATCCATCGTTTCTTTGGTCTTCCCTTACTCTTACAACTATCTACATTCATACTCAAGAATTTCCTCACGACGTTAATTACCTACCTTTATAATTTTTTTCAACCCATTTGCTCGAAAAATGCATTTACAAAGCCTGTATACATTGTTCGAAAGTTAAAAATTACGCACCATACAACGGAACGTGCGGTAAAATAGGTACTCTCACCTAAGTACCTATTTTACCGCACGTTCCGTTGTATAACAGTGTACGTTACCCCAGCAAGAAAGTGTCTCCTAGAGTTATAGGAGTAGAACGTATAATATGTGCCCTATCTGCTGTAAATGTGCCCCCAAATAAAAAATGTGTGCCCCCTGTCGTTTTGGAAAAAAACGGAAAAAACGATTCCTGCTGGGGTAACGTTTTTCTAGCAGGAAAATTCTAAACGAATGATCGGAGAGAGAAAAATTGTGCATGGCCAGAGAGCTTATAGGTGTGCCTTAATGTGCCCCCAAAAAAAAAATCTGTGCCCCTTCAGGTTTTCGAGATATTGCATTTCCTGCTGGAGTAACGTTTTGATGAATCGTATATCTCTACAACCATTGCATGTGCCCCTGTAGAGTAAACATACACGAGTAGCTCTTTATGTGTGCCCCTTAGTGCCCCAATTAGTTTTAAGAAAATATTTATAGTTTTCAAGTTATAGCGGTTTTATGAAAACCCGAAAAAACATCGCAGCGCCTAAATTAGACAAGAAACAAGTTCGCTGAAAACTGTATTCGGTCCTTCTTGACGCTAATAATAACCATACAAAGTTTCAAAACTATTCATGCATGCGTTTTTGCTAAAAGTCAAAACGATGGTGTCCTAACTTTGACGGCAAAATACAAGGAACCGGCTCAATCCGAGATGTGTAGGTGTAAACCAAAATCATGTGCCTTTAGTCAAAAATATATGGTGAAAATATTCAGCTTGGAATGTTTCGCATTAAGTAAATATTAACAAAAAACCAAAATATGTAAGCAACGGCTGGTTATCCGACCAAATTTGAATGACTACTAAAAAGCGACGGATTCATACATATCGATGACCTTCTTTACTTTACTCACTAACCGGTTCACACGTGTTGTGCCTGAGTACACTGACTTACAAAAGTAATATGTAATTAAATAAAGTTGTTATTGGATTATATTCTACTAGCTGTTTCTATGACGTTACACATGATTAAGTACATTATAAATAGTAGCCTAAGTGCTATTTCAAGGTAAGCTATCTTCTCGATTCTAAATTTCATTAAAATACATCCAGTAATTTATGTGTGAACGAAAGAAATACATCGAGATATTTGCCAGGTCTTTGACTTGGTCCCGATGTTTAAAAAAAAATATAGTTCATGAAATGTGTGATGAATACCTACTAATGCTGCCAGCCTTCTGGGCACTTTTCCTGTTGACAGCGATGTGGACGAATTTTTCGACGCCCTGTAACTCTTTTTGATACTTGTAAATATTTTTATTTCTATTATAGAGTTAGTGTGTAAATTCTTTTAGCTTTAATAAACATACCTACTACTAAAAAGAGGTAGGTAGCTCTTTTTTGTATATAAATAAAAAGCCCGTATTTGTCTTTTTATATTAGGTACATATATATTTATTGATAAGCCGTAGGTTAGGTAAATTAACAGTACAATGCATGCCACGAAATGAGACTTGACCCGCCTCCCCCGCTCTTTCCGCCGCCCCTATGACGTCCAGTCCCGTCCCGCACTCAGACCTCATACCGCTAAAGATACCTAAAATCGTGTACTGCGCATGTCAAACCACGTGGTGTGTCAAGTCTCATCTTTCGTGGCACGCATTGTAAGTTTTTCATCATTAAGGGGAATGCTCCAACTAGCCCGCGAAATTCAAAATTTCTTGCGTTTTTTGCAATTTGCAGGCCAGTGCTAGGTTGTATGTTGATTAAAATATTATTCGCGGTTGTAAGACGTATATAGTTACAGAATCATAATCATCAAAATCACCAATACAACCCTCCAAGTTCATAAAGGCATAGGAACAAAAAAAAAACAGAAAAAAATTGAATTTTGCGGGCTGGTTGGAGCATTCACCTTACTTAATAGAAGATTCCCTTTTTTCGCCTCCCCACACCGCTGCATATATCTCTGGCCCCGCGGCATCCGCTGACGTCGTGTCGCAAGAAGTCGCTTTGTCTAGCTTGGAGAAAGTGAGACAGCTAGTACGCGTACGGTGTTAGTGTGACAGAGACAGGTTACGTGTAACGTCGCTCTATTATGAATAATAGGTACGAAGTGTTTATTGAGGAAGTGCGTTTGGATTATTACTTGGTATTGGTAAACAGTTGCAGTTATGTTATGACGCCAAGGACACTGTTACGTTGAGTCACGCAGTTGCACTGATACTGTTTGTTTACTTTTTTTTGAGTTGGTTGAAAGTGGCGTATTAAGCATTTTATAACAATTATGTGGTTGTAGGGGTGTTGAATTTTATGGCACGATCTGCGGTGGTAAGTATTTAATGGCATTGTTTTGAATTACCTATTTAAAAATACTTGTCTTATCAAGTACTTGGATTTTTGACGTGACAACGTCTAATAAATCGATGAAGCTGGCTGCACTCACGAAAAAACATGACTCATGTAGCGTTACCTCGCGGCCTCGCTCTGTAGCGTTCCATGGCGGCTTGAAGTGCAAGCGAATATTAACAAATGCAATGCAACTATTCCATCAGTATTTTCTTATGACGTTGTCACGTTCAACTATCGTCAGTAAACCGACTTTACAGACAACCGATTTTTTTCATTACTTTATATACTAATTTCTAATATTTATAGGTAGGAACTTTGATCTGTGATTTGATGCAATAATTACTTTAAGAATTAAAATTAAGGGAATAAAAATAATAATTTCCACATCAACAAGCTGTTTCATTTATTATAGTCACAAGGTGCATTTAATATATTTTTTAATTAGCCCCCAAAACTTTTGAACGCGACTGTACGGACAACAGCTTAGGTATAATACGTTCAATAAAGAAGGTCATCGATATGTATGAATCCGTCGCTTTTTAGTAGTCATTCAAATTTGGTCGGATAACCAGCCGTTGCTTACATATTTTGGTTTTTTGTTAATATTTACTTAATGCGAAACATTCCAAGCTGAATATTTTCACCATATATTTTTGACTAAAGGCACATGATTTTGGTTTACACCTACACATCTCGGATTGAGCCGGTTCCTTGTATTTTGCCGTCAAAGTTAGGACACCATCGTTTTGACTTTTAGCAAAAACGCATGCATGAATAGTTTTGAAACTTTGTATGGTTATTATTAGCGTCAAGAAGGACCGAATACAGTTTTCAGCGAACTTGTTTCTTGTCTAATTTAGGCGCTGCGATGTTTTTTCGGGTTTTCATAAAACCGCTATAACTTGAAAACTATAAATATTTTCTTAAAACTAATTGGGGCACTAAGGGGCACACATTAAGAGCTACTCGTGTATGTTTACTCTACAGGGGCACATGCAATGGTTGTAGAGATATACGATTCATCAAAACGTTACTCCAGCAGGAAATGCAATATCTCGAAAACCTGAAGGGGCACAGATTTTTTTTTTGGGGGCACATTAAGGCACACCTATAAGCTCTCTGGCCATGCACAATTTTTCTCTCTCCGATCATTCGTTTAGAATTTTCCTGCTAGAAAAACGTTACCCCAGCAGGAATCGTTTTTTCCGTTTTTTTCCAAAACGACAGGGGGCACACATTTTTTATTTGGGGGCACATTTACAGCAGATAGGGCACATATTATACGTCCTACTCCTATAACTCTAGGAGACACTTTCTTGCTGGGGTAACGTACACTGTATAACACCGTGCGTTTTCTTTACGGTTCTTTTTTAATTTCCATAAAAAAAATATAAGAATTCCACCAAAGAGTTTTACATTATGAGAATAAACAACCTGACTGATCGAACCTCCTTGGAAGCGCTTTTGCTCAATACGTTGTCTCACTTTAATACTAAAGAGCTAATGAGACGAAAGATGTAGTTCTAATTTTCAGCTAGTGCATGTGACGCCATTCGCAAATTCGCGCCATTTTCATATTAGAAACTTCAAAAATTGTCGCGACTTTCCCACTGTTAAATAAACAAAATAATAATATGAGTTCAACATACTAAGTGTGAAATTAATAATGTCAGTCAGTCAGTTAAGCTTCCAAAGCAGCAAATTTCACTGAATTTCAATAATTGTTAAAATTTTACTATTAATTTCCAAGAGTGACCTATCTGTTTATTTTCTTATTCGCTATTAAAAATAGTCAAATAAAAAGTTTGTACCTACTGTTTTCTCGCAAATGTGTTGAAAAACATTGTATGACACACGTGCAGAAATTGGTATTTACAAACTCGTGACTATGGTAAGCCAACTTACCGCACTAGTATCATAAATAACTATTATTGCATCTTTCAATCAAATTAATTTTACAACTTAATATTTTCAGGTTCCAGAGCCGAAAGTACCTAAAACCATAAAAAAGTCCGCATACAGACTAGAAACAAAAAAGGTGGTAGTAAAACTACCAGAGCCAACCTTTTCAAACCAAGAAGAGGTAGACACGAGCGTCCTAAGAAAAATCAACGCAGCAGCTAGAGAAGATGACGAGCCACATACTACGATATCGCCAAGAAAGTTTGAGATTAACATTGAAATAGAATCATGTGACGATGATGATGAGATTGAAGGGCTTCCTGATGAAACTCGTTTAACACCGGATGTTAAAGAAACGATAAAAGCCACGACCGAGCCTATTGAACTTTCTCGAGAAATCATTCTTAATGCTGCCGAGAATATACTCCAAGATTCAACAGATATTGCTGATAAAATTCTAAATCTATATGTTAGGAATACGATAGGGTATGAGGAGAAGAGGAATCTGGTACAAGATTGGTATGATCAGCGAATACAACAGACCTTAGATGAATGGCGTACTTGGCAGTTCCGTAGTTTTCACAGAGAAGACCCTCTTTTCTACAAATGCTATATCTGTACTCGTTCCTGGTGGCATCTGACAGATTTCCGCAACCATTTGTCTTCGAAACATACTAATGATTTATTGGTTATAATAGCTTTGGAAAAATATGAAATGCATGAAGCTAATTTGATAGCGTACCACCAAAGGCTTGTTGTTATAAAAGATATATATACAGAAGGACTTTGTTACCGATGCGGTAAGGATTATGGTGCTCACGAGTTAGAATCGAGGTTCAAGGCGAAATATTACAAAAACGAAGGTTGCACAAAACAGTTTTTTAGTTGTATGGGTCTAAGACACCATATATCTAGTTGTCCTACTTGTAACAATGAGTATAAGCTCTTCAAATGTGATATATGTAAGTCAAGATTTAAAACAAAGGAGGAGTTAAATAGTCATTTAGTGTTGTCTCATTCCGTTCGGTCTGATATACCGATAATGTCTCACTACAAGACCTGCAAGCGCTGCTCACAGAGGTATTCTTGTCAATATTTACATAAATGCGGACAAAAGGGACCTCATAGCGAGTGTCCACACTGTCTACAGAGTTTTTCAAATGTCATGTCTTTGGAAATTCATATGGAAAGGTCAAGTAAACCTTACAAATGTGAAGTTTGCCGAGCGATCATGCCTTATAGCTGTAAGAAATATGAACATATGTTGGAACACACAGACAAGTATATGATAGTACGGAAATGCGTAACGTGTGAGGGTTTGAAAGTATTTTTAAATAACGAAGATGCAGTGGCACATTGGTGGTTGAAACATGAGTTCAAAAAAACAAAACGTCAGAGCTATTTTCCTAAAGTGAGTATTATTTTCTTCTAATAGAATTTCTTGGGGCTTTTTTTTATTTATTTATTTATTATTTATTTATTTTACTATTTATGTACACACATATATAAACAGATACAAAATAATCAGAGCAGAAAAATAGGTACAAAGGTGATGCTTATTTCATAAGAAATCTCTTCCAGCATACCTGCGATAGGACAATAAATAGAGAGATGTACACAGCGTTTGAAAGAGTAAAGGAGACAAAAAATAATTCATACAATCTAATCTAAAAACAATTCACTTAATAAAACTAAACAAATATTATAAGAATATACTTACATAAATACAAATAAACATACATTTTAATTTCTTGGGGCTTTTTTTTAATTTCTTGGGGCTTTTTTTTAAATTTCTTGAGGCTTTTTTTATTTCTTGGGGCTTTTTTTTTCTTGGGGCTTTTTTTTTATTTCTTGGGGCTTTTTTTTATTTCTTGGGGCTTTTTTTTAATTTCTTGGGGCATTTTTAATTTCTTGGGGCTCGTCATCAGATAATACCAGCCACACGGGTCCATCGAAACTTAAGTTACAGTAGCCGCGGTCGGTTCTTGTCTGGGTAGGGACCAAATTACATAAACTCTATTTATAGGCACACAAGACATTTTTAGGACATTTTTAGCGGGAGGGGTCATTTGATGATTTCCCATTTTTTTTTTACTAGCCTATGCTGTCCCACTGCTGAGCGTAGGCCTCCCCCAAATCCTTCCAGGAACTCTTTTCCCGCGCCACCTCGAACCAGCCCTCGCGGTACGCGTCCAGGTCATCTCGCCATCTCTTTCTGGGCCGGCCTCGGCGGCGCCGTCCATCTTCAGGCACCCATTGTGTTGAGATTTTTGCCCAGCGGTCGTCGTGCATACGGCTGATGTGATTTCCGATACTTAAAAAAAAAAAGAGATTTTTAGGTTTGTTTCAGGTTTTCTGTTACAGGCGGCAGTATTTATTTATTTTGATCAAATTGCATGAGTTTAGATATAGGTAGTGTATCACATCTACTATTAAAACATAAGTCACATAGATAACCTAATTACTTTAAAAACATCAAAAAGTCTATTCATTAAAGTACTTTTAGATTTTAAAATTAAAACTACGATGTTAGTAAATAAAATTATAAAAACGCAATCTATAACCATACTTCTATACTAATATTATAAAGAAGTAAAATTTGTTTGTTTGTATTTAGGGGGTAATCTCTGGAACTACCAGTCGGATTTGAAAAATTATTTTTGCATTTGAAAGCCCAATTCTTGAAGATGGTTATAGGCTTTTTAACATCACGCTATGACCTTAGGAGCCTAGCAAAAACAAAAAAAATGAGAAAGAAATAATATTTTTTTTGTTATGTATTTTCTGGTGTTCAATAAAGTATATATAAATAAAATAAATAAAGAACGCAAGCGAAACGATGTGATAGCGCGGGCAGGTGATGCGATGGGACGGGGTGCGTCGGGGTAATAAGATTTTCACGCGGACGAAGTCACGGGCAAAAACTAGTATTAAATAAATCCTTTGTCTCACGAATGCACTCGGAGAGATCACACTGGATGTCTGAGGAAGGATATTGCCGTCGAGGTAGAAGACATCGAAGGTGGTGTCACGATCTGATAAAGTTTGCAGGGCCAACATGGCTAGAGGTCGCACAAGACAGGGAAGTTTGGAAGGAAAAAGGGGAGGCCTTTTGTAAAGCAGTGGGACACAACACAATATAGGCTAGCAAAAAAAGTGAAAGCTTTAAAAAAAAATTAAAATTAAAAAAATATAGGTTAGCATAAAAAAAAGTTAACGCTTTTAACGCGTACGCTTTTTTTACATCGTTCTCACATATAATTAAATTCAACATTAATGATGTAACTAATATTTTTGTAAAAAAATATAATTTAAAAGAGTGTCCATGGAGTTTCTTGCCCGTTCTTCTCCATAGGTACCTACGCTTTGGAATGGGCAACTAGCTTCATATTTTCTGACTGACCGACATCTTGACAATTCAAAAGTGCCTGTAAATGGTTTAATTGAAATAAATGCTTTGAGTTTAAGATTTTGTTTACAATGTTTTAATATTTCTTTCCAGATTTTAGTACCGTCGTCCTGTGTATATGAAAGTTTAGCAGAATCAGAATGGAATCAACAAATATCGGTACTAGAAGAACAAGAATCGGAACTAGAAGCACAAGAATTGGTACCGGAAGACCAAAAATCAATAAAGAAAGAAAAAGAATCGGTACTGGAAGAACAAGAATCAGTACTGGAAGGAACAGAATCCATACCAGAAGAAGAAGAATCCGTATCGGAAGAAGAATCAGTATTAAAAAGTGAAAGAGAATCTGTTTCAGTATGTGAACAGAAATTGTTACAAGCAGAGCTAGAATCAGCAACGGAATTTTTATTGGGAACTGTTGTTGTCAAAGGTAAGTTTTTAATTAATCTCGAAACACATTACACTGCCTCGTTATATAGTGGCCGCAAGCGCTACTGCTGAGCAGGAGGTCCTGGGTTTGATCCCTTTTTTGTTTTTTTTTTTTATTATAAAGAATGCTCATGCATTCTGCACTACCACGGGGAGATAGCGCAGTTATGTGGGACTCTAACCCATTAAAACTCCACGGTGTCCTCTGCCGCTTACGGCGGGAACACGGGCACGCGTCAGCACTCATCCGTGAACCCGCCGCGGCTGTCCGTCATCGGACCCTGCTCGGGGAGTACCCCATCACCGGCGCACCAGACCACATAGCCCCCCCTGAGCTGGGTCGGGTCATTGACACCGCCGCCTGTCAATTTTCGGCCGCAGAGGATAGGGAGAGCGGTCAACGTCATAACAACACTCCTCGCCTGCGGCCCCACCGCGTCCGCCATCAGACGGTGGCGACCCCGTCAAGGCCGCGGAAGGTAGGGAGAGCGGCGCACCGCAATACCGGCACTCCTCTCCCGCCGCGGCCTCGAACCCTCAGCCGCGATGCCTCCCATACGACATCGCGGCCCGCCTCAGTTGCGATGTCGCCCAAGCGGCACCGCAACCTACTTGTTGGCCGCTACGGCGTCGGCAGGCAAAAGCCCTGACGAGCGGCCCCTCCTCGGGTTCCTCTTCGCTTCACCGTGGGTGACCAAGCCACGTCTACTAAGCCCCCCGCCTCGACAATGCGGGATTCCACCGAGGGTTGGGTTGGATTCCTTTTCTTTTTTTTTTTTATCCGGTGTGGAAAATCCTCATGGATGTCCGCCGCTCTGGGGCGGGCGGCGGGGTCTGTCAGACTCTTACTGACTAAAAACCACCCCGGTGTTCCATCTCACACCTACGCCGGGGGTCGCGGGAACGTACGATCCTTCCGCAACCCCCGGCTGGTGCCGGCCCGCCTCTGCGGGCCCCGTCTGGTCAGGGGGGGGAGTGAGGTGTTTGACTCCCCCCGCGACGTCTAAGAGGGGCGCGCGTGGAACACATCGCGCCGCCACCTCGGGTCCTGATGTGTGGGGGGGCGACGGACGTCCCCGAGTCCGTCGCCCCTGGACCCGTTTAGGGGGGCCGGAAGAGGGCGTTGTCCGCCCTCCGCCGACGCCCGGTGCGCCTGCTGCGGGCCGGGTGAGTGGACGAGATCTCCCTCTCCCTTTCCGCAGCCTCCTTCTGCGAGACGACCATTTCGCAGAAGGAAACCACCGCGTCCCAGGACTCCTCGCTGCCGACCATCGACTCGACCACGGCCGGCAGCGAGAGGTCACTGCCTATTTCTGAGATGAGGGCACGGCGCGGCTCCTCCCAAGCGGCACACTCTGCCAGCGTATGCCACGCCGTGTCCTCCCGGCAGTCGACGCAGTGGTGATGGGTTGGATTCCTGGGTCAAGCTAAGTGTTTCTAAGGGTTCTACTATTTGGAATTTCTCATTAGCAACCCAGAGTTTATGCTCGTTTGATGGCATTAAGGCGCGGGCCCACCGCGGCGCATGCTGTGCACGGGCACGCGGCGCATTTTAGCTGCGTGTATTAATTTGTTTGACAACGTGGGTCTACGTTTCCACTGGAGTACACGAATATGACCCACGACTATGTATAGCGTGGCACGGCGCACGGAGAGGCTACGCACGTGCCACTGCAATTGACTGAAAACTGCGCTGCGATAAGCGAGCTGTACATAGTCGTGGGTCATATTCAATGTACTCTAGTAGAAACGTAGTCCCACGTCGCCAGCGTTGAGCTATGTAACCGCCTATTCGAGCAAGCCACGCGTGTATCAATGACGTCAATTCATGCGCAGCCTCTCCGTGTGTTGCAGTGGATACAACCACATACATTTTCTTCCAAAGCGAAGCTTAATACACGTGCGTAGCCTCTCCGTGCACCGCGGTGGGCCCGCGCCTTTAGGTTCGCCCCTCATTCATCACATGGGCCATGAAGCATAGCTGGCGAAATGTGGGTGCACTGTAGGTGCGACTATGGCCAACCCTTTAGGAAATACAAGTGTGGTGTGATATTATGTCATAAATAAAATAAATCAATGTTCGCGCGAATTATGTTTGTTTTGTGAGCATACTGCGAGTTCGTAAAATGAATGCGATGCTAATATGTCGCATGCCAATGCCTCATGATTAAAAAAAAACACTGGCACTCCGGTAGTGCCGACAGAAGTGAAAACTTGAACAATTACGAGTGTATTTTGTGAATCGTCTTATAAACAAAACACGCGTGTTAAGGTGTGTTCCTTATTTTATAGGGTTTTTTGCAAATCAGGTATGATGACCAAAGTGACTGGTTTATTCTTCTCGTGAAAGGAATTTATTCAGATTTACAACGCCATCTCGTCGTTGTTGGATGAACTACGTAGTTAGTACGCGAGGCCCTCGTAGTTCTTCCCGATGTGCATAGATGGCGCTGTCCTCAACAACGCGCGTCTTAAGTTTTACGTCTGACGTTAGTACGCGAGGCCCTCGTAGTTCTTCCCGATGTGCATAGATGGCGCTGTCCTCAACAACGCGCGTCTTACGTTTTACGTCTGACGTTTTACGTCTTACGAATTTTCGATCAGGGTCACGTGACCTGACGCGAATTTAGAAGTTTTTACCCATTCCAAAAAAAGTACACAGCGCCGCTAAAGAAGTTTTCACTTCAAAAAAAATCAGTCAGTCGGACTCGCGCACCGAGGGTTCCGTACAAATTTGTAGGTATTTAAATATGCCATCACGAAAAAAATATTTTTTTAAGTATAATTATAACTAGAAATTTACGGTATTCGAATTATTTCCTTTACTTGTGCTGCATGACATTGCTTCTTGCCAAATTTCATGATTCTAGGTCAACGGGAAGTACTCTATAGGTTTTGATTTCGGAATATATACGCTCGTATCTTTTGATTGCGTTGACTTAGTAGTTTGATTTTTTCACTGTTTCAAGGGATTGCAGCATTGAGTATTTGACAATGGTTTCAACTTCATAACTCCACGGGTTCCTGCGAAAAAGGGTCTTGACTGACGGACAGACAGCGTACAACGTCGTGGTCTTATAAGGGTTACGTTTTTCTTTTTGAGCTATGGAACCATAAAAATACATAATATTTTACCTATGAATGTGTTCGCTAAAACTAATTTATAGAATAAATCATTTGTACAAAGTATGCATTATTGATTACATGGTGTACAAACGAATTTTTGCACGAAAAACTGTTCTAACCAAATACCAAAAACATACAAAACTGAGTAATCTGTTATTAGGAGATACTTTGCATCCATTCACAGGCACATTTCAAGCCACAAGCCTCTCAAATGATCAATCATTTTACCATTTTCAGAAGAACCACAAGATTCAGAAGACAGCCCAAGACTTGTAATCAAAGAAGAACGATTCGATGAATTTGAAAACCATATAAATGAAGAGAATCATGCTGAGAACTTTGAACACCAAATAAGTGTCAAAGAAGAATATGTAGAGGAAGAGTATGAAGAAGATATTATCAAACTGAACTTCAATATAGAAGAATTATTAGGGAAACAAGAATCAATTCAAAAAGATGACGATCATACTGTAGAACAGACAGAAGAGAACCAAGAATCAGAAAATAATGACCCACAAGAATTGAAAGAAGATTCCATGCTAGAACCAGACGTTATTTTAGATGGGGATGATAGGAAAAACAAAAAACTATACAGATGTACTAAATGTGGATTTACAGCGAAGCATAAACAATATAGAAATCATATTAACAATGACTGCGGCTCCAACCCAAACAAGCATAAAATGTACACATGCACAAAATGTCAAGTTAAATTTGCGTCTATGAAAAAATATTTGATACATTTCAAAGAGCATGGATACAAACACCTGTCCTGTCCTGATTGCTTGAAAGAATTCGACACGTACACAAGTCTAGGGCAGCACCTGCAACGACACATCAAGCACTGTTTTGTCCGAGTAAAAATGATCACGCACGCAGGCAAGGCTATGACAAAACCTGACTATAAATGCAAAAAATGCGGACAGATCATAGTTTTTCGTAACTTTTTTGAGCATTGGGAGCTGCATATAAATGCTCAGCCCACGCATCCCATTAAAGTGACCTCGAGGCCTAAGCATAAACATGGAGAATTGCATGAAACTATCATAAAGGAGTGCATTGGTGAGTATTTTTTTTTTTCATGTTGGGAAATCATCAAATGACCGCTCTGGGTAGAGCGGAAGGGAGTGTCAGACTCTTACTGACTAAAACCCACCCGTGTTCCTTCCTTCGCCCCTTATGTTCCGGGCCAGCGGTAACCCTTTCGGACAATCCCGCTGACCCGGCAGGCTTCGGCCCTGACGGGCCCCTTCTGATGATGCTGACATCTCTTTGAGGCGCACGTGGAACAACGTACGCGCACAGAAGTAAATGATAAATTCAATACTCACTAGTATTGCATTTATCATTTACTTCTGTCAGCGACTTCGTCCGCATGAAATTTCTTGTTCCCCCGACCCACCCCGTCGCATCGCATCGCATCGCCTGCCCGCGCTCTTTCTTCGTTTACGCTTAGTGTTCTTTCTGATTTTTTTCTTTTTGTCGGCTCCTAAGGATCTTAGCGTGATGTTAAATAGCCGATAGCCTTCCTCAAGAATTTGGCTATCAAATGTAAAATAAATAAAAAATGCGACCGTAATTCCCAGAGATTAGCGCGTTCAGACAAACGTGGCGTACTCAAACATAAGAACTCCATTTGAGTCTCCATAGTTGGCACGCGGGCGCGGTGAGCGCGCGGACAACTCACGCCATAGCGAAGTCATACAAGTGGCCGCAGTGAGTGCGCGGGCGGCCCGCGCGGGGACCGGGGTTCTCAAACTAGTTCGAGCTTTTTTCTAGTAAAAATAAGTCTTCTAAATCTGTATTATTTTTTGACAAACACTGGACACGACAACACGCAGAACGAAGCCGCGCTCGACTGCGGTCAGGCAGATCGCGCGCGTTCCCGCACCCGCTCCGCTACCCGCCCCGCTGCCAGTCTGGCCAAGCACTAAAGCTATATTATTAGTATAGATTTATAGTCTGTTTTTCAGAGTGATAGTAATTCTATAATTTCTGTCTATAAAAGTCATATAAAAGTCTATAGTCGTATAAAAGTCTATAATTTCTGTGTGGCCTTTGGCAAAGGCCTCCTCAAACACCTTCCAATTCTCCCTGTTCCTTGCCTGTCTAGTCCATTCTTTCCAGCCGTTCTCACCAAGCCATGGTGCCATCTTCTCAAGGATTTTCCTTTCTTCTCGTCCCTAATAGGGTACCATAGGGTCACTTTTTTGTCCCATTTCTCTTGTGACAGTGTGGCTGGTCCATCTCCATTTTAATCTTCTCAGTTTTTGGTTTCTATCTTTCTTTTCCCCTTCATACTCCGTTCCATGCTATGCTGACCAGTAGAGAAGGACCAATTTTTGTAAGAGGTAAGCCGGAGTAGATATCTTTAATATGATTAAATTACACAGGTCAACAATTTTTTTTCCAAGAAACCAGACTATATTTTTCCGAAGGATTTTGACGCGCTGAATTTGAATCTGGCTGAAATATCTTTTTTTTCGCTGAGATATCGCATTTTGAAATTTTCGTGTACGTGGATTATTCTACGTTTGAGAATTCATACACATACAGTCTATTGGAAAAATTTCAAAATGCAATTTCTCAGCGAAAAAAAAAAGATATTTGAGTAAACTCAACGTCATTTTAAAGAGGAAGACTAGTCCTTTGAGATGCTATTAATAATTTTTGAAAGAAAATAGGATCGGCCGTGCTACATAACCTCAAAAATGAGAAAAAACGGTATTTTTTGCACTTTTAGGTTAGGATATCTCGAAACCCTGACGTGATAGAACAATTTTGAGGCAGATTCGTATTCAGCGCGTCAAAATGCTTCGGAAAAGTATAGTCTGGTTTCTGGGAGAGTGTTCGTCAAATTTTGTCGGCCTGTGTTATTTATCTATAGAATACTGACTGTGCCATTTATCAAAGGGAAGCCGGTGGGAATTGAGAAGTATGGTACCTTCGCAACTGATGCTGACACATTTGAAGTTTTTTATGCTTGTTATAGAGAGGTAGTATACCTGCCTCGTTGGTCAAGTTATCGCAAGCGCTACTGCTGGTCCTGAGTTCGACTCGCGGCTCAGGCAGGATTATTCTATCTTGAATTTCCCGCTTGAGTAGCCGCTAGGATCCTTTTTTTTTTCCTCATGGACTTCTTGCATTGTGGAGGTGACACCCGGATGCTTACCGGCTAAAACCACCGCGGTGTCCCACCTCTGCCTATGGCCGGGCGTGTGGGATTCGCATAAGCAATCACCGCTCCTCCAAAAGGCCTCGACCCGCTGTTCCTGAGCGGGTCCCACCTCCATTCCCATTATGGCCGCACCGAGTGGCGTGTGTGGTACACTGCGGCGCCAACTCGAACCACTCGGAGCCCTGGACTTGTGCCCCGCTGATGGCAATGGGCGAAATTCGGGGGAACAATAAACACCTCTCAGGGCCATCTTTTCCTTGGGCCACTCTGGGCAAGTCGGCTGCCCCATTTCAAAACCTAGTAAGGACTTAAAATGAAATTTTACGGGAGGCGCATAAACGTAATATTGGTCAGCCTATGGAATGTATTTTTTGAATAGGTTAAAGTGACTTACTAGGTTTTAAAATGGTCACTAGGGAGTGAAAGGTGCACTTACTAGGTATCGATGCTTAAATATATCTCCTTTTATGTAAGTTTAAAACGCTGGTGTTTTTGTATTTGGTAGAGACCTAGGTTAGCAAGATTATGCAATAAAACGATTTTTGTAAAAAGTGTCCCTTACTAGGTTTTGAAATGGGACAGCCGAAGTGCCCAGGGCCCCGGGATCCATTGGATGCCCTAATTCCTGCCGAAATCCCGGTCGTAAAAAATAAACGTATTTTCCTTCTTTTCTTTCTAATGTTTATAATATTTATTTTTTACAGCCCTATTAAACAAACAGCCAAAAGAATGCAACCATTGCCACCGATGGTTCAAACGGGTCAACGAATGTAAACGTCACATTATAGAACATCTATTAAATGACGCATACAACCAGAAACATATATACAACGAACTCAGATGCCAAGTCTGTGAACAAGGTTTTGCTCTACCGGAGAGATATAAGCAACATATGCGCGACCACGCGTCCCTGCCTGTGTACAAGTGTGAACTGTGTGATCGTACGTTCAGTGACTCAAGCAACTTTACAAAGCATAAAAAAGTGCATAATTTGAAAGTGATTGTCTGCGATTTGTGCGGTAAAAAGTTTCAGTCGAAAATTTCTATGGAGAAGCACATTGTGGTTAGTTGGTTTCTTTTCTGTTTTTTTTTTTCTCGTTCCATTGGTCTAGTGGTCGCAAGTGACTGCTGAGCATGAAGTCATAGGTTCAATTCCCAGCTCAGGCAAAGTGTTAAGTGTATTTTTATCTGGAATTTCACATGTTGACGAGTTATACGAACATATGTAGGGAACAGCAGATTTTTTTTTCATGATTTCAAGTTGGGGCCATAGTAGAAGTCGTTCATAATGATGAGTACAATGACCTCTTAAGAGGTTGTTGGTGTTTTTGCAATAACCGGATGACCGGACCGTGTTCCGGATGATATACATAATTTTCGATCAGATGTTCAGACCATGGAAATAAGCATTTTTTCATTATGGACACATTAATAAATTCTTATTTTTTATTTTTTGTTAATTTTCATACAAACTAAATACCTTGACATAAATCACCCGATATGCATGCCTCTTTATCCGAATAGGCAACGACGTATTTTCATTCATAAGATTTGAGGGGCTTCAGAAACTTGTCGAAAATAAGTTAAGACCCTTTCATACTGCATAGCTCAATTAAATTTCATTAAATGAAATTACAAATATCTTTGTAACGAAGCCTTTTTGAGTACTACTTCCTTTGTTAGATTTAATTTGTTAAAACTATAGAAGCGTTTGACAAAGTTTATGGATAACATGAAGAACACTGTGTATACATTAAACATTAAATCTACAAATTTCTCCTTCTCAGAAACACATGGACACACAGCCGATCACCTGCAAGATTTGCAACAAAATCTTCTACTTCGAAACTTCTTATCGACGCCATGTAAGATATTTTCACGAAAGACCCATCATCGGCTACCGGTGCGTTATCTGCGGTAAACGCTTCGAAAGTCTAAAATTTAAATGGGACCATATGTGGGAGGTACATAAGGAGAGGAAGCAGAAAGCCGACTGTCCCATATGCCACCAGTCCTTCCGGAAGTATTCCGATGTCCGTCTCCACGCACGAGTAAACCATCTCACGGAAGTTTCAGTGTTAAACGTCAAAAAACAGGCAACAAAGTCTAACATAGATATTGATAACTACTCAGGAGATCCTGCAAAGATCAAAGTTGGGAGGATGGAGACTCTGGTAGTGTATGATTCAGATTGATAGGTGTAATATGCTGGGTTTAAAAGTATCCTTAAGCGGGAAGCACCAAGATAGCTTGCGAAATTCAAATTTTCTTACGTTTTTTGCAATTTGCAGGTCAGTGTCAGGTTAAATGTTCTTTAAATAACATTCGCGTGCGTAAAAAATATGATTTTACAGAATTGTAATCATTAAAATCATCAATATAACCCTCTCAAGTTTACATAATCCTATTCAATGACTCTTCATCGTCTGCCTAGCCTTTTCCCAACTATGTTGGGGTCGGCTTCCAGTCTAACCGAATGCAGCTGAATGCCAGTATTTTACATGGAGCGACTGCCTATCTGACCTCCACAACCCAGTAGGTAAATGAAAGTTACATGAAAATGGTTATTTGTGAGAAGGTTCCGTTACAACCTGACTACGAATATTACTAATTATTTCTTAAATATTACAATTTTATTTTGAATTAGCATCTGCCCGCGACTTCACACACATACCTGCCTAGCCTTTTCCCAATTTATGTTGATGTCGGCTTCCAGTCTAACCAGATGCAGCTGGATACCAGTATTATACATGGAGCGACTGCCTATCTGACCTCCACAACCCAGTCACTGGGTAATACGATACCCTTTGGTAAGACTGGTTGTCAGACTTTCGGCTTTGCTGACAACCCATAACGACTCCCAAAGATTCTGGACTGACAGCTGAGACCAACCGTTTAACGTGCTATCCGAGGCACGGAGGGGTCTTGGTATGTAAAGATGGTCACCCATCCACAGACCAACCGCGGCAAGCGTAGCTTAACCTGATCGATCGACCTGTGCGGCTGTTATTAATTAGCCACGGAATGACTTTCATGGAAAATCACTGACCTTAAGAGAGAGAGAGAGAGAGAGTGAAGAGTGAGGGAGAGTAGAGAGTAGAGTATTCTATTCTATTCTATTCTTAAAATTCCAAAAAACGTAAGATTTGAATTTCGCGGTTTACCTAGCGCATCCCGCTTAACGAAGCCGTGAGTCTAATTCTAAGCATTTATTTCAATGAAACCATTTGCCCAAAAAGGCCACTGGCAGAATCATAAAAGGATAACAGTATGAATCATAATGGACAGTTAACAGTTAAGTTAATATTAGAAATGTTAATTTTCCTATGACATGCTTCAATCATCACAAACTTTAACTTGAAAACGAATTTTGGAATGTTGATTTATTATACATAGACCCCTGTCTTCCTTTTGTATTCAGGCATGGCGTGATGTTATGACAGGGTGGCAGGGAGATCGACGCGCAGACTGAAACGGATGAATCCAGCACATAATTCAACACATCGGTCTACCTGAATCTCATGGCATAAAAAAAATAAAACATTGTGATTTTCATATGGCAATGTCAATCCATATGAAAATCTCAGTTTTTTTATACCATGAGTTTCTGGTAGACCTATTGCAAAGAAATTTTTCGTGGGTTATCTAAAACAAAAATCTGCTGTTTAATAGAAAAGTGCAATACGTAGGTATAGCGTTTTTGTATGTACAGACGCCAGCACATCAAGTTACTACAATCTGTCAAATTTCTTTAATAGATTTTCAACTTTATCGCTAAAGCATAAGGTTGAAAGTTGATTGGGAAAATTTGACAGTTTCGGGTAACTTGATGTGCTGGCGTCTGTACAAAATGTATGGAACAGCAATTTTTTTTTTAATAGCCGACGAGTAATTTCAACGTGGTTCAGTGGTGCTATTCTGTAAAAATCTCACCTTGAAAACTTGGGTGAAGTGAGCGTGGAGTGAGCTGTCAATAGTGTCAATTCCTAGCAAAAACAAACTCACTTCACCTATGTTTTCACGGTGAGATTTTTACAGAATCGACCGGCTGAATCGTGTACAGACGCCAACATATCAAGCTACCCGAAACTATCAAATTTACCCAATCAACCTTGAACTTAATGCTTTAGCGATAAAGTTGAAAATCTATTAAATAAATTTGATAGATTGTAGCAGCTTGATGTGCTGGCGTCTGTTTTACTGAATACATGCTTACAGTTTGCGTATCGACGTCTCTGTCACCCCGAATTATTATTATTATATAGTTTTTAGTTTCTTTTAAGCATTTTTAGCTTTTTGACAATTTTTTTATTTAAGTTTGAATGTACTTTTTTTTTAGTTACTGCCTATATTATTTTGTAAAAAAAAAAATGCATGCAAATGAAATAAAGTATGATTTTTTAACTGGCAAAATGTGTGTGTTATACTGCCTACCCTTGAGGGTCTTACAGGCGCGATGTTCTGTATTATTAAGATATGATTTAAAAATATCAAATGTCAATATTTGATAGTGCTATTGTATAGTACTGGGTTCGATTCCCGGGAAGTGTAATTAAGTTTCATCATTATCTTACTTTTCCCAAATATGGTTTGGCTGCCTATCTGACTTCTACAACCCAGTTACTGGGCTAGTAGGCAATTATTGGTTAGTTATTGAGTTAATCTATTGGGAAACTTCTTAATAATAAAGATTTTTTATTTTTTAAGTAATAAAATAGTGCCGTTACCGGGGTCTTACTAACTCATTTCTGGGGCCGTACTATGAAGTATTAATGCCATCATGATTCTAGTCTGAAAAAGAGATGGTGCTATCGGTAATGTATAGCTCCGTCTCTCTCTCGCACTGGATTCAAGATGGCATTACAACGTCATAATACGGCAACTGGTATAAGCTGTCTAGGTTATCAATAGGTTTTTCGTACAATTAGATTGTACGACAATACTATACCTAAGACCTACTATGCGAGGTCAGCTTAAATTGGAAATATGTAGCTCGATATGTCGCCGTGTGCATAGACGCCAGCACATCAAGCTACCCGAAACTGTCAAATTTTCCCAATCAATTTTGAACCTTATGCTTTAGCGATAAAGTTGATAATCTATTGAAGAAATTTGACAGATTGCAGTAGCTTGATGTGCTGGCGTCTGTATATACTTCTTCCAATAATTCTCTTTTTGCATATGGCAAGAAAAAAAAAGTTTTTTTTTTCTGGCACTTATTATTAAACCCACCTGAATGAATTTCTACAAAAATTGAAAATGTCTAATTATGTAAATTATAATAAAATGATTTTCGAATCTTAGAATTTTTTTTTTGTTCTGGTCAACAATAGAGCAGACAGCAAATTTCCTGACCAGGCTTCCAAAAGACGTGTATGACAACAAATTTCTGAAAGATACAAAGCATCAACGGTGCTTTTAGCGATAAGATCGCCCATTATGCCACCGTTTGTAATACTACATTTACAGTACCCGGCGATAAATATTGCACATCGACCTTTTCGATCCTATCGATTTTATACAAAGAATAAAAATAATTATCAAAAGAAGCAAATCATAATTGTTTTAACAGCTCCTAATAGATACCGGTGCTGTTTGTATTTCGTGCGACAGAGATAACGCTCTACGAAGCCGAAATTAGCCGATTGTCGCTATCCAAAGGTCGATGTGCAATATTTATCGCCGAGTACTGTATATCTGTAATGAGGGTTTTCTGAAATGACGTTCGCTAGGTGGCAGCACTGGCACGTCAGGTCCAGGCATCTGTCAAAGAGCCTATATTTTCTTTAATCATGACGGAATGATGAACGAATGAATGAATCGAATGATGAACGACATCATATATTTTGTATTGGGAGACCTCTTGTCACAGTGCTGCCAACTGGTGTCGAAAATTTTCACGAAAACCCTCATTAGCCCCTGCGACCTAGATAGTTCGCGTAATTTTTTTGTTTAACCATTGACCATCTCAGTCAACTTTTGTGCTCAGTCAGTCTTAGTTCTTAGACTGTCTTATTTATACGACTGAGACCCAACAAAGAAGTCTTTAACCCTTTGACCGCCACAGTCATGTATAGATGACAAACCAAAATGTGCCCAGCACACCACGGTTCGACTACATGACAGACTTTGACGTCGAGGGCACGTTTTTGAAGTTTTGACGTGTCGCGGCCAAAAGGTTAAAACAAACTCCGGACCCAGGTTGGCCGAAGCAAGGAAAATCTGTTCAGGCGGAGCCTCTCCGCCTTGGAATGTAAATGTGGTGCTGTTCCACAAACGCTGGGACACTTAATATCATGTCCTGTCACCTGCAAGTTACAGGAACCGATGGACGCTAGTGATGGCGCCAAACACGTAGTCGAATTCTGGGCCGAGTCCATTTAGATAACCATCTACACGCTAAGAAAGATGAAGAACCAATATTCGCTTTTTGTTTTTATAAATATTTATGTTGGTACCTATTGATGTACTGATGCCAGCACATCAAGCTACCGGAAACTGGTAAATTTTCTCAATCAACTTTGAACCTTAAGACTTAGCGATAAAGTTGAAAATCTAATAAAGAAATTTGACAGATTGTAGTAGCTTGATGTGCTGGCGTCTGTACGTAGATATTTATTTGTCGATAAATTAGCTGGGCGCTGGGGGATTAAAACCAAGTGGTAAATAAGTTACGCATATATTCAATACAATATATTCTGAGACACTACACTCCCATCTATCCAGCTTCCCATCATTGAAAGAATTTTCGGAATCGGATCAGCAGTTCCGAATATTACCCCTACATACAAACTCACAAATACCTCTTTCTAATATGATAGTACCTATAGATTCATATTGTGTAAATTTTTCGCCATGTCTGGCTATGTTAATGTTTAATGAAATTATATAAAATTGAATCCGTAACCTTTTGTTGATATAATAAAATATACCTACTTGTTACAAAGAAATAATATTTTTTTCGTAAAATGTGTTTTATTTAATAAATTCTTTACTTGGCAATATTTAACTTTAGGTACAATGCGTGCCATGAAAGATGAGACTTGACACACCACGTGGTTTGACATGCGCAGAACACGATTTTAGGTATCTTTAGCGGTATGAGGTCTGAGTGCGGGACGGGACCGGACGTCATAGGGGCGGCGGAAAGAGCAGGGGAGGCGGGGTCAAGTCTCATCTTTCGTGGCGCGCATTGTACCGAATTAGCGCGAGCGCGATATCGATGTCCCATGAATCGTCGTAGATGACGTTATGACATGCGCCATCTTGCAATAACGCCGACCATGCCTTTTAATAATATCACCGTGAGCGCTGTCAAAAATGATTGTGTGTGAGGATGTGTCATTGTGTTTTGTTTTGAGTTGGATCATAACTCTAAATTAAACTAACGTGGCATTTACGAAATTGTGCTTCTGGCTGACAGTCGCCACCTAACCAACGAAGAAGAAATGTGGTATTTATACAGTCGCCGTCAGATATATTGTAGCAGACAAGGTGACCAAATACTTCTGAACAATTTAAAATGTCAATAAGTTCCATACACTAAAAGTTACCATTAATATCTGAACATTCATTAGTTCATTAATATCTGAGCAGATGCTTGTCAATAATTTCTATACACACAATTAACCAAAAATATCTGAACACTTACAACGTCAAGTGTATCTATGCAGATGGGGTAGTCTTAGATATCTGAGCAGTTGAGGAAAAATTGCAGTAGGAAGTGCTTCCAACTTTACTATAAATTCAATATATATAGGAACTCTTTTGCTAATTTTTATACTATGATGACCCTGGCAGTTTGAGCGCCATTTTTCAAATATGGCGGTGCGAGCGGCAAAGATAAAACAATGAGCGACAATGTGAAAATTCGAAGAGAGCACGTCGAACTCAATAAAATCACCAGTTTAAAAACTTTCCAGGTAAACCTACCAAATGACTGGACTAACCACAGATAGTCAAGTCGATAGTCGTTTTTGGTTCGTCCTTTATATCACGCAGTAACGAATTAGGTAAGCTCAATGTTTGTCTGCGTAGATACACTTGACGTTGTAAGTGTTCAGATATTTTTGGTTAGTTGTGTGTATAGAAATTATTGACAAGCATCTGCTCAGATATTAATGAACTAATGAATGTTCAGATATTAATGGTAACTTTTAGTGTATGGAACTTATTGACATTTTAAATTGTTCAGAAGTATTTGGTCACCTTGTCTGCTACAATATATCTGACGGCGACTGTACAAAGAAGTACTGTATTAATATCGTTTTGACATTGAGTAAGCACTGTGTGTGCGTTCACGAGCGTTCCGAATTGTTGACAGCTCTCAGCTGTCATAATCGTAATATCTAAATCGGAACGCATGTAAGATGATGCGAGTGCTGTGAGCGATTTTAGCTAATTCGGAATACGGCCTGAACCGTTGCCTGAGGTAGCAGCGCGGTGCGGGAGGGGTGTGGTGACGTCATGCGAGAGCTCAGTGATTCGTCAACTTGTGACAATTTATCACCCCTCCCGTTATCCCGTACCGCACAGCTGCCTCAGGCAACGTCTCAGTTAAGGGGCTTACAGATCCTAAACACAAAAAACGCAAGTTTTAGAAACAATAAAAGTATATGATCGACTACAGTAAACAAAATCAGAAAAATATATGATATTCTTCAGGACATATGCTAGGTAGTGTGTTGAAAACATAATACAACTAATTTGATACTATAGAAAAAAAATCATGAAGATACCTCTAAAAACCATACTAATATACATACAATCATTGTTTTTTGTCAGATTTTTCTACAAGCAACATACTTAAATACTAGTGTTTTAAGTTTTTAGTCCAAACAATAGATTTTTTGTAATTAAATAATTGCTTCATGTTTTGCAATAAATTACCAGCGTTGTGTCATCGCGCGACTCTTTCTTTTCTATGCAGTCCGACAGTGACCGCGCTTTTGGTCATGTAAGCCCCTTAAGCGGTCGGCCTATAGTAAATAAAAAAACGAATTTACAAAAGATAAAATAGTAACATTTATTGCCACAAAACTATTTAAATAACATTGTGTTCATAATAAGATGATAATTCTTCTTCTAGTTTATCCTTCTCACAAACTTCTCGTAAATGCCTGTTGAGTTTACTTTTACCCTGAAATGAAAACAGAAAAATGTAAGCGTTATTAAAAAGTACATCATTTTTTAGAGCCAGCGACTTGCCAATCCGCACTGGGCCCGCGTGGTGGATTGCGGCCCACTCATCTCACAGAGAGGACGTCGGTTTTCCAGCAGTGGTCATTATGCCAAGTAGTAACTTAGGCCATGTTGCTACAAAATATCTTAATCGGCTTCAAAAAGATGAGTCTGCATCTACGAAGTTACTAAACCGATATTGCTGCCAATTTGTCAACAATAAACAGAGGTTTCCGTACAGATTTGTAGTTACAGTACCCGGCGATAAATATTGCACATCGACCTTTGGAAAGAGACAATCGGCTAATTTCGGCTTCGTAGAGCGTTATCTCTGTCGCACGAAATACAAACAGTCCGGTATCTATTAGGAGCTGTTAAAACAATTATGATTTGCTTTTTTTGATAATTATTTTTATTCTTTGTATAAAATACATCGATTTGAATTAGTCGATGTGCAATATTTATTAAATTAAATTTAACTACAAATTTACGGTTTTCGTATTTTTTCTTTTACATTACATTGCCTCTTGCCAAATTTCATGATTCTAGGTCAACGAGAAGTACCCTATAGGTTTTGATTCCCTTGCGAGTGTCAAAATATGCGGCATAAACGGAACATAAACGCCCGTATCTTTTGATTGCGTTGACTCAGAAGTTTCATTTTTTCACTGCTTTATGGGATTGCAGACCTGAGTATTTGATATTAATTTCAACTTGATAAGTCCTCGCGTTCCTGAGAAAAAGGATCTTGACAGACGGTCAACGAAGTGATCTTACAAGGGTTCCGTCTATCCTATTGTGGTACGGAACTCTAAAAATTAATTCAAGCAATATCATACCTTAAAACTATTCCCACAAAGATGGCACACAGCTTGTTTGGTCTGCGGCGGCGATATGTGCGCACGCGCATGTCTCGTCAACGACTTGCGGCTGCTGTAACGCGCGTTACACGTTTGGCAGCGGAACGGTTTCGTAGCGCTGTGGACGGTTGATATGTGGGAGGTTAGCGAACGTTCATTCGGGCAGGATCGGTTGCAGATCGGGCATTCGTATCTGTGAAGAGAGAGGGAGAGTATTCAATATTATGCAGAGATAGGACAAACAAAAATAAACTTAATCGTCTTATAAACAAAACACGCGCGGTACCGGCTACGGCCATCCGTCTTACGAATTTTCGATCAGGTCACGTGTCCTGACGCGAGTTTAACATTTTTTACCCGTTACAAAAAAACTGTACAACGCCGCTAAAGAAGTTTTCACTTCAAAAATTATAAAATTAATAGCATTTTTTCTGCAAAATATTGCTGTTTATTGATCAAAGGTTGTTAAAATACGCAAGTGCATTGTATAATTATAGCATTTATAGCTATAATTCACTTTTAATAAAAATATAAATGAACAAAAAGAATCGCCCGAACAGGGACTTGAATCCTGGACCCTTGGATTAAAAGTCCAATGCTCTACCGACTGAGCTATCCGGGCCTTCCAATGAACGTTGAAATTAGGCACTGTAAGTATTGCTACAGCGGTGCTATTCTGTAAAAATCTCACCGTGAAAACTAAGGTGAAGTGAGCGTGGAGTGAGCTGTCAATTCCTAGCAAAAACAAACTCACTTCACCTAAGTTTTCACGGTGAGATTTTTACAGAATCGACCGGCAGGCTCGAATACCAGAGGATCAATTCAGCTATTTTAAAGAACATTCAGTTTTATCTCAGTCTCAATCTGTCAAAAACATGTCTAATTTCCCTACATTTTTGACATTAATTGTCGCTGAGATGAGTTTGAGACCTGAATTTTAACGTTTTTTTAGTACGAGAATTGGCCTTTAAGCCAATAATTGATGTATTGTTTGATTAACGAATAAAGCCTTATTATATTTTCACAGCTGAAAACTCTCCAATACTATAATTAAAAGACGCATCACTGTATTTGTGCAGCTAATAAAATATTAAACCGCTGCAACATGATGGGCTGTAGTTTACGAATAATGAACAGGCCCTGATTAACCCTTAGGCTAATTAGGCTGCAGCCTAGGGCGCGAGGATCGGGGGACGCGCTAAAATCGCGTCTACGCATGCACTTATCTAGCCTCATTGCATCTACCCTACATATTTCAACTAGACCGAGACAAAACACTAAAACTAAATGCGCTTGAGAGTCCCTGATTTTAACAATAAATAAATTTTGAAAAGCGCGCGTAAAACAAACACTGTCTTGTTACTCGAATCGGTCGGCGGTCGAGCGAGTGGGTGAGCTGGCAACAGAGTGCCTAGTGCGAGTTTTGTTTAATCCGCCTCGCAATAACGGGCGTAAATTTTAACTTCATTTTGTATGAGAAATTCGGAATTTAAACAGTTCAACCTAATTCTCGCGTTTGCCGCTAGGCGACTCTATATCGATTGTATCGTATTCTATTCTTTATCGTCTAGGTTGCACTGTTGAATTTAGGATGGAGATGATAGATATGAAGCTGCAACACCAAACTGTATGTCTTCACGTATACGCGCGTTTCTGTGAGGCGAATTAAAAAAACCTTGCACTAGGCACTCAGCGCAGCTTGCCATGAAACACATCAACGATGTGCGGGGACTCCCCGATGTGGTTAATAGTTAGTATACTTTGCCTCGCCTCATTCATTTGTCTTCTCTTTTTCTAAATCGTCGTTCGTCCGTCATATATCACGCACTCGCGTATATTCGTGTTTGGGATTGATATAAAACATATTGTCCTTTCCTTAGTGTTTCCGTGTTTTTTTAAGACTATGAGTGGTAATGAGAGTAGTTTGATAGTAAAAAAGCCAAGTGGAGCAGAATACAGAAAAAAGGCAAAAGAAAAGGAAAAGAAAATAGAAAACATTTTAAAACATACTCGTAAACTAGAAACATTTTTTACAAACTCTGCAGAAAGGAATGAAACGGTGACAATTGCTGCACTATCGCCAGCGATTTCTTGCCCTGGTTTCTCTACCGTGGACTGTTACGTTTCTCCGTCCAACACTAGCCCTATAGTAGTGACGACGCCGACGATCTACAATGAAGACGAAATTCTAATAGAAGAAAAGTCGTCTATTCCACCAAGTGACCCTGCACTGTGGCAAGTAAATGATGAATTTCGAGATCATATTGTTAAAAACGGACTGCAACAAAAGGAAGAATTAGATTTTTCCGATCAGAAAGGCAGTATAAAAATCAAAAAGATTTCTATCTAAAAATATGGTTCAGAAAAAGCTTGTTAATGGCGAAAATGTGAAGAGAAGCTGGTTAGTATACTCAGAATCCACAGGTCACGTGTTTTGTGGTCCTTGCAAATTATATGGAGGAACAAACGTATTTGCCAAAAATGGATTTAATGACTGGAAAAATTCTAACTTAATAACTGATCATGACAATTCTCCGGTTCATCGTAAATGTTTGGGACAACATGTACGTAGAGGTAAACTTTTACAACGACTGGATACCCAAATAGTCAAACAATATAATGAAGAAATAACTTATTGGCGAAATGTTTTTATACGGGTAATAGAAACAATTAAGTATTTAGCTACACGTGGGCTTCCATTTCACGGTCAAAATGAAATTATTGGATCTGCACTAAACGGAAACTTGGCTGTATTGAGCTTATATCTAAAAGTGATCCTTTTATGACTGAACATTTCTCTTTTATTGCTCTTTTTTTAACAATAACAGAAGTAAATATTTATATTTAAAAAATAAAGTCGAAGCAGCTTCACACGCTAGATGACCACCCTCATGGTCAATGGCAATGGCAACTAAATTTAAATAAAATAAACTAAAGTTTTCTATAGAAACTAAGCCGGCGAAACACGACATGCATTTGTTTTTCTACTTGGTAGCATGGTAGCCTGCAGTCACTTGTCAAGATTTTGGTCTTATAATGCGTGAGGTACTTTGCCTTTATGTACGATCAGCTTAAAAAATGGTTTGCCACCCTAAGGTAGAATGTTATGCAGATTAAAGGACAACGTTAGTTTCGCTTGTAGATCGATCTGAAAACTTTTATAGGTAGTATGAACCATTTTCAATCGACTACTCGACTCATTTACTACTTTTTAGGCCGTCCGTAACACACCTGGCGGGGGCGCGTCCTCATAATTAGCCTAAGGCGGTCAGAACTCTTGATCAGTCGCTGATAATGAAAGTCAAGAAATGTAACTCAAGCTCAAAAAAAATGGCACCACGCAAATGTTTACCGCGGTGGGCGTTGCCGAAAAGGCCACCGCGCACCAGCACCAATCACGGCGCTTGCCGGAATACAACGCTTTACGAGAGCGCAGCTGATTGGCTTATTTGTATGTGTGTTCTTTCGTTCGAACACTCGAGGTATTTTGTCAATGTATTGAAGTTTGTAGCTGAATTTCTCGTTGATTTTGTGTATAGTAACGCTTCCTGACTTTTTATTATTCGTAGGCTGTGGTCGTGATATGCCACTACCATACAAAATGGGCCATTACAATACATAATGGATCAAGCTGGACCACTATAAGATGGTGCAAGCTGGCTTGCTATATTACAAAATGGTACAAGTTGGTCGACAACATTACACAATGGTCCAAACTGGCCCACTACAGTACAATGGCGCAAGCTGGTCCACCACATTACACAATAGTACAAGCTGGCCCACAGCAATACACAATGGTCCAAGCTGGCCCACTACACTACACAATTCTGCAAGCTGGCTTATTACATAACGAAATGGGGCTAAGCTGGACCATGACATTACACAATGGTCTATGCTGGGCCACTACATTGCATAATAGTCCATGCTGGCCCACTAAAATACACAATGGTCCAAGCTAGCCCACTAAAATACACAACGGTCCAAGTTGGCTCACTACATTACACCATTGTCCATGCTGGCCCACTACAATACACAATGGCCTTCTAAATTTTTTTAGCTCTTAAAACTTACGCTCTCTGTTGATGGTTGATAGATTGTCTTTGGTGCGCCAATAAGCTCTTCCTACTAGAATACCCGATGCCACACGTTGTGCAGTAGTGCTCTTTTGTTTCGTCTGTTATTGTGTGTTTCTTTTTATGCTGCGTCAGTGTGTATGGACTACTGAAGATTGAAGGGCACTGGTCGCAGCTGAACTTCCGATGTATGTGTTTTCTGAAAAAAAAAAAACAACTTTTTAAAAACGTTGGATGTCACATGTCTTCGAATTTTTGGTTCTAGGACATGCCGGTTTCCTCACGATGTTTTCCTTCACCAATTTGAGAGCAGTGGTGATGGAATTTATATACACAAACTAAAGTGCCTTTCTGGGTTCAAACTCACGACCTGTAATGAATGCGAGGACCTATCGCCGGAAGTTTATTTATTGAAGTGAAAACTTCTGTACATTGGGCATTTTTTGAGATGGGAATAAACCATTGAACTCGCGACACTGTTACCGTAACCGACACCGCGCGTGTTTGTTTATAAGACGATTCAGAAAATACGAACGTAATTGTTCAAGTTTTCACTTCTGTCGGCACTCCCGGAGTGCCACTGTTTTTTTTTGAAGTGAAATCTTCTTTAAGCGCGTTGGGCATTTTTTGAGATGGGAAAAAACCATTGAATACGCGACACTGTTACCGTAACCGACACCGCGCGTGTTTGTTTATAAGACGATTCAGAAAATACGAACGTAATTGTTCAAGTTTTCACTTCTGTCGGCACTCCCGGAGTGCCACTGTTTTTTTTTGAAGTGAAATCTTCTTTAAGCGCGTTGGGCATTTTTTGAGATGGGAAAAAACCATTGAATACGCGACACTGTTACCGTAACCGACACCGCGCGTGTTTGTTTATAAGACGACTAAAAAAATACACACGTAATGGTTCAAGTTTTCACTTCTGTCGGCACTCCCGGAGTGCCACTGTTTTACTATTAATTTATTTAATACTTTAAGCACATAAATGTACAGAGGCGGACCTTAATGCAAGCAAGAGTGATGCCATAAATCAGGCCCATTAATGGTCATTAATTCTGGGGGCGGTCACTTAGCCGATATCAATTTATCGAGTAATTGAAAAAAAAATGAAGACATCAAATAAGTAATTCAAACGCAGAACCACAGTTTTCCATTCATAAAAAAAATGACAGCCAAAGAACATATGGTGACAATTTTTCCGCCACCTTGTAGTAATATAAGTTTCATTATCATCAGCCGAAAGACGTCCACTGCTGGACATAGGCAAGCTCCCCCAAGCACCTCCACTTCGACCGGTTCTGAGCTTCTCGCATCCAACGGGTTCCTGCGGCCTTCACAAGGTCGTCGGACCACCTTTTGGGAGGCCTTCCAACGCTACGTCTTCCGGTACGCGGTCGCCACTCCAGAACCAGTTCACTCCAGAAAATATAAGTTTAAGGCGAAAGCGCCAGGGTAGCCCGCGAAATTCAATTTTTGAAGTGAAAACTTCTTTAGCGGCGCTGTGTACTTTTTTTGGAATGGGTAAAAACTTCTAAATTCGCGTCAGGTCACGTGACCCTGATCGAAAATTCGTAAGACGTAAGACGTAAAACGTAAGACGCGCGTTGTTGAGGACAGCGCCATCTATGCACATCGGGAAGAACTACGAGGGCCTCGCGTACTAACTACGTAGTTCATCCAACAACGACGAGATGGCGCTGAACCACGGATATATAACTGACGACGAGCTCCATGCGAGACCAACACCACGAACTGAAGTCTATCCTGTGTGCTTATTTGTAAATCTGAATATATTCCTTTCACGAGAAGAATAAACCAGTCACTTTGGTCATCATACCTGATTTGCAAAAAACCCTATAAAATAAGGAACACACCTTAACACGCGTGTTTTGTTTATAAGACGATTCACAAAATACACTCGTAATTGTTCAAGTTTTCACTTCTTTCGGCACTACCGGAGTGCCAGTGTTTTTTTTTTTGGGTTTTTGCAATTTGCTGGTCAGTATTAAGTTGTACGTTGATTAATATATGATTCGCGGCCGTAACAAATATGTATTTACAGAATTATAATCATTAAAGTCATTAACACAACTCTCTAAGACCACGTAAGTCCAAAGAATAACTGTTTCATGAAATTATCATTCTTTGGAGTTACGTGGTCTTAGAGAGTTGTGTTGATGACTTTATATAATGATTATAATTCTGTCTGTTTGCCAAATTTCATCCAAATCCATTCAGCCGTTTATGCGTGACGAAGTAACAAACACACACACACACATTCACAAACTTTCGCCTTTATAATATTAGTGTGATTTAAATACTCACATCATATGGGTCCTAACAGCTGCCTGGTTGTTGTAACTCTTGCCACAAATGCTGCAGGAGTATGTCCTGCTACTCGTTTTGGTCATATGGAACCTTTTCAGATGCTGCTGTAAGCCGCTTGCATCCCTGTAATATGAAACATTCAAACTTAAGGGGATTAGAGGACCTAAACGCAAAAAAAACGCAAGTTTTAGAAACAATAAAAGTGTATGATCGACTACAGTAACCAAAATCTGAAAAATATATGATATTCTTCAGTATATATGCTAGGTAGATAGTGGACCTGATGTGTGAGGTGACGGATGTAAATCAGTTTTATACTGCATCGTGATGTGTGTAATGTGTATGCATAATTAAATAAATAAATAAAAATAAATTAGTGTCACATAAAAACAGTAACGAATAGGTATGTATAAATAGCGTGATATTGAATAACATTGAAAACAAAAAACAAAAAAAAATAAATACTTATAAATAAATAAGTGAGATGGCCGCATGATAGACCTTCTTATGCAAATAAAGAAATTCTCCGAAACGAGCCAGAACAGAATCCTGTTTTAATTTAAACGATGCCTGACTTCCATGCTCCAACACATTGTCATAATAATTTATTAATCCGTGCACTGTAATGTCATCGCACAATACGCTGCAAGCAGCCGAGCGCGGCGGAATATTTTCGGACAGTTTGCATCTTGTGTGTGCCTTGAAATTGCTTACTTAGCTATATCCGCGACTTCGCTCGCGTGCCGGTAGAAAAAAATTGGATTTATTTATTTATTACTTCAAGCACATAAATGTACAGAGGCGGACATAATGCCATAGGCATTTTCTACCAGTCAACCTTTGGGTGATGCAGACACAAACAGTATTACGTGTAATCATTAAAATTGATTTCGTGGGTTTCTTTTTTTTTACGCGAAACCTTATTCTTTTTCTTAAATAAAAGTAGCCTAAATTACTCCTTATTACATCAGCTGTATGCCAGTGAAAGCCCCGTCAAACTCGGTCCAGCCGTTTCAGAGATTAGCCGGAAGAAACAGACAAACAGAAAGACAAAAAAATTATAAATTGTTTTTTGTTATAAGTGGATACCGTTTATACTTTCTTAATATGCATTTTGTAGAAAGCTGTTATTTTGACATTAAAACACTTCAATTTTAATTATTTATTTGTAATCATAATCAATTACAGGATGACCAGTCCCTCCTTACTGATGGCGTTATTAACCGCGCCATTACAAAAATCCTAACTTTAGAACTTCGAGCCAGTTCATGTACCTATTTCGAACTTTAATCCGATTTATTTAAAGTTCAAATTACAAAAAAACTGTAGTCTGAATTGTAAATGTTGTATTAAACTTTATCGTACTCGGAATAAAGTTCAAAATACAATAACTGGCTCTAATACTAAATGGAAAAACACAATGACATTTTTGCCGACCCGGTAATCGTACCCAAAACATATTTTGTAAAAAAATCTCCAGCAAAAATAGTTCATAGTGTACATACATATTTGTTTTACATGTCCCAAACAAAAAAAATTTTGAAATAATAAAAACAAACAAAAAGAATCGCCCGAACAGGGACTTGAACCCTGGACCCTTGGATTAAAAGTCCAATGCTCTACCGACTGAGCTATCCGGGCCTCGTCAAGGAAGATGAAATAAGTCAACGCAAGTACCTACTTCTTTAGTTAGACCCATTACATAACGGCTTCGTGGCTCCTTCGTGGTTAATGAAAGCCACACAGTCGATCGATCAGGTGAAGCTACGCTTGCCAAGACTGGCCCGCGGATGGGTGACCCTCTTCACATACCAATAAAAGTTGGAAGCAGGCGGGACCCATTCCATTTTTATATTTTCAAACTCAAATGGGTCCCGCCTGCTTTCAGCTTTTATTTAATTTAAAATGGGCTTGTTTTTAGCTTTCAGTTTTTTTTTAACTTAAGTTTTTTACCGCAGTCAGGTTTTTTAGATTTTTTTTAATAACTTTTTTTTTGTCCAAAGAATTATCGTTTTTGAGATGTAGCGATTGACTGCGACGTAGTTCTTTATTTTGACAGAAAAGGGGGCTTTTTAAACTCTGTTGGGACCAGCGCCATAAAAAAAAAATCTAATAAAAACACAGCATGTGTGCAATTCACACGTGGTAGAAGTGAAACCTTCAAAAACACTGTATAATGCTTCCTATCTCATTTTCTCCCACATTAAATCTTATGAATTTACATGTCTCTTTTTACTGTCGCTTTCTCGTTTCATAAACTTTCAAATCACAACGATGCTAAAGAACATACATACATCCATCCATCCATCCATTCATTCATTCATCCATCCATCCATCCATCCATCCATCCACATCCACATCCACACATCCATTAAACATGATGTCATATTTTGTACTAATAAAAAACAAAAACACTGTAAACACTTCCTATCTCATTTTCTCCCACGTTAAATCTTATATGTCTCTTTTTACTGTTGCTTTTTCGTTTCATAAAATTTCAAATCACAACGATGCTAAAGAAGTTTTCACTTCAAAAAAGGTAAAACTAATTATGGATATCATCAAATTACAATACTTACTGAAAAACTCTCCCACACAAATGACAAGTAGCGTCGGACGCCTTCTCGTGGCAGTATTTCGCGTGGGTCTGTGTCTGTCGGGCCCGAATGTGTTCAGAGCAACGGGAGCACCTAGATAGAGATAGATAGATAAACCATTTATTTGGCACACACAAGAAGACAGCACAACACACAAAAGTACAATATTAGATGATAACCAAATTACCCACATGATTATAAAACAAGGTGCCGATAAAGAAAGAAAAAACTAAACACATCGAAATACAAGTGACACTATGACGAATCTATATCTATACTAATACATATTATAAAGCTGAAGAGTTTGTTTGTTTGACTGAACGTGCTAATCTCTGTAACAACCAGTCGGATTTGAAAAATTCTTTTTCGTTTTGATAACCCAATTCTTCAGAAAGCTAGTTACTTAACATCACGCTATGACCATTAGGAGCCGAGCAAAAAGAAAAAAAGTCAGAAAGAACGTTAAGCAAACACGAAGATATAGCGCGGGCAGGCGATGCGATGCGACGGGGTGGGTCAGAGTAATAAGAAATTTCACGCGGACGAAGTCGCGGGCAGAAGCTAGTAAAATTAATAATGAACCTGTATCGTACTGAGTGGAGCGCGGCGTGAGAACGAAGAACGGGGCCGGTCGCAAAGCGGAGAGAACATAGCATGCAGCGGTATTCTCCGTTCGACTGAAACAACAAAATCTTTCAATGCATTATCCTCCTCTTTTTTAGAGTTCCGTACCCAAAGGGTAAAAACGGGACCCTGTCTGTCTGTCACCAGGCTTGTATCTCATGAACCGTGACAGCACGACAGTTGAAATTTTCACAGATGATGTATTTTTGCTGTCGCTATAACAACAAATAATAAAAATAAAATAAAGTTAAAATTTAAAGAGGTATAAAAGAAACGTTTTTTTCGACGTTTTATGCCTTGTGGTACGGAACCCTTCGTGTCCGACTCGCACTTAACCAGTTTTTTTTAAGTCAGTTAAAAATAAATATTATAGCTTTTTTAGGGTTCCACACCTCTAAAGGAAAGACATGAACTAGACAGGTAAGGAACAGGGAGAATTGGAAGGGGTTGGAGTAGGGTTTTGCCAAAGGGCACTTAAAGACCCAGAACTGATATCGAACACAACATTATATTTTTTTTTTTTATAAAATCTTTGCCCCACAACAAAACAACACAACAATCACAACAACAACATTCATAACATATCACTCTGAAAAAAAGGCGATAAATAAATAAAATAAAGATTGATAAGTATACTCAAGATATAAATATAAACGTAGATTATTTATTTATCTACGTTGATTACTATCAGGATCTTTAAGTGTTTGGCCACACTGAGGCAAGGGCACGGGCGCCGGGCGGGCGCAGCGGGGCGAACTCGAAACGTATGAACTTCCTTTGAGTGTCCACAGTGGGCACGCGGGCGCGGTGAGCGGCGCGGCCTGCTCGGCGCGGGGAGTGCGCGGGGTGTGCGCGCTTATATTTGGACAAACACTGGACCAGTGTGACAGATTCAGTATTTTAATATGTACTTTTTCGGTATGTTTTATCGACTTTTCCGAGCATCAGTAACTCAGTATTTTTGTAGGTATATTTGGTGGAAGTAAGTATTGTTGGGTAGATATATTTTTTTGATAAAAAGCTATGGTAACACCGTAGCGATCGTCCCCGCGAACATTGATGTTCAGCGAATTACCCGGACTTAGTCTATATTTCATTCTGATAAGATATTCAGTATTTTTATGAGGTGCTTCGGATTTTTCGTAAAATTTAATCTGGTCACACTGCACTGGACACGACAACACGCAGAATGCAGTCGCGCTCCAGTGCAGATAGGCAGCCCGCGCAAGTTCCGCTCCCGCGAACGCCCCGCGACGCCCGCCCGCCCCGCTCCCCAGTCTGGACGACCACTAAGTGTTCGAGTGACGTTGACATGACGGCGCGTTGAAAATACAAGATGGCGTCGCCAGTTTCGATTTTAGCCATCAGTCTTGAAGCGCTATAGCTTTACTACAATGAGGGTTTTATGAAATAACGTTCGCTAGGTGGCAGCACTGACACGTCAGGTCCAGGCATCTGTCAAAGAGCCTTTATTTTCTTTAGTCATGACTGAATGATGAATGAATCGAATGATGAATTATCAAAATGGAAGACCTCTTGTCAAAGTGGTGCCAACAGGTGTCGTAAATTTTCACGAAAACGCCCATTTCAAAGTGTCTGTTTTATTACACTCGCCGACTTTTAAGTTGTTAGAAAAAATGAGCAGGATAGAAACGTATGTATTTCTTGATTTGGGATTCACTGGGCCTATTCATAAGTGTGGCGACAATTATTTGATGCCAGAGATTACGGAATTAAGCATGTTAGCGGTAAAAAGAAGACACCTGTTTGAGATCGGACCGAACGAAGACCCGCGAGTGATATCGAAGTTCCAAATGTGCTTTAAACCTGCCAGCGAAATGGTACTTGAAATGAGCGTCAAGATTAGCGGGTTGAGCGATTCTTTACTCGAGCAGGAAGCAGAATTCGACCAGAAGGCTTTCAATGCCATGAACGCTTTCATAGACTGCCTAGCAAAACCCGTTTGCTTGGTCGCTCATGACGGATTTATAATGCATTTTACGGTACTCAAATATCATTTTAAGAATATCAATGTACAGCTACCAATTGATATTATGTGTGCAGATAGTCTTTTAGCGTTTTATGATTTGTTAGAAGGTTTTTTCTGGGGGGTCTTCAGTTTCACTAAACTCGGCAGAGATTTAACGAGCGGTAATATTCAAGACAATGACGAAGTTATTGCCAAAAAGAAATCTTATTTAAGATTAGTGAGATACCCTTTTTATGCGCCCGACAGCCGCACTTACAATTCATACAAATTGAATGATATACTATCGCGTTGTGGATGATGACTCAGTTGTGGAAAATGACACAGTTGAGGAAAATGACCCAGTTGTGGAAAATGACCCAGTTATGGAAGATGACCGAGATGCGAAAGATGACCAAGTTATGGACGATGACCGGATTGTGGAAAATAATCGAGATTTGGAAGATGACCGAGATTTGGACGATGACCAAAATGTGGTATATGTTCGGGTCCCAATCAACTCAAAAATGGCGGGGAATCGATGTCATTTGATGATGAAGATAGCACAAGCCGTAAAGGGATTTGAACGCTATGTCCAGGAGAATCACTGTCCTTTCTCAGAAGTACCCACTGTACCCTCTTTTGAGACAATTACGTCTAGAGAAGACGACTCTTCTGAAGATGAAACTGTAGTAAAAGACTCTTCTTGTGAACAGAAAGAAGACACATCTCCGTCATCGCGGTGGTATACCGTTTTTAATTTTTTTTGGCCGCAATTTTAATGTAGTTTCTTACCAGCGCTGTGACATTTATTTTTTAAATGTCGCAGCACCATGCTGAGATAGGAGCCTATTGACTATAGACTTTCTGTTTTTAGAATTCCGTACCTCAAAAGGAAAAACGGAACCCATAAAAGATCACTTCGTTGTCCGTCTGTCAAGACCCTTTTTCTCAGGAACGCGTGGAGTTATCAAGTTGAAATTAATATCAAATTCTCAGGGCTGCAATCCCTTGAAGCCGTGAAAAAATCAAACCTCTAAGTCACGCAATCAAAAGATGCGGGCGTTTATGTTCCGTTTATGCCGCATATTTTGACACTCGCAAGGGAATCAAAACCTATAACGTAATTCCCTTTGACCTAGAATCATGAAATTTGGCAAGAAGCAATGTCATGTTACAAGACAACACAACACACAAGTAAAGGAAAAAATCAGAGAACCGTAAATTTGTAGTTACAGTACGGTGATAAATATTGCACATCGACCTTTGGAAAGGGACAATCGGCTAATTTCGGCTTCGTAGAGCGTTATCTCTGTCGCACGAAATACAAACAGTCCGGTATCTGTTAAAACAATTATGATTTGCTTCTTTTGATAATTATTTTTATTCTTTGTAGAAAATACAAAAAAAAGGTAAAGTTCGATGTGCAATATTTATCGCCGGGTACTATACAAACCTACCAATTTGTACGGAACCCTTGGTACGCGAGTCCGACTCGCACTTGGCCGGTTCTTTTTCTTTTGTAATTTTCTTTTGTTTCTGACCTTCCTACTACATTTATTTCTTTCCTTTTTTATAGATCTCTAATCGTTTTAAACATTGTTCCGATGTGGTTTCACCATTGACCTTTATTATAGAAGTACGCTGGACTAAATATACTATACGAAGTTAAGTTTCTTATCCCGATTCAAAGCGCCCCGCTCGAGCGTCTGTGGAACTAAATTTGACACATTGCCGCAAATGTCCGTCGTTTTGTTATGGTGTTCGTCTCTGACGATTTAAGTCTCAATCGTGGAATAAGACTTTTTTTGTGTATTTCGTGTTTACTACGAGATATTTAGAACATTTTTATCATGAGAGTATGCGCATCTTTTAAAACTTGCTATCAAAATATTAGTTCCACGGACGCTCACGTTGCTGTCAGCGCCAAAATCGCGAAAATGTCTTCATTTTTTTATAGCTATTATGAAGTCCAGCGTACTTGTTTATTATAGATCAGTGGGTTTCACGTTATCAAAAATACCCTACTGTGTACATCAGTTCGCTAAGACAGCACTAATGCGCAAAAGTGTTAACTGCATAGCTCCGGTCATATACAGGTTAAATTAAATTAACTAGCGAAACTCTGCAGACGTGATGGATCGATATCCATATCCAGTGGCGTAGCGTGGGTGGGGCGGAGGGGGCGGCCCGCCCCGAGCGGCAGCCCGCGGTGGCGGCAAAATGTCGCCGGTGAAGCGGGTTGAGATCTATGATTCATTCATTTCATGTGTCAGAACGTCTGACAAGTCAAAAAACAACAATGACGTAAAGGAGACGGGCGAATCTGGGCCTATACGTTACACAAATGAAATATTTATCAATATTTTGTTTCAGTTTTTTGTGGTCAATTATAAAATATTAAGCAGTTTTATCATGGGATAAGAAATTAATATTTAATCAAATTAATACTGACTTCCCTTATTTTCATATTAAAACAATGTTGCCATATCATATAGGTAAGTTAATCGATTACAATCGATTATTATTACAATATATCAATAAAAGATACCTCATTGCCTGTGAAATTTAATTTTAATTAAGCACCTATAGAATGGGGGCGGCAAAATGGGTCTCCCGCCCCGGGCGCCGAGATGGCACGCTACGCCACTATCCATATCTAAACAAATTAAAACGAAATAGAAATTAATCTGACGAGGTTTTTTTTTTGTGAGGTCAACAGGATAACGCAATAAGCTCTTATCTTAAATTTATCTGACAGACTTGTCAGTGGCAGCTCCCCAGATCACGGTAATCCATTTTGTAATTACAATAAGGTTTTCGGTCGCTACACATACTGTCCTAGGAACAGCCGGTTGATTCTGTAAAAATTTCACCGTGAAAACTTAGGTGAAGTGAGTTTGTTTTTGCTAGGAATTGACACTGTTGACAGCTCACTCCACGCTCACTTCACCTAAGTTTTCACGGTAAGATTTTTACAGAATAGCACCGCTGCTCAGTGTTACCTTTTAAGTTCAGAGTATTAATTAGTACAGTAGTGTTAGTAATTGACTCTGTAACAATAAACTGTGTAGAAGTTAAAAGAGCTATTACTCTCGTTTACCCGTATCCCAATTCTGCGCCCACGACTGTATATCTGACACTATGTATGTCACAATTTTTTTTTTCATGATGGGAAATCGTCAAATACCCCTCCCGCTCTGGGTGGAGCGGAAGGGAGTGTCAGACTCTTACTGGCTAAAACCCACCCGTGTTCCTTCCTTAGCCCTTTATGTTCCGAGCCAGCGGTAACCCTTTCGGAGAATCCCGCTGACATGTATGTCACTAATTATGTCTGATAACAATCCAATGTAGGTAACTGGATTCGACATAATAACTATTTTTATACTTTTTAGATGTTAATGTTTGGACGGGGTTTTTTTAAATTTTTAATAGTGATAGTGATTTTTAATGAAGTTGTTTTAAATCCTACCTCTTCATGTCTCATCATATGCGCCTGATAAGTATCTTTAAACAGAAAGCCTAAAGCACAGTTATAGCATTTAAACTCTGCCTCTAGATACTTCTTGCTCCTTCTTTGTGCTTCTAACTCTGCCTTCTGCTCTTCTGTAGACAGAAGAATCTTCTCGAAATCTTTCTTTTTACTCTTTTTTGATGTTTTCTTTTTTGACGTATCTGGAATTTGTTAAAATGAGGTTTTAACCAAGTTGGTTTGTGAAATCTATACATCTTCTATAGAATAAATAAAATAGAAGTGTCTTTTTGAAATGTCAAAATACCAGCTTTTTACTAAATGCATATGAACGTATATACGGAAATTATAACAAAAAAAAAAATATAAAAAAAAATCTGTGTCTGTCTGTTTGTTCCGGTTAATGTCCAAAACAGCTGGGCCGGTATTGGCGGGACTTTCATTGGCAGATAGTTGATGTTATAAGGAATAAAAATACTATGATAAATTGGAATAAGAGTTAAGTAAATACACTACCGCAATAGGTAACCCTGTAATGATATTATCATCTACAAAGCCTTTTTCTACCTATTTTTGGGGTCGGCATCCAGTCTACCCGGATGCAGCTGAATACCAGTATTTGATGTGGAGCGCCCATCTGATTTCCACAAGCCAGTAACTGGGTAACTCTATACCCCTAGGTAAGACTGGTTGTCAGACTTTCGGGCTTCTGACGACCCGTGACGACTGTCAAGAAAGAATCTACGAGTGACAGCCGGGACCAACGGCTTAACGTGTTACCCGAGGCATGGAGGGGTCTTGGTATGTAAAGATGGTCACCCATCCACGGATCAACCGTAGCCAGCGTAGCTTAACCTGATCGATCGACCTGTGTGGCTTTTATTACTTAGCCATGAGTCCCTCTGTAAGAGGGAAAATAAATAAATGTTATGATTCACATTATGTTTACCCGCCGTTATAAGTATGTTTTTACCTAATTCTTCAGCAGTTTCTTCATCCCCACATTCATTCCTAATTTCATTTAAACATTCATTTTGTTCATCTTCATAATATTCATAATTCATTTCATTATCTTCTTCTTCACTCTGTATTTTAGATTCTATTTCACCTTCTTGGTCTTTATTTAATTCATAATCAAACATAGTTTCGTCACCAGAATTATGGACATCATTGTTTTCAAAATTTTCGTCATTATTCACAAATTGTTCATCACTTTTCACAAACTGTTCATCACTTTTCACAAACCGTTCATCACTTTTCACAAACTGTCGATCACAATCATCAAAACTTTCTATTCTATCAATTTCCGTTTCTACAGCTTCCTTAGCCGTATTATCTCGGAAATAATCATCGAAATCATTATGACTTTCTTCAAGTTTTGTGTAATCATTACTATTTATACTTTGGTCCCTGTTATCAACGAAAAGTTGTGATGCATTGGTTGGTAGACAAGTTTCTTCAGAACATATTATAACTGTGTCCATTTCATTGCGTTGTAAGTTTATTGTGCCCTTTTCGCTGTAAACGTAAAGGTATTTTTTAAATATCCGATTTATTCTATATACATACCGGCTGGCAGGGACAACAACGCAGAACTTGTTACGATGGATTCAGTGCATGAATGTGCTGTGTGTGTGTGTGCATGTGTGTGTGTGGGTGTGTGTGTTGCAATTTTTTGTCGGAAATATCTGAGGGTTAATTCTTGTAATTTTAAGAACGTTCACAGTTTGATCTGTCTCAATCTGTCAAAAATACCTATAATTTCCCAACACTTGTGACAAGTTTTTGACGTTGATTGTCGCTGAGATGTGACTGAGACTAGATTTAGAACATTTTCAATTATGGGAATTGGCCTTCAGATGTTTCATAGAACGAACCACTGACCGCACATGTGTGTGCGCAAACACTAGTGCACTCTCTCTTCCCTCACTCTCATTGTCCAATGGTGAGAGATCAGCGGCAGGACCAATGTCTTAACTTGCTTTCCGAGGCACAGGGGTATCACACTGCCTTGTAAACTCTGGCTACGTTACTAAGAAATTCTTAATGGAAAAACCGAATAACACTGTCCGACTCGGGAATTGAACCCAAGACGAAACCAACGTGGCAATTAAATATGTAGACACTATAAAAAATGGCTTATTTATCTTTCTTTTGATCAACTTAGTGGTTTTCATAAGCATCAATCTGCCTAACCTTTTCCCAACTATGTCGAGGTTGGCTTCCAGTCTAACCAGTTGCAGCTAAATGCATGGAGCGACTGCATATCGACGGCGAAGTGCCAATACCTCCCAACTGATTTTTTTTTTTGAGAAATTCACTTTTTTTCGTTTTGAATTTAAAGGCGTTATTTTTGAACGTTTTTATCCAGTATGTGTAAATGACTTTGTCAGTTAGGAGTTATTGGCACTTCGCCGTCGATATCAGACTTCCACAACTATAACTGGGTTGTGGAAGACAGATAAGCTATCTAGGTAATGCAATACCCCTTGGTAAGACTGGTTGCCAGACTTTTTGGGCTTTAGACTATTTGTAACGACTGTCAAAGATCTAGGAATGGCAGCCGGGACCAACAGCTTAAAGTGCTTTCCGAGGCACGGAGGGGTATTAATATATAATGGATCTCATCCTATTGCATTAGAATGTATTAAGAACAACTTGGTGTATAGATGTTTACGAATGAATACCGTATTTCAACATGGTAAGGCATTATTTTGAAGTAGTTTTTTTGGGGAGGATCCTACCCGGGGTAGACTCTTTGAATCTTGGGGAGTCTAATACCCGCGGACAGGTGAGTGGCTAAAATACTTACCTAAACAGTACTGGATATTCCAAACTCCTTTTTAGACATACAGATTTAAATAACCACAGTTTATTTAGCATGTGACAACAAATATAGCATAATTGAGAATCAGGACACAGCTGAAACAAACAATTATTTTCAGTTGGGATTTTATTATTACATCCGGGCTGTTAGTTGCTCGGATGTAACAATAACGAAATATGTAATGTCCTCCAGACCGAATTTTGGTCATGGCGGAGACTAGCCTTCGACCCAGGAGATATTATTCCTCTTCTGTCACTCTCATAGACCGATGGGACGGTAATTTGGCAATTCAAAAGTGCCTGTAATTGGTTTGCTTGAAAAAAATGCTGTGAGTTGTTTTGAGTGCACAAATGTGTCAACAATTTATAAGCTCAACTCAGAAATAAATTTTTATACTTATAATGAACTGTATTGTCATTTATTAAAAAAAATATGTAGGTAGGTATATATATTTTATTTTATTTTCAGAACTACATGCGAAATTGCGAAGCAGTCAGATGCGGGTTAGAACTGAATATAAATAAATAAAATATCAGAATTTTACTATCATACACAGAAGAGTTTATTTACGTTCATTCCGACGATTTCTCTGTATTTGTCCCGTGTTTCCTCATTGGTATCCGAGTTCACGGTGTTGTGGCAAATAAAACACAGAAATGAAGACATTTTTCATAAGTATTCTGTTTCAATCTTTAAAATAATGTTTTCTTGATTTTGTAAACAAATAGAATCTGTCTGGTCCTAATTAGTACTCTGTGGTCGGTGTGGTCCCAATTATCCCGTACGACAGATGACAGCTGTCCAACCAAATCGATCGATCAGCTGATTCCTTCAAAAATATTGCTTATGGTGTTATTGACTTATTGAAGTTATAAAACTGAATTTATCGTCGGAATAGAGTAATCCTTCGTGTGTTTAAAGAACAATATTATCACGTAAATCCATGCAAATAGAGTGGAGGTATGGGGGTGGGTGGTGTGGGGTATGGTTTAATTAAGTAATATCGTTGAATTTTATTTAAAATTATCAATCTATGAACGCATACAAAACTTGTTTGATTCTGATGTTCTGATGTCTTTTGTCTTTGGAAATTGCGTATTCTAGGGTTGTAGCTTTATGTTTCATTTAGTATGTTAGTAACAAGATGGTTTAGATTGAAGTTCTATTAAAAAAAGATTATTCTACTGTTTTTGTGATTTCGCTACTAAATAAAGCGTTATTATAAATTGAGCATGTTTTTAATGAGTCAAACGTGTGAAGTGTAATGCTTCTGTTTCGTAATAACAAATATTTAATACCGATTCAATTTGTATGAACTTTTTCTTAATCGATTAAAACCGATAACAAAAAACAAACTAAAACGGTGCAGCGCCACAACGTCACGTCAGAATTAGAAAAAGGATAAATTTTGTGCCTTGAAGCATAATATTTCAATAAAAATTAACATTGTTTCGACATAGTGATAAACAATACGGCTACCGTAATTAGGGCAATAAACTGTGCATTCCCTGTAAAACTTTTGTGTTGTGTGTGCGTTCTTCCGTTTTTATCTACGTTCGAAAACGGTTTTGATGTTTCGCAAATAAGCGGTAGTATTGTAAGAATTGGCATAGGACTTTATAATTAGCCGTCTGCGTCGCCTACTACATTGTGCGTGCGACAATTGCCGGACATTTAATTCGCTAGACTGTTATTTATTAGTCAATCGTTTCAAGAAATGTGTGTGGCTGTAATTAAAACGATTTTTTCGCGTTCAAAAGAGATTTGATGAACAGTTTCTGGGAGAATATCAGTGATATTTACAGTAAGTATTCTTTTTTTGTGTAATTGGCTTCTTTATTTTACTGATGCGGTAATATTATATCACAAGGCTTTTTTTTTAATTCAATTAGGTGAGTTTTAGGTCAACAGCACATAGAGAATGGAAAAAGATTCCTATTGGACTGTATTTAATTTATTTAAAATGTTTTTGCGTTAGTATTATGTATATTTAAAGTTTTCTTCAATTGACTGCAGCTTTATATTGTTACATAAATGCCTAAAACATGTAAAAATACACTCTAAAGGTCTGCAATAAAAATATTAAAATTGAACTTTTTGTCAGATAATCTGCATGATAACTACAATCTGTAATTAAAAAAGTTAAATAACATGTTGCTATTAATTCAATTGTTTATTATTTGGTAAAACACTGCCAGCTAATTAGCTGATGCATGTGTTTCAAATAGCTTGAAGATATATTATAATTCCTCAGTTATGGTAATAACAAAACTAATATAATACTAATAAAACTAATATATAATACTAATAAAACTAATATAAAAAAATAGGCATATCAGCGATTTAGATTAAGCATATTATAAAGAGAAAAGATTAGATTATTTTGTTATATTTTCATGCTAAAACGACTAAACGGATTTGGGTGAAATTTGGCATTTGGTAGACCATGACCTGCATTAGGACATAGGATATCATCAGACCCCACAGGCAAACCATTATTATGGTTTTGTGGGGCTTATTTTATAAGTTATTTATGTATGCTGTGAACTTATAATAAAAAAAAAATCTTATTATTCCAATATAGTACATATGTGAGTTTAAATGTTTGTAAACGCACCCACAATACAGGAGAAATTACTAGTGTAGGGCAACATTTTTATAAAAAAAAGCTTATAATCATCTGTCTTTTCCCCAAAAAAAAAAAACATTCTAAATACCAGTATTTTACAAGGAGCGAGTGCCTATCTCACATCCAGAACCTAGTTATAGAAGTTACCAGGTTTGTGGGTGCTTTCTTAAGTTGATGTAAATTAATTTAAAACTACATATTCTTAAAATTTTTGAAAGCCAAGTTGATACTCTGTTTTGCTAGAAAAATCCAACCGAAATGTATGGGATTTTCTCATTAAGATCTTTGGGGTTACTAAGTGCATCCGACTGGCAGTTGCAGAGAGTATGGGATTTTCTCGTCAAGATCACTGGCATTACTAAGCGCATCCGTCTGGCAGTTCCAGAGACTAGGGCGTTCAAACAAAATAACAAATTCTTTAGCATAATTATTAATATAGAAAACAGACAAAGGAAAAACATTTATTTAGCACAGAAGAATAAAAGGCACCACACACTAGAGACATACATCAGATAAAAACCAAAAAGTGTTGGGAATCGAACCTAACACAATAACTTGCGCGCGGCCTGCACGCGCAGGCAGCGTGATCAGCGCGTCATCGGCAAGCTGAGGCGCGGCGCGGCGGCGACACAGCTCGGCCCTATGACCAGTCGCTTCCACGGACTCCACCGGAACCGACGATACTCCTCTCTTAACCTTAACTTATTGTTTGTCCGGAAGTTTATTTTGTTAACAAGGTGGCATTAAACCATTGCCTAAAATATAGTTCACTCTTTGGTCCTTCGAGCCGGATGTCCGATGTAAGATGCAGGAAAGTGTGCCTCACGGCTGCGCCAAAAAGGCCTAGTATCGTGTACACTGGCAGCAGCGCATGCGTCTAAGCACGTAGATCACGAAAAGCAGTCACGTTTGTAGTTCAGTACACTATCTTTCAATTTCAAATGATGTAGATAATCATTTTAATTTTTTTATTTTAATTAAAATTTTCGTCGTTTGTTTATTTTGTCGTGTGAAATTTCTTGTTCTCTGACCCACCTCGTGGCATCGTATCGACCTATTGTTTCGTTTTTGCTTAACGTTCTTTCAAACTTTTTTGTTTTTGCTCGGCTTCTTAGGGTCTTAAAGTGATGTTAAGTAGTCTATAGCCTTCCGTAAAAATTGGCTATCAAATGCAAAATGAATTTTCCAATCAGACTCCTATAGTTCCTGAGATTAGCGCGTTCAAATAAACAAGAGTTTGTTTATTTGTTTATTTGAAGGCGCTTATCTCAGGAACTATATTATTAGTATAGATAGATTGTATTAGTAAAGATAGCTGTTCTTCGCCGTTCCCTCAATGCTGAGCCCCGTCCTTGAAAAGTGCTGATCCTAAGCGTAGCTGTGGCTAGGCTTACGATCAGGGCCGTCTTAACCATATGGGCGCCGGGGTGCGAAAATCAGCTTGCGCCCCCCTTGGTAACAAAAATAAATTTAACTTAATTTTTGTGTTCCATTTTTAAGATGATTTCCACCAATTTTTTCTAAGGGATTTTTTCGAGGCGGTGACATGCGATTACAGCGCTGGATCGTTGCGGTTATAACGAGTGATTAGTAATGACCTGATCGGCTTGCGCCCCCACAGACCTTGCGTCTAGGTGCCGCGCACCCCTTGCAGCACCGGGTAAAGACGGCCCTGCTTAGGATCAGCACTTTTCGAACGACAAAATTACATAAGACAGTCCCCCAAAACTCCCGCCCTTCATCACTTCCTAATTCTTTAGCTGGGAAGAAGAAATGACAAAAAAACTCCCCAGCAGTTTGGGCAGAGATGTCAGAGGTGCAGCTAAGTACAAACGCCAGCACATCAAGCTACTACAATCTGTCAAATTTCTTTAATAGATTTTCAACTTTATCGCTGATGCATAAGTTTCAAAGTTGTTTGAGAAAATTTGATAGTTTCGGGTAGCTTGATGTGCTGGCCTCTGTACCTACAGTACCACCAGATTTTGCCACTAACGTTTGAGTCCCAAGTAATTGGGCGTTAGCCTATCGCCATCAAACTGATCCAATTCTAAGTTCCTTGCTATTACTGAGAAATTCCAGATGGAAAAACAATGACACTGGCCGACCTGGCCATCGTATTCAGAAGCTCGTGCTCAGCGGTGCCATGTTAGGGTTGGCTTGAAGTCGTATTTTACATGGAGCGACTGCCTATCTGACCTCCACAACCCAGTCACTAGACTAGGTAATACGATACCCCTTGGCAAGACTGGTAGTCAGACTTTCGGACTTCTGACGACCCGTAACGACTGTCAAAGATCCACGAATGACAGCTGGGACCAACGGCTTAACGTGCTTTTCTAGGCACGGAGGGGACTTGGTAAGTAAAAATGGTCACCCATCCAGGGACCAACAGCGGTAAGCGGAGCTTAACCTGATCGATCGACCTGTGCGGCTGTTATTATTTTTTTTTAGCCACGGGCCCTTCGCCTCCACTAACCAATAATACCTATAATAAAACCTGTTCAGGTGGAGATTCATAGACAACTCCGCCTTGGAGTGTAAATGTGTTGGTGTTCCACAAACGATGGGAAACTTAATATCGTGTACTGCTTGTCCAGTCAGCTGACGTCACAGGAACTGGTGGACGCTGGTGATTGCGCCAAACAAGTAGCCGAATTCTGGGCCGAGTCCATTTAGGTTGCTATCGACACGCTAAGAGGAAGACCAATAAAATGGTTCTAGACACACTTTTTTTTTTTGGGGTAGGAAATCATCAAATGAACTCTCCCGCTCTGGGCGAAAGGGAGTGTCAGACTCTCACTGACTAAAACCCACCCGTGTTCCTTCCTTAACCGTTTATGTTCCGGGCCAGCGGTAACCCTTTCGGACAATCCCGCTGACCCGGCAGGCTTCTAGATCCCCTAGCGTAGACATATTACGTCTTTAATCGAAAATATTAAAGTTAAGAAGACTACATGACCTAAAGCGCGGTCACTGTCGGACTGCATTGAAAAGAAAGAAAAGCGTGATGAAACAACCCTGGTAATTTATTGCAAAATAAGAAGCAATTGTCAATGTATATACAAAAAATCTATTGTTATAGTATGTTGTCTGTAGAACATTCTCACAAAAAATCTGAATGATTGTATGTATATTAGTATGGTTTTTATTGTGAAAAGAATGTTTTTAGAGGTATCTTGTTTTTTTTTCTGTCGTATCAAATTCGTTGTACAATCCGCACGTAACTTGGCAAGAATCGTTAGAGGCGTTTTTCCTTTCTTAAACTTTCTTCTAAACAGACATGTTTAAAAATAATCTATGGCAATAACCATAGTATAATGACACACAATAAAAGTGACCATTTTCTTGTTGCACTAAGTGTACACGCGCTAACTTACTCCCACTCCGCCAAAACCTTGCCAAGTTACGTGCCGGCGACTTATATTATGTTTTCAACACACTATCTAACTAGCATAATATCCAGAAGAATATATATTTTTCTGATTTTGTTTACTGTAGTCGGTCATATATTTTTAGGCATTATAAAACTTGTGTTTTTTGCGTTTAGGTCCTGTAGCCCCTTAAGAAAAAGGTGAAAATGTATGGGACAGCAATATTTTTTTTTCCTACGAGGTCATAAATTCATAATGTAACAGTAAATTTTTTAAATTATTTTTTTTTTTAACTTCAACGCCCGGTTTAGAATCTTGTACTAAATCCATGGCAACTGGTTTCGTGTCACCATTTATGGTCCTTCATTCATCTTTTCCTGTACAGTCGCCGTCAGATATATTGTAGCAGACAAGGTGACCAAATACTTCTGAACATTTTAAAATGTCAATAAGTTCCATACACTAAAAGTTACCATTAATATCTGAACATTCATTAGTTCATTAATATCTGAGCAGATGCTTGTCAATAATTTCTATACACACAACTAACCAAAAATATCTGAACACTTACAACGTCAAGTGTATCTACGCAGACAAACATTGAGCTTACCTAATTCGTTACTGGGTGATATAAAGGACGAACCAAAAACGACTATCGACTTGACTATCTGTGGTTAGTCCAGTCATTTGGTAGGTTTACCTGGAAAGTTTTTAAACTGGTGATTTTATTTAGTTCGACGTGCTCTCTTCGAATTTTCACATTGTCGCTCATTGTTTTATCTTTGCCGCTCCCACCGCCATATTTGAAAAATGGCGCTCAAACTGCCAGGGTCATCATAGTATAAAAATTAGCAAAAGAGTTCCTATATATATTGAATTTATAGTAAAGTTGGAGGCACTTCCTACTGCAATTTTTCCTCAACTGCTCAGTTATCTAAGACTACCCCATCTGCATAGATACACTTGACGTTGTAAGTGTTCAGATATTTTTGGTTAATTGTGTGTACAGAAATTATTGACAAGCATCTGCTCAGATATTAATGAAGTAATGAATGTTCAGATATTAATGGTAAGTTGTAGTGTATGGAACTTATTGACATTTTGAATTGTTCAGAAGTATTTGGTCACCTTGTCTGCTACAATATATCTGACGGCGACTGTACAACACTATTCATAGACACAAAAACAAACTCGTTACAACTTTCAATTCGTTTTAATTAGAATTACTGTGTAGTCCAATTAGGCTAATTGGTGACGTCACACACTCACAGTAGCTCCCTCTGATATAAATAGGGTGCCAAACTCTGTTGTTGACGTAGTCTAGGAAAGAATAGGGAATATGCATTATTTTTTTTTATTTAAAAAATGAATCCTCATTCATGTAATAAACAGTTTAGTAAAACTGTTTTTCGGATAACTATGAAATTAAAAAAGATATGAGCCATCGAAGATTTGTTTCTATCTCTTTCTCGCAAAACGAAATTTAACACTGAGTTTATATGGCCGTAGTGACATGTGACGTCACAGTCTATGTCGGATCTCTCTGTCTAATTGGTGTGTAATCAATAGTTTTAAATGCTCATATCGGCCGTGTTTCTTGGCCGATTTTAATTTTAATATCACTTTTTGTCATCTCTACTACGGTATTTTCATATTTTGTTAATAAATGCCATGAAAAAAATTCATGCATATTCCCTATTGTTGTTCTCGTGTTTAAGAGGGCGCCGACCAAACGCCGACCGCGCAGTGGCGCCCTCATCGTTTGTTTGGTTATTTCTTTTAATTTAGAATGAACATGCAGAAAATAAGTACGTTAAGTTGTCCTCCACATGATTATACGTTAATATTATTATAAGCGGTAGTTTTACATACACTTACATACACTAAAACGGATAATAGTGGCCACTATTTTCCGTTTTAGTGATTACAATAAAACTAAACAATGTAGAACTATCGTTTTACAATGTAGGGAACAGCAGATTTTTTTTTCGCGATTTTAGGTTTGATCCCATAGTAAAATGTGTTCATAACGATGAGTAACAATGAGCCCCTAGAGCAGGGGTGGCCAACCGGTCGATCGCGATCGACTGGTCGATCGCGACTATTAGTCCAGTCGATTGTGGCAAGGAAAAACGTAGAACAGGCTGCGCAACGTACCTAATCACTAACTGCTGCACGCATCATCTTGTATCATTTTTCAATCGCCGTTCCGTCACGTTATTTATCCTCTCTTCTATGCAGCATAGCTCTCTTTTGTTTTCGGTGCGCGACAACAATAAGCGGGAATCGTGTGGGACGCGGAAGCGGGGCGAGAGCGGTTGTCAATCCGCCAGTCAGTTGACGACAGACTAGCAGAATTACGAGTGGTTACGAGTTACATTTTCCCTCTTAATAAAAAAAAATACTACATAATTATGTACCTACTGAACTATGCTGTTTCGTTTAAGATTTCAAGAAGTATGTAATTGGTAGATCGCACAGGGTGTCGTCAGTGAATAGTAGATCTTGGGTCTAGCCAAGTTGGCCACCCCTGATCTAGAGTTATGGGATATAAAAAAAAAACACGTTGTATAAACCAAACCTTGCGCTGCTGCGTGATGCATGCTTCAAAAATCATGTGTTGATGCGTTTAAGAGCCCTGTCAGCAGCGCATGCGTCCTTGGGTTGTCAGATAGGCAGTCGCTCCATCAAAAATATTGGTATTCAACTGGATTCAGATAGACTGCAAGGCCTGGACAAATTGATTGTTAGCCGTTTCAACATAATCACAGAATTAGAGCGTTTATCTTCGCTTGTTTATCGGACTAGACTACCCTTGACCCGAGATAGATGAGTTGCCCAATCTTATCAAATACGAGACGAATCGACATAGAATATTCGATTTATTATGTCCTTAACCAGATTGATTTAAGGGGCTTACAGGACCTAAACGCATTAAAACGCAAGTTTTAGAAACAAAAAAAGTATATGATCGACTACAGTAAACAAAATCAGAAAAAAATTATGATATTCTTCAGGATATATGCCAGGTAGATAGTGTGTTGGAAACATAATACAACTAATTTGATACGATAGAAAAATATCACGAAGATACCTCTAAAAACTTTCTTTTTACAATAAAAACCATACTAATACATACCATACTAAAACATAAAATCATTCTGATTTTTTGTCAGATTATTCTACAAGCAACATACTAAAATACTAGTGTTTTAATTTTTTCGTCCAATCAATAGATTTTTTATAATTAAATAATTGCTTCATATTTTGCAATAAATTACCAGCGTTGTGTCATCGCGCTTCTCATTCTTTTCTATGCAGTGCGACAGTGACCGCGCTTTAGGTCATGTAAGCCCCTTAAGGCCAGGATCTTCGAGCGTAGTAGGCATTTAGCGTTACCTCCGTCCTCGCGTGGCAAATGCCGCGAAAGCGCAGATCGAATGAACTCGCTGACCCCTGTCACGGTTATTTTTATAAGTAATAGTATTGTGAATCGGCCCTATTCTTGAAATATAGGGCTGCTCGTCTACAGTATTTTAATTTCATCATCCTACTTTAGTTTCTTTCTAGTTTTGTGATTGTAAATATTATATTTTTAACCGACTTCAAAAAAGGCGGAGGTTCTCAATTCGGATATTTCTATTTTTTTATGTATGTTAGGGCATAACTCCATCGTAAATAGACAGATTTACAATTTTTTTTTGAAGTGAAAACTTCTTTAGCATCGTTGTGATTTGAAAATTTTATGAAACGAAAAAGCAACAGTAAAAAGAGACATGAGATTTAACGTGGGAGAAAATGAGATAGGAAGCATTATTCAGCGTTTTTGTTTTTATTATTACAAATGAAATCACATTTAATCCTATGCTACTAATTTGTGGTGATGATGAAGATGAGGATGATGGTGATGGTGATGGCGATGGCGATGATGATGATGGCGATGGTGATGGCGATGGCGATGGTGATGGTGATGGTGATGGCGATGGTGATGGCAATGGTGATGGCGATGGTGATGGCGATGATGATGATGGCGATGGTGATGGCGATGGTGATGGTGATGGTGATGACGATGGCGATGGCAATGGTGATGGTGGTGGCGATGGTGATGGTAATAGCGATGGTGATGGCGATGGCGATGATGATAATGGTGATGGCGATGGAGATGGTGATGGCGATGGCGATATCGATGGTGATGGCGATGGCGATGGCGATGATGATGGTGATGGCGATGGTGATGGTGATGGCGATGGTGATGGCGATGGTGATGGCGATGGCGATGATGATGAAGATGGTGATGGTGATGGTGATGGCGATGGTGATGGCGATGGCGATGGCGATGGTGATGGCGATGGCGATGGCGATGGTGATGGATGGATGGATGGATGGATGGATGGATGGATGGATGGATGGATGGATCGATGGATGTTCTTTAGCATCGTTGTGATTTGAAAGTTTATGGAACGAAAAAGCGACAGTAAAAAGAGACATGTAAATTCATAAGATTTAACGTGGGAGAAAATGAGATAGGAAGCATTATACAGTGTTTTTGAAGGTTTCACTTCTACCACGTGTGAATTGCACACATGCTGTTTTTTTAATTTTTGTAAAGATCTGATGATGGCTTTCGGAGACAAACAACGGAACTCTTCAATTAATGCCAGCAAATCAACCGCGATTACTGCTATAGCATATGTAATCGCAATCACACAACATAATTTTTCGGTGCAAGTTGGGTGCGCGTACGTCAATTATGACGTTTCTGAATGTTGCCACTAAAAAGCGAAAAACGTTTATAGAGGATGATATTCTCTTAGCATGTATATTTCCTTTTGTTTGTATGTTTTTTTTTTCTTTTTTATATTCCTATTTGTATTCAATCACGTTTTAAATTAAAATGTATTATTTTGCTTTTTGTACGCTATACCAGTAAAGCGTTTGGTTGCTTTAAAAATATAAATAATTTGTCATAAATACTTTTTGATGAATTACTGTTTGCTGCACCGTGCGACGTCATCACGTCGGCGCCGGCTGTCGCTGAAAACCAGCGCTGGGGCTCTGTCTTGCATAGGGTCGCAGCATAATGCTGAGCGATAGCCGTTTTGCGTGGATGTGACGCTTGTCAACCTTTTTTTTATTGTTTTTATTTGTTTTGTTCTTTTTTGCGTCATGTTTACCGCAAATAAACGTATTTTCTTTCTTTCTTTTTCTTTCTATAACATCACGCCTGTACCCTTCAAAGGGTAAGGCAGATGTGCTCAATAGCTTTGTTACTGATATTCACATAGCAAGTAGTGATATATGAATTTGTTTGGGGTAGGTAAGTACAACTAAAAAGTGAAAAATAAAAACTTTTTTACAAAAAAAAACCGACTTCCAAAAAAAAAACACTACAAAGTGAAAAATAACTTTAGTTTCGAAAGTCGGTGTCAAAAAATTAAAATATATTCTTCACGTTGTAGTGTTTTTTTTTTGAGTCGGTTGTTTTTTTTGTAAAATAGTTTTTTGGTTGCTTGAATTCGTCAATAAGTTTTTTTTTAATTAAATCTACTAATCAAAAACACAACAATACGTATTTTTATTGAACTCTTCCTATTTCATTCACAACGAATTTCATATTTTTAAATAAAAAAACAGCATGCGTGCAATTCACACGTGGTAGAAGTGAAACCTTCAAAAACACTGTATAATGCTTCCTATCTCATTTTCTCCCACGTTAAATCTTATGAATTTACATGTCTATTTTTACTGTCGCTTTTTCGTTTCATAAACTTTCAAATCACAACGATGCTAAAGAACATCCATCCATCCATCCATCCATCCATCCATCCATCCATCCATCCATCCATCCATCCATCCATCCATCCATCCATCCATCCATCCATCCATCCATCACCATCGCCATCGCCATCGCCATCACCATCGCCATCACCATGGCCATCACCATCTCCATCGCCATCACCATCATCATCATCATCATCGCCATCGCCATCGCCATCGCCATAACCATCGCCATCGCCGTCGCCATCACCATCATCATCATCATCGCCATCGCCATCGCCATCACCATCGATATCGCCATCGCCATCACCATCGCCATCACCATCTCCATCGCCATTACCATCATCATCATCATCATCGCCATCGCCATCACGATCGCCATCACCATCGCCATAACCATCGCCATCGTCATCGCCATCACATCGCCATCGCCATCGCCATCGTTATCACCATCACCATCGCCATCACCAGCGCCATCATCATCATCGCCATCGCCATCACCATCGCCATCACCATCACCATCGCCATCACCATCGCCATCGCCAACACCATCATCATCATCATCACAAATTTTAGCATAGGATTAAAATAAATGTGATGTCATTTGTAATAATAAAAAACAAAAACACTGTATAATGCTTCCTATCTCATTTTCTCCCACGTTAAATCTTATGTCTCTTTTTACTGTAGCTTTTTCTACTGTAGCTTTTTCGTTTCATACAATTTTCAAATCACAATGATGCTAAAGAAGTTTTCACTTCAAAAAACTATAATATTATACTATATAAAGCTCGATTACCACTCACTGACTGACTGACATAATTGTTCTCCCAGATGGTGAAGGGGGAGGTGGGTATATTTTTACAGATTCGTATACAAGTAACTCTCACGAGTATGGGAAAAATCCCAAACCTCCCCTTTTCCACCCCACTCTCCCCCCTCCCTATCGTATCTCGGAAACTAAGAGTCCCGTGTTTTGTTGTTTTACGGATTCGTATAGAGGAGGCTCGGAAAAGTAAAATCCATTTTTCAAAGTTGCCCCCTTGCCCCCCTTCTCCCCCCCCCTCTAGGTAGATCTCGGAAGTTGAGAGACTTGGAACATTTTTTTTTTCAGATTCATATCAAGGGGCCCAGAGTTGGTCAAAATCATTTTTCAAAACTCCCCCCTCTCCCCCCCTTCACCCCTCCCCCCATCGTATCTCGGAAATTAAGAAACCTGGGTTTAGTTTTTTTACGGATTCGTATAGAGGAGGCTCGGAAAAGTAAAAACCATTTTTCAAAGTTGCCCCCCTTGCCCCCCCTCTAGAGGTAGATCTCGGAAGTTAAGAGACTTGGAACATTTTTTTTTTCAGATTCATATCGCGGGGCCCCGAGTTGATTAAAATCATTTTTCAAAACTCCCCCCCTCTCCCCCCCTTCACCCCTCCCCCCATCGTATCTCGGAAACTAGGTAGCGGTAAAGCGAAGCGTAGCGTAGCGTAGGGATAAGGTCACGATAGCTTTCCGGTGGTAGGTAGGTCCTGAGTGGAGCGAACCTGCGAGACCGAGTTATTATATGAGTCATATAAAAGCAAAAGCAGCAACATCCAGTTTAATTGAAATGCGAGAAACGGTTTTTTTCAGGTCATTTCTTATTGCAACTATTTAGGTTATTGTTTTATATCTTTTTAGTTGAAGAATAATCTTAGAGTTATGAAAAGTAGAATAGAACTTCGCTTTAAAGTAACACATTTCCCAGATAACATAATTAATTTTGGATAATGCTGTTTTTGCGACCAATACTTGGATATTGCTGCTTTTGCTTTAATTCTTTTAGGATGTTGCTGTTTTTGCAGTGGTTGATTTCGGGTGCAAGAAGTGTAAGTAATCTTGATACTTAGGTATGAAATGCTTAGGAATGAGAAGTGAAAAACGTAGTTAAATTGTAATGGCATTTTTAATAATACTTAAATCTTTAAAATGTTTTACATGGTACATAAATTATTTTTATTTAACAATAATCACACATGCTTTCTTCTTGAATTGGCAAGAAGAACCACCGAGAGGAATGGAAAGAATGGGGGATGCCTTGGCCCAGGAGTGGGACAATACAGGCTAATAAAAAAAATAAAAAATCACACATGCATGTCACCTATTTCTTCCTGTAGTTCGCATAACTCTTCACTGTCTCCACTGCCTTCAACTTGAATTTCTGCGTCATTTAACAGGGTCTTAAAAAATAATAACTCTTCGTTTTGTTGCCAATCATTGCCCCAATGGCTTTTTAACAGTGTTAAAGTATCCTTTTTCTTTGCATCCGATAACGTACATGAAGGATTAATTTTTGATGGATTTAGCATGGAACTTGATTTTCCTCTTTTGCAGACATTTTTGCAGACTCCATCGTCAGTTTTATAGTGGAGATGTCCACCAATCAAAATATTTCCGGCTCTTTTAGAACGTCTTAGAACAAAACGTTTACATAATTTAAATTGTAAATGCCACTTGCCCACTGGTTTAAATACTTCTTGTGAAGCAGTTTTCCAATCAAAAACTTCACATTCAACTCCTAATTTTGTCACTGTGCTGAACCGTGATATAATATCCAGGTACTTTTGAGGATTGTTTACGACTTCAAGTTTTCGTGCTTCTTTTTCTATTTGAGCAAACACTCTATCGGGAGGTATATACGAATGACCCACTACCGGAAACACGAATTCAATTTCTTTGACATTATGTGGTGCTTCGGTTAACCATTTTGATAACATGGCCAGCATAATGGTGTTCTTATTTTGACCCGCACACCCATCTGCCATCAGTCGTACTTTGGTGATGGAAGTTAAGTCTGTATTTTTTAGCCTGTGATATACGGCAGAAGCTATTTCATTAGCAGCTTTGGGATAACTCTCCTCAGTCCAGCAGTATGCGAAAACATTTTCAGGAAGTAATTTACTTTTTGATGAGCCTACTACGATTGTGAAATTGTACAGGTAAACATTTCTCAGATAATATGCTACCTGGTCTGGTACTTTCAGTAAGTTCAAATTTTTTTCGCAGTCAAAAGATAATGTTATCAGACCTGTATTTTCTTCCTTGACTTTTTCGAAGAAAGATTTGGCTTTTAATTTATGTAATCTTTGGGCAGTCATTAAGCTAAGGCGTGCATTGTCATCTTTTTCTACTTTCATTTCTTCAGAAAATCTTAAGCAAGTGGCGCATACGTCTGTTCTTGGAGAGCCAAATGAAAGATTATATTTTGTATTAAAAATACGTCGGAAATACGACTTTTTAACTTTTAAAACATCCGTAGCTTCTGAATTATACATTTTCCATAGTCTGTTGATTGATAACTCCGAAGAAAGATAGAACCTTTTTGTATTTCCTCGACAATAATGGGGTTCTTCACATGGAATCTTATTGATGAAGCGCATGATTGCATCTCTTTTCGCTGTATATTTCATGGAAATACGATCGCCTCCTCTATTTTCGCATAATAGTTTCCCGGTGTGGTAATATTCCTTCATAATACTTTGGACCCTGTACTTGGTTATTTGCAAAATTGTCAAAAAATAACGTTGACACACTTGTACCTTCTTCTTTTCTGATTGACTATAAATGTAATACTTGGTTTGAAATGTTTGGTTCGCATAGTTTGAGTTACTATTACGACGACGACGCTTTACGGTAACAGGCGTGCAATGTTTTAGCAATATAGCATCTTGCTTCTGCTTATCAGGCTGCGCATAAAAAGTTTCGAAGAAATGTTTAACATCGCTCATTTTTAGAGACATGCATTTAAAAGTTTTCTTGTGTGTACACAGCAATCTTTTTGGCAGTGTTTTAGCCGAATATCTACAACAAAAAATATAAATTTAGACAGGCAGTTACCTAAACTAAATAAATAACAGCTGGTCGACCGAGCTCTGCTCGGATGCTAATAGAGAAAGTCCATAACAGAAAAAAAAACAACAACATTAAAAAAAAACACTGGAAAACCTTGTTCAAAGTTGGGGTTTTAATCGACGATCATCAGCGCTGGCGGCGGCGGTGACGAAATTAAGAAAAATATTGTGCGGGCAAACTTTTTTGCATGCAAATACGGAGAAAACGAATTTTCTCAGACATGGGACCTAGCTAGATCAATTTTTCACCCTGCGAATTTCATAAAAATCGTTAGAGCCCTTAGATATACATACTTGCTGAAAAAAATGATATTTGAAAAACGTGAAAAACATCCGCGTAAAATACAACGATTAAACTTTCTCAGTCGCGCTATAACCAGTGCAAACTTACCTCTGTCTTTTGGACAAGTTTCTTTTCCATTTTGCGGGCTCAGCTTTTCTTTTCCTACTGGAATTATTATCCACGGGGGTAGGGTAACAATCCATTTGGCTATAATTATAATCTTTTTAGAGAAATCAATACTTTTTATAGTTTAAATCTATAATTCAAATTGCACGCTCACGTTGTTGTTAGACAAAATCGCCATATTGAATCGCGAGTAATGCGGACATCTGATTGGTCGAGAGGGAAGTTGCTGTTTTTGCAGTAAACAACCTAGGATGTTGCTGTGTTTGACACTAACCTGCACTATAAATGACGATTTTAAAGGGGATATTGTTAGTTTTGCAGGGATATGTTATTTCAATTATATAAAGATGGCATTCGACTGACGGACTGCGTTTAAAGTTACCATTCTAAAAAAAATGGATATTGCTGCCTTTGCTTTTATATGACTCATATTATCGGGCAATCAGCATTCGCTCAGAGACTATGAACGAATGCTATAAGTGTACTCATTTGCGAAGTCACGTCGTTAGATTTAGTCAACACGAGTTTTGGTGACATCTATATTTAGTAGCATAAAATAAAACGCTTTCAACTTGAGAAGTTCGAAAACGCATTGGGATCATTATGCTAGCCTGTAGTGTCTAATTTGGATGGGTAATAACTTCACAGCGCTGTCACTGTCAATGTAATAGACATAAGATTTAACGTGGAAGCAAATGAGACAGAAAGCATTATACAGTGGTTTTGTGTTTTTGAGTGTTATTGAGTGTTGTTGAGTGTTGTTGAGTGTTGTTGAGGGTTGTTGAGGGTTGTTGAGTGTTGTTGAGTGTTGTTGAGGATTGTTGAGTGTTGTTGAGTGTTGTTGAGTGTTGTTGAGTGTTGTTGAGTGTTGTTGAGTGTTTTGAGTGTTTTGAGTGTGGTTGAGTGTTGTTGAGTGATGTTGAGTGTGGTTGAGTGTTGTTGAGTGTTGTTGAGTGTTATTGAGTGTTGTTGAGTGTTGATGAGTGTTGTTGAGTGTTTTGAGTGTTTTGGGTGTTGTTGAGTGTTGTCGAGTGTTGTTGAGTGTTGTTGAGGGTTGTTGAGTGTTGTTGAGTGTTGATGAGTGTTGTTGAGTGTTGTTGAGTGTTGTTGCGGGTTGTTGAGTGTTGTTGAGTGTTGTTGAGGATTGTTGAGTGTTGTTGAGTGTTGTTGAGTGTTTTGAGTGTGGTTGAGTGTTGTTGAGTGATGTTGAGTGTGGTTGAGTGTTGTTGAGTGTTGTTGAGTGTTATTGAGTGTTGTTGAGTGTTGTTGAGTGTTGATGAGTGTTGTTGAGTGTTTTGAGTGTTTTGGGTGTTGTTGAGTGTTGTCGAGTGTTGTTGAGTGTTGTTGAGGGTTGTTGAGTGTTGTTGAGTGTTGATGAGTGTTGTTGAGTGTTGTTGAGTGTTGTTGCGGGTTGTTGAGTGTTGTTGAGTGTTGTTGAGTGTTTTGAGTGTGGTTGAGTGTTGTTGAGTGTTGTTGAGTGTTATTGAGTGTTATTGAGTGTTGTTGAGTGTTGTTGAGTGTTGTTGAGTGTTTTGAGTGTGGTTGAGTGTTGTTGAGTGTTGTTGAGTGTTGTTGAGGGTTGTTGAGTGTTGTTGAGTGTTGATGAGTGTTTTGAGTGTTTTGGGTGTTGTTGTGTTGGTGAGTGTTGATGAGTGTTGTTGAGTGTTGTTGAGGGTTGTTGAGTGTTGTTGAGGGTTGTTGAGTGTTGTTGAGTGTTGTTGAGTGTTATTGAGTGTTGTTGAGTGTTGTTGAGTGTTGATGAGTGTTGTTGAGTGTTGTTGAGTGTTGTTGAGTGTTGTTGAGTGTTGTTGAGTGTTGTTGAGTGTTGATGAGTGTTGTTGAGTGTTGTTGAGTGTTGTTGAGTGTTGTTGAGTGTTAATGAGTGTTGTTGAGTGTTGTTGAGTGTTTTGAGTGTTTTGGGTGTTGTTGAGTGTTGTTGAGTGTTGATGAGTGTTGTTGAGTGTTGTTGAGTGATGTTGAGTGTTGTTGAGTGTTGTTGAGTGTTGTTGAGGGTTGTTGAGTGTTGTTGAGTGTTGTTGAGTGTTGTTGAGTGTTGTTGAGTGTATTTGAGGGTTGTTGAGTGTTGTTGAGTGTTGTTGAGTGTTATTGAGTGTTATTGAGTGTTGTTGAGTGTTGTTGAGTGTTGTTGAGGGTTGTTGAGTGTTGTTGAGTGTTGTTGAGTGTTATTGAGTGTTATTGAGTGTTATTGAGTGTTGTTGAATGTTGTTGAGTGTTGTTGAGTGTTGTTGAGGGTTGTTGAGTGTTGTTGAGTGTTGTTGAGTGTTGTTGAGTGTTGTTGAGTGTGGTTGAGTGTTGTTGAGTGATGTTGAGTGTAGTTGAGTGTTGTTGAGTGTGGTTGAGTGTTGTTGACTGTTGTTGAGTCTTATTGAGTGTTGTTGAGTGTTGTTGAGTGTTGATGAGTGCTGTTGAGTGTTGTTGAGTGTTTTGAGTGTTTTGGGTATTGTTGAGTGTTGTTGAGGGTTGTTGAGTGTTTTGGGTGTTGTTGAGTGTTGTTGAGTGTTGTTGAGTGTTTTGAGTGTGGTTGAGTGTTGTTGAGTGTTGTTGAGTGGTGTTAAGTGTTGATGAGTGTTGTTGAGTGTTGTTGAGTGTTGTTGAGTGTTGTTGAGTGTTGTCGAGTGTTGTCGAGTGTTGTCGAGTGTTGTCGAGTGTTGTTGAGTGTCGTTGAGTGTTGTTGAAAGTTGTTGAGTGTTGTTGAGTGTTGTCGAGTGTTGTCGAGTGTTGTCGAGTGTTGTCGAGTGTTGTTGAGTGTCGTTGAGTGTTGTTGAAAGTTGTTGAGTGTTGTTGAGTGTTGTTGAATGTTGTTGAATCTTGTTGAGTGTTGTTGAGTGTTGTTGAGTGTTTTGAGTGTTGTTGAGTGTTGTTGAATGTTGTTCAGTGTTGTTGAGTGTTGTTGAGTGTTGTTGAGTGTTGTTGAATGTTGTTGAATCTTGTTGAGTGTTGTTGAGTGTTGTTGAGTGTTGTTGAGTATTGCCGAGTGTTGTCGAGTGTTGTTGAGTGTTGTTGAGTGTTGTTGAGTGTTGTTGAGTGTTGTTGAGTGTTGTTGAATGTTGTTGAGTGTTATTGAGTGTTGTCGAGTGTTGTCGAGTGTTGTTGAGTGTTGTTGAGTGTTGTTGAATGTTGTTGAGTGTGTTGGGTGTTGTTGAGTGTTGTTGATCACAACAAATCAAAAAAGACGTTAAGCCGCGTCCCCACTAGAGCCATGCGGCTTAACGTCTTTTGGCGCGAAAACTGTTTGACGCGCTAAAATAAGAAAAAAAAAAGACTTATTTTGTTGGTTGACGTATTTTGTAGAAACAATTTTCTTGGTAAAGTTTAAAGTTTGGCGGTGTAAATCACAAGTTAAAATAAGTGATTCCAGTGACAATTATAGCAATTTATTAACAACAACTCCACAAGTGTAGTATAAAGCAGTATATATCACTCGAGGGTAAGTACAGATTACTCCCCTTGGTGAATAAATAGCTATTATTACAAAATCCTATAAGTGCTAAGGATTACTGTCCAATTCTCAAAATTTTACAAGGGTAAGAAATACACCTCAAAAACACGACCCCGCGAGCTGCTTGCAGCTCGCGCAACGCCCAAAATCTAGTTATCTAGTTATACTATATAAAGCTCGATTACCACTGACTCACTCACTGACATAATTGTTCTCCCAGATGGTGAAGGGGGAGGTGGGTATATTTTTACAGATTCGTATAGAAGTAACTCTCACGAGTATGGGAAAAATCCCAAACCTCCCCTTTTCCACCCCACTCTCCCCCCTCCCTATCGTATCTCGGAAACTAAGAGTCCCGTGTTTTGTTGTTTTACGGATTCGTATAGAGGAGGCTCGGAAAAGTAAAATCCATTTTTCAAAGTTGCCCCCTTGCCCCCCTTCTCCCCCCCCCCTCTAGGTAGATCTCGGAAGTTGAGAGACTTGGAACATTTTTTTTTTCAGATTCATATCAAGGGGCCCAGAGTTGGTCAAAATCATTTTTCAAAACTCCCCCCTCTCCCCCCCTTCACCCCTCCCCCCATCGTATCTCGGAAATTAAGAAACCTGGGTTTTGTTTTTTTACGGATCCGTATAGAGGAGGCTCGGAAAAGTAAAAACCATTTTTCAAAGTTGCCCCCCTTGCCCCCCTTCTCCCCCCCTCTAGAGGTAGATCTCGGAAGTTAAGAGACTTGGAACATTTTTTTTTTTCAGATTCATATCAACGGGCCCCGAGTTGGTCAAAATCATTTTTCAAAACTCCCCCCCTCTCCCCCCCTTCACCCCTCCCCCCATCGTATCTCGGAAACTAGGTAGCGGTAAAGCGAAGCGTAGCGTAGCGTAGGGATAAGGTCACGATAGCTTTCCGGTGGTAGGTAGGTCCTGAGTGGAGCGAACCTGCGAGACCGAGTTATTATATTATTATCGGGCAATCAGCATTCGCTCAGAGACTATAATAATGCTATAAGTGTACTCATTTGCGAAGTCACGTCGTTAGATTTAGTCAACACGAGTTTTGGTGACATCTATATTTAGTAGCATAAAATAAAACGCTTTCAACTTGAGAAGTTCGAAAACGCATTGGGATCATTATGCTAGCCTGTAGTGTCTAATTTGGGTAATAACTTCACAGCGCTGTCACTGTCAATGTAATAGACATAAGATTTAACGTGGGAGCAAATGAGACAGAAAGCATTATACAGTGGTTTTGTGTTTTTGAGTGTTATTGAGTGTTGTTGAGTGTTGTTGAGTGTTGTTGAGTGTGGTTGAGTGTTGTTGAGTGTTATTGAGTTTTGTTGAGTGTTGTTGAGTGTGGTTGAGTGTTGTTGAGTGTTGTTGAGTGTTTGAGTGTTGTTGAGTGTTGTTGAGTGTTGTTGAGTGCTTTGAGTGTTGTTGAGTGTGGTTGAGTGTTGTTGAGTGTTATTGAGTGTTATTGAGTGTTGTTGAGTGTTGTTGAGTGTTTTGAGTGTTTTGGGTGTTATATTGTTGTTGAGTGTTGATGAGTGTTGTTGAGTGTTGTTGAGGGTTGTTGAGTGTTGTTGAGTGATGTTGAGTGTGGTTGAGTGTTGTTGAGTGTTGTTGAGTGTGGTTGAGTGTTGTTGAGTGTTGTTGAGTGTTGATGAGTGCTGTTGAGTGTTGTTGAGTGTTTTGAGTGTTTTGGGTGTAGTTGAGTGTTGTTGAGTGTGGCTGAGTGTTGTTGAGTGTTGTTGAGTGTTGTTGAGGGTTGTTGAGTGTTGTTGAGTGTTGTTGAGTGATGTTGAGTGTGGTTGAGTGTTGTAGAGTGTTGTGAGTGTTGTTGAGTGTGGTTGAGTGTTGTTGAGTGTTGTTGAGTGTTATTGAGTGTTGTTGAGTGTTGTTGAGTGTTTTGAGTGTTGTTGAGTGTTGTTGAGTGTTTTGAGTGTTGTTGAGTGTGGCTGAGTGTTGTTGAGTGTTGATGAGTGTTGTTGAGTGTTGTTGAGGGTTGTTGAGTGTTATTGAGTGTTGTTGAGTGTTGTTGAGTGTTATTGAGTGTTTTGAGTGTTGTTGAGTGTGGTTGAGTGTTGTTGAGTGTTATTGAGTTTTGTTGAGTGTTGTTGAGTGTGGTTGAGTGTTGTTGAGTGTTGTTGAGTGTTTGAGTGTTGTTGAGTGTTGTTGAGTGTTGTTGAGTGCTTTGAGTGTTGTTGAGTGTGGTTGAGTGTTGTTGAGTGTTATTGAGTGTTATTGAGTGTTGTTGAGTGTTGTTGAGTGTTTTGAGTGTTTTGGGTGTTATTGTGTTGTTGAGTGTTGATGAGTGTTGTTGAGTGTTGTTGAGGGTTGTTGAGTGTTGTTGAGTGATGTTGAGTGTGGTTGAGTGTTGTTGAGTGTTGTTGAGTGTGGTTGAGTGTTGTTGAGTGTTGTTGAGTGTTGATGAGTGCTGTTGAGTGTTGTTGAGTGTTTTGAGTGTTTTGGGTGTTGTTGAGTGTTGTTGAGTGTGGCTGAGTGTTGTTGAGTGTTGTTGAGTGTTGTTGAGGGTTGTTGAGTGTTGTTGAGTGTTGTTGAGTGATGTTGAGTGTGGTTGAGTGTTGTAGAGTGTTGTGAGTGTTGTTGAGTGTGGTTGAGTGTTGTTGAGTGTTGTTGAGTGTTATTGAGTGTTGTTGAGTGTTGTTGAGTGTTTTGAGTGTTTTGAGTGTTGTTGAGTGTTGTTGAGTGTTTTGAGTGTTGTTGAGTGTTGTTGAGTGTGGCTGAGTGTTGTTGAGTGTTGATGAGTGTTGTTGAGTGTTGTTGAGGGTTGTTGAGTGTTTTTGAGTGTTGTTGAGTGATGTTGAGTGTGGTTGAGTGTTGTTGAGTGTTGTTGAGTGTGGTTGAGTGTTGTTGAGTGTTGTTGTATGTTATTGAGTGTTGTTGAGTGTTGTTGAGTGTTTTGAGTGTTTTGAGTGTTGTTGAGTGTTGATGAGTGTTGTTGAGTGTTTTGAGTGTTGTTGAGTGTTGTTGAGTGTGGCTGAGTGTTGTTGAGTGTTGATGAGTGTTGTTGAGGGTTGTTGAGTGTTGTTGAGTGTTGTTAAGTATTGATGAGTGTTGTTGAGTGTTTTGAGTGTTGTTGAGTGTTGTTGAGTGTGGCTGAGTGTTGTTGAGTGTTGATGAGTGTTGTTGAGTGTTGTTGAGTGTTGTTGAGTGTTGTTGAATGTTGTTGAATATTGTTGAGTGTTGTTGAGTGTTGTTGTGTTGTTGAGTGTTGTTGAGGGTTGTTGAGTGTTGTTGAGTGTTGTTGAGTGTTGTTGAATGTTGTTGAGTGTTTTGGGTGTTGTTGAGTGTTGTTGATCACAACAAATCACAAAAGACGTTAAGCCGCGTCCCCACTAGAGCCATGCGGCTTAACGTCTTTTGGCGCGAAAACTGTTTGACGCGCCAAAATAAGAAAAAAAAAGACTTATTTTGTTGGTTGACGTATTTTGTAGAAACAATTTTCTTGGTAAAGTTTAAAGTTTGGCGGTGTAAATCACAAGTTAAAATAAGTGATTCCAGTGACAATTATAGCAATTTATCAACAACAACTCCACAAGTGTAGTATAAAGCAGTATATATCACTCGAGGGTAAGTACAGATTACTCCCCTTGGTGAATAAATAGCTATTATTACAAAATCCTATAAGTGCTAAGGATTACTGTCCAATTCTCAAAATTTTACAAGGGTAAGAAATACTCCTCAAAAACACGACCCCGCGAGCTGCTTGCAGCTCGCGCAACGCCCAAAATCTAGTTTTACATATACAATCACAAAACTAGAAACTCAAACTCATAAAACTCAAATTTTGCAATTGAATATAAACCTTATACCGTTGTAGTAAAGTTGAAAATCTATTACAGATATTACGATAATTGTAAATTTATGGTACCGACCTGCTACTGCTAGTACTGTGACGAAAGCAAGAGAACCTATACAACTACAATATTATTCTGTCGCGTCGTCTTATAAGTGGGTATAAATACGTAGAAAAATAATAATCAAACTTACCTTTTTTTTTTAAGCTTTGCAGTTTAATGCTGAACATTTTTTTTTCTTTCTTCTGTTTTTATTCCCCATAATTTAATCTTAATTATCACTATATATTACAACTATATTAAAAACTAATACTTAGTTTAATTATTAATACTAGAACCTAAACAATATTTACAGACTGATTTTTGAAACTAATACACAAACACGGAAATTAACAATAATATAACGTATATTTCGATCGATTAGCGGGAACGCGGCGAGCCAGCAAAAGCGACACAGGTCCTACCTCGGTAACGCCCGGCGGGCTACTGAAGTGAAGCGCGCAGGCCGCCTTTTTAGATTATATCTTGTTAAGACAATAAAAATCAGTTTTGAGAAAAATTAACCGTTGAATGTTCTACTATACATCATTGCCTATTTTTTGATATATTTTTTGCGAGTAAAAGTTAAGTCTATTTCAAATGCGACTTGAAAAACGATTAAAAACTTCGCTGTTTTCGATTTGTTTGCGATTTTTTATGATCGAGTGAAGTTGTAAATATCGTGTTTTGAACCGTTGAATAATCAAGAATGTTAGTTAAACTATGCCATATATTTTTTTCAGATTAAAACAAAGAATATTTGATTGTTTAATGTTGAATCAAAAATAGGTCGATTCCGAGATTTCCGAGAGTCCTGGCCTTAAGAAAAAAGCGACAGGGTAGGCCGCGAAAATTCTCTTACTTTTGTTGCGATTTGTAGATCAGTATCATGTTGAATGTTAAATCGTATTGATTGATATTTTATGAAATAATCTTTCAAATAGGATTATATGAAATCAGAGGGTTGTATTGATGATTTTAATACAGTTATCTATACTTCTATACTAATATTATAAAGCTGAAGAGTTTGTTTGTTTGGTTGAACGCGCTAATCTCTGGAACTACCAGTCGGATTTGAAAAATTCTTTTTGCATTTGATAGCCCAATTCTTGAGGAAGGCTATAGGCTATATAACATCACGCTATGACCTTTAGGAGCCGAGCAAAAAGAAAAAAAGTCAGAAAGAACGCTAAGCAAAAACGAAGTAATAGCGCGGGCAGGCGATGCGATGCGACGGGGTGGGTCGGAGTAACAAGAAATTTTACGCGGACGAAGTCGCGGGCAGAAGCTAGTAATTCTATAAAGTTATATTTGTTACGCTCCTGAATCATATTTTGTTCAACATGCAACCTGACACTGATCTGCAAATTATACAATGTGGGGCAGGACGATTGACATTCCTTTAAACCACGTAAAGAGTGGCATCCACTTTACCCGTATACAAAAAATCAATCAAATCCAATGAATACTTTAGCCACAGGAAATTATTTTTCATTTTCTTATTTTTCAACATGATGTAGAACTGAGTCCGTAATAATAGGTAAACATTGTAATGTCAAGAACCTGTCCAAAACCGTACGATTCTATTCTCTACTTCGCAATAGATAGATGCTTGAAAGACAGAGAAAAGTGTCATACGATCCCTATCTGACACGCCCCGCCCACTCCCGCAAAATACTACAATTAGAAAGAAAAAGAAATATTACTTACGCAAATAATGCATTAGTGGTGCATAGAAAATTGCGAGTGTGTGTGTGAGCGGAATTTTTCGGCAAAAAGTCCTTGACTCGGTAACTATGTCAGTCAGTGCATAGCGGCGCCCTTTGAGGTTAGCACACGCCGACTTTTTTTATCACAAGACGAGCCGCGCGCGCATTGTCGTTATTTTATGAAAAGTTTTAGTTGTTATTGTGATTAAAGACGATTTATGATAGTTGGATTAGTGCATAGTGTGTGTAGTTTAGTGTGACTTATTGTTAAGTGATAGTGTAATATTAGTACTTAAGTTATTTAGGCATTTATTAGGTAGCTAGTTTTGTGATTTAGGTTAGGTTTGTAAGTTTTTTAGTTTAATTATGCCTCAAATAAGCTGAGGAGTACACCGACATGGTACTTACGTACGGAGAATGTCACCAAAATGCGGCTTTAGCATTGCGTACATATCGGGAGAGATATGGTAACACAAAAAACGTGCCCTACCAATAGCCGTGTTTTTACCCTGGCCGTTCAGAGGTTACGAGAGCATCAGCCTTTGGTTCCTCAAGGAGAGGGCGTGTCTTCAAATTCAAGTATCGAGGACCAGATATTACAACATTTTGAAAACAACCCGATTCATAGAATTTTGAAACGGCATGCACGGCGACCTTACAAGTTCAGAAAAGTTCAACAACTTTTATCCAGAGATCTGCCATGGACGATTTAAAAATTAAAATAATTAATGCCTTCGACAAACTTAAAAGAATGGCAGATGGGGACCTTGTTAAGACGAGTCCGTGAAAATTTAATAAGACGATGTCGCTTGTGCATAATGAACAACGGGGGACACTTTGAAAATTTGACTATTGATGATTTAAAGATTGTGATGTGATATTATGTGATTAATTATTCAATCAGTGATCTTTTATTAATTAACAACTCGCAACTTAGTGAATTTATGCCGCTGATTTGTTGAAAGTACCTCCGCCCAACACCGCGCCGCGGCCGCCCGCGCCGCCCGCTGCACCCCGCATCACGCCGCGCAATAGGTCAGTGACTTTTCGTAGATAAAGCGTGTTTACTTTTTATGCAGTTGATTCTGCCATTTATTTTGTTTGAAAATTGAAATTTTTAAATTTTCCATATCCTACTAATCTTCATGTTTTAAAATGTTTTGATGGACTAGTACTGTGCTCGTTTTAATTTAATGTCGTAATTCCTGTTCCACATTGTATTATGATTTTTTTTTAAATTTATTATCATTTTTTTATTATTATTTTATCTTCTATGGGCCTAGTTACCCGAAATAAATGAATAATTATAATTATTATTATTAAAAAAATTGCAAAAAAAAAATTGTAAGAAAATTTGAATTTCGCGGGCTACCTAGCGCGTTCCCCTTTTTTTATGTGTGTGAAATCATCAAATGACCCCTCCGGCTCTGGGTGGAGCGTGGAGACTGTCAGACTCTTACTGACTAAAACTCACCCGTGTTCCTTCCTTAGCCCTTTATGTTCCGGGGTAGCGTTAACCCTTTCGGACAATTCCGCTGCCCCGGCAGACTTCGGCCCTAATGGGCCCCTTCTCTGTTGCTGACATCTCTTTGAGGCGCGCGTGGAACACGTACGCGCCGTCCGGCACGGGCCTGGAGCTTACTCTTCAAACTAATTTTAATTCCAACGAAATGCCAATACGATTCCAATATTAATTTTACAGTCACGTGATTCGATACTCTTGAAAACAATATATATGTGACGGTTCTCCTTACCCTTACATTCTTACCCTCCATAATGGAAACTTATGAAACGTCAGAAGCTCAGTGCACGGTTCCAATTGGTCGTTTCCTATGGAGAAGAGCCGGCAAGAAATTCCACGGTTACTCTTTTAAAAATAATTGGCTTTTACAATGTTTTTAAATTACAGTAGGTATGGGAGGACAGCGTAGGCCTGTCAATACCAGGTAACTAATTAAAAAAAAAAAAAAAAAAATGGTCTACAGATCTAAAGTCTACAAGGCCTACAAAGTCCTCATATTTTTTTAAGTAATGATGTAACTAATATTTTTGTAAAATATAATTTAAAAAGACAGTCCATGGAGTTTCTTGCCCGTTCTTCTCCATAGGTACCTACGCTTTGGAATCTTCTCCATAGGTACCTACGCTTTGGAATGGGCACTTTTGAATTGTCAAGAAGTCGGTCAGTCAGACCGACTTCTTGAGAATTCAAAAGTGCCTGTAAATGGTTTAATTGAAATAAATGCTTTGAGTTTGATTTACAAAATATAAAAGATTCTTAGAAGAACATTGAAGTGGAATGACGTTCTGCTTGATTTACCAATTACCGCCAGCCAAATTAGGTCAAGAATGAATGAGTAGCTACCAAACAATTAATGATAACTGCACTAACATGGTTAAATATGTTAGTTTGTTCAATTAATTGTGTTTCTAGTCCAAACGTTCTTATTATTGCTAACTTTTCTGGACTTCTTTATGTAAATTTATACTTCTATACAATATTATAAAGAGGTAAAGTTTGTGAGGCTGTAATCTCTGGATCTGCTGAACCGATTTTGAAAATTCTTTTACCAATAGAAAGCCACATTATTTGTGTGTCGTATATATTATTATTTATATAAATGAATATCTTAGAAGATATCAGAGATTTGATAAAAGCAGGAAGCAGGTGGGTCCCCCATTTGAATTTGAAAATACATATAATAAAAATAGTATGGGTCCCGCCTGCTTCCAACTTTTATTTAATTTAAAATGAGCTTGTTTTTAGCTTTTCAGTGTTTTTTAACTTCAGTTTTTTACCGTAATGGTTTTTTTTAAATTACTTTTTCTCAGCTTTTTAGTTTACTATTGTGAAAGAATTCGCAGACGATTCTTGGTAGGTAGGTAGGTACGTGTTTTTTAAGTGATTTGTCACTTCGAATTACTTTTAACCATATAAGTTGGATATATTTTTGTAATCATCTTTTGAAACCCTTTATTTTGATACCCCACTCGATAGGCTTTGAGATTTTTTTTTAAGACAATATTGCGCCAAAAATCGGCCAGTTTATTTTTTCAATTTTGATATACCCAGTGTCACTTTCACAAATTGGACGCACTAACCACTGGAGCTAGCAGTCGGATTTGAAACATTATCTTTGCATTCAATAGCCTAATTCTTGACGAGAACTATCGGCTATTTAACATCACGCTATGACCCTTAGGAGCCGAGTAAAAAAGTCAGAAACTTCGCGAAAGCGAAGTGACAGCGCGGGCAGGTAATCCGATACGACGGGGTGGGTCGGGACAACAAGTTTCACGCGGACGAAGTCGCGGGCGGAAGCTAGTAGGTCATAAAAACGATAATATTTATAATACTGACAGATTATTTGTAAACTAATAAAAACATGAGAGAATTATCCAGATTTAGGTAACGTAAACAGTTTATCAAATACATGACTTACGCATTTAATATCGGATAACAAAATGCAGTATATTCAAGACGTAGATGGATTAAGAAGAATAATTTGCTGAAATGAGAAGGATTAACAAAGATAGGTACTTAATACTAAAAGGGGGCTCGTGGCTAAGTTATAACAGCATAAAGCATAAGCCTAACCAGAGGGAGGGGCTGTAGTTTGTATGTCCGCGATTTTCTCAAAAACTGATGAAGCAATTTTGATAATTCTGTCATTAATGTGATCTACATACTTTCAGGAAGGTTTTAGTATATGATACATTAGGTAATTATTCTTATGTACGAAGTTATATGCATAAATGTACTGCATCTCCGGCATTTCTATGCGAATTTCGATGATTCTTCTAGTCGGTGTCTTCAATTCTTCAATGCTTATAGTTTTAATTGAATTTGTGTGGGGTAGGTGCAACTACAAGGTAAAAAAGAAAAACTTAAAAAAAAAAATAAGTAACTGACTTGAAAAAAAAAAAAAACACTACAAAGTGTTAAATAACTTTAATTTCGGAAGTCGGTGTCGTTGGTTCCGCATTTTCGTTTTTTGACACCGACTTCCGAAATTGAAGTTATTTATCATTTTGCCTCGCGGTTTTCACGTTCGCGTTCTTCTTTTACAACTTGAACGAACGTTAACAGGTACAGTTATTTGTGAACAAATAGCGCTCAACAAAAAGCCAGCTAAACAAATACACTTTAATCCAAGGCTGTGTGTGACCTAGGTCGTCGTCAGGCCTGTGGCTCCCAACCTTTAAGGCTCTTTCAAACAGGCGAGACGCGATAAAATCGCGCGTGACACAAAGGCACCACAAGTCTCGCAACGAGCAGTGCCTTTGTGTCGCGCGCGATTCGCGTTGCGCCTGTTTGTAGGAGCCTTTATTGTAGGGGTGTGCAACTCTTTATGGAACCGACTCACTGATCCGGATCATTGAAGTGATTCAAAAGATTGGTTCAGTAAGAACGTTTCAGATGCATCATTTGGATCTGAAACATTGCTTTGTGCTCATTCCGCGCGACGCGTCACTCTCAGGCGACTGAGCAGTGTGCGAGCGAGAGAGGGAGACTGAAATACACCTATAGACTCACTAGTCGCGAGTGAGCGGGCGACATAATTACAATCTATACAAGTCAGAAAGAGATACCAAATGAGATGTGTATCACTCATACTCTCACAGATTTTGTTTCTGTATTTTATATCCTTTGAACTGATGATCCAAATGGGGCAAATGAAACATATCAGTGTTTCGGATCATTTCAGTGATCGAGATGCAAATGTTCCAATAGCAAAAATGATACACTTTGCCCACCTCTACTTTATTGACCAGCATACACAACCAAGGTGAAAGTTTGTGTGTGTGTGTGTTTATATGTTTGTTACTTCTTCACGCTCAAACGGCTGGACCGATTTTGATAAAATTTTGTATGGAGGTAGCTAACACCCTGGATTAACATATATACCTACTTTTTAACCCGATATTCCCACGGAATCGACACTTATGCGGGTGAAACCGGGAGGCGCAGCTAGTCTATTAGTAAGTATATGAATTTACAGTCTTTTTTACCCTACCGCGCCAGAAGGAGGGTTATGTTTTTAAATAAAACTGTTCGTTGGGCTCCACAATCCAACGGCTAGACCGATTTGGCAAATTTTTCTCTTTCGCAGAACTTCTTGCGGATCACCGGTTGGGAACCAAGGGGTTAAAGTCTAGCCGCTAGACTGATTGATCATAAAACAGTATACAACTTTCAAGCACGCTAGGTTAGCCCATTTAAACCGTCTGGAGCCATCAAGCTCGAGGTGGAATTATTTATGAGGATTTTTCCAAAAATAACCATAGATAATGCCTTGTAAGGGACTTGAAAACGAAATGAATTTCGTTCCGTTACCACTAATGTTATCGTATAACGTTCCAAAATTTGTAACGATACTAAAACCTAAAAACATCAATGACGTTACAAAGAAAAACGTTATAGAATATCATTTTCGTAGAAGAATATTTATAAGTAACGTTATCGGTATCAGTAACATTAAGCTTATCCGCTTGTAACAACGTTACAGATAAAACGTTACAGATTCATTTGTAACGTTATTCTTCATACGTCTTTTTCATCTTTTATGTCATGAAGCTGGCAAAGTTGAGTATCGAAATGAATAACGTTATTATATCGTTATACTAATAACGATATATTGATCATATTGTTAGTGAACAGGTTGTAAGATTTCGTTCCGTTTGTCAGTATCGTTGTAGCCAAGGAATTAATTTTTGTTACGATCCTGGTGGAACGGTACAAATTATCGGTACTGGAACTACGCGAGTACGCGTAACGTTATTTTGAGTAACGTCTCAACTTCTCAAGTCCCTGCTTGTAAATCGAAGCAGAGTTGCAAGTCTATCCGAGTCTTGGCTGTCATGTTCGGTCAAGAAGACCCGATACAATTACTACAGTACCCGGCGATAAATATTGCACATCGACCTTTACCTTTTTTTGTATTTTATACAAAGAATAAAAATAATTATCAATGGAAGCAAATCATAATTGTTTTAACAGCTCCTAATAGATACCGGACTGTTTGTATTTCTTGCGACAGAGATAACGCTCTACGAAGCCGAAATTAGCTGATTGTCTCTTTCCAAAGGTCGATGTGCAATATTTATCGCCGGGTACTGTACCTACACATATGCGGCTTTCAATCGGCTTATGCTGATCGACAATCTTCGTTCGGCACCTACTTCATCATGTCGGGGTATTGTTATTTTTATTTATTTATTTAATACTTCAAGCACATAAATGTACAGAGGCGGACTTAATGCGATAGGCATTTTCTACCAGTCAACCTTTGAGTGATGCAGAGACAAACAGAATGATTACACAGGTCAACAAAATTTTTACCCAGAAACCAGAGGGGCAATTCTACTAATTTTAACAACGTTCACAGTCTGATCTCAGTCTCAATCTGTCAAAAAATACTTCAAATTTCCCTACATTTTGACAATTTTTTGACATTTCTTTGTCGCTGAGATGAGACTGCGACTAGATTTTGAACGTTTTAAATTACGAGAATTGGCCTGCGAACTATACTTTTCCGAAGGATTTTGAAATTTTCGTGTACGTGGATTGTTCTACGTTTGAGAATTCATACACATACAGTCTATTGGAAAATTTCAAAATGCAATTTCTCAGCAAAAAAAAAAAAAGATATTTGAGTAAACTCAATGTCATTTTAAAGAGGAAGACTAGTCCTTTGAGATGCTATTAATAATTTTTGAAAGAAAATTGGTTGGAGAAAACACCGTATTTTTTGTACTTTTAGGTTAGGATATCTCGAAACCCTGACGTGATAGAGTAAGACGTGAGGCCACATTCGAATTCAGCGCGTCAAAATCCTTCGGAAAAGTATAGTCTGGTTTCTGGGAAAGAGTGTTCGTAAAATTTTGTCGGCCTGTGTAATTTTTAATGATTATAATTCTGTAAAAGTCATAGAAATGTAAATCTATGGTAAAAACATTTTTGTTACGGTGGCGAATCATATTTAGATCAACATACAAACTGATTACCTGCAAATTGCAAAAAACGTAATTTCGCGGGCTTCGTCTGACGCTTTGCACAGACGACCATCGAGGAAACTTACATCTGCCCAATTTGGAATTTGAAAACAAAATCCCGTGCACACGATGACCACATCTGCTAGCAAGCGTTACTACAGCGGCCGAGCGCGGCGAGCAAGAATAGCCCTTACGGTTTGTAGATAAGTTTCCTCGATAGTACAGACGCCAGCACATGAAGCTACCCGAAACTGTCAAAATTTCCCAATCAACCTTGAACCTTATGCTGTAGCGGTAAATTTGTAATTCTATTACAATGACCAAATCGCTATGGCAAGTGGTGCATTTTTTTTACCGCGGCCATCGTTGTAATATTAGTCGGTATATGATAAGCCTATCACAAAAATGAATTGATAAACGATTATTCTACAAATTCAGTTCGAGATGATATATTTGAACTTGATTTTTGAAGTGAAAACTTCTTTAGCGGCGCTGTGTACTTTTTTTGGAATGGGTAAAAACTTCTAAATTCGCGTCAGGTCACGTGACCCTGATCGAAAATTCGTAAGACGTGACGCGCGTTGTTGAGGACAGCGCCATCTGTGCACATCGGGAAGAACTACGAGGGCCTCGCGTACTAACTACGTAGGCCTCGCGTACTAACTACGTAGTTCATCCAACAACGACGAGATGGCGCTGAACCACGGATATATAACTGACGACGAGCAAATCTGAATAAATTCCTTTCACGAGAAGAATAAACTAGTCACTTTGGTCATCATACCTGATTTGCAAAAAACCCTATAAAATAAGGAACACACCTTAACACGCGTGCTTTGTTTATAAGACGATTCACAAAATACACTCGTAATTGTTCAAGTTTTCACTTCTGTCGGCACTACCGGAGTGCCAGTGTTTTTTTTATGTAATGAGTCCTAAAAATAAACATGCAAGAGATAAGCCACCATCCATGTTATTGTGTGGTATTCCTCCCCATCCAAGGTTGTCTGGAAGAGATCGCTTCAAGCAATAAGACCGCCCATTGTGACACATGTAATTACTTCTTATTTTTTTGCTCTGTTCGAGGCTTACCAAATGCGTTATGTAAGACGCTTCCGATCTTTATCTCATCGAACAGATGACTCTGGCTCCGTTTTTATTTGGATGTCTCAATTGTTTGAATTGGTTTTTTATTCTCCCGTTTCTGGTTTCGATAACCCAGCGACACATCGTTACTTCTAAGATATTAAAAAAACCCGACGCGCAACGGTCGACTCAGGCACAGATAAACAATCCTAGTTTGAGACCTAAACTCTAAGCTGGAGGTACAACCTCCTTTTAGATGATAAATGAGTAAAAATTTTTTTTTTTTTTTGTTTTCTATATAACTCGGTTCAGACTGATGTTAGGTTATGTTACCGTATATTAACTTTTGTTCTTCATATTATTCTCTATCTAATTTATGACGTTTGATCGATGGTTGCGAAAAAAAAAACTGCATCATTTTTGGTTATTGGCTTTTGACAGATTGTAGTAACTTGATGCGCTGGCTTCTGTAGATAATTTTCAACTCTCGGTATTTCGCCGAGAATTGAGAATCCTACAGAGTGCATCCCAACGCGTCATTAAAACACACTATTGTATTTTCAACTAAGCTGTGCGTTGAAATAAGCGCGCGAAAAAAAAAATCGCCGCAGGGAAAACGCGCCCGTGGTTACCTGCAGTGCAATTCTGTAACAATCTCACCGTGAAAACTTAGGTGAAGTGAGCGTGGAGTGAGCTGTCAATAGTGTCAATTCCTAGCAAAAACAAACTCACTTCACCTAAATTTTCACGGTGAGATTTTTACAGAATCGACCGGCTGCGCTAAAGCTTACTTAGCTAGTATACACATGCCTGTACAGTTCGCGTCAAATAACTTGGCCGCTCTGAAGCTAGGCTTTCCGCTAGCCGCGCATGCGCGCTGCTGTTTTATTCATAGGATAAACTACTGCGCAGTGATTTGTTGCCTACTTCAGAGCGGCAAAGTTATTTGACGCGAACTATATCTTCCACAAAAGTATGCAAGTACAATGCGTGCCACGAAAGAAGAGACTTGACACACCACGTGGTTTGACATGCGCAGTACACGATTTTAGGTATCTTAGCGGTATGAGGTCTGAGTGCGGGACGGGACCGGACGTCATAAGGGCGGCGGAAAGAGGCGGGGGAGGCGGGGTCAAGTCTCTTCTTTCGTGGCACACATTGTAGCTTGCATGCTGTGTGCCATAACAACTTCTAATTGGTGAATATCATACTGGTATGCCGGCTACTTGCATGCCTTTGTGCAAGTTACAGGCATGTGTATTCCGGGCATACGGCACAGCCATTAGATAATATAAGGAAAGAGATCATGATTGTTTTACCAGCGCGTCCCTCTTGTAACTTAAAGGTATTCATACCTACGTGATCCATCATTTCCTAGACAGACGTGTGCTATCGTACTTTATCTGATCGGTATTAAATCCGATATTTCAGTGAGTGATGGCAAAGTATTCTGTTTGTGTTTTGTTTTTTTACTTCTGTCGGCATTTCCGGAGTGCCACTGTTTTTTTTTTATATCATGCGGATATCAGCCCGTATTACCTATGGTCTGTTTAAACTTATGTTTCAAATTAATATTATTTCAAGTTAAACAAATATCAACTTTATATTATTGGTAATTAAATTGATTTCAGAGTGACTAGCACTATTGAAAAAGTTATAAAAAATGTTTGAAGTTGTAGCGTAAACTGAACTTTATTGTGTAGGATTTAAAGTTACTTTTCCATAAACTCATATTTGTTTAAATTTTTGGCAAATAAATCGCGAATGCAGATTATGTTATATGGGGCCGGTGACTCGGCATAACACGTTTTTTTTCTTCCATTCTCCTCTGTCAATTGTGCTTGGATTTGGTTGAATTGGCCCATATTACGTCGCTCATGACATAGCATGACATCTGAAGGCCAGTTCTCGAAATTTAAAACGTTCAAAATCTAGTCAGTCTTTATTCTATTCTATTCTATTTTTAATAAATGACAAGCAAAGCCGATGTCGACTATTCTGCCAATGTCAAAAGTGAGCTGAAAAAAACAAGTGTGCATAAAAAAAAAATGGAAAAATGTTTTAAACTAATAAAATTATTCGATCGATCCAGCGGTGCTATTCTGTAAAAATCTCACCGTGAAAACTTAGGTGAAGTGAGCGTGGAGTGAGCTGTCAATAGTGTCAATTCCTAGCAAAAACACACTCACTTCACCTAAGTTTTCACGGTGAGATTTTTACAGAATCGACCGGCTGTTCTCGAAATTTAAAACGTTTGTGACGAAAGGGGTATGCGTGGCGCAGGTTATATGGAAATAAGACCACGCATCCAAGTCAACATAAAAATATAATTAAATAAAAGGTGTGGGTAGGTCTACAGGTCACAATTTTCCCAGAGTCCACCCTGTGGGTAGCGCTGTACTGCCCTGATAGCTGGCGTGGCGATGACCGCAGCGAGGTGCCACGCTGGATGCACAGGGGTGCCGGTCGACAGGTGTTTGCGCCGACCTTCGTAAGTCAGCTCGGCCCACTTGGCAAGACGGCCAACAAATGGGACGTCCGATGCCTGGACGTTACAGCACGCACGAGTCACGACGGAACCAGCCGCGTAGCTCCAGATGTGCGGCCGTGAGCTTGAGGTGTTCCCTAACCGGAACTTTGGACCCTGGAACATGACGTCCAGCGTGTCACGAGATGACCATTGGTCAACTCCGCTGATTGCGACACCAAGCTAAGCAGAGCGAGTAGCAATAGCAGTGCGCTAATGAAGGTGTTGGTGGATTGTCACAATCAGACGGAGTTTACAAAATGGAAGAGTGAAAAAAGGCATGATGCAATACATTTTGAGTGTGAAGCACGAAAAGTCAAAATGCATTAAGCTGAAGGCCTTAGATTAAAATGAATTACATTATTTAGCGTATATTAAATTCAGATAAAATAAGCATACATGCCAAGTTAACCTGCAAGAAAAAAACACAAAATATACGCATGAAAATGCTATCCAACACTTACCCAGTATGGGGGTTTCAAAGACACCGAATTTAAATGCTCGATGGCGGAGAATTATGTAGATTAGGTAGTTGTTTTTAAGCCCGGATAATGGCGAGTTAAGACACGTGTGAAATCACTGATATCAATTATCTGGTGAGACGTGTGACCGCTTCGGGAAAAACCAAAATTCCTAATGACGAACGAAAGACGCGTTGGATAGAGATGGGACATGCGCGGGCGCATAGATAAATTCTCACTCACGCGCCGATAGCTGAACATATTGTGCCTATAGTCATTACTATTTACTACCGCACTAGGTACTTGCAATATTCTGTGGTTGTCATATTTTGACGTCTGCGTTTGTTTGACAGTTGATGTATGTAAACATTGGAATGTTGCTGTGATTTTGTTGTTAAATTAGTTAAAATGTGTTTAATTATGCAAAATGTAACGTACGACGTTACACGTTCAAAAGTCGTAGTCTCTATTAGTACGTAGTCGCAGTCTCTATTCTATTTTTAATAAATGACAAGCAAAGCCGATGTCGACTATTCTGCCAATGTCAAAAGTGAGCTGAAAAAAACAAGTGTGCATAAAAAAAAAATGGAAAAATGTTTTAAACAAATAAAATTATTTCATCGATCTAGTTGATACAATGTAGTAGTCGCAGTCTCATCTAGGCGACAAACAAATGTCAAAAACTTTTTAAAATGTCGGGAAATTACATGTAGTTTTACCCGACTACGAAGGGTAATATGATTTTAACCGGTATGTATGTATTGTTCATTTGTTCCCACATAACTTCAAAAGTACATAATAATTTGACAAATGAGGTATCGTTAGAAGGGTGGTTATAGGCTACGTGACGTCACACTAAATTCAATTCAATATGGCGCTCTCTAGAGGTCATTAAGTACTTAATGAATTTAAAATAAAATATTTTGGGATGGTGCCTTGTTGGGTATCAAATGAAAGGGCTTAATTAGCACATTTCAAAAATATGAATATTACTGAAATAAGCCCCAAAATAATTAAATAAAAAATAAGTTTAAAAACTAAAACCCGACTACTGAAAAGGATGAAACAAGAAAGTACCTTCCCGCGGTCGCATGCTACCATAGCTTATAAACAATATGTTAGTACAGCGGAATGCGACCACGGGACGGTACTAAGACTCCACTGTCCGTCTGTCTGTCTGTCACCAGGCTGTTTCTCATGAACCGTGATAGCTAGACAGTTGAAATTATCACAGATTCTATGATGTATTTCCGTTGTCGCTATAACAACAAATACAAAAAACAATAAAATAAATATTTAAGGGGGCTCCCATACAACAAACGTGTTTTATTTCGGCGTTTTTGCCTTGTGGTACGGAACCCTTCGAGTGCGAGTCCGACTGGCACTTGGCCAGTTTTTTTCTTAGCTTACACTGTCCCACCACTGAGCAAAGACCTCCCAAATTCTTCCAGGCATTCTTTTCTAGAACCATCTCAATCCATTCCTTGCGGTACGTGTCTAAGTCGTCTCGCCACCTCTTCCTAGGTAGGCCGCTTTTTTTTTCAGGGTGGGAAATCATCTAATGACCCCTCCCGCTCTGGGTGGAGCGGAAGAGAGTGTCAGACTCTTACTGACTAAAACCCACCCGTGTTCCTTCCTTAGCCCTTTATGTTCCGGGCCAGCGGTTACACTTTCGGACAATCCCGCCGACCCGGCAGGCTTCTAGACCCCCTAGCGTAGACATATGTCTTTTATCTAAAATATTAAATTTAAGGGGCCTACATGACCTAAAGCGCGGTCACTGTCGGATTGCATTGAAAAGAAAGAAAAGCGTGATGAAACAGCGCTGGTAATTTGGTTGGCCGCTTGGGGTTTGCCAAAGAGCAATCGAGCGCAGCATTTTAGGCGCTAAACGAACTGACAAAATCAAAAACAAAAGTCATTTAGTCAAACTAGGCTGAGAATCAGCACTTTTCGAACGTCAAAATTACAAAGACACAGTCCCCCAAAACCCACCCTTCACCACTTCCTAGTGCTTTCGCTGGGGGGAAGAAGTGGCGCAACAAACTCCCCAGCAGCAAACAGAATACGAAACACCACGGTGCGCTCCAAAACGGGGATCCTAGATTTAGGCAAAAAGGTTGCCGAGCTGAAATGGAATTGGCCGGGTCACGTAAATAAGTAAATGTTGATTTACCGTTTAAAAGAAAGAAAGAAAGAAAATACATTTATTTAGCACAGACTAAGAGACTAACTAACACTAACTAACAAACTAACTGACTAACTTCGGGGCATAAAAGAACTGGCTTTAAAATTCCCTAAAGAATATTTTATTAATATTTAAACAACGTGTCAATTTCAACATTTTTCAATGACTCAGGTACAGACGCCAGCACATCAAGCTACCCGAAACTGTCAAATTTTCCCAATCAACTTTGAACCTTGTGCTTTAGTGATAAAGTTGAAAATCTATTAAAGAAATTTGACAGATTGTAGTAGCTTGATGTGATGGCGTCTGTACATAGCTTAACTGATAAGGTTAAACCAATCATCCGTCGTTATCACAGGTATCGATAACAATCGGTTGACACCGCTTATCAGATTATCAGAGTACTATAATACACAACAAGATATTATGGTCGGCTAAAGAAAGAACGCTTTGGTTCTGCTCGGCAAGAAGTACTGGCTGCCACTAAAAAAACGCTAGCCCGCTAGGCATACGAAACTTACTTGAATAGGTTCGTGCTCACAAATTAGTTCAAATTACGCACACCAGGAGGCGCTGTTCATGTTTCCATATAAAATGCTCACGTTAACGATACGAATACTTTTTCGCAAGTTGTTCGTGCTAGGGGTACAGTTCTTTTTTTTAGCAAAAGCATAATCAATATATCTCATCATCTGCTCAGCCTTTTCCCAACTATGTTGAGGTCGGTTTCCAGTCTAACCGGATGCAGCTGAATATCAGTGTTTTACACGGAGCGACTGCCTATCTGACCTCCATAACCCTTGGTAAGACCGGATGTCAGATTTTCGGGCTTCTGACGACCCGTAACGACTGCCAAAGATCCACGAATGACAGCCGGGAGCAACGGCTTAACGTGCTTTCCGAGGCACGGAGGGGTCTCGGTATGTAAAGATTGTCAGAAGCCCGAAAGTCTGACAACCAGTCTTACCAAGAGGTGTCGTATTACCTAGTAATTGGGTTGTGGAGGTCAGATAGGCAGTCGCTCTATGTAAAATGTATTATGTCTATTATTATTATGTCTCTATGTATTCAGCTGCATCCAGTTAGACTGGAAGCCGACCCCAACATATTGGGAAAAGGCTAGGCAGATGATGAACTATCATTACAGGTGTACGTACCCAATGCGACAGTGCGGTCATTTTACAAATCTACGAGTATTTAGGTATAGAAAAATGATTAATTTCAATCAAGTAAATGATAAGTTTTCGTATTAAAATTCCGTAAACATAATATTATCATGTCCGCGTTATTTTATCAGATAGTTTATCCTCAATTTGTCATACTATTAATAATTGGGACAAACAAACCTATCAAACAAAGTTATTTTATACTAGCTTCTGCCCGCGATGCTATGGGTGAACTGTATGTGCAATGCCTGAAATAAAATGATTTATTATTATTCTTTTATTTATTTAGTTATCTTATTTTACTACATTTTTAAATATTTCTTAACATATAAAAATAAGAATAAAAAACATTTAAAACATTTATTATTATTATTATTATCTAACAGTATATCCTTTCTATAGAGAGCAGAGGTTGATTCGGACCCAAGCAGACCATTTACTTTGTGTGAATAATGGGGCACTAAAGGCTGAAGCCAAAAGTGGGGTCCAAAAAAAAATCCAAGATGGTAGCTGCATTTTTTTTTAAAACTTTTCGTCTTGGTTGTCGTTTTCATGGTTTCCGAGGATGCTGAAGCCGATAGTGAGGTCAAAAAGAAAATCTAAGATGGCGAAGACTAGCTTTTGCCCCCGACTTCGCCCGCGTGATATTTTTGTGCCCCCGACCCACCCCGTCGCATCGCATCAGCTGCCCGCGCTATTACTTCGTTTCCGCTTAGCGTTCATTCTGACTTTTTTTCCTTTTGGCTAGGATCATATCATCATCATAGCGTGATGTTTAATAGCCTTCCTCAAGAATTGGGCTATCAACTGCAAAAATAATTTTTCTAACTCCGACTGGTAGTTCCATAGATTAGCGCGTTCAAACAAACCAACAAACTCTTCAGCTTTATTTTTTAGAGTTCCGTACCAAAACGGTAAAACGGAACCCTTATGGTGAGACTCTGTCACTGTCTATCTGTGTGTCTGTCACAGCTGGATGTCTCAAGAACTACTAACGCTATTAACTTGAAATTTGGAATAGTTTTAGATGACGTTGGCCTAACTTTTTGCAAATAAGAAAGAAATAAAAATATATGTATATTTTTTGCAACAGGGACTGAAAGGGGGTCTGAAAAATTCGAAATGGGGCTACTAGGGCATGTGGGGTATCATATGAAAGAGCACAGTTTACACATTCTCAAACATTTCTTCTTTTTAGGCCGCATTGTTTTCACTTTCAAAAAATACCGTCCCCCCCCTATCTCCGAAGTTTGCAAAGAGTAAAGTCTGAAATTATTCTATGTGATAGAAGTTTATGTAAAGATTACAGGAAAAATACAACGAAGTCTCTAAATAGCACACTTTTTCAAAAATCACCAAAAATAGTTACATTAGTTCTATTATAGGTCAGAGATGGCGTTGAAAAAATTCTTTGACGAAAATAGGCCTCGTCGATTAAAATTTAAAAACATGATGGTACGGAACCCTCGGTGCGCGAGCCAGACTCGCTTTTGTTTTGTAAAGATGAAATTATTTTTAACCTCCCTATCTCCTAGCCTACATTGCTATAGTTCAACCAAGTATCTCATACACGGCAGATGATATATTACCTGTTAATTAAGTAACCTTGAAATGCTTCAGTTTTGTGTAGTCACCGTCTCGGTATAATACAGCTATGGAAGATTTCCTATAGTGTTTAAGAAAATTATAGTATTCTTAGATCTTGTGTGGTAAATGACAGTGCTGTCATAATTGGTTTAGAAAATTTTCTACGCGGTGTGAAAGTGTTAATTTTCTTGACTGATCTGTGTTGTGTTGGAATATTTTCTACTAGGGACTAGTTTAACCTTGACATCTGCGAAGTATTATGTGAACGAAGGTCAATTTACTCAATCATAGTCCACTTTTATACCATGAAGAAAGTCAGTGTTCTGTAATTGATTTGATTTGAAGGCAGACTGTTCAATAATGGAAGGGATTCCATTATTGAACCCGTCTGCCTTCAACTCAAGAGTGAACAGGCATCTTCTGGGCATGCTCGTTCCATCATAGACCTCATCCATCGCTTTCCATCAGGCGTCATCGAGGTTAAGACCAGCGGGTCAATTGCGTAACACATTATCAATCGGCATCGGTTTCATTTTGACAGGTCAACAATATTCATTGCGATATTTAAGTGTTGATTTGCTTCAAAATGTTTCAGATTCTGATTGACATTGACATTTAGGTCTATTCGGCAATAAAAAAAGTACATTATAGTGACTTTAACGGTCACAAAGAGACATCTAATGATAGAAAATTAAGTGCAACTAAACTACCAACCAAGAAACCAGTCTCCAACCCGCAGTTCTTACCCAACTTTGAAGAAAAACCTAAAGAATGACGACTAAAATCTTCAACCGCTTAGCCCAAATGGGTTTAGGACTAACTTTAGTGGGTGGAGTCTCGAATAACGCCCTATACAACGTTGATGGCGGCCAAAGGGCCGTCATATTCGATAGATTCGCCGGCATAAAGAAGGAAGTAGTCGGAGAAGGGACACACTTCATTATTCCATGGGTACAGAAGCCCATAATCTTCGACGTCAAATCGAATCCGCGCAACGTGTCCACGGTGACTGGCAGCAAGGACCTGCAGAGAGTCGAGGTCACACTAAGAATCTTATTCAGACCTGTGGCTGATGAATTACCTAAGATCTACACAACTTTGGGCGAGGATTATGACCAGAGAGTTTTACCGTCAATTACTGGTGAAGTTTTAAAAGCAGTTGTAGCTCAATTTGATGCTAGCGAGTTGATAACACAGAGAGATATGGTGTCTTTCAAAGTTAATGAGAGTCTTACTGAACGGGCTAACCAGTTCGGTCTTATACTTGATGATATAGCCATAGTCCACATCACATTTGGTAGAGAGTTCCTCCAGTCAGTCGAATTAAAACAAATCGCTCAACTAGAAGCTGAAAAAGCAAGGTTCACGGTTGAAAAAGCAGAGCAGAAGAAGAAGGCAGCAGTTATATCTGCTGAAGGAGATACTCAGCAAGCTGTTCTTCTGGCTAAGGCTTTTGGTAATGCAGGCGAAGGTCTGGTGGAGTTGAGGCGTATAGAAGCAGCGGAGGATATAGCGTACCAGCTCTCGAAATCGAAGAATGTCACGTATCTGCCTGATGAGGGTGGATTGGTTAATCTTAAGCATTAGTAGAGGTAATTATATCAGCCGTTTGTGTTCCACTACTAGGCAAGGCAAAGGGCTCCCATTCCCTTATTCCACTCACCCCTAGGTGAGTGGAATAGGGGAACGAGACGATTTGTCCTGCCATCTCTATCTGAGCCTGCCTCTGAGTTTGTTTCGGCCTTTCTTCTCAGAGTGGTCAGAGCGGAAACGCCGATCTCATCTAGTTTAAAAAAAATATGATTGACGTGTAAAAGTGTTTGTACAGACGCCAGCACATCAAGCTACCCGAAACTGTCAAATTTTCCCAATCAACATTGAACCTTATGCTTTAGCGATAAAGTTGAAAATCTATTAAATAAATTTGACAGTTTGTAGTAACTTGATGCGCTGGCGTCTGTATAAATATACTTACAGAAATAAAAGCCGTGCCTCGGAAAGCATGTTAAGCTGTCGGTCCCGGCTGTCATTCGTGGATCTTTGACAGGCTTTACGGGTCGTCAGAAGCTCGAAATTCTGACAACCAGTCTTACCAAGGGGTGTCGTGTTATCCAGTAACTGGGTTGTGGAGGTCAGATAGGTAGGCAGTCGCTCCATGTCAAATACTGGTATTCAGCTGCATCCGGTTAGACTGGAAGCCGACCCCGACGTAGTTGGGAAAAGGCTAGGCAGATGATGATGCCTTCCAGAAATAAAATTGTTTATCGTTTACGCTAAATTGGCGGTGATAAGGCATTATAATTATAACACGTGATGTTCTATTAATCTCATGCATTTGTGTTATTAACGATTACTTATCATGTCATATCATGATTAATTGGTAACATTGTACAGGCACTGGTAAGAAAATGTTCACATTTGGCCAAATTTAGTTGAAATTTACTCCTGAAGTATGAATTAAAATTATGGAATAAACAGTCACGTCAGTCATTTCAGCTTGCCCCGTGAATGGCAGTATTTTGATTAAAGGCTCCTGCAAACAGGCGCGACGCGCGACGCGAAATGCGCGCGACAAAAAGGCACCGCTCGTTGCGCGAGTTGCGGTGCCTTTGTGTCGCGCCTGTTTGAAGGAGCCTTAACACGTTTCTTGCCAGTTCTTCTCCATAGGAATCTACTACGCTTTGGAATGGGCAACTAGCTTCATATTTTTTACTGACGCATGGTACATAATCAGTCTATAATATTCCCCCTGTTCTAGAACATGCCGGGTACCTTACGATGTTTTCCTTCACTGTTTTGAGAGCAGCGGTGATGAAATAATTTACACAAAGTAAAGCGCCTGTCTGGGTTCGAACCCACGACCTTAAGGTCGCAAATCAAGACCTTAAGGTGCAATCGTAAGTCGCGGTCATTACCACTGGGCCACTGCTACTCTCGCTGCGGGACACACCATTGTGTGTGTGTGTTAGGCTAACAAAAAAATTATGGATACGTAGTTACGCCCATAGACTTAAAAATACCTTCATAAAGATTACAGAATTATAAAAGTTACAGGTTACGTATTGAATTGATAACGGAATCAAATATGTAACCCTTATAAAATGTGTTTTTCAATGTGTTAACCAAAAAAAAACTTTTAAAAGTGTAACAGTAATATATCTGTCACCGATATAAAAGTGTTAACAGTATTAATATGTGTAACCGGTAAACGCGGAGTTACAAAAATAGCCGCAATCCCGATTGGATTGAGGCTATTTTCCCATCGCCGCGTTTGTCTGTCCGCTGCTCGTTTTAGCGGTACTGTAGAGACTGTGTAGCTCTACCTTTAGCAGTAAATACAGGCTGGTTATAATTGCCGGTGTGTTCCATTCGAACGTTCAAGAAATTATCAAATATTTTTAATACGGTTTTATTGTTGAGTAGAAAAGTGCTAGAACTAGCGTGATGGTGTAAAGTCGTGATTATATTTAATTCAAGTCAAAAGTTTTTTTCAATTATATCGCAACACCCCCATAGCTACCCCCTACAGTACCGTGCAATTATACAGGACCTACAAATGCTTGTTCCTGTTACCCATATTAACACTTATCAACACATGTAAAAGGTTACACTTTGATTAAATATGTAACATGATTGTATCTGTTACATTTAGAAGTACTTTTTTTTTAAACAATAAATAAAAACAGTGTTAAAAACACTTATTACGGTTACACTTTGAGTCCCTGGGTAGGTACGCCCAATATTTATTTAATATCACATCACATAACATTTTGTAAACATGCTTATCAGTGTATAAAGTCAAATAATATTTTTGTTGTTCTCTATCCTTTTTCAAGGTCGGGATTAACTTAATAATAACGATGACTAATAAAAACTATTTTTGTTTCAGGAAAATCCTAATATAATTCCATTTCCTCAATTATACTTCCTTACCATTCCAAATATTAATAATAAAATAAATCTTCCACAATTATTATTATTATAATAAATATATTTAATGATTCTAACCTATTATTTTATTCATTCCAATTTAATTTTTAATTATTAAATACACGAATGAATGTTTTAATAAATAATTGAATAGCATTAAATATATTTTTTGTAAAATAGAATGTATTTTAAAAAACGATAGCATACTCGCCTTGTAAAGATATTATTCAAATATTAAAAAGCAATCACAACGAAAATTAATCAATCACAATAAAAAAAAAACGATTGTCTCACAATATACCATAAATAAAAAAAAAATTGCAATCACTATCCCCCCATTTCACAAACACGCCGATACTCCCAGTTATGTCGTTCCTATAGCTCTTGTTACCCCGTATATCCCCACTGACGTCGTCCGCAATGTTCTGACCCCTTCCCACCATGTCGTCGTCCCCAGCTGTCGAGCCTTCATCGCCGTCCACGACCCCCTCGTCCCCAGCGCTGCGAGCTGAGAGTGCGCAGTTCCAGACATCGACACCCTATTACACTGGACGGGTAAGATTTTGTTTTATCTCGCTTGTACAGGGTTATTGGTAAAACATTAACAACCTCTTAAGAGGTCATTGTGCTCATCATTGTGAACAACTTTTACTATGGTACGGTCAGCAACAAAAGTCGATTAACACTTCAGTTTTATTTAATCTCAGTTATTGAGCAAAATATTTGTTCAAAATTGCAGCAGAAGTACAATGTTTATCTTTATACATACAGCCATTTTTTTAATTTTTTACTGTTCTGACAAAGTTTAAGTTCTTAAAAAAAAAGTTTAAAACTAAAACCCGACGTTTTTAAAATTATTTTTTTATTTATTTATTTGGGGCTTACTTCAGTAATATTTTTTAAATGTGCTAATTAAGCCCTTTCATTTGATACCCAACAAGGCACCATCCCAAAATATTTGTGTTTAAATTCATTACTCTATGTCCTCCAGAGGGCGCCATATTGAATTTAGTATGACATCACATAGCCTATAACCAGCGGACAGTCAAGACGCTTCTAACGTTTACCTCATTTATCAAATTATTATATGTACTTTTGAAGTTAGGAGGGAACAGATGAACATACATACATACATACATACCGGTCAAAATGATAACCCTCCTTTTTGCTTCGCCGAAGTCGGGTAAAAACTCATGTTAAACCTGAGTTTAAGTTGTCAATTTTGCATTAAGAACCTTTACATTCGTCAGAATGAAGTTTAAAATACAGTAATTGTCTCAAAGTTTTAGGTTAGGTCTAAAGTTAGAACTCTTTTTGTAATAAGACTTTTGAATTTTATTTTAGTTTTTAGTTGACTAGTAGAAACTGAGGGGCTCGTGGCTAATTAATAACAGCCGCACAGGCCGATCGATTAGGTTAAGCTACGCTTGCCGCGGTTGGTCTGTGGATGGGTGACTATCTTTACATATCGAGACCCCTCCTCGCCTCGGAAAGCACGTTAAGCCGTTGGTCCCGGCCATTGCCTGATTTAGAGTTCTGACAGCCCTAAGCTAACTATGAATTATGCGCCCCCCCTCCCCCGGGCCTCTCCTGCCTAGCCCATGAATATACTTACAAATTTTTTATATTCTACTAGATTTACGAACCGCGGTTCTTCTACTAGTATTTAGGCGAACGTTTTAAATTAAGTATCAAATTTTATTCTGTAAATAAGTGGTGCTTGCAAGAGCAAGCTCACCGCCCCCTCGGTTCTTGCGTCCTAGGCTAGAGCCTAGTTAGCGTGTGGGTAAATCAGGCCCTGGTCCCGGCTGTCATTCGATAGATCTTTGACACTTGTGACGGGTAGTCAGAAGCCCTAAAAGCCAAGAAGCCGACCCCAACATAGCTGGGAAAAGGCTAGGCAGATGAGGATGGTGATGAGTTATAGAAACTACAGGTCTTCTTTCTTTCAGAAGCAGCCACAACCGCCCCTGAACGTCATTCTACCAGTCGCTGGACCAGCCACACCCCCTATTTACGGTGAGTGTTTTAAGCACCTCTTGGTTTGAGGGCACTTGAGGGTAGATAAAACCTGCTTGAATAGATAAGATATTAGCAGAGCCTCTCGAATTCACTCGCATAAGTGTCGATCTCGTAAGATTATCGGGATAAAAAGTAGCCTATATGTTAATCCAGGGTGTCAGCTACCTCCATACCAAATTTTATCAAAATTGGTCCAGCCGTTTGAGTGTGAAGAAAGTTGGTATGTTGATAAAAGTAAAGTAAGTAAGCCTATGTCCTTTCCCGGGACTCAAACTATCTATAGGTATACCAAATTTCATCTAAATCGGTTCAGCGGTTTAAGCGTGAAGAGGTACAGACAGACAGATACACTTTTGCATTTATAATATTAGTATGGATGAATATTAGTTTGTATTTACCTCTATATAATCGTTCTCCTTTTTAAATTCCAGGTGAAGCAACTCTAACCCCACCACCGCGCTCACCAGGTGTACCCACAGCTGCGAGCCCACTCTCTGCATCCGGTGACGGTAGATCACACCCCCCTGACGGCACATCTTCTGATAAGGTAAGATTTTCAAAGATTCATTAATTTATACAAATACTTACAGTACCCGGCGATAAATATTGCACATCGACCTTTACCTTTTTTTGTATTTTATACAAAGAATAAAAATAATTATCAAAAGAAGGAAATCATAATTGTTTTAACAGCTCCTAATAGATACCGGACTGTTTGTATTTCGTGCGACAGAGATAACGCTCTAAGATGCCGAAATTAGCCGATTGTCTCTTTCCAAAGGTCGCAATATTTATCGCCGGGTACTGTAATGAATTATACGTCTAAACCTTCCTCATGAATCATTCCGTCCATTGGCGAAAACCGTATAAACTCAAAAAGTACTTAATGGATTTTACGCGGAAATCCCGGACATACAAACATACATACATACGGGTCGAATACAGAACCACCGTTTTTTTTTGTAGTCGGTTAAAGATGTCTAGAGTTCTCAGTAACTTTCCGTTTCGGGGTCCCGGTGGCGCTTAAAACGGAAGAGCCCGTCGAAAACAGATAACGTTTTGATAGATGCGGGGTGAATGGCCACTTGTATTCTGTAGAAGTGTAGACTAGCTGACCCGGTGATCTCCTTACCGCCCCACCACCCGCTCTGCCCCCACTTTTTAAATCTCTGATATCTTCTAAGATATTCATTTTAATGATATGCTGTAAAGGGCAACTTTGATCTCCATAAAATGCACAGCATATTTTAATGTATTTAATACGATTAGGAATAATACTGTATTGTTTAAAATAGCTCGGTAAATAACTCATATTTTTTTTTGTAATATGTTAAAGATAAAAATGGTTACTGTGGGTTATCCTTAGGAGATAAACATATACCGTCGCGGACTTTTTTATTGATATTTTTAAGATATACAATTCCGTAGTACATTAATTAGATCTATCTCGTAAGGTTTAGCCAGCGTTTGCAATGTAAGCGCACAAACATATATTTGTAACGACATCACATTACAAATCTTTGAATTTCTCGGCTTTTCTCTACTATAATATGCATGCATTATACATATAAACCTTCCCCTTGAATCACTCTATCCATTAAAAATCGCATCAAAATCCGCAGCGTAGTTTTAAAGATCTAAGCATACATAGGGACAGACAGCGGGAAGCGACTGTTTTGTACTATGTAGTGATAAATGAGCTGGGTGATTGGATGCTAGCTTTGAGATAAATTGTTAGATTCATCTATAATGTGTACCAAACCAACATTATAAATGCGAAACTAACTCTATCCGTCCGTAACTTTTTGCTACCTTAACGGTTTTTGATCAAAGAATTATGGGCATTTTTGCATGGAGCCTGGCCTGATGACCAATAGAGTTAGAAAGTAACGACAGAGTTATTAAAGAGTAATGACAGCCGGGACCAACGGCTTAACGCGCTTTCCGAGGCACGGAGGGGTCTTGGTATGTAAAAATGGTCACCCATCCAGGGAGCAGCCGCGGCAAGCGCAGCTTAACCTGGTCGATCGACCCGTGCGGCTGTTATTACTTTGCCATAAGCCCCCTCAATGTTATGCGTCAATAACTAATATTATTGAGAACTGCAGTGAACATTAGCGTCATAAACTGATACGTTTACATGGTGCTTGCAGGTCTGATATCTCTTGATAGCCTTCTGCTCATTATAAAAATTGATGCTCATGATATAAACTTTAATTTGATGTATATGTGGTTTTTATTGGACATACCGGCCAAAACGCCCGTCATTCTTTGGCACACCGGTACTAAATGACCTTGGTTAGGACATAGGATACTTTTTATCCCGGTACGTTGGCGTGGGTTTTATATCCGACTTTCCTGCGGGTGATGTCGCGCGCAACAGCTGGTATTTATATAACATCTCCTCTTTTCTTCTGTTTCAGTCTTCAGAAACAGCAGTTGGCGGCATATCCCGGACGGCAAGCACGGCACTCTCTCGAAAAGAGAGTTACAAAGCACAGAGACAGCACTACAGAAGAGAAAAGAAGAGGGCCGCGTCCGCTCTCCTACATTCTATCGAGGACCCATCTGTGGTCGTGCTCGCTGATTGGCTCAAGGTAAGAGACTACAGAAGTAGACACAGCACTACAGAAGTCACAGAAGAGGGCTGCGTCACAAAAAAAAAAGCATTAAGAATTTCATATTGCAGTACTCTTTCACTTAGGTTGTATGAAAGAAAGAAAATACGTTTATTTGCGGCAAACATGACGCAAACAAAGAACACAAATACAAAAAAAATTGGGGTGTGACTGTGTCATGGACACGGCCGTGTGTTGTACGTGAATACGTTTACGTAACGGGGTTGATCCGCTCGACCACATTCATTAAGTTCCCGGCACTGCTTGACTCGGTCATAATTATGGTGTTTTATAGGTACTATTCGATTGCTCTTGAGATGCCCTTTCCAACCGTGTACGATCTCTGTATTTGCATTATATATTTTTGATATTATTTTTCTTTGTATTTTAACACATATTCACTGTGACTATTTTATACTAATGTTTTGTAAACAATCGATAGATTTTGACGAGATCTAACGATTGAAACTTCAACGAACATCGTAGCTTCTCAGAGTCAAAAATTATTCTAAGTGGAAAACTCGATACGCAGCAAAATTACCTCAAAATGGCGGATGCCCTTGAATTTGAGTTGAGATGTTCGTTTTTATAATATAAATGTTTGTTTCCAGGTTCGAGGCTCACTCAAGTCATGGACAAAGCTATGGTGTGTGTTGAAGCCTGGATTGTTGCTGCTCTATAAAAGTCCCAAAGCGAAGGTACTTTACAGACTTTATTACATACTTACACATATAAAAACTCACACCTTCCCAGTACATAACCAGCATATGGTGTTCCACTGCTGTGACACAGACCTCCCCTCTGTGAGAGGGAGTGGGCGGTAATGCGCACAGCAAAAGAGTGGATCTCTCTATGTGCGTCTGTGTCTCCGAGCGCATGCAAAATGAATCTCTTAAAAAAAATTAAGAATGTGCAGGCTTCTTCTGGGTAAGCTCACTCCATAGTCGACTTTGTCTCTGTCACTTTTACAAAATTCTCTCCGACCGCATTTCCTCTTAATATTCATTTTCAATTATTTACAGAGCAGCCATTGGGTAGGCACAGTTCTACTGACATCGTGCCAAGTGATAGAGCGTCCTAGCAAGAAGGACGGCTTCTGCTTCAAGTTGTACCATCCGCTGGAGCAGAGCATCTGGGCGCCGAGGGGCCCGCACAACGAAACCATCGGTAAGTAGTCTGGCAATGTTACCCTACTGCAAAGCTGTTCGGAATATTTCCAAAACGTGAGACGTGTGCGAAAATTCACCAGTTTCGGTAGAACTTTGTGTATACACGGGAGTGGGGTTGTAGCGGTATCTACAACGCCACATGCGAAGTACGCGTCATACTGACGTCACGCAAAATCCTGCATCTCGCAAGCAGAGTTTACCGCGCAAATAGCATATACAGGGGCCCATTAAAATAGATGGACTTTTAACACAGCGCTCATCTAAACTAAGCGTCTAACTAAAGATATCCATGCAAAAAACAAATACTTTTAACGTTTTTAAAACTTGCGTTTTTTGTGGTTAGGCGGCTGGGACGGGAGGCTCTCTCCCTCAGCCGTTCCGCCGCCTCCTTCGCTAGCATGACTGCTTCGCAGAAGGAGGCGACTGCCCCCCACTCCCTCTCGCCCCGGACCATGGCTCGAACCAGGCCCGGACGCGAGAGGTCGCCGCCGCTGCCGATCGCCTCTACGAGGACACGGCGGTGCTCCGCCCAAGCGGGGCAGACCTCCCTCCACCGTGTGCTCCACCGTGTCCTCTGGGCGATCCTGGCAATGGTGACACCCGGGCGTTTCCTCTCGCCTGAAGTTGCGCAGGAGACTCCCGAAACATCCGAAACATCTAACACAGTATATTTTCATTGTCTCCAGGAGCGGTAGTCCAGCCATTGCCGACCGCTCACCTGATCTTCCGCGCGCCGTCGCAGGCGGCCGGGCACTGCTGGCTCGACGGGCTAGAACTAGCTCTAAGATGCAGCAATGCTATGCTCAGGTAATAAACAAGCTGTAAAACTCGCCACATAGCCGTTACCTACGACAAAATCCGGTCGATTCTGTAAAAATCTCACCGTGAAAACTTAGGTGAAGTGACTTTGTTTTCGCTAGGAATTGACACTGTTGACAGCTCAATCCACGCTCACTTCACTTAAGTTATCACGGTGGGATTTATACAGAATAGCACCGCAGGACACCAATGATATTTTTTTATCACTCCATATCTTTTGAACAGATGTTCCCGATCCCGCCCAGAACAAACAGTAGCGGCGGATTCCCCGGCGACTCAGACGAATCTGTCGCATGAGGACCTTGAGAAGCATTTCAATGAACATGGTAAGCGTAGACTAAGTCTTATTATGCGAGGGAAACTGTCCTGAAGGACGATTCCTATGACTAAACACGTTAAAAATCTAGTCGCAATGTCATCTTAGCGACAATAATGCCAAAAGCTGTGATTTTTTTTGACAGTTTTTGACTGAGATTTGAATGCGAATTTTCTTAAAAATACGGGAATTACCCGTTTTTCGGGAATTACCCGTATTTCGGGAATAAGGACGGGTGTCGTATTATGACTGATAAGGCTGGCCGCATACGTTCGGTTTCCTGATCAGGAATTTAGATTCAGAGACTCTGAATGCACGCATTTCATACAAAATCGTCTCTAAGCGATCTAATATATAAGAACGTATGCGCTTAGAGACGATTTTGCATGAAATGCGTGCGTGCATGCAGTGAATGCGTCTCCGAATCTGAATTCCTGATCAGGAAACCGGACGTATGCGGCCAGCCTTAAAACCATCATGTTCCAGTGTAAGAAAGAGACGGAGTTAATACACGACCAATAGCACCATCCTTTTTTCGGACTGGAATCATGGTGGCATTACTACTTCTTAATATGGCTCTGTTTTCGTAAAAAAAAAACAGTTTTAACGATGGAATAAATGTCACTTCTGAGCCGAGGACATTTCTCCCACTTTTGGTATTTATTGTTAGCAAAACGGAGTGGATTATTAAATTAGTAGAATGTTAATGTGTTGTGTGAGCCTTCTCAGGGCTTTCAAATTTTGCCGCTATCGAGATTTGCACGATTCGTGATGAAACGTGTATTCACACGCATTTTTTTTGTGTTTATCCATTGGTTTTCTTCTCTGTGACAAGACAATTACGATTATTATGGTCTGATTGAAATATTGGTGTCAAAAATATTACGATAATACATATGTTTTTATCATTTATTGGTTTTAAAAATTTTACTCACAAAATTTCTGTTCTTAAGCATCTGTTTAGATATCTAACTGACAACAACGCAAGGTAACATTTTTAATATTTTTCTCCAACTACCCTCCTTGCACGTGTACGCTAAATAGTGCTAAAAATATCCGAGCCCTCATCCTGTAGCTCACCTCTAATGTCGATATCGGACTACTCCCCTAATAGATCGCATTGTATCGATAGAAAAGACGTGTACCAAGTATCGAAAAGAACAAAAACGCGCAAAACAAAATGGACGCAATTTATGGAGTCAATCGAAATTCTGTCCAAAGACCATGATTCTAGCGAACCGCCTACGCCAGAAACAGATGGCAGGTTCTTGGATTTTTGGAGGAAGAAAGAGACGCATTTAGGTCGCAATACTGCGTCCACTTCTTCGATGAGAATGGAGAAAGAGCCGGCAGTTAAACAACAAATGAGCAAAAGTCTGGCTTCAAGCCCATATAAGTTTGATTTAAAGAAATCTCCGATACTAAAGTGTCTGGAACTACCAAAGATTCCTTTAAGGTGAGTATACACTAGAGCATTTTCTTTTCTGGATTTTTTTTTCTGGATTCGTCAGGTCGATTAATCAGGTTAAGCTACACTTGCCGCGGTTGGTCTGTGGATGGGTGGCTATCTTTACATACCGAGACCCCTATACGTGCCTCGGAAAGCACGTTAAGCCGTTGGTCCCGGCTGTCATTCGTGGATCTGTGACGGTCGCTACGGGTAATCAGAAACCCGCAAGTCTGACAACCAGTCTTACCAAGGGGTATCGTATTACCCAGTGACTGGGTTGTGGAGGTCAAGTAGGCAGTCGCTTCATGTAAAATACTGGTATTCAGCTGCATCCGGTTAGACTGGAAGCCGACCCCAATATAGTTGGGAAAAGGCTAGGCAGATGATGACACTAGAGCATTTTCTCGAGCATTTCCATGTAATGTACAGTACCCGGCGATAAATATTGCACATCGACCTTTGGAAAGAGACAATCGGCTAATTTCGGTTTCGTAGAGCGTTATCTCTGTTGCACGAAATACAAACAGTCCGGTATCTATTAGAAGCTGTTGAAACAATTATGATTTGCTTCTTTTGATAATTATTTTTATTCTTTGTATAAAATGGTTTTGTGTAAAAAGGTCGATGTGCAATATTTATCGCCGGGTACTGTAACGTTCTTACGAACGGTACAATACAGCCAAAAGCTCAGTTTCCAAAAGCATTATCATGTAATGTAACATTTCTGCGAATGCTCGACGCTGCGTTCGACGTAATGCTCACGGCGAGTGAGCATTTACCATGTAACATTTCTTTCTACCTTGTGTCCATTGTTGAAATGTCAAACCTATTGGTCCGAAGCCTGCCGGGTCAGCGGGATTGTCCGAAAGGGTTACCGCTGGCCCGGAACATAAAGGGCTAAGGAAGGAACACGGGTAGGTTTTAGTCAGTAAGAGTCTGACACTCCCTTCCGCTCCACCCAGAGCGGGAGGGGTCATTTGATGATTTCCCATCCTGAAAATAAAAGAAAAAAAATACCTATTGGTATCGCTCGGGCCTTTGCTCGATAAAATGTTACACTAATACGCTTGTTGGTTTTTAGGGTTCTGTACCAAAAAGGTAAAAACGGGACCCTATTACTAAGACCGCACTGTCCGTCTGTCACCTGGCTGTATCTCATGAACCGTGATAGCCAGACAGTTGAAATTTTCACAGACAATGTATTTCTGTTGCCGCTATAACAACAAATAATAAAAATAAAATAAAGTTAAAATTTAAAGGGGTATAAAATAAACGTTTTTTTTTCGGCGTTTTATACCTTGTGATACGTAACCCTTCGCGTGCGAGTCTGACTCGCACTTGGCCGGTTTTATTAAAATCAGGTTGTAACAAAACAAAGGGGGTCGTGTTCTAAGAGCGGTTAGATAAAATTTAAAAATGGCGAACTCTCGATGTTCTATTACAAGTAAATGCTCTAGTTTATACTCGCCTTTCAGAGACCATTCGAAGGGAAAAATGTCACCTACATCGATAATTGAGGAGAATTTCATGAAATTCATGTCGACTTTGCCAAAACGGAGAAGCTCTACCCCGTTGACATTCAGTCAAAAACGCATCGGCGAGCTAAGAGAATCAGGTGTCAAGACTGATTCTGAAAATGATGATGTTTTTGTAAAGTCTAAAAGGAGGCTGTACAAAGGATCTGAGGTTATTTGTGATACACCTGAGAATATCATTATTAAGACAGCGCCATCTGTTGAGAGGATGAGAGGGGAATATACTTCGTCGTCCTCTGATGGAGCTAGAGATGAATATAGGTGGGTTTTTATTATGAATATGTTTAAGAAATATAAGAATCTCAGTAAGACTGCTACGCGCCGAAGCTGAAAGCTGAAGCGAAAGCTGGGATTTTTTTTATGACATTGAATAATACACTTTTCTTTCAACTACGTAGTAATGTTATCATTAATCACTACAAAACCGATCACAAAGGACGTATTTTTTGCTTAGAGCCAAAACAGTGCAGAAATGTTGTATGAAATCTCATGGTTGCACAGTTTTTCATTAATGCACTGTTTTTATTTTGTATTTAGATATGAAATTACCACAGAGATTTAATATCTCCTATTAAGTTTAATATAAAATGTATGCATTAGATCAAAAAGATACCGGCTGAAAATAAAAATCGGCTGAATAAAACCGACTTGGTGAAAAAAAAAAGAACAAATGGCTTGCTTTTTGTACCATTGTAAAACTTTGATACTTCATATTTAGCAAGAAAAGATTTAAAAAATGGAAATAGCGATAGCGATATGAATGCAACTCCAGAAAGTATGACAACATCTGCAACTTAAATTGTTAATAACCATTTGCCGCAACAGTCGCCGGATAAATATTTAAAAGCTTAGGAAAACTTTGTTTTCATTGACTTGAGTTTTTATTTTCAGTAGGTATATTTTATCACGGTAGGTAGATTGGTAGTTGAAAGAAACCTACTATTATGGTTAGTATTAGGATTTCAGCAATATTTCAATAAGACTCACGTTAGATTTCTATAGAAACGATATTTATTATTGAACACAAGCAGCATGACATTCCTATATCAAGGAGAAAAAGCAAACAGCGCCACCCGTGTCAGAAAACGGAAACAAAACTCATACGTTTATGAAGACACTCTTTAACAAAATGTTTACAAAGAGATCTATGATCTATCTATGATCTATCTATATATGATCTATCATTTAAATTTATCTTTATTCAACAGTTAGCGTAAATAAAGCGCAAAACTGTGAAAGCATCGACGCAGCTATTTGAATATCAGAAAGCTATAGCGAAGGCACCTGGGCTCGTCTAATTTGCGCTTTAAACCAATGATGATAAAGTTTGGTATTCAATGTCCTCAAAAAATCTTCAGCTGTTCATGATATTTGTTGCTTGCACTTCTAGACATTCTTGTTAAAAATTCAAATGAAGCTATGAATGACGATTAGCACCATCTCTTTTTTTTTACGACAGAACGATGATGGCTTTTAAACTTCATAATATTTAATATTATCCGTTTCCGAGGGTTTGGGCTCCGCTCGCCCCTTGGGTCTTGCCCCTTTCGATTAAAATGTTCCACTCACCCCGTTTTTTAATTATTTTGGTGTAGTGATTCGCCCCTTACGAAGGGGCGAATGGAAAATTAACATTTAAATAATTATTTTGGTGTATCGATTCGCCCCTTACGGCATTTCCTTTGAAATTAGTTCCCAAATCGATTCGGTGTTGTCTATTATAATGTGCAATAACGGACAAAACCATAACTTATATTTTTAATAAATAAAAACATTTTTTTTTTATGTAAAGTTTAAGAACCGATTCGTTTTTGGTATTTTTTCTGATAAAAAAAATACAACTGTTATAGGAAATCTCTGTACCCTCAACTAATAATCACCCCAGACAAGTACTCAGTGATCAACTATGATAAACTACCCTCCGCGAGTTTTAAAGCGAGCACCTTGGAGCGACGCGACGAGAGATTTGTATCACAGAATGTTTATGTCGCCGGCAAGATCGTGAGGACCGGTGAGGACTGCCTACCTCTTATGGGGAGGTATTCCATTTACAGCACCTATTTGAACAGCACAAATGCGAATGGCACCTATAGTATTCCACATTGCGCACCAACGGTTATAGTGGTAGTTAAAGAAGATAATTAACTGTTGAAAAACATCGATAGAAAAAGAAAACGTGATTAGATCTTTACGTTGATTCCCGCTAAGTCGATTCTCAAAACAGAAAAAACATTTAAATAAGTATCAACTAGTTAATGCCCCTCTCTAACTACCACTAAAACCGTTAGTGCGCAATGTGTTATTCGCACGGGTGCTATTCAAATCGGTGCTCTAAAAGGTATGCCACCTTCGGGAGTTATAGGCGTGATGTTGAGTAGTAGCTAATGGTTTTTTTTAGTTATTTATTGAGTGAAATAAATTCGAAATGAAAATTCGTTTGGGGAGTAGTCTACTTGCGTTTTAAAAACACTATATCTTGCCAGAGTATTGATGATTTTGTTATTCGTGCTAAGTATTTTTTAAGCTAAAATGTGTGTGTACCGCTAGAAAAAAAATAAGAAATTAATTTCCAATTATTTTAACTGTGTGAGAAAATAAGATATTTCTTGTTTTCACCCGACTGCGAGGGTGCTCAAAAGGTGGGTAAGGTTTTAAAAATAATTTTTTTTCGCGTGTTACCTTGGTTTCATAATGCCTATTCAATTTAGTCCTGTTATCCAATCCCATGTCAGTCTATTTGGTTGTTGTTATTGTTAAGCCAATCACTGCTATTGTGATTGGCTGCAGATTCACTGAAAGCCAATGAGGGTTTTCTGAAATGACGTTCGCCAGGTGGCAGCACTGACACGTCAGGGCCAGGCATCTGTCAAAGAGCCTATATTTTCTTTAGTCATGACTGAATGATGAACGAATGAATGAATCGAATGATGAACGTCATCATATATTTTATATTGGAAGACCTCTTGTCAAAGTGGTGCCAACTGGTGTCGTAAATTTTCACGAAAACCCCCATTCCCGTAGTTAAAAACGTTAAAAATCTAGTCAAAATCTCATCTCAGCGACAATCAACGTCAAAAACTTGTCATAAATGTAGAGAAATTAGAGGTATTTTTGACAGATTGAGACTGTGAGAATTGCCCGTCTGGTCTAGCTTTTAGAAACCTTTTAGAAACAACATTTTATTTATATAGACATATATGATACTAGCTTCTGCCCGCGACTTCGTCCGCGTGAAATTTCTTGTTACTCCGACCCACCCCGTCGCCTGCCGGCGCTATTACTTCGTTTTTGCTTAGCGTTCTTTCTGACTTTTTTCTTTTTGCTCGGCTCCTAAAGGTCATAGGGTGATGTTAAATAGCCTATAGCCTTCCTCAAGAATTGGGCTATCAAATGCAAAAAGAATTTTTCAAATCCGACTGGTAGTTCCAGAGATTAGCGCGTTCAACCAAACAAACTCTTCAGCTTTATAATATTAGTATAGATTACATGCTATTTTTAATCTATAGTGTGTAACATATTTGTTACATAATAATCACTGAAACAACAGTTCAAAAATATTATGATAATGGTTTCTACCTACATCCTGTAATTATATTATGTACTAGTAGCGCTCCGCGGTTTCACTCGCATAAGTGTCGAGCCCGTGGGAATATCGGGATAAAAACTACCCTATGTCCTTCCCCGGGATGCAATCTATCTCACTGCAAAATTTAATCGAAATCCGTTCAGTAGTTTAGGCGTGAAAAGGTAACATACAGACCAGAGTTACTTTCGAATTTATAATATTAGTATGGATGGTGTTTTTGAAGGATTTTTTATAATCATTCCGGAATGAGTGCAGTATCCTACCAAACGTCGCGTCTGTTGCCTTAAATTAGAATAATCTAGCATTAAAACAATAGTTTTTACTAAGAAAGTGATTGTCATATTATAAAAGTGTTCGTGTAATAAAATAACAAAATAAAAACGTGTAAGTAATCAATTTATTCACTCAGATTTCTGTACTATTAATTAATATCTGGTTCACAAGGACACAACAATTACAATTTACAAGCTAACACTAAAATATATATGTATTATATGCAAGTACATAATAAAAAAAAGGAAGAAAAAAGCAGGAGCTCATTGGGCATCAAAAAATTCTTCCGCATCGCTGTCAATGGGATAAGTGGCCAGAAGGAAAATCCAAAAAAAAGTAATAAAAAGTAAATAACTGCTGACGTAATCACCATCCAGACCCCCCATAGAATAGAATACTCTTTATTATGTACACCATATAAATCCCAACCCCAATGTCACTAAAAATAAGCAAAGCGGAGACCCCCCGCCCCCTCTAGTGTGTACCTAATACCTGAATGGCCGCTTTAAGGCTCCTGCAAACAGGCGCGACGCGCGTCAAAGGCAACGCTCGTTGCGCGACTTGCGGTGCCTTTGTGTCGCGTGTCGTGTCGCGCCTGTTTGAAGGAGCCTTTACATGTAGTGGAATTACTGGTACCTATTAAAACAAAGAGGTTAATAATAATATCCTCCGGACCGTATTTCGGTCACGGCGGCCAATCTCAACAGCAAAACCTACCTTTTTCGAAGTCGGTTAAAAACTACCTTTTTTAGGGCTTACTTAGGTCTTTAAGGGGCTTACATGACATAAAGCGCGGTCACTGTTTGACTGCATAGAAAAGAAAGAGAAGCGCGTTGACACAACGCTAGTAATTTATTGCAAAAGAGGCAAAAATCTACATACAAAATATCTATTGTGGACTAAAAAATTAAAACACTAGTGCTTTAGTATGTTGCTTGTAGAATAATCTGTCAAAAAATCAAATTGATTGTATGTATATTATATGTAGTATGGTTTTTATTGTAAAAAGAAAGTTTTTAGAGGTATCTCCATAATTTTTTTCTATCGTATCAAATTAGTTGTATTATGTTTTCAACACACTATCTACCCAGCATATATCTTGAAGAATATCATATATTTTTCTGATTTTGTTTACTGTAGTCGATCATTTATTGTTTCTAAAAATTGCGTCTTTTTTTTTGATTAGCCCCTTAAATTACATCGGGCATATCTGTTCTCATAGTTTGTATTTACTTTTGATTTATCTTAAATGTGAATAAAAAATAAATCTTTTAATAGGTACTAGGTAATACGGGCTGGTGTCCGCAACTCCACGTCAATGCGCGTATTTTGCGTACAGACACGCTAAAAAAAAAACAAAAATATTATATAAATATAATACACGTTAAATAAATCCGAGACAAATATAATACATATATATAAATATAATACACGTTAAATAAATCTTTTTTATACACATAAATTCTCATCTATTATATTATTTGCATAACACTAACTTTCCAACATAAACTAAACTTATGTAATGAAACACAAATTGAAATAGGGGTTTAATCGACCTTGGTTGGCCTGCGTTAGACAGCTGTCATCGATATTAGTGTGACAGTCGTAACCTTTAACTATACTAGCGTTCTACGTGATTCAGTTTCAGCGTTTTCCAAACATTGTTCTGCCTTAACCTAATTTTCATTCTGCCCCTTCGTGACCCACTCAACAGTTTTAATCTCCACAGGTTACATTAAGCAAAATAATACACATTTATTGTTACTGAAAGGGGGTCTGAAAAATTCGAAATGGGGCTACTAGGGCATGTGGGGTATCATATATGAAAGAGCGCAGTTTGCACATTCTCAAACATGATTTCTTTTTTTTTTTGGGCCGCATTTTTTTGGTACTTTTGGTGAAAAATGTAAAACCCGGGGGGGGGGGGGTTCCCCCCTTATCTCCGATGTTTGCAAAGAGAAAAATCTATAATTATTATATGTTATAGAAGTTTATGTAAAGAAAAACGAAAACGAACGAACCATAAAACGAAGTCTCTAAATAGCACTTTTTCAGAAACCATCAACAAAATTTACATTAGTTCCACTATGGGTCAAGAGATGGCGCTGACATAAAACTGCAATATTATGCACCGCAGTGCACAGTGTTAAAATTCTCTGACGAATGGAACGGCCGTAACAAATATGTATGTATTTACAGAATTATAATCATTAAAGTCATCAACACAACTCTCTAAGACCACGTAACCCCAAAGAATGACGATTTCATGAAACAGTTATTCTTTGGGGTTACGTGGTCTTAGAGATTTGTGTTGATGACTTTAATGATTATAATTCTGTAAATACATATTTGTTACGGCCGCGAATCATATATTAATCAACGTACAACTTAATACTGACCAGCAAATTGCAAAAAACCTAAAAAAAAAATTGAATTTCGCGGGCTACCCTGACACTTTCGCCTTAAGCAAATTATTAAACTGGTTGAAACCAGTCATAAATATAACACACAAATTGAATTATTCATAACCTAATTATTGGACTGACGGTTCAATTTTCTAGCAATCTTGCATAATATGCAATGAACAAAAAAGTAAAAAAAAAACAAAAACATTGCGAATTCACGACTGTATGGTATGATGTCATTCATGTGCAACTTATGTTTGTGAGGTTTTGAGTTGACACTGACATGACATCGCAAATATATGCTCAGAAGATTCACTTAAAACAAAGAGGGAAAACTGAAAAAAAAAACTTTAATTTTTATGAGTCATCATCATGAATCGATATTCAGCTGCATCCGGTTAGAATGGAAGCCGATCGAAAATCTATACTAATATTATAAAGCTGAAGAGTTTGTTTGTTTGTTTGTTTGTTTGTTTGGTTGAACGCGCTAATCTCTGGAACTACCAGTCGGATTTGAAAAATTCTTTTTGCATTTGATAGCCCAATTCTTGAGGAAGGCTATAGGCTATATAACATCACGCTATGACCTTTAGGAGCCGAGCAAAACGAAAAAAAGTCAGAAAGAACGCTAAGCAAAAACGAAGTAATAGCGCGGGCAGGCGATGCGATGCGACGGGGTGGGTCGGGGAACAAGAAATTTCACGCGGACGAAGTCGCGGGCAGAAGCTAGTAGTGATATATTTTACATGAAGCGACTGCCTATCTGACCTCCACAACCCAGTTACTGAGTAATACGATACCCCCTGGTAAGACTAGTTGTCAAATTTTGGGTTTCTGACGACCCATACATAACGACTGCCGAAGATCTACTAATGACATCCGGGAACAACGGCTTAACGAACTTTTCGAGGCACGGAGGGGTCTCGATGTGTAAAGATCCCAACTAGCAAAAATATGTCGTGTAGTAGTCGCGGCAACGCAAATTATTCAGCATTTTGGCTCCTAATAGAAGTCGTATAAACCTAATGAAATCGTTTATACAACGCGATTTGGGCCCATTTTATTCAGCAATTCAGTCACATAGACATCGTATAAAGGTAACTTATTCAGCTAAATCGTCACGTAATTGTCGCCGGAATGACGGTTCAAGCTCTTATTTTTCGAAATTAATGAACCGATTTTAATGAAACTTTATACGCATAAGCAGGGTACAAAGGTCTAAAAAGTTAGTTGAGAACATTTTCTAAAAATAGTGTTACAGCCAAATTAGACCGATTTTAAATTTTTGCATAGAAACAGAGATTTCTAGTTATTTTTTTTTAAATAAGACATTTCAAAAATGTTCTCGACTAAATTTTTAGACCTTTGTATTCTGCTTAAGTGTATGAAGTTACATTAAAATCGGTTCATTAATTTCGAAAAATAAGGGCTTGAAAGTTTGCATGAAATGCCGTACGGCGTAAACGCTCTTAAGGCGTAAAAATGAGCACAGTAAGGACAATTACTTTCGAATTTATAATATTAGTATAGATTAGAGACTTTAAAAAAAACTGTTTAATGTAGACCTTCTGTCTATGATCATTTTGACATGACTTTGCATACACAAAGTATAATATATAGTCGTTTATATGCAAATCACTGGTTTTGCAAAATTGTTGTTACAAAGGTTAGGTGCGGTCACATTGCTGTTGTTTTTGTAGCGATTTATTAACCGACTTCAAAAAAGGAGGAGGTTCTCAATTCGGATGTTTATATATATATTTTTTTATGTACCTTCGGGCATAACTCCCTCATATTATGTAGACGGATTGGCCAATTTTTTTTTGTTCGAAAGAGGTTTATTCCGAAATGGTCCCATTTAAATTTCGTATTTCGTAAAGATCTGATGATGAGTTTCGGAGACAGACAACGAAACTCAATAAATACTAGCAAATCAACCGCGATTGCTGCTATAGCATATTTATGTATTGTTTATGCAATCACACAACATAACATCACGCCTGTACCCTTTAAAGGGGTAGGCAGATGTTTTCAATAGCTTCCTGTAACTGATATTCACATAGCAAATAGTGTTATATGAATTTGTTTGGGGTAGGTAGGTACAACTAAAAAGTGAAAAAAAATCAACCGACGTCCAAAAAAAAACACTACAAAGTGAAAAATAACTTTAATTTTGAAATTCGGTGTCAAAAAACGAAAATACAGAACCAACGACACCGACTTCTGAAATTAAAGTGATTTTTCACTTAAGTGTTTTTTTTGGAAGTCGGTTGTTTTATTTTTGTATAAAAAGTTTTTATTTAGTCTTCACTTTTTTTTTATTCAACATTCATCTAGCAAAATCTGTCTGGATGGCTTCTTCTTTTTAGCGTATCGATAGTGAATAAGAAAGTTGTTAGGAATGTTCAAACATTATGTTGGCCTCAAAATTTAGCCATGTGAACTCCGTTCGCTGACGCTGTCATAAGAATGAATAAATGGCTAAATAAACATAATCAGGAAACACCTGCCATCCAATCTCTTCACCACCCTTGGTTGACTGGTAGATAATGCCTAATAGTCCTATTTTAGATATAAAAATATAAAGATATAACATATATAATATAAAGATATAACATGATTTAAATATTAAAAAAATAAAAAATCATCGTCAGCTGATTGTTTATGGGTGTAAGGATTGTCAGTTTATTTTGCAAAAAGCCTATGCAACGCTCAAATGCATTGAGCGCGCAAAATGTTTGTCAGGCTGACTGACGGTATTACCCCCGTCAAAAATACGGCTGACGATTTTCTTTATTATTTTAAAAGTATAAAAATTGAGATGTATAAATTTCATAAGGTATAAAATTAATTTGTTTGTAAAATTTTCAATGAGGTTCATGCACGTGACTGACATATAACCCCCCTCGTCATTATACAGCTGACGACTATTTTTTTGAAAAAATGTGATTTAAACAATAATACTAGCTAAAAGCAGAGCTTTGTGAGGGCTCGCGTCGTTTTTCTGCGTGGTAATAATCTTTAAGGCAGTTTTTTTAATATTATTATATAATTTAAATTATTATTTTTTTTACTGATAACACATCTACATATAAATAGAAATCATTATGTTAAAGCACAAATCAATAGGCGTAATAGTTTTTCCGTAAAGTGTACCACAAAATGCTCAGGTTGTGGGATATAGCAGGGCTCGCTTCGCTCGCCCTGATTAGGTATACATTTTTGCTTGGTATTAAAATCATCGAAGCAGATTTTTTTCCAATGACTTTTTCATGCTGTCTCCTTTAGCTCCACCGCTATCGAAGCAGCTGACGTTCGGAGCTATTATGGGTTAGGGGAAAACCATTATTGTTATCATTTTCAGCCGGTATAAAATTACTTGCTCAACTATAGCGCTACCTCCCGGACTATAAGGCATTTAGTTCGCCTTTGTACAGACGCCAGCACATCAAGCTACTACAATCTGTCAAATTTCTTTAATAGGTTTTCAACTTTGTCGCTCAAGCATAAGGTACAAAGTTGATTGGGAAAATTTGACAGTTTCGGGTAGCTTGATGTGCTGGCGTCTGTACCTTATTGTGCGAAAAGTTTAAATAAAGCAACCTATAATGTTCCAACTGCTGGGACAGAAGCTTCCTCTCTGTGAGAGTCAGTGGACCATAACCTAGCCATTTCCATTGCAGTAGGCAGACGGTTCTTTAGTAACAGTTCTTTACAGGTCCCCCGACTTCGCTGAAAAGATTGGTTTTCAGTTGTCCACCTTTGGTGCACAATGGCGGTTTAATTGCACAGTAAATATTATGATCTATTTAGTATTTACCTTGTGCCTATTCAGCATTAAAATAATTTAGTTAGTTTTTATTTTTTAACTAGCTTCTGCCCGCGACTTCGTCCGCGTGAAATTTCTTGCTCCCCGACCCACTCCGTCGCATCGCATCGCCTGCCCGCGCTATTACTTCGTTTTTGCTTAGCGTTCTTTCTGACTTTTTTTCTTTTTACTCGGCTCCTAAAGGTCATAGCGTGATGTGCGTGTGCGTGTGTGATAGCCTATAGCCTTCCTCAAGAATTGGGCTATTAAATGCTAAAAGAATTTTTCAAATCCGAGTGGTAGTTCCAGAGATTAGCGCGTTCAACCAAACAAACAAACTCTTCAGCTTTATAATATTAGTATATGATTCATTTGTCAAGGCACGCGTGTTTTAAATTTTTTAAAATTAAGTATTTAATTATTTTCACATGAAGTCCTGGGTTCGATTCCCGTGCTCATCGATCCGTGTGGCTGTTATTATGTAGCCACGAGCCCCTCGTCACCCAGTCAATCACATTTTATTTCTAACTACACGATGACAAATAGATAACGTGAATTGTGTATTGCTATCCTAAATACGGCACTCACGATATACAAAGGAGTGTCGCGATAAGAGTGTTATATGCGATAAATAACGTTGCTAATGTTAATGATAATTATGGTTAAAACTTTATATTTAGAACATTTAGACTGAGGTTACAGTAGGCAGCGATTTGCGATGCGACTGGAAGAGCGAAACGAGAAAATCATGGTATTGGCTACATTACAAGCGAAAAAAAAAAGCAATTTTCTAATAAATTCGCTTCAATTTCGCTCATTGATGTAGCCGATGCCGTGATTTCAGTAATGTTGTTCCTATCGCATAAAGAAATCAAAGATCGCTAATAATATTTGATGTACGGTGTAGCCATATACGTGAGCGTTCATTTACTTGTTTTAATCGCTCATGTGTCGCAGGTCGCCGTCGCGGCCTAATGTAGCCTCAGCCTAAAGGCTCGTACACACAGGCGCGACGCGACACGCGACGCAAAGGCACCGCAAGTCGCGCAACGAGCGGTGCCTTTGTGTCGCGCGCGATTCGCGTCGCCCGTCGCGCCTGTTTGTAGGAGCCTTCACGAAGCACGGAGAGGTCTCGTATACGTAATGGATGACCGATCGCGGCAAGCGGATTTAGTCTAACCTGCAGGCTAATTCCCGCAATTAAAAACTTTTAAAATCTAGTCGAAATCAATCTCATCTCAGCGACAATTAAATCTCAAAAACTTTTCATATTATTAGAGGTATTTTTGACAGATTGAGACTAAGAACGTCCTTAAAATTACGAAAATTGCTCCTCCGTGCGGCTATTTACATTTCAAAGTCAAGGTCAAATCATTTATTTCAAATAGGCACATTAAAGGCACTTTTGAACGTCAAAACTTACAGTAAAATTGAATTGATTCTAGTCGCCCCTTCCAAAAGGTAGTTTTCGTATGGAGAAGAATGGGCAAGAAACTCCACCGTTACTCTTTTAATATGTTTTACAAGGTCTTGTATACATAATATAATTATATGTGAAGACGATGCACCTAGAATAAAAGTCTACCCCAAAAAAATAATAAAAAGAATTAAAAATTAAGCAATTACAGGTAAATCAATTATGTGATAGATACATGGTGCTCACATATTTACAAATTATTTACAAATATTGGAAAAGTAGATGACTCTAACAAGTGTGTGAGTTACTGTAGTCACAGATTGTATAAATCAATGTCATAAAATTTAAAAAAATATAAATTAAATTAGGAACCAGTTTGATTTTGTCTAGACACTAGATTGTCCTATGGAGCAGGATTTAGCCACGAGCCCCCCAAGCTCTGTCTAACTTTATAGGTATTTCCCTCTACACACAACTTGCGTCTGTGCTCTGCATTTCCCTCCGCAGCTTCAGAACGCGCGATTACCTTATCAACAATGTGCACATACCCTAACCAGTAATATTGTTTTATGGACAAGTCCACTCAATCTGTGTGGTTGTTTCCTCAAAAGATCATTTCGGACACCAATCTACATGGTCTTCACATGATCTGACCAAGATTGTCTGGATTTTAAAGAGACTGTGACCTCTGAGTTTGTTTCGGCCTATAGTGTCAGAGTAGTCAGATAGCAAACGCTGACCTCATCTAGTTTTTAAAAGTGTTTGTAGAAACCAACTGACAGAAATAAAATCATTTATCATTTAACAATGTGCACATGACTTGATGATTTAGCCAGTCAATATTCGTGTTGTTCTTGCTTGCCTCAGTCCGATATGGTACCGCACACGAAGCGGTCGCGTTGTATCTCATTATAATATTTTATTTTACTTTATAATTTCGTGATAAACAAACCATTGTTGTATTTAAGTATTAATTATTACGAGTTCATGATTAGTTTTTGTGTAGTGATGATATTGTGTTTTTGTGTTGTGGAGTGAAAAAGGAAATAATTAAAAATGTGTTTTTGTTTCAAATGTGTTTTTTTGTGAGTAGTTTTGATGTTTAAATTATGCTGAGGTTTTCAGTGGTGTTAGTTTATTTCAATTAAAATTTATCGATGGTAAAGGAAATGAAAATAGTGATTTTTCGTAGAATGGTTTAGGTTATTGTATTTTTTTAAATTATGCTGAGTGGTTCAGAAGTGTAATTATAATTCAACTAGCTGCGCCTCGCGGCTTCACCCGCATAAGTATCGATACCGTGGGAATATCGGGATAAAAAGTCTAGATATAAAAAGCCTATATGTTAATCCAGGGTGTCAGCTACCTCCATACCAAATTTTACCAAAATTGGTCCAGCCGTGTGAGCGTGAAGAAGTAACAAACATATAAAAAAAAACACACACACACACACTCACACACTCACAAACTTTCGTCTTTATAATATCTATAGAATGGAATACTCGAACACTGATCGGAAATTATGCATGCTAATGCGTAGTTTATACAAATGTAATACCAAAATAATTTGTAAATCAAACATATTCTTAAGGCGCTACCTCGATAATAAATCATAGCGACTGATCTGCTAAACGAGCGAAAGTGATGCAATTACTTTTGAAACGCAAAAGAAGAGAGATGGCTATAATGTGCGTGCGCTCGGAATAAAACGATGTATGTGCCAAAACTTTTTTACCCCCGACGGTACGGAGACGCGGTATATGCGTTTGGGGTGAGAGGATGTGCGTGCAAACCAATGTTGCCATTTATCTCCAAAACTACTAGTCCGATTTTGATGCGGTTTTCAGTGATGGGCTTGGATTTGATTGGTGCATGTTCTTAGATAGGTGTTACGGTGATAACTCACCAGGGGGCGCTGCAGTAAACATTTGTTTGTACATACCAATGTTGCCATTTATCTCCAAAACTAATAGTCCGATTTTGATGCGGTTTTCATATTTTAATAGTTATTCTGCTGTTCGGGGCGGAGACAAATCCAATAAATCAAATATCATAAAAATCGGTACCGTTCTTGAGTTATAAATGGTGACTTTTTTATAGTATAGATAGATCTAAGTTGGTTGCCGCACAGGTCGATCGATCAGGTTAAGCTACGCTTGCCGCGGTTGCTCTGTGGATGGGTGACTATCTTTACATACCAAGACCCCTCCGTGCCTCGGAAAGCACGTTAAGCCGTTGGTCCCGGATGTCATTCGTGAATCAGAAGCCCGAAAGTCTGACAACCAGTCATACCAAGGGATATCGTATTACCCAGTAACTGGGTTGTGAAGGTCAGATAGGCAGTCGCTCCATGTAAAATACTGGTATTCAGCTGCATCCGGTTAGACTGGAAGCCGACCCCAACGTAGTTGGGGAAAAGCCTAAGTAGTAGATGATGATGACGATTTCATTATTAGTGTAGAATTGTAGATAAAAACTGAACAACCAATCAGATTACGACAATCAGTCTGCTTTTTCAGATAAGCATGTGATAGCATGCTAGGTGACTATGTATTGGAGCATGATATAAGAGGGGTAATTCTCGCAATTTTAAGAACGTAAAATGCGTGCCACGAAAGATGAGACTTGACACACCACGTGGTTTGACATGCGCAGTACACGATTTTAGGTATCTTTAGCGGTATGAGGTCTGAGTGCGGGACGGGACCGGACGTCATAGGGGCGGCGGAAAGAGCGGGGGAGGCGGGGTCAAGTCTCTTCTTTCGTGACACGCATTGTACACGATTTTAGGTATCTTTAGCGGTATGAGGTCTGAGTGCGGGACGGGACCGGACGTCATAGGGGCGGTGGAAAGAGCGGGGAGGCGGGGTCAAGTCTCATCTCTCGTGGCACGCATTGTATACAGTCTGATCTCAGTCTGAATCTGTCAAAAATACCTCTAATTTCCCTACAATTTGACAAGTTTTTGACATTTGGTTTGGCGCCGAAATGAGACTGCTACTAGATTTTGAAGTTTTAAATTACGAGAATTGACCTTCAGATATGTGATTAATGCAACAGGTGGCCAGTACCTTTGTATATTAAGGCTCCTTCAAACAGGCGCGACACGCGATAAAATCACGCGCGACACAAAGGCACCGTAATTCGCGCAACGAGCGGTGCCTTTGTGTCGCGCGAGATTCGCGTCGCGCGTCGCGCCTATATAGAACTTCCATAATTATGTTTTCTAAGTTTATTTATAAAGTTTTCCTCAATTCGACACGCAAATACAGTATTGTTATTATGTTACCTATGTAAACATTCGTGTAACTAAAATAAAAGAAAGTTGTATTGGTAGACAGGTAAATTAAGTTCTAAATTATGTATATGTAATCTGCATTCGCGATATATTTGCCAAAAATGTAAGCAAACATCTTTTATGGAAAAATAACTTTAAATCCTACACCATAAAGTTCAGTTTACTCTGCTACAACTTCAAACATTTTTATGACTTATTCAATAGTGCTAGTCACTCTGAAATAAACATAATAACCATTAAAATAAAGTTGATATTTGTTTAAATTTTTTTGAACATCTCTCCTTGTTTCTACCAGATTACACCAGTTATGTTTATGTTCCGTGCCTCGCTAAGCACGTTAAGCCGCTAGTCCCGGCTGTCATTCGTGAATCTTTAAGGGGTCTTGGTATGTAAAGATGGTCACCCATCCAGGGATCAATCGTGGCAAGCGTGGCTTAAGGAGTTTTCTTGTAAGCTCCTTAAGCTGCGCCTAATCGCAAAAAACGCAAGTTTTAGAAACAATAAAAGTAATGATCGACTACAGTAAACAAAATCAGAAAAGCGTATGATATTCTTCGGAATATAAATGCTAGGTAGATAGTGTGTTGAAAACATAATAGGTACAACTGATTTGATACGATAGAAAAAAAAATCATGAAGATACCTCTAAAAACTTTCTTTTTACAATAAAAACCATACTAATATACATACAATCATTATGATTCTTTGTCGGATTATTTTACAAACAACATACTAAAGCACTGATGTTTTAATTTAGACTGGAAGCCGACCCCAACATAGTTGGGAAAAGGCTAAGCAGATGACGATGATATGGACCTAGATTTCGAATTTTAATTTGCAAGATGATTCCGTCCTAAACTACGGTCTTTCGATCTAGAGGCCAATTCCCGTAGTTAATAAAAAAAAAAAAATAGTGGCACTCCGGGAGTGCCGACAGAAGTGAAAACTTGAACAATTACTTACGTGTGTATTTTGTGAATCGTCTTATAAACAAAACACGCGCGGTACCGGCTACGGCCATCCGTCTTACGAATTTTCGATCAGGTCACGTGTCCTGACGCGAGTTTAACATTTTTTACCCATTACAAAAAAGTGTACAACGCCGCTTAAGAAGTTTTCACTTCATCTTGGATGAATCTGAAATAAAATGATATTATTATTATTAAAAAAAAAAACTGGCCAAGTGCGAGTCGGACTCGCACACGAAGGGTTCCGTACCACAAGGTAAAAACGCCGAAAAAAACAAGTTTGTTGTATGGGAAACCCCCTTAAATATTTATTCTATTCTGTTTTTTAGTATTTGTTATAGCGGCAACAGAAATGCATCGTCTGTGATAATTTCAACTGTCTGGCTATCACGGCTGTATCTCATGGATACAGCCTGGGGATAGACGGACAGTGGAGTCTTAGTAATAGGGTCCAGTTTTTACCCTTTGGGTACGGAACTCTAAAAATCTAGTCGTAATCTCATCTCAGTGGCAATCAATGTCAAAAATGTAGAGATTAAGACTGAGATCAGTTTGTGAACATTCTTAAAACTACGGCAATTGGCCCTCTGATAAGGATCAAAATACTGCAAAATGTATGATTATATGCGAGAGATTAAAGTCTTAAATCAAAACGTCACCCTTCATAATCTATTTTATCTTTAAAAACGTGTTAATACTTCAGATTAACTGATAATTACATTTAATCTCTATAATGAAGGTCTTACGTCACTCCCTTCCGCTCCACCCAGAGCGGGAGGGGTCATTTGATGATTTCCCAACCTAAAAATAAAAACAGTGGCACTCCGGGAGTGCCGACAGAAGTGAAAACTTGAACAATTACCGTGTGTATTTTGTGAATCGTCTTATAATCAAAACACGCGCGGTACCGGCTACGGCCATCCGTCTTACGAATTTTCGATCAGGTCACGTGTCCTGACCCGAGTTTAACATTTTTTACCCATTACAAAAAGTGTACAACACCGCTAAAGAAGTTTTCACTTCAAAAAAAGGTCTTACGTCACGTGTCTGTGTGGTGGATTACGGCCGAGTCTCTCTCACAGAGAGGAGGCCTGTTTGAAGTCCGATTTAGTGGTTTATCCTCCAAGAGTTCATCTTCCTACCCTTATGCACAATTGCCAGACGGTCCGTAAAAAAGTGTTCAAAATCAAAAGTTATTTATTCAAATTAGGCTGAGAATCAGCAGTTTTCGAACGTCAAAATTACATAAGAAGGTCCCCCAAAACGCCCGCCCTTCACCACTTCCTAGTGCTTTCGCTGGGGAGAAGGGGCCCAACAAACCCCAGCAGCACAGCTGTCTGTTCAGTTAGAAAAACTTGCTTCTATGCAATTTTAGGTATGCAAAGTAATTAATATTACGAGACACAGAACATTAAGAGCGTTTACGACGTACGGCATTTCATACAAACTTTCAAGCCCTTGTTTTTCGAAATGAATGAACCGATTTTAAATGAAACTTCACACGCGTAAGCAGGATACAAAGGTCTGAAAATTTATAAGGAACATTCATCGCGAAAAAAATCAGCTGTTCCCTACGTTTATATTCGTATAACTCGTCAAAAAGTAGGAAATAGCTGATTTTTTTTTACGCGAATTCAGGTTTGGTTCCCATAGTAAAAGTTGTTCATAATGATGAGTACAATGACCTCTTAAGAGGTTGTTAATGGTGTACCAATAACCCTGTATATACTAGCAGCGCTCCGCGGTTTCACCTGCATAAGTGTTGATCTCGTGGCAATATCGGGATAAAAACTACCCTATGTCCTTCCCCGGGATGCAATCTATCTCTGCCAAATTTTATCGAAATCCGTTCAGTGGTTTTGGCGTGAAAAGGTAACATACAGACAGACAGATACTTTCGAATTCATAATGTTAGTATGGATAGTTCATGTTTTCACTATAGAAGCCCGCCAAAACACGCACCGATGAAGCTCGAACTTTTTTTTTTTGTTCCCGGGGTGGAAAATCCTCATGGATGTCCGCCGCCCTGGGGCGGGCGGCGGGGTCTGTCAGACTCTTACTGACTAAAAACCACCCCGGTGTTCCATCTCACACCTACGCCGGGGGTCGCGGGAACGTACGATCCTTCCGCAACCCCCGGCTGGTGCCGGCCCGCCTCTGCGGGCCCCGTCTGGTCAGGGGGGGGGAGTGAGGTGTTTGACTCCCCCCGCGACGTCTAAGAGGGGCGCGCGTGGAACACATCGCGCGCCGCCACCTCGGGTCCTGATGTGTGGGGGGCGACGGACGTCCCCGAGTCCGTCGCCCCTGGACCCGTTTAGGGGGGCTGGAAGAGGGCGTTGTCCGCCACACGAAATCACCGCGTCCCAGGACTCCTCGCTGTCGACCATCGACTCGACCACGGCCGGCAGCGAGAGGACCGATGAAGCTCGACCTGAACCAACCTGGTGGCAAGGTCGTTAAAAGATGCCCATCCATAGATAGTAATTACCAATGACCCATCTCTCCACTAGTCCAATGATTACTCTAGTATGCATATCTGGCAGGCTCTTAAATCCTTCCCTATTCTACGGGCACGTCCTCCCTACCATTACCGCGTTCCCCGGTCTATTCCATGATATGCAATGGTCGCTGTAGCACCATGAACATGAGGCTACAGGAGCTAGTGCGAATCTTGGGGTTCATTCGATTAAAGGCTCTTGCAAACAGGCGCGACGCGCGACACGAATCGCGCGCGACACAAAGGCACCGCTCTTTGCGCGACTTGCGGTGCCTTTGTGTCGCGCGCGATTATATCGCGTGTCGCGCCTGTTTGAAGGGCCTTAATCGAGTCTGGTTTAACCACGCCGGGATCGGTGCAATTCATTCATTCATTCATTAGTATGGATAGTACTTGTTCTGACTGTGGTCAAGGTTTTCATATGCCACCTGTACTTACAGTTGTCTGCACGTCAGTCAGTGATAAATAACAAAACCAGTACAAGGTGGCCTCGTGTACTATTGAAACTCCGAATTACGCCAGGTCAGCTCAAGGGCAGAGTATCACCACTGACTTGTAGCCTAAACGTAACATACTGTGGATGGCTTTAAAATGATACAATGTTACTTAAAATACGTTTATTTCAAGCGAACGTGTTTACATCATCACAATTTTTCGGGCTTATTAGTCGATTCGCACGTATTTACTCGCCATAAAAATGGGCGAATCGTCACTTTTTTTTTACTAGCCTACGCTGTCCCAATCCTGGGCAAAGGTCTCCCCCCATTCCTTCCAACTTTCGCGAGCCCGCGCGTCCTCCTTCCAGTTTTGACAGAACCTACCCAAGTAGCACAAAATAGCTTTATAATCGATGGATAACAGAATTATCATATTATTATAGCTTTATAAGAAGTCTACATATAGGCATTATAAACCACTATACAGCTTTTGTAATGCTAATTTGGGCCCAAATTATACAGCCTTAAGTGTAAGAATGGCATTTTAGCAGCATTATATTGGTTGTCTACCGGAATGATAAACGCATTATAATGGGCTGTGAAAACAGGTTAAAGCAGTGCGCATATGTTAAATGCGGCTCTTATACAGCTTGTACCATTACAAAGGCAAAATAAAAACATTTTCAAATATTATTTTTAATTTCTGTTATTATTAATAAATCTTGTGTAAAAAGAACATGGATACTTTCAACAAAAAAATATAAGTGCTACAAGGCAAGTAATTAAACTCTTGTTTTTGTTCTCTATGAGTGAATTAAGGTTGCGAGTATCAGTTTACTGTGAAAGTATGTATATATTTGAATCAAATATTTCATGCGCCTTCAAATTAAAGAGCTATTTATTACAAAAATATTATAAAAATATGTGGAATTGTAAAAAAAAAATATGCTCTTACGAAGAAATCTTTAGTTTTAGTCATTATGATACCTGTATTGTACCGGCCAGTCAATACCATAGGTTGAAGTCCTTTTTAAAGGACTATTTACCATAAAATTAAATTTTAAATATTATCGATACAAAAAGCAAAATGGCGTAAGCATAATTAAAAACTTTAGGCATGCGGATGCCGGTATACGACTTGTTGCTTGTTAAAATTCTTGTCATTATACGTTTGTATAGATGAAGGCTATATAATATTATGATTAAATGCTTTTAAAAAGCTGGCATTAAAACAGCACCAATGTACACCGTTAAACAGTTGTGACCCATGCGAAAGGTCGTTATAAAACATAGAGCAGTTTTAAAGAATTTTAAAATGCTTTTTAATAGCCTAAGCCGTAATTAATGCTTACATACGGCCTACACTTTTGTATAATGCTTACAGCTGTATTAGAAGCTGTATAGAGACATAAATTATGTCTAAAATAAAACCTTTAGCTGCACAAAAGATTGAAAAAGAGGATTATATAGCTTTAGGAACTACAAAGTTAATAAAATGCTGTTATACAGAAGCAAGACATTGCTAAAACCCTTCAAATTCTATAACGAAGCTAGAAGAAATTTTCTGGTCATCACTTTTTCCATTATATCGATTTTGTGTTACTTGGGTATCCAGTACGCCCCGTCATCTCCTACGTGGTCTGTCGCGACCCCGCCTCACTGTCTCAGGGCACTAATTCTGTGCCGTTTGTACACTCGGTTACCACAAGTAAAGCGCGCGTCGCTTCGTGAGATAAAAATTTTTGTACAGACGCCAGCATATCAAGCTACTACAACCTGTCAAATTTCTTTAATAGATTGTCAACTTTATCGCTAGAGCAATAAGGTTTAAAGTTGATTGGGAAAATTTGACAGTTTCGGGTAGCTTGATGTGCTGGCGTCTGTACCTAACAATACAAAATATACTAGCTACTTATTATAGCTTGCTCATTTGAAGGTCAGTCTAATCATAACATAACAGACCTACCAACTGTTTTGTTCAGAGCGGTTTTGCTTACATTAGGTGTAAACTTACTACTTACGTTTTTGACCTTCTAGCGCTTCTAGTAACATTGCAGACTTCATGGGCTCACGAGATAACAAAACTATACAATCTTATCATAAAGTTTAACCAAGCCATTTCCCATACGGCGCGTACGTGTTCCACGCGCGCCTCAAAGAGATGTCAGCATCATCCGAAGGGGCCCGTCAGGGCCGAAGCCTGCCGGGTCAGCGGGATTGTCCGAAAGGGTTACCGCTGGCCCGGAACATAAAGGGCTAAGGAAGGAACACGGGTGGGTTTTAGTCAGTAAGAGTCCGACACTCCCTTCCGCTCCACACAGAACGGGAGGGCTCATTTGATGATTTCCCATGCTGAAAAAACAAGCCTTATCCAATTTCTTTTGTTGACCTATGTATACTGTGTCCTCTGCTGGGTAAAAGCTTCCATTTTTTCCCCTTCCAAACCTCGTCTTTTGCGATCTCTGGCCCTGCAAACGTTATCAGATGACACACCACCTTCGCCGTGCTCTACAGAACTCAAGGCCATTGATAAAAAGGCATATCTTTAAACGTTTCATTAACAACTGCGTCTACAACAGGACTGGTTCTAAGCCATTATGTACTTCGTCAATATGAGCTCATTATGACGTCACTTATGTACTAAGAACTGATGGAAATGATCCGGTAATTAACATATTCTTTTGCTGTAAAGTCGGTAAATTTGGCTCATAAACTTTTTGGTTGATTTTATGAAGGTTTTTAATTAAGTATTCATACTTCTGTACTACATTTACATATTCTTATACTATACAGGATTAAATTAAATTAATTAGCGGAACTTCAAACAAAAAAAAAAAGCTTCTTGAAACATCAGTTAAAATAACATTTTTTTTTGTGTAAACAGACTTGATAGGTGTCGATAATTAAAAAGGATAAAGTAAAAAAAAACCATTGCCTCTGTGGAGTTTCAACTCATTTCAAGCAACTACACTACCAGCGGTGGTTGACCCCAAAAAAGAAAATCATTATTGTGTTTTGATGATAACCTGAATATTGGTACCTACTTATTTAAAAATACATCGCGTGTAACAGCTTTTTAACCGGTTTTAAAAAAAGGAGGAGGTTCTCAATTCGGTTGTATTTTTTTTTTTATGATTGTTACCTCAGTACGCCGGAATTTATAAACCGATTTCGAAAATTCTTTTTTTATTTAAAAGGATATGCTTCCAGATTGGTCCCATTTTTATCAAAATCCAGTTCTGATGATGGGATCCATGAGGAATTGAGGGAACTCTTCAAATATTATAGGCGCACCTATAGCGATTTGGGTATTTTTTATAGTAACTCGTGCATTTGCTCTTGGAAACCATCATTGGGTGAAGTGGAACTGATGAAGAAGATCACAGATGGCCACCGGAACTACTCAATAATAAGTATTTCACGGGTTGCGATTCGATTACTGGTTGCTAAGCAATTTATGCTTGTCACAATGCGAATGGTGAAATAGAGCTGATGGTGGAATACTAGGAGAACTCCTCAACAATTAACGTCCCTGAATCGGGAAAAGCAATATTTTGTAAAAGGCGATGGGCAAGTTGACATTAGGCTATTGTAACTTAGATACTTTATAAACAGACCCATTAAAAAGCGAAAAAAAAAAATTTATAAAAAAAAAACCCGAATTCCAAAAACAACACTGCAAAGTGAAAAATAACTTTAATGTCGGAAGTCGGTGTCTTTGGATCTGTATTTTAGATTTTGCCACCAACTTTCGAAATTAAAGTTATTTTTCACTTTGCAGTGTTTTTTTGGAAGTCGTTTTTTTTTTGTTTAAATTTTTTTTATGTTATTGTAAGCAGAGTGAAGGACACAGCCCAAAGTCTAAATTAATGTTGAAATCAAGTTTGTCCGCGAGATCTGACGCCTACATGACTACATCGTTCATGCCCAACAACTTTTTTTGCAATATTAATTTATTTTATTATATTCTGCGCGCGACTCCGCCCGCGTAGATGGCCGTTGGTCTCGCTGTCATTTGTAGACCTTTGACAGTCGTTACGGGTAGTCAGAAGCCCGAAAGTCTGACAACCGGTCTTACAAAGTGAGTATCGTATTACCCAGTAACTGGGTTGTAGAGTTCAAATAGGCAGTCGCTCCATGTATAATACCGCCATTCAGCTGCATCCTGTTAGATTGGAAGCCGACCCCATCATAGTTGGGCAATGGCTAGGCAGATGATGTGGTACCTACCACTACTAAAACGTGGAAAATAACTTTCGTTTCGGTAGTCGGTGTCTTTGGTTTTGTATTTTAGTTTTTTGCCATCGGCTTCCGAAATTGAAATTATTTTTCACTTTTGGAAGTCGATTGTTTTTGTTTTAGTCAAAAATTGTTTTTTTATATTACATACCGCCATCCGCAATCACAGTATACAAACACGAATTCTAATAATAACCGGTACCTGCTACATTAATAAAACACAAGCTTATCTCTCAGATAAGAGAACATTCGTATGAACAAAATAAGCACCAAAAGGTCTGCTTTCCAAACATACTCTGAACTTTTTGTTATATCACTGTGTATTACAGTGCGTTCCACGTAAGAAGAGACTTGACCCCGCCTCCCCCGCCTCTTTCCGCCGCCCCTATGACGTCCGGTCCCGTCCCGCACTCAGACCTCATACCGCTAAAGATACCTAAAATCGTGTTCTGCGCATGTCAGACCACGTGGTGTGTCAAGTCTCTTCTTACGTGGCACGCACTGTACTAACGATTTGATTAAACCTCCGATAAAATAAAAAGGGAAAGAATTAACTGATCCTTTAAAAACTTATCGACCTCCTAATGATGCGTACTTTTTAAATAATTAAGCGTCTTTTTATCTTTCTGGCATTTTTCTCACAGTTGGTCTCAGTAATTAAAATTACGCTAGGGTACCTCGACCAAATGAGTTAGGTTAGATGAGGGTAGATAAAAATACAAGATTAGATAAAAATACATGTCAAATAAAAAGAGTAGCCAACCAGTCTTACCAAAGGGAATCGTGTTAACCAGTAACTGGACAATACGATACCTTTTAGTTAGACTAGTTGTCAGACTTTTGGGCGACCCGTAACGACTGTCAAAGATCTATGATTGACAGCCGGGACTAACGGCTTAACGTGCTTCTGAGGCACCGAGGGGTCTCGATATGTAATGGATGGATACACCATCCACGAATGAACATATCTCATTACGTTGCTTAGATTTTGAACATTTTTTTTTATCAACATTATAGAACCTCCACGAAGCATAGAACAGACCGCGTCAAGCCTTCGATCGTCCCGTGCGGTTGTTATTACGCGTATTTAAAGTCCCCTGTCACGAGAAGCTATACATTTTGTAAATAAAGAACTTCTATTAAGTTACGTAGCGACAATTCAGCCAACAACAAGTAATCCCAATGTCAATCGACTGAAACTAACATACGTGTAATACGAAACTAACTAGCAATTTCACTTGGTTGGGTTATATTTTAGCGATATAAAGCGCTGTCGTTTAATGTTTTGTGGTACTGGAACGCGTCTGATTCATGGAAAGTAAACATTTGGCCCTCTATTTTGAAGTAAGTTCACGCTGACGTTGTCAATGCTGCAGAATGCAGATGCAGAATACTCGGAATCGTCTGACGATAGTAATTAGATGTGTGTGTTGACATAATTATATCCCTATATAAAAATTATTACAAAACAGATTTTTTTTTGTTGATCCAAAGGTTGCGAACCCCTGAATGTGTGTTTACAAAATTTATAGCTTCTCGTGACGGGGACTTTAGCTACTAGCACTTCTTTCGCAATAACAATGTTTCAAAATTATGTTTGCCCAGTATCATCTGTCTGCCAAGATGTTTAATTAATTTTTGAAGTGAAAACTTCTTTAGCGGCGCTGTGTACTTTTTTTGGAATGGGTAAAAACTTCTAAACTCGCGTCAGGTCACGTGACCCTGATCGAAAATTCGTAAGACGTAAAACGTAAGACGCGCGTTGTTGAGGACAGCGCCATCTATGCACATCGGGAAGAACTACGAGGGCCTCGCGTACTAACTACGTAGTTCATCCAACAACGACGAGATGGCGCTGAACCACGGATATATAACTGACGACGAGCTCCATGCGAGCGGCTTGCTTCTCTTACCACTGCCGCGACCAACACCACGAACTGAAGTCTATCCTGTGTGCTTATTTGTAAATCTGAATAAATTCCTTTCACGAGAAGAATAAACCAGTCACTTTGGTCATCATACCTGATTTGCAAAAAACCCTATAAAATAAGGAACACACCTTAACACGCGTGTTTTGTTTATAAGACGATTCACAAAATACACTCGTAATTGTTCAAGTTTTCACTTCTGTCGGCACTACCGGAGTGCCAGTGTTTTTTTTTTAATAGTGCAATCTCACATAATAATGTCTACTTTACATTATCTTGTAGATAATATTAATATATGCTTGATGATAAGATAATTAGAGAATTGTCGTGTTCTGTCATTGTTAAGGCGTAATTTTTTTTATTTAAGTAATTATAAAATGTTCCCTGAGATAGTAGAAAGTTGATATAAATGATTTTATTTCTGTAATAGTAAACTAATTACACGCCGAAGATGCCTCACTGTGATAACTCGCGGTCGCAGTTTGGCTTGCTACCTCGATGTTATCTCCATGTAAAACAAACATCAAAAACATAACCTAAAAAAAATATATATGTGGGATTTCCGAGCTGACGACAACGAAAAAATCAAGACAAAGAGATATGTGAAATTGCGAGCGTACGGCCAGCGCCACGGACCGAGTCAAAGTGCTTCTCTCAGTGTTGCCAGTGACAGATAGTCAAATATAACATGAGAGAGCTCAAAAAGTAACATTTTCACGAGAAAAGTAACATTACCTTATTTTTTGTGGAAAACGACACTAATAATAACATGGCACTTTATTACATAAAAAGAAAGCTGTCCCCTTAGTAGGCTTCGAAAGAATCGTCATAACAAACTGAACTGAACCAACACGGATGCCACTACTAGGCCGTCGCTCACTCGCCTAAGTAAGCGGGATGAGTCATGGACCTATGGATGAGTCATTTAGAAATTCACGCGAGTGAGTGAATATGCGATACGACAAACGAAGTGAAAGATTTTCGCGCTGTCGTTGCGTCAGAATTTGGTCACAAAATCAAGACAATCGAGTGCGCCAACATGACGAACGAAACCTTTCTTGTATGCGTTCCGTTTCTTGTTTATTTTTTGTTTGCTGAGAAATATTTTTTATTAAGTCTTAAAAGTAACATAAAAGTAACATTTTGAGGCGTGTAACATGGAGGTAACATGAGAGGGTCAAAAGTAACGTAAAATGTTACAAAAGTAACATTCTGGCAACGCTGGCTTCTCTACAACGCGCGCCGGCTGCTTTATAAAGACACCGGTCGCCCCACTACCCCCACTTTGCTACAAAAAGCGATACTAGTTCCGGCGCTGACGTCACTCGCAAGCCCACACGGACTAAGTAGTCCCCTCTTTTGTTGAGCGTCTTATTTACAATAAAATCTAAATCAGTGTTTACGATACAAATAATTTGATCAACCAAATTCACTACACAAATTAAATAAAAGAACCCAGAATAATAATATTCGCGCGTTCATATTATGACCGCGCCGTCATATACATATATATAATCATGTCATATCCCTATGTATTTTACTGTGTGTACATAAATTATAAAATAAATAAATAAATAAAAAAAAAGCCAAGTTTGGCAAGTCAGTTTTTCTACCGTATTAGCTCGCTACCTCGTTGTCATCTCCATGTAAAACAAATGCAAGTTAATAGACACGCACGCACATGCCGAACGATACCTCAATGCGATACATCGCGGACTGCTTAGAGGACGGGGGCACGGTAATAATATATACAGTAGGTCGTCTTCATACAAACGGACGAAACGCGGGCTATACCTACGCGCTTCGATCACCGTGTGCGCTCAGGCGGCTCGGAGTCGCGACTGTGCAACAGTGACGAACGGACGGTGTGTTGTTTTTTATAACAATAACCGCGCGATTTTGTCACTAAAAATAAGTTCAAGTACATATTTAATATGACGAGTAGGCGATATTGTGCTGTTTTTGGTTGCATGAATTCGTCAATAACGCATCCAGAGATAGCTTTTTTTACATTACCTGGAAACTCGGAAAGGTAAGACTATTTTACTTACTAGTGGGTAGGTACATAATGTGTGTCTTTTTAATGGATAAGTATTTCATTTTATCTCCCGAAAAAAAGATGTCTGGATTAATAAATGAAGTGAATAGAGTAAAGGAAAGTGATAAACACGAGTGAGGTAGGTAGTTATAGGCGGTTCATGAATCATTAAACGGTAGGTACGCTGGTGTTAAAACCTCGGGGCATGTGTGTTTTGTTAGTTTGTATAATTCAAAGTAAAGACGTGGTTTTTATTATTAATAATAGTTGTTTATTGTACTGTGTGTATGAATAATACTAGAAAAAAATTGGTTGTCTGTAAAGTCGATTTACGGACGATAGTTTAACGTGACAACATCATAACAAAACATTAATGAAATGACTGCATACTTTTATGAATAAAATTAATTATTTTTATTGAATAACTGTTACTGTAATAAGAATAACTGTTTCATGAAATCATCATTCTTTGGACTTACATGGTCTTAGAGAGTTGTGTTGATGACTTTAATGATTATAATTCTGTAATAGTACATTACGTTATTAGTGCGTTAAGATGGTTATAACTAGTGGTGGTTAATAAAGCGTATAGCGCCAAAATATAACAGACTATTTGTTCATAGCGTATAGCGTGTGCTATAGCGGCTCTGACTTCGCGCTATATTATAGCGCCTCAACCTACTCAATGAATAAAAGTTTAAACGCGCACAGCGGGGCCAGAACGAGATAGTAAAATAGCGTTCGCACAGCGGGGCCAGAACGAGATAGCAAGATAGCGTTAGCGACTATAATGTATAGCGCGTTGCGAAATAATATCTACCGCGCATCATCAATTCATCAAGTCCATTTAGCGTGATAGCACTGATAGCGTGTTGCTAAATTATAGCGTCTCCGCGTTCAGACTGCGCCCGAGTTTTGAAATAGCGCGCTATAATTATAGCGTATAAAATAACAGACTATATGAATATAGTTTATAGTTTATAACACGTTTACAGTTTATAGCGGATTTGAACATCGCTAGTTATAACATGCGAGGCGGAATTTCAGCCCGAGCCGAAGGCGAGGGCGTAATTGAGCCGAGCATGTTATAACCAATACGCACGTATATTGTACGACGTTTTTTAACACATTTGCGAGGAAACAGAAAAAAAAAACATTTCACAATACAAGTACAAAGAAAAGAAAATTTGAGAAAAATGGCGCGAGGATTATTTTCTGCCGTGGCTGCGTGAAAATGTTGGCAAAGACACTAGAGCATGCAGCCAAGTTTTTAAATTACCGAATAAACGGTTATTTGAATTTTAAATAAAATCAATCTGTGAATGCACACTGTATTCAATTCACAAAGTATTTTATTTGTTTATATAAAAAGAAGTATATTTATTTATTTATTTTATTATTTGTGTACACACAGTAAAATACAATAACAAAACTAAATGGAAACACAAAGTAGGCAAATGTAATTAAAATACTGGAGGCGGGCAGCCCTATCGCATGTTTACGTACCGCGCGGCTGTAGGCATTTACATCAAGGTTACGGCCGAGATACAATACTGTATGTCTTTATACTGTGACGGGGGTCTAGCTCGGTGCCTGACATGTTCGTGATAAAAACATCTGCTGTTTCATAGAAAGCTGCAATACCTACGCGGTCAAAATGTATGGAAGAGCTATTTTTGAAGTGAAACCTTCTTTAGGCGTGTTGGGCTATTTTTGAGATGGGGAAAAAACCATTGAACTCGCGCCACTGTTACCGTAAGCGACACCGCGCGTGTTTTGTTTATAAGACGATTCAAAATAACCGTTTCGTATGTGTTCGGCTGTCCTCGGGATGTACTCGGTTTTAATGTATATCCGATATGTCAGTGAGTGAGTGATGGCAAAGTATTCTGTGTATTGTTTTCCTCTTCCCCCGGATCACCTCACGGTGCAGACGTGTTCATAACCCGTATTTGTCGGTCTAAATAATATTTAATTAAAATTACAATCAGTTTAATTGGAAGTAAAAAATAGGAGTGCATCAAATACAAGGAGTTACAACTCAAGCAAGCAGCGGACTAGCTACGGGTGACACCGTTCTCATACGATCCTGGTACTTCAATCAACACGGCCGCAAGAAGGTACAGTGTACAACCCCTTTCACTGTATTTGCAAATCGGCGCACGCGCAGGCGTGGCTCCAGCAGAACAAGCCACACATACTCCACCCACTTAGCGGTGATTTGTCGGCAAAACTCCACCCCCTCATTAGTAACAATAGACCCATAAACTGAAGTGTGTGTGATATATCTCATTAGTAAAGGACGAACGAACACAGATACAATCCGAGCATTTCGACACTGTAATAATATGGTCTCCTGGTAACTGCAGAGACGGACGACTATTTTAACTGAGGACCAACGGAACATTTGAATCAATACTCGCTAACTTCGTTGGTTTATGTTCGCCTGGTACACAGACCGGTGACATCAGCTGCAACGCAACTTTCCGGCAAAGTTTCTCACGACTTCATTACTCCCAGGTAAACGGAGTCACTTCAGTTCTTCCTGCGAGTAAGAGCGAAGGATACGTGTCCATAAATAATGAGCTTAACTGGCAATAACTCGCCCTCAGAATATGACATTTCAGGGCAAATGGATATCTCTGTGCAGGCGGACCAAATTACCCCTCCTAACTTTGTATCCCAACGCATTAGAAGGTTAGATGAGCATCAATATCGCAGTGATGACTTCCGTGCCTTCAAAGAAGAAATGGTCAACATGATCTCAAGTCTAATTGCACCACAACAAGTCGAACTCAAAAAGATATATCCAACACTCATGGAAATAAAAACCACTAACGCCAGCATTGAGAACGCAATGGCCGTTCTTTCGGCTCAAAATGAAGACCTAAAAAAGAAGATCGATCATCTGGAAAACCGGGTGAAGAAAGACAATGAATACATCATAATCCTAGAAGAAAAAATCGAAGACTTGCAACGGGGAACACGAAAATCTAACTTGGAAATAAAAAACGTTCCTAAAACCCAGCAAGAATCTAAAGAAAACCTTATACAGATGGTTGTAACGTTATCCCAAGCTGTAAATAGTACTATAGATGCCAAAGATATCACAGATATATACAGAGTGCAAAACAAGCGCAGCAGCACCAAAAACAGCACCATTGTGGTCGAACTAGGTTCAACATTAGTTAAAACAAATTTTATTAAAAAAGCAAAAGACTTTAATAGAACCAATAAAGAAAAAATCTGCGCCAAACACCTTGGATTTAAAACAGGGGAATATACACCAATTTACGTCTCAGAACAATTAACCACGAAAGGAGCCAGGCTGTTTTATCTAGCCCGCGACCTAGCTAAGTCACGAAACTACAAATTCTGCTGGACCTCCTATGGAAAGGTATATGTAAAGAAGGACGAAGCTGCACCAACCATAATCTTAAATAGCGAATCTCAGGTGAATAATTTAATGCAACAAACATGACTAGCCTTAGTTGTTCCTCTGTTGCGATTACATATTATTGTTTTTGTGTGTTACCCTAAGATTAGTTACATCTTTAATTTTTACTTTTTACTTTTTATTTTATACTTTTTATTTTTTAAACTTAAAAGTGTAAGTCAATCGCGCTCACTCTTAAAACACATACATTCTCCTACACGTTCTTTCAAACCTACGCTCACACGACAGGCATACACCCCATTATACACAATTACACTATTCACTCGCTACTACCCATTCACCCACATCCACAAAAATATGACCAATAATGATAATGACCACATACCACTCATTTTATATTATTATGAGTAACACATTACAAGCTATAAACAATATAGACAGTTCAGAAACCGCAATGACCATTAACTGCTCCCCTGAGGATCTTAATCGATTTATAAAAAGAAATCCTGTGGATATAACCATCGTGTCGCAAAACATACGATCCATTTACTCCAACCACAATGACCTGCGAGTCAATTTGCATAGTTTAAAAACAGACATAGACTTATTAACATTAACTGAATGTAGACTCGACCCCGCAAAACCCATACCCCAAATACGCAATTATCTATCCTACCAAACTGCCAATCACTTAAACAAAGCCGATGGAGTTGTTGTCTATGTTAAAAATACTCATAAGACCTCAGTAGAGGAAGTAAAACTGACACATGCTTCCTGTCTTCAAATTAACTTTCACCCTGGGCTAACTATCTTGGCTATCTACCGGTCGCCTTCAAAACCAAACGCCGACGAATTTATTAATTCATTAAATGATCACTTAACCACTATTGCCTCGTGTAAAAATACAATAGTCACAGGAGATATAAATATAAATTTGATTTATAACGAGGCCGAACATTCATATGATCGATCAAACAGGTTAACCTATCTCAACATGCTGGCGATGAATGGCCTACTTCCAGGGCATTCACTACCTACTAGAGGTAAAAACTGTTTAGACCACTTCATGGTAAAACTTGACCCCACAAATGCTGCCGCGACCATAGCTGTATTAAACACAACTATAACAGACCATTCCATGATTTTCCTAAAATTTACAAATAAAAAACATATACGTAAAATTGCTAAAACTAAAACTATTATCAATTTCGATAAAGCTTTAGTAAACCTAGGTGAAAGTGATTTACAGCTTTTGTTAGATTTTACCGACCCAAATGCAATTTGTGACCGCTTAATACATATAATACAAACTTGCCTTAAAAATAACACCATTATGACAGTAATTCCGCAAAAATATAGACTTATAAAACCATGGATGACGGTCGGATTACTACACTGCATACGTAATCGTAATAACATGCAACTTAAGTTAAAGTCTGAGCCTCATAACGAAGTATTAAAGATCACCTTCAAAAGATACAGAAACTATTGCAACTGTATAATTAAAAAGCAAAAGCGCAAACACGACCGGGACCAATTAACTAAAGCGCATAAAAATCCCAAAAAAATGTGGGAAACTATAAACAACATTACTCATCGAAAGCCAAGTAAAACGCCCAACACGGATCTATTAGAGCTCAAGGCTACTCCAAAAGAATCAGCTGATGCTGTAAATGAATACTTTTCCAACATAGGCAAAATTCTAGCGAACGAGATAATTGCTAGCTCCACCACAGGTTATGACCAAAAATATAGCCCTGACTCAGCTAATGTTCCACCTCTCTCATCATTTGTACTATTAAATACTGACCAGGATGAAGTTCACCGCGTTCTAATGTCTCTGAAATCAGATAGTGCCCCGGGCTGGGACGGCATAACTGTCAATTTCTTAAAGACTGCTCATGTTCTTGTCGTCCCGATTATAACCCACTTAGCAAACCAGTGCTTTGAACACGCTACATACCCAAACGCCTTAAAGCTTGCCATAATAACACCGGTGCACAAAAGTGGAGACAAAACAAATCCGTCTAACTATAGACCTATATCTGTATTGCCATCAATATCAAAAGTAATGGAAAGATTAATAAACTCACGTCTCTTATCTTACCTTAATAAAAACAACCTCTTATCGCCCTCGCAGTACGGTTTCAGACGGAAAATGTCTACGGAAGACGCAGTACTGGCACTTGCCTCCGCTGTAACCAGTCAAGTGGACAGCGGATGCAGGTGCCTTGCTGTCTTCCTAGATCTTCAAAAGGCTTTCGACACAGTGTCTGTCGTCACACTACTGGATAGGCTGGAATCAATTGGAGTAAGAGGTATTCCCCACGCCTTGCTCAAAGACTATCTAAGCGAACGTAAGCAAAAGATTAAGTTAGGCAATACCATTAGCTCTGAAGAGATCGTCCAATTCGGAGTAGGTCAAGGCAGTGTGCTCGGACCGACATTGTTCCTTATATATATAAATACTCTATGTAGCATGAAAATTGTGGATGCACATATTCTTTCATACGCAGACGACACTGCTATAGTGTTCAGTGGTGACACCTGGGACAATGTCCGGTTAACTGCTGAGCGTGGACTGGCAAGGATTGCAGCCTGGCTTGACCTTAACCTCTTAACCTTAAATACTACCAAAACCAACTTCATTTGCTTCACAAAATACAACACCTCTCAACCCCCTCCAGAATTCAAAATTAAGATTCATAAATGCAATTACCCTTTAAATCCGGTCTGTTCTTGCACAGAAATTAATAGAGTAGAATCCACCAAATACTTAGGTATTATGGTTGATCAACGATTATCCTGGCATAGACAGACTGAATTAATAATGAAGCGAATACGGAAGTTAATCTGGACTTTCAAGGCATTACGACATGTCACCTCGAAAAAACTCCTGATACAGATTTACATCTCACTTGCTCAGTCCGTCATGGCTTATTGCCTACCTATCTGGGGAGGTGCCACAAAGATTAAATTCCTAGATCTTGAGAGAGCTCAGAGGTCCCTACTGAAAGTTATGTTTTTTAAACCCTTCAGGTTTTCAACTGAGAACCTATACCGGATTTCGGATCTTCTGACCGTTAGAAAACTTTACGTACTTAATATAATTCTAACTAAGCATAAAACTCTATCATTCAACCCACAAAAGACAAAAGGCAGAAGGAAAAACACGGTTGCCCCTACTGTGTCGGTAAAGTCTACATTCGCAAAAAGACAATTCCCTAGGCAATCATCCCATTTATACAATCTTCTTAATAAAGAACTTGACATGTACCCACTAACCTACCGCGAATGTAAAAAAGCTTTGTCTGAATGGCTTAAGTTAAAAACTTATGACGAAGTGGAAAATATGGTCCAATCAATGAGACTGTAATATTTATATTACGCTATGATGTTTATGGCGCTAATGGAAGTTAATGTCCTACATTGATTCCGATCCCAAGACTAGTCGCAGGGTTAGCGTCAAAAAAAAAAAAAAAAAAAAAAAAAAAAACCGTAAAAATAATTAATTTCCACCTGTATCAAGTGTGGATTATGACCCTCACCCCCACACTTACTTTCACCCATTACACACACACACACATACTACATACACATTCACCTCCACAACATTATTCTACACACACAACACACATCACAGCGCGTTATTTGCCTTTGCTTTATTCGTCTTTTTACTTGTATAAAAATACTGTGTACACATTTTATTCCTGCATTTTTATTTATATAAATTCATTTAACATCATGATCAGGTTCAATAGCTTAAATACGATTACATAACCTGGGGAAGGGCGGAGCATCCTAAAACAAGCATACTATTTGCTTAAATGGATTCTCCCCATTGTAACTAGAATAAGTTATTTAAGTTGAAGCAATAAAACTTTTTTATTTTTTTTTTTTTTTTTTATTTATTTTTTTCACTTCTGTCGGCACTCCCGGAGTCATTATCTGCTTAGCCTTTCCTAACTATGTTGGGATCGGCTTCCAGTCTAACCGGATGCAGCTGAATACCAGTATTTTACATGAAGCGACTGCCTATCTGACCTCCACAACCCAGTTATTGGGTAATACGATACCCCTTGGTAAAACTGGTGGTCAGACTTTCGGGCTTCTGACGACCCGTAACGACTGTCACAGATCCACGATTGACAGCCGGGACCAACGGCGTAACGTGCTTTCCGAGGCACGGAGGGGTCTTGATTTGTAAAGATGTTCACCCATCCACGGACCAACCGCGGTAAGCGTAGCTTAACCTGATCGATCGACCCGCGAGGCTGTTATTACTTGGCCACAAGCCCCTACTACAGAGATTAACGTTATTTACGTTGTTGAGCAGAATTTTTTCGAACATATAAAACACTAGCAGCGTCCCGCGGTTTCACTCGCGTCAGTTTCGATCCTGCGGGAGTATCGGGATAAAAAGTATCCTATGTGTTAATCGAGGAAATGGTCTATCTATGTGCCAATTTTCATCCAAATCTGTTTAACGGTTTACGCGTGATTGAGTAACAAACATCCAAAACACTTAAATGGTGATGGCATTTATCAGATATTTTTCCCGTTTTTGCAACATTTTCCATTGATGCTCCGCTCCTATTGGCCGTAGCGTGATGTTCTACAGCCTAGAGCCTTCCTCGATGAATGGACTATCCAACGCAATAAGAATTTTTCGATTCGAACCAGTAGTTCCTGCGATTAGCGCGTTCAACCAAACAAACAAACAAGCTTTTCAGCTTTATAATATTATTATATATTAGTATAGATATAGTATAGATTGGATTACCAATATCTTTCAAAATCATTCAGATTGTGATTGCAAGTTTTTTACGCAATTTGGGTGCTAGTCAAGCACGCAACCCGGTTGCAAGTACCTACTACGCACCTAACCTTCCTGAAAAACATCACCATCCGTGAAGTATCGCTAGATAATTTAATTGACCTTGTATACCTTGCAATGACTAGAGTGATTGTGAAGAAAATAACCTTCACTAATACGGAAGGAACGCGTTATTTTATCAATACAGACTGATCATGATAAACGGTGATAAAATCATAATAAAATATAAATATATACATACATACTTCTAAGGCGCTACCTCGAAAATAAATCCGGGCGACTAAGCTACTAAGCGAGCGAAAGTGATGCAATTACTTTTGAAACGCAAAAGAAGAGAGATGGCTATAATGTGCGTGCGCTCGGAATAAAACGACGTATGTGCCATAACGAATTTACTCCTTTTTTAACAAAATAAATGAATGAAATTTAAAACTACTTTGAGTAAACTTTGATATGATAATTCTCTATGTTTTAAAGTAAATTCCATTGAATAACTCTTAAGCGTTACGCCGTGATGTCGAAAAAAATAGATATAACTTTGCAATTTTTTTGTATTCAGAAAAGTCATTGAATCGTGTATTCCTTTTACATGATACTAGACCAAAGAGTCAGAAAACATATACGAAAATGTTAAATCCCTATTCGACATACTTAACAAGTTATACAAAATAGAAAAACCCCTTTTTTTCAATATACCACTTTAATCTTTAAACACGTGTGTTTTTACGAAAACCTACCAAGGGGTACCAAGCTCAAACTCAAAGCATTTATTTCAAATAAACCAATTACAGGCACTTTTGAATTGTCAAAGGGTCGGTCAGTCAGAAAGATGAAGCTAGTTGCCCATTCCAAAGCCTAGTAGGTAGCTATGGAGAAGAACGGGCAAGAAACTCCACGGACACTCTTTTAAAACTCCACGGACACTCCTTTAAGGGCATTACATTGCCCAATGACCTTGAGCATGCTGCCCCGTACTAACTTACGACGAAATGTATTTTCTTTCTTTCTTTCTTTCTTTTCTAAACGACGAGAGAGAGAGGGACGAGTGCGGGAGTGACATAGTGCTTTTCGCGAATTTCGGATTTTTATAAAATATTAAAAGAAATAAGAGAAAAAAATCAATACACATTGTTAAATACGTCATTACGTATTTTTTGGTATAAAATTCATGCCGAGTTATTGAGCCGTTATAGAGAAAATTTTCAATTTGGGTTGAAAAAGGGCCTATTTGTTACGATTTTTTGATAAAATTTGAGTAAGTTTATTAAAATTTTAAACAATACAATGTATTTGTGATGACCTTTAGTTTAACATAATGTTTTTTATATTGAAAACGCACAAAAGGATTCATCTACAAACTTCTTTAAACACACGGTATTTTTAGGATTTGAGCGAGGTAATCCCCTTAAATCATAAAATTGTTACAAAATATTGGTTACATCATTCATGTTGAAATTATACATGTGAGAACGATGTAGAAAGATCTTTGAGTATCGTGTGACTCAGTGACTGGCTCGTGGAGGTCAGATAGGCAGTCGTTCCGTGTAAAATACTGGTATTCAGCTGCATCATCAGCAGCAGATTTTTACAGATTAGAATGGCAGTTGTATATATAATGTACAGACGCCAGCACATCAAGCTACTACAATCTGTCAAATTTCTTTAATAGATTTTCCACTTTATCGCTCAAGCATAAGGTTTAAAGTTGATTGGGAAAATTTGTCAGTTTCGGGTAGCTTGATGTGCTGGCGTCTGTACATGAACGTAAGCAACACATGTATGTACGGGCCTGCAATGCGTGCCACGAAAGATGAGACTTGACCCCGCCTCCCCCGCTCTTTCCGCCGCCCCTATGACGTCCGGTCCCGTCCCGCACTCAGACCTCATACCGCTAAAGATACCTAAAATCGTGTTCTGCGCATGTCAAACCACGTGGTGTGTCAAGTCTCATCTTTCGGGGCACGCATTGTACCTAGTTCTTCGGGCGGAATGTGATGACACATTCGCCTACATCTTCGTAGAAAACATTCGCGAAATTATCTTATGTATAAGGATAATTAAGAACATTCCGCTACATTTTCAAGTTGGCCAACGGAAAATTCCCATTTATATCTTTTTATTACGCGGTATAATATCTAATGATCTAGTTATTAACTCAGCGTGGCCTTACGTGATAAACCGTGACCTCAAACCCAGCAAATCTAAAGGCTAAACAATCTAATGACAACTTTAAAGCAAACGTGAGAGACTTGTGGCGAAGTAATAACAGCCGCATAGTTCGATTGATCAGGTTAAGCTACGCTTGCCGCGGTTTGTCCATGGATGGGTGACCATCTTTACATATCAAGACCCCTCCGTGCCAGCGGGATTGTCCGAAAGGGTTACCGCTGGCCCGGAACATAAAGGGCTAAGGAAGGAACACGGGTGGGTTTTAGTCAGTAAGAGTCTGACACTCCCTTCCGCTCCACCCAGAGCGGGAGGGGTCATTTGATGATTTCCCATGCTGAAAAAAAAAGACCCCTCAGTGCCTCTGGTCTCTGCTGTCCTTCGTGAATCTTTGGACAGTCGTTACGGGACGTCAGAAGCCCGAAAGTCTGACAACCAGCCTTACCAAGGGGTATCGTATTACCCAATAACTGGGTTGTGGAGGTCAGAGAGGCAGTCGTTCCATGTAAAATATTGGTATTCAGCTGCATCCGGTTAGATTGGAAGCCGACTCCAACATACATACTTGGGAAAAGACTAGGCAGATTATCATGTTTAGATATAAATGGGTAATTAATATCTAAACATGATACAACAAAAAAATCATTTATTTTGATGTGGTTTTTGTGAGGTCATCGACCACTGGTAGCTAGTGTAGTCACTTGAAATGTCAGTTTAAGAAAAGAGTTTTTTTCGTGTAAACTTTACGAAAAAATATATTTTCAACATAACAACACTATCAGCGGTCGTTGACCCCTAAATAACATCAAATCTTTTTTTTATTTGAATTTTATCGTGTTTAAATATCGACACTCATTCAGTCTGCAGTTTCGCTAGCTAATTTAATGTGACCCTGTATAAATAAAAATTAAATGCTGTTTGTTGGTAAGCGCGTCACTTGAGAAGGGTTGGACCAATTTGGCATTTTTTTTAAATATTCCTTATAGGCCCAATTAGGTTTTTATGAAAAGAAAAATTGGAAAAGTTTCCCGGAAAATTTTAAAAAAACGGTAATAGTTTTAAATGTTCTAATTCGGGAAAAACGGAACGTCCTTTTTTCCATGAGATTTTTTTGTATGAACTGAAATTTGTACAGGAAAACGTCTCGGTCAGCTAGTTTTTAATAAAAGCAAACACTTCTGTGTCTCAGCATAATTTACTAAAAGTTAATTCTTAATAGGAACTTCAAAGACTCATTGAAACTTAGTGCCAAATAAACAAAGTGTTACAAGGTACAAAACTAGCATAAAAGAAGGACAAAATTGAACATTAATAAGTGAAAATGTGTATGACATAAAAACCCATATTATTGCATAGATCATCTGTGAAGTATACAAAAACAAATGCAAGGAAATTTCACCTCTACACGCGCAATACAAGGACTACAAATACAAGCAAAAACGACCACTATGTCTACGACTAAAGAGCCATATCATTGAAAAAAGAGATTTGAACTCTGTACGTACAACATAAGGACCAGAAAAGTTTACAAAAACAAATGCAAGGGAATTTCACCTCTACACGCACAATATAAGGTCTACAACAGCACAAAAAATGCAAGAACCCACCTTCTAATCCCCACCAATGGAAATAGAATCAGACATCATACTAACAGCAAAAATGAAAGACAAGACAGAAAGAAGAAGATCGAGTATATTCTCCCTTCTCTCACGAAAGAAGAAATTGACGAGGCAAGTTTCCGAACCGGGCATCTTTACACTCAATCGGAAGTATTCGGCTGATTCGGCCATTTTGTCGGATTTTACGAAAACGGAAGACGGCAGTTACAAGATGTGCTTGGTGCAGCAGGCTGATCACAGGCACACTTGTATTTCTAATGGAGGTTTGTTTATAAATTATAGTTCTATTTATAATACTAGAATATATACCTGTCATTCTGTCTAATCTATCTGTCATTTTGTCTATTCTTTCGTCGGCCAAACCCGTTTCTATGGTAGCCATACTCTGCGTGCTAATAGGTTGGGATTTTTTTTTTACGCAGATTTTTTTGATTAGATTTATTCTAAGACATTAAAATGGTTTTTCTTTAAGACATTAATACGAGTTTTCTCTAAGACATTAATATGGTTTTTTCTAAGACATTAAAACGGTTATTCTCTAAGATATTAGAACGGTATTTCTCTAAGAAATATAAAACGTTATTTGCAAATATGTTAGTTTCATATTTTTTTGGTAAGTTACTCAGCAATATATGGCAGAAATCAGATCCAATAAATGCTATCTTTTAAGGTTACAGCATAAGAATAATTGATACTAATGCCTACACGATACACAGATAAAAATAAGATAATTCACAAAAGCTTAGCTTTTGTGAATTATCTTATATTAATTATCTGTACAGTCTCTGAATGTTGTACACGGATGCTGCAACAATCATTGGACGAACTCACGAACCTCTAAATCCCATAATACGGAGTAAAAAAAATATTCCAACGTCACTAAGATTTCTACATTCTACTCGTCCGTCCACTTTTTGCTTATTTTACTTTCATTCATAAGTGCTCTGTCTGCACCTGTCATTACCTATAAATAATAAATATATCAATCAGTATTTAACCCGGTCGATATTCGAAGAAATTCCTAATGTATATTCGGTTATAAAATATCGGTCGGTGCACTTGAGAAGTTGAAATAACTCCCATACAGTTTATTATTAAATCCTATGTAAAGTCATGGAATAGTACAGAAGGTCGGCTCCATACAAATACATTATTGCTCGGTTCCTATAAACAAAAACGATGGTTTTGCTTACCAATAGTAGCATTTTCTTGTTGCCAAACTGGGAATATAAATAGATCCGTAAGCTAATTGTACCTGTGATAGCTGCTTCCATAGTTATGGGTCTACTATGCAAAGCTCTGAGGTCTTTGCTTCATTATTGGTAAAGATAAAAGAGTCTTAATTTTAACCTTTAACAGTCCGTAAGTTATAGGAATCGGCCATTAGAGAAGGGAAACGGACAGTCATCGCAGCAGACTGACACGTCTGTGTCTGTGGAACTATAAGAATTCACTACCTTGTCGGGACTTCGGAACTACGTCTTAAGAACCGCCGATTAAAGGCTCCTTCAAACAGGCGCGACACGACACGTGACACAGAGGCACCGCAAGTCGCGCAACGAGCGGTGCCCTTGTTTCGCGCGCGATTATATCGCGTGTCGCGCCTTTTTGTAGGAGGCTTAAGACCAGCTTAGCGAGAACTGACTTCCCTCGAGAACACCTACACCGGTCTTTTTGTTTTGCTTCTTTTTAACATTTGAGACTGGAGAGGGACCTGTGGATAAATAATAACAGCCGAACAGGTCGATCGATCAGTTTAAGCCACGCTTGCCGCGGTTGGTCTATGGATGGGTAACCATCTTTACATATCGTGAAAAAGCAAGTTAAGCGGCTGGTCCCAGTGTCATTCGTGGATCTTTGACAGTCGTTACGGGTAGTCATGAGCCCGAAAGTCTTGACAACCAGTCTTACCAACGGGTATTGTATTACCGAGTAACTGGGTTGTGGAGGTCAGATAGGCAGTCGCTTCATGTAAAATACTGGTATTCAGCTACATCTGGTTAGACTGGAAGCCGACCCCAACATGTTGGGAAAAGGCTAGGTAGATGATGATTTCCTGTGCGTGTCCCGATTAAAATAGTTTTGTTTCTTTCTTTAGAACACTGGTGCATTTTCACTGAACAGTAATTATTACTGGTGTTACTTTAGTGTTCATTACTGCAGGGCCGTCTTTACCCGGGGGTGCAAGGGTTGCGCGGCACCCGGGCGCAAGGTCTTTGGGGGCGCAAGCCGATCAGGTCATTACTAATCACTCGTTATAACCGCAACGATCCAGCGCTGTAACCGCACGTCACCGCCTCGAAAAAATCCCTTGGAAATAGTTGGTGAAAATCATCTTAAAAATGGAACACAAAAATTAAGTTTAATTCCTTTTTGTTGGTAAGGGGGGCTCAAGCTGATTTTCACACCCCGGCGACTAATATGGCTTAGACGGCCCTGCATTACTGCATTATAAAACTATACGTGTGCAGGGCCTGCGTTTGTTTTTGCTCGTGTCCATGGAGCAGACCTTCTGTTGTACTATTCTGTGGTACGAGTTCAATAAAGTATACCTATACCTAGTAACTGATAATAAAAATAGAGATGGACAGTCATTCGTCTGGAAATGACGTATTGCTCTAATACATACCGGCTGACTTTGAAATCATTGGCCTCACAGGGGTTGAAAGAACTCATGAATGTGAATCACTTTTTAAGCTTCCGTACCCAAAGGGTAAAAACGGGACCCTTTGCTAAGACTCCACTGTCCGTCTGTCTGTCTGTCACCAGGCTGTACAGTACCCGGCCATAAATATTGCACATCGACCTTTGGAAAGAGACAATCGGCTAATTTCGGTATCTCTGTCGCACGAAATACAAACAGTCCGGTATCTATTAGGAGCTGTTAAAACAATTATGATTTGCTTCTTTTGATAATTATTTTTATTCTTCGTATAAAATACAAAAAAAGGTAAAGGTCGATGTGCAATATTTATCGCCGGGTACTGTATCTAATGAACCGTGATAGCTAGACTGTTGAAATTTTCACAGATGATGTATTTTTGTTGCCGCTATAACAAAAAACAGAATAAAATAGTTAAGGGGGGCTCCCATACAACACACGTGTTTTTTTTGCCTTGAGGTATGGAACCCTTCGTGGGCGAGTCTGACTCTCACTTGGCCAGTTTTTTACTATGCAGCTGAATACCAGTGACTGACTATCTGACCCCCATAACCCAATTACTGACGTTACCCTTAGTAAGACTAGTTGTCAGACTTTCGGGCTTCTGACGACCCGTCACGACTGTCAAAGGTCAACAAATGACAGCTGGGACCAAAGGCTTAACGTGCTTTCCGAGGCACGGAGGGGTGGGATGGTCACCCATCCACGGCCCGACCTCGGCAAGTGTTGCTTAACCTTGAAGACCGACCCGTGCGGCTGTTATTATTTCTCTCTCTGTCCGTGCAAAGTTGTGTTCATGAGTATTCACTCACCTCCTGGAAGGACGAGTTCAAAGTCAGTCGGTTTGTTTGTTGTTGTTGTGTTGTTTCTTGTTCTGTTTTATATCTATGTCGGGTTTTGCGCGCTGTACGCTGTTTGTAAACAAGCCACTTGAAAATTAGCCAGATTTACTGCAAAGCAATCGTTACCACCAAATAAACACTTGGCGTTGATTGACAGTTTGTTAGTCTGTGGAGTTAAAATAATATATTTAGTACAGCGGGGCTCAGACCAAATAAAAAGTCAAGATATAGCGCTGCGAATACAGTGAAGCATGTAAAAACTACACCTCCGCTCTCTGCATACACGCTCACACGCACGCATTTACAACCATTTGCAATCGAACTACACCTCCGCTCTGGGCATACGTGCTCACACGCACACATTTACAACCGTTTACAATCAAACTACACCACCGCTCTGTGCATACACGCTCACACGCACACATTTAAAACAATTTACAATTAAACTACACCTCCGCTCTGTGCATACACGCTCACACGCACACATTTAAAACCATTACAATCAAACTACACCTCCGCTCTGTGCATACACGCTCACACGCACACATTTACAATCAAACTACACCTCCGCTTTGTGCATACACGCTCACACGCACACATTTACAACCGTTTACAATCAAACTACACCACCGCTCTGTGCATACACGCTCACACGCACACATTTACAATCAAACTACACCTCACTGTGTGCACACATGTTTACGAAGCCGGCTTCACTTTACTGTTGACAGCCCTCTGTATTGGTTTTTTATTTGGTCTGAGCAGCGGGGTAATGAGGGTTTTCTGAAATGACGTTCGCCAGGTGGCAGCACTGACACGTCAGGTCCAGACCTCTGTCAAAGAGCCTATATTTTCTTTAGTCATGACTGAATGATGAACGAATGAATGAATCGAATGATGAACGTCATCATATATTTTATATTGGAAGACCTCTTGTCACAGTGGTGCCAACTGGTGTCGTAAATTTTCACGAAAACCCTCATTGCGTACCACACTAACATTACCAATGGGTTTCATTTTGACAGTTCTACAATATTCATTGCGTTATGTACGATTTTCACACATTATTCGTACATATACAGGGTGTGACGTAAATAGTGGTCCACCATTAGAAATTCGATATACCAGATAATTTACTATAACATATTACAATTTTAACCATTTTAATAGTAATTTTTTTTTTACAAAAATCGCTCTTGAATTTGCATGATTAGGTACTTATGTGAAAAATTATGGTTAAAATAGAGAAGAACTAACTTTTTTTTCAAAAGCTCTAAATTTACATAAAAACCATAATATTACACGATAGCTCTAGTATTTCAGCAGTAAATAACAGAAATCAAAATGAAAATATAATGGTTTTTGTTGAAACTACAACCAAAGGACATCAACCACTTTGTATGGCGTTTGGGCTTGAACATGAACATAAAAATATTGCACTATTATTGATTTTATTGAGTGGTTTACAGTACAAAGAAAACGTATAGATAAGAAGTTTTGTATCAAATCAGTTAAATAATATATAAAAAAAACAATACTTTAAAATAAATAATTGTTTATTAGGAAAACTATTCATTTTCATAAGTTAATAAAACATGGTCTAAAAACTGGGCAGGTGGAGTTACATTTTCATGCCTTGCCCAGCTTAAATACGGGCCCGTCTTAGGGGTTTAAATGTTTGTAAACGCGCCCACAATACAGGAGAAACTCCTAGTGTGGGGCAATATTTAAAAAAAAAGTAACAGACATATAACTACATACGTTTTTTATATTCCACAATGGGAATGTACCCTATCTTGTATTGTACGCTATCTATCTTACACCCACAGGTTGACTACGAGAGAACTATTGATGGATTTTAGCCAACTCAAATATTCAATTATGTAGGTACATAATCATTTCAGAAGTTGGGACTTACCACTTTCGGTGCTATCCATTGCAGTATAACTCGCTGCACTTCCACAAGATTAATAATGTGTCTTCTCCTGTGAGTGATTTCAGTACCACAATTTATGCAATTTATAGATTTACTAGGCAAAATCGGAAAGTCCATGTTCACGCGCAAGTCTTCATGTAAAGCGGGTTAATTATAAAAAGAGAAATGCAAGGGTTAACGTTTGAAGCGGGTACTGAGTCCGAGAGTGAGCCGGGGTCGTCGGATAGAAAATCATCAGAATCCATTTTGAACAGCACAAGTCTTCAAAAATAGCGAAAGTCGAAATAATATTCACAATACGATACGAAAAAGAGCGGCAACCGCAAAGCGAATGACATAGACAATTTGAAAATCGAGCGCCAATCGTGTCTGGGTCAGTGTTGCTAGTTCTCTGCACTGTCAGTCGAACACTCGATTTGAAATCGATTCCATCATGCTGTGCTGTTTTGTTTTGCGTAATTCTTTTGGTTATGGACCATGCCGCATTACAATTAGAATCTTCAAGAAAAACACGTGTTAATAATACCCGCTACCACGACGGACAAAACACAAACGAACGAAGATGAATTACCAATTATGAACGATTCTTATTATTTTTCCCCGATAGAGGCTAAAAGCTCCTTCAAACAGGCGCGACACGCGATAAAATCGCGCGCGACACAAAGGCACCGCAAGTCGCGCAACGAGCGAGCGGTGCCTTTGTGTCACGCGTGATTATATCGCGTGTCGCGCCTGTTTGTAGGAGCCAACGTTTGTTCTACGTGGGCACGCTATAATCATGGCGGTAAGTCTCCTCTTTGAGGAGTGGCGTCACGGCGTCCTCACTTTCCACAAGACGCAAAAAGTCTGACACGAGGAGCCTAGCGCGGGAGAAATAAACGGATGATTTTACCATCTCAAAAAAAAAATGTTTTTACGTAAACTATACCTTTTTATTTATGTAAGGTTAAGATGATGATGGTGATGCTGATGATAAACCCTCCAACGACCAGAGCAAAGCTCGGTCTTCCAGGAAAAAACATTTTAATGTTTCGAAGCTCTCGAATCGAAACATCAAAAATATCGATATTATTTTATCTGTGTTTTTATTCTTAAGGCAACCCTAACACTACGCGCCCCGCACGCCGCGCCGCAACTGTCACGATACAAATACAAATCAATTAAAAATCTATTTTATTCGTTTTTAATATTATTTATTTTGACACTCCCGAATAGGGACCAATGTTCATTAAATATTATAACTCAATTATTTATGAATTCCTTTTTTCCCATTACGGTTGTTCACGGTTAGCCCATTTTGGTTGATGTCCTTTGTAACAAAAGGTAGAAATTTCATAAATGAAAAACAAATCAATTATATTTTCGGAACCCTTGGGTAAAATGGTTAAAATTGTAATATGTTATATGTCTGGTATATCAAATCCTTAACGGTGGACCACTATTTACGCCACACCCTGTATATGAAGCAATGTATTAGTAATATTTTTCAAAATGATTCACATCTGTAATTGACCGTGTATTACGCGATAAAAATGTCGCGGGTATTGTGGTCATGAAATAATGAATAAATGATAACTGAGTACTAGCAGAACAGCAGTGGTGACCTAGTGGCAAAGGCCGCGAATTACGAGTTGTAAGATCGTGAGTTCGAACCCGGGAAGGCACTTTGTGTATCTTTCAATTTCATCACCACTGCTCTCAAAACGGTGAAGGAAAACATCGTGAGGGAACCGGCATGTCCTAGAAACGAAAATTTGAAGACACGTGACATCTACCAACCCGCACTGGGCCCGCGTGGATTACAGCCCACTCCCTCTCACCGAGAGGAGGCCTGTGTCCCAGCAGTGGGAATATTATCGGCTGATCATGCAGTACTAACAGGACATGTACAGACGCCAGCACATCAAGCTACCCGAAACTGTCAAATTTTCCCAATCAACTTTGAACCTTATGCTTTAGCGATATAGTTGAAAATCTATTAAAGAAATTTGACAGATTGTAGTAACTTGATGTGCTGGCGTCTGTACATACATATAACGAAAGCGGAAAAGAACAGTCATAGACATTGGTGTCGATTCTGTTGTCCACAAACTAAACTAAATTTAAGCTCAATGCATCTTTTTCTTTTTATTTCATTAAGATAAGGACAGAAGATACATTTTAGTTTAGTCCTGTCAAATTAATCAGCGCCTGACATAAATTGACTTAATTTTAGTAGGCAAGTTTTTAATCACGTCTAAACTTGTATGGAGTAGTGTCAGGCGCTGATTAATTTGACAGGACTAAACTAAAATTTATCTTCTGTCCTTTTCTTAATGAAACAGAAAGAAAAAGATGCATTGAACTTCTAATTAGTTTGCGAACAACAGAATAGTCACCATTATTGACTTTCTTCCTTTGCAGTTGCGCAGTCGGGTAATCACCAATATCAATTTTAAGCGTTCATTTATTGATATTATTATGCCTGTCTTTATAAATCTTCAATAAACGACTTCTATTTGTTATTAAAAGTCCAATTTAAAATTTATTTGTATACGCTAGAACAGTTATGTAGTTATGTAGTCTCTTTTAGTCGACTTCAAAGAAACTAGAAACACCTGTAATAATAAAAGCTACAGCTGAATTTAGTTGTGAACGGAAAAGTGTTTTTTTTTTCCGAAAAAAATACTTGCCCTTACAAGAAAAGCAAATAAAGTAGTATCGCACAGCTATAAACTAACAGCAGATTATGAGCGTTTACGCCGTACGGCATTTCATACAAACTTTCAAGGCCTTGTTTTTCGAGATTAATGAACCGATTTTAATGAAGCTTCATACGCATAAGCAGGATACAGTACCCGGCGCTAAATATTGCACATCGACCTTTGGAAAGAAGACCCCTCCATGCCTGGAAAGAAGCTTTTCCTTTTACACCTAGTACTAGCTTCTGCACGCAACTTCATCTACGTGAAATTTATGGTCCCCCGACCCACCCCATCGCATTGCCAGCCCACAAGCCGAAATTAGCCGATTGTCTCCGAAGGTCGATGTGCAATATTTATCGCCGGGTACTGTACAAAGGTCTGAAAAGTTATAAAGAACATTTTCGAAATGTCTTATTTAAAAAAAGATAACTTTCTATGTAAAATTTAAAATCGGTCTAATTTGGCTGTAACACAATTTTTTTCGAAAATGTTCTTAACTAACTTTTTGGACATTTGTATCCTGTTTATGCGTATGAAGTTTAATTAAAATCGGTTCATTCATTTCGAAAAACAAGGGCTTGAAAGTTTGTATGAAATGCCGCACGTCGTAAACGCTCTTATGCGACTGCGACAGCTCGACACGCTGACAAGTCGCATGCGACTGGTCAACGGCGGTCAGCGGCAGCGTTGAAATTTATAGTCGGTTTTTAAAAATAATTTTGCTATTCCATACGTTTTGCCACTTAGGTATTGCACACTGTTCTATGAAACAGCTGTTCTTTTTTTGGTAACTGGCGAAACATTTCAACGCCGAATCTATGGTAAGGGCCTTCTCACATTGGCGATTTGCAAGCGAGTCCAAAGTGAGGTGAGTGCGCAGCGAGCTTACCGCGAGTTCGCAGCGAGCACACGGCGACCTCGCCGCGAAGACGCCGCGGGCGTGCAGCGAGCTCGCCGCGAATAGCGCCATTAACGCCAGAGTGTACAAAATGGCGTCGACGGCGCTATAAGAATATTTCGTTTTGGGTTTTTTTTTACGATTTCATGTTCTATGTAGCGATATCTATTTAGCTACCAGTCTAAGCTAGCAGTGTTTCAAGCTAAAAAAAAACAACACCTTAATACCGTGCTAATAAAGTTCACAGTAGCGCAGCTAACTCACGCACATCCCCCCTCTCTGCTTACCCACAGAGCTAGCCGGTGCCGCGTCCGACTCGGATAGCGAAGGCTCCCGAACCGGCATGCAGAACGCCCGACCTTCTGAAATAAAGAAGCAGGAGATTATAGCGGATATCGAGGCGAATTATGTTGCGGATACCAATTTTGATATTGGTGTGGTGAGTAGACATTTATATAGATTTACAATGCGTGCCACGAAAGAAAAGACTTGACCCCGCCTCCCCCGCCTCTTCCCGCCGCCCCTATGACGTCCGGTCCCGTCCCGCACTCAGACCTCATACCGCTAAAGATACCTAAAATCGTGTTCTGCGCTTGTCAGACCACGTGGTGTGTCAAGTCTCTTCTTACGTGGCACGCATTGTACTAGTTAGTATGGTATAGAGGGGCCCGTGGCTAACTAACAACAGCCGCACGGGTCGATCGACCGGGTTAAGCTACACTTGCCGCGGTTGGTCCGTGGATGGGTGACCATCTTTACATACCAAGACCACTCCGTGCCTCGGAAGGCACGTTAAGCCGTTGGTCCCGGCTGTCATTCGTGGATCTTTGACAGTCGTTACGGGTCGTCAGAAGCCCGAAAATCTGACAACCCAGTACCATATTACCCAGTAACTGGGTTGTGGAGGTCTGATAGGCAGTCGCTTCATGTAAAATACTGGTATTCAGCTGCATCCGGTTAGACTGGAAGCCGAGCCCGATTTAAATGCGTATGTCCGATTTTAATGGTAATTAAGTTGATTTCAGAGTCACTGGCACTATTGAAAAAGTAAAAAAAAATGTTTGAAGTTGTAGCGTAAACTGAACGTTTATACACATGTATGCAACCAGTGTTTTTCATTTTAAGTGAATAATTGTATTCTGTTTGTGAGAAATAAATGTCTTAAACCATCTCCCTCTGGTTTTCAGGCTGGGGAGCTCGTGGAAGAGGTAGCAGAAGAGAACAAGTCCCTCCTCTGGTTCCTGCTGAAGCAGGTCCGGCCCGGCATGGACCTCAGCAAGGTGGTGCTGCCCACCTTCATCCTGGAGCCCCGCTCGTTCCTCGACAAGCTCTCCGACAACTACTACCACGCTGACATATTGGGACAGTAAGTACCGTCATACCGCCGCGCCGGGTCAGCGGGATTGTCCGAAAGGGTTACCGCTGGCCCGGAACATAAAGGGCTAAGGAAGGAACACGGGTGGGTTTTAGTCAGTAAGAGTCTGACACTCCCTTCCACTCCACCCAGAGCGGGAGGGGTCATTTGATGATTTCCCATCCTGAAAAAAAAAAGTACCGCAATAATAGTGAGCAGGAGTCAGGTAATATTGCCGCAGTGGCAATATTCCCCGTTACTCGGTATAATGCAAGGCTTGTGGTTATGTAATAACAGCCGCACTGGTCGATCGATCAGGTTAAGCTACGCTTGCCACGGTTGGTCCGTGGATGGGTGTCCATCATTACGTACCAAGACCCCTCCGTGCCTCGGATAGCACGTTAAACGGTTGGTCTCGACTGTCGTTTCAGAATCTGGCAGTCGTTATGGGTTGTCAGCAAGGCCGAAAGTCTGACAACCAATCTTACCAAAGGGTATCATATTACCCAGTATCTAACTGGGTTGTGGAGGTCAGATAGGCAGTCGCTCCATGTAAAATACTGGTATCCAGCTGCATCCGGTTAGACTGGAAGCCGACCCCAACACAAGCCGGGACAGTATTTGACACGTGTCCTTTCCCGGGACTCAAACTATCTCTATACCAAATTTCATCTAAATCGGTTCAGCGGTTTAAGCGTGAAGAGGTAACAGACAGACAGACACACTTTCGCATTTATAAATGCGAAAGTGTGTCTGTCTGTCTGTTACCTCTTACTAATCCACACTAATATTATAATATTAGTGTGGATTAGTATGGATGTGATTTTCATGTTTGTGTTTGTTATTTATTTAGATGTTTTTACCATTACATATTACTACCAGTAATTACAAACATCACCTCTCTCTTCCAGAGCCCAATTAATAGAAGACCCATACCAAAGATTCGTGGCCGTCGTTCGCTGGTACCTGTCAGGCCTGTACCGAAAGCCGAAGGGTCTGAAGAAACCATACAATCCTGTTCTGGGGGAGACCTTCAGGTGCTGCTGGAAACATGGACCTGAGTCTTATACTTATTATTTAGCTGAACAGGTGAGCAACTTTAGTAGTAGTTCAGAGGTACGGTCAGCTTCAAAAGTCGATTAACACTTCAGTTTTTTTAATCTTAGTTATTGAGCTAAATATTAACACTTCAGTTTTTTTTTAATCTCAGTTATTGAGCAAAATATTTGTTAAAAATTGCAACGTACTTCTGTTGCAATTTTGAATAAATATTTTGCTCAATAACTGAGATAAAAATCGGTTGTCTGTAAAGTCGGTGTTACTGACGATAGTTGAACGTGACAACGTCATAAGAAAATACTGATGGAATAGTTGCATTGCATTTGTTAATATTCGCTTGCACTTCCTAGCCGCCATGGAATGCTACAGAGCGAGGCCGCGAGGTAACGCTACATGAGTCATGTTTTTTTCGTGAGTGCAGCCAGCTTCATCAATTTATTAGAGGTTGTCACGTCAAAAAAACTTAAGTGTTAATAATAATAAGAAAGTGTAAAGTAAGGTGTAAGTGGGGGGTGGGTGGTGGTGGGGGGTGTAAGTGTGTAGTGTGTGTGTGTGTGTAGTGTGTGTGTGTGTGTGTAAGTGTGTGTGTGTGTGTAAGTGTGTAAGTTAGTGTTAATACTTAAGTGTTAATCGACTTTTGATGCTGACCGTACTAGTAGCGCACCGCGGTTTCACTCGCATAAGTGTCAATCCCGTGGGTATATCGGGATAAAAACTATCCTATGTCCTTTCCCGGGACTCAAACTATCTCTATACCAAATTTCATCTAAATCGGTTCAGCGGTTTAAGCGTGAAAAGGTAACCGACAGGCATGTTAAGGTGCCACTAGTCGATATTTTTTCCATACAAATTTCGGGAGAGTATTACTCCACTGTTTGACATTGTGCATCCAAAGTTAAACATGATATCGTATACAGAATAGTAAAATAAAAAACCATTAAAAAGTTATGAGCCAACTAAGATTCGATTTTCTTGTTATTTTTATTTTAACGTAACTTTGGGTGTAAATAAGTAATAAAAGATCTGCAAAATCTTCAAATCCAAGTCCGTACCGACAAAGCTCAGTTATGGAAGAGTTCAATAAATTTAATTTATAATCGATTTATGCAGTGATTTTTTCATAAAACTCGATTTTCCAAAGCACTTTTCGAATCTTTTTACGCGCCTATCAGTTTGGAACGGTGTTTCTGTGCGTGAGAACTAGACGTTGTGCGTGTACACTAGCGTCTAACTGCTCATCACTGATACTAGCTTTGTCAGACACGAAGTCAGGTGAGACAGCGTGCTTTTTGGCCATGACCACCAGTGAGTTCGAGCTAGCGACTAGTTTACTCTTAAGATCAGGAACTTGAAACGTTACTCAAAATAACGTTACGCGTAGTTCCAGTACCGATAATTTGTACCGTTCTACCAGAATCGTAACAAAATTAATTCTTTGGTTATAACGATACTGACAAACTGAACAAAATCTTAAACTGTTCACTAACAATATGATCAATATATCGTTATTAGTATAACGATATAATAACGTTATTCATTTCGATACTCAACTTTGCCATGACATAAAAGATGACGAACTAGACGGAAAAAGTATGAAGAACAACGTTACTAATGAATCTGTAACGTTATTACAAGCAGATAAGCTTAAAGTTACATGATACCTATAAATAACTTTACGTAAAGTAGCTTTGTTTTTTTTTTCGATCCACCGTCTGCAGATTACGTAATTTTTTGCGTCATGTTTGCCGCAAATAATAGTAGATTATGCACCGAGGGGCTAAAGTTGTGTCTTATGTCACGGGCGTCATATTGAATCTCGAGCGCAATGAAGGATTCGGGATTTAACTCCCGAGCGCAGCGAGGGAATTAAGAGTTTAACTCACGAGCGAAGCGAGGGACTTAATACATGAATCCTGAATGCAGCGAGGGATTCAAGCTAGCCCAAGGCAAAGACACCTTTAGCCCAGAGGAGGATACTCTTCTTTTTACACCTACTGTGAGAAAATAATAGCCATAGTACGAAAAACAAAGTATTTATTAAATAAACAAACAGTAAGAATAACATATTTAGAACTAGTTACTTATATGCACTTCCATTCCTTTTAAAAAATGGTTCGTAGTTATCTAATATTCTTACAATATTTTGTCTTCGAAAACATGGCAACGATATGAAGAAGCAGTCGTTATGATTTTGTAGCAAATCGAGAATATCATCCACGCGTAGTAAGGGTATCGAGAATAGCTTTCCTCTTTCTGGCACCAAAGGGTGTTTGTTAGTACTATACTGCCAATTTAGCTGAGCATGTGAGATTCCAAATTCAAATCACATTATTGACCAGCGAGTCATAATGAAATCCAGTACAACATTATTGACCGGCTGTGCCCCCCGGCCACTAATGACTCACTTTAGGCTAAGGTTGCTTGTCATATAATTTGACATTTTCGAGCAGGTGGTGTGAAAACGTATTTTTTATCACACCTGCTCTGAAAATACATACTAATTATACCAATTAGAGGGAAGAACCGCCTTTATCCCGCCCTTCAAATCCTTTCATCCCAAGGTATGGAAGTTTGTATGAAAATCCTTCCGACCCAAGGGTGGGAAGTATGTATGAAATTCCATTACATACCCGGGTTTTCTTTTTTTTTTAATTTGTCAGCAGTCATACTGCCAAGAGACTTTAACTGTCTACTAATTAAATTTCAAGTAAATTGTTACTGGCCACATACAGTTTTTTTTTTACCAGTTACCAACCTCTTTGGTGCATACAGAAAATTAAAAACGAAATTATTTTTGTATATAAAACGCGGACTTCTTAACAATTCAAAAGTGCCTGTAAATGGTTTAATTGAAAATAAATGGTTTGAGTTTGAGAACAGAAAGGAGGCCTGTGTCTCACCAGTGGGAACATTATAGACTGATTATGTATGATTTTGATACACTTCAACGTGTACCTAAGTATTTTTTGTTACTAAGGCGTCGTGTAAAAAATAACTGCACTTTTAATAATTGTACTTTTAACTAAATATAAACATTTCTATGCATTTATGTCCATAATTTTCCTCGTAGGTGTAATAAAAAGCACTATACATCCCTCAGGATAAAGTACAGTTCCATACCTCAAATGGTTTGCGCCCCTCGCAAGCTCGTGGCGCAAATGCCATAATCTCGGTATGGAACTGTCACTTTCTTCCCTCTGAAGTAATGTACTATTCTTTCTTTCGCATAATAACAATATGTTAATTTTATTTGCAGGTATCCCACCACCCCCCCGTGTCCGCCTTCTACGTGACGAATAGAAAAGAAGGTTTCGTTATAGAGGGTAGTTTGTTAGCTAGGTCCAAATTCTATGGTGAGTACTATCTTCAATATCATCGTCGTTATCATGTCCATGGAAGGACGCCCACTGACGGAGATAGGCTTCATTCTTCTTGTTAGCGTGTCGATGGCAATAATAGCACGACAAAAAAATATTGTTTATTATTTATTTATTTATTTTATTTTATAATTTATGTACACACAGTAAAATACATAGGGATATGACATCATTATAATTTGAGTACAAAGGTACTGCTTATTTCTTAAGAAATTTCTTCCAGCAGACCTGCGAAAGGAGAAGTAAAAAGAAATGTAGACAATAGTGTGTGAGAACAAGAAGAGAAAAATATGAATGTGTGAAGTCTAAAACTAGAATATTAAATAAACCTACAAACCTACCTAATAAACCAACCTTTTATTTAATTTTATTTTTTATTAAATAAGGATCGGTGTTTTGGTCGGTATGTCCAATAAAAACGACATATACATCTAATGGAAGTTTATATCATAAGCATCAATTTTTTCCCTTTGGGTACGGAACCCTAATTATTTTTAAAAGAGTAACCGTGGAGTGTCTTGTCGGCTCTTCTCCATAGGAAACGACCAATTGGAATCGTTCACCTAGCTTCTGACGTGTCACAAGTGCCCATGTACAGACGCCAGCACATCAAGTTACTACAATCTGTCAAATTTATTTAATAGATTTTCAACTTTATCGCTAAAGCATAAGGTTCAAGATTGATTGGGAAAATTTGACAGTTTCGGGTAGCCTGATGTGCTGGCGTCTGTACATAGGTTTAAGTGAAGTAAAATATTTTGAATTTTGACTTACCTTAATCCCTTATTCATCCAGGTAATTCCACATCAGCGATCTTAGAAGGATGCGCTCGTATCCACCTACTAAACTGGGGAGAGACATACATCACAACTGCGCCGTACGCGCACTGTAAAGGCATCGTCATCGGTACGCTGAGCATGGAACTCGGGGGAAAGGTAATTTATTTTTACAATTTTGAGAAAGCTTACAGACTAAATACGCGTGTCTACGACTGAACGCAGCCCTTCTTCATATTAACGAAGATACGAACGCACCCAATATCAACGGCGCTCGCGACAGGCTTCACGCGGACGAACCGGACGAACTTCACGATATTAGCGCGTACCGCCATACTTTTGTCGCGACACATCATTGTAATTTTCGATAAATAAACTACATACTTATCTATCATCGTGGTCGATCTTATTTTGTATCGCCCCCAACGCGTAAATGGTAACGAAATAGTAAACAACTGACAATTGCTAATTACAAGCTTCCACCACATATATGGTACTTATCATTTTATTTCAACACAAGTTGGACTCATCTCTCTGAACGTATCTTTTTCTGTATTAAATTGAGGACGGCTTCAAATCTTGACAGTTTCTGCTGAAAATGTATGTTTTATGTGACAAGAAGTGGCTGCCATCTTGTGGCACCACGATATTACTCGACAATACCAGAAAAACTACACACGTTATTAGAAACTATTAATATTGTATTTTTCAGGTGCATGTAATGTGCCCAGAAACCGGCTACCAAGCGGACGTAGAATTTAAACTAAGAGTAAGTAAAACAACTAGTATTTTATCACTTAATCTGCATTCGCAAACGCTTAGTGCGAATTGGTGGAATAGCAACTGGGCAGGGATGGTAACTTGCAGTGCGTCTGGATGTCCGAAGGTAGAAGGGGGCCGGTGGAATGAGGTCGTGGAGTTCTTGGGCACATTCCCCGAAGTACAGTCTGTAGAAGACCGACAAACAGGCAACCTTGCGGCGATGAGCCAAGCATTTCCTATTAGATTAATTAATTCGCACTAAGCGTTTTCAAATGTCCTTTATAATGCCCACAGCAGAAGAGTGGAACTCTCTACCTGCGTTTGTGTTTCCGAGCGCATACAACCCGAATCTCTTCAAAGTAAGAGTGAACAGGCTTCTGGGTAAGCTCACTCCATCGTAGACTTTGTCTCTGTCACCTCTGACCTAGACTAGAGTCAAGAGCAAACCCATTTACAAATAAAAAAACAAAGATACATAAATACAACGCTTCAAGGATCTTTTGTCGCGTGGCCAAAATTGGAACTAATGCCGCCATCATGGTTTTCAATACAATTTCTTTGACAATTACACAAAACTGTTCACCTACAATGCCCCCTTGTCAGTGTTTTTCAGGCGCCAAATATGCCTTGTACAGTCACGACCATAAGTATGTATACACTTGGTTTTATTCAAAGACGATATTCTCCTTTAGTTTTGAATGAAATTTTATGTTGTTACAAACAAAGTATTTTCGAACCCATAGGTTTGTGTGAAGTGTCGTATTTCAACGTTGCATTCGTTATTTCACGAAAAAATCGCTATTGAAAGTTGCCAAGTGTTGACATTACTGCTCGTGACTGTACAGTTAGTGGCATCCACGAAGATGCGCCCCACTCTACTTACTAATCGCTTACAGTACAAGTGTGCAACATTCCGCAACTAACGCTAACTCTAAATCTCTCTTAATGCTAACTCTTCTAATGATAACTCTTCTATTGATAACTTTTCTAATGATAACTCTTCTAAATACTAACTCTTCTAATGATAACTCTTCTTATGCAAACTCTTCTAATGCTAACTCTTCTAATGCTAACCCTTCCAATGCTAACTCTTCTAATGCTAACTCTTCTAATGCTAACCCTTCTAATGCTAACTCTTCTAATGCAAACTCTTCTAATGATAACCCTTCTAATGCTAACTCTTCTAATGATAACCCTTCTATTGCTAATTCTTCTAATGATAACTCTTCTAATGATTATTCTTCTAATGCTAACTCTTCTTACTCTTTCCACAGTCATTTCTGGGCGGTGCAGATCAAACGAACTCGATTCAGGGTAGGATCAAACGTGGCAAGGAAACTATAGCGGTGCTGGAGGGTTATTGGGACGGCAAGATCGATATTAAGGATAAGAGAACTGGGGTAAGCAGATTTAGTTGTTACTTTAGACAAAGGATCGAATCATCGTCATAATGAGCTTATAGCGTTCCCACTGTTGGGACACCGCCCTCCCCCCTGTGAGAGGGGGTGGGCCGTAATAGAAAGAAAGAAAGAAGAAAGAAAATACATTTATTTAGCACAGACTAAGAGACACACAATACACCAGGTAGTTAGATATTAGTCGTGCATCAGATAAAAAATAAGATAAAAATAAAAAAGTGCAAAGTCCGATGTAAGAAATTAGCAGGAAAGTGTGTGCCTCACGGCTGCGCCAAAAAGGCCCAGTTCAGCAAAAATGCCAGACAACTGGCGCCTGACGCTGGTTTTCAACTGGACCTGGTGTGTGAGGTGACGGATGTAAATCAGTTTTATACTGCATCGTGATGTGTGTAATGTGTATGCATAATTAAGTAAATAAATAAAAATAAATTAGTGTCACATAAAAACAGTAACGAATAGGTACCTATGTATAAAAAGCGTTATATTGAGTAACATTGCAAAACTAAACAATAAATAAATAAATAACGATAAATAGATAAGTGACATGACCGCATGATAGACCTTCTTATGCAAATAAAGAAATTCTCCGAAACGAGTCAGAACAGAAACCTGTTTTAATTTAAACGATGCCTGACTTCCATGCTCCAACACATTGTCATAATAATTTATTAATCCGTGCACTGTAATGTCATCGCACAATACGCTGCAAGCAGCCGAGCGCGGCGCGCCAATCCACCACGCGGGCCCAGTGCGGGTTGGTAGATGTCACATGTCTTCGAATATTTGATTCTAGGACATGCCGGTTTCCTCACGATGTTTTCCTTCACCGTTTTGAGAGCAGTGGCGATGAAATAATTTACACAAAGTAAAGCGCCTGTCTGGGTTCGAAACCACGACCTACAGCTCGTAAATCGCGGCCGCTACCACTGGGACACCACTTGGTTTTTCGCCTTGTGGTGGGGAACCCTTCATGTACAGACGCCAGCACATCAAGCTACTCGAAACTGTAAAATTTTCCCAATCAACTTTGAACCTTATGCTTTAGCGATAAAGTTGAAAATCTAATAAAGAAATTAGACAGATTGTAGTAACTTGATATGCTGGCGTTTGTACAAATCCAGCCGATTTTTCTAAGCTATACATTATTATTTACTTTTTTTCTTGCTACTCCAGGAGGAATCAAACCTCTTTGACGTGGCGCTGCTGAAGGAACAGCGCCTGCCACGCTACCTCATGAACATGGACCGCCAGCAAGAGTTCGAGTCTGCCAAACTGTGGATCAAGGTGTCCGAGGCCATCGCCAATGAGGACCAGGTAAACATTACCCTCCTTTAGGTGCAGTCGGGTAAAAGTTGAAGAAATTGCCTCGTTCTCGATTGGAAAGGGAGGATCCTCTGACCTGACGGGTGGTTGCATCTGGTGGGCTACTGACCGATGGTGGTTTTCAGGCTATTTGATATACAGGGTTATTGGTAAAACATTAACAACCTCTTAAGAGGTGAGGTCATTGTACTCATCATTATGAACAACTTTTACTATAGGACAAAGCCGGAAATCGCGAAAAAAAAATTCAGCTGTTCCCTACATTTTGACGAGTTATACGAACATAAATGTAGGCAACAGCTGATTTTTAGTAAAAGTTATTCACAATGATGAGTACAGACGCCAGCACATCAAGTTACTACAATCTGTCAAATTTCTTTGATAGATTTTCAACTTTATCGCTCAAGCATAAGGTTCAAAGTTGATTGGCAAAATTTGACAGTTTCGGGTAGCTTGATGTGCTGGCGTCTGTACAATGATCTCTTAAGAGGTTGTTAATGTTTTACCAATAACCTTGTATACGGTTAAACCAGTACGCGCTTCGGTAATCTTCGTTTTTCCGAATTAGCACGAACGTCGCGTCACAGAGTAAACCCCCACAGAGGAAATGCTTCTATGTTTGGTACTGCCGCGCTCTGCCGTAGTGCACCTATCATTGCGCGTTTGTATGAAGTTTTCTCTCTGTTGGGTTACCTACTCCGGTCGCATCTCGTCATCTGTCACTTTTTGAAAAGCTTTTTGGAATTGCATAGAGTTGTTAATCTACAATTTTGTATTGAACGTAGTACAAAATAGACAAGATTCACCATGGTTGCAACAGCTCTATATTAGATCTCGTCGTCGTGCGTTCGTATTACCAAAGATATAATAATATAAAATCAGGTCTTTCGTAAATGTTGATGGCGTAGAAGTTGAAGTGTTCATATGCTTATAAGCGAATGTGAGAACTGTTTCATACGAATATGCATCTTATTTTATTGGAAATAAGATTCTTCTTCATTTGAAACGCTAACTTTACTTAGCAAAGTCGACACTGCGGTCTGTGAATCCTGTGCTTATTCTTCTTAATTCTTCTTTACAGATAGCAGCCACAGAACAGAAAACGATAATAGAAGAGGCTCAGCGCCTGCGCGCGCGCAATCTGCTGAACCCCTGGGTGCCGCGACTGTTCCATAGGAACCTGCAGCCCACGCCGCCTGAAGGTCAGTATCTTGTCTAAAGATATTCATAATCGTATTCAGCCTAAATTCTTCCCACTGTTGGGACACAGGCCTCCTCTCCGTGAGAGGGAGTGGGCCGTAATCCACCACGCGGGCCCAGTGCGGGTTGGTGGATGTCACATGTCTTTGAATTTTTGCTTCTTGGACTAGCCGGTTTCGTCACGATATTTTCCTTCACCGTTTTGAGCGCAGAGGTGATGAGATTAAATACAGAAAGTAAAGTGCCCGTCTGGGCTCGAACTCACGACCTACCGCTCGTAAGTCTGAGCCAATACCACTGGCCACCACTGGGCAGTCAGCTTAGTAATTAAAATTAGTAGCTTTTTGTAAAATATAATTTAAAAAGAGTGTCCATGGAGTTTCTTGCCCGTTCTTCTCCATAGGTACCTACGCTTTGGAATGGGCAACTAGCTTCATATTTTCTGACTGACCGACTTCTTGACAATTCAAAAGTGCCTGTAAATGGTTTAATTGAAATAAATGTTTTAAGTTTGAGCTTGAAATTATGAATTTGGAAAATCATTTTTGAAGTGAAAATTTCTTAAGGCGCGTTGGGCATTTTTTGAGATAGGAAAAAACCATTGAACTCGCACCACTGTTACCGTAAGCGTCACCACGTGTGTTAGTTTGTTTATAAGACGATTAAAAAAATACCCGCTTCGGATGTATTTTACGGATGTCAGTGAGTGCTGGCAAAGTATTCTGTTTGTGTTTTGTTTTCACTTCTGTTGGCACTCCCGGAGTGCCACTGTTTTTTTTGTTTTGTCATTTGTGGATATCGATACCGAATAACGAAATATCGGTATCGAAACTTCATAGACATTTGTGAAGTTTTGCTAGTTAATTTAGATCTGAGCATGCATACAATTGGCGCCCAGAAGGGCTCTGAATCAAGGTACATTATAAAGCCGATCAGAGGTTTATTCACAGTGCTCGGAACCGTTAGACAAAAGAACACAAAAACAGTTTATTTATTTATACTTTGGTACCGGTATCACACCAAGTCCAATGGCACCGGTTCCCAAAAATACCGGTAATTTAAATCCAGTTTATTTATTTATACTTTGGTACCGGTATCACACCAAGTCCAATGGCGCCGGTTCCCAAAAATACCGGTTATTTAAACCCAGTTTATTTATTTATAGTTTGGTACCGGTATCACACCAAGTCCAATGGCACCGGTTCCCAAAAATACCGGTAATTCAAACCAAGTTTATTTATTTATAATTAATATTAATTACAGGTATAACTGACCAGGGATGGGTATACAATCATTTAAATACGCTGTAAGTACTTTACTTCCTTATTAATTCTTTGTTCAATTGTTTTTAGAATAGATATGCTTTTTCACTAAGCTCATATCAGCCGTCAAAATCAAAAGTCATTTATTCAAATGGCGAGAATCGCACTTTTCGAACGTCAAAATCACATAAGACAGGCGTTATGTTATGTGTTAAGTGGACTACATTACCTAATGCGCGGTCACTGTCGGACTGCATAGAAAAGAAAGAGACGCGCGATGACACAACGCTGGTAATTTATTGCAAAATATGAAGCAATTATTTAATTACAAAAAAATCTATTGTTTGGACAAAAAAATTAAAACACTAGTATTTTAGTATGTTAATCTGACAAAAAATCAGAAGGCCAATTCTCGTAATTTAAAGCGTTCAAAATCTAGTCGCAGTCTCATCTCAGCGACAAAGATATGTCAAAAATTTGTCAAAATGTAGGGAAATTTGAAGTATTTTTTGACATATTGAGACTGAGATCAGACTGTGAACGTTGTTAAAATTAGTAGAATTGCCCCTCAGAATGATTATATGTATTTTAGTATGATTTTTATTGTAAAAAGAAAGTTTTTAGAGGTATCTTCATGATTTTTTTCTATCGAATCAAATTAGTTGTATTAATTTTCAACACATATATCCTGAAGAATATATCTTTCTATATATATCTTTCTGATTATTTTTTACTGTAGTCGATCATATGCTTTTATTGTTTCTAAAACTTGCGTTTTTTGCGTTTAGGTCCTGTAAGCTCCTTAAGATATGCCTTAAAAATTACTACAAAATTTTCTGATTTCTCTTTCCCCAGGCCTTGGCAAACAGACGAGATCCTAGAATATGAGGAGGAGTATGTGATAAAGACGCTGACAGAGGGCCCGTCCTCTGTGAAGCCTCCCGTCGAACTACGGAGGGACCTCGGCAGGAGGATGTCCGATTCCGACAGCCATGACGAGCTGACCAGGCCTAAAACTTCCGCGTAAGTCTAAGAGGTTTTTTTTTTAACTTTATAATATTGTGTTTTAGGGTCAAATTCAATGAGTGAAACTCCACATACGTGATGGGTATTGAAATCAGAACATGATAAAACAAAAAAAAAATGTTTTTTATTTTGTTTTTTTTAATAATAAAATCATTTTATTACAGACAGCTAAAAAAGTTCCATTAATTGTTAGTAACAGGTTTGCATTTGGAATTTAAAGACGAATTAAGATCACCCATCAACAAGACACAACGAGAAATGGAAACTCTGGTCTTCGCACAAATTGCCTTATTACGGCGGTGGAAGTGTCGGCCGCCGCAGTCTTCAGGATGCTATTGTGATTGCCTCTTATTCTGTTCAGGAGTGAGGCCGTTTTATTGCGGATGACGGCATGAAATCACTGACCTCTATTCTGCCGCATTAAGCGAAATAGACGAATATCGGCCAAAAATTTAAAGAAAAATAAACCTTACTAAACAAAAAAGGCGCCATACATTAAGGCTCATTTTTCTCTATTCCCTTTCCTCAGATGTGCCCTTTTTACTTACGGCGGCAGTATTATACAAGTACGCTGGACATCATACTATCGATGGCAAAATGAAGACTTTTGATTTCCGCCATTTTGGCGCTGATAACAACGTGAGCGTCCGTGGAACAAACATTTTTTGATAGTGAGTTTTACAAACTGCGCGTACTCTCATGATAAAAATGTTCTAAATATCTCGTATGAAACACAAAATACACAAAGAGGTCTTAGACCTAAATTATCAGAAACGTATCGAAATAACATGACGACCATTTGCAACTATGTGTCAATTTTAGTTTCTGAAAATGTCGAGCGGGGGCGCTTTGAATCGCCATAAAAAGCAACTGTCATTTCGTATAGTATTTTAGTCCAGCGTATTTGTTTATTAGAGGTCCCCCCCGATCCTTGCTCGATGTAGTGCCAGTCCGCGCCGCAGCTGAGCCTGTAGATTTAAATTCCCGACTGTGACCTCTGAGTTTGTTTCGGCCTTTCTTCTCAGAGTAGTCAAATAGGAAAAGCCGAGCCCATTGTTCTTTAAATAATCATAAAGCGATCCACCCTGTCTCACCTTCCTGCCCTCCCCCCAGCGACGTCCTAAGCCGAGGTTCGTACCCCACAGGGGGTGCCCTTAGCGTGTAGTCGCTTAGTATATTGAGTTTATATAAGCCCCTGGCTGGAGGCTTTGAGTTCTCTCAAGGCAGCCACAGGATAGTCCGGTTAAGTAGTCACGACCTCTCAAGGTCAACTACGAGATGCCATAGTAAAAAAAAGTAGATTAGAGGTCAGTGCATGAAATCCATCGGTATGGGTTACAGCGAACATTTCTGAGGCACTGCAAATACGAGGTAACAGCATCATTTGGATTCAACGACCAAATTAAAAGTGTAATTGAAATAACAGTTTTAAATGTTTATTTTTTTACACCATTAAACTAAAGAAAACTGCTCATCTCATACTTCAAGTTATAGATTTCCAGAAGTCGTCAACCCAAAAAAAAACGATTTTTTTTGTCATGTTTTGGTATCCATACCCATAAAGTTTGAGGAGTTTCGCTATAGCTTATGTTTGTTATAATAAGAGTCAATTTAAAGGTATATATCGCCTTTGAGCTTCTACCGTACTAGCTGGGCAGGGTTTTTTTTTTCATTGGAAAAAAAAGTTTCACAATTACTGCAGCATGTTTCTGTGTTGCGGGCAACATTTTGCTAGCACCATGGAATGTTTCAGTGTTGATGGCAACATACTAATGTTCCGAGTATGATAAAAAAATTAGCAAAACGTTGTATCAGCAACATTTTATGTTACTAGCAACATGTGTTCTGCAACGCAAAAACCTATTTTCGAACAATTTTGTGCAACTTTTTTTAACATAAAATCCTAACCACGACCAATCGACCCCGACAACTCCTTAGAATGCATAGAATCCTTTTTTTTTAGTTAGAAGACTTTATTCATAGCTATGGGTGATACTAATAGTGCCCGTCGCATAAACATACCAAAATGCTGTAAGATAGTTTAAAGAAATAAAAAACTGGCCAAGTGCGAGTCGGACTCGCACACGAGGGGTTCCGTACCACAAGGCAAAAACGACGAAAAAAAAAACACGTTTGTTGTATGGGAGCCCCCCTTAAATATTTATTTTATTCTGTTTTTATTATTTGTTGTTATAGCGGCAACAGAAATACATCATCTGTGAAAATTTCAATTGTCTAGCTATCACGGTTCATGAGATACAGCTTGGTGACAGACAGACAGACGGACAGTGGAGTCTTAGTAATAGGGTCCCGTTTTTACCTTTTGGGTACAGAACTCTAAAAACGAATAATATTTTATTTGGGACACTCACAGGAAATACAAACGCATAGTTGTACAGACGCCAGCACATCAAGCTACTACAATCTGTCAAACTCCTTTAATAGATTTTCAACTTTATCGCTAAAGCACAAGGTTCAAAGTTGATTGGGAAAATTTGACAGTTTCGGGTAGCTTGATGTGCTGGCGTCTGTACTTTCGATAAAAAAATCGAGTCGAATCGAAAAGTTTCTGTGTTCGTGCTAGGTCTAGGGAGCGTCATTTGTATAGAGTTTCTGGCTTTCTACCTAATCCTTGACACTTCCCATCCTACCTTCCTTTATCTGTTCGACCAGAATGGGGGAAAATCGACTCTATTACTACTTTAATTTGTCATCTTTTTTCAATGCAGACCGACTGTCGCCTCTAATAGCAGTATTGTTTTATTACGACTCCAAAGTGGGAAAGAGATGGAGTTACCGTCCTTTATAGCTCTGTTTCATTCGCACACTGAAGTAACATTAAAATAACACTGCTGTAAGAAGTGGTGTATGATATCAGTTACAGGAGTAATTTTGGAGGAAAACAATATCCCCCTTACTAATAAACGTTGTATAGCGTCTGTATAGTTACACAATGCTTTGTCTTCTTCTTTCGAAAGTCAAATTACTGACGACTGAAAGAGAGAAATCGGTGTGTAACTATTCATCTGATATAATACGTTTATTAGTCAGGGGGTATGGCTAGGGAGAGAGCCTCCCGTCCCAGCCGCCGCGGGAGACGCTCCGGGCGTCGGGAGCCGCGCGACGACTCCCGGCCACCGTAGGCGCGGGCCTGCGGGCGGAGAGTAATGGGTAGCTCACCGTCCGATCAGGACCAGGCCCGTGCCGGACAAGCGTACGTGTTCCACGCGCGCCTCAAAGAGATGTCAGCATCAACCGAAGAGGCCCGTCAGGTCTTAAGCCTGCCGGGTCAGCGGGATTGTCCGAAAGGGTTACCGCTGGCCCGGAACATAAAGGGCTAAGGAAGGAACACGGGTGGGTTTTGAATTACCATCCTGAAAAAAAAATAGGGGGTATGGCTATAATAATGTTTTAGGTTTTAATATCGCATGCCCTTCAATTCTCTTACTTTGCCACTACACGATAAACCAGGAATACACATACTAGGGGCCCTACTCTCTACGTCCGTGTCAACAAAGGTACGGGCTCGACCGAAAGTGTTTTAGAAAGAGTGAACCCTACACCCGATTAATTAACTTTATAGCACTGTGTGACCTAAACCCGCACTTAAGTCACGCGTTCCTATGACTTAAGTAGTCCATTCTTACACAGAAAAGTTTGACTTAAGTGCGGGTTTAGGTCACACGAGCTATAAAATAGTATACGATACGTGTGACTTAGTCTATTAATGCACGGCGTTTAGCAATTTCACGACGTGCAATAATAGACTACTTTAAGTCACTCGTATCGTAATGTACTGATTTTGTAAGGACAAATACAATATATCCGGAGTAGGGACTACTGTCATTCATTCTTAGTTCGGGCTCCGAACTAATTATTTGACATTTGAAAAGCAAAATTGACTAAGCGACATAGGCAAAAATTTATAGAAAAACAATTAAACGTATAACTTTTCTGAAAAAAAAATCATATAATTTCTTATAATCATCCTACAGGCGTAATTCTTACTGTTTAGGGAATCATATTTTATCATCTGAATCAGAATTTATATATGACTAGCTTCCGCCCGCGGCTTCGCCCGCGAGGTATGTCGAGAAAAACTATCCTATGTCCTTCCCCGGGATGCGATCTATCTCTCTGCCAACATTTATTGAAATCCGTTCAGTGGTTTAAGCGTGAAAAGGTAACATACATACAGACAGACAGAGCTACTTTCGAATTTACAATATTAGTATGGATTTTTTTTTCTTCTGAAAAGTTAATCTTTAAACTGAAGGCCAATTGCCTTAATTTCCCTTTTTCGATTTCCCTTCCCCAAACCTAGTTGGAATTTCATCTCAGCGACAACCAATGTCAAAAACAGTGAGATTTTAGAGGTATTTTTGACACGGATTGACACGGAGATCAGAGCTAAGAATGTTCTTGAAATTACTAGAATTGTCCCTCTGTTCTCCTGTACATGGAGTTCCTTGCCCGTTCTTCTCCATAGAGATCTACGTTTTGGAATGGGCAACTAGCTTCAAGACGTAACTGACAGACTATTTAAATTTTGACAATTCAAAAGTGCCTGTACAAGGTTTAATTGAAATAAATGCTTTGAGTTTTGAGTTTGAGTTTGTAAAGTTATCGTCGTCCCGATGTCGGTTAGTCCATTTTGCCTTTCAAGCGTTGACATAGCCGTAAGTGATACGGTGAAGAAAACGCCCGTAACTTTGTGCTTAGCGAGTAGAACCCCTGTACTTGGCATGTGTATACCTAGCTTACGTGAAAGCCCCCCCGTTTGCAGGGCAGAACTGCAATTCAAAGCTACCCCCGAACCGTCGGATAGTCGTATAGATCATCGTGCGAGGCGTTCCAGGTGAGCTCATGTCAAAGTCAAATAATTTTTCAATGTAGGCTATTAAGGTCCACTTGCACCAAAAATCACTAAGTGCGTTTAACGCTGAATATATTTAAAACACCCGGCTCGCGATTGCCTCGTAAGTATAGTGGTCGCAAGGGTTATTGCTGAGCATGAGGTCCTGGGTTAGATTCCCGGGTTAGTCAGAGCTTTATTGGGGCTTTTTTGGGAGTCTAGAATTATGTCAGGTTAAGTCTCATGACTTAAACTTTACTGGCGAAATGTGAGTATACTATACTTTGGGGAGTATTGGCTTGATGTTGTGTTATATTTAAAACATAACTCTGTCTCTGTCAGCTTCAAGCGATTGAAAGAAACAGAGCGATGTTTTAATAAGTTTAGCGCTAAACACATTTAGTGATTGGTCGTGCAAGTGAGCCTTATAAGGCACTTTTGAACGTGAACTTTTACAAGTAAAAAGAATTGATTCTAGTTGCCCCCCCCCCCCCTTCCTTTGTTGTTGTCGTGTATTTATGTCAGTCGTAGTTAGGGGCACCACGGGAAGCTTACAGCGGTATATGCATGGAAATTTTATTAAAGGGATTTTGAATCAAATTTGGGGAATTTTCACTTTTTTTTATCGCATAATAGTGTAGATTTCACATGTTCCTACTTTGGGTGATTGCATTCCTCGTTTGGGCGATTCCTTTCATAATTTGAAGGATTCTACACTTAATAGACCGGGAGATGATGACACATTTTGGTAAGTCATTTCTTACAGTACTATGGCGCTTTCAGGGGGGTTCATATACGTAATAAGTGAGAGGAAAATTATGTTCTTACCGGTGGTGCGCGGGACGCAATTGCAGAATAATTAATTGAAATTGCTCGAAAATCCGGAGGTGTCAAACAATTTCTTTCACAAAATTTCTTCAATTTATCGGTATTTCAACAAAAAAACCCGGCGGTCGCTATGTGCCATACTTCTCCGGTGGGTGTTTAGACCCGCCATACTTTTTTGAAAATGTTTTTTTTTTATTGAAGTGAAAGCTTCTTTAGCGGCGCTGTGTACTTTTTTTGGAATGGGTAAAAACTTCTAAATTCGCGTCAGGTCACGTGACCCTGATCGAAAATTCGTAAGACGTAAAACGTAAGACGCGCGTTGTTGAGGACAGCGCCATCTATGCACATCGGGAAGAACTACGAGGGCCTCGCGTACTAACTACGTAGGCCTCGCGTACTAACTACGTAGTTCATCCAACAACGACGAGATGGCGCTGAACCACGGATATATAACTGACGACGAGCTCTATGCGAGCGGCTTGCTTCTTTTACCACTGCCGCGACCAACACCACGAACTGAAGTCTATCCTGTGTGCTTATTTGTAAATCTGAATAAATTCCTTTCACGAGAAGAATAAACCAGTCACTTTGGTCATCATACCTGATTTGCAAAAAACCCTATAAAATAAGGAACACACCTTAACACGCGTGATTTGTTTATAAGACGATTCACAAAATACACTCGTAATTGTTCAAGTTTTCACTTCTGTCGGCACTACCGGAGTGCCAGTGTTTTTTTTTTATTTATTTCTTACAGGCAGATTTTTTTTTAACAATTGCTTCTTATTAATCTTGTACGAAAATCACCATGCCATACCATTCCGACGGTCCAAAATACCCGCCATACCCCCTCAAACATGTAATTTTTTTAAATTCGAGAAACCATTTCTTTCACCTTAAAATTTGGTCTAGTAGTTGTTTTTATGATTAGAAACGTAATTGTTATAATGCCATACCTGTAGAGTGGGTGATATACGTATAATGTTATTAAATAATTGTAAAATTTTATGCAACATTTGAACAATTTCTTACAGTATGGCACCATTTTTTTTTTGAAAGTTGGTTATGTGAGGAACGTAAATACGAAATTTGAAAGTTGTATGTAGGGACAATCTTGTTTAATTAAATAATGTGTTATGTCGTATAATATTCTACGCTCGAACGTCTTCGAACTATCTTCCTCAATACAAATTCTAATGCTGGTATACAGCAGCTGTGCTGGTCAGGCGTCACTAATCATTAAAGTCATGAACACAACTCTCTAAGACCACGTAACCCCAAAGAATGACGATTTCATGAAACAGTTATTCTTTGGGGTTACGTGGTCTTAGAGAGTCGTGTTGATGAATTTAATTATTATAATTCTGTAAATACATATTTGTTACGGCCGCGAATCATATATTAATCAACGTACAACTTAATATCGACCAGCAAATTGCAAAATAGCTGAAATACGTCGCTGAAAATCGGTTTTCCGGGTATGGCATCACTTTTGGACTTCATGATGAGTATGGGATAATTTTCCTGAATCATACTTTTTATAAACTTTCCAAAAATTAAAATGCCATACTGTAAGAAATCCTTTCATTTTTTTAATTTTTTTTACACCGCAGCGTGCGTATGACGGTCTTTCGTACCATGGTCACAGTATGGCATATTTTTTTCAACTCATAATAGTATGGGAACAATCTGATTTCATGCCATACTGTAAAAAAAATTTTCACGGCTTCTATAGGCGTGTTTTAAAAATGGTTAAAAAATACAATTTTTCAAGTATGGCACCACTTTCATACTGCACTAGAAGTATGGCGAATATAATTTTGTCTCACTGTACCATAAACTGACCACGACTTAAGTGCCATACTGAAAGAAATGGTTTCTCGAATTTAAAAAAATGACATGTTTGACGGGGTATGGCGGGTATTTTGGACCGTCGGAATGGTATGGCATGGTGATTTTCGTACAAGATTAATAAAAAACAATTGTTAAAAAAAAAATCAGCCTGTAAGAAATAAATAAAAAAAAAATAAAAAAAAAAAACATTTTCAAAAAAGTATGGCGGGTCTAAACACCCACCGGAGAAGTATGGCACATAGCGACCGCCGGGTTTTTTTGTTGAAATACCGATAAATTGAAGAAATTTTGTGAAAGAAATTGTTTGACACCTCCGGATTTTCGAGCAATTTCAATTAATTATTCTGCAATTGCGTCCCGCGCACCACCGGTAAGAACATCATTTTCCTCTCACTTATTACGTATATGAACCCCCCTGAAAGCGCCATACTGTAAGAAATGACTTACCAAAATGTGTCATCATCTCCCGGTCTATAATTTGAGAGATACATACCTAATTTGGGAGCTTTCGTTAATACGTACGTCCCATAATGGTTATGAAATCGCCACCATATCGGATTTTAATATACAGGGTGTTTGGGAGCTGAGTGCAAAGCTATAAGGGAGTGATAGTTGACACCATTTACAGCATTTTGAGCCATACATGTCTTAGACGAAGTATGTTTTTATTTTTAACTACAAACATTTAGTCAAAAATAACATAAGTAAGAAAGAAAAAAAGAAAATACATTTATTTCGCACAGACTAAGAGACACACAATACACCAGATAGTTAGATAAATAATAGTCTTACATCAGATAAAAATAAAAAGTGCAAAGTCCGATGTAAGAAATTAGCAGGAAAGTGTGCCTCATGGCTGCGCCAAAAACCAACTTTAACTGGGAAAAAATAATAAAAAAACATACTTTGTCTGAGACATGAATGGCTCAAAATGCTCAAAATAGTGTCAGCTATCACCCTCTTTAGGCTTTGTATCCAGCTTCCAAACACTACATATTATGGGAGGATACTACAAATTCGAGATGCCTAATACGGAAAAAAAAATCTACTAAATTGGGAGGATACTTACCTCATTTATTTTTTTACTAAGTTATCGGGTCCCACCCTATATAATATGGGAGGATCCTACTAATTTCAGATGCCTAATACGGGAAAAAAATCTACTAAATTGGGAGGATACTTACCTCATTTTTTTTTACTAAGTTATCTGGTCCACTCCATACTCTTTTACATTTCCTGTCCTATACACCGCTTGCAGCCTACAAAGGCTAGATAAATCCAAAAACATCTGGGGGATCGCATTCACACCTAATATGGGAAAAAGTCAACATCAGCTGTGCAAGGATATTTTAGCGCGTGGCCAAATTTGGAACTAACCCCGCCATCTTGTTGACATTGGCCATTTTCACATTGGACGATAACGATAACTACACGATATCGTCGGACTAGTATTTTCATACAATTACTACTAAACGCTTTCACGCTGTGTCGTTGTAGTCAAGTACAGATATTCTATTTCACGAAGTCCGTTCGGCTTTGATTGTAGTAGTGACGTATCCCGACAAGCGCGCTCCCACAGCGGCTGCCCCTTGCTGCCGTCGCATGAGGCTGTTTCCGCGAATGTGTACCGGTTTACTTCACCCATTGTTGAGTCTCTGTTGATCACAATGTGCATGTGCATGTGCACGCTTGACAACATTCATAGCCAGACGGACTTCGTGACATAGAAAATCTGTAACAGGTATTGTCGCCGACATTGAGTGTCGGACCGATATCGGTGTACGATATCGTTGTCGTGCGTGCTGACGAGACGATATAAACGTGTCGGTGCGTTATCGTCGCAGTGTGAAAACGACCAATGTTTTCTTTTTTTTTTGCTGAATGGCTCGCTCTTGACTTCCATCACGCCTGATGGAAAGCGATGGATACGGTCTATGATGGAACGAGCGTGCCCAGAAGATGCCTGAGGCACTGGAACTCCCACGCATCGACGAAACACAGCAGGCTGCTTGACGCCGGCTCCGCTGGATGTCTTGGGGGCTGTCCATTAATCACGTGAGATTCGAAAGTGTGGGGGAAGGGACCATAAAAAATCACGAAATATCACAAGGGGGAGGGGGGTGTAGTAATATATCACGTGTATTTATTTTTTCGGCAAGGCGCGTAATTTTCTATAATAAAATTAGATGATACTTATACCTGTATTTTATAAATATTAAAAAAAAATAAGATTCTTTGTAGGTACTAAAAAATACAAGTGATATAGTAGGGAGGGGGGGGGGGGTAGTCTTAAACCTCACAATGTATCACCAAAAAAAACATCACGTGATTAATGGACGGCCCATTGTCAATGCCTTGACAATGTCAGTCAAGCGCCAAAATATCCTTGAAGCACTTTATCATAATATACAGGCTGGCTGGGACATCGACGCGTAACTTGTTACCACGGATTCAGCACATGAATCTAAACAGCGTTGAAATTTACGACGATTATTTAAAAAAAAATTGCTTTTCTATGCGTTTTGACCAGCAGAAACAGCGAATTTTTTTTTTTGAAAACTGACCAAAAAATGTCTACGCTAGAGAATCTAGAATCATGTGCTGAATCCACGGTTTCAGTTAGCGCGTCGATGTACAGAAACCAGGACATCACGCTACCCGAAACTGTAAAATTTTCCCAATCAACTTTGAACCTTATGCTTTGACGATAAAGTTGAAAATCTATTAAAGAACTTTGACAGATTGTAATAGCTTGATGTGCTGGCGTCTGTGCCTGCCAACTTGTATTTTTCTCACTGATTGACAGTCGCTGTCAGTGTCACTTCCTCTTCCTTCATCTTACCTTTCCTCATCCCCGCTTGCAGGCTGGAATCACTAATCTTAGCCACACCACAGACATCGAAACACGTTATCATACCCGAAACTAGAAGAAGTAGTAGTGTGGAACAACGAAGCAAGAACATGATGTGAGCAGGATTTTAAGCTGTCTTATGCAGTTAGTCTATTATTGGCGTTCATAAGGCTTATCATGCTACTCCGAATAGAGCATCTTGCACCATATGTCACTATAGAGAAATATTTAATTAAGAGCGTTTACGACGTACGGCATTTCATACAAACTATCAAGCCCTTGTTTTTCGAAATGAATGAACGAATGAATGATTTTAATGAAACTTCATACGCATAAGCAGGATACAAAAGGTCTAAAAGTTACTTAAGAATATTTTCGAAATATTTTATTTAAAAAAAGATAACTTTAAATCTGTTTCTATGGAAAATTTAAAATCGGTCTAATTTGGCTGTAACACTATTTTTCGAAAATGTTCTTATGTAACTTTTTAGACCTTTAAATATCCTGCTTTACGTATGAAGTTTCATTAAAATCGGTTCATTAATTTCTAAAAACAAGGGCTTGAAAGTTTGTATGAAACGACGTACGTTGTAAACGCTCTTAATCGCCAAAAAATATTTATGAAACAAAGAAAGAAAATACTTTTATTTACGGTAATTACGACGCATAAAAAGAACACAAACAAAAAAAAAAGTTGTGGTAAAACATGCGTCACATCGACACAAAACGGCCATCGCTCAGCGTAATGCTAAGACCCTACACGAGACAGAGTTACAGCGCTGGTTTTCATCGACAGCCGGTTTTTTGAGCTTCAAACGAGGCACGCTTTTAAGAAAAATAAACTCTTCACTTTGTGTTAATTTATTCACCACCACTGGTCTCAAGACGATTAAGGAAAACATCGTGAGGAAACCGGCATGACCTAGAACCAAACATTCGTAGACATGAGACATCTACCAACGCGCACTGGGCCCGCATGGTGGATTACGGCCCCTCTCTGAAATTTCACAAATTTTTACCGTCGAAATTTGATAGACGTTATGGGTCTTATCGTATTACCCAGTAACTGGGTTGTGGAGATCAGATAGGCAGTCGCTCCATGTAAAATACTTGTATTCAGCTGCATCTGGTTTGACTTTAACCCGAACCTAACGAACATAGTTTGGAAAAGGTTAGCCAGATGAATTTGAAATTAAACAGAAGCAGATCAGGAAAATAGGAACTTTACTAATTGCCTGAATAGGTTCCTAACCGTCCCGGCACTTTCCTAAATCCTAATTAGGTTTCCTAAATTCCGAGTGGTGTAATAAGCCTTTCTGTTCAGTTTTAGTGTCGTGTTTGTTTAAGGCCCTCTTGCACCACGATTCACTAAATAAATTTAGCACTAAAAGTTTTGAAAACATCATTTCTTTCTGATATTTTCAAACGATGTTTCAAATTCGTTTAGCACTAAATACATTTAGTAATTTGCGGTGCAAGCAGGTCTTAATAACTGCAGTTTCATACAAACACGTACGTGTTTTGCGAGTATGGTCTTTAGTAGCTAGCTACTAGAATTGTCGCACTGATAGGTGTCAGGGAGACATTCTCCCGACGGCCGCACTGTAGCTGTAATTTATGGTTTTAATGGAACGCGAAATATGTGTAGTAATTTATTATAATTTTCAGTTTTAGTACTTTATTTTGAGTTTATTTAATGTATTATAATTTTTCTTCCATTTATTTGTATTTTGTTGTAATTTGATATTTATTTTAAAATGTTGTTTTCTTTCACAATTTAGTTAAGGGCTTGTTTTTCCAACGCGAGATAATTTTTACGAGAAATAATATTTAATTTTTGACAATTCTTCTGTACAAAATCTATCAGACGTCAATTTTATTCCACGAATAAAAATTATCTGTCGCTTGTAAAATTTGCCCTAAATTAATTACTTACATATATTTTATTTTTCTAATATATTTATTCTTTTACAGGCGGACCCTGAAACAAAACCTATTTGCCATAGACAACGCACTAAGAGAGCAAACTTTAGCCATAGAAAGACTTTCAAAAAGCGTAGAAGTTTTAACAGAAGGTCAGAGACAAGCCTCTTCCTTTAGACCCCAGAACGTGGGAAGGGTACCGACTTCAAGCCACTCCTGGGACCTCTTCGGAGGCTTCGTCCTAGCGATGGTGTTGCAAGCGTTATTAAACTGGATTTTCTACCAAAAAGACTGAACAGTGTTGCCACTTTAAAATCTTTAATGTGATTGATAAAAAAATTGAGTATTTTTTAATACTAAGGGATTATGAATTTTTCGATGCTTTGACTTTTTTGCTTGGCTTTCGAAGAGTTTGGCTGTGAGAGGAATTAATTATGAAACTTTGTTTTATTTGGACTTTCTACCGGAAGGTAGTCAGTTCAATTATTTATTCGAATTCTAAGCTACATGTATTTGTAGTAATTATAAAGATATTTTGTTCTAAAGTTTAAAACTTCCTCTCGCAGGTAAATCTGTGTCTTAAAAAGCCTTTTATTGAACAAAATATTATTAAAACGAATAAGTTTCACGGGTCATTTCGCACTTTAGCCAATTAGTCGGCCATTTTCAACAATACCTCAAATGGTTAAAGTGAATAATCCGTGCAAATAAATTCATTTTAAAATGCGTTGATAGCGAAAAAAAAAGTAAGTATCATTATTATGAACAATAAATAATGAAATATTACACCGGACATTTTACGAAAATAATAATTATTACAATAATGTATTTGCGTTTTGAATTGAATTGCAGTGTTGCCAGTTAATTTTAGTTTAGCACGTACTGTAACATCGACCAATTATTTAGTTTTAATTGTCTGTGATGTGTATTGTAAAGTGGCAGTGGTTTGCTTGGGACTATAGTAAAAAAGTGATATACACGGTGCAAGTTAATTGTCTATGGAATACCATAAGTAGAAGTAACAATAAGCCCACGCTAGCACGGACGTAAAAATATCGCGGTGCGATTTTATGGTGCACTGGATTTTCAACGGTCGGTGTTAAGCTGAGGGTTGAGAATTCAACGGACCGCATCCCAGTGCGTCTAAAACACTGTTGGATTTTGAACTCTCGCCGCTAAGCAGTGGTTGAAAATAAAGTGCGCCAAAAAAAATGCGTTCAAGCACACTGCTGCCACTAACGGGGGATTTTGGAACTAAACTATAAGCGGCTGTTATAAAAGACATGTGTATGTGTATAATTATTTAATTGATTAATTAAAATTTTAATGTTGAAGTGATATTTCTGGTCTCTGTTTGTACTATCGTGTTTACTCATGTCGTGGTAACCATATTAGCCAGTCAGCAAAGTGGTAGCTGGACTGACATTTAAGTATCGTCATTGGTGGAGACATTTCTTTGCACATATTTCTGTGCTATTTTTTTTTTCTCACCAATCTCTTTTTCATCATCTGCCTAGCCTTTTCCCAATTATGTTGGGGTCGGCTTCCAGTCTAACCGGATGCAGCCGAATACCAGTATTTTACATGGAGCGACTGCCTATCTGACGCAAACACCCCCCCCTCCCCTCCCCCCTCCCTCTGATCTCTTTTTACTGGGACAAATGAAATTATCTAGCGAAACTCCGCATACGTGATGGATATTGACGTCTAAATACGCTAAAACAAAAAAAAAAAATAATAATAATTTGATGTTTTTTCTGTGCATTTGTTTTTTCATTAACCGAAAACTTCAAGTGAGAAAGCCATCAGTGGTCGTTGAAAAAAACCTCAATTATTCTATCGTGTTTAGATATATCTTATACACCCTTCACACCTGCAGAGTATCGCTAGTTAAGACCTTGTATAGTTGGTTGAGTCTTAACATACATACAATCATACCTTTTTTATATATACCTACTTTATTGTTCACCAGTCTTTACATACATACATAAAATCACGCTATCTTCCTATGGGGGGGTAGGCAGAGACCACAGAACGTCACTTACTACGATCCTTACTTACTACTTTTTTCTCATTTACGTTCATACACCAGAGGGGCAATTATCGTAATTTCAATAATGTTCACAGTCTGATCTCAGCCTCAATCTGTCAAAAATACCTCTAATTTCCCTATATTTTGACAAGTTTTTGACATTTGTTTGTCGCCGAGATGGGACTGGGACTAAATTTTGAACCTTTTAAATTACGAAATTTGACCTTCAGGTCTTACAAGCACGCCGGTTGCGAGTATAACGCACCCGACTGTCCCAGAAAAAGGTTATGTTTTTCAAGGATATCTTTGTCTATTTTTCACACACACACACACACACACACACCCCCCCCACCCTCTCTCACACACACACACACACACCCTATCTTACGCACACACACACACACACATATAACATAACATCAGGCCTATATTCCCTGAAGGGTTAGGTAGAGTAGACCCCAGCACGTCAAGCTACTACAATCTGTCAAATTTCTTTAATAGACTTTCAAGTTTATCGCTAAAGCATAAAGTTCAAAGTTGATTGGGAAAATTTGACAGTTTCGGGTATCTGCTACTGTCTGTTTTATTTTCTTGATAGAAATACACGATGGTACGAACAAGAGCTATTGTTGCCTAAATTTATCCGATTAAGCTATAAAATAATTAATGAAAATTCTATAGGAAATGCTTTGGCTGACATGTTTTATAATATATAAAATAAATTTCCGAACAAATATGTAAGTCAATACTAGACGTAGCTTCAATATGCAATGGACTAAGCCCCCGTTCCAACTCGTAAAATATCGCAACAGGATTTTATCGCGCATTGGATTTTCAACTCTCGGTGTTAAACCGACCGTTGAGATTCCAACTAGAGTGCATTCCGGCGCGTCAAGAAAAGGGATTTTCAACTCTCGACGCTGCGCAGTGTGTTGAAAATCGCTTGTGCTAACCTGGGCTTAAGTCTCTGTATGGTACTGGTTTTTAGCATGTGTGCAAAGGAACAGATATTTTGTATAAATAATAATACCAGCCTATTATTGTCCCATTGCTGTATTGTTTTATTGTCTCACTCAGAGAAGGCACGAGCATTGATCACCACGCTTGCTCGAGACGAGTTGGCGATTTCAGACTTATATTAACTACTAGCTTCTTCCCGCGATTTCGTCCGCGTGAAATTTCTTGTTCCTCCGACCCACCCTGTCGCATCTCACCGCCTGCACGCGCTATTACTTAGTTTTTGGTTAGCGTTCTTACTGACTTTTTTTCCTTTTGCTCGTAGGTTAATTACGCTCATTAAGTGTTCCAAATCTTGAAGCTAAGTCTGGCGTTGCCTTTAAAAAATTACGATCAAAATTATTTAAACAATTAGGGAGAAACCTACAGGTATTGATTTTTAAGGAATATAATAAAAAGGTCATACTTATTGTGTATTTTTGAAGGCTACGAAATAAAAATGTGGTTGTTTCGTATATTAACCGGTTAAAATATATTAAAATGCCTAATTGGGTTAGTAATAAATGAGATTGTTTAGTCGATCACGTAATTGCTTTCTCACTTTTGACAACTTTTCTCAGCACCCAATTGTGTGCACTTACAATCACAGTCTAGAGGGTTTTGAAGTATATTTCTAATCCATTACTACATAGGTTTGCAAAATTCGTCTGCTTGACAACGTTAATAACGAAATGAACGTGAGTGAACTGTCAAAATGCAAGGCGTTCCGATCAATTGTCATTTTACGCAATTACTGTAGCGGTATCTACAACGCCACATACAAACAACGCGTCATACAGACGTCACGCAAATCCTGCATCGCGCAAGCAGAGTTTACCGCGCAACTAGCATAGATACAACGGCCCGACATGAATCAACGGGCAGTTGCCCGCCAGACACAGCACCCGTCTGGTCGGAGGATCCTCCCTTTTCTATGGAGGTTGAGTGAACTTTACACCCTGTTCCTCATACTTCTATATTACCGTACAGGTTAAAACTATCCAACTGTCACATAGACAAATTTTGACCTTGTCGTTTTATGATGTGCAAAGATATGGTTTCCTAGAAAAAGATGGCCGCACTTAACCCCTTACACTCCGCTAATGAGACACAATTGATTTTCTATTGTTTTGTGATTCATCGGCCACGCGCGGAGCTTTATCGGTTAAATCGTTGGATTCGGCCTGCCGTGTCAAAAGATAGTCGCGTTTCTGTTTCGTTTTGATACCTCCGACACACAATGACGCAGTGACCTGACTTGATTGTCATGGAAAAGCTATTTAATAATGTGTGAGCTCACTGTTCTCAGTATGGACACTTTTTCTGGTGACAAAGTAGGGTGAAATCTAGATCTAGATTTAATCTTTGGGTAGCGGGGTTTGACTTAACGTCAAATACTGATGTAAATGACAGATTTTCATGAAGGGTTGTAATTTGACAGAACCGCCACTTTCCTAGGAAACAAAAGGTGAGTGACATTCAACCTTGGGTGGTAAAGGATTTACGAGTTCAACTACACAAGTAAACCGGTTAACTGCCTAAAAATTATCGACTTTGACTGGCTAATGCACGAAATGACGCAATTTAAATGTTGAAACGCTTGAATATTCCTTTTTAATATAAAATATTACGTACTTTGCCCAATAAAGCTAATAATTTCTTAATAAAAAAAAAAATTGTGAATAGAATAATTTTTAAATAACTAGTGATATTAATATTTGATCACAATTTGTTTTCCGTAGGGTTAATGGGACAGTTGTTGTCCTAGCTATAAAATATTATTTCTTGTAGATTTTTGATTGCAATAATATTTTTTTTTATTGTCCCACCGGAAATAACCTCCGGTAGTTAAAGTTTACTTCCTGTTGTGTTTGTATCTAAATCTAATAGTTTTTCAATCGATTTTCAAATATAATTTTAATTAAATTAAAAATATTTTCTAAAATTTATAATGATTGTGTGCTTTCCATTTCTAGATAAAGTAGCGTATTTTATGCTTGCGGGACGAGGAGAAAACAATATTAATATTTTAAAATCTTTGAGGCCCTTTGTATGCGGCACGGGTTCTTTACGGTACACGTACAGACGCCAGCACATCAAGCTACCCGAAACTGTCAAATTTTGCCAATCAACTTTGAATAAGGTTCAAAGTTGATTGGTAAAATTTGACAGTTTAAATAAATTTCAGTTTAAATTTGACTTTATCGCTAAAGCATATAGGTGCTTTAGCGATAAAGTTGAAAATCTATTAAAGAAATTTGACAGATTGTAGTAGCTTGATGTGCTGGCGTCTGTACGTGTACATATAACGTCTGTGCGTCGGCACTCCGGCAGTGCCGACAGAAGTGAAAACAAAACACAAACAGCCGGTCGATTCTGTAAAAACTCGCCGTGAAAACTTAGATGAAGTGAGTTTGTTTTTGCTAGGAATTGACACTATTGACAGCTCACTCCACGCTCACTTCACCTAAGTTTTCACGGTGAGATTTTTCCAGAATTGCACCGCAGAATACTTTAAAAACTCGTCCGTTAACAAGCTTCCGTAGTGACCCATACAACACTGACGACCGTGCCTACACACGGCGAATAAACCGTAGTTTTTCACGGCAAGAAAAACCTGTGTGTACAACATACAAAGGGCTTTAGAGTTAGGGAGATATTACACTATCATAATATACAAGGTCGAATTAAATTAGTTAGCGAAACTTTTGATGGGTATAGATAGATATGTAAACACGATAAACCAACAAATTATTAATGATTTCTCTGTAAATATTTTTTTAATCATTTTTTTTTTCAAATTTTTTTTTTATCAAATTATTTTGGCCTCGCATGTTTTATCTAAGTGTGTAAAGCAATTTGTTTTTTAACTACATCTCATTTTTTCTTGTCCTCCGCAAGCTAAAAGGTACATAAATATTTTTGTTATAAAATCATTTCTACAACCAAAATGTTGCCAGACGAAATATTTTAAAAGGAATCTCTGTATTCATAGAGACTGAGTTCCATTTAAATATCGATGTTGCCATTCTCCTAAGTATTATTCCTGTATGCTGTAGATACTTTTAATTTTAATTATTTTGGCGATTACACAGCTTGAGACGTTTAAATTAAATAGCTTTCAAAAACTGGGGGTCAATTTACAAAAGTAGATGCATTTTTTTAAACAACAACACATAACATCAAATTCAAACTAAGCATTTATCTCTAACTAGCTGCTTCCCGCGACTTCGGCCGCGTAAAATTTCGGTCCGTCGTATCGCATCGCCTACCCGCGCTATTACTCCGCTTTCGCTCAGTGTTCTTTGTTTTTCTCGGCTCCTAGAGGTGCTAGCGTGATGTTACATAATAGCCCTTCTTCAAGAATTGGGCTAGCAAATTCAAAAAGAATTTTTCAAATCCGACCGGTAGTTTCTGAGATTAGAGCGTTCACACAAACAAATTTTCAGCTTTATTATTACTATAGACGCCAGCACATCAAGCTACCCGAAACTGTCAAAATTTTCCAGTCAACTTTGAACCGTATGCTCTAGCGATAAAGTTGAAAATCTATTAAAGAAATTTGACAGATTGTAGTAGCTTGATGTGCTGGCGTCTGTACACCACAAAAATACATAACTTGAAAAAGATACATCAAAAACTACAAAATATACAATGGGCGGCCTTATCAATCTGTCTTGGCCATCTTTGTTGAAATCGGCTCCCAGTCTATCCGGATGCAGCTGAATACCAATATTTTACACGGAGCGACTTCCATCTGACATCCACAACCCAGCCAAAGTGCGTTTCACGAAAGAATTCCCTTCGTCGTAATGTTGGCACCATTGCTTTTCATTGAAGGTAAAACAATTATTCTTCAATGAAAAGCAATGGTGCCAACATTACGGCGAAGGGAATTCTTTCGTGAAACGAACTTTACTGGGTAACACGGGTAGTATTTAGTCTATGAGATAAAATGTGGCCCGTAAAAAAAATCTTAAGCTGTAATCTCCAAAATGATTATTGTAATTTAATAGATTATAAATGAATATGGAATTTTATTCGAAACATTTATATTTTAAATGATTATGTCTCGTAGATTTGTTGATATTTTTTGTTGTTACTCCTGTGGAATTATATTATTTTTTCACCATTATTTTGTGTTTTTATTTTCGTTTTCGCTTTTCCTTTACCTTTTTTAACTAATTAGGCAACTCCTGCAAGTTTTGTTACTTTCCTGAAACGCACAAAATGAAGTGTCTAAACACACTAAGCCGAAGGTACGCGACCGAACTTCCGCGGCTAATTTTATACCAGCGCTATAAAGCCGGATTCATACTACTGTCTTATGTCGTGTCGTGACGAAGGCGTCACGACACGACACAACTGACTGACGCAGTGTTAGCCAATCAAAACTCGTTGTAATTTGACGTAGTCCTGAACAGATTCATTTGATTGATGTATCCCGAGTCACGACACAACACGACACAGTAATTGTGTCTGTGACTTTACGCAACGTAATAATGTGTCGTCAGTAATTCAAATAGCATTGCAGGCGTAATCATACCGAACTTTGGTAGCGTACCTTCGGCATAGTCTTTAGACACTAACTGAGGAACTGCCCTCTAACAACAGCTCTGGCAACCTTATATAACGAGAATAGTGACAACTGTGAATTTGCCAGACTTGTCAGTAGCAGCAACCATAAAATAATGTAAATAAAGATCACTGTGATTTGGACAGGCTTGTCAGTGCCAGCAAGCCAATCAATAGCGACCCTATTGTAACGAGAATAAAGATCACTGTAATTTGACATCATCCGCCTAGCCTTTTCTCAACTATGTTGGAGTTCGCTTCCAGTCTAACCAGATGCAGCTGAATACCAGTACTTTACATGGAGCGACCGCCTATCTGACCTCCACAACCCAGTCACTGGATAACAAGATACCCCTTAGTAGAACTGGTGATCAGACTTTCAGGCTTTTGACTACCTGTAACGATTATCAAAGATCTATAAATGATTGCCGAGACCAATGGTTCAATAGGGTCTTAATATGTAATGGATGGTCACCCATCTACAGACAGGCTTCGGCAAGCGTAGCTTAACTTACGATGGACCCGTGCGTCTATTTTTATTTAGCCACGAACCCCTTACTGTGAGGAAAAATCAGAGATACAATTGCATTAAAAACTACTTATTTCCTATGGGAATGTTGCTATCCTACTATGGGAAATAACTCAGTATATGACATACAGAAGCCAAAAATCACTGATCACTCAAATAATCCACCTACAGACTCTATTTTACACAAAACTTTGCATTTTTACTTATTTTTTAATATTTTATTTGAAATGGGTTTGCTCTTGACTCTAGTCTAGGTCAGAGGTGACAGAGACAAAGTCTACGATGGAGTGAGCTTACCCAGAAGAAGCGCCAGCCCTTATCTTTTTGGGGCCTCTAGAAACATGACTCTTGACAACCTGTGCTAATTATAATAGACCTTTTTAAAGCATTCTTAGTTTATTTATTTATTACTAGCTCCTACCCGCGTCTGAGTCTATTTTGTATTTCAACATTTTTTTGTACAAAATCCGGGATGAAAAGTGGCCTATATCCAGGTCACAGGTTACCTATCTGTCAAATTTCATAATGATCCGATCAGCGGTTTTGGCCTGAAAAGGTGACACACAGACAGAGTTACTTTTGAATTTATAATATTAAAGTATGGATTTCACATTGCAACTGTAAAATTTTTCACAAACATGGCATTTTAAGTTGACCATAATAATGGAACCTGTAGGTACTATTTCACACTGGGAATGTCCGATTTCATATTATTAGTGATTGCAGAATTTTGAATATACAAGAATGAAAATCTGGTGTTTAAATATTCAGAAGCACTTAAAATCTAGCTTTTTTAACAGTAATGGAAGCACAATAAAATATATATTATCTAATGGGAATTTTCCACCTTATGATATTCGCCTTTATTCCAGAGAATACTTAAAGTAAGAAAATTTAATAATTGGATAAGTATGATAGCGATAAATTTTTCATGATACTTTTATTTTGAATCGAGGTAATCTACAGAACGTTTAGAATGGGTTAAATTATGTATTTATGACATGATGAATCGATTAATTTCGTTGACTTTGGTTTCCTATGGAAGCGGCTCCTTAATTGGATAACACACTGTCAAACTCAATCTGAATAATTTGGAAGGATATTGGTAATCCATCGCTCATATGTTTGAAAAATATGTCTGCTCAGAAGCCATTGCTACTGATTTTTTTTTATGGCAATTTGCCGAAAGTTACGTCAATTTCTGCCAGTGTCGCGAAGTGACTATACATGGATATTATAATGCATAAATATTTACAGGGAGGATATGAACTTAAACTTTTTGTGGCAATCCTTTTAGCCCTGAAACAAACACAAAACATAGGAGTTAGTTATAGTTATTGCTACTGATAGTGTAACGGAATTACTCAACAGTTCTGTCATTATCTTAATGGTTGCCATGATAATCTGTCACTTTCACCAGCTTTTTGTGGCAATCCTTTTAGCCCTGAAACAAACGCAAAACATAGGAGTTAGTTATAGTTATTGCTACTGATAGTGTAACGGAATTACTCAACAGTTCTGTCAGTATCTTAATGGTTGCCATGATAATCTGTCACTTTCACCAGTATTTGACGTTGAAGTGTCAAAAACCGCTACATATTTGGACAGCCGCTATTGTGTGACCGTTCACCGCTTTCTTAGGAAACCATAGCTTTAGTTAGGCGGCTCTGACTAGACTTTAGGTGAATCACACACGGGATGTGAATGCGCGCGTCTATTTTTTTAATGAATAGGAAGTCATGCGATTATTGGCGCCAGTTTGAGCAACTCCATACAAGTTAGTTGGCACAATCGTCGCGAGTGAAGTTCCCCCCGCATCCCTCGCAGTATGCTTCAGTTCGGCCAATGCTCTAGTGGCTTTCAGAGAACGTTTAAGTTCTTTTTTTATCTTATTATGTATTCAATGTATAATATAAAATGCACAAGAAAAGTGAGATTTGTAAGCAAATTATGTGTCAGGAAGATGTGGTTATATTTACGTGTGTGGTATAGACCATCAAAATATACAACGTTCCCCATGGAACCAACATCTTAATCGTGATAACACGCCACGGTTTCATTACGGTACGGCGTAGAAAAAGCGAGAACTTGTACAGACGCAAGCACATCAAGCTACCCGTAACTGTAAAATTTTCCCAATCAACTTTGAAATTTATGCTTGAGCGATGAAGATGAAAATTTATTAAAGAAATTTGACAGATTGTAGTAGCTATTAATGTGCTGGCGTCTGTACAAGCGTCTAGAGTGGTCAATACAACTGATGGCCGTGAGTAAACCCGGTGAAAAAATCGTAGTTTTTCACTGCAAGAACAACATGTATATACAAAAGGGCTTTACGTCGAGTATTTAGGTATTGAAGTTTTGTATGAGACAGTTGACAATTTTTTCGCGATTACGTACGATGTTGGATCTCATGGTCTCATGGAGAAAGTTGTTCAGTTTGGAGGTCTGCACGACACCCTTCAATATGACCAAACCTTTCTGAAACACGCTGAATTGTAATAAAACTGCTTATTATTATTAATAAAACATTGAGATATTTAAATAATAATACTAATGATTAGCAATCGTATTAATAAGAGTTGAAAGACTTCCAATGAATGCAACAATAGTTTTCCATTAGTGAAAGGAATTGTTAATTAATTATTTTTAATTAAAATTGTAATTAAATACGAGAGGTGTCGTCGGACACCAGTTTGGAACGAAGTTTCTTTCGTTTTTGCATACCTTCTACTTAGCGACAATTTTGGAGGTTAATCCGTTTATCCATCCCAAATAATCCACCCTAAGGTGGATACGCGGAAAAGCAAGTCCGAAAATCCACCCTAAGCTTAGTTGAATAATAGTACATTACGATAGACTACTTAAGTCACACGTATCGTATACTATTTTATAGCTCTTGTGACTTTTCACTTTTTTCTATGTAAAAATATACTACTTAAGTCACAGAAAACGAAAAGCGTGACTTTAAGTGCGGGTTTAGTGCTTTTATACAGTCTCCCCAGGGATGTGCCTTACAGGCGTTGCACGGGGGGTTCCGGAATTGGTCTTTTAAGAGGAACCGGGACCACCCCTATGTGCTGATGGTGATCACCGGGGCGGTTTTAGTGAGGTAAAAATCCCACACTCCCCGACCTCCCTCCCCGAGGTCGGGTGCCTTTTGAAGGTTTCCCCCGGACAACAAAAAAAAATAAAAGGTTACTCAGTGCTATAAACGGAATTAATAGGTTTGGGGAGGATTTTTGGGCCTTCATTTTCGCGAATCCTCCTTAGGGTGGATTTTTGGGCGTCGATAAACGGAAATATATCCTACTTTTGTAAGGTATGTTACAAAAGTGCCGCGAGCGACGTTTAAATTGTTATACTATTTTTTCAGTCTAACTCTCATACGCCAAGTGTGCACAGTATAGCGTGCGATTAGAATCTTCGTTCCAAAAGTTAGTATAATTACTTAAAATTATTTTTTAAATTTTAGTCATAATAGTTGAATTTTTATTTATTTGGGGACAAAATGAGACATTAACTTATAACATCGCGCTGTGCGCCCAGAGGGGTAAGCAGAGGTGTTTAATACATCTACATTTCGTTAGTTATGTGAATCTATAAAGAATAATTAGCTTGGGCACTAATCCAGACTCCGGCTTCTGAGAAATTTCTAATGTAAAATACTGGGGCAGTATTTTCCTGGGAATTTAACCCAGAGCTCTTCTGATCTTAAGTTAAGAACATGTTTTGTCCCCAAATAAGAAACGCTAAAGTTTAGCTTGAAAATTATAGTGTACATTGATATTAATGTATTAAAGAAAACTAAATTTATTTTTAAGCACTTGAAATATTTATATGATAATAAAATTTATTAATGAGTATATTGTGTTTTTTTTATTACTACAGCCGTTGCATATGCCCGGGAGGGATTTTTTTTATAGCGCATTGTATTTTCAACTCTCGAAGTTGAGCCAAGCATTGAGAATAAGTGCGCACAGTACTTAGAGTATTATATTATCTGTGGCACAGAGTACGAGACGCCTTGGTGGCCGCTCTAAGGCAGGGACATTGCCGCGCAATCTGTTACCATAAATTCAGCACATTATTCTAGACCCGTGGCATAGAAATTTACGTTTTAATTTCAATAGTTACATAGCAGCTTTTAGCAATTTGTTAGAAATTAACTAACGTAAAATTTCAACTCAGGGAGGTTCACAATCATGTACTGAATCCATGGTAACATGCGCGTTGACGTCGCTGCCACCCTTTCCATACACACCAAGCGTATCAGTGGATAATTAGATCGGGAACCGTTTACTCATAATCCATAATTATTATCCATACTAATATTATAAATGCGAAAGTGTGTCTGTCTGTTTGTAACCTCTTCACGCTTAAACCGCTGAACCAATTTAGATGAAATTTGGTATAGAGATAGTTTGAGTCCTGGGAAAAGACATACGATAGTTTTTATCCCGATATTCCCACGAGATCGACACTTATGCAGGTAAAACCGCGGGGCGCTGCTAGTGTACAATATATCCTTCTATCCTTTAATGCGCCTGCCAGACTATGCTCCTTGCGCTGCTCATCGCTATGCTCCTCGCGCTGCCGTGATTTGCCGCGATGTTGCCCTCTCTGCCCACACACTGCTCTACTCGCGCAATTAATCGTGACGCTCCTCACTTGTCATTTGCCTTGGTGAGACAATGGACGTTGAAACGGTGGCAGCGTGCGCGCTATGCATTTTTAGATAACTAATAAATACAACTTTTCTTGTTAGACTAATTGTTGACATAGTGACTTATTATACCTACCGTACTACAAATCAATAAACATTAACACCTTTTCATTTGACCATTCCACGCTTGGCGACGACATAATTTCCAATTTTGCATACGCGTGCGTCTTGCGCGAGCGCTCCATGCAGACTGCGACCGCGCGATTATGTGGCCGGCCACTCGCACTCGTATTGCCGGTCCTTTGACTCGCGCGCAAAAACCGACAAAATAGGGAGCAGTGGGTAGGACGAGGAGCATGACGTGTGGCATGACGAGTAATGTTGCCACACTATAGTCTCTGCCTCCTTTCCTCGTTACTTCCCATGCCACTCGTCGAGTGTGTGGCAGGCGCATAAAAAACCGTTTACTCATAACGTAAAGTATATCGTATGATACTTGGCAACACTGTAGTTTCCATTAGTCAAAGAATTTTCTAAATCGGATTAGCCGATCGATTCTGTAAAAATCTCACCGTGAAATCTTGGGTGATGTGAGTTTGTTTTTGCTAGGAATTGACACTATTGACAGCTCACTCCATACTCACTTCACCTAAGTTTTCACGGTGAGATGGTTACAGAATCGCACTGCTGTAGGTACTTTCGAAAATTACCTCCTATAAACAAACTCACAAATTTTACCTTAATATTTCTGAGTATCAATTTAGTCTTGGAGGATATCTGTGATATTTATCAACAATTAGCGGCTCCCGCGACTTCGTTCCGTGGATGTCGGAAGACTGATAACAATAATCTGACTCTTTACTTACTAATTATTTTTCTAAAATAAAACAAATGCATTCTAATAACACGCACATGCCAGGCGTCGCGGTAAACTTCCAAGCATCCCGCGATGTATCGCAGTGAAGTATCCGTCGGTATGCACGTGCATTGTGGTTTTCATGGAGGTGACATCGAGATTGCAATCTAAACCGCGACAGCGAGGTATCGCAGGCATCTTCGGCATGTAATTACCCATAAACAGCTCACTTCCCCTAAGTTTTAACTGTGAGATTTTTACAGAATATGATCACAGATATACATAGATAGACCTAGATAACGCACGTATCACGATCTGTATGAAAACCAAGCGTGCCATTTTTTTACTACCTACGATGACGTCACAAGCACTATTCAGTGATGGGAAAATCAAATCGATTCAAAGACTCCCAGTCTCCGACGCTTGCGGCACCCCCGGGCCTAGCTCCAGCGCTCACGCTCACCCAGCCAGCAGTACACAGGAATGAGCGCGAAAGTGGCGGCTAACGATTTTTGTACATACGTAAGCTGGTGCGATTTCTGGCAAGCGTGTGTATCTATATCTGTGGTGCTGATAGATAAAAACTTTTTCCAGTGTAATCTTATTTATTTTTTCTAATTTAGCAGCTTCGGTGCAGCATATGTACCTTTCGGTCCATTAAACCAATAATATCCTAGTCCATGTATATCTGACGGATCCCAGTGATACCGCTTCGGTAGAAAATGTTCTAAGCGCCTTCGTCTATCGAAATCGTTGTGTTTTTTCTTGCGTTTCTCTTTAGCGTGGAAGAGCTTGTTCCCTTGCATGAAGAAATCATCTTCGACGGCAAAAGTTTTTCGTGTTGTTTCGTCGGATGCTTCGTAACTAATTTTCTTCTTTTTTTCCTTCTTATTATGAAAATCTTCGTTGCTTTTCGAGTCTATGTCGTGTTTCTTCCATTTTTCAACGCTGACGTCAGTAGAATCGTTATCGAGGTGCTTTTTCTTTGGTTTTCTTTTATTTTGAACTATGTTTTCCTCTGAACTTTTTTTTTCCTCTTTCGGTGGTTTATATTTTTTTTTCGTTTTCTTATTTGACCCCCATCTTTTCTCTTCTGAATCCGATTCTTTTGACATACTCTCCGCGGATTCAGAAGAATGCTTCTTTTTCTTCCTCTTAATCTTCTTAGTTGACTTCTGTTTCTTCTTCTCATGGTGTTCTTCTGATGAATCATCATGCGTTTTAGATTTATGCCTGTTATCAACTACTTGAAATCTTTTCATTCGTCCAAATTGCGTTTTTTTGCGTTTCCAATCTGCGTCATCATCATTTTTATGTTTACTGAACTTCCTTAGATCCACATCATATCTGTCACCATTACAAAATTGTACCGGTGTATTGGAAAATACGACAAGATCCTTAACAAAATCTCCTACTCCGTTTTTCACCGAATCCCTAACTCGAAAAAGGTCATCAAAATCAACGTAGTCATACGAAATGGAATCTGGTTTTCGCTGAGTCATTTCAGTCCTTAAATCTTCCAAATTATCTAAATTGTATATGTGTCTCCCATATTGTAAAACTGTTTTTTTTGCATGAATCCTTTTTGGCTTATAGTCAGAGCTGACTTGGTGCTTATATCTGACATCTTCGTCACTTGATCTGTCCACGTGACCACGGACTAAGGGCTCATCATCGTCGTCACGGAGGATTAGCACATGGCTTTCTGTTAGCTGAGCTGTGAAAGAGAATAACATTAGTTCATTATCTTACATTAGCTGCACCCCGCGGCTATCCCGTGGGAATATTGGGATAAAAACTACACTATAACCTAATTTAGGTCATATTTTACTCATGTGCTGAATTTCATTCAAATTCGTACAGCCGTTTTAGTGTGAAAGTGTAACAAACGAAAATACAAAAAAAAATCTAATCTGTTCTCTTTTTATTATTTAATGCTATTTATTTATATTACTTTATTGTGCACCACAAAAATACATAACATAAAAATACATCAAACACCCGGCGATCCGGCTATCATTATTTGGCCATGAGCCCCGTGGGGTTCAGATAGGCAGTCGCGTCATGTAAAATACTGCTATCCAGCTGCATCCAGTTAGAAACCAAGCTGACTGCAACATAGTGGGAATGGCTAGGAATGGAGTGAGACACTTGCTATTAACCGGGCATAAATCCATCGCCCCACTACTGTAAGTTTATAATGGAAAACCAACACATTGCCCCAGCGGGGATCGAACACAGAAACATACGCTAGGGAGTCGAACTTGCCACCAGCGGTGCTATTTTGTAAAAATCTCACCGTGAAAACTTAGGTGAAGTGAGCGTGGAGTGAGCTGTCAATAGTGACAATTCGTAGCAAAAACAAAATCACTTCACCTAAGTTTTCACGGTGAGATGTTTACAGGATCGACCGGCTGTAGACCAACTGACTTTTTTACTGACAAATCAATCAACTAAACCTATCACAGCCCATTACTGGACTGTAGAGGCTTCTCCCAGGCTGCACCACAACACCCTGGTCCTCCGCCAGCCAGTCTGTCCCAGCCACAGGGCCGTAGCTAGGGGGGGGCATTGTGGGGCAATGCCCTACCTTGAAATCACAATGCCCTACCTCACTCGATCTCTACATCCAAATCTGGAAGTTCAATCATCTTGTTCGCTTGTTCTTCATCATTGAGGATTTAATTGTTCTTAGATCCATGCTCATGCATCATTGACCTAGAGGTCAATGATATACATGGTGATTGATTTAGGAGCCCGTGCTCCGAGGGCAGATCAATTATGATACATTTTTTACTTCCGCCCTACCTGTAACCAATGCTGCCCTACCTCAAATTTGATTCTAGCTACAGCCCTGCCCAGCCACCTTTGGAAGGTTTAAGGTTTTTGGGACTCCATCTAGCTGCGCGTCCCACCCTACACTAGCCAATACGCCGTCTCCTGTCCAGGATTCATCTCCTCCAGCTTTGCGGCCAGCGTTCCTTTGACAAACATGGACCTGCCACTGCAGCGTGCTGCTTACTCTGCAAGCTATATTAAATCGGTTTTGTCGGTTTCAAGATATTAATTGTTTAAATAGTCTCATTAACTTACCAAAAACAATAAACATACATAAACAGCTAAAATCGATTAATGACATGTTCAACTTTTTACAGATGTAAACATTTTTTTTTTACGACAAAATACTTCAATGTCCCGGTCAATCTATTGCCAATTTGAAAAAGAAATGATTAGTTTCTCTCAAAATAATGAATTTTTAATGAAGATGTTATTGGGTTTCAAGCGGAAAATACACTGCGGTTGTGTCAAATTTTAATTGAAATTTTAATTGGAACTGACTACGTTTTTGTAATTGGAAGCAAATATTAACTGAATCCCTTGTAATGATAATGGTAATTTGAAAAAAATAAGAAACATAGTATCTGCTTTATATTTAGTTCAGTAGTTACATGATCTAATTTGGAGTATTTTTTTAATAAAAATTTTATGGAATCTTGTTTTCTTCAAACATAGTACGTACTTAACATTAATCCTCAACTTTACCGTATAATATATTTATTTCAAAATTAATGCTGCAATACTTTTGACATAACGGCGGATCATGCTAAGCTATTTGAGGTAGTATAGGCCCTTAAATAGTCCTCCAGACCGTATTTCGGCCACGGCGGCCAATCTCAACAGAGACTAGCCTTCAGCGCGGGAGGTATTGGTGCACAAGTGCGTGCGCAGACACAGGTGCATTCTCTTTTTTACTGTCATAGTCCAATCACACGGCAATCCGACACGACCGGAGAGAGATCAGGCGCAGGACCAACGGCTTTACGTGCATTCCGTGCCACGTAACGTGTTTTCCGTGCCACGTGACGTGCTTTCCGTGCCACGTGACGTGCTTTTCGGTGTTTATTGCTTGTGACGTCATAGTAGGTAGTCAAAAAATGACACGCTTGGTTTTCATACAGATCGTGATACTTGCGTTATCTAGGGTCTATCTAGATGTACAACGTGTAACGTTAAATGCGCAAAACCTCTTAAGAGGTCATTATGAACAACTTTTACTATGGGATCCAAACTGAAATCGCGAAAAAAAATCAGGTGTTCCCTACATTTATGCTCGCCATAACTCGTCAAAATGTACAGACGCCAGCACATCAACCTACCACAATCTGTCAGATTTTCCCAATCAACTTTGAACCTTATGCTTTAGCGATAAAGTTGAAAATCTATTAAAGAAATCTGACAGATTGTGGTAGGTTGATGTGCTGGCGTCCGTACATAAAATATGGGAAAAATTCACCAAAAAAAATGAAGAAAGACAACATTTATTGATTCTGAAGAGGCGGTAGGTACAAAGTTCGCTAATTTTAAATAAAACACGCGACTACAATGGGAAAATTTATTACAAAAGCGAATACAAAATTTATACACAGTAGGTAGTCTTAAGGTAATATAGTACAGATACACTTCTCAGCATTCACCGGGCAATGTGCGTAATGCGGTCAATTCTCGGATTCAGGTTATTGTTGATAATGCCCGTTTTTTTTTTTAAAATAAATATTTAAGAGGGTACTTGTTTTGTTTTTAAATATTTGGACTTGTATCATTAGCCAAGGAGAAAACAGAGAAATACATTAATAATTATGGAATAAACACCAAAGACCAAGTGCAGAAATCCTCGGAACAATGAGGTCGCTCCGCGAAGCCTGTGAAGCTCCCAGGAAGCTTCTGTGCTTTTGGGCGGAGCTAGGCTCTGTTAGCCAGAATCCCCACGCACAACGGACCGAATGGGAGTCTATGTGCGGAAAAGGGAGTCCCCTAATCATCATCAACACCAAACACCACGTGACCGCGTTTTCTCTTACAGGCCGATTCAAACTTTCCGGTGGCACTGAAGTGCGCTACTCACTGCCATTACCCCACCCCTCCCCCCCGCTGACACGTGAATTTGTTACTGCGCTGCGACTCGCTTCATATTCCGAGCCGTTTGAATCGGGCTGTTAAGGCGAAAGCGCCAGGGTAGCCCGCGAAATTCAATTTTTTTTAGGTTTTTTGGAATTTGCTGGTCAGTATTAAGTTGTACGTTGATTAATATATGAATCGCGGCCGTAAGAAATATGTGTTTACAGAATTATAATCATTAAAGTCATCAACACAACTCTCTAAGACCACGTAAGTCCAAAGAATAACTGTTTCATGAAATCAATCAATCAGCGCGTGCGCGTGCGCGTTTCAATTAATCAGCGCCTGACGTAAATTGACGTAATTTTAGTAGGCAAGTTTTTAATCACGTCTAAACTTGTATGGAGTAGTGTCAGGCGCTGATTAATTTAACAGGACTAAACTAAAATTTATCTTCTGTCCTTTTCTTAATGAAATAAAAAGAAAAAGATGCACTGAACTTAAATTTAGTTTAGTTTGTGAACAAGAGAATCGGCGCCAATGTTAGTATTGACCACGTTATGCAAATTGCCCGTAAATAATATTGAATTTGGTTTCACCTAAGTACAATGCGATGAAAAGAATAGGTTAACTAAGTAGGTAACCTAGGTAACTAGTTACCACTAACAAAGTTAGCTTGACATACATACTTTAGTATACTTTGTAGGTATGACACAAAACCTCCCAAGGTCTCCCACAAAGTGGCGCGCGGAGGCACTACGCCGGGGGGAAACTCCGCTTCCATAATCAGGCGGGAGGAAACGCCCGGGTGTCACCATTGCCAGGATCGCCCAGAGGACACGGTGGAGCACACGGTGGAGGTCTGCCCCGCTTGGGCGGAGCACCGCCGTGTCCTCGTAGAGGCGATCGGCAGCGGCGGCGACCTCTCGCGTCCGGGCCTGGTTCAAGCCATGGTCCGGGGCGAGAGGGAGTGGGGGGCAGTCGCCTCCTTCTGCGAAGCAGTCATGCTAGCGAAGGAGGCGGCGGGACGGCTGAGGGAGAGAGCCTCCCGTCCCAGCCGCCGCGGGAGACGCTCCGGGCGTCGGGAGCCGCGCGACGACTCCCGGCCACCGTAGGCGCGGGCCTGCGGGCGGAGAGTAATGGGTAGCTCACCGTCCGATCAGGACCAGGCCCGTGCCGGACGGCGCGTACGTGTTCCACGCGCGCCTCAAAGAGATGTCAGCATTAAAAGAAGGGACCCGTAAGGGCCGAAGCCTGCCGGGTCAGCGGGATTGTCCGAAAGGGTTACCGCTGGCCCGGAACATAAAGGGCGAAGGAAGGAACACGGGTGGGTTTTAGTCAGTAAGAGTCTGACACTCCCTTCCGCTCCACCCAGAGCGGGAGGAGTCATTTGATGATTTCCCATCCAAAAAAAAAAAAAAAAGGCCTCCCACAAGGTGGACCAACGACTGTGAAGGCCGCAGGAACCCGTTGGATGCGCAAAGCACAGAACCGGTCGAAGTGGAGATACTTGGGGGAGGCCTATGTCCAGCAGTGGACGTCTTTCGGCTGATATAATGATGACACAAACCTAATACCATCTGGAGACAACAACGACAATAAATTAAAATATTGGTAATAATAACACATGGGAGTATATTTCGAACAATCAAATAAATCTTAATTAAATATTTAAAAAAACTTTTAGTCAAACAAACTAAATAATAGTGATGGATCAACTATGGGTTGGAAAGCAGTGGCGGTCCAGTGGTAACGGCCGCGACTGACGAGTTGAAGGTCGTGAGTTCAAACCCAGCAGACGCTTTTTTTTTTAATAGCCTGCGTTGTCCCTCTCCTGGGCAAAGGACTCCCTCCACTTCATCCATCTTTCGCGAGCGTCCTCCTTCCAGTTTTGACGGAACCTATCCAGCTCGTCCAGGTGCTTTACTTTGTGCCATTTGTTTCAACAAAATTGCTCTCAAAAACGGTGAAGGAACACATCATGAGGAAACCGGCATGTCCTAGAACCAAAAAATTCTAAACATGTGACATCTACCAACCCGCACTGGGCATGCGTGGTGGATTACAGCCAATTCCCGCTCACAGAGGTGAGGACTGCATCTCAACAGTAGGAATGTTATAGGCTACGATAGGATACGATCTTTGATCAGCTATAGTGACTAAACTATTGGATATATTTAATTGAATTTTTATATGCAGACTGGGAACGTCATTAGATACACGATATTTAAATTATTGTCACGCTGCGGTCCATAACTCAAGTAGCAGATGTTGAAGAAAAAACAGCCAGGCTGAAGTGGGAGTGGGCCGGACACGTCGCGCGAATGCACCCGTAGAGATGAGCAAGGATCGTCAGTTACTGGACGCGTGAAGGACGACATCGCCGTCGAGGCAGACTACGGCGAAGGTGGTGGTCACACCACCTTCGCCGTGCCTTCGCCGTTCGCAGATCGTCAGATCTGACGAGGTTTGCAGGGCCAACACGGCCAGAGATCAAGACAGGTAGGTTTGGAACGAAAAAGGGGAGGCGATGGCACAGAAGTGGGGCGCAAAATAATCTAGTGATAAAAAAAATGTCGTATTATCATCCCCACATTGTATAATGGCGACAGATAAATCCTATTCATTTGATCGCATAGTATTTTTAACAGGTACGTGGAACTCAAATGATTTAATATTGACTAAATACTGTTTTTTTTTGTTTTGTGTGATTTGACAATTGAATATACACAAAGAAATACATTGACTTATTTTTAGGTATAATATCAATTTTATGCACGATTGGAAATACACAAGAAACACTGGTTTTTAAAGAAATCACACTTTGAGATCAATTTATTACTTAATTATAATGCTTAACACTAAAATTTCAATAAATAATATTGATGGACAATACTGGAAATATCCGGACAAAGTAATTAATACATTTATGATAATTTCCACGAAATAATGTCTTATTTATAAAACATAGGACACATTGTTCTACAATTAAGGCGATAGCGCTAGCCCTCGGAATTCGAAATTTCTTTGACAGCAAATTTTAATTTCGCAGACTACGTCGGCGCATCCCCTTTAAATATGGCAACACCAAACGTACACAACCCATTTTTTTTCCATTTGCAACACTGACAATAAACTACTGGTCGGATCTTTTCCAAAAGTTAGACAAAACATGTAAAGTTTTTTATTCTAGAAAAATAGAAAATTATTTTCTTTATACTTTGGTCAAATACATTTTTTTACGGACTACTGAATACATTGATGTAAGCATTCTTTACATTGACCAACACTCATTCATGACTACATCTCTAGGCGCCATTTTTTTTTCAATTTCACAAATAATAATGATTTTGACAAAACGGAGGGGCTCGTGGCTAAATTTGACGGGTGACCATCCATTACACATTGAGACCCCTCCATGCCTCGGAAAGCACGTTAATAGTCCCGGCTGTCATTCGTAGATCCTTGACAGTCGTTACTGGTAGTCAGAAGCCCAAAAATCGGACAACCAGTCTAACCAAGGGGTATCGTCTTACCCAGTAACTGGTTGAGGAGGCCAGATAGGCACCATGTAAAGTACTGGTATTCAGCTGCATTCGGTTAGACTGGAAGCCAACCCCAACATAGTTGGGAAAAGGCTTATGATGACGTACTTGCCTCGTTATGTATTTTTGGTATACAATTTAAAGGTTTTTAATTCCTATTAGTAAGTATTGTAAATTAAATATCATATTTGTTCTAATGTCTGCGGGCAAAGTGGTTAAAATCACTTTACACAAGTACTGTTAACAATGACTATAAAGATTCATACATACTTTTAAATGAGTTTCATACATTATGACTATCGAGATGACGACTAATAGAGATGTACAAACGCGAGCACATCAAGATACTACAATCTGTCAAATTTATTTAATAGATTTTCAACTTTATCGCGAAAGCATAAGGTTCAAAGTTGATTGGAAAAATTTGACAGTTCCGGGTAGCTTGATGTGCTGACGTTTATACATATGGAAGAAAACAGCATGTTGCGCCGAGCCCAAATAAATTGGGATAAGGATAAGAGAACAATGAATTATGATGATGACAATGGTGCCGATACTGCTGTTCACAAACTAAATTAAAAAGTTCAGTGCTTGTCTTTCTATTTCATTAAGAAAAGGACAGAAGATAAATTTTAGTTTAGTCCTGTCAAATTAATCAGCTGCTGACGTAAATTGACGTAATTTGAGTAGGCAAGTTTTTAATCACGTCTAAACATGTATGGACTTATGGAGTAGTGGCAGGCGCTGAGTAATGCGACAGGACTAAACTAAAATTTATCTTCTGTCTTTTTCATAATGAAATAGAAAGAAAAATATGCACTGAATTTAAATTTAGTTTAGTTTCTGAACAAGGGAATCAGCACCAGTATTGACTAAATTAATTTCTAACATTCACCGGGCAAAGATGGTAATAATTAATAACACTTTGCTCGTAATATTACATATTTACATTATACACCGACTAAATGCTTGTATTACACACTATCATAGAAAATTTTTGATTAGAATTCGTTTTTTACAAAATGTAGAAAAGTTTTTTGTCTATTACAAAATTCAATTACAAAATTTTTACCAACATTTTTCATTTTCTAATTTTAAAACCGACTTCCATAATAATGAAATCTGCTACTTAAGCTTTTTTTTTCGGGCGTTAAATCGGCAAACTTAAATCAAAGTCGTTTTGAAGTCGGTTATTTTGTTTGTCTTCTGTGAAGCTGCAAAATAAATTCTAATCAAGATTTTTTTTTAATTTAATGTTACATTTAAATCTATGGATAATTTCTTTAAAAAGCTATTCATATATTTTTTAATATTGACTCTTTTGGAAATATCTAAGGCACCTTTACTCTCAATGATCCAAAAAAAAAAGTGAGGTTGGAGCACTGACCTGTGACAAGACGTGTTTTAATAGAGGTCAGTGGGGTGGAGGTTTTAAAAAGTGTCCATCTTTAGAAATAGACACTTTTTAAAATTAATGATCCTTTATAAACTTTTTGCGCTTCTAATGCGCACGCTTTTTTTTAATAGTTTCGCCTCTTTTTAAGTTTCTTACCTTTTCTCACAGTTAGTCGTTCTCCGACCGAACGGTAACCCGCTAGGTTGGAACTGAGACCGACCACGCGCGAGCCAAACATTTTTCTACTTAAATATGTAATTTTTAACACAATAATTAAAAAAAAATTGCCGACGTAGATGACTATAATTTTACATAACCGTAGTCATGCAGAGCAACAGTTGGCCGATTAATTGTTTGCTAGTGTTGCTTTATGTGGCGTCTAAGTTGCCGAGTGTTGCGTAATTATTTTGTAGTAATAAAAATACCTGGGAATTTAATTCTGTAAATAGCTTGAAAGTTTGCAAGAAAGATACCATCATGAGGTTGCTGTTTTAGGAGTACTTTGAGGAGTAAAAGTATTTCTTATGTCGTGATACAAACACACACTATGCTAAGCACGGAACCAAAAAGAAGAAGAAGGTAAGAATGAGAGACAGGAGAGCAGAAGTGGCGATCCATGGGGAGGCCTTTAAAGGCATTCCCCAAGCATTGCCATTCAACATTTCAGGTCCAGCATTGGACGTCTTTCGGCTGGAATGTTGGTGATGATGATAACTCATGAAGAGAACGAGGTAACCCTATTGTTAAAGATAATCAATATTAAAAAAAATATGATAAATAAATAATATATTCTGTGCGCAATTAACTTTGTGAATATATAATTATATATAGCTATTATTTTTATAATACTGTTTTTTTTATATGTATAGGAAACTTAAAACTAGTATGGCTTTTAGGATTCTTAATTTTTAAATGGTTACATTTAATTATAATATAATAGGTAGGTAGACATTGAAGAACAAATGAAATCTCACGACATGTTTGCGATGTTAGCGTTTAGTTGCAGTTGCCCTGCAATTGCAACGCAGTCGCCCCGCAGTTGCCCCGCAACTTACTGAATGCCATGAAATCAAGCTTACAGTACCGGTTAGGCAGCCGATTGCTTTCGAAAAATAATACATCGAACTAGAAAATAACCACACCAAAATAATTATTTATGTTTTTGAATTTTTGTATAAAGAAGTGAGTAGTGTGGCAAGCAAGAGATTCGTGTGTTCGAACGTTATCCGTTGCACTATTTACCTGAACCCACTTTTAAAGTAACCTTTGAAAAAGAAGCTATTGGCATTAAAAATTAAAATAAAGATTGATAGGTTTACATCAAATATCGAAGCAACTTTTTAGTTGCTCCCACATACTATCACTCACACACTCAACACACTCAGAAGTCTTTAGTTATAACATTGTTCACTACAGTAAAGGTACTCAGACACAAGTATAAATCACTATAGGTAAATAATACCTAGGAGGTATTGATAATCCCGTATTTCTAGTAAATATTTCAAATTTTGTTACGACAGCAACGATCTTCTTGTCCTGTGAGCTATTTGTAACACGAAAATAGCTTTTTCTTTAATATAGAAATAGCTCATAGTATTAGTAGCAGGAAACTAGCTCATGCTATTTTATAACTTGGAATTAACACAAGCTATTTTGCAGCATGAAAACAGCTCCGGCTGTTTTGTAACGAGAGAGTAGCTTCAGCTATCTTATAGCATGAAAATAGCTCTCGCTATTTCGTATCATGTAAATAGCTCTAGCTATTTTGTGCCGTAAGAGTAGCTCATGCTGTGTTATAACATGGAATTAACTCAAGCTATTTTGTATCATGAAAATAGCTTCAGCTATTTTATAGTTTGAAAATAGCTCATTCTATTTAATTTTTGAGCTATTTTATAATATGAAAATAGCTCATACTCATAGAGATTCGCCAGTCAGCTTAAGCGACAGTAATGACGTTTTTATTATAAACACACATTAAGTTGGTATCAAAAAGTGGCCTTGTGTTTCTCTGTAGTTGCCCCACAGTTGCCGATAACCTTAAATACATGAATGCTTCACTTTTGCATAACAATTGCGCCACAAATTACCAATTTCACTTAAAAGCGGTAGTTGCGCCACAGTTGTGCCACAGTTGCCCAATAGTTGCGCCACAAATTACAAAATTCACTACTACGAGTCTATAATTTCTGTTATTTCTTAATGTTGTGCTAATGCATTGAAGTACCGTTGTAGATCGCTGTCGGCTCTAAGTACCCAGGCAGAGTTTAGTGCTATTGTGTCAAGAGCCACTGATGCGCCGCGGTAGTCGCTGAAGAGCTCTTTGAACTGTTAGGAAAGAGAAAATAAATATAAATAATTAAAATAAATAGCTTTTAAAAACCCTAAGTATGATAATAAAATCTGATTGACTGATTATAATAATAAAATCAAAAGCTAAGATTTATTATTTTAACCAAAATACCTACATAATACAAGTAGGTATTTAGCACCTACCGGTATAATTATCTAGGTGATGAAAATACAGTTTCACGTTAATTTTAATAGCAAATAGTTAATATAGTTTGATGGTCCTCGCTTTATTCGGATTTTATAGCAAATATAATAACTGAGTTTGCGGTATTTTCACAGCAGGGGCAATGACTGATCCCTAATAACGTCCTACGCCTTCGTTGTGTTATCATAGCTTTATCCAATGAATTTCTTTGGAAAGTGTTTAAAAAATTATCTCAGAAATCAGAATCAACAAACTGATAAAAGAGGTTAGCTGTTTCGTGACTCGTTTTAAAGATATCTAAATTTTTTTTATTAGTGTTTATAAATAAAATAAAAAACCTTTTCTTCTGATTTTTGTACAGACAACACATCAAGCTACCCGAAACTGTCAAATATTCCCAATCAACATTGAACCTTATGATTTAGCGATAACGTTGAAAATCTATTAAAGAAATTTGACAGATTGTAGTAGCTTGATGTGCTGGCGTCTGTACCTATATTCATAACAAATATAATTTTATCAAAATGTATGTCGTCTACACTAAAAAAGACACCATCACAACTTAGCGCATTAAAAGTGATCGCAGACCACAGTAGCGCAACAGTTGCCAAATAATCGCATAATCAAACACAAAAATATAACAACTTACTCGATAATAATCGTACGGTTGATGTAGACACCTTGCGGCTGCTTGCAAAGCGGATGGCGGGAGCACTGGCTGTGGGCGTAGGATACGCCATACACCGGCCGCGCCACGCCATCTAAACCAACGGGAAGTAAATTAATTAGAGCGAAATGGAACCCAAATATTCCTCAAAATTTGCCGCCACATGGTTCGACAACTCTCTCGATTCTGACTCTCAGACTTGTTACTAGCAAAGCTGCATATAGGGTTGCCAGGCGTCCGGACAAAGCCGGACACAGTCAGGCTTTTTGGTTGCGTGACGCGGACTGTGATGCATCGCACGCGATGGAGGGGAAAGCGCCGCCATTTTGAGATTATTTTGCTGCGTATCGAGATTTCCATTCCACTTAGTATAAACTTTTGACTCGGAGAAGCTACGACGTTCGTTTAGGTTTCAATAGACAGCTTTCATAAAAATCTATCGATTGTATAAAAAACATTAGAGTAAAATAGTGACAGTGAATATAATGTGTCAAAATAAAAATAAAATTATATCAAAAATATATAATGTCGGCCATACGCGTTAAAAAGCCAAATTCAAATACAGAAGTCGTATACGGTTGGAAAGGGCTTTTCAATAGCAATCGAATGGTACCAGTAAAATACCATATGAACGAGTCAAGTAGTACCGGGAACGTAAAAGAATTAATGCGGCCGAGCGGATCAACCCCGTAACGTAAACGTATTCACGTGCTATTCGTGTCACGGCCGTGTCCGTGACATAGCCACACCCCATATTTTTGTATAAAATTTGAGTTTTACCTGCAGGTAGCAGAACATAGAGCAGTCACCCATAGCCGCCAGTCGTGACTTCGCTGAGCCTCAGTTGATAACGTTGAGAAGGCAAACCTGGAACAAAATATTTTCTATAAACCAATATGCTTCCAGTCTAACCACGTGCAGCCGAGTACATACGCGTATTTTACATAGAGGGACTACTACCCCACGACATATAGAATCAAGTTTTTCTAACTGAACAGACAGCTATACTGCTGGGGAGTTTGTTGCGCTACTTCTTCTCCCCAGCGAAAGCACTAGGAAGTAGTGAGGGGCAGGCGTTTTTGGGGGACTGTTTTATGTAATTTTGACGTTCGAAAAGTGTTTATTCTCATAACAGCTGCACGGGTGGGTATAGTTTTTATGCCCGAAATTATATTTAAAAAAAAAAGCAGATTGGATAAAAAATAAGCTACCCAAATTACTAATTCCATGCGGACGAAGTCGCGAGCAAAAGCCAGTAATAATAATATTACTTAAGGCTGATTTTTCAATCGAAAGAAAATTTTTATACGTGGAATAAAATTGACGTCTACAGTTTTTGTATGGAAGAACTGTCAAAAATTAAAAATTATTTCTCCGATAAAATTATATGTGGTTGAAAAAATCAGTCCATAGACAATCTACTCCTGTAGTGGTCCATACGTACCTATAAAAAAGCCAGTCGTCAGTAGGAGATGCTAGAGCGACTAGTAGAGCTCTGTGTGAGTACATCGGTCGGGGGGCTGCGTATGAAGCTGTGAGAGCTCTCCAGCATGCCTGCCATGCTGGAAGGCCGTGGGTTCGGACACCGGCTGTGAAGGCTGCCTGTGGATAGAGAGAAACGTATGGATAACAGACAAGCTGCAACTATAGAACAAGAAAAAAAATTAGGTACACATATCACAGTTCCTGTCTCTGGTCTGTGGATGGGTGACCATCTTTACATACCAAGACCTCTCCGTGCCTCGGAAAGCATGATAAGCCGTTATGGGTCGTCAGAAGCCCGAATGTCTGACAACCAGTCTTACCAAGGGGTATCGTATTACCCAGTAACTGGTTTGTGGAGATCAGATAGACAGTCGCTCCATGTAAAATATGGTATTCAGCTGCATCCGGTTAGACTGGAAGCCGACCCCAACATAGTTGGGAAAAAGCTGGGCAGATGATGACGTCACAGTGCAGTTTCAAGATTGGTGTGATTAACAGCCTTCCGCCGGAATGCAGCGAATTTGCGATCTACAATATGTTGTTGGTTCGCAGTTGCCTCACAGTTGATCCACAGTTGCTCCACAGTTGCCTAACAAACAGTTGCTTAATATGATTCAACAGGATTCAACATGATATTATTCTACGTTTGAAACGATTTTTTAGTTTTCAATACATCATCATCTGCCTTTTGCTAATCCAAAAGGATTTTAGAAGCCTCTCTCCAAGGGCTGTCCAAAATATCACCATGTATATTTAGCGTTTTTTTATAATTGAGGAGAAAACTTAGCTCAAAGAGAAAAACTTTTTATTCGACAATTACTCGTTTAGGATTGTAAAATTTAAACAAAGGCAAAGTGTGGCAAACACTTATCACCGAATTACCAACCACCATCAAAACCCTTGCTCACTGCATGTTGGCTAATTCAGACTTTTAAAGTTCAGTTTTCCTCACGTGATTTTTTCAATGAATGGTGTTTATTTAACTTACCTCCTGGTATATATCTGGTATAGTCTGGTTGGATTCGAGCCATGAGTCAAATAGTTCCACTGCTTGCTTTGTCACTGAAGGGTTCTCCCATTCAACGCCGGCTGTTAATAGTGCTCCACTTAGCCATCTGAGGACGAAAATGAGATATTAATTTTGAGTTAATTGACAATAAAAAAAATTACAAGTATTACTGTAGCCCTACCACCGCCAGGGAAGAGCTGGCAATCAGGTAAGGTGTTGGTGTGACTGTAGTCTTACCATCGCAAGGGAAAAGTTGGCAGTCAGATAAGGTGTTGGTGTGACTGTCCATTATGCGCCGAGCGCTCGGTTCAGTTGAGTAACTAACGGAACAAACTGCGCTACACGAGGAGGCTTCTTCATGCATCCCAAAAAATAGACCATCTAATGACCATATAAAGCTACTTACAGCAGATCCTCCCCAAGTCCTGCGGCTTGCAGCTGTTCAGTAGAGTAGACGATCACTTGTGAAGGATGCAGCGTCTTCAGCAGCCGACTGAGGTGAGGACCTGAGCTCGCCACCAGCAGCAATTCTCTCCACCAGGAGAGATGGTTGAGGACAACTCGCCAAGGTGCCCAGTGGGTTTCCGTGCTGAGTCGAGCTGAAAAGGAATGAAAAGAAGGTTATAAATAATACGTGTGAGGTCTGGGGACTCCGCCAGGGGTCGTTCATTAAGCGCACGCAAACATACTCGTATATACCTAATAGAAAGAGAGAGAGGTAAAGTGTCAATTTAATACTCGTTTTTAATACAGATTCAACTAGTATAAGATTATAGAAGCTTTCATAGAGTTGTCGCCATCTTGGATTTTCATTTTGTCCTCGTTATCAGCTTAAGCATCCTCAAAAACCATGAAAACAACAGCCCAAATTAAATAAATAAATAATAGAACGTCGCATGCAAAGACGCTTAACGCTTTTTCGTTACGTGACGATTTCTGTCAGTTCGCAAACTTCGTTCCAATAATATACGCACAATTTTGGTCAAGGCAGTCAATCTCAACAGGTTATAACAAGATAAAAACAAGCAAGAGCAACATGTTTGAGCAGTGTTCATTGATTAACTGATAATACACTGGTAATAGTGCCGATTCCCTTGTGCACAAACTAAACTAAATTTAATTTCAGTGCATTTTTTTCTTTCTATTTCATTAAGAAAAGGACAGAAGATAAATTTTAGTTTAGTCCTGTCAAATTAATCAGCGCCTGACACTACTCCATACAAGTTTAGACGTGATTAAAAACTAGCCTACTAAAATTACGTCAATTTACGTCAGGCGCTGATTAATTTGACAGGACTAAACTAAAATTTATCTTCTGTCCTTTTCATAATGAAATAGAAAGAAAAAGTTGCAATGAACTTAAAATTAGTTAAGTTTGTGAAGAACAGAATCAGCGCCTGTGCGCAATATATAATTCTAAACACAGCAAAATAAAAATCCAAGTTATATAAAAATAAAAAGTAACAAAAGGAAAATGAAACAGAAAGTCCTATACGAGGCCAAAAGGCTCCTATCTCAGCATGATGCAGCAAAAAAAAAATAAATGTTGTAGCGCTGGTATTCTGATAGGTGTCGAGAATGACAAAAGAGTGTTCTAGAAGATGTTCTTACCCGCAGCAGCTATCGCCCTGCTAGCCGGCAGTCTTCCAGCGCGGCTCAGTACGAACGCATCGTCCAGTAGTAGCGCCCTTTCAGCCGCTGCACCGCTTGCGTACAGCTCTGCAGCGCGTTGGGCTGCTGATTCTGAAGTCTGAGAAATATCAGAAACGATTTATAATGCTAAGTAACGCCAACTTTTCTTACGATTTTTGCAGGTCAGTGCCAGATTTTATGTTGATTAAAATATGATTTAATTTAAATTTATACCATGACCTGGGATAATTTTTATCTCGATAATCCCACAAGATCGAGACTTACGCGGGTGAAACCGCAGGGCACAGCTAGTTTTTTTAGGGCTCCGTACCCAAAGAGTAAAAACGGGACCCTATTACTAAGACTGCACTGTTCGTCTCAAACTCAAAGCATTTATTTCAATTAAACCATTTACAGGCACTTTTGAATTGTCAAAAAGTCGGTCAGTCAGAAAATATGAAGCTAGTTGCCCATTCCAAAGCGTAGGTACCTATGGAGAAGAACAGGCAATCAACTACATGGACACTCTTTTTAAATGATATTTTACAAAAATATTAGTTACATCATTACTTATGATTTTAAAATTATATAATGTGAGAACGATGTAAAAATTAAGATAGACGTACGTGTTAAAAGCGTCCAGAGTACAACAAATAGTACTTAACAAACTACAATCCAAAAGTCTGTCTGTCTGTCACCAGGCTGTATCTCATGAACCGTGATAGCTAGACAGTTGAAATTTTCACAGATGATGTATTTCTGCTGCCGCTATAACAACAAATACTAAAAACAGAATAAAATAAATATTTAAGGGGGGCTCCCATACAACAAACGTGTTTTTTTTTTCGGCGTTTTTGCCTTGTGGTACGGAACCCATCGTGTCCGACTCGCATTTGGCCTGTTTTTTTTTTCTAATAAGTTGACGGTCGTATCACGATCGCGTTACAATCAGTAAAAGTATCTATAACACTCTTACCTCTCCATCAGTCCTATCCTGTGGCGCCACTCGGTACAGCCCCCTCGCTCCGACGTTGTATCTCACCCATTTGTGTTTGCCGAGGTCTGGTACGACCACTGAAAGTAAGCAAAATAGTATATTTCATTACAAGTGCGGAAAGGTTGTCATTGCAAAGAGTTCCGACAAATGTCTACCCGAGCCGAGGCGCAGCCGAAGGCGAGGGTTGACAGTCGGAACAAGTTGCAATGACGGTTTCGCACGTGTACTGAACGACTGTTTTTAATACAGTTGCGAAAAAATGAAGTAATTTAATAAAATAATAAAAACACAATAAACTCAACTAAGCAATGGCGCCAACCGTAGAATATAAGCAGAGATTTTTTTCTTCTTCACCCATTCTGGTAGGCAAAGGTAAACTATGCCCATACGGTACAGCCAAGTCTTCAGAAAATTTAATGAAACAAATTAGTAGCTTCTTTTTAGAAATATACGTATTTGCATGAATCATAAAAACTTCTATGAATTTTTTTAGTAAAAACTTCATGGTTGGTTTTTCTTTTTAATAGACATTTAGACATTATTTTGACAGTTGGGAAAGAGAACGCACGAGTTCGGGAAAGGTAAAACAAAAGCACGAGTATGTAATAGCCCACATCCCGAACGCTATAGGTCCCTGCAATACACCACTTTTTGAGCAACTGTATTAAAAATGATAGTTTCGCTTTTTCTTCAGTCATTTCGGCTATGAGTTATTCAATAGCGCGTGGCATTGATGAACCAAAGAGTATACAGTATCAAATTAAATTAGACGTGATGAGTATTGATACCTAAACACAATGACAGACAGTAATCCACTATCCATACTAATATTATAAATTCGAAAGTAGTAAGTATGTCTGTCTGTTACTTTTTCACGCCTAAATCACTGAACGGATTTCGATAAAATTTGACAGAGAGATAGATTGCATAATGGGGAAGGACATAGGATAGTTTTTTTCCCGATATTCCCACGGGTATATTCCCCTTTATCCCCCCATTATGCGGGTGAACCCGCGGGGCGCTGCTAGTTTTACATAAATACAGATATTTTTGTACATCACAATTATTTGGTTCAACAGTTGACCCCCAAAGAATAATAAATAATAATTATATTTAAAAAAAAAAAACAAAAAATCAAAAAAGAAAAAAGAAATGAAAATCAAGTCAAATTATTATTATTTATATAATTTATAATTTGACTGTGTTGTTATTTTCTCATATAAAATTTGTTTTTGAATCGCGTTTAGCTCGCGAAATTCAATTTTTTTTTTTTTGGTTTTTTGGAATTTGCTGGTCAGTATTAAGTTGTACGTTGATTAATATATGATTCGCGGAAGTAACAAATATGTATCTACAGAATTAAAGTCATCAACACAACTCTCTAAGACCACGTAAGTCCAAAGAATAACTGTTTCATGAAATCATCATTCTTTGGAGTTACGTGGTCTTAGAGAGTTGTGTTGATGACTTTAATGATTATAATTCTGTAAATACATATTTGTTACGACCGCGAATCATATATTAATGAACGTACAACTTAATACTGACCAGCAAATTGCAAAAAACCTAAAAAAAAAATAATTTCGCAGGCTACCCTGGCGCTTTCGCCTTAATTATTTGGAATAGAATACAATACTCTTTATCTTTTTTATTATTATTTATTATTTATTTATTTAATACTTCAAGCACATAAATGTACAGAGGCGTGTGGCGTGTGGCGTGTGGCGTGTGGCGTGTGGCGTGTGGGGTGTTTTTCTTTCTTTTCTCTTTATCTTTTCTTTCTTGTTTTTTTTTTAATTTTATAATAACTACGTTTGGTAACTTACTTTCAGTATCATTCATCCAGATCAAATGCGTGACGTTTTCCGCCCACCGTGATATCCTAGTTTTGTTGTCAGTGTCATACCTGGAGAAGAAAAATAGGTATTTAAGTTTTAAATAACATCTCATCACCTACCTAGCCTTTTCCCAACTATGTTGGGGTCGGCTTCCAGTCTAACCGGATGCAGCTGAATACCAGTATTTTACATGGAGCGACTGCCTATCTGACCTCAACAACCCAGTTACTGGGTAATACGATACCCCTTGGTAAGAATGGTTGTCAGACTTTCGGGCTTCTGACTACCCTTAACGACTGTCAAAGATCCACGAATGACAGCCGGGACCAACGGCTTAACGTGCTATCCGAGGCACGGAGGGGTCACGGTATGTAAAGATGGTCACCCATCCACAGACCAACCGCGGCAAGTGTAGCTTAACCTGATCGATCGACCTGTGCGGCTGTTATTATTTAACCACGGACCCCTTTTTAACATCATAACATCTATATACTAATAATAAGCTGAAGAGTTTGTTTGTTTGCTTGTTTGTTTGTATGAACGCGCTAATCTCTGGAACTGCAGGTCGGATTTGAAAAATTCTCTTTGCATTATATAGCCCAAGTCTTGAGGAAGATTGTAGGTTTTAACATCACGCTATAACCCCCAGGAGTCGAGCAAAAAGAAAAAAATCATTGAGTTCACTCAGCGAAAAGGGTGTCTCGGAGAAACAAGAAATTTCATGCGGACGAAGTCGCGGGCAACGCGGTTTACCTCCGTCTAATCCTTCGGTGATTAGTCATTCAGTTAACTTACCAAGTAGCGTTATGATAATTATGCGTGACATTCTTCCACGCAGTGATATTGTCTCTCTCTTCCTCCTCAACATTGAGAGGTCCCACCACGAAGGTGACTGGTATTATCCACTTGTGTGGTGGTGGTTTCGTGGTCTTGGCTGCGGGGCGGCGCGTGGTGGGTGGTGGGACTGTGGTAGTGGTCGAATTGAGGTCTTCTTCCGAGTCGGTGAGGTTTTCTGAAAGAGATTTTTTTTAAGGTTCATTCCGTAACAGACAACGCACAGCCTAAAACGCTGGAGCTAGAAACTTAAAATTTTGCACAAGAGTTCCTTTATAACGATCGTCAGCATTAAGGAAGCATTTTTGACACTTGTCTTGTAGGGGTTAACCGCTAAATAGGGGCTGAAAGCTTGAACGGGTAACAAACTGACAACAGATGACATTAACACTAGTCTTGTTAAGATTGTTGACTGGTTAAATGCTAATAACCTTAAAATTAACCTAACTAAAACTAAAATTATGAATTTTAAAATTAGACAAAAAACTTTGTCACAATTGCAAGTAAACTACAAAGGTGACCAAATACTGGAAACTAATGTCACAAAATTTCTAGGACTGCATATTGATAACGATATGTCATGGAGAACTCAAATTGATGATGTATGTGGGAAGCTCAGTAAGTTCTCCTATGCTCTTTATATGCTAGGCAAAATTGTGAATAGGACAGCGCTCCTAGCAGCTTATCACGGTTATGTCGCCTCTGCTTTGCGGTATGGCCTTATATTCTGGGGCAATGCGACTAGGGTAGAGGAGGTATTGATAGCACAGAAAAAGTGTATTCGAGCTATATGTAAAATAAAACGAACGGATTCATGCAAGCCACATTTCCAAAATTTAAAAATATTGACTGTACCATCACTTTATGTCTATGAAACCTGTATCTTTGTAAAAAACAACATGTCTTTATATGAATTTGTCAAAAGTCAACGGCGCTCAAAAAAGTTGCACCCTTTATGCACTAAAACCAAGTTTCTTTATAATAGTAGGTATATTTGCAATGGCTCCAAAACTTTATAACAAATTACCTGATCAAATTGTATCAAGTAACAATATGAATGAGTTTAAACGTAAGCTTTTTAAATTATTGAATGACAAGGCGTATTATTCTGTTAATGAATATATTAATGACAAATTAAAATAATAGTTGTGTAACTGTAGGTATATCTCTCTATAATTAAAATGTTGCTCTCGCAGTAAGATAATGATAATATGTATTGACATTTCTATTGAATTTATTATTGTATACGAAATTGTGACTAATTACCTATTTGTTTATTGTGCCGTTTTTATTGACATATTACATTAACTATTGCATGAAATTGTGACATCTACTTACTTATTGTTTATTAAATTTTGTTATTTGATATTTTGTATGCCTTTTGGCGGGACATAGCATGGACCAACATTTTTTTTTTGTATAACATCTGTATAATTGTACCCTATGTTCACAAAATGAATAAATGAAATGAAATGAAATGAAATGAAACTGTATTGAAGCTATTGTACAATCGATAAAAGGACACAGTGGATTGTGGGATTTTCGATGGAAATTTCGACTAAAATGACATAAAAAAAAATGACTAACTACTTTTTTATTGTATTTTGTTTGACATTTTTATGGGGATTGTCCAAAATTTCTAACCATTATATTTTATTTTATTTTTTGTAAATTTTGAGCATTTTGAGAAACTAATTTAAATATTTTGATGATTGGCTCAATAGTTATTTTAATAAAAATTATTTAATTATTTTAAGTTTTTAGGGTAGGTGACGTCATCCAGTGGCATAAAGATTAAGTGCCGTTGCCTTACTAGTACATAATTAAAAATTTTAATCTGTCAACACAACGTCAACAATGTCACATCTGTCAAAGTGTCAATACTGCCGTGCTAAGCACAAAAGCGGTATCTCAAAAAAATTTGTAAAGTTGATTTTTGTGGCATCGGATAGCTTAAAGAAATATGCATCCAATGAGCTCAGCCAAATAACGGTATCTTAATAAAAAAGTCCTTAGAAAAGTGTTCCCTATCTCAGCTTTACCTCAAATCACTGAGAGAATAAAAAACAAAATGTCAATTTTCTCGAAACTAGCTTTCCTTGAGATACCGCTTTTGCGTTTAGCACGGCAGAATAGGCCGAATAGACGTTTTAAATAATCGAATCCTAGCTTAGCGTATTTATTTACAAATGATTTTTTATGTGTAAGTGTCCTCCAAGGAATATACTTACTCTCTATCGTCAGTCGTCACTAGAACAATCGACGCGGCGACTTAGAAATAGAATAATAACGCACGCGGCGACATTATTACTATTATTGCTGCAAGTTGGAACAAAGCACTTCCTGTATTCCATAACTCTTCCAGTATATTAAATATTGTCGAGTGTTGAAATAATGTATGTAATGTAATAATGAGATATAAACAAGAATGTTTATATTTTTGACATATTTACAATAATTTGACATTTGACAGATTGTACACAATACTTGCCTCTTACTTTTTATTTTCTGAGGTAACGATACAAAACTGTACGGCCAAAGTCGTACGTAATTTGAAGGGCAAAGAAGGTCAATCGTATTTTATCAAAAATATCAATAACATATGAATATTTTTCAAAATTAATTAGTCCGTAATGATCAGTAACGCTATTCCTCGAAATGGTTTTTCCATTACAACATTTAAAAAAATATGAACAATGCCCATTGTATTTTGACAATGGAATTGCATTTTGACATTTGAATTGTATTTTGACATTTTAATAACGTATTTTGACATTTTGATCTTATTTTGACTATTAAGTATTTATTAATTGTATTGAACCGTTCATTTTGATCCGATGATTGTGTTTAAATATTCTTATTTTTTTATTAGTTAAAGCATCGTTTTCATTTATTTAAATTTTGCATGTCGAATCTTGGCAGAATGTATGGCTCAACTTTATATTATTCACGACCTTTGTATACTTACCTGCATTCTAGCAAATAAATAATTTGATTTGATTTTTGATTTGGATCGCTAGGCAACGATGCAGCTGACGAACTGTCCAGAAGGGCATCCAGTATGTCAGTTTGTGGACCGGAACCTATCGTGCCCATCCCCTTCAACCAATTACGCAGGTGGCTACAGGAGCACACCCACACATAAGCAGTAAGCTGGTAGACGTCGTCACCAGGCTGCAGGCAGTCCAAGGAAGCTATGCCGTCATCAGATGGCAAGCTAACCAGACGTTCATTACGACTGGACAGAAAAGGCCTGCGCCTGGTGACGGGGACCACCACGGGACACTGCTCGCTGAACAAACACTTCCACACAATAGGCATAACGGACAGTCGCCTGTGCAGGTCTTGCATGGAGGCTGATGTAACCATTGCGCATGTGCTCTTTGAGTGCACAGGCGTCACCCAGATTAGGTCAGAAACCCTCGGGACACCCAGATCGTACACAGATGTTCTCAACAGACCAGGGAGCCTAAAAAGACCACTTTAGCAGAATCACAAAAGGATAAAGTTATGAATCATAATGGACAGTTAACTGTTAAGTTAATTCTATGAAATCGCATTGGTGAAGGATTTTTCAGTTATTTTTTTTGTCTCTGCTAAAATACCAATCAATCCAATCCAAATCCAATCCCAATCTATTTGATTATACCTACGTAGTGCAGCGAAAAAAAGAAAAACACGGACTGTCTTCGCCATATTATGATTCATTATGTTATCCTATTATGATTCTGCCAACGTTGCCTTTTTAGGCTCCAAGGTGATTTAATCAGCTTCTGGAGGGAGGTGGGCTGGTTGGAATAACCACCAACGGCCGCCATGGCCCACGCACAATGATCCATTTGAAGGACTAAGTGCGGAAACCAAACCCATAACATAGTGTAGCGGTATCTACAAACGCCACATGCAAACAACGCGTCATACTGACGTCACGCAAATCCTGCATCGCGCAAGCAGAGTTTACCGCGCAACTAGCATAAATACAACGGCCCGACATGAATCAACGGGCAGTTGCCCGCCAGACACAACACCCGTCTGGTCGGAGGATCCTCCCTTTCCTATAGAGTATGAGTGAACTTTACACCCTGTTCCTCATACCTCTATAATAGAACATAGGAGCTGAAAGTTTCTATGGAAGGATGGATTTCTGCCGGTAGGAATGCCATCAACTTGTCTAGCAATAATTAATATCTTTAAACCTATTCACCGCCACCACCATTTTTTTTTTTTTTGTAAATGGCGTCTTGCAGGTCAATCTAGGAGGTGGTCTGCTTAACACCATTGAATTGTCCTGTGTTGAGCTCGATAAGCATGTTTAGCTTTGTTCTAGCTTTGTTTGATTCTGTAATGGAAGATGTGCTAAAGAAACTTTCTGCTAGTAGTAAGTCAATAATCATATGTGGCGATTTTAATATTAATTTATTAGAAAATAATTCAAATACTATCAGATTATTAAGTCTTTTTGGGTCATTTGATTTGTCAAATGTTTTTATTGAACCCACCCGAGTAACAGCTTCCACTGCCACTTGTATAGATAATATTTTCTGTAACTGTGATTATTTACACAAACAAATTGTAAATAAGTTGCCATCTGATCACAGTGGACAAACAATAACATTTTGCTCCTACGTGCCTTTACAAAAATTTTTAATAAGGTTTAGGCCAATTACATGTAAAAATTTAGAAAAATTAAATAATTCTTTGGCCAGTAAATTATGTGTTCAGAGTTTTAATAATTTATGTGACCCAAATGAGTTTTACGCCGAGTTCTTTTCACTATTAAACACGCAATTTAATGACACTTTCCCACTAAAGTCTAAAAGTATTTACACAAAGTTCTTATTTAGCGATTGGGCGACTCCAGGTATTCGTAAAAGCAGGGAAAACCTCTTTGAACTTTATGGCTTGAAGCAACATATGAATAGCACAAGCCTTCATCAGTATGTTGCAACTTATTCTAAGACTTTCAAAAGTGTATGCAAAACTGCTAAAGCTCTTTATATTAGCAATAAAATAAAATCAGCCGATGATAAAATAAAAACTACCTGGCAAATAATAAATAATGAAACAGGTAGGAAAAAACAGCGTAATACTGAATTTAATTTAGAGACCGCACATGGCCCCATCAATTCAGATATAGAAATTGCCCAGGAATTCGAAAATTTTTTTGCTAATATTCCCATTAAAACTACTGAAGCTTTGAATTCCTCACCCGCGCTTTCTGCTGACTTACTTAGAAAGAATGTTGAGGCATGCCCTTCGGAGTTTGGGTTTCAACATACAAACCCCCAGGCTGTTATAAAAGCTTTTAAAGATCTTAAAATTAAATCAACAGAAGATCTCTGGGGAATGTCTGTAAAAGTTTGTAGATCTATCATCGAAACGATTGCGCCCTATTTAGCTTTCATATTTAACATCAGTGTAGACCAAGGAGTCTTTCCGGATCTCATGAAACACAGTAAAGTAGTTCCTTTGTTCAAATCCGGTGATAGTAAAGAACCCAACAATTATAGGCCTGTCTCAATTCTGCCGGTTCTCAGTAAGGTGTTTGAAAAGTTGATGCTCAATCAAATGTTACGCCACTTTAACAAAAATTCCATCTTTCATGAACAACAGTACGGTTTCACCAAAGGGCGTTGTACCACTGACGCCGGTGTAAACCTAATAAAGAACATTTTTAACGCCTGGGAGGAAGCACAAGATGCCATTGGAATCTTTTGCGACCTCTAAAGCGTTCGATTGCGTAAGCCATGAGACACTTCTGCTGAAACTTGAGCACTATGGGATTAGGAATTTAGCTCTTGATTTACTAAAGTCATACCTAAAAGATAGAAAGCTTAAAGTTCAAGTAAACGGCGTAAACTCATTAGGGTCTGAAATAGCAATGGGCGTTCCTCAAGGTTCTATATTGGGTCCATTCCTCTTTTTAGTTTACATTAATGATTTACCCCAATTACTTCAAAATCAACCGAAGATGGTGTTATTTGCAGATGACACCTCATTGATCTTTAAGATAGACAGACGAGCACAAAATCTTGACGACGTGAATAACTCTATTCTTCAGGTCCAAGATTGGTTTACGGTAAATAATTTGGTACTAAATGAAAAGAAAACCAAATGCATTAGATTTAAATTACCTAATGTTAGAAGTAGTGAATGTGACATCATACTGAATGGAGTAAAACTGGAATTTGTTGATCAAACTGTTTTTCTGGGAATCACGCTAGACGACAAATTACAATGGGGACCTCACATAACATCTCTTGCGGGGCGGCTTAGCTCGGCCGCTTATGCTGTTAGAAAGATAAGACAATTAACTGATATAGAAACCGCGCGTTTAGTCTATTTTAGCTACTTTCACAGCATTATGTCGTACGGCATTTTACTATGGGGTCGAGCTGCTGACATTGAATCCATCTTTATTTTGCAAAAAAGAGCTGTCAGAGCCATTTATAATCTACGTCGCCGCGAATCTCTCAGGGAACTTTTTAAAAAGATTAATATTATGACGGTACCTTGCCAATTCATTTATGAAAATATTATGTATGTAAGAAAAAATCTACATCTTTTTAATAAAATAAGCGATAGACATAATTTTAATACTAGAAATAAAGATAAAATACATCAACCATTTTTCAGATTAGCCAAGGTACATACATCTTTTATGGGGTACTGTGTTAAATGTTACAATAAAATACCTTGCGATATATTGCAATTAAATGAAAGAAAATTTAAAACTCACATTAAACGTACACTTTGTAAACAAGCATACTATAAATTAGAAGATTATATCCAAGATAAGAACGCTTGGAAACATGCTGGTCCTGCTCCATAGGACAATCTGGAGCCTAGACAAAATCAAACTGGTTGCTAATTTAATTGTAAATTTATACTTTTTTTTTGACATTGATTTACATTCTGTAACTACTTTACTACTCACACCCTGACTTATTACTTGTAATTTTTTTTTTTTAATGAAAATCGTTTTCTTTTACCATGTTTGTAAATATGTGAGCACCATGTATCTATCAGATAATTAATTTATATGTCATGGTTTCATTTTTAAGTCTTTTACCTATTGTGGTATAGTAATTTTATTTTAGGTGCATCGTGTTCACATATTATTATTATATAATTAATGTATGCAAAATTTAGTAAAATATTTTAAAAGAGTAACGGTGGAGTTTCTTGCCCGTTCTTCTCCATACGAAAACTACCTTTTGGAATGGGCGACTAGAATCAATTCTATTTGTTGTAATTTCTGACGTTCAAAAGTGCCTTTAATGTGCCTATTTGAAATAAATGCTTTGACTTTGACTTTGACTTTGACTTTAACCGGGCTTGCCTCTGGGTGCCTCAATAAATTAAGGCCTCCAGCCAGAGCATAAAAAACTTAAAAACTAAGCGACTACACGCTAAGGGCACCCCCTGGGGGGTCCGTAGCTGGGCTTAGGGCGTCTCTGGGAGAGGGGAGCTAGGGACAGTCTGGATCGGATTATTAACCACCGCCCAGTTCATAAATCGACAAATAAAATACCTACGAGGAATAGAGTATTGCAATGAAATAAAAAACGAACCTGTGTTCTCAGTCGTATGAAATACGACTAAGATATTTGTCGTATTAATCCTACCGGTGCGGACAAAAAAGAAGTAGGAGATTCCTTACCAGGCTCATAGAACATCTCATCCAAATCAGCTCTCAGTTCCAGCGTGAGGAGATAGTTGACCATCGGAGGCTCCGGATCTGGTGGCTCAGCAGTCATCAGAAATCTGAGGACAAAGAATTTGTCTTTTGTATTTAAAGTTCCTTTGTCCTTATCGTAAATACAAGGTTTTATTCAGGACATTTAGACTAATCTGCGTTTGCGATTTATTTGCCAAACATGTAAGTATGAGTTTAGGAAAATTAACTTTAATTACTACACAATAAAGTTCAATTTACGCTACAACTTCAAACAATTTTATATTTTTATTCAATGGTGCTAGTCACACTGAAATCAACTTAATTACCACTAAAATAAAGTTCATATTTAACTGGAAATAACATCAATTAGAAACATAAATTTGAATTAACCTTACAATACAAATGGCAGAGACATCGACGGGCAAACTGAAAACATGAATTCAGTACATGAATCTAGACCCCACTGCGTAAAAATATTTTGCCTTCACAAGGTCATCAGTCCACCGTGTGGGAGGATTTCCAACGCTACGTCACTTATGTGTATCTTATCAAATAATAATAATACCTGCGATACAAGATTTTGATCATAAGAGATGTAGAAACCGCGTGTTAAAGTAGAAAACTAAATTAAAGTCATACGTATAAGATGGAAATTGGAAGGTCAAACAAAAATGCTTATGAATACGGGACCCGTCTCTGCTTCAGGTCTGCGGCAATCGATAATTAGCGCAAAACTTGAGACTAACTAGCTGTATCATGTGCACGGTTCAGTTACTCACACACTGTGGTGCTATATCAAAATATTGACTAATGGCGCCCGACGCGGGACTTCTTCAATCTTCAATAAAACCTTGGTTTCTTGACATTTCATCATTGTCATTGAAACAAGAAATGATTATGAATACTTCCATCCTCGTTTCTTCTTCAGGTCTTCGTAAGCCGATGATTAGCGCTCAACTTGAGAGTACGCAGCGGAATCTTACTTTGATTCAGCGGAATAGTCCAACAAAGCTATATCGAAGCGTTGACTAATGACGCCCAACTCGGGACTTCTTCGATAAAACCTTGATTTGCTGACATTTTCTTTCTCTGGCTATCCGAGAGCCTATTTAAGACGAAGAATTAGTTTAAATGGTTGGTTAGTCTTTTTCTGAGTTAATATTTAATTTCGTTACTGGTGTAATTGGAAGATTTTGAAGGTCCAACAAGAAATGCTTATAAATCTCTCACCCGTCTCTTCTTCAGCCTTTCGGGAGCGAATGATTAGCGCACAACTTGAGAGTAACTAGCTGTATCGGGTAAACAGTACAGTCAGTTAGTCCCACAATGTGCTATATCGAAGTGTTGACTAATGGCGCCCAACGCGGGACTTCTTCAATAAAACCTTGATTTCCTGACATTGTCTTTTTGTGGCTATCCGAGAGCATACTTAAGACGAAGAAATTAGGTAAAATGGCTGGTTAGTCTTTTTTTGAGTAAATATAATTTCGTTACTATTATGTGCCATTGGAAGGTCAAACAAGAAATGTTTACGAATACTTCCATCCTGCGTCATTTCTTCAGGTTTTCGGCAGCCGATGATTAACGCTCAACTTAAGAGTACTCAGCTGAATCTTACTTTGATTTAGCGGAGCACAGTGTATTTTTCGGACCTAAAAATGGACACCTCTTTTTTATTTAACTAATCGTTTGTGTTCGTCATTTAGAACATCAGAGTAAAACTCCCGCGAGTCAGTTCTTCTTAGTTTCAGAGAGATAAATTTTTAAAAATCGAACTCTGAAACTTCAAAAAAACCATAGAAACCTACTTTTACAATGAAAAAGGTATGTGATTTTAATGATTCTTGGGGATATTATTCCTATGTACATAAGGTATAATTTAAAAAAAGATTCACCCTAAAAGGTTGTACGAAAGTAAAGTTACAGCTTTTATTTTTAATTTCATACTTTATTTTTTTCCTCCGAAATGTACCATTATTCGGATTAGTTTTTTGACCAAAAATGTGCCTTTTATTGTTAGGCATTATCCCTAATAATTTCAAATCCGAATCTTGATATATCTCTGAAAAAAAAGAAATTTAAATTATTTTGATAGGGTTGTCACAGAAGAATTATAATTTTAAAATATAACATATAAATAACATATTAATTACCTTTTCTTGTATTTTGAATTTTAATTATATTTTTGTGTTGTAAAAAGTTGACAACCCTAGACACCAAATTAACAGAAAAATCTGAAAAAAATTTGAACTCCAGTAACTCTTAGATATGTTAGAATTCGGTTGTGAAAAAAAAACAGTATGATGCACATTAGTATTAATAATTATTTCCTATTTAAAATAAATCCGAATACCAATACATCCTCGCAAAAAAAAATAAAAACCTAAAAACAGAAAAAAAATAATTCACGTTGTTCCTGTTGAATTAGGAAATATTTTCTTCTCAATTAAGTGTGTTGTTTATTGCTACATAACATACTAAAGTTTCAATCGATATAGTCTAACTGTTATTGAGAAATTAACGGTTTTATAAAAAATCACATAAAAAAAAAACTAACTTTAATATTTATTTTCTCCGACACTAAGAAGAACTGACTCGCGGGAGTTTTACTCTGATGTTCTAAATGACGAACACAAACGATTAGTTAAATAAAAAAGAGGTGTCCATTTTTAGGTCCGAAAAATACACTGTGCGGAGTACTCCCACACTGCTATATCAAAGCGTTGACTAATGGCGCCCAACGCGGGACTTCTTCAGTCTTCAATAAAACCTTGGTTTCCTGACATTTTCTTACTCTGGCTATCCGAGAGCATACTTAAGACAAAGAATTAAGATTAATCAAAATGTTTGGTTAGTCTTTTTAAAAATTAGTTTAGCGATAACTGGCTTGGGGTGCAAACAGCACCCTAATTGCGAAGAAAACTATCCATCTCAATCTGAATAATTTTGAATGATATTGCCAACCCATTTCTTCATACTATGTTCGAAAAATTTTCTTGCTCAACAACGTAAATGGCACAATGAATGTTGTTGAAATGTCAAAATGGAAGCCATTGTTACTGACACGCAACAACCCCGCAGGGCTTCCCTTAACTAAAAGAGAACTAAAAAGCCATACCTCTCCTGTTTCAGGACCACGTCATTTCCCATAGAGGACGCACACAGCAGCGGATAGCCAGGTCGTTCGCACCAGCCGTCCCACGCCGCGCCGCTCACGCCATCGTCTGTGCCGTCTCGCTCTAATGCGTGCCAGAGGTCCCTGGGTAGAGGGAGATAGCGTTAGTCTTGACCGCTATTACAAAGACTCGTAGATAACTGCCTTGTTGGTTAAGTATTCGCAAGCCCTACGACAGCATCCAGGGGACAAACCCAGGTTGAGTAAAATGATATAGTGATTTCTGATTAGGAATTTCTCAGTACTTAACAGCCCGCAAGTTTGGCTTTGTTTGGCAATATGCTTGCCCCCTATAACGTGGGGTTCACACATAACTAACGAAATGTGAGAGTAATAAACACCCATGCCAAGGACAAAATAACAAAATACATAAAACTGTTTTAGAATTTTGCGGTTTTTTTTACTCCAACACCCCGAGATTTAGGCGCTTGCAACAGAGCGATATATCTAATTGAAATTTCCTGAGTAAAAATTTGCTTGTTTTAATCTATGAAACACTCAATTGGTGTCAAAGGTGCCAAATATTTAAATATTTTTATTATGAGGTGTCATTCACGTGACACACAATTTAGAAAAAAAACTTATTAATAAAAATTCAAAACTTTTACCTTGCGTCAGCACTCGCAAAGCGATGGTCACGCAATAACCTCGCCAATGCGGCGCGTCCAGCCGCTTCACCCGCTGCTTCTATAGCCATGCTTACTATTGCGGCACCCTAGAAACATAAAACCAACTGTAAGTAAACTTTTTCATCTTTACTGGATGGATTGGGCATTGACAGGCCCAAAAAATAACCTAAAAATCCCTTTCATGGAAATGGACTTCAAACTTTCATGGAAACCATAAGAATTAGTTAAGTAATATGATATTATCTGACAATAGGTTAGCCGGAACTTTCCAGAAGTGGTGGAAGAACCCATAAATACTCGCGTGTCAAACTACGCACAGTGGAGGGCTCCGTAGTTACGATGAATATTAATTATGCATGCATAGTATTGATTTTACAGACCGAAAAATAAGTTTGTATTTTATATTTATGTATGGGAAGTGCTACCCCTAATTACTTTTTGTGGTGCACACCTTCTTTCCAATTTTCGTCTTCGAGTAAAATGGCTGTTTGACTTCGTGACAGACGGACATGACGAAATTAAGGGTGACATTTGGCTACAGAATGCAAAAAAAACAGCCAAATGTCTGATCTAATATTAAATCTAAAGTGGCTGCTGTGATTTTTAAATATTTTCAAAAACCTTCTTATTTTAACCCGTGGGCTAAAATAAGAAGGTCCAATTCCACGTTACCTTATGCAAAGACAGTTCGTCAGTGGCGCTTTCTATGTCAGCTCGCTCGAGTCGCGGTGATGCGACTGCCCGAACTGAGTTGCTTGAGTCTAATCTGAAATTAAAGGTTTATTTAGGAGCTTTTTACATGACTAACAATTAACAAAAAGAAGACCAACTCTTTACCAAATTTTGTTTAAATTACTTACAAATATTTTAGTTACACTTAGTCTAGATCTTGAAGTCTAAAGTTCCAAAAAAGGTATAATGTACTCTTCATTTAGACATGCGTCTCCGAGTTGTAAATAATTAGGCCGTCCGCTGCGTTAAGCAGGTGCACGAAGCGGGTGCCCGCGCGGCGCGCTGGTTTCTATTATCATCCTTAGCGCAGCACTGCGTGAGGCGGGTCTCCCGTCACACGCAGATAATAGAACGCACGCCGCGCGGCCGCCCGCTTAGTGCAGCGGACGGCCTTATAGTCACCCATATGTAGAATGTAGAGTGAATACTAGAGCCTAACCTTTTCCAACTTAGTTGGGTTCGGCTTCCAGTCTATCCGAATAGCTGAGTACCAGTATTTTACATGGAGCGTCTGCCTATCTGACCTCCACAACCTAGCGACTGGGTAACACGATACCCCTTGGTAAGACTGGTTTTCTGGTTTCTTTCTGACTTGAAACGTTGGGCGCCATTAACCTTAATGGCGCCCAACGTGGGACTTTTACTTGTATTTTATATACTTTACAAGTTGCAACGCATATACCTACTTATATACTAAGCAGTGTATAATGATAACTTTATTTTAAGTATTCGTCATAGTGTCACTTTTATTTCGATATGTGTTTTTCATTTTGTTTTGTTTTTATATTATAATTATGTGGGTAATTTGGTTATCATCTAATATTTTACTTTTGTGTGTTGTGCTGTCTTTTTGTGTGCGCTAAATAACTGGTTTATCTATCTATCTATCTATCATAACTGTTCTTACCTCAAAGCCGGCAGCACATGATCTAAAAGCAGTGCATCAGCAGGCGGCTGCGCATCGGTATGCGGCGGCGCGGGCGCCTTCTCTGCGAGTACTGATGTCAGAGCTTCGAGGAGCCATTGTGACGACCACCAGCGAGGGGATACTGTGCCGCTGAACCACTGGGGAAGGTAGTATAGTATTGATATGATATGTAGGTGAAAAAACTGTAAAATTAACGTCTTACAGAAAGAATATCACAAATTTTATTGATTTGTATAAATCATAAATTAATAGTGCCTATGCGTTCAAAAACTGTGACACAATACGTTGATACGCCATAATTTTTCAAAAAGTAATCGTTGACTCATCAATGTTTCAATTTTAGTTTTGGAAGCCCATTTTTTTATTTACTGGATTTCTGAACTACGTTATTTTCTGAAAATCTCTTTACTTCGAAATTCAAACAGTGTTGAGATTCGAATTACAAAATAAGGAAACAAATAAAATGAGTTCGCTTGTGCGCTTTCAAATTGTGTGCGGTCACTTGAATGAAGTCTGTCTTTTTTTCATTTTACATAACAATGGATTTGCAATTTCAAAACGTGACACTCATGTATTCATAATAATTATTTTTGAGTTACATGTTAACATTTGTTTTATTTATACATTTCGATATACTTAATGTAAAAATTGATAGTGAAAAAATAAATAAATAAAAGAAGTTCTGCTTAATTGAATTTGTATTCTGTATTTACTTTACATTATTTAATTTGTGCATTACGGCAGTCGTTTATGTAAAATTTACGAATCTCTTTGATTCGGAACGAATTCGTTACTTGCAGTCTCGCTATTGTTACCTGTTGGGCTAGCAGTCTCGCTATTGTTACCTGTTAGACTAGCAGTCTCGCTATTGTTACCTGTTGGGCTAGCAGTCTCGCTATTGTTACCTGTTAGACTAGCAGTCTCGCTATTGTTACCTGTTGGGCTAGCAGTCTCGCTATTGTCACCTGTTGGGCTAGCAGTCTCGCTATTGTTACCTGTTGGGCGTGCAGTCTCGCTATTGTTACCTGTTTGGCGTGCAGTCTCGCTATTGTTACCTGTTGGGCGTGCAATCTCGCTATTGTTACCTGTTGGGCTTGCAGTCTGGTTATTGTTACCTGTTGGGCTAGCAGTCTCGCTATCGTCTTGGTGTCCGACAGAGTTGAAGGAGACAGTGTGATCAAACCCCAGCCTTCAGAATAAGGATTACCGCCTTCCACCACCACGATATCTGGAATAAATATATAATAGTTACTAAAACTGGTCAATTACTAGAAACTACTTCATCATTATCATAATTTCAACTGCTGGGAATAGGGTTCCCGTATTCAGCGAATTCCTCCAGGTTATCGGTCAAACTGCATATTTTCATACAAATGCTTAAATTATTTATCTATTGCTAGCTTTAGCCCGCGACTTCGTCCGCGTGAAATTTCTTGTTGTCCCGACCCACCCCGTCGCATCTCATCGCCTGCCCGCGATATTACTTCGTTTTCGCTCAGCATTCTTTCTGAGATTTTTTCTTTTTGCTCGTCTTCTAAAAGTCATAGCATGATGTTAAGTAGCCTAAATCCTTCCTCAATAATTGGGCTATGAAACGCAAATAGATTTTTTCAAATCCAACTGGCACATCTAAAAATTAACGCGTTCAAACAAACAAACTCTTCAGTTTCATTATTACCTAGTATATTGATTTGATTTTACCAGTCGGAAAACCGCTTCTTAGACCTTTAAATAAATTTAACTTAGCAGACTTACCGAATTTCGGGAGCGGATATGATGTGTTCAACTCAAAAGCGAAGTGTTGTATCGTCTTCTGTACCCATTCCAGAAGAGGTCTGTGAAAGAAATATAATTCTGATTAGTCTTATAGAAAAACTAAGTAGGTAAGTATGTAATTTGCACAAAAAAAAAACTGTTATTTAGAATACTATAAGGATTTTAGTCAGATAATTAGTTTTATACTGAAAATTCCGTTCTATAAAAGGGATAAAACAGCGGCATAACCATACCATCATTTTGTTTTTTTATACATACGTTCCGGCGTAGGTACTAAAAATGAAATGACGATGGTGATAGGAGGGAAATTGTCATCTTCACTTTAACAATAAACTTAGAGGGATAAATCGAAATTCACTTTAACAACAACGATAAGCCGAAAGTACTTTGAAGAAAAATCAAAATGGCGATAAGTGAATTTGCTTCTATTTATCGAACACCATTACCTGAAAGAAAAGAAAGAAAAAGGAAAATACATATATTTGCGGCAAACATGACGCATAATAAAGAACAAAAAAAATTGGGAGAAAATATGCGTCGCATCTACGCAAAACGGCCATTGTTCAGCATAATGCCTGGTAGATAGTGTCTATTCCGAAACTGTCAACCAAGCCCTAGGCTTTCTTCTTCTACAGGACCTCCTGCGAAACAGTTGCAAAGGAGGAGGCGGAACACGTGAGGGAGAGGCAATCTTTGCGCCCTTACGCCCCTAGTCGCCGCAGGAGACGCCCTGGGTGCTTACTCTTCAATTTAATTCCGATAGATCGACATTGGAATTGTGACGTTTCGTATTCTTGAGTTCGATGCTAGCGCCAAATGATTTTTAGATTGGGTGTCCATTTTGGAGAACTAAGTGGAATTGGTTTCGGGCTTGGCGTTGGGTAATTGTTAACAATATTGTTTTCAAGAGTACCGAATCACGTGACTGTAAAATTAACATTGGAATCATATTGGCATCTCATTGGAATTAAAATTAGTTTGGATAGTAAGCCCCCTGGGCGTCGGGAATCGACAGCCGATTCCCGACCACCGTAGGTGCGGGCTTGCGGACGGCGAGTAATGGGCAGCTCACCGTCCGGTAAGGACCAGGCCCGGGTCGACGTGTTATGTTCCACGCGCGCCTCAAAGAGATGTCAGCACTAACTGACACGGTCCGCTTGGGCCGATGCCTGCCAGGGTCGCGGGTTGTTCGAAAGAGATACCGTGGCCCCTGGCACAGGCATCTGAAGGAACGCGGTGGGTTTTAGTCAGTAAAATCTGACATGCCCTTCTCCCGCTCCGCCCAGAGCGGGAGAAGTTATTTGATAATTTCCCACCCAAAAAAAAGGTCTTCTTCTTGTTCTTTTCGAGTAGATGGTACTTTGTACAGACGCCAGCACATCAAGCTACCCGAAACTGTCAAATTTTCCCAATCAACTTTGAACCTTATGCTTTAGCGATAAAGTTGAAAATCTAATAATGAAATCTGACAGATAGGTAGATTGTGGTAGGTTGATGTGCTGGCGTCCGTACATTAACTGGGCCCAGTATTTGACCACACTAATAGCAATAACCCTGGGCCCAAGGAATTTTAATAAAATACTAACCCAGACTCATCCAAAATAACTTGCTGATCACTGTACAAGCTAATCTCTGGCGGTAGTTGCTCCTCTTCAGGCGGCTCCGAAGTGCCTTCGGGTATGATCGTGGACGCTTCGGTAATGTTCGGCGTCGCTTCGGTGGGTAGCTCGGGCGCCGCTCGGCGTTGTAGGCGGCAAACCGCTAGAGACATCATGTGGGGTGGCATTGGTGGAGTTACTGCGAATTCGTCTTGTAGCTGTGGGAGAAAATTGAATAAAAATCAGCAATAATTGAAAAAATAAAACTGTACTTTGGTCTACTGTGGGCTTATTACGAACTATTTTAAAATTGAAAATAGTACTCGAACATAACATTGACTTAGTTTTAAGACTTTATTCATATCTGTGGACGATACAAAGTATAAATAAATGACTAGCGGGTCGTTTCTAGATTTGATCCTTTGATTCGGCAAAATGTTATTGGGGTGTTACCCTATAAATTCTGAGTATCAGCCCGGACGCTGGATCGTCGCCCGGTTGATAACAATACACACACACACAAAACACCACAGCACACACACGACACCTTTCACTTCACACGCTAACAAACACAACTCACATACGCATTTTTGTTTTTATTTATTATTTTTTTTTTGGTTATTAGTACCTTTTCTTGTCAAATTGTTGTCTTTTTTTCTACAATAGTCCTACATGTCTTACATGCTACAATAATTATTTGTGAAAATTCCAACCTCGGCGAGGGGGGCCAGGAGTCCATAGCACAGGGTATCCTAGTTTGGATTCCTGACTCCCACAAACCCTAGTACCTACAATATTTTTGTAACACCTCTATTATACTGTAATTGTACTTTGTGGGATAAATAAATATTATTATTATTATGGTTTTTAAATTTAATTTTCTCAGGTTAGTACCTGGTATTTTCAGAATCTCACGGGTGTGTACCAAGGTGAGATTCTAGTTATTATTTTAGGAAGGTAAATTGCTCTGTACTGCAGTGAAATTATTGTCCAAATCTAATTGTAAAAATTTTCTTACTATGCGGCAAGTGTTTAATATGGCAGCTTTTTGTAGTGTTATGTATGTGTATTTAGATAGATTTAGTGCATTAAAACTATTGAATATTTGTTTCGGGATAACACCTGTTGTTGATATTACTATTGGGACTATAGTGACTCTATTCATTTTCCAAACTTTGGTAATTTCCTCTTGTAATTCTGTATACTTCCTGATTTTTTCTGTGATAGTTTTTTGAATGTTATTAGTATTTGGGACTGCTATATCTATTATAAATGTGTGTTTGTTTACTTTATCAACTAGTGTTATATCAGGTCTGTTGTTATATATGGTGTGGTCTGTAATTATAGTGCGGTCATAGTATATTTTGTAGAATTGGTTTTCTAATATAGCTCTAGGCGTGTACTTGTAATATGGTGTGTAGGGATCCTGCATGAGTTTAAGTTTAGTTGCGAGTTTTTGGTGCATGATATTAGCAAGTTGATTATGTCTATGCGTATAGTCGTTTTGGGTTAGAGTGATACAAGCTCCTGTGATATGTTGTATTGTTTCAGGTTTGCTGTGACATTTTCTGCATAAGTCATTTCCTACTGTACTATCTTTTATTATGTATTTTCTATAATTTTTCGTATTAATGACTTGATCTTGAATGGCTAACATAAACCCTTCTGTTTCAGGGAATAGTTCACTTAACTCTAGCCATTTGTTAGAAGCCTCTTTATCTATGTATGTTTGGTGTAAATCGTTGGGATGTCTTCCATGTAGTTCCTTTTGCCTCCACTTCCTGTGTATCTCTTCTATATGTCTCGCTCTATCTACTGTCTCAATATTGCTATCATCGATAAGGTTCAATGGTGTATATTGTTTGTCTATCTCTATAATTGTTTTGTGTAGTTGACTGTTGATTTTCTTCCGCCAGAAAAATTGTTTTAAATTTATGATTTGCCTTTTATGAAGGTGTGATATTTCGACTAGTCCCCTGCCACCTTGTTTTCTGGACATTATAACTCTTTCTATTGCTGATTTGGGATGGTGATATCTATGTTGTGTCAGTGTGGTTCTTGTTTTTACTTCAAGAGCATGTAATTCTGTGTTAGACCATTTTATTACACCAAAAGAATAAGTAAGTATAGGAATTGCGTATGTATTTATGGATTTAAATAGATTTTTACTAGATAAGTGCATTTTGCATAACGAATGTATTCTGCTATTGTATTCTTTTTTAAGTTTATCCTTAATAATCTTATGTTCTAGCAATCGTGCTTGGTTGTAACCTAAATATTTATATAGTTCTTCATCTTTCATCGCTTCTATTACTTCTTCGGTGACTGTTGAGTAGTTTCCTTCTATAATTTTACCTTTCTCTATATTTAGTTTTCGGCATTTATCTAATCCAAAATCCATTCTTATGTCTTTCGAAAATGTTGTTGTTATATTTAATAAATCGTGTAAATCTGTATTTTTATTAGCGTATAGTTTTAAGTCATCCATATAGAGTAAATGTGTAATTTGGTGTAATATTGACCTACCGTTCTTAATATCAAAGCCTAATTTCGATTCGATTAATGCTCGGGAGAGTGGATTCAGGGCTAGACAAAACCATAGTGGGCTTAGTGAGTCCCCTTGGAAAATACCCTTTTTAATCGCTATTTCGTCTACGGATAAGTTTGTTGTTTTAGCGTGTAATTTTAGTGTAGTTCTCCAGGATCCCATTGTATTCTTAAGAAAATTTATAATTAATGGATTGATTTTATAAATATTTAATACTTCGATCAACCATGAATGAGGAACGCTGTCGAATGCCTTTTTGTAATCTATGTATGCTATGTATAAGTTCTTTCTGGATCTCTGAACGTATTTTAAAATAGTGGAATCAATGATTAATTGCTCTTTACACCCCATATGACCGCGTCTACATCCTTTCTGTTCTTCAGTCAAGATATTGTATTGTTCGGTGTGTTTAATAATTTTGTTAGTTATACATGACGTTATGATTTTATATAAGGTTGGCAGGCAAGTGATTGGTCTATACTGTGAAGGATCCTGGGTTCTACTTGATTTTGGGATCATGTATGTGATTCCTTTAGTTAAAAATTCTGGGATATTTTGATTGCCTTTTAAAACATCATTTATTTGTTCTGCTAACGTGCTATGAAGTGAATTAAGCCTTTTTATCCAAAAATTGTGTATACCATCTATTCCTGCTGCTTTCCAGTTATGTGTTTTATTTATAATTGTATTTATTTCAAGAGCATCTATATTTTCAAACGGCATTTCGTCTATTGTTTCTGATCGGACTATTTCTTCTTGTATCCATCCAGCTTCTTTGTTATGTTCAGTGCTGTCTGACCAGATTCCTTGCCAAAATTCTTTTAAAGTCTCTTGAGATGGAGGATTAAGAATTGTCGTATTGTTGCCTTTAAGCTTTCTATAAAATTGTTTCTCATTTGTTTTAAATAATCTATTGTTATCCTTTCTTTCTTTAGCTTTTTTGTATCGTGCTAGTCTATGACTTTTCACTAGAAGTTTTTGTTTTAATGTATCTAAGTGATCTTCTATTCTCCTATTAAAGTTTTCATGTGAACTATGTTGTTTAGTGTTTTTAATGATCAGTTTGACTTTTTTTTCAAGTTTTCTTGATGTGTTGCCGTTTTTATATTGTGTTAGTCTGTTAATGTCTTTTCTTAGCTGATCTATGTCCGTTTGTAATCTTTTTTGCCATGGTGGGTCGTTTATTACTCTGTTATTATTACTAGTTCTATCTATATTTATTTTTAGTTTAAAGTGAATTGCAACTGTAATAGCTACAGAATAGATTAAAGAATGCGTGTCGCTTAAGTTTTCTAGGTTTGATAGTTTGGGAGGAATAATTTTTTGATTAAACATGCTAACGATATCCGACAATTGGCGAGATGGTCTAATTTTTGGTAATAAAGGTCTACACGCAGGATCCATTCCGTTGTACTTTGACATATTTGCTTCTAATTCGATACTTAATGATTCTACTATGGAAGGGTCGAACTCAATATTATTCTGTGTTTGTGTTAATGTGACATTATCTGTAGTAGCTTGATTGCTGTGCTGTGTGCGTGCGGTTAGTTCTATACCAAAATATTCAGAACTTGATCTAGTGTCGTGTTCTAAGGAAGGATTATGTGTTGTGAGCGGTTGGGTTATCTGTAAGTTGTTTGTTAGTTGTGTGAGATTTATACTTTCTTCTTCAGTTTTTAGTTGTTCTCCTATTTCGAATCTAATTCTATTTAAAGTGTCATCTGATAACAGCTTGTTTCTGATAATAACCCGTCTTTGGTCAGCTATTCTTTGTTCTGTTACATTAATTTCTGGGTATTGTAATTTAAATTTATCAAATAATTGTGTGCAGTACATGGTTCTGTCCTCTTCAAGTTTCGTAATGTGATAGTAAGTGCGCATGATGAATATGTTCATATCTTCAGTCCATTTCATGCGCACTCTGGGTTTTCCCGCTTTGGTGGTCGCAGGCTGAGTAGCTGACGCCGCCTGCGAAACATCCAAGGCGGATGTAACTGCTCTACTGTCATCACTATTGTCTAGTCTGTCTGTCGGTTCGGCTGTAGTATTTTTATCGGGGAGAACCCGCCTGCTCAGTCCCCCACCGCCGATGGGTCGCATGCTGAGACACCCAGCATCGGCCCCAGGTGTGCCCCGACGATTGCCCTCGGGTAGCGGTCCTATACGTATTTTCTTTGATCTAGTCTCCATGTTAAATGGGTTTCCAGAGCCACGTTAGCCACGCCAGTAATTTTTCTATCGTGTGTCCGCCCCCCACGTGATTAGATGGTCAATCAGGACGTGTGGTTGTTATTATTATTATTATTATTATAATAGGCTGGCGAAAAGTGCTGGTGTGGTACAGACGCCAGCACATCAAGCTACCCGAAACTGTCAAATTTTCCCAATCAACCTTGAACCTAATGCTTTAGCAATAAAGTTGAAAATCTATTAAGAAATTCAAGACAACTAAAATACTAGCTTTGAAATTGTATAAAATGATCAATAGAATTAACATAAAAATATTATGAAAAGCTTGATTATGATTGTAAATTTAAGCTGACACTGACAGTTCACTCCACGCTTACTTCACCTAAGGTTTCAAGCTGAGATAATTACAGAATCGCACTGCTGACGCTAGGGTTTGACACTATTGACAGCTCACTTCACCTTAATTTTCAGTGTAAGATTTTACAGAATAGGACGACTGTGCCTACTCTTCCGTGGAAGATCTGACGTAATCTACGTTCGCGATTTATTTGCCAAAAATGTAAACAAAAAATGAATGAATGGAAAATAACTTTAATTCCTACACAATAAAGTTCAGTTTACGCTGCAACTTCAAACATTTTTTATAACTTTTTCAATAGTGCTAGTCAACTCTGAAAACAGCTTAATTGTCATTGAAATAAAAGTTGATGTTTGTTTAACTTGAAATAACCTTGGGTTTGAGCAGCACTGCGCAATTTTTACTATAGATAATGTAACGAGAATAAATAATTGAAGACACTTACCAGCCGATGCCCCAAATAGAAGCCAGCTTCTTCTGTCGCTACTATAGGCATATTTGTCAAAGAAACGTGGAATCTGTAAACATATACGTCAATACTAGCTTTAGTTTAGTCGATGGCGAAATACAGAGTGGGACATCGATGCACAAACAGCCGGCCGATTCTGTTAGAATCTCACCGTGAGAAGTTTGGTTGACGTGAGCTGTCATTCCATCTGATGCTAGGGAATGACACTAATGACAGCTCATTTTAAACTCACTTCACCCAAGTTATCACGGTGAGAGATTTGTACAGAATAGCACTACTGCGGTGCTATTCTATAAAAATCTTCACCGTGAAAACTTAAGTGAAGTGTGCAATAGTGTCAATAGTGTCAATTCCTAGCAAAAACAAACTCACTTCACCAAAGTTTTCACGGTGAGATTTTTACAGAATCGACCGGCTGTAATCATGAATTCATTCAGCACATGATTCTAGACTATCCAGCGTAGAAAGAATTCGCCGGACCAAAAAAAACAGCTGTTTCATAAAAAAGTGCAAAACCTACTTACGTGATCAAAATGAATGGAACGGCAAATTTTTGAAGTGAAAATTTCTTTAGGCGCGTTGGGCATTTTTTGAAATGGGGAAAAAACCATTGAACTCGCGACACTGTTACCGTAACCGACACCTCTGTTTTAAGTTTTGGCCATTGTAAAGACATCAACGCGCGGTACATTTTCTTTGGGAAGAATGACCTTCAAACATAATTATAAAATTACTATGCTTTTTTTTGCTGGTATTCAGCTGCATCCGCAAAAATTATGATGATGATTATGCTTATTCAAGTTTTCACTTCTGTCGGCACTCCTGGAGTGCCACTGTTTTTTTTTAATAATCGTCAAATAATTCAACGCAGGAGGTTCAGAATCATGTACTGAATCTATGGTTAGGTTAGGTTGCACGTCGACATGGAGCCTGTTGCTAAAATTTTTCTTCTACAGTTTCTTCAGAGACTTGGATGAATCCCCTTCCCGCCTTTCAAACTTACATAAAATCAGTATCTATCAAAATTGCAAAGAAAAAGTATCAAAAAAATTAAAAACTCATAATTTTTGCTTACTTTAGTGATCTTACGTAAGAACTATCTCTAGACCCCTCCCACACCCCCACGTAAGAAAAAATAAGACTTGTTTGGACTCCCTCCCCCCTCAAATCTTCTTACGTAATAAATGCACAGCTCCTAACTTAGAACCATTGGCCATTCCTAGAATTTGGACCTCCAACTTGAAGTCCTGGCAATTTTTTTTCGCGCACTGTATTTTCAACGCACGGCTTAACGCCGAGAGTTCAGAATCCAACAGTGTGTTTTTTTTCGACGCGCTGGGATGCACTAGGTTGGACTCTAACTCAATATAATTTGTTAGTATTCTTACCTGTCTCTCACGATGGTCATCTTGAAGGTAGCTCTAAAATGTGGCTCATCCAGACAAGGGAATGTTGAGCGAGCGTGGGTAAGCCAGAATCGCGATACGGCGCAACGACTATGAAAGGAAAATGAAATATTTCAACACAAGAGCCATATTGTCAAAGGGTGTATGAGGAACAGGGTGTAAAGTGTCACCGAGGGGTGTTCAGTACGCTGAAGACTTTATAAGTAATTTTTCGGGTCAAGATCATACCTACCCAGTGAGCCGTTGGGTTCAAGATATCGAAGATAATACGGAAATATTCGAATGGACGCCGATCCAACAGCTTGTGATCGCGCGCAGATCGTTGACGGGAACGGCAGGGCTATGGCTAAGAAGCGAAAGGCCATTCAAATCGTGGGCCGAGTTGAAACAAGCCATCAGCAAAGAGTTTATATATATATTATAGTAAATAGTATGTATGCGTATATAACTTATTTATGTATTTGTGTACCTAGTTTTAATAGATTTTATCATTGTTCCTTTCATTCAAAGCACCTGCCATCCAATCTCTTCACCACCCTTGGTTGACTGGTAGAGAATGCCTAAGGCATTAAGTCCGCCTTTGTACCTTTTTGTGCGAGAAGTTTAAATAAATAAATAAAGTTCACTCATCCTCCATAGAAAAGGGAGGCTCCTACGACCAGATAGGTTTCGTGTCGTTGCGCGGTAAATTTTGCTTGCGCGATGCAGGATTTTGCGTGACGTCAGTGTGATGCGTAGTTCGCTTGTGGCGTTGTAGATGCTGCCACAAGATACTTACTGTCTATGTGTTCCAGTCAAGAAGAATCCACGTTGCTTGTCACTCCTCTCCAGTTTAGTGATGAATCGAAGACTCAGGGTGTAATTGTACTTGCGTCGAAGCTTCTCCTGCAAAGAAAATTAATAGATTGTGGCTTCAGCCGCTAACTGTTCTACACATTTTTTTTTCCCAATGCAGAGGAGACATTTGTTGCGTTGGTGATTTTCTATAGACCATTAAGGTGTTTCGGTCATGTTGCTTTACTGAGCATTAATTAACGCACTAAACTAATGTATCAAACAAAAACTGATGACAAAAACTGATAATACGTTTTGGAGACATCTTAGATACATTCTAGTTTATGCCATTGCGAAAAAGTTTTCTATATACTTCTGGATGTTTTATTACCTGACTATTGCAAACCCAAAGGAAGGTTATGATTTTTTTGGTAAAATTTCTAGCGGAGTACTTGATGCGAACTTGATAGTAGGGACTAAAGAAGTAAAAACAAACACCTTTACCCCTCTCTTTATGAGAAATCATTCGCCCTCTTACATTTTTTCTCAGAATTTTGTATGTTCAGAGGACCCCACTTTATTAAGAGCCACATAGGGATAGATTTAAATGAAGACTATCATAAAACAATATGTCTTTTTAAGAGGAAACACTCTCATCTTAAACTCAATATAACTATGATCAGCTTGCGGATACTCCAGGGTCTTGGCGACCTTGGGTCTGAGACCTGCCCGACTTGAACACCGCACGCTCCGTCACATTCATGCCTCTTACGTTGAGGACTACGAAGGTAGTCATCTACTTCGAACTCTCGGTCTACTTTGAAGTCTGTTGATAATTGATCATCAGCTTACAGCAGTCCACAGCTGGCATAGACCTCTCAAATCGCACGCCATTCAACTCGATTCTCGGCAACTCGCATCCAGCTGCTACCAGCCACCCTGCGAAGATCGTCTTTCCACCTAGCCTGCTCTACCTACCTTTCATTTGCCGGTTCGCGGTCTCAAGAACACGTCTACCCCAACGGTCATCGGTTCTACGGCTAAAATGGCCGTTTGTAGATATGTACTCACCTTAAACTCAATGTAACTCTGATCAGCCTGAGGATACTCCAGGGTCTTGGCGACCTTTGGTCCTAGAGACCCGCCCGACTTGAACAGCGCTCGCTCCGTCACGTTCATGTCCCGAACGTTGAGGACCACGAAAACAGTGTCTCTGTCTACTTTGAAGTCGATTGATACTTCGCCTGCAACAAGGAAATTGGTGTTGATATTTTCTTTCTCGTGGCTATTCCATTAGCATGATGCAGCTTAGCGGCCCTAGGGCGGTGCGAGCGGTGCGACGGCACCGGGCGCCGTCATGGGGGGGGGCGCTGAAATCAACCGAAATGCGACCACCAGGCACCCTGATGACCAGCCCCGGATCTAAGGGGGGGCAAACCGGGGCACTTGCCCCGGGCGGCAGTTTCATGGGGGCGCCAAATCCTTGAGACAAGAATTCGAACAATCGAACAAATGAAGCCTCTTTTCCTACAATCTCATAGGTTTTTAACAAGTAATCGAATCTTAATATAATATGTTTGAAAAACAAACTTTTCTATTTCCATACGCCCAGTTAGTTTTTGAACACATACTGCTATACTTAACAGATCAAGTAAATTTTTGAACGCGTGCGTAGTGTCCGTGTGTCTGTGATCTTTCTGCCAAGGGGAATCCCCGTCACATATCTATGCGAGCCGAGCCGAACAAATTCAAACAGTTGAACGTCAAGTGACAACACTGTTTGTTTATGTGGTTGATTGCGTTTGCGAGACTTTGCGAGTAATCAGCGTTAATAAAATAAGTAATTTATTAGTGAAATCATATATATTATCGTAGTAGAAATCAACAATTTGCAAGTTTTTCTCAAACACTGCAGGGAGGGGGCGTCACTATCAAGGTTTTGCCCCGGTTCGAAAAAATCGTAGATCCGGGGCTGCAGATGACCGATGATAGTAAGTTACTATAAAGCGCGGACGCGGAGTATCGACCGAGTTGCGACGATCATTTGGACGCGCAAACGGAGTGAGCGGCGCGGAAAGGTCCATTATTAGAAAACGCTTGTGCTGCAGTGCGATTCTTTAACCATCTCACCGTCAAAACTTAGGTGAAGTGAGCGTGGAGTGAGCTGTCAATAGTGTCAATTCCTAGCAAAAACAAACCCACATCACCTAAGTTTTCACGATGAGATTTTTACAGAATCGTCCGGCTGATTAGGAAATCAGTCTGACAGGGGTGCCACATTAAGATTTAGCACCACCTAAAAAATATTCTAGGGCCGCCGCTGGCATGATGGTAGCGGGGCTGACTGCCTAGTTGTGCCATAATACCTTTGTTAGTTGTAACGTAACATGTTCCGACCGTAACACTGCACACGTAAGTAGTGTCCAGTGTTGTTAGAAGTTTTATTGTCAGTTTGGCTATACTCAATCATTAGTTTATTTATTAAAAACTTCTAAGTCATCATCTCCCTAGTCTTTTCCCAACTATGTTGGGGTCGGCTTCTAGTCTAACCGGATGCAGCGACTGGCCTATCTGACCTCCACAACCCAGTTACTGGGTAAGGCCGCTATCCCACTGGTGTTTTACGAGCGTTGACGTTGCGTCGTCGCGTGGGAAGCATTAACGTCCACTGAACGCGACGTTAACGTCGCGCACATGTACCTGTTGTCAACAAACGCGACGTTAACGTTGCGCAGACGCGACGTCGACGTCGCGTTCAGCGGACGTTAATGCTTGTCACGCGACGACGCGACGTCAACGTCGCGTCTGCGCAACGTTGACGCTGCGCAGACGTTCGAGAGACGCCGACGCTCGTAAAACGCCAGTGGGATAGCGGCCTAATACGATACCCCTTGGTTGTCAGACTTTCGGGCTTCTGACTATCCGTAACGGCTGACAAAGATCCACGAATGACAGCCGGGACAAACGACTTAACGTGCTTACCAACTAGGGGTCTTGGTGTGTGAAGATGGTCACCTATCCTGAGACCAACCGTGGCAAGCGTAGCTTAACCTGATCGATCGACCTGTGCGGCTGTTATGATTTAGCCATCGGCCCCTCTAAGAAAAAACTTCTAAGTATTCTATCTAATTTTGTATCGCGCAACTAGTAGGTATGGGGGGTATTGTCATATTGTGATTGTTACTGGCGAATGTCAACAGTATACATAAGGAAATAAGATCAAGGCTTATCAGAGTCTCTTCATCCAAAACACGTAGAATTGCCGTTACAAATCCAGAGTTATCCCATTACAAAATGTTACGCACAGATGTCTTTTTCCGGTTAAATGAGACAAATGCAAAACTGTTTTCATATTAACAGAAGCCGCAGAAGGTAACTATCTAATTCCATACGTAAATAAATAAAATGTTTTTGAAGTGAAAACTTCTATAGCATCTTTGTGACTTGAAATTTTATGAAACGAAAAAGCGACAGTAAAAAGAGACATAATATAAGATTTAACGTGGGAGAAAATGAGATAGGAAGCATTCTACAGTGTTTTTGTTTTTTATTATTGCAAATGACATCACATTTAATCCTATGCTACTAATTTATGAGGATGATGATGATGATGATGATGATGGTGATGGTGATGTGATGGTGATTGTGATGGTGATGGTGATTGTGGTGGTGATTGTGATGGTGATTGTGATTGTGATGGTGATTGTGATGGTGATGGTGTTGGTGATGGATGGATGGATGGATGGATGGATGGATGGATGGAAACCTAATACGCTGGTAGTGGTGGTACGTGCTACACACGACGCTTGGGTCCGAGCGTTGTACAATGTACGTCTCTTACTTGTCTTAGTACGTGTGTGCGCGCTTGCGTATTGAGAAAATGAGATAGGAAGCATTATACAGTGTTTTTGAAGGTTTCACTTCTACCACGTGTGAATTGCACACATGCTGTTTTTTTGGCACAGTAAACAGCAGGACAGAATATGATTTTTAGACTAATTTTTTTCGTAATTAGTTTGATTCTAAGCTTACCTCTCAATTCACCAGTCGTTAAGTTTGGATGCAGCCACAAACTGTAATGTTTGGGTATGATGAAGGTCGGAAGACGAGCGCCGCGCCATGGGAATACAGCCCCGTTACTTGCTAAACGTTCCCTGGAGGAAATAAATACAAGTAGTGTTAGAGCATTTTAAACTTAAGAGCGTCTTCGACGTACTGCATTTCATACAAACGCTCAAGCCCTTGTTTTTAGAAATGAATGAACCGATTTTAATAAAACTTCATACGCATTAAGCAAGATACAAAGGTCTAAATAATTACTTAAGAACATGATTTTCGAAGTATCTTATTTAAAAAAAGATAACTGTATCCAGTTATCTTTCAAAAAAAAAAAAAAAAAAAACAAAAAACAGAGATATCTCTCTGTTTTTATGGAATATTTAAAATCGCCCAAATTTGGCTGTAACACTATTTTTCGGAAATGTTCTTAACTAACTTTTTAGACCTTTGTATCCTGCTTTTGCGTATGAAGTTTCATTAACATCGTTTCATTCATTTCAAAAACTAGGGCTTGAAAGTTTGTATGAAATTCCGTACGTCGTAAACACTCATAAGGAATATGAATTTGTGTTCTATTCTTCAAACACCGAAACTGCTCCGTACTCCTTCAGAACCCGAGCAAGTAGACTATCTGCCCTTAGGATATCAATCTGACCAACTAGTTGCAGAAGTTACTCAACGTAAAATATAAATTAAACATAGTGCCAGGTTTGTTTAGTTTCCATTTTCCCTCTTAATGATATCGTACTTACGTAACGACGCACCACAACGAGTGTTAAAGTAAATTGTAGATGCAAAGTAGGTAAGCAGTATACTCACTTGTTAGAAGCAGCGACACTTGCTTCAGAATCCGTTGGTGGTTGTCCAGGTACTAAAGTTGCCTCGCCAGCACATGGGCAATCTGTTAACAAAGGAGTATTTTAAATCATCAAAAGGCATGACGATTCGAGGTACGAACGGTTCAAGTATCGAAAACAAAAACTTTACATGACAAACAAGCCAAAAATTAATGGCGCCCCAACGTGGGACCGTATTGGCCCATTTGGGCGCCAATAGAATCACTTATTAAGACGAAACAGGTAAAACATAGACCTATGTTTATGGTGTTTTATAAGTGACAAACATTATAAGTTTGCTATGTACACATGAAACAACAAAATTTATAGGCTAACTCAAAATTAATCCCATTTGGGTGCCAATTGTGATAATAACCATTTCACGTACCGACTGACCAGTTTATTATCAATTTTGTAAGCAAGTTTACATATTTTTCCTTTTAGACTTCGTTATCCATCTCTGTGTTCTTTCTTAGAGTATAAGGGAGCAAATCCGAAAATCAAATTTGTCCCAACTGGGCTCCAAAACACGACACTTAATAATTGATTTACCTGGCTGTGGAGTAGCATACACCACTATCAGTGCGGTTGCAAACATAGCAGAGAACAACACTGCAGTGAGACACAACGCTCTCCGTTGTGAGCACACCGCCACTGGAGCGTCGCGGAGCTCTCGGGCTTCGCGCGCCTTGTCTGTGTCTGTGAAAAATATGAGATGGTTAGTTTATCATTCATCAGGATTGTATCGTAGAAAATTTAGGTCATAGAGTCTTGGAACTATGTCAAAGAGTGGACTGAGAATATTGAGTTGGTAAGACTTAACATTCGAGAGATCCCCTTGATATCTTGTCAAGTTATAGAATCTTTCTAGCCTTTATCCGATGTTTTTTAAAAACATAATTATGTACTTGTTAAGGTATGACTACTGTAATGTGTTATGTCTATCTGTGAAATACTATATATAAAGATGATATAACATTTTTATGAAGTTAAAACTCACCCGCCAAAAACGCGACATCGTCCAAATCCTGGTCCACCATATTACGCCAGGCAGCTGCTAAAATAAAACAATTTCATACTGTAATGGTTTGTTTATAAAACTTATTACTAAGTCTTGTGGAGTCTAAACTATTCATAACATCATGTACTTAGACACGCAATGGCCGACAATGGTCATAGAGGCAGTCACTCTGTGTTAAAATATTTATTGGTTATCAGCTGCATGCGGTTAGACTGGAAGACGACTACACTACAACATAAATGGGAAAAGGCATGCAGATGACCATGGCTGCTGACGATGCTCAGCTTCAGATTAAAAATTCAGTGTTCTACCTAAATATTTTATAGCATAAAATATTCTCGAAGTTTTTAAGTATTTATTGCATATACAGGATGTCCGGTCATAAGTCATAATATCGACGCTTTCCGCTACAAAGGGCGTAACTCCAAATCCCATACTTTTGGCAATGAGCAAAAAACAAAAAAAAAATAAAACTTTTTAAAATATTTCTTTTCTTTCTATACTTATAAAATTGAGTTCTAGGAAGAAAGTTCTTAAATTTTGGCAGTCCTTTGCCTCATTTAATTACAATTATCTACAACAGTTATTAACGAAGTTACCATGGAGTTACACCCCTGAAAACCTAAAAAAAATGTAGATACAACCCGTAATTAAGTAGCCTGGTAACAAACGTCTGCAGTAAAAACCGGTTATGTACATACAAGAGTAATTTTTATAGTTGTAAAGACAATTTTTTTTGCAAAATATGTAGATACCCCCTGTTATTATTAGTAATGCAATAACTCTATGAGCAATTTAATTAATAAGGATCGATAATAATTATTTAATAAAGATAGATTTTAGGTATTTTTGAATTCAAATTATTTTTTTTATTAATTATTACGTGTAAACATAGACAAATCACAATAAATAATTATATTTATTGAGTAAAAAGGTTGACAATCAACAACAACTTCTGCATTTTATCTTGGTGATATTATTCAAGTGCTCATTCATCGCTTTCAACTTCATCCTCTTCATCAGTTTGAGGAAGAGTTTCGATAATCTGTGATTGATAGGGCAGTTGTGAGTATTCAGCATGAAAACGTTTTGGAATTGATCCATTTTCACACAACCGTTTAAGATCATTATATTTGGCAGTAGCAATAGGCAGGCTACTTGTATATAATGGGTGTAAGTTTAATACCATCACTCCTTTGTATCTCTCCCTTTTTCTGTAGATAGTTCCACAGTTCTATTGTTCCTCTTTCCTTTTCCCTTTCCTTTTCCATTATATTTTGTATCTTTAAACAATTGCAAAGTGTGTGACTCAGTGCCTTCCCTCATGGAGTATTTGAATTCCATTTGATCCAAAGTCTTCTTTTTGAATGTGGCTATTTTCAAATCCCTATATTTGAATTGTTTCAGCGATTCTTTAGTGAATGTTTTGACAGCTATTTCCTCCCAGTTTAAAAAATCTGTGTGGTCCATAACCGTAACCTTATACAGCCTTGGTCTTTTTTGTTCTCATTGTGATGGGCTCCAAACTATGAGCTTTCTTACTTCTCTTTCAATCGTCGCATGCATCGAATCAGCTGGCATGTATGTATGCCCTGGTAATAAGAAATTTATCTGTATGACTTGCTAATTTTGTGAAAACATTAAAAAATAGTTTAATGCCGCCAAGACTGTTTTGTTTTTGTTTTGCCCACCACATGAATCGCAGTATAATAGCAAATTCTTATAACCTTTTTCATCAAGAGCTTTTAGGTAGTTAAACAAGCAAGTGGCTATCTCATTGCTGCCCTCTTACCCTCACTTTCACCCCAAGTAAAACAGTATCCTTCTTGGGTACCACTTTCATAAACTGTGAAGTTATAGACGGCGTATTTTCTTGAGTAGTAAAGAAGCATACTTTCCCCATGTGGGGTATTTAATACTTTTTGTAAATCAAAACTGGCAGTGACGGTTTCATTATCAATTGTACGACTATGCAAGTCTTGATGTACAGCAAATCTCCTAGACATAGCTTTTTTTACCAAGATATGAATATTGAATCTTTCTTTTTCTTCTTCACTCATATCCTTCTGATTTTGAATGCATAAAACACATTTATCTTTTTTTGGCATGTGAAAACTGACATGATTGTAATCATCACGAAATATATCTCTGAATACTCTCTCGCTAACTACTTCGATTTCCTTTTTTATGCAGTAATTTACGTAGATTTTATATAAAGATTAGCAATGTTTTTCAAATCTAAATCACAAATTGTTATGTTATCGTGTTATACCCCGTTTTTCATTCGAGAAAATATGTATGTTTGTAGTTACACCAAGTTTGCTGTCGAATTGTAAAATAATTGTATTTTTTTTTGTAGGTCGTAAGTCACAATTTATTTTGTTATTGTGTTTTACCCCGTTTTTCATTCGAGAAAATATGTATGTTTGTAGTTACACCAAGTTTGCTGTCGAAATGTAAAATATTTGTGTTTTATGACTCGGTTTTGCGAAAAAGTGATGTTTAGCTTTAAGAAAATGTGGGGTAGTAAAAACCATTTTTTTCACCGTAGCGCAATTTCAAATATACAGATCGAAAGAGCGTGAAAAACTAAGTAAGACTGCATGAAAAAGTGAATTTGGCCAAAATGGTCTTTACGCCCTTTGTAGCGGAAAGAGTCGATATGTCATTTATTTCTTAACAAAATACATTGTGTAGATAGTCGCGAAAAAAGAATTGGCAGTTTCGTACATTTTGACGAGTTATGCAAACATAAATGTAGGGAACAGCTGATTTTTTTCGCGACTTCATGTTTGGTCCCGTAACCCCTTAAGAGGTTATTAATTACCGGACACTGTATATATCAGAATTAAGCTGCATCCGGTTAACATAGACTTGGAAAAATGACAAATGATGATGATGTAGTCATCAGAAATAGGATTGTTAAAATATTCGAAGTAGCCGGCAGTGTTAATCTATCTATGTATATGTATAAAATTCAAAGTCCTGACTGACTGATATATCAACGCACAGCCTAAACCGCTGGTCCTAGAGACATGAAATTTGGAGGGTGTGTTCTTTGTGAAGAGTAGGTATCCACTAAGAAAGGGTTTTTCGAAATTCCACCCTTAAGTGGGTGAATGGGGGGAGGGTGAAATTTCACGCGGACGAAGTCGCGGGCAGAAGCTAGAGATATACTAAATGTGCTTACCCTTAGCAGAACCGTTCCTGTCGGCTTTGTATTTGCCGATGGGCTCCATCTGTATGCCGTCCATCTCACGCAGAGCGCGACATGCCGACGATCACCTGTTGGCAAACACAGCAATATAACCAAGTGTTTTGTGTGGTCCGAAATTATCCGGGGAACGTACTACCAGAATAAAATGTATCCTGCTCCGTCTTGTCATAATAAAAAATTAAATAAAATTTTTATTCAAAATATGCCCGACATGAATCACGTCGGGATCACCTGCCGGTCGGTTCTGTAAAAATCTCACCGTGAAAACTTAGGTGATGTGAGTTTGTTTTTGCTAGGAATTGACACTGTTGACAGCTCACTCCACGCTAACTTCACATAAGTTTTCACGGTGAGATGGCTACAGAATCGCACTGCAGTATAGAGGTATGAAAAACAGAGTGTAAAGTTCACTCATAGGTACTCTATAGAAAAGGGAGGATCCTCCGACCAGACGGGCAGTTGCCCGACAGACACAACACCCCAAACGGGTGTTGTGTCACGCAAAAATCCTGCATCTCGCAAGCAGACTTTACCGCGCAACTAGCATAGATACAACTGCCCGACGTGAAACATCGGGCAGTTGCTCTCCCGACACAACATCCGTCTGGTCGGAGGATCCTCCCTTTTCTATAGAGTATGAGTGAACTTTACACCGTGTTCCTCATACCTCTATAGGTCTATCTATGTGCCATATTTCATCTTAATTTGTCCAGGCCATTTTTGCGTGTTTAAGTAACATACATCCAAATACGTATTCATATTTAGAAATTTAGAAATACTTTCTTTCAAAATAATTAGTTGCCAGCACCATATTCGGGATGACTAATATTTATAGGAGTGGTGGTTTAAGAGGGACTTGTCACAAAATAATAACAGCCGCACGGGTTGATCGATGGTTAAGCTACGCTTGCAGAGGTCGCTCCGTGGATGGGTGACCATCCGTTACATATTGAGACCTCTCGGTGCCTCGGAAAGCACGTTATGCCATTGCTTGTAATTCGTAGATCTTTGGCAGTCTTACGGGTACTCAGAAGCCTAAGTGTGCCAACCAGTCTTACCAAGGGGTATATCGTGTTGCCCAAAGGATTGTGGAGGGTGGAGGTCAGATAGGCAGTCGCTCTATGTAAAATACTGGTATTTAGACTGGAAGCCGACTCCAACATAGTTGAAAAAAGGCTAGGCAGCTAAATATCAGTGTTTTATATGAAGCGACTGACCATCACAGCCCAGTTACTGGGTAGGACGGTACCTATTGTCACAACACGATACCCGGACTAGTTGTCAGATATCTGGGCTTCTGACTACCCGTAAAGACTATCATCGTTTTTCGAAAACACGGAGGGGTCTCGATATTTAATGAATAGTCACCCATCCATGAAACAACCGCGGCAAGCGTAGCTTAACCTTAGATCTTTAATAAAAGAGCAATATATCACACCTACTCATAAGTTATACCTCAAGTCCTCAACTAAAAATAAAACAACAAAAAAGCGCGCCATTTTTTTGTACAACGAGAACAAACTTTTACCGTAAAAAATAAAAGTGACGAAGGCAAAAATCCTTTCAGCCTCCGCAGTGAAAAAGTTCAAAGCGGCTGGCAAGTGCTCTATGGAACCAGGAGTCGTAAATAATCGAGTAATTACTTCCCACTCTAGTTTGTCTGTGGTTTTAGTTTGCACACGTCATTTCCTGTTGAACTTCGATGTGAAAGAACACTATGGGGGACGCTTGCGGGACGGTTGGAGTTCGAAGTGTAAAATGGGCGAAATGGGGCTTTATTTCTTCCTGTGGTGTTATTTCTGTAGTTGCTATGGGGTTTACATAGAATTATAATGTACTAGCTTTTGCCTGTGGCTTCTTCGCACGCGTTGAGGTTGGAAATTTTCCCACGAGAACGTGCTGTCGGAATCAACGCCGTTGAGTTTGAGTTGATCTATACGATTACTGACAAATGTTTGCACTGACTGAACTGGTCCTTACGAAATCTGTGTGGTACAGTCAGCAACAAAAGTTGATTAACACTTCAGTTTTTTTAATCTCAGTTATTGAGCAAAATATTAACACTTCAGTTTTTTTTAATCGTAGTTATTGAGCAAAATATTTGTTCAAAATTGCAGCAGAAGTACCTGCAATGCAATTTTGAATAAATATTTTTTCTCATACAACCGAATTGAGTACCTCCTCCTTTTTTGAAGTCGGTTAAAAAGAGTGTCCGTGTAGTTTCTTGCCCGTTCGTCTCCATAGGTACCTACTACGCTTTGGAATGGGCAACTAGCTTCATCTTTCTGAATGACCGACTCCTTTGACAACTCAAAAGTGCCTTTGAGTTTGCCAAATTTCATCCAGATCCCTTTATGCGTGAAAACTTAACAGACCGAGTTACTTTCGCATTTAAAATACAAGTATGGATAGTTTTTGCCCGCGACTTCGTCCGTGTTAAATTTTTTGTTCCCCCGACCCACCGCGTTACAACACATCGCCGCGGTTTTACTTCGTTTGCGCCTAGCGTTCTATCTTACTTATTTTCTTTTTTCTCGGCTCCTAAATGTCGTAGCGTGATGTTAAATAGCCTTGGGCTATCAAAGAGAATTTTTGAAATCCGGTTGTTAGTTCCAGAGATTAGCGCCTTCAAACTCTTTAACTTTATTATTGGTATAGATATACATAGAATTATGAAAGTATGAAAAAGATGGATGTTTTGTAAAAAGACAGCTTGACGGCCAGTTACTGGGCTGATTATACAAACGAGAACGCGGTTCGTACCAGCACTCATATCTGAAAGAAAGAAAGAAAAGAAGAAAGAAAACACATTTATTTAGCACAGACTAAAAGACACACAATACACCAGATAGGTAATAGTCGTACATCAGATAAAACAAAGATAAGAATAAAAAGTGCAAAGTCCGATGTAAGAAATTAGCAGGAAAGTGTGTGCCTCACGGCTCCGCCAAAAAGGCTCAGTTCAGCAAAAATGCCAGACAACTAGTGCCTGACGCTGGTTTTCAACTGGACCTGATGTGTGAGGTGACGGATGTAAATCACCTTTATACTGCATCGTGATGTGTGTAATGTGTATACATAATTAAATAAATAAATAAAAATACATTTGTGTCACATAAACAGTAACGAATAGTTATGTATAAATAGAGTGATATTGCAAAAATAAACAAAAAAAATACTGATAAATAACTAAGTGAGATGGCCGCATGATAGACATTCTTATGCAAATAAAGAAATCTGCATGGTTAGGTATAAAAAGCCATCACTCACAACCACTTGAAGTTGCGATCTGCAAGGAGATAAAACTTGCACGATATTGCATGTCGAAATGCCAAGGCCTTAGCGACGATTAGCTATTATAAGGGGCATTATGCAAACGCTAGAAATTCTACTTGAAATTGATAAGAAAATGTGTACCTACGTTTCTTACGGCGTATTTAATCGAACCGCTAATCATTTCCATTTTGCACTCCTAAAAATATGATTGAACCCTCTAATGTAATGATTGAAACTCTTTTTGTGAACCTCTAATAATTCCTGTTGTCCTAAAAATACTAAATTCTCAATTAATTGCGACGAATTCGGGAAAAGCGCGGTTGGTCACAATTCTAACCTGATTACCTGACCCATTTGGTCGGGGTGCTACTGAGACCAAATGTGAGAAAATACCAGAAAGGTAAAAGAGGCTCAATTAGGTATTTAAAAAAAGTTATTTTTAGTTCCTCAAAATAGGAATAATAATTCCTAGTTTGAGGACCTAAAAATCCTTTTTTTTCCTGAAAATACTAAATCGTAGGATAAAGCGTTCACCGGCCGTGCCGCGGGCCGGCTCGCGCAGTTCACGCGCGGGGTTTAACGTTCAAAGCTAACCTATACCATTTGGTCGGGGTGCCCAAGCTTAGTTACTACGATACACTGTGAGCAAAAGGCAAGAAAGTTAGAAAAAGGCTCATTTGTTTAAAAAAAAGTGTTCATCAAAAGAAGCGCAAAAATAAATTTGAGGTTCATTAATTTAAAAAGTTTTTTGAGGTTCAGTTATATATATTTCCCTTTATTATATTTACCGCCTTCTCTGCAATGACAACTTAAGCAGTTGAAGATCACGGGTGTCATGTGATCACTGCGCCATGTGCCTTTGGCATCATCTAACGTGTTAAAGACATTTCAATCAATACTATGTTGGGATTGGCTTCCAGTCTAATAGGATGCAGCTGAATACCAGTATTTTACCAGTTACTGGGTTACACGATGCTCCTTGGCCCCTTGGTAGGACTGGTTGTGATACTTTCAGGCTTCTGACGACGCGTAAACGACTATCAAAGATTTAAGAATGACAGCCAGGGCCAACGGCTTAATATGCTTTCCGTGGCACGGTTTGAACTTCAAAATTAATTTTACGCAAGCATAAAATATGCGTACTTAAGTAAATTAATTATTTAACCATCGTCAAATTACGTGTCACGATGTTTGTCCGCGATGGACTCCTAAACTACTTAACCGATTTTAATCAAATTTGTACACCGTGTGCAGTTTGATCCAACTTGAAAGATAGGATAGCTCACATCTCCATTTATAATCGCAATATTATTTTATTGCATAAAAACGTTAGCCACAGCAACGCGTGACCGGGTCAGCTAGTTGTTATATAAAAAGGTGTGTAAATTTTTTTTTTTAATTTACCAACAAAAACAAACTTCCATTAAAAAGTATAAAGAGGCGACGGTATGAAAGTCATTCAGCCTCCCCTCTAGTGCTCTACGCAACGCGTTAGTAACGCAGCCATTACGCACCCCTCTATATTCGCGCGCTTTTTACTTCAACTAGGCACGATTCCCCCGTGCCCCATTAAACGATCTCCCTTGTCTAAGGAGTCTTTATGTTTTTAAAGTTGAGGAAGGTTTGATACAGAAAACGAAATGCACGCAAATATTTTCTTAACGATTTTTTTGACATCTGTCAAATTAACAAACTGTCAAATCTCACTATGCTTTTATATTGAGATTGATGATCGTTATTTATGTAAAATATCAACAACCAATCAAACAACTTGAATTCAGAGCATACAAACGATGGAAAATTATATTGGAGATTACCAAGATGACGACTAATAGACTAATAGAGAAGTATGGAAGAAAAGGACATGTTGCGCCGACCATAAAAATGAGCATCCATAGATTTACGTTTTCTAATTCCTTTTTTTTTTCGTCATATAGTTTTGAAACAGACCATAGGTTTTAAAATGCCAGACATACCAATAAAAAGTCGTGAACGAGCCTGCACGTAGACATATAAAATTGCACCTAGAATCAATTTTTCAAATGGCGGTAAGGATATTTCAATTTCCGAGGGACTAGACCGGAAATGGGCAATTTTTGAACCATTTCCGAACGTAGCTTGCAGTTGAATAAATGCAAAGTAACTAAGGAAGTACTGGCTTAAAGACCCTATAGTTATAAATGAATATCAATCGGCTGGCCATGTTTGTCAAAGGACCGATGGCCGTTGGAGCAGACGAGTCCTGAGGTTTAAGTGTGAGTTTTTTCACTCACGTTCGATTGCGAGCGCGTTAGAATTTCACTAGGAGAAACCTAATTTCCCATACAAAATTCTAACGCGCTCGCAAACGTACCAGCGGTGCTATTCTGTAAAAATCTCACCGTGAAAACTTAGGTGAAGTGAGCGTGGAGTGAGCTCTCAATAGTGTCAATCCCTAGCAAAAACAAACTCACTTCACCTAAGTTTTCACGGGGAGATTTTTACAGAATTGACTGGCTGAGTCGAAAACTCACACTAAGTCCACTGGAGTGGACACCGCGGATCGGCAAGCATAGTGTGGGACGCCCCCCAGCTAGATGGACAGACGACCCCAAAAAGGTGGCTGGAACAGACTGGATCCGGACGGCGGAGTACAGGGTGTTGTGGCGCAGTCTGGGAGAGGTCTATCTCCAGCAGTGGACTGCGATAGATCGAGTTGATAAGGAAGTACAGATCTTTAGTTACATACGAAACTCAAGATGAGAAATGGTCCAAATCTAGGGGTGCCAAAAATATTCTCTTGCAAGTTGCGATACCTTAAAACCTAGTCTTTTTCCAACTATGCTGGGTTCGGCTTCCAATCTCACCGCATGTAACTGAATACCTGTAGGTATTTTACATGGAGCGATTGCCTATCTGAACTCCACAACCCAGTTACTACTTTACTAGGTATCGCTCTTGGTTATAAGACTGGTAGACACTCTTTTGGGCTTCTGATTACCTGTAATGACTGTCAAATATCTACGAATGACAGCCAGGATCAACGGCTTACAGTGCTTTCCGAGGCACGGAGGGGTCTCTGTATCGAAATTGTCACCCATCCAAGGACCGACCGTAGCAAGCGGAGCTTAACCTTCGATCGGCTCGTGCGCTGTTATTACTGAGCCGCGCCATGCATAATCATAAAATAATTGACAATGTTTTCCCTGCAAATTCTTTCTTTCGGATTCCGAGAAAAAAATCCGGAATATTTCCCTGCGATGCGAGCCATTCGTCCCTGAGTGAGGCACCTTTAGCCCGGAGCCTTATGAGTATTTAACGTAAAATAATTCAACTACGCGTGGAGAATATGAATTTATGAGATCATCCCTCTGGAATCAAATTCAGGCGAGAATCCACACATATAATTAATTATTATTTAATATTAGTAGATAAGATAGATAGTCCCGTTCTACGAGAGTCAATAAATTTTTATGTTCCTGACCAGTATATGCGTGGCGTTGTAAGACGACAACATAGACTTCTCTGCTACCCGCCTACATGGCGAGCTCCCCGAACCAGCAACACTCCCACTGCTAGAGCAATTAAGTTAATAAATGATTTTCTAAAATATATACCTGAGGCAGATTTATTTTTTGACTCTCAACGGACAATCGTTAAGCATGTGCATCGTTATTTAAATATGAAGAAATAATTGTTTGTTTTTATTTTGTTTTGTTTTCAAATTTTATGTTACTCCGTTTTTTTTTGTATTTTAGTTTTAATTAAAATTTTAATGTAATTTTGTAGCATTAGGATAGATATAAGCGATTTGGTGTAAACTGTTAGCTTATATTTGATAAATAAATGAATATGAATGAATGAATGAATGAATACTTCGTTATTTACCAGTGTTAATACTTTTAGAAGGATTAAATTCAACACTAATACACTTAACATACCTCAAGGTATGTTAAGTGTATTAGTGTCCCAATCTGAATCATTTTGAAGGATATTGATAATCCATTGCTTCGTAAGTTCAAAAAAATTGTCAGCTCAACAACGTAAACAACGCAATGTATGTTGTTAAACTGTCAAATTAAAGTCATTGCAACTGATAGTGCGTTACGCAATGAGGGTTTTCTGAAATGACGTTCGCTAGGTGGCAGCACTGACACGTCAGGTCCAGGCATCTGTCAAAGAGCCTATATTTTCTTTAGTCATGACGGAATGATGAGCGAATGAATGAATCGAATGATGAACGTCATCATATATTTTAATATTCATTGTCGAAATGGAAGACCTCTTGTCAAAGTGTTGCCAACTGGTGTCGTAAATTTTCACAAAAACCCCCATTGACCCAAAGGTTACGCGTCGATGTAATGAAAGATGAAAGTTGGCTTTGTATTTGATTATTCCATTTTTAAATCAATAAAAAAATAAGTAAATTAGAGTATCTACTTACTAAAGTGAAGACTTATGATTTGTTTCCTTTTTATAATATATTATACGACTTTAACAAACATTTTTTTTTTTAACCCTAAAATTTTATTCTAATTTACCAACGCGACATTTTGCGAAAGAGACATTCTGCGAATGAGGCATTCTGCGAAAGCGACATTATGAGAAAGAGACATTTTACGACCAGTAGACATTTTGCGAAAGAGACGACCCTGTACCCAACCTGAAAAAACAGGGAATTTTCCTACCGGAAAATTAAAATTCACAAATGCGGAAGGAGCCGCGAGCATAGATAATACAAGTTTTTCATTTTACTCTAGTTCATTGCCAGCCTTATGATAAATATAGTCCTTTAGAAGTTGCCTCTGACAGCAGCAACTGAATTGCAACCTTATATCAACGAAAATAAAGATCGTTGTGATTTTGTCAGACTGGGCTGTGGCAGCATGCCAATGGCAACCTTATTGCCACTAAAATAAAGATCGTTGTTATTGACAGTGATGCAAAATCAGACGTAAAATAACTTTGAATGGACAGGAAGCGCCCATGTTCCTTGCTGCCTACTTTATATATACAGAGTTGATATGACAGAGGGGCATTAAATTACACTACGTATACTATACGTGCATAGTATTAATTCGATACAGTACAAAAATAGAAAGCGCCAAAAATGAGATTTTTTTTTTTCAAACAAACTAAATAGCTTAACCTTTAACTAGTGACGTGGAGTCTCACAGGCGTCGCGTGTTTTAAAAATTCTTAGAATAGCCCACTTCCCCCCGCTTGCCGCGACCCCGCATCTTAGTAGCTTTTGTTTTAGTGCTAAAACGACTGCAGAAGAAGATAGACGTGTCATCGGTTGTTTAGCACGTGAGTAATACTCATTAAAAAATCCGACGTAGCCTGTCAGGCTACATGTCCCTAGTTCTCATAAAAATATTTTTTTGATGTATGTTTCTATTTTTAGTACAAAATGGCAGAAAACACTAGAAAACGTCAACGCCAAACCCCGATTTCATCAAAGAGAAAAATATTACGCGTAGACAGGCCATCATTTGAAGATGAGTTCAATAAAAACATTGAACTCATCTTCAAATGATGGCCTGTTGCATGATGAATGCTGGCTTCAGACCAATCAGATAGCGAAGGTGATTTTGACGACTTCTTGATTTCTGAAAGAGACCTTTTACAACTCAACCAAAGGAGGTGTTGATGAAGCTGATAAAAAATGCTCCATTTATTCCAGCAGCCGCCGAACGAGAAGATGGCCAATGGTGATATTCTACCGCATTGTGGACTTGAGTGGCATGAATGCTTTTATACTATATAATATGCATCAACCCAAAATTACAGATAAAGTAGATTTTCTAAAGTCATTAGCCCGTTCGCTAGTGCTACCCCATATGCAAAGACGTTTGTCTGCAGTCAATTACCAAGGGAATTACGGCTAGTAATAAAGCGAGTTCTGGGTGACGATATGGTTGAAGAAAGTGTCCAAAGTCGTGAAACTAGTCAGGGCAAGCGAAGGGCATGCAGTATTTGTCCGGCTACACTACACAGAATGACAGTTTACATGTGTGTCGGGTGTTGCAATCCCGTATGCTTACAATGTTCTCACCGCTTGTGCAAAAATTGCCAGTAATTAATGCCAAATTGAATAGTTGTCAAAAGTTTTAATTTTTGTTTTTATAAGTACTTTTTATGTTATTTTGTTTTTTGATAGATTAGATTTTGAGTAAAAAGTGTTAAATTTATCATATTACTTGTGTAAGGTCTATTAAAATGCTAAAATAAAGATCTCATGTCAATTAAGACTGAAAAGTACCTTTAAGTGTTAATTACCGTTTTTTTTTAATTCGTAATAAATGGTGATTAAATTTATTTATATGTTTTTTATTACATACCAATGGTAAATATTAACACAATTTTGAAACTTCTAAATTAAATTTTATGACAAAAATTAACTTTGGAAGTAGTAGCCTGTGAGACGTCATGTCCCTTATAGTGATATAAATTTCTCACGTCCCTAGTTAAAGGTTAAAAGTCCGAGTGAAACGCACCACCCTTTATAAATAAATTTGACTGACCTTAGATGCCTAGGTAACAAAGTCGCGCGTGTGCGTGTGTGTGTTCTCGTGGCGGGCGGGTGGGTGGCGCGGGGTGCGGGCCGTTTTTGACCGCTCGCGCTGGATTTTATGTTAGGTAAGGTTGTAAAGTACGCGCACACACAAAAACACAAAATTTTTAAATTCTCTATGTGTCCTCCATTCTTATTAATGCATTTTACGCGCGGGAAAAAGGCGCGGGGGTTTTGCTATGATTGTCACTCTCATAGTGAAAGTGCAAGTGTGTGTGTGTATTTATTGCTTCGTGAAATATTTGGTTGTACTTGTGCGGCAACAATGTATCTTATACTCGGATTATCGTTTTAAGGTGCATGACCTATGCGTATGAGATAATCAGCTGTTAGGAATATACATCGTGTTCAAACGTAACAAAAACTTAAAAAATCATTTGGGACTAAACTACTGCTCCTATTTAATTGATTTTTGGTACAGAGCTTGAAAATGGTATCTAGTATAGGCAGTTTAAAGGAAAGCCCCTCTGTCGTATCAACTTTGTATATCATTTTCCTGTCCTGATCGTAATTTATTTGTGGTCAGCGCAACATGTTTTTTGTCTTTTTCTTCCATACTTCTCTATTAGTCGTCACCCCCTTTCTAACCATATCATCATTCACACAGTCCATCCATCGATTCTTTGGTCTTCCCCTACTCTTATAGCCGTCACAATAAACTCAAAAGTTTCCTCACGACATTTTCCTTATTCCTCCGCATCGCATGCCCATACCATGACAACCGATTTCCGCACTTTTCAGTCACCAGTGTCTTTTTTAGACTTCCTCTTAGGTAGGTACTCATTTCTTAATCTATCCATGAACACATATTTAACAAATAAAAATTTAACTAACAAAATTATAATACTTAGGTCTATTGGGTACTTAAGCTGTGTAGAAATAGGTAGGAACTGTCATTTATAAATGAATTTAGGTACTTACAAACACAAAGGTATGTTTATCTAAACAATTCGATCTTTCTTCTGGAAGCTTTTAAGAAAATTACTTTAGGTACTTACCTATTTTTGTCAACATTGACATACTTTGACATTACAACGAAGGTTGGTATGTACCTACCTAATTTGATGAAGGTGGGGTCCTATAGGTACCTCTGTAAATGAATACTGGCGTGTGACAAGCGTCGGTCATTTTGGAGAGAGATGCTTTTCCTTATTTACATTTATTATTTACAGCGCACGTTGCGAGACGAGTGTTGGTTTAATGGCGGTGATTATAATATTTAAATAATGAAAACATCAATAAATACTAAGCAGTAGGTACCTACTCCAATTTTACACATGAAATTAAAAGAAACTGCGAAGTACGTAAAAATCTGTGGGTATTGTCAATTTTGCCTCCGAAAAATATCAACATACATTTTATTAAAGCAAAGGTATTACAAAATACAAATCCTCTATCAAATAGAATCGCAGTTCGCAAATCTCTATTTCCAAACGCAAAAGAAAAACACAAATCCATAAATGAGAACACTCACCGATCGATTTTCCGCGGGAAATCTCAGAAACACCACTTGTTTTTTCTCACAGCACTGGAATATTCTTTATATTATTATTATTTTACACAAACAAAAATCGTTGGGTTCGCTCGCGTTGTGTTTCCACGAGGGGCGCCGGAAAAATAATGCGAGAGAAAATCGATTACCGGCAAGAGCCTCGCGGGGGAGCGAGATGAGTGTATGTGAAAACGTTGGCGTTAGATAGAGAGAGAGGAATGGGGATGTGTGCATGGGGTGTTCGAATTTTGTAGTAGTGTGAGTAGGTCCCGGTAAATAGGGTTCATTTATGAAGGGGTACTATCGTTGCGAGGAATTCTTTTTTCGAAGTTTCGAGACTTATTGAAAGAAATGTGAGAATGAGAACTGACTAACTTCAAATCATAAAATGCTCTTTGAAGTCGATGGCTTGATTTTTGAACAACAACCTGGAATTTGGTTGTAACATTATTTAAATTATTACATTATAATCTCTAACTGTATAGTTAGAGATTAATATATGCATAATTATTATGCATTATAAACAGACACTTCAATTTTATTTATTTATACAAATAAATAAAATTGAAGTGTCTGCATAATAATTATGAAAGTGTGTACGGTACTTATACAATTTTTTAAATGTTTGTCTGTCTGTTTGTCCCGGCTAATCTCTGAAACGGCTGGACCGATTTTGATGAAATTTTGAATGGGGATACTTTGAACCCTGGGGAAGGATATAGGATATTATACTTACCTATATCCTTTTAACGACATACCACACAGGCGAAGCCGCGGGCGGTAGCTGGTATTAAATAAAAAATAAATTAAAATATGGCGTGCAAATGGCGGCTGTTAATGCGCTCAAAAGACTGGCAGCATTGCCACATTGTTTGGAAATATTTAGCCCCCAGCCAAGGTAAAAGTACAGACCCCAGCACATCAAGCTACTCGAAACTGTCAAATTTTCCCAATCACCTTTGAACCTTATGCTTTAGCGATAAAATTCAAAATCTATTAAAGAAATTTGACAGATTGTAGCAACTTGATGTGCTGGCGTCTGTACAAGCCAACTCTTTCAACCAACTCTCGAAAATGTATTTCAAGTTAATTCCTTCTTTTCTAGTTATTTTACTTCAGTTGTTATCAAATTGCCACGTTGATAAGTAGTGTTATAAAGACGAGCAAAGTGTAGGTTTTCCCTAGAAGGAATCAGGGCGAAGTAGCAGACCGGCCGGAGTCTGGATTTGACCCCGTTAATGTCAATATATTATGCACATAGGTCTTTCATTTGTCATTACCTACTATTAAACATGGACCTATAGAGGTATGAGGAACAGGGTGTAAATCTCAAAAGGGAGGATCCTCCGACCAGGCGGGTTTTGTGTCTGGCGGGCAACTGCCCGATGATTCGTGTCGGGCCGTTGTATCTATGCTAGTTGCGCGGTAAAATCTGCTTGCGAGATGCAGGATTTTGCGTGACGTCAGTATGACGCGTTGTTCTCACGTGGCGTTGTAAATACCGCTACAGACCTTTGCTTACTTCTTCGGGGAATAAAATCGTGACGTTTATTTTTATAATTCACTAGTTTATCACCCAATTCTCACCATAACCAATAGTTCCTCCGTGTAGTGCTGTCATTCTAACTGTATGTGGAGCAGTAGGGATGCACGAGGGTGCAACAGTAGTGCTCCATAGTGCACAGTATCACAGATTAGTAGCACCCCTCCATGATGACATTGTTTTGATTGTATCCATTTTTTTTAAAGTGAATACCTACTTCTTTTGGAGCGTTGGGTTTTTTTTGAGATGGGGAAAAAAACCTTTGAACTCGCGCCACTGTTACGTAAGCGACACCGCGCGTGTTTTGTTTATAAGACGATTAAAAAAATTCTTGTTTATAAGACGATTAAAAAAAAACTTCGGATGTATTCGGCTGTCCTCGGGATGTATATAGGTACTCGGTTTTAATGTATAAGTATCCGATATGTCAGTGAGTAATGGCAAAGTATTCTGTTTGTGTTTTGTTTTCACTTCTGTCGGCACTCCCGGAGTGCCACTGTTTTATTTTTATTGCTGAATGGGCCCGCTCTTGACCTCGACCACGCCTGATGGAAAGCGATGGATGAGGTCTATGATGGAACGAGCGTGCCCAGCAGATGCCTAAGGCACTGGAACTCCCACGCATCGACGAAACTCAGCACAGGCTGCTTGAGGCCGCGGACTCCGGTGGGAGGGTGGTCGCAAACTAGGAGGGCGGTAGCCCTACCACAGGGAAGAATTGGCCAGCCAAATAAGGTGTTGGGTGTGACTGTCCAGGATGCGCCGAGCGCTCGGTTCAGTTGAGTAACTGGCGGCACAAACTGCGCTACACGAGGTGGCTTCTTCATGCATCCCAAAAACCGCATACAGTTAGCGCTAACGACAAGTTACCCGAAACTGTCAAGTTTTCCCAATCAACTTTGAACCTTATACTTTAGCGAAAATGTTGAAAATCTATTAAAGAAATTTAACAGATTGTAGAAGCTTGATGTGCTGGCGTCTGTACCTACAGTGATTTTGGTGTAAGCGCGCTTCAAGGATTTTAGCGACTCTTTCCGTTTTGTTGCAGCGTCTCTTTGAGACTCGAACATAGTCTCTAACTCGAACATAGTCTCTCGACCATAGATATAAGAAAATTTACATTTCTATGCTCTCGACAACTTGGCTATTTAGTATTCTTAGAACCCCAAAATAGGAATTATTTGAAGTTCACAAAAAGAGGCGAAATCATTATATTAGAGTGTTCAGTAATAAAAAGAAAGAAAGAAAATACGTTTATTTGCAGTAATCATGACGCAGAGAAACACAAAACAAAAAATGGGAGAAAATACAAACAGCCATCGCTCAGCATAATGCTAAGACCCTATGCGAGACCGAGCCCCGGCACTGGTTATATTTTTAGGCAAAATAGGAATAATTAATACAGGTTCAATTAAATACATGCCTTTTAAAAACACACTCGTACCATAGATTCACAAACAACGCATTTGTTTTTTTTTTCAGCAATAAAAATACAACGCATGGTCTGATACGGAAGTTTTCTTGAGCAGTGGGATCAACAAGACGATAATGATGTGTCAAATAGTAACCCTGGTTCCCGCCAATGTATTGCAATGGGGGTTAGGGTAAATCCCGTTAAGTGTGTAGCAGGGGCGCTCAACCTTTTTGGTGAGCTGTGAAGATTTTTCGAGTACCTATGTAGATCTCTTTGGATTACGGCCCACTCCTCACCGAGAGCAGCGGGGTACAATGCGTGCCACGAAAGGTGAGACTTGACACACCACGTGGTTTGACATGCGCAGAACACGATTTTAGGTATCTTTAGCGGTATGAGGTCTGAGTGCGGGACGGGACCGGACGTCATAGGGGCAGCGGAAAGAGCGGGGGAGGCGGGGTCAAGTCTCATCTTTCGTGGCACGCATTGTAACTGCGTAATACACTGTCAGTAGCGATGGGTTTCATTATGACAGTTCAACAACATTCATTGCGTTTTTTACGTTGTTGAGCAGACATATTTTTAAACATATGAAGCAATGCATTAGCAATATCCTTCAAAATGATTCTGATTGGGATTGATAGTGTGTTACGCAATTTGGGTGTCGCCTATGTCCCAGCAGTGGAATCATTATTAAAGGCTGATTATCTTGTGTTCTGTCATCAGCCGGTCGATTCTGTTAAAATCTCACCGTGAAAACTTAGGTGATGTGAGTTTGTTTTTGCTAGGAATTGATACTATTGACAGCTCACTCCACGCTCACTTCACCTAAGTTTTCACGGTGAGTTTTTTACAGAATAAGCACCGCTGTCATCTCTTTCGTTTTTTGAATCTATTAAAAACAGGTAAATACCAGAGGGGCAATTCTACTAATTTTAACAACGTTCACAGTCTGATCTCAGTCTCAATCTGTCAAAAAATACTTCAAATTTCCCTACATTTTGACAAGTTTTTGACATTTCTTTGTCGCTGAGATGAGACTGCGACTAGATTTTGAACGTTTTAAATTACGAGAATTGGCCTTCTGGTCTCAGAGTAAATATAACATCTGCAGTTCCGGATTAGCCCCTAACCAATGCATTCAAATTGAGAGTTTAGAGAAAATTAATATTTATTAATGATTTCTGGTAAATTTTCAAAAACACATTAAAAATTGGATTTTCTCTAATCCCATGAATTTTCACCTAGATATTATGGGTTGCTTAATTTTTGCAAATGGGCCCCACAATCATGTCCACGAAAGGAATACCGACGACAAATTACAAGTCACTCTGTATACAGAGGCAGAAACTATTGTCCGCGAATTTAATGACCGTAAAAGTCGCAAGTCCCGTACGCAAAATACGCGCATTGACGTGGAGTTGCGGACACCAGCCCGTATCTAGTACAGACGCCAGCACATCAAGCTACCCGAAACTGTTAAATATTCCCAATCAACTTTGAGCCTTATGCTTTAGCGATAAAGTTGAAAATCTATTGAAGAAATTTGTAGTAGCTTGATGTGCTGGCGTCTGTACATAAGTCGCATTACAGTAAATAAAAAAATATATGCTCTCGTACATATTCTAAGATACATTTGGTTTAAGTATCTCATTGTAATAAATGCGTTTTTTTTTTTAAAGACCGCTTATTTCTAGTTTACTAGTGGACAGGGGCACAGGAGTGGATTGCTTAGGGCATCAAGTAGCCTTAATCCGGCACTGAACATCTACTACATCATATTACAGGTACTGGCCTACGTTCACCAGTTCGGGGAGGGCAACATGCTCTTTGAAAAGATTTCGTAGCCTTTTCTATGAGACAGATCTTAAATTTTAATTTAAGAGCTCAAGAAAATTTTAAGAGCTCATGTGTCTCATATTAAAAAGTTTACAAAATTTTAAGAAAATGTTCAGAGATGTTCTTAAAATTTTATATGTTTTTGTGAACGTACAATGAGATTTTCAAATATTGTGAAGCAGAATGTCTATATTTCTTTGAATTTTTTCTTAATTTTTAAATATAGGAACAACGCCTTTTAGAATCGCTGGTTGCTTTGGGGGAGAATGAGACGCAGTTTGACAATCGCTGTTCAACTGGCACATAGGTAAGTATATGTATCCTTTTTTTTTTTAGCCTATCGAGTACTGAACACCCTTTTTAACAGGATTTGGCGGAATATAAAGGATTATTTTACGAAAATTAGGACAGAATACCAAATAATAGAAGGTAGGTATACCTACAATACGAGCTTCATCCCGCGACTTCGTCCGCATGAACTGTATCTTTCGAGGCAGCGTGCAAAATATTTCGACATTTAGTTTCGACCCTCCGTCAGGCACACGTATCAAATCGGAAAGGGATCGGCACCGTATCGCCTTTGATCAAAAGCTCCGATACGTCGATTCGGCTACGGCTCGGCGACGCGTACGGCTCGCCGACCGCTGGTTGACGGTGCAGCAGGCAGGCCGGAGGGGGGAGAGGGGCAAGGGTGGACGAAGAGACGTAAATTCGGGTACGGAGAGACGTAAGCGCGAGGATAACGAGCCGTAAGCGCGGGGACGACGAGCCGTACGTAACGCACCGCACCGCGGTTCATGAGCTTGTCCCGAGGCGAGGCGATTACGTTATGATTCCCATTGGTGTGCGTTGCAGTAGGGAGTTTCATACAAAGAATACTGAACGGCTCGAGTTGATACGGTGCCGATCCCTTTCCGGTTTGATACGTGTGTTACCTTTTACCACCTCTGCAAATTTGTACTGATAGTACTTACTCACGAATCAAGACCTGCGGTGCTATTATGTAAGAATCTCACCGTGAAAACTTAGGTGAAGTGAGCGTGGAGTGAGCTGTCAAGTGTCAACAGTGTCAATTTCTAGCAAAAACAAACTCACTTCACCTAAGTTTTCACGGTGAGATTTTTACAGAATCGACCGGCTGAAAAGAGTCAGGTGCATACACTTTACATATTTATGCCTACAATCCTAGCTAAAAGATCCTTGGAGCACTCTGAATCGGCGCGAGTATGGCAAAATGCTTAAGTATATTTTATGTAAACAACGCAAAAAGAGTAAGTACCTATGTAAAAATTCTGTTGTCAACCTGAGGAAAAGTGTGATTTCCAATCAGTATTAGTACTTGAATAAATCCGTAAATGCTGAATTAATCATGTTGGTACCTAACAATACTTCCTTATTTATACCTATACCAGAGTAGGTACCTAATCTTACCTAAAATCATTAATTTTTCAAAGGGTCACTTCACTACATAGTATAAAACAAAGTCGCTTTCTCTGTCCCTATGTCCCTTTGTATGCTTAAATCTTTGAAACTCCGCAACGGATTTTGATGCGATTTTTTTTAATAGATAGAGTGATTCAAGAGGAAGGTTTATATGTATAATAACATCCATTAAATAGTGGAAAAGTACTGTTATTTTTGAGGTTTCTAATGTGATGTCGTAAATAATTACATTTTTTCCGCTTACATTGCAAACGCAGGCTGAACCCTACGAGTTTTATCAAAATAATGTACTAAGTATTGTACACATTGAAAAGGTCTACAGAAAAGTCCGTGATGGTATATGTCTATCTCTTATGGATAACCCACAATAACTTTTTTTGTCATTATTTTTTTACGACAAATAATGGCTAATTTTCGAAGCGATTTTAACCAATACAGCATTAATCCTTAACCAATTAAATACCTTGAATACATTGTTCATTTAATATAGATCTATATGGCCCTTTACACCGTATGATTTAAGTGAAAATTTTCGAAGATATTACAGATTTAAAAATTGCGGGACGTAGCGTTTGAGGCGGTACCGGCCGGCCGCCCGGTGCGGCAAGAGCGTGCCTATAAAAAAGCCGGAGCGGGCCGCTATGTTTTTATATACAACGTTCACAGTTTTTCTGTAGTGTATTTAGTATCAGCATTGCACCCGTGCGAAGCCGGGGCGGGTCGCTAGTTGTAAATAAATTATAAGTTGTGGGTCGTATGATTTGGGTATAAAGGTGAGGACAACAGCTGAATTACTTACGAATGGATGGGGATTGGGAAGTTATTTATCATTTGCTTATATTTTATTCAGGTTTTACCCTTACTGACCTTGCCCAAGGGCTTACATGCAGCATTGTTTTTTTGTAGTTACAAATTATACGAAGGTTTTACAACGTGAAAGTAAATTTTATAATGGCAATTGGCTAATGGATGGAAGGTGAGGACAGGCAAAAGCATCGGCAAGAGTAATGTTCCACCCAGGATCCTCACTCGTTGTATTTTCATTTAACTTGACTGCCCACCCTATTCATGTCCGGCGACACTTTGTCGGGGACTCTAAGTGTTCTTAACAAAAATATATATTCTGCCCAAAATATCTAATTAGCATTGCTATTTAATAAATGATCAACGCCAATAATTATAAATAATCAATCGACATAATCAAGCTAATCATAACAACGTTTGTATGCTGGTAGGTATGCATTTGTATTGTAGCAATACTTTCTGAACGAAAGTTTAGCTGTCGAATTTTATAGTTGTCATTTTCATTCTGTCACTGTCAGTGTTCTTGTTTGGGTTAGCGACGGAAAGCGCACTGTTTGTTTTAACACATTTCTTAATAACTTTAGTGAATTAACATAACGACAACCTCCGAAAATGGCTGTAAGTACTATTCATAATCTTCAAAGTATCTAAAATGCAAAGCATGTTATCAAGCCGGTAAACTCAAACATAACCTCACTTTTAAAACACATTAATCATGTTATTTTTTCTAATTTCAAATATCGCTTTCAACCTATTGGTTTCTTTTTTTTATTCTAGTCAATAGCAGCAGCACAAGTGCAAGAGGTGCGTTCAATTACTCGCATCGAACGGATTGGGGCTCATTCACATATAAGAGGATTAGGTCTCGATGACTCCCTCGAACCTAGGGCCGTGTCCCAGGGTATGGTGGGACAGAAGATGGCCAGAAAGGCCGCCGGAGTAGTCCTACAGATGATTCGAGAAGGTTTGTATTGAATAAACTTTGTTGCTATGGTAACGGTAGCTTGTCTGCCTAAACAATGTTTTTGCATGTGAAATCTTCTTGAAGAAGTCTTTCTAATGTGGGTGTGATATTTATTGAATATGCTCCATATGAAGGTGAGAATACTATTCTTATATACATTGCACACTCCAAATATGATACCTGTATTTCTTAACGGGATTGGCAGACGTGTAAGCCCGTATTCGGTTAGGCTAATTGAAAGGGGGTTCTTCCAAGTCTTATTTTTTTTTACGTAGAAGGAGGTGGGGGGGTCTGAAAGTGCGAGAAATTGTCTTTCGTAAGAAATGAACAGCCCCTTACCCGTCACCTCTATAGTCTATATTATTACTATCCTGTCCTTATATTTTTTTAGGTAAAATAGCAGGCCGAGCAGTGTTACTAGCAGGACAGCCGGGCACAGGCAAGACTGCCATCGCCATGGGGCTCGCACAGGCCTTGGGACCTGATACCCCTTTCACAAGCATGGCTGGTAAGTGACAATCCATCTATAAAAATGTCCTGGTTTATAATTCCGCTATACAGCCAACTATGTATTTATTTATTATATTTATATATACTTTATTGTACACAACAAAAATACATTTAAGAAAAATTTATCATACAATGGGCGGCCTTATCTCTTTCTGCGATCTTTTCCAGGCAATCTAGGTATAGACAGTGCATTGTCTGGACATGAAATGGGGTAGCGTTCTATGATCTGGCATTGTAAAAGGTTTTGCCAAAGGATTTACTTGATGCTCTAGAATAGGCATGCTCTATAATATAGGTTCTCAACCTTACTTCGCCGCCCACTTTGTGAACATATTTTTCTCTAGAGCCTCCCAATTTTTTTTACTTACCTTCTGTCGTGATTCTGAAACAGCTATTGCCACGATTATATTTAAACGTGTATTATATTTATATAGTTGTAAGATAGGATATATAATTTTCTCTGGGTCTTCTACTGCCCCCCCGAAAGTCTTAAACGCCATCGAGGGGGCGTTTAAAAAAAAACGGGGCATTATCACTAAACTGACCATATATTTTTTAACTCAAAACGGGACATGGGTTTGTAAACGACAGTTAGCAGGTGTAATGAAAATAAAAATAACTTTTTAACTCTCTGTCTGTCCGTCCATATGTTACCTTTTCATGCTTAAACCACTGAACGGATTTCGATAACTATTTGGCAGAGAGATAGATTGCATCCCGGGGAAGGACACAGGATAGTTTTTATGGATATACCTCGCGGGCGAAAGCTAGCCTAATATAATTCTGTTACTACTATTTTCAGGTTCTGAAATATTCTCTTTGGAGATGAGCAAGACGGAAGCTCTTTCACAAGCCATCAGGAAGTCTATTGGCATCAGGATCAAGTAAGTTCTATTCAATTATGTATGAAGCATAAACACGCTACTAAAATTAAAGTCTGCCCATTTGAATGATTTTGGACTATGTATTTTCAATATTTGTTTCTATAAAAAACAGAGATGTAAATCGATAAAAACGTAATTCAGACTGTTACGAATATGTAAAAATATAAAATTACCAAATCGGTCCAGCCGATGCGCTTACCAACAAACAGCATTTCTATTTTATGGTTCCGTACTCAAAGAGTGTCAAAGAGATCCTATTACTAAACCTTCGCTGTCTGTCAGTTCGTCCGTCTGTCTGACTGCGGGCTGTATCTCATGAACTGTAATAGATAGACACTAGACAGTTGTCATTTTCACAATGCGTATTTCTATTGACGCTATAACAACAAATAATAAAAATGAAATAAATTAAAGGGTGTCTCCCTTCTATTTTTAACTTTATTTTAACTGTTACAGTATAATATACCATACTAGAAACGATTTCTTCGGCGATTATTGCCTTGTGGTACGGAACCCTTCGTGTACGAGTCCGACTCGCACTTGGCCGCTGGTTTTATTTATATAGAGGTTCCACCGTCTACAACTCTATGACTACAGTCAACCAAATATAAGTTTTTAGAATAAAAAAAGATTAACCATTACTCTTATTTCCAGGGAAGAATCAGAGATAATCGAAGGAGAAGTTGTAGAAGTGGTTGTCGAAAGGGCTGCAGGGGGTGGAGGGGCGCGGGTGGGCCGCCTGACCCTCAAGACTACTGACATGGAGACTAACTACGATATGGGGGCTAAGATGATTGACTCACTGCTTAAGGAAAAGGTAAGGGACTTTTTGAGGAAGAAAATGTTGAATTTGGTATGTTTGGCGAAGTTGGTAAGATTTCCAGTCTTACCAAACTCGACTAATATCTAGTAAGTGGTGTATTTGGGCATTGTGGAGAAAGAAAATGTTCAGCTTGGATGAGTTTGGCGAAGTTGGTAAGCTTTCCAGTCTTGCCAAAGTAAAAAACAAAATCAAATCGTTAAAATGGTTGGATATGTAATAAGTATACTGGGTGTCCCGTAATTAATGGATAACTTTAACTTTCCAAAAATTTAGGAAACGTTTTCGAAATGTGTTATTTAAAAAAAAAGATAACTGGAAATCTTCGTTTCTATGGTGATGATGATGATGATGATGATGGGACTCCCTTTTCCGCACTTAGACTCCCATTCGGTCCGTTGTGCGTGGGGATTCTGGCTAACCGAGCCAGCCTAGCTCCGCCCAAAAGCACAGAAGCTTCCTGGGAGCTTCACAGGCTTCGCGGAGCGACCTCATTGTTCCGAGGATTTCTGCACGTTGAGAAGCCACGGCCTCGCAATCCAGGATGACGTGGGCGGCTGATTCCTCGGCATCAAGGCAGCCCCTGCAGAGGGGGCTGTCCGTGGCGCCTATGTTGAAAAGATGTTTGTTAAGGAGGTTATGGCCCGTAATTGTGCCTATTATTATTCTAAGGTTATTTCTACTCAGGCTGAGAAGTTTTTTGGTTAATCGCGGGTGTATCATTGGTAATGCCAATTTTGACTGTCTACAGTCTGTTGCCCGTGACCATCTGTTGTTATGGAGTTCGGTCGATCTTTGGCGAATCCATGCACGAAATTGTGAGAAAGGCAAAGGGAGAAGTGGGTACGGGCCTAACACCCTCATATCAGAGCCTCTCTTCGCAAGTTCATCTGCAGCATCATTGCCCAGAGATTCACTGTGCCCTTTGATCCATTGGAGAGTAATACGATTGGACGTCGATAAACTCTCCAGAGCTAGATGGCACTCAAAAATTAGTTTGTTGTTAGTTTGTTTGCTACCTAAAGCTTTAAGCACAAATAGGCTGTCGGATAGGAATTTAATGCCGTAGTTCCGGATGCCTAAGCGCTTTACTGCTATTGCAGCTTGTGTTAAGGCAACACATTCGCATTGAAAGATCGAACTATGTGTGCCTAGTGGTATGTGAAAGTTAATATTGAGGTCAAGGGAGTGTACGCCAGCACCTGAACCGTTTTGTGTTTTAGAGCCGTCTGTATAAATGCGTACTTCGTTGACTCCTGACTGATCCCTTTCTTCCTGAACTGTTTGTATAATGTAGTTCTTGTTGAACATCGGTTGGTTTGGTGTTCTATCACACGGGGCAGCGATGAGAGGCTGATACTCAATCGCCCGGTCCAGGATTTTAGCGTGTGGACTGGTAATGTTTTTGCCCCATGTGCCCAGATGCATTAGCCTGATGGCAGCTAGCGCCGCTTCCTGCTGTATGTACAGGTCAAGGGGAGTTAATTGAAGGGCTATCTCCATGGCTGCTGTTGGGGTGGTTCTCATGCAGCCAGTGGTAGCTGAGCAGGCCAGTCGTTGGAAGCGTTGTAGTCTGGTAATGGTGGTCGAAAGTTCTGTCCTCGGCCACCAAACCAGAGCGCCATAAGCCAACATTGGCCTGATCAGCGCTTTGTAAACCCACAAGGTAATCTTCGGAGAGAGCCCCCATGATTTTCCTAACATTTTTTTACATTGGTAGAGTGCAATTGTGCTTTTATTAAGTTTGTAGTCAAGATGCTTGTTCCAGAGCAGTTTGCTATCTAGAATCACCCCCAAGTACTTGACTTCGTCTTTCAATGTTAGTTCCGTGTTGAAAAGTTTTGGGAGCCTATGAGGTCCAAGAGTTCTCTTGTTGGTGAACATTATTAGTTCTGACTTCGAGGGGTTAACCGATAGTTCGTGCTTCGTGCACCAACTCTCGACTATTTTGAAGGCCTTTCTCATGAGATCACATAAGATGCCCTCAAATTTACCTGAAATCAGAATTGCTATGTCATCCGCGTATCCCACTGAGTACAGACTGCTGGCGTTGAGCTCTAAAATGAGCTCATTTACGACTAAATTCCACAGCAGTGGTGACAGCACCCCACCTTGTGGGCAGCCTCTACTCACGATACCTCGTGTGGTGGTGTTCACGGTAAATTGAATAGCTCGGTGTTTTAACATGTTATTAATCCATTCTATGAGTGTTCGCGCAACACCGTGTGTGGCAAGTGCCTGTTCGATGCTGACGAAGTTAGTTTTGTCGAAAGCACCTTCTATATCAATGAAGGCGCCTAGGGTTGGGTTTTTGGCTTTAAGAGCATTACCTATGCGTGAGACTACGCTATGAAGTGCTGATTCGGTTGATTTGCCTGCACAGTAGGCGTGTTGATTAGGATGTAGAGGTCGTTGTAACGAAACCTGGGATCTAATCTTCCTATCCCCCAGCCTCTCCAGTGTCTTCAAGAAGAACGAGGAGAGGCTTATAGGTCTAAAAGATTTGGGCTGGGTGTAGTCGCCCCTACCAGGTTTCGGTATAAAGATTATTTTTACTTCCCGCCATTTCAAAGGAATGTAGCGGTGGGCCAGGCAGGATCGGAACACCTTAACAAGGTGATCGGCCAATATATCCTGACTCCACCTGAGCAGAGCCGGGAAAATACCGTCCAGTCCTGCTGCCTTGAAAGGTAGGAAGGTGTTGATTGCCCATGTTATTTTGTCTTTATCAATTACTTCCAACGCCACTTCCCAATCCAGGCTACACGTGGCCCTATCCCTTTGCATTTCCCAGCTTTGCTGGGCGGCAATTTGGCATCCTGGGAAGTGGGTGGTTAGAAGTAGTTCACTTGTCTCAGCGTCGTTTGTTGTGTATGTGTTATCTGGTTTTTTTAGGCATCCTATTGAATGGTTTGTCTCTTGGGCAAGACAAGTTTTGACCCTCATTGCCTGGTTGTTACTTTCAATGTTAGTACAGAAACGCCTCCAACTATTCCTTCCTCTGAGGCGTATCAGTTTTTTATATATTTTACGGGCTGTTGTATATCGGTCCCAATCTACTGGCGACCGTGTGTTCCTAGCTCTGTTGAACAGTCTTCTCAGCTTGCGTCGGTGTCTTTCCAGCTCAGGACTCCACCAGGAATGGCGAGCTCCCTGCCTAGGTGTCGTGAGGGGACAAGACTGTTCATAGCTAGATATAAGTATGTGTGTGATGTTGTTTACATGTTCGTCTAAGTTGGTTACTGGTATTTCAGCCGGAAGGGCGGGAAGTCTACTTAGTTCAGCTTCGACGAGTTTAGTGAACCTGACTTGGTCCGTATTGCGAGGAACTCTTCTTGGCTGTGGTTTGGTTAAGTTGAAGTTAATGGTATAGCGGATCCATCTGTGGTCTGAGCATGATATCTCGGTGGACACATGCCAGTCCTGTATGGAGTTGGATATGCCTATGGTTGCTACAGTTAAGTCTATTACTGTTTGTGATCTCGCATTTATGAAGGTAGGTTCGGAGCCCTTGTTAAGTAAAACAAGGTTATTACTAAGAATAAAATCAAGCATTTCCTCACCTCGATTGTTGGTTTTAACATTATCCCAGAGCGTGTGATGCGCGTTGGAGTCTGTCGCGATGATTAGTTCCAGTTTCTCCTTTTCACAGTACTCAACCAGTGAGGCGAGCTCTGGCAGAGGCACGTCCTCATCGCCTGGCAGGTATGCCGAGGCTAGTACAATGTCCGGGAGTTCTTGTTCGGTTCTGAAAAGCCCGACTGCTGTCAGGTCCCTTGAACAGAATTCGTTAATTAAGAGGTTAGGTACATGTTTTGGAATAAAAATACAGGTGCGCGGGTTACAAGCGGAGGTGTCTAGCAGCAACTTACCCCCGATGTTGCTAAGACCACATATTCTGCCACCCCTGATCCACGGCTCTTGGATGAGGGCGATGGTCTTTCCTTGTTGATTTTCCAGCACTCTGCGCAAGGTGGCCGACGCAGATTGGCTGTGCTGGAGGTTGGTCTGCAGGATCCTAGTCCCGCAAGGGAGAGGAGCAGAGGCTGCTGTCCTCGCCCTCACTACTCTCCCCTGGCGGAAAGCAATCCTCGTCCGACATCAGACCGGACGAGGGTGGATCCCTCGTTGAACCCGCTGTTGACAGAACCTCCAGCGCGGCCATAGAGGTCGCCAACTCCACCGCCCCCCCAACAGTCTCCATCGCAGAAGGCGACGGGGAACGTTCAGGAGGCGGCGAACCAGGCTCCCTCTCAGGCGCAGCCGAGGCTGTTCCGGATGTTGTTGCGGCGGCATCCTCCCTGGCACCACCTTCCTCCAGGAAGCGGATGTAAATACAACCCATGAGGTAGTATACCCGCCGTTGCTGGTCTTTTATTGTTTTGACCATGGACTCCGGCACACGAAAGAAGAGACAGGTGCCCGGGGGCTCCTGCCTGGCCCTTTCGTGTGTCAGAGTCCAAGTGTTCATCTTGAGGTTTGGGTTCTGCCTCGCCAGCATCCTAAGAAGTTCCGCTGTGTCCTCGCTGTTCTCGGGGACAAACAGCATGCACACTACCTTCTTAGGTATATCAGCTTGAGGCCGAACGGTGAGCTTGGTCCCCGCTAACGGGGACGGTATGTTATTTATGACCCCTTTGAGCCAGGCCATTGTGAAGTCGTCCTCACACCATGTCTTGAGGACGCCTTCGGCGAAGTGGGCCCGGCCTCTAAAATGGATCGCGGTGTTTAGTTCTGTGTCAGTAGGTTCGGTCGGTTCAGGAGCCTTAAGCAGAGCCCGGAGCTGGTCTTCGATGACCTGGCGGATCCCCTCCGCTTGCTCCTGCGTCATTTCCAAGAAGGGCTCGGTCATGACTGCAACGCATAGCTCGTTGCTCCTGTACGACGCAGCCGCTTCGGCGTAGCTCACCAAAGTTCCGTCAGCCAAACGGGAGCGAGCAGGCTTGCTCTTCTTGCTAATCCCGGTTGGTGTGACGGAATCTTCGGGACGCGAACGCTTCTGCGCCCTGGCCGGTGGTATAGTGTCGGTTTTATTAGGGTTTTTCCGCCCTCTTGGCCTCTCGCTTCGCTTGCGCTTAGCGCCGATGGGAGCCTCGCCTTTTGGCATCTCAGCCGTGGCCGACACCGCCTTGAGGGGGGTTTTCGTGTTGGTGCCTGTTTGCGATGCTCCTGCACGTGGGGCTTTGGCCAGACTCGTCAGGTCCCTCTCAGGGTCCGCAGTCGTTGACGCAGCCCGTGTTTTGGGCGCATCCACTTCTGCAGTACTCCTCGAGTCGCCGTGAACGAGTACTGTCCTTGGCCTTTGTGTCAGGGTTATGTTAGGGGGCGCATCCGTGGACGCAGATGAGGTTGGGATCGCTCGGGACGCAGCCAGTTGCGGCGCATCCTTTGCGGTTGCCTTCCTCATCGCATCCTTGGACGCAGCCGAGCGTTTTTGTTTTTTGTGTGCAACCTTGGACAGTTGCCGCTTAGGTGCATCTTGAGACGCAACCCCTGTATTGGATGTAGATGGCGCATCTGAAGACGCAGCCCTAGGTGCAATGGTTTTTGTTAGCGCATCCGACGAGCGGGACGCAGCTTGTGGTTTGGTTGTTGTCGGTTTTGTCTCTTTATCCATGGGTTTGGACGTTTCTACTTCACGGTTGGAGCTCTCCACCCGCCACGGAGCCCTCAGTCGGGGACGTCGCCCGTTCAACGAGCGATCGCCAGAGCTACTCCTTCGGTATAGGACCAGCCTAGCAAGAAATTGACGAGCCCGCACGCGACGGAGGATCACGGGACTGTATACGACACGAGACTATGCCGCAACTCATCCCGAGACCCCACGCCACGCCGGCTGCCCTCCCCCGCTAGACCGCTCCTCGCTTGACATCCCGCTTATGGGATGCCTCAGCCGGTTGATAGTGGGTAGCTACCCCACTACCTCCCGTGTAAGAGGAAATCCGGGCCAAAGTGGTGTGTTGTGTGCAACCTGCTCCACTCAACCACCAGGATTCCTTCATCCCTCTGTACGGGTCCCCGCGCACGGCACAAACACGCGGGAGGTCATTGCTGTCCATCATCTGCTCTTGTTTGATGGTGAACACCCAGGGGCATGACCTCGCCACCCCTGAGGTAAGTCGCCCGGTGATTTCTGTTACGTCTAATTCATATGGAATTAGACCAATAACGGGGAGCAACCTCGGGAAGGAACATCACCAGACTTGCCTTGAGGATCTACACGACCGCTGCGCTCTCCCTCAAGACCACGCCACCCTGCCACCTCTGATGGAGGAGACAAGGTAGGTTTGCGTCTACAAAACCAAGCTAAGCAGTAAGCAGCGAAGCGTGTTGCTGAAACCAAACCATAAATTTGCAAGCACAAACCCCCCCTAAACGCTCATAACAAGTTACACGAAATAGAACAACCACATTTTTTCAATATACTTATCACCTTAAGAGCTTATCCATTAATTACGGGACACCCTGTAATACGTATTTATAAACAGGTCCAAGCCGGTGACGTGATAACCATTGACAAAGCAACTGGGAAGATCAACAAATTGGGAAGAAGTTTTGCTAGAGCCAGAGATTATGATGCCACTGGTGAGTTACTTAATATAAATAATGCTTTACTACTTATTTTTTCTCCCACTCGGCTGGGCAGCGTTCGGGAAGCTACGCAATATCTTCTCGTCCTACATACCGCCGTGTCTCAAGACGAAAGTCTTTGAACAGTGTGTTGCCAGTGATGACTTATGGCACTGAAACGTGGTCGCTCACAATGGGCCTTATAAGAAGGCCAAAAGTCACCCAAAGGGCAATGGAGAGGGCTATGCTTGGAGTTTCCCTGTGTGATCGCATCAGGTATGAGGAGAACCAAGGTAACCGACATAGCCCGAAAAATTGCCAAACTTAGGTGGCAGTAGGCAGGGCACATTGCTCGCAGAACAGATGGCCGATGGGGCGGAAAGGCTCTGAAGTGGCGACCGCGTACCGGAAGACGTAGCGTTGGAAGGCCTCCCACAAGGTGGTCCGACGACCTTGTGAAGGCCGCAGGAACCCGTCGGATGCGAGAAGCACAGAACCGGTCGAAGTGGAGGTGCTTGGGGGAGGCCTATGTCCAGCAGTGGACGTTTTTCGACTGAAATGATGATGACGTATTTTTTCCATGATGCCAATGTGTTTAGGCTAATAAGAAATAAGTTCTTCTAACTGAACAAACAGCTGTACTGCTGGGGAGTTTGTTACGCCATTTCTCCCCAGCTAAAGCATTGTCAAGTGGTAATTTTATGACTAAAAATCGCTATATCCAACGTAAAACTGTAAGTTCATGGGAATGTAGCGATTTCTGTTCTTTGCCACCATAAAGACAGCTGTAGCGCCATCTACATCGCCACATGCAAACTACGCATCACACTGACGTCACGCAATAGCCTGCATCGCGCAAGCAAAGTTTACCATGATCAATCGTCGGCACAAAAATCTACACGACACACGTCTGGTCAGAGGTTCCTCCCTTTTCTGTGGAGGATGAGTGAACTTTACACCCTTTTCGTCATAGCTCTATACAGCCGGTCGATTCTGTAAAAATCTCACCGTGAAAACTTAGGTGAAGTGAGTTTGTTTTTGCTAGGAATTGACACTATTGACCGCTCACTCCTCGCTCACTTCACCTAAGTTTTCACGGTGAGATGGTTACAGAATCGCACTGCAGTATTTAGAGATTTCGTCAGTCTGCAAGGCGTACAAGCTTTGTGTAAAAAACTTTTTATCTCTATATAGGGGATTACAGGACCTAAACGCAAAAACGCAAGTTTTTTTAATGTCTAAAAGTATATGATCGACTACAGTAAACAAATTCAGAAAAAATATATGATATTCTCAGGATAAATGCTAGTTATCACTTGCAAATCCCGCTATAACAGATTTTATTCCGCTTTGTATACCTCACTGTGCCTATTATTAATGAAATTACATAAACACTTAATTATTCATAATAACATCTGTGTGAAGTATAAATTCTTAACACATTTTATTTTTTTGGTTTGTGAATATTCTGTGAAAACCGTTTTAGCGCGGTTTTGCAACTAGTCGCCTCAATTAACAATCATAATATATTTGGTTTTAAATCAGGATATTAATTAATATTTTTATTTGTCAGGCCAACAAGCTCGCTTCGTGCAATGCCCAGAAGGCGAACTCCAGAAGCGTAAAGAAGTGGTCCACACTGTGACACTACATGAGATCGATGTCATCAACTCTAGGACGCACGGGTTTCTGGCACTGTTCTCTGGTAAGTTGTGTAGAAGTAGATTATTATGAGTGTTCTGCGGCTCTCCACAGACAATGGCTCACCTCCCATCTTGCACCGCATGCCCTGTCACCTGCACACGTGAGGACTTAATGGCTGCGTCAGCGATGGTATTCGCGTTGCTGAATATTTGAAATTAAATTATCTAGTAAAACTCCGCAGACGTGATAGTTATCAAAATCTAAACATAATAAAACAATAATAGAATTTGTTGATTTTTTGTGGGGTCTTCGATAGTTAGTGTAGTCACTCGAAATACCAGTGTTTTTTTTTTTGTAAACTTCACAGACGTCATTGGTATCGATATGTAAACATGATAAAACAAAAGAAAATAGATTTTTTTACACATCTATTCAAAAAGAGCTAGTGTATTTAATTCTTCGTAAACAGGGACTAAAATAGCTCTTTAATCCCTAGGGACTAAAAGTGATTTGAATTTGGAATGTAGATATTGTTAGTAAAAGTTCCAATCACCAAAGAGATGAATCACGAACATTGTATCAACACGTAACAGGCTGTATGGTAAAGATTAAAGAGTAAAAAATTGTTGTTTGCTCCCTTGGCAAACAATCTACTGTTCTCAACTCATACTGCAAGGATCAACAGTAACAGCGGTTGTCGACACTGCAACCGAAATTTTTATCTAAAGTAAAAGTGCGCACTGTTGCTCACCCCTACCCTATTTCAAGTTAACCAAATATCAACTTTATTTGAATGATATAATTATCAGTGAAATAAAGTTGATATTTATAAAAAAAAATCTGCTGTTGCATCCATTTTGGTCAAGTAGGTATTGAACTTTTGTATTATACAGCTGATATTTTTTTTCGTGATTTCGGATTTGGTCTCATAGTGAAAGTTGTTCAGTACGACGATGGTCTAAAGCACCTCTTCAAAATTTGTCGGGTTAATTTTTGACCACTTATTCATAGACAGATTAGTATTAGTCTATAGAAATGCCCTGATTTGTTTGAGCTCCGTCTATAGAAATAGACGGAGCTCAAACTCAAAAATCAGGGCAACAACAAACAACACCCTTGCATTCTCCGAAGAATCGGAGAATGCAAGGGTGTTGTTTGTTATTATCATTCATATGATTTATAATGATTATTTATGTGTACAGGTGATACTGGTGAAATAAAGTCAGAGATTCGCGAACAGATCAACAGTAAGGTAGCCGAGTGGCGCGAAGAGGGGAAGGCAGAGATGATACCTGGAGTACTATTCATTGATGAGGTAGGATTTTTTTGAAGTGAAAATTTCTTTAGCGGCTTTGTACACTTTTTTTGTAATGGGTAAAAAATGTTAAACTCGCGTCATAGCCGGGACCGCGCGTGTTTTGTTTATAAGACGATTCACAAAATACACACGTAATTGTTCAAGTTTTCACTTCCGTCGGCACTTCCGGAGTGCCACTGTTTTTTTATTTTATTTGAAATGGGTTTGCTCTTTACTCTAGTCTAGTTCAGAGGTGAGGTGACAGAGACAAAGTCTACGATGGAGTACGCTTACCCAGAAAAAGCCTGATATAAAATCATCTTTGAGAAAAACATTAATCTAAATATCATCTTCTCCTTACATATGACATGCAATGTCTCTGTCCGTCCGTACATGCGTAGAAGTCTAGACCAAGACAAAAAATGTTTGTTTTTTTTTATAATTTGTGTCATCTATGACCTGTTTCACAGCGTCCGGATTAAAAACAAAGACTTAAGGAATTCAAAAGTAAAACAGAATTTGGATGAAATTATCTACCACATAAGTTAACCGAGCCATCGTATCAAGGCATGTGTGTCATATAGCGTTAATTAAAGTAGGCATAATCTGCCAATAACCGTCCCATTGTTGGGAAACACGCCTCATCTTGTCAGAGAGTGTGGGCTTTAATATACCACGCGGGCCCAGTGCGGGTTGAGGTCACATGTCTTTGAATTTTTATGTTTTTCTTCACTGTTTTGAGAGCATCATTATATCTACCTAGTCTTTTCCCAACTATGTTGGGGTCGGCTCCCAGTCTAACCGGATGCAGCTGAATACCAGTATTTTACATGGAGCTACTGCATAGCTGACCTCCACAGCCTAGTTACTGGGTAATACGATACCCCTTGGTAAGACTGGTTGTCAGACTTTCGGGCTTCTGACTACCCGTAACGACTGTCAACGATCCACGAATGACAGCCGGGACCAACGGCTTAACGTGCTTTCCAAGGCACGGGGGGGTCTCGATGTGTAAAGATGGTCACCCATCCAGAGACAAACCGCGGCAAGCGTAGCTTAACCTGATCGATCGACCTGTGCGGCTGTTATTATATAGAAAGCTTGTAATAAAGGATTCATTACTTTTTACAGGCTCACATGCTCGACATAGAATGCTTCTCCTATCTCAACCGAGCCCTCGAATCAGAGACAGCGCCAATCGTCATCATGGCCACCAACCGTGGTATCACCCGCATCAGGGGCACCAACTACAGGTCGCCGCACGGGATACCTCTGGACCTGCTGGACAGGATGATCATAGTTCCCACCTCGCCGTACTCACACCAGGAGCTTAGAGAGATACTAAATATCAGGTAATTACGCAGCATCCACGCAGCGTTTACACGACGACAACTCAGCATTTAAGCAGCGTTTACGCGACGACAATGCAGCATTTACGCAGCGTCTACGATACACAGTGTCATTACGGTGTCTACGAAGCCTGGCAACGTCAACGCGACATTAACCAATGCCAGGTGCCATATAATATTATTTTTCGTTCTCCCTCAGGTGTGAAGAAGAAGACTGTCAAATGTCAGGCGACGCGCTGACAGTACTGACGCGAGTGGCCACCGAGACATCTCTGCGTTACGCCATACAATTGATTACTACCGCTTCTCTTGTAGCTAAGCGTAGGAAGGCTACTGAGGTATGTATTCTCGTAAGCTGATATCTCACTGGGACACCATGGTCGCGCTGCCAGTGAATTATACACACCTTTATGGTAACCATATCACCAGGCGTCCCAGCGGTGAGAATTTTATAGGCTGATTATGTATACGCCAAGCGGTCACACAGACGGACAGACATGCAAAAGCGACTTTGTTTTATAATATGTATTATGTATAGATAAATCCAAGTCGGATAAAGTTCATCATAGTCACAGCTAGTCAGCTGGGGGCTGTTTATTTATTAGATACTTAAGACAAATTTGACCATTTTCTGACCCCCCCCCCTCCCTCCCTCTACGTAAGAAAAAATAAGGCTTGAATGAACCCCCTCTGACCTTTTCGATCTTACGTAAAATCTACCAAAATTGCAAAGAAAATGTATCAAAAAAATTAAAAACATAATTTTTGCTTAGTTTCTGATCTTACGTCAGAACAATCTAGATCCCTCACCCCTCAAATCTCACGTAATAAATTAACAGTCCCTAGTCAACAATAAAAAAGTCATTGGCATATTCTGCCCAACACTGGTATACACATCTGACACTACAATTTTGTTCCCAGGTCAGCATGGAAGATGTAAAGAAAGTGTACTCTCTGTTCCTCGACGAGCATCGTTCGGAACAGTTCTTGAAGGAGTATCAAGATGAGTTTATGTTCAATGACGGATCCGGAGGTAAGTTTCTTGATACTTTTATAATAAAAAAATAAAAATTTATTCAAGTAAGTATAAAGATTATGATTTTCATTCATTAAAATCGAGGAATGTTAAATTCTACCTGTAATGTACACCTACCTGATCTAGGTTTATGAAAAACCTGTGTATACCATAATGAACCTAGAATTATATGACGATCCCGTGGGAATATTGGGATAAAAACTATCCTATGTCCTTTCCCGGGACTCGAAACTATCTCTACACCAAATTTCATCTAAATCGGTTCAGCGGCTTAAGCGTGAAGAGGCAACAGACAGACACACTTTCGCATTTATAATATTAGTATGAAACGTCTGTATTCCTCGACAGACAGAGGGTTATAGTAAAAGTACCCACATTTCATGGCATGGCGACTACATGACCTAAAGCGCGGTCACTGTCGGACTGCATAGAAAAGAATGAGAAGTGCGATGACACAGCGCTGGTAATTTATTGCAAAATATGAAGCAATTATCTATTTACAAAAAATCTATTGATTAGACAAAAAAAAAAAAAATGTAGATTGTTTGCCAAGGGAGCAAACAACTATTTTGGAGGCGAGAGTGTTTCTTTGAATCCAGAGCCGAGCGAAGGACTCTAGAGTAGAATCCTGAGCGCAGTGAGGGGTTCTAAAGTACAATCCTGAGTGTAGCGAGGGATTCAAAGTACGTCACACGAGCTTAAAATGTGTTGCTCCCGAGGTGGATACTCTACTTTTTATCACCCTCTATGAAAAAATAAGTAAGTGCAACTTACGAATAAGAATAGTACGTTTATTTATTTCATTATTACTACTCGAGGAAGACTCAATACTCATTTTTTATAAAACTAAGTAACATCCTAAGGGCGCGTCCATAAATTACGTGAGGTGTTTTTTTAAATTTTCTGTCCCTCCCCCCCTGGTGAGATGTCGTGAGATTTTATTCAACCCCCATCCCCCAATCTCACGTGAGATTTTTCAAAATGTGGGTTTCTTCTCACATGTTTGAGCAAATAAATAGATCTTATTTTATCTTATCTTACGTAAACGCTTTGGGTTGTTATTTGGTATAAAACAAATATGGTGGTTTGACAGTCAGTAGTTGTATAACGTCGAAGTATAAATGAAATCATTTTCTTTCGAACGAATTAGTGAATGATCTTAATCGTATTACGATATACGCTTAAGATTAAATCTTAACCCTTAAATTGGCAAATGAATCTATTTCTAAAATGTAATATTTTTTTGTTATTTCCTGGTTCACTATGATCACAGAGAACTGAAAAAAATTGTGAAAAAAATTTACTTGTTACAGTTTTCGCGAAAATCTATGTACTCCGGAGAGTACATTGCCAACTATAGTATAAAGTATTTCTTCTTATGTTTGTACTACGTAGAGTACGGTGCCAAGGTATCAATTAAACACATCTAAGTTAAATCTTTAGTTTATTAATCATAATAATTTCAAAGTTCTTACTGAACAAAATTTATTGAGTGTGAAATTGACGGAAACAACTTCTTTTGTTTGTTTCTCCCACCACAAAACACAGATACCTACATTTTGCTCTTTATGCAAAAGACTTTGGTTCTTGGACTTAAAAACAGCGAAAGTATTCCAATACTGTTTCATTTTGAGTTTTACGAAGCTTGCGTACTCCCTCATCCACCTATGGCGTAAATAAGTTTTTTTCCAGCTGAAATTTAGTGAAAATTTAGTTTTCTTAACTTCTTTGACAACTACTGAAGGGTTCTTGCGTTTAGATTAGCACAGGAAAAGCTTTTGACGTGCTAGGAACTGGTGACTGCAGAAGTTCTACAGATGGACCCACATTGAATTCAATTCAATCGTTATACCCACTATAACGATTGAATTGAATTCAATGTGGGTATTGCATCGTAATTATTAGTTGAAGGAGATGGAAAAACTTCTTGAAGCGTTGGTGTTAGTGGCACATCATCAATGTTACAGTCAAATACGCTATCGGAGTCGTAAGGGTCGTCTTCTAGAATGTTCAGTCTTTCATATGAGGAATCTAATGAAGATGGGTCGGAACTGAGCTTAGGTGAAGATGGTGGAAGGAAGTATGATTCGTCTTCAGTACTAGAACTTTCATCGGAACATGCATTTTCTTTCGGGATCAAAGCTTAATATCTTATGCGATCGTGTCAGGTTCAAGCACTGCAGAAAAAGAAAAAAGAACATTCTGTACGAAATACAATCCACACCTCAACCGATATTAATTTATATCAAAACAAACAAAAAAAGCCAGTTTGCATTTCTTTATGTTCTTGGCAATGTACTTCGTGTATACCGAACTTTATTTTGTGTTCTTTACTAAGTACTTGGCAACGGTATTCACGGAGTACACACAAAGTTTCGAACTCATAAAATGATGATTACGTAATTTACACAATAAATTACGAACGATTGATATTATGTATAATGTCCATAAGCAATTTACAGCCCAATAACCACAAGTCTCATTCAAAAAAGTTTAGAAAAACTTAAAAAACTTATCCGTAACGCAGAGACACCAAACCGCTTCGAAAACATTTTGAATTTGACAGATAATTTTCGATATAACCACATCCTCATATTTTTTCTACCAAAATATACAAGTATTGCAAGCTAAAAAAAAACATAAATGTTATTCTTTTTAACATTAGCACTACAATTGCTTTTTTCAAAATGTATGTCTTTGGTGGAGTACACTGCCAATTTAAGGGTTAAGCATGTACAATCTGGATTAAATGGACCAAAATGGTATAATTTTTTTTGTTTCAATCAAAAAATTGCGTGATATTTGCTGAGACCCCAACGTAAGATTAGATGAGATTTGACTCGACCCCCTCCCCCCCCTTAAACATCTCACGTAATTTATGGACGCCCCCTAATTTAATTAAACAATTACAAACGAAGGCAGAATGCTTTTCGCGCATTTTTTATTTTTTCACATTTTTTTTTTTTGGCTAGCGCTCGTTTTACTTTATCATACAGCCTGTTACAATGTTCGGATTGATCTCTTTGGTGATTGGAACGTTTACTAACAATATCCACACTCCAAATTCAAATCACTTTTAGTCCCTAGGGATTAAAAAGCTATTTTAGTCCGTTTAAGAAGAATACACCAGCTCTTTTTGAATAGATGTGATACAAATAAATACCTATTTAATAATATAAATATTTATTCCAAAATAGAAATTGGTTAAATACAGTATAAATCTTAGAAATAATATAGGTATAAGAAAGTATGATGCCTGTACTAGGATAAACCTATATCACAGGTACCACATGTTCCTGAGTTCTTACTATTTCTAATAGAACAACTGATTTCTTAACAATATTTAACGTACGTTTTAAGAATAGTGACAATGACATAATAGTGACGTAATAGTGTGAATAGTGACATGTTATAATTAACTTAAACACTAATTATTACGGTCTTTAACATCCAGATCATTTCTATAATATTAACGGAAAATTGTAGTTAGCACTTAGTTACACGAATATGATTGAGTCAGCTGTATTATTAAATAGCTATTCATGAATTAATTTGTAACGTTTTTCTGGTTTCAGACGCACCCCAACTGATGGATGTAACGCAGTAATTAATTTCTCAATGATTCCAAATAAACTGCTTTAAGATAATTAATTTTCAAATAGAATGTCATTTTGGTTCTACAAGAAGTCGTATGTTTATGTTACTTTTAAGTTTGTATTATGTAAGTTTATAATAAATGTCTAATTAAATGTATTTTGGTTTTTTTTTTAAGATTGACTAAATGTTAATCTTTCTAATCTTATGAGATTCCTATATTCCTCAACTTCATAATAACGAAATATCCGCAGCCGCGCCGCATTTCAAAAATGCGCCAAAGTACAGGTAAGTTGTCCCGGTGGGCCGCACCGCAACGCTGCGTTGCCTTTTATGGAAGAGGTGTGAAAACAGATCAAAATTTCAATTTGAACTACAATGAGGTTCGCGTGGATATGAACAGGTCGCGTCGCAACGCAACGCATTACAAAAATCCTCTTGCATCACTGGTATGTCCATTTTGTAAATCCGCGAGCCTTAAAAAACCTGACAGATTTCTACGAGGAGTAAAATGCCAAAGAGATTTTGTGAAGTAATATTTTAGATACCGTATAAATTAGTAAATCTACACCTTTTTAATCTTTTTAAATAGCACGTTTAATATTTTTCTTTCATCTACATTTTTTTCCTACACAAAAATAGAATATTACTCGACTAAAAACAAAAAATTGTATTCGACTAAATCTAACTTGTTCGACATTGACGTTTCTACATCTCTAAGCTACGATTGATTTTTCACTGTTTTTTCGCGTTCTGTCGTGAATATATTTGGTGTCATTTTTCGAAGTTAAATTATTAGTAAAATCAAAATGTTCGCCGCCAGGAGCCTTTTCAAAGCTAACGCTCAGATCCTCAAGAATGTAGCCCAGCAGAGAAACATGAGCGTCATCGCTACTCCCGCTAGGAATAAAGTTACCAAAGGCGTAAGTACATTTTGGTATTTTTATCAGTGATTATCCTCTTAATTCATCATAATATTAAATCTACGACGTTGTTTAAGAGTATCCCGTATTATTTACGTATGATTTTATCCTTCCAGAATCCAAAAAAAACTATTTTCAAATTACGTAATTCTTTACGGAAAATTTTAGGTTAACTATTGATGGTGAAGTCCATGTACCATGTCTAATAAAATGTCTTTATTATGAATAATTTACCCTAATCAATGGTATATTTAGTACTTATATTGACTATTCATCAAGTCAATTTACTTTATGTCAAGTTTTAGTTTTTTTACCTGACAAAGTAGGGTTTGTTTGTTATCTTATCACTGGCTACCTAAAACTATTATAATGTTATCGTTTGGATTTATGTTAGCTCAACTGACTAGAACACATGAATCAAGTGTCTTCCCTTATAGTAAATAAGAAAGGTGTTATTGGATGATTTTTTAATTTTAGCAGTTTAAGTTATATTTAAATTACTTATTAGATAGGACTGCATTCTTGTGAATAAAGTACCACAAAAAAGAACTGTGTAGATAATCAACCGTTGGAATTAATCAGGGTCTAAAATAGTAGATACTGGGACTTTTGGCTGCTGGTTTTCCCCCCTGGCCCGATTCGCCCCTCCTTAGGTGACCTGCATCCCCCAGACTCCTCCGGGGGATCCATATCAATACCGGGCTTAGTGTGAACGTCCAGTCAACATGGGCCACTCAGCACCAGGAGCTCCGACCTCAAACCATCCTCCAATCCCGACTTCCGAGTACTGCTGTACTTACAATAAGTGCAATATCTACTCTCTAACTATACTCGGATCTTGGGCTTTAAAAAGTTACATACATATCCGTAATCAGCAAATTTTGCCTGAATCCAAAATCCGAGTTATTGCACTTATTGTAAGTACGGCAGAGTAGCCGGATTAAGACGGCTTTTGGCACAGTCTTTTTTGGGTTCTGTACCAAGATTGTAAAACGGAACCCTTATGGTGAAACTCAGTCTGTCTGTCTGTCACAGCTGGATATCTCAAAAACTACTAATGCTATCAACATGTTCAAGGATAGTTAACTTATAGCTACTATTCTCTTACTAATTATATTAACATGTATGTACTTTCTTTTTATCAACTATTTCTTTATAATGTGGAGGCTTGTTATTAGCTAAATTTTTTTAATATTACATTCTTTATTTCATTGGTTTGTTAGTCTGTAAGCCTTCTTTAAAATAAAATTAAAGTAGCAGCATGTTGCTCTTTAAAAATATTTTCTCCAAACATAACAGCTTAAGTGAACAATCCGGGTTACAGGGTGCTTACTCTTCAATTTAATTCCGATAGATCGACATTGGAATTGTGACGTTACGTACTCTTGAGTTCGAGCACCAAATGATTTTTAGATTGGGTGACAATTTTGGAGAACTAAGTGGAATTGGGTTCAGGCTTGGAGAGTACCGAATCACGTGACTGTAAAATTAACATTGGAATCATATTGGCATCTCATTGGAATTAAAATTAGTATGGAGAGTAAGGCCCCAGATCAGCCTATAACATTCCCACTGCTGGGACAAATGCCACCACTCTATGAGAGGAAGTGAGCTGTAATCAACCACGCGGGCCCAGTGCGGGTTGGTAGATGTCACACATCTTCGAAATTTTAGTTCTACGATTTGCTGGTTTTATCACAATGGTATGTTACTTGCCTTAATTGGCATCGAATGGAGGTAGGAGTATGTCGAATTCTTCCTTTTCGGATGTCGAATGTCCCAATGAGCATTTCATTTTGAATTCTTTTACCTATTTTGGTATAGTAATTTTATTTTAGGTGCATCGTCTTCACATATTATTATTATATAATTAATGTATGCAAAATATTATAAAACATTTTAAAAGAGTAACGGTGGAGTTTCTTTCCCATTCTTCTCCATACGAAAACTACCTTTTGGAATGGGCGACTAGAATCGATTCTATTTGTTGTAATTTCTGACGTTCAAAAGAGCCTTTTATGTGCCTATTTGAAATAAATGCTTTGACTTTGAGCCGATTGACTTCCCTGTTGGTCTCGTGGACGCAAGCGCGACTTCTGAGCGTGGGGTCCTGGGTTCTTTTCCCGGGTCGTGCAAAGTGTTATTGAGCTTTTCCATTAGGAGTTTTTTAGTAACACTAACAGCTCAGAGATTGGAAGTTGGCGGTGTTAGGCTGCCTTTCCACCAGAGATGAGCGAGGACGCGTAGCGAGGGATGTGTGTGAAACCAACCAACAACATCGCTTCATTTTTATAGCTTGGGTTCACATCGGCGTCGAGACGACGAGGAAAGACCTGGGTCTCGTCCTCGACAGCCGGTGGAACTTCGTCGAACTAAGATAGCGTTGGTATTGGTTAGTGTTACCCCGGTGCCTCGGAAAGCACGTTAAGCCGTTGGTCCTGCGCCTGATCTCTCCGGTCGTGTCGGGATGCACGCCTGCGCTATAATATATCCCACGGCGAAGGCTAGTCTCCGCTTACATTGGCCGCCATGGCTGAAATACAGTCTAGTCTAGAAGACTATATTTCCAAAGTCAATCAAAACTTCGAAACATCTTGAAAAACTCTGCTGATTCACGTCTTTAACATAATATTTCTCTACTTTCTAGGAAATGGCCGTCCTCATCAGTGCCATGTTGATCGGCTGGTCTGTGGTCCCCGCCTGGGTCCTCGTTAACATCAAGAACTACAGGAACAAGGAATGAGCAGACAGCCAAGCTTAGAGAATTATATGTAGATACAGTGTGATATCAGATATGTATTATGTTAAGTAAACGGTTAATTTAACTGTCTGAGTTTTTATTTTAGCTTAAATAGGTACCCACATTTTTTTTTTGGTGTGCGGTGGAAATCCTCATAGACTTCCTCCATCGTGGGGGTGACAGAGGGGCATGTCGGACTCTTGCCGACTATGTTCTATGTCATGGTTTGGTTTCCGCACTTAGTCCTACAGTGGACCATTGTGCGTGGGCCATGGCGGCCGTTGGTAGTTATACCAACCAGCCCACCTCCCTCCAGAAGCTGATTAAGTCTCCTGGTCTGTTGAGAACATTTGTGTACGATCTGAGTGTCCCGAGGGTTTCTGACCTTAACTGGGTGACGCCTGTGCACTCAAAGAGCACATGCGCAATGGTTTGGGGTCATGCAAGCCCTGCACAGGGGACTGTCCGTTATTTTCTCTCTCTTACCGGCTAAAACCACCGCGGTGTCCCACGTCCGCCTTTGGCCGGGTGTGCGGGATTCGCATAAGCATTCATAAAGAAAAAGAGAACCTCTATAGTACAGTAACATTTATAGTAAGTACATACATTACGATACGTCGTCTCTTCGCATTAAAAGTGTACAATCTAAAAAAAAACGAAATTGAGTATACAGAAATGTCTAGTATCGCCGTTATGTGTAAAAAGAACGTAGTTCGACAAATCCCCGCTAGAAGGCGCATTGGTTAGTTTTAAATTTTTGGTTGGTGGAAGTTTATTAGTTTTTAAACCTTTAAAACGTCCTCCTGTAAAATTAGTAAATTCTGAGATTATATACCTTTAATGGGGGAAGACTACGTGTGACTTAGGTAGTCCATTATTGACTTGAAGTTACACGTATCTATCGTATACTATTTTATAGCACTAAACCCACACAAAAGTCACGGTTATCTGTGACCTAAGATGCCACTAGTCGATATTTTTCCATACAATATTCGGGAGAGTATTACTCCAATATTTTGGGCATCCAAAGTTAAGACATAAGATACTTTTTATCCCGGTATTCCCACAAGATCGACACTTTTATACAGGTGAAACCGCAGGGCGCTGCTAGTGTTATATAAGCGTAGGTATATATTGAACTAGTTCACCAAGGCCAGGGGGGTAGCAAGCCCCCCTACTCTTTCCATCTTTCGACGCGAGCCCACGCGACCTCCTTCCAGTTTTGACGGAACCAATCAGCTCGTCCTACGTGGTCTACCGCGACCCCGCCTCACTGTCTCAGGGCACCAGTTCTGTGCTATTTGGGTCCATAGTTGGCCTCCATATAATTATGGGAAACAAAATTAAACAAACCAAATACCACGTAGGTAAGTACGTAAAAGATTTATTTATCACAAAATATAAAACATTAGGTCCTGTAGTCCTCTTAAGATCATAAATGTTGTTACATTTAGGTAGTTGTTATGTTGTGTGTAGTGTTGTTGTCACCAGTCTCATTGTAGCTTATTGATAACCTAACCAAACAACAATAACGCTAATTGCCGCCAAAATCGGCGAAGACTTAAATAAAATGGCGGCGCCCCGTACAATTGGCGCGCATTCTCGTTCCAACCATTCATATTCTAATGTAAACTGTCGCCGTAGGAGAATTGGTCCGATGGTATTGAAGACTTGCTTGTGGTAATCATTCAGGTATTTTATCTGGAAAAAATTAAAGCATTCTTAAATACTTTTTTGTTTGATCTGTGACCTCTGAGTTTGTTTCGGCCGTTCTTCTCAGAGTAGTCAGATAGGAAACGCCGACCTCAACAAGTTTAAAAAAAAAATATGATTGACGTGTAAGTGTTTGTACAAATCATTTAAGTACCTATCATTTGGTATATAATTTCATGTTATCAGTTGTGGATTTTTGAGATGGGGCAGTAAGGATAGGTACCTGAACCGTTGAAGCTACAGAAAAACGGTCTCAGGGGAATGTCCTTAACTTTTTGAGAGACTTCAATCTGCATTCACAGTTATGAAAAATATATATTTAACTAGTCAGTAAGAAAGTGGGCAGTTATTGCAAAAACTTTTTTTATGCCATGCAATCCTGTTTCATAAAAGAATCAAAAAAACTCTATCGAACCAACTGAGGTTTGAGTACCTACATAAGTTTAGAAAAGTCAAAAATTGCAATAAACCTTTTCCATACATTTCGTAGCAAACTCCATTACGCCGACCGCGTAGTAACGCCCTCATCGTTTGTTTAGTTATATCTTTTATTTTAGAATGAAAATGCATAAAATAAGCACGTTAAGTTGTACTCCACGAGATTATACGTTAATATTATTATAAACGGTAGTTTTACACTGTTTAGTTTTATTATAATCACTAAAACGGAAAATAGTGGCCACAATTATCCGTTTTAGTGGGCGGTTTACCTCAAAGTCAGTGAGAAGGTCGATGTCCAAGCATGCTACTTGATGCGGTACCAGGGATATAGTGCGGAAACCCACTGCGCCTCGACCAGCGAAGTCACCTACTAGGTCCTGAGCCTGTAAGATACATGACATATATTAAGAACGCAGCCGAACGCGGAGGCCGATTCGGTAGCGTTCGACATCATCTGTCTCTCATCGCTCGTACCGCGCTCTCGCTTGCACTTCAAGCCGCCATGGAACGCTACAGAGCAAGGCCGCGAGGTAACGCTACATGAGTCATGTTTTTTCGTGTGTGCAGCCAGCTTCATCGATTTATTAGACGTTGTCACGTCAAAAATAATTTTGCTCTAGAAGCATTAGGTATTCAAGAAAAAGAAGGGGAATACATTTGTATGGAGAATCGCATGCCCTGTTCTCTCTTAAGAGCTGGATCTACGCCATTGACCTTGGTCATGTGGGCGTTACCAAGACAAAGCCCCCCGCGTGCGCCTCCCCACCCCTAACAATAATTTCGTGCAACGCGAATATAATTTTGTGCTATAATGTTGCATCGCAGCGCCCGGCGCCCGGCGCCCGGCCCTCGCCGCGCGCCGCATGCTATCTATCGCTATCGCTTCCAGTAGCTGTAGCTAATGCAGAGGTGTAAAACCTTTTGAATGTCCAAGACCGAAAGCAAGGGAAAATATAATTATGTATATTGTATAATTTATAGTTTTTACGCGTTTTAGGTTTAACTATGATGAAGAGACTTTTACATGTTACCATTGTATATCTTGATTTACTCGATAAAATTTACTACTTACTTAAAAAAAATCTGGGACATTATGAACCTGGAAGGACCGGTCAGATTTACCAAAACTGTCAATCTGACTCCATCCTTCCGAGACCGGGTTACCTATAACATCGCTAATTTGCATGATTTTGAAGGGTTCTATTATACTAACAAAATGTATATGATGTTGCTGTTGTGTTACCATGACAATAAAATTATACCGTTGTCAGACTACCAAAACTGTTAGTTGAAAAAATCTATTACTTATAATTTGATAGTCGTACATTTTAGGCCAGATGTGATGTAATTTCTTGAAATTGATCGTGTCTACATCCTGCAACTATTGCGCCAACCACACCACATGTATTTAGGTTAATTTTTTCTGGACTATTTTTTCCATCGACTACAAAAATCATATTGCATAAACGACACTTCAGCGTCAATTTCAAAAAATCAGTCGCCTGTCAGTCGTTCAGATATAATTTCAATCGACTGTAAGCCGCAATTCAAAGGATCATGGGATGATAATTATGTTCTGTAGTTCTTTAAAAAATGGCTTAGATTTACAATACGTCTACCAATAGATTTTAGTCTGAAACAAAATTAATTTAAGTTAATGGAACAAACTGTTCTATCTATTTCACTCAAGATTGTTAAAGAACATAAAGAACCTGGTATCTTCTGTTTCTTTATCATCTGTTATTTGGTTTCGATCTTGCTCCAAACTATGTTCAATAGGTGGTGACTCTTGAGTACTTGGGGGACTCTTGGTAGTAGAACTGAAAAGTCACGAAGATCATTGTGTAAGTGTAATAAATAAATGTAGTTGTTGCTATTACCCAATTTCTTTCCTCAATCTGTAATATCTTGAGTTGTGAGTTTATTTAAAACAAAATTATACATGTTTTCTCCATAATTTATTAAATGCACCGATTTTTGTTGTACGCTGGGTGATAATAATTTATTTATTTAAACTTTTCGCACAAAAAGGTACAAAGGCGGACTTAATAAAAATAAATAAATAAAAAAATAAAATAAAAAAATAAAAATCGTTTATTATCAGGCGTCGTCGGCCCATAGCGTGTTAGTATTACAAAAACTTAAAAACTATGTTAGTAGACTACTTGCCTTAGGCATTCTCTACCAGTCAACCAAGGGTGGTGAAGAGATTGGATGGCAGGTGCTTTGTTTGAGAGGAACAATGATAAAAAAAAATCTATTAAAACTAGGCTATTTATTGGCAGTGGAGCTGTAAACAAACAACGATTGTTTAATGCAAAATGTTGGGTTCAATCACGGAATAAAAAAAACTTGAAACTGTCGATATTCATAAAATAACCGCTGTCACCAAACTGACACAATATTTGAGTGTACGTCATCATTGCGAAGTTCATTACCGCGATGTTACTAATGTTACTTACGTTGCAATAACAAACTTTCGCAGTAACGTACATCGCAGTAAAGAACTTTCGCGATAACGTATTTCGCAGTAAAGAACTTTCGCGATAATGTACTTCGCAGTAAAGAACTTTCGCGATAACGTACTTCGCGCGCCTCAAAGAGCTCTCAGCAATCTAACGGAGCCCCCATAGAGGGCCAAACGCCTGCCGGGGTCGTGGGACTGTCTTATCAGGTAACCGTGACCCTGAAACGTAAAGGGCTATTGATGAACTCATTGGATGATACCTAATCGTACAGTGATTGTATTGTAATTAATTGATGATTGTATTGTGATAAAATTTAATTAAAATATTTTTGGAACAAAATATAACATGGGTGTAAAAATTATTGGAATCGATTCAGTTACTGATTCTGAACAAACTATATTCAGGTTTCGCATAATCCTAAAAATAATGTTGTAGATATCTACACAAACTTTATAAAAATAAAATTGACAAAATGTTTAACATCCATGTTCGTTACTTTCATACTTTTTGTTGACATAGTTTTACGTTCATAATACCGAAATATCAACCATAAATGATTTATAAAATAATAGTGCCCTTCAAAACATTTTTGTGTGACAATGGCGGATTGGCGGTGGCTAGCGGCTTCTACAAAGGCAGACAATACGAACAGAATAATAAAACGTTTCTCCCGTCGAAATAGAGTTCATTATTAGTTGCGAGGTGCTCTTTTCTATGAATATATTGGACCGAAATAAGACCTTATTTTTATAAAGTTAACCGTGTAATTCGATTGTGCATCGGATTCTCAGAATAATTTTAGTAAACTGCGTACTTACCTACCTAGTTTAGAAAAAATTTTAGTTTTCACCGTTTATGGTTTAGTAATAAAGACCTAATTCTCTTTTCGTATTAGTTTATGTTATAGAGTCTGTACCGTATACCTACTAATTTTGTGTATACCTACTTTAAAATTATTCTAATTGGTTGGGCTACCGACAATAATTTTGTTTCTATCTTTCTTTTTAAAGAAAACGTTGCCCCACACTAGGAATTACTCCTGTAACGTGGGTGCGTTTACAAACATTTAAATTCACATACACAAACAGTACACAAGTAGGCAATACAAATATTTGTTCCGTGCGGGAATCGAACCCGCGACACGCAGCGCAGCAGTCAATCGCTCAGCCACTGCGCCAACCGTGTCGTCAAAGTGTGTTTGCGGAGAAAAGTATCACAGGTCCGTTCAGCACAGCGTCTCGTCCCGCACTGATTTATTGGGCGCCGGAGGGGTGGCTACGCGATCTGCGAGTAGCGATTACGTAAAAAAATCGATTATAAATAATTAAGAAAGTTATTGGCAAAAATAAGCCGAAGGGGACATCGGCATTACTTAATATAATATATTGGTGGCAATTAAAAGATCCTGTGATTGATAGTTTAGGAGAAAAATGGTAGTAAGTTACAAAAACAGAGGTCACTTTGCGTATTTATTTATGATATTTCAAATATATTTTTATTTTTTTTGAAACGAAGAGGACATGCTTTATATTGTGTAGATTAATATATATTTTTTTGAAAAAAAATCTTGTAAGGGTTACGGAAAAAAAAGGTTCTAAAGTATCCTAAATGAAGCCCAATTCACGTCTACCCACGCCTTAAAGGCTAGCGCAGACTAGAACGCGCCGCAGCGCAACGCAATTCTAAACTCCTCATCACTCGTTATTTTATACGAATGAACGCACACTACGGCCGCACTGCACTTTTTTTAATGCAAATGCGTTGAGCTGCGGCCCGTTGCGGCAGCAATATGAGTTTGGCTTTAAAAGTTTAAAATGACATCATGACATGTATGGTGTCGATCATTGCAAAAAAGATCCGTGCCTCGAAAAGCACGTTAAGCCGTTGGTCCCGGCTGTCATTAATAGCTCTTTGACAGTCGTTACGGGTCGTCAGAAGCCCGAAAAGTCTGACAACCAGTCTTACCAAGGGGTAACCCAGTAACTGGGTTGTGGAGGTCAGGTCAGATAGGCAGTCGCTCCATGTAAAATACTGGTATTCAGCTGCATCCGGTTAGACTGGAAGCCGACCCCAACATACTTAGTTGGGAAAAGGCTAGGCAGATGATGATGACTTATAAAAACAAAATACCCATGGCGTCTGTCAAGTTTCACCAACGAATTCCCCATAATACGTGTAGGTTAACCTACTCACTCGTATATGCTCAGAAGTATTGTTCAATTCTATGGTTTCCACTAGATCTTCATGACGGATGCCGTATTGACCCACTTCGTAGTAACCAGGTTCTACAAAACAAAAGTCAAATTAAAATCTTAAGGACGGAGAGAATATGCCTGTATTTAGATTACGATCTTAGATGATTAGCATAACAGCATATAACGTTTGGGATGATACTAACCTAACAAGTTGTATTACTGATTCTAATGATTATGGTTTTGTAAATAAATATTTGTTACGATCGCGAATCATATTTTAATCAACGTAGGTACAACTTACTGACCAGCAAATTGCAAAAAACGTAAAAACAATTGAATTTCGCGGGCTACCCTGGCGCTTTCGCCTTAATGTTGCGATAATTTTCGTTCGAGAAACTAGGGACAGTTTCTCAAAGTATAAAATAGTCTGAAGTATAATAAAGAGCTCACCGTTACTGTAGATCATGTTAGGTGCGATACCAGGGTCATCAGCGGTGGGGCCGCTAAGGATCCAGATGGGTCCTTCGTGCACGTTCAGAAAGTGGCCAACGCCGTGACCCGTTCCGTGGCCATAGTTCAGGCCCACGTCCCATAAGGCCTTGCGTGCTAGGACTTCTATTACGTTGCCCTGAAATTATGGGTAATAACAAATCCATTAAAGACTGTCACGGCTACCTTATTAGCGCTTGCCCTTTAAGTACCTTCCCGTGGTCGCATGCTACCATAGCTTATAAGTATGTTAGTACAGCGGCATGTGACCACGGGAAGGTACAGTGCGTGCCACGTAAGAAGAGACTTGACCCCGCCTCCCCCGCTCTTTCCGCCGCCCCTATGACGTCCGGTCCCGTCCCGCACTCAGACCTCATACCGCTAAAGATACCTAAAATTGTGTTCTGCGCATGTCAGACCACGTGGTGTGTCAAGTCTCTTCTTACGTGGCACGCACTGTACTTTCTTGTTTCATCCTTTTCAGTAGACGGGTTTTAGTTTTTAAACTTATTTTTTATTTAATTATTTTGGGGCGTATTTCAATAATATTTATATTTTTGAAATGTGCTAATTGCTTTCATTTGATACCCAACAAGGCACCATACCAAAATATTTATTTTTAAATTCATTACTTACTTTATGTCCTCTAGAGGGCGCCATATCGAATTTAGTGTGACGTCACGCCTATAACCAGCGGACAATCAAGACGCTTCCATCGATACCTCATTTGTTTAAATATGACAAGTAAGTAGTTTAGAAGTTATGAGGAAACAGATGAACATACATACATAGTACAGACGGCAGCACATCAAGCTACTACAATCTGTCAAATTTCTTCAATAAATTTTCAACTTTATCGCTACAGAATAAGGTTCAAGATTGATTGAGAAAATTTGACAGTTTTAGGTAGCTTGATGTGCTGGCGTCTGTACATACATACCTACATACCGGTCAAAATCATAACCCTCCTTTTTGGTATGCCGTAGTCGGGTAAAAATTATAGTTACTTACCAATGTCCCTGTAGGCAGCACGGTGGTAGCTAAATTGATCTGTCCCTTCATCACTCGAGTGAACGTCATGCGCTGAGCGTGAGTCGGAGTTCCGCTCATATGTCGCGTCCGAGTTATGTCTGTGGTGCCTTCACTGTTGAATAAGACGTATAGATATTATTAAAACAAAACGAAAAACCGGTCAAGTGCGAGTCGGAGTCGCACACGAAGGGTTCCGTACCACAAGGCATGAAACGCCGAAAAAACGTTTCTTTTATACCCCTTTAAAATTTAATTTTATTTTACTTTGCGTGCCAAAAATCGCATCAGCTTACGTACAAAAATCGTAAGCTGCCAGTTTCGCGCTCAGTCCTGTATACTGCTGGCTGGGTGAGCGCTCGCGCTGGCGCTAGGCCCCGGGGGTGGGGAGAGACGGGTGCCGCACGCGGCGGCGTCTTTGAATCGATTTGATTTTCCCATCACTAAAGTGCTTGTGACGTCATAGTAGGTAGTCAAAAAATGGCACTCTTGGTTTTCATACAGATCGAGATACTTGCGTTATCTAGGTCTATCTATATCTGTGGTATGAACGATCTTCTTAGCGTATCAAAGGCAATAAGTTAAAAAAAAAATTGGCCCAAAATTCAGCTGCACGGACTCCGCTCACTGACGCAGTCATAAGATTATGAAGTGCTTAGGTGACAGGTGACAGCGCAAGATGGAAGGTGGGCCTTGTCTGTGGAGAGGTGCCGCATACGCACTTAAGATCTCAGCCGTCCGTGCACCCCGGTAGAGATTTGCTTTACACTGGCCGACTTGGATTGTCGATTGATCGACTTGGATTGAAGTCTATTTAGAGGTTTCCAAGTCGGCCACGGTAACGTACTGTGTCCTCCTGAACACAAAAAAAAAAAAAAAAAAATGTGTGTGGATAAAATATTCAGGGGGATCAATTTGTACGGTGCACGTACAGGGTTTTAAAATATATTTATTACAATAAGTTAGCCAGTAGGCTCGCGTATTTGCACTTTGGACGCGACCTACATTTGGCAGTGCATTGACACTGACATATTGCATTGTTCTATGCATTTTAGTGTTCAATTAGACGTGATTTGAGTCGGACAACTTGCATTTTTATTTAGATTCATCCCGTTGAGCATTCACTGACATTTTCTGCATTTATGCTTAAGTTTGACATTTGACATCTGCATTGACATTACTTGTGTTAGGGAAGCACCCTACACAATTCATCGATTAAATACGTTGTTACTAAACACCTTTAATGGCTATCCTTCGGAGCATTGATGCGTTATGTTATATACTTACAAGTACTGTCCCCCAGAGTCCACCAGCAGCATATCATCAGGTCTGATGTACCGGTGAGGCCCCTCTTTTTTGGGGCTGTAGTGTATGATGGCACCATTTTCACCGGCGCCCGCGATTGTGGAGAATGATGGACCCATGAAATTGTCTTCTTGGCTGGAGAAGTATATTGAAGGTTACTTTAACACAAAAAATCTCAAAACGGTGAAGAAATACTTACAGCAGCGTGAGGAAATCGGCATGTCCTGGAACCAAACATTCGAAGACATGTGACATCTACCAACGCGCACGGATCGCGTGGTGGATTACGGCCCACTCCGTAGCCGTGCCTCGGAAAGCACGTTAAGCCGTTGTTCCCAGTGGTTCGTGGATTTTTGACAGTCATTACGGGTCGTCAGAAGCCCGAAAGTCTGACAACCAGTCTTACCAAGGGGTATAGTGTTACCAAGTGACTGTGTTGTGGAGGTCACATAGGCAGTCGCCCCACGTAAAATACTGGTATTCAGCTGCATCTGGTTAGACTGGAAGCCGACCTATGATGATTATTTTTACGTGTAAAAAAAAAGATAATCACAATACCCCAAGTATTTAGAGATTCTTTATAATCTAAAATAAATGATGAATGATTTTATTTTTGTAAGTAGGTTTGCACAAACACGTCACGTCACGTCAACCAAATATTTTTAAACTAGATGAGGATGATACACTGTTCACTTAGCGAATAAATACATAACTAAGTTATGTGTAGTCATAACTTACCGTCGGAACTGCACCATTTGATCTGACAGGTCAATTTCGGAGACCTGCAATCCTGCAGCCACTTGGCGTTCCACCCAATGTAACGACCTGACCACGGCTACACCATCCTTAATATGGGCTTGGCGGAAACCCTGGTGATAAGAAAATACATATCATCTAGCGTCATGCCTTTTTTTTTTTGGGTAGTAAATCATCAAATAACTTCTCCCGCTCTGGGCGGAGCGGGAGGGGGTGTCAGACTTTTACTGACTAAAACCAACCCGTGTTCCTTCAGTTGCCTGTGCCTGGAGCCACGGTATCTCTTTCGAACGACCCGCGACCCTGGCAGGCATCGGCCCTAACGGACCACGTCAGTTAGTGCTGACATCTCTTTGAGGCGCGCGTGGAACATAACACGTCGACCCGGGCCTGGTCCTTACCGGACGGCGAGCTACCCAATGCTCGTCGTCCGCAAGCCCGCGTCTACGGTGGCCGGGAATCGGCTGTCGATTCCCGACGCCCGCCGTACGATCCTTCCGCAATCCCCGACTGGCCCGTCACTGCAGGCCTCCTCGGGTCAGGGGGGGAAGGTATTTGCCTCCCCCCGCGACGTCTAAGAGGGGCGCGCGTGGAACACTACGCGCCGCCACCTCGGGTCCTGCAGTGTGGAGGTCACGCCGTTAGGTCCAGGGGCGACGGACTCGAGGATGTCCGTGCTCCTGGACCTAACGGCGCGGCAGTACCTATGTCAGCCTCCACACAAAAATCTTCAATACTCTTTGACTTGTTTAGAATCATGTGCTGAATTCATTTAGGTAGTTTGCGCGTCGATGTCCTTGCCACTCTGTATGTGGCCGGGTCAGCGGGATTGTCCGAAAGGGTTACCGCTGGCCCGGAACATAAAGGGCGAAGGAAGGAACACGGGTGGGTTTTAGTCAGTAAGAGTCTGACACTCCCTTCCGCTCCACCCAGAGCGGGAGGAGTCATTTGATGATTTCCACCATAGAAAAAAAAAACTCTGTATGTGGACCCGCACAGACGCTAGCAAGGAGTCAACGCGCGGTGTGAATCTTGCCCTCATAGTTTATGTTACCTACCTGGAGTTCCACATCATTCTTCACACATTTTTTCAGAGCAACTGGAGAGATCGAGGTAGAAAGGATCCGAGCAGGGCCTTCCTGAAAAAACAGAAATGGATTTAGGTCTCATCTTTATAGCTATAGGGTGTCCAAACAAGAGCGCCGGATTTAATTTTAAAGAAAAACACATTTGTTTTTGAATTAAGCAATCATTTTTATTTCAATATAAAGAAAATACAACATCAAGCAAATGGCCACCACGAAACCTCTGGCACAGGGTTATTCTTTTGTTGAAATGAATAACGTTTTCCCATAAATGTGGCTGTATTTCACCAATACCGCACCGTGTTTCCTCTTTAAGATGTTCAACTGTTTGCGTCAATTCATTTGGCGCATTATTGCGACCGAAAACTTGACTTAATTGGCGAATTATTGTTTTCGTAAAACTCACCCTTTTTGTAATGCGTTTTTACAATAATTGAACGTTATTGGTTTTTATTTTACTATTCTGTTTCCGTACAGACAAAATTATTAATAATTCAAAACGATTTCATGTTTAACTTTGGATGCATAATGTCAAACAGTGGAGTAAATACTCTCCCGAAATTATATGGAAAAAAATATCGACCAGTAGCACCTTAAAACCAGGAATTGAATAATTTTATGAAGAGAGATTGGAAAGAGGTTTTAAAAAAAATTAAACATACCTCAATGGCTAATAACACAGCATGGCTAGCTTCATTAGATACCCAAATAGTCCCTTGATCGCCCAATTCAATCTGAAAAAAAAACATTCGAATATAAAAACTCTGATATAAATGAGGCTCATGCGTGGCCGCCATTTTCAAAATGGCGGGACAGTAGGTACAGACGCCAGCACATCAAGCTACCCGAAACTGTCAAATATTCCCAATCAACTTTGAACCTTATGCTTTAGCGGTAAAGTTGAAAATCTATTAAAGAAATTTGACAAATTGTAGTAGCTTGGTGTGGTGGCGTCTGTATATGCCAAGGATAGATAAGAAAAGCTACAAAGGCGGACTTAATGCCTTATGCATTCTCTACCAGTCAACCAAAGGTGGTGAAGAGAAAACAGTCAGTCAGTTTAAATTCAACAGACGTCCGCTTTTCCCAAAAAAACAGGTTATCGAAATGTGTCATTTTCGATATGATAGCCTGTCGGATGGTTGTGAATAGCCATGTGAGTACTTACGGATAAATCCCTAAGGTAATCAAATATATCCGCATAAGGTCTCGCTTCAACAAGAGTGTTTTCTGATACGAAATGTGCTCTTATATCACTGGCGAGGACTCCATCGTGCCAGAACAGTATCACAGTACCGAAATAGGGCTGAAAAAAAGACACGATTCTTTAACCGACGTCAAAAAAGGATGCAATATTCAATCGATCTGCCTAGCCTTTTCACAATTATGTTGGGGTCAGCTTCCGGTCTAACCGGATGCAGCTGAATACCAGTATTTTACGTGGCGCGACTGCCTATCTGACCTCCAGAACCCAGTTACTGGGTAAAATTGTTATCTATATTATGGATATGTTGTGTCTTAGAGGTGCTATACAGAGTGTTTGAGAAAATTGTGGTGAAATTGAAGAGTGTGGTACAATGCATAAAACTGAATAAATTTCTCCATGAGACCAACCAACATGTAAATCTCAGGCTCAAAAACGGATAAAATGGATAATTATTTTGTCACGATTACAGTGTTGTCTTGTAGAAAGTTGTTCTGTTTGATGGTCTGTACCTTTCTGATACAGCCTGTATATACATATTCGGGTCGGCATATTCAATTCAGTTCAGTAGTACTTGTTGAACAACGAAGCCAACCCGAAGTAATTACTACACATATTGGGCTCTCCCGCACGTGCTATTGAGAAACTTCGTTCGGCATTTACCCTCACTGAATCGGTTCGGGTCGGCTCGGTACTTTTTTTTTTTTTACTAATAATTATGTAATACTTCCTCATTGGTCTAGTGGTCGCAGAGGCCACTGCTGAGTGTAAATTCCTGGGTTCGATCGAATCAATGGAGGTTGCCAAGAAAAGGATTTTATTTTTTTTACTCACCGAACTTGGAGTGGTCCTAATAAGTAGATAGGAAAAGAATACTGGATTAAATGGAATATCTGATCCACGAATGTTGAGCGTGTCTGAAAATAGTAAAAAAGTTTAAGTAATAAGGTTTATACTTATAGCACTGTGTGACTTAATTGACTTAGGTGCGGATAGACCCGCACTTAAGTCAAGCTTTTCTGTGACTTAATCATTCGTTCTCACTTGGTCGGTCCATTATTTTTTTGTTCATTTTCTATTTTTTTGTAGTCCGGTTTTACACAGAAAAGCGTGTCTAAGTGGGGTTTAGGTCACACGAGTTGAACAAAAGTTAGGTATACGATACGTGTGACTTAATTAATCTACACTATCGTAATGTCGTGTTTCATGATGTGTTTATACTATTTTTTATCCGACTACGGCGAAGCAAAAAGGAGGGTTGAAGGCTGATTTTGACCGGTATGTATGTATGGAAGTATGTATGTATGTATGTTCATCTGTTCCCTCATAACTTCTAAACTACTCGTCATAATTAGACAGATGAGGTATCGTTGGAAGCGTTTCCGCTGTACTAACATATTATAAGCTATGGTAGCATACGAACACGGGAAGGTAATTTCTTGTTTCATCCTCTTCTGTAGTCGGGTTTTAGTTTTTAAACTTATTTTAATAAAATAAAAACGTTAAAAACCCTGTAACAGGTTTCCTGTTTACGTTTTAAATGTTATAACTAAGCTTTAAATAACCCCACGTCCCCCACCCCGTTTTATGTACAGACAGCACATCAAGCTACCCGAAACTGTTAAATTTTCCCAATCAACTTTGAACCTTATTCTTTAGCAATAAAGTTGAAAATCTATTAAAGAAATTTGACAGATTGAAGTAGCTTGATGTGCTGGCGTCTGTAGACGTCAGCACAAGCTTTTGATTGCGTTAAAATATTGCGTGCTGAAGTTACTAGCGTTTTTTGACACCAAAAATAGAAGTAGTTTCCCATCAATTCGCTCACGTTACTTAGGTGTGCATACAGAAATCTACGTATATTACAGTTTGTTGATAGGTATTTTTAGGTTTCCATACCAAAATAAAACGATGTCTCTAAATAGCACACTTTTTCAGAAATCATCAACAAAGTTACATTAGTTCTACTATCGATCAAGAGATGGCGCTGACGGCTGACCTAAAACTGCAATATTCTACACCGCAGTGCGCAGTGTTAAAATTCTATGACGAATGTAGACCTCGGCGGCTCGGCCTCGCCGACGACAATTTAAAAACATATTATTATGATGGTACGGAACCCTCGGTGAGCGAGTCCCACTCGCTCTTGGCCGGTTTTTATACCATGTATAAACTGAATATGTTATAGGTATTTTAAACTTTTTAACGATGTTACATAAGTGACAGGGCAATATGTTATTATGAATATGTTGTTGGGAGGTCAGCGTGGATCGACGAATCTTGTTGATTAAAACAGCTGGATCACTTTCCATATATTTAATTATAAATATTGGGTGAAAAAATACAACGATTACTTAAATAAAATGTGATTGAAATTACAAGCTGAACGGGGGACCAAATTACATGGACGAGAACACAGACAGATTTCTATAGTGACAGTGACAGACGGAAGCATAGAGAATATGCAGATTATAAATATGTAGGAACATACATTCAATTACTTTTTAACACTTCCCCTTAAGCTGCATATTATCATAAAAATAAAAAAAAACATTTCAATTCAAACACACTTACATAGGATAGAGATACATGCTTAACTCTATTAAACATTTCTTACATTTAAGTCATACATAAAACCTTTATGTTTACTACATGGTAGAGCTTTAGTCAGAATATCTGCTATCATTCTGTCTGTAGGAAGATAAGTTACATGGATACAACCATTGTACGCTAAATCTTTCACAAAATGATACCGAACATCAATGTGTTTTGTCTTCTTGTGACACTCTCTACTCTCCAAGAGCTTAATTGCACTTAAATTATCATTACGCACCTTACATTTAATTTTACAACCTGTTATTTCATGACAAAAACTTTTTATGAATAAAACATCTTTACATGCATCGCCAATAGCCAAGTATTCGGCTTCAGTGCTGGATAATGCAACACAACGTTGTTTTCTGCTTTCCCAATTGACAGTATTGTTACCAATCTTAATTACAAATCCTGAATAAGATCTTCTGTCAACAGGATCATTCGCCCAGTCAGCATCAGCAAACACTTCCAAATTATCATTTTTACATTTAGTAAAAATCAAACCATAATTTAAAGTATTTTTCAAATAACGAAGGATCCTTTTGGCAGCCAACCAATGACTTTCATTATAATCATTATTAAATTGGCTCAACATACTCACACTGAATGAAATATCAGGTCTAGTGCATACACTTAAGTACATAAGGCCTCCAATCAGTTCTCTATAATTGAATTTACACTCATTATTTTTAAGAGGTTTTTCAAATTTATCATTTACAGACATTGGTGTAGAGACACCTTTACATTCTAACATGCCAAAACGAACAAGGAGCCTTTTAATGTACTCTGATTGTTTTAAAATAATAGTACCTCTATCTCTATCTCTATGCACACTGATGCCAATACAGTTTTTGATAGATCCCAAGTTTTTGATCTCAAAATTATTCTTTAACAATGAAATGAGAGCTTCTTTTTCTAAATTACAGTTACTAAATATATAAAAATCATCTACATATAATGCCAAAATTGTAGACTTAGTATTACTTCTTTTTACATAGACACATGGCTCACAACGTGTTTGTGAATATCCATGACTAGTTAACAAATTGTGTACAGTCTCATTCCATACTCTACTTGCTTGTTTTAAACCATAGATGCTTTTTTGTAACATACATACTTTGTTATCATCAATTTCAAATCCAGGAGGCTGCTCCATATAGATTTCCTCCTGTAGGGATCCATTCAAAAACGCGGTAGTGACATCTATATGGTCAATGTCCATATCTTTTTCATTAGCTAAATTGAATAAAATACGCAAAGTTGAATGTCGAACTACGGGTGAAAACGTCTTATCGAAATCCACACCAGGTTTCTGACTAAATCCTCGTGCAACTAAACGTGCCTTAAATTTATCAAAATTTCCTGACGCGTCTTGTTTGACTTTGAAAACCCACTTCGACTTTATAACATTTCTATTCAATGGTCTGTCTACAAGCGTCCAAACCCCATTCTTAATCAAAGAATTATATTCCTCTTTCATTGCAGACTCCCATTCAGTCTTATTAGTATCAGCCATTGCATCATCATAAGACTGGGGCTCATCAAAACATGGTGTATGAGAGAGAAAAGAACTATCAGAAAGAAAGTCATCATACCTCTTGGGTCGAATACCTCTTGTAGTCCTCACTGGACGACTTCTGGCAGTCATCTCAGGAATGAACTCGGTGTCCTCTGTGTCACTGCATAACGAGGGGCACCTGTCCTCCAACGAGCTGTCAGACTCATCAGAGAGCTGGCTTCTCTCCACAGCAGGAGACTGACCTTTCTCCACAGCAGGAGACTGACTTTCCTCCTCAACTGGAGACCGGCTTTTCCCCACACTTGGAGACTCGCTCCTCTCCTCAGCAAGAGAATCACTCTGACTGGTGGCCTCAATACCAACAGAGGGCTCCTGCACTGGAGTGCCTGAACTTTGAGAAAAAATCGGATTAATTCTAACAACATTATCATTATTTCTACTAGAATTATTATTCATGTCCAAATTTAAAAAATTATTATTATTATTATATTTTATATTAGAATTATCATTATTAGTCAATTCAATAAAATAAACATTTCTAGATTTAATAATCCTTTTAGGATTGCAGGGGTCCACCAATCTGTAGCCTTTCGAATAATCACAATAGCCTACGAAAATAAATTCTTTAGATTTTTCACTAAATTTACCATTACGTTTACATTCAGGTACAAGAGAAAATACTCGACATCCAAACACCCTTAAGTGACTAAGGTTCACTTTAGAACCAGTCCAAACTTCCTCAGGGGTGGTGCCAGGCAACGCAGCAGTAGGGGACCTATTTTTCAAATAAATCGCTGTCATTACAGCTTCACCCCAATAGCGCGGTCCTAGGCCAGAGTCAGAAAGCATTGTCCTTGCCTTTTCAACTAAAGTCCTATTTAATCGCTCTGCGACACCATTTTGCTGCGGACTGTATGGTATAGTGGTTTGGTGGACTATCCCTTGACTAGATAAATAATTGGTGAATTTTGCACTGCAGTATTCACCGCCATTGTCTGACCTTAAACATTTAATCAAACATTCTGTCTGTCTCTCCACTAAAAGCTTAAACTTGATAAAACAGGACATTACCTCATCTTTGTTCTTCATTAAGAAACCATATGTCTTCCGCGAGTAGTCATCGGTGAACGTCACCAGATAACGTGCTCCTCCCCAACTAGGCTCGGACATGGGACCAAAGACGTCAGAGTGTACTAACTCCAACAGTCGTTGAGCTCGCTTGGTACTACCCTTAGGAAAGGTCTTCACTGTTTGCTTTCCCATAATGCACGGAATACAATCTCCAAACTGATTGCTGTGAAATTTTACACCTTCAGCAAGATTATCACGAAGTGCACACATACCACGAAGACTCAGATGTCCCAGCCGCTTGTGCCAGACATCCACTGGCACTGAACCAGCTGCTAAAGCACTCTCCTGCTCCTGTACATTGCCAGGCAGGGTGCATGAGGACGCAAAACTACTCTGAGAACAAGAAGAATTAGGCACAGAACAATCTAACCTATAAAGACCACCTATATGAGATGCAGAGGCTAATACTTTATTTTTGTTCTTAATATGACATTTATCATTGTTAAATATCACAGAATATCCTTTATCAGTTAATTTGCTTACAGATAATAAATTGGCCGAGAGATTAGGTACATAGAGGACATCTTTTATGGTTCTAGGACAATTATTAAAAGAAACAGTTACATGACCTTTGCCTTTGCATTGCAATACATTATTATCAGCCACAGTAACCTTACTTGTGAAAGCAGTGTCCATAGACGTAAAGAGGTTCTTGTTATTACACATATGTGATGTGCAACCCGAGTCAATTAACCAGTTTGCACTATTTATACACTCAGCTAGGGCACACACCAAAAATGTCTCACTTTGCGTGGAGGCTTGCACTGGCTTTTTATTGCCTTTATTTTTGTTATCACGCTTAAGCTTAAAACACTTCGATTTTACGTGGCCCGGCTTCTTGCAGTAGTGACAAACCACGAAGGACGACTCGCTGGATACGGAGACTCCGTTGTCGCTCTGCTTACGGAACTCTTCCTGTAGAAGACGCGCTCGCACTGCTTCGCTTGTCAGATTTTCCAGGATATTTGCGGTCTCCAGACTCGAAACAAGCACATCAAACTCCTGCGGCAGCCCACTCAGTAGTAATTCTGCTACTTCCTTATCTTCGATGACACGGCCGATGTCAGCAAGCTGCTGTACAAGTGTCATCACCCCGTCGATATATTCTCCCATGGAACTGTAGTCGTTGTAATTCGATCTGTGTAGCTTCCGGAGCAGCAGGACCCTTCGGTACAACCCTTTGTCCTCGAAAACGTCCTTCAGCTTGTCCCATGCCTGTTTTGCGGTGGTGACTGACCTGAGGTACTGGATGCAGTTGCTTCTTACAGATAGGCAGATTCGTGCCAACGCTCTTCGGTCTTTGGCAGGAGTTATTTCCTCTCCCTCAGTACTCTCAATACATGGCCACAGCCCTTCCATAATTAGAGCCATTTTCATTTGAAATTTCCAATTGTGGTAGCTCGCCACACCGTCCAGCTTGTCAAATGAGTAGGCGGCATGAGGCCCTTGCGCGCCCTCGCTTGACATTGTAAATCACTTGGTAATATGTTTTAATCGTTTCAATTATTGAAAATTGCGTAGTACTCACAGCGTGTTTTCTCCTGAGACCATAACCTGTTGGGAGGTCAGCGTGGATCGACGAATCTTGTTGATTAAAACAGCTGGATCACTTTCCATATATTTAATTATAAATATTGGGTGAAAAAATACAACGATTACTTAAATAAAATGTGATTGAAATTACAAGCTGAACGGGGGACCAAATTACATGGACGAGAACACAGACAGATTTCTATAGTGACAGTGACAGACGGAAGCATAGAGAATATGCAGATTATAAATATGTAGGAACATACATTCAATTACTTTTTAACATATGTTACATATTGCTTATAAAACAGATGGGGCCGAAAGGTTCTGGAGTGGCGACCGCGTACCGGGAGACGTAGCGTTGGAAGGCCTCCCACAAGGTGGTCCGACGACCTTGTGAAGGCCGCAGGAACCCGTTGGATGCGCGAAGCACAGAACCGGTCGAAGTGGCGGTGCTTGGTGAGGCCTATGTCCAGCTCTGGACGTCTATCGACTGAAATGATATTATGTATATGTATGTACTTACAAGCAATATCATCTAGAGCAGTCAGAAGTAACGCAGAGGCGCCCCTCGTGTTTATTTGTTGAAGTAACTCCCAGATCTTTACAAAAGACCGCTGACCTGGAAAAGGAATAATTAAAAATTTACAATTGTTTTTGTTGTAAAACCATTCAAACGGAAACGAACGAACGGAACGGTAGAAGCTAGTTCTTATAAAAGAACTAGTTTCTGCCCGTGACTTTGTTCGCGTGAAAGTAGTACAGTACCCGGCGATAAATATTGCACATCGACCTTTGGAAATTGGTATATTTTATACAAAGAATAAAAATAATTAATTATCAAAAGAAGCAAATCATAATTGTTTTAACCGCTCCTAATAGATACCGGACTGTTTGTATTTCGTGCGACAGAGATAACGCTCTACGAAGCCGAAATTAGCCGATTGTCTCTTTCCAAAGGTCGATGTGCAATATTTATCGCCGGGTACTGTAAGTTACACAATATACTAAAATAACAGTCTCATTTTTATAAAACTTCCTTCCTTCTTTCACAATGTGTTTTGTTAAGAAATAAATAACTATGCAGACTGTGGCTCCGACGGTTTACGCTTAGCGTTTTTCTGACTTGTATTTATATTCCTGCTCGCCCCTAAAGGGCCGTAGCGTGTGATTAACTAGCCGACAGCCATCCGCAAGAATTTAAACAGAATTTTTCATATCCGACGGATGGTAGTTACCAGGGATTAGCACGTTCAAACAAACATTCAAAATAACAATCAAACTTCAGCTTTATTATTGTATCTAGATATAGTTTATCCGTGCCTCAGAAAGCACGTTAAGCCGTTGGTCCCGGCTGTCATACTTGAAACTTTGACAGTCGTTACGGGTTATCAGAGGCCCGAAAGTCTGACAACCAGTCCTACCAAGGGGTATGGTAATACCCAGTAACTGGGTTGTGGAGGTCAGATAGGCAGTCGCTCCATGTAAAATACTGGTATTCAGCTCCATCCGGTTAGACTGGAAGCTGACCCCAACGTAGTTGGGAAAAGGCTAGGCAGATGATGAGATATAGAAATCCACGAGACTGTTTTTTTTTTGTTTTATTGATATTAGATACCGATATACCCACCTATATAATTAATAAAATTAATAAATAAATTATTAGTATTAGTTCATTAATAATTAGTATTTATTATTAATAGTAATTTGAGAGAGTGGCAGCCACGAATTTTAACCATGAATTTAGCACAATATGATTCTAGACCACCTAGAAATTTATCGACGGTTATCAAAAAAAAAAACTGCTGTTTCATAGAAAAGTACAATGCCTACGCGGTGAAAATGTATGGAACAGCTAAGGGCTTTGAAGGTCCGTGGCATACCTGCCTGTCCGCCATTTTAAGTTTTTTCGTTCGTTTACATTGATATCCGGTAACGATTTATATAAGTTTAATGCATGGCCGCCATTCTGAAAAAAAAAATCAAAATGGCGCGACAACAGGTGTGCCAGGCACCACAGAAAAATCTTCAATCCCCTTTCAACTGTGTAAATTCCTGTATTATACTGTTATAAGGTTGATATCTGGAGGCCTAAAAAGGTCACTTTGGCAGAATCATTAAAGGATAACATTATGAATTAAAATATGGCGAAGACAGTCCGTGTTTTTCTTTTTTTCGCTGCACTACGTAGGTATAATCAAAGAGATCGGGATTGGATTTGGATTGGATTGATTGGTATTTTAGCACATACAAAAAAAATAACTGAAAAATCCTTGACCAATGGGGATTTGGTACAATTAACTTAACAGTTAACTGTCCATTATGATTCATAATGTTATCCTTTTATGATTCTGCCAAAGGCCTTTTTAGGCCCCGTGTTTGTATGCGAAAACAAAGGTTTGCATAAACATAGTATAAAGAGGGGAAGTAGGCTATCTCCGGCCCAATCCGCGATATAATTGCCTACTGTCTTAGGGTTGTCACTTTTAGCTAAATTTTAATTCAGTGCCTATTAATTGGCAAGGGCCGGGAAGTTGTATTTTTTACTTGTATTGTCTGGGTACAGGGTTTGTGAGGTCGGTTTTCCCTAAACGATGATGAAACCTTTCACGATGAAAGAAAGAGTGACGGGCCAGCAGACGGGCGGTGCGGGGCGGTGATGAGCACGAGAAAACGATCAGTGGCAAATCAATTGACAGATCAAAAGTACCTAATGCATTATAGTGGGAAAGTAGGTCTACCTACTTCCTCTGTCTGATATAAAACTAATACTTACAACAAAAATTAAATAAGTAGGTATCTCATCATCTAGTAAAAATATGCTAGAACTTGCAAGCTGCAACTTGCTTACCTTTCCTGTTCAATAGGTAATTTGAACAGAGACAATAAATTCTGGAATGACTTATTAAGACACCCAAACACACATCAATACGTTCTCCTGCGATTATCACACATTTTTCATTCATTTAGCGGTGCCGAAAAGCCGTGACGCGCGAAGCTCATGCGGTGTCAAAGTCAAAGTCAAAGTCAAAGCATTTATTTATTTATTTATTTATTTAAGGACTTTGGAAGACTTACAGCTAAATACAATGGTGATAAATAACAGTATGATAATCTGACAGCCAATTACAGGTCTTCACGTCTAGAGCTTGTCTGGTATAAAAGTACTGTGGAACACAATATACACACTGCCAAATATTGTCACACAAAAAAAAAAAAAACAACAAAAATAGTATAAAAAATAAAAATTTGCAAGTAGATCATTACCTAAGATATGTAAAAACTAGTATAATTGCGAAATTTCCCATAAGTACCAAGATGTTAAAAATTTAATTTAAAAAATAAAAAGAAAACAAAGTCTGTAGAATTTAAGCTTTAAAGAAATTCATTGCTAAACACTTTTTTGCCGAGGTCACACTCGTATTAAAAAGATCAATGTCGAACTGCTTGCACACTTTATTAAAATACCCACTTACACGCACAACGTACGAATTTTGTCTGTAGTTGGTAGCTGTAAATGGCACCCGCAATGGTGGATTGAACCGTTTGGATTTGCTTGGAACATTAAAGTAGAAAGTTGACAAAATATCAGAACAATTTATGTCACCTCGAACCGTCTTCAATAAAAATATACAGTCAGAGATCTCACGACGATTACTCAACGGTAAGAGATGATATTTTTTACAGAGACTGAGATAGTTATCGGACTTATATGGTACCCTCTGGTGAAAGCATAAAAATTTTATAAATCTTTTTTGTACGCGCTCAATACGGTCAATGTATTTGTGATAGCATGGACTCCATATTTCAGATGCGTATTCCAAGTGGCTTCGAACAAAAGTGCAGTACTTATAGAATTTTTAGCGTCTTAGCTTGCGTGAAGCACCTGGATAATCGCATTATGAAACCAAGGGATTTAGAGGCTTTAGCGACGATGGCATCAACATGCTTATCAAAAATAAGTTTGGAATCGTGATGAACCCCCAGATCACGAATAGTACTACATCTAGGTAATACAAAGCCACCAAGAGTATATGTTGTGGCTAGGACTGACCGTCTACGGGAAAACGTGACAACTGAACATTTTTTGGGATTGAGATCAAGCTTACTTTTTTGGCAGTATACTTCAAGACACTGTAAGTCAGATTGAAAAGCTATCATGTCCGCAGTCGATGATATGGTAGCATAAATTTTCATATCGTCAGCGAAGCACAATAATTTGGATGAGGTCAGACAGGAGTCGATGTCATTTACATAGATGATAAATAATAACGGACCGAGCAACGAACCTTGGGGGACTCCGCTGGGGACTAAAACCCAGCTAGATATATAATTATTCAGTACCACAGCTTGCGACCTGTTTTCTATATAAGAGGAAAACCATCTGAGTAAGTCTCCGCGTATACCGATGCCCTCTAACTTCCGCAGTAGGATGACGTGGTCAATTCGGTCGAAACACTTACTATAGTCTGTGTAAACAACGTCGACTTGCTTACCGTGGTCCATTGCGTCGGTGATGTAGTTATTAAGCAAAATAAGATTGGTGACAGTGGATCTACCTTTAAGAAAGCCATGTTGAAAGGGACTAAACGATTGTTCCAGAGCCGAATAGACCTGGTTATAAATAATCCTTTCGAAAACCTTGGCAATGATACACAATTTGGATATCGGTCTATAATTAGCAATGTCCGTTTTGACTCCCTTCTTATGCACAGGCGTTATGAATGCCGATTTCCAAAGTTTGGGGACAACACAAGCATCTAAAGATTTTTTAAATAGAATTGAGATAGGAACTGCAATAGATGCAGCGCAACGTACGAGAAGTTTGGATGAGATATTATCCGGGCCTGGCGCCTTCGATGTATCCAAATTGCGAAGCAAGTTGGCTAGGTCTTCAATGTTCACCGTGATACGACTGATATCGGACGTCTGGTTTGAGGATTCAGTAAAAGAAGAGGAAGAAGAATTTGAGCTACCACCATGAATAAGGTTGGGATCTAAAAATGTGGAGTGAAAATAAGTTGAAAATGCCTCACATATTGATTCCCCGGTGCGCAGTGTTTCGTCGTTAAAATTGAACGTGCTCGGGATTGCATTTATATTATGACGTTTTTTAACAAAAGTCCAAAATTGTTTGGGGTTATTTTTAATTGACGCTTCGGTAAGTTTCAAATAATTTGCGTAACACTGACTTTCTAATGTTTTTGCCCTATCACGAAGAAGTTTGAATGTTAGTTCATCAGCTTTATTGCCGTAGGTTTTATATTTTTTAAAGTATTTAAATTTCTCTTTTATTGTTTTAATCAATGAGGAACTGTACCAGGTCGGATATGATTTATTACGACAAAGTTTCTGAGGAATATATTTCGATTGAAGATTATAGACAACGTTATTGAAAAAACTTACAGAATCGTCAACTGACCCTACTGAGAACTCACTTTCCCAGACTGTCTTACAAATTTCGCGGTTAATGGATTCATAGTCACCCTTATCATATAAAAATTTTATACGTGACGCACACTCAAGGAGAGGTACTTCTACGAGATCTATTGTAATTATCAATGCTGGGTGATAATCATCGATTGGTACTAGTGGGCTTAAACTTTCAGTCACATTGACTGCCCGGTTCGAAAGGACCAAGTCAAGAATTTTACCGTATCTGTTAGTCACGCCATTATATTGACCAAAGTCAAGAGTACATAACTCATCCCTAAGTAGCACTTCATCAATACTCTTAAGATTCGATGGGACGAACGATATATTGTCAGATGGGACCCAACTTATTCCGCTCATGTTGAAATCACCTATAATGAGAAATCTATCAGAACCATTGCCAATCACAGACCGATTTAATGCCGAAAGAAAGTTCGTCAACTGGGAAGAAAAGGAAAGACCCAGATTTTGTTTACATAAATAAATACCACAGACATGTAAGTTAAAATAGTTACGCGTATTCGAATTTTTCAAGCGTAAGGTTATCCAGAGATCTTCAGCTGTAGAATGAAAATTTTGTTGACATGTTACTGATAATTCTCGGCGAGCAGCTATTAGAACTCCTCCACCACGTGATTGTCCAGTTAAAGCGTAATCCCGATCCCGACGCCATACAATATACCTTTCATCAAAAAATTCCGAGTTCAAAATACCATCCAATAACCAAGTCTCAGTGAGAACAATTACATCAAATGAGCTGGCTACCATTTGACGATAGAAAGTATCGGTTTTTGTTCGTAGACCGCGAACGTTCTGATAAAATATGTTTAAACCGGATAAATTAATATTAACGTTACTAGCCATCACACAAAAAATCAACAACAGAATATGAATCAGCGAAATAGACCACAATAACACGTATCATAGAAATATTAGCTAAAGCAGGGTGGTAGGAAAATAAATATACTTGAAGTAAGCAAACGGCGAATATTATTAATGGAGTGCAAGAATCATTCGACCTTGAGCGGTAAACAACTGTGAGAGCAGGCAAGCAGTAATGTGTAATACATGCAAGCGCGAGCGAGCAAGGCATATAATTTTGCACTAACACTTTAAAATGAACAGCGCGATAAGAAACACAAAGGATTTTTTTAACCGAACAAAAGAGAGGTGACGGTCTCATTCGTGCGGCAGAGGTGCTAAACAATTTGTAACATCTTAGTAAGACAACATGAAATATAATAAAACGATAAAGCAGATAAGCCTTTATACAGTTTAAGTGGCTTATTAGGCGATTTTGTTTAAATCTGATTCCTTTCTCACTATGAGAACTTTGGAGTTGGTGTTTTTTTATTATTTTTTTTATTATTATTTATTTATGTCGAACACACGTGATTCATATTGTTGTTAGTAATACTTACAAACTATGTTAGCAACATTCTCATTTTATAATATTAACCATTTTTGAGTACGTGAATTTTTCCATGTTTCACCCAAATGAACTCGTAATTCTTATCCTTGGCGATGGTTTTAGCTTTACTTAGCAGCTTCTTATATTCTACACTAAGGTGATCATTTACAAACACACGCTGGGAAGTGCCTTGGAACCCGATATCGGTGGTGGATAAATTCTTTTCTGCTCGCGCTGCCGCTATAAAATCTTCTTTGACGTATCTGTTCATGAAACTCACAATAATAAGTTTATCGTTGGAGTTGAAAATGGGCACTCTCGAGACGTAGTTGATCAGTGTTTTGGGGCAGCTATAGTTTACTTTACGACCAATGGCTTCAATAATTGTGAATAAATTCTCATCTTTCCTCATAGGAACTCCCTTGATTTCAACATTATTTAATCGAGACCGCTGATCACTTGATGACAGTTCGAACTTCACCTTTGATAAATCTGACTGCAAGTCATTTACAGTCAACTGCATCTTCTCAAGTTCGGATACTTTGGTTTCAACTTCAGCAATCCTCGCATCAAATTCATCGAGTTTGCCACTAGTACCTTGACATGTCGACTTCAACTCAGATAGTTCATCCTTAATCACCTTAATGTCATCACTTAGTGTCGGTAAATTAAGCAACTGACGCTTCATGTCCCGAATTTCAATCAGGATGGTTTCGAGAGACGCTTGATCAGAAGTGGGTACAACTGGAGATGAGATTCTGCAAGCTGAGCACTTCCACTGCGCCATTCTAGTAGCACCCAGCTTTCTCCATCCAGCTTCAGATATGTTTGCACATCCAAAATCTAAATACTTCTTGCAGCTCCCACACTGAACGCCATCGTTAAACTGCACGTTACACAATCCGCACGTTTTCATTGCTAAAACACTGAGTGTAAATAATGATAAATACTTAAAGGAAATATGAAAAAGGTTGACGATCTATTTTACTGACCGGCGCGTACAGTACGACTGAGTGTCCACAGACGAGTGAGTTTATTTCAAATAGGCACATAAAAGGCACTTTTGAACGTCAGAAATTACAACAAATTGAATTGATTCTAGTCGCCCATTCCAAAAGGTAGTTTTCGTATGGAGAAGAACGGGCAAGAAACTCCACCGTTACTCTTAAAATATTTTACAAAATTTTGCATACATTAATTATATAATAATAACTAGATTTTGGGCGTTGCGCGAGCTGCAAGCAGCTCGCGGGGTCGTGTTTTTGAGGAGTATTTCTTACCCTTGTAAAATTTTGAGAATTGGACAGTAATCCTTAGCACTTATAGGATTTTGTAATAATAGCTATTTATTCACCAAGGGGAGTAATCTGTACTTACCCTCGAGTGATATATACTGCTTTATACTACACTTGTGGAGTTGTTGTTAATAAATTGCTATAATTGTCACTGGAATCACTTATTTTAACTTGTGATTTACACCGCCAAACTTTAAACTATACCAAGAAAATTGTTTCTACAAAATACGTCAACCAACAAAATAAGTCTTTTTTTTTTTCTTATTTTAGCGCGTCAAACAGTTTTCGCGCCAAAAGACGTTAAGCCGCATGGCTCTAGTGGGGACGTGGCTTAACGTCTTTTGTGATTTGTTGTGATCAACAACACTCAACAACACTCAACAACACCCAAAACACTTAACAACATTCAACAACACTCAACAACACTCAACAACACTCGACAACACTCGACAACACTTAATAACACTCAACAACATTCAACAACACTCAACAACACTCAACAACACTCGACAACACTCGACTACACTCGACAACACTCGGCAATACTCAACAACACTCAACAACACTCAACAACACTCGACAACACTCAACAACACTCAACAACACTCAACAAGATTCAACAACACTCAACAACACTCAACAACACTCGGCAACACACGGCAACACTCAACAACACTCGACAACACTCGAAAACACTCGACAACACTCAACAACACTCAACAACACTCGACAACACTCAACAACACTCAACAACACTCAATAACACTCAACAACATTCAACAACTCTCAACAACACTCAACAACACTCGACAACACTCAACAACACTCAAGAACACTCAATAACACTCAACAACACTCGACAACACTCAACAACACTCAACAACACTCGACAACACTCGACAACACTCGACAACACTCGGCAATACTCAACAACACTCAACAACACTCAACAACACTCAACAACACTCGACAACACTCAACAACACTCAACAACATTCAACAACACTCTACAAGATTCAACAACACTCAACAACACTCAACAACACTCAACAACACTCAACAACACTCGACAACACTCAACAACACTCAACAACATTGAACAACACTCAACGACACTCAACAACACTCAACAACACTCAACAACCCTCAACAACCCTCGACAACACTCGACAACACTCGACAACACTCGGCAATACTCAACAACACTCAACAACACTCAACAACACTCGACAACACTCAACAACACTCAACAACACTCAACAAGATTCAACAACACTCAACAACACTCGGCAACACACGGCAACACTCAACAACACTCGAAAACACTCGACAACACTCAACAACACTCAACAACACTCGACAACACTCAACAACACTCAATAACACTCAACAACATTCAACAACACTCAACAACACTCAACAACACTCGACAACACTCAACAACACTCAACAACACTCAATAACACTCAACAACACTCAACAACACTCAACAACACTCGACAACACTTAACAACACTCAACAACATTGAACAACACTCAACGACACTCAACAACACTCAACAACACTCGACAACACTCAACAACACTCAACAACACTCGACAACACTCGACAACACTCGACAACACTCGGCAATACTCAACAACACTCAACAACACTCAACAACACTCGACAACACTCAACAACACTCAACAACATTCAACAACACTCAACAGGATTCAACAACACTCAACAACACTCAACAACACTCAACAACACTCAACAACACTCGACAACACTCAACAACACTCAAGAACATTGAACAACACTCAACGACACTCAACAACACTCAACAACACAACAACCCTCAACAACCCTCAACAACACTCAACAACACTCAACAACACTCCACAACACTCAACCACACTCAACAACACTCAACAACACTGAACAACACTCAACAACACTCAACCACACTCAACATCACTCAACAACACTCAACAACCCTCAACAACACTCAACAACACTCGACAACACTCAACAACATTCATCAACACTCAACAACACAACACCCAAAACACTCAAAACACTCAACAACACTCAACAACACTCAATAACACTCAATAACACTCAACAACACTCAACCACACTCAACCACACTCAACAACACTCAACAACACTCAACAACACTCAACAACACTCAACCACACTCAAAACACTCAACAACACTCAACAACACTCAACAACCCTCAACAACACTCAAAATACTCAACAACACTCAACAACACTCAATAACACTCAATAACACTCAACAACACTCAACCACACTCATCCACACTCAACAACACTCAACAACACTCAACAACACTCAACAACACTCAACCACACTCAAAACACTCAACAACACTCAACAACACTCAACAACCCTCAACAACACTCAACAACACTCAACAACACTCATCAACACTCAACAACACTCAACAACCCTCAACAACACTCAACAACACTCAACAACACTCAACAACACCCAAAACACTCAAAACACTCAACAACACTCATCAACACTCAACAACACTCAATAAGACTCAACAACACTCAACAACACTCAACCACACTCAACAACACTCAACAACACTGAACAACACTCAACAACACTCAACCACACTCAACATCACTCAACAACACTCAACCACACTCAAAACACTCAACAACACTCAACAACACTCAACAACACTCAACAACACTCAACAACACTCAACAACCCTCAACAACACTCAACAACCCTCAACAACACTCAACAACACTCAATAACACTCAAAAACACAAAACCACTGTATAATGCTTTCTGTCTCATTTGCTCCCACGTTAAATCTTATGTCTATTACATTGACAGTGACAGCGCTGTGAAGTTATTACCCATCCAAATTAGACACTACAGGCTAGCATAATGATCCCAATGCGTTTTCGAACTTCTCAAGTTGAAAGCGTTTTATTTTATGCTACTAAATATAGATGTCACCAAAACTCGTGTTGACTAAATCTAACGACGTGACTTCGCAAATGAGTACACTTATAGCATTCGTTCGTAGTCTCTGAGCGAATGCTGATTGCCCGATAATATAATAACTCGGTCTCGCAGGTTCGCTCCACTCAGGACCTACCTACCACCGGAAAGCTATCGTGACCTTATCCCTACGCTACGCTACGCTTCGCTTTACCGCTACCTAGTTTCCGAGATACGATGGGGGGAGGGGTGAAGGGGGGAGAGGGGGGAGTTTTGAAAAATGATTTTGACCAACTCGGGGCCCCTTGATATGAATCTGAAAAAAAAAAATGTTCCAAGTCTTAACTTCCGAGATCTACCTCTAGAGGGGGGGAGAAGGGGGGCAAGGGGGGCAACTTTGAAAAATGGTTTTTACTTTTCCGAGCCTCCTCTATACGAATCCGTAAAACAACAAAACACGGCTAGTTTCCGAGATACGAGGAGGGGAGGGGTGAAGGGGGGGAGAGGGGGGAGTTTTGAAAAATGATTTTGACCAACTCTGGGCCCCTTGATATGAATCTGAAAAAACAAATGTTCCAAGTCTCTTAACTTCCGAGATTTACCTAAAGAGGGGGAGAAGGGGGGCAAGGGGGGCAACTTTGAAAAATGGATTTTACTTTTCCGAGCCTCCTCTATACGAATCCGTAAAACAACAAAACACGGGACTCTTAGTTTCCGAGATACGATAGGGGGAGAGGTGAAGGGGGGGAGAGGGGCGAGTTTTGAAAAATGATTTTGACCAACTCTGGGCCCCTTGATATGAATCTGAAAAAAAAAATGTTCCAAGTCTCTTAACTTCCGAGATCTACCTAGAGGGGGGGGGAGAAGGGGGGCAAGGGGGGCAACTTTGAAAAATGGATTTTACTTTTCCGAGCCTCCTCTATACGAATCCGTAAAACAACAAAACACGGGTCTCTTAGTTTCCGAGATACGATAGGGATGGGGGAGAGTGGGGTGGAATGGAAAAGGGGAGGTTGGAATTTTGAAAAATGGTATTTACTTTTCCGAGCTTCCTCTATACGAATCCGTAAGAAAACAAAACCCAGGTTTCTTAATTTCCGAGATACAATGGGGGGAGGGGTGAAGAGGGGAGAGGGGGGAGTTTTGAAAAATGATTTTGACCAACTCTGGGCCCCTTGATATGAATCTGAAAAAAAAAATGTTCCAAGTCTCTTAACTTCCGAGATCTACCTCTAGAGGGGGGGAGAAGGGGGGCAAGGGGGCAACTTTGAAAAATTGATTATACTTTTCGAGCCTCCTCTATACGAATCCGTAAAACAACAAAACACGGGACTCTTAGTTTCCGAGATACGATAGGGAGGGGGGAAAGTGGGGTGGAAAAGGGGAGGTTTGGGATTTTTCCCATACTCGTGAGAGTTACTTCTATACGAATCTGTAAAAATATACCCACCTCCCCCTTCACCATCTGGGAGAACAATTATGTCAGTGAGTGAGTGAGTCAGTGAGTGGTAATCGAGCTTAATATAGTATAATAATATAAATAATGTTCCAAGTCCTAACTTCCGAGATCCGCCTAAAGGGGGGAGAAGGGGGAGAGAATGGGAGGAATTTTGAAAAATGGTTTTTACTTTTCCGAGCCTGCTCTATACGATTCCGTAAAAAAACAAAACCCAGGTTTCTTAATTTCCGAGATACGATGGGGGGAGGGGTGAAGGGGGGGAGAGGGGGGAGTTTTGAAAAATGATTTTGACCAACTCTGGGCCCCTTGATATGAATCTGAAAAAAAAAATGTTCCAGGTCTCTTAACTTCCGAGATCTACCTCTAGAGGGGGGGAGAAGGGGGGCAAGGGGGCAACTTTGAAAAATTGATTTTACTTTTCGAGCCTCCTCTATACGAATCCGTAAAACAACAAAACACGGGACTCTTAGTTTCCGAGATACGATAGGGAGGGGGGAGAGTGGGGTGGAAAAGGGGAGGTTTGGGATTTTTCCCATACTCGTGAGAGTTACTTGTATACGTATCTGTAAAAATATACCCACCTCCCCCTTCACCATCTGGGAGAACAATTATGTCAGTCAGTGAGTGAGTGAGTGGTAATCGAGCTTTATATAGTATAAAATCGAGCTTTATATAGTATAATATAATAATATGTGAACACGATGCACCTAAAATAAAATTACTATACCACAATAGGTAAAAGACTTAAAAATGAAACCATGACATATAAATTAATTATCTGATATACATGGTGCTCACATATTTACAAACATGGTAAAAGTAAACGATTTTCATAAAAAAAAATTACAAGTAATAAGTCAGGGTGTGAGTTAAAGTAGTTACAGAATGTAAATCAATGTCAAAAAAAAAACGTATAAATTTACAATTAAATTAGCAACCAGTTTGATTTTGTCTAGGCTCCAGATTGTCCTATGGAGCAGGACCAGCATGTTTCCAAGCGTTAACTTGGATATAATCTTCTAATTTATAGTATGCTTGTTTACAAAGTGTACGTTTAATGTGAGTTTTAAATTTTCTTTCATTTAATTGCAATATATCACAAGGTATTTTATTGTAACATTTAACACAGTGCCCCATAAAAGATGTATGTACCTTGGCCAGCGCCGGATCTACGATTTTTTCGAACCGGGGCAAAACCTTGATAGTGGCGCCCCCTCCCTTCAATGTTTGTGAAAAACTTGCAAATTGTTGATTTCCACTACGATAATATATGATTTCACTAATAAATTACTTATTTTATTAACGCTGATTACTCGCAAACGCAATCAACCACATAAACAAACAGTGTTGTCACTTGACGTTCAACTGTTTGAATTTGTTCGGCTCGGCTCGTATAGACATGTGACGGGGATTCCCCTTGGCAGAAAGATCACGGACACTACGCACGCGTTCAAAAATTTACTTGATCTGTTAAGATGCGTTCATAAATCACTTAGTATGTGTTCAAAAACTAACTGGGCGTATGGAAATAGAAAAGTTTGTTTTTCAAACATATTATATTAAGATTCGATTACTTGTTAATAACCTATGAGATTGTAGGAAAAGAGGCTTCATTTGTTCGATATTTCGAATTCTTGTCTCAAGGATTTAGCGCCCCCATGAAACTGCCGCCCGGGGCAAGTGCCCCGGTTTGCCCCCCCCCCCCCCCCCTTAGATCCGAGGCTGACCTTGGCTAATCTGAAAAATGGTTGATGTATTTTATCGTTATTTCTAGTATTAAAATTATGTCTATCGCTTATTTTATTAAAAAGATGTAGATTTTTTCTTACATACATAATATTTTCATAAATGAATTGGCAAGGTACCGTCATAATATTAATCTTTTTAAAAAGTTGTTAGCCCCGACTGGCGCACTGAGAAACGGGTCGAGATTTTGTTAAGTGTGCGTGCGGCGACGCATAGATACTATGACGCACACATACAAGCCGCGCGCGGTGCGTTTGTATGAAGATAACTTACTTCCCCTCTTTATACTATGGCATAGACAAGACTTACCGGTATACTGAAAAGGTAACGGTATCAATTCATTGTGCGTCCTCTCTGGGGGCCCGTCATTCAGTCTCCTTCGAGCTAAGTCCACCAAGTTGTCATAAATAGCTCTTAGAGTTACATTCACCGATGCTAATGCTGCCTGAAAATAAAAACAGGGTAAATGCAAGTTAGTCATAGAAGATAGATAAAAATAATCTCTTTATTATATACACAATAAAGGGCTCGTGAATAAGTAATGACAGCCGCACGAGCGACAAGGTTAAGCTACGCTTGCCGCGGTTGGTCCATGGATGGGTGACCATCTTTACATACCGAGACCCCTCCGTGCTTCGGCAAGCACGTTAAGCCGTTGGTCCCGGCTGTCTTTTTTGGACCTTTGACAGTCTTTACGGGTAGTCAGAAGCCCGAAAGTCTGACAACCAATCTTAGCAAGGGATATCGTATTACCCAGTAACTGGGTTGTGGAGGTCAGATAAGCAGTCGCTCCATGTAAAATACTGGTATTCAGCTGCATCCGGTTAGACTGGAAGCCGACACCAACATAGTTGGGAAAAGGCTAGACAGATGATGAGATGACTTTCATCACCACTACTCTCAAAACGGTGAAGGAAAACATCGTAAGGAAACCGGCATGTCCTAGAACCCTGTAATCCCACATTTCGCCAGTTATTTTGTATGTTATATTAGAAGGTTTAGTTTCTGCACTTAGTCCTGCAAATGGACCTTTGTGCGTAGGCAATGGCGGCCGTCGATGGTTATTCCAACCAGCCCACCTCCCCCAGAAATGGATTACATCTCCTGGCTTGTTGAGAACATGTGTAAGATCTGGGTGTCCCGAGGGTTTCTGGGTGACTCCTGTGCATTCAAAGAGCACATGCGCAACGGTTTATTCACAACGGACATGATTACTTACTTCTAAAGTACGCCAAGAGCTCCTGGTATACGTCGTAGGGTCAACAGCCACGACTGAGTTTTGTGTCATGTTGGCAACCAGCCACTGCTGGAGAGATAGGTCTGTTCCTGTAAAAGAGAAATAAAATAAAAACCCTACTAGACTATAAAATTAAGAAAGATAATTATGAAACTTGGCATCGATACTTTTCTTAATGCACTTTAAGAGCGTTTACGACGTACGGCATTTCATACAAACTTTCAAACCCTTGTTTTTCGAAATGAATGAACCGATTTTAATGAAACTTCATACGCATAAGCAGGATACAAAGGTCTCTAAATAGTTACTTAAAAACATTTTCGAAAGGTCATATTTAAAAAAAAGATAACTGGAAATCTCTGTTTCTATGGAAAATTTAAAATCGGTCTAATTTGGCTGTAACATTATTTTTCGAAAATGTTCTTAACTAACTTTTTAGACCTTTGTATCCTGCTTATGCGTATGATGTTTCATTTAAATCGGTTCATTAATTTCGAAAAACAAGGGCTTTAAGGTATATAGAAATAAATAAATATACACGTGGGGACAATACCCCACAAGCTTAAATGTGCATTGATTTTTTTGGATCCCATACCTACTTAAAGAGATTATGATTTATAAAAGTTATCTTAATTTGCACCTACCTTGCCTCATCAGTGTCCACAGCGTACCATCGACTTCTACCTCAAATTGCGTCCAGTATCGTGCATCAGTCCACACTAGGGCCTTGTCAGCTGTCACCAGAGCTGTGCCGGATGAGCCTCGCAGACCTGACAGCCATTCACGACGGGCGTCGGCTGGGGAGATGTATTGTGACTGAAAGGAAGTGATAATAAAGGAACGGAATCATCATTTCAGTCGAAAGACGTCCACTGCTGCACATAGCTCCCCCAAGCACCTCCACTTCGACCGGTTCTGTGCTGTGTGCGTTGGAAGGCCTCCCACAAGGTGGTCTGACGACCTTGTGAACGCCGCAGGAACCCGTTGGATGCGAGAAGCACAGAAAGAACGGAATAATAATTTTAATTTGAAAAATGGGTTCATCTGCCTACTTGCAACTTTTTTTTAAACTAGTTTAAAATTATATGTTACAACTTAAAACACTGGGTGTACTTATTTAAAGTTACGTTATAACATTTAAAACTTGTGTGAACTTCTGCACTGCCGTTAACAACGGTTCATTAAGTCGTTTCCAAGCAATATTTGCTCAATATTACTTTTATCTCAATAGGTAAGTATCCTCCGTAACCACAAGTAAAGCGCGCGTCGCTTCGTGGGGTAAAAAACTGTAAATACTCTTACTTAGTTTGATTTAGGTACAGAATGCGCAGATAACGGCAATGTGATGAGTCATTTTACACGCTATATTCAAACCACTTACATTATGCGCATCAGCAGTGGGAATGATATACGCGTCCACTCTCATGTCTCGCATCACGCTGCGCATAGCCGACAGGCGGTCAGCAGAGGTCTCACGACTCATCTTACTGGCTGGGATGTCGCTTACTGTGGATAAATGGAAGGAATAATTAATTACTATAAGACTAACCTGGGGGCCTAAAAAGGCCACTTTAGCAGAATCATAAAAGGATAACATTACGAATTATAATAAGGCGAAGACAGTCCGTGTTTTTCTTTTTTCGCTGCACTACGTAGGTATAATCAAAGAGATTGGATTTGGATTGGATTGATTGGTATTTTAGCACAGACAAAAAAAATAACTGAAAAATCCTTCACCATTGGGATTTAATACGATTAACTTAGGTACTTACTAGTTAACTGTCCATTATGATTCATAATGTTATCCCTTTATGATTCTGCCAAAGTGGCATTTTTAGGCCCCGAGGTCTCAATCAGATGGGCTGCTGGCCTAAAATTGACAACATTACTTACCGAAAGTGGGTGCATCTGGTTCGGCAGAGTTATAATATGGGATATGGCCAAACGCCACATTTGTTGTTAATCTGAAAGGTTAGAAGTACCTAAGTAAATAAAGGCACATCTATGGGGTCCGTACGAAATTTGCGAAAATAAGTCATGCTGTGATGAATAGCTTGGATAATGAGCAAAGTTTGAGCGGAGCTAACTGCTTATAGGTAAATGATAAATGATTTTATTTTTATAAGTAGGTTTGCATAAACAATTTTACAAGTCAAAATGGTGAAGGTAGGGTATGCCTGGCGAACCTATCGTCACTCGTGGAATAATTATTTAATCTGTGGTCCATGGATCTACATTTTATGTTCTGTGGATTGGAGGCATTGGAGACTTGCCCTTTTCTTTTCAACAATGGTTGTGCACATGATAAATAAAGATAAAACTGAACAGAAAGAAAAAGAAAAGAAGAAAGTACAGACGCCAGCACATCAAGCTACTACAATCTGTCTAATGTCTTTAATAGATTTTCAACTTTATCGTTGAAGTATAAGGTTCAAAGTTGATTGGGAAAATTTGACTGTTTCGGGTAGCTTGATGTGCTGGCGTCTATGTCCGGTGCATCCTGGACAGTCAGCTCCGCTACCATGTTGCTGACTGATGGCTAATACAGCGTGAGTCTTCATAATGTGCACATATCGAACTTTTATCGACGGAAAAGATATATAAAAAAATCTAATAAAAAAAAATTATAGCATAATTATGTAAAATTCTTGTTCGCTGCTGTGACCCTTGTAAACAAATCGGTATAACTTTTAAACGAAACAAACTCCGTAATGACTAGAAATACTTAACCCTTTAATTCGCAGCGTCGTACCCGAACGACATAGTAAAGAAAAAAATATTGCTGGTTTTCTGCTAGAATAGTTTTAGTTTTATTGACATTAATTATAAGCAAAAACATAACGCTACCTAAAAAAATATATCTGTCAAGTTGCACAAAAGCATTCAGTGTCATTTTGGCAAGATGGTGGTGAGAACACCGGTCATGCACGGACGCAAGGTAAATAATAATTGATTTTTAGGGTCAATATCAACAAACTGAATATTTTTTCAATTTTGGTGGCGAAATTTGTATCTTAATACAAAAAAACAAACAATATTTGTATTGAACATTTAATGATTTCAGATGTCTTACACAATGTTAAGGGTCAATATCAACAAACTGAATATTTTTTCAATTTTGGTCGCGAAATTTTTTATTCAGTTTACGTGAAAAATAAGGACCGGTGGCGTGAAAACGCCACCAAAAACACCAAAATTGAGCCACCAAAATTGAAACCAGATATAAAAAAAATCTCTAAAAATAGGGGTTTTTAGTTACAATTAAATTAATATCACTGATTTATGCGTAACCCAAATCACTATCTATAATGTGTAGCTTACTATTAAAACACTTTAAAATTAACAGCAAATCGATCCACCAAAAATTGAACAATTTTTGTCCCCCGTGCCACCCAAGATGATACTTACGTTTTTGGCGGAAAATCATAGCACTAATCACACACCTGTTACGCGCAAGTGCACAACTGAGAGATGTGAAATAATAAAATGTGATTGATCGCACACGCACGAACACGAAGCTTCATTTTATAGTAATGTTGAAAAAGTGCCACCAAAATTTTGATTTTTACTTGGACAAACTTTGATCGACTACCCTGTGCTTTTAAATTAGATTTTCTAATATGGTTTAATTGTTTTTAGATAATGTGTCTTAAGCATATACTAACGAATTTATTTATTTTTTATTGTACAGCAAATTGTTGCTTTGGTGAATGCAATTATATCAAAAAATGGAGCTGGGACAAGCCACCTAACTTGAATTTTAAGGCGATTTATTTTTTCCCTATTTATTTAAATACACAGTTATAAAAAAAAATGTGGCCCTAATTGAAACAAGTTACGTAGCTTACTATAAAAAAAAATAAGAAACATCCTATCATTTAACACCTCGATTCTCAACGTGGACGCGTAAAATTTGCTGCTGGGATATTCACCCTTTAGCATTTTAATCTAGTTTATGGGAATTATGCATCAAAAATGTCTTTGCAAAAAACGCTTTTATTTATTTATGTAAAAACCTGCTCATTTCATCCACAAAAATTCAATTTATGAGCTTTTGAAATGGTATGTTGTTGTTGACCAACACTGCGCAATTCTCAGAAAAGTACCTAACAATCCCTATGTCGTTCAAGAACGACACTGCACTTTTATCAGTGAAGTACTGCTTGAATTTAAATTCGTGTTTACACTTTTACTAACTATGATATTATAACATTTTTGGGCTGCTTGCAATTACTAACGCTATGGGTGAAAGCATCTAGGGTTCCGTAGTGGAAAAAAATCTTTTTTATTTTTTTAAAGGGTTTTATTTTGTTATTTATTTTGCAAATAACAATTTTCTTCTGCTTTGTTTGTGGTTTTGCATGTTTTTTGTTTTTGATTGCTTCAGATTAAGCCAAAATGGCAGCGAACCCATACCATTATGGCACTTGTGCCACCCGAAAACGCACTTTCGGATGATAGCAGTTGTAGTGCTACCGAAGACGAAGTAATCATCCAAAATTACCAACATGAAGATATTAGATGATGATATTACATACTGCAGTTCCGAACCAAAATCATATCCCTCTTCTCTAAATGACTTAGATATTGATATTGAAGACTCGGCTAAGTTCAACTCCAAATTATCGGACGAAGAGACGATTCCATTGTCACCCATCATCCATGAAATGTTGGGATACTGGTCGACCGCAAGAACAACTTCCATTCACGCTGAATTCAGTATCCTCTATATTATCACCTTTGGCAAGCTCGCCAGCAGCAACAACCCGGTCCAAGAGAAAGGCACTTATAGAACCCAGGCTTCAAACTAAAAGAGTGAAGAAGTTTGTTCGAAAACCCATGAACTTCAAATTCGAAAAAAGCAAATTTCAACACACAGTAATAGTAGATTTCCTGCAATATAACCCTCCTTTTGATGCAGATCTGAAAACTCCGATTGATTATTTCCAGCAATTTTTCTCTGACGATATAATACATCTTATAACTGAAAACACGAATCTTTATTCGGTACAAAATAATACTTCGAAAAGTGTAAACGCTGAAGTACACTTTTTTCGAATTTGAAGTTCATGGGTTTTCGAACAAACTTCTTCACTCTTTTAGTTTGAAGCCTGGGTTCTATAAGTGCCTTTCTCTTGGACCGGGTTGTTGCTGCTGGCGAGCTTGCCAAAGGTGATAATATAGAGGATACTGAATTCAGCGTGAATGGAAGTTGTTCTTGCGGTCGATCAGTATCCCAACATTTCATGGATGACGGGTGACAATGGAATCGTCTCTTCGTCCGATAATTCGAGTTCAACTTAGCCGAGTCTTCAATATCAATATCTAAGTCATTTAGAGAAGAGGGATATGATTTTAGTTCGGAACTGCATTATGTAATATCATCATCTAATATCTTCATGTTGGTAATTTGAAGATGACCTAAAAGATTTTATCGGCATAACTCTTGATGGGTGTGGTCCAAATGCCTGCTTACCGTGACTATTGGAGCAATAAATTGAGGTTTCCGGAAATTGCTGATGTTATGTCGCTGCTAGAAAAGAGAAACTGCTATTACCATTATCACGTCAACGTCTAGAACTAGACGTAAGCCGTTAGACGATGGTAAGAGCAGTATTGCCCTCATTTTGTCCTCTTTTTGCTCAATGCCGATGAAAATTAGATAATAATTACAAAGTATTTGTGTAATTTTTCTAATAAACATTTTTTTTATTACAATTTGTTTTTATTTTGGTAGTTATTCTAATTTTCTATTCAAAGCGCAATGTTGATAGTCTACAACATATATATTAGCTTTTACTTTCTACAGTGTTTCGCAATGTCGTACCTGAACAACATATGTTTTCTCGAAAAGTATATAATATAGATTTTTTTAAACATTTTTCCAGAGCCATTCTGACCATAACTAAACCCCTCAAAAAGAAAAAAATACGAAATTGAGAAGAAAAATCTCTTGCGAACTAAAGGGTTAACAGGGTGTCCTCATAAAATAAAAACCAAAGAAAAAAAAATCGTCCTCGCAATTTTTTTAACAAAAATTTGATATTTTTTTCATAAATTTTTACAACAAGTAATTGTAAAATTTCTCAATAAAAGCCCCGATTGCCCTTTTTATTACTTTAAATTATTCTCCATCGTATCAGCTTTCTAAAAGTAAAAAATACCATGCTTTAGCAGCATCAGGCGAGATTGAGATCAAGGGCTGGCCAGTTTTGCAATAAAATTTAACTAAACTCTCCTCGTAGTCGCTTAAATGGGGCGAGCGGGGGAAGGTATTTCGTATGTTCAGTCAGGGGAAAAGCTACGCATAAAAGAAGTAAATCAATCTATTAACTCAGGCTGTCGGAGTCCCTTGCTTGACATAGGTCTCTCCTCTCCCATTCTGCGTCACAACACCCTGTCCTCCACCTTCCGGATCCAGTCTGTCCCAGCCAATTTCTTTAAGGGGGAAGCGCTAAGGTAGCCCGCGAAATTCGAATTTTCTTACGTTTTTTGCAATTTGCTGGTCAGTATTAAGTTGTACGTCGATCAAAATATGATTCGCGGCCGTAACAAATATGTATTTACAGAATTATAATCATTAAAGTCATCAACACAACTCTCTAAGACCACGTAACTCCAAAGAATTATGATTTCATGAAACAGTTATTCTTTGGACTTACGTGGTCTTAGAGAGTCGTGTTGATGACTTTAATGATTATAATTTTGTAAATACATATTTGTTATGGCCGCGAATCATATATTAATCAACGTACAACTTAATACTCACCAGCAAATTGCAAAAAACTAAAAAACCTAAAAAAAATGAATTTCGCGGGCTACCCTGGCGTTTTCGCCTTAAGTCGAAAAGAAGAAAATAAATAGCATTTACTTACATTAAACATATTGTATACACCGAAGCACGTATCTCCGCCATTTTCCACCAAATAACACTAAATATTGGCAGAGATATCAAAACCAATATATTATCAGTAGCATTGTGTAGTTTTATCTCGCACCATTGTTGATAATTACGGATTAGATTAGTATTGAATCCTTGGCACGCGATAATGAAAGTATCCTTGATAAAGATTTATCAGCATAACTATTCACAACCATCCGAGAGGCTATCTATCTATTCTATTCCATCATTCTGCACTATCTCCCCGTGGTAGTGCAGAATGTATGAGCATTTGTCCACGTTAAAAAAAAGCTATCTATCGTATCGAAAATGACACATTTCTAGAACCTGATTTGCCTTGCCCCTGACAAACAAACAGCTGTCGAAAGAATAGCGTTCATCTATTTCATTAAGGGCTGATTTCTCAATCATCTGATAATTTTATTCGAGGAATAATTTTGAAATTTTGACAGTTGTTTCATACAAAAACTGTCAAACGTCAATTTTATTCTTCGAATAAAAGTTATCTGGCGATGGAGAAATCGGCCCTTAAACTTATAAAATTTTCGAGTTATGCACTTGTGAACAGCGTTTAGACATCTCCTACGACAACATTGATTGATGTTCGATATGGTAAGGAAGCGTATCGGGCGGTTGTGAATATATATGCAGAACCGGATCTTAACTTTTATGAATGGTTAAAAGTGATCGGTTCCTTTAAAAAACTGCAGGTTAACGCTGTGTATATACAATTATACAGACGCCAGCTCATCAAGCTACTATAATATGTCATTTTTTTTATAGATTTTCAACTTTATCGCTAAAGCATAAGGTTGAAAGTTGATTGGGAAAATTTGACAGTCCGAAACTGTCAAATAGCTTGATGTGCTGGCGTCTGTACGAGTATTTAGTTGGTCTTCTTCTTAGCGTATCGATGGCAAAAAGTTCAAACATCCCAGTCAACACATAAGCCAGATAGTAGCGAAAATATACCACAATAAACAGTGTCAAGCTTTATTACTTTTGTATTACAGCTGATGTTATGGCTTTATTTTGAATAAGAGAGTTCTTAAAATAAAATAATGTTGCAAGCTTACTAAATTCTGTATAAAGCTCGCGGTATTTTTTTAAGCTGAATAGTAATCAAGAGTAGAATCTGCTAAACAAGCGATATTCAAATAAAAGTAATTGAATCAGCTATTATCTGCACAGTAGCTGAAGTTTTTGCATTATCCTGTATAACATATTTAAGCAAAGCAGTTAAACAGCAAAACGCTGAATATTAGACGAAACATTTTCTTTAAGCTGCATAGTGTACGAAATGATAGGTACTAATTTATTCAGATGCTGAATATTTTAGATTTTTTCTTCTTTACACAGCTGACTTCTGCATAATTGAAAATAAACTCCTTGTTTTACCTAACTTATAGCGCTATAAGCGTACAATTGTCTTTATGTTCAGCTTAAAACAATATCAGTTACAAATGTGGGTATCTTAAGCAGCAAATAACTGATTAGTTGAAGATATCGTATGTTTAAATATTCAAATATTCATGGATTTATTTTCTATAAAAAAGAACCTAAAAAAACTCTGGGAAATGTATAATTATTGTACTTTAAACCAAATAATTTCTGGATATGTAGTCGTATGTGAACTATTATGCAGAAATAAGCAAAATAATCACTGAAATAGACACTTTTATTCAAATTGGCTGTCCGCCATTAACTAACGTTCGACATAACCTCTTTTTATAAAAATCCTCAACATTTATCTTATGAAACACTTTGTTTAGTGAGTAGGAAACATTAGCAGTTATACAAAATTTGATTCTCATTATTTGCTGGGACTGAAATTTGATAAAAAGTAAAGATAATTTAATTTCAATATTATTTCACATTTGTTTATCTTTTAAATTGTAGCTTTATATTAAGGCGCTCAAAAAATTTACAATAATCATATTGATAATTCACAGTAAAGTGCCATGCGTTTATATAATTCACCTTAAACTTACTTAAAATGTATGAAACAATTTACTTAGGTACCAAATTTTTGAAGACATACAATTTTTTGAAGACATACAATTTTTTGAACTAAGTAACACAAAATAATTTCGTCACTATAAAAAATACATTTATACTTTTTTACTTGCATAATTTCTTTGTAAAACTACTCCTGAGATCGGAATTTTGAATATCATTTGTATATCTAAACTCACAAATTAACAGCTGCATAAAATATGTATAATTTCTGGACTAAAGAAAAATCAGAATTTATGCAGAAGATATTCAGTGTGTTGTACATTTATTCAGTTGCTATGTGGCTATTAATCAAATGTTATCCAAATTGAAGCAAGATATTTTGTGCCCAAATTGCTTGAATATCATCTGTATAAGCGCTTACACAGAAGTTATACAAATACTTTATCCAGCTTAAAGTCAAAAGAATTGCTTTTACGCAAAATTTATTCAGCTAATCTGTGTTGACTGGGATCTTTGGCCCAAAATTCGGCTGCGTGAACTCCGCTCACTGACGCATTCATAAGATCATCAAGTGCACAGGTGGCAGGGCATGCGGCACAAGATGGAAGGTGGGCCTTATCTGTGGGGAGGTGCCGCATACGCACTTTGAGATCTGAGCCGTCCGTGAGCCCCATCTGTGGAGATTATCTTTGCTCCCGCCAACTTGGGTTCGAAGTCTAGAGATTTCTAAGTCGGCCACTGTAACGCGTGCCCAGGCGGAAGGCTTTCAGTTAGTTCGATAAAATTGTTAGAGGGTTTATACAGGTCCCACCATAGATTTGGTAAGCCTTAAAAAAATTATAAGGTTATCGTTCGGCGCCACGGACAGCCCCCTTTGCAGGGGCTGCCTTGATGCCGAGGAATCAGCCGCCAACGTCATCCTGGATTGCGAGGCCGTGGCTTCTCAACGTGCAGAAATCCTCGGAACAGTGAGGTCGCTCCGAGAAGCCTGTGAAGCTCCCAGGAAGCTTCTGTGCTTTTGGGCGGAGCTAGGCTGGCTCTGTTACCCAGAATCCCCACGCGCAACGGACCGAATGGGAGTCTAAGTGCGGAAAAGGGAGTCCCCTAATCATCATCATCATAAGGTTATCGTTGACTCGTTGTTACATCAATTGCAATTTTGCTGCGCAATGTGCTCTTGAAAACTCCAGTCGAGTTCGTTTTGGGTTCTTGAAAACTCCAGTCAAATTTGCGATGAGCTTTTAAAAGATTCATGAGATTTCGCGATGAGCTCTTGAAATCTCCATGCAAGTTCGCGAAGAGCTCTTGAAAGCTCGATGCAAGTTCGCGAAGAGCTCTTGAAAGCTCCATGCAAGTTCGCGAAGAGCTCTTGAAAGCTCCATGCAAGTTCGTGAAGAGCTCCGTCTGAGTTCATAATGTGCCCTTTTTGAAAGCAACGTTTAAATAAACTTAGAATAATACATGTGAGTTGTAAACATTGATAAAATATGTTTTGATTAGATATTTATTTTATAACACAATAGTGCAAATTATGATAATGAAATTTTTGATAACTTATCCAAATAATACACTGGAGATAAGTTTTGGAAATTTTTAATTTGAAAGTGCAAAAATTTCGAATGTTTAAACAAAAAAAAAAACTATCAATCGATCCATCCATTTATTTTCACAAGAAAATATTATAAAATACACTTGTTTAGTAAATACGACATCATGATTTGAAATATTAGAATACGGGACTATTTCTATGGTTATTACAATAATATATTTGACTGTTTTAAGATAACAGGCTCGCACCTTTTACATGTGGCCACGCGCGATCACCGCTACGTAACTACGTACCGGATCGTAAATGCTATCGCTTGCACCGGTCGCACTTACGACACGGTAATAATATATACAGTAGGTCGTCTTCATACAAACGGACGAAACGCGGGCTATACCTACGCGCTTCGATCACCGTGTGCGCTCAGGCGGCTCGGAGTCGCGACTGTGCAACAGTGACGAACGGACGGTGTGTTGTTTTTTATAACAATAACCGCGCGATTTTTTCACTAAAAATAAGTTCAAGTACATATTTAATATGACGAGTAGGCGATATTGTGCTGTTTTTGGTTGCATGAATTCGTCAATAACGCATCCAGAGATAGCTTTTTTACATTACCTGGAAACTCGGAAAGGTAAGACTATTTTACTTACTAGTGGGTAGGTACATAATGTGTGTCTTTTTAATGGATAAGTATTTCATTTTATCTCCCGAAAAAAAGATGTCTGGATTAATAAATGAAGTGAATAGAGTAAAGGAAAGTGATAAACACGAGTGAGGTAGGTAGTTATAGGCGGTTCATGAATCATTAAACGGTAGGTACGCTGATGTTAAAACCTCGGGGCATGTGTGTTTTGTTAGTTTGTATAATTCAAAGTAAAGACGTGGTTTTTATTATTAATAATAGTTGTTTATTGTACTGTGTGTATGAATAATACTAGAAAAAAATTGGTTGTCTGTAAAGTCGATTTACGGACGATAGTTTAACGTGACAACATCATAACAAAACATTAATGAAATGATTGCATACTTTTATGAATAAAATTAATTATTGTTATTGAATAACTGTTACTGTAATAAGAATAACTGTTTCATGAAATCATCATTCTTTGGACTTACATGGTCTTAGAGAGTTGTGTTGATGACTTTAATGATTATAATTCTGTAATAGTACATTACGTTATTAGTGCGTTAAGATGGTTATAACCAATACGCACGTATATCGTACGACGTTTTTTAACACATTTGCGAGGAAACAGAAAAAAAAACATTTCACAATACAAGTACAAAGAAAAGAAAATTTGAGAAAAATGGCGCGAGGATTATTTTCTGCCGTGGCTGCGTGAAAATGTTGGCAAAGACACTAGAGCATGCAGCCAAGTTTTTAAATTACCGAATAAACAGTTTTTTTTATTTTAAATAAAATCAATCTGTGAATGCACACTGTATTCAATTCACAAAGTATTTTATTTGTTTATATAAAAAGAAGTAAGTATATTTATTTATTTATTTTATTATTTACGTACACACAGTAAAATACAATAACAAAACTAAATGGAAACACAAAGTAGGCAAATGTAATTAAAATACTGGAGGCGGGCAGCCCTATCGCATGTTTACGTACCGTGCGGCTGTAGGCATTTACATCAAGGTTACGGCCGAGATACAATACTGTATGTCTTTATACTGTGCTTACGATGAGCGCGTAGTTAAGTATTTTGCTGCTACCCCCTCATTTTTTATTTTCATTATGTAAATGAAATTAGTCACAATAATTTCATCAGATAATAACAGGTTAAATTATTGAATGCCCCATGTTGTAATAAGTCTGTAACCATCACTATTATATACCTACTTATAAAGGTGACCTAGCCTGTAGAAGTGTTGTTTATAATATAACTGTAACTTTTTTTATAAGTACTACAGCTCTGTATATGTTTTATGTTGATAAAGAATTTTTCAAAACAAACAAACATGGGTCAGTATAACTTCTGAAATGTGGGTATACTAACAGCTGCTAGGCAGTTCCTTGCGCCAATTCTTCTTCCCAGTTAAAGCACTACGAAGTGGTGAATGGCGGGCGTGACGGGGGACTGTCTTACAGTACCCGGCGATAAATATTGCACATCGACCTTTGGAAAGAGACAATCGGCTAGAGCGTTATCTCTGTCGCACGAAATACAAACAGTCCGGTATCTATTAGGAGCTGTTAAAACAATAATGATTTGCTTCTTTTGATAATTATTTTTATTCTTTGTATAAAATACAAAAAAAGGTAAAGGTCGATGTGCAATATTTATCGCCGGGTACTGCATGTAGTTTTGCCTTTCAAAAAGTACAGATTCTCAGCCTAGTTTAAATAAATGACTTTTTATTTTGATTATAGTCTTCTGCATACCACTTCGTCGGATACAGGCGTGATGTTATGACAGAATTTTTCGGTGTCATCATCATCACCTGCCTTGAATTTTCCCAACTATTTTGGGGTCGGCTTCTAACCGGATGCATCTGAATACCAGTATTTTGCACGGAGCGACTGCCTATGTGACCTCCACAACCTAGTTACTGGGTAACACGATACTCCTTGTCTGGATATCAGACTTCCGGGCTTCGGACTACCCGTAACGACTGTCAAAGATCTACGAATGACAGCCGGGACTCCACCCCCAATTCCACAGCCTCGACTCGTTTTGTAAGGAAGCCGGTTTTTGAATTTCAAACTTTATTCCGAGTAAGGTAAAGTTCTTAAGGGAACTACATGACCTAAAGCGCGGTCACTGTCAAACTGCATATAAAAGAAAGAGAAGCGCGATGACACAACGCTGGTAATTTATTGCAAAATATGAAGCAATTATCTCTTTTACAAAAAATCAATTGTTTGGACTAAAAAATTAAAACACTAGTGCTTTAGTATGTTGCTTGTAGAATAATCTGACAAAAATCAGAATGATTGTATGTATATTAGTATGGTTTTTATTGTAAAAAGAAAATATTTTGGGATGGATCCGCACGGAGGTCGCAAGTTAACCCACGGATAAAAAGTATCCTATGTCCTAACTCAGGTCATGGTTTTCCCATGTGTCAAATTTCATCGAAAGGGGCCATTCAAGTATTACTTAAGCACTACAGGGGGGCGCTGGTGTTTGATTTGCTTATTTTCGATGACATGGGAGATGGGGGGGGGGGTCTGGATGGTGATTACGTCAGCAGTATTTTTTTTACTTTTTTGGAATTCTAAAAAATTTAATCGATTTTGTTTTGAACACATATGGCAACCCTACTTGTCTATGCTTGAAAACAAAATGCATTTTCAGAGATTCTACTGGGACTTATAACTGCTGCTTATGAATCAATAAAGAAACCAGAACACATTGAAAAATGCATGTACCAATGTTTACGTAAGCATGGGGGGGGCAAGAGCTTTACTTACTTTTGCTGAAGAGGGGGAGAGGGGGGGTTAATAATTGCAAGAAAACTGCTTACGTAATACTTGAACGAACCCAAATGTGTTATGTCGTTTTAAGGCGTGAAATATGGTTATAGACAGACACGAGTTATTTTCACATTTATAATATTAGTATAGATTACATGCAGCATCTGTCCCAATTTAAATACTCTAAATATTAGACAATCATAGAGTTATTATAAGGAATGTGTTTTTTTTGGGGTATTCCTCGAAACGCACCAAATTAAACGTCTATAGATATAATTTATTACGAATCCTTCATGCTCTTCTCTATGTTTCATCGTTGATGCATTTTGAGGAATAAAATTATAATATTTTTATTAAAAAAAAATTTCAGGGGTACGTATACTTTTCGATGCGTTTCAAAGTTGGTCCGTTTCGAGGAATACCCCGTTTTTTTTATTATATTTACTTATTATACTGTTTATTCGATTGACATTGAGCTTAACAATAATTGTTTAAATATTTACAGAAATCCGTATCTACAGGAAAGACGAAGATTTCTCTTTCATAAGGGGATTGAAGATTTGTATATGGAGCCTGGCATACCGCGCCATTTTGTTTTTTTTTTTTTAAATGGCGGCCATGCATGAAAGCTATGTAAATCGATAGCTGACATCAATACAAACAGAAAACATGATAAGTGCAAACCACGTAGTGTTACGTTTCCGAGATATTAATATAACATTCAATATCACGTGACATCCATATTTTTTGAACTTACTTACAACTTGTTGCATAAAAATTTGATTATTTTAAACTTTCAGAGTGATTATTTCTAGCATCTAATGTCATCTATCAATTTATATAGGTATCATGCATGACCGCCATTTTGAAAAAATCAATATGGCGGACAGGTAGGTATGCCAGGCTCTATATAAAAATCTTCAATCCCCTTACGAAAACAATCATCCAAATGATGGCGTCAGGATTTCTGTAAGCACATAATTATAATATGTATTCAATAAAATAATAATTATTATAAAGTATTACAATAAATGCAATCACAAATGAAGGAACATAGTTGAAATATTATAAGTAAAACAATTAATTATTTACTTTCATCAGTCGTGTATCTGTTAGCATCAAATTAGCTTAGCTAATTAACACCTACCTTAATGGGCTTTGAAGGCCGTGGCATACCTACATGTCCGCCATTTTGAAAAAAAAATCAAAATGTCGCGACAATACTATAGGCTAGCCTCCATATAAAAATCTTCAATACCCTTTGATATATTTTTTTTACTATCGCAATTTTTTTTCCGAAATTCAAACATTTATTATTATTTTTAAAACGTTCAAAAACAGGGCGTTGAGATATTTTGCTATCCATTTTTTTTATTAATATTCTTTTCTACTATCGGTAAAGGGCTTTGAAGGTCCGTGCCTCCGTGGTGTGCCTACTGACCGCCATTTTGTTTTTTTTTCAAAATGGAGGTCATACTTGTAACCTATATACATCGATAGCTGACATTAACGCAAATAGAAAACATACTTAGACCAAACCCCGTAAAGTGTCACAGTTTCCGAAATATTAACGTTCAAAATTAATCACGTGACATCCATATTTTTTTACCTTGCATCTTTTTGCATAGAGTTTTGAAATAATAACTGATGTCAGATATCGATTCATATAAGCTACATGAATGGCCGCCATTTTGAAAAGTATCAAAATGGCGGACTGTACATATTCCAGGCTCTATACAAAAATCTTCAATTCCCTTTGATACGGACATCGATCAATAGTAAATTGTTTTCTCATTACATTTTTTTAAGGTTGGCAACCTTTACTATACTTTTTTATTTTAACTAATTGTGTGAACATTCGTTCTTCAATCGTCCTTAGAAAATATACAATAGGTATAATATAAAAAAAAACAAATAACAAACAACAAATAGATAATATTTCTTAGCTTACTTACAGACATATGTACAGACGCCAGCACATCAAGCTACTCGAAACTTTCAAATTTTCCCAATCAACTTTGAACCTTATGCTTTAGCGACAAAGTTGAAAATCTATTAAAGAAATTTGACAGATTGTAGTACCTTCATGTGCTGGCGTCTGTACTACAGACGCCAGCACATAAAGCTACCCGAAACTCAAATTTTCCCAATCAACTTTCAGCCTTATTTATGCTTTGGCGATAAAGTTGAAAATCTGTTTAGGAAATTTGACAGATTGTAGCAGCTTGATGTGCTGGCGTCTGTACTTTTAATAGAAAATATCGGTTCACAACCATTTCCTATAATGTTTGTTGGCCGATAAACAAATCCCTGTTTCATGGGCACATAAAATTACAATAAAACTTCCTCGTTAGCTAGCCCTATATTACATGGAGCGTAAAGAGGATTCACAAGTTAGTAACTGGCCTCGGGTCATTTAATAAACACCTTTTTGTCATAGGAGTCAGAGACATCCGCTGTGCAGGGCCTCAATACTATACGGTACAGTACCCAGCGATAAATATTGCACATCGACCTTTGGAAAGAGACAATCGGCTAATTTCGGCTTCGTAGAGCGTTATCTCTGTCGCACGAAATACAAACAGTCCGGTATCTATTAGGAGGCTGTTAAAACAATTATGATTTGCTTCTTTTGATAATTATTTTTATTCTTTTTATAAAATGGTTTTGTGTAAAAAGGTCGATGTGCAATATTTATCGCCGGGTACTGTAATTATTATTCCCCGCGTAATCTTACCACGTGCGAACCACGTCCGGCTGTCAAGCTTTTAACAGTTCAAACCAAGCCAACGTTCGCTTCGTTTATTGTGTCATAGACACAGATATAGACAGACCTAGATAACGCAAGTATTACGATCTGTATGAAAACCAAGCGTGCCATTTTTTGACTACCTACTATGACGTCACAAGCACTATTTAGTGATGGGAAAATCAAATCGATTCAAAGACGCCGCCGCGCGCGGCACCCGTCTCGCCCCACCCCCGGGGCCTAGCGCCAGCGCTCACGCTCACCCAGCCAGCAGTACACAGGACTGAGCGCGAAAGTTGTGGCTTACGATTTTTGTACGTAAGCTGGGCACGCGAAGTAGTTGCTATTGCGTTATCTAGGTGTATCATTATCTGTGGTCATGGAGAATACGTTATTTTGGTTTCGAAGTAAAGAATCATTAAGTGGTCATAGTGAATTATGGCCCAGGGCCTGCATGGAGGACGACGAGACAGTAGCACAAGTTCTTCTAAACTGCCCGGTGGTCGCCACGGACAGGGCAAAGTACTTCGGTAACCCAGGTGCCCTCCGTTTGTCGGTCAGTAACATCAAGGCGTTGCCGGCCTTCCTTGAGGAGCTAGGGTGGGTCGAATAATAGTTTTTCCTGCCCGTACGCAAAATACGCGCGTTGACGTGGAATTGTGGACTCCAGCTCATATTACCTATTACCTGAGGAGAATGCATTAAGGTAGGCTGGTGTTACTCCACGCGTCATGTTCGTGAACGGGCGACGTCAGTTGAGACTTGTCATTTCTTAACTGGCTTAATTTTATTCCTATATTTTAAACTTTTTTTTTTTATTGCTGCTTACTGTTACATGGCTTTTTCGTTTATTCATTAATATAAATGTGTGGATGGTGTGCTTATGTGTGTGTAGGTGCTTGTGTGGGCGTAGGTTTAGGAGTTTGTCGAGATGAGTCGGGGTGTAGCATTGGGGGTTAGTTTAGGCAGCGAGTGTTGGTGTATGGGGGCTAGTGTTGGTGTATGGGGCCGAGTGTTAATGTATGAAGGCGAGTGTTGGTGTATGGGGGCGAGTGTTGGTTTATGGGGGCGAGTGTTGGCTTATGGGGGGCGAGTGTTTGTGTATGGGGGCGAGTGTGGGGGTGAGTGAATAAGTACCACCACCCTACCTAATATACTGGGAAGGTAGTATCAACATCGAAGGCCCACGCGTGCAGTCCACCTATCATGTCCTTCACTTTGTGTCGGTGTTCTTCTGGTAACATGTCTAGTACCATCTTGGCTGCTAACTGGGAGTCGTTGCCGCGACGGCAGAGGAAGATTACTGCAATAATAATAAAACAAGGTTAGAAAACTTACATTAATTTTAAAACGGGTTAACTGGGATCAGACTTAAAATGATTTAATGTTGAATTAAGGCGACTACATGACCTAAAGCGCGATTTACGTCGGACTGCATAGAAAAGAAAGAGAAGCGCGATGACACAACGCTGGTAATTTATTGCAAAATATGAAGCAATTAGCTATGTACAAAAAATCTATAATTTGGATTAAAAAATTAAAACACTAGTGTTTTAGTATGTTGCTTGTAGAATAATCTGGCAAAAAATCATAATGATTGTATGTATATTAGTATGGTTTTTATTGCTAAAAGAAAGTGTTTAGAGGTATCTTCATGATTTTTTCTATCGTATCAAATTAGTTACATTATGTTTTCAACACACTATCTACCTAGCATATATCCTAAAGAATATCATATATTTTTCTAATTTTGTTTACTGTAGTCGATCATATACTTTATTGTTTCAAAAACTTGCGTTTTTTTGTGTTTAGGTCCTGTCAGCCCTCCTAACTACTGTTACATTATAACACACTTTCTAAAGTCTTGGCTGCACTCGCTGGACTCTGCTCCACACAGCGCAGCAGTCGCTCCAGAGCTGCGCCACTCAGTGCATCGACAGGCCAGCTGTGCGCGCCCGATATGTGACACATATGAAACTGAGATCGTCTATGTCTACCTACCTATTTCTAGGTACTCACCACTCGCTGGACTCTGCTCCACACAGCGCAGCAGTCGCTCCAGAGCTGCGCCACTCAGTGCATCGACAGGCCAGCTGTGCGCGCCCGATATGTGACACATATGGAACTCTGAGTCCGCGCGTACATCTACTATGTAGACTGGTTGCTTCTCTCTGAGGAGTTGGGAGACTTCGAGCGCTGATATGCGGTTGCGTTTTGGTAAGATTTGAAGGTCTAATTCCTGGGGAGAAAATGTGGTTTTTAAGAGTGGGGGCTAAATAGATGGCATAGATGTTATCTATACTTATATTATAAAGTGGTAAAGTTTGTATGTAGGAGGTAATCTCTGGAACTACCAGTCGGATTTTATAGCCCAATTCTTGAGGAAGGCTATAGGCTATTTAACATCACGCTATGACTCTTAGGCCCGTTTGGTTAGAGCATTAGTTTTCCCGATTTTCCTCTATGGAGTTGAGACGTGGACAATCCGAGCAAGAGAAAGACAGAGGATAGATGCATTCGAAATGTGGTGTTGGAGGCGGATGCTCCGAATACCATGGACAGTCAAATGCACAAATGTATCTATCCTTTCCCAACTCGATGTCAAGACCCAGTTGTCTACAATATGCCTACAGCGTATTCTGACCTATTTCAGCCACATAATGCGAAGGGGGGATAGCAACCTTGAAAAGCTGGTTATTGTTGGCAATACCGAAGGCAAGAGAGCACGAGGCCGGTCGCCAACACGATGGTCCGACCAAGTGAAAGAAGCTACGTCCTCAAGCAATTCAGCAGGTGGTGATGGCAACTTTGGACCGGAGTAGATGGAGGCTGATTATCTGCTTAAAAGGGTCCAGTGACCACGATCCTCAGTAATGAGGGACCGATTGAAGAGGAAGATAACCTTTAGGAGCCGAGCAAAAAGAAAGAAAGCTAAGCAAAAACGAACTAATAGCGCGGGCAAGCGATGAGATGCAAGGGGGTGTGTCGGGGGAACCAGAAATTTCAGGCGGACGAAGTTGCGGGCGAAGCTAGTATTACATATATCAGCAATGGTAACAAAATCCATCCATGCTTAGTCGTTCTCGTGCAGTAAGTGATCAGCAGTACTATTATGTAAAAATCTCACCTTGAAAACTTAGGTGAAATGAGCTAGAAGGTGGAATGACAGGTCATTTTACCAAAGTTTTCACGGTGAGATCTTTATAGAATATACCAACTGTTCAGCTAGGTTAACAAGCTAAGTACAGACGCCAGCACATTAAGCTACTACAATCTGTCAAATTTCTTTAATAGATTTTCAACTTTATCTCTAAAGAATAAGGTTCAAAGTTGACTGGGAAAATTTGACAGTTTCGGGTAGCTTGATGTGCTGGCGTCTGTACATACCGTCGTTGCGCGTGCAAAAGTCGCTATGTGTTTTTAGTGAACTTATTTGAGCTATTATGAATTATAACATTTAGCGTGTTTATACGGAACTTTCGATGTATGAATATCACATAGAAGCTACATTCCTTAACTCTTTAAATATTGCACTTATCACATAGCTGTTTATACAGTATGTGTGTATTGAAATAACGATTAAAACTGCATAAAGAACCGAAAATAACTAAATAACACATAGCGACTTTTGCACGCGCAATGATAGTTTATCCGTGAGATGATTCAATAAGAGATTGTCGCTCTGCACATTTTAACCTAGCACGAAAAGATGGGTTGCACAAAACATGCTGAATTCCTTATTTTAAAGCAATTTGCATGACAATTGGTTGTTCCATAATAGATTGTTTACCACAATTTATTACCACAATGTCAGCGAAGGAATGTTAATTTTGTGCCATGCACACCATTGTAAAAAATAAAGAGTTACCCCCCCCCTTACAGTACCCGGCGATAAATATTGCACATCGACCTTTACCTTTTTTTGTATTTTATACAAAGAATAAAAATAATTATAAAAAGAAGCAAATCATAATTGTTTTAACAGCTCCTAATAGATACCGGACTGTTTGTATTTCGTGCGACAGAGATAACGCTCTACGAAGCCGAAATTAGCCGATTGTCTCTTTCCAAAGGTCGATGTGTAATATTTATCGCCGGGTACTGTACTAAAAGGCCACTTTGGCAGAATCATAAAAGGATAACATTATGAATCATAATGGACAGTTAACTGTTAAGTTAATCGTATCAAATCCCATTGGTGAAAGATTTTTCAGTTATTTTTTTTGTCTGTGCTAAAATACCAATCAATCCAATCCAAATCCAATCCCATTCTCTTTGATTATACCTACGTAGTGCAGCGAAAAAAAAGAAAAACACGGACTGTCTTCGCCATATTATGATTCATAATGTTATCCTTTTATGATTCTGCCAAAGTGGCCTTTTTAGGCCCCAGATGAATAGTTACACACCGATATCTCTCTTTCAGTCGTCAGTTATTTGACTTTCAAAAGAAGACAAAGCGTTGTGTATACAGACGCTATACATCGTTTATTAGTACAGAACCCGGCGATAAATATTGCACATCGACCTTTGGAAAGAGACAATCGGCTAATTTCGGCTTCGTAGAGCGTTGTCTCTGTCGCACGAAATACAAACAGTCCGGTATCTATTAGGAGCTGTTAAAACAATTATGATTTGCTTCTTTTGATAATTATTTTTATTCTTTGTATAAAATACAAAAAAAGGTAAAGGTCGATGTGCAATATTTATCGCCGGGTACTGTAAGGGGGTAAATGTATTTCTTCCGTGTCGTGTGTTCTACATACGAATCTCTTAAGCACACACAAAATACGAATATTTCTCTGTAGGCTTTAATTATTTCAAGCGGGAATTGAACCCGCGCGTTGAAAGTTAAATCCCATTTGGGTAACTTGAAGAATGCTAATGTGAGCACGAAATATTTTGATAATCATACAACATTTATAAGCATGCAAAATTTATTAAGAATTTATTATTAAAATAGAAACATGCAATTTCAGAATATTTTAGGGTTAGAAAAGTCTTGAAAAACTTTAGATTGTTGGGTTAGTAACAAATAAAACAATAATAACATTCACAAAATATAATTAATAAAATTATTATAATAGCAACTTGTCACATATAAAACAATACAATAAAATCAGTCCACGATAAGAGATTCTAAGTGCTTGGCCAGACTGGCAGCGGGGAGCGGCGAGGATGCGGGAACGCGCGCGATCTGCCTGTCCGCAGTGGAGCACGGCTTTGTTCTGAGTGTCGTCGTGTCCAGTGTTCGTCAAAATATAATATTGATGAAGAAGACTTATTTTTAATAGAAAAAAGCTCGAACTACTGCTCGGTCCGCCCGCGCACCCACTGCGGCCACTTGTATGACCTCGCTATGGCGTGAGTAGCCCGCGCGCTCCCCACACCGAGCAGACCGCGCCGCTCACCGCGCCCGTGTGCCCAGTATGGACGCTCAAATGAAGTTCTTATATTTGAGTAAGCCGCACCGCGCCCGCCCCGCGCACTGGTTTGCAGTCTGACCAAGCACTCATTCGAATTAATTCAATACTTTATACATTTTTTTGTTTCTTTCAAACGTACTCATTTATGAAGAATAGCGTAGGAATAAGTTAAAGCGCCTGTCTGGGTTCGAACCCAGGACCCACAACTCGTCAGTCGGCGCCGTTACTACTGAGCCACCACTGCTCTATACGCATTTTAAACGAAATTTATGTTTGGATTCGCAAAAAGGGATGTAATAATACTCGATAATATGGTAAGTATCGATACTTTTTCGCGTTACAGATATTCTATTTCACGAAGTCCGTTCGGCTTTGATAGTAGTAGTGACGTATCCCGACAAGCGCGCTCCCACAGCGGCTGCCCCTTGCTGCCGTCGCATGAGGCTATTTCCGCGAATGTGTACCGTTTTACTTCACCCGTTGTTGAGTCTCTGTTGATCACAATGTGCATGTGCACGCTTGACAACATTCGTAGCCAAACGGACTTCGTGACATAGAACATCTGTACTAGCAACGAGTATCGATAGTTTTATTACGATACAGCTACTGAATACTGTACCGATAATCTATACTAATATTGTAAATGCAAAATATGTCTGTCTGTCTGTTACCCCTTCACGCTAACTCCTGAACCGATTTAGATGAAATTTGGTATAGAGATAGTTTGAGTCCCGGGAAAGGACATAGGATAGTTTTTTCCCGATATTCCCACCGGGATCGAAACTTATGCGGGTAAAACCGCGGAGCGCTGCTAGTTTTTTATAACTCCATGCCCTTTTCTCTATTTCTGAAAAGACATTGTGTTCCAAAAGTAAAAAAGGGGCTTGTTTGTAGCTAAATAATGTCAGCCGCGCGGGTTGTTCGATCAGGTTAAGCTACGCTTGCCGCGTCTGGTCTGTGGATGGGTGACTATCTTTACATATCAAGACCCCTCCGTGCCTCGGAAAGCACGTTAACCTTTTAACCGCCCGACTTCATATCGGTTGGCGTGCCCCCAGCGCCCGGCACAGTGAATCAAAAAATTAATACCTACATCAAAGAGGGATGTGCAATAATTAATTTTTCGATGTCGATATTTCGTTTTAATAACGACATTTGCATTTGCGAGCGTGGTTAACTAACAACTACAACTCGACCAACCTAAGTTTGCACCTCGCGTCGATTACGTCACGTCACACTGACGCTTAGGTACGGGTTGCAAAAAAGGATTCGCGATGACTTTAAAAAATAAACAAATGTTTGTTAGATTTTACTTTGCGTTTATTGTTTTTAACATTATATTATACATAGGTACACGGCTACACGCCGCATTCCAGCAAGGTGCAACTTAGCTTGGTGGAGATATAGTTACCTACTTGAATACTACTTACTTACCTTACGAAATTATTCGGCATTTTTCGTAAGCCAGTAAAACAAAAAAGTGTTTAAAAATTTGAACGATTTATTAATTAGTACTTAGGCTATTCACAATAAAATCAGTCCAGAGAAGAAAACAGAGTTCTTTTGTGTATTCATTTATACTCCAGTTATTCTACTAAACAATTAAAAACAAACATAAAAATAAAAATTTTACTTAGACAACGTCAATAACAGTTTAACTATTGACTTAGATGGTAACGATATTTATCACAATCACAATTTGTATCACACTAATTTACAACAAACATAAAAATAAAAAATTTACTTCACAATGTCATTATCAGTTTACCTATTGACTTAGATGTAACGATAATGTTGTTTTGAAAGTTTCATGAGCGTGGTCAATCATCATTTTTATATTGTGCAATCTCGGTACACTACTTGTCCCTGCAGGTGCTTCATAAAAAGATAACATTCCTAGAATTGAGCAATATCTATTTTATGGAACACCGTACTATGTAATAACGGGTCTGTAGACCAGTGTTCTTCAATTGTTATTCTTTTGTTTCTAGTGAAAAGCATTGTTACTGCTAGGAAAATGTCAAGGTCGTCAATAGTCACGTCGCGCCAAAGTCGTCGAATTCTTCTATCATTGGGGTAGCAATTTGCGTTGTCCAATTAGTGGGTGTGACATTGTTTCCTTGAATCTGAAATAATACAAAATAATAATTGTAGAGTAATAAATTGTGTGAGTGGAAAACTCACATCGGTCTTAAGGTGGAAAATTTGAATAGCCTACAAAAGCAAAATTAGCAGTGCGATTCTGTGTGGTGTGTGGCAGTGCGGCGGCACGCACAAAATAAACTCTACAGGCTACGTATCTACGAGCGAGTCAGCGAGCACACACGTGACTCGCGCTCCAACCAATCAGAAACATCGTTCCAGAGTAGCCGCGCGCGCATTCTCATCGCACGGCGCGATCTCGCCATCTCAACTCTAATTAAGTTTAAAATTTCCATTCAGACATCACCACCATACTACACAATAAATTAAAATATATTAACTAGGTATGTAATAAAAAAAAGAATTACCTCTACATCAATGTCAAACTCTTCGTCTGCTAAAAATTCTTCATTTTCATCGCCTTCTAGAATTCGTATTAACTCTTCAGTAGTCGTCATGATAAATTTCTGTCATGTACATTTATCGACATACGAACGTAAAACTACATGCACAAGCACAACACTGATGGAAAATTCCAGAAGTCGGCACTCGTTTATGACGTAAGAAGCGGTCGGCTTTATCCGACCGGGGCGCAGGGCGTACTAACAAAGTAAGTTTCGGAACATGTAGGCTAGGGATGGGAACCATCAATTCAGTCGCTGACATTTCACAAGTACATTTACTAAATTTTAAAGGAATTAAATGAAATACTCACAAATATTTGTAAAAAAATGGTTTATTAACAATTGCTGTATTTGTTTTAAAGTTAATTAGTCAGTATAACGAGAAATATTTTGATTTATGTTTATTTTTGTATCGGTAAATCTTGGCATATGTCCCGTCCCTCATGTCGGATTTTGTCGTCATGGGCGTTGCACATCAATACAATTTTCTAAAAAATAATGTTAGTAATTCATCTAACTTTGGACATTATTTTTAGGACTTCTAATTAAGAGACCAAAGTATATTAAACTGTAAATGATTACTTAGTTAACTATTTACCTTATTTATACATGTTTTTGATAGAATACAGCGTAATTAAATAAAAAAGCCGATTAAACGAGCAGTGAAATTTTGGTCGGAAATATACGACTCTGGCGACAGGGGCCCGAAAATATTTGTCGGATTAATCCGACGTAGGCGGTTAAAAGGTTAAGCCGTTGATCCCGGCTGTCAGTCGTGGATCTTTGGCAGTCGTTACGGGTCGTCAGAAGCCCGAAATTCTGACAACCGGTCTTACCAACGGGTATCGTATTATCCAGTAACTGGGTTGTGAAGGTCAGATTTAACTTATGTTAAACAGTAGAGTAATACACTCCCGAAATTTGTATGGAAAAAATATCGACTAGTCGCATCTTAAGCTGTTGGTCCCGGCTGTCATTTATAGATTTTTTATATTCGATACTGGTAGTCAGCCTAAAAGTCTGACAAGCGGTCTTACCGCATCGTATCTGTTACTTAGTAACTGGGTTGTGGAGGTCAGACAGGCAGTCGCTCCATGTAAAATACTGGTATTCAGCTGCATCCGGTTAGACTGGAAGCCGACCCCAACGTAGTTGGGAAAAGGCTTGGCAGATGATGACATTGTGTTCCAAATATGGCACAATATTCTATGAGGGCCATTGCTCATTCAAATTACTAACCTCATAAGAAAATCCATCGCATTTCTCACCTTCGAAACCAAAATCGACAATATTATGCTGCTTCACCAAATCACAGACATCCCTCTCATGCTTTGGCTTAAAAATCCTTAAATTTTTCCTACTCAATACTTTGGCAAACGTTTTTCTTGAAGCCGGACTTAGATCTTTATCTGCCATATCTTTGACGTATATGTTATAGAGTTGAAATTGATTTTTGACATTCAAATCTATGTATTTAATATTCGTGTTTGAAGTTGCACAGTATTGACATTTAGGGTCGATTTTCGGTAAGCTTTCTATATATTCTACTACATTTAGCGACTTTAATGGCACTTTTGGGGATCTGGGTTTCGTTTCCTTAACCAACCAACAGCGTACCATAGCTTCTTTAATACCTAAAGTGTTTAAAAAGGTCACTCTGCAAACTTGGACCTTTTCCGAGTTCAAAATTAGATGATAACGCTTCGAATCGCCTTTTCGAGACAGAACTCCTTTGTGATTTGTTCTCCTACGCTTAGCAGGCACAGAATCAATTAAAGACTTAACAAATTTCTTTTTTTCTTTCCATTCTAGCTGCCAGAACTGTTGGAACATTTGACATCTGTCAGACTCTGAGAGTTTCTTGCAGTATCGTGTATTACTCTTTGCGCAGAAGTCTGATTTGCAAGGAGGTCCTAATCTTCTTTCCGATTTTAGTACATCTTGGACCCAAGACTTTTTTTCTCCTGCTGTGGTGGTTCGGAAGCCGAAGTAGCTCTGTCCTGTCATTCGTTTTTCCTTCTCTTGTTTTCTTCTTTCTGATTTTAGGCGGGATTCTTGTTTCTTCTGTGGGAGAAGAATAGAGATTGAATAGGGGTGTGAAAAATTGGTTTGGGGGTAACGGAATTAATAATTATTATACAAATTGATGTCGATTAAAATTGCAAATACAGTAAATCTATACTAATAATAAATCTAAAGAGTTTGAACTAATCTCCGGAAGTACGAGTCGGATTTGGAAAATTATTTTTGCAATTGATAGCCCAATTTTTGAGGAAGGTGCCGAGCAAAAAGATAAAAAGTCAGAAAGAACAATAAGCGAAAATTAAGTATCTAATAGCGCGGACAGGCAATGCGATGCGACGCGGCGGGTCGGGGGAACAAGAAATTTCTCGCGGACGAAGTCGCAAGCAAAAGCTAGTTACAAATAAACAATATTAATATGGAAATGCCTTTGTGAATCACTGAACGTCTTTCGGCGGGTTAAACACCTCGTATAATTAAGAGGACAGATAAAAAAAGCCAATTGTTACATAATAATTTCAACACCGCGAATGTTACCAAAAATAAAAAATAATTTGAAAAATAAAATAATAATTAAATAAAAAGTAGCCCATTGTGAAATAATAATTTCAACACCGCGAATGTTAAAAGAAAACATAATTTGAAAAAAAAAAGACAAAAACCAAACAATAAACAAGTCAAAACTGTTAATTTTGAATATCAACTTACCTTGAACATTCGCAGTTTTGATTTTCTTAAACACACTTTTCTATTTTAAATATTAAAAATAATTTTATCTTCATATTATTGCACAAAAACCAGTCTTACGACTAAAGGTCATAGCACACATATCAAACCGAAAAGGAATCGGCACCGTATCAACTCGAGCCGACCACTATTCTTTGTATGAAACTCATCGGAATACACTCACACTAATCGGAATCGTAACGTAATCGCCTCGTCTCGGTACAAGCTCACTAACCGCGGTGCGGTGCGGTACGGCTCGTCGTCCCCGCGCTTACGTCTCTCCGTACCCGAGCTTACGTCTCTCCGTACCCGAGCTTACGTCTCTCCGTACCCGAGCTTACGTCTCTCCGTACCCGAGCTTACGTCTCTCCGTACCCGAGCTTACGTCTCTCCGTACCCGAGCTTACGTCTCTCCGTACCCGAGCTTACGTCTCTCCGTACCCGAGCTTACGTCTCTCCGTACCCGAGCTTACGTCTCCCCGTACCCGAGCTTACGTCTCTCCGTACCCGAGCTAACGTCTCTCCGTATCCGAGCTTACGTCTCTCCGTACTCGAGCTTACGTCTCTCCGTACTCGAGATTACGTCTCTCCGTACATCTCACATGCATAAACACCGAGTAAATGTAAAAAAAAGCTAGTCTTTAAAATCAACTTGATACGTGTTCCTACGAAACGAAAAAAAAACTTCAAAATATATTATTTCAAAAGACACTTACATACCATCCCTATTTTCGAGTAGGCGGTAAAATAACAAATTACGATCATTATAATATAATGAATAAGTTAATTGATTATAAACCTTAACATTCAAACATAAAGTTTACTATCGTTTGCAATATACATATCTACTACTTTGATTGGTAAGTCAACGTATTTGAAACAAAAATATTTATGGAAAAATAAACCATAATTTCTGAGCGGTGAGGTTGAAAAAACTATGTTGCAGAATAAGACCACAACATTTATATTTTGTGGTCTTATTTTTCCGGCCGTTTTTGATGCGCTCATCTGAAATCTAGTACTATTGTTGATCGACAATTTTTCCTCAATATTGTGCTATTGATGTGAACCCTCTCTTCAAAAGAATATTTACATTTTTTTTAAGGGGGAAGCGCTAAGGTAGCCCGCGAAATTCAAATTTTCTTACGTTTTTTGCAATTTGCTGGTCAGTATTAAGTTGTACGTCGATCAAAATATGATTCGCGGCCGTAACAAATATGTATTTACAGAATTATAATCATTAAAGTCATCAACACAACTCTCTAAGACCACGTAACTCCGAAGAATGACGATTTCATGAAACAGTTATTCTTTGGAGTTACGTGGTCTTAGAGAGTTGTGTTGTGTTGTAAATAAATATTTGTTACGGCCGCGAATCATATATTAATCAACGTACAACTTAATACTGACCAGCAAATTGCAAAAAGCCTAAAAAATATTTAATTTCGCGGGCTACCCTGGCGCTTTCGCCTTAAGCAGGAATAAATATTCGGACAGTGCAGTTACAACAGCAGTGGTGGCCCTGTGGTAACGGCCGCGACTTGCGACCTGCAGGTCGTGGGTTCGAACCCAGCCAGGCGCTTGAATTTGTGTAAATTATTTCATCACCACTGCTCTCAAAACGGTGAAGGAAAACATCGTGAGGAAACCGGCATGTCCTAGAACCGAAAATTCGAAGACATGTGACATCTACCAACCCGCACTGGGCCCGCGTGGTGGATTACGGCCCACTAACTCTCACAGAAAGGCCTGTGACCCAGCAGAGGGTGCATTATAGACTGATTATGTGGTCCAAAACTAATATTGTATGAAAACATTTTGGGTATTTTAGAAAATAATGTTACCTTATCATTAGCCGGTGCCCTGCAGTACGCTTCATAATCCACTAGATGTGTGATAGTGGGGCTGTCTGAGCATGCTGCGCACATGGAGTTGCGCTTACGGAGACGCACTGAAACAAATCAATCAATATTATAGTACAACGGTATCTACAACGCCACATGCAACCTTGAGACGCACACCGCACTGTGTATGTTTCGTTATTAATTTTATTTTAAGTATTCGTCAAAGTGTCACTTTTATTTCGATGTGTCAACATTTTGGAACCTTCGACTGTAGAAACATCTAGAATGTTCGAGTAGGTACATACCGGTCCCGACTCACCAGATGTCGATAGTTCTCGAAAGTTCTAGAAAGTTCCAGCGTCGAACTTTTTCGAAGGATCTTTACTCTACTAGTTACTAGATGGCGCTAGTGGTAACTAATGTCGCCATGTACCAGGTATTCATTGTGGGGCCACAATATGTATATATTTATTTAGATTGGTATAATATACTTTGTGTATGTATTTATTGTATTATGTAAATGGTAAACCACAGACTACCTACAGTAATTGTCTGTCCTTCCTCTTTTTAAATCCATCCTAAGGTTGTCTTTAAAAGATCGCTCTTAGCGATAAGACCGCCCATTATGTCACCCTTTGTACAGTTTCTATATCTATGTCTGTAATTTATATGGTGTACATAATAAAGAGTATTCTGTTTTATTCACACTTACCAGTTTTAGGCACCATATCTTCAGCGTCAAAGATAAACATCCTCTCGACTAATAACTTCTGTGGCGACATGTCCAGGATATATTTGAGAGCTTCCATCGCTTGCAGAGTACCTGTTTAAAAACATCGATTGTAGTAGCTTCTTTTATGTTTTTAGTAGAAAAAAAAAATACATACTTACAAATTAATTACTAGAATAAAATAAGTACAGACGCCAGCACATCAAGGTACAACAATCTGTCAAATTTATTTATTAGATTCTCAACTTTATCGCTAAAGCATAAGGTTCAAAGTTGATTGGGAAAAATTGCTTGATTTGCTGGCGTCTGTATAGTGACTTTTGACAGTTTGATATAAATAAAACTTGCCAAGTGTGTGCGAGTCTGACTCACACACGAAGGGTTCCGTACCACAAGTAAAAAACGCTGCTTTTAGTATTTGATGTTATAGCGGCAACAGAAATACATCATCTGTGAAAATTTCAACTGTCTAGCTATCACGGTTCATGAGATACAGCCTGGTGACAGACAGACAGTGGAGTCTTAGTAATAGGGTCCCGTTTTTACCCTTTGGGTATGGAACTCTAAAAAAAGGGAAGTATAGTAGCTTACCTATGACTCCGGGTACCGGGCCAGCCACCCCGTGAGCGGAGCACGAGCCCACGGCGTCAGGTGCCGGCGGCGTGGGGAACACGCAGCGGTAGCAGGGGCCTCTGTATGTTACTCCCTAGGGAGATAAGTGTTTTACAGTTATACCTAGAGATCGGATATTCGGATGCAGTTGAGATGTTGGCTAATATGGAATGCGCTTATGTATTGAAAAAAAACCCGCAAAGGAGGTCAACAAAAGCCCATATAACTTTGCCCAAAAATGGTATACGTTTGGGCAAATTTATATGGGCTTTTGTTGACCGAGGTACACGTGTATCAAATCGTAGAGCAAAAATAGAGGTTTTCGAAAAATAATTGTATCTTTATCCTTAAATAATTTAAAACATAAATTATGTTTTATTATTTTAATTACCTACCTGTAACACAATTAGGTGGCAACTTTACATGTACAATTGCGTTACATTTGGTTGACACTTTCGAGCTGACATTTTCGTAAATGTCATTCACATGACATTCCCAACTATGTTGGGGTCGGCTTCGAGTCTAACCAGATTAATTCATATTTGTTTACATTTTTAAAGGTAAATAAATCGCGAATGTACGGTAGGTTTTTTTTATTATGTCAAATACAATATTTTGTACAGACGCCAGCACTGCCGTGGCATAACTAAAATGCCGTTATCCGACATCAGAGGGGCAATTCTACTAATTTTAACAACGTTCACAGTCTGATCTCAGTCTCAATCTGTCAAAAAATACTTCAAATTTCCCTACATTTTGACAAGTTTTTGACATTTCTTTGTCGCTGAGATGAGACTGCGACTAGATTTTGAACGTTTTAAATTACGAGAATTGGCCTTCTGGTCGATTTTTAACTTTTAATGCTATTATAAAGAGAGAAAAAAATCTATCGATCTGTGTTTCCGAATTTTCAATACCTTGAATAAATGATTATTTACAATTCTATTCAAGGTATTGAAAATTCGGAAACACAGATCGATAGATTTTTTTCTTTATAATGGCATTACACGAAACTGTCAAATTTTCCCAATCAATTTTGAACCTTAAGCTTTAGCATAAAGTTGAAATTTATTAAAGAAACTTGACAGATTGTAGTAGGATGATGTGCTGGCGTCTGTACGTGACCAAAAAGTGTCCTACCTTTTCACCAGAATGAGTATCGCTCCTATATCCGTATATGGTTAGCTGCCCCTCCATCTTGAGAGCACTGCCCGATATTAGGGGTCGCTGCAATAAATTAAGAACATGCATGTTAGTGTTTTATTTTCAAGTAGCAGCGGCCCGCGGTTTAACCCGCATAAGTTTTGACCCCGAGGGAATATCCGGATAAAATGTATCCTATGTCCTTTCCCGGAACTCAAACTATCTCTATACCAAAACTGAACGGAACATTTTAACATTATTTTTTTTTAATATCAAAACTTCACCGATATATCGATATTTTTTTTCGATATATCGATAATGATATTTGTTTTAAATATCGATACGATATATACTTATCGATATTTCTTGGCACTTGTTGCATCCCTAAGGCGAGCCTATTGACATCAACGGGACACAAATCCAGAGTCCGGATTGCTACTGTAGCGGTATCTACAACGCCACATGCAAACAACGCGTCATACTGACGTCACGCAAATCCTGCATCGCGCAAGCAGAGTTTACCGCGCAACTAGCATAGATACAACGGCCCGACATGAATCAACGGGCAGTTGTCCGCCAGACACAACACCCGTCTGGTCGGAGGATCCTCCCTTTTCTATGGAGGTTGAGTGAACTTTACACCCTGTTCCTCATACCTCTATACTACCAAGACATTTCTATAGGAAAGTCTCCATATCATGTTGCCCGATACCTCGCTCCACATCCCCGCTCGCGATTACTAACCTAACGAAGCACAGCGCTCTACTACTAGTAAATTAGGTTCACAATCTTGAATTCAATTTATGTGATTTCGGAAAATATACTTTAAACCAACAGAATAAAGCTTGTTTTCGCCTGCAACTTTCATATTTTATGACATTTTCAATAGGTAATTCTAAAATAGACTTAATTTACAATAACAGTAAAGTGGATATTTGTTTAAGTGCATTTAAATAGTCTTTATATAAGCACTCACCTTAGTAAGACAGCTCAGGTCGCTAAGTAAGTACCTAGTAGGTACATTGTCAGTACAATCCAGAATCACATCGTATTTGGACGCTATCTCCAACGCGTTCTTAGAATCTAACTGAACATTGTATGGTGTTATCTTTATCCGTGAGTTTATACTGAAAATAATACAAAATAATGTTAGTTAAACCTTTAATTTTTTCTCATTATTCGCTGAGTGTAAGGCACTGTTCGTCAATGTTTTATGGATCCGGCTCGAAGGACCATAAAGAAGAATGGGGTAATATCATCCACGTGGTCCGAGGACTAAAACACGGTGGCTTGATTATAATGGACTGTATTAAAAAATTCGACAAAGAGAAAACAAACGGTAAACAATAAGATTTGAATTGGGGAGAAAGAAATACTCAATCGCTCAGTAGCGTAGACGATGACGCAGTGTTGTGACGGCCGGTGCGTGCCCACACGTCGAGCGCCCCCTCCCCGCCCTCGGTCGCCCAGCGCACAGTGATATTTTCGACACTATGGAAGCTTATTGACAGGCCTAAGAGCGGTTTTTGTAGTTACAGTGGATTACTGACTCCCGGCCACATTATTCCATAATAACCCTAAAATACATAAAGACTCGACTGAAGTCCTTCAGACAGAATTTCGGTCATGGAGACCAATCTCAGCGGAGACCAGCCTTCGGCGCGGGAGATATTATAGTGCAAGCGTGTGTGCGCAGACACAGGTGCACTCCCTCTTCCCTCACTCTCATAGTCCGATGGGACGGCATCCCGACACGACCGGAGAGAGATCAGGCGCAGGACCAACGGCTTTACGTGCTTTCCGAGGCACGGGGGTATCACACCACCAACTTCCAAACTCCCAATAATACCTTTGTGATTGCTCAGCAGTCGTGCTTGCGACCACGGGCAGTCAAAATATAATTGCTCGACTAACCAGTAGCCAGGTGGCTAACATACCTCCGGGAGCCCGAGAAGGACGCAAATTGATCTGCGACCTCCATGAGAGGTGGCCTGCGGGCGGCGGACTAGGGGCATCTGTCGTCCGACCGAGACAGGCCCGAGTTGGCGCCGCAGTGTTCCACGCGGGCCACTCGAAGAGTGGGTGCGGCCATTATGGGAATGGCCGCACGGGGGGGGGGACCCGCTGAGGAACAGCGGGTGGACGTCTGTCGGGGGAGCGGTGAATGCTTATGCGAATCCCGCACCCCCAGCCATAGGCAGAGGTGGAACACCGCGGTGGTTGTTGCCGGTGAGAGTCCGGCATGCCCCTCTGTCACCCCCACGATGGAGGAAGTCCAGAAAGATCTACATCGAGCACCATAAAAAAAAATTGGTTTTCATACCTCCTCAGAGTAGCGGCTGCCGACTCAGCCTTGCTAGTATTCTCATCCTGTTCAAAGTGCAGAATCTGTCGATGTATGTTTGTTAACTCGACCACATCGTAGTCAATGATGCCGATCTCACCTGGAAAATGAAAACTAACAATATGAGTTCTGTCCTATCAAAAATACCTATAAGAAAATGTTACTTTTTCTGAGTAAAATGAATGAGGCAGTCGTCAATGTGTTTACCATAGCAGCAGCGAGGTACATAGCCACTGGATAACAGAGGCCTCCGGTGACTACTACGTCCACTGAGGCCTCCACTGTCTAAAATGTTCTACAACTGCTTACCAACGCCAGCCACAGTAAGGTACAAAGCCGCGGGACGCCTTAGGCCTCCGGCGCTTACTATGAGGACTGAGGCCTCCACTGTCTACAATTTTCTATAGTGTATAACAACTTACCAACGCCAGCTGCAGCTAGGTACATAGCCGCGGGACACCCGAGGCCTCCGGCGCCTACTATAAGAACTTTGGCCTCACAGATGCGGCTCTGACCCTTGACTCCTATGTCGCGGAGTAGGATCTGACGGCTGTATCTGTTTGAAGAGCAGACTATGTTAAAGATATTGTTTTTATAAATGTTTAAGAGTATTTTATTTGTCAAATAACCTATTACTGCCAGGACAACTTACCTCTCTATGGCCCATTTGGGTAGCTGCCCACATCTGACCGATGGCTCTGGTCCACTGGCCTCAACTGGTGGTGCACCAGAAGTAAAATCCCTGTAGCCTGGTTGTGCCTATAATTTTAATAAAACATAAACAGAACGGAAACAAACGCTAACTTAGTTTAAGCTATAAAAATGAAGCGATGTTATTGGCTGGTTTCACACACATCCCTCGCTACGCATCTTCGCTCATCTCTGGTGGATACGCAACCTAACTATGGTTCTAATGTGTTCAGTGTGGCTACAGTTATTTTTTAGACTTTGCTTAGACTTTGATAGCACAGAGGCAGAGCAATTCACTGTCAGTCAGATATGCATGTTTATGATTTATAGCCCATATGTCCTTGCCATTTTGATTTAGTTGAATGCTTTAGCTACTATGGCAGGTATCATGGAACCCAGTAACTAGGTTGTGGAGGTCAGATAGGCAGTCGCTCCATGTAAAATACTGGTATGATACCGCTACATCTGGTTAGACTGGAAGCTGACCCCAACATATTTGGAAAGGCTAATTAATCTGACAAATATTTTCGTTTCCATTTCGCCAAGGTCGTATATTTACGACAAAATGCCACAGCTTGTATGATCTGCTTTTTTATTTAATTAGGATGTATTCTATCAGGTATTTATTTTTCGATTCACTGTGTTGGGCACTGGGGGCACGACAAGCGACAACTGATATGAAGTCCGGCAGTTAAAAGGTTAATTTAAATATTTATAAAAGCAAATGTAGTTTAAACAGGTGACAGCGAGAATGCACATGAATAATTAGTTTTTCTTTGACAGTTGTTACGAGTCGTCAGAAGCCCGAAAGACAACCAGTCCTACCAAGGGGTATTGTATTACCCAGTAACTGGGTTGTGATGATCAGAAAGGTAGTCGCTTCATGTAAAATACTGGTATTCAGCTGCATCTGGTTAGACTGGAAGCCGACCCCAACATATTTGGACAGGCTAGGCATCTGCCTAGCCTGTCCAAATATGTTGGGGTCGGGTAGTTTAATATGCTGTATTTATACTATCATCATCTGATGATAGTATAAATACAGCATATCACTACATAGTATAAAACAAAGTCGCTTTCTCTGTCCCTATGTCCCTATGTCCCTTTGTATGCTTAAATCTTTGAAACTACGCAACGGATTTTGATGCGGTTTTTTTTAATAGATAGAGTGATTCAAGAGGAAGGTTTATATGTATAATAATAATAATGTTTCCGTGCGAAGCCGGGGCGGGTCGCTAGTTAAACTATATATGTTTGTCTAATTTTGAGTGTTCGACTCAATTTAGTATTAACCCAGGGGGCAACTGCATCCCCTCCCACTCCCTGATTGTGCGCCTAATTACTACTATTTTCTAGACGACCTCGTTGATGAAGTGTTTTTGGAAGATGGTGTACTAAGTACCCTGAGTTTGATAGCGTTATTGGTTCAAAAGGGCGGAGGACTATATTTAGGTAGGGGGAATGAAGATTACTGGTGATGATGATGATAATGATAATGAATCCAGAGTAAAAATTAATGCCAATGTTTTATATCGCAATAGGCTCGCTCCCTATTACATGAAACTTATAACCTAACCGAGCAGATTGAGTACATAATATATTACTGTGTACAAAGTCAGCAAGAAAAAAAAAATAGAAAGAAACGTGTGATATTATGATTGTCACTACTGCTCTCAAAACAGTGAAGGAAAACATCGTGAGGAAACCGGCATGTCTTAGAACCTAAAATTCGAAGACATGTGACATCTACCAACCCGCACTGGGCCTGCGTGGTGGATGACGGCCCACTCCTTCTCACAGAGAGGACCGCCCCAAAGACGACCCACTGACCGAGGTCTGTGTCCCAGCAGAAGAAGCTGATAATGGTTATCCTTTTTATGCTCATTTGGCTGCTAATTGCCGCCGAATAGTGGAAAATGGCAAAATTACCGGCAGGTGACACCATCTCAAATACCTATAAGGCTGATGCCAATGTCCCCGATAATTACAATATGCCGGACGTATTTTGTCAATAGAGCGGTGTTATACCGGCATGAAACTAAGTCTAAAATTATCATCATACTTATCCCAAATATTTGTGTACATTCATATTTTAATAATATTTGTGTCTCTCGGTACTCACTTTCTTTCTCGCCATATCATCTTTCACAGAGTCCATCCATCGTTTCTTTTATTACGTGTAAAATTATATTTTTAATTCACGCAACGAAAGTTACTCACTTCGAATCCTCGACGAAGTTTCGCCATTTCTTTCTCCTTTTCCTTTAAAGTTTTACGCAATTCTTTGATTTCATTCTCTAGTGTGACTAACTGCTCCATATTGGATGATTTAAAACTGTTCTCTTATAATTAAGACGTGTAAATTATAATTTTCGGTCAATTTTAATTCTACTAAGTAAAATAAACAATAATGATAATACGCTGAAACACACACCACAATAATAACATTTGCATAAGAGTGAGAGCCATTGCGTTTCATCGCAGAGTGAAATTGACAGCAATAAAAACAATGCTGCAAAATAAATACGGATATTTACAACTTGGACTGTGAAATTTGAAGTTTCTAGTGATGCACCGGTGCTGTAAACAATTAGTTGATAAATTGATATGATTCCATTCGATTTCTTCTATCATCAGATGGCAAATCCGAAATTAACAAATCGTTCGCTTTCCATTAGGCGAGGTCATGGTTGACCGTGACCACCACCAACCAAAAACAAAATATTGGCCAGTCAGCAAGAAACGTTAAGTGTCAAGATTTTGAAGGACTCATTCTCACCACTTGTGGAGGCTATTTCAGTAGAGTCCACTGCACCACTCCGTCTCTTCCACTTTAACTGCTCATTAAAGGTTTTTGTGGGAGACATCACATTTTTGCCAACAGAGTACGATTAGCCGTATTTTCAGATATTTTTACCTTTCAGCAGCGTTACCCAGTAGCAACGGCCGCGATTTACTAGTTGTAGGTCGCTTTACTTTATGTAAATTCCTAAATGGTTTCATCACCACTGCTCTCAAAAACGGTGAAGAAAAACATCGTGTACTAAAACCAAAAAATCGAAGACATGTGATATCTACTAACCCACACTGGGCTCGCGGGTTGGAATACGGCCCACTAACAGAGAGGAGGCCTGTCACGGCAATGGGAACAATATATTATGCCTATGCACCAGCTTTGCTCATAATGGTGACAATTCTGTGTTCACAAACTTAACTAAATATAATTTCAATACATCTTTTTCTTTCTATTTCATTAAGAAAAGGACAGAAGATAAATTTTAGTTTAGTCCTGTCAAATTAATTAGCGCCTGACACTACTCCATACAAGTTTAGACGAGATTAAAAACTTGCCTACTAAAATTACGTCAATTTACGTCAGGCTATGATTAATTTGACAGGACTAAACTAAAATGTATCTTCTGTCCTTTTCTTAATGAAATAGAAAGAAAAAGAGGCATTGAGCTTAAATTTAGTTTAGTTTGTGAACAACAGAATCGGCACCATTGTCCATGATAATGTAAGATGGGCGCACTATAATCGTTAGTCGTTGCAGGCGATTTTAAAACCTCACGTCTGCACACAGTTTCAAACGATGCTAGAGACAAATCGGCTGTCAAAATTTGTGTGTTAGCGAGTGCGCTGACTTCCACACACAATATTGATTCAATCAATTTTCACTGCAGGCGATTAGTAGTTACGTGTGTACCTAGCATAATGGGAATGCCCCGTATTCTCTAATTCTTTGATTAAAGCCTCTTATACACGATCCATCTGGCTGTACGTCCCGCCAGGATCATGAATGATGCACGACGAAAAACAACGTGAATAAGTTCGACGTACATACATCGATAATTTTTATGTATGTACTTGCTGGAATTGCATGACTTATTATTATTATTTTGCATCAAGCGAGCACTCCCACCACCGCAAACGTCGTGCAAATAGACAGTGAATACCACGGACGTACGTCCGAAGGATCGTGGGTCGTACGTGCTTAATCGTGTATAAACTCGTTGTATAGCAGCATTCAATATTCACCATTTAGAGCGTGTGTAGGAAGGGGATTGCACGTCAAAATTAATTACCTATGAAACAATTTCACGATTTATTGAAAGATATGTCTTACACTTGTCTATGGAATGTATCAAATGCGGACTACATGAATAACACTTGAATCTATCATAAAAGTACGCAAATAAAAAACTAAAATATACATCCATATTATTATAGTATAGAGTTGCCTTGATTATTTAGTTGATTGCTTATTTAAGTGTGCTATAATCTATTCTCTTATATTTATTACTATAATCTAAAGTTGACGGAATTCAAATATAGGTTAGTGATGAACAAAGAAAAACGTTTATGATCATTTTTATCATCCAAAATCATCTTATTTTTTTTCTTCTCTTCTGCTACTGCTGACAATATCAGAATAACTCCCATTTTTTTGGGTTTTGACAAAACTGGTGGCATTTTGATTTAAAACACACGCTGACTACGTAGTTCTCACATAAAGAAGCAACAAAAATAATGACAGGATTTTGTAATAAATATCTTGATTTAAAAGAGTGTTCATGGAATTTTTTGCCCGTTCTTCTCCATAGAGATCGACGTTTTGGAATGGGCAACTAGCTTCAAATTTCTGACTAACTGACCGACTATTTAATTTTGACAATTCAAAAGTGTAATGCTTTGAATGCGTGCACGATTGTATACTACGTCCAGCACCGCGACTTTGAGGGGACGGACGTACCGACGTACAGCTGGGAATGCTAGGATGGACCGTGTATACGTGGCTTAAATCGGGTATTCCCCGTGACATAAAAGTAGGTTATCTTTTATCTCAAAAGTAAAATACGTGGAACAATAACAAAGTATTGTAATCATTTATAGACAACAGTGTACTTCATAGCTTCAGACAAAGTGTATCTTTATAGATTTATCAAACAAATACGTTTCTGTTACAGTGAAATTACCGTAAGTTCATACAGCCTACTTATATTATCTATCGTTTCCTAAAATCATTGATCATCAAAGCTATTTACGTTACTTATATTGCAGGATATTTCATTGTAGAAACAGCTGTTTTAGGTACTTACTAAAATTAAACATCATACGACGGTAAAAAATTTCTTTGTCACAGTGGTAATTACGGACATTTTATCAATGCAAGTAAAGCGAAGATGCGTTATTAGTAGAATGACGTTTATCACAGAGAAATGAGGAAAATGTCGTCAGGAAAGTTTAGGGGAAGGCCAAAGAAACGATGGATGGACTGTGTGAATGATGATAAGGTTAGAAAGGGGGTGACTACCTTATGACGATGATGTTTGTTAGTGAATATAATATTATTGATTGACTAGAAGCTACTAGTTACTTCGTCTGCGACTTTTACGCGGGTGTAACCGCGGGGCGCAGCTAGTCACACTATATCACACTATCTAATATTATAAAGGCGAAAGTTTGTTTGTGTGTGTGTGTGTGTGTTTATGTTTGTGTGTATTTATGTTTGTGTGTATTTATGTTTGTGTGTATTTATGTTTGTGTGTGTGTTTATGTTTGTGTGTGTGTATTTATGTTTGTGTGTTTGTGTTTGTTTATGTGTGTGTTTATGTTTGGTGTGTGTGTTTAGGTTTGTGAGTGTGTGTTTATGTTTGTGTGTGTTTATGTTTGTGTGTGTGTTTATGTGTGTGTGTTTATGTTTGTGTGTTTATGTTCGTGTGTGTGTTTATGTTCATGTGTGTGTGTGTTTATGTTTGTTACTTCTTCACGCTCAAACGGCTGGACCAATTTTGATAAAATTTTGTATGGAGGTAGCTAAGGCCCTGGATTAAGATATAAGCTACTTTTTACCCCGATATTGCCACGGAATCGAAACTTATGCGGGTGAAACGGCAGGGCGCAGCTGGTAAATTAATATTTACAACCACTATTGGTCCACTGCAGGGCACAATGGTCTCAGTCTCCCCTCATACCTTTCACCCTTCTCCAGCCAATCTATACTAATATTATAAAGCTGAAGAGTTTGTTTGTTTGTTTGGTTGAACGCACTAATCTCTGGAACTACCAGTCGGATTTGAAAAATTCTTTTTGCATTTGATAGCCCAATTCTTGAGGAAGGCTATAGGCTATTTAACATCACGCTATGACCTTAAGGAGCCGAGCAAAAAGAAAAAAAGTCAGAAAGAACGCCAAGCAAAAACGAAGTAATAGCGCGGGAAGGCGATGCGATGCGACGGGGTGGGTCGGAGTAACAAGAAATTACACGCGGACGAAGTCGCGGGCAGAAGCTATCTTACATAAACGCCTCTAAGTTATCACGCGTTTCCCAGGCCTCCCTTGGCGATGTCTTCAGCATGGCATAGCTTTCACAACCATTCGACAGGTTGTCGAATCAAAAATGACACACTATTTTGGCTTGTCTTCAACTTCCAATGTGTTCACTGTAACAACTTTGAATGTGTTCATAACAGCACTGAAGGTGCGTGCCATTTTTAATACTATACGATCTATAAAATCACTAGAAAATTAAAACATAGACAGAACCAAAGGCCACATTTCAAAATACATATTTGTCAACGATTTTGTACATACATTAAAATACAAATATGAATGTACAGACGCCAGCACATCCAAGCTACTACAATCTGTCAAATTTCTTTAATAGATTTTCAACTTTATCGCCAAAGTATTAGGTTACAGTTTCGGGTAGCTTGATGTGCTGGCGTCTGTACAGTAGACTGCACGGCAGTGGTTGCAAAAGCTGTACAAGCTGGCCTGAACTCCCCAGCGCGTGTGCCGTGAGCACCATAGAAACGAATTCTGCCGACGGAAGAACAGACAAAATTACGGATTGAGATTCTATCTGAAGGAGGCTGAAGAGTCCCGCAAATAGCTTCCTGAACACTTGATGTAGATTCAACATAGGGCTGTATTATTTCAAGAAACCCTTCACACAAACTCTAGAACAGGGGTGGGCAACCGGTCGATCGCGACTATTAGACTAGTCGATCGTGGCAAGGAAAAAAATATAAATACGTCGAACAGACTGCACAACACAACGTACCTAATCACTAACTGCTGCACGTACAATGCGTGCCACGAAAGATGAGACTTGACCCCGCCTCCCCCGCTCTTTCCGCCGCCCCTATGACGTCCGGTCCCGTCCCGCACTCAGACCTCATATTGCTAAAGATACCTAAAATCGTGTACTGCGCATGTCAAACCACGTGGTGTGTCAAGTCTCATCTTTCGTGGCACGCATTGTATCATCTTGTATCATTTTTCAATCGCCCTTCCGTCACGTTCTTTATCCTCTCTTCTATGCAGCATAGCTCACTTTTGTTTTCGGTGCGCGATAACAATAAGCGAGAAGCGTGTGGGACGCAGGAGTGGGGCGCGGGCGGTTGTCACTCCGTCAGTCAGTTGACGACAGACTTAAGAGCGTTACTCCAGAGCGGCGCGCCTCGTGTTTAGGTAAATTTACTCACACAGCTATACAGTTAAACGCACACACAGCCGTCTGTGTTGGAGCGCGTATCATACACCGCTTAGAATCATCTTGATACTTAGCCAGTTTTTAGTTAGTAGGGAATGTTTTCGTTTTCCGTAAGCGGGGATTCAGTTTTTTGTTTATTGTAATAAATGAGCAATTAAATTATTATTAGTTAGGTTAAAGTAAATAAAAACAATTTCGTGTAAAATAAAATCTTAATATTTGTTGTCTCTAAGTTTCATGGACCTAGCTTTTCGGGGATCAACAATTTCGGGTAACAGGCATTTATTGTAAAAGCTGACTAGCCGATGTTCCATATTTTCGCTCCAAAATTTATCGTCCCTGATTATGTTTTCAGTCTTCAATTTAAAATCTTTGCCTGTCCACACAGCAAACAGACAGTAATTTCTGTTAGTTATATGCAGCTGCCCCTGTATCTGATAAAACCAGTCATGGCGTCGATTCACAGATCCATCTATTTTCCAGAATTTAATATTTTTTTGGCTAATAGCAAAATCTGCCTCTAATCCAAATGCCGAACTAGGACATTTAATTTCGGTGATGCCATCATCGTCGATTAGTCCATCCGGCGAAGCACCTGTAATCATAATAATTTGAAACTCAATACTCTAATTACTTCTTTTTAATAGAATTTAAGAATATAAAAATAAATTGTTTGTTAGAAAAATCTAAACTTGTAACTGTTCTATGGCCACTTTTTCGTTTACTTTCCCATGTTGAATACTAGGGATATGGTCCAAGGAATATGAGTAAAGAAATTGTTTAACCAAAGGGGCTGGGCTAATAGTCGATCGCCGTTTGCACACTTTACAGAATGAAGAGGCTGTCAATAAACAACGTCGTAGCTCTAGCCAAAGTGCACTCTCTGTCTGAAGTACAGTATCCCTTTCAACTTCTTGTCTACTATTTACCTATAACATAAAATTTGGAAATATATTTTTAAGTCTAATATTATCAGAAACAATGTACAACATGTATCTGAACTTATGAAAGTATACTGTAAATACGCACTTGTTCTTGAAGGTTCTTGTTTTATTTGTCCTAAAATATGTTTATAAAGACCAAGTCATTCTTACAAGATTCCCTGCGTCAGGATCTTGAATTGAAGCCGTTTCTAATGCCTGCAAGTTTTCCTGAATTTCCAGTGTTTTATCACTGTCTTTTTCATTTTCTTGAGTCTGAAAATAATATGTAGAGTATAATATAGTGACACAAACCGTATGCACCATGACAGGCGATCGATTGTCGGCTTAAGATAGCACATAACTAACAATGTTTTTTTTGTGCTAAAATATGTATACAAATGACCAAGTAATTCTTACAAGATTCCCTGCGTCAGGATCTTGAATTGGAGCCGTTTCTAATGCCTGCAAGTTTTCCAGAATTTCCAGTGTTTTTTCACTGTCTTTTTCATTTTCTTGATTCTGAAAATAATATGTAGGGTATAATATAGTGACACAAAAAGTAAGCACCATGACAGGCGATCGATTGTCGGCTTGAGATAAATAAATAATGAAGAAAGGTCTTATTTAGTTTTGGTTTAACAACTGCTCAATCAAAACCAAGGAAACACGTGTCTGCCGCAGCTAGTAAAATATAAAGTAAAAAAATAAAACTTACAACAGCATTTTTATTTAAGTCCTGGTTTTGAAGTATTTGAACTTCTCTTTTCTGCCTATAACAACGAATTGGATATTAACTTTATCTTATTACTACTGTGTTTCATAAAAATATCCAAACAAAAAGTAATAAAAAAAAAATTACTTCAAAAAGTAGTAAGTATATTGTTTCTTAATTACACCTAATAAAAATATATTTTTTATAAGTAGAGAACCTCGGTAACATACCTTTTAGCTTCATTAGCCTTGGCCAAATTTTCGTTTTTTTTTTGTTCCCATATAGCGCCTTTTGTTAGCCATATCTGAAAAAAAAGTAAAATGAAAACATACATAAAGAAGTCTAATTTAATCTTTCTTAAGTTAATAGAACACCATTACATTAAAATATGTACTCACCAAAGTTTTGTAATATAATAAAAATATATTATAATAAAACGTATCAACATGTCCTAGTCGCGCTAAAAACTCGCGAAAGTACGATAATATTTTACGCGACTCGCGGCTACGGGAGCGACACACGTCCTACCTCTGAAAGGCCTCAGCCGGCACTGAGCGCTGGCGTGATTCCGCGCCGATTATATAGCTGCACTAAATAATTCATAGTAAAATAAAAAAATAAGTTATTAAAAAAATATTTGTACCATGTTTTAGAACGTAAATGTCTTCGTTTACTAGGCCTAAAATAACATATAAATATTTCAGATTTCATCCTAAACTAACGCGTTTAAAATATCGAAAAGTGGCTAAAATTGACACTTTTGAATATACTTTTCTTGAATGAAAACTTACAGTAATCGTTTTTTTTTTTCAGCCATGCACTAATAAATGCTATTATTATTTATAAAGCAACGTTGTTATAAGTTTGTCGTATATGGTTTTACTAATACCTTGCATTTGCGTAGACCGTCGATCGCTAGTTTAAAAAAAGGCTTGCATAAAAACTGTTCTAATGAGAAAACTGTACGAATAAATGAAAATGTTTTTCAGCCATGCACTAGATTATGAAATTCCTATTAATATGACGTCAATATCTTATCTATAAATTAAACAGATTATGGTTTTATTGTCCGTCGGAAATCATCAATTTTGACTCCAGCGTGGCTCTAACGGATCAACCCTCTTAAGGCTCCTACAAACAAGCGCGACACGCGATAAAATCGCGCACGATTATATCGCGTGTCGCGCCTGTTTCAAGGAACCTTAACGGAGTTACTAGTGGTTACGAGTGATCTTTTCCCTCTTAATAATATAAAAAATACTAAGTACATATAATTGTGTACTGAACTATGCTGTTTCATTTAGGATTTCAAGAAGTATGTAACTGGTAGATCGCACAGGGTGTCGTCAGTGAACAGTAGATCTAGGGTCTAGGCAAGTTGGCCACCCCTGCTCTAGAACATGGCCGCAATTCACCAAGTCTTCAGTACATATCCGCAAGACATCTAGTCTACAGGATTCCTGAAACACTCCGAACCTATAGTTGCAGGACGTCAGCGCCATCTGCAGGGTAATTGCGTAACACACAATCAGTGACAATACGTTTCATTTTGACAGTTCAATAACATTCATTGCGTTATTAACGTTGTTGAGTTTGTTCATATTTTTCGAACATATGGAGCAATGGATAAGCAATAAGCTTCAAAATGATTGAGATTGATAGGTTGTAACGCAATTAGGGTGCTGGAGAAGCCAGGGCCGTCTTTACCCGGGGGTGCAAGGGGTGCGTGGCACCCTGGCGCCAGGGTCTTAGGCAGGGGCGGATCTACTTAAAGACTTTTTGGGCTGCAGCCCAGGGCCCAGTGGATACAGAGGGCCCCCAACCGAACTGAAAACAATAGACGATAATGTCAATAATAAAAATTATCTAGAATTAAACAAAATCGGATCATAAAAAAATGGTAATTGGTTGAGTAATTAGTTAGGGCCCCTAAGCAGTATTAGCCCAGGGCCCCACAAATTCAAGATCTGCCCCTGGTCTTAGGGGGCGTAAGCCAATTCTTATACTTACACGTACCTACCATGCGTAAACCTTCTCGAAATTGATACGAATAAAAAACTACTTACGACTCAAGTCAAGAAAGATTGACAAATTTGGCTATAGTATGTACTTACCTATCGAATTGAAAGTTGATTACAAAACAGACAATATCTCAAAAAAGATTGCCGATTTTAAACCCAGAAAAATTAAAGTTGATGTTTGAAAATGTACCTAATTTTATTGTAGAGTAAGTATTAAATAAAAAAAATGAAACAAAAATTGGGGCGCAGGCTGATTTTCGCACCCCGGCGGGCGCCCAATATGGTTAAGACGGCCCTGGGAGAAGCCTATGTCAAGCACTGGACGCCTAAGGATCGCCTCAACGTGCTTATCCTAAATACAGCCGGTCGATTCTGTAAAAATCTTACCGTGAAAACTTAGGTGAAGTGAGTTCGTTTTTGCTAGGAATTGACACTATTGACAGCTCACTCCACGCTCACTTCACCTAAGTTTTCACGGTGAGATGGTTACAGAATCGCACTGCTGTTTTATAATCAAACTGTGATTTGTATAAAAATAACTACATACCTATAATAATTATCAAAGTAAAATGTTGGTTATAAAATTAAACATGCTTAAGAGCGTTCAACCCGCGCGGGCTGGCAACATCACATTTTACGTCTAGTGGTTTTTCGATTTCGATTAAAATTAAATTTAAAGCATTTTTCCATGTAAGTACTCTGGTTATGTATGGTTTAAATTTAATAAAATAATCATGAAAATCCACTTGAAATACGAAGTTGCCAGCCCGCGCGGGATGAACGCTCTTAACTTATAGCTAAATCAGCCGCCGGTGTTACTAATACTATAATTCTACGGCTACATTGTCGCGGTAAAACGAATATACTCCACGCGCTCTCTGTTGTAGAGCGAGACGTCGAGCGGTGGGCGAGAGAGAGCGACAATGTAGCCGTAGCATAAAGCCAGGTACGCACGAGCGCGATTTTCCCGCGACGATTATTTGTCGCGCACTGGATTTTCACCGCACTGCTCAGCGCTGAGTGTTGAAAATCCAACATTATGTTTTTTTGACGCGCTGAAAGCAGCAGTCTTAGCGATAATTTGGAAGTATATACGGCATAACGACGGCGAAGTGCCAATAACTCCTAACTGACATGCAAAGTCAAAAATTTACACATACAGCCGGTCGATTCTGTAAAAATCTCACCGTGAAAACTTAGGTGAAGTGAGTTTGTTTCTGCTAGGAATGGTCAGTATTGACAGCTCACTCCCCGCTCACTTCACCTAAGTTTCACGGTGAGATGGTTACAGCATCGCACTGCTGGATAAAAACGTTCAAAAATAGACACGTTGTTTTAGTTGCGAGGTAATATGTATTTCCACATTTTAATTTAATGTTGTTGTAATAAAAATACACTTTGCGATTTCACTAAAAACATGCGAATAACGCCTTTAAATTCAAAACGAAAACGAAGTGAATTTCTCAAAAAAAAAAAAATCAGTTAGGAGGTATTGGCACTTCGCCGTCGATAATATAATTTTTCTTTCGTTTCCGCTGACCTTCAAAGGTCATATTTGCCTTTAAGCACAAAATCTTGGAACATTTTACTCTGCTTCAGTGCCCTAAGTCTTTCCTTGTTGCAATCTTCCATTAAGACTTTTGGGGACAGTTTTCCGTAGTCAGTTTTAGTTGGAGGTCCAACAGGATTGTTAGCTTGTTTAGAAGTTGAGGGATTGGCGCAGTTTATACAACGTTTATCCGTTGTATGAACACGTATATCTTCAGTAAATTTGTTGATACACAATCGAGGTTCCTCTGGAATTCGTCCATTGTTGAGTTTTATGGCCGGGCCACACTACTGTGATATGCCAATCATTATTGCCATAACTTCAATAACGCCTAGGTGTAACCACGATTTATGGTCATAATTTTACAATGCCAATCAATATGGCAAATGACGGTAGACAATAGCTCGGTAGACATATCTAGGTAAACTCTAGTGTAACCATACCACTTCACGCAGTAATTTAAACGGTAATTTAATGCCATAATTATTGCGGTAACAACCCGGTAGACGGTAAGGTAGTGTAGCCGTAACATTAGTGAACGAATCCCCAAATTGCTAACGCTATTTGGCGCTTTTTTTGCAAGATCGTTTTTAGTGAATAAGCTGGATTCAGGTTGGTTGTTGCCGTTAGGTTTTGTTTTAGCTTGTACGTTTGCGTTTGAAGTGCCGCTTGAAGGCAGGTTGTTTGGTTTTTTCATAACTTGCGCGTTTGCGTTTGAAGTGTTACATTCAGATTGTGGTTTTGCGCCCGCATCTAAGATCAGCCTCTTTTTCTGATTGCCTTTTTCGTCTAAATATGCCAGTCTGGCGTGTAATCGTGACATTATCTGTGGCAAAACAACGGACTTCTCATAAAAGTCTGGGCCTTTAGTGTAATTAGCTGTCTGACTTTTAGGTTTTAGTAAAAGTTTCTTTTTATATACCTTTTCGTCTTTTTGAATGGCTCGGACTGTAAAATTTGGTAAAGAGTTGTTTATTTGACTGTCGACTGGACATGGTTCGATTTCGGAAGGACGAGGCAAGTTTTGGTAACTTCCGCTTTCGAATTTGGAAGCTTTAGATATGCCATTCAAACTTGAACAAGATAATCCTGGAATGACATCTGATTTTTTCATCTTTTTAGGGCTCTCTCGCTCTCGCGGCTGGCTTGAGTTCCCTTTAAACGAATTATTGCCAAGAACCAGTTGCTCCAATTTCTTCTGCACCAAAACTTCATTGATTATATCTTCAGGATCCGAATCAGGTTCGGTAAAAACTTGTGGCACCAAAACTCTTGGTTTCTTCTCAAGAAAATCATGTTTAGTAATAGTTTCTACATCAGTCTGAGTAATATTCATCCAATCAATCTTTTCACCAGACTCTAGCATATCAAAAAACTGTTTAAAACCAGCATCAAAAACTTTAGAAGCACTAAAAGGTGCCTCAACTTCATCAGCATCTTCCTCTTTCTTTTTAATATGTTGCGGAGTTACTAAAATATTCTGATACAAATCAACTAAATCGAAATCCCGATTTTTGTCGAGGAACGCCGGATTAAAATCAGCGTCGTGAAATCCCGAGTCTTGTGAGCAATCATCGATATCTACAAGTTTATCGACCTTGGTCGCATCACTGTTTTTGGCGCTGTTTTTCTCAGGTTCTAAGATGTCGTAGACATTAAAATTCTTTAATAAGTTTGGTGGAATCTTAATTTGACTTTCTTTTGAAGAATGGCGTTGCATGTTGGACGCTGTACCTGAAAAAGAGCACCCCATTTTTAAATTCTAATGTAGAAGGAACATTATTTAGATCAAAAATCATTTTAATTTCATTATCCTTTTACTTTATAAAACCTAAGGATATGCGAAGTACTTTGTGCAGTACTTTGTGACCTATAAACTCTATATTAATTTAAAAAAAAAAACAAAATTATGAAATAACTTTAATTTCGGAAGTCGGACACCGACTTCTGAAATTGACAACCTCCTTTTTTTGAGTCGAAAAAAAAATTGAAGTGTCTGTTTGTAATGTCAACATAACTTGACGTGACTTTTTACTATATTTCTTTATTTTTAAGATGGCGGGATGAGCTGGATAAAACAAACAACCAGTGGTTCACTTTAGCCCTGGATCGAAAGAGCTGGAAGTCATGGGGAGAGACGTTTGCCCAGGAGTGAGATGATGCTGGCTGATAGTAACAGTAACGGTATGGACTTTCAAGTTAATCTTAGATATCAACATCATTGACATTCACATTGTTGAAGGAAAACATTGTGAGGAAACCTACACTTGTAATTCATACTAATACTAGCTTCCGCCCGCGGCTTCACCCGCGAGGTATGTCGATAAAAACTACCTATGTCCTTCCCCGAGATGCAATCTCTCTGCCAAATTTTATCAAAATCCGTTCAGTGGTTTAGGCGTGAAAAGGTGACAGACAGAGTTACTTTCGAATGTATATTAATTTATTAATATGGAACTATGGATTATAAATGCGAAAGTGTGTTTGTCTGTCTGTCTGTTACCTCTTCACGCTTAAACCGCTGAACCGATTTAGATGAAATTTGGTATAGAGATAGTTTGAGTCCCTGGAATAGGACATAGGATAGTTTTTATCCCACGAGATCGACACTTATGCGGGTAAAACCGCGGGGCGCTGCTAGTTATTAATATAAGTCTGAAATCGCCAATCTGCCTTGAGCAAGTGTGGTGATGTCTGGTGGCCAATTCCCGTAATTAAAAACATTCAAAATCAGTGTCAATTCTCGTAATTTTAAGAACGTTTACAGTCTGATATTAGTCTCAATCTGTCAAAAATACCTCTGATTTCCTACATTTTGACATTTGTTTGTCGCTGAGATGAGACTGTTCAAAAATATACAGACATTTAAATAATACGTTGTTACACTATAATGCACATTAATCTATGATCAGATATTGAACACACACACACACATCCCACCACATACACACATCCCACCACACACACACACACATCGCACCACACACACACATCCCACCACACACACACATCCCACCACACACATACATCGCACCACACACACATACATCCCACCACACACACATACATCCCACCACACACACACACATCCCACCACACACACACATCCCACCACACACACACATCCCACCATACACACACACATCTCACCACACACACACACATCCCACCACACACACACACACACATCTCACCACACACACACACATCCCACCACACACACACATCCCACCACACACACATTCCACCACACACTCACACACATCCCACCACACACACACATCCCACCACACACACACACATCCCACCACACACACACACACATCCCACCACACACACACACATCCCACCACACACTTGAAAAGATGGCAGGTTGCCTTGGCGAGAACGGCTGGAAAGACTTGGACTAGAGAAGCAAGGAAGTTGTTGAAGGTTTCCTTGTTTATCTCTCATAACTTTTTCTTTTGTTTTATATGTTTTTATATGTATGTATATATGTATTTATTCTTATATTTTACTTATAAATATTTACTATTTGTTTTTTTGCTATTGCACCTACTGAATGTTGTTTCTGCATCACCCTAAGGTAGACTGGTAGAAAATGCCCAAGGCATTAAGTCTGCCTTTGTACAGTTTTTTACTTGTGCATGAAGTTTAATAAATAAATAAACAAGGAGAATTGGAAGGGATTTGAGGAGGTCTTTGCCAAAGGGCACACAGAGACCCAGAACTGATATCAAACACAACATGATATTCATTATTATGATATTCTGACTCATGAAATACAGGTACCCTAACCTAGCTCTGGAGCCAGGGTCTAAATTATTATCTGTAACCTGTTTTTATGGCAATAAAGAAATTATTATTATTATTACAATTGCTCTGAACAAAAAGACTATAATGGCACTTTAATGATATTATTCTAAAGTTGCTTGTAAGTATACCTACGAGGGTGATACTGAAAGTTTTTAGAACTGGCCACTTGTAAACGATATAAAAAAAAATAAGTTCAAATTTTTAAAATGGAACTTGTTGCCAATATTATTGTGTATGATGTAGGTATTTTATTCATTTGTCATTTGTTTATGATTTGGCGGCAAATTGATTGACGTGATTAACGCAAATTGTGATGCAACAATTGTTTTTGAGGATCGAAAACAGGTACTGTAGAGTGGTACACTAACCACTTATCTTAGAAAAAGTTCGGGAGAAACGACCTCGCAGTAGGATCCTCCTCCACCACGACAATGCCTCGTCGCACACCGCCAAGCAAACAATCGACTACTTGGCGACCTCATACGTGGAATTACTGGGTCACCAGCCCTATAGCCCAGACCTTGCACCTTGGAATTTTTATTTATTTCCGAAAATAAAAGAAAAACTTCGAGGAAAACGTTTTATAGACGCCGAGGAAGCAGTGGCTGCGTTTCAAAATGCCGTCGAAGAGACGGCTGGACGAATGGGCAAAGTGCTTTTCTCAGTGGTTCCATCGGATGCAGCGATGTATTGATGTAAATGGACACTATTTTGAAAAGATATAATAAAACTAATAACTTGCTAGTTTGTTCAGTTTTTGATTTTCTAAGAACTTTCAGTGTCACCCACGTACCTAATTTAAATTGTATGATAATTTTCTTACCATTAAATTCACTGATAAGTAGGTGCACTGCTATGATAAGAATGTGTTAAAAAACTTTTTGGTCACAAACTTTTTTAAATTGTGAAGCACTTAAACGTCGCGTTGCTCTGTTGCTCCGCCCAAATATCTTAAATGACGAACTTTGGCTGTCCAACTTCAACTAAATTTAGAACACGATACAGATTAGTTAACCAAAACAAAGGGTTGCATTGTTTTGTAAATAAATTGCATTTGTATGTGTGCCCAAACAAGCTGTCCTGTCAAAAACTATAAGGCGCTCCACCCACTGCACCGCGCTTCGTCGCGTAGCGCGGGATGGCAGATTTTAGGCGCTCCACCCACTGCACCGCGCTCCGTCGCGTAGCGCGGGATGGCAGATTTTACCATTGTATGCAAGTATCTCAATTTATATAGAAATCACGCCTAGCACAACACACTGCCGACGCGGACATGCGCGGGAAGGCGCCTGCCCGCAGTTTCTGCCAATCTGCGCGGGAGCGCGGGGCGTGCCGCGGGATGACACACCGTCTCCGCAATTTCGGGCGTGATTTGATACTGTAAAGACGTTTGCACGATCGATCTCGATGTAGACAACGAGGCCGTCGTAATCTGCATCAGCGCGCGCGCTGATGCAGATTACACCGCTAAGTAAGGCAGATCTGTCGCTCCGCGCACCGAGGCGGGCCGCATCTTCAGTGGGTGAACCGCCTAAATGCGGTTTCAGACAGGCGATTTCTTGAAGAGATATCGCAATTTCTTGTATCTCGGGTTCTGGTCTTGGAATATCAATTGACCCTAAAACCACCTAAAATCGTTTTAGGGTCAATCGAAATTTCAAGACGAGGATTTTTAGTAGGTAAAAAGTCCTATAACAGCTATTTTATTGTAGCAGTTTCAATAAGGTGAAATAATTTTATGTGACATCACATCATTAAACCTACAGCCGAATTATGCTGATGCGATTAATTATATATTTACTGTGTATGGTATGAGAACGTGGGAATATATTATATTACCTGATACTATGAATAAAATTCCTAAAACTGTGCAGTCAAATATTGTCACTAGTACATATAAAAATTGTACCTACATATACATCTACCTTAAATAGTACATTATGGTACAAGTGTGTAATGTTGGTGATTACCGCTGAGGCGCCATTGAGACCCGAGCCGTCAGGTGAGGGTCTTAAGAGAGCCGAGGACGGTAATCATCAATACACACGTGTATCATATGACGTTTTTCAACACACTTGCGAGGAAAAAACAAATATGTATTGCATAAATCGTTTAATTATTAAAACAATTGGTGAATGTACAATTTTCAAAACGATATTGGATTGTTTTTGATGGCAATTTCACAGTTTGTGTTACATTGGTACTTGCCACTTCTTTAGTACCTTCATTTACTTCTTGTGTAAATGTCGGCGACAAAAGTAAATCATACAAATTACTGGAAGGAGAGGGCACCAAATAACTCACGCTAGTAGATGTACATGGTTGTGGTTCGGGGCAAAACTTTTTTGCCTTTGGCTCCAAATTAATGGCTTGCGTTATTTTGTCATTGATTTTTGCTTTGTTATGAATTGAGTCTTCTATGTACGATTCAGCGACTGCGTCAGAACGCCATCCACCATGTCGCTTCAAAGTTAGTATATCAGCCCCCGAATCAGCCAACATTGTAGCCGACGTTCTTCTAAAACTGTGTCCAGTGTAAAAATCGGCCTCAGGCAAACCTAAATACTTCGCTATTTCTCTTGGCATATTACCAAATTTGTTAATACCGATTGTTTGTGCAGTACATTTTCCTTTCTGAAAGTTTTGGAAAAAGCGGTCATTCTTTGTTTTTGTTGAACGGAGATCTTGGTATTTTTTCACTATTTCACGAAACGTTCCTTGGATTGTAAAAGATCGTGGAATCTTGGTTTTAGTCTGGGTAATTTTGACAAGAAGCATATCTCCGTGGATTTCTACATCTTTTGTTGTAATATTGTACAGCTCTTGTCGTCTACAAGCACCAGTAACACCGAATATTAAGGCAACCTGCAAAGAAATCAATTAATTAGTTCTAAGAAATTATGCTAAAGTTACACACTTGTATATTGTAGATTCGTTTCGATTAAAAATATGAAACGTACCTTTGTTGCTAGATACTGACTATCCGGAGCCTCATTCAAAAACTTTTCAACGTCGGCTGGTGACAAAACTTTAGATTTCCGACCAATATATCCATCCGAGCGTCTCTTCAAAAATGCCATCAGGTTACAGTACGTTTTGATATCAACACCATGTTTGAGCTTAACCATGCTTCTTAACATGGAATAGATGCACCACAGGGAGCTAGGTTTGTATGTATTGGCGAGTTCAGAGAAATACGCCAAAAACACATTTTCAGAAAATGACTGGGTTTTTTTGTTGCTCTTCCATTGGGGAACCAGCAATGCACAACACAGCAATGCACGGCACGAGAACGCACGACATTGGAATGAACGTGTTTTGAATTCCAATGACGTACATTGTCATGTCGCGCATTCTCGGCCCGGACCAAGAGTGTCCGGCTTGATAATGTACAGCACGGGAATTGGAATCAAAACAAACAGTGACGTCACAATAAAAAAGTAAAAAGCCATGTGAAACTAGGGATGAGATTTTGATTGATTAAGGATTGATTTTGATTGATTTTGTTTCATTTGACGTGTGGTTGACGTTCTGGAAGAAAACAAAAGTTAATGAAATACTTAATAATAACATCAGCAACGTGCAAGCGTTTTCAACAAGAAATTATATTTCATTTGTGATCTTGAGATGTTGCAAAATGTTTGGCAAGTAGGTAAGTGCCTATGCTATTACAAATTACAACATCATTGGTGTAAGTACGTAAGTAATACGGAAGTTTTAATAACAGCATCACAACAATTTCTCCATGAGCAACAGTGCCGGCAGTCTCGACAGAGATAACGACAAAATCGTTAACTTTTGATCGCTGATTACTAACGAATAAATGCGGTTGCATTATCGGTGCTTACGGAAAACGTAAGTCTCCACATCCAAGATGCGATTCTCGCAAGCATCATTATTGCAACTGAATGTTTTCATTGATAATTTTGCAATCGAAAGTTAACGATTTTGTCGTTATCTCTGTCGAGACTGCCGGCCCTCGTTATTAAGAGCTGTTTACTAACCCATCTCAATAGCATTATTCTCTATGATTCTTTCCGTAACTTACAAATGGTCTCAATTATGATACCTTAGATTATCAGTGTGTAAATTATTAGAGCTCATAAAACTGGGGGCTGTCAGTTTGGTCCCTTTGGCTTTGTGATGTAATTAGTCAATCCTTGTAGGTACTCTATATTATGTATGTAGGTCCTTACTATCTGACAAAAGATCTACAACATAAGACATACCTAGCTTTAATACATACATACTTATTAAAAATAGTAATACATAAGTAGGTACATACTATATCTATACCTACGTGCTAGCAAAGTGTAGCTATGAAAAAATTTCATCAGTGTTTATTTTATTAAAACTAGTAATTTTGTAGAAGGTGCCTTTAGCTGCCATCTTAATAACTTTCTAATTAATCATATTTATTTTTAGATTTTCACTGCAATCATAAGATGTGTGCGACTCACACTTGATGGAGATAATTAAAAAAGGAATGAAATATTTGCCCCAAACATAGTCCATACCACTATTGTGTTGCTGCTTGCTGCTCAAGAGGACCGCAAGCCTGACATAGAATTCCATTACATTATATATATTATATGGTTTCATCGCAGAAGAAATGAACACTTTAGTAAAAAGTTAATTGGTTATATCTAGTCAAAGCTGCCCTGAATTACATACCTAACTGCTAAGGCAAAAGAAATACCTACTATGAAACAAATTCAAGAATAACATCAGCAACCAGGACCATAATAAATTGGATAAACTAAATTATGGGCGCAACCAGAGTTATGAAGATTAAGTGTGGAGACAGTTATTATGAAAGTGGCAAAGTAAATTATTATCGGGATAGCATTATAGTTACTGCTCTATGAATGCTAAAGCTTATCTCTCTATCTAAAATAATCAAAAAAACCAACTAGGTAATACTTATATTTTTGATCCTTGACGGATAATAATAGAATAGCCTTTAAAATAGTAGGTACCACCTACTAATTGTTTATTATATAATTTTATTTGTAATTAAATTAATTATATATTTAATTTCATTGTCTTTTTTTCACTCTTCCTCGTCTGTAGTAGGTACGTCCTGCAGGATAGTCCTTTCCCTTGTTCTCCACACACATCCCGCGACCACATAAATCATCTCTTCTCTATTTGTAGCTTGCTTCTTTCCATGATACATAAAAGTAAAATTAAATAAACAAAAATGCAGTATAAATATTATCATCATCATATCAGCCATAGGAAGTCCACTATTGAACATGGGCCTCCTCAATATAATCTTAATATATATAAATTACGTGTCACGTTGTTTGTCTGCGATGGACTCCTAAACTACTTAACCGATTTTAATCAAATTTGTACACAGTGTTCAGTTAGATTCAACTTGAAAGATAGGATAGCTTGCATCTCTATTTATGATCCGCAGACGAAGTTGCGCGGGTCAGCTAGTAGTCTATACTTATTAATTACCTAAGTAAGAAAGACCAATTTAACCTCTAGACCTTGTGGTGCACCTTGGCGGAGGCCTATGTCAAGCAGTGGACTGCAATTATGATGATGATGAACCATTAGCTATTTTTATTAGATCATCAACAAATTAACAGCCTCCATGCGATCCGAGGTTCTGGATTCGATTACCGGTGGGGATGGGGACACTGTCTCATAAAAATATCTTTAAGGGACTGTTCCAAGTTTAGTTAGGGCATTGCAGGTTAAAATCACCTGATTGTTTAGAAAGTAAGATGATTCCGTGCTTCGGATTCGGAGTGCACGTTACTGTCGGTCCTGGTTATTTTCTACGCGATGTAGACGAAACAGAGCCACAATGTTTCCTAGTTTTAATGCATGTTATAATCTCGCCGAAGTTTAAGTCACTAAGGAAAGCCCTAATGTTAATTCTGTATGAAAAACTTCATTCAAATCCAGTGGCGTAGCGTGCCTTGGCGGGGCCCCGTATAAAAATTTGTTTGGGGGCCCTTAGGAAGGGTAAAGATTTCGCACAAAAGAAAAAAAAATGTTTGCATATAATTAAAAGAAATATGTAATTATATTCATCATAATTATCTATCTGTCACTTATTCCAAATTTATTAATTTTTGTATTTATTAATTTTGGCTTACGCACGTTGGGGCCCCCCGTGGCCCGGGGGCCCCATATAAATTGATACGGCAGATACGGCGGTAGCTACGCCCCTGTTCAAATCTGTCCAGTAGTACCTACTGGATATAGAATGGTTGAATGGTATGTACTAAATGCGGTTTCCAGCCCGATTTTCATTAGAAAAAATGTTGAAGATCACGATAGATGACCAATCAAGACCTGTTTGTCTTATTTTTGGATTTCAAAGTTAAGAACTTTAATATAACTAAGTAGGTGGGTCAATGACCGATAGCACGACCATAACTAGCACTTACACAGTTACCTACACTATAGTAGAGGTCAGCGTGCACGCACCGCTCGGCTCACTCGTCCGGTGATCCAAGCAACCGAATTAAGTGTCACTACTAAGCAAAAATTTAAGGAACACCCATCTTTTAAACATTGTCGGATAGCACAGGCTCCATTAATTTGTACTATATTGCCAGATTGAACTATTACCGACAAATTGTGCCTTTTTATGGTCGGGGTGTTAGTTGTGTCGCAATTTTGTAGCATCGTATTAACATTTATCGATATTTTGTGCGTCGACATAACGTATTCTACCCGTGTGGGAGATGCTCTTTGGCGGCGCCTCTAGGCTCAGGCCTTAGAGGGCCTTGATCTGGGCAGGAGGCCTACCAACATTACACAATGTGAATGCTTCAGGGTAGCTATTTTGATTACGTTTTTTGCAATTTGCAGGCTAGGTTGTATGTTGATGGAAATGTTGTTCGCGGATGTCCCTCCAAGTTCATATAATTCGAGGAATGACTTTGACCTCGAAAAAGTCGTTCCTCGAGTTATATGAACTTAGGGTATTGATTTTGATGATTATAATTCTGTAACTACATACGTCTTACACCTGCAAATAGCAAAAAAAACGTAAGAAAATTTGAATTTCGCGGGCTACCCTGACGCTTTCACCTTAAGGGTAAATGATAGCTTTAACTCATCATCATTTCAGCCGAAAGACGTCCACTGCTGGACATAGGCCTCCCCCAAGTGTGTAGCTTTATCTATCGCTTTATATTAGATCGTTGTCCATAAATAAATAAAAGATAAATAAAAACTATAAATTAGGTATCATGTTATAGTTTACTAAATAGGTACTTTACATTGTTACATTTTATGTAAATTGATTAGGAATTGATTATTATAAATGTCGGCAGGTAGGTACTTCTGGCTTTATGGCTGGTAGGCCGTCCGTGCTACGTAGGTAGGTACTGCTGCTTCCAGGATTGGGAACCATGGTATTCAGAATTCTGTAATGCACAAACCACAAATTGTATTCCAAAAACATTAGCTTTGTGCGGTCGAGTTATTTCAATCAACATACAACCTAGCACTGGCCTGCAAATTGCAAAAAACGAAAGAAAATTTAAATTTCGCGGGCTGGTTGAAGCCAATCACCTTATCGGGTAATCGGCGTGATTGCAATAATAAAACTAGGAGCTTTTTTTCTTCGTGGTCCATAAAATACTGGAAAATTCCGTGGTTCCTTCTTTTTTTCTTCGTGTTCCTATATTACGACCGTATTTATCCTATGGGCGGCATGAGCACCGGGCCGTAGGCCGACGTAGGAGGCCGGCGGAAGCCCGGCACTTCGGGGACAGAAGATGGATGGAGTACCTACAATTTGTATTTCTTGGAGGAACCACGGGCAAAAAAAATACTCGCGGTCCCTTTCCAGGGACTAAGGGACCGGGACCTCGGGTAAAAAAGGACCGAATCTATTATTAATCTGTGACCGACTATGAAAAAGACGGGAACCAGCAATGCACAACACAGCAATGCACGGCACGAGAACGCACGACATTGGAATGAACGTGTTTTGAATTCCAATGACGTACATTGTCATGTCGCGCATTCTCGGCCCGGACCAAGAGTGTCCGGCTTGATAATGTACAGCACGGGAATTGGAATCAAAACAAACAGTGACGTCACAATAAAAAAGTAAAAAGCCATGTGAAACTAGGGATGAGATTTTGATTGATTAAGGATTGATTTTGATTGATTTTGTTTCATTTGACGTGTGGTTGACGTTCTGGAAGAAAACAAAAGTTAATGAAATACTTAATAATTATACTATTTTTACATTTTTACACTTGACATTGGCTAAATTGTGGTGGTTTTTCCACAAAAGCCATTAAACGAAGATAAGAAGAAGAAGAACATCAGCAACGTGCAAGCGTTTTCAACAAGAAATTATATTTCATTTGTGATCTTGAGATGTTGCAAAATGTTTGGCAAGTAGGTAAGTGCCTATGCTATTACAAATTACAACATCATTGGTGTAAGTACGTAAGTAATACGGAAGTTTTAATAACAGCATCACAACAATTTCTCCATGAGCAACAGTGCCGGCAGTCTCGACAGAGATAACGACAAAATCGTTAACTTTTGATCGCTGATTACTAACGAATAAATGCGGTTGCATTATCGGTGCTTACGGAAAACGTAAGTCTCCACATCCAAGATGCGATTCTCGCAAGCATCATTATTGCAACTGAATGTTTTCATTGATAATTTTGCAATCGAAAGTTAACGATTTTGTCGTTATCTCTGTCGAGACTGCCGGCCCTCGTTATTAAGAGCTGTTTACTAACCCATCTCAATAGCATTATTCTCTATGATTCTTTCCGTAACTTACAAATGGTCTCAATTATGATACCTTAGATTATCAGTGTGTAAATTATTAGAGCTCATAAAACTGGGGGCTGTCAGTTTGGTCCCTTTGGCTTTGTGATGTAATTAGTCAATCCTTGTAGGTACTCTATATTATGTATGTAGGTCCTTACTATCTGACAAAAGATCTACAACATAAGACATACCTAGCTTTAATACATACATACTTATTAAAAATAGTAATACATAAGTAGGTACATACTATATCTATACCTACGTGCTAGCAAAGTGTAGCTATGAAAAAATTTCATCAGTGTTTATTTTATTAAAACTAGTAATTTTGTAGAAGGTGCCTTTAGCTGCCATCTTAATAACTTTCTAATTAATCATATTTATTTTTAGATTTTCACTGCAATCATAAGATGTGTGCGACTCACACTTGATGGAGATAATTAAAAAAGGAATGAAATATTTGCCCCAAACATAGTCCATACCACTATTGTGTTGCTGCTTGCTGCTCAAGAGGACCGCAAGCCTGACATAGAATTCCATTACATTATATATATTATATGGTTTCATCGCAGAAGAAATGAACACTTTAGTAAAAAGTTAATTGGTTATATCTAGTCAAAGCTGCCCTGAATTACATACCTAACTGCTAAGGCAAAAGAAATACCTACTATGAAACAAATTCAAGAATAACATCAGCAACCAGGACCATAATAAATTGGATAAACTAAATTATGGGCGCAACCAGAGTTATGAAGATTAAGTGTGGAGACAGTTATTATGAAAGTGGCAAAGTAAATTATTATCGGGATAGCATTATAGTTACTGCTCTATGAATGCTAAAGCTTATCTCTCTATCTAAAATAATCAAAAAAACCAACTAGGTAATACTTATATTTTTGATCCTTGACGGATAATAATAGAATAGCCTTTAAAATAGTAGGTACCACCTACTAATTGTTTATTATATAATTTTATTTGTAATTAAATTAATTATATATTTAATTTCATTGTCTTTTTTTCACTCTTCCTCGTCTGTAGTAGGTACGTCCTGCAGGATAGTCCTTTCCCTTGTTCTCCACACACATCCCGCGACCACATAAATCATCTCTTCTCTATTTGTAGCTTGCTTCTTTCCATGATACATAAAAGTAAAATTAAATAAACAAAAATGCAGTATAAATATTATCATCATCATATCAGCCATAGGAAGTCCACTATTGAACATGGGCCTCCTCAATATAATCTTAATATATATAAATTACGTGTCACGTTGTTTGTCTGCGATGGACTCCTAAACTACTTAACCGATTTTAATCAAATTTGTACACAGTGTTCAGTTAGATTCAACTTGAAAGATAGGATAGCTTGCATCTCTATTTATGATCCGCAGACGAAGTTGCGCGGGTCAGCTAGTAGTCTATACTTATTAATTACCTAAGTAAGAAAGACCAATTTAACCTCTAGACCTTGTGGTGCACCTTGGCGGAGGCCTATGTCAAGCAGTGGACTGCAATTATGATGATGATGAACCATTAGCTATTTTTATTAGATCATCAACAAATTAACAGCCTCCATGCGATCCGAGGTTCTGGATTCGATTACCGGTGGGGATGGGGACACTGTCTCATAAAAATATCTTTAAGGGACTGTTCCAAGTTTAGTTAGGGCATTGCAGGTTAAAATCACCTGATTGTTTAGAAAGTAAGATGATTCCGTGCTTCGGATTCGGAGTGCACGTTACTGTCGGTCCTGGTTATTTTCTACGCGATGTAGACGAAACAGAGCCACAATGTTTCCTAGTTTTAATGCATGTTATAATCTCGCCGAAGTTTAAGTCACTAAGGAAAGCCCTAATGTTAATTCTGTATGAAAAACTTCATTCAAATCCAGTGGCGTAGCGTGCCTTGGCGGGGCCCCGTATAAAAATTTGTTTGGGGGCCCTTAGGAAGGGTAAAGATTTCGCACAAAAGAAAAAAAAAATGTTTGCATATAATTAAAAGAAATATGTAATTATATTCATCATAATTATCTATCTGTCACTTATTCCAAATTTATTAATTTTTGTATTTATTAATTTTGGCTTACGCACGTTGGGGCCCCCCGTGGCCCGGGGGCCCCATATAAATTGATACGGCAGATACGGCGGTAGCTACGCCCCTGTTCAAATCTGTCCAGTAGTACCTACTGGATATAGAATGGTTGAATGGTATGTACTAAATGCGGTTTCCAGCCCGATTTTCATTAGAAACAATGTTGAAGATCACGATAGATGACCAATCAAGACCTGTTTGTCTTATTTTTGGATTTCAAAGTTAAGAACTTTAATATAACTAAGTAGGTGGGTCAATGACCGATAGCACGACCATAACTAGCACTTACACAGTTACCTACACTATAGTAGAGGTCAGCGTGCACGCACCGCTCGGCTCACTCGTCCGGTGATCCAAGCAACCGAATTAAGTGTCACTACTAAGCAAAAATTTAAGGAACACCCATCTTTTAAACATTGTCGGATAGCACAGGCTCCATTAATTTGTACTATATTGCCAGATTGAACTATTACCGACAAATTGTGCCTTTTTATGGTCGGGGTGTTAGTTGTGTCGCAATTTTGTAGCATCGTATTAACATTTATCGATATTTTGTGCGTCGACATAACGTATTCTACTCGTGTGGGAGATGCTCTTTGGCGGCGCCTCTAGGCTCAGGCCTTAGAGGGCCTTGATCTGGGCAGGAGGCCTACCAACATTACACAATGTGAATGCTTCAGGGTAGCTATTTTGATTACGTTTTTTGCAATTTGCAGGCTAGGTTGTATGTTGATGGAAATGTTGTTCGCGGATGTCCCTCCAAGTTCATATAATTCGAGGAATGACTTTGACCTCGAAAAAGTCGTTCCTCGAGTTATATGAACTTAGGGTATTGATTTTGATGATTATAATTCTGTAACTACATACGTCTTACACCTGCAAATAGCAAAAAAAACGTAAGAAAATTTGAATTTCGCGGGCTACCCTGACGCTTTCACCTTAAGGGTAAATGATAGCTTTAACTCATCATCATTTCAGCCGAAAGACGTCCACTGCTGGACATAGGCCTCCCCCAAGTGTGTAGCTTTATCTATCGCTTTATATTAGATCGTTGTCCATAAATAAATAAAAGATAAATAAAAACTATAAATTAGGTATCATGTTATAATTTACTAAATAGGTACTTTACATTGTTACATTTTATGTAAATTGATTAGGAATTGATTATTATAAATGTCGGCAGGTAGGTACTTCTGGCTTTATGGCTGGTAGGCCGTCCGTGCTACGTAGGTAGGTACTGCTGCTTCCAGGATTGGGAACCATGGTATTCAGAATTCTGTAATGCACAAACCACAAATTGTATTCCAAAAACATTAGCTTTGTGCGGTCGAGTTATTTCAATCAACATACAACCTAGCACTGGCCTGCAAATTGCAAAAAACGAAAGAAAATTTAAATTTCGCGGGCTGGTTGAAGCCAATCACCTTATCGGGTAATCGGCGTGATTGCAATAATAAAACTAGGAGCTTTTTTTCTTCGTGGTCCATAAAATACTGGAAAATTCCGTGGTTCCTTCTTTTTTTCTTCGTGTTCCTATATTACGACCGTATTTATCCTATGGGCGGCATGAGCACCGGGCCGTAGGCCGACGTAGGAGGCCGGCGGAAGCCCGGCACTTCGGGGACAGAAGATGGATGGAGTACCTACAATTTGTATTTCTTGGAGGAACCACGGGCAAAAAAAATACTCGCGGTCCCTTTCCAGGGACTAAGGGACCGGGACCTCGGGTAAAAAAGGACCGAATCTATTATTAATCTGTGACCGACTATGAAAAAGACTACCGTAGCTTCGTAAATTCTTAAATCTCTAAAAGGCTAATTCTTAAAATGGCCAATTCGTGAGGTTCGTATTATTCTCGTAACTAAAAGAGCTATACTTAGTAGGTAATTATAAATGCCAACTCAAAAATAAACTAATACCTATATTTAAAAAAAAATGTGAATGGTATTAGGGCGGTGCCTTCCTCCTTTTACGGGCTTAGGACCGTCACATTTGTGCATGCTATTCTCTGGGGCGCAGAAACATTTTACATAAAAAAAGTAATACGTAGATGGTATTTACTTATCAGCGGAGTATGAAAATTTAAGGTTCAGTACTTGCATGGTACCGTGGCCTTGCCACAGATCGTACTTTCTAAATCATTACCCTGATGGTGGCCCTGCCAGAGTCATTACACATGTCGCAAGACTCGTTCAGGATATCTATGGGTGCGCCGGTGGCGCTTGATGGAGTTGGTGGGGCGCGCTTCAGTTAATTCTCGTTTGGCAAGCGGTCATCGCGCGTTTTGCGATACGTAGGTACCTACGTAGCTATACAGTGTTGTATCGTGTTATGCTTCAACCAGCCCGCGAAATTCAAATTTTCTTTTGGTTTTTGCTATTTGCAGGCCAGTGCTAGGTTGTATGTTGATGTTATTTTGATTCGCGGCTGTAAGACGTATGTATAGTTACAGAATTAAAATCATCAATAAAATCCTCCAACGTAATAATGGTGTAGGAACAAAAAAAAAAACAGAAAAAATCGTTTATGCACCATTATGAACTTGGAGGGTTGTATTGATGACTAGCTTTTGCCCGCGGCTTCGCCCGCGTGGAGGTCGATAATTGTCCCACGGTATAATTCTTTCATCCCCTATTTTATCCCGTTAGGCGTGGAATTTATCAAAATCCTTTCTTAGGGGATGCCTACATCATAGTAGCTTTATGCATGCAGTCTCAGCCCGATCGGTTTAAAATTGACAAAGTTTCATACAAACTCATCCCCTTGGGGGTAGAATTGATCAAAATCCTTTCTTAGCGCCTGATCCGTCCAGTGGTTTGGGCTGTGCGTTGATAGATCACTGTCAGTCAGTCAATCACCTTTGAGTTTTATATATATAGATCGAGCTTTATATAGTATAATTATAATTCTGTAACTACATACGTCTTACAGCCGCGAATCAAAATAACATCAACATACAACCTAGCACTGGCCTGCAAAATGTAAAAAATGAAAGAAAATTTGAATTTCGCGGGCTGGTTGAAGCAATCTGTCCATAAAGTAGACACAATAGATAAACAATCAACCAACCATATGTGGTTCATGGGACAGGAAATGGGTTAAAGTGTAATCTCAAGTAATTTGTTAGTTTACTCAGTGTATGTTAGAAAAGAAAAAAAAAATGAAAAAAAAAAGTTTATTGTTTTGCTTCAAAGAGTGACCATGGAGTTTCTTGACGGTTCTTCTCCATGGAAATAACCAACCCGAACCGTGCACCTGAAAGAACAGTCTTCTGCCCACATTAGTCCGAGCCTACAGAAATAATTCCTGACAAACCCGACACACATATTGAGTATTTATGTATTATCATTAGTAAAAATGATTACAAATCAACTTTTTATACTCTGCTTTCCATAATTATTTTATAATACCTACGTGAAGTGTTTGTGCCTCAGAATATAACATATTTTTACACAATAATGCGGCGGAGTTACACAGCCATACCATTCTCGCAATTGGTCCGTAAGTAGGTATAATATTATTACACCATATGTAGGTAGTAATATAATATTATACCTACAAACAATAAAAAAGGCACACTGTTCATACGCATGCACTGGTTTCCCTACTACATAAACGATGGCATGCAGTATTTATTCTTCCCTAACTCTATCTTATGACTATTCAACTAAAAAAGAAACAAAAACCTGTCCCGATTACGACGCAAACGCAACAAGGTCTTAACAAATTTTAACAAGAACAAATTTTAACAAGAAAAGTGAACGCGCCTAATAAATTATTTACATGAAAATACGCAAGGTTCTAACTATTGGAGTTCTGCAAAATGGACAAATATGCTCGTTAAATTCCTGGTGTTGTGCCTGCTGTAATGAATTTAAACAACCTGTACAAATTAAATGACCACACGGAATTAATGCGGTATTTGGGGCAGACTCCCAACAAATGCGACATACTGCTATAACGGCAGGTTCAACAGCAGGCTCTACAGGAGGGGGTGGGGGAGGGGCGACTGCTGGGGCGAAATGATGGTCTTCGCCCAAGACGACTTCATTGGCTACTTCGGGTAAGTCCTCTACAGCCGGGGGTGGGGGAACTAAAGGCTCTACAGCCCGGGGTGGGGGAACTAAAGGCTCTACAGGCGGGGGTGGGGGAACCAAAGGCTCTACAGGCGGGGGTGGGGGAACCAAAGGCTCTACAGGCGGGGGTGACGGAGGGGCGGCTGCTGGGGCGAAAAGATGGTCTTCGCCCAGGATGACTTCAACAGCTACTTCGGGTACATCCTCTGCAGCCACAACCTCTACGTTTACGTCCAATAGTTGGGACGTTGCCGTCAAAAATTGACGCAAAGAAACAAGACCCCTATCAAGGGATCTGTTGTTGCCATTTAAAATATTATTATTGATGTAAGACCTTTCGCGGTTACGTCTTACCAGCCGACCTAAGCGCTGAGCCTCGAATCGTGCCGCAGTCACTGCCATCTTCTGCTGAATGATCTCTAAACAGACAAAAATTGGTCATTACGTACCTATCATGAAATTAAGATAAAACTTCATGAAAAAAAAATTGAAGTGGACAGTGATTAATTTCAAAAATAATCAAGGTACCAGAGAAAGATTCATAGGTATGCAAAACATTACATTTCACAGACATCTTTGTTCATCACTCAAATATTTTGCTCAAGGCAAAAATATAACCCACGACTTTTTGGAGCCCAAGCCAACCATTTCAACTATCGAATCAGTCTTAAATACGAGCAAATACCTTTGAACACTCATGCAATTGTGATTTTTTAAATTGGGTAATATTACTAATTGGGGAAAAAAATAAACATTAAACTTACCTTCAGTAATGGGGTATTGGTAGAGTAAATCTAGCTACGCTACGTACGTAAATACATCTGAAACATTCATTTTATCAATCGTAATTTTACAACACAAATACGTACAGAATATACTCTACATATATAATAATAAACAATAATGTAACAAGAATATCTGAAATTTGATTCATTTGAAAGTTACATTAGAAGTGAATAAAATATTTAGGAAGAAGAGAAGTTACTTTAGTTACAAGAAGGGTATTTAATGACTTGACTGATATACTAATAGTAAGCGAGACTGACACGAAAGGGTCGGGACCCCCGTACAAACTGAAAAAAAAACACTTATTTTCGTTATTGGCAGTGGCCGTAGTAATAAATAAGACTGAGTCTACCTATTATGGTGCAAAAGAAACAGGCCTGTGACTGAGGGATAGGAACGAAAATGGAACAGTGCTATTATAAATCTATGAATTTAACACTTAAAATGAGTCAACATCCCTTTTTATATAATGGAGAAGATTACAATTTTTTTTTTTCATAAATTTGAAAATATAAGTAAAATTAAACATAGGTGTAAAAGATTCATGAAAATATCTCTACAAATAGAGAAGTTATAGGGCCTTAAAATTGCGCTTGCAAAATACTTTCGCGCCAGGCGTGTGACGAAACTTCTTCATTAAAAATATTCAATTTACTACTTTCTAAATAATACTATTTTGCTGAACTACAATATACTTTCTACTAAATAATTGCATATTTGTTCTACCTGTGAACCTCCACACATTCGGGTTTCCGGAGAGAGATCTGCGCAAAGAAGCGTGAAAACTCTCCGCCACATTGGAGGTCCGGTGGGGCCTTTGATAGACCGAGATCCTCTCGGGTCCCTCCTGTAAAATAGAAATTACGTTTTCTATGTCCTACAATGTCTTAATTACCTAAACTAGAAACAAAGACACAAAGTTGTTAGCGGCAGGTTTGAAACATAATAAAAAAAATTATGTTTAGCTCACCCTGACCATCCATTGTGCAATAAAGTAATTATGAAATTCTTCATTGTATGGCAGACCTCTTTCTGCCGCGATAGCTGGCACTTCTGCCAGCCCGAGCGCAATGCGATCAGCTGGCAGATATGCCAGCGCGGCGTACAGCTGCACCAGCTTGTACCCAGTAGTGTTGCGGTGGGCCGCCGGGATGCCCTGTCGTCTCGCTTGTCGAAGAAGCGCCTGAAATAAATGAAAAAGGCACCCTGACACTGGCACATTTGTAACAGACTGAAGCGCTCTCTGAAGAGCCTGCTCATAGTCTGTTACTATGTGGACAGGCCTTGGGTTTCCGGCAGCCTGCCAAACGCGCAAAAGGACCGCTTCGTAAAGCAGCCTGCGACGATTCTGCATCAAGACGATGACTGGATGAAATGAGTGACCAGCGATCACCACATGCAGGGTCAAAATTTGGGCTGCAGGTAACCCAGCCGGCACTGTTAAAAATGTGCCATCCACAACCACTGTTTCAGAGGCTTGGAGGCACGCAATAAAATTAGGCATTATAAAAATGATAGCCGAGGCGCCGCCCGCGGAAACAGTCCCTAATAGCAAATTGCTATAAGTGTTATGCTCCGCGAGCGCCACCCCGTATGCCTCAAGGGTCCTGGGTACTGGAGGGACGACTGATCGCCGCCAGATACGCATCGACGACACCACTGACTCGTAGAGCAGATATGGCACAGCATCAGGATACCTATAAATAAGACATGCACTAATTTTAATAAAACGTGCAAAAAGACACAAACAGGTCAGAGAGTCAAATTTGGGGTGGGATTTAGGAGTTTGAGTATAGCTTTTGGGCACTATGAAACGCAAAGAAAACAAATCAATTTTTTTTTCAAAGTCCCAAAAGAAGTTATGGCCCACTAAAGTCCCAGGGACCTATAAACATTTCTATCAAAAATCTGACCCCCCCATTTTATGGTTCCATCGGGTGGAGGGTCTCGAGGGTGTCAACTTTTATTTAGGTCATTAGACAATGTACTGCTTTGTGATGCAAATTTAAGCTACATCTCATATACATAAACAATAATACCTTTTAACTGTTATCAACTACACAATAGTTAATCAATTGTCATAAGACTCCTGGAGTCTTCGTAACAAGGGTTTAAGTTAGATACTCACCTAGCTGCCTCCTCTTCATATATACCACTAAGTGGTGTTGCTTCTGATGAAGCTCTCCTTTTTAGGGCTTGAAACAGATTGTTCCTGTAAAACCGAATAACATCCATTAAATAGGTATTGGTAAACAATACATATCCTATAATTAATAATAAATGATTTATTAACTACTAGCTGATGCCCGCGGCTTCGCCCGCCCGCATATTTTATACTAAAACCTTCCTCTTGAATCACCCTAGATCTATTAAAAAACACCGCATCAAAATCCGTTGCGTAGTTTTAAAGATCTATGCATACATAGGGATATAGGGACAGAAAAAGCGACTTTGTTTTATATTATGTAGTGAAGTGATAGTGTTAAGATACGTAGCGTAATGCGATATACTATCAGTCTGTTTATACTCGCCGATACAGATAGGTAAATATGTAAAATCTGTAGTGCTAGGTACCTAGTTTCTCAGTCTTCTCATAAAGCACACACAAGGCGATATGGATGGATTTATCCCGGCATCGGCAACCATCTACGACAACTTTAATTGATTTTACTAACCTGTTTCTAACCCAAGGAGTAGGCTCATGGTCATGTTCTCCTTGTATGGGTCCTGGCTGACCAGCTCTCAGGACCCATGCGACGGGGCATCTATGGGTGTGGCACCTAAGATAGGTGCTGAGCCCTGACGACCGAAAGACAACGAAGAAGTGTCCCCCTCGTTGATACCAGCGCGTAGCGCCACGGAAGCCGGGTATTTCCTCGAAGTTGTCCATACCTAGGTGAGCAAGCAAGATGACACTGAAAAAAAACAAACAAGACTTTTATTTGAATAAACAAACTAAACCAGAAGATTCGTTTTTTTCAAATTCAATTCACACAGAAGCGTCACGCGTCAGACAGAATCTACCAGGGTTGCCACCTTGGATTTTCATTTTTTTAAGGCGCTAGGTCAAGAGTAAAATGTCGCCAGATTTCAGGAATGTGGATTAAGAAAAAACCACCAAATTCCGCTAAAATAATTGCTTTTAAAAATCTCAGACAAAAGAAATCCTTTTTTAAATTAAAAACTAACGAATATGTATGAGATGCTAGAAAATAATTGTATAAAAGCTAAGCTCAAAAAACCTTTATTCAATTGACCAACTCTCTAAGGATTTCCCGGTCCTCCGTGTCCGACAGCTTTTTAACCTAGATGTAGTACTACAAACACAAAAAATTAAAATCCAGACCAGACTACGACGCAGACACGCATTCAAATTGAATCTTACAAGAATCTTATTTAGGAACATTGTTACCAAGTTTTTGTTTTTAATTACTCTTAATTTCTTTGTTCTTGCCTTAATTCAGAAATTTTGTAAATAATCACATTTTGCTTATTATTTTAAGTTATTTTTAATGTTATTAGTTACCTATAATTTTAATTTTTTTGTTTTTATTTTTTAATCAAATGATAATTATTCCAAGCTATTTTTCTTGCGCTAGCAGAACATTGTAATTTGTTTTAACTTGTGTTTTGTCTGGGTCACCAAGATACATCCACCGCTCGGGCATGATGCCGCACTGGGCAAGTAAATTCGCCAGCGTAACTTATGGATTTTCTCTTTGTGAATCGAGTCATTTTGTTTTTACACGACTGCCCAAAAAAAGGAGTGTTATTTATTTTATTGTGTTTGTCAGTGGCGGCGCTAGACCACACTTGGACGTCGGCGAAATTAGGTCCGCGAGGCCTTTTTTATTTCCCAGTCAAAAAGAAAACGTTAGATTACATGAGCCGAACTATAGTGAAACTAACGTATGAGTAAACGAGTTTTATTGCTAATCAAATGATGACAAAAATTACACAAATATAAATTAAAATAGACGAACTTTTCGGCTTTTGGCCTGACTGAACTTTTTCAGGATTACGTCTTATGGCCGCTTTACATTTGGCTTTTAGCTAGCTAAATTCAGACACGAGTGTTGAGCGAGAAAAAAGATTGCTCTTTTTATAAAGACTTCTCTGCTTAAAAACTTATCAATCGCGCAATCAATCGTCTTTCGGAACAGCACTATCTAGCTCAATTACCTAGTATCCAAGTCCCAAAATTTCGAGTCACCTGATTGGCCAACCAATCGGCCAATCACGCGATGTCGCCAATTCATGTGTTGTACACTCTCGGGTCGGACCATCAAGGTACACCCCAGGAATTGGAGACATCGCGATGTCGCCAATTCTTGTGTTGTACATTCCTGTGTTGTACAATCCAGTGTCGTGCATTGCTGGTACGTGCATTACAGTGACGTGCATTATAGGGACTCTTCCATTGCAGGAAACTATCGTAAGCAGCTAAATACTTTTCTCTAGATTTTGCAGGTATTAGGCTTTCGTTTGCATTTTGTGCTGCATTTAGTATTTCTGGCGGGGTTAAATCAATCAATTGTTCATCTTCTGTACTAAAACCTGACATTTTTATAAATTATTTACCACTAAAGCTGTAGCAAACCGTATGTATTCGTTACTGAGTAACGGGTGCGCCGTCTAGTACCGAGTAACGAAACGTTACACACGAATGCATTTCGTTACTCGCATTTTTCGTAGTACGGGCACCTATAGGTACATTGGTTCAGTTCACGCAAGTATCGTTATCGGTATATCGTTAATGCGTATATTATTGAAACATTTGCTGGTCGTATGTTTTACGCATTGCGCGCATGCGTATGCTTATTCCGTACGTTCTAAAGAGCGATGTTTGTTTATGTTTATTAAAGGTACCTATTGTGTGTGTAGACGAAGTTTTAAATTAGATGAGAAACAAATAAACAAGGTAAGAAAGTATTTTTTACAAATTAAAAATATGTAAGTATGTGTTTTTGTTTTTTTATTATCGCGTATTTAAAGCAATTTTAAATTTAGTAGATTCTAAAAAAAAAAACGTAAAACCAATTTCTAGATACCGTCAACAGTTTACTTGTAGTTCTACAGTTACCTATTATAAATCAAACTAAATTTAGTATAACTTTAACACAACACTGGTTCAAAATACGGAAAAATGCACCTTAGGCAGCTTGGTATGTAATGTATAAGTATGTTTTCTACAAATTACGAATGTCGCGATGACGCCGCGACGTCATACTGTACGCGTACGCAATACGACTTGATTCGTTGCTCTAACATAACATAGCATGTTATGAGGTATCAGAAGTAACGAGTAACGTAACGATACGATAGTAACGAGTACTAATTTATATAGTAACGAATACATACGGGTACGTTTTATTTCGTTACTTTTACACCTTTATTTACCACACAGCAACAAATGCGATACAAACAAAATATGAAAATTAGGGGAAAATTGGGAAATGGCGCGCAATTATTTTTTTTGCACGCGCCAAATGTAAGTTGATTGATTACAGCCATACAGCCTACTTCAAAATGATAATTTTTGTGATAAAATGCAAATATTTTATAAGAAATTATTGTGAATTATAAATAATTTGATAATAATAAATGTTTTTTCGTCTTAATTAGGGACACATTTATTTATTTCAAAAATGTAAATAGATTTTCGGTGGCATAAAACCTCTTTGTTGTTACAAAAAAAAAAAACTATATTACCCGGTTAAATTGAAAATGCTCTGTTTACTCGCATATAATTTGCAGTTAGGTACTAACTTAACTTTGTAGGGATCATTCTATTATGCACTAGTGTGTAATATTATTATGCACGTGTATGTTATAGTTCGGTTTATGGCCCTAAGAACGATATAATAAGGCTCACTTTACGAGCAAGTGTGTTGAAAAAAATATTATAGTACTGGTGACATCACATCTTTTTATAGTACATTACGATATTAGTGCGTTAACATGTTATAACCAATACGCACGTATATCGTACGACGTTTTTTAACACATTTGCGAGGAAACAAAAGAAAAACATTTTATATTTTGTTCATTTTTAATTATTGAAACAGTGAAATTACAATTATTAAAATGATACGTAATGGGGATTGTCCAAAATTTCTAAGCATTAGATTTTATTTTATTTTTTGAAAATTTAGAGTATTTTGATAAACTAATTTGAATATTTTGATGATTGGCTCAATAATTATTTAAAAAAAAATTATTGAATTATTTTAAGTTTTTAAGGTAGGTGACGTCATCAGTGGCATAAAGATTAAGTGCCGTTGCCTGACTAGTACAGAATTAAAAATTTTAATCTGTCAACACAACGTCATCTATCCAAAGAGTACTGTCACATCTGTCAAAGTGTCAATAGGCCGAATAGACGTCTTAAATAATCGAATCCTAGCTTAGCGTATTTATTTACAAATGGTTTTTTTATGTGTAAGTGTCCTCCAAGAAATATACTACTCTCTATCGTCACTAGAACAATCGACGCGGCGACTTAGAAATAGAATAATAACGCACGCGGCAACATTATTACTATTATTGCTGCAAGTTGGAACAAAGCACTTCCTGTATTCCATAACTCTTCCAGTATATTAAATATTGTCGAGTGTTGAAATAATGTATGTAATGTAATATAAACAAGAATGTTTATATTTTTGACATATTTATAATAATTTGACATTTGACAGATTGTAGACAATCTTACTTTTTTTTTCTGAGGTAACGATACAAAACTGTACGGCCAAAGCCGACGTAATTTGAAGGGCAAAGAAGGTCAATCGTATTTTATCAAAAATATCAATAAAATATGACTATTTTTCATAATTAATTAGTCCGTAATGATCAATAACGCTATTCCTCGAAATGGTTTTTCAATTACAACATTTCAAAAAATATGAACAATGCCCATTGTAGTTGGTTTTTTAATTATGCTTTTATTATTATTATTACTATTCATAATGTCATTGTTTTGTGTTAGGGTAAATGTTGGAGACGACGAAACTTCTTGAAAGGCGGCAGAAGAGCATTGTAATTCGTCATTAGTTGTAATTTTTTTTTAAATTTTAAATAAACTCAATCTGTGAATGCACACTGTTGCTTTCCCGCCATTTTAACAGCGCGCTAGCGCTGCCTACTGACTGGCGCGTGGCGCCGCGCGGCGATTAGTTCGAAATTTGAATAGCAACAGCGCGCTGCTTTACTAGCTGGAGTCGAGCGGCGGCGATCAGTTCCAAATTTGAAATGGCAAATAATACTGTTATGGAATTTGTATGGACTATAACTTAACTATTTGCTTTGATAACACACGCGTTTGTTATGACCCTCTTTACATATTTAAAACCGGTGGAATTACATCAGCTTTACGAGCAAGGGTGTTAAAAAATATTTTAAGTAATGTGTTGTGAGCGAGCTTGCTTCCTCCACGTTGTCACATAAACCTTCAAAGGTTTTTAGACAAGAGTATGCTTGTTTAATAATTAGTAGTGTCATTTAATTGTATAGAAAAATAAACGAAAAAAAAACTGCAAGTTAAATGCAAATTGCGACATTTATCTTGTTGCGTTGCAGCACCGTCGCACGGATAGATTTCATCAATAGGTATTATGCATTGGGAGTGATTGCTTTGTGAAGTTGTTAACTTGTTACTGATATCAAATAGCCTTTATCCTCAAGAATTGGGCTATCAAATGCAAAAATATTTTTTCAAATCCGACTGGTAGTTCTAGAGTTCTAGTTCAAACAAGCAAATAAATTATGTATACATATAAGTATTGATAACATAATGTAATCACTCTGGTGCAGCGCCGCCACCACCACCGCGCCGCCGCCACCCCGCATCGAGTAGTCATGTGGTTTCGCTTTAAAAGATGTCAAAAATGTATCAAATCCAGTAGATTTAATTTTAAAACGCATCGTGTGAACTGCGGCATTTATACTTATAGCGAAAACAGTCGCACTTTATTTTTCTTGTACCGTAGAGTTCGCCGTAGTGAGGGACTCCCTTTTCTTTCACGAACAATATCGGGGAATTCCAGAAAACCTTTTTGTCATAATCTGTTTTTTAGGGTTTCTATCAAAAAAATACATAGTAAAAATAGTATAAAATTATTTGGAATGTAGAGTGCGCGCAAAATAAGTCTGAGTGCGGTCGAAATCGGAAATATGTTTATGTCAGGTGTCAAGCGAAGTCGCGGGCAGAAGCTAGTATAACATAAAATGTTCATTATTTACACAGCAACACTAATTATTTTGGCGTGACTGACAGTAGACGTCAGTGTCAACTAATCAAATTGACGTTTCTTCGCATTTCGCTTTGCGTTTGCGATTTACGATCTCCGGTCGTGAACCTATCGCAAATTACTGTTGTTACGATAAAATAACGAATAAATTAGTCGCTACAACGTACTATACGCTCGTAATTTATCGGTAAACACAACTGAGATCAATATTTGCCTGCCATTTTTAGCATAAACTTGTGTATTGGCATTGTATTGGAGTGAAAATGTGATCGAAAAGTATGTGTCGGCGTTTTGTGATCATATTTCAGGGTTCTAATTACAGTTTGCTTGATTGTTTTGTAGAAACAAAGTGTTGTGTTCGTGTTTTACGATTCAGCAGCCATCGAGTGTGTCAGACGTACGTATTTAATATTTTTTTTTATGTCCAATTGAAATTCTCGCTAACCTCGACACTTTCACAGTAAATTGTCGGTTTTATAGTCTTTTAGTGATCTAAGAAATATTTATACACATTGGCATTAGCTGAATGAATATAAGTTAATTTTTTTGAATTCAAACATTTAAAAGTAATAAGTATTTCAATAAGAATCCAATTCATCATTCTCCTGCCATTTTACCAATTTATTTGCTGTCAGCGCAACGTCTTTTTCTTCCATACTTCTCTATTAGTCGTCATGTGGGTAGTCACTCCCTTTCTAACCATATCATCATTCACACAGTCCATCCATCATTTCTTTGGTCTTCCCCTACTTTTATAGCCAATTCAATAAAAATCCAATTATCTAGGTTTTATAAACCTTCTATACTCCTTATAACAACACTCAGCAGCGCAGTCGGGGACGGTTCCTTGGAACAGTTCTTTACAGGTCCCCCAACATTACTGAAAAGAGTGGTTTTTGGTTTTCCACTTTTGGGCATATTGGTGGTTTAGTTGCACAGTAAATATTGTAATCTATTTAGTACCCCTAAGGCGACCCACTGACCCTTACCTTGTGCCCATTCAGCACTAAAATAATTTAGTTTGTTTTTAATTTTTAGTTCAATTTATTAATTCACTTTTTGGCAAGGTGTGTCAAGGCAGACATGTTGTTTAATTTGTTTTTTTTGTTGCCAAAGAAACAGTAATTCACTTTCTTTTGAAATTATTTTATAGTTACTAGATAAGTCTTATTGGTGTACTAGCAAATTCCTTGCTGGTAAAAGCCTTTTACTTGATAAGTTTTCTGGATCATCCAACAGGCTGTCGTATCGAAAATGACACATTTCGATAACCTGTCTTGCCTTGCCCCTGACAAGAAACAGCTGTTGAAAGAGTAGCGATCATCCATTTGATTTAAACTGACAAAATTTTTGGGTTTTGGACTTGTTACTGAGGGCTTTTACAATAACATTGATCGATGTTCGATACAGTACGGAAGCGTATCAAGTGATTGTAAATGGCTATGTTGGTGTCAGATGTGTTTCACTCTCAACCAGTATGAATATGGACAAAGCAAAAGATAATAATCATAGCTGGCTGCGTTGTGTATTCTGTAAGTTATTTATGAAAAAACTAGCCTCTGCCCGCGTGGATGTCGGATTTCAGATTTGGGAAATGATAATTTATAATTATTATGTGGAACAGTTACTGCACCTCTTATTTTGATTTGGTCCAAGTTTTCAGTTTAATTCTGTATAAGCTTCAAACACTTCAACCAGAATTTGGCCACTTTGAATGCTTACTTATAAAGAAGCAGGTTTTCGGTGATCTTCTGAAGGAAACTGTTACATGTTTCACCTGTTTCTTTATGTGTGAGCGCATAAGTTAGTGTGGGACTATTTCATCCGCACCAAGCGGTGCTGACCCATACAGACTCGCCTCCACCGGAAACCTGTCTGTTTATGAAAGCACCCTTTGATAGTGTAGCAGGCTGTTAAGTATTCTCCGCTTAACCTTATGATAAAATAGCATGTCTATCCTTGTACATACGGCAGCACATCAAGCTACTACAATCTGTCAAATTTCTTTAATAGATTTTCAACTTTATCGTTAAAGCATAAGGTTCAAAGTTGACTGGGAAAATATGACAGTTTCGGGTAGCTTGATGTGCTAGCGTCTGTACTTAAAAACTTGTTATTCTTATTTCCAGTCCATCATGATGGAAGGCTGTTGTTCCCGCTTCACGGCGGCCGAGGGCGGCGCCCGGCTCGCCGCTGCCGCCGCTACGAAGAATGTCCTCGCTGTGGAGTACGCCAGCTTTATACCCGTGCGGCTGCTGTATGAGAAGGCCTATCAGATACGCGGGTGAGTGAGACACCCTGTTAATAGCTGCCTTGTCAAACTTGCCAATACTTAGTTGACAAAATTGCCAATACTAATATGGAACCCTATTATTTAGCCTCTGTTGTCATTAAAGGGAGACCCCCTTTAATTTTTATTAACTTTATTTATTTCTGTTACTTATTTGTTGTTATAGCGGCAGTAGAAATTTTAACTATACAGAAACGTTGTTTTCGGCGTTTTTTGCCATGTGGTACGGAACCCTTCTTGTGCGATTCCAACTCGCACTTGGCCGGTTTTTTTTTTTAATAAGTTTACAGCACTGCAACTCTTTGAGAAGTTAGTTCAATTGAACCTGTAGCGGTATCTACAACGCCACATGCGAACAACGCGTCATCCTGACGTCACGCAAAAATCCTGCATCTCGCAAGCAGAGTTTACCGCGAAACTAGCATAGATACAACGGCCCGACATGTATCATCGGGCAGTTGCCCGCCAGACAAAACACCCGTCCGGTCGTAGGATCTTCCCTTTTCTATAGAGAATTAATGAACTTTACACCCTGTTCCCCATACCTCTATAGACCCATACACAAACACTCATTCTTCCTTTACAATTTTATTCATCACTCATCTACTTATCAGTAAATCAGAGCAGTGGTGACTTAGTGGTATCGCAGCCAGGCGCTTTACTTTGTGTAAATTATTTCATCACCACTACTCTCAAAACGGTGAAGGAAAACATCGTGAGGAAACCGGCATGTCCTAGAACCAAAAATTCGAAGACATGTGACATCTTCCAATTCACATTGGACCCGCGTCACCACGCGGCTGCGCCATGGATTACTGCCCAGAGAAGACTGAGGAGGCCTGTGTCCCAGCAGTGGGAATATTATAAGCTGATTATGCTGTACTAGCTTCTGCCCGCGACTTCGTCCGCGTGAAATTTCTTGTTACTCCGACCCACCCCGTCGCATCGCATCGCCTGCCCGCGCCATTACTTCGTTATTGCTTAGCGTTCTTTCTGACTTTTTTTTTCTTTTTGCTTGGCTCCTAAAGGTCACAGCGTGATGTTAAATAGCCTTATAGCCTTCCTCAAGAATTGGGCTATCAAATGCAAAAATAATTTTTCAAATCCGACTGGTAGTTCCAGAGATTAACGCGTTCAACCAAACAAACAAACTCTTCAGCTTTATAATATTAGTATAGATTCCCTGAACGGTAAGCTGATTATGCTAATCAATAAATCTTCTTTCCAGCTGTCTAAGTGAAGGCAAGAAACGCTCAGTCTACATAACTCGCGCCACTCGGGTTCAAGTCGTGGCCTTCGAGCTGAAGATATTAACTGACTTGGGCACGGTTGCAGCACAAGCTTACGAGGAGGTGGATAACTGGGTTGCTGAGCTGGAGACGAAGGAAGTAAGTTAGTCTAAAAAAGGAATATTTCGTGAACAAGCGAAACTGGGTCAAATATCTTTTTCTTTCAACTACATAGTAATATTATTGATCACTAAAAAACCGATCGCAATGGACGTATTTTTCGCTTAGAACCAAAACAGTGCAGAAATGTTGTATTAAATCTCAAGGTTGGTTTTTCATTAATGCACTGTTTTTTGTTTTTTTATTTAGATATAAATTCACCACAGAGGTTTAATGTCTCCTATTAAGTTTAATATAAAATGTATGCATTAGATCAAAAAGATACTGGCTGAAAATAAAAATCGCCTGAATAAAACCGACTTGGTGAAAAAAAAAAAACAAATGATGCGCATTTTATACCATTGTAAAACTTTCAGATTCAGATTTATTTATTTGCCATCAATGTAGGTACAAGTTTAAGATGATACAAATAGCTGAAGGTTACCGCTACATTCTACCTTACGGCATGCAAATTCATAGAAACTAATAGATTACAGTCATACAATATTATTATAAATTAACAACTAACATGTCATTCTAATTAACACTAACAAACATAAAAATGTAAAAAAAAATAAAAAGAAGGAAATAATAATAAAATAATAATAATCATCAAATAGTCAATTGCACATAAATAAATCTTGTCAATAAAATGAATTTCATTATCTTGGAATTATAATTAAGTGAAATATTATTTTACAAACATAATGTCATTTACAAATTTTATTGTCAAATTTTTTTATCATTTAAAAAGTCATTGATACAATAATAACATTTATCCAATAATAATGCAGTAAGCTTAGATTTAAATGTTCGAATAGGGTGTTCTTTGAAACTGTGCGGATTTTTATTGTATATGAAAATCTTTGTTCATATTTAACAAGAAAAGATTAAAAAAATGGAAATAGCGATAGCGATATGATTGCAACTCCAGAAAGTATAAGAACAGCAATTGAAATTGTTAATAACTTGTTGCCGCAATTGTCGCGGGATAAATATTTAAAAGCTTAGGAAAACTTTGTTTTCATTAACTTGAGTTTTTATTTTAAGATTCTGATTCTTTATTTGTTAACATAGGTGGTTTCAAACAGGTGTTACATTTTCATATGCGCTCTATGCTTTGCCATTTGGCGTACAAATATGATCCAATTTTACATTTAATTATTAATTATCTACGTGCAAATAAAATTATAAAAAAAACAAGAAGCGATGCATAAATATTTTCAAATCGTCAACAATAAAATTTAAAAAATAACAAAAATTAAAATGTCCGGAAAAAATAAAATAATTTAGATAAAATAAAAAAAATAAGAAATGTAGAAAATAATATCAATCATAAAATTTAAAATTAATACAGAAATGTCAAAACAATTATTAAATCAATGAACTATACCTTCAATGTCAGCAATTAAATCTAAGGTAGCACATAGATGTTGAATTAGGATTGCAATGTCGATTAGTAAAAATAAATAGGTACAGTAATGTCAAAATAGATGACCTAATACTTATTGCCGTCGAACCGTCGGCCAAATAGTCCTTCAGCGAGTAGTAACATTTATCAATTAATATTTTCATAAGCTCTTTTTTGAATTTGTCAAGGTTTAAAGATTTTAATGTCTCAGGTAACTTGTTAAATATTTTTGTGGCCATACAGAAAGTGCTTTTATTCATTAAGGCCGTTCTACCACGTGTGATTTCAAGCTCTAACTTATTTTTGTCTCGTAGTTTTCGATAGTGACTTTTAAAAGCTACTTTGTACTGTGAGACGTGTGTTTTGACAAATATATTTGTTTCATAGATGTACAGTGATGGTAGGGTAAGAATGTTCAGGCTTCTAAAGAACGGTTGACAACTATCCGTGCTACTTAGGCCACACATGGATCTAATACATTTTTTTGAGCTCTAAATATAAAATCTCTATCGACGGAGTTGCCCCAATACATTATGCCATACCTAAGTGTTGATGCAACATAACCATGATAAGCCGTTAGTACAGCTTCTAGGCTGACAGTCTTTGATAGTTTATACAGAGTTGATATGACAGAGGGGCATTAAATTACACTACGTATACTATACGTGTATAGTATTAATTCGATACAGTACAAAAATAGAAAGCGCCAAAAATGAGATTTTTTTTTTTTCAAACAAACTAAATAGCTTAAAGTCAGAGTGAAACGCAACCACCCTTTATAAATAAATTTGACTGACCTTAGTTAGATGCCTAGGTAACAAAGTCGCGCAGGAGCGCGTGTGCGTGTGTGTTATCTCTCTTGGCGGGGGCGCGGGGGGCGGGCGGTTTAGACCGCTCGCGCCGTCCGCGCCCGGCTGGTTGTTAAGTACGCGCACACACAAAAACACAAAATTTTTAAATTCTCGATGTGTCCTCGATTCATATTAATGCACAAATTATACCGACGGAGAATATTGTTATTTATTAAATCACTGTCCGTCGCTAAGCACTTTAATTCCCGTAATCTTTGTACTGCCAATTGTATGGTGCCGGCGCGCGGCGTTCCTAGGGCTATTGCGCCGGTCACCATACCTTTCTCGGTATGTTCGCAGAGCTAAATCTGCGTTTCCACGGCATTCACCGTAAATTAAAATCATGTAAGTGTATTCTGACGCCGTGTAAGTTACACGAGGCATTGCTGAACACTTTAATGATTACACACACACACAACCAACGTTTAATTACGTATCCTATCACAATAAAAACAGTCAAACACAAAAAAACACTAACACTAAATAATAATATTCCCAAGTTAAACTTATTTAGTGTCTATCACAATAACAAAACAAAATCACAATTATTGTCAGCGAGTTCGACAAAACATAAAGGCGCGGCGGCGGGGGGCTCCCGTATTACGTAACGTACGTCCCGAGTGGATGACGCTTGCGCACTGTCCACTGAAAGAAAGTTTTTTAGCAAATTCCCAAGGATCTAGAATGCAATAGCAACATACTGACCTATTTCTATTCCTTTTACGCGCGGGAAAAAGGCGCGGGGGTTTTGCTATGATTGTCACTCTCATAGTGAAAGTGCAAGTGTGTGTGTATTTATTGCTTCGTGAAATATTTGGTTGTACTTGTGCGGCAACAATGTATCTTATACTCAGATTATCGTTTTAAGGTGCATGACCTATGCGTATGAGATAATCAGCTGTTAGGAAATATACATCGTGTTCAAACGTAGCAAAAACTTCAAAAATCATTTGTGACTAAACTACTGCTCCTATTTAATTGATTTTTGGTACAGAGCTTGAAAATGGTATCTAGTATAGGCAGTTTAAAGAAAAGCCCCTCTGTCGTATCAACTTTGTATAAAACATATGCAAATTTATTCATTTTTTTACAAATTTCGTCTGTTTGGGATCTCCATGTCAGATTGTTATCAATTACGATGCCAAGGAATTTGGCAACAGTAGTTGACTCTATTGGACTCCCTAAATACTGAATTTCAGGGATCTTACTTGGAATTCTCTGGTAAAAATGCATGATTTTAGTTTTGTCTAAATTAATTAAAACATTATTATTGTTGAACCAAGATATTATTGTATTTAATGTCATATTTATTTCATTCTCATAAGTCATATTATCGTCACATTGAACTACTACTGTGCTGTCGTCAGCAAATAGTACCATAGGGTGGTTTATGTGTCCGGGAAGGTCATTAATGTATATTAAAAAGAGGGGTGGTCCAAGCACACTGCCTTGAGGTACGCCGTATTTTATTGTTCTACTTTTGGATCGATATTTATTCTCGTAACCGTTATTTGTACATATTTGTGTGATTTCTACGATCTGTTTTCGATTCACCAAATAAGATTCGAACAGTTTAAGTACATTTCCTCTAATACCATATTTTTCCAGTTTGTTTAACAGTATTCCGTAATCTACATAATCGAAGGCCTTAGTAAGATCCATAAAGATAGCACATACAGGATTTCTTTTGTCCACATTTGATAAAACAGGGAGGAGAAGATCATGTATGGCCATATTAATTGTCTTCTGTTTACGAAATCCCTTTTGCTCTTTAACTAATATGTTTGACTTCTCAAGGTATGTATATAATGATTTATAAATTACTTTCTCACATATTTTTGAGAAGACAGGTATCAAGGCAATAGGTCTGTAGTTAGCCATATATTGCCTATCATGTTTTTTGTACAATGGGACAATTATGGAAGTTTTTAGGGCTTCGGGAAAAACTCCATTAGAGATACTCATGTTAATGATGTGACAGAGATGTGGAGCTATATATTGAGCGGCTTCTTTTATAACTTTAGTGCTAATTCCGTCATAACCTACGCTATTTGTATTATTGAGTGAGTTTATATGGTAAATTATATCTTGCGGTATAGTTGGTTCCATAAATAAGTAGGTGAGTAGGTATATTTTATCACACCAATCTACCTAAGATTCGTAATTGAAAGAAAAGTAGATTACGCAACTTGCTAAAGTGAGTAATTAATGCACTCGTGTTAATTTAGTGCATTAATAACTCACTTTGCGTTCGATGCAACAATCTACTATTTACCCTGGCGAACTAGAAAGAATATTGACAAATTCAAAATCAAAAGTCATTTACTCAAACCAGGCTGAGAATCAGAACTATTTGATTTATGCAGTGGTTTTTTCATAAAACTTGATTTTCCAAAGCACGTTTCGTTTTTTTTTTTACGCGCCTTTCAGTTCAGAACGGTGTTTCTGTGCGTGGGAACTAGCTGATACTATTTCTGTCGGACACGAAGCCAGGTGAGACAGCATGATTTTTGGCCATGACCACCAGTGAGTTCGAGCTCGCGACTAGTTCCACCTTAAGTGCCATGCACAAATAAACTGGCCAATAAGACGAAAGACGAAAATCGAAATCTTATGCGATTTTGCTCAGTGGCGTATTAAAAATCTGGCTCCCCATAATTTAACAAGAATTTGTAAAATCTGCGCTGCCGCGGGATCGGTACGGATTTGACAGTGGTTTAAGTGGCTTACATGACCTAAACACAAGAAACGCAAGTTTTAGAAACAATAAAAGTATACGATCGACTACAGTAAACAAAATCAGAAAAGTATATGATATTCTTCAGGATATATGCTAGGTAGAAAACTCGTACAGTTTTTCGCGTTATAAAATGGCCTCTATTAACTAAGTGACAACATTCAAATTCCTACAAAACCGCGTCGTTCAACTGCAGCTTAACAGATGTTTTCTTTTCCTCTCATTCGTAGAAACTCATACAGTTTTTCGCGTTATAAAATGGCCTCTATTAACTAAGTGACAAAGTTCAAATTCCTACAAAACGGCGTCGTTCAACTGCAGCTTAACAGATGTTTTCTTTTCCTCTCATTCGTACAAACTCATACAATTTTTCGCGTTATAAAATGGACTCTATTAACTAAGCGACAAAATTCAAATTCCTACAAAACCGCGTCGTTCAACTGCAGCTTAACAGATGTTTCCTTTATATCCCAGGTCGTAATCTGCACATCTTTAGTGTTGAAGGAGATCTTGGAAAAAGCACACCTGGCTATGAGTAATATTAACGTGCTTATTGTGGATAGCTGCCATCTGATATACAGGGATCATGATTTGAAATATGTAAGTATATTTTTAGCATTCATTTTTTTTTCATTTTTGGCAGTTGCTCCATGTAAAATACTTAGGTATTCAGCTGCATCCGGTTAGAATGGAAGCCGACCCCAACATAGTTGGGAAAAGGCTAGGTAGATGGTTGGATGGTTTTTTCAATACCCCTTGGTAAGACTGGTTATCAGACTTTCGGGCTTCTGACGACTACGACTGTTAAAGATCCAACTAACAAATATACAAACACATTCACAAACTTTCGCCTTTATAATATTAGTGTGATTATAAAAAGCCCACCCACAAAAATCACCCACATTCCGCCACTTATGTTATAATATAAGTCCCATGTAATACCTATTTACATTTCCAAATTGCTCAATATCCGCCTCTACATACAGTCTGTGTGCCTTAATATCCGGCCCCTTGTATCTAGCCTGTCCCAGACGGATATTTAGGATATTCGTTCTAATGTCAGAGCGGCAATTCTTGTAATTTTAAGAACGTTCACAGTCTGATCTCAGTCTCAATCTGTCAAAAATACCTCTCTTCCTACATTTTGACAATTTTTTGACATTTGTTTGTCGCCGAGATGAGACTGCGACTAGATTTTGAACGTTTTAAATTACGAGAAGTGGCGCTCCGTTACTTTTGTCGAATTTGTTAATGAGTTATTATCAATTTTTTCCACAGATAATGAAATCCTACAAACAATGCTCACTAGAAGACCAACCCACAATCTTAGCGCTAACCTATCCTCTTTTCGCTCCAAATAAAAAAGACACCGAAGTAAAAGACAACCCAGTAACAAAAGACGAACATATACCAAGAGAAGAACAGATGAAAGATGAAGATCGTCAAAGAAAGAAGGAGACGCAAGATGCTCAAACGGCTTTACTAAGGAAGAAAGAGACGCCAGACACACCTACGGACGAGAAAGAGATGGATGAACTGTCAGGTCAGGAATATAATATTTACTTTGTAAATTTATAATTTTGATTATTGTTAACTAGCTAACCTGGCGAACTTTGTACCGCCCCGCCAGCTGCTCTGCCCCTCATTTTTAAATCTCTGATATCTTCTAAGATATTCACTTTAATGATATGCTGTAAAGGGCAATTTTGATCTCCATGAAATGCACAACTTATCTAATGTATTTAATTAGATAAGGAATAATAATGTATTGTTTAAAATAGCTTGGTAAATAACCCATATTTTTTTTGTAATATGTAAAATTTAAAAATGGTTACTGTGGATTATCCTTACACATACCACCTCGAACATTATTTCGATATTTTTAAGATATACAATTCTGTAATACAGACGCCAGCACATCAAACTACTACAATCTGTGAGATTTCTTTAATAGATTTTCAACTTTATCGCTAAAGCATAAGGTTCAAAGTTGATTGGGAAAATCTGACAGATTGTGGTAGGTTGATGTGCTGGCGTCTGTACTTTAAATGTTTGTTACGACATCTCATTACAAATCTTTGAATTTCTCTGCTTTCTCTACTATAATATGCATGTATTATACTTATAAACCTTCCTCTTGAATCACTCTATTGCTGCATTAAAATCCGTTGCGTAGTTTAAAAGATCTAAGTTAACAGGGAGCGAGAGCGACTTTGTTTTATACTATGTAAAGACTATCGACCGCCCCTGCTTCGCACGGTTTTTACAACTTATTTATTTACTAGCTGCGCCCCGCGGTTTCACCCGCGTAAATGTCGATCCCGTGGGAATATCGGGATAAAAAGTAGCCTATATGTTAATCCAGGGTGTCAGCTACCTCCATGCAAAATTTTATCAAAATTGGTCCAGCCGTTTGAGCGTGAATAAGTAACAAACATATAAACACACACACACACGAAACTTTCTTCTTTATAATATTAGTGTGATTTGAAATAAATGATTCGAATTTTACTTTGATTAGAGGCGTGATGTTACTACGTGTATTATGTAATTATAAAAACGCGTTATCACCTTCTTCAGTAACTCTTAGTCAAAATTTCATGCCAGCGTTTTAGATTGTGCGTTGTTTGTCAGTGAATTTTATTTTTTTTATTAATTAGAAGTTATAAGTACCACCCAAACCAATTTACAAAAATAAATATCATTCATCAGGAGCCCTACCAAGGATGACAGTAACGAAGTATGAAGAAATGGGTTTGTATGAAAATGTTGACGACTTCGATATGTATGAAAAGCTGGAGTGGAAGATTGAAGAGTTGGAGGAGGAGCTGTGCTGTCAGATGGATCTGGCTGAAGATATTGATGGAGGGAAGAGGTGAGTGTAGATTAATTAATTTATTTTCAGCCTGTGTTGTCCTTCTGCACGGCTGGTTAGAACAAATACCTTCCTTATACATCGCCACATCGTCCTGTCCTGTGCCTCCCGCATTTTAATAATAGTTAATATTTTACCATGATATGAGCAGTTTGCAATTTTTATTTTCCTGCAAACACGAGCTTATGACTCTTGCAGTTCCTGCTATATTGCTTACTAGCTGCGCCTCACGGTTTCACCCGCATAAATCTGGATCCCGTAGGAATATCGGGATGAAAAGTATTTTATGTTATAATTCAGGTCACAGTCTACCCATGTGCCATATTTCATCCAAATCTGTTCAGCCGTTTTACCGTGAAAGCGTAACAAACAAACATACAAAAAACCTAATCTTTTCTCTTAATAATATTAGTTTAGATAGTCCCAAATATCGCCCTACAGTTTATTTAAAAATTCCCTCATATAATTGGTTCCCATTTTGTTTCCAGAATATCAACATCAGCAAAACCACGTGAACTAATAATAGAGTACTCCGCCCGCGCGGACGAAAACCTCTCTCCATTATACATAGAACTAGAGAAATACATGAGAGAAACCGTGCAAGACGCTTTAGATTTTATTGAGGACCATCGGTAAGCTTTTTAAACAATATATCCATTGCTTCTGCTCTTCTGAAAAGGGGAATAAATATTTTTATATGGAGCCTGGCATGTCTGCTGTCGCGCCATTTTGTTATTTTTTCAAAATGACGGCCATGTATTTGGCCTATATAATTTGGCCTATCGATAGCTGACATCAATGCAAACAGAAAAAATAATAGGACCAAACCCCGTAAAGCGTCACGTTTCTGAGATATTAACGTTCAATATTGATCACGTGTCATCCGTCCGTCAATACGTCATCGGTTCGTCAATACGCTCAAGATGCTGTTGGAACTAGCTCGCATGCGAGTTAGGGTCGAGGCGCAACGTTTAAAAAACCACGTCGATTTTATAGAAAAAGTTCAAATTTGCGTCGTTCATGTCTGTGCGAGTTTTTACCCGGGTGTTATATCTAACACCGGGTACTGTAATTTTATTCTCTCAAAATTAATCTAGATGAATCCGGAATTTGTGCAGAATTTTTGTATGGAGTGTGGCGCAAAAAAACATGTTTTTTTTTTAAACCGAATGCAACAGTTAATAACATAAATATGTTTTTAGCCTTCACAATGTTTTTACCATTTTCGAACGAATTTTCCTCTCATTTACAGACACGACCCCACAGAGATTTATGGAGACGAGATGTATGATGAATTTATGAGCATTCCACACCCCACCATTGACCCTAAGAATATATTCAAACAGTTTCTGTATGTATTGGAACAATTAGGTGAGTTTCCTTAAATACATTGAGGTGGGTACGTATGGGATATGAATCATCTGTGAGTCGTGAAGTATGTAGGCCGGTTTCACTCGGTCTACCGATACTGTCTTATCTTTGAATAAATAAATAAATCATTTAATTAGGACCAAACATTTTCTACATTTTATGCACCCGCCAAACTGCGTAACTGCTTGTCGGCGGGATTAGCGCTCGTCTTTATACAGTTTTGGTTCAAATTGAGGAGGAGTAGCCGCACGGGTTAAGCTACGCTTGCCGCGGTCGGTCCGCGGATGGGTGACCATATTTACAAACCAAAACCCCGCCTTGCCTCGGAATAAACGTTAAGCTGCTGATCCTTACTGCCCTTACATTACTGCCCCGTAGGTTACGTGGTCGTGCAACTCATGAGCGTGGGTCCTGGGTTCGACTCGCAGGTCTAGCAGTGTTATTCGGTTTAGGAATTGGTTAGTAACAGCCCGGAGCATGGAAGTTGGTGGAGTGCCTCGGAATGCAAGTTTAGCCATTGGTCCTGCGCCTGATCTCTCTCCGGTCGTGTCGGATTGCCGTCCCATCGGACTATGAGAGTGAGGGAAGAGAGAGAGCACCTGTGTCTGCGCACACGCCTGCATTATAATATCTCCCGCGCCGGTTAGTCTCCTTTGAAATTGGTCGCCATGGCCGAAATGATCTGGAGGACTATAATTACACGAGACTTTTTAACATAACTAGTTAAATATCGGTCTACTATTAAACGTTGTCCTTCGTGATGTTCAAGTTATCATTTATTGAATTTCAGGACCCTACGCAGCCGACAAAGCAGCAGTCTCTTTGCTAATAAAGCTAGAAAAACTAAAAATTAAAATCCCTTACGAAAGACATTTTATCTTAATGTGTTTATGCACCACCGTCTTTATAAAAATTCGATGTTACACCGAATTACTATTCGACCAAATCGAAAATGAATGGGAAAGAATTAAGACATTTTCGTCCCAAAAAATAATGAGATTCGCTGAAATTTTAGAGACATTTAAACCGCCGGATACTCGAAACCAGAATTTGGTTAGACATGATAGTGGTAATATCCCGACGGATACTAAAGATGACAATGAGACTGTTATCGGTTGTGATTCTATAAATAAAGAAAGCATGAAGAAAATGTTAAATGATATTGAAGAATGTGATTTCACGACTTTAGGGAACAAAATACAAGACAGAGTTAACACTTACGAGTCTAATTTAAAAGATCTTGACTCTCCCACCGATGAAAACTCTAAAATTAGCTCAAACAATCAGGATACTCATATATCTCAGACGGATATTATGGAAAATACTGATAATAGCAACGAAACTTCAAAAAGCCCATCGAATACTACCATAAGTGAGACTGATACTACAGACAAAGCCGAAAATTCCTTAAATAAGACGGATACTCAGACAGATACTCGTGTAAGTGGAATGGATATTCGTGGCAACGAAATTATGGTCCAACAGAGAGGCCTAATAGGGTTTACAAGGCGTTCCGGATATAGACTGAGGTATAGTATTCCTAATTATTATTTTAATTTGAATAAGTGTTTTCTGCTGATCTATGCGTCATGTTCGTGAACGGGCGCCGTCAGTTGGGGCTGGTCATCACTTAGCTGCCTCGGCTTATTTTTAATTATTTTAATTTTGAATTGTTGTTTTCTTACCATTTGCTGTACTCTGGACGCGTTTAACGCGTACGTCTTTTTTACATCGTTCTCACATATAATTATAAATTCACGTTAATGATGTAACTAATATTTTTGTAAAAATATAATTTAAAAGTGTGTCCATGGAGTTTCTTGCCCGTTCTTCTCCATAGGTACCTACGTTTTGGAATGGGCAACTAGCTTCATATTTTCTGACTGACCGACTTTTTGACAATTCAAAAGTGCCTGTAAATGGTGTAATTGAAATAAATGCTTTGAGTTTCAGTTTTTTTAACTTGATTTTGAGTCATGTTGAACAAACAAATAAATTACTATGATTTGCGACTTTTTGGTATACTGGTTGCAACCGCGACTGCTGTACACCCGGGTTTAGAAGTCCTGGGTTCGATTCTCGGGTCGCTTAAAGTGTTATTAAGGTTTTTTCAGTAGCAGTTCGGAGACTATTTGTTTGCGGTTTGCGGCATTAGACATAAAAATATTATCAAAATTGATTTAACCGTGACAACGTAACAAACAGATAAACATTCTCACATTAAATAATATTAGTTTAGTTTACTAAGTATGGATTTATTTAATAAATTAGCCGCTGTCCGCGACTTCGTCCGCGTGAAATTTTCTAATATAGTTCAATCATGATTCGAAAGACACGTGGCGCCATCTGTTATCATAATAACGTTATTGTTGTTTTCCTCGGGAACAGCACTTTTTTCGGGATGAAAGGTACCCTATGTCCGTTTCTGTACACCTGACAGCGTATATGCAAAATTTCAAGATGATCGGTTCAGTGGTTTAGGTGTGAAAAGGTAACAAACAAACTTACTTTCGCATTCATAATATTAGTTAGGATGGTTGCTGGTTGGAAGAGGTCGCAGATAACTATAAGGCTGCATATTGTATGTTTTGTAGTGTTCATTGTATTTTTTTGCCATGTATTTTCTATGGTTCAATCTATATCCTAATAATAAAACAGAATAGTTTGTTTTTGAAGTGAAAAGTTCTTTAGACGCGTTGGGCATTTTTTGAGATGGGAAAAAACCATTGAACTCGCGACACTGTTACCGTAACCGACACCGCGCGTGTTTTGTTTATAAGACGATTAAAAAAACACACGCGTAATTGTTCAAGTTTTCACTTCTGTCGGCACTCCCGGAGTGCCACTGCTATTTTTTTTCTTTGTTTGATCACGCTTATCTCTGGAACTACCAGTTGGATTTGAAAAATTATTTTTGTATCATATAGCTCAATTCTTGAGAAAGGCTTGAGTGGCTTAACATCACGCTAGAAGCCTTAGGAGCCGAGTAAAAAGAACGAAAGTTAGAAAGGACGCTAGGCGATGCTACGGAGTGGGTTGGGGGAACAAGAAAGTTCACACGGACGAAGTCGTGGACAGAAGCTCTAAATTACCAACCAAACCAACCAACCAACCAACCAAAAACCAACCAACACCAACCAACTATCATACCAACCAACAAACCAACTACCAACACCAATCAACCAAAACCCAACCAACCTATCTACCAATACCAACTATCATTTACTATGTACACATTATGGAATGCAATAAAGTATTGAGTATTGAGTATTATCTTCAGCGGGATTGTCCGAAAGGGACGCGGCGCGCGGCGCGCTGGCGCGGAACATAAAGGGCTAAGAACACGGGTGGGTTTTAGCCAGTCACTCCCTTCCGCTCCACCCAGAGCGGGAGAGGTCATTTGATGATTTCCCATCCTGAAAAAAAAAACTCTAAATTATCCATACTAATATTATAAATTCGAAAGTAACTCTGTCTCTCTGTATGTTACCTTTTCACGCATAAACCACTGAACGGATTTCATTAAAAATTGGCAGAGAGATAGATTGCATCCCGGGGAAAGACATAGGATAGTTTTTATCGACATACCTCGCGGACGAAGCCCCGGGCGGAAGCTAGTATATAAATAAGTGTAATTTTACAGAGGTAAAACCAGACTACAAAGAAACAATGCTGCCAGGGTACTACAGATGCAACAGAACCCTGATGCGTTGTGTGGCATCGTGTATATGAAGGAACCGCTCATCGCGAAGATCATGTTCAGTATGATGGTGGTAAGTCGTATATCTGCCTTCTAACCAAACTATGGTGTGGTCAGCTTCCAGTTTAACCAGATGCAGCAAAATGTACAGTACCCGGCGATAAATATTGCACATCGACCTTTGGAAAGAGACAATCGGCTAATTTCGGCTTCGTAGAGCGTTATCTCTGTCGCACGAAATACAAACAGTCCGGTATCTATTAGGAGCTGTTAAAACAATTATGATTTGCTTCTTTTGATAATTATTTTTATTCTTTGTATAAAATGGTTTTGTGTAAAAAGGTCGATGTGCAATATTTATCGCCGGGTACTGTATCATATTTGCCCACGCATGTATAATATTAAAGATTACGTTCAAGTATTACGGAAGCAGACTTATTGCAATCATTAACCCCCCCCCCACTCCCCCTCGTCAGTAAAAATAAGCAAAGCTCTTACCCGCACACCGCACTGTGTATGTTTCGTTATTTATTTTATCTTAAGTATTCGTCATAGTGTCACTTTTGTTTCGATATGTGTGTTTTTCATTTTGTTTTTATATCGGTATCTTCTTTTTATATTGTTGCGCGCTACAATGAATGCCTTGTAGTTACCACTAACGCCATCTAGTACCCGGTAGCAGAACTATTAGAGTCAAGGTCCTAGAAATTCCGAGAACTATCGACATGGGTCAGTCGGGACCGGTATGTACTCGAACGTACTATATGTTTACATACATAGTAGCTTTGTGGCACTATATAAGGCCGGTGTGACCCGCGAGACATATATAGTGTTGGATAAGCGATACAAGCGAACACATCGAAAGCGATCTTCAAGTGCAACTTAGAGCGATCAGTAGTGCAATTGTGTTTCATAACTAGTGTGTTTAAGTTGTAATTAGTGTTGTGATTAAAGTGTCAATTTTTTGTTATTAAATCGGCGGTTTTTATTGTCACGAACCCCAAGCTAGTAACAATATTATAATCATGTGGGTAATTTGGTTATCATCTAATATTGCACTTTGTGTGTTGTGTTGTCTATGTGTGCGCCAAATAAATGGTTTATCTATCTATCTACCCCCCCTCCCATGCTTATGTAAACATTAGTACATGCATTTTTCAATGTGTTCTGGTTTCTTTATTGATTCATGAGCAGCAGTTATATGCGTTTCGTTTTCACGCATAGACAAGTAGGGTTCCCATATGTCTTCAAACTAAAATTGACCGTAGAAAATCAGAAAAAGTAAAAAAATAAATACTCCTGACGTAATCACCATCCACACCCCTCCATCCCCTATGTCATTAAAATAAGCAAAGCAAAGACCCCCGCCCCCCTGTAGTGCTTACGTAATACTTAAATGGCCCCATACGATGTGGATCAAAAATCATCTTGCCTATTGTCGCCAAGGAGTTGTGATACGCTAATGCGTAAAATATAGACGAAAAAAAACCGGCCTAGATGAATCATTCGGTGTATTTGGATTTTTTCAAATAGCAATAATAATAATAATAATTTATTGAAATTATAATTGTTTGTTTTTTTTTTAAATGTTGCCCCACAGTAGGAATTTCTTCTGAATTGTGGGTGCGTTTACAAACAAAACAATTAATAATAACAATAAGCAAACAACAACAATTAACAACAACAACAAAAACAACAACAACAATTACCTTTGTTTATTTATTCATATTAAAATTATGTAGTACATTAATTAATTTATTACAGCTAAAAATAATAAATAATGAATTTCAAACAGTTTTCACAAAAAATAATCATTAACATAATATGATAGCGGCCCGCCCCAGCTTCGCACGGGGTGCAATTTTTCTTTTTGAATTTCCTAAATTTTCTTTCATACAAACCTTGTCCTGGCAATATCGAACACAACAAAACAAGAATTATCTAATTTGGTGCAGTCTTTCGGAAGTTATACGCGTACAATGCGTGCCACGAAAGATGAGACTTAACCCCGCCTCCCCCGCTCTTTCCGCCGCCCCTATGACGTCCGGTCCCGTCCCGCACTCAGACCTCATACCGCTAAAGATACCAATCGTGTACTGCGCCTGTCAAACCACGTGGTGTGTCAAGTCTCATCTTTCGTGGCACGCATTGTACAGACATTTCGGCGACTTTGTTTCATACTATGTATGGATTTGTTGGGGTAACATGATACCCCTTTGATTCGATGATAACCCTTTGGTAAGACTGGTTGACAGACTACAAGACCAGTTGTCTATAAAATAATGGTATTTTATGCTAAGCAATTTTTCCGGGACCTCGAATTCACCATACTCTATTTCCAGGACATGTCCCGCAGTAACAGCCGTCTTAGCTACATCTCGGCTCAGTACTGCGCCACTGAGACTCCTGCCGACCCGGGCACGGAGCCGCGCGAGTGTCAGCGACAGGGGAAGAGACAAGAGGATGTGTTGAAGAAGTAAGTACAGTACCCGGCGATAAATATTGCACATCGACCTTTTTACACAATACTATTTTATACAAAGAATAAAAATAATTATCAAAAGAAGCAAATCATAATTGTTTTAAGGTGAATGGGTAGTAGTAGACCGCGAAATTCAAATTTTCTTACGTTTTTTGCAATTTTTAGGTCAGTGTCAGATTGTATCTTGATCAAAATATGATTCGCGACAATAACAGGTACATATTTAAGGAATTATAATCATTAGAATCATTAATATATCTTTCTAAGTTAGATTTCTACCACCAACCACCAATCTCTTATGGAAAAGTGTTAGTGGTAGAAATCTAACTTACAAAGATGTATTATTGATTCTAATGATTATACTTCTCTAAATATGTACCTGCTATTGTCGCGAATCATATTTTGATCAAGATACAACCTGACACTGACCTGCAAATTGCAAAAAACATAAGAAAATTTGAATTTCGCGGTCTCAACTACCCATTCACCTTAACAGCTCCTAATAGATACCGGACTGTTTGTATTTCGTGCGACAGAGATAACGCTCTACGAAGCCGAAATTAGCATATTGTCTCTTTCCAAAGGTCGATGTGCAATATTTATCGCCGGGTACTGTAGTACTATTACTGTTATTGTTAGCCTGCATCATCCCACTCCTGGGCAAAGGTCTCTCCCCATGACTTCCAGCTCTTGCGATCCAGGGCTAAAGTGGACCACTGGTCTTTTGTTTTGTCCACTCGTCCTGCTATCTTCTACGGGGTCTACCGCGACGCCTTCTACCTGTGTCAGGGCTCCACGTGGTGGCCACTCTCCTATCCTCTGCAGCCGAAAATTGGCAGGCGGCGGGGCCAATGACCTGACCCGTCGCAGGGGGACCAAGGGTGCCCAGACACGGGGTCGTCTGGCGCCCATGTGCTGGTTTGGTCCCTGGGGTGGTCACGGCGTGCTATGTGTTCTGGTACGCCGGTGATAGGGAGTACTCCCCAGAGGAGGGTCCGGCAACGGACACCCGCGGTGGGTTCACGGATGAGTGCTAACGCGTGCCCGTGTTCCCGCCGTAAGCGGCATAGGAGGACACCGTGGAGTGTCAGCTACCTCCATAGAAAATTTTATCAAAATTGATCCAGCCGTTTGACCGTGAAGAAGTAATAAACATATACACACACACTCACAAACTTTCGCCTTTATTATACATTATAGTGTACTTCTCTCACCCCTCTTTCTAAGACTTAGATCATAGAACTAACTTACCCATTTATTGTCCCCAGGTTCCGTATGCACGAATGTAACTTGCTGCTCGCTACGTCAGCGTTAGAAGAAGGTATAGACTTACCTCGCTGTAACCTCGTGTTGAGATGGGACATACCTGTTTCGTGAGTATTATTCTTTTTTTATTATCTACTAGCAGCGCTCCGCGGTTTTACCCGCATAAGTGTCGTTCCCGTGGGAATATCGGGATAAAAACTATTCTATGTCCTTCCCCGGGATGCAATCTATCTCTCTGCCAAATTTTATCGAAATCCGTTAAGTGGTTTAGGCGTGAAAAGGTAACATACAAACAGACAGACAGATAGAGTTACTTTCGGATTTGTAATATTAGTATGGATGTTTGATTGCCATAGATCTTTATTACATCATAATTTCTGACATTAGCGCTTGAAGGGATATCGGTTACTAGTAAAAAAACTAATACAAAGTGTCCTAGACACATGCAATTTGGTTGGTGTGTTCTTTGTGAAGAGTAGATATCCATTAATGGAGGGTTTTTCGGAATTTCACCTCCAAGAGTGTGAAAGGGGGGAGGGGGGGTGAAGCTAGTTAGTAATATGTTATATTGTTCTTATGTGATGATTACCTATCTTTTTTTCTTATTTAAGGGTTTGTTACGCTTATGTGATGATGTCAATTCCGTCGTGCTTTTACAAATAACAACATAAATTAATCTTAGTCATGTAGCGGTATCTACAACGCCACATGCGAACAACGCGTCATACTGACGTTACGCAAAATCCTGCATCTCGCAAGCAGAGTTTACCGCGCAACTAGCATCTAGATACAACGGCCCGACATGAATCATCGGGCAGTTGCCCGCCAGACACAACACCCGTCTGGTCGGAGGATCCTCCCTTTTCTATGAAGGATGAGTGAACTTTACACCCGGTTCCTCATACCTCTATTGTCATACAAAACTTAACTTAATCTAATTTATTACCTGATAAAAAAGCATAAAATGTTTTTGCTGCTTTAAGAGTAGGCTTGGCTAAAATACTATGGAACTTTCCTGTTAATGATCAGACATGATCAAAAGCCGCTCATCAGTTCAACAAAATACTTTGTATTTAACAAGAGTTGTGCAAGACGTAACTAGATGGCGTTGGCGTCGAATTAGAACTCGCAAGCGTTGTGTTACAACGATTTGATGGGGCTCGTGTAAATTTTAGCAAATATTACCAGCTACAGAACAGTATACAGTTTGGTTGTTTTTATTTAGATCGTCAAATCCTACTAGTATACACATAAGGTCAACTTTTAAGTACAGAGTACCATTCTTGGTGTTCTGTATTTAACACTTTCCAACATTCATTTTCGACAATTTCAAAGAGTTGAGAGTGTGAAGAGAGTTTTCTTTTGTTAGTATATCGGACACATGCCACCAACACATACTTTGCATCCTCTACTGTACGACACACCTCACTTACAGTATCCGGCGATAAATATTGCACATCGACCTTTGGAAAGAGACAATCGGCTAATTTCGGCTTCGTAGAGCGTTATCTCTGTCGCACGAAACACAAACAGTCCAGTATCTATTAGGAGCTGTTAAAACAATTATGATTTGCTTCTTTTGGTAATTATTTTTATTCTTTGTATGAAATACAAAAAAGGTAAAGGTCGATGTGCAATATTTATCGCCGGGTACTGTTAACTTAATGGGAATGAAGTTCTTTAAACCGCATTTTTACTTTATTTCAACCTAGATACCGCTCCTACGGCCTCTGTCGCGGCCGAGCTCGTGCGACAAGATCCACAGCAGCCCTGTTATGTAGCAACAATACCGAGACCACGCAGATGTTGCTACACAATGTTGCTACTTACAGAGAGCTCGATCAGGTAAGATAATTCAATAAATGTTTAAGTTATAAAATAGAATAGGAAACTTTTATTTCAGACAGGAGTCCATAGGGTTAGTAACAATATGACTTAAATTCTAGTGTTTGTAGGTTACATACACAGATATAAAAAAAAGACACACAGTACACACACAAATATTATACAGTTATAAGATTTGACTTGCTTAAGAAGTATCGTGAAGTAAACTTTTCATCCCTATGAAAAGATTATTTGGCAACTATCCATGCAGTATCCGGCCTGGATAGTAGGTCAATATCCGGCCGGATAAATTATGATTTGACTTTTTAATTTCATAGATTTTTAAAACAAGCACAATTTGGTAATAGGTACCGATATGGCTATGAAATGGATATCAAACCTTAAAAAGTGTTTATAACCTTACTGTACAATTTTGTTCGATACAGCGATGAAATACATATAAGTGAAATCTCAATGCATTCAGCTGATTAATAAAGTACCTATTCTCTGTCTCTCTCTCTCTCTCTTATGGATATAAAGAAAAGAAACCACCCTACTTATAAATCCAGACTTATCTATTCGTTCTCTCCTACAGATAATCAGCAGAAAATGCGGCTGCGGCATACAGGATGAACCTCCACAAACGGAAGAAGATCATGCTGACGCCTTCACAAACTTTGTCAAACCTTACTCTCCTAATGACAATGTCACTAACTTGAATACTACCATTACTAGTCAGACAGTTAACTTTGAAGATACTCGTAAAAGTATAGATGGCATTGCCACGTTTGGATCACTCAGTGACAATTTCGTTAACTTAAATGTTAATGAAAAAGGCGATAGGAGGAGAAATTCTAAAGATAAGAGTGAAAGTGATGCAAAAGATGTTAAGAAAACTAGTGAAAGAAATGATTTAGATAAATATAAAGATGAAAAGAATATCAATAAAGAAATTGGCGAAGAAAATAGCATAAAATGTCAAAATATATGTATAGACAACGATTCTAGTAACAATGATAACAAAATAGAAATCTCTGAAGGAAACAACAACAAACCAACAGAGAGTATAGACAATAATACTTTAGAAGGAGTTAATAATAACAGTATAAACAACAGCATAGACAATGACAATGCCAATCACATAACAAATGACAAAGTTAATGAAGCTATGGATATAGTTAATGATACGATTAACACCGTCAACGATGCGATAAATAAAGTTGATGCAGCCATAAAAAAAGATGGAATGGACGATATTATACACCAAATGGAAGATTTAACTGCTAGTGGCAGTTTTAACGGAGAAAAAATTCAACAAAATAGCGAAACTGGAGAGATAGAAGTTAATATTGATAATACTAAAACAGAAATTGATTCTAAGGATGAAAATCAACGTTCTGAACAAAATATCGATGAATATCACAAACCTCACGACACTAATATCGAAACGAGCAGCAACGATATTCCAGATTCGAACAGTACTGATGATATTACGAAAAAAACGACTATCATCATTACTGATATTACAAATTCGAACAACCCGGAGAATGATACAAAACAATTGACTATCGCTGATACTGAGGATCATGATACTCAAGTTATTAAAGAAGATGAACCGAGTGTTTACTGTAATAAATGTTTTAATGTGAAGTTGAATGGTGTATGTTTGTGCTCGAATGTGAATCTCTATTATCAGTTATTGACTAAAGCTAATCTCAGTAGAAGTGATAGTAGAAAGAATTTCAGTGATTCTGATAGTTCAGCAAGTGTGGATCTAAGTACGGCGATTGCGCTTATTAACAGGTGAGTTTAAAAGACATATATATTTCTGTTAAATTAAATTTGAACATCATTGATTGATGTAGTAAGAAATTTTCATAAAAAAAAGAGTCTGTTAAAGTCATTAACACAACTCTCGAAGTAATTCCAAAGAATGACTATTTCATGAAATCTTGACATTTTGGGATTATACTAACCTAACAAGTTGTATTACTGATTCTAATGATTATGATTCTGTAAATACATATTTGTTATGGCCGCGAATCATATTTTGATCGACGTACAACTTAATACTGACCAGCAAATTGCAAAAAACGTATGAAAATTTGAATTTCGCGGGCTACCTTAGCGCTTCCCCCAACACATTAACTGGCTCAAAGCTTTGGGTTCGGACTAAAGTAAGAAGTCGTTTTGTAATGAGATGTAATTATCTGTTTTCAATGCCACAAAATAAATCCTTTTTCTCAGATACTGTGGCAAACTCCCCTCAGACACGTTCACCCGTCTCGCACCTCAATGGTGGATGGAAGAGGTTCAACTACCAGTCAGAGGATCTGGGGAAACTAAGACAGCTTACATCTGCACGTTGCGACTGCCTCTCAACTGTCCCGTCAAGTACAATATAGTGGTGAGTTCACCATCATCTGCCCAGCCTTTTCCCAATGTTGGGGTCGGCTTCCAGTCTAACCGGATGCAGCTGAATACCAGTATTTTACATGGAGCGACTGCCTATCTCATCTCCACAACCCACCGACTGGGTAATATGATACCCCTTGGTAACACTGGTTTTCAGACTTAGGCTTTCTGACTTGAAAAGTCCCAAGTTAACCGTTAACCATAATGGCGCCCATTTGGGACTTTTTTGGGAATTTGCCTATCTGACCTAACTTTAATTCCTGCACAATAAAGTTCAGTTTACGCTACAACTTTAAAATACTACTACATTTTTATAACCTTTTCAATAGTGCTAGTCACTCTGAAATCAACTTAATTGACATTGAAATATAGTTGATATTTGTTTAACTTGAAATAGGGTGAGGGTTGCAGCACTGCGCACTTTTACTTTAAAAATTCTTCACATTCCAGGGTCACCCCATGCCCACAAAGGTGTTGGCCAGAAGGATGGTGGCGCTCCAAGCTTGCAGGATACTCCACAAGTCTGGGGAACTCGATAACCAGCTGATGCCTATAGGTGAGTTTACCAATCCCATCGTCCCTTTGATCGATAGCTGGTTAAAAAGGCCTGCCATATTAGCCGCAGGACCGATGACCGTTGGCATAGATGAGTTCTTGACTAGACACCGCGAATCGGCAAACGTAAGGTAAGGACGCCCTCAGGCTAGGTGAAGCGACGATCTTAGCAGGGCGTCTGGTAGCAGCTGAATGAGAGTTGCCGAATGGTGTGCAATTGGAGAGGCCTATATCCAGCTGTGGACTGCTGGTGGCTGTATGATTATCGTTATTTTTTTTTTATTTATTTTTTTTTTACTTTGTTCTCAGGCAAAGAAAACTTCAAAGCGGTAGAACTGGAGGCCGTGAACACGATGTGCGCGTACATCGGAGGCGAACACACAGACACACACGATTCCGCGCGCCCCGGCTCCACCAAGAGGCGTCAGTACTATTATAAACGGGTAAGTAAAATATCAATAAACTAGCTTCTGCCCGCGACTTCATTTTTTGTTACTCCGACCCACCCCGTCGCATCGCATCGCCTGCCCGCGCTATTACTTCGTTTTTGCTTAGCGTTCTTTCTGACTTTTTTCATTTTGCTCGGCTCCTAAACGTCATAGCGTGATGTTAAATAGCATATACCCTTCCTCAAGAATTGGGCTATCAAATGCAAAAAAGAATTTTTCAAATCCGACTGGTGGTTCCAGAGATTAGCGCGTTCAACCAAACAAACAAACTCTTCAGCTTTATAATATTAGTATAGATGAGTAAAAACTTACTAGACAATATGGAGGGACAGACAAAAACACAGAGGGAGAAAGTCAAGCAAACAGACAGCCAAACAGAACACTTGACAGATGGACACACAGATGTCAGTCATAAATAGATAGATCGATAGATATTCAAACAGATATACTGAAAGACTACCAGACACTTACGCAGAGCGAAGGACTCACATACAGGGTTATTAGTAAAACATTAATAACCTCTTAAGAGGTCATTGTATTCATCATTATGAACAACTTTAACTATGGAAACAAACTCACGAACAAAAAAAAAATCAGCTATTCCCTACATTTTGACGAGTTATACAAACGTAAATGTAAGGAACAGCTGATTTCAGATTTGGTTACGGTTTGTCGTCCCCGCGCTTACGTCTCTCCGTACCCCAGCTTACGTCTCTCCGTACCCGAGCTTACGTCTCTCCGTACCCAAGCTTACGTGTCGCCGTACCCGAGCTTAAGTCTCTCCGTACCCAAGCTTTCGTCTCTCCGTACCCGAGTTTACGTCTCTCCTTACCTGAGTTTACGTCTCTCCGTACCCGAGCTTACGTCTCTCCGTACCCGAGCTTACGTCTCTCCGTACCCGAGCTTATGTCTCTTCGTCCACCCTTGCCCCTCTCACCCCTCCGGCCTGCCTGCTGCACCATTATCCAGCCATAGCCGTAGCCGAGACGATGTATCGGAGCTTCTGATCCGCTTTGGTGACGTGCTTACGTTAGGTTGACGCCTGTTTGACGGCGAGGCGAAAGGCGATACGGTGCCGATCCTTTTCCGATTTGACACGTGCGCTATGACCTTTAAGTAACGTTTATAAATAAAGGGGAAAGGAATCTTTAAAATTTTTTACTTCCAGACTGCCTGGGCCTTCACGGACTGCCAGCCAGTCATAGACACGACGGATGCAGAGATATTCCCTGGACAGGACCCGGAAGAGATAGACATTGACAGTGACATCGAAACGCTTAAAAACGAGTGCAAACCTAAGGAGAAATATAAAGAGGCTAAAGTCAAGGAGGGGGCGGGTATGTTGTTTTTAATTAATAATACATCTAACTAAAACAAAACTTAAGAATCGTGTGTAGAGATCGCGGATATTCGGATGCACGTTCACCTAAAGTCGTGATGTCGGCTAAATTTGGAATGCGCTGTTGTATCGATAAGATCCCGCGATTCCGGAATTTTGTGACCATAGAATCGGATGCATAATTATCTTCCTACCTTATTAGGAGGATTCTTCAATATTTTGTAAAGTAGGTTAGTAGATATCAAACTGCAATAGCACAGGTCGATCGATCAGGTTAAGCTACGCTTGCCGCGGTTCGTCTGTGGATGGATGACCATCTTTACATACCGAGAGAAAGCACGTTAAGCCGTTGGTCCCGGCTGTCAGTCGTGGGTCTTTGACAGTCGTTACCGGTAGTCAGAAGCCCGAAAGTCTGACAACCAGTCTTAGCAAGGGGTATCGTATTACCCATTAACTGGGTTGTGGAGGTCAGATAGGCAGTCGCTCCATTTAAAATACTGGTATTCAGCTGCATCCGGTTAGACTGGAAGCCGACCCCAACATAGTTGGGAAAAGGCTAGGTAGATGATATTTCATCAACACTGCTCTTAAAACGGTGAAGGAAAACGTAAGGAAACCGGCATGTCCTAGAACCGAAAATTCGAATACATGTGACATCTACCAACCCGCACTCGACCAGCGTGGTGGATTATGGCCCACTCCTTCTGGTGAGAAGGGAGGCTTGAGTTCCAGTGGGACATTTAAGGTGTTTGTTTAACGTTTTTCTTTGGGTGTCCACAGCCAAAAAACGCAACATGCTCTACGCAATAGTATCAAAATTATGGTGTGCCTTGCCTGAGCGGTACAATACACGCGGTAGAAGATTGCACGCCCCGCAGCTGGCGAACCAAGCGATTGGCATCCTCATGTCCAGACATGAGCCTGACAAGTAAGTTATATTTTATTTAAAGTAAGTTATATACAGGGTTATTGGAAAAACACTGGAAGGAAAAGGAACTTACAGGAAGATGTAAGATGATGCGTCCCTTCGATAGCAGCCTCCAGCACACCGGTTCAAGCGATATTTCCACCAAGTGTCACAAGAGAAAAGACAGTTTGAGGATTCACCACACAGCACCAATAAATTTTCACTTTTGAGTTTTTTGGCGGGAGCGCGGGCGCACACGACATACGTGTCGCCAGTAAGCGAGCGGATTTTGGAGTGTTAGAGGGCGGGGGTTGTTCGAATGAACGGAACAGGAAATGAGTGGGAGTAAGAAAGGAATCGATTTTGATTGGAAGATCCTTCTCGAGTGAGCTAATGAGTGAAGTGTATAGTGTTGCAAGTATTATATGATTTCAATGGATAATTAGATAAAATTAATAATAAGCATAGATAAAATAATGCGAATGGCGCAGACAAACACCAACAACTCTTAAGAGGGCGCCGACCAAACGCCGACCGCGCAGTGGCGCCCTCGTCGTTTGTTTGGTTAATTCTTTTATTTTAGAATGAAAATGCAGAAAATAAGCACGTTAAGTTGTGCTCCACAAGATTGTACGTTAATATTATTATAAACGGTAGTTTTACATTGTTTAGTTTTATCATAATCACTAAAACGGAAAACAGTGGCCACTATTATCCGTGAGCGCGTGCGTAAGGGCGCCACTAGGTGGTCGGCGTGGCCTTAAAAGGCCATTGTACTCATCATTATGAACAAACTTTACTATGGGACCAAACCTGAAATCGCGAAAAATATATCAGCTGTTCCCTACATTTATGTTCGTATAAATCGTGAAAATGTAAGGAACAGCTGTTTTTTTTTTTTCGCGATTTCAGGGTTGGTCCCATAGTAAAGTTTGTTCATAATGATGAGTACAATGACCTCTTAAGAGGTTGTTGGTGTTTTTCCAATAACCCTGTATACTAGCTGTTGGCTGCGGTTTCGCCCGTTCATACAATGTTCGTGATTAATCTCTTTGGTGATTGGTACTTTTACTACCAATATGCACATTCTAAATTCAAATCACTTTTAGTCCCTAGGGATTAAAGAGCTATTTTAGTCCCTGTTTACGAAGAATACACTAGCTCTTTTTGAATAGATGTGATAAAAAAAATTGCTGTTCCAAACATTTTGACCGCGTAGGTCTATGAAACAGCAGATGTTTTTTTTTTACCGGAGAAAATTGTCTACTTTGGAGGGTTTAGACTCATGTGCTGAATTCATGAGTTGCTGAGTTTACGCGTCGATTTCCCTGCCACATGATTTTCTTGTATAGTTTATTATAGTATGGATTCTTGTCACTTTTTTAATGTTTTGGACCTTTGATATTTTAAAACTTCGCTTATTTATAACTTAAAGTCAAACAAGTACCAGTATTAGTAACTTCAATTGCTCCTTTTTATATTAATATTACATAATTTTGTTATCTTTTTACTTTAATTTTGAACAAATTATTCTTAATTTTTACACATTTCTTATATATAAATATATATTTCTGTTTTTAGTCATTACTTTTTTCATCATTTAACTTTTTAAGTATTTGCCACACGTACTGCAATTAATCTTCCTAGCGATTGGCTCTTTTTTTTCTTAAACTTCTATGAAATAATGAATAAAAAAAAATGAATTTTTGAATTTTGAATTTTATGCCTGCTTGTGGACAGCGTTGTGGGTTACTTTATAACCAAATTGTTATTTTGTTAAACTAGTTGGAAGTTCTTATAATGTAACTGTTTGCTGTTCCTCTCAATAAAAAATAATAATAATAAAAAAAAAATAATAATAATAATAATAATAATATGTATTATATTGTTCAGTTTGCAGATACCATCGTTCCCTGTCTACACTCGCTCCGGTGAAGTGAGAGTGTCTGTGGAACATGTTCCTGATGCTGATGTTAGAATGTCGCCGCGAAGAGCTAAACTCGTTAGGAGGTAATTCAAAGTCGAGACATTTATTTCAAACTAGCAGCGCCCCTCGGTTTCCCCTGTGGGAATATCTGCATAAAAACTATCCTATGTCCTTTCCCGGGACTCATACTATTTCTATACCAAATTTCATCTAAATCGGTTCAGCGGTTTAAGCGTGAAGAGGTAACAGACAGACACACTTTAAAATTTATAATATTCGTATGAATAGGCACATAACAGGCATTTTTGAACTTGAAAATGTACAAAAAAAAGAATAGAATTTTTACTAGTCGCCCATTTCTAAAGGTAGTTTCGTATGGAGAAGAATGGGCAAGAAACTCCACTGTTACTGCCTTTTTGAGTTTTCAGATAATGTTAAAAAGTGACCTTTATTTATAATATTGTTGCTACAGGTTCATGCGGTTCGTGTTTGCCGAGGTACTAAGAGTTCGTCGACGCGGTATGAAGTTACAGAGCGAGGGGTCTACACAAAACAACTATTACATTGTGCCTACTATTAAGAGTGAGTTCCTTAATATTAGATTTGCTTTTTATTTAATTTGTGATGAAGTAGAGGAATATTTTGTAGTTTAATGTTAAGTTAGATAATAGTAGATTATACAACTAGTGCATAAAATGGCTCGTTTATGCCCGAGATACCCTGCTTTTCGCTTCGATTGCGAAAAAATTAAACAAGCATAAAGTGTACAGTATTTTCCTTGTTCAAAAATGTTGCAAAATTGAAGAAGAGAATAGCTAATTCCCGCCACGAAACTTTTTAAAAGATTTTAATTTTATTATATTTTCACAGAGTGTATTATATATAAACTCTGTGAAAATATTAACTATCTATTACGGTTCATGAGATACAGCCCGCTGACAGACAGACGGACGGAAAGCGGAGGCTTAGTAATAGGGTTCCGTTGGCGCCCTCTGGGTACGGAACCCTAAAAAAGTCAATTAAATATCAAAAACACACCGTCCACAATCACAGCCACCCATCATTTTCCAAACCTCAATAACTAACTCAACCTTCATTCCAGCTACCCAACCTGATGGCACCAACAAAATAGACATCGACTGGTCATTCCTAGAGCTCATCTACCAACATACAGAAGAAAAAAAAACTACAGACATAGAAAAACCGATAATCTGGACAGAAGCGCCAGAAGATGATCAGAAGGAAAGAGAGGGCAATAGAAGGAGGAAGGGCAAGAAGAGGATGACGAATCCTTTGCTGAAGAAAGGAGAGGTTTTTGTTTTTGATGCGGAGAAATATAGGGAGGCGGTCGTCACTCCGTGGTATAGGAATCAGGATCAACCGCAGGTCAGTTTTTTTATGATGTAACAGAAATACAGTGTGGCGATCTGGGGGCTTAAAAAAGCCACTTTGGCAGAATCATAAAAAAATACGATTATTTTTAGTAAAAATATAACGATCTTTTTTTTTATTTTTTTTTCAGTTCTTCCTTGTAGCAGAAATCTGCTGGAACCTAAGCCCTGACTCCTCATTCCCCTCTGCGTCGCGCCAGAGCTTCAGGGATTACTACAGCACTAAGTACGGCGTCAGTCTCACGCAGAAAGAGCAGCCATTGCTGGATGTAGACCACACCAGTGCTAGACTGAACCTGCTCACACCGAGGTAAGTGCTTCACAAACTACGCTCTTTCTGGGTCCCGTGGTCACACTACCTCTGTCACCGTCCTCGGTCACACTCCAGATGTAACCCTCTTTTATTCCCCTAACTAACCTGCTATCAGACCGTGCTCTCAGACCGTCTCCTCCCAGGTCACCTTGCTCACACTCCCCCTCCTCCTTCTGCTTCCTCTGCAGCTTTTTTTTTTCAGGATGGGAAATCATCAAATGACCCCTCCCGCTCTTGGTGGAGCGGAATGGAGTGTCAGACTCTTACTGACTAAAACCCACCCGTGTTCCTTCCTTAGCTCTTTATGTTCCGGGCCAGCGGTAAGCCTTTCGGACAATCCCGCTGACCCGGCAGGCTTCGGCCTTAACGGGCCCCTTCTGTTGCTGATGCTGACATCTCTTTGAGGCGCGCGTGGAACACGTACGCTTGTCCGGCACGGGCCTGGTCCTGATCGGACGGTGAGCTACCCATTACTCTCCACCCGCAGGCCCGCGCCTTCCTCTGTAGCTTTCAGCAAAAATACTCTCAGACCGTCTCCTTCCAGGTCACCTTGCTCACGCTCCCCTCCTGCCTCCACCTCTTGCAGCCCCCTGCCTCCCCTTCAGTGGCAGACCGTAGACTGGTTATGTGCCCGGTTTATGGCAATAAGCTCGCCATCTATTACATGAACCTCTGCCTAATGCTTACTCCTTTAGAGAATAAAGGCGACATTTTATGTTATTTTTTTACTTAAAACTAGCAGCGCTCCACGGTTTCACCCCGCATAAGTTTCGATCTCGTGAGAATATCGGGACAAAAATTATCCAATATGTTAATCCTGGTTATAAACTATCTGTGTGCCAAATTTCATTAAAATCCATTCAGCCGTTTGTGCGTGAAGATGTCACAAACATACAGACTCACAGAAACTTTCGCCTTTATTCAACTAAATAAATATAAATTATATTTTTAAATATTAATATAAAAATAAATATAAAAACATTTAAAAATATAGAAAAAAGTAGCCCACCGGTATCGGGAACAAGGTCCAAGCTACCGGCGGTCAGGGCTCCAGAGAGAGGAACCTCCTAACAATGCGGGCCGTGTCCAGAAGTACCGCTCTCTGAATCAAGCCCTTGATCCAGCTGCCCAACGAGAGCCTCCTCAGGTGTTGGTCGAGGCTCTTGGCTATTAAACCATTGGCTGTCACGACTATCGGCACAATGATCGCTGAGTCCACATCCCACATGTCGACAACCTCGCGAGCCAAGTCAAGATACTTGATGTGTTTATTTTTCTCTCGCCTTTATAATTATTAGTGTGATGTTCTCTATCCGTCCACAGATACGTAAACCGCAAAGGCGTCGCCCTCCCAGTGTCTTCGGAACGCACGCGCCGAGCGAAACGCGACCGTTTAGACCAGAAACAGATACTGATACCGGAGCTGTGCAGAGTACATCCGTTCGCGGCGCCACTGTGGTTCGCGACTGTGGCGCTCCCGTGTGTGTTGTACAGGTACTAAAACAATATTATACTTTTTAATCTGTATTCGCGGTTTGATTTCCAAACATGGAAACAAATATTAGTTTATGGAAAAATTACTTTAATTCCTACACAATAAAGTTCAGTTTTACGCTACAACTTCAAACATTTTTATAACTTTTTTTCCAATAGTGCTAGTCACTCTGAAATCAACTTAATTACTACTGAAATAAAGTTGATATTTGTTTAATTTGAAATAACATCAATTTCAATAGACCTTGCACATACATTTTACACGTCACCATCCGCCTAGCCTTTTCCCAACTATGTTGGGGTCGGCTTCCAGTCTAACCGGATGGAGCTGAATACCAGTACTTTACATGAAGCGTCTGCCTGTCTGACCTCCACAACCTAGTTACTAAGTAACAGATCTTTATTCTCGTTAAGATAAGGTCGCTGTTGAGTTGCTGCCACTGACAAGTCTGTCAAAATCATTGTGATCTTTATTATCGTCACAATAAGGTTGCTGTTAGGTTACTACTGTCAGAGGTAAAATAACTGAACGGACTGTAACGCCGCCATCTTATTTTTTTAATACATATCAAGTGACATTTCACAAAACAATTACAGAGTACACAGCCACTGCTAGATAGCACAATCCTCTGTTAGGTTGCACAACACACTGCCAGATGCACGATATTACAGATTGCACGATATTATGTGCAATATTGCACGACTTTACAGATTGCACGATATTATGTGCAATATTGCACAATCCTCTGTGCAATATAGTACATAGCCGTACGCTTTTGATAGACTTGTCAGTGGCAGCAACTCAACAGCGACCTTATCGTAACGAGAATAAAGATCACAATGAAACCTTATAATAATAAGAATAGATCACTGTGATTTGGACAGTGATGCAAAATCACAGGTATAAAACTGTTAACGGTCTGCAGTTCCGACTTTGTCCACGCGCCATAATAACAGTAACCGCTTTAAGGCAGATTTGACCAAAGTCAGTTATCTTTTATCCGTTTAATAAAATTAACGTCTGACTGTTCTAGTACGGCAAAACTGTCAAAAATTCAATATTATTCATTTGATTCTGGGTATAAAAATTTGGTGAAATTCGACCTTAGTCGAGTTTTTCTTTCTAATTCTCTCAAACTCAAAGCATTTATGTCAATTAAACCATTTACAAGCACTTGAATTGTCAAGAAGTAAGTCAGTCAGCAACTATGAAACTAGTTGCCCATTCCAAAGCGTTGGTACCTATGGACACAGTATAAATAAAGACATACAGTACGTCGTCTTCATACAAACGGACGAAACGCGAGCTATACCTACGCGCCTCGACCACGGCATGCGCTCAGCATGCAGACAGTCGCGACTGTGCCGCAGTGACGAACGGACGGTGTGTTGTTTTTTTTTAACAATAACCGCGCGATTTTTTCACTAAAAATAAGTTCAAGTACATATGTATTTAATATGACGAGTAGGCTATATTGTGCTGTTTTTGGTTGCATGAATTCGTCAATAACGCATCCAGAGCTAACTTTTTTTAGATTACCTAGAAACTCTGAAAGGTAAGACTATAAAATAATTTTACTTACTTGTAGGTAGGTACATAATGTGTGTTTTTTTAATGGATAAGTATTTCATTTTATCTCCCGAAAAAAAGATGTCTGGATTAATAAATGAAGTGAATAAAGGAAAGTGATAAACACGAGTGAGATAGGTAGTTATAGGCGGTTCATGAATCATTAAACGGTAGGTACGCTGGTGTTAAAACCTCGGGGCATGTGTGTTTTGTTAGTTTGTATAATTCAAAGTAAAGACGTGGTTTTTATTATTAATAATAGTTGTTTATTGTACTGTGTGTATGAATAATACTAGAAAAAAAAATTGGTTGTCTGTAAAGTCGATTTACGGACGATAGTTTAAGGCGAAAGCGCCAGGGTAGCCCGCGTAATTCAATTTTATTTAGGTTTTTTCGAATTTGCTGGTCAGTATTAAGGTGTACGTTGATTAATGTATGAATCGCGGCCGTAAGAAATATGTGTTTACAGAATTATAATCATTAAAGTCATCAATACAACTCTCTAAGACCACGTAAGTCCCAAGAATAACTGTTTCATGAAATCATCATTCTTTGGACTTTTGCGGACTTGAATTTAGCGGGCTACCTTAGCGCTTCCCCCTTAACGTGACAACATCATAACAAAACATTAATGAAATGATTGCATACTTTTATGAATAAAATAAATTATTTTTATTGAATAACTGTTACTGTAATAAGAATAACTGTTTCATGAAATCATCATTCTTTGGACTTACATGGTCTTAGAGAGTTGTGTTGATGACTTTAATGATTATAATTCTGTAATAGTACATTACGATATTAGTGCGTTAAGATGTTATAAACAATACGCACGTATATTGTACGACGTTTTTTAACACATTTGCGAGGAAACAGAAAAAAAAAAACATTTCACAATACAAGTACAAAGAAAAGAAAATTTGAGAAAAATGGCGCGAGGATTATTTTCTGCCGTGGCTGCGTGAAAATGTTGGCAAAGACACTAGAGCATGCAGCCAAGTTTTGAAATTACCGAATAAACTGTTTTTTTTTTTAATTTTAAATAAAATCAATCTGTGAATGCACACTGTATTCAATTCACAAAGTATTTTATTTGTTTATATAAAAAGAAGTATATTTATTTATTTATTTTATTATTTATGTACACACAGTAAAATACAATAACAAAACTAAATGGAAACACAAAGTAGGCAAATGTAATTAAAATGCTGGAGGCGGGCAGCCCTATCGCATGTTTACGTGCCGCGAGGCTGTAGGCATTTACTTCAAGGTTACGGCCGAGACACAATACTGTATGTCTTTATTTATACTGTGCTATGGAGAAGAACGGACAAGAAACTCCATGGACACTCTTTTTAAATTATATTTTACAAATACAGTGGATTTCATTTATTCCGACCTTGGTTGTAGCGACCATTTACCTATAGCGACTTTAAATCTAAGTCCCTTGAATTTAAAGCATACTTTAGTACAAAATTCATGTGGCTATAGCGACTTTGGATGTAACGCCGAGTTCGGGTGTAGCGACTGTTTTTAATGAATCATTTGTAACTAATTCCTAGAAATCCCATGCAGATGTTGCGACCGGAAACGGCCGCCAAAGACACAAAGATTTCTTTCTAACATTTCTTATCTTTTGTTTACATCCACACAGATGGTCAGCAAGCGTTTACCTTTTGTTTATGGATAAGTTTTAGTTTTTTATGTTTAAGTTTATGGCTAAGTAGGTAGGGAAGCGTGTACGTTTCGGAGTTAAATTTATGGTTCAGTTACAAAGTGATATTCTAGTAGCAACTGGGTTTAGTAATCTTTTGAATAAGTATGGCTGTTAGACGCACATTCATTGTTAAAGAAAAGGCGGAATACATTTCAAAATTGAAAAACTGTGAAAACAATGCTGCTTTGTGCAAAGAATACAAAGTTTCCCATTCAACGTGTCTGTATCTCTTTATCTTTGCCTGTAACGACTTGCGGATATAACGACGAAATTAGAGTGGTCCCTTCATCGTCGTTATACCCGAAATCCACTGTATATATATTTTTTTTAAAAACGTTGCCCCACACTAGGAATTACTCCTGTATCGTGGGTGCGTTTACAAACATTTAAATTCACATACACAAACAGCCAGACCCGGAACAACTGCCTGTAGGCAATACAAATATTTGTTCCGTGCGGGAATCGAACCCGCGACACGCAGCGCAGCAGTCGATCGCTCAGCCACTGCGCCAACCGTGTCGTCAACAGTTACATCATTACTTTTGAATTTTAAATTATCTCATATATCTCTCATTTGTTTACAGAATCAACGCGCTTCTTATAGCAGACGAGATCCGACGCGCGGTCGCGATAGACGTAGGTCTCGGTATACCTAAGATCAATGACATGTTTACCCCCAAGTTCCAATGGCCGCCATTAGACTTCGGGTGGAGTTTGGCTGAGGTATGTTCGTCACTTGTATTTATTTTACCCAATGTAGCATCGATGTAACTTACTTCTGCCCAATTTGATTCTGATTCGATCACGCAGGGAAACTCCAAGCATAGCTCCATTGCCCATTGCCCTTTGGGTGACTTACAGACACAACCACAATCGTGTATTCATCAATATTCCATTCCTACATTAATATATGACGGCGGGGGCGTGGGCGTAACGATAGCTGGGTCATCATCGTTATGGTTTCTTGGTACGGGTTCCATGATAAAGTTGGGTACTCGGGCAAACCAATGAAACTTAGGTTTAACTCGAATTACAGTCAGTTACTTTTATTACACAGTAACACAGTAGATATTTACAATAGGTAGTAATACAGAAACTCAGACTTGTACGGTGGACGTGACAGGTTCGATCGTGAGGTCTGGTCAGTCTCGTGTCAGGTATAGGAATGCCTGTCTAGAATTCCGTATCGACTCTGTCCACGTTTTTGGCGGGAAGTTGAAGTGCCAAATCACGGCGTCCATAGTACAAACCAGTCAACTCATCAGAACTGTCGACCAATGAGAGTCGAGTAACATTAACGTTCGCAATCAACGAGTAGGTTTACGTCTCAGGACAGTAACTATTGTTCTGAGGTTTACGTGGAAATAATAATCTGAATGTGTTTCCGTTTTGAAATCGCTTGCGACGACATATATATATATTTTTTTTATTCAGGTGTTAAGCCAAGACTCTGAAAAACACGAAAAGAGGAAGGAAGACGAAGAATCTAAGAAAGAACACAAAGAAAAAGATTTGGGGTGAGATTTACTGAATAAAACAAAAAAAATCTGCTGTTTCATAGCCAAGTGCAATACCTACGCGATCAAAATGTATGGAACAGCAAGTTTTTTTTTTAATAACCAACGAAAAATTGCTACTCTACGGTTTTTAGAGCCATGTGCTGAATTTGTTCGTCGAGGTGGGATGTCAAACATTTATAATACAAGGTTTTAAAATTAACAGGCGAAACTTCGTATAATAAAAAATAAATAAAAATAACTAATTTTCTTTCTTTTTTTTTCTTTATATACGTTATGGGTATCAATATATACAGGGTGAAAACTTTCAGCGGCAAATGGCTAGCAAGTAAATAGCCATTTTACACAAAAACATTTTTTGATGCCAATCGATCCTGTTTCTAATACTGATCAAAAACTTCTATAGGACCAACCATCGTTGGAGTACTCAAAAAGTCACAAATTGCAGAAAACTTTTCCCGTACATTTTGTATGAAAATTTTACGCAAAGCTTTTTTAGTGACGGTTGAGATCTTTTTGTTGAAGAAACTAAAGAAGTTTTCACTTCAAAAATAGTAGCCCACCGGTATCAGGAACAGGGTCCAAGTTTCCGGCGGTCAGGGCTCCAGAGAGAGGAACCTCCTGACAATGCGAGCCGTGTCCAGAAGTACTGCTTTCTGAAACAAGCCCTGGATCCAGCTGCCCAACGTGAGCCTCCTCAGGAGTTGGTCGAGGCTCTTGGTTATTGACCCATTGGCCGTCACGACTATCGGCACAATATTCGCTGAGTCCACATCCCACATGTCGACATCCTCGCGAGACAAGTCAAGATACTTGATTTGTTCGAAAAAAAATATATTTTTTTATTATTCGATAATTTTATTATTATTTTAGGGAACACGAAGTAAAAGTAGAGAAGCCGGAAGGAGAAGAGGACAGCTCAGAAGAGAAGTCGGATGAAGAAGTAAAAGAGAAGACCATCAACGATATATTGCAGGAAAAGGAAGAAGCAGCGGCTGAAGCTGCTGTAAGTATTTTGCTTACATTACCCGGCGATAAATATTGCACCTCGACTTTTGGAAAAAGACTATCGGCTAATTTCGGCTTCGTAGAGCGTTATCTCTGTCGCACGAAATACAAACAGTCCGGTATCTATTAGGAGCTGTTAAAACAATTATGATTTGCTTCTTTTGATAATCATTTTTATTCTTTGTATAAAATGGTTTTGTGTAAAAAGGTCGATGTGCAATATTTATCGCCGGGTACTGTATGTAAGTATTTCTTTACCGACCCGGCGAACTCCGTACCGCCTCAGAATAAATAATTAAGGGGCTTACATGACCTAAAGCGCGGTCACTGTCGGACTGCATAGAAAAGAAAGAGAAGCGCGATGACACAACCCTGGTAATTTATTGCAAAACATGAAGCAATTATTTAATTGCAAAAAATCTATTTTTTGGACGAAAAAATTAAAACACTAGTTTTTTAGTATGTTGCTTGTAGTATATTCTAACAAAAACTCTGAATGATTTTATGTATATTAGTATGGTTTTTATTGTAAAAAGAAAGTTTTTGGAGATATTTTTTCTATCGTAACAAAGTAGTTGTATAATGTTTTCAACACACTATCTACCTAGCATATATATCCTGAAGAATATCATATATTTTTCTGATTTTGTTTACTGTAGTCGATCATATACTTTTATTGTTTCTAAAACTTGCGTTTTTTTATGATTAGGTCCTGTAAACCCCTTAATGTTGAAATTAATTATCTTTATTGTTTTTTTTTTCGTGAAATTTCCCCATGTTTTAATAGTTATTCTGCTATTTGGGACGGAGACAAATCTAACAAATTAAATATCATAGAAATCGGTACAGCCCTTCTTGAGTTATAAATGGTGTAACTAACCCGACTTTGTTTTATTTATATCATTTGCCTAGCGTTTTCTCAACTATGTTGGGGTCGGCTTCCAGTCTAACCGGATGCAGCAGAATACTAATATTTTTCTTGGAGCGACTGCCTATCTGACCTCCACAACCCAGTTACTGGGTAATACGATACCCCTTGGTAAGACCCTTGAAAGTCTGACAGACTTTCGGGCTTCTGACTACCCGTAACGACTGTCAAAGTCCACGAATGACAGCCGGAAACAACGGCTTAACGTGCTTTCCGAGGCACGAAGGGGTCTTGGTATGTAAAGATGGTCTTGGTCACCCATCCACAGACCAACCGCGGCAAGCGTAGCTTAACCTGATCGATCGACCTGTGCGGCTGTTATTATTTAGCCACGGGCCCCTCTAATTTGTTTTATTTATATAGATTACTAGCTTCTGCCCGCGACTTCGTCCGCGTGAAATTTCTTGTTACTCCGACTCACCACGTCGCATCGCATCGCCTGCCCGCGCTATTACTTCGTTTTTGCTTAGCGTTCTTTCTGACTTTTTTCTTTTTGCTCGGCTCCTAATGGTCATAGCGTGATGTTAAATAGCCTATAGCCTTCTTCAAGAATTGGGTTATCAAATGCAAAAAGAATTTTTCAAATCCGACTGGTAGTTCCAGAGATTAGCGCGTTCAACCAAACAAACAAACAAACTCTTCAGCTTTATAATATTAGTATAGATTAATATAATGTTCTGTTTCTTTCCAGTTTGAAATAGGTACATGGAGTAACGACATGGCCTCCTCAATACCGGAGACTTCGGAGTATGATGATTTGAGAGAACCTTTACCTCCTAACCTGACGTTCTGCACTTCGGCTTCAGGTACGTGTCATGCTGATGACTAACAAATTTATGATTCGTCTTGACTTTTCAAAAGCAGACAATATTCTAAGTCCCCTCATCCTCATCTCAGCGTCAACCAATGTCAGAAACTTGCCAAAAATGTAGTGAAATTAGAGGTATTTTTGACAGATTGAGACTTGAGATCTGAAGGCCAATTCCTGTAATAAAAAATGTTCAAGATTTAGTCACAATCTCATCTCAGCGTCTAATCAATAATAATAATAATAATAAAAACACTATTGCAGAAAAGCTGTCAAAATATACAGACTTAATAAGCCGAATGTGGCGATTAGGCAGCGTTGCCATAATCCCAGTAGTAGTCTCAACCACGGGTGTAATTCCCAAACAACTGCACCAATCTTTAAAAACGTTAGATTTATCTCCTTCCACCTACCAAACTTTACAGAAAGCTGCTATTCTGAACACTTGCAGAATTGTCCGAAAATTCCTTCAGAATGACAATGATGCCCAAATATTCACACCTATAAACATCACCAATAACACGAAGTCTAAACATATCATCACATCATAATATGTTATCATCTATCGCTTAAGTTATCACTTGGCTTCGGCCCGTGTTATCCTATAAAACCGGCACATCAATGCTGATATACAAAAATGTATACCAACAAATAATAATAATAATGTCAGAAACTTGTCCAAAATAAAAGGAAATTAGAGGTATTTTTGACAGATTGAGATCAGATTGTGAACATTCTTAAAATTGTGAGAATTGCCCCTCAAGATTGAACGTTCTTAGAATTACTAGAAAACGTCAATATGGAAAATAATATATCTTGACCCCGCCTCCCCCGCTCTTTCCGCCGCCCCTATGGCGTCCGGTCCCGTCCCGCACTCAGACCTCATACCGCTAAAGATACCTAAAACCTATACCAATATGCTAAAGGATAGTGTTGTATTATCGACACAAAAATGGTTTGAATCGACGTTACGTTTGCTTCGCGCTCCGCGCTAGAGCCTCTGTACTTTGCTAATTCTCCTTGTCTCTGGTTCTTGTATACGGTGGCAGCACTAACACTAACCACGGTACACTAAAACCATAAAGTTTACTAAACTATTCTGTAGGCGGTACAAATTGGTGCGATCCTATAGGCCGACCGAAGTTCAGCCAGTACAACCCGGCGAAGAACTTCTCTATGGCGGATAGTGACGACTCATTTTCCAGGTTAGTTGTTTGTATTACTTTTTAGTCGGTAATTTAAATAAAATGCTTATTTTTAAACGACTTCAAAAAGGAGGTGGTTCTCAATGCGGTTGTGTTTTTTTTTTGTTTGTTACGCGATAAATTGTAAATCGATTTCAAAGATTGCTTTTTTTTTGTGGGGAGTCCTCAGGGGCGGTCCCATATATGAACTTTGCTTGGGTAGTTTTTGAGTTAGCTTCAATAATACGTAAGTATTTTTGCCATGCCGGGTCAGCGGGATTGTCCGAAAGGGTTACCGCTGGCCCGGAACATAAAGGGCTAAGGAAGGAACACGGGTGGGTTTTAGTCAGTAAGAGTCTGACACTCCCTTCCGCTTCACCCAGAGCGAGAGGAGTCATTTGGTGACTTCCCATCCTCAAAAAAAAAGTATTTTTGTTTTTGTTTTTTTATATTGATGATGTTATAATGACTTCCTGTCACTGATATTTACATAGCAAGTAGTGTTATACGAATTCGTATGTGGTAAGTACAACTTAAAAGTGAAAAATAAATACTTATTTACAAAAAAAAAACAACCGATTACCAAAAAAGACACTACAAAGTGAAAAATAACTTTAATTACGGTAGTCGGTGGCAAACAACGAAAATGCGAACGCAACGATACCGACTTCCGAAATTAAAGTTATTTTTCAATTTGTGGTGTCTTATTTGGAAGTCGATTGTTTTTTTATTTATTTTTTAAAAACGTTTTCTGTTGTATTGATGTAATCAAGGTTCTTAAATTTGTTGTCATACAAATAATTTGATTGCTCTGTTTTAAGATTGTTCACCTTGCAGTAATAAGAAAATGGTGTATTTCCCTATAATTGGTTGTCATATTTAGTTTTTTTTATTTTCTGTTGCTTCCTTTAATTTCTGTAGTGTATACGAACGTTGGTCACTGTCGGAGTCCATAGAAAAGAAAGAGAAGCGCGATGACACAACGCTGGTAACTTATTGCAAAATATGAAGCAATTATCTATTTACAAAAAATCTATTGTTTCAAATATTAAAACACTAGTACTTTAATATGTTGCTTGTAGAATAATCTGACGAAAAATCAGAATGGTTGTATGTCTATTAGTATGGTTTTTATTGCGAAAAGAAAGTTTTTAGAGGTATCTATCGTATCAAATTAGTTCTATTATGTTTTCAACACACTATCTAACTAGCATATATCCTTAAGAATATCATATATTGTTCTGATTTTGTTTACTGTAGTCGATCATATACTTTTAGGCATTATAAAACGATACAGGAGTGATTCCTAGGGCAACTTTCTAAAAAAAAAATACTTGCGTTTATTGCGTTCAGTTCCTGGAGACTACAGGAACTAAACGCAAAAAAACGCAAGTTTACGACAGTTCTAATAATAATTTCCAGTATTTATAAGGAAGTACACATAAAAATATCTATATTTCTCAGCGACCTAGATTCCGATGACACCGACCTAGATTTCGACGGCAGCGATGAGGATATCGACAACAATGGCTTTTGTAGCAACAGGAATACTAACAGTGAGTGTATTACAACATAAACATTTTTATAAATTTTTTTTCATAAACATTTTTCCCGTCGATAAAATTAAGCTGAATTTCCCTCATTTCGATATGTGCACATTATGAAGACTCACACTGTATATATACCCTGTGTAACCCGTGCTCTCGTGACAATTCATTATTTGCTTTTGATTTACAATTTTATAATTTCATTGATGCCAAAAAGAAGAGCGATCCTAATTATTCAGAATACCTCTCACACAGAGAAGAGTGTATTTAGTGATTAGTAAATTAAGCGTTACATTTGTATTGTTGAGGTTAAGTTGATTTTCTATAAATAACAAAAAAAATATATGATACTTAACGACGTTTTTATTTTATTGTAATTTTTTGAAAAAAAAAAGTCTTTATTTAATAATTTAGGAGATGGCAGCCCTATTTGGGCACTACTTTAGGTGTCGCCTATTGTAAGCAAAAACGAGCATACATGTATTTTTATTTTCTTTTAACTACATAACCATTTTTCTTTCTAGCATCTATGGGCGTCAGAATAGAATACAAGACGGCCCACGAAGCCGAAGCATTCGATATAGAGCGAACCAAGAAGGTGAATCCTGCGCCGATGCCCGACGAAAATGATGACGCTAATGACAGGGCCGCACACGACGAGCTGATACGGCAGGGCAGCGCGCCTAAAGAGGTGAGAATTACAAAATTTGTCGGGACAGTTCATCTCAAAGCTGCAATGGCTCTTTCTTCACGAGGCCCTTCCAGATATGGCCCTGCATTGTTACTCGCATAAATTCCTAATAACATAATGTTTGGACTTTAAAAGAGACCTTGACCTTTGAGTTTGTTTGCCGGCGCCATCTAGTTTTAAAATCACATCATCACCTGCCTAGCCTTTTCCCAACTATGTTGGGGTCGGCTTCCAGTCTAACCGGATGCAGCTGAATACCAGTATCACCACCCAGTCCACCACCACCAATACCACCTCCGCCACCACCAATACCACCTCCGCCACCACCACCACTACCACCTCCGCCACCACCACCACCACCACTACAACCACCACTACAACCACCACCATAACCATCACCACCATCGCCACCACCACCACCACCACTACCACCACGACCTTACAACTCGTAAGTCGGGGCCTTTACTACTGGCTCTTATACCTACCACTGATTATGTACTTTCTTCCATAGTACATCGACAAATTCCGCGCCTCCGTCGCTCACCATAAACAAGAAATCATAGACAAGTGTCACCTCATAACCAAAGAGGATTACATCACCGAAGTTTTACCAGAGGCAAAAGAATCTTACCACAGCACAGTAATATGCAAAAATAGCGAGCAAGAAGCAATCAACGAACTATTCCCATTCGGAACCGAAGAATTAATTGTCAAAAATGGTCAAATTGACGTTGAAACTATAGAGAGGAATAAACGCGTGTTGCTAGCAAAAATAAAGAAAAAGATGACCACAGATGAAATAAAAAAAATGAATTGTTTCTCTATGAAAGATATTAATATAGACGATAAAAATTATGTTAATGAGAAGATTGTCAATGTAGGTTTTGATACGAAAGAGGGGTATGAGAAGATTTGTAAGGGGGAGGGCAAGTTTGAGCCTTATTATGCTGACTTTAGTCCGCTGCCCTCGTTGTTAAGTGGGAAGGACTTTGATTTTGATTATCAGCCGACGTTGGAAGGACATCCGGGGCCAAGTCCTAGTGTTATTTTGCAGGTAAGAATAATTACAATTTATACTGGATTAGCAGCGCAGTTCAGGGTGCTTACTCTTCAATTTAATTCCGATAGATCGACATTGGAATTGTGACGTTGGGCTCTTGAGTTCGATGCTAGCGCCAAATGATTTTTAGATTGGGTGTCCATTTTGGAGAACTAAGTGGAATTGGGTTCGGGCTTGGCGTGAGGTAATTGTTGACAATATTGTTTTCAAGAGTACCGAATCACGTGACTGTAAAATTAACATTGGAATCATATTGGCATCTCATTGGAATTAAAATTAGTTTGGAGAGTAAGCCCCCAGTAGGTTTTGCGTGAAAGAGTAACAAACATTCATCCATCCATCCTCACAAACTCGCGTTTATAATATCAGTAGAATTAGGTTGTCTTTTTAGTTTAAAAAGTGTCGTATGAGAGAATGTTTTTGATTATATTGAATTATATTTATGTTCGTATAACTCGTCAAAATGTAGGGAACAGCAAATTTTTTTTTATCGCGATTTCAGATTTGGTCCCGTAGTAAAAGTTGTTCATAATGATGAGTACAATGACCTCTTAAGAGATTGTTGGTGTTTTTCCAATAACCCTGTGTACGTTGCATGTCCTGTGGTTAAGCATTATTCCTGTCACTGTCGCACAACTGTCAAACTACAAGTGCAGGATAGAGACAGATACAGTATGGTTAATATATCTCGGCCTGACCGAATTACAGGTTCTTTGAACAAAGTTTTTAATGTTTTTTTTACAGGCCTTAACAATGTCGAATGCAAACGATGGGATCAACCTAGAGCGTCTCGAAACGATAGGTGACAGCTTCCTAAAGTTTGCTATCACCGCGTACTTGTACTGCGCACACCCCACCGTGCACGAGGGTAAGCTGAGCCACATGAGGAGCAAGCAGGTGATATATAGATCCTCACACATAACGCACACACACACACATCAACTTTCGATAAGACACACAAACACACACTCCCACACACACCATTACACACCACATATTCACACCCCATCCACGCTCACACCCACACATAAGTTTGTACTTATCACACCCTCACAGACCTCGGAACCTTTCTCTTTTCTTTGTCTATATTATTCTCAATTTTATTCCTTCATTGACAAGACTTTTTTTTTATTATTTATTTATATAAGGTCCCATTAAAATGATGGACAAACTTTTAGAAATCATTCAGACCACCAAAAAGGACGATGGTAAAAAAAATATATAAGAAAAACGCATACATACTTACAAGAAAAATAATCAGCTAACGAAAATACACTAATGTGCCGGCAATTTATTATTTTATTTCAACTCAACTCAAAGCATTTATTTCAATTAAACCATTTACATGCACTTTTGAATTGTCAAAAAGTCGGTCAGTCAGAAAATATGAAGCGAGTTGCCCATTCCAAAGCGTAGGTACCTATGGAGAAGAACGGGCAAGAAACTCTATATTTTAATGGAACCCTGTATAATTCTTCAAGCACATAAATCTACAGAGGCGGGCTTAATGCCATAACCATGCCATGTTTTATTACGGTTGGTTTTCAGTCTAACGGCCAAACACTTCTGAGCATCAGCAGACAAACATACACACACACACATACACTCACGCACACATATTTATAACATGCTTTTCACCCGTACGCAAAATACGCGCATTTGTCATGATTGTTAATTTTGTTAGGTACTATTTATTAGTCTAAAAATATTCTATTGGACATATAAGTAAGTAATTGACATTGGACATCTGACATTGACTATATTTAATTATTTGTAGCAGTATTATTCTAGTTATTTAAATAACATTTACCTATTTATTATTATTACTCTTCCTCATAGTAATTAAGTGGCATGTTTTTTGTTGTCATTTATTTTTTTTGTATTTTTTAAGTTATAAAATATTGTTTAATATTCGACACAATGTAAAAATTGTTATGAATGAATAAATAAATAAATAAATTGACGTGGAGTTGCCGACACAATGTAAAAATTGTTATGAATGAATAAATTAATAAATAAATTGACGTGGAGTTGCGGACACCAGCCCGTATTACCTATTATGTACCTTAAATGCTTTTCTTTTTACAGGTGTCAAATTTGAACCTCTATCGCTTGGGGCGGAACAAACGGCTCGGCGCGCGCATGATAGCGTCCAAGTTCGAGCCACACGACAACTGGCTACCTCCCTGCCACAAACCACCGCCCACGTTACATCCTAGAATCAACGTAAGCTAACATAAGGTTTATAACTGATAATAAACATACCATAAAAAAAAACAGTGGCACTCTGGGAGTGCCGACAGAAGTGGAAGCAAAACACAAACAGAATACTTTGCCATCACTCACTGACATATCGTATATACATTAAAACCGAGTACAACCCGAGGACAGCCGAACACATCCGAAGCGGGTATTTTTTTAATTGTCTCTAAAAAAAACACGCGTGGTGTCGCTTACAGTAACAGTGGCGCGAGTTCAATGGTTTTTTCCCATCTCATCATCTTCTAAAGAAGTTTTCACTTCAGTAATTAAACTGCGCTCTACGATTTCAACCGCATCACTGTCGATCCGAATTCTCCGATGACAGTTCTATAAAGAGTTTTTTTCCACTAAATAAACATTGCTACACACCTTATATATTATGAAAAAAATGGTTCTCTGTAAAGTCGGTTTACGGACGGTAGTTTAACGTGACAACGTCATAATAAAACATTAATCAAATGATTGCATACTTTCATGAATATTGCAGCAATTGTTGTAATAAACAATGAAAACCACTTAAACTTTTTACTTCACTTTATAAACAGTCGACGAAACAGTTCACGTAAGTTGTGTGCTGCCGTTGTCTTTCTTCTCCTCGGACGCATAGGCCAATCGAGTGGAAGGGAGATAGATGCGGCGCAAGCCGAACGCTCAAGCCGATCGTGCTTTTCGCTCGTTCGTGCCGCGCTCTCGTTCCGATCGTGCTTGGCTCGGCTGAAGCATAACGGGACAATGAGTCATCCTTTTTCGTGCATGCAGCCGGCGTTCATCTATTTATTAGACGTTGTCACGTCAAAAAAAAAATTGAAGAGTTGTGTTTAATCTTATATTTCGTTTGCAGGGTGAAGGAAAGGACATCATGCAACACCTAGAAACTCCGCTTGATTCTGCGGGTTGCTTCATACCTTACAATTTGATCACACAGCACAGTATTCCAGGTAAGATTCTTAATAATAATTCGTGATTCAGAAAAGAGCTTTAAGGACTATGCTCCGCATGAAACAGACGGAATCATGTAAAGACCATTTTATTAGATTAAAAATCTTGACAGTGCCATGCCTTTACATTTTAGTGTTGCTAACCAGCTTAGTTAAACATTTGCACAAAACCGAGACTGATGAGCAAAGACAAACTAGAGCTAGCACACGTAGGAAAGATTTGCCCAACACTATTCAACCGAAATTAAAAATTGTCAAACATAGCCCAAGGTATCAGTCTGTAATTTTATACAACAAGTTGCCTATAATAATAATAATAATAATAATAATTTATTTGATTCAGACACAGAGATCCACATTTTTGTTAGTAAATACACTTAAAAATTATGTTAGTAACCAAGGAATAATCAAAAATTCATTAATAATAATACATAGAAACAATAAATAGACAATTACAAGAAATTCATAGAAACAATAATTACTTAATAAATGGTGACGAACTGGCATGCAAGTGCATCCACCTCTCCAACATCACCGAGTCCCACCGCTCGGACAATACGCTCAGGATACTGTTAGTGCTGCGTCGGAAGCGACTTAGTAGCGAGGCGCTCCGCTTCCTAATAATGGCAAAAAAGTCATCAGTTTGCGCCTGTGCGAACATCGAAGAAGCGCTGCAAAACCGAGGCAGCCCCAGCAGTACCCTAAACGCATTGTTGTACTGTACGCGTAAGGCGCTGTATACCCGCTGCACATAGTTGGCCCATAGGCTGCACGTATAAAAAGACTGACAATAGGCTTTAAATAAGGTCACCTTTACTTGTTCAGTACAGCGTGCAAACCTACGTGCCAACATGTTGCAGCGAACCGACAGCGCCCTACGTTCCCGCTCGATGTCCTCATTGTCAGACAAGTTATCTGTGACCCAGTGGCCCAGGTACTTAAAATGGTTAACCCTTTTCAGACTAGCACCACAAAGGGTGATCGGAGGTATAAAAGAGAAACATTTGGTACCAGCTTTGAAAATCATGTACTCACTCTTTTTAGGGTTGTACCTGAGCCCATGAGTCCCAGCATATGTCTCACAAATGCGCAGGAGTTTCCGCAACCCCCCAACCGACGGGCTCAGCAGCACCATATCGTCCGCGTAGCTGATGTTATTAATAGGCACTCCGCCTATTGAGCAGCCCGCATTAGCACTGCTGAGCTCGCCAATCAGCTGGTTCATGTACAGGTTGAACAAGCGGGGCGAGGTTATCCCCCCCTGCCTCACACCGCAGTCCAACCCGTACACGTCGGAATATACTCCCGCCCATCTCACACTGTTCCGCTGGTGACTGTACCAATACCTAAATATCGACACTACCTCACTCGGCACCTGTGTCTCACTGTGCAGCTTGTGCCACAGCATGTCATAATTTACCAAGTCGAACGCTTTCGAGAGGTCTAGGTAACAAGCGTACACAGGAGTATTTCTAGCCGTGTAGTACTGTACAGTCTGCTTGAGACAGAGGATAGCACTCTCAGTCGACACACCAGGCGTGAAGCCAAACTGAGCGTCATGTATATGAAGATGCTTCTCCAGCTGTCTGTCAAGCAGCCTGTCCAGCACCTTGGCTATGACAGTAGCGAGCGAGATAGGCCTATAGTTAGATACGTCCGACACATCACCCGTTTTGTTTTTTACGATCGGAACTACCACCGTGTACATGAGGTCATCAGGTAAGTAATTATGGCTGATGCACAGACTAAACAGCATTGCCAGTACCCTCGGGAGATGCACACCAGCGTGCTTCAAGTGCTCGATGCTAAGGTCATCATGACCTGGAGACTTCCCTCTCACCATCTTCTTAATAATGACAGCTACATCCTTGGCTGTAAAGCTGGTACTAAAGTCTCCATGCTGACACTCAGCACCAAGCACCTGCGCCGCCGGCCCAAGCGGCGACTCCACTTTGAAATGGCGCTGGAAAAGGCTAGCAATATCGCATGGTTCATGACTATCACCTACACTCACCGGAAGGCTCGCCCCTGGGTTTAATTTATTTGTTGACTTCCAAAATTTATTAAATTTCTTATCAGTGTGATGTTTTGCAATAATGTCCATTCTGATCTGATCCTCATTGTTTTGACAGAATTTTAATTTTGATTTAAATAATTTTCTAGACTCACACATTTTATTATAACAATGTCCGGATTTAGGTTTACCCTGTAATAGCCACATCTGAAAACAAAGTCGAGCCTCCCTGTGGGCACTACTCACATATTTGTTCCAGCCAGGTACATATGTATTATGCTTCCGTTTAGATACACTATAACTTAGTTCCGCGCCCCTAGATAATATCCTAACAATATCAAGGTACATTTTGTTTAATATCAACTTATGGTCCTGATCATTACATAATGTATTTGCACAATTAATAAATTCCGATGGAAAATCTAGCTCTCTAAGATTTGAATTACAATAATCAAAATATGTTTCTATCTGAGTTTGATCTCTTTCCCCCCACTTTACCCGACTACAAACTTTACTAACATTAATATGTTTAGGCAAAATAACATTAAAATTACATTGAACTGATATAGGATAATGATCTGACCAGTAGGTATCATATATCACAGACACATTAAGAGGGTTGATCCGTTAGAGCCACGCTGGAGTCAAAATTGATGATTTCCGACGGACAATAAAACCATAATCTGTTTAATTTATAGATAAGATATTGACGTCATATTAATAGGAATTTCATAATCTAGTGCATGGCTGAAAAACATTTTCATTTATTCGTACAGTTTTCTCATTAGAACAGTTTTTATGCAAGCCTTTTTTTAAACTAGCGATCGACGGTCTACGCAAATGCAAGGTATTAGTAAAACCATATACGACAAACTTATAACAACGTTGCTTTATAAATAATAATAGCATTTATTAGTGCATGGCTGAAAAAAAAAAACGATTACTGTAAGTTTTCATTCAAGAAAAGTATATTCAAAAGTGTCAATTTTAGCCACTTTTCGATATTTTAAACGCGTTAGTTTAGGATGAAATCTGAAATATTTATATGTTATTTTAGGCCTAGTAAACGAAGACATTTACGTTCTAAAACATGGTACAAATATTTTTTTAATAACTTATTTTTTTATTTTACTATGAATTATTTAGTGCAGCTATATAATCGGCGCGGAATCACGCCAGCGCTCAGTGCCGGCTGAGGCCTTTCAGAGGTAGGACGTGTGTCGCTCCCGTAGCCGCGAGTCGCGTAAAATATTATCGTACTTTCGCGAGTTTTTAGCGCGACTAGGACATGTTGATACGTTTTATTATAATATATTTTTATTATATTACAAAACTTTGGTGAGTACATATTTTAATGTAATGGTGTTCTATTAACTTAAGAAAGATTAAATTAGACTTCTTTATGTATGTTTTCATTTTACTTTTTTTTCAGATATGGCTAACAAAAGGCGCTATATGGGAACAAAAAAAAAACGAAAATTTGGCCAAGGCTAATGAAGCTAAAAGGTATGTTACCGAGGTTCTCTACTTATAAAAAATATATTTTTATTAGGTGTAATTAAGAAACAATATACTTACTACTTTTTGAAGTAATTTTTTTTTTATTACTTTTTGTTTGGATATTTTTATGAAACACAGTAGTAATAAGATAAAGTTAATATCCAATTCGTTGTTATAGGCAGAAAAGAGAAGTTCAAATACTTCAAAACCAGGACTTAAATAAAAATGCTGTTGTAAGTTTTATTTTTTTACTTTATATTTTACTAGCTGCGGCAGACACGTGTTTCCTTGGTTTTGATTGAGCAGTTGTTAAACCAAAACTAAATAAGACCTTTCTTCATTATTTATTTATCTCAAGCCGACAATCGATCGCCTGTCATGGTGCTTACTTTTTGTGTCACTATATTATACCCTACATATTATTTTCAGAATCAAGAAAATGAAAAAGACAGTGAAAAAACACTGGAAATTCTGGAAAACTTGCAGGCATTAGAAACGGCTCCAATTCAAGATCCTGACGCAGGGAATCTTGTAAGAATTACTTGGTCATTTGTATACATATTTTAGCACAAAAAAAACATTGTTAGTTATGTGCTATCTTAAGCCGACAATCGATCGCCTGTCATGGTGCATACGGTTTGTGTCACTATATTATACTCTACATATTATTTTCAGACTCAAGAAAATGAAAAAGACAGTGATAAAACACTGGAAATTCAGGAAAACTTGCAGGCATTAGAAACGGCTTCAATTCAAGATCCTGACGCAGGGAATCTTGTAAGAATGACTTGGTCTTTATAAACATATTTTAGGACAAATAAAACAAGAACCTTCAAGAACAAGTGCGTATTTACAGTATACTTTCATAAGTTCAGATACATGTTGTACATTGTTTCTGATAATATTAGACTTAAAAATATATTTCCAAATTTTATGTTATAGGTAAATAGTAGACAAGAAGTTGAAAGGGATACTGTACTTCAGACAGAGAGTGCACTTTGGCTAGAGCTACGACGTTGTTTATTGACAGCCTCTTCATTCTGTAAAGTGTGCAAACGGCGATCGACTATTAGCCCAGCCCCTTTGGTTAAACAATTTCTTTACTCATATTCCTTGGACCATATCCCTAGTATTCAACATGGGAAAGTAAACGAAAAAGTGGCCATAGAACAGTTACAAGTTTAGATTTTTCTAACAAACAATTTATTTTTATATTCTTAAATTCTATTAAAAAGAAGTAATTAGAGTATTGAGTTTCAAATTATTATGATTACAGGTGCTTCGCCGGATGGACTAATCGACGATGATGGCATCACCGAAATTAAATGTCCTAGTTCGGCATTTGGATTAGAGGCAGATTTTGCTATTAGCCAAAAAAATATTAAATTCTGGAAAATAGATGGATCTGTGAATCGACGCCATGACTGGTTTTATCAGATACAGGGGCAGCTGCATATAACTAACAGAAATTACTGTCTGTTTGCTGTGTGGACAGGCAAAGATTTTAAATTGAAGACTGAAAACATAATCAGGGACGATAAATTTTGGAGCGAAAATATGGAACATCGGCTAGTCAGCTTTTACAATAAATGCCTGTTACCCGAAATTGTTGATCCCCGAAAAGCTAGGTCCATGAAACTTAGAGACAACAAATATTAAGATTTTATTTTACACGAAATTGTTTTTATTTACTTTAACCTAACTAATAATAATTTAATTGCTCATTTATTACAATAAACAAAAAACTGAATCCCCGCTTACGGAAAACGAAAACATTCCCTACTAACTAAAAACTGGCTAAGTATCAAGATGATTCTAAGCGGTGTATGATACGCGCTCCAACACAGACGGCTGTGTGTGCGTTTAACTGTATAGCTGTGTGAGTAAATTTACCTAAACACGAGGCGCGCCGCTCTGGAGTAACGCTCTTAAGTATAGATGAACGCGCGGCGCTTGTTATTATACAGTGATCTAGCCACGACTGTGTACCGCTCACCTGGCACACGAAAGTATGTGAGTCATTCGGCAACAACTCCATATCTACACACGACCACGATTGTTCCGCACAGAAGTCTAATAATGCCTATAGAATTCAAAATCATTTATAGTGTTAACCTATTTAAAAACAAACTGAGGACCTATTTGTTGGGGAAAAGCTATTACAGTATCAATGAATTCCTAGATGACGTATGACATTGTAACTTATTATTGATTATATCACTTTGACATTTATTATTTATGATTATTGTACTTGAATTATTATTCTTAATTAACCTTTACTGTTTTTATTGACTTTTCTAAATCTATTAATGAATTTTATTTTAATTGCAATTGTATAATAATATTTTTGAAGTTTTTCAACACAATGTACCTATATTGTTATGAAATAAATTACTTATGACTTAATCGCTACAAGCCAAATCGAAAATCTTTAGATTAGCCGACCGCATACAGCAACAGCAGACGACGTGTCGCTGCGACACTGCTGCAGCACACTGCTGTATGCGGTCGGCTACGTACCTTTTTTTTTCACGTTGGGTAATCATCAAATGACCCCTCTCGCTCTGGGTGGAGCGGAAGGGAGTGTCAGACTCTTACTGACTAAAACCCACCCGTGTTCCTTCCTTAGTTAGCCTTTTATGTTCCGGGGCAGCGGTAACCCTTTCGGACAATCCCGCTGACACGGCAGGCTTCGGCCCTGTCGGGCCCCTTCCATTGATGCTGACATCTCTTTGAGGCGCGCGTGGAACACGTACGCCTCAAAGTCCGGCACGGGCCTGGTCCTGATCGGACGGTGAGCTACCCATTACTCTCCGCCCGCAGGCCCGCGCCTACGGTGACCGGGAGTCGTCGCGCGGCTCCCGACGCCCAGAGCGTCTCCCGCGGTGGCTGGGACGGGAGGCTCTCTCCCTCAGCCGTCCCGCCGCCTCCTTCGCTAGCATGACTGCTTCGCAGAAGGAGGCGACTGCCCCCCACTCCCTCTCGCCCCGGACCATGGCTTGAACCAGACACGATCTCGTACCTTTACAAAAGATTTTTGTTTATCAAGTTCTTGCAACGTCTCCTGCCCTTATGGCAATTTATTTGCTGTCGACGCAACATGTCTCTTTCTTCCACACTTCTCTATCAGTCGTCATCTCTGTAGACACCCCCTTTCTAACCATATCATCATTCACACAGTCCATCCATCGTTTCTTTGGTCTCCCCTTGTTCTTGCAACGTATTTGCAATTAAAGTACACTACCCGGCGATAAATATTGCACATCGACCTTTGGAAAGAGACAATCGGCTAATTTCGGTTTCGTAGAGCGTTATCTCTGTCGCACGAAATACAAACAGTCCGGTATCTATTAGGAGCTGTTAAAACAATTATGATTTGCTGCTTTTGATAATTATTTTTATTCTTTGTATAGAATACAAAAAAAGGAAAAGGTCGATGTGCAATATTTATCGCCGGGTACTGTATGTTGGGGCGGGCTCCAGTCTAAACGGATGCAGCTAAATACCAATATTTTACATGAAAGCGACTGTCTATCTGACCTTTACAATCCAGGTACTGGGTAATAAAGAAAGAAAGAAAGAAAAAGTATTTATTGCGACTCGTACAGGAAGATCACAAACTATACTAAACACAGTAAAATAAAAATCCAAGTTATATAAAAAAAGGAAAATGAAACAGAAAGTCCTATACGAGGCCAAAAGGCTCCTATCTCAGCATGATGCTGCGACATTTAAAAAATAAATTTCGCAGCGCTGGTATTCTGATAGGGCCCGCTGTGAGGTCATGGGCAGTTACAGAAATAAATAAATAATATGTAAAATATTAGCAAATAATAAAATAAAAATATACTTTTTTAATCTGCGCCAGACGTAACCTCATTACTTGTTTACGCCTTGAATGTCAGAGGCACTCTGGGTGCTTACTTTTTAATTTAATTCCGATAGATCGACATTGGAATTGTGACGTTTCGTACTTTTGAGTTCGATGCTAGCGCCAAATGATTTTTAGATTGGGTGTCCATTTTGGAGAACTAAGTGGAATTGGGTTCGGGCTTGGCGTGGGGTAATTGTTGACAATATTGTTTTCAAGTGTACCGAATCACGTGACTGTAAAATTAACATTGGAATCATATTGGCATCTCATTGGAATTAAAATTAGTTTGGAGAGTAAGCCCCCTGGTGTGTCTGTGGCATTGCTGTGACAAGTAAATGGTCGCAGGCGAACGAAATACGATGATACCCCTCGGCAAGACTGGCAGTGACCGCTGGAACTAACGGCTTACCGTGTCATCCGAGACCCGGAGGGGTCTCGATGTGTAATGGATGGTCATCCATACACAAACTAACCGCAGCAAGCGTAGCTTAACCTTATTACGACCAGTGCGGCTGTTATCACTATAGAGGTGTGAGGAACTGGGTGTAAAGTTCACTCATGCTCCGTAGAAAAGGGAGGATCCTCCGACCAGACGGGTGTTGTGTCTGGTGGGCAACTGCCCGACGATTGTTTTCTTTTTTTTTGTGATTGGCGTCTCGTATTTGACCTTGAGAGGTCACTACTTAACCGGACTATCCTGTGGCTGCCTTAAGCGGATTCAAAGCCGCCAGCCATGACGATTAATTTCGGGATGTGGCGCGGTAAACTCTACTTGCGCGATGCAGGATTTTGCGTGACGTCAGTGAGATGCGTAGTTCGCATAGATGCCGCTACGTCATTTAGCCACCACCTGAAGGATATGATTGATGGGCATTCATCTAATTCATAGACAAATCAATCGCCGACTGCGTGGAAGCGCTGATCGGCGCGTACCTGCTGGAGTGCGGGCCGCGCGGCGCGCTGCTGTTCATGTCGTGGCTCGGCATCCGCGTGCTGCCGTGCCACCGCGTGCCGCTGCGGCGCGACCACGCCTACGTGCGGCGCCACACCCACCAGGTGAAGGGACATAAAAAAAAAACCGGTCGCACTTGACCGGTTTTTTTTCTAGTCTGACTCGCACAAGAAAACGCCAAAAAAAAAACGTTTCTTTTATACCCCTTTAAATTTTAACTTTATTTTATTTTTATTATTTGTTGTTATAGCGCCAACAGAAATACATAATCTGTGAAAATCTCAACTGTCTAGCTATCACGGTTCATGAGATACAGCCTGGTGACAGACCTGGTGGACAATGGAGTCTTAGTAATAGGGTCCCGTTTTTACCCTTTGGGTACGGAACCCTAAAAAAACAATTAAAAAAAACTTTAGAAAAAGAAAACAACAACAAAAAACTGAGATAAAATAAAAAAACGGACAAAAATTGAATAAAATTAAAATGTCCCCCTCTGTGTTCCTCTCAGAGAGAGAACAGAAATATATTTGCTAGATGTGACATATATTATCTTCAAAATCATGACAACAATCATGTCACACTGCCATGTTACTATTATAATTTGACAAATACTTGACATTTAAATATAATAACTATAGTTTATGTACAGACGCCAGCACATCAAGCTACTACAATCTGTCAAATGTCTTTAATAGATTTTCAACTTTATCGCTAAAGTATAAGGTTCAAAGTTGATTGGGAAAATTTGACAGTTTCGGGTAGCTTGATGTGCTGGCGTCTGTACTACAATTCTTGCTAATTCCTTTCATTTCCCTCTCACTGAGACGAGGCCTGTATCGCAGCAGTGGGAGCATTATTTATTTATTTTATTTATCTATGCATTTATTTCAGGTCCATATAAAACACATACAAAACAATATTAATATAACTTAAAAATACTATAAACACATACAGTACCCGGCGATAAATATTGCACATCGACCTATTCGATCCTATCGATTTTATACAAAGAATAAAAATAATTATCAAAAGAAGCAAATCATAACTGTTTTAACAGCTCCTAATAGATACCGGACTGTTTGTATTTCGTGCGACAGAGATCGAAGCCGAAATTAGCCGATTGTCTCTTTCCAAAGGTCGATGTGCAATATTTATCGCCGGGTACTGTACAACATTATAATTACACTAAAAAACTAACGAAATGTCTGCGTCGTGTGTATAAGCTGATTACGCAATCTAACCTTCAAACCTTTATATAGTCAGCCTCACCAACATCATCGGAGCGCAAGCGTTCCTCTTCATCATCGTCGTCGTGTTCTGATGATGAATCGTCTCCGCATCAGGAGATGTGCCCTGAAGAAGACTGGTCGTGGCCAGCCCGCGCTGTGGGATCCTTACAGCCTTATAAGGATTCGCAGGGGAGATGGATGCAGGTATTTTAAATCAGTGAAGCTAGGGTCAGTACTCACCGTAAAACGATGCGATATGATGCTTCGGACACTTTGGGCTGATTTTTCAATCGTCTGATAACTATATTCGAGAAATAATTTTGAAATGTTGACAGTTATTTCATACAGAAACTGCCAAACGTCAATTTTATTTTATTTAAGGTTGTCTGGCGATGGAAAAATCAGCCCTTAATATTATAACTATATAATATATAATGTGGCTGGGACATCAACGCTTAAACTGAAACCATGAATTCACATAATTCCAGACCCAGTAACTTGGTAATGTTTCGTCAGTATTAAGACCCCGTAACTTAATAAATTTTCGTCAGTATTAAGCCCCGTAACTTAATCATTTTTCGTCAGTATTAAGACCCCGTAACTTAGTAATTTTTCGTCGGTATTAAAAAAAAGTGTGGGGTCGGAAGACTCCTGGCAGAAACGAATTACAAGATAAAAATCCATTCATCCAAGAATTACAAAATAAAAGTTGGCGGCTGCGAAAATTTCAAAGTGACGAAGATTTTCATTTTGACCTCACTATCGGCTTTAGCTCACTCGAAAACCATGAAAACAACAACCATGACAAAAAAATTTAAAAAAATAACAGCCGCCATTTTGGATTTTCATTTTGACTTCAATATCGGCTTCAGCTCCCCCGAAAACCACGAAAACGACAACCGTGACGAAACATTAAAAAAATGCAGGCGTTAATTTTGGATTTTCATTTTGACTCCACTATTGGCTTCAGTACCCTCGAAAACCATGTAAATTATCTCTGTCTGTCTCTTTCTATAACATAAATGAAAAGTCGCATAACGCTTTTTCGTTATGTGACGATTTCTCCCATTTTACTCCTACCGCTAGCTCCGTAAAAGGACTTCGTTCCAAAAACAAAACTCAAAATGTATGGAACATTTGCAACGGCGTAAAGATTTTTTATAACGGACGAAAAAATTCAACACAGGGGATTCAGAAACATGCACTGAAAGTCTGAAACCATGGTAACAGATTGCACATCGATGTCTGCCACCCTGTGTTATTATTATAATCTCGTGTCAATGAGGGTTTTCGTGAAAATTTACGACACCAGTTGGCACCACTGTGACAAGAGGTCTTCCAATATGAAATATATGATGACGTTCATCATTCGATTCATTCATTCGTTCATCATTCAGTCATGACTAAAGAAAATATAGGCTCTTTGACAGATGTCTGGACCTGACGTGTCAGTGCTGCCACCTAGCGAACGTCATTTCAGAAAACCCTCATTAATAAAACTGCCTTATTTTATCCACAGCCAATATTTGGAGAGCTGAAAGCGCCACCGTCGCCTCTTCTCCGATACATCGACGATCCTGAAGGCGAACTCAACCAAATGCTCTCTGGTAAGTCCATAAAGCTATAAAACAAAATGCAAAAAGAATATTTCGATTTTTTCGAAACTTAAAGAATACCAGTGATCCATTTTGTTTGCGTATTCTTTCAAGAATTTTCCTTGTTATTTAATTAAACCAGCGCTGGGGCTCTGTCTCGTATAGGGTCTTAGCATTATGCTGAGCGATGGCCGTTTTGCGTAGACGTGATCTTTTTTATGTAGTTATGTAAAAAAGTAAGTTTTGCTTTCCGGTAAAGATGCTCTTACCAAATAATATTATACAGTACCCGGCGATAAATATTGCACATCGACCTTTACTTTTTTTTGTATTTTATACAAAGAATAAAAATAATTATCAAAAGAAGCAAATCATAATTGTTTTAACAGCTCCTAATAGATACCGGACTGTTTGTATTTCGTGCGACAGAGATAACGCTCTACGAAGCCGAAATTAGCCGATTGTCTCTTTCCAAAGGTCGATGTGCAATATTTATCGCCGGGTAATGTACTTTGTTGGACAGACAAAATATCCTTCTTTAACTACTTAATAAAGACTTATTTTCTTGAAAAGTTACTATTTACTTCCACAGGCTACGACGCCTTAGAAACAACGCTACAATATCGCTTCAAAGACCGGTCTCTCTTACTGCAAGCGCTGACACACGCGTCACATCACAGCAACCGACTAACAGATTGCTATCAACGACTCGAGTTCTTAGGAGACGCTATATTAGGTAAGTGATCCCTCCAGAAGAAAAGCTGATCGTCTCTCGCCGGGCCTCCCTCAGGTAACTGTCCGTCGATTCTGTAAAAATCACACCGTGAAAACTTAGGTGAAGTGAGTTTGCTTTTCATAGGAATTGACACTATTGACAGCTCACTCCACGCTCACTTCGCCTAAGTTTTCACGGTGAGATTTTTACAGAATAGCATCGCTGGGGGTCTCACCTGGCGGGGACAGACCGCCGAGGTGTCGTGAAGAAAGCGTCGCTGTGGGACAGCGTCGCGGCGCGCCTACAGATACACTACATGCAACTATTCACAGGGGCACGCATTTCATAAACGCGTGCCCTAGGTTTTATCACAGGCTATTGTGGCCGCCCATAGTGATAGGCCCGCATTTGCGGGTCGCCGTATGGAGTCCGTGGCCGGGGGGCGAAGCCCTGCGCCGCTCGCTACGCCTCCTAACGGGGGCGTCGCGACTTCCAACAACCAGAAGAAAATATTACGGTCCTGTCGCCGGCAGATGGCGCACGACAGGACTTAGGGTAATTGCATGCCGAAGATGCCTCACTGTAATACCCGCGGGCTGCTCGATGCCTGGCATGTGCGTGCGTGCCTATTAGCTTGATTGGACAATGGGTGGCTTTTAATAATGTTTTTATTTATTTATTCTTCAACAAATTTACATTTGTGTCAAACAGTACATAGTTTTAACAATAAATGTAACACAAAATTAAATAATCATCGTAAAGTCAGAAATGAAAACAAAACAAAAATATTACATTCTACATTGGTCACAACATTATTAGTCTTAAGGGGGAAGCGCTAAGGTAGCCCACGAAATTCAAATTTTCTTACGTTTTTTGCAATTTGTTGGTCAGTATTAAGTTGTACGTCGATCAAAATATGATTCTCGGCCGTAACAAATATGTATTTACAGAATCATAATCATTAGAATCAGTAATACAACTTGTTAGGTTAGTATAATCCCAAAATGTCAAGATTTCATGAAATAGTCTTTCTTTGGGGTTACTTGGTCTTAGAGAGTTGTGTTGATGACTTTAATGATTATAATTCTGTAAACACATATTTGTTACGGCCGCGAATCATATATTAATCAACATATAACTTAATACTGACCAGCAAATTGCAAAAAACGTAAAAAAAATTGAATTTCGCGGGCTACCTTGGCGCTTTCGTCTTAATATTAACATTAATATAAATTCAATTCAAAGAAATGTATGTCAATAAGAGTCTCATATATCATATATCCTATATTCTTCTTACTAATATTATAAACGCGAAAGTTTGTGAGGATCGATGGATGGGTGTTTGTTACTCTTTCACGCAAAAAGTACTGAACCGATTTGAATGAAATTTGGCATACAGATAGTTTATAACCAGGATTAACATATAGGATACTTTTTAACCCGATATTCTCACGGGTTCGACACTTACGCGGGTGAAAACGCGGGGCGCTGCTAGTCATATTATAAAGTCATTAAAATACCTATACACACCCACAATATTAATACTACATATTGGTTCGAACTACTATTATCTTTGAGAAACTCTTTTATACTGTAATAACCAGAGATCGGAATTGGGTGTGTGAAACACCTAGTTTGCAGCGAGACATAACATAGAGCTGTTACAACCACTTAAGTTAACCGATTTAGAATTTTACCGGTTTAGTTTCGGTTTTTTGTTTTACATGTTCTTTACCTTTGAAAAACCGAACTATAAACATTAGCAAGCTGCTAATACAGTTTTAAATTAATTTTTGTTTTGAACTTTTTCGGTTCAAATTCGGTTTTTTAGTTCTACTTGTTTTGTACGTCTGAAACACCGAATTTTACACATCTGCAAGCTGTAATACAGCTTTAGTTTTTTTAAACCGAATTTTAACCGGAAAAGTACAAAACAAAAATTAATTTAAACTGTATTAGCAGCTTGTAAATGTTTATAGTTCGGTATTTCAAAGGTAAACAACATGTACAACAAAAAAACCGAAACTAAACCGGTAAAATCCAAAACCGGTTTAACTTAAGTGGTTGTAACAACTCCATATTATGTCCCGCCGCAAACATTAGGTATTTTCACACACCCAATTCCGATCTCTGGTAATATCATTTCTTCAATAACAATTACTTTAATTTTCACTTGAATTCGTTTGGATTCATAGAGTTTTTAAAATGTACATATTTGCTGATTGCACTCTTGAGGCATGTTTAACGACATTAAGTTTAGGCCGTATGAGATTAGGTAGATCCATTCCTACGTCTTGTTTCAGACTACCTAATAACTCGGCACCTCTACGAAGACCCGCGGCGTCACTCGCCGGGCGCTCTCACGGACCTGCGCTCAGCTCTCGTCAACAACACTATATTTGCTACTCTAGCGGCCAGACACGGCTTCCACAAGTAAGTGAACTTCAGAAAACGTCCCTGTAGAGCAAGCAAGCAAGCAAGAAAGAAATAAAAGCAAGAAAGAAGGAAAAATGGTTTATTCTGCACGAACAAAGAGGCACATTACAAAAAAAAAAAAACATAAAATACACACGTAAAAAGTAGCCAAAATGTTTTGAGTGGTAAACGATGAGTGATTTTATTTCTGTAAGTAAAAATATGATTGACTTCAATCAATCATATTTTAAAACAAGATGAGGTCGGCGTTTCCTATCCGACTACTCTAAGAAAGGCCGAAACAAACTCAGAGGTCATAGTCTTCTTGGTATCTACTAATATAATTTCTAGGGTTCCGTAACGCAAAAAGAAAAAAACGGAACCCTTATAGGATCACTTTCTTGTCCGTCCGTCCTTCTGTCTGTCAGGACCTTTTATCTCGGGAACGCGTGGAGGTATCGAGTTAAAATTAAAACCATATACTCAGGTCTTTTCTTACTAGTCTTTTTGTACTATGTACTTAGAAGTTTGATTTTTTCTCATCTTCAAGGGACCGCCCCTTGAAGATGTGAAAAATCAAACTTCTAAGGTAACGTTAAAAAAAAGATACAGTACCCGGCGATAAATATTGCACATAGACCTTTTTACACAAAACCATTTTATACAAAGAATAAAAATAATTATCAAAAGAAGCAAATCATAATTGTTTTAACAGCTCTAATAGATACCTGACTGTTTGTATTTCGTGCGACAGAGATAACGCTCTACGAAGCCGAAATTAGCCGGTTGTCTCTTTCCAAAGGTCGATGTGCAATATTTATCGCCGGGTACTGTACGGTCGTTTATGCCGCAAAAAACGTATATTTCGACACTCTCAAGGGAATCAAAATGTATAGGGTACTTCCCGTTGACCTAGAATCATGAAATTTGGCAAGATGCAAGATCATATAGCACAAGTAAAGGAAAAAATCCGAAAACCGTAAATTTGTAGTTACATTAAAAAACGGCAGTGCCGGCAGAAGTGAAAACTTGAATATTATTATTATATTCAATTTCCATATTTTAAACACTTTATATACACGAATTTTACGAATACACGGCAGTGTGGCCACTACACAGACAGTCGAGCCATCAGCTGTCACCATCCATGGATGCGCGTGGCACGCTGTAACATAAACACACACGAACATTCGCGCATGCGCCCTGCGTCGCCTAAATGAAACAGCAGGCGCAGGCATACATTTTCGCCGCGCCGTAGAAAGAGAGGGGGATACTTCCTCTCCTACGCCGCGCCGGCTGTCTACTCTCCATCCGTCTTACAAATTTTCGATCAGGTCACGTGTCCTGACGCGAGTTTAACATTTTTTACCCATTACAAAAAGTGTATAACGCCGCTAAAGAAGTTTTCACTTCAAAAACCCATGATAAACTATTTACCTACCTACAAATTAGTACGGAACCCTGGTCTCGGTGCGCGAATTCGGCTCGCTCTTGACTTGTTTTTTTTTTCAATGTTACAGGTACTTCAGACATATGTCTCCGGGACTGAACGAGGTTCTCACGAAGTATGTTAAAATACAAGAAGAGAATGGACACTCTATTAGTGAAGAGGTATCTTTCTACAGATTTTACGTTTTCTTATTATTCAAACTCCACTCAAAACGAATTTAAAACGATAAATAAATCGCGAACCGAAAATTCACGCAAGCAGGTAACATTGGAGGTTAAAAAAAAATTGCTGTTTTATACATTTTGACCGCTTAGGTATGGTTCGCGACCGTAACAAGTATTTTTTGATTTTTTATTGAGAGGAACAGGAAACAGTTACATTATAAGAACTTACAACTAGTTTAACAAAATAGCAATTTGGTTATAAAGTAACCCACAACGCTGTCCACAAGCAGGCATGGAAGTTTAAGAAAAAAAAAGAGCTAATCACTAGGAACATTTTTTTTTTGTTTTTTAAAACGTTGCCCCACCCTAGGAATTTCTCCTGTATTGTGGGTGCGTTTACAAACATTTAAACTCACATACACAAACAGCCAGAACCGGATCAACTACTTGTAGGTTGTGCCGGACGGGCGTGATCGCTGGACGCTATGGTGTGTAGGGAGGTCGTAAACCCATCCAGGTTTATCCCGGTGTGAGGATAGGTCTCTCCCTGTCCAAGCGGCGCTGACGTCCTACACCGACGGTTCAGGATAACTTCAAGGCTTGATTTAGGGATACCAGTTTTTGACAATGTTCTGAATACGTTTTTGACAATTTCTGTATACGTCTTTGACAATGTCTGCTGAAGAACTCGATGATCAGATGACCATGGTGATGAGGAACCTTACCTTCGAAATGATACACAAGTCTTCATGACTGTTCAGGAAGCAATTGACGGGACTCTAAGTATATGTATAAAAAAATAAAAATATTCCTTGCCGATGACTACAAATTTGTTCTATTTACTGGTTTGCTTACATTACTCGAAACTTTACCGTAACGAGAGCCGTCAATTACTTCCATTTTAAACCATTTTATTGATCTATTTTTTACTATGTTTACATGTTGTTTTACACTATATACCACTTATATACGAACATACTCGTATATTGTGATATGTCGTTGGATTCCTTATTAAATTTCCTATCTCCTGAAGTACCGTTTTCATCTATATCTGTTTCCGCTGAAAAGTTATTTCAGCGGAAACAGAAAAAATATTAAATTTTCAATAAAAATATTTTTTCTTGTAAGTTTTCTCAAAAACTACTGAACCGATTTCAAAACTGTTTTCAGGTACTTCAGGCTGGTCCAATGACCTAAAACAATGTAATATTTTAAACTGTAAAACTATATTTTTCAGGGCGTGACGCGCCCTGAAACGATGAATAATAAAAACAAATATTAAAAAACATTAGCCTATCGCAGTACGACACTTAAATCTCAATTAAGTAGGTTTATCGAACGACTAGATACACAAAAGTTATGTCCAGGGCTAGGTCTTGACCTAGGCTACCTGGATGTACTAAAATTTCAAACATTGAAGCTATATAGCCCACTTAACTGAGGTAAATATGTGTCGTACTTACGGTTTTATTCTATCACTATTTACTAGCACTATTTACCCGTTTCACTTTCACTTGTTATCACTTATGTACTTGTGTTTATGTAAAACGCACTATATATTGTGTGGTGACGCATCGTCGCGAACATAGGTCATACAAATATTTGTTCCGTGCGGGAATCGAACCCGCGATATGCAGCGCAGCAGTCAATCGCGTAACCACTGCGCCAACCGAGCCGTCAAACAACATTAATTGCAGTACGTGTGGCAAATACTTTACTAAAAGTTAAATAATAAAAAAGTATATATACAGTAGCAGTGTACTTATCATTATGAACAACTTTTACTATGGGACCAAACCTGAAATCGAGAAAAAAAAATCAGCTGTTCCCTACATTTTGAGTTAGGTTTTCAACACACTATCTACCTAGCATATATCCTGAAGAATATCATATATTTTTCTAATTTTGTTTACTGTAGTTGATCATATACTTTGTTTCTAAAACTTGCGTTTTTGCGTTTAGGTCCTGTAAGCCCCTTCATTATCTATTGTATTGTTCCAGCACTATTTAATTCAAGAAGACGAAATGGAGCAAGCTGAAGATGTCGAAGTGCCGAAAGCGTTAGGAGACTTGTTTGAGTCAGTGGCTGGCGCCATATTCTTGGATTCAGGTATTTTATTATGGTCAGCGGGATTGTCCGAAAGGGTTACCGCTGGCCCGGAACATAAAGGGCTAAGGAAGGAACACGGGTGGGTTTTAGTCAGTAAGAGTCTGACACTCCCGCGCCACCCAGAGCGGGAGGGGTCATTTGATGATTTCACACCCTGAAAAAAAAAGGTATTTTATTATTATTTTATAAGTAACTACCATTCTCGTGTCAGCACTAGTTGAGGTCATAACTCATTATAATAAAAAGAGAGAGAGAGAGAGACAGAAAGTGTGAATTTAATATGCGTTTTTAATACCGACTCAGAGACATCTGGTATAAGTTTTTAAAAGCGCTCATAAAGTTGTAGCCATCTTGGATTTTCATTTTGACCTCGTTATCGCCTCCTTATGTTGAGCGATGGCGATTTGCGTGGATGTGAAGCACTTCCTCCAACTTGTTATTTTTGAGGGTTCCATATTCAAAGGATTAAAACGGGACCCTCTTACTAAGACTCCATTGCCCGTCTGTCTGTCACCAGGCTGTATCTCATGAACCGTGAGCTACACAGTTGAAATTTTAACAGATGATGCATTTCTGTTGCTGCTATAACAACAATAATGAAAATAAAATAAAGTTAAAATTTAAAGGGGTATAAAAAAACGTTTTTTTTTTCGGCGTTTTATGCTTTGTTGTACGGAACCCTTCGTGTGCGACTCCGACTTGCACTTCGCCGGTTTTTTTTATATTTTGTGTTTGTGTTTTTTTTACGCGTTATGTTTACCGCAAATAAACGTATTTTCTTGCCCGCGTGGTAGATTATAGCCCACTCCAGAGAGCCTGTGTCCCTGCAGTGGGAAAACAAAACGCTGATTATGTACAGTTTATTTATTGTATGAATAAAAAAAAAATATTTAAAAAAAATATTCAAAAAATATTATAATATTATTAAAATATTGTATGTATGAATAAATAATATATTTCTTCCACAGGCATGTCTCTGGGCGCGGTATGGAAATCGTACGTGAATCTGATGGGAGCTGAATTGGAAGCGTTCAGTGCAGCCGCACCGAAGTCGCCAGTACGAGAACTGCTGGAAGCTGAGCCTGATACCGCCAAGTTTGGGTGCGTTTATCTTCAACCTAGAGAAAATCTGCAATTCAATAAAATTAAAAAAAACAAGTCATCTACGTAATTTACGCTTAAACTAAAAAAATAGCACTTAATGCCGTAATGCCGTATGCCCACCGTTACAGATATTCTATTTCACGAAGTCCGTTCGGCTTTGATTGTAGTAGTGACGTATCCCGACAAGCGCGCTCCCACAGCGGCTGCCCCTTGCTGCCGTCGCATGAGGCTATTTCCGCGAATGTGTACCGTTTTACTTCACCCATTGTTGAGTCTCTGTTGATCACAATGTGCATGTGCACGCTTGACAACATTCATAGCCAAACGGACTTCGTGACATATAACACCTGTACCTAACTTTATAAAAAACCGGCAAAGTGCGTGTCGGAATCGCACACGAAGGGTTCCATACCACCGTACAATGGCGGTTTTCGTGAAAATTTACGACACCAGTTGGCACCACTTTGACAAGAGGTCTTCCATTTCGACAATGAATATAAAATATATGATGACGTTCATCATTCGATTCATTCATTCGTTCATCATTTAGTCATGACTAAAGAAAATATAGGCTCTTTGACAGATGCCTGGACCTGACGTGTCAGTGCTGCCACCTGGCGAACGTCATTTCAGAATACCCTCATTTATTGTACGACTCATAATGTGAAGCATTATGAGAGGGCTTTACTTACGATCTATTTTTTTGCTTCCTTTCTGCAACTGTTTCTATTGTTATACTCCTGCTAGTACACAGAACCTACTTAATTTATATACCATTGTATAGATAATTTAATGGCGATTACATCTGTACTTTTCAATAATTGATTTAATGCAGTAGAAACAAAATAGCCATCAAAATGTGTAAATAAAAAAATCCCATCAATCAAATGTGAAACCTGAAAACATTGTAGCTTGCAAAAAAATCAATTATAAGCACTTTTCCATAAGATATTTGTTCTTATGGTACACAAATCTAACTTAGAAAGACGTATTAATGATTCTAAACGAGTACAGTACTGCCGTGCTAAGCACAAAAGCGGTATCTCAAAAAAATTGTAAAGTTGATTTTTGTGGTATAGGATAGCTTAAAGAAATATGCATCCAATGAGCTCAGCCAAATAACGGTATCTTAATAAAAAAGTCCCTAGAAAAGTGTTCCCTATCTCAGCTTTACTTCAAATCACTGAGAGAATAAAAAACAAAACTTCAATTTTCTCGAAACTAGCTTTTCTTGAGATACCGCTTTTGCGTTTAGCACGGCAGAGTACCCGGCGATAAATATTGCACATCGACCTTTGGAAAGAGACAATCGGCTAATTTCGGCTTCGTAGAGCGTTATCTCTGTCGCACGAAATACAAACAGTCCGGTATCTATTAGGAGCTGTTAAAACAATTATGATTTGCTTCTTTTGATAATTATTTTTATTCTTTGTATAAAATGGTTTTGTGTAAAAAGGTCGATGTGCAATATTTATCGCCGGGTACTGTAATTTTTTTCTAATAGATTCTTTTCACCCGTATGTGGAACCCTAATGAAGATGGCTATTTTATTCAAAGTAGTTTAATTATAATTAATAAAAAACTAACTAATATGTTATCTACATCTATGGTTTTTTACACGATCAAATGAGCATTTTGAGACGTCCACTTTTGGATTTTCAAAAAAAAAAATTCTTGTTTTTCTAGTAAACCGGAGCGCCTAGCCGACGGGCGACGCGTCCGCGTGTGCGTCGAGGTGTTCGGTCGCGGCACGTTCAAGGGCGTCGGGCGGAACTACCGCATCGCCAAAGGCACGGCTGCGAGGTGCGCTTTGCGTCATCTCAAGGTAAATATGACTTCATCGTAACCAAAAGTAACCGACTTAGCCCGAAGAATTGCCAAACTTAAGTGACAGTGGGCAGGGCACATTGCTCGCAGAACAGATGGCCAATGGGGCCGAAAGGTTCTGGAGTGGCGACCGCGTACCGGAAGACGTAGCGTTGGCAGGCCTCCCACAAGGTGGTCCGACGACCTTGTGAAGGCCGCAGGAACCCGTTGGATGCGAGAAGCACAGAACCGGTCGAAGTGGAGGTGCTTGGGGGAGGCCTATGTCCAGCAGTGGACGTCTTTCGGCTCAAATGAAGATGGTGATGTTTGTCTCCTTCTATCTACCCTATATTATATAATGTTTTAACTTGTAAAGGCATAACTATTTTTATCTTACGAAGCCACGCACTCTTCACTTGTGTTGTGTGGTAATTAGTGTAAAAACACGCTGTGAATGTGTGCGTGATGACGTAACGTCAGCACATAACACACCCACTTCCAACTACAATGCGCGCCATTAAAGGTGAGACTTGACCCCGCCTCCCCCGCTCTTCCCGCCGCCCCTATGACGTCCGGTCCCGTCCCGCACTCAGACCACGTCAAGTCACGCGCAAGTCAAACCACGTGGTGTGTCAAGTCTCATCTTTCGTGGCACGCATTGTACGCCATTGTTTCGGACGGTACCGAGAACTCCTGAGCTTACACACACATTCACAGCGTTCTTGTACACTTGGTAACCACAAACAAAGCGCGCGTCGCTTTGTGACATAAAAATACTATAAATGTGTGTGTACTCTTTGTGTTTCAGGGAACTCGTGTTGATCATTGAGCTCAAGATGTTCAGTGAGCTCAGGTGGATCGGTGAGCTCGGGCGGTTCAGTGAGCTCAGGTGTATCGGTGAGCTCGGGTTGTTCAGTGAGCTCAGGTGGATCGGTGTGCTCGAGTTGTTCAGTGTGCTCAATGTGATGATCTATGTTTGAGGACCGGTAAATGTGTAGCATAAGTAATAAATTTGAACAGTGAGTCCGTGTTGATTAGTGTGCTCAGTACCACAAAGCGTTGGTTTCCTAGGAAAGCGGTGATCGGTTACATCATCAAGGCTGGTTTCCTCCAGAACAATGTTCCCATCATGTTTATAAGACGTCATGAAATTCTGACATTCATAAATCATCATCTTCCTAGCCTTTTCCCAGCTATGTTGGGGTCGGCTTCCAGTCTAACCGGATGCAGCTGAATACCAGTATTTTACATGAAGCGACTGCCTATCTGACCTCCACAACCCAGTTACAGGGTAATACGATACGCCTTGGTAAGACTGGTTGTCAGATTTTCGGGCTTCTGACGACCCGTAACGACTTTCAACGATCCACGAATGACAGCCGAGACCAACGGCTTAACGTGCTTTCCGAGGCACGGAGGGGTATTTGACGTTAAGGTGTAAAAAACGATTTGTATTTGGACATTACGGCCGCTTGTGGCAGTAACCGGTCTTCTAGAAAGAAAACTTAATTTAACGGTTGTCCAAATACAGAGCTATTTTTGACGCCATATTGTCAAATACTGGTGAAAATGTCAGATTTTCAAGATGGCCGTCGTTATAATTATTATGTTTGAAAAATTCGTGATAGCAACAGCAAAAGTAACCCAATCGATATTTATATTTAAATTGGAATGAACGACGCGTGCTTAAAACGTTAATTTTAAGGTTAAATTAAATTAACTGGCGAAACTTCACAGGCAAAAAAAAGTGTTATTTTCCAAACCCATTATTTCTCATAGTTCGTGCGTCCTACGACCGAAGACGCTAAGCAGTTGTAGTTACTGAAAAATAGTAAAAAGTTTTATAAACTGACACTGGTTAGAGTTCCGCACTCAAACCAAACCCGGGTCCCGTTGGGTTTGGTTTGAGTGCGGAACTCTAACCAGTGTATTACTAAAGTTCCGCTGTCCGTCCATCTGTCACAGGGCTGTATCTCTTAAACCATAATAAATAGACATTTGAAAGGACATCATTCAAGTGTCGAACATTTTATACTCAAAAATTAAAGTCAGCCAGAAAAAAAAGTACTATTTTCCTATGGAAAATAACATCTTGAGAATTTTATTTTAATATTACAGCGAAAGTCTAAAATTAACCCCCTGTTATTAGAGATTGGAAATGCACAACTACACAACTCTCTAAGACCACGTAACCCCAAAGAATGTCGATTTATGAAACAGTTATTCTTTGGGGTTACGTGGTCTTAGAGAGTTGTGTTGACGACTTTAATGATTATAATTCTGTAAATACATATTTGTTACGGCCGCGAATCATATTTTAATCAACATACAACTTAATACTGACCAGCAAATTGCAAAAAAACTAAAAAAAAAATTGAATTTCGCGGGCTACCTTAGCGCTTCCCCCTTAACCTTAATGGTTGCTATAACAACAAATAATAAAAATAAAATAAACTCTCAAAAGCCCTTTATTTTTTAACTTTATACAAGAAATGTGTCTTTACGTCGTTTTTTTTTTGCTTGATCTTAATAACGGCAACATAGTTACGAAACCCTATGTGTGCGAACCTGACTCACACTTGGGCGCTTTTCTTGTACAGACGCCAGCACATCAATCAACCTACCCGAAACTGTCAGATTTTCCCAATCAATTTTGAACCTTATGCTTTAGTGATAAAGTTGTAAATCTATTAAAGAAATTTGACAGATTGTGGTAACTTGATGTGCTGGCGTCAGTACCATGATTTGACATTCCGAATTCAAGATTCCCGTCAGGTTTGTGAAGTTTCGCTAGCTATATTATATTGACCCTGTATATTTCTCGCTTGCATTCTTTTGATGCTTTTATGACTAGTAAAGAAACCTCTCCTTATGTATTTACATTAGCTGATCCGGCGAACTGCATACCTCCGCCGAATCAATAAGAACAAATGTATGAGAAAATGAATTCTTTTTTTTGGTGAATTTTCCGCATGTTTTAATAGTTATTCTGCTATTCGGGCCGGAGACAAATCCCACAATTTAAAGATCATAAAAATCGGTCCTGCTGTTCTTAAGTTATAAATGGTGTAATTAACCCGACTTTGTTTTAGATAGATAGATAGATTCAAATTCAATGAGGGTTTTCTGAAATGACGTTCGCCAGGTGGCAGCACTGACACGTCAGGTCCAGGCATCTGTCAAAGAGCCTATATATTCTTTAGTCATGACTGAATGATGAACGAATGAATGAATCGAATGATGAATGTCATCATATATTTTATATTGGAAGACCTCTTGTCACAGTGGTGCCAACTGGTGTCGTAAATTTTCACGAAAACCCTCATTAGATATGTATAGTATTACAGGATAGTAGAGGCATAGATGCCCAATCAGTTACTATGTATTCAGTACATGATTCTGGATCACCATGCGCTGAAATTTTAGGTCGGATATTAAAAAAAAACAATGGCACTCCGGGAGTGCCGACAGAAGTGAAAACAAAACACAAACTGAATACTTTGCCATCACTCACTGACATAATATCGGATATACATTAAAACCGAGGACAGCCGAACACATCCGAAGCGGGTATTTTTTAATCTTCTTATAAACAAAACTCGCGCCACTGTTAACGTAAGCGACACGAGCGTGTTTTGTTTATAAGACTATTTAAAAAAATACCCGCTTCGGATGTGTTCGGCTGTCCTCGGGATGTACTCGGTTTTAATGTATACATATCCGATATGTCAGTGAGTGATGGCAAAGTATTCTGTTTGTGTTTTGATATCACTTTTGTCGGCACTCCCGGAGTGCAAGTTTTTTTTTTTGAAAACCGACTTTCTGAGAAATGTCAATTTTTTTTCCCCTTCTTTTTCTTTCTTTCTTTCATTTTTCTTTCTGTCTTTCTTTTTACTTTCCTAGTTGGAAAAGGCTATGCAGATGATGATGAACAGACTTTCTACGCTTGAATCATTTGCTGTAATTCTTGGTTACCGTTTGCGAGTCGATGCCCTTGCCACCTTGTATGTATAGCATTATAGTATCTAAGTAAAATGTCTTGTCTCTAGTTTTATTAATAAGTTTAAAATGGGTACCCGTAATTTAATAATGTCGTTGTTTGTCTGGTAGATAGTGCTTATTCGGATATTATTAAACAGGTTCTTTATTTATTATTATACTTAATCTATGGTTGCGCGCATTGGTGCCATCTTGTTTAAACAAAAAAGAAAAGAAAAAATGTATTTATTGTGACTCATACAGGAAGATCACAAACTAAACTAAACACAGTAAAATAAAAAATCCAAGCGCTATAAAATAAAAAAGTAACAAAAGGAAAATGAAACAGAAAGTCCTATACGAGGCCAAAAGGCTCCTATCTCAGCATGATGCTGCGACATTTAAAAAATAAGTTTACAAGATGTTCCTCTATGCTTTTAAATAAATGTCTATGCACAAAACTTATTTATCTAAGAGATTTTTTGTATTTTATTTACATGCTAGTATAGAGGTGTGAGGAACAGGGTGTAAAGTTCATTCATACTCCATAGAAAAGGGAGGATCCTCCGACCAGACGGGTGTTGTGTCTGGCGGGCAACTGCCCGGTCATATCGGGCCGTTGTATCTATGCTAGTTGCGCGGTAAACTCTGCTTGCGAGATGCAGGCTTTTGCGTGACGTCAGTATGACGCGTTGTTTGCATCAGGCGTTGTAGATACCGGTACACTAGTATCATTTTGACAATGTATTTTTTATTGAAATATAGTTAATTTCTCGTGTGGTGCAGTAAATTAATACTCTTTTATACATCGTGTATTAGAAAGGTGTCGACATATTTATTTATTTAATATTTCAAGCACATAAATGTACAGAGGCGGATATCTAAGGGTGTGCCGTGTGGGCCCTCCAACCATCAGATTGAACAACTTTCAGGAACTAACTATTAATAAGAAAATCGTATTGACCCTAGCATAACTGTATGCATTTAAATTTGAGTCACAGCAAAATAAAAATCCAAGTTATATTTAAAAACATTGCAAAATAAAAATCCAAGTTATATTTAAAAAAAAAGTAACAAAAGGAAAATGAAACAGAAAGTCCTATACGAGACCAAAAGGCTCCTATCTCAGCATGACGCTGCCTTATTTAAAAAATAAATGTCGCAGCGCTACTACAAAAAAAAAGTAGTGAAAAACCTGACAAAAATTCAAAATTTATTCTCAGTATTTTATTCTTCATATACTACGTATAAGTTTGGTAAAATGCGCCCACACCACAAAATATTTCCACACTTTACTAAAACACGCTGTATAACTCGATTATATGCAATACTCGACCTTTTTGAGATTTCTTTGTATTTTTTAAGTACAGACGCCAGCACATCAAGCTACCCGAAACTGTCAAAAATTCCCAATCAACTTTGAACCTTATGCTTTAGCGATAAAGTTGAAAATCTATTAAAGAAATTTGACAGATTGCAGTCGCTTGATATGCTGGCGTCTGTAAATGCGTTGAAAAATAAAATTATTAATTTTCCATCAGATTCAACAAAGAGTTCCAACAAAAATTGAAATGGCGGTTAATGAATATTATATGTGAGTGTATTTGTGTATGTCATAGTTGTAACTTACCGTACGTGTTAAATCTTTAAACCTGACTTGGTTTCCCTACGTCATTTTTGGGTAACCACTGAATATCGGCGCTGTGGTTTTTTACCATAGCACAGCATTATGCTGAGTGGAAGCTTTCTGTCACAGTCACGACGAACTAAGGAAAGGAACTTAAAGAGTTGCTGTGTAAAAAGTGCTATTATACTGTTGCGCGCCGCAAATAATGCTTGATACATGGCGACATTAGTTACCACTAGCGCCATCTAGTATCGGGTAGCGGAACTAGTACCTTGGTACAAGGACCTTGACCCTACTTGACCTTTTTCTAAGTACTAGTAATTCCGAGAACTATCGACGTCGAGTCAGTCGGGACCGGTATGTACTCGAACGTTCTAGATGTTTATGTACTAGCTCTGCGGCACTATATAAGGCCGGGTGGGCCGCGAGACACACATAGTTTTGAATAAGCGATACGAGCGATAACATCGAAGGCGATATTCGAGTGCGACTAAGAGTGATCAGTAAGTGAAATTGTGTTCCTTAATTAGTGTGTTTGAGCTGTAATTATTGTTGGTGAGTAAAGTGTCATTTTTTTGGTTATTAAATCGGCAGTTTTTATTGTCACGAACCCCAAGCTCGTAACAATTGGTGTCAGAAGCGAGGTTTAAAATTCCGATTTTACCCAAAGACGACATGGAGGGTATCCGTACCCGGAGTCAACGACAGCAAGAGACGGATCAGAGGCGATTTGGTGGAGCAATGCCACAGGGGTCGGAAGGCCAGCTACCGACCACGGAGGCCAGTCCGTCCACAGCTGCTCCGGCATCATCAGCACCAGATTTTACTGCTCTGATGATGATGCTGCAGGAGCAGGCCCGCCGACAGGAGGAACAGGCTCGTCGGTTGGAGGAACAGCTCCAGCGGGACAAGGAGGAGCAGGCCCGCCGACAGGAGGAGCAGGCCCGCCGACAGGAGGAGCAGGCCCGCCGACAGGAGGAGCAGGCTCGTCGACAGGAGGAACAGGCTCGTCGACAGGAGGAACAGGCTCGTCGGTTGGAGGAACAGCTCCAGCGGGATAAGGAGGAGCAGGTGCGCCGCCAGGAAGAGCAGATGTTCCTCATGAAGGACCTTCATGCAACCTTGGGGAAAGACATGAAGGAAATGAAGGAGAAGGTTGCCCAGCATGACAACCGCCTGTCAGAAGCTGAAACTCAGATCAGCAAGTTTAATGACGTCATTGCTAATGTGAAGCAAGAGTTGGGTAACCTTAAACTGGGTGATGGAATCGCAGCTCCCGTAGCTATAACACCTACGCTACGTGGATTCAAAGTGCCACCGTTCGACGGAACTTCTTCCTGGTCGGCCTATAAAATCCAGTTTGAGGCTGTCATGAAGGCGAACGGGTGGAATAAAAGTCAGGCCATGACTGCCCTCACCCTAGGCTTGCGCGACCAGGCCTTAACTGTTCTGGAAGCTCTCGGTAAGGAAGTGACTTACGAGCAGCTCCTAGAGGCATTGGAGGCTCGGTATGGCGACGCTCACCTGGAACACGTGTTCCGTGCGCAGCTGAAGGACCGCGTGCAACGCAGTAATGAAAACCTGCAGCAGTGGGCCCTTGAAGTGGAGAAGCTGGTTCGTAAAGCTTACCAGTCCGTACCTGCGCTTATTGATGGGAACCTGTTGCAGGCATTCATCGACGGCATCCGCGACCTTGAAGTTAGAGCTGCTGTGAGGCTCAGTCACCACGGGACGCTGAAGGATGCCTTGGCCCATGCACTGGAGGTGGAAGCGGTGCGGCAGAATCATCGTTCCCATCGCGTCAGGGAGGTTGCAGCGGCTACAGTTCGCAACCGCAAGAAAGCATACAGCCCTATGTGCTACGGCTGTGGGGAAAGAGGCCACCTTCGATCCAGTTGCCCTAAGCGGACTGCAGAAAGGGAAAGTGGCTGGACTCGAGAGGGTAGTGCGGCTAACAGCACCACCCAGCAGCAGCAGGACGGCTTTGTGGTTAAACACCGCAGCGGAAAATCTCATGGCAACGCAGATGCATTGTCAAGAAGACCTTGTCCTGAAGACTGCAAGCATTGTACTAGGCAGGAGAGTAAGGAAGTGGTACCTGTGAGGATGCTTAAGACAGACCTCAACAACGAGTGGAAGGAAAGCCTACAACGTGCACAGCAGGAAGATTCGGACATCAAGCCAATTCTGGAGTGGATGAAGGCCAGAGCTCCTAAGCCCAGGTGGAGTGACGTCTCAGCGATGAGTTCGGTCACAAAAAGCTATTGGGCCCAATGGGACAGCTTGGTGGTTCAGGATGGAGTCCTGTACCGTAAATGGGAAAATGCTCGGGGAGACAGCTGTCATTTGCAAATGGTTGTCCCTAAAGCTCAAGTACCGGATGTTCTACAGCTGTACCATAATGGTTGTTCAGGAGGTCACCTGGGTGTAAAACGGACTCTACTGAAGATACGAGAACGGTTTTACTGGGTCCACTGTCGGGACGATGTCGAGGATTGGTGTCGCAAATGTACAAGTTGTGCAGCTGTAAAGGGACCTCGGACTCGAAGTAGAGGTGCATTAAAATTGTATAATGTTGGTGCACCGTGGGAGAGGATAGCCCTTGACGTTGCGGGGCCGTTTCCGGAAAGTGAAAGTGGTAACAAGTATTTCATGGTTGTGATGGATTACTTCACTAAGTGGCCGGAAGTCTTCGCCATTCCAAATCAAGAAGCTTCGACAATTGCAGATAAATTGGTTCATGAAGTCTTCTGTCGTTTTGGAGTACCTTTGGAGATTCACAGTGATCAAGGAAGGAATTTTGAGTCCCAAATATTCCAGGAAACTTGTCGAGTTATGGGTACTCATAAAACAAGAACTACTTCCTACCACCCACAATCGGATGGAATGGTGGAACGATTTAACCAGACACTGGAGAGGTACCTAGCAAAAGTTGTGGAAAATCGGCAACGAGATTGGGACAAGCACATACAACCGTTTTTGCTGTCATATCGAAGCGCTGTTCACGAAAGTACATCGGTGACGCCTGCTTTCGCAAACTTCGGAAGAGAACTAAGGCTACCTGCAGACCTGATCACCGGAATACCACCTGATGCCCCACGCAGTGTAACTGATTATGCGAATGATTTGCGGAACAAAATGAATGACATTTATGAGCACGTCAGACAATCGGGCCAGCAAATGTCTGAAAAGATGAAAACCCGTTATGACCGCAAAATGAACAATAAAGGGTTCGACGAAGGTTCACTGGTGTGGTTGCACAATCCAGTCCGCAGCAAAGGGAAATCTCCTAAGCTTCAAGCTAAATGGGACGGACCGTACCGGATTGTGACAAAGATCAATGATGTAACCTACCGGATACAGAAAGGTGCAAGAGGTACTCCTAAGATCGTCCATGTGGATCGACTGGCGCGTTATTATGGGGCCAATAATGCTCGGGACGAGCATGTCTAAGGAGGGGGCAGTGTTGCGCGCCGCAAATAATGCTTGATACATGGCGACATTAGTTACCACTAGCGCCATCTAGTATCGGGTAGCGGAACTAGTACCTTGGTACAAGGACCTTGACCCTACTTGACCTTTTTCTAAGTACTAGTAATTCCGAGAACTATCGACGTCGAGTCAGTCGGGACCGGTATGTACTCGAACGTTCTAGATGTTTATGTACTAGCTCTGCGGCACTATATAAGGCCGGGTGGGCCGCGAGACACACATAGTTTTGAATAAGCGATACGAGCGATAACATCGAAGGCGATATTCGAGTGCGACTAAGAGTGATCAGTAAGTGAAATTGTGTTCCTTAATTAGTGTGTTTGAGCTGTAATTATTGTTGGTGAGTAAAGTGTCATTTTTTTGGTTATTAAATCGGCAGTTTTTATTGTCACGAACCCCAAGCTCGTAACAATACCTTAAACGAGTTTATGAACGATACGATTTTGCCATCCTAATTTAATTGTAATCTTTTATATTTTGAAATCTCTCTTTGATAGTTTAGGCAGAATGTGATGAGACCATTTATTAATTTATAAGACCATGTATGTACCATGTTCGGACAAATATAAATGAATTTGAATTTGACGTGCAGCTTCCAACTATTTCTGTTCTGTGCTCGTGAGCTTAGATCAATTTAGTTTTAATTTTGATTTTGTTTTTTGATAACTGTTAGTACAGCAAGCAACTTTTTCATCCATTTTTTTTTAAATGGTGTCTCCTATCTGTAACAGCAAACAATTGAAGGTAACAGTAAATTTAATTTTAATAGAGTACTCGTAGATAGCTTATCAAATAATAGCAAGCCAGGATGTAAAGAGAAATGCGCTCCTGACACCTGTCAGTGTGACGATTCTAGTAGCGAATAAAGATCAAATTCGCATAACAAGTATTCGTGTGTATGAAATTGACAAGTGTGAAGAACGCGTTCTCTCGACGGCTGAACTGTAAAATGGGTTAAGTATTGTATAATTACTTATGCGCACGTGTAAATATGTTTATTTGTGGTTCAACTGTGAATAATATTGAAAAATAAGCTCCATGAAAAAGTGTCTTGCAACGATATTATTTTCAGGATATGCTAAGAGCGTTTACGACGTACGGCATTCCATACAAACTTTCAAGCCCTTGTTTTTCGAAATGAATGAACCGATTTTAGTGAAACTTCATACGCAAAAGTAGGATACAAAGGTCTAAAAAGTTAGTTAAGCACATTTTCGAAAAATAGTGTTACAGCCAAATATTTAAAATTTTCCATAGACACAGATTTCCAGTTATCTTTTTTTAAATAAGACATTAATTATCACCTATATTCATGTACTTAACTTAAAGTGAAAAAAAATCCAATCAACCTGCCTAGTCTTTCTCCAACTATGTTGGGATCGACTTCCAGTCTTACTGGACGCAGCTGAATACCAATATTTTACATAGAGCGACTTCCAAACTAACCCCTACAACCCAGTTCCTTGGTATTATGTTTAGATATCGATTACGTCTGTCGATTTTCGTTAGCTAATTTAATTTGACCCTGAATATTTACAGAATTGTAATCATTAAAATCATCAATTCAACTTCGTAAGTTCATGTAACCATAATCTATCCATATCGATTTGAGCGTGCTTAAACCCGTACCGAATTAGCGTGAGCGCGATAACGATGTCCCGTGAATCGTTATAGATGACATCATGACATGCACCATCTTGCGATAACGCCGACCATGCCTTTTAATAATATCACCGTGAGCGCTGTCAAAAATGACAGTGTGTGGGTGTGGATGTGTCAGTGTGTGTTTTGTTTTGAGTTGCATCATATCTTTAAATTAAACTGAAGTGGCATTTTCGAAATTGTGCTTCTGACTGACAGTCGCCACCTAACCAAAGAAGAATAAATGTGGTGTTTATACAAAGAAATACTGTAATAATATCGTTTTGACATTGAGTAAGCACTGTGAGCGCATTCACGAGCGTTCCGAATTATTGACAGCTCTCAGCTGTCATAATCGTAATATCTAAATCGGAACGCATGTGAGATGATGTGAGTGCTGTGAGCGATTATAGCTAATTCGGAATGCGGCCTAAGACACACGGACTGAATGAAACTCAACCGTTATTTCTTCACAATTAAACCATTCATTCATTATCAAACGCTCACTGAATTGAAAGTGAATGGAAGTGGGTTCAATCCGAATAACAAGAATGAGTTTCATTCGGTCTGGGAAAGGACTAACAGCCGGACTCAGAAACGATCATTACAAATAATCAATCAATGCTCTCCAACTAAAGTCGTTTCACAGTTATTTTGCATTACTGTCCAAATAACAGTGATCCTGAATTGATAGTGATACTTGAATTGGTTCTTCTGGACAGGTGTCAAATTGTCAAACCAGTGGCAACAAAACCTCAACCATGGCAACGAATCCAATCCACAATATTGTTACATCGTTTGGTAGAACATTTTCGCAACCGCCATCTTGGATTTTCATTTTGATCTCACTATTGGCCTCAGCATCCCCGATAACCATGAAACCGACACCCAGAACGATTTGAAAATTCATAGTGCGTATAATACATTAAAATAACGTACTTAAATTTATGTATGGCAGTTCGTGTGGTTTACTTTTTGATTTCGTGTATCTAACCTACTGACATCGTCATGTAATCGTCATGATACGTCAAGAAGAACCTATTAAATTATTTGGGGAGTAACTTTTATAACTGTATAAATTGGAAAGATTTCAGTCAAAATTATGTCGGATTGAAAGCATTTCATTTTTGTTGAAAAGATGTACTGCATACAAGAAGCTTATAGATAAAAGTGGAGGCAACACTCTAAATACCTAAGTGAAGACGACTGTGGTCGGACACTCTCTTTCTAAATACACACTTCTGAACGAGACAGTGATATGTGTCTTCTTTGTCATATGTATGTATTTAGAAAGAGAGTGTCCGACCACAGTAGTCTTCACGTTGGTACTTAGAATGTTGCCTCCATTTTTATCTAAAAGCTTCTTGACTGCATAGCTATTCACAACTACTCGATACGCTACGGTACCGTGTCGAACTTCAATAAATTTATCGTAGAAGGTCTTCTAAACGATATTCACAAGTCCAAAAACCGAATATTTTGTCAGTTTAAATCAAAAGACGAAAGCTAATCTTCCGACAGCTGTTTGATGTCGGGTGCAAAGCAAATCAGGTTATCGAAATGTGTCATTTTGACACGATAGCCTGTCGGATGGTTGTGAATAACTATGCTGGTGACGTAATGATTGATTATTATTTAATGTCGTATCAAAATACGGCGGTTAATAAACTATGTCCTAGTTTTTCACAGTTAAATCGCAAATGTTCTTAGATTTAAGCTTTATAAGACAATTTTAAGCGAAATATGCAATTATAATGAATCACTGCCCTTTTAGAGATGTAACGTGTTTAAGTATTTCATAAAATAAGAAGTTTATTTCTAAAGAAATAAACGGTATACAATCACAGTTTATTGTTTTATTTCATTTAATTAAGTATCTGAGCAGTGGTGGCTCAGTGGCGAACCCAAGCACGCACTTTGTAAATTATTTCATCACCACTGCGCTCAAAGCGGTGATGGAAATCAGCAGCTTCAATATCATCAGAGGGGCAATTCTACTAATTTTAACAACGTTCACAGTCTGATCTCAGTCTCAATCTGTCAAAAAATACTTCAAATTTCCCTACATTTTGACAAGTTTTTGACATTTCTTTGTCGCTGAGATGAGACTGCGACTAGATTTTGAACGTTTTAAATTACGAGAATTGACCTTCAGGATTGTGCCGGAATATACCAGAGGGGCAATTCTACTAATTTTAACAACGTTCACAGTCTGATCTCAGTCTCAATCTGTCAAAAAATACTTCAAATTTCCCTACATTTTGACAAGTTTTTGACATTTCTTTGTCGCTGAGATGAGACTGCGACTAGATTTTGAACGTTTTAAATTACGAGAATTGGCCTTCTGTTCGTCGTGAACGTAGCACAGCCCGGTTCTAACTTTATGACGGCTCTGAAGTGCGCTACTCACTGCGCACTACCCCACCCCTCACCCCCGCTAACACGTGAATTTGTTACTGCGCATCACCTCACCTCACGTGCTAAGCTGTAATAAAGTTTGAATCGGGCCGTACAAGAAAGAAAATACGTTTATTTGAGGCAAACATAAAAAAAAGAACAACAGCTCTCCTGACTTTATCTTCTGTCATCCAAAGATAGCCGCCACTCAACCATCGACGTGACGCTTACAACTCTATACCAGCTTGAGTCACTCTTATCCGACCTTTTCTGTGAATCTAGTAGGAACTTCGTAACTAAAAGGGGTGGCGCCACAAAAAAAAATGTTACTCCAGCAGGAATCTTTTTTTCTCTAAAACGACAACGCGCACAATTTTTTTATTTGGCCCACGTTTTCAGTAGATTGCGCACTTAATTCAGGGATTGAAAACCGGTACGAATTTGGGTTCCGGTTCTTCATTTCGGTTCTTAAAAAGGTTCTTCTTTTCGGTACGGTTCCGGTTCAGGTTCCGGTTTGGTTCTGGTTCCATAGTACCGGTTCCAAATAAAGGTTCCAATATACCGGTTCCGTATCATCCGATTTAAAGGTTCTCTAAGAAAGAAGGGATAATGTTTGACGCGTGGCTAGCGTATCTTTTCCTTCAGTTAGCCTTCGAATTATTGGTGAGTAGAAGTCTGTACTGTACAGTGTCAGCAAATATTGACAGTAATTATTATTAGTTGTTTATATAATCTACAGTTACTGTTAATAAATTAATATAAAATGGACAAAGGTATGTTTAATCGTATTGTATTCACTTAGATATTATCATCTCCTTTATTTGTTGAATATACAGGGTTAATGGAAAAACACCAACAACCTCTTAAGAGGTCATTGTACAACAGACGAGTACACGAATGTATAATATAAATCAAACAATGAAACAAATATAGGGCGCACGCGTTGTTCATGCAACGAATGATGCGAATGATCTACAAATGCAATGTACCCCTCTCTCCTCTTACAAAATCTCCTATCTTGCCGCTATTGTCCTGCGCTGAGCGGCATCGTATGAACTCGTTCGGTCTCGTACTCGTACCGCTAAAGAACCGGTAAAATAAAGGTTCTAATTTAGGTTCCGGTTCCGGTTCGGGTTCTAGCAACCGGAACCACTAAATACTGGTACTTTACCGGTATTTTAGGAACCTTTTCAATCCCTGACTTAATTATACGTTCAGCTTATATCACTCTAGGAGCTACTTTCCTGCTGGGGTAACGTACACCTTACTGCACCGTAATTTGCGCCGATACATTGTGACTGGAGTGCTTAATTGATGTAAATGTGTCACACTGTCACGCTGAAAGGAACACATAACAAGTCAAGTAGTATACTACTAGACTCGCGTCGACCTTTTCATTCTTTTTCAATTTTCTTTAACTTTCGATGTCAATATGATGCTTAGTTCGTATGTGGCGTTGTAGATGCCGCCACAGTTTCATTAGGAAGTTCTCGCAAACAGCCTTGAAAGAGTCTGGATTTTCGACCTATATTAGGTACGGACGCCAGCACATCAACCTACCACAATCTGTCAGATTTCTTTAATAGATTTTCAACTTTATCACTAAAGCATAAGGTTCAAAGTTGATTGGGAAAATCTGACAGATTGTGGTAGATTGATGTGCTGGCGTCTGTACATGGAATTGTATAATAACTGGTGAAATGTCGGCGTACTGTGCTCATCTGTTTACCCCTTCGGTGAATACAGGAGTGATGTTTACACAAGTATGTTTACTTCAATGCATAACCGTGTACTTCAAGTCAATAATAGTGCATAATATATGAAATGTTTATAACTACGATCTTATTTAAATAAAATTGCAACTGTATTAATAAAAATAATATTCTTTATTATGTAGTACATAATAAAGAATATTATTTTTAATGTACACCATATAAATTACAGACATAAATATAGAAACTGTACAAAAGGTGATACAATGGGCGGTCTTATCGCTAAGAGCAGACAACCTTTGGATGGATTAAAAAGGGTAAGGACGGACAAATACTGTTGGTAGTCTGTGGACTCTATGGTGTACCATTTTTTTTTATACTGAGCAATTAGTGGGTGTGTATGAAAAAACTAAAACACTAGCGGAATTAACTAGTGATACGAAGTCATACGAGATACGCTACACTCGAAGTCGTGGACGAGTATGTTTACCTTATAGGACAAACTGTCCAGTTAGCTAGGTAACTTCGAGAAAGAGGTCAATCGTCGAATCCGACTCGGCTGGGCAATGTTCGGGAAGCTACGCAATATCTTCTCGTCCTACATACCGCAGTGTCTTAAGACGAAAGTCTTTGACCAGTGCGTGTTGCCAGTGATGGCTTATGGCACTGAAACGTGGTCGCTCACAATGGGCCTTATAAGAACGCTAAAAGTCACCCAAAGGGCAATGGAGAGGGCTATGCTTAGTTTCCCTGCGTGATTGAATCAGTAATGAGGAGATCCGCAGGAGAACCAAGGTAACCGACATAGCCCGAAGAATTGCCAAACTTAAGTGGCAGTGGGCAGGGCACGTTGCTCGCACAACAGATGGCCGATGGGGCCGAAAGGTTCTGGAGTGGCGACCACGTACCGGAAGACGTAGCGTTGGAAGGCCTCGCACAAGGTGGTCCGACGACCTTGTGAAGGCCGCAGGAACCCGTTGGATGCGAGAAGCACAGAACCGGTCGAAGTGGAGGTGCTTGGGGGAGGCCTATGTCCAGCAGTGGACGTCTTTTGGGTAAAATGATGATGATGATGAACCACCAGCAATTAGTAAGAAGAGTGGGGCGCGACTTCGTGGATGGCACTATGAGGTGCTATAAGCTACCCACGTGTACACAACTTTGCTTTGTATGAAAATAAAGGCCGGATCGTCCACTGACTGCGACCCACATGAACCGCGTATTTACGTGCAAACACTATCAGTACGTAGCTATGGCTTTTCTTTTGAGAGTTCAACAAACATTCTTTGCGATATTTACGTACAGACGCCAGCACATCAAGCTACTACAATCTGTCAAATTTATTTAATAGATTTTCAACTTTATCACTACAGTATACGGTTCAAGGTTGATTGGGAAAATTTGACAGTTTCGGGTAGCTTGATGTGCTGGCGTCTGTACTTAGTTGAGTAGACAAACTTTTCTAACATCTAAAGCAATGGTTTCGCAATATACATCAAATTGAAAAAAAAAATTGAATCAGATGGTGATTTATAGTGTGTTATGCATTTAGGTTGCAGGGCTTGAACTACCGGTATTTTTGGGAACCGGTACCATTGGCCTTGTGCGATACCGGTACCAGAGTAGTACCTGTACCAATAGTACGTAGTGCGTGTACTACTTTTGTTACTATTTGTTGTACTCTGGACACTTTTAACGCGTACGTCTTTTTTATTTTTTACATCGTTGTCACATTATATAATTATAAATTCAAAAGTAATGATGTAACTCATATTTTTGTAAAATATAATTTAAAAAGAGTGTCCATGGAGTTTCTTGCCCGTTCTTCTCCATAAGTACCTACGCTTAGGAATGGGCAACTAGCTTCATATATTCTGACTGACCGACTTCTTGACAATTCAAAAGTGCCTGTTGAAATAAATGCTTTGAGTTCGAATTTGAATTGGTATTTCTAATCAGTATCGGTAGGTACTATACCGATACCAAATAAATATTTCCGTAAGTTAGAGTGAGAAAACAAATATCACACTAATATTATAAAGGCGAAAGTTTGTGAGTGTGTGTGTGTGTGTGTATTTATATGTTTGTAACTTCTTCACGCTCAAACGGCTGGACCAATTTTGATAAAATTTGGTATGGAGGTAGCTGACACCCTGGATTAACACATAGAATATCCCGATATTGCCACGGGAACGATATTTACTCGGGTGAAACCGTGGGGCGCAGCTAATCGTAAATAAAAAAGATATTAATAGGCTTTAGATAAATTCAAGGTACGGACGCCAGCACATCAACCTACCATAATCTGTCAGATTTCTTTAATAGATTTTCAACTTTATCGCTAAAGCATAAGGTTCAAAGTTGATTGGGAAAATCTGACAGATTGTGGTAGGTTGATGTGCTGGCGTCTGTACACATCACGGAACATATATTATCTGTTACACACACACACACACACACATATACACATATTTGATTTTTGGTACGTGGCAGGCACAGACGCCAGCACATCAAGCTACCCGATACTGTCAAATTCTCCCAATCAACTTTGAACCTTATGCTTTAGCGATAAAGTTGAAAATCTATTAAAGAAATTCGACAGATTGTAGTAGCTTGATGTGCTGGCGTCTGTACCTGAATTTGGTACCAGTACTTCTTAGGTACCAAACGACCTAAAGACCACCGAACTTAAGAAGTTGGCTGGTTCAGACTGGATGCGGAAGGCGGAGGACAGGGTATTGTGGTGTAGCGTTATACCAGATTGTGTCAGATTTTCCCAATCAACTTTGAATCTTATGCTTTAGCGATAAAGTTGAAAATCTATTAAATAAATCTGACAGATTGTGGTAGGTTGATGTGCTGGCGTTCGTACAACAGTGGACTGCGTAAGACTGAGTTGATTGACTTGTGGTGGAGTACCGGTACCCGTCTGGAACCGGTACACGGGTACCGAAATGGCAATAACCACTAAGTACCGGTACAGAACCTGTACTTTTGGTACCGATTTCAAGCTTTAACTGGCCACGTGGCAAACAAATCAACTACCTAGATAATCACACCAGCTCACGCACAGAAATCATAAGCCGCCACCTTCGCGCTCAGTCCTGTGTACTGCTGGCTGAGTGAGAGTGAGCGCTGGCGCTAGGCCACGAGGGTGGGGTGAGACGGGTGCCACGCGCGGCGACGTCTTTGAATCGATTTGATTTTCCCATCACTAAATAGTGCTTGTGACGTCATAGTAGGTAGTCAAAAAATGGCACGCTTGGTTTTCATACAGATCGTGATACTTGCGTTATCTAGGTCTATCTATAGGCCTATCTGTGGTGACTACTCTCCGTGCACATCTCACGTAATATAGTGAACTCTCGACTGCTAGACGAGAAGTCCTTCCTGGATTTGATATCCACTTCGAGAAAGCGTTAGGTCTCAGGTTTTTCCATTTGGATTTTTTGCAGCCCGGTTAATGGCTATATAGAGTATACACTCGCCGATATATTGCAAAAAGTGAATGTGATGACAATAAGAGGGGGGGGGGGGGTTGCAGGTGGGGTCCGGACGCCCCGGACAAATGATAAAGCTGATGGGTTTGTTTCAACGCGCTATTTATTGATGTGAAACATCTATAGCCGCATGTAAAACAAATTTCTGGCGTGGCGACGCATGCCGTGGCGACGCGTCGCCACGCTATATGATGGTGTATATATACAGTCACAGTCTTGTGTACTGTGTGGCGACGCGTCGCCATGCGCAATCGACTGCGATTCTCTTATTCTCTTCCCACTGTTATTTTCAATCATATTACTTTTACAAAATAATGTCGATGTTTCACATCTGCCAGGCGTCCCGTGACGGCTCACTTTTTATTTTTTTGTTTGTTTAGTTTTGCAGTGTTAGGTACTCAATATCACGCTATTTATACATAGGTACCTATTCGTTACTGTTTTTATGTGACACTAATTTATTTTTATTTAATTATGCATACACATTACACACATCACGATGCAGTATAAAAATTATTTACATCCGTCACCTCACACATCAGATCGAGTTGTAAACCAGCGTCAGGCGCCAGTTGTCTGGCATTTTTGCTGAACTGGGCCTTTTTGGCGCAGCCGTGAGGCACACTTTCCTGCTAATTTCTTACATCGGACTTTCGGACAAAGTCATCAACACAACTCTCTAAGACCAAGTAACCCCATAGAATGACTATTTCATGGCATCATGACATTTTGGGATTATACATACTAACCGAACAAGTTGTATTACTGATTCTAATGATTATGATTCTGTAAAATTAAATACATATGTTACGGACGCGAATCATATTTTGATCGACATACAACTTAAATACTTACAAGCAAATTTCAAAAAAAGGAAGATTGTTTGTTTGTTTGTTACCTTTTCACGCCTAAACCACTGAACTGATCATCCTGAAATTTTTCATATACGTTGTCAGGTGTACATAAACGGACAAAGGGTACCTTTAATTCCGAAAAAAGTGCTGTTTATTTATTTAAACTTTTCGCACAAAAAGGTACAAAGGCGGATGGATAGACCGGGAGATGATGACACATTTTGGTAAGTCATTTCTTACAGTATGGCGCTTTCAGACTACGCCGACCGCCTAGTGGCGCCCTCATCGTTTATTTGGTTATTTCTTTTATTTTAGAATGAAAATGCAGAAAATAAGCACGTTAAGTTGTGCTACACAAGATTATACGTTAATATTATTATAAACGGTAGTTTTACATTGTTTAGTTTTATTATAATCACTAAAACGGAAAATAGTGGCCACTATTTCTCTCAAACATATCATTTCATTAAATTCGTGAAACCATTTCTTTCACCTTAAATTTTGGTGTAGTAGTTGTTTTTATGATTAGAAACGTAATTGTTATAATGCCATACCTGTAGAGTGGGTGATATACGTACAATGTTATTAAATAATTGTAAAATTTTATGTAACATTTGAACAATTTCTTACAGTATGGCACCATTTTTTTTTAAAGTTGGATATGTGAGGAACGTAAATGGGTGAATTTCAACAAATGCCATTTTTTTTATCATATCGCTGAACTTTTTTATTTATATTTTTTTTGTATATTATTCAGGTTTTTTGTAATCTTCAGGATATTAAATATCCCCAAATTTAATATCATCAACGTATCATTTAAGACTAAGGAGAAAATTCAATTTGAATTCTGGTTTCCACCGATATGACAAACCGGCACCGATTATTTTTTCTGTACACCGATATGATAAGTTTATCCACCGAAATTATGTACATATCCAGCGATATGATAAACTATCCACCTTTGAACATCAAAAAGGAAATAGTTAGTAGGTATCTATATCTATATCTATCTCTATCTTTTCTTAAATGCTCCTCTCTTTTAACACAGGATCGCTTTTGATTTTAGCTTTTATTATTCTTTTCCAGCAACTTTTTTCTCTCTTTTTTCTCCTCCTCATTTAGTTTTGGCCTCGGCATTCTTAAACAAAATTAAGCTATTATGATGTTTTCTTTTTATCTATTTATTATTATGTAGGTACTTACTATTTTTTTAGCTAAAAAATATTTTCTAGAGAAACCTTTAATGCGTTCAATTGCTCCACCTCACCATCATCATCTCGCCTATAGACGTACATTACCGAATACAGACCTCTCCTAATGATACATTTATACATCTACTACTCAGTGGTATCGTGGTAATGATTTTGGCAGTCTATGTAGGTATGTATGTATGAATGTTTGTATATAGGTATATATGTATGTATATAATGTATGTGTTTGTATGTATGTTTGTAAGTTCCATTGTTTCTTTGTATAATTAACGAAATGACACGGGATCTACCGATATGATAAAACGACTCACCGAGATGATAAAATGATCTACCGATATGATAAAGCAATCCACCGATGTGACAAAACTGTGCGTTGATCATGAATCAAAACACCGATGTTAGATATAAGACACCGATTGATTTTTTCTTATCATTTCGGTGTAAATTATCACATCGTTGGCAATAAAGACCACCGATTACAGCGATATGAGAACAGCGACGTGAGAAATAACACACTTTTTAGAAAATTACAAAAAATGCATAATATCTAGGATAAATTCAATAACAGTCAATGAAGCTAATTCACTTACTACCTCTGTTAGAACCAAACAACAATAATAAAAATACTCATTACACTAGAAAAATGCAACCACCGATAATATAAAATAATTGTCCGGGAGCTACTGAAATGGCGTACTTACGTTATTAGCGGGAATATGCAGCGATTTGACACACGTCCATCCTGACTGCGTACTAGTACACACTAACGAGAGAAATAAAATAGGGGTGGGGACCCTGTCAGACTCGTCGATGTAAAGTTAGGTTTAAATTACTTTTATCCAGCGATGTGAGAACATTTTGCAGGACAAGTACGTTTATGCCTCTCAGTAATAATAATCGTTAATTATGTAATAAAATATGCTGTATATTAATAACAAAACTAATATTCTATGAAATAGAATAAGTTATATACTTAAGTTACTTATTTTTATTAGTGTATAAGCTTTTTTGTTTGTAAAAAAAGTAGAGGGACAGCACCGATTTGAAAAAAATAGAGGTTTATGTATTTATTTTTTACCATTGTAATAGTCCTTGGCAATTTATATTTTTGCCACAACCTAATAACTAACTATTGAATATTAAAAAAAATAATTCAGAACAATATTCCTTTTTTCAAATACTAATTTCACCGAAGACAAAAAAATAAGTCATTTGGGAAATTCACCCAAATACGAAATTTCAAAGTTGTTTGTAGGGACAATCTTGTTTAATTAAATAATGTGTTATGTCGTACCTATAATATTCTACGCTCGAACGTCTTCGAACTATCTTCTTCAATACAAATTCTAACGCAGGTATACAGCAGCTGCTGATCAGGCGTACTATAGCTGAAATACGTCGCTGAAAATCGGTTATCCGGATATGGCATCACTTTTGGACTTTATGATGAGTATGGGATAATTTTCCTGAATCATATTTTTTATAAACTTTCCAAAAATTAAAATGCCATAAGTACTTACTGTAAGTAATCGTTTCATTTTTTAATTTTTTTTTTACACCGCAGCGTGCGTATGACGGTCTTTCGTACCATGGTCACAGTATGGCATATTTTTTTCAACTCATAATAGTATGGGAACAATCTGATTTCATTTATGCGCCATACTGTAAAAAATAATTTCACGGCTTCTATAGGCGTGTTTTAAAAATGGTTAAAAAATACAATTTTACAAGTATGGCACCACTTTTATACTGCACTAGAAGTATGACGAATATAATTTTGTCTCACTGTACCATAAACTGACCACGATTTAAGTGCCATACTGAAAGAAATGGTTTCGCGAATTTAAAAAAAATTACATGTTTGAGGGGGTATGGCGGGTATTTTGGACCGTTGGAATGGTATGGCATGGTGATTTTCGTACAAGATTAATAAAAAACAATTGTTTAAAAAAAATCAGCCTGTAAGAAATAAATAAAAAAAAAACATTTTCAAAAAAGTATGGCGGGTCTAAACACCCACCGGAGAAGTATGGCACATAGCGACCGCCGGGTTTTTTTTTGTTGAAATACCGATAAATTGAAGAAATTTTGTGAAAGAAATTGTTTGACACCTCCGGATTTTCGAGCAATTTCAATGAATTATTCTGCAATTGTGTCCCGTGCACCACCGGTAAGAACATCATTTTCCTCTCACTTATTACGTATATGAACCCCCCTGAAAGCGCCATACTGTAAGAAATGACTTACCAAAATGTGTCATTATCTCCCGGTCTAGGACTGTTGAAAGAAAAACTGAAACTGAAAAAATTTGAAACTGTACAAAGCTGTTCCCGAGGAAAACAACAAAATTAAAAAAAAATATATATCGTAGGTATGTATACATAAAACTTCTTTCTTCCAATAAAACAATCACCGATACAATTAATTCGCTATTTCCATTAGCAACAATGAATTCTGAAAAAATATTATTTACTATTAAATGTCGACAGCTGTTAATTGCTAACTATTAATGATTTGCGTACGTATTACGTAAACAAATAAACAAAAGGGTTTAAAATATCAACATTTGTCCAGCTGTTGTTTTTTTATTTTCTTTATTGTTTTCACTTGGTATAAAAACCTAAGGAATTGTGATTGAAGACATAAACGCAACATGAAGGCTTTAGCGGTGCTGCTTCTGTTTGCAGTAAGTAACCGTCCCATTTATTTTATTTTATTACCTTTGCCCAGCTGTGGGATAAAATAGGTTCAATAAAAAAACAGTGGCACTCCGGGAGTGCCGACAGAAGTGAAAACTTGAACAATTACGTATTTATTTTGTGAATCGTCTTATAAACAAAACACGCGCGGTACTGGCTACGGCCATCCGTCTTACGAATTTTCGATCAGGTCACGTGTCCTGAACTCCTGACGCGAGTTTAACATTTTTTACCCATTACAAAACAAAGTGTACAACGCCGCTAAAGAAGCTTTCAGTTCACAAAAAGAGTAATCGAACAAATCAAAGATCATAAGAATTTATGATTTGTTGATTTGTCTTCGCCCCGAATAGCAGAATAATAAAAGAAAATTCTGGGTCGGTACGAAGTTCGCCGTAGGTATTCGTATATATGTTGCAGTCAAAACTCTTAATCAGTCAAAAGTACTATTGACTAGCAAAATTAGTCAAAAGTACTTTTGACCGTATGCTTTAGTCAATAATACTTTTGACTAAAATAACAGTTAAGAGGGTTGATCCGTTAGAGCCACGCTGGAGTCAAAATTGATGATTTCCGACGGACAATAAAACCATAATCTGTTTAATTTATAGATAAGATATTGACGTCATATTAATGGGAATTTCATAATCTAGTGCATGGCTGAAAAACATTTTCATTTATTCGTACAGTTTTCTCATTAGAACAGTTTTTATGCAAGCCTTTTTTTAAACTAGCGATCGACGGTCTACGCAAATGCAAGGTATTAGTAAAACCATATACGACAAACTTATAACAACGTTGCTTTATAAATAATAATAGCATTTATTAGTGCATGGCTGAAAAAAAAAACGATTACTGTAAGTTTTCATTCAAGAAAAGTATATTCAAAAGTGTCAATTTTAGCCACTTTTCGATATTTTAAACGCGTTAGTTTAGGATGAAATCTGAAATATTTATATGTTATTTTAGGCCTAGTAAACGAAGACATTTACCTTCTAAAACATGGTACAAATATTTTTTTAATAACTTATTTTTTTATTTTACTATGAATTATTTAGTGCTGCTATATAATCGGCGCGGAATCACGCCAGCGCTCAGTGCCGGCTGAGGCCTTTCAGAGGTAGGACGTGTGTCGCTCCCGTAGCCGCGAGTCGCGTAAAATATTATCGTACTTTCGCGAGTTTTTAGCGCGTCTAGGACATGTTGATACTTTTTATTATAATATATTTTTATTATATTACAAAACTGGTGAGTACATATTTTAATGTAATGGTGTTCTATTAACTTAAGAAAAATTAAATTAGACTTCTTTATGTATGTTTTCATTTTACTTTTTTTTTCAGATATGGCTAACAAAAGGCGCTATATGGGAACAAAAAAAAACGAAAATTTGGCCAAGGCTAATGAAGCTAAAAGGTATGTTACCGAGGTTCTCTACTTATAAAAAATATATTTTTATTAGGTGTAATAAGAAACAATATACTTACTACTTTTTGAAGTAATTTTTTTTTATTACTTTTTGTTTGGATATTTTTATGAAACACAGTAGTAATAAGGTAAAGTTAATATCCAATTCGTTGTTATAGGCAGAAAAGAGAAGTTCAAATACTTCAAAACCAGGACTTAAATAAAAATTCTGTTGTAAGTTTTATTTTTTTACTTTATATTTTACTAGCTGCGGCAGACACGTGTTTCCTTGGTTTTGATTGAGCAGTTGTTAAACCAAAACTAAATAAGACCTTTCTTCATTATTTATTTAGCTCAAGCCGACAATCGATCGCCTGTCATGGTGCTTACTTTTTGTGTCACTATATTATACCCTACATATTATTTTCAGAATCAAGAAAATGAAAAAGACAGTGAAAAAACACTGGAAATTCTGGAAAACTTGCAGGCATTAGAAACGGCTCCAATTCAAGATCCTGACGCAGGGAATCTTGTAAGAATTACTTGGTCATTTGTATACATATTTTAGCACAAAAAAAAACATTGTTAGTTATGTGCTATCTTAAGCCGACAATCGATCGCCTGTCATGGTGCATACGGTTTGTGTCACTATATTATACTCTACATATTATTTTCAGACTCAAGAAAATGAAAAAGACAGTGATAAAACACTGGAAATTCAGGAAAACTTGCAGGCATTAGAAACGGCTTCAATTCAAGATCCTGACGCAGGGAATCTTGTAAGAATGACTTGGTCTTTATAAACATATTTTAGGACAAATAAAACAAGAACCTTCAAGAACAAGTGCGTATTTACAGTATACTTTCATAAGTTCAAATACATGTTGTACATTGTTTCTGATAATATTAGACTTAAAAATATATTTCCAAATTTTATGTTATAGGTAAATAATAGACAAGAAGTTGAAAGGGATACTGTACTTCAGGCAGAGAGTGCACTTTGGCTAGAGCTACGACGTTGTTTATTGACAGCCTCTTCATTCTGTAAAGTGTGCAAACGGCGATCGACTATTAGCCCAGCCCCTTTGGTTAAACAATTTCTTTACTCATATTCCTTGGACCATATCCCTAGTATTCAACATGGGAAAGTAAACGAAAAAGTGGCCATAGAACAGTTGCAGGTACAAGTTTAGATTTTTCTAACAAACAATTTATTTTTGTATTCTTAAATTCTATTAAAAAGAAGTAATTAGAGTATTGAGTTTCAAATTATTATGATTACAGGTGCTTCGCTGGATGGACTAATCGACGATGATGGCATCACCGAAATTAAATGTCCTAGTTCGGCATTTGGATTAGAGGCAGATTTTGCTATTAGCCAAAAAAATAATTAAATTCTGGAAAATAGATGGATCTGTGAATCGACGCCATGACTGGTTTTATCAGATACAGGGGCAGCTGCATATAACTAACAGAAATTACTATCTGTTTGCTGTGTGGACAGGCAAAGATTTTAAATTGAAGACTGAAAACATAATCAGGGACGATAAATTTTGGAGCGAAAATATGGAACATCGGCTAGTCAGCTTTTACAATAAATGCCTGTTACCCGAAATTGTTGATCCCCGAAAAGCTAGGTCCATGAAACTTAGAGACAACAAATATTAAGATTTTATTTTACACGAAATTGTTTTTATTTACTTTAACCTAACTAATAATAATTTAATTGCTCATTTATTACAATAAACAAAAAACTGAATCCCGCTTACGGAAAACGAAAACATTCCCTACTAACTAAAAACTGGCTAAGTATCAAGATGATTCTAAGCGGTGTATGATACGCGCTCCAACACAGACGGCTGTGTGTGCATTTAACTGTATAGCTGTGTGAGTAAATTTACCTAAACGCGAGGTGCGCCGCTCTGGAGTAACGCTCTTAAAAGTACTTTTGCCCAATGGAGCTGGTTAAAAGTACTTTTGACTAAGTGATTCCGTCAAAAGTGGTTTTGACTGGTTGTATCAGTCAAAACTCTTAAAAAGTTAAGGTGGTCGATAATAATAACGACAAACGCACATATAAACTTTTATTAGTGGAGAACGTGCTGATATTAGAACAAAAAAGTGACTACGAAAAGATAGAACGTTTTTGCAAAGAATTTTAGCGATAGAAGATATGAAAGATAGTCATGTCAATGTGATGACAAATGAAAAATTTGAAAAGTTTGCAATGGATGTGGAAGACGCGAAATTTGATGAAAAGAAAATACCATTACAGTACAGTAGACTTAAACGCTTTAACATCATTGAAGTTTGTGGTATAGGTAAAACAATTTGTTACAAACACAGAAACTGTCAAATATTTTTTGCCGGCTGAGGAAATCTACGACATTATTGATATATCTTTTTTAGATTCACCCAACAACGTTTTGTCGAAAATCGCTCCGGCTAATTTTAGTTATAATAAAGTCATTTCGTATAATTATTCATTTGACCGAATAATTGATTGGTAGATTTTTATTTAGCATATTTATTTCTTTGAAATAATGTCATTTGACCGAATTTTCAAATACACTAATTTGCCTGTTTAATATGATATGAACAAAACAATATGAAACAATATGAATAAATATGATATAAACAGGCAAATTATGGTATAGTAAGGTAAGGTATTCTCATTCACTCGCTCTTGCATCCAATGTCGACGGAGCCCCGCTTCGCGGGGCTCCTATTTCTGTGAAAAGGGTTTAAAGTAACCTAACAAAACCGAACCTCGGGGTGGCAACATTACATCAAATGAACATTATACCTTTTGATAACAGCGCAAATGTTGTTATCGCAAATAAATTTTCGATGAAATGAAAATTATGTTAATCGATATTATACAATTTTGCTAAACGTTGTTCGAATTAGTAACATTACCTCAAAAGTTGTGATACCAAACAAGGGTGAACCTCTTTTTTATTCACATCTAACAAGTTAATAGTGCTTTTGACTGATGCTTTATTGCAGTTAAAACTACTTTTGACGAAAAGCGTCAGTCAAAAGTACTTTTAACCGCTAATTTGCAGTCAAAAGTACTAATAACCAATAATTTTCAGTCAAAACCACTTTTGACCAACCAATTCAGTCAAAAGTACTTTTGACTGATTTTGCTAGTCAATAGTACTTTTGACTGGTTAAGAGTTTTGACTGCAACATATATATATATAACGTCCGCCGGTCAGCTCGTAACTTAATAAAGAAAACCTACCTAATTTGCTTTCGCTTGTGCCCTGGCGGCTGATAGTATGTTATGCTCACTCAAATGTCCCGCTGACGGTGGCGAATGTGTTGGATCATTTAGCTCCCTTCAAAATGGTTGAGCTGAATGGTGCTGATCTATGCGTCATGTTCGTGAACGGGCGCCGTCAGTTGGGGCTGGTCATCACTTAGCTGCCTCGGCTTATTTTTAATTATTTTAATTTTGAATTGTTGTTTTCTTACTATTTGCTGTACCTACTCTGGACGCTTTTAACGCGTAGGTACGCCTTTTTTACATCGTTCTCACATACAATTATAAATTCACATAAATGATGTAACTAATATTTTTGTAAAAATATAATTTAAAAGAGTGTCCATGGAGTTTCTTGCCCGTTCTTCTCCATAGGTACCTACGCTTTGGAATGGGCAACTAGCTTCATATTTTCTGACTGACCGACTTTTTGACAATTCAAAAGTGCCTGTAAATGGTTTAATTGAAATAAATGCTTTGAGTTTTGAGTTTTTCCCAGATTTATTTGCCAAAAATATAAACAAATATGGGTTTATGGAAAAATATATTTAATTCCTACGCAATAGAGTTCAGTTTACGTTACAACTTCAAACATTTTTATAACTTTTTCAATAGTGCTAGTGACTCTGAAATCAACTTAATTACTATTACAATAAAGTTGACATCTGTTTAACTTGAAATAATATTAATTTGAAACATAAGTTTGAATAGGCTAGGCCGTTGCTCCATGTAAAATACTAGTATTCAGCTGCATCCGGTTAGACTGGAAGCTGACCTCAATATACCTAATTGGGAAAGGCTGGGCAGATGATGATAACTGGCTGAATGTGGATGCACTATTTAAGTGCGTTTACTTAAACCTCCGGTGAATACAGGCGTGATGCTATGATATGTACAGACGCCAGCACATCAAGCTACCCGAAACTGTCAAATCCCAATAAACTTTGAACCGTATGCCTTAGAGATAAAGCTTAACAGATTGTAGTAGCTTGATGTGCTGGCGTCTGTACATGCCTTTGCCCGACCTTCCTCTTGTCGCACAGATTATTTAAGTTTTGATTTTGCAGGCTCTGGTGGCTGTCGAACAGGCGTTGCCACAACGTAAGTTTGTTTCTTTAATTGTTTGTAATCTACAACTAAAATAACACAAACACACGAACGCAGTATGACTTTAGTTTCGACCGAAAGGCGACATCGTCCGCCTGAAAGGGCTTTGTAGCTCCATAGCATACCTACCTGTCCGCCATTTTAATTTCTTTTCAAAATGGCGGCCATGCATGAAACCTATATAAATCGTTAGCTGACATCAATGCAAACCAAACCCCGTAAAGTGTCACGTTTCCGAGATATTAATGTTCAAAGTTGATCATGTGACATCCATATTTTTTTGACATTGCGTACTGTATATTGTTGCTTAGAGGTTTGAAATAATCACTTGAAAAGTTTAAAGTAATCAAACATTTATGCAACTAGATGTATGCAAGGATGTGACAGTAGGTGTGCTCCATATATTATAAAAATCTTCAATCCCCTTCCACCGCGTCGCATCGCATCGCCTGTCCGCGCTATTACTTCGTTTACGCTTAGGGATCTTTTTTTTTTAATTCGCTCGACTACCAAGGGGTGTAGCGTAATTTTAAATAGCCTTTCTCAAGAATTGTAAAAAAAGAAAGAAGATAATAAAGAAAGATTCCAAAGATTAGCGCGTTCAAACAAACAAACTCTTCAGCTTTGTTATTAGTAGGTATAGATAGAAGATAGATCATTCATTTAATAAAGCCAATTTTTTTTAATTTTTATAGCAGCTTGTGGTGGTGGACCCAAATCTGAGGTGAAGAGTTCATCACCAAATAAAGCGAAAACCACCTCTGGAGGATGTGGAAGCAAAACGGAAACTCATCATACCAATGCAGGCAAAACATGTAGTGGAAAAGATAGTAAAACACACAATTCCAAATGCAGTATTCATTCTGAAACACCCAGCAATAGAGGCAAGGCTAGTGGCAGTGCTGACGCCCAAGGAGGCAAAACATGTAGTGGAAAAGATAGTAAAACACACAATTCCAAATGCAGTATTCATTCTGAAACACCCAGCAATAGAGGCAAGGCTAGTGGCAGTGCTGACGCCCAAGGAGGCAAAACATGTAGTGGAAAAGATAGTAAAACACACAATTCCAAATGCAGTATTCATTCTGAAACACCCAGCAATAGAGGCAAGGCTAGTGGCAGTGCTGACGCCCAAGGAGGCAAAACTTGTAGTGGAAAAGATAGTAAAACACACAATTCCAAATGCAGTATTCATTCTGAAACACCCAGCAATAGAGGCAAGGCTAGTGGCAGTGCTGACGCCCAAGGAGGCAAAACTTGTAGTGGAAAAGATAGTAAAACACACAATTCCAAATGCAGTATTCATTCTGAAACACCCAGCAATAGAGGCAAGGCTAGTGGCAGTGCTGACGCCCAAGGAGGCAAAACATGTAGTGGAAAAGATAGTAAAACACACAATTCCAAATGCAGTACTCATTCCGAAACACACAGCAATGGAGGCAACGCTAGTGCCAGTGCTGACGCCCAAGGCAGTGGAGGCAAAACATGTAGTGGAAAAGATCGAAGTACAAGTGACACCAATAGCAACAGTCGTGTCGAATATAATAGCAGCGGTGGCTCAAGTTCAGCTCATAGCAATTCTAGTAGCAGTATTGAAGACCGCGGAAATCGCAAAGGACATCACACTATAGGCTGCACTCATTCTGAAAATCGTGTTGAGACCAATGGCACCTCAGTCAGCCCTTCAGCTGATGGCAGTGCAACTAGCGAGAGAAAACGTTGTGGTAAAGGACATCGCACTTCAACCGACACTCGAACTGAAGGTCGTGTTAAGACTGAGGGCACGACGAGCGACGCTTCAGCCGGTAGCCATGCAACAAGCCAAAGTAAAAGCAACAACGATGTAGGTGAAACTGTTAAAGAAACCAATTCTACAAGTGAAACCGAGAGCAATAGCAGTATAAGCGACATTTTATCCGATAGCAAGGCAGCAAGCCAGGTCGAAAGTAGAGAAGGCAATGGCAGCAGTAGTGCAACTGCTAGCGGAAGCAGCACTGGAACAGCTACAAGCTCAAAGGGATGTAGGACTACTACTGCCACTTCGACTGCTGCTTCAACTACAAATGCTGCAAGTTCAGGCAATGGTAGCAGCAGTGCAACTGCCAGCGCAAGCAGCACTGCCTCAAGCTCGAATGAAAGGCATGTCAAAAGGTGCAGAACCTGTGGAAGACGCAGCCATATTTTAGTTCGCAGTGATTCTAAGAGTCACTCTCATGCTACTATCCATGTAGACCGGCATTGCAAAAGATGTAATACATGTGGTCGACGAGGCCATACTCACGGCAGTGGACACAACTCAGCAGCACATGGTCATGCCAATAGCCACATAAGAAGGCACGGCAAAAGATGCAGAATTTGTGGTAGACGAAGTCATGCTCCCATTCGAACACAAAATAGAAGATCCACGAGACGCACGCGCTCGCACGAGATTGCAATCCACGGCAATAGAGGCCGAACTTCAGCCCATAGCCATTCTAGTAGCCGTATTGATAGCCATGGCAAAAGAAGCCCCACTCACACACACGGCAAAACTTGTTGCCATAGACGTCACATTACCCATACTCATAGTCGGGCTGCTTGTGCTAAAATCATTCGAAATGGGGCCCATGGTACTAAGTATAATGACGAAGAAGATGAAGGATCTGATGATAAAGAAAATGCAGCGGGTGACGAAAAACACGAAGAGAATGATGAAAAAGATAATAAGAGTGAGGAAGAGAATGACGAAGATGATGACAGGGAAGAACATGACGAAGAACATAATGAGGGTGACGCCGAGAATGCTCCGGAAGAAGATAATGGCGATGAGATAGAGAATGCTGAAAAAGAACGTAACGAGGGTGATGAAGAGGATAATGGGGCTAAGGAAGAGAATGAAGAAAAAGATAAAGGGGGTCATGAAGATATTGATGTTGATGAAGACGAGGGCAATAAGGAAGTAAAAGGTGACCAAAAAAATTCCCGGGCTGACAAAGACTCTGATGACGAATTAAAAGAAGAGAATCGCAAACTCTCTCATGAAGAAGACAAAGATAATGATGATGAAGAAGATGGAAAGAAAAACAAAAAGACTAAAAACGAAGAAACTACAAACCCAAAAGGATCTGGGAAGTCAGCAGATACAAGTTCAGGCTATGGTGGCAGTAATGCCACTGCAAGCGGAAACAGCAACCTAACAAATGAAACCTCGAAGGGATGTGGAACTACTTCTAGCAAGTCGATTACTACTTCAGCTGCAAATGCTGTAAGTTCATACAATGGTACCAGTAGTGCAAGTGGAAGCAGCACTGCAACAACTAAAAGCTTAAAGGGATGTGGAACTACTACTACTAATGAGGGTGAGAAAGATAATGCTGGCGAAGAAAAAAACGAGGGGGGTGATGAGAATAACGAAGAAGATAATAAGGGTGTGAAAGAAAATGTTGACGATAAAAATAATGAAGGTGAGAAAGAGAATGCTGACAAAGAAGATAATGAGAAAGAGAATGACGAAGAACATAATAAGGGTGATGCCGAGAATGCTCCGGAAAAAGATAATGGCGATGAGATAGAGAATGCTGAGAAAGAAGGTAATGAGGGTGAGGAAGAGGATAATGGGGCTAAGGAAGAGAATGAAAAAAAAGATAAAGGGGGTCATGAAGATATTGATGTTGATGAAGACGAGGGCAGTAAGGAAGTAAAAGGTGACCAAAAAAACTCCCGGGCTGACAAAGACTCTGATGACGAATTAAAAGAAGAGAATCACAAACTCTCTCATGAAGAAGATAAAGATAATGATGATGAAGAAGATGGAAAGAAAAACAAAAAGACTAATAACGAAGAAACTACAAACTCAAACGGATCTGGGAAGTCAGAAGATACAAGTTCAGGCAATGGTGGCAGTAATGCCACTGCAAGCGGAAACAGCAACCTAACAAATGAAACCTCGAAGGGATGTGGAACTACTTCTAGCAAGTCGATTACTACTTCAGCTGCAAATGCTGCAAGTTCATGCAATGGTACCAGTAGTGCAAGTGGAAGCAGCACTGCAACAACTAAAAGATTAAAGGGATGTGGAACTACTACTACTAATGAGGGTGAGAAAGATAATGCTGGCAAAGAAGAAAACAAGGGGGGTGATGAGAATGACGAAGAAGATAATAAGAGTGTGAAAGAAAATGCTGACGATAAAAATAATGAAGGTGAGAAAGAGAATGCTGACAAAGAAGATAATGAGAAAGAGAATGACGAAGAACATAATAAGGGTGATGCCGAGAATGCTCCGGAAAAAAATAATGGCGATGAGATAGAGAATGCTGAAAAAGAAGGTAATGAGGGTGAGGAAGAGGATAATGGGGCTAAGGAAGAGAATGAAGAAAAAGATAAAGGGGGTCATGAAGATATTGATGTTGATGAAGACGAGGGCAATAAGGAAGTAAAAGGTGACCAAAAAAATTCCCGGGCTGACAAAGACTCTGATGACGAATTAAAAGAAGAGAATCACAAACTGTCTCATGAAGAAGACAAAGATAATGATGATGAAGAAGATGGAAAGAAAAACAAAAAGACTAATAACGAAGAAACTACAAACTCAAACGGATCTGGGAAGTCAGAAGATACAAGTTCAGGCAATGGTGGCAGTAATGCCACTGTAAGGGGAAACAGCAACCTAACAAATGAAACCTCGAAGGGATGTGGAACTACTTCTAGCAAGTCGATTACTACTTCAGCTGCAAATGCTGTAAGTTCATACAATGGTACCAGTAGTGCAAGTGGAAGCAGCACTGCAACAACTAAAAGCTTAAAGGGATGTGGAACTACTACTACTAATGAGGGTGAGAAAGATAATGCTGGCGAAGAAAAAAACGAGGGGGGTGATGAGAATAACGAAGAAGATAATAAGGGTGTGAAAGAAAATGTTGACGATAAAAATAATGAAGGTGAGAAAGAGAATGCTGACAAAGAAGATAATGAGAAAGAGAATGACGAAGAACATAATAAGGGTGATGCCGAGAATGCTCCGGAAAAAGATAATGGCGATGAGATAGAGAATGCTGAAAAAGAAGGTAATGAGGGTGAGGAAGAGGATAATGGGGCTAAGGAAGAGAATGAAAAAAAAGATAAAGGGGGTCATGAAGATATTGATGTTGATGAAGACGAGGGCAGGAAGGAAGTAAAAGGTGACCAAAAAAACTCCCGGGCTGACAAAGACTCTGATGACGAATTAAAAGAAGAGAATCACAAACTCTCTCATGAAGAAGACAAAGATATTGATGATGAAGAAGATGGAAAGAAAAACAAAACGACTAATAACGAAGAAACTACAAACTCAAACGGATCTGGGAAGTCAGAAGATACAAGTTCAGGCAATGGTGGCAGTAATGCCTCTGTAAGCGGAAACAGCAACCTAACAAATGAAACCTCGAAGGGATATGGAACTACTTCTAGCAAGTCGATTACTACTTCAGCTGCAAATGCTGTAAGTTCATGCAATGGTACCAGTAGTGCAAGTGGAAGCAGCACTGCTACAACTAAAAGCTTAAAGGGATGTGGAACTACTACTACTAATGGGGGTGAAAAAGATAATGCTGGCGAAGAAGAAAATGAGGGTGAGAAAGACAATGCTGACAAAGAAGATAGTGAAGAAGAGAATGACGAAGATTATGACGAGGAAGAGAATGACGAAGAACATAATGAGGATGACGCCGAGAATGCTCCGGAAGAAGATAATGGCGATAAGATAGAGAATGTTGAAAAAGAGCGTAACGAGGGTAAGGAAGAGAATGAAGAAAAAGATAAAGAGGGTCATGAAGACTTTGATGTTGATGAAGACGAGGGCAGTAAGGAAGAAAATGGAAATTCTGTCATCACGGCTGGAACCAACCGTACAAATGCCAGTAAAGCAAGACATAGCTGCAATACAGAAGCTGCTGGAATTGTCTCCAATGGGCACAGTATTGTGAACAGGCGTTCTAGTTCTAGACAATCTAGCGTTCAGACATCAAGCAGTAAATACTCATATAAGAAAGCGTTCACTTCACAATCTAGCGACGGTACTGTCACAATGAAAGAGTCGGAAAAACGCAGCGCTGAAGCCAAGAATTCAAAAGACAGCAGGCTAGAGGTCAAAGATGGAGATAGAGAGGTAATACAGGAACATCACAGCGAAGACGAAGCTAGTCGGAAAGGTGGCAGAAACCAAGAAATTAAGGTGGCTCATGATTGCAATGGAACTGTAAAGAGGGAAATAAAAGTAGCCCAAGAAAATCGCAACCATTTTAAATCTAAAGAAGATAATAGCAAACGAGTTAGAGATCCCTGTGAAAGCAATGATGAAAGGAGTAGCACTTGTGAAGAAGGAGGCTGTGAAAATCGGTTCGTTTATCAAAGTAAAGCAATTGAGCATGAATAATTCTTCATATCTGAAGGGAGATTCCCGTTTTTGTTAACAACGTTCGCAGTCAAATCTCAGTCTAAATCTGTTAAAAAACACCTCTAAAGGGCTTTGAAGATCCCTGGCATAACCCACCTGTCTGCTATTGTGATTTTTTTTCAAAATGGTGGCCGCGCATAAAGGTTTTATGCGCGGCCACCATTTTGAAAAAATTTAAATCGATAGCTGACATCAAAGCAAATAGAAAACATAATAAGACCAAACCCCGTAAAGTGTCACGTTTCCGAGATATTCACGTTCAAAGATGATCACGTGACATTAATTTTTTTTTTAACTTGCGCACAATTTGTTGCTTAGATGTTTGAAATCTGGTTTTGCCTATTCCGTATGTAACTTTATAAAATGTAATTATTATTATGGTTGTTTTTTATTAAAGTAAGAAAGAAAAGAAAGAAAACATGTTTATTTAGCACAAAGCCACAAGTGCACACAACAAACAATAAAAATTGTAAAAGAAACTAAATAAAATTACGCGCGTTTTAAGTACTAATCAAAATGGCGCGACAGTATGTATGCCAGCCATGGACGTAATAGACTAAGCTAGTTACCTAGTTAGTCTATTACGTCCATGATGCCAGCCATATATCTCCTTTTTGACAATGCTGTCGTTTAGATGAGATTGCGAATTTGCGACTACATTTTGAACGTTTTTAATAACAGGAGTTGACTTTCTGATTGATATTATTATTTCTTCTCTATGATATTTATAAGAATTAATATAATATTTACGCAACGCAGTTAATAATATTCAGATAGTTACGTTTTTTTAACTTTCATGAAAAAAAAAACTACTTTACTCTGCGCTCTTTCTGTTTCTTCTCTCGTGACTGCCGCCGGATCACCAACGCATTGGCGTTGGTGGTCCGGCGGTAGTCACTGACAACTTAATTTGGTCGGGTGTTACGCGGAGATTTAGTATGGAAAAGTAATGAAAGCTAATTTCTCTTAAAATACAACAAATACAAAATACAACAAATACAAATCTGAATTTATGGTCGCTATAACTTCTTTAGGAGTACTAATTTTTGTATTTTGGGAAGAAATCACAGAGTTTTTAATAGGGAAATCTTGAAATGAAAACTTGGCACCGTGACTACCGCCACCCCACCAGTGGCATGGTATATCTCGTAAACTACTGGAGTACTAATTTTGAATTTTGGGTATTAATTTTATCTCGCAGGGTACTAATTTTCTATGTAGGTTTGAGGAAAGCGACAAGCTTCTCTAACTTGGAACCAACATTCAAAGTCGTGGTCCCGCTGAACAATTGCGAGAAAGTTATTAAATCATCGTTGATTTCTCGGTAAAATACAAATGTTACAGTTCTATTTTTTTTACGAAATAAATCACATATAAGGGTTCTAATTATTTGTATACTTAGAATAGCTGTAGCGTGCCCCCTTTTTCGGTGCTCCTATGAAGGTCCTACTGAAGGGAGCGTGACTTCCGCAGGACCACCTTCAAAGTCGATTTTCTCGAAAACTACTAAGGTACCAATTTTGTTGTTCGAGTACTAATTATTACCAATTGAGCACAAATTATTTACCAAATATGGAAACGATTGGCGTTGGTGGTCCGGCGGTAGTCACGGACATGTAGTAGACGTGGTTTGAACTGTCAAAATACGACTCTTGACAACCGTAGGTGGTTGGCACGTGGTAATATTACGCGGGGAATAATAATTACCATAGAGAATTTGGGCCCTGCATATTTAAAAAAACATTTAAAAAAAATTGAACGGGCAACGTGACATTTTAGTGCGATATCCTGAGTGGAAAGTAAATATAATTTTTTTTTAAGTTTTTAAATAATTTTAAGATGTCAGCGTCCAGTATGGCCCGCAGTACTCGGGTTGGTTACCATTTCTTCAATATGAACTAGAACGACCACCATTTTTTCTTTACGGTGTACAAACGCCAACACATCAAGCTACCCGAAACTGTCAAATTTTCCCAAACAACTTTGAACCTTATACTATAGTGATAAAGTTGAAAATCTATTAAATAAATTTGACAGATTGTAGTAGGTTGATGTGCTGGCGTCTGTACATTATTAAAGAATATTGTATTCTATTCTATGCTTAATTAAGAACTAGATCAACCTACACTACATCTCTTAATGACTCCGATTTGATTTAATTTAAGGTTTTTCGAAATTTCTTTTTTGGAGTACTGTTTTTTTTATATATTTTTTTTATTGCAAATTATGTTTCCGTTTAGATCATATTAAATTGACGAACATCATAATTTTGTTTTTTATTCCTTTTGATTAATCGAATTTCCCATTCCAAAACGCAAAAAGGTGAATAGTTATTTAAAGACTGAGCATTTACTGAACATCGAGCATTCGCCGTTTTTTAACCGACATCAAAAAAAGGAGGAGGTTCTCATCTTTCGTTGGTTCATTCGGTAGTTTTTTTTTTATATTTTTTAACTAAGAACTCCTTTATTTATAAGCCAATGCAATTTTTGTTATTTGAAATGATATACTTTTCAGATTGGTTCCATAGAAATTTCATCAAAATCGGTTCAGTAGATTGGTTTGTAATCCAATATTACCTACTGGTAAAAATTCAAGTATCTACTTAAACGAAATTGCGTCGTTTGCTTTCACGACTTTTCAGTGGTGGCTTATCAAGTTTATCGAACCGCACTTCGAACACGACACTCGATGTTTTATTACAACCTGATTTTAAAAACCAACCGAGCTTATTGGTTTTTTAGAGCAAAAGCACGAGCGTTACCTGAAGGTTTGATATTTCAACAATAAACGCAAGGTAGAAAGAAACGTTACAGACAAATGCTCACTCGCCGTGAGCATTACGTCGAGCGCAGCGTCGAGCATTCACAGAGACGTTACATTACATGGAAATGCTCGAGAAAATGCTCTCTAGTGTATACCTGTAGGTTCCTTAGGAATGGAGAAGAACGGGCAAGAAACTTCATGGACATTTTTTATGTGTGCGGTCGGGACCTCAGTCAAGGAGTCTATTCCGTAAGCACGAAGTCCGAAGTTTCAGGGTTTTCCTATCTACTTATAAGATAAGTTTAAGATTAGTTCGGTTCCCGAACTAATAATGAATGACAACACGACTTGACTGCAGTTTCTTAATCGGATGCAGGTGAATAGGTACCAGTATTTTACGTAGAGCGACTGCCTATCTGACCTGCACAACCCAGTTACTGGATTCTCTTAGGGGGGACCCCCCTCCTCCCCTTCCTTTTCCTCCTTCTTCCTTCTCCTCCTCTTCTCTCCTCTTGGTAAGACTGGTTGTCAGACTTGTAACGACTGTCACAGATCCACGAATGACAGCCAGGACCAACGACTCAACGTGCTTTTCGAGGGACGGAGGGGTCTCGGTATGTAAAGATGGTCACCCATCCACAGACCAACCGCGGCAAGCGTAGCTTAGCCTGATCAATAGACCCGCACGGCTGTTATGCTTAGCCGCTGATCAACCAGCGTTGGGGCTCTGCCTCGTATAGGATCATAGCATTATGCTGAGCAATGGCGGTTTTGCGTGGATGCTATGCTTGCTATTTTTTTTTGTGTGTTTGTGTTTCTTTTTATACCGCATGTTTGCCACAAATAAACGTATTTTTTTTCTTTCAATTACGTAGTAATGTTATCATTAATCACTACAAAACCGATCACAAAGAACGTATTTTTTGCTTAGAACCAAAAAGTGCAGAAATATTTTATGAAATCTCATGGTTGCACAGTTATTTTTTATTTAGATATAAATTTACCACAGAGGTTTAATGTCTCACATTAAGTTTAATATAAAATGTATGCATTAGATCAAAAAGATACTGGCTGAAAATAAAAATCGACTGAATAAAACCGACATGGTGAAAAAAAAACAAATGGCGCGCATTTTGTACCATTGTAAAACTTTGATACTTTATAATTATCTAGCAAGAAAAGATTTAAAAAATGGAAATAGCGATAGCGATAAGAATGCAACGCTAGAAAGTATAAAAACAGCTGCAAATTAAATTGTTAATAACCTTTTGCCGCAAAAGTCGCGGGATAAATATTTAAAAGCTTAGGAAAACTTTGTTTTCATTAACTTGAATTCTTATTTTGAGTAGGTAAGGTATATTTTATCACGGTAGACAAATTGGTAGTTGAAAGAAAAGTAGATTACGTACCTTGCTAAAGTGAGTAATGTTAATTTAGTGCCCTCGCATACGCTCGGGCACCAACATACGTCTCGTGCATTAATAACTCACTTTGCGCTCGATGCAATAATCTACTAATCTTTCATTCTTTCTTTCTTTCCGTCGTGGTTAGGGATTAGGGTGCTTTTCCACCAGAGATGTGCTGTGCTACGTTGCTATGGATGCGTTTGATATTCACCAATCAATTCATATTCATTGGTGCATATAGCTTAGCACTTGTGGAAACGGATTCAACTAAGATATGTTTTTTATATGTATAGAGGTATGAGGAACAGGGTGTAAGGTTCACTCAACCTCCATAGAAAAGGGAGGATCCTCCGACCAGACGGGTGTTGTGTCTGGCGGGCAACTGCCCGTTGATTCATGTCGGGCCGTTGTATCTATGCTAGTTGCGCGGTAAACTCTGCTTGCGCGATGCAGGATTTGCGTGACGTCAGTATGACGCATTGTTTTTCCATGTGGCGTTGTAGATACCGCTATGGAAGGATGCGTGCTATGGATGTGTGCTATGAATGCGTGCTATGGGCCATCGCGACTGGTGTAGCTATGTGCAGAGCAGAGTACCTACAGTATGCCCGCGTTTTTCGCTGAAAGTAGACATGCCATCGTGGAAGCAAAAAGTTATTTTATACAGTATGTTAACTAACAGAGGGCGTATAGCAATCAATTAGATCGCCGCACACGCGGCCCGTCATTCATAAATGAATTCCGACATTGCTGTCCTTCAAGTACGCGTGTACTGAGTGTTTCTTTAACGTATCAATTTACCATTTTTAGTGAATATTTTAATATAAAAAAAAATAAAAACATTTTATTTTCGAATGGTAATATTTTTTTAGCATGTATGGATGCTATACTATTGCGGGTTAACGGGAACGCCCTCTGTTAGTTAACATACTGTATCTCGCAATGTGCGCACCCGCTGTTTCCCTACTATCGATACATAGCATAGCTCGAGATGCGCATCTTTCTCGCACAGCTACTTTGCGGCGGCGCATCTTCGTAGCGCATTTTCCTCGCACAGCTACGTACCTAGCGTAGTATTGGTGGAAACGGTAACATATTTTCAAAGCATAGATTTCACATCTTCGCAGCATAGCTGCATAGCACATCTCTGGTGGAAAAGCAGCCTAAGTCAGCTAGACTCTGCGTCACCGAGTGCTGGCTGCCCAGGGTGCACCGGGCATTTTGTATCGCAGTACGATTTATGTTAAGGGGGAAGCGCTAAGGTAGCCCGCGAAATTCAAATTTTCTTACGTTTTTTGCAATTTGCTGGTCAGTATTAAGTTCTATGTTGATTAATATATGAATCGCGGCCGTAAGAAATATGTGTTTACGGAATTATAATCATTAAAGTCATCAACACAACTCTCTAAGACCACATAAGTCCAAAGAATGATGATTTCATGAAACAGTTATTCTTTGGACTTACGTGGTCTTAGAGAGTTGTGTTGATGACTTTAATGATTATAATTATGTAAACACATATTTCTTACGGCCGCGATTCATATATTAATCAACGTAGACCTTAATACTGACCAGCAAATTCCAAAAAACCTAAAAAAAATTGAATTTCGCGGGCTACCCTGGCGCTTTCGCCTTAACACTGCTCGGGCAGGCTCCTTGGAAGAATCCTAAAAAGACGCTTGCTTCAAATTCCAGAAAGTTCAATAAACACTATATTCAGTGGATCTGTTTTCGCTAATAGTTCGTCGGAACATCAAAGGTGCTGTTTATCTCAATTTGTATAGTCTATAAAACAAATTACACGTATTTCTGGTTTCACTGCGACCAGGAGTTAGGAAAAGACGGGACGATCATACAGACTACAAAATATATGTTCAATCAATCTGCCTTCCCTTTCCTCTCAGTAGACTCATAGATCCGATTGGTTGGCCATTTCCTATATTTTAAAGTACCTGGGACGTGTTGACAGCTCTCCACTATCTTCTCATACCTATGGGATAAGAAAGTGTGCCTCACGGCTGCGCCAAAAAGGCTCAGTTCAGCAAAAATGCCAGACAAGTGCCTGACGCTGGTTTTCAACTGGACCTGATGTGTTACATGTGTAGTGACTGCCTATCTGACCCCCAGAACCAAGTGTCTGGATAATACGATACTTCTTGGTAAGACTGGTTGTCAGACTTTCGGGCATCTGACGTCCCGTAAGGACTGTCAAAAGATTTACGAAGGACAGCTGTGGCCGGGACTAACGGCTTAATGTGCTTGGCGAGGCACGGAGGGGTCTCGGTATATAAAGATGGTCACCCATCCATGGGCCAACCTCGGCAAGCGTGGCTTAACCTGATCGATCGACCCGGGCGGCTGTTATAAAAAAAAAAACTTATTTGTATCGTTAGATACGGATTATTAAAATAAAAAATAAGTGGACCTGTCCCAAAGTATCTCTCGAACATAACCACCCTGTGCGCACGCGCTCGTAGAAGCCACATGGCCCGGCAGCGGATGCAGAGTTTAAACTGTTACACATATATACAGACACCTTATGTACTATTTATAGATGTAGAGGTGCATCAGACTGCCTCCTTGGTCGTTGCAGGCCGTGAGTTCCAACTCACTAATTAATATATTTATATAATTATAAATGAAAAACAATGTAAATTTACCATTTACATTGTTTAGTTTTATTATAATCACTAAAATGGAAAATAGTGGCCACTATTATCCGTTTTAGTTTTAGTATCAATATTAACGTATAATCTTGTGGAGCACAACTTGACGTGTTTGACTGCATTTTCATTCTAAAATAAAATTAAATAACCAAACAAACGATGAGGGCGCCACTGCGCGGTCGGCGTAGCCTTAAGCAGACGACAACCTCTGTTGAACTACGAGAAGCCATTCCCAAAAAATAAAGAGGGCCATAGCTAGTTCTTCCATTGTTCTTGGTAACTAGTCTATTTTAGCCACCCAAACACACAATCCAATATCTTTTTTGAAGTGAAACCTTCTTTAGGCGCTTAGGCATTTCTTGAGATGGGAAAAAACCATTGAACTCGCGACACTGTTACCGTACGACACCTCTGTTTTAAGTTTTGGCTATTATAAAGACATCAACGCACGGTACATTTTTTTTTTGGGAAGAATGACCTTCAAACTTATTTATAAAATTACTGTGCTTTTTCAAGCTTTCACTTCTGTAGGCACTCCTGGAGTGCCACTGTTTTTTTTCGATATTCTGCAATATTCCAACACCAACCGAGGGTTATCCTTGGGTGCACTTGCATAGTGCATACAGGGAAAATCGTCAGTTTGTGCTTAATTTCCCTATAGAATGTAATGGGTCTATGCGAGTTAGCTTCGGCCATTCGCATGAGGCACCCGAAACTGTAAAATTTTCCCAATCAACTTTGAACCTTATGCTTCAGCGATGACGTTGAAAATCTATTAAAGAAATTTGACAGATTGTAGTAGCTTGATGTGCTGGCGTCTGTACACAGGGCGAGATATAAATCTATACATTTCCAGTTTTAGCTGACCGGATTTTATAGGTTTTTCGTACAATCGTAAGTCAGATTATACTGGTTATGGCTTGAACTTTTATCCAAGATAAGAATGCTTGGAAACATGCTGGTCTTGCTCCATAGGACAATCTAGATAAAATCAAACTGGTTCCTAATTAAATTTATATTTTTTAAATTTTTATGACATAGTTACTGTAGTCACATATACAATCTGTGACTACAGTAACTCACACACGTCTTGTTAAAATTCCAAAAAAATCATCTACTTTTACAATATTTGTAAATCATTTGTAAATATGTGAGCACCATGATCACATAATTGATTTACCTGTAATTGCTTCACCGCCGCCACCGCCCATTGTGTCACCCTTTGTACAGTTTCTATATTTATGTCTGTAATTTATATGGTGTACATAATAAAGAGTATTCTATCTATCTATCTTCATTTTTAATTCTTTTAACTTTTTTGTGGTGGACCAATTTTATTCTAGGTGCATCGTCTTCACAAATTATGTACCTATGTATACAAAACCTTGTAAAACATTTTAAAAGAGTAACGGTGGAGTTTCTTGCCCATTCTTCTCCATACGAACACTACCTTTTGGAAGGGGCGACTAGAATCAATTCAATTTTACTGTAAGTTTTGACGTTCAAAAGTGCCTTTAATGTGCCTATTTGAAATAAATTATTTGACTTTGAAGCGTAGCCGTGCGTACCTGTAGGGGAAAATAAAACAAAATATACCTAGAGTATTTACATAGATAGATTATATTTGGAACTAAAGTCTTTGGTACAGTTCGTTATTACATCACTACATAGTATAAAACAAAGTCGCTTTCTCTGTCCCTATGTCCCTTTGTATGCTTAAATCTTTGAAACTACGCAACGGATTTTGATGCGGTTTTTAATAGATAGAGTGATTCAAGAGGAAGGTTTATATGTATAATAATAATAATGTTTCCGTGCGAAGCCGGGGCGGGTCGCTAGTTAAGTACATATATCTTACACTAACTAACAGCTTTTAAAAGGGTGACATCCATGGCAGGCAGGGGACATCGTCGCGCAACCGACACACTAATTGCGTTGAACTATCAATCACAATATGAATCATTTTGAAGGACAATGCTAAACTATTGCATCATGTGTTGGAAAAATGTGTGTGCTTAATAACGTAAATAACGCAATAAATGTTGTTGAACTGTCAAAAGAGGGTTTTCGTGAAAATTTACGACACCAGTTGGCACCACTGTGACAAGAGGTCTTCCAATATAAAATATAATGATGACGTTCATCATTCGATTCATTCATTCGTTCATCATTCCGTCATGACTAAAGAAAATATAGGCTCTTTGACAGATGCCTGGACCTGACGTGTCAGTGCTGCCACCTAGCGAACGTCATTTCAGAAAACCCTCATTTCAACGCAGAGGGCCTTGAAATTTTTCGTCGGTAATTAAAAAAAAAATGCTGTTCCATACATTTTCACCGTGTAGGTATTGTACTTTTATATGAAACGGCCGATTTTTTACTGAATGTATGGTTACAATTTGCGCGTCAATGTCCTCGTCACCCTGTATTTATCTATGACTTAAAATTAATATAATTACTTACAATATTCAATGTAGCCCTGACCGGCACCGCTCTTCTAGGCAACTCTAGCTTATGGCGAAAGCGCCAGGGTAGCCCGCGAAATTCATTTTTTTTACGTTTTTTGCAATTTGCTGGTCAGTATTAAGTTGTACTTACGTCGATCAAAATATGATTCGCGGCCGTAACAAATATGTATTTACAGAATTAATTATAATCATTAAATTCATCAACACTAAGACCACGTAAGTCCAAAGAATGATGATTTCATGAAACAGTTATTCTTTGGACTTACGTGGTCTTAGAGAGTTGTGTTGATGACTTTAATGATTTATAATTAATTCTGTAAATACATATTTGTTACGGCTGCGAATCATATATTAATCAACGTACAACTTAATACTGACCAGCAAATTGCAAAAAAACGTAAGAAAATTTTAATTTCGCGGGCTACCTTAGCGCTTCCCCCTTAAGATAATTATCTGTTCTAGTTGCTGATGATGATTATGACATGTTTTTATCAAAACGTCGAAATATTTATAAGAATCAGAATAACTGGAAAAGTGGAAATAAAATGTTTTATAACGGCTGACGATTTTTCCATTGCCAAATAACTTTTATTCGAGGAATAAAATTGATGTTTGACAGTTTTTGTATGAAATTTAACTGTCAAAATTTCAAAATTACCTATTCCTCGAAAAAAGTTATCAGTCGATTGAAAAATCAGTCCTCAGAGATTTAAAAATCAACTGAAACATCACCAATTTATTGCAATTGTCTGAGATCTGAGGAGAGTTTGATTATTCCAGCCAATGGCTTATTGCACATACTTTTAAAAAAAACAGTCAAAGAAATCTATTGTCTATCAAATTGATACACTGCGTCAATTTACTATGTTAAGAGTAAACTAGTCGCGAGCTCGAACTTACTGGTGGTCATGGCCAAAAAGCACGCTGTCTCACCTGGCTTCGTGTTCGACAGAGCAGGTCCAGTTGAAAACCAGCGTCAGGCACCAGTTGTCTGGCATTTTTGCTGAACTGGGCCTTTTTGGCGCAGCCGTGAGGCACACTTTCCTGCTAATTTCTTACATCGGACTTTGCACTTTTTATTTTTATCTTATTTTTTATTCTGATGTACGACTAATATCTAACTACCTGGTGTATTGTGTGTCTCTTAGTCTGTGCTAAATAAATGTATTTTCTTTCTTTCTTTCTTTCTTTCTTTCTACTAATTAGTCATGAGCAGTTAGACGCTAGTCTACACGCACAGAAACATCATAGGTACAGAAGTGAAAGGCACGTAAAAAAATTCGAAAAGTGCAATGGAAAATCGAGTTTTATGAAATAAACCACTGCATAAATCAAATTACAAATAAAGTTTATTGAACTCTTCGATAACTGAGCTTTGTCGCTACTTTTTAAATCCATCCTAAGGTTGTCTTTAAAAGATCGCTCTTAGCGATAAGACCGCCCATTGTGTCACCCTTTGTACAGTTTCTATATTTATGTCTGTAATTTATATGGTGTACAAAATAAAGAGTATTCTATTCTATTCTATTCTAATGTCCAACAGTGGAGTAATGTAATACTCTTCCGAAATTTGTATGGAAATAATATCAACTATATAAATGTCAAAGAATGTCGACAGTTAAAAAAATCAATCTGTTTAGTCCTTTCCTATGTTGGGGTTGACTTCAAGTCTGACGGGGTGCAACTGAATACCAGTATTTTTACATGGAGCGACTGCCTATCTGATCTCCACAACAATCCAGTTACTGGGTAACACGATACGCCTTGGTAATGTCAAAGAACCCCAACAAATTCTCCAACCCGCACTGGGCCCGCCTGGTGGATTGCGGCCCACTCCTTTTCACTGAGAGGAGGCCTGTGTCCCACCAGTGGGAACATTAAAGTCTGATTATGATGAATGTCAAAGAATGACAGTTGAGATTTGAATATATTTATGGGCAATTGTAGTTAGTAATCAATTTGATAAACAATTAATTTCCTGGTCTTTATTTTTATCCGAGTCCTAATTATTATATATTTACGTATAGGTATTTACATAATTCTTTACTTATTTTCGGAAAGTTAGAAAGTTAAATATTATAATTTTAGGGGCAGTTTTCATAACACGCGATCAGCATACCTACAGTCCGGTTGTCGAGAGAATGCGTTCTTGATACCTGTCAATTTCATACAACGAATACAGGATTTATTTATAAACAATTATTAAATGACGTTTAAATGTCAAAAATGTATGGTTAAACAGCCACGTTATGAATAAAACGGTATATGTTTTGCGAATTTGAACTCTATTAGCTACTAGAAACGTCACACTGACAGGGGAACGCATTCACTCAACAGCTGCACTATAAACCGCGTTCAAGAGCTGTCAGTGTCATCATTACTGTGGACTCTGTCACTGACAGCTCTAGATTTTTTTTTTTGGACCAGGCTAGGGCCAGGGACCATGCTGCCTAGTCATCAGTTAGTTCATTTTTTTTTTGTAAATCAGTTAAATTCATCAGTTTAATGACAGCTCTAGAACACATTGTCAAATGTGCTGATCGCGTTTAGTTTCATTAGTGAAATTGGCACTAAGTCTGTAAATTCTGTTCGCTTTTCAGTTCCAATGCCCAAACGTGTTGCGGCCAACCGGTGCGGCCCTTGCTTCTCTTCTCTGCCGTCGCATTTTGCTATAACAAAAGAAACAGTAACATTAATAAACCTTGTTGCAAACAACATCAGCATCTACCTAGCCTTTTCCCAACTGTGTTGGGGTCGGCTTCCAGTCTAACCGGATGCAGTAGAATACCAGTATTTTACATGGAGCGACAGCCTATCTGACCTCCACAACCCAGTTACTGGATAATAAGATAATCTTACCAAGGGGAAGACTGGTTATCAGACTTTCGGGCTTCTGACTACCCGTAACGACTGTCAAAGATCCTCGAATGACAGCTGGGACCAACGGCTTAACGTGCTTTCCGAGGCAAGGAGGGGTATCCGTATGTAAAGATGGTCACCCATCCTCAGACCAACCACGGCAAGCGTAGCTTAACCTGATCGACCGACCTGTGCGGCTGTTATTAGCCACGGACCCCTTCTTGCAAACAACAGCGTAAAAAATGCCTGTAAGTATAAATGTTTTGTCTCTGCATCACCCTAAGGTTGACTAGTAGAAAATGCCACAGGGATTAAAGTCCGCCTTTGTAACATACAGTTTTTATTTTTTCTTGTACATAAAGTTTTAATAAATAAATAACCTGAAATCCTCGAAAGATTAGACATAGGTTTAGGTGTAGGTACCTACATATACTACACCCAAACTTCACCAGTTATTTTTAAATCCTATGTAAGTGGGAGAGTACACACACACACATACACACACACATAGAGGTATATATTTTTTGTATTAACCTTTAAAACCTTTTTGTATAACCTTTATAAACTTATAACCTTTTTGTTATCATGCAATGATGCCCTCTTTTGGGAGAAATTGAGACAAATATCCACCCGATGACCATAAATAAAAAACAAACAACAACTTCCCAGTCAAATTCGGAACTTACAGAAAAAAAAACGACCACAGACAAGATCTTCCTCAAATATTTTTTCCATAAACTAAGTAACTTTACATTTAACAGGCAAACGTATCTTTTTGTAGTAGCACGTGTTTTAAATTACGACAGATTATGGGGTCGTTAAAAAATTAACAGAAAAAAGTTTTTTCTTTATGCGTACTTGTGAATTTTATTTTTGGAGTTAAATTGAACGTGATGTTTTTATATAGGGGTTGGAAGACAAGTATTTTTTCCACTGTGTTTGTTGAGAAAATGAGTCGCGAAACTGCTGTTAAAAACCCCTACGTATTTAAAAAACCGGGCAAGAGCGAGTCGGACTCACGCACCGAGGGTTCCGTACCATCATAATAATATTACTTTTTGTTATGTTTTTAAATTTTCATCGGCGAGGCCTATATTCGTCAGAGAATTTTTTCAGCGCCATCTCTTGACCGATAATGAAACTAATGTAATTTTGTTGATGATTTCTGAAAAAGTGTGCTATTTAGAGACTTACTTTTATTTTTCCTGTAATCTTTACATAAACTTCTATCAGATAAAATAATTTCAGATTTTCTCTTTGCATACTTCGGAGATAAGGGGGGGGGGGGACAGTATTTTTTTTCACATTTCACATTTTTCATCAAAAGTCGAAAACTATGCGGCGTAAAAAAAAACATTATTGAGAATGTGCAAACTGCGCTCTTTCAAGTGGGACTACTAGGGCATGTAAGGTATCATAATACCCCACATGCCCTAGTAGCCCCACTTTGAATTTGTCAGACGCCTTTCAGTCCCTCTTGCAAAAAATATACATAGATTTTTATTTCTTTCTTATTTCCAAAATAGTTGGGCCAACGTCATCTAAAACTATTACAAATTTCAAGTTGATAGCATTAGTAGTTCTTGAAATATCCAGCTGTGACAGTCAGACAGACTGACTGAGTATCACCACAAGGGTTCCGTTTTACCATTTTGGCATGGAACCCTAAAAACGGTGGTTATTTTGTGCAAGATGCAGTCTGCATTCGACTTGTTAGGACTGGCTAACTGGAAACTGTTCAACAAAACAATAACTGCGTACCACACTATCGGTAGCAAACGGTAACATTTTCACATTTCAACAACATTCATTATCTACGTTTTTGAGCAGACAATTTTTACTACTTAGCTTTTTTTAGTTACGTGACGGGCGTAAACTAGTTTCAAAAATCGAAACATATTGCAAATAATGCAGAAAGTATAATTTTTGGTGTTCCTCAGGGTAGTGTCCTGGGACCAATTCTCTTTCGTATCTATGCCAATGAGCTGTGTCAGTTATCTCTTCCGAATACAAAATCATTACATCGGGTTAGTCGGGACCGATATGTACTCGAAAATTCTAGATGTTGCTGTTGTTGTTGTTGTAGCGCTGTGCTGTGGCACTATATAAGGCCGGTGTGGGCCGCGAGACATACATAGTTTTGAATAAGCGATACAAGCGAGTACATCGAAGCGATATTCAAGTGCGACTAAGAGTGATCAGAAGTGAAATTGTGTTTCATAATTAGTGTGTTTGAGTTGTAATTAGTGTTGTGATTAAAGTGTCAATTTTTGGTTATTAAATCGGCAGTTTTTATTGTCACGAACCCCAAGCTCGTAATAATAACAAAATCCTTATAAATATAATATAAAGAAGCCATTACACCTGTGTATCTGTTTACTGTAGCACGCGACTTGTGTTTATTTTATTATTTAACAACTTCCCTTGTTTATGGTTGCGCCGGATGGACGAAATATATTCACTGCTCAGCAGGTTGGCCTCAATTTGTAAAAGTAACTTTTCTATGTTTTTTGAAGTGAAAACTTCTTGAGCGGCGTTGTACACTTTTTTTTGTAATGGGTAAAAAATGTTAAACTCGCGTCAGGACACGTGACCTGATCGAAAATTCTTAAGACGGATGGCCGTAGCCGGTACCGCGCGTGTTTTGTTTATAAGACGATTCACAAACTACACACGTAAAAGAGGTGGCCGTTTTTAAAACAACGTTGCTGACCAACGATGTTTGTTTATGATGGTGGCATCCGATGTCGAAATGTTGAACAACGGATGGGAGAAACAACCAAATTCAACGCGATCACAGATACCGAATAATGCCGACCTTATCCGACAACGACCGATGTCAGTTGGCGAATTTGGCGATGGCTAACGTAACGACCGATAGTACGATGGCGACCGAACAACAAACGAATGATAAACGAACGATGCCATTGTCAATACCAACTGTTTTAATGTTAGAATGAAACAATATTAAAAATCAGCAGGCACCCGAATAAAATGGCGCGAATTTTCGAGCGTACTACGGAATTATTTTTACTAGAAATGACGTGAATTTTAAGACTTTGTAGGTAGGTGGTATACTATAAAGTAAGTAAATGTATGCAGACGGATGTATTTATAAGAAGAAATAGATTAAATATTTACTTTAACAGACATTTGCGTAAATTAGGTTATTATAATAATTATAATGCATTAGCATAATAACACTATATTAGGTACTACATGGTTTAATAATATTATAACAGGCAATAAATAAAGTTCCCGAACACAAAAATGTTGAATTTTTCTAGATATTTTTAATATCCACCTATTACTTACCTATTTATAATAATACGCTCAGGTCCCTTCCTGTCGCCATGACAATTTTGTCATCTGTTTCAAGGTTAGTTAGATGTCTGACACCGTTGTCGGAAACAACGATGTTGACAACGGTTGACATCAACGAAACAACGATGCGCATCGGTGGTGAAAAATAACAACAACGCCCATCTCTACACGTAATTGTTCAAGTTTTCACTTCTGTTGGCACTCCCGGAGAACCACTTTTTTTTTTAATATATGGCAACTATATTTGTTAGGTACTTATTTAATTAGGTATGTTATTTTAAAATCTGACATTATTAAAATAATAGTAATAATATGTACAAGTAAATAAAAAGGAGAGGAAATGATCAAAGGGCATCAAAAAATTCATCCGCATCGCTGTCAACAGGAAACGTGCCCAAAAGACTGGCATTTAGTGACCGACCGAAAGTTCGGTTTCGGTTTCGGCCAGTTTCGGCCAAATAATCTAGTTTCGGCCTTAGTTTCGGTTTCGGCCAGAAAATGGCCGAAACTTTCGGCCGCGCCGAAACTAGAGTGTTTATGAATTATCGTCCATCGTTCGGCGAACTTCGCGGCTAGCTCGTGCTCGCTCGTCGCGTCGCCGGCCCAGTTCGCCGCCGTCCATCGTTAATCGCATGGAGTTGAGGTTGTGTTTTGCACATACGAGGGCGGTCCCATAATAAATTGGCCTAACTATGAACTAATGAAGGAAATGAAACGAAACCAATTTTATTTTTCAATATAATCACCATGAATACCTACTACTAATACACTTCTGACATCTGTGAATCAATATCTCTAAAGCTTTATAAAAATAATCACAATTTTTTGTCTCAAAATGACCGAAGACGGCCGCCTGCAACTCTTCATCGCTTGAAAATTTTCTTCCTCTTAAGTCTCGCTTTAAATTTGGAAATAAATAATAGTTGGACGGAGCCATGTCTGGACTGTGAGGTGGATGTTCAACTTCTGTGAACCCGCATTGACGAACTGCATCCTTCGAAACACCAACGTTATGAACAGGGGCGTTGTCATGGAGCAACAGGACACCTTTAGACAGCTTGCCTCTTCGTTTTTCCTTTATCTTAAATTGTCTCGTAATTTATATATTAAAGAAGCATAATATTAGCCGTTCACGACTGTATTACGTTCTTTAAAATCCACCATCAAAATGCCTTGAAAATCTCAAAAGATTGTGCACATCAGTTTTTTAGCCGATTGTTGCACCTTTGCCTTTCTAGGGGGCTTTTCACCCTTATAACGCCATCCTATTGATTCTCGCTTGCTTTGTGAGTCATAATACAAGATCATAGTTTCATCACCAGTCATTAGCCGCTCGATCAGTCTTTGAATTTTCGCCACAAAGATCCAAAAACTCCGAAGCGCAGTGCACTCTTTCCTGTCTCTGTACCGCTGAAAGAAGTTTCGTTACTCATCTTGCACTCACTTTTTTCATGTGAAGATGTTCATGGATCGCACGATGACGTACTTTAAGAGAGCCCAAGCCTAGCTGCAAACTCTCTAATCTTCAAACGGCGGTCACTCAGAACCTCCTCTTCGATAAGAGCAATCGTTTCGGGAGTGAGCACTTCCACAGGTCGACCGTCGTGGCAAATGTCTTCGACGGTTTCTCTCCCGAGGCGAAACTCTTTCACCCAATTTTTCACTGTGCTATAGGAGGGGGCAGACTCCTTATACACGTATCCAATCGTTCTTTTATTTGGGCAGGGTATAAACCTTCTTTAAACAAAAACTTTATGACAATTCGATACTCAGTTTTCGACATTTTGAAAAAATACGCGACTCTCGTTATGCTAATGCCTGCTAAACTAAGACTAAGCATTTCATGTCGATGCGTGTTTCTTATATTAAGTGCACGATAAACGTACTATTTAATGCAACACAACATGTAGCGACATGTCGCGTAGAACTATACCAGGGCAGTTCATTATGGGACCGACCTCATAAATGATTAGGTAAATTCAACTGTCTGTATGTATAATATACATTGTATATTCAAATAAATGTGTAAAAAACACACCAGATTTCTGTATACGATAGAAATTTTAAATATATTTAAGTTTCGGTTTCGGTTTCGGTTTCGGCCGAAACTAAGAGCAAGGCCGAAAGTTCGGTTTCGGTTTCGGTTTCGGCTGAAAAATCTGTTTCGGTCGGACACTACTGGCATTATGTTATAATTATTAATTTTATTTTACTTTTATTAAGGTAGAAGCGCCAGGGTAGCTTAGAAATTCAAATATTCTTACGTTTTTTTGCTATTTGCAGGGTCAATGTCAGGTGTATGTTGAACAAAATATGATTCGCGACCGTAACAAATATGAATTTACAAAGTGGCACTCCGGGAGTGCCGACAGAAGTGAAAAACAAAATATAAACAGAATACTTTGCCATCACTCACTGACATATTTATCGCATATACATTAAAACCGAGTACATCCCGAGGACAGCCGAACACATCCGAATGTAGCGCGGTGTCGGTTACGGTAACAGTGTCGCGAGTTCAGTGGTTTTATCCCCATCTCAAAAAATGCTCAACGCACCTTAAGAAATTTCACTTCAAAAAAGTTTAAAGAGATATTGTTTCAACATTAAATAAGTACAAGATTCGTCAGCATGGAATGAGACACACCTGAGAAGTGTCTCACCAAGCTAAAAAGCCTAAACAGATGCAAGTATCATGTAGAGAAGTGGCTTATTGTTTTGTCTAACAGATAGCCAAGGTACAAAAAAAAAAATAATAATAAGTTTATTGATCCAATACAAATTTACGGTTTTCGGATTTTGCCCTTTACTTGTGCTAGATGATATTGCTTCTTGCATTTCATGATTCTAGGTCAACGGGAAGTACCCTATACATTTTGATTCCCTTGAGAGTGTCGAAATATACGTTTTTTGCGGCATAAACGGCTTTTTTTTACGTTAACTTGAAGTTTGATTTTTTCACAGCTTCAAGGGACTGTAGACCTGAGTACAGTACCCGGCGATAAATATTGCACATCGACCTTTTTACACAAAACCATTTTATACAAAGAATAAAAATAATTATCAAAAGAAGCAAATCATAATTGTTTTAACAGCTCCTAATAGATACCGGACTGTTTGTATTTCATGCGACAGAGATAACGCTCTACGAAGCCGAAATTAGCCGATTGTCTCTTTCCAAAGGTGGATGTGCCATATTTATCGCCGGTATATCGTTTTCAATTTCAACGCGATACCTCCACGCGTTCCCGAGATAAAGGGTCTTGACAGACAGACGGGCAACGAAGTGATCCTATAAGGGTTCCGATTTTTCCTTTTGAGTTACGGAACCCTAAAAAGTACATTGCTCAATCTGGGATTAAAACCCAGGACCTCATGCACAGCAGCATTGCTTGCAAAGTTGCAACCGCTACACCAAGGGGCAATCAGTGGAATTTTATTAGATTTACCGAGAAAATTTTACTAAAACAGATTGTATATCCGAGTATGTTGCAGCTGTAAAATATTTGATAGCGTTTGATTCCTAGGGCCATGTGGTGGCCACGTAATTGTATTAGAAAATCGGCCCAAGCTATGAGCGAAGAGCGTTTTAATAACTGGCAGAAATTACGCACCTATTGCAATGACACAGACTGACGAAATCCTCAAACTCAAACGGCTTTATTACAAAACAAGATCTATCTTCAGAGCCAGGCCTAAACCAGAGAGCCATTTTTTAATTTCAAACTATTATCCAACAAAGTTAAAGTTCACAGAAGAAAAACTAACGTCAAAACCGAGTTACTTGTCAATTTTGCATTAAGAACTTCATGAAGATTTTGGGCAAGAAATGTAATGATCCGGCGATTCTTAAGCTGGCTACTGAACTGTGACGACAGACGTCATGTGTGCCGAGCTGGGGGCCTAAAAAGCCACTTTTGCAGAATCATAAAAGGATAACATTATGAATTGTAATGGACAGTTAATTACGTCAATCGTATCAAATCTCATTGGTGAAGGATTTTTCAGTTTTTTTTTTGTCTGTGCTAAAATACCAATCAATCCAATCCCAATCTCTTTGATTATACCTACGTAGTGCAGCGAAAAAAAGTAAAACACGGACTGTATTCACCATATTATGATTCACAATGTTAGCCTTTTATGATTCTGTCAAAGTGGCCTTTTTAGGCAGCTAGATGTCGTGATTAACTAAGGAATTGAAGTGGTTTCAAGGCAAGGAATCGATTAGTCGTCATAGTGAATGGCCCTGCTCTCAACACACACGCCTGTTAATAATTTAAACATGTTACACATGATCAGTTTAATCAATGAATTAGCTTCACCTTTTAATTGAAAATTCAGTGAAAAGAGAATCCTGAAAACATCTGTTTATCTTAGTTGTAAATTATTTGATAGCTCGCGAATGGGAGGGCCATGTGGCAGAATGTAATTTTATCAAGAGGAATGGTCTACGTTAGCGGCGGTCGCGGGTTTGACAGTTTTGTAGCTATAATTATGTTATTCGTCGTTGGTGTTCATTGTAATATTACAGCGCATCACGCGTTTTTTTATTGTTTTCATGATTATGTTATTAGATTTAAGGCGCTACCTCGAAAATAAATAAAAAAAATCACATTTTTTTCAATATATCACCTTAATGTTCTTTTTTTCGTTTGTATCTATTTCCTGTGCGTGTTTCAAATAAAATATTTTTCTTTCTTTCTTTTTCTCTTGCGTTATCTAGGTGTATTTATATCTGTGGAACTGCCAGTGTGTGAGTGTGTGAGTAGCAGTTTAGTGTTTTGCCGGTCGATTCTGTAAAAATCTCACCGTGAAAACTTAGGTGATGGATGTGAGTTTGTTTTTGCTTGGAATTGGCACTATTGACAGCTCACTCCACGCTCACTTCACCTAAGTTTTCACGGTTGGTTGGTTACAGAATCGCACTGCAGAAGTTTTCTCTATAAATTATACAGGACCTGCCAGGCAAACGCCCATGATACTCAATATCATTATTTGTCGGTAAATGTTTATTTACATCAAGAGGAAGCCATCATCATCTACCTAGCCTTTCCCAAACTATGTTGGGGTCGGCTTCCAGTCAAACCGGATGCAGCTGAAAACCAATATTTTACATGGAGCGACTGCCTATTTAATCTCCACAACCCAGTAACTGGGTAACACGATGCTATTTATACGATGCTGCTGCGAAAGAAAGACACACATTCTAGCCAGCTATCTACATAGACCATTTAAAACGAATTACACAAGGTATTTCGCCTTCACAGCAACTTACAAATTCTTTAGGTCATCATTATCTGGCCTTAGTGCTTGGCTAGACTGCCTGTCCGCAGTGGAGCACGGCTGCGTTCTGCGTGTTGTCGTGTCCAGTATTTGTCAAAATACAATATGGATGAAGAAGACTTATTTTTACTAGAAAAAAGCTCGAACTAGCTTGAGAACCTCGGTCCCGCGCGGGCCGCCCGCGCACCCACCCACTGCGGCAATTTATATGAACGAGCTATGGCGTGAGTTGCCCGCGCGCTCTCCACGCGCTCCCCACGCCCGCGCCCGCCCCGCGTCCTCGCCCCAATCTGGCCAAACTCTTAGGCTACCTTCATATTACGGCGCGGTAGAAGAGCTACCTCTCATAACTTGTACCACACACAGCCACGCGCTAAATTGTACATTATCAACAGGATGATACAGAACTTTATATATATATAAATACATTTACTGCCGTACCTGGTATCTATCTACGAGTGACGTGGTTCCGTCTGCAATAACATAATGTGATGAAATACAAGGTATTCGATAGAACTAGCAAGAATTGTGAGGGGCTCATGGCAAAATAATAACAGCCACACTAAAATTAAACTGAAGAACTGTACCCAAGAACTCCACGACCTCATTCCACCGGCCCCAGGGGCGGATCTACTTAAAGGCTTTTTGGGCTGCAGCCCAGGGCCCCGTGGATACAGAGGGCCCCCAACCGAACTGAAAACAATAGACGATATTGTCAATAATAAAAAGTATCTAGAATTAAAAAAATCCGATCATATTGAAATGGCAATTGGTTAAGTAATTAGGTAGGGCCCCTAAGCAGTATTAGCCCAGGGCCCCACAAATTCACGATCCGCCCCTGACCGGCCCCCTTCTACCTTCGGACATCCAGACGCACTGCAAGTTACCATCCCTACCTAGTTGCTATTCCACCAATTCGCACTAAGCGTTTTCAAATGTCCTTTATAATGCGCACAGCAAAAGAGTGGAACTCTCTACCTGCGTTTGTGTTTCCGAGTGCATACAACCCGAATCTCTTCAAAGTAAGAGTGAACAGGCTTCTTCTGGGTAAGCTCGCTCCATCGTAGACTTTGTCTGTGTCATCTCTGACCTAGATTAGAGTCAAGAGCAAACCCATTTCGAATATAAAAAACAAAAAAAAAACTAACGAACTAAAATCAAGACTGTAATAGATCTGTGACGCATATTTTAATCAACCAAATAAAATCACCGCAGAATATTTTAGTACTGATTGAAACTATGTATATACGTAGCAGTGGGCAGGGCACGTTGCTCGCAGAACAGATGGCCGATGGGGCCGAAAGGTTCTGGAGTGGCGACCGCGTACCGGAAGACGTAGCGTTGGAAGGCGTCCCACAAGGTGGTCCGACGACCTTGTGAAGGCCGCAGGAGCCCGTTGGATGGGAGAAGCACAGAACCGGTCGAAGTGGAGGTGCTTGGGGGAGGCCTATGTCCAGCAGTGGACGTCTTTCGGCTGAAATGATCATGATGATGATCGGAACTATACAACAACAGACCACAATGCGTGCCACGAAAGATGAGACTTGACACACCACGTGGTTTGACATGCGCAGTACACGATTTTAGGTATCTTTAGCGGTATGAGGTCTGAGTGCGGGACGGGACCGGACGTTATAGGGGCGGCGGAAAGAGCGGGGGAGGCGGGGTCAAGTCTCATCTTTCGTGGCACGCATTGTACATCATTACATAACAACGTCCATTCATCGTTTCCATCGTTTCTTTGGTTTCTTGTCTCTTGTAGCCAGGGCCGTCTTTACCCGAAGGTGCAAGGGGTGCGTGACACCCGGGCGCAGGGTCTTAGGAGGCGCCAGGGTAGCCCGTGAAATTCAAAATTACTATTTCATGAAATATCAATCAAAGGGTTATATGGGCTCTAAGTGAATTGCAAGACAAAATATACAAACTGACGCTTTTTTTTTTGAGGATGGGAAGTCATCAAATGACCCCTCCCGCTCTGGGTGGAGCGGAAGGGAGTGTCAGACTCTTACTGACCAAAACCCACCCGTGTTCCTTCCTTAGCCCTTTATGTTCCGAGCCAGCGGTAACCTTTTCGGACAATCCCGCTGATACAAACTGACGCTGATTTGCAAATTGCAAAAAACGTAAGACATCACTCGTAAAATTGAATTTCGCGGGCTAACTTGGTGCTTCTCTCACTGCGTCTGCGCCCCCCAGACTAATAATAATAACTATTATTAATTAATTAATCAAAGTAAATTACTTATCATCAATTTTTTTTTGTTTTTTCATATTTAGATATTCAATTCCCATCACGTCTCCGGAGTTTCGCTAGGTAATATAATTTGATCTTGTATACATTCCCGTGGACTAATTTCCGTCGTCCACACGGGCGAAGTCACGGGCAGAAGCTAGTAAAAATACGAGTCAACAACTTACACATGAGACACAGAGTACCTACATGAGACTAGCCTCGCCACTCGCCAACCACTGGCGCCAGTAAATACTGCACTTGAACTCCACATGTTTCTAGATAAGAATTGATTCCCAAGTGAATGTCGGCCGGCGCTTGGCGTGCACTCAAATGCATACGTATGTCGGTTTTATTTTTAAAAATTTTATTATAGTCTGTGCGGATTGTTTATTTTTTCAAAGGGATCACAAATTAGAATCAAAGGGTCTACCTTACAGGTTTACAATGGTTTCTGTGGGGTAATTGGGTAACACACTATCAATGGCTTACGTTTTGATATGATTATGACAAAATTCATTGCGTTTTTTCGTAGGTGATTGAGCAGACAAATTTTTCGAACATGAATCAAGGGATTAGCAGTATTCTTTAAAATTCTTCAGATTGTGATTCAGAGTGAAAAAATATTTATCCGTAATTTAAATATGTATATTCTCCCTCTCTTTGTATTCTATTTTTACCCGATTACGGCGAAGCAAAAAGTAGGGTTATGATATGGACCGGTATGTATGTATGTTCATCTGTTCCCTCATAACTTCAAAAGTATTTATAATATTTTACAAATGAGGTATCGTTAGAAGCGTCCGCTGGTTATAGGCTATGTGACGTCACACTAAATTCAATATGGCGCCCACTAGAGGACATAAAGTAATGAATTTAAAAATAAATATTTTGGTATGGTGCTTTTGGGACAAATGGAAGGGCTGAATTAGCACATTCCAAAAATATAAATATTACTGAAATAAGCCCCAAAATAAATAAATAAAAAAAAGTTTAAAAACTAAAACCTGACTACTGAAAAGGATGAAACAAGAAAGTACCTTCCCGTGGTCGCATGCTACAATAGCTTTAACTCGTTAGAGGTAAGGCGAGCAAAAGACCAGCTCACCATAGCCTGTAAGACGCTCCGTGGCACTATTGACGCGCCTGATCTACATGCTGTTCTGGCTCGCTTCTTTGTGCCAGACAACTACTGCCGCGGCAGAAGGCACAGGCTGTTTGCTGTGCCTCCATGTCGCACAGTTTCGCGTGCTAAGTCCCCAGTACCACGTACTCTGGCCGCACTTAATGATCTCTTGGGCTCTAGTCCAACAAACGATCTGTTTGCGGACGAATATTTTGTCGGCATGTCAGAAGTACTGTGAGAGGGATGTATGAAAGTGTTGTTAACTCTTTATTTGATTTTATATTTTAATATTTTTATGTGTACCTATGTGTAAACTGTCTTTAACTTCTGTAATTGGTTGTAAACCGTTTTGGTTAAAGAATAAATAAATAAATAATGTATGTTAGTACAGCGGCATGCGTCTACGACCACGGAAAGGTATATAGGTACTTTCATGTTTCATCCTTTTCAGTAGTCGGGTTTTAGTTTTTAAACTTTTTTTTTTATTCTTGAAAGAAGACCGCAGCAAAAACATAAATCCATTAAAGTTTTATTGGAAAACATGTTTATGGCTGTATAATATAATTTCCATCATAACACAGGGTAATAACAGTTTCGTTGGCATCTGTTTGTTTAATAATAGTCTGTGTTGTAGTAAATCAAAAATATTGTTGCTTCAAGATTTCCTGGCAGCTTTGATTTCCAACTACCTACATTATTCTTATGTTACGCAATGCGCTATAGCTGTAACTTTTTTAAACCTCTATAAAGGCTCCTTCAAACAGGCGCGACACGACACGCGACACAAAGGCACCGCAAGTCGCGCAACGAGCGGTGCCTTTGTGTCGCGCGCGATTATATCGCGTGTCGCGCCTGTTTGTAGGAGCCTTTATGCGGAGAGTGAGGAAACGTTATCATACCTACACACCGCACTACAAAAGGGCCCTAATAAACCCCTATAGCCTATAGATATTGCATAGGTACCTAAGTGGGTAGGTGGTGGGTGGGTGGTGGTAGGTAGGTGGGTTTATAGTTTGCGGAAAAAACATACAACATAAGTACGTTTTCGCTATCATTTGTTTCGTTTCGTCATCGTATGCTGCACCTGTTGACGTCATCACGTCAACGCCGGCTTTCGGTCACCCATCCACAGACCAACCGCGGCAAGCGTAGCTTAACCTGACCGATGGACCTGTGCGGCTGTTATTACCTAGCCGCTGATCAACCAGCACTGAGGCTCTGTCTCGCATAGGGTCTTAGCATTATGCTGAGCGATGACCGTTTCGCGTGGATGTGACGTATATTTTCCACCAACTTTTTTTTTTAAATTGAAAATTTCTTTAGCATCGTTGTGATTTGAAACTTTATGAAACGAAAAAGCGACATTAAAAAGAGACATACCTATAAGATTTAACGTGGGAGAAAATGAGATAGGAAGCATTATACAGTGTTTTTGTTTTTTATTATTAAAAATGACATCACATTTAATCCTATGCTACTAATTTGTGGATGTGGACGTGGACGTGGACGAGGACGTGGACGTGGACGTGGACGTGGACGTGGACGTGGACGTGGATGTGCATGTGGATGTGGATGTGGATGGATGGATGGATGGATGGATGGATGGATGGATGGATGGATGTTCTTTAGCATCGTTGTGATTTGAAAGTTTATGAAACGAAAAAGCGAAAGTAAAAAGAGACGTAAATTCATAAGATTTAAGATTGAAGGTTTCACTTCTACCACGTGTGAATTGCACACATGCTGTTTTTTTTGTGATGTATTCTTTCTATGCATCATGTTTACCGCAAATAAACGTATTTGCAATCTCTTTAGAATTGAAGAGTACAGTTGAAGTTTTCAACACACTAAGATGACAACTATGTATTTCATATACAAATCTTTATTTGCTTCCCACATTGGATGGCCGTCTCACGAAGCAGGTTCTCCGTCTAACTAAACAAAAGCTGCGTATAGTTACTGCAGCTTTAACTGGCCACGGGTCATTCAATAAACACCTCGTTGTAATAGGAGTAACAGACAGTCCGCTGTGCAGGGCCTGCATGGAGGACGACGAAACAACGGCACATGTGCTTCTAAACTGCCCGGTGGTCGCCACGTACAGGGCGAAGTACTTCGGTAACCCAGGTACCCTACGTGAGACGGTCAGTAACATCAAGGCGTTGCTGGCCTTCCTTGAGGAGCTGGGGTGGATCGAATGATCGATTTTCCCACCCGTACGCAAAATACGCCCATTGACGTGGAGTTGCGGAGACCAGCCCGTATTACCTATCTTTATTTGCGTTCCATAGGTATAATGTACTCGTAAAATAGTATTAAAGCTAACGTACAATTACGGACTTCGTAGGGCACAAAATTAAAGTTTTAAATGGTCTAAGATTTATTAGAGACTAGCTTCTGCCCGCGATTTCGTCCGCGTGAAATTTCTTGTTCCCCGACCCACCCCGTCGCATCGCATCGCCTGCCCGCGCTATTACTTCGTTTTTGCTTAGCGTTCTTTCTGACTTTTTTTCGTTTTGCTCGGCTCCTAAAGGTCATAGCGTGATGTTATATAGCCTATAGCCTTCCTCAAGAATTGGGCTATCAAATGCAAAAAGAATTTTTCAAATCCGACTGGTAGTTCCAGAGATTAGCGCGTTCAACCAAACAAACAAACAAACAAACAAACTCTTCAGCTTTATAATATTAGTATAGATGTTTATGGCAGTCAGGATGATGATAATTTCTAATATTTCAAAGTAACTTATTTCCACAGCATAAAAGTAGACTTCACACAAACCAAGAGCTTCTTCTTAAAGAATTTGTTTAAACTCACTTTAATGGTCCCCGAAAGAGCTTCAAAAGTACCAGGCTATCATAAAACACAAAGACCTCACCTGATTCCCCACTCAACGTTCTCCGTCCGTCTCCAACACCTTCAGCAGGTAGGAGATAATGGAGATATAGAAGTTCGCCAGCGAAGAGACACACATAAGACATTACCTCTTGTCTCTGGGATGGCAACGACGAAGAATGACTACAAAACCCCATGCGGGGTCCATAAGCAGCGGTGACAACTTACCATCAAGCTTGCTTGCCATAAAAACGTAGTTTCCACAGCAAAAAAATACCAGGGCTTCATACAAACCAAGAGTTTCATTTACACCGATGAACCAGAAAGTAATCAAGTAATCTCACCTTGAAGGTTCCCAAAAGTGTTTCAAGATTACCAGACTGTTATAAAAACAAAGAAGTCCCCTGAGCTTCTTTGAAAGACTTCCCAAAAGCGTTTCAAAAGTACCAGGCAATCATAAAACACAAAAGAGCTCACCTGGTTCCCTTCAACAGTCCGTCGCCTCGGCGGTGTATGATACAGGTCTTCCCTGAACCCCCCGGCGGGCTCTCCATCCGTCTCCAGCACCTTCAGCAGGTAGGAGATGTAGGAGGTCGCCAGCCATAACCAGCGGTGACAACTTACCATCAAGCTTGCTTGCCATAAAAACGTAGTTTCTACAGCATAAAAGTACCAGGACTTCATTCACAAGCCAAGAGTTACATTCAAAACCCAAGAACCAGAAAGTCATCAAGTAATCTCACCTCGAGGTTTCCCAAAAGAGTTTCAAAATTACCAGGCTGTTATAAAAACAAAGAAGTCACCTGTGCTTCTTTGAAAGACTTCCCAAAAGCGTTTCAAAAGTACCAGGCTACCAGAAAACACAAAGAGCCTCACCTGGTTCCCTTCAACAGTCCGTCGCCTCGGCGGTGTATGATGCAGGTCTGCCCTGAAACCCCCGGCGGGCTCTCCATCCGTCTCCAGCACCTTCAGCAGGTAGGAGATGTAGGAGGTCGCCAGCCGCAGGGTCTTGATCTAACAGGAGAGGAAAGGTTAATGACCGATTAAAAATTTAGAATGGAACTGTGACTTCTGGGGTGATTGAGTTTTTGTTGGTACTTTGCTGCAATTATTTTCCATAAAGCCTTTTTGATAATCTGATATAACTACCGATCATTTCAACACTGATATTCGAACTTTCGAACCAAATTTAGGCCAGATTTGGACGACAAATTACTCGATGAAGTTAAGACAATGTTCTGTTTCAGTCAATCGTTTGAAGATGAGAAACAGAACGATAAAACGCATTTAGTGATTTGTGGCGCATGAGGGTCTGATACCAACCCCCCTTTTTTGAAAGGACAAAGGAGCTATCATAGCCTCATGAGTTTCTAGTTCGGGGGCCTGTTATACAGGATAGCAGTTCACAACTTGTTACCATGGATTCAACATGATTGTGAAATTTGTCGGTTATTTTTTATTTTATTTGTTTTTCCATACATTTTGACCGCGTAGGAATTGCACTTTTCTTTGAAACAGCTGTTTTTTTTTTAATCTCTGGCGAAAATTTTCTGCGCTAGAGTCATCTGCTGAATTCATGATTAAGGTTTGCGCGTCCCTGCCCCCCTTTATGTCATACAGACTTTGGTGAAAATTCTTGCCAAGAACGACTAGAACCTTTGGCTAAACCGTTATAGCTGGCTTTTTCTTAATAAATTCATGACTGACTACTAAATCTGAAAATAAAAATGAATTTAGTTTACTGGATAATCAGCATCTTTGCCAGATAGACAGCGAATTTATGAACACGGGAAACGAAACCAAGATTGTTGGACAATATCGACAAGATTCCACTGGCTATCTGACCAAAGTTTTAAGACGAACGATGTCCAATGCCAAAGCCAAGTCCGAGGCAACGAAAAAACTGAATTATGTATACTGCGTTTGAGATTTAGTTTCCAATCATGTAAACAAATAGGTGTTTTTGTAAAATTAACTTTAACACTCTTACATTAAGTTTAGTTGGCGCTACAACTTCAAACATTTGTATGAAATTTTTCAATAGTACGTACGTACTAGTCATTCTGAAATCATCTTCATTTAAGTTTCAATAGAATAACAGGTCAGGTTTTGTTCTGACCTGCAGCCTAAGTATACCTCAGTGCGTTTTCGTTAATTCTTGGACTTGACCAAAACATGCTTTGATCATCTTTTTAATGTACCGTTCTTAGTATAAGGGGGCCCTCTGCCCCACAGTGGACATCTACGCCCAACAGTGGGCAATCTACCTAAACGTAAGTACCAACAGAAACTTCTTCTCATTCCCAGAAGTCGTACTAACCTTGGTCATCTTTGTGTCGGGAAGAACGTTAGGGATATGCTGTCTGAGACTCGAGAACGCGCTATTGATGCTCTGCGATCTCTTTCGCACCATCTGGCAATGTCAGATGTAAGAGTGAGACGGAGGTATGTCCGTCGGTGTGGGTTTAAAAGGAAAGGGCCCGCGAATAGAAATGGAATTTTATTCAACTGTCAAAATAAACGCGATTAGGTCTGATTACTAGGTTGCAAATTGAAAGTAATTTTTCTTTCAACTACGTAGTAAGTTTAACATTAATCACTACAAAACCGATACGACAAAGGACGTATTTTTTGCTTAGTACCAAAACAGTACAGAAATGTTGTAGGTACCTATGAAATCTCATGGTTGCACAGTTTTTATTTTTTATTTAGATATAAATTTACCACAGAGGTTTAATGTCTCCCATTAAGTTTAATATAAAACGTATGCATTATGTCAAAAAGATACTGACTGAAAATGAAAATTGGCTGAATAAAACCGATTCAGTGAAAAAAAAAAACAAAGGGCGCACATTTTGTACCATTGTAAAACTTTGATACCTCATATTTAGCAAGAAAACAGCTGCAAATGAAATAATTGTTAATAACCTTTTGCCGCAAAACTCGCGGGATAAATATTTAAAAGCTTAGGAAAACTTTGTTTTCATTAACTTCAGTTTTTATTTTGAGTAGGTATATTTTATCGCGGTAGGTAGATTGGTAGTTGAAAGAAAAGTAGATTACGCACCTTACTAAAGTGAGTTATTTATGCATTCGTGTTAATTTAGTGCCCTCGCATGCACTTGGGCATTAATAACGCACTTTGCGCTCGATGCAACAATCTACTATTATTTACTACTTTAAATACGTGTTTTTATTTCTGATTTTAATGCCTTTTAAACGTCTCTTTTATTCGTTTATTGATGACGATTACTTTTTAATGACGTTATAATTTTCACCCTTATAACAAGACAGACCTAGGAAGTAGGTATTGGTATAATTAGCCTATAATGCCTACTATTATTAAGTTTTAAAGCCAAGAAAATGGTCTATATCAACATGACCCGTTTCTAATGCTCTTTATGTTCTGAGTTAACCTGCACGGTTACTGACGAATGCGTGCACTGACTGGACAGGTCCTCTCAATCTGTGTGGTTCTTTCCTCAAAAGACCATTTCAGACATCGTTCTACATTGTCTTCATCTAACCTGACCAAGATTATGTCTGTACTTTAAAAGAGACTGTAACCTCTGAGTTTGTTCCGACCTTTCTTCTCAGAGTAGAAAACGCCGACCTCATCTAGTTTTATAAATACGATTGACGTTTGTACAAACCTACTCACAGAATTAAATCATTTATCATTTATCTGCTAGGATTAGCGCCAATTCTTCTTCCCAGCTTCAACACTAGAAAGTGGTGAAGAGTGAGCGTTTTGGGGGACTGTCTTCTGTAATTTTTGACGTTTAAAGGCTCCTACAAACAGGCGCGACACGCGCGACACAAAGGCACCGCTTGTTGCGCGACTTGCGGTGCCTTTGTGTCGCGCGCGATTTTATCGCGTGTCGCGCCTGTTTGTAGGAGCCTTAAATAGTGCTCTTACTCAGGCTAATTTAAAAAAAAAACAGTGAACGAATGAATGAAAAGCACCGACCCCAGGAACGTGATTTGACCAGACTCGATTAACCGAATGAACCCCATGATTTACACTCGCCCCTGTCACCTCATGTTTCATGGTGCTACAGACACCATTGCATATCAAGAGGCAGACCGGGGGCGCCGTAATAAAAAAACCAAGGCAAAAACGCCGAAAAAAACACGTTTGTTGTATGGGAGCCCCCTTTAAATATATATTTAATTCTGATTTTAGTATTTGTTGTTATAGCGGCAACAGAAATACATCATCTGTGAAAATTTCAACTGTCTAGCTATCACGGTTCATGAGATACAGCCTGGTGACAGACAGACGGACAGTGGAGTCTTAGTAATAGGGTCCCGTTTTTACCCCCCTAAAAAATAAATAAAAATGTACACACTATAAAAAATACAGTATCCTCACCTTGGACAGTTTCGTATCGGGCGGCACATTTGGTATACAATCCCTTAAATCTGAGAACGCTGTGTTGATACTTTGCGTTCTTCTTCTCTCTTTCTTGTTGGCTGTGGTCCTTCTCTTGGCGACCCTCACGAAGGAGGGGGGTGCGGGGCGGTCGTAGCGCAGGGGGAGGGATTGGAGGTCGCATTCTAGACCTAGGAAGACATAGAAAAATAATACTCAAAAACGTGACGGGTGTACTATCTTCAAACACAGCTACAGAAGTAGTGCCCGGGCAAAAACGCGTGAGTTTGTGTGGGCTGTATGTCGTGAGTCGTGAGAGTGTAGTTGTTTTTTTACCTGACTAGGTACGGCGAAGCAAAAAGGAGGGTTAAGGCTCCTCCAAACAGGCGCGACAAGCGATAAAATCGCGCGCGTCACAAAGGCACAACGAGCGGTGTCTTTGTGTCGCGCGCGATTATATCGCGTGTCGTGCCTGTTTGTAGGAGCCTTAAAACGGACACAAATATGCATTAGCTCGGAAAGTAATTTCAACTAATTTCTTTTTTCTTATTAAGAAAAAAAAACAGTGGCACTCCGGGAGTGCCGACAGAAGTGAAAACAAAACACAAACAGAATACTTTGCCATCACTCACTGACATAAGGGATATATTATATTAAAACCGAGTACAGTCAACAAAAGAGATAAGTATGCAGGATCGTCAGATATAGTTGAAGTTTAGTAAGAAACCGAAGGATGCAGTTGTCGACTGAAATTTAATTTGATAAATGAGCTGTTTGTTTTCTATCAATACAATTAAATTTCATTCGATAATATCCATCGGTTTCTTACTAAACTTCAACTATATCCGACGATCCTGCATACTTATCTCTTTTGTTGACTGTACATTCCGAGGACAGCCGAACCCATCCGAAGCGGGTATTTTCTCAATCGTCTTATAAACAAAACATGCGCGGTGTCTCTTACGTTAACAGTGTCGCTACACTGTCCTCGCGTGTTTGAGAAAAAACCATTGAACTCGCTAGTTCAATGGTTTTTTCTCATCTCAAAGAATGCCCAACGCGCCAAAAGAAGTTTTCCCTTTAAAAAAAAATGATCGGTTATGGTCAAGTTCGTCCCGCCATCTTTGATTTTATAGTGATGAATTTATCTTACCTGTGTTATTTGGCACGAAACTGTGCGCCATATTGTGGTGGTAGGTGTCGTACGGTTCGTTTCCCGCCATCTGCATCTCTTCGTAGCCTGAAAGAAGATAATTTAGTCAGGAAACCTTATTTTAAGCCATACGATATACCCGGGTGTAAATTAGGTATAGAGGTATAAGTTCACTCATACTCCATATAAAAGGGAGGATCCTCCGACCAGACGGGTGTTGTGTCTGGCGGGCAACTGCGGACTGCCCGATGATTCATGTCGGGCCGTTGTATTGTTTATGCTAGTTGCGCGGTAAACTCTGCTTGCGAGATGCAGGATTTAGTGTGACGTCAGTATGACGTAGTTTGCATGTTGTGTTTGTAGATACCGCTATAGGTATCTAGGGTGTAAATATAAAAACCTTGCAAACACATAGCCGTTGAAACTAATTCCGATCAAGTATGTCCTTTGCTGCCCTCTCCCCCGACGCCCTAAGCCGAGGTCCGTACCCCACAGGGAGTGCCTTTGGCGTGTAATCGCTTAGTTTAGTTAGTTTTTCCAGGTCGAGCAAGGTTTTTCCGTCAGAAATATCTCAGTAGCAGCCCTGATTTCTGGGATCCTCACCATATCCTCTTCCAATATAGTGTGTCGTGTCGTGATACATGTCCTGGGTATCAAACTCGTGAGCTTCTCCGTTGGTAGCCGGCCAGTACACTCCTCCATCCATTGGGCTTCCTGTAAAGAAAGCGGTGATGATATAAAGTGGTATCACATGAGTCATATGGCACTGAAACGTGGTCGCTCACAATGGGCCTTATTAGAAGTCTGAAAGTCACCTAAAGGGCAACGGAGACGGCTATGCTTGGAGTTTCCCTGCATGATCGAATCAGAAATGAAGAGATTCGTAGGAAAACCAAGGTAACCGACATAGCCCAAAGAATTGCCAAACTTAAGTGGCAGGGGGCAAGGCACATTGCTCGTAGAATAGATGGCCGATGGGGCCGAAAGGTTCTGGAGTGGCGACCGCCGACCGGTAGACGTAGCATTTGAAGACCTCCCACAAGGTGGTACGCCGACCTTGTGAAGGCCGCAGGAACCCGTTGGATGCGAGAAGCACAGAACCGGTCGAAGTGGAGGTGCTTGGGGGAGGCCTATGTCCAGCAGTGGACGTCTTTCGGCTGAACTGATGATGATGAGGGACGATGATCACATGTGAGTGTATTAATTGCTCCCAAATTACGATGTTGTATTATTTACATACTTCTTTGAAATAAGTAATCTTTTTACTATTTGACATTAGACTGGATGAAATTGAAAACTTGCGACAAATCGAAAAAGAGGTGATAACTGTTTCATCATCATCTCATCTGCCTAGCCTTTTCCCAACTATGTTGGGGTCGGCTTCCAGTCTATCCGGATGCAGCTGAATACCAGTTTTTAACATGGAGCGACTGCCTATCTGACCTCCACAACCCAGTTACTGGGTAATGCGATACCCCTTGGTAAGACTGGTTGTCGGACTTTCGGGTTTCCGACTACCCGTAACAACTGTCAAACATCCACGAATGACAGCCGGGACCAACGGCTTAACGTGCTTTCCGAGGCACGGAGGGGTTACGGTATGTAAAGATGGTCACCCATCCACAGAAAAACCGCGGCAAGCGTAGCTTAACCTGATCGATCGACCTGTGCGGCTGTTAGTATTTAGCCACGGACCGCTGTGGTAACTGTTACATAATCATAATAAATTGTCATTTCCCAAATCTAAATTCTTGAAAAAATCGTGTAACGTGGGTATCTTTTTTACCTTGGTGTGATGGCTGGCAGTAATAGGGTGGTTCGTATCTGTCGAAACCTTCGTCTGAAGGAGACATGCTGCCATAACTTGACATTGAGCTGCACCTGTACAAACAATAATACATTATAGTAACGTCACGCATGCATTCTCAAAAGGATAGCCAGAGGTTAAGGGGAAAGCGATAAGGTAGCCCGCGAAATTCAAATTTTCTTACGTTTTTTGCAATTTGCTGGTCAGTATTAACTTGTACGTCGATCAAAATATGATTCGCGGCCGTAACAAATATGTATTTACAGAATTATAATCATTAAAGTCATCAACACAACTCCCTAAGACCACGTAAGTCCAAAGAATAACTGTTTCATGAAATCATCATTCTTTGGACTTACCTATGTGGTCTTAGAGAGTTATGGCCCCTGGCTCGAAAACGCAATTGCGTTTTCGAGCCAGGGGCCTAAAAAGGCCACTTTGGCGAATCACAAAAGGATAACATTATGAATCGTAATGGACAGTTAGGTAACTGTTAAGTTAATCGAATCAAATCCCATTGATGAAGAATTTTTCAGTTATTTTTTTTTTGTCTGTGCTAAAAAGCTAAAATACTAATCAGTCCAATCCAAATCCAATCCCAATCTCTTTGATTATACCTACGTAGTGCAGCGAAAAAAAGAAAAACACGGTCTGTCTTCGCCATATTTTGATTCATAACGTTATCCTTTTACGATTCTGCCAAAGTGGCCTTCTTAGGCCCCCAGACGTATTTTTGAAACATATGATGCAATGGATTAAGATGATTCCTAATCTTCCTAATCCATTAAAAATAATAAAAAAAATAAGATGTATTTAATTCAGACCATTTAAATGTCGATATTTTGTTAGCATTCATATCATTGCATCATAATATGTTTAAAAAATACATACGAAGAGCTTAAAAAATTCGAAAAAAGAAGAAAGATTTCTTCGATCAGTGTATTTTTTAAGTTCTTTCTAACGAAATGAAAAGAAATTGTATATTCTGTAGGATATCGGAATTATTTTTACACGTCACATTGTAAAAAACTGGCCAAGTGCGAGTTGGACTCGCACACGAAGGGTACCGTATCACAAGGCAAAAAACACGTTTGTTGTATGGGGGCCCCCTTAAATAGTTATTAAATATTTATTTTATTCTGTTTTTAATTTGTTGTTATAGCGCCAACAGAAATACATTATCTGTGAAAATTTCAACTGTCCAGCTATCACGGTTCATGAGATACAGCCTGGTGACAGACGGACAGTGGAGTCTTAGTAATAGGGTCCCGTTTTAACCCTTTGGGTACAAACCCTAAAAATGAGCTAGATGAGGTCGGCGTTTCCTATCTTACTACTCTGAGAAGGAAGGCCGAAACAAACTCAGCGGTCAGAGACAGAGTCCAGACAATCTTGCTCAGTTCATGTGAAGACCATGTAGTGTATGTAGATTGAAGTCTGAAATGCTCTTTTAAGGAAAGTACCATACAGATTTGAGTGGACCTATCCCGTCAGTGCAAGCATTTGTCAGTAATCGTGCAGCTCAACTCAGATCAAATCAATCACATAAAGAATTGCGAATAACTATACTATATCGAATTAGTCTACCTTTTACCGTTCAAAAGATCCAGCCCTGTGACAGACGGACGGACGGACAGCGGAGTCTTAGTAACAGAGTCTCTTTGACAATCTCTGAGTACGGGACCCTAATTATTAATAGACAGTCAAACAGAGAGACTGTACGTTTTAGAATAAGCAAGGATTATCAGCCCATACCTACGCACTGAGTAAGAAACTCGACTCGCTACAAAAAATGGTAGAACACATGCTCAAACTTAAGAACAACAACGGTAGCTTTATCTTGGGGTTTGAGCTCAAGTGGCCACTTGAAATGTGAAGTAATTATGTTGTAACTGTTTGGTGAGTAGACTGGTGTAGCAAGATTAGGATTAAGAAAGAAACTTTTCATTCAACTACGTAGTAATGTTACCATTAATCACTACAAAACCGATTACAAAGGACGTATTTTTTGCTTAGAACCAAAACGGTGCAGAACACTTAAGTATATTTGTGACTTAAGGCTGATTTTTTCATCGCCAAATAACTTTTATTCGAGGAACAAAATTGACGTTTGGCAGTTTTTAAATGAAATAATTGTCAACATTTCAAAATTATTCCTCAAATAAAGTTATCAGCTGATTGAAAAATCAGCACTTAGTGTTACATATTGAATTGATAACAGAATCAATTATGTAACACTTTTAAATGTGTTAACCCAAAACACTTACAAAAGTGTACCTAACCGTAAAGTATCTGTGACAGATATGAAAGTGTTAACAGTGTTAATAAGTGTAACCGATAATCGCGGTGTTGCCCATATAGCCACAATACCGACTGGATTAAAGCTATTTTGCCATCGCCACGACTTTCTGTCTGCCGCGCGTTTTTGCGGTACCGTGCAATTACCTACAAATGCTTATTTCTGTTACACACATTATACTCTGTAAAAGATAGCTTGATCTCTGCGACAGCTGTCGCAGTAAAATCACGCCTATGAATTTCTGAATTTCATAGTAGTACAGACAGTACCTACCTGTAAATGTCATACTTTATGGGCATGCCGACCTACTCAGTGATGGGCGATACGTGGGCGATGAATCAACGTGACCACAGACTATAAACTATCGATATTTTAAATAAAACTTAATTTAAAATTAATTATTTTTTTAATTTTATTGTAGGTAGGTATATTTTATTTTAATATCATAACAAGAGTTTATAATAAATTTACAAGATTGTTCCAGCGATTCAGAAACTGATTCAGATATGCATTTGGGGTGTACTCCGTTATGAGAATATATGTATTTTATATTCAAATATTCGATTAATTTAGTAACGTTTGTAATTAAATTAAACCCAATTAAATGTTACAATAGCATCGATAATAGTAAGAAACGTCGATAATTTCTATCGACAATTTTTTATATCATGACAACCCTAGGAATGTCAGTTTGACTTATGTCGCAGAGATCAAGCTATCTTTTATAGAGTATAACACTTATTAGCACTGTATATAAAAGGTTACACTTTGATTCTGTAACATTATTGTAGGTATCTGTTACATTTAGAAGTGTTTTTATTTTAAAACATTTTTAAAAACCAGCCAAGTGCGAGTCGGACTCGCACACGAAGGGTTCCGTACCACAAGGCATGAAACGCCGCCGTAAAAAACGTTTCTTTTATACTCCTTTAAGTTATAACCTTATTTTATTTTTATTATTTCTTGATATAGCGGCAACAGAAATATGTGCATCATTTGTGAACATTTCAACTGTCTAGCTATCACGATTCATGAGATACAGCCTGATGACAGACAGACGGACAGTGGATTCTTATTAATAAAACAGCGTTAAAAACTCTTAAGTATTAGGTACGGTTACAGTTTGAATCCCTGCCCGTACATTTCCCCAGTTATCATTATCCAAGTCCTGTAAGACTGTTAAACGACGATCAATGACGAATCATGAGTTTGATTTTAATATTTATTGAAACAGGAAGTTCACAACCAATATTGTGTTATTAAGGTCAGGACTCACGACATATTGTCTTAATAATGTAAACTGTTTACATTAACATTTGATAACCAAATGTTGCGCACGTGTGTTCCAAACTTTATAGTTTTGGGCTGCTAAAGCGTATACAAATTATTTATGTTGATATTTTTTGGTTTACGGAAAGGATGTAGACCTTGCACCTTATTTGCGTAGCACACTAAGAGTACATACAATGCGTGCCACGAAAGATGTGACTTGACACACCACGTGGTTTGACATGCGCAGTACACGATTTTAGGTATCTTTAGCGGTATGCGGTCTGAGTGCGGAACGGGAGCGGACGTCATAGGGGCAGCGGAAAGAGCGGGGGAGGCGGGGTCAAGTCTCTTCTTTCGTGACACGCATTGTACACGATTTTAGGTATCTTTAGCGGTATGAGGTCTGAGTGCGGGACGGGACCGGACGTCATAGCGGAAAGAGCGGGGGAGGCGGGGTCAAGTCTCTTCTTTCGTGACACGCATTGTACACGATTTTAGGTATCTTTAGCGGTATGAGGTCTGAGTGCGGGACGGGACTGGACGTCATAGGGGCGGCGGAAAGAGCGGGGGAGGCGGGGTCAAGTCTCTTCTTTCGTGACACGCATTGTACACGATTTTAGGTATCTTTAGCGGTATGAGGTCTGAGTGCGGGACGGGACCGGACGTCATAGGGGCGGCGGAAAGAGCGGGGGAGGCGGGGTCAAGTCTCTTCTTTCGTGACACGCATTGTACACGATTTTAGGTATCTTTAGCGGTATGAGGTCTGAGTGCGGGACGGGACCGGACGTCATAGGGGCGGCGGAAAGAGCGGGGGAGGCGGGGTCAAGTCTCATCTTTCGTGACACGCATTGTAGCAATGGGTTTCATTTTGACGGTTCAACAGCATTCATTGCGTTATTTACGTTGTTGACAGACACATTTTTCGAACATACGAAGCAATGGATTTAGCAATATCCTTCAAAATGATTCAGATTGAGATTGATATAGTGTTACGCAATGAGCGTGCTGCCGGTCGATTCTGTAAAAATCTCACCGTGAAAACTCAGGTGATGCGAGTTTGTTTTTGCTAGGAATATTGACACTATTGACAGCTCACTCCACGCTCACTTCACCTAAGTTTTCACGGTGAGATTTTTACAGAATAGCACCGCTGGTTAGTCGGTTACTAGGGGGAATTAATATCAGCTTTTTCACAACTACATAGATATGTTGTGGTCGGCTTCCAGTCTAAAGAGTAACGGTGGAGTTTCTTGCCCATTCTTCTCCATACGAAAACTACCTTTTGGAAGGGGCGACTAGAATCACTTCAATTTTACTGTAAGTTTTGACGTTCAAAAGTGCCTTTAATGTGCCTATTTCAAATAAATGATTTGACTTTGACTTTAACCAGATGCAGTTGAATACCGGTATTTTACATGAAGCGGACCATAGAGGGCAAAGGCCTCCCTCTCTCTTTCCACTTCTCTCTGTTCAAAGCCGCTAAGGACCAGGGGGCCTAAAAAGACCTCTTTGGCAGAATCATAACAGGATAACATTATGAATCATAATGGACAGTTAACTGTTAAGTTAATCGTATCGAATCCCATTGGTGAAGGATTTTTCAGTTTTTTTTTAATCTGTGCTAAAATACCAATCAATCCAAATCCAATCTCTTTGATTATACCTACGTAGTGCAGCGAAAAAAAAAGAAAAACACGGACTGTCTTCGCAATGTTGTTATTCATAGAGTTATCCTTTTATTATTCTACCAAAGTGGCCTTTTTAGACCTCCAGTTCATGTTGAAGGAGTCCAGCTGATCCTGCCATCTCCGTCTGGGCCTGCCACGATGTCGTTTGCCATGAAGGGGGAAGCGCGTAACCCCAAAGAATAACTGTTTCATGAAATTATCATTCTTTGGGGTTACGTGGTCTTAGAGAGTTGTGTTGATGATTTTAATGGTTAAAATTCTGTAAATACATGTTTGTTACGGCCGCGAATCATATATTAATCAACGTACAACTTAATACTGACCAGCCAATTGCAAAAAACTTAAAAATAATTGAATTTCGCGGGCTACCCTGGCGCTTTCGCCTGAAGAGGGAGCCATTGGGTCGTAAGTTTGGCCCATTGTTCGTCTGACATGGGGCAGATGTGTCCAGCCCAGTTCCATTCTAGCGTGAGAGTTCGCTACTAGGGGAATATCGGCCTTTTTCTAACTACATTGGAGTCGTCATCCAGTCTAACAGGACGCAGCTGAATACCAGTATTTTACATGGAGCGACTGCCTTTATGACCTCCACAATCCCACTGACTGGTTTTCAGACTTTCGGGTTTCACACGTTTTATTTCAACATGAATGATGCAAGCAATATTTTTGTAAGAATATTTTAATTTAAATGGGAAGCGCCATCCATGGTAGCCCGCTAAATTCTAATTTAGTTACGTTTTCCAATTTGCAGGCCGAATTCACCACCGTCACAAGTTCCTATGTATTTACAGAATTATAATTCTTAAAATCATCACTACAATCTTCTAAGTTCATATAAACCTATTGATTGATATTTCATGAAATCTGTTAGGTAGGTATACCTAACTGCACTCACGATGCAGGAGAAGCAACCTCAAAATAAAAAAATGGCGTATCTTCCGTACTGTACGCAAAATACGCGCATTGACGTGGAGTTGCGGACACCAGCCCGTATTACCTATTACCTATCTTCCGTACTGTAATTCAGGTCGGATACCCTGAACCAACACCCCCCCTTTCCCACGGATTCCCAGCTAGTTATTCTATTTATATTTTTTCCATAATAAAGCAATAATTAAATAAAACTCACCTTTAAAATCGATCAACTAATGATTGAAAAAATATAATCGCAATTTTACACACACATCACTAGTCACTACTTTTCAATAATAAAAAAAAAACTTTTTTCTGTTGTTCTTTAATTTAAATCACCACTTCAACACCTTAAACTAACATAAATAATTTATTAAAATATCTCACTTAATATTTTATAATAAACACCAACACAGTTTGATTTATTTATTTTTGTAAGATTTTAGAATAACGTAAATAAAATCATCAACGACTGTCAAATTATTTGACAGGCGAGTGACATCCTATTTCGCGCGTTTTAAGCAACTGGGCGCTTATTCATGTCGACTCTTTGATTCGGGTCTGTGGGCGGAGCTTCTTTATTAGGGAGCGATCCGATGCAAGAGTAAAAGGGCTTATGTCCATTTTTTTCTTTTATAGTAAATCAGGTGGGCGTTTAGTTTCGTAAAAGCTACTTTAAGTAATCAATTCTTATTAAGATTAGAAAGATGTTTTATTTTTTTGAGGATTAGTTACGGGAAGAATTCAAAGAGAATTGTACCTACCTAAATGTAGCCCACCGAAAAAATGCGTTGGAAAACCCTTTAATACAGGGTAAGCATAATAAAGTAAATTTATGCCTAGGTACTCATACATTACAATTTACAATACGTTTTTAAAGTAACTTTTTTAGACTTGGTTCTGCTAAACTCATAATATAATGCGAAAAATAACTAGGTACTTAATTTTAAAAAATCAACGACTTTCACGTTTCATAGTGAGCTTGTCTGTTTGTTGTGGAATTCATTGTTTTAACAACCTTTGTCAATTCAAGATTAAAAAAGTCTAAAAATAGTTAAACCCTCGAAAAAACTTGAGGATTTTTAAAGCTTGATAAACGAAAATCCAACCGTAATAATACGTCGCTTACTACCTTTCTTTTCAACAACCACGTCTCATTGGTCAACACGAGAGCAGTAAGTTTTCATCCCGCCCTACTAGGGAGGAGCTTATAAAATCTTATTCGTCTCTTTCTTATCTGTTGATATGCGATCTATCCGTCCATTCCTCTCAGTAATTCCCAGTACAATATAAAATTATATCCACCATTTACTTAATTATACTAAGTGATTATTGCAATATTTTTGCTTAATTATATCATTAGTTTTATGGTTATTCAATTTACGTGGGGTCCTGCATGGATAGCTATTCACAACCATTCAATAAGCTTCCGTGCCGAATCATCAATCCATGTTACCGCAGGAGTTCTCAAAACGATGTTCACAAATCCAAAACCGTAAAACTTTGACAGTTTAAATCAAATAGATAACCGCTATTCATTCATTCAGTTTGCTGTCTGTGTCTAGGTAACAGAAAATTTATATATAGGTAGATATACAGTGTGGGACACTGTATATCTACCTATATATAAACCTATATATATTTTCTGTTTCTGTATATCTACCTAATTTTCTGTTTAAAATAGATGGACAAATTTTAACACAGCGCAGCGCTCAGTACGTCTAACTAAAGATATGCAAGAAAAAAAAAACACTGATTAAAGTGATTTTATTTTGACCTAAAATTTGAACCGGCAAAAAACTCTACTCTTTTGTAAATTATTGAGTATAATGTTTTCAAATTACAGTGTTGAGGGAGGTGAGGGGCACGAGGATAAATAATAACAGCCGCACAGGTCGATCGATCAGGTTAAGCTACGCTTGCCGCGGTTGGTCTGTGGATGGGTGACCATCTTTACATACCGTGAACTCTCCGTGCCTCGGAAAGCACGTTAAGCCGTTGGTCCCGGCTGTCATTCGTGGATCTTTGACAGTCGTTACGGGTCGTCAGAAGCCCTAAAGTCTGACAACCAGTCTTGCCAAGGGGTATCGTATTACCTAGTAACTGGGTTGTGGAGGTCAGATAAGCAGTCGCTCCATGTAAAATACTGGTATTCAGCTGCATCTGGTTAGACTGGAAGCCGACCCCAACATAGTTGGGAAAAGGGTATAAGACAGATGATGAGTGTTAAGGGAGGTATAATAGGTGAGATTATAGGTACCTAGGTATGGGAGGACAGTGCCACGACTGTCAAAGATCTACAAATGACAGCCGGGACCAAACGTGCTTTCCGAGACACGGAGGGGTCTATTGTAATGGCTCTTCATCCATTCACGAACCGATCGCACCATGTAGCCTGCGTAGCTTACAGGACCTTAAACATAAAAAAACGCAAGTTTTAGAAACAATAAAAGTATATGATCGACTACAGTAAACAAAATCAGAAAAATATATGATATTCTTCAGGATATATGCTAGGTAGATAGTGTGTTGAAAATATAATAGTTACAACTAATTTGATACGATAGAAAAAAAAATCATGAAGATACCTCTGAAAACTTTCTTTTACAATAAAAACCATAATAATATAAATACAATCATTATGATTTTTTGTCAGAATTATTCAACAAGCAACATACTAATATATTTTTTAAAATAGATACATAATTGCTTCATGTTTGGCAATAAATTACCAGCGTTGTGTCATCGAGCTTCTCTTTCTTTTCTATGCAGTTCAACAAAGACCGCGCTTTAGGTCATATAGTCGCCATAACCTTTTATTGACCCGTGCGGCAATTATTATTATTTTTTTTAACCACCAGCCCCACGTTTTAATATTATTAGCCAATAAAATAATAACCAAGTGTTATTTTTATCTCATTAATATCGGCAAGTCATTGGGATTATTCAACCCTATAAAAGAAGGCGTGAAGAAACAATACAATTAACGGAGCCGCAACGCCTAACTTAATAAAAATCGATTATAACAACAACATAATCGAGTTACATTCCCTTCCCTAACTCATCGCCCTATCTATGTAATTATGTTATTATCTGTGGTACACGATATTGCAATCGCTTTAATGATCTGTGGTTGCAGATAATTTATTTTTATTGACAATATTTTGACGTTTGACATGCGCGCCGTAATTTGATTTGTTTTTCGATAGATGATTATGGGACACGCGCATGATAGAATGGGAAAGGATGGATGGAATGTGTGAAAGATCATTATAGCTAGAAAGGGGGTGAATACCGACCGAGATGATATAGGTAACTAAGGTGTCATCTCCACGAGTGAGAGAATCGCAGCGATAGTCGCGCCGTTCCATAAAATTCAATAGAAACTCATTTGATTTGATTGTTCATCAGTTCATCACTAATCCTATTCGCTTCTGTCTCGTTGGTCTAGTGGTAGTAAGCACTACTGCTGAGCTACAGGGATCGATTCCCAAGTGTAGCTTATAATGTGTACCTCTACTCTACCTACAACTAATTTTAAGCTAAGCAAATGTTATTAAATAACTTTTTCTTACAATCCTGGGTTCGAACCCTAGCAATGAGAAGCCAAGCTTGAAACAATTACTATATAAAACATTAAATGAGCCCCGAAATATAAGTAAACAATTAATGTTATATTATTCCCTAAACACAGAATGATATTCTCGCTCGCGGCACGCGTTTACACCCTTGGGCCCGATCACGCCCATGCCTTGTTAATTACAAAAAAAAAACATTGACACGGCTCGTGTCAGATGACAGTTCAGCTGTCAGTTATGCCGCGTTTTTTTTGTGCGATAAAGAAAGTGATGCACAGGGCTATTTTTGTGGCTGTTTCCCTTAGTTTTATAAAATCGTAAGTCTTTAGTAAATGAATTATTTCCATTGATATTTTACAACGGATAACGGATTACAACACAATGCGGCATTTATATTTGTAAGATGCATTCCAAAGTTTTATAAAGTTATCAAGTATTGTATGTTATTTAAATAGGTACAAAAACAAAGCAAAAAGAAACGCGCCTATACGTCAAATGACGTATAGGCGCCTTTCTTTTTGCTTTGTTTATCAAATATTGACCACTGAATAAAACCACAGGCTCAGCACGGGTCACGACAGGCGTAGCAACGCCTAGCGCAGCCTGTCAGTTAACGAGCCGTGAGACAGCAGCACAAGAAGTGTGACTTCAATAATAATACCCAAGTATTTCTATTTTTATAATTATCGCTGTCAATACGGTGAAGCAGTCGACTGCTTCGAACACCATGACCTATCCTGCAGCAAGAGTGCTGGTCGGATGGCACAGCACGCCAGCATTAACGACATCACCCGTCGGGCTCTTGTCAGCGAGGGGGTGCCAGCTAATAACCCAATGGCTTGGCACGTGACCATGGGAAGAGGCCAGATGGAATGACCATAATACCTTGGAAGTTGGGTAGGCCTTTGGTGTGGGGATGCAACCTGTGTCGATACCCTCGCGCCATCCCATCTTACTAGCACGGTGGGCTGTACTGGGGTGGCTGCTGCAGGAGCAGAAAACCTCAAACGGCGCAAATATAACAAACTTATTGGGAGCTATAAATGTTTGAGCCGTTTGGGGTTGAAACACTAGGGCCTTGGAGTCTGAGTGCTCATTGAATATTTCCGGATATCGCCAAGCGGTTGATTGACTCTTCACGTGACCAGAGGGCTGGCTTATTTTTAGTTCAAATAATCAGCTTTGCCATCCAACATGGTAATGCTGCCACACTTTTGGGCACTTATCCTATTGACAGCGATGCGGACGAATTGTGTGATGCCCAATGAGCTCCTGCCTTTTTCTTTATTTTTTATTATATCCATACTGATCTGAATCTGAAAATGTGTCTGTCTGTCTGTTACCTCTTCACGCTTAAACCGCTGAACCGATATCGATGAAATTTGGTGTAGAGATAGTTTGAGTCCCGATAAAGGACTAAGGAATAGTTTTTATTCCGATATTCCCACGTGATCGACACTTATGCGGGTGAAACCGCGAGGCGCTACTAGTACTTGTATATAATATACATAATGATCAAAAAGTCGTGGATCAAACGAAATAGGGAGATAAAGGAGGTCATTTCCAACAAAAAATATGTCTAGGCATGGCTATAATTCAAACGGTGTTGTATTATTACTAGATAATGTATCAGCACTACAAAAGTTCTATTGCGGCTCTGGGTACCAAATTTCAAGAGCAATAAATATTTTTCCAAAAATTTTGAAGTGTTACCAAAAATTATTTCTCACTTTAAAAGCTTTGAAAATGACCTCCTTTCTCCCTATTTCGTTTGATCCACGACTTTTTGACCACCCCCCCCGTATACATATTTTAGTGTTAGTATAAATAGTTTCTTATACTCTACATTTGTACCTGGTCTGAATGTGCAGTTATCATGATAAAACTACTTTTTCCTTCTCACTCACCAGTGACAAACTCAGTGTGGCACCCACCTAAAGTATCAATTTCTCTTGCAACCTAATGTCAAAGTTCCCGCCGTTTTTACTACAGATAATTAATCGCAACTTATCCATGTAAGGAGAGGCTAATTAAGTGTAAAATTATCTAAAAATAAAAGCGGAAAGGAAATGGCAGTTATAATTTGACACCTTTTTTTGCTATTTGCGTTATGGGTGTTGATTTGTAAAATTGTATTTTAAGACGAGGTGGTTCCGGAGTTTTTGTTACTTATGTCAAATTGCCAATGATTGCAATTTTGATTGTGATTACAATTTCATTGTTCTTAAGTAAAAGTGGGCAAAAACACAAAAACCTTCAATGTCAGATTAGTGTCTCCGGGATAAAAAAACGAACTTTAGATTTTGAACGTTTTTAATTACTTAGGTACGAGAATTTTTCTAAAGATGGACCGAAAGGTTCTGGAGTGGTGACCGAAGACGTAGCGTGGCAAGGCCTCCCACAAGGTGACCTTGTGAAGGCCGCAGGACTCCGCTGGATCCGGAAAGCACAGATCTTGATGAAGTGGTGGTACTTGGGGGAGGCCTATGTCCTGCAGTGGACGTCTTTCAGCTGAAATGATGAAAAGCATTGACCATGATCACCCTAACTTTTGAGCTCTTGTGTTTGAGCAAACACTCTTGTGGACTGACATAGCTTTTAGTCTTCTGCGTAGTTAGTCTCTGTTTAAAATGGTCGCCATTACCGAAAATCTGTCAGCGGAGTAATTGCGTAAGTAGCACAAAAGTGCTTTATAACAGCATTTTCACAGTGCACCGTGAAAGCATTGGCTGCATAAACTTGCTGCATAGCAGCGTAGGCAGCGCATCCTCCGCTGATATAATTCTAATTTGGGCACAAATAATTCAGCACATAGCTGTATAAGAATTCCCATTATAAAATAATTGAATTATATCAACATCATATTAACATTTATGTGTGTAACAATCATCCCAAGAGCTGAAAATTGCCTGATTAACAAGCCACGTGTTACCTATAATAGGTACAGCAACAAAGACGAATGTGTACATTTTATATGCTTTTACACAGTTGAAATTACACTCTGAGCGAAATTATGGAATGCAATAACTTTATTATTTATTTTTCTTTAATATGAACTGTCATATCCATGACTGACCGCATAGTCTTCACAGATCTTAACAAGACGCCTGAGTGCGCTTATTGATGGACTCAGCAGCACCATGTCGTCAGCGTAACTTATATTGTTAACGCAAACTCCGTCAATGTGACAGCCTATACGGGTGCTGCTGCGTTCAACAATAAGCTGATTAATATAAAGGTTAAAAAGACGAGGCGAGGTAATACCCCCGTGCCTCACCTCACACTTCAACCCATACACATCAGACAGAGTTCCACCCCACCTGACATAGTTCGTCTCATTCTCATACCAAAACTTAAATAAAGAAATAACAGTACAGTCAACGCTGCTTTCCTTTCGTAGCTTATCCCACAAGATATCGTATGGCACCAGGTCAGATGCCCTCGATAAGTCCAGAAAACACGCATTGACCGGTGTTTTCCTATCAGCATTATACTGAACAGTCTGCTTAAGACACATAATGGCAGTCTCCGTCGATAGCCCGCGTCTGAAACCGAACTGGGCATCATGAATATTTATACGACTTGCCATATGTGTATCAAGCAAACAGTCCAGCATCTTAGCTGTAACAGTCGCTAAGGAGATAGGCCTACAGTTTGCGGGGTCTGAAATATCGCCCGTTCTGTTCTTTACTATAGGCACGACTATGGTCTTCATAAGCTTATCAGGCAAATACGAGTGACTTATACATAACGATAAAAATGTTGCTAACACCCTGGGTAAATGAACTCCCGCGTATCGCAAGTGCTCGACGCTGAGGTGGTCATGTCCCGGAGACTTGCCTCCGACCATCTTACTAATAATAATAATCAACCACGGGTGTCATTCCCAAACAACTGCACCAATCTTTAAAACCGTTAGATTTATCTCCTTCCACCTACCAAACTTTACAGAAAGCTGCTATTCTGAACACTTGAAGAATTGTCCGAAAATTCCTTCAGAATGACAATGATGCCCAAATATCACACCTACAAACATCACCAACAACACGAAGTCTAAACATATCATCACATCATAATATGTTATCATCTATCGCTTAAGTTAGCACTTGGCTTCGGCCCGTGTTATCCTATAAAACCGGCACATCAATGCTGAGATACAAAAATGTATACCAACAAATAATAATAATAATATTCTTTATTTTTGGACAACAGTGATCCAGCGTGTTAGTAAACAATATTATAACTTATTACTAACTAGCGACCCGCCCCGGCTTCGCACGGAAACATTATTATTATTATACATATAAACCTTCCTCTTGAATCACTCTATCTATTAAAAAAAACCGCATCAAAATCCGTTGCGTAGTTTCAAAGATTTAAGCATACAAAGGGACATAGGGACATAGGGACAGAGAAAGCGACTTTGTTTTATACTATGTAGTGATGATGTTAGTAGTTAAAATACAGTGCTTAGCCATTTGGTTAGACTTAGTATACACACAATGACACACTAATGACATCAGTTATGTCCTTGGCCAAAAACCTTAAACACGGAGAACTTACCTCAGCGCCACTCACCGACGAAGACACTGGCGTAACCGGTCTCGACATGGGATCAACTTGGAACTGATGCACAAACAAATTTGAAATGTCTTGAGGGTCATAAATTCCTGCTACGGTCACCGGCAGACTCGACTTGGGGTTCAGTTTACTTACTTTTCCAAAACTGGGAAGAAATCTTTGGATTTGCGCTGCTCAGCCAGCCAGCCCCGATCTACGATTTTTTCGAACCGGGGCAAAACCTTGATAGTGGCGCCCCCTCCCTTCAGTGTTTGAGAAAAACTTGCAAATTGTTGATTTCCACTACGATAATATATGATTTCATTAATAAATTACTTATTTTATTAACTCTGATTACTTGCAAACGCAATCAACCACATAAACAAACAGTGTTGTCACTTGACGTTCAACTGTTACAATTTGTTTGGCTCGGCTCGTATAGATACATATGTGACGGGGATTCCCCTTGGCAGAAAGATCACGGACACTACGCACGCGTTCAAAAATTCACTTGATCTGTTAAGATGCGTTCATTCATAAGGTGAATGGGTAGTTGAGACCGCGAAATTCAAATTTTCTTACATTTTTTGCAATTTGCAGGTCAGTGTCAGGTTGTATCTTGATCAAAATATGATTCGCGACAATAGCAGGTACATATTTAGAGAAGTATAATCATTAGAATCAATAATACATCTTTCTAAGTTAGATTTCTACCACTAACACTTTTCCATAAGAGATTGGTGGTTGGTGGTAGAAATCTAACTTAGAAAGATATATTAATGATTCTAATGATTATAATTCCTTAAATATGTACCTGTTATTGTCGCGAATCATATTTTGATCAAGATACAATCTGACACTGACCTGCTGTATAGGGTTTTACTATACAAATATAATTAAAACGAATTTTTGTTGTAAGAGCACTTGTATATCGTTTTATTGACCATAATGGGAAGGGGCGGTGTTGCCAATGTTTTTACAAAGCTTATTACTACGTTTCGTTGTACGAACATATTCCCGAGGCCCGAGAAACTAATCTAATTAAATTTAAATAGGAATAACTTATAGAGTATGTAACTTACTTACAAGCTAGATAACTTACAAATACAAGAGATTTATTAGAACATTACAGTTTTATTAAATTTAAAGTTAGGTTTTCAAAATAAAAATCTAAAGGTCCCTGGTTTCGGCACCAAAATGTATAGGGTTTTACTATACAAATATAATTAAAACGAATTTTTGTTGTAAGAGCACTTGTATATCGTTTTATTGACCATAATGGGAAGGGGCGGTGTTGCCAATGTTTTTACAAAGCTTATTACTACGTTTCGTTGTACGAACACCTGCAAATTGCAAAAAACGTAAGAAAATTTGAATTTCGCGGTCTACCACTACCCATTCACCATAAGTCACTTAGTATGTGTTCAAAAACTAACTGGGCGTATGGAAATAGAAACACATATTATATTAAGATTCGATTACTTGATAAAAACCTATGAGATTGTAGGAAAAGAGGCTTCATTTGTTCGATATTTCGAATTCTTGTCTCAAGGATTTGGCGCCCCCATGAAACTGCCGCCCGGGGCAAGTGCCTCGGTTTGCAACTGTTCCTCACAAAACTTTAACAATTCATAGTGAAATTGTTCACCGGTATGCGCATTATAGTCACCCAACATGAACACAAATATTGAACGTCACTATTTTCTATTACTGCGTTCATCTCGCTAAGACACTCGGTAAACTCAGATATATTATCAGCACAGCAAGTAGGCATATAGACTGAAAAAACAAGTAACCTATTGTTTGATTGTTCTATCTGTATTGCTGTTAATCGAGCACTATTACACTTTACAACCGTCACAGATGAAAATAAACTTTTCCTCCAGAGGAGTGCTACTCCTCCGTAGGGCCTACCTCGCAGTATTCATCTACAGACCTGTCTGAAAGAGGACTTTTGGCCGAAAGGTGTCGTATATCGACGTTTCCGAGGACGGTTACGCGACACCACGCAACGAAACACGACGCCGACAACGTTACGTGTATAGTCATAGTTTTAAGGTTTTTTAATATGTATTAGTTTATTATTGTATACTTAAGATTATTTTGTGTATTTTATCTATGGGCCTTAGTTGCCTGATAATAAAATGATTATTATTATTATTCCAGCCGAAGTATCCACCGCAGAGGTGCCAGTGTAAGCAAATTCATCATGCACAGTGCCTAGAAACGTCAAGGCGTGGGGCAGTAACCACGTTTCTTGTAATGCTATAACGTCAGCTGATAGACACAGCCGCCTAATACAGTCAACCGACGATTTTACACATTTGCAATTGAAACTGATAATGTTTACTACTTTATCCATTATTATTGGTCTTAGTATTAACTTTCTGTGCCTTCACTGAGATAAGATAAGATAAGATAATTTTTATTTGTCCAAAACATGAGTATACACACACATAGCATGCAGGATGTTACATCAAATTATAATTATGACAGTCATGTTTTGCCTGAACGGCGTACAAATACAGAGTTGATATGACAGAGGGGCATTAAATTACACTACGTATACTATACGTGTATAGTATTAATTCGATACAGTACAAAAATAGAAAGCGCCAAAAATGAGATTTTTTTTTTTTCAAACAAACTAAATAGCTTAAAGTCAGAGTGAAACGCAACCACCCTTTATAAATAAATTTGACTGACCTTAGACGCCTAGCTAGGTAACAAAGTCGCGCAGGAGCGCGTGTGTGTGCGTGTTATCTCTCTTGGCGGGGGCGCGGGGGGCGGGCGGTTTAGACCGCTCGCGCCGCCCGCGCCCGGCTGGTTGTTAAGTACGCGCACACACAAAAACACAAAATTTTTAAATTCTCGATGTGTCCTCGATTCATATTAATGCACAAATTATACCGACGGAGAATATTGTTATTTATTAAATCACTGTCCGTCGCTAAGCACTTTAATTCCCGTAATCTTTGTACTGCCAATTGTATGGTGCCGGCGCGCGGCGTTCCTAGGGCTATTGCGCCGGTCACCATACCTTTCTCGGTATGTTCGCAGAGCTAAATCTGCGTTTCCACGGCATTCACCGTAAATTAAAATCATGTAAGTGTATTCTGACGCCGTGTAAGTTACACGAGGCATTGCTGAACACTTTAATGATTACACACACACACAACCAACGTTTAAGAGGGTTGATCCGTTAGAGCCACGCTGGAGTCAAAATTGATGATTTCCGACGGACAATAAAACCATAATCTGTTTAATCTATAGATAAGATATTGACGTCATATTAATGGGAATTTCATAATCTAGTGCATGGCTGAAAAACATTTTCATTTATTCGTACAGTTTTCTCATTAGAACAGTTTTTATGCAAGCCTTTTTTTAAACTAGCGATCGACGGTCTACGCAAATGCAAGGTATTAGTAAAACCATATACGACAAACTTATAACAACGTTGCTTTATAAATAATAATAGCATTTATTAGTGCATGGCTGAAAAAAAAAAACGATTACTGTAAGTTTTCATTCAAGAAAAGTATATTCAAAAGTGTCAATTTTAGCCACTTTTCGATATTTTAAACGCGTTAGTTTAGGATGAAATCTGAAATATTTATATGTTATTTTAGGCCTAGTAAACGAAGACATTTACGTTCTAAAACATGGTACAAATATTTTTTTAATAACTTATTTTTTTATTTTACTATGAATTATTTAGTGCAGCTATATAATCGGCGCGGAATCACGCCAGCGCTCAGTGCCGGCCGAGGCCTTTCAGAGGTAGGACGTGTGTCGCTCCCGTAGCCGCGAGTCGCGTAAAATATTATCGTACTTTCGCGAGTTTTTAGCGCGACTAGGACATGTTGATACGTTTTATTATAATATATTTTTATTATATTACAAAACTTTGGTGAGTACATATTTTAATGTAATGGTGTTCTATTAACTTAAGAAAGATTAAATTAGACTTCTTTATGCATGTTTTCATTTTACTTTTTTTTCAGATATGGCTAACAAAAGGCGCTATATGGGAACAAAAAAAAAAACGAAAATTTGGCCAAGGCTAATGAAGCTAAAAGGTATGTTACCGAGGTTCTCTACTTATAAAAAATATATTTTTATTAGGTGTAATTAAGAAACAATATACTTACTACTTTTTGAAGTATTTTTTTTTTATTACTTTTTGTTTGGATATTTTTATGAAACACAGTAGTAATAAGATAAAGTTAATATCCAATTCGTTGTTATAGGCAGAAAAGAGAAGTTCAAATACTTCAAAACCAGGACTTAAATAAAAATGCTGTTGTAAGTTTTATTTTTTTACTTTATATTTTACTAGCTGCGGCAGACACGTGTTTCCTTGGTTTTGATTGAGCAGTTGTTAAACCAAAACTAAATAAGACCTTTCTTCATTATTTATTTATCTCAAGCCGACAATCGATCGCCTGTCATGGTGCTTACTTTTTGTGTCACTATATTATACCCTACATATTATTTTCAGAATCAAGAAAATGAAAAAGACAGTGAAAAAACACTGGAAATTCTGGAAAACTTGCAGGCATTAGAAACGGCTCCAATTCAAGATCCTGACGCAGGGAATCTTGTAAGAATTACTTGGTCATTTGTATACATATTTTAGCACAAAAAAAACATTGTTAGTTATGTGCTATCTTAAGCCGACAATCGATCGCCTGTCATGGTGCATACGGTTTGTGTCACTATATTATACTCTACATATTATTTTCAGACTCAAGAAAATGAAAAAGACAGTGATAAAACACTGGAAATTCAGGAAAACTTGCAGGCATTAGAAACGGCTTCAATTCAAGATCCTGACGCAGGGAATCTTGTAAGAATGACTTGGTCTTTATAAACATATTTTAGGACAAATAAAACAAGAACCTTCAAGAACAAGTGCGTATTTACAGTATACTTTCATAAGTTCAGATACATGTTGTACATTGTTTCTGATAATATTAGACTTAAAAATATATTTCCAAATTTTATGTTATAGGTAAATAGTAGACAAGAAGTTGAAAGGGATACTGTACTTCAGACAGAGAGTGCACTTTGGCTAGAGCTACGACGTTGTTTATTGACAGCCTCTTCATTCTGTAAAGTGTGCAAACGGCGATCGACTATTAGCCCAGCCCCTTTGGTTAAACAATTTCTTTACTCATATTCCTTGGACCATATCCCTAGTATTCAACATGGGAAAGTAAACGAAAAAGTGGCCATAGAACAGTTGCAGGTACAAGTTTAGATTTTTCTAACAAACAATTTATTTTTATATTCTTAAATTCTATTAAAAAGAAGTAATTAGAGTATTGAGTTTCAAATTATTATGATTACAGGTGCTTCGCCGGATGGACTAATCGACGATGATAGCATCACCGAAATTAAATGTCCTAGTTCGGCATTTGGATTAGAGGCAGATTTTGCTATTAGCCAAAAAAATATTAAATTCTGGAAAATAGATGGATCTGTGAATCGACGCCATGACTGGTTTTATCAGATACAGGGGCAGCTGCATATAACTAACAGAAATTACTGTCTGTTTGCTGTGTGGACAGGCAAAGATTTTAAATTGAAGACTGAAAACATAATCAGGGACGATAAATTTTGGAGCGAAAATATGGAACATCGGCTAGTCAGCTTTTACAATAAATGCCTGTTACCCGAAATTGTTGATCCCCGAAAAGCTAGGTCCATGAAACTTAGAGACAACAAATATTAAGATTTTATTTTACACGAAATTGTTTTTATTTACTTTAACCTAACTAATAATAATTTAATTGCTCATTTATTACAATAAACAAAAAACTGAATCCCCGCTTACGGAAAACAAAAACATTCCCTACTAACTAAAAACTGGCTAAGTATCAAGATGATTCTAAGCGGTGTATGATACGCGCTCCAACACAGACGGCTGTGTGTGCGTTTAACTGTATAGCTGTGTGAGTAAATTTACCTAAACACGAGGCGCGCCGCTCTGGAGTAACGCTCTTAATTACGTATCCTATCACAATAAAAACAGTCAAACACAAAAAAACACTAACACTAAATAATAATATTCCCAAGTTAAACTTATTTAGTGTCTATCACAATAACAAAACAAAATCACAATTATTGTCAGCGAGTTCGACAAAACATAAAGGCGCGGCAGCGGGGGGCTCCCGTATTACGTAACGTACGTCCCGAATGGATGAGTGCGCACTGTCCACTGAAAGAAAGTTTTTTAGCAAATTCGCAAGGATCTAGAATGCAATAGCAATACACTGACCTATTTCTATTCCTTTTACGCGCGGGAAAAAGGCGCGGGGGTTTTGCTATGATTGTCACTCTCATAGTGAAAGTGCAAGTGTGTGTGTATTTATTGCTTCGTGAAATATTTGGTTGTACTTGTGCGGCAACAATGTATCTTATACTCAGATTATCGTTTTAAGGTGCATGACCTATGCGTATGAGATAATCAGCTGTTAGGAAATATACATCGTGTTCAAACGTAGCAAAAACTTCAAAAATCATTTGTGACTAAACTACTGCTCCTATTTAATTGATTTTTGGTACAGAGCTTGAAAATGGTATCTAGTATAGGCAGTTTAAAGAAAAGCCCCTCTGTCGTATCAACTTTGTATAATAATGTCGGACGCTACACAGCATCAAGTGAATTTAAATTCGTCCATTATACATAGCAACCTGGCAGTTAACAATCCAATTTAGACCATACTTAAACTAAAAGGTACAAATAAAATAAAATAGTGTCATGTGAGCCTCTGATGGTTCCTCTCAAATGTATGAATCTGCGGTATGATACCCCAACCGGCCAGAATTCGTCATTCATAAAAAATTCTTCCTTATGTTTCGGAATGAACACTGTCTACGACACATTCCTTCAGCTCACTCAATCATCATTCAATGTTATTTTTAATCTATGTTCGCATTCGATTGATTTCATTCATCAACTAAAAAACTGCTCCGTCGTAACGTAATCTATTTTCAAAATTATAATAATTGTAAAGGTTTTATTAAACCTGTAAACGAAAATATATCTTTGTTTGATTTATCGCAAACAAACACTTTAACTGACATACTCCTTTTCTATTTTCATACTCATCTTTTCCACCTTCACTTGTAAATTACATTTCTCCTTAATATACGTTACTATGTCGTCTTTAGAAAGTCCTTTTAATACCTTGGAAATACATAAAGGTACTACCATTATCTCAGCTGCCTTACACTTTGCATCTGGTTGTATTACAGCTTTCCCCATTTTCCCAGCAAACCTCTTATTTCGGTTACTCCTTTGAACGAATGTCCAACCATCCTTATCTTGCGATCGCATTCCCATTCCTTCTCACGACACTTGCAAAAGTCAATTGCTTACCAACAAGCTCGCCATTTTTCACAGCCGTGTGTCCGAACTTATCTTCTCGGTCGGGTGGGTGCAAGCGCCACCGCCGGTGTTATATGATGCCGGTGTTATATGATTAATATGGCTTAAAATCTCTGTTCATACATAAACACTACGACATGCATGTCAGCTATCACCTTCAGAAGGCTGTTGCAACTGCCACGCAATCTGGCGAGCAGAGACGCGCTTTTCTTCCGTACGACAGCTGAGAAGCTTTCGACGCGGGCGTTTGCGAACATCTCTGACGCACTGCAGTGCTAAAGTAAGTGTCTAAACACTAAGCCGAAGGTATGCGACCGAAGTTCGGCATGATTACTGTTAGAGGTTGCAAACCTATATAAACTATCTTGTCTACTGCTGTGTGTGTCCTAGCAACCGTAATAACTTATGTTCGATAATTATATTTTTCTGTTGCACTACAAACATGTATTTTCTTCCTGCAACCGGATCCCATTCTCTAATATGGTAGCAGAGCGTGAGGAAACAGAACGCGTATGATATAATTAATTACATTATCAAGTAATAATTACGAAATCGCGAAAATGAGTAACCAATCCATCGCAATTGAAAAACTCTCCGGGGTAAATAATTACACCACCTGGAAATTTCAAATGAAGATGTTGCTTATTCATGAAGACTTGTTTGAATGTGTCAACGAGGTCGATAAGAAAAATAAACCAGAATGCGAAGACAAGAAGAAACAGGAAAAAGCGCTAGCACGAATCTGCCTCAGTGTTCAGCCATCTGTTTACTCCGTTGTCAGGAACTGCAATACTGCGTTTGACGCCTGGAAGAATATACAGAATTCGTTCGAGGACAAAGGTCTGTGTAGAAGATTAAGTCTCCTCAGAATGCTTTTTAGTTTAAAATTAGAGCAGTTTGAGAGTATGGAGGCGTATCTTACAAAAATTCTAGATACAGCCCAACAACTGCAAGACATAAATGCTTCTCTGGAAGATGAGTTCGTCGCTATAATAATGCTCAGTGGGCTCCCCAAACAGTTTGACCCACTCATTATGACGTTAGAGCATAGTACCCTTTCTCTCTCAAGTGAACTGGTGAAAACTAAATTACTCCAGGAGGCACAGAGACGAGGTGATGCAGAAGGTACGGAACAGAATGCCCTAAAGACTTCGACTTCGATCTCGAAGCGTCCCAAGTGCTTTCGATGCAAAAAATTAGGTCATTATGCTAGAGATTGCAGACAGAAAGCTTCGCATAAGGATAAGCCATCTAGTTCCAGTTGTCAAGAGGAGGAGAAGGTTCAGAAAACTCCTAATAGGATGACTATATTGTCGGCTCTGACGGTAAAGCTGGATCGAGATGTGTGGTACGTCGACAGTGGTGCAACTTGCCACATGACTAATAATAGAGACATTTTGCATGATTTTGTGTGTGATACGCCAAAAGAAATAAGCGTTGCGAACGGTGAAAAGCTTTTTACATCGGGTCATGGTAATGTGAAACTTTTTTTACAAAACCAATGGGTAACTGTCAGTAATGTAGTTTTTATACCGAACTTGTCATGTAATCTGTTATCTGTCAGTGTTTTGACACAAAAATGTTTTGAAGTAAAATTTATATCGATTTTTTGTAAAATTTACAAAAACGGAAAGGTAGTAGCTGTAGCAAAAAGGGATGCATGCGGTCTTTATAAATTAGAAACCGGGGATGCGTCTATAAGTTCCGTTTCGCGCAAACACAGTATGCCAGTAAGCGTCTCCTTGAGTACCCGGGTAGATGTTCAATCTCAGGGTTTATGGCATCGTCGGCTTGGACATCTGAATAGTCGCAGCATGAACCTACTCAAGAGTGGTATGGCGGCTGGTATCGACTATGATGTATCAACATACGAACAATGTATCGCTTGTATTGAAGGTAAGGTTACTAATTTACCTTTCCCTAAGAAATCTTTTTCACGTGCAAGTGAGGTGTTAGGGCTGGTTCACACGGACGTGTGCGGTCCTATGCCAGTGAAATCTATAGGCGGTGCGAGATATTTGCTAACATTTATTGACGATTTTTCTAGGAAGACATTTTGTTATCTAATAGAATCGAAAGACAAAGTTTTTGAGTGTTTTTTGATTTTTAAAGCTCTGGTAGAGAACGAGACTAATAAAAAGATTAAAATCCTAAGAAGCGACAATGGTGGCGAGTACATCAATACGAGATTTAAGCAGTATTTGAGTAAGTGTGGAATCCGGCATCATACTACTGTTCCTCACTGTCCACAGCAAAATGCAGTTGCCGAACGCGCGAACCGCACGATTATGGAGGCGGTGCGCTGTATGCTTCTGGAAGCAGGTTTGGATCAACGATTCTGGGCTGAGGCTGCGAACACTGCGGTGTACATTAAAAATCGCTCACCTACAAAGGCAGTTAGAGGTGCAACTCCAGAAGAAGTTTACACTGGACATAAGGTAAACTTAGATAACTTACGTGTGTTTGGTTGTTTAGCATATGCTGTACAACATAATCGTAATAAACTGGATCGCAAATCTAAACCTTATATATTCGCGGGATATTGTGAGAACACAAAAGGATACAGGCTCTTGGATGTTGAGAGCTATAAGCTAACAATAGCGAGAAATGTTAAGTTTATTGAGAATCAATTCCTCAAGCATCTGAACTTCACTAAAGTAGAATCAGATATGGTTATAGAACTTAAGACTCCTTGTGTATCCGAGCATAGAACAGTGTCTGAACAAACTTCTGTGACTACTGATGATGCTAATGATAGCGAGGCTTCGACCAGTAACTTGAGCACAGATCATCACTCAGATGCTACTTATGTTCCAGATGTTTCATTTGAGACAGATGACTCGAGAGCAGAATACGTGGAAGCTGATGAGAACTCCTTCCTGTGTAGTTTTTTGACGGGGGAAGCGTGTGGCAGTGATGATCCAAAAACAGTTGAAGAAGCGTTGAATAGTCCTGAAGCCAGGCAGTGGCGAGCTGCTATGAAAGACGAGTATCAATCCTTTTTGGACAATAAGTGCTTTACCTTAACCGATTTGCCGAAAGGTGCAAAGCCAATAAAGACCAAATGGATATTTAAGAAGAAAAGAGGGCTTAACGGTGAACTATTACAATACAAAGCACGTCTAGTGGCAAAAGGATTTACACAAAAGTATGGAGTGGATTATTTTGAAACTTTTTCACCTGTAGTGAGATACGAAACCATAAGAATGTTATTAGCTTTGGCTGTGGAGTACGACATGGAGATTGACCACATGGACGTAAAAACAGCCTTTCTAAACGGTGATTTAAAAGAAACCATTTTCATGGAAATACCAGAAGGTTTTGAAAAAGGTAGAGGCAATAACAAGGTGTATCGACTACGCAAAGCTGTGTATGGTCTAAAACAAGCGCCTAAATCATGGAATGAAAAGATCAATCATGTTCTTGTCAACAAAATCAAGTTTAAGAGATTGGTTTCTGAACCATGTGTATACATAAAGCGAAATGGCGACAAGTTTGTGATTATTGCATTGTATGTTGATGATTTAGTCATTTTTAGCAATTGTAATGCGGAAAAAACTAAAACTAAATCATTGCTGATGAAAGAATTCGTGATGAAAGATCTTGGTCCTGTAGAAAGAGTTCTAGGATTAAGAATCAGGAAAGAGAATGGCAAGATCACTCTAGATCAAAGTGCCTATATTAAAAAGATATTAGAGAAATACAAAATGCAAGACTGCAAATCTGTTGAAACTCCAATGCAGTGCCAAAAATTGTACAAAGCTGAAGAAAAGGATGACAGTTTGGAGTATCGAGAATTGATCGGTTGTCTTATGTATGTAGCGGTCTGTTCGCGCCCTGATATATGTCACGCTGTAAGCGTATTAAGTCAATTCAATAACTGTTTTTCCGATGTCCACTGGAAAGCAGCTAAACGCGTGTTGCGTTATCTTAAAGGTACAGTAGATTACTGCATTACCTATAAGAAAACTGGCTTATCTGTGACGGGTTTTTGCTGATGCAGACTGGGCTTCTAATGAAATTGATAGACGTTCTTATACGGGATATGTTTTCAAAATTGGGAATTCTATTACGTGTTGGGAAAGTAAGAAACAGCGTACCGTTGCGTTATCGAGTACTGAGGCGGAGTACATGTCGCTCTCCGATGCTTGTAAAGAAGCACTGTTTATAAAAACTTTCTTGCATGAATGTATAGGTAGTAACATTGAAATAACTATTTTCAATGATAATCAGTCGGCCTTAAAATTGACTGAAAGTAGTATGTTTCATGGAAGGTCAAAACATATAGACATACGTCATCATTTCGTCCGGGAGGCAGTCAGCAATGGTGATGTAAAAATAAATTACATGCCAACGTCCAAAATGACGGCGGATGTCTTAACTAAACCTTTGTCGGTAGAGAAACATAAGTATTTTGTAAACGAGTTAGGTTTGGCTACTGATGTATGTTTACAAGATAAGTTTAAGGGGCAGTGTTAGAGGTTGCAAACCTATATAAACTATCTTGTCTACTGCTGTGTGTGTCCTAGCAACCGTAATAACTTATGTTCGATAATTATATTTTTCTGTTGCACTACAAACATGTATTTTCTTCCTGCAACCGGATCCCATTCTCTAATAATTACGCCTGCGATGCCATTTGAATTACTGACGACACATTATGCCGAAATTACGTTGCGTTATAACGTACAGCCGAACTTCGGTCGGGCGTAAGTTCAGCGGCAATTCGGCGGCAACGTATTCTGTAGAGCACACATTATACGTGACCGAAGTTCGGTTCGATTGCCGAAGAAGATCCGGGGCCCGCAGCGGGAGGCAGGCATGCCCGCGCCCCGCGTGTGCGCAACTGAATTTCTGCCGCGTAAGTTCGGCACTTATGGTGTGTCATATCAGCCGAATACGTCGTAACGTAAAATCAGCCGCGGAACTTCGGTCGCGTACCTTCGGCATAGTGTTTTTGGACACTAACACTAACTAATCTACCGGTATATTCTATAAAAAACAGCCGGTCGATTCTGTAAAAATCTCACCGTGAAAACTTAGGTGAAGTGAGTTTGTTTTTGCTAGACATTGACACTATTGAATGCTCACTCCACGCTCACTTCATCTAAGTTTTCACGGTGAGATGGTTACAGAATCGCACTACTTTTCATAAAAGTGAGCTGTCATTTCACCTGATTCCCGTAAATAAAAACTTTCAATATCAATGTCAAAAACTTTTCGAAAATGTAGGGAGAGAGGATTTTTTGACAGATTGAGACAGATTAAAATGCGAACGCTCGGAATTGCCCCTCTGATGATATGGATTGACATTATTTCCAGCTCACTTCAAGCTCACTTCACCTAAGTTTTCACGATGAGATTTTCAATGAACAGACCGCCTGATGTATGTTGATGACGTTTGTATTATATATGCCAATGTGTTCGGAGTGCCGATAGGTGTGAAAACCATACTGACCCCGGTACTCGAGACGTTATTAAAGTTAATCAAAATAATACTAGTGCCGATTCTGTTATTCACAAACTAAACTAAATTTAAGTTTCATCGTCAGCATCTTTTTCTTTCTATTTCATTAAGAAAAGCACAGAAGATAAATATTAATTTAGTCCTGTCAAATTAATCAGCGCCTGACGTAAATTGACATAATTTCATAGGCAAGTTTTTAATCACGTCTAACCAATAACCACGCTCAACAGTGCAGCTTGCAACCACGCGACCAACGAGCCAGTTAAAACGTATAACGTCCTCCAACTAGATAAATAACATTTGTATTGACAGCCGCCATTTTGTTTCTGTGACGTCTTTATGGCCATTGATAGCCAGTTTTGTATGCGTTTTAAATGCAAACAAAAAGAAAGAAAGAAGGAAAGAAAATACATTTATTTAGCACAGACTAAGAGACACACAATACACCAGATAGTTAGATAATTATAGTCGTACATCAGGAAAAAAATAAGATAAATAAAAAGTGCAAAGTCCGATGTAAGAAATTAGCAGGAAAGTGTGCCTCACGGCTGCGCCAAAAAGGCCCAGTTCAGCAAAAATGCCAGACAACTGGTGCCTGACGCTGGTTATTTAGGTAAGTGTGTATTGTGACTCATTTATTTCACGTACCTAGTTAGCACGAGCAGGATAATATTAGGGGTGACAAAAAAAAAGACAAGAACTATTATCATAATTATATTTATGGAAGATTTTTCCAAAATTCAGATAATTTTATCTGAGGAATAATTTTGAATTTTTGCAAGTTATACCATACAAAAACTGTCGAACGTCAATTTTATTCCACGTATAAAAATTATCTGTCGATTGAAAAATCCGCCCTTAATTGAACAAAAGCAAATAAACAAACCTGCAAATCATATTTATTTAAATGAAAAAAAAATTAAAAATCGTAATCAAGCGAATATTTTTAAAGTCTAACTGCTACTGCTCGATTTTGCTTCAGAAGATGAGGACTGCGAGGATTTAACAGATTTTCTGCTAGATCTGGATTTAACACTCTCTTTAGTATTTTGAATCTACTTTTTAAATTCACTGCTAGAGGCTGCCTGGTTCTTCTGATCTTCACTACACGTAGTCTTTCTTTGTCTTCTTACTTTTCTTCTTGTTCAGATGGCTCATTACCGTCTGGATATTTAGTGTAAATGGATTTGTATCCACCTTCTTTAAAAAAATCTTCTACTGTGCCTGACCATGACGCTGATTGGCTGGACTCTTCCTCCTGCTTCTGAGACCAGTTAGACTTTCTTTCATCATTTAATTGGCTGGACTCTTCCTCCCGTTTCTGATACCAGTTAGACTTTTTTTCATCATTTGATTGGCTGGACTCTTCCTCCCGCTTCTGATACCAGTTAGACTTTCTTTCATCATTTGATTGGCTGGACTCTTCCTCCCGCTTCTGATACCAGTTAGACTTTTTTTCATCATTTGATTGGCTGGACTCTTCCTCCCGCTTCTGATACCAGTTAGACTTTCTTTCAACATTTGATTGGCTGGACTCTTCCTCCCGCTTCTGATACCAGTTAGACTTTCTTTCATCATTTGATTGGCTGGACTCTTCCTCCCGCTTCTGATACCAGTTAGACTTTCTTTCATCATTTGATTGACTGGACCCTTCTTCCCGCTTTTGGGACCCATTAGACTTTCTTTTATCATTTAATTGGCTGGAGCCTTCTTCTCGCTTTTGGGACCCGTTAGGCTTATCATTTGATTGGCTGGAGCCTTCGTCCCGCTTTTGGGGCCCGTTAGGTTTTGTTTTATCATTTGATTGGCTGGACCATTCTTCCCACATTTGGGAGTCGTTAGGCTTTGTTTCATCATTTGACTGGCTGGGCCCTTCGTCCCGCTTTTGGGACCCGTTAGGCTTTGTTTTATCATTTGATTGGCTGAACCATTCTTCCCACTTTTGGGAGTCGTTAGGCTTTGTTTCATCATTTGACTGGCTGGGCCCTTCTTCCCACTTTTGGGAACCGTTAGACTTTGTTTTATCATTTGATTCGCTGGAGCCTTCGTCCCGCTTTTGGGACCCTTTAGACTTTGTATTATCATTTGATTGGTTGTCTGATGTTGCTTTGTCTTTAGCGTTAGCTGAAGAGCCACCAGATGCTTCCTCGTCACAATTTTCGGTACTATTATTTTCCTGCGTGTTTCCGTCATCAGGTCTGTTTGTTTTGTTGGAGTCTGTAGTTGTCATGCTTCCTGCGAAATTATTATTAGCATTTGCAGAATTTAGTTTAGATGTTTTCAATTTCTGTTGTAGTATCTTTATCCTGATTTTTGCTAAATTACTTTTTTTAGAAATTATTCTTCTGTAAGCATTATCTCTTGATCTAGTGGTAGGTTTTGTTTTGTTCCGAACTTTATGTTCATTTCTGGTAGCTGTATCTTTAATCACATCAGTTGGTTTATACCTGCTGTTTACATCGTCATCATCATGATAAGGAACTTCAAGGCCAGAACCGCTGCCATTTCTGGATTCTAAATGTTGTTTAGATTTCTTAACACGTTTTTTAACGACTTGTTTTCTGTGGTTATTTCTGAATCTTTCATTAATTAAAACTGAACCTAATTTAGCTTTCGTAACGGTTTTCTTATCTTTTTCTTCATCATTACTTCTATATTTATCACCTTTGCTAGGCTTGCCAGTTGGTTCGTTGTTAGAGCTGTAGCCGTTGTCAGATCCCTGGCTTCTTTTGTCTTTTTTGCCAATATTACTGTTAGATTTGCCATCATCGCCAGATGCATTAGCTACATTGTCATCATCATCATCACGATCTTCATCGCTCGAGTCATCATCATTATTAGGTCCATCTTTTTTACCGGCATTGCTACCATCTTGACGAATTTTGTTAGAAACTGGTTTTTTCTTAGATTCAGTTATTTTACCATCTGCAGGAGCTCCATCATTTTTAGTTTCTTTAGAGTTACTTCCAGGATCATTCTTTTGTCCTTTTTGTCCTTCAGTTTTGTCCGAATCTTTGCCACCGTTTGTTCCAGATTTACGTTCTTTGCCAGACTTGTCAGTTGCATCATCCTTTTCATTGCCAGGCGCGTCACCATTTCCAGATCCTACAACTTTCTTGTCGTTCTTGACACCATCACTTCCAGATGTTTCACCTTTTCCCGGCTTGCCAGATAGATTATCATCATCACCATTTCCAGATTTATCTTTTTTATCGACATTAGGTCCATCTCTGTTTTCATTCTTAGGTTGTGTTTCTTTATCAACATATGGTTTATCATCTTTGCTGCTTCCGTCTCTTTTGTTATTTTTAGTTGTTGGTTTGTTATTAGTTACTTTTTGTTTATTATTTTCGGCAGTTTCATCACTACCATTATCATCATCATCTTCACTATCTTCATCGCTCCAGTCTTGATCATTATTAGGTCCATCTTTTTCACCGGCATTGCTACCATCTTGACGAGTTTTATTAGAAACTGGTTTTTTCTTAGATTCAGTTAATTTACCATCTGCAGGAGCTCCATCATTTTTAGTTTCTTTAGAGTTACTTCCAGGATCATTCTTTTGTCCTTTTTGTCCTTCAGTTTTGTCCGAATCTTTGCCACCGTTTGTTCCAGATTTACGTTCTTTGCCAGACTTGTCAGTTGCATCATCCTTTTCATTGTCAGGCGCGTCACCATTTCCAGATCCTACAACTTTCTTGTCGTTCTTGACACCATCACTTCCAGATGTTTCACCTTTTCCCGGCTTGCCAGATAGATTATCATCATCACCATTTCCAGATTTATCTTTTTTATCGACATTAGGTCCATCTCTATTTTCATTCTTAGGTTGTGTTTCTTTATCAACATTTGGTTTATCATCTTTGCTGCTTCCGTCTCTTTTGTTATTTTTAGTTGCTGGTTTGTTATTAGTTACTTTTTGTTTATTATTTTTGGCAGTTTCATCACTACCATTATCATCATCATCTTCACTATCTTCATCGCTCGAGTCTTGATCATTATTAGGTCCATCTTTTTCACCGGCATTGCTACCATCTTGACGAGTTTTATTAGAAACTGGTTTTTTCTTAGATTCAGTTAATTTACCATCTGCAGGAGCTCCATCATTTTTAGTTTCTTTAGAGTTACTTCCAGGATCATTCTTTTGTCCTTTTTGTCCTTCAGTTTTGTCCGAATCTTTGCCACCGTTTGTTCCAGATTTACGTGCTTTGCCAGACTTGTCAGTTTCATCATCCTTTTCATTGTCAGGCGCGTCACCATTTCCAGATCCTACAACTTTCTTGTCGTTCTTGACACCATCACTTCCAGATGTTTCACCTTTTCCCGGCTTGCCAGATAGATTATCATCATCACCATTTCCAGATTTATCTTTTTTATCGACATTAGGTCCATCTTTATTTTCATTCTTAGGTTGTGTTTCTTTATCAACATTTGGTTTATCATCTTTGCTGCTTCCGTCTCTTTTGTTATTTTTAGTTGCTGGTTTGTTATTAGTTACTTTTTGTTTATTATTTTCGGCAGTTTCATCACTACCACTATCATCATCATCTACACGATCTTCATCGCTCGAGTCTTCATCATTATTAGGTCCATCTTTTTCACCGGCATTGCTACCATCTTGACGAGTTTTGTTAGAAACTGGTTTTTTCTTGGATTCAGTTAATTTACCATCTGCAGGAGCTCCATCATTTTTAGTTTCTTTAGAGTTACTTCCAGGATCATTCTTTTGTCCTTTTTGTCCTTCAGTTTTGTCCGAATCTTTGCCACCGTTTGTTCCAGATTTACGTTCTTTGCCAGACTTGTCAGTTGCATCATCCTTTTCATTGCCAGGCGCGTCACCATTTCCAGATCCTACAACTTTCTTGTCGTTCTTGACACCATCACTTCCAGATGTTTCACCTTTTCCCGGCTTGCCAGATAGATTATCATCATCACCATTTCCAGATTTATCTTTTTTATCGACATTAGGTCCATCTCTATTTTCATTCTTAGGTTGTGTTTCTTTATCAACATTTGGTTTATCATCTTTGCTGCTTCCGTCTCTTTTGTTATTTTTAGTTGCTGTTTTGTTATTACTTACTTTTTGTTTATTATTTTCGGCAGTTTCATCACTACCACTATCATCATCATCTACACGATCTTCATCGCTCGAGTCTTCATCATTATTAGGTCCATCTTTTTCACCGGCATTGCTACCATCTTGACGAGTTTTGTTAGAAACTGGTTTTTTCTTAGATTCAGTTAATTTACCATCTGCAGGAGCTCCATCATTTTTAGTTTCTTTAGAGTTACTTCCAGGATCATTCTTTTGTCCTTTTTGTCCTTCAGTTTTGTCCGAATCTTTGCCACCGTTTGTTCCAGATTTACGTTCTTTGCCAGACTTGTCAGTTGCATCATCCTTTTCATTGCCAGGCGCGTCACCATTTCCAGATCCTACAACTTTCTTGTCGTTCTTGACACCATCACTTCCAGATGTTTCACCTTTTCCCGGCTTGCCAGATAGATTATCATCATCACCATTTCCAGATTTATCTTTTTTATCGACATTAGGTCCATCTCTATTTTCATTCTTAGGTTGTGTTTCTTTATCAACATTTGGTTTATCATCTTTGCTGCTTCCGTCTCTTTTGTTATTTTTAGTTGCTGGTTTGTTATTAGTTACTTTTTGTTTATTATTTTCGGCAGTTTCATCACTACCACTATCATCATCATCTACACGATCTTCATCGCTCGAGTCTTCATCATTATTAGGTCCATCTTTTTCACCGGCATTGCTACCATCTTGACGAGTTTTGTTAGAAACTGGTTTTTTCTTAGATTCAGTTAATTTACCATCTGCAGGAGCTCCATCATTTTTAGTTTCTTTAGAGTTACTTCCAGGATCATTCTTTTGTCCTTTTTGTCCTTCAGTTTTGTCCGAGTCTTTGCCACCGTTTGTACCAGATTTACGTTCTTTGCCAGACTTGTCAGTTGCATCATCCTTTTCATTGCCAGGCGCGTCACCATTTCCAGATCCTACAACTTTCTTGTCGTTCTTGACACCATCACTTCCAGATGTTTCACCTTTTCCCGGCTTGCCAGATAGATTATCATCATCACCATTTCCAGATTTATCTTTTTTATCGACATTAGGTCCATCTCTATTTTCATTCTTAGGTTGTGTTTCTTTATCAACATTTGGTTTATCATCTTTGCTGCTTCCGTCTCTTTTGTTATTTTTAGTTGCTGGTTTGTTATTAGTTACTTTTTGTTTATTATTTTCGGCAGTTTCATCACTACCACTATCATCATCATCTACACGATCTTCATCGCTCGAGTCTTCATCATTATTAGGTCCATCTTTTTCACCGGCATTGCTACCATCTTGACGAGTTTTGTTAGAAACTGGTTTTTTCTTAGATTCAGTTAATTTACCATCTGCAGGAGCTGCATCATTTTTAGTTTCTTTAGAGTTACTTCCAGGATCATTCTTTTGTCCTTTTTGTCCTTCAGTTTTGTCCGAATCTTTGCCACCGTTTGTTCCAGATTTACGTTCTTTGCCAGACTTGTCAGTTGCATCATCCTTTTCATTGCCAGGCGCGTCACCATTTCCAGATCCTACAACTTTCTTGTCGTTCTTGACACCATCACTTCCAGATGTTTCACCTTTTCCCGGCTTGCCAGATAGATTACCATCATCACCATTTCCAGATTTATCTTTTTTATCGACATTAGGTCCATCTCTATTTACATTCTTAGGTTGTGTTTCTTTATCAACATTTGGTTTATCATCTTTGCTGCTTCCGTCTCTTTTGTTATTTTTAGTTGCTGGTTTGTTATTAGTTACTTTTTGTTTATTATTTTCGGCAGTTTCATCACTACCACTATCATCATCATCTACACGATCTTCATCGCTCGAGTCTTCATCATTATTAGGTCCATCTTTTTCACCGGCATTGCTACCATCTTGACGAGTTTTGTTAGAAACTGGTTTTTTCTTAGATTCAGTTAATTTACCATCTGCAGGAGCTCCATCATTTTTAGTTTCTTTAGAGTTACTTCCAGGATCATTCTTTTGTCCTTTTTGTCCTTCAGTTTTGTCCGAATCTTTGCCACCGTTTGTTCCAGATTTACGTTCTTTGCCAGACTTGTCAGTTGCATCATCCTTTTCATTGTCAGGCGCGTCACCATTTCCAGATCCTACAACTTTCTTGTCGTTCTTGACACCATCACTTCCAGATGTTTCACCTTTTCCCGGCTTGCCAGATAGATTATCATCATCACCATTTCCAGATTTATCTTTTTTATCGACATTAGGTCCATCTCTATTTTCATTCTTAGGTTGTGTTTCTTTATCAACATTTGGTTTATCATCTTTGCTGCTTCCGTCTCTTTTGTTATTTTTAGTTGCTGGTTTGTTATTAGTTACTTTTTGTTTATTATTTTTGGCAGTTTCATCACTACCATTATCATCATCATCTTCACTATCTTCATCGCTCGAGTCTTGATCATTATTAGGTCCATCTTTTTCACCGGCATTGCTACCATCTTGACGAGTTTTATTAGAAACTGGTTTTTTCTTAGATTCAGTTAATTTACCATCTGCAGGAGCTCCATCATTTTTAGTTTCTTTAGAGTTACTTCCAGGATCATTCTTTTGTCCTTTTTGTCCTTCAGTTTTGTCCGAATCTTTGCCACCGTTTGTTCCAGATTTACGTGCTTTGCCAGACTTGTCAGTTTCATCATCCTTTTCATTGTCAGGCGCGTCACCATTTCCAGATCCTACAACTTTCTTGTCGTTCTTGACACCATCACTTCCAGATGTTTCACCTTTTCCCGGCTTGCCAGATAGATTATCATCATCACCATTTCCAGATTTATCTTTTTTATCGACATTAGGTCCATCTTTATTTTCATTCTTAGGTTGTGTTTCTTTATCAACATTTGGTTTATCATCTTTGCTGCTTCCGTCTCTTTTGTTATTTTTAGTTGCTGGTTTGTTATTAGTTACTTTTTGTTTATTATTTTCGGCAGTTTCATCACTACCACTATCATCATCATCTACACGATCTTCATCGCTCGAGTCTTCATCATTATTAGGTCCATCTTTTTCACCGGCATTGCTACCATCTTGACGAGTTTTGTTAGAAACTGGTTTTTTCTTGGATTCAGTTAATTTACCATCTGCAGGAGCTCCATCATTTTTAGTTTCTTTAGAGTTACTTCCAGGATCATTCTTTTGTCCTTTTTGTCCTTCAGTTTTGTCCGAATCTTTGCCACCGTTTGTTCCAGATTTACGTTCTTTGCCAGACTTGTCAGTTGCATCATCCTTTTCATTGCCAGGCGCGTCACCATTTCCAGATCCTACAACTTTCTTGTCGTTCTTGACACCATCACTTCCAGATGTTTCACCTTTTCCCGGCTTGCCAGATAGATTATCATCATCACCATTTCCAGATTTATCTTTTTTATCGACATTAGGTCCATCTCTATTTTCATTCTTAGGTTGTGTTTCTTTATCAACATTTGGTTTATCATCTTTGCTGCTTCCGTCTCTTTTGTTATTTTTAGTTGCTGTTTTGTTATTACTTACTTTTTGTTTATTATTTTCGGCAGTTTCATCACTACCACTATCATCATCATCTACACGATCTTCATCGCTCGAGTCTTCATCATTATTAGGTCCATCTTTTTCACCGGCATTGCTACCATCTTGACGAGTTTTGTTAGAAACTGGTTTTTTCTTAGATTCAGTTAATTTACCATCTGCAGGAGCTCCATCATTTTTAGTTTCTTTAGAGTTACTTCCAGGATCATTCTTTTGTCCTTTTTGTCCTTCAGTTTTGTCCGAATCTTTGCCACCGTTTGTTCCAGATTTACGTTCTTTGCCAGACTTGTCAGTTGCATCATCCTTTTCATTGCCAGGCGCGTCACCATTTCCAGATCCTACAACTTTCTTGTCGTTCTTGACACCATCACTTCCAGATGTTTCACCTTTTCCCGGCTTGCCAGATAGATTATCATCATCACCATTTCCAGATTTATCTTTTTTATCGACATTAGGTCCATCTCTATTTTCATTCTTAGGTTGTGTTTCTTTATCAACATTTGGTTTATCATCTTTGCTGCTTCCGTCTCTTTTGTTATTTTTAGTTGCTGGTTTGTTATTAGTTACTTTTTGTTTATTATTTTCGGCAGTTTCATCACTACCACTATCATCATCATCTACACGATCTTCATCGCTCGAGTCTTCATCATTATTAGGTCCATCTTTTTCACCGGCATTGCTACCATCTTGACGAGTTTTGTTAGAAACTGGTTTTTTCTTAGATTCAGTTAATTTACCATCTGCAGGAGCTCCATCATTTTTAGTTTCTTTAGAGTTACTTCCAGGATCATTCTTTTGTCCTTTTTGTCCTTCAGTTTTGTCCGAGTCTTTGCCACCGTTTGTACCAGATTTACGTTCTTTGCCAGACTTGTCAGTTGCATCATCCTTTTCATTGCCAGGCGCGTCACCATTTCCAGATCCTACAACTTTCTTGTCGTTCTTGACACCATCACTTCCAGATGTTTCACCTTTTCCCGGCTTGCCAGATAGATTATCATCATCACCATTTCCAGATTTATCTTTTTTATCGACATTAGGTCCATCTCTATTTTCATTCTTAGGTTGTGTTTCTTTATCAACATTTGGTTTATCATCTTTGCTGCTTCCGTCTCTTTTGTTATTTTTAGTTGCTGGTTTGTTATTAGTTACTTTTTGTTTATTATTTTCGGCAGTTTCATCACTACCACTATCATCATCATCTACACGATCTTCATCGCTCGAGTCTTCATCATTATTAGGTCCATCTTTTTCACCGGCATTGCTACCATCTTGACGAGTTTTGTTAGAAACTGGTTTTTTCTTAGATTCAGTTAATTTACCATCTGCAGGAGCTGCATCATTTTTAGTTTCTTTAGAGTTACTTCCAGGATCATTCTTTTGTCCTTTTTGTCCTTCAGTTTTGTCCGAATCTTTGCCACCGTTTGTTCCAGATTTACGTTCTTTGCCAGACTTGTCAGTTGCATCATCCTTTTCATTGCCAGGCGCGTCACCATTTCCAGATCCTACAACTTTCTTGTCGTTCTTGACACCATCACTTCCAGATGTTTCACCTTTTCCCGGCTTGCCAGATAGATTACCATCATCACCATTTCCAGATTTATCTTTTTTATCGACATTAGGTCCATCTCTATTTACATTCTTAGGTTGTGTTTCTTTATCAACATTTGGTTTATCATCTTTGCTGCTTCCGTCTCTTTTGTTATTTTTAGTTGCTGGTTTGTTATTAGTTACTTTTTGTTTATTATTTTCGGCAGTTTCATCACTACCACTATCATCATCATCTACACGATCTTCATCGCTCGAGTCTTCATCATTATTAGGTCCATCTTTTTCACCGGCATTGCTACCATCTTGACGAGTTTTGTTAGAAACTGGTTTTTTCTTAGATTCAGTTAATTTACCATCTGCAGGAGCTCCATCATTTTTAGTTTCTTTAGAGTTACTTCCAGGATCATTCTTTTGTCCTTTTTGTCCTTCAGTTTTGTCCGAATCTTTGCCACCGTTTGTTCCAGATTTACGTTCTTTGCCAGACTTGTCAGTTGCATCATCCTTTTCATTGCCAGGCGCGTCACCATTTCCAGATCCTACAACTTTCTTGTCGTTCTTGACACCATCACTTCCAGATGTTTCACCTTTTCCCGGCTTGCCAGATAGATTATCATCATCACCATTTCCAGATGTATCTTTTTTATCGACATTAGGTCCATCTCTATTTTCATTCTTAGGTTGTGTTTCTTTATCAACATTTGGTTTATCATCTTTGCTGCTTCCGTCTCTTTTGTTATTTTTAGTTGCTGTTTTGTTATTAGTTACTTTTTGTTTATTATTTTCGGCAGTTTCATCACTACCACTATCATCATCATCTACACGATCTTCATCGCTCGAGTCTTCATCATTATTAGGTCCATCTTTTTCACCGGCATTGCTACCATCTTGACGAGTTTTGTTAGAAACTGGTTTTTTCTTAGATTCAGTTAATTTACCATCTGCAGGAGCTCCATCATTTTTAGTTTCTTTAGAGTTACTTCCAGGATCATTCTTTTGTCCTTTTTGTCCTTCAGTTTTGTCCGAATCTTTGCCACCGTTTGTTCCAGATTTACGTTCTTTGCCAGACTTGTCAGTTGCATCATCCTTTTCATTGCCAGGCGCGTCACCATTTCCAGATCCTACAACTTTCTTGTCGTTCTTGACACCATCACTTCCAGATGTTTCACCTTTTCCCGGCTTGTCAGATAGATTATCATCATCACCATTTCCAGATTTATCTTTTTTATCGACATTAGGTCCATCTCTATTTTCATTCTTAGGTTGTGTTTCTTTATCAACATTTGGTTTATCATCTTTGCTGCTTCCGTCTCTTTTGTTATTTTTAGTTGCTGGTTTGTTATTAGTTACTTTTTGTTTATTATTTTCGGCAGTTTCATCACTACCACTATCATCATCATCTACACGATCTTCATCGCTCGAGTCTTCATCATTATTAGGTCCATCTTTTTCACCGGCATTGCTACCATCTTGACGAGTTTTGTTAGAAACTGGTTTTTTCTTAGATTCAGTTAATTTACCATCTGCAGGAGCTGCATCATTTTTAGTTTCTTTAGAGTTGCTTCCAGGATCATTCTTTTGTCCTTTTTGTCCTTCAGTTTTGTCCGAATCTTTGCCACCGTTTGTTCCAGATTTACGTTCTTTGCCAGACTTGTCAGTTGCATCATCCTTTTCATTGCCAGGCGCGTCACCATGTTCAGATCCTACAACTTTCTTGTCGTTCTTGACACCATCACTTCCAGATGTTTCACCTTTTCCCGGCTTGCCAGATAGATTACCATCATCACCATTTCCAGATTTATCTTTTTTATCGACATTAGGTTCATCTCTATTTTCATTCTTAGGTTGTGTTTCTTTATCAACATTTGGTTTATCATCTTTGCTGCTTCCATCTCTTTTGTTATTTTTAGTTGCTGGTTTGTTATTAGTTACTTTTTGTTTATTATTTTCGGCAGTTTCATCACTACCACTATCATCATCATCTACACGATCTTCATCGCTCGAGTCTTCATCATTATTAGGTCCATCTTTTTCACCGGCATTGCTACCATCTTGACGAGTTTTGTTAGAAACTGGTTTTTTCTTAGATTCAGTTAATTTACCATCTGCAGGAGCTCCATCATTTTTAGTTTCTTTAGAGTTACTTCCAGGATCATTCTTTTGTCCTTTTTGTCCTTCAGTTTTGTCCGAATCTTTGCCACCGTTTGTTCCAGATTTACGTTCTTTGCCAGACTTGTCAGTTGCATCATCCTTTTCATTGCCAGGCGCGTCACCATTTCCAGATCCCACAACTTTCTTGTCGTTCTTGACACCATCACTTCCAGATGTTTCACCTTTTCCCGGCTTGCCAGATAGATTATCATCATCACCATTTCCAGATTTATCTTTTTTATCGACATTAGGTCCATCTCTATTTTCATTCTTAGGTTGTGTTTCTTTATCAACATTTGGTTTATCATCTTTGCTGCTTCCGTCTCTTTTGTTATTTTTAGTTGCTGGTTTGTTATTAGTTACTTTTTGTTTATTATTTTCGGCAGTTTCATCACTACCACTATCATCATCATCTACACGATCTTCATCGCTCGAGTCTTCATCATTATTAGGTCCATCTTTTTCACCGGCATTGCTACCATCTTGACGAGTTTTGTTAGAAACTGGTTTTTTCTTAGATTCAGTTAATTTACCATCTGCAGGAGCTCCATCATTTTTAGTTTCTTTAGAGTTACTTCCTGGATCATTCTTTTGTCCTTTTTGTCCTTCAGTTTTGTCCGAATCTTTGCCACCGTTTGTTCCAGATTTACGTTCTTTGCCAGACTTGTCAGTTGCATCATCCTTTTCATTGCCAGGCACGTCACCATTTCCAGATCCTACAACTTTCTTGTCGTTCTTGACACCATCACTTCCAGATGTTTCACCTTTTCCCGGCTTGCCAGATAGATTACCATCATCACCATTTCCAGATTTATCTTTTTTATCGACATTAGGTCCATCTCTATTTTCATTCTTAGGTTGTGTTTCTTTATCAACATTTGGTTTATCATCTTTGCTGCTTCCGTCTCTTTTGTTATTTTTAGTTGCTGGTTTGTTATTAGTTACTTTTTGTTTATTATTTTCGGCAGTTTCATCACTACCACTATCATCATCATCTACACGATCTTCATCGCTCGAGTCTTCATCATTATTAGGTCCATCTTTTTCACCGGCATTGCTACCATCTTGACGAGTTTTGTTAGAAACTGGTTTTTTCTTAGATTCAGTTAATTTACCATCTGCAGGAGCTCCATCATTTTTAGTTTCTTTAGAGTTACTTCCAGGATCATTCTTTTGTCCTTTTTGTCCTTCAGTTTTGTCCGAATCTTTGCCACCGTTTGTTCCAGATTTACGTTCTTTGCCAGACTTGTCAGTTGCATCATCCTTTTCATTGCCAGGCGCGTCACCATTTCCAGATCCCACAACTTTCTTGTCGTTCTTGACACCATCACTTCCAGATGTTTCACCTTTTCCCGGCTTGCCAGATAGATTATCATCATCACCATTTCCAGATTTATCTTTTTTATCGACATTAGGTCCATCTCTATTTTCATTCTTAGGTTGTGTTTCTTTATCAACATTTGGTTTATCATCTTTGCTGCTTCCGTCTCTTTTGTTATTTTTAGTTGCTGGTTTGTTATTAGTTACTTTTTGTTTATTATTTTCGGCAGTTTCATCACTACCATTATCATCATCATCTACACGATCTTCATCGCTCGAGTCTTCATCATTATTAGGTCCATCTTTTTCACCGGCATTGCTACCATCTTGACGAGTTTTGTTAGAAACTGGTTTTTTCTTAGATTCAGTTAATTTACCATCTGCAGGAGTTCCATCATTTTTAGTTTCTTTAGAGTTACTTCCAGGATCATTCTTTTGTCCTTTTTGTCCTTCAGTTTTGTCCGAATCTTTGCCACCGTTTGTTCCAGATTTACGTTCTTTGCCAGACTTGTCAGTTGCATCATCCTTTTCATTGCCAGGCGCGTCACCATTTCCAGATCCTACAACTTTCTTGTCGTTCTTGACACCATCACTTCCAGATGTTTCACCTTTTCCCGGCTTGCCAGATAGATTACCATCATCACCATTTCCAGATTTATCTTTTTTATCGACATTAGGTCCATCTCTATTTTCATTCTTAGGTTGTGTTTCTTTATCAACATTTGGTTTATCATCTTTGCTGCTTCCGTCTCTTTTGTTATTTTTAGTTGCTGGTTTGTTATTAGTTACTTTTTGTTTATTATTTTCGGCAGTTTCATCACTACCACTGTCATCATCATCTACACGATCTTCATCGCTCGAGTCTTCATCATTATTAGGTCCATCTTTTTCACCGGCATTGCTACCATCTTGAAGAGTTTTGTTAGAACCTGGTTTTTTCTTAGATTCAGTTAATTTACCATCTGCAGGAGCTCCATCATTTTTAGTTTCTTTAGAGTTACTTCCAGGATCATTCTTTTGTCCTTTTTGTCCTTCAGTTTTGTCCGAATCTTTGCCACCGTTTGTTCCAGATTTACGTTCTTTGCCAGACTTGTCAGTTGCATCATCCTTTTCATTGCCAGGCGCGTCACCATTTCCAGATCCTACAACTTTCTTGTCGTTCTTGACACCATCACTTCCAGATGTTTCACCTTTTCCCGGCTTGCCAGATAGATTACCATCATCACCATTTCCAGATTTATCTTTTTTATCGACATTAGGTCCATCTCTATTTTCATTCTTAGGTTGTGTTTCTTTATCAACATTTCGTTTATCATCTTTGCTGCTTCCGTCTCTTTTGTTATTTTTAGTTGCTGGTTTGTTATTAGTTACTTTTTGTTTATTATTTTCGGCAGTTTCATCACTACCATTATCATCATCATCTACACGATCTTCATCGCTCGAGTCTTCATCATTATTAGGTCCATCTTTTTCACCGGCATTGCTACCATCTTGACGAGTTTTGTTAGAAACTGGTTTTTTCTTAGATTCAATTAATTTACCATCTGCAGGAGTTCCATCATTTTTAGTTTCTTTAGAGTTATTTCCAGGATCATTCTTTTGTCCTTTTTGTCCTTCAGTTTTGTCCGAATCTTTGCCGCCGTTTGTTCCAGATTTACGTTCTTTGCCAGACTTGTCAGTTGCATCATCCTTTTCATTGCCAGGCGCGTCACCATTTCCAGATCCTACAACTTTCTTGTCGTTCTTGACACCATCACTTCCAGATGTTTCACCTTTTCCCGGCTTGCCAGATAGATTATCATCATCACCATTTCCAGATTTATCTTTTTTATCGACATTAGGTCCATCTCTATTTTCATTCTTAGGTTGTGTTTCTTTATCAACATTTGGTTTATCATCTTTGCTGCTTCCGTCTCTTTTGTTATTTTTAGTTGCTGGTTTGTTTTTAGTTACTTTTTGTTTATTATTTTCGGCAGTTTTATCACTACCACTATCATCACCATCATCACAATCTTCATCGCTCGAGTCTTCATCATTATTAGGTCCATCTTTTTCACCGACATTGCTACCATCTTGACGAGTTTTGTTAGAAACTGGGTTTTTCTTAGATTCAGTTAATTTACCATCTGCAGGAGCTCCATCATTTTTAGTTTCTTTAGAGTTACTTCCAGGATCATTCTTTTGTCCTTTTTGTCCTTCAGTTTTGTCCGAGTCTTTGCCATCGTTTGTTCCAGATTTACGTTCTTTGCCAGACTTGTCAGTTGCATCATCCTTTTCATTGCCAGGCGCGTCACCATTTCCAGATCCTACAACTTTCTTGTCGTTCTTGACACCATCACTTCCAGATGTTTCACCTTTTCCCGGCTTGCCAGATAGATTATCATCATCACCATTTCCAGATTTATCTTTTTTATCGACATTAGGTCCATCTCTATTTTCATTCTTAGGTTGTGTTTCTTTATCAACATTTGGTTTATCATCTTTGCTGCTTCCGTCTCTTTTGTTATTTTTAGTTGCTGGTTTGTTTTTAGTTACTTTTTGTTTATTATTTTCGGCAGTTTTATCACTACCACTATCATCATCATCATCACAATCTTCATCGCTCGAGTCTTCATCATTATTAGGTCCATCTTTTTCACCGGCATTGCTACCATCTTGACGAGTTTTGTTAGAAACTGGGTTTTTCTTAGATTCAGTTAATTTACCATCTGCAGGAGCTCCATCATTTTTAGTTTCTTTAGAGTTACTTCCAGGATCATTCTTTTGTCCTTTTTGTCCTTCAGTTTTGTCCGAGTCTTTGCCACCGTTTGTTCCAGATTTACGTTCTTTGCCAGACTTGTCAGTTGCATCATCCTTTTCATTGCCAGGCGCGTCACCATTTCCAGATCCTACAACTTTCTTGTCGTTCTTGACACCATCACTTCCAGATGTTTCACCTTTTCCCGGCTTGCCAGATAGATTATCATCATCACCATTTCCAGATTTATCTTTTTTATCGACATTAGGTCCATCTCTATTTTCATTCTTAGGTTGTGTTTCTTTATCAACATTTGGTTTATCATCTTTGCTGCTTCCGTCTCTTTTGTTATTTTTAGTTGCTGGTTTGTTATTAGTTACTTTTTGTTTATTATTTTCGGCAGTTTCATCACTACCACTATCATCATCATCTACACGATCTTCATCGCTCGAGTCTTCATCATTATTAGGTCCATCTTTTTCACCGGCATTGCTACCATCTTGACGAGTTTTGTTAGAAACTGGTTTTTTCTTAGATTCAGTTAATTTACCATCTGCAGGAGCTCCATCATTTTTAGTTTCTTTAGAGTTACTTCCAGGATCATTCTTTTGTCCTTTTTGTCCTTCAGTTTTGTCCGAATCTTTGCCACCGTTTGTTCCAGATTTACGTTCTTTGCCAGACTTGTCAGTTGCATCATCCTTTTCATTGCCAGGCGCGTCACCATTTCCAGATCCCACAACTTTCTTGTCGTTCTTGACACCATCACTTCCAGATGTTTCACCTTTTCCCGGCTTGCCAGATAGATTATCATCATCACCATTTCCAGATTTATCTTTTTTATCGACATTAGGTCCATCTCTATTTTCATTCTTAGGTTGTGTTTCTTTATCAACATTTGGTTTATCATCTTTGCTGCTTCCGTCTCTTTTGTTATTTTTAGTTGCTGGTTTGTTATTAGTTACTTTTTGTTTATTATTTTCGGCAGTTTCATCACTACCACTGTCATCATCATCTACACGATCTTCATCGCTCGAGTCTTCATCATTATTAGGTCCATCTTTTTCACCGGCATTGCTACCATCTTGACGAGTTTTGTTAGAAACTGGTTTTTTCTTAGATTCAGTTAATTTACCATCTGCAGGAGCTCCATCATTTTTAGTTTCTTTAGAGTTACTTCCAGGATCATTCTTTTGTCCTTTTTGTCCTTCAGTTTTGTCCGAGTCTTTGCCACCGTTTGTTCCAGATTTACGTTCTTTGCCAGAGTTGTCAGTTGCATCATCCTTTTCATTGCCAGGCGCGTCACCATTTCCAGATCCTACAACTTTCTTGTCGTTCTTGACACCATCACTTCCAGATGTTTCACCTTTTCCCGGCTTGCCAGATAGATTACCATCATCACCATTTCCAGATTTATCTTTTTTATCGACATTAGGTCCATCTCTATTTTCATTCTTAGGTTGTGTTTCTTTATCAACATTTGGTTTATCATCTTTGCTGCTTCCGTCTCTTTTGTTATTTTTAGTTGCTGGTTTGTTATTAGTTACTTTTTGTTTATTATTTTCGGCAGTTTCATCACTACCACTGTCATCATCATCTACACGATCTTTATCGCTCGAGTCTTCATCATTATTAGGTCCATCTTTTTCACCGGCATTGCTACCATCTTGACGAGTTTTGTTAGAACCTGGTTTTTTCTTAGATTCAGTTAATTTACCATCTGCAGGAGCTCCATCATTTTTAGTTTCTTTAGAGTTACTTCCAGGATCATTCTTTTGTCCTTTTTGTCCTTCAGTTTTGTCCGAATCTTTGCCACCGTTTGTTCCAGATTTACGTTCTTTGCCAGACTTGTCAGTTGCATCATCCTTTTCATTGCCAGGCGCGTCACCATTTCCAGATCCTACAACTTTCTTGTCGTTCTTGACACCATCACTTCCAGATGTTTCACCTTTTCCCGGCTTGCCAGATAGATTACCATCATCACCATTTCCAGATTTATCTTTTTTATCGACATTAGGTCCATCTCTATTTTCATTCTTAGGTTGTGTTTCTTTATCAACATTTGGTTTATCATCTTTGCTGCTTCCGTCTCTTTTGTTATTTTTAGTTGCTGGTTTGTTATTAGTTACTTTTTGTTTATTATTTTCGGCAGTTTCATCACTACCACTATCATCATCATCTACACGATCTTCATCGCTCGAGTCTTCATCATTATTAGGTCCATCTTTTTCACCGGCATTGCTACCATCTTGACGAGTTTTGTTAGAAACTGGTTTTTTCTTAGATTCAGTTAATTTACCATCTGCAGGAGTTCCATCATTTTTAGTTTCTTTAGAGTTACTTCCAGGATCATTCTTTTGTCCTTTTTGTCCTTCAGTTTTGTCCGAATCTTTGCCACCGTTTGTTCCAGATTTACGTTCTTTGCCAGACTTGTCAGTTGCATCATCTTTTTCATTGCCAGGCGCGTCACCATTTCCAGATCCTACAACTTTCTTGTCGTTCTTGACACCATCACTTCCAGATGTTTCACCTTTTCCCGGCTTGCCAGATAGATTACCATCATCACCATTTCCAGATTTATCTTTTTTATCGACATTAGGTCCATCTCTATTTTCATTCTTAGGTTGTGTTTCTTTATCAACATTTGGTTTATCATCTTTGCTGCTTCCGTCTCTTTTGTTATTTTTAGTTGCTGGTTTGTTATTAGTTACTTTTTGTTTATTATTTTCGGCAGTTTCATCACTACCATTATCATCATCATCTACACGATCTTCATCGCTCGAGTCTTCATCATTATTAGGTCCATCTTTTTCACCGGCATTGCTACCATCTTGACGAGTTTTGTTAGAAACTGGTTTTTTCTTAGATTCAGTTAATTTACCATCTGCAGGAGTTCCATCATTTTTAGTTTCTTTAGAGTTATTTCCAGGATCATTCTTTTGTCCTTTTTGTCCTTCAGTTTTGTCCGAATCTTTGCCGCCGTTTGTTCCAGATTTACGTTCTTTGCCAGACTTGTCAGTTGCATCATCCTTTTCATTGCCAGGCGCGTCACCATTTCCAGATCCTACAACTTTCTTGTCGTTCTTGACACCATCACTTCCAGATGTTTCACCTTTTCCCGGCTTGCCAGATAGATTATCATCATCACCATTTCCAGATTTATCTTTTTTATCGACATTAGGTCCATCTCTATTTTCATTCTTAGGTTGTGTTTCTTTATCAACATTTGGTTTATCATCTTTGCTGCTTCCGTCTCTTTTGTTATTTTTAGTTGCTGGTTTGTTTTTAGTTAATTTTTGTTTATTATTTTCGGCAGTTTTATCACTACCACTATCATCATCATCATCACAATCTTCATCGCTCGAGTCTTCATCATTATTAGGTCCATCTTTTTCACCGACATTGCTACCATCTTGACGAGTTTTGTTAGAAACTGGGTTTTTCTTAGATTCAGTTAATTTACCATCTGCAGGAGCTCCATCATTTTTAGTTTCTTTAGAGTTACTTCCAGGATCATTCTTTTGTCCTTTTTGTCCTTCAGTTTTGTCCGAGTCTTTGCCATCGTTTGTTCCAGATTTACGTTCTTTGCCAGACTTGTCAGTTGCATCATCCTTTTCATTGCCAGGCGCGTCACCATTTCCAGATCCTACAACTTTCTTGTCGTTCTTGACACCATCACTTCCAGATGTTTCACCTTTTCCCGGCTTGCCAGATAGATTATCATCATCACCATTTCCAGATTTATCTTTTTTATCGACATTAGGTCCATCTCTATTTTCATTCTTAGGTTGTGTTTCTTTATCAACATTTGGTTTATCATCTTTGCTGCTTCCGTCTCTTTTGTTATTTTTAGTTGCTGTTTTGTTTTTAGTTACTTTTTGTTTATTATTTTCGGCAGTTTTATCACTACCACTATCATCATCATCATCACAATCTTCATCGCTCGAGTCTTCATCATTATTAGGTCCATCTTTTTCACCGGCATTGCTACCATCTTGACGAGTTTTGTTAGAAACTGGGTTTTTCTTAGATTCAGTTAATTTACCATCTGCAGGAGCTCCATCATTTTTAGTTTCTTTAGAGTTACTTCCAGGATCATTCTTTTGTCCTTTTTGTCCTTCAGTTTTGTCCGAGTCTTTGCCACCGTTTGTTCCAGATTTACGTTCTTTGCCAGACTTGTCAGTTGCATCATCCTTTTCATTGCCAGGCGCGTCACCATTTCCAGATCCTACAACTTTCTTGTCGTTCTTGACACCATCACTTCCAGATGTTTCACCTTTTCCCGGCTTGCCAGATAGATTATCATCATCACCATTTCCAGATTTATCTTTTTTATCGACATTAGGTCCATCTCTATTTTCATTCTTAGGTTGTGTTTCTTTATCAACATTTGGTTTATCATCTTTGCTGCTTCCGTCTCTTTTGTTATTTTTAGTTGCTGGTTTGTTATTAGTTACTTTTTGTTTATTATTTTCGGCAGTTTCATCACTACCACTATCATCATCATCTACACGATCTTCATCGCTCGAGTCTTCATCATTATTAGGTCCATCTTTTTCACCGGCATTGCTACCATCTTGACGAGTTTTGTTAGAAACTGGTTTTTTCTTAGATTCAGTTAATTTACCATCTGCAGGAGCTCCATCATTTTTAGTTTCTTTAGAGTTACTTCCAGGATCATTCTTTTGTCCTTTTTGTCCTTCAGTTTTGTCCGAATCTTTGCCACCGTTTGTTCCAGATTTACGTTCTTTGCCAGACTTGTCAGTTGCATCATCCTTTTCATTGCCAGGCGCGTCACCATTTCCAGATCCCACAACTTTCTTGTCGTTCTTGACACCATCACTTCCAGATGTTTCACCTTTTCCCGGCTTGCCAGATAGATTATCATCATCACCATTTCCAGATTTATCTTTTTTATCGACATTAGGTCCATCTCTATTTTCATTCTTAGGTTGTGTTTCTTTATCAACATTTGGTTTATCATCTTTGCTGCTTCCGTCTCTTTTGTTATTTTTAGTTGCTGGTTTGTTATTAGTTACTTTTTGTTTATTATTTTCAAAAGTTTCATCACTACCACTATCATCATCATCTACACGATCTTCATCGCTCGAGTCTTCATCATTATTAGGTCCATCTTTTTCACCGGCATTGCTACCATCTTGACGAGTTTTGTTAGAAACTGGTTTTTTCTTAGATTCAGTTAATTTACCATCTGCAGGAGCTCCATCATTTTTAGTTTCTTTAGAGTTACTTCCAGGATCATTCTTTTGTCCTTTTTGTCCTTCAGTTATGTCCGAATCTTTGCCACCGTTTGTTCCAGATTTACGTTCTGTGCCAGACTTGTCAGTTGCATCATCCTTTTCATTGCCAGGCGCGTCACCATTTCCAGATCCCACAACTTTCTTGTCGTTCTTGACACCATCACTTCCAGATGTTTCACCTTTTCCCGGCTTGCCAGATAGATTATCATCATCACCATTTCCAGATTTATCTTTTTTATCGACATTAGGTCCATCTCTATTTTCATTCTTAGGTTGTGTTTCTTTATCAACATTTGGTTTATCATCTTTGCTGCTTCCGTCTCTTTTGTTATTTTTAGTTGCTGGTTTGTTATTAGTTACTTTTTGTTTATTATTTTCGGCAGTTTCATCACTACCATTATCATCATCATCTACACGATCTTCATCGCTCGAGTCTTCATCATTATTAGGTCCATCTTTTTCACCGGCATTGCTACCATCTTGACGAGTTTTGTTAGAAACTGGTTCTTTCTTAGATTCAGTTAATTTACCATCTGCAAGAGTTCCATCATTTTTAGTTTCTTTAGAGTTATTTCCAGGATCATTCTTTTGTCCTTTTTGTCCTTCAGTTTTGTCCGAATCTTTGCCGCCGTTTGTTCCAGATTTACGTTCTGTGCCAGACTTGTCAGTTGCATCATCCTTTTCATTGCCAGGCGCGTCACCATTTCCAGATCCCACAACTTTCTTGTCGTTCTTGACACCATCACTTCCAGATGTTTCACCTTTTCCCGGCTTGCCAGATAGATTATCATCATCACCATTTCCAGATTTATCTTTTTTATCGACATTAGGTCCATCTCTATTTTCATTCTTAGGTTGTGTTTCTTTATCAACATTTGGTTTATCATCTTTGCTGCTTCCTTCTCTTTTGTTATTTTTAGTTGCTGGTTTGTTATTAGTTACTTTTTGTTTATTATTTTCGGCAGTTTCATCACTACCACTGTCATCATCATCTACACGATCTTCATCGCTCGAGTCTTCATCATTATTAGGTCCATCTTTTTCACCGGCATTGCTACCATCTTGACGAGTTTTGTTAGAAACTGGTTTTTTCTTAGATTCAGTTATTTTACCATCTGCAGGAGCTCCATCATTTTTAGTTTCTGTAGAGTTACTTCCAGGATCATTCTTTTGTCCTTTTGGTCCTTCAGTTTTGTCCGAATCTTTGCCACCGTTTGTTCCAGATTTACGTTCTTTGCCAGACTTGTCAGTTGCATCATCCTTTTCATTGCCAGGCGCGTCACCATTTCCAGATCCTACAACTTTCTTGTCGTTCTTGACACCATCACTTCCAGATGTTTCACCTTTTCCCGGCTTGCCAGATAGATTATCATCATCACCATTGCCAGATTTATCTTTTTTATTGACATTAGTATTTGTGACAGTTTTCACTTTGTTGCCGTTATTTTTTCCATCTTCTTCAGACTTGTTAATCACCGTAGTTTTGTCGATTACAATTGATTTGTCGTTTTTGGTTGCTCCATCACTATCTTTTCCAGTGATGTCAGAGCCGTCATCTTTTCCCGAATCTTTGTATATGTTATCAACTGTTTTACCATTGTTGTCTATCTCTTTTCCATCTTCATCAGTTTTAGTTTTATCAATCACTATGGTTTTAACAGGTTTGGTAAGTCCATTATTACTAACGTCTGACCCATCATTATTTCCAGTTGTTTTTGTAATTTTAGTCGAAGTGTTATCTATTCTTTCGTTATCCTTTCCATGTTTGTTAGTGTTTTTAGGTAGCCCAGTATTGTCTGTAACACTTTCATCAATATTTCTGCTAGTACCACTATTGTCACGAACTTGGTGAGTTCCGGGGTGTTTGCCTGTTAAATGTTTGTTGTTTACAGTTGTATCACGTTCGGGTGTCTTAGTGTCATGTCTGGATAAAAGATATTTATCTATTATGATATCAGAAGCATCTCCACTAGTTCCTTCATACTCATCATCAAGAGGCGTCAAAGGTACTAAAGGTATCAAAGGTGAAAATGTCAACGTTTTGTCAATAAACACTCCACTATTATCGATATTGGGAACATTGTCTACTGGAATTGTACTAACCGGGACAACACGATTGAAACCTGGATTCCTACCAAATATTGTAGTTGGACCTGTCCCATCAGTGACGGGTATATAGCTTAGTCCTGTGCCGAAGCCGCCATGTCTGTAGTAGCTAGGTCGACTGCTGTGTACATTTGGATACCTACTCAATCCTGGAACGATTCTTGTAGGAATGACGTATTCAGGAGCAATTTCTCCGTAACTGCCATCATCAACTGCAGCTAATGAAGGATTAGCCATATAAGAACCAGTCGCGCCATCATAAAACCTTATTTCAGAATCAGGAGCTACATATACAGGCCTTCTATTACTGGGAACGGGATGGTAACGAGCAGGGGTAATTCCGTAAGCTTTAGGTCTAGCTCCATGTTTCAAAAGTTTTTGTGCTTCAGTTAAGATTTCACTGAGATATTCATTTTCGTCTTCGATCGCATATTGTTCAGTGTCACGTCCTACTTTAACAAAATCAGGTGCTTGTTTTACATTTACAGGGTAGTTGACCGCCCCACGCACACGATTAAGGAGTCCATTTAAATATTCGCTTGAATGTGAATGGTATGCATTTCCAGATAAGTATTTAATATTATCAGCAGGGACTAGAATTCCGTTTACATATTTTCCAGAATTATGACCTTGGTTTCCAGGGCCACCAATATAGTGAGGTTTGTTGAGTGCTCGCTTCAGAACTTCACTCAGACTTCCGGTTTCATCAGCACCATCATATCCAGATTCACTTGTTTTGAAATTATACTCACCTGATCCGTCTTGATTGTCACCGTTCAGGTGACCTGGAAAAAATAGAAATGCGTCAATACACCTATACTTGGCGCCAAAACCAAAATTAAAAGAAAATACGTAAACATAACGCAGAGAAAGAACACAAACGTAAAAAAAACAAGTTAGGGGAACATATGCGTCACATCCACGCAAAACGGCCATCGCTCAGCACAACTAAGACCCAGAGCTCCAGCGCTCGTGACGCAATCAGTGATCTTATCCGAAACCCTGGCAATCTTGAGTGGGACTGGGCCGGACATGTCTGCCGCATGTCAGATGCGCTGTGAGCTAAAAGAAATCCTGATATTAATCAGTATTTAATGGTCGCACTGCTGGGACACAGGCCTCTTTTCTGTGACAGGGAGTGGGCTATAATCTACCACGCGGGCCCAGTGCGAGTTGGTGGATGTCATATGTCTTCAAATTTTATTTTTGTGACATGGGACTTCAACATAGCTGGCGAAATGTACCACAGATATAGATAGACCTAGATAACGCAAGTATTACGATCTGTATGAAAACCAAGCGTGCCATTTTTTAGGGTTCCGTAGTCAACTAGGAACCCTTATAGTTTCGCCATGTCTGTCTGTCCGTCCTCGCATAATCTCTGTGACCGTTAGCACTAGAAAGCTTAAATTTGGTACCAATATGTATATCAATCACGCCGACAAAGTGGTAAAATAAAATTTGGAAAAAATGTTTTATTAGGGTAGCCCCCCTATATGTAAAGTGGGAAGTGATTTTTTTTTTAATTTCAATCCTAACGTGTGATATATTGTTGGAAAGGTATTTAAAAATGAATAGGGGTTTACTAAAATCATTTTTTGATAATGTCAATAATTTCGGAAATAATCGCTCCAAAAGTAAACAACAATGTGTCCTGTGTCCCTCTAACTTTTGAACCATAAGTTTAGAAAATATGAAAAAAATCTGAAAAGTAGAACTTTATAAGGAATTTCTAGGAAAATCATTTGGAACTTGATGGAAACAACCGTTTTTCAAACAAAAACAAAAAAAGAATTATTAAAATCGGTTCTCGTTTATGTTGGGTTACCACTATGTTCGCGCTCCAGCAGCGCTCCGCGCTCCTGCAACTGCTCCAATGGATATGTCGCGCGCACTTCTATATGCGCTCCCCTTTGACACAATGCGCTCCCCTTTGTGTTCGCGCTAAAAACCGTCACGAGTCGGAGCGCCTGCCGCGGAGCGTGCAATGTTGCACGCTCCGTGTTCGCGCACGTACCCACTACCGGGAGCAGTTGCAGGAGCGCGGAGTGCTGCTGGAGCGCGAACATAATGGATACCCACTTTTAAACTCATATGTGGGAACACTTATTGTGACGGACGGGAAACTACGGAACCCTACACTGAGCGTGGCCCGACACGCTCTTGTTGACTACCTACTATGATGTCACAAGCACCAAATGATGCTTGTGACGTCAGAAGCACTATTTAGTGATGGGATAATCGAATCGATTCAAAGACGCCGCCGCGTGCGAATCCGTCTCACCCCACCCGCGGGGCCTAGCGCCAGAGCTCACGCTTACCCAGCCAGCAGTGCACAGGACTGAGTGCGAAAGTGGCGGCTTACGATTTTTGTAGGTACGTAAGCTACTGCGATTTTAATTTTAACTAACATCAATCGTCGGGTAATAGTCCACAAAGTCGAGACGTTCTATATATGCTAGTTGCGCGGTAAACTCTGCTTGCGCGATGCAGGATTTTGCATGACGTCAGTGTGATGCGTATACCCATGTGGTGATATAGATGGCTCCACAAGTAAAGTTATACCACGAAGCCGCGGGTAGAAGGGAGTCACAAATAAATTGGCGAGATTCAGTCTTGGTCAAGTTCTCACCATCTTCCTCGGAGTCGCCAGCATCTAAGCCCGTACTGCTGCTTCTCTTGGTCCCAGAATCGTTTGGAGTGTCTTGTGGGTAGCGCAGATTCAGCGCTGTGGACGATAGAATGGTAAGTTTGAAGGTTTTTTAGGGTTGGGCTCCGCTCGCCCCTTGGATCTTGCCCCTAATTGCCTAAGTGTACCTACTCGCCCCCTTGAATATTAGATACGCCAAATCGCCCCCGATTGATAGTAAACTAAAAGTACAGTCAGCACTCGTAAGTTTTTGAAATTATAGAAACAAATATTTTTAACCGACTTCAAAAAAGGAGGAGGTTCTCAATTCGGATGTTTATATTTTTTTTGTATGTTCGGACATAACTCCCTCGTATATAGACGGATTGGCAAATTTTTTTTTGTTCTAAAGAGGTTTATTCCGAAATGGTCCCATTTAAATTTCGTAAAGATCTGATGATGAGCTTCGGAGACAGATAACGGAACTCTTCAATAAATGCCAGCAAATCAACCGCGATTGCTGCTATAGCATATGTATGCATTGTTTACGCAATTACACAACATAACATCACACCTGTACCCTTTAAAGGGGTAAGTGTGTTCATCAGCTTTCTGTCACTGATATTCACATAGCAAGTAGTGTTATATTATTTAATTTGTTTGGGGTAGGTAGGTACAACTAAAAAGTGAAAAATAAAAACTTTTTACAAAAAAGAAACAACCGACTTCCAAAAAAAACACTACAAAGTGAAAAATAACTTCAATTTCGAAAGTCGGTGTCAAAAAACGAAAATACAGAACCAACGACACCGACTTCCGAAATTAAAGTTATTTTTCACTTTGTAGTGCTTTTTGGAAGTCGGTTGAAAAATAATCACAGATTTTCTAATTAAAGTTTACGGTTTTGTACAAAACTTTTGTAGATTATATATATAATAATTTAAAAATAACAATAAAATCACAATTTAAAAAATAACTAACAAAAATAACTTTTATTGTTTATACAAAATATGAGTTTTTTTTTTTATAGACAATGTACTTAAGTTAATTACAACTTAGGTATTTTTTTCCATTTTACCATTTTAAGAACAAATTAAGGAAACACCGTAAATAGTTCATCCTTAACTTTGAAACAGCTCTGCATTTCAGTTTGTAAAATTCACAAAATAATTGCAACAAATATAAAAAGCATCAATTGTAAACAAAATGGCGTCGACATAAGCGTCACTAATTCTATCTATCTTTTCAAAGGTATCATCGTAATCGAATGATTAAAATGATGCTACTTATAATTCTAGAATCGGCAGACTATGGTGTAGTCTGCCGACTCTTTTGTTTTTTTTCAGGGTGTGAAATCATCAAATGACCCCTCCCGCTCTAGGGCACGCCACGATAGCGGCGGTAAGACCCCTCTTTGAGGAGTGGTTAGAGAGGCGTCACGGCGCCCTCACCTACCGCCTGACGCAGGTCCTCACCGGACACGGAAGTTTCGGGAAGTTCCTGCACATCATCAGGCGGGAGGAAACGCCCGGGTGTCACTATTGCCAGGATCGCCCAGAGGACACGGTGGAGCATACGGTGAAGGTCTGTCCCGCTTGGGCGGAGCACCGCCGTGTCCTCGTAGAGGCGATCGGCAGCGGCGGCAACCTCTCGCGTCCGAGCCTGGTTCAAGCCATGGTCCGGGGCGAGAGGGAGTGGGGGGGGGGGGCAGTCGCCTCCTTCTGCGAAGCAGTCATGCTAGCGAAGGAGGCGGCGGGACGGCTGAGGGAGAGAGCCTCCTGTCCCAGCCGCCGCGGGAGCCGCGCGACGACTCCCGGCCACCGTAGGCGCGGGCCTGCGGGCGGAGAGTAATGGGTAGCTCACCGTCCGATCAGGACCAGGCCCGTACTGGACGGCGCGTACGTGTTCCACGCGCGCCTCAAAGAGATGTCAGCATCAAGGGAAGGGGCCGGTCAGGGCTGAAGCTTGCCGGGTCAGCGAGAGAGTCTGACACTCCCTTCTGCTCCACCCAGAGCGGGAGGGGTCATTTGATGATTTCCCATCCTGAAAAAAAAAATCCCCTCCCGCTCTGGGTGGAGCGGAAGGGAGTGTCAGACTCTTACTGAATAAAACCCACCCGTGTTCCTTCCTTAGCCCTTTATGTTCTGGGCCATCGGTAACCCTTTCGGACAATCCCGCTGACCACTACCACTGTCACTTAATTCTATCTATCTTTTCAAAGGTATCATCGTAATCGAATGATTAAAATGATGCTACTTATAATTCTAGAGTCGGCAGACTATGGTTTAGTCTGCCGACTCTAGAATTTATTTGACTCAATCAGAATTAGTAGCCAAACACAAATAATAGAATATAAGGCGTTAGCTTTATACCTAATTTACAAATTTAATTTAACTAAAAAATGGAAATTCGGTTGTAATAAAAACTTACCTTAACTTCCAATCAGGAATTCCACTCACAATACGCAAGAATAATTCACCTACTTAGTTACACTTGGAGATAAGTACTAAACTAAGGTTTAGCAAATATCGTAAAACGCATCCCTTCCACATTATAATACGAACTTAGAAAGAGAAAGCATTATACGACTCTCTCAACGGGTAATATATTTTAACAAACCTTTTGTTTATTGCACCCATAAAAAAGGTTTCTTTTGTTATAATTTAGGTAAGCCAGGTAGCAAAAACTATCACAAGTGTCACGAGTTGGTGAGATTACAGATAGAGTTAAAAGTAATGAAACATGGCGTTATTCATAATGTGTTTATTTTTCTGTCTAACTGTACCTTTTTTGGTTAAATTTCAAAGGAAATGCCGTAAGGGGCGAATCGACACACCAAAATAATTATTTAAATGTCAATTTTCCACTCGCCCCTTCATAAGGGGCGAATCACTACACCAAAATAATAAAAAACGGGGCGAGTGGAACATTTTATATTTAAGGGGCAAGATCCAAGGGGCGAGCGGAGCCCAACCCGTTTTTTATGAGTACACAGATAAAATATTAAGTTGATTTATATTGAAAAATATCTGCTAGTTCTTTATAGTGTACCTTTTTAAGTACTTATATGGAACTAGCAGCGCCCCGCGGTTTCGCTCGTATAAGTGTCGAACCCGTGGGAACATCGGGATAAAAACTATCCAGATGTCCTTTCCCGGGACTCAAACTATCTCTATATGAAATTGCGGTTCAGCGGTTTAAGCGTGAAGAGGTAACAGACAGACTTTCGCATTTATAACATTAGTATGGATAGGGATTTAACATTTTGCTATAATATGTTTTTTAACTATATGGCCTAGCATCTTATAAAAGAAATACAATATCTAACGATTTTTTCTCGATGCAAAAAAAAACATTCGGGTTGCCACTGAGAAATTCCTGATCGAAAAACCCAATAACACTTATCCCGAGCCGGGAATCGAACCCAGGGCCTCATGCACAGCAGTAGGGCTTGCGACCACTAGACCAACGGGTCTTGAGATGAACGGGGAGAAGTGTTATTGGGTTTTACGATCAGGATCGTGTGAAAAACAGGCATAAAAACCAATAACCTCGTCCATCGCTTTCCATCAGGGTGCTTACTCTTCAATTTAATTCCGATAGGATCGACATTGGAATTGTGACGTTTCGTACTCTTGAGTTCGATGCTAGCGCCAAATGATTTTTAGATTGGGTGTCCATTTTGGAGAACTAAGTGGAATTGGGTTCGGGCTTGGCGTGGTGACAATATTATTTTCAAGAGTACCGTATCACGTGACTGTAAAATTAACATTGGAATCATATTGGCATCTCATTGGAATTAAAATTAGTTTGGAGAGTAAGCCCCCACCAGCCGTGATCGAGTTCAAGAGCAGACCCATTCAGTAATCACACTATATAATATTATAAAGGTGAAAGATTGTGAGTGTTTGTTTGTATGTTTGTAACTTCTTCACACACAAACTGCTGAACGGATTTTGATGAAACTTTACATTAATATAGCATTATCGAAACTTATGCGGGTGAAACCAAGGGGCGCTGCTAGTCACGTTATTATTAAATTATAAAAGCGAAAGTTTGTGTGTTTTTTTTTTTTTTAAGTTGCCCCACACTAGGAATTTCTCCTGTATTGTGGGTGCGTGTTTATATCTTTGTTACTTCTTCACACTAAAACGGCGGGACCAATTTTGATGAAATTTTGTATGGAGGTAGCTGATACCCTGGATTAACATATAGGCTACTTTTTATCCCGATATTCCCACGGGATCAAAACTTATGCGAGTGAAACCGCGGTGCGCAGCTAGTAAAAACTAAAAGAAGGCGACTTACCTGTCAAACCGTCGATGGCCACTAGCGCCTGAGGAAGAAAAAAACATGTTTATATTAAGAAGAAATCCTTACATAAAACAAAGTCACCAAAATATCTGTACGCGCATAACTTCCGAATTACTGCACCAAATTAGTGTTGTGTTCGGTTTAAAATTTAGGAAATTCGAAAAAAAAATTGCATCCGTGCGAAGCTGGGGCGGGCCGCTAGTAAGTAATAAAATACCATTATTTATAAAATAATCCCCATGCTAGCTGTAACCAGTGCTGCAAGTTAACTAAAGGCTCCTATAAACAGGCGCGACACACGATATAATCGCGCACGTATAAATGTATTTTATCTCACGATTTTGATTTCATTCTTGCGTTTCTAATGATGCACGCTTTTTTTAATAATTGAGCCTCTTTTTAACTTTCTGGCCATTTTTTCAGTCGGTCGCAGTAACTAGGCTAGGGTAAGGTTAGGTTAGATAGAACGGTGACCAAACACGCGTGAGCTGCATTGGTCGCAGTAGGTAACTCATCACGGGCACCCGGATCGCGCGCGAGCCGAGCGAGCGAAGCGAGCGCCGCCGTTGCGCCGTAGCGGCTGGCAAGCGCTTTATATCCAAGTTAGTCGCAGCTACTTGGCTATTTAGTATTTTTAGGACTCCAAAGTAGGAATTATTTGAGGTTCACAAAAAGATGCGTAAGTATTCATTATATTAGAGTGTTCAATAATATTATTAGGAAAGCAAAATGGGAATTATTTGAGGTTCGATTGAAAACATGAATAAGGTAAAGCAAAAAACATCTTCTATATTAATAAAAATAACACAATTAGATTCTAAATTAACTAAAACTATACAGTAACTAAAAAATTGCGTCGAAAAATTCGTCTGCATCGCTGTCGACTGGTAATGTAGGTACCCAAGAGACTGGCGAATAAAAAAGGAAATTCCTACTATGAATAAGGTTGAATATCACGTGCACATCATGAAGCGAAGATGTCAAATATTGTTGATGTTTCAACCTTAGTGGAACAGTCTACCGGGGATTGTCAAAGTCAAACGCCACGAGGTCGACCACATACATTCGGTAATATTGGGTCCCCACCTATGAAATTGGCGTTTTCTTCTCACAAATAAAGAACCTTGTCACTTCTATTATTTAAAATATTCATCAATTTCTTGATATTCTATCGGATTATGAGCATCGTAGATAACTACCAATAGTAAAAAAACGTTAGTAACATATAGTTTTCTAAACATAAAAAATACCTTAAAAATGACTCCTTTTTTGTTAGTAGAAATGACCACTATGTATTTGTTTTAACTTAGCCAAAACTTATTTTTGTCGCTTAATCTAAGTGGCATACGTTATCTTAGTTTTTAAACATTAGTGCATAAAAGTTTTCAAACATTAGTGTTCATGGTTGTTAAATAAATTAAGAAAATGTTAGTATGAAAAATGCAACTTCTTTAAAATTCTCCATACAAAACGCTGATTTCATAGGTGGGGACCTAATAGTAAGAGAGGTATCTTGCATAATCAGCCTTTCATGATCCCACTGCTGGGGCACAGGCCTCCTCTCTGTAACAAGGAGTGGGCCATAATCCACCACGCGGGCCCAGGGTGAGTTGGTAGACGTCACATGTCCTCGAAATTTTGGTTCTAAGACATGCCGGTTTCCTCACGATGTTTTCCTTCACCGTTTTGAGAGCCGTGGTGATGAAATTATTTACACAAATGAAAGCGCCTGGCTGGGGAAACTGCGACCCATAACCCGTAAGTCGGAGCCGTTACCACCTGCTCTTGCGCCATATAAAATACTAGTATTAAGCTGCGACCCGTTAGAGTGGAAGCCGACCCTAACATAGTTTGGAAAAGGCTAGGCAGATCGCCGGGTCAGCGGGATTGTCCGAAAGGGTTACCGCTGCCCCGGAACATAAAGGGCTAAGGAAGGAACACGGGTGGGTTTTAGTCAGTAAGAGTCTGACACTCCCTTCCGCTCCACCCAGAGCGGGAGGGGTCATTTAATGATTAACCATCCGCAAAAAAAAAGGCTAGTCAGATGGAGGTATCGCCCTACGTGGAAGCTATTCGAGTCGCAATAAATGCTTTTTCTTTCGATTTGAATGCATTATGCACCCCACAACATCTAATTAATATTACCTATCTAATCTAACTAATATTAGTAATTAAATAATATCTAGAATATTATATTTAAACACTTACCACGACCAGTGAAACAGGTAACCACTTCATTTTGGTAATGACTTACTAAAATAGATGCGCATTCAGTTTTATATGTACATTGCGACGCAAGAGCTGCCAATATTATTTGTCTACTAACCAAGCTGTATCAACACAACACATGAATTATAGCCACAATTACACCAATTTGAATTACTTTATGTACATATAATGTTTTGTAATTCTTGTTGATTTTTCGTAAGAGTTAATAATATATGGGATCTTTTGTATTCGAATTGTATGAAAATAATAGTTTTGTTTTTCAAAAAATTCTTTTATATTATGTTTGTATTTCCCGTCGAGCTTCGCTATTCATAGATAATTCAACACCAAGTCAGCATTTTACATTTACCAGGTATAACTGATTGAATGCGTACCAAGCTTTACCGTTCTTAGGTATAATGTGTCTTGCACAATATAACCGAAAATTAACCGTAATATGACACTTGAAAGGGCTTTGAAGTGCCGTGGCATACCTACTGTCCGCCATTTTTTTTTTTTACAAAATGTTGGTCACGTTTGAATCCTTTAAAAATCTATAGCTGATATCAATGCAAATAGAAAACATACTGGCCAAACCCCGAACAGGCTAGTTCACGCGACACTTCACAGAATTTGATCTTAGAAGTTCAGTTCAGCTATCGATTTACATAAGGCTCATGCGTGGCCGCCATTTTGAGAAGCTGGTGGCTAAGAAATAAGAGCTGCAAGTTTCGATCGATCAAGTTAAGCTGAGCTTCGCGTTCGTCCGTGGATAGATGACCATCTTTACATACCAAGAGTCCTCCGTGCCTTGGAAAGCACGTCAAGCCGTTGGTTCCGGCTGTCATTCAAGGATCTTTGTCAGTCTTTACGGGTCGTCAGAAGCGCGAAAGTCTGACAACCAGTCTTACCAAGGGGTATCGTATTACCTTATAGCTAGGTTGTGGAGGTCAGATAGGCAGTCGCTTCATGTAAAATACTGGTATTCAGCTGCATCCGGTTAGACTGGAAGCCGACCCCAACATAGTTGGGAAAAGGCTGGGTAAGTGATGACGTGAGACCGCCATTTTGAACAAAAAAATGGCGGACTGTAGGTTTGCCAGGCTCCATCTAAAGTGTAGGTACTACTATGACCGCTATAAAAAAACCGGTCCGCGCACCGAGGGTTCCGTACCATCATAATAATGTTTTTAAATTTTCATCGGCGAGGCCTATATTCGTCAGAGAATTGTAACACTGCGCACTGCGGTGTAGAATATTGCAGTTTTAGGTCAGCGCCATCTCTTGACCGACAGTGGAACTAATGTAACGTTTGTTGATGATTTCTGAAAAAGTGTGCTATTTAGAGACATCCTTTTATTTTTCCTGTAATCTTTACATAAACTTCTATAACATAGAATTATTTCAGATTTTTCTCTTTGCAAACTTCGGAGATAAGGGGGCACGGTATTTTGAAGTCGGTGAAGTCGAAAATTATGCGGCCTTAAAAAAAAATGTTTGAGAATGTGCAAACTGCGCTCTTTCATATGATACCCCATATGGCCCTAATAGCCCCACTTCAAATTTTTCAGACCCCCCTTTCACTCCCTGTTGCAAACAATATATATATTATATTTTTATTTCTTTCTTATTTGCAAAATAGTTGGGCAAACGTCATCTAAAACTATTCCAAATTTCAAATTGATAGTATTAGTAGTTCTTGAGATATCCAGCTGTGACAGACAGACTGAGTCCTGTCACCCACCGGCAATGGAGGGGCCTATGCTTGGAGTTTCCCTGCGTGATCGAATCAGAAATGAAGAGATCCGCAGGAGAACCAAGGTAATCGAACAAACACAAGTGGCAGTACCGGAATACGTAGCAAAATCAAATGAAAAGTGAAAAGTCATCTATTGAAATAAGGCTGAGAATCAGCACTTTTCGAACGTCAAAATTATATAAGACAGTCCCCCAAAACGCCCGCCCTTCACCACTTCCTAGTGCTTTCGCTGGGGGGAAGAAGTGGCGCAACAAACTCTCCAGCAGCACAGCTGTCTGTTCAGTTACAAAACTTACTTCTATGTAAATAAGTAGCGTCAGAAGGCTTACTACAAGGTGGCAAAGGTGCGCCGATCACCTGGTGAAGGCTGCAGGATATGGATAGCCGTCATATTCAAATAGGCTGATCTGCCAGTTCTTATTTGCGCTGATTCTGACGGCTTTCCTATATGTCTCCAGTAAAGATAGTGTTTCTGTGTTTGAATACTTCGGAGGTGGTCAGCGGGATTGTCCGAAAGGGTCACCGCTGGCCCGGAACATAAAGGGCTAAGGAAGGAACACGGGTGGGTTTTAGTCAGTAAGAGTCTGACACTCCCTTCCGCTCCACCCAGAGCGGGAGGGGTCATTTGAAGATTTCCTATCCAGAAAAAAAAATAATTTGGAGGTATTGATCAAGTGAATTAATAAAATTATCTGCGATGGAGACCGATAGCTTAGATACCAATAATGGTGAAATTTTAGATTCTTATTTGCGAGGCTGATGTATGTGTTAAATTAATTTCAATTGCCTGGGTAAGTGGCAGTTTTTGAAGTGAAAACTTCTTTAGCGGCGCTGTGTACTTTTTTTGGAATGGGTAAAAACTTCTAAACTCGCGTCAGGTCACGTGACCCTGATCGAAAATTCGTAAGACGTAAAACGTAAGACGCGCGTTGTTGAGGACAGCGCCATCTATGCACATCGGGAAGAACTACGAGGGCCTCGCGTACTAACTACGTAGTTCATCCAACAACGACGAGATGGCGCTGAACCACGGATATATAACTGACGACGAGCTCCATGCGAGCGGCTTGCTTCTCTTACCACTGCCGCGACCAACACCACGAACTGAAGTCTATCCTGTGTGCTTATTTGTAAATCTGAATAAATTCCTTTCACGAGAAGAATAAACCAGTCACTTTGGTCATCATACCTGATTTGCAAAAAACCCTATAAAATAAGGAACACACCTTAACACGCGTGTTTTGTTTATAAGACGATTCACAAAATACACTCGTAATTGTTCAAGTTTTCACTTCTGTCGGCACTACCGGAGTGCCAGTGTTTTTTTATATGCTACTACGCCATCATTTTGGTTCAGTTGCCTAAAAGTATTAAACGAAGTATCGTTATTTAACATTGGTAGTGGTTTATTAGCGTTTAATCTGCATTCTGTTAGGATTAGCACATCTACCTCAATTCCGATTTGAGACAGAGTTATCTGAAAGTCATCGAAATTACTGTATACCGTATATGCTTCTTATATTTTGTGTCAGGACAGTCAAGTTATTAGAATCTCGTTGTAGGTGTGCAACATCAAGAATAGCTGACTTAGCTATCTCAGCTTTATCCAATTCTTGTAAATTACATAAGCTACTATCCATTATTGGAGTTTATTGCAGTTTGATTTGAGTTTATTAAATGGAGTTTATTGCAGTTTGATCCATACTTTTATTATAGTAATCTGACGACTATTTCTGTACTAATTATAGTATGCAAGTAAAGTGGGACATCCAGACTTATTATATTCGGCACTGTGCTGAGTGAGTGTGAGTGTATTGAGTGAGCAAGGAACGGAACGTCACATCATTTTTTGATTATTTCACTTGGATGTAATTTTGAGATTGTAAAACGAAACGTACATAAAAAAGTAATTAATTAATAACTACGTAATTAATAACTACCTAGTAACATAGTCAGTACAACGCCATCTACAGTTCTTGGAAACTGTTTTTTTTTTAATAGGCGCATTTCAACAAGAGATTTTTATTTGTCATTTCGGTGGGATTTTTTTATTTCAATGCTATCTACATATTTTTAGTGACAAGTTTAGTGTCTACCGAAATGATAAAAATTACCACCGAAATGATAGACTGTGCACCGGAATGAAATAAAATGAAATGATACAGCTAAGAACAACCGAGCCGGGCAGCCAGGGTTCCGTACTTTATTAGGTTTGATTTCCACAAATTTTAGATAAACACTGAGACAGGACAGTACACAGTTATTTTAATATCATCATTAATATACAGATATTACAGTTAGTATTACATATATCATTCTTTGAGGTTAAAATAACCTCAAAGAATGATATTAATGTAATGTTTATTAATGTATTATATATCTTAAACACAAATGTTACACAACAAATACACCCGAATAATCTAATCTACACTCTAGGCAAAAGTACATTACAAAACTATGACTTTGTATTTGACACAAGGATCTCTAAAACTTTATGGTTCTACGAATCTAGCACGAGTTATAATGGCCACCGAAATGAAACTATTTTTGTCCCCATATCACTGAAATGATAAACTTACTTTTTTGGCGGGAAACCGCAAGACGTTGGGACCGATGCGTTCGCGCTGAGAGCTTGAGCCGGACTGATCCGAAGTGAGGAAAGGTGAGAGGGGCGTAACAACGCAATGTTGACATGGCTATTCTACTAAAACTTACTGTCCTCTGAAATGATAACATTTTCCCAGACAAAAGTTGACCGCCTGCCAAATCCATTTTTTTTTGGTATATTAGAGGGTAGAAATCAATGATTTTTTTGCCAAGGTAGAAAAGTACTTACTTTGTTGAGAAAAAATATATAAAATAAAAAATCAGCACATTGCACTACCGTTCTCAGGTTTGTCGTGCATTTTTTTTTTCTTGGGCAATTCACCCAAATTTACTCAAAAGAAAAACCTCTCATTACAAGCACTTTTGAATTGTCAAGGGGCCGGTTAGTCAGAGAAATGAAAGTAGTTGCACATTCCAAAGTGCTGTAGGTATCTAAGGATTGACGTGCGGTCGTGGGATCGGGGTATTCCTCGAAACTGACCAACTTTGAAACTCACTAAAAGTATTCCACGAAAAAAAATAATTAAATATTAGTCAAAATAAAAATATTATAATTTTATTCCGCGAAAGAAGGATTCGTAATAAATTATTTCGATAGACGTTTCATTTGGTGCGTTTCGAGGAATACCCCGTGGGATCGGCTGCACTTGGTGATGGGGCCCGCTAGACATGGCGGGCTGATATCAGCCGGGGTGCGACGAATGTAAATTTATTTATTTTTCCAACTTACATCTATCATTATCTGTACGGAACCTATTGCTATAGTGTGCATATCTAACCTCATATTCTAACTTATTCCTAATTCATTATTATAATTTATATCGTTTTTTTTTTATTTATTTACAATGTATCTCCCGGGCCCCTTGACTTATGGTAATGGAAGGAACAGTGAAGAAAACCGGTCAAGAGCGAGTCGCACTCGCGCACCGAGGGTTCCGTACCATCATGTTTTTAATTTCTCATCGGCGAGGCCTATATTCGTCAGAAAAATTAACACCGTGCACTGCGTTGTAGAATATTGCAATTTTATGTCAGCGCCATCTCTTGGCCGATAGTAGAACTAACGTAACTTTTGTTGATGATTTCTGGAAGAGTGTGCTATTTAGAGACTTTGTTTTATTTTTCTATAATCTTTACATAAATTTCTATCACATTGAATCATTTCAGATTTTTCTCTTTGCAAACTTCGGAGATAAGGTACGGTATTTTTTTTTACATTTTTCATAAAAAGTCAAAAAATATGCGGCCTCAAAGAAAGAAAAAATGTTTGAGAATGTGCAAAATGCGCTCTTTCTTATGATACCCCACATGCCCTAGTAGCCTTGCTTCGAATTTTTCAGACCCCTTTCAGTCCCTGTTGCAAAAAATATACATATATGTATTTTTATTTCTTTCTTATTTGCAAAATAGTTGGGCAAACGACATCTAAAACTATTCTAAATTTCAAGTTGATAGCATAAGTAGTTCTTGAGATATCCAGCTGTGACAGACAGACAGACAGACTGAGTCTCACCATAAGGGTTCCGTTTTATCATTTTGGTACAGAACCTTAAAAAGGAACCTATAGACAAGAACGGGCAAGAAACTCCACGGACACTATTTTAAATCATAAAATTGTTACAAAATATTTGTTACATCATTCATGTTGAAATTAAAAGTACCTATTTAAAGATTGCTTACAAATAAAGCCATCAACCTTTTTTACATTGAAACGCGCAACTACATACATACTTATATATTTTTAAAAACACCTAAGTATCCTTTACATGTTTTTGAACAAAAAAATTAAATATTTGCATATCGCTAAGTCGTGCACATTTTTCACGGTGATTAATTATAATGACGTCACTAAGTTGAATATTAATGACAAATGTGCGTACTTATAATATACAAGCTTCTGCCCGCGACTTCGTCTGAGTGAAATTTCTTGTTCACCTGATCCACCCCTTCGCATCGCATCACCTGCCCGCACTAATACATCGTGTTCACTTAGCTTTTTTTGTGACATTTTTGGTTTTTGCTCGGCTCGTAAGAGTCCTAACGAGATATAGAAATACTACCATCAAGATGCAAACCCACACACGAAGAAGAATAATTATCTTCGGCACTCAACAATGTGGTGAACTGGCTTCTGCAATTTTACACTCAAGAATGGATGTACACAATATGAAAAACACGACGTAATCGCAGAAACAAAGCCTAATGCGCTAAGCAGCCAAATAGTAAAAAGCTGCAGAGATATAAAGCTAAGTACTAACGACAAGCTTCCGGGCCAGCGGTAACCCTTTCGGACAAACCTGCTAACTTGCGGGAAGCTTCGGCCCTGACGGGCGCCTTCATTTGATGCTGACATTTCTTTGAGGCGCGCGTGGAACACGTACGCTTGTCCGGCACGGGCGGACGGTCGGGCGGTCCTGATCGGACGGTGAGCTACCCATTACTCTCCGCCCGCAGGCCCGCGTCTACGGTGGCCAGGAGTCGTCGTGCGGCTCCCGACGCCCGGAGCGTCTCCTGCGGCGGTTGGGACGGGAGGCTCTCTCCCTCAGCCGTCCCACTTCCTCCTTCGCTAGCATGACTGCTTCGCAAAAGGGGGCGCCGGCCCTTCTCCCTCTCACCCCGGACCATGGCTTGAACCAGGCCCGGACGCATAAGGTCGCCGCCGCTGCCGATCGCCTCTCCGAGGACACAGCGGTGCTCCGCCCAAGCGGGGCACACCTCCACCGTATGCTATACCGTATCTCCTGGGCGATCCTGACCTGGCAATGGTGACACCCGGGCGTTTCCTCCCGCCTGATGATGTGCAGGAACCTCCCGAAACATCCGTGTCCGGTGAGGGCCTGCGTCAAGCGGTAGGTGAGGGCGCCGTGACGCCTGTTTAGCCACTCCTCAAAGAGGGGTCTTATGGCCGCCATCGTGGCGTGCCCTGCGCTGGGTTGTGACAGTCGCTGTTTCCATGCCGCCATGAGATCGCGCCGGAGGTCTGTCCGCTCCGCCGCGATTTGCCGCGGAAGCGGAGTTTCCCCCCGGCGTAGTGCCTCCGCGCGCCACTCATACAGGCGCGCGAGGACTATCGCCTCCAGATCCCGTGGCGGCAGTCCGGCAAGGAGGCTTGCCGCCTCGCCCGAGATCGTGCGGTACCCCCGGATCAACCTTATGGCTACCACCATTTGGGGCGTGTTCAAATAATGGGCGGCTCGCCGCCGCAGTGAACGCGCCTACACCGGGACCCCGTATAGGGCCATGGACCGCACGACCCCCGCGTAAAGCCTCCGGCAGGAGGCGTTTGGCCTCCTCAGGTTGGGCAGGAGCCGCTTGAAGGCGGCCCCGGCCCGTTCCAGTTTGGAAGCCAAACGTCGAAAATGCTCGACAACGTTCCACCGCCTGTCGAGGACGAGACCCAGGTATTTCATCGTCGTCTCGACGCCGATGTGAACGGCCCTTCCTACCATTAGTTGGGATCACGATGGTGGCTTGTTCCGGGGCCCATGAAACGATATAGCCTCGGACTTGTGCAATGCCACCTCGAGACCCAACTGCCGGTTCCTCTCCACGACTATCGCAACCCCGCGTGTCATCGCGTCGGCCGCCACCTGATGCGACCTCACCTGACTAGCGTGTCATCAGCATGGCAAACCACGCTGACGCCATCAGGGAGGTCGGCCCGTAGCACCCAGTCGTAACCGATGTCCCACAGGAGCGGCCGCAGAACCGATCCCTGCGGGACACCGCACGACAACTAACGACAACGAAAACGATCACAACTTAAAACTTGCTATATTGCAACTAAAAACTATCTTAGATACATTCAATAAAAATAACATTATTGTACTAAATGTTTTCAAAAAACCTTATTTGAGTGTCAATAACCTAAACAACCGCAATAAGAATTTATGTGTAATGTATAAATGTCAATTTGCCCGAGCGAATTTAAGAAACGAATAGCGAGTAATAAACCAAGTCAAAAGTTAAATGAGAACCGAGTTATACTGATAAAGAAATTATTCCGCACAATCTTAATCACACTGATACTGTTAAATTAGATATACAATCATTGGAAAACTTAAGCGAGGACGTAAGAAAAGTTAAAAAAGGGACAATACCATATTTTTCCCTGTTTTAAATAAAAACGATACATTTTTTCGAGCATAATAAAGAAATTACACCACATAATTTTAGAATTCTGCACCAAAATATTGCTAGCATTTTGCCAAAACGCGAATTATTGGAATTAATTATACAAGAGTTACGAGAATCACAAAATAATCCAGACGTAATAAGTCTTTCCGAAACATTTGTTAAAAAAGGCTACGAGAGCTATGTAAAAATATTTGATTATGAGTTAGCTTCCAGTTTCTGTAGAGAAAAACGAAGAGGTGGAACTTGCATTTTAGTTAAAAAAAAGGTTTTACAAAGAATTAAGAAATAATATTAACAAAAACATTTGCCACACAGAATTCATTTGAAGTCTGTGGCATAGAACTCACTTCTAGTAAATTAATTATTATTTGTCTTTACCGTACACCTACATCAGATCCTACCCAATTCTTAATTAAACTCAACAGTGTTTTACATAATTTGTACAAAAAATATAAACCCAACACACATATAGTTTTAGCTGCCATGGTGATTTTAATATTAACACATTAAAGAAAGGCAAGATCGCAAGAGAGTTACACGACCTATCCTACAATTATAATATGAAAATTCACATCAGGGTGAATTGCCCAAGCAAAAAAAATATACGGCAAACCTGAGAACAGTAGTGCAATGTGCTGATTTTTAATTTTATTTTTTTTTCAACAACGTGAGTACTTACTTCTCTACCTTGGCAAAAAAAAATCATTGATTTCTACCCTCTAATATACAAAAAAAAATACAAAGTGTTATTTTATCATCACGGTACCGGTGGCCTGTCCTGAACCCAATTCCGCTCATAAAATACCTTGCCCTGCAAATACATTCGTAATATGAATGGTATCATTTTGGTGCATTTATTTCATTCCGGTGGACAGTCTATCATTTCGGTGATAATTTTTATCATTTTGGTAGACACTTTTCATTTCAGTGGACTCTTAAAAATTCATCCTTTAATATTTATGTAAGTTTTGATGAAATTTGATGTCCAGTCACGCACAATGTTATAAAATAGGCTAAAGTTTTATTTGTCACTAAAAATATGTAGATAGCATTGAAATAAAAAAAATCCCACCGAAATGACAAATAAAAATCTATTGTTGAAATTCACCCATCAATGAACCCAAACGTAAATCAACCTGTATAGACCACATTTTAAGTAACATCCCTAAAGCGACTGCTTCAGTACTCCCTCTTCATCTATCCGATCATGATACAGCGCAAATGTTGAGCTTTCTCATAAAAGATAAGACGGTAACTAACTCAACATATTCGATATAATTATAAGAGAGATTATAACTGGGATAGGTAATATTAGAAAGTTTAGGCAATGCTTACAAAATCTGACAAGGTCAGAAATATATGCCGAAAATAATTTAAACAAAGCATTCTGTTCTTTTCATGAATTAATATGCCTGTTCTACAAGCTTTGTTTTCCGAAAATAAGGATAAAAATAAACATCGGAAATAAAAAGAAACAAAATTGGATTAGTAAAGGACTGAAACAAAGTTGCAAAACAAAACGGAATCTACGCTTTAATTATTACACAAATAAAAACGCTGCTAATAAAAGAAAGTATAAAAAATATTCAAAATTACTACAAAAATGTACCTTCGCCTCAAAAAAGAACGCAAATATCAAATATATAAATAATAATGAAAACAAATGCAAAGCCACGTGGAGAGTAATTAAAGATGAAATAAGTTATGCTAATTTTAAAGACAATATAGAGAACATCCAAATTGATAACACAGTAATAGCAAATCCAGTAGAAATTGCATCTGCCTTTAATAACCACTACATCAATATGAAGAATTCATCATATCGTTATATATAATATTATAAGCAAATTATGGCAGTCTGTAAAAGTTCATTTAAGCATTGCTCTTGAACACTTACGTACTTTTTGTGACTGGATTAAAGAATATCGACAAACTGGGTTTAAACAATGCTTATCTGATGCTCATAAATTTATTGACAAAAGCAGTTATGATCTACCAGAGACTTTAAAAACAAAAGAGTCGCCAAAAAGAAAAAAGCGATGAAAAGCGAAGCGATGTTCGATTATGAAAAAAGCGATGAAAAGTCTCCCAAAAGCAGGTACGAAATAGATTTTTTTAACACCATGATTGATTCCATAGTGAGAGTAATATGGATAAAAGATTTAAATCTTTGAATCAACATTATGAGAATTTTGGTTTTCTCTACTATATAAGTTGAAAAATGTTTCAAAAGAGTATATATTAAAAAAAAATGTCAAGATTTACACACAGTCCTGCGAGTGGGTGAGAGCAGTGAATTCCGACCTTACGAATTATATGAAGAATTACAAACAATGGTCCAAATTTACTCGACTTCATGAAAGATGTGAAACCAGCTGCTTCAATACATAACTAAAAATAATTTAAAAGAAATTTACCCGAATATTTATATTGTCATTCGAATTTTGTTAACAGTACCAGTAAGTACAGCCTCAGCTGAAATGAGCTTTTCAGAATTAAAACTAATAAAAAATTATTCAAGAAGTACGGACGCCAGCACATCAACCTACCACAATCTGTCAGATTTCTTCAATAGATTTTCAACTTTATCGCTAAAGCATAAGGTTCAAAGTTGATTGGGAAAATCTGACAGATTGTGGTAGGTTGATGTGCTCGCGTCTGTACAATGGCTCAGGAAAGACTTTCAACGTTGGCAGTTTTATCTATCGAGGCAAATATAGCATCTAATCTGGATTACGACACAGTTATTAGGGAGTTCAGTAAAGCTAAAAGTAGAATGTTTTTGTTTCTTTAATTGTTTACTTTACTGTTAGTTGAGGTAAGGTGCATTCGGGTAATATCGAATGGTTTTCAGACAAATTGATGGAATGTGTGTATTTTGATGAACCAGGCAGAAGCAGTGGATTATATGTCTTCTAATGAAGTCATTTCGTCTTCTTGAATGTATAGCCTAGAGCTCTATTCAGAGATCCTTCATAAATATCGTAGTAGTTTAAAAAAAAAAGTGTTTAAAAACTTACTTTTCTTTTTCTTTGTACTAGTGTAATTTCGAATTATGTACGGGCAATTCCGAATGACGGTTAAAAGTGGACTTTATTCACTTTTGACAAAACGTACATATTTCTTTTTATATCGTTATTATCCTCCAAAAATAATATTCACGATATTTGTTATAGAATAACCTAAACACGTTTGTGTGACACTTGTATTTCGGAATTACCCGTCGCATGGGTAAATGGTTCTCAATCTTTTAGCAGGTACAGAGCGGATATGATTCTTTTACTCACGCGATTATTCTCATAGTTTAAAAGATATTATTATATCGTAATCAAAATGATCGCATATCCTACTAAAAGTAACATTCAGATCTTTGTATGGATTTGTATGCTACCCCTTCCGATGTAGGTACGCAGTCGTGTAGCCCGACCCGGCAGCGCGGGGACGGGCAGCTTGCATCGAAGAGCTTTGCATAAAAATCCATACAAAAAGGTGGGCAGTTTCGGCAGTTGCGACTCGGCAGCGCTGCCGGGTCGCGACTGCTGAGATCCGATCAAAATGTTTAAGATTTTCTGTAATAAGAATGGAAATAATCATGGGTCTTGGGTTTGAAAATAAGACTTAATATAATAAAAAATAAAGATTTATTTGAAAAAGTAATTAAACTACTACTTATGTAGCAAAATCACAAATAAATAGTCAAATTGAATTATAAAATTAACCCACTTCTACTTGTAAGTGGGTTAATTTTATAATTCAATTTTTTGACATATAAATTTGACATATAAATTAAACAAAAATGTTAACTTGATAACTCAGTTATGCACACTAAAATAGTTGAGCCTCTCTCTGACACCTGAATAACATAAACAAATTATAAAGCTTTATTCGAGGTTTTAGATTAAAAAAAAACTAAACAAAGAAGTTCTCAAAACTTATAAAATAAATTTTGACAAGTTATAACAATCAGTGTTTATAATTATTTTTGTGTATGCTTTGTTGGTTGTCCTTAAATAAATAAATTACGAAAACTATCAATAATAATTTGCAATGACGTACCTATATTTTACTGTCAAGTTTGAGTAGCACAACAAGAACTCCGTGTCTTGATTGTCAAAAGAACAAAAATAACTCCGTCTGTATAGCGATTGTATTAAAAAACTCATGTAAATTAGTGCTTATATCGCAGTATTAGTAATAGAACTAGCGTACAAAAGGATCACTCCTGAACAAAATACAAGTTTAGGTATAACAAATCACTGTCGATACGATATTCAAATACGCGCGAGACATGTCGAGCATGCTAGCCGAGTGGCAACCGACTGCCATTTGCTTACCAATAGGCGGGCCGGCCAATCAGACCTAAACTGTGAAATGACACCCCCCTGCTTAGGTATATCACGTTTAGACAGAACTAACCTACTACCATCGAAATTACCCAAATAAATTATAGATTGAGAATATTGAGAACCACTGACAATCTCCATAGAAAAGCAACATCGGCTAAATCCGAATCATTTTTGATTCGGATTTACCCATCTTCGGGTAATTTCAATAAAAACAGAAAAAGATACCTAGGATGCGCGAACCCATTAAAAACTATATTAAAAAGGAAAATCTATTAAACAAAAAAACAATCAGTTAAATAACTTACCAAATTTCTGAGATAACAATGTTCGTGTAATTTCCGATAACTAAAAAACGCGCGAAAAATGACACACTGCGAGAAATGCGGCGTTGTGACTCGTACATTTACAAGTAGCGACTTGAGTCAACAGAAGCGGGGGGAGTATTAAACTGGCGTCTAGGTAAATGTTGCCACATTATAAGATATCGTCGCGTTTGGTAAGAAATTGAAATTTTCGGAATATGCCGATTTTCGACATTACCCGAATGCACCTGTATATAAAATAATGACAATGAAGAAGTTTGCATTTTTATGAATAAAACGTCAGTGTCAAAAAAAAATTTCTCTCAACAAAATCCGTCCTCTTGCGTCATCCATCAGGCGGCCTCGCAAAATATATTTTGCCTACATCAAATTTAGGTCTTGCCCCGCCACTGGATACAACATAAAAAGCATTAAGTATTATCTCCTGGCACCCAAACTAGGTTAATAGCCCGTGACTTGGTGACCAGTGATTCCATAAGGGTGGATAGTTCATCAAATAGTTATAATAAAAAACAACCGACTGCCAAAAAAAAAAACACCACAAAGTGAAAAATGACTTTAATTTCGAAAGTCGGTGTCGTTAGTTCTGTATTTTCGTTTTTTGACACCAACTTTCGAAATTAAAGTTATTTTTCACTATGTAGTGTTTTTTTTGGAAGTCGCTTTTTTGTAAAAAGTTTTTATTTTTCACTTTTTAGTTGTACCTATCTACCCCAAACAAATTCATTTATCACTAATCAGTGACAGGAAGCTATTGAACACATCTGCCTACCCCTTTAAAGGGTACAGGCGTGATGTTATGTAGTGTGATTGCGTAAACAATGCATATTTAAGCTATAGCAACAAACGCGGTTGATTTGATGGCATTTATTGAAGAATTCCGTTATCTGTCTCCGAAACTCCTCATCAGATCTTCACGAAATTTAAATGGGACCATTTGCAAATCCGTCTATATATGAGGGAGTTATGCCCGAACACACATAAAAAAATATTATATAAACATCCGAATTGATAACCTCCTCCTTTTTTGAAGTCGGTTAAAAACTGTTTTCACCAGTAACATGGTTATTTGTATAGAAAGAAGAAAAAGTAAAAATAATTAATATTGAGATTAATTAACATTGAGAAACAATGTTAATGTCAGTTACATACTAAAACATTTGCATGCTTATTATTATATTGGAAAAACATGTTTTGTTCTACTTGTACTTTTACCATCTTTTTATACCGTGATTTTATGCAAATAAATATATTATTATTTTTTTTAAATAACCTTCCTCAAGAATTGGGCTATCAAGAATTGATTAAAATACGATTCGCGACCGTAACAAATATGTATTTACAGAATTATAATCATTAAAGTCATCAACACAACTCAGACCAAGTAATCCCATAGAATGACTACCTATTTCATGGAATCTTGACATTTTGGGATTATAATTACTAACCTAACAAGTTGTATTACTGTTGTTTTCATTTCTGTCGGCACTGCCGGAATGCCTCTGTTTTTTTGACGTGACAACGTCTAATAAATCGATGAAGCTGGTTGCACTCACGAAAAAACATGACTCATGTAGCGTTACCTCGCGGCCTCGCTCTGTAGCGTTCCATGGCGGCTTGAAGTGCAAGCGAATATTAACAAATGCAATGCAACTATTCCATCAGTATTTTCTTATGACGTTGTCACGTTCAACTATCGTCAGTAAACCGACTTTACAGACAACCGATTTTTTTGTGAAATCAGGATTCAAGTACCTACTACCGATTTTTCCTTAAGTTCGATTAACATGCAGAGCTTTTTCTAAATCAACAAAGTCGCCTTCCATAATTTCATTAAACATCAAGCAAGTTCTTGTTGTTCTTCAACGTTTCTGCGGTTCTGCTTATCCATTTGTAACATATTGTCATAATGTTTGTAAAGACTGTTAGTGTTTCTGTTAAAAATGCCAATGTGCGCAAATTATCTTCGACGTCCACGAAAACGAAGTAAAATGTATGGAAATAGATACGTGTACGCTATAACGTTATCGTGTCCTATATTTCCAATCATTTCACTTCCCTGTTATTGTAATGCCGTGGATGTCGACGATAATATCGTCACGTTAGAAATTATAAAAACGCCATTGAATGAAAATTAATTTTCTTTCATTGGCATGAATCAATGTGAAATGAACGCACGCAAGTGCAGATGGCAACCAACGTCAAAATATTTTAGACAGTTGAGTGTTGACAGTGACAACATAAACCGAACGCACTTCAGTCAGTTCAGAAGACAGGAAAGCAAAACAACATCTCCAAAACGCAGAACTTCTTAGCATTTTATTCAAAAATGACGACGCCCACTGTCCAAAGGTCATCTTGTATATTCTGTAATATAGTTAACAAGTTCGAACCTACGGAAATAATATATGAAGATGATGATGTATGTGTGTTTCCTGATATTAAACCAGCGAGCAAGTTACATCTCTTAATTATACCTAAACAACATATTGACGACGTTAAATCCTTAACGGCGACTGATAAAGATCTTGGTAAGTGATTTTATAGCTAGAATCTAATTACTAGTTAGCTTAGAAAGTGATGAAAACTGTTATCAATTATAACTGATAGTGAGTGGGGTGGCATGGTTCGAAATCATGATCTCCCCGATCTTATTTATGAATATTTTTCTTCTGTGTGCTGTCTGGCATGAAAATTGTCCAAATCTATAATTATAGTTATAGCATGTTTATTTTGTAATTTAATTTCTAATAGGTATATTGTCCAGCTGCTGAATATGACAAGTCATCTTGATTTCATGACAATTGTACTCGTGGAGAACAGCTGCTTTTCCTGTCGTTAAATGAACCATGTTCTTTTAAAGTCCTTCGACGAGATTCCAAGTTTTGCCTTTACAGAATATTTAGTACTTCCCATAATTTGCGGTATACTTTTTATGAAAAGATGGCAACACTTAAATCTTTAAAGGTGCGGTCCACTAAAACATTTTTTGACATAATCGAAAAACAATGCAAAGTTTATTCACTTTATAGTACAGTTTGCCACCAAACTTGTGTATTTGTTTTCAGTTGAAAAAATGCTGTCGATTGCTCACGAGCAGTTAGTCAAAAATGATTTAACGCTGTCCGACGCTCGTCTAGGGTACCATTGGCCCCCTTTCCGTAGCGTCAGACATCTTCACTTGCACGCAATCGCGCCCGCATCCGAAATGGGTTTCATATCTCGTCTCATATTCAGACCGGATTCTTATTGGTTTGTTTCTGTAAGTTTTCCGTATCTATACTATAATAAAGCTGAAGAGTTTGTTTGAACGCGCTTATCTCTGGTGCAACCTGTCAGATTTGAAAAAATATTTTTCTATTTAATAGGTACTATAGTCCGACTTTTAATTAGCTGCAGTAAAATGACACTTCTTAATAACTCATTTCGGAATGAGTTTAGAGATATGCATGTCAAATAAGTTTCGTTTGTTACACTATTCTGTACTAGAAAAACAAGATTTGGTTGATGGCCGCGAAAAAACAAAAAGACGCCAATTTCAGTCATTTCAGTAACACATAAGCTGTCATTTTATTGCAGCTAATTAAAATACCGACTATAGTCCAATTTTTAAGGAAGGCTATAGACTATTTAAAATCACGCTAGGACCCTTAGGAGCAGAAAAAAGTCAGAAAGAACGCTAAGTGAAAACGAAGTAAAAGCGGTGGCATGCGACGCGATGCGGTTCGATGGGTCGGGGACTCGTGGGAACAATTTTCACGCTAAGTCGCGGGCTAAAGCTAGTTTTAAAATAAAAGTCCCACCTTATTCAATACTAGCAGCGCCCCGCGGTTTCACCCGCATAAGTGTCGATCCCGTGGGAATATCGGGATAAAAACTACCCTATGTCCTTCCCCGGGATGCAATCTATCTCTCTGCCAAATTTTATCGAAATCCGTTCAGTGGTTTAGGCGTGAAAAGGTAACATACAGACAAACAGAGTTACATTCGAATTTATTATATTAGTATGGATGCGTCACAGGACTCACAGGGTTTTACTTTTATCCTAATCTTTTGTTGTCTATAAATAAATCTTAGGACCATTTTTTTAATCGCCAGATATCTTTTATCTGAAAAATAACAATTTGTGGTTTGACAGCTTTTGTATATAAAATGCCTCCTTTCCTCCTTCTCGCTACGTATTCCTTATTGCTGAGGATCAGGATTCCCCCGACGAGAAGTCCTCTTCTGTTTGCAGATATTTCCCCATCTGTGCTTAACCCGTAGTATTCATACTAATATTATAAATTCGAAAGTAACTCTGTCTGTATGTTACCTTTCCACGCCTAAATCACTGAACGGATTTCGATAAAATTTGGCAAGGAGATAGATGGAGTCCTGGGAAAGAACATAGACTACTTTTTGTCCCGTTGCGGGCAAAGCCGCAGGCGATATCTAGTTACAAAATTAATGAAGTATTTCTTTCTTTTCAGCCTGACTACGTAGCTTCAAGGATTTGATGATACACGTCTTCGATATTGTAGTTAAATCTAATTTATTGTGGGTAGTTATGAAGGACCTTTGACTACATAAATAAGCAGACGTGCACAGGAGCTTGACGACGTAAATAAAGCTATGCTTATGGTCCATAATTGGTTTACTGTAAATAGTTTGGTATTAAATGAGAGAAAAAAAACTAAATTAATTAGATTCGCTTTACCGACTGTTAGAAATAGTGATACTTGAATTCGTGGAAAATACGGTTTTCCTAGAAATCACGCTTAACTCAAAGCTACAGTGGGGTCCTCACTTAACATCACTTGCCGGGCGCCTAAGTTAAGCCGCTTACGCTGTTTGGAAAATCCGTCAATTAACAGATGGATACCGCAGGATTGGTCTATTTAAGTTACTTTCATAGCATCATCTCTTACGATGTTTTGTTGTGGGGACGGGCTGCAGATATTGATTCCGTCTTCATTCTGCAAAAGAGGGCTGTCAGAGCCAGTTTTGTTTCAGTTTTGGACATTCAATTCATATTAATATGACTAGTTCGCAAGAATTAAAAAAAAAAAATTATTATAAACGAAAAGCTAAAGATATTAATTTTAAATGTACTTGTTTCTAGTGTCCCTTCTGATGTTATATTAGTTTCTAGATATTTGAGTATTAAACGGATTTATGTTGGGTTTATAATTGTTTGTATTCGCTAATTTTAACATTTTGACAATGAACCGAACATACGTCAGTGGAACCGAACGCACTGTATGTCAAATGACATTGACAAGACAACTACTTTATCCTCCTTGCCTTGACTTTATCACATTCACAAATCAATCACAACACCATACTATTGTAGCTATACTCAGTTTTATTAAAATAAAAGTATTCTGTTTCCAATTTATTCTAATATTTCTAATTTAACTTACAAAACAGGTATGTGTTAACTTTTATAGTTTTCAGGGATGTAATCAATATATTTCTTCGAAAACAAATTGAAACATTTTTTAGTCTAAAATCAACTCAAATTCGGTTGATTTTCTATGTTTTCTTCATTCGAGGTGTCTCTTACCGTTTAACTTTAAGCAGTTTACAATAAATTATGCTAACATTCCAGTGTAATGTTGAAAGTCCTATGTCAGCATATTATGTTATTGTAAAATGCTTATTTCATAGAAAATAATTCAAATTGTTAGCTGATTACAGTGTACGTACATCTGGACAAATACCCCTCTAAACTACTTTTAAAACAATACATAAACTAAATAAAAGTAACAAACAAGATATTCAATACATACTAATATTATAAATTCGAAAGAAACCCTGTCTGTATGTTACCTTTTCACACCTACACTACTGAATGGAATTCTATGAAATTTAGGAGACAGTTGACATCCTGAGGAAGGACATCGCTGCTTTTTGTCTCAAAATAATCCTAATAAAAAGGCTGATATAGGGCATGGAAGTTTTTATAGTAAATCCAGCATATTTTCTTAAGTTATATAGGGATATGAAAATTCAAAGTTTTCTCAGGGAAGAGTTAGTACCCACTCAATCAATATATTTATTGCTTCCACATGTGAACTTAGGTGGTAGGTTTTAGGTAGACCTGATCATTGTGGACCCTGTCGGGCTCAAGAAAATAGGAGAGAGGAAGAGGCCTTTAACCTTTTAACTGCCCCACTTCATATCAGATGTAGTGCCCCCAGCATCCGACACATCAACATAAATCGAAAAATAAATACCTGATAGAATAAGGCTAGTTAAATAAAAAGCAGATTGTATGAGCTGTGGCACGTGGTCGTAAATATACGACCCTGGCAAAATGGACATGAAAATATTTGTCAGATTAATCCGTCGTAAGCGGTTAAATGGTTACTTAGTTGTAATACTATAGTATATTGTAATTAGCAAACATGGCCAGAGATCGCTCAAGACAGTGAGGTTTGGAAGGAAAAGGGAAGGCTCTTGCCCAGCAGTGGGGCACAATACAGGCAAAGGAAAAAAAATTGCGTTACGGGTAGTTAGAAGTTCCGAAAGTCTGGCACCCAGTCTTACCAAGGGGTATCGTATTATCCAGTAACTGGGCTGTGGAGTTCAGATAGACAGTCACTCCATGTAAAATACTGGTATTCATCTGTATCCAGTTAGACTGGCAGCCGACCTCAACACAGTTGAGAAAAGGTTAGGAAGGGTTTTATTAATCAAACAGGTAATTTGGAATTTAAATGTTCAGATACCAAATTTTTTAGCTTAAAATTAAATACTGTGCAAGCACCTTACTCTTTCTTACCCAAATTCCAGGCCAATGGACGACCCAGAGCTGGACCCATCCGAGCTTGGTACACAAGACTACTGGCAGAAGGCCTACACTAAAGAAATAGAGAACTTTGTTGAACACGGAGACCCAGGAGACGTGTGGTTCGGTGAGGACAGTGCTAACCGGGTGATCGATTGGATCTGCAACTGTGGTGCTGAAAAAGATACTGCTGTTATCGATTTAGGTGAGGATATGGAGGTATTGATTAGATAAAATCTAAATAGATTTAAAAAAAGAAAAAAAAAATTGTTATTAATAAGTACATACTATTTTTTTGCCAGCATCACCAGAAAATCGAGTTTTTTAAAAGAGAGTTTTCGCCTTATAAGCTTACTAAGTACAGTGACCAATTATAACAATTACATTATAAATAAATCAGTTGCTCCAAGTAAAATACTTTCAGCTGCATCCAGCTGAAGGTGACCGAAATATAGTTGGGAAAAGGCAGATGATGAGATGATGACATTATAAATACCTACATAAATTGTTTTTTTTTTAAATGGTGTATAATAATAAATCATATTTCTCTCTATTCATAGGCAGTTGATCTAAATACAACCGAATTTGGCCTCTGTACTGTATTCTGTAATCTGAATTAGCGATTTATTTGCCAAAAATATAAACAAATGTTGAGTTTATGGAAAAATAACTTTAAATCCTACTCAATAAAGTTCAGTTTATGCTACAACTTCAAACATTTTTATAACCTTTTCAATAGTCCTAGTCACTCTGAAATCAACTTAATCACCATTGGAATTTGATATTTTTGTTCAACTTGAAATAATATTAATTTGAATAGACTTTTTTAGTCAATTTAGATGCGAGAGCAGTGGTGGCCAAGTGGTAACGGCCGCGACTTACGAGTTGTAGGTCGTAGGTTCGAACCCAGACAGGCGCTTTACTTTGTGTAAATTATTTCATCACCACTGCTCACAAAACGGTGAAGGAAAACATCGTGAGGAAACCGGCATGTCCTAGAACCAAAAATTCGAAGACATGTGACATCTACCAACCCGCACTGGGTCCGCGTGGTGGATTACGGCCCACTCCCTCTCACAGAGAGCAGGCCTGTGTCCCAGCAGTGGGAACATTATAGGCTGATGATGATGAGTCAATTTAGATAAAGCTTCTACATCCTCTTTAGGGCCAAACAGTCTCTATCGACTATTGTTTCCTTGATGCTTAAGGCAGTGGTGTGCCTGCAGACCTTTTTTTTTGTCGGGGTGAAACCTTCAAAAGGCACCCGACCTCTAGGGACGGGTCGGGGAGTGTGGGGATATTTACCTCACTAAAACCACCCCGGTGATCACCATCAGCACATAGGGGTGGTGCCGGTTCCTCTTAAAAGACCAATTCCGGAACCCGTGCAACGCCTGTAAGGCACATCCCTGGGGAGACTATAAAGGGGCCTCCCCTTAGCCTCGCTATGCACGGCAGCTCGTGATCACTGTGCCACCGTCTTCCCTGGGGTCACTTGGTGGGCGGACAGAGTCTCCACCCTGTGTGCCCGCGACCCCAAAGGTCGTAGTATCTGTAGACCTACAGTAAATCTACATCTATGTTATGGGGTTTGGTTTGCTCACAAGTGGACCATTGTGTGTGGGCCCGTCGGTGGTTATACCAACCAGCCCACGTCCCTCCAAAAGCTGATCAAGTCTCCTGGTCTGTTAAGAACATCTGTGTACGATCTGGGTGTCCCGAGGGTTTCTGACCTAATCTGGGTGACGCCTGTGCACTCAAATAGCACATGCGCAATGGTTTCCTCAGCCTCCATGCAAGCCCCGCACAGAGGACTGTCCGTTATTCCTATTGTGTGGAAGTGTTTATTTAGCGGGTACAGTAGACCCACAATTTGTCAGTTATTTTTATCTCCCATATAATAGGGTAGGGGGCGAGTCTGTTGCTTATTGAGATTAATAATATGTTGTTGTTGTTGTATGTTGTTGTTGTTATATGTTGTTGTTGTTGTTATATGTTGTTGTTGTTATTATGTTGTTGTTGTTGTTATATGTTGTTAGATAGGCCCAGATGATGGAAAGACGAGTGGACTGTATAAAAGGTTTATTCGGTAGGTACACAAAGTAGCAAAACTAAGTTCTAAAATTATGGTGCGATCGCTGTCGTGGCGGACGACGCAGTGTCGTGCGGTCGGCGCGCTGGTCTCGCGTCGCCCGGTCCCCGCGCCGCTCGTCGTCCATGTATGCGTGATGTGACGTGTTCACGTGTGTGTGTGAACAGTTGTTGTTTTTTGTTTTTATTTATATGGTGTACATAATAAAGAGTATTCTATTCTATTCTAATAATATTGAATACATCTCAAATTCCAGGTTGCGGTAATGGCTACACGCTATCAGAGTTAGCCCGGGAAGGGTTTACAAACCTCCTCGGTGTTGACTACTGTCAGGAAGCCATCACTCTTGCAGAAAAAGTGTCCAAGACTGAGTTTCCTCATATTAAGTATAAGGTATGTAAGTTTATACAAGGTGTAACAGAATAAACGCAAGTCCCGGAAGTAGTTTGTTCATAATTTAGTACTGAATCGATTTAATTAACTTTTTAAATAAAGGTTTTTTTTTTAATTATGTATTTTGCCATACTGACCGCCGATAGAGACAAAGGAAATTAAATCTTATTTCAAGGCAATAAGACTCAATTTTAAATGTATGAAATAATGAGTTCTACCTAGTTACTATCAATGGGCTTTTTTCTTTAATTTTTTTTTTTCAATGTGGGAAATCATAAAATGAGAGGTCATTTGACTAAAACCTACCCGTGTTCCTTCCTTAGCCCTTTATGTTCCGTGCCAGCGGTAACCTTTTTCGGACAATCCCGCTGACCAACTATCAATGGGCTTCTTATAAATAGGACTTAAACATAGCTCTAGCGTAATGAAAAAGTTTAAAGTACACCCACAGATATAGATACACCTAGATAACGCTAGAGCAACTACTTCGCGTGCCAAAAATCGCACCAGCTTACGTACAAAAATCGTAAGCCGCCACTTTCGCGCTCAGTCCTGTGTACTGCTGGCTGGGGGAGCGTGAGCGCTGGCGCTAGGCCCCGGGGGTGGGGCGAGACGGGTGCCGCGCGCGGCGGCGTCTTTGAATCGATTTGATTTTCCCATCACTAAATAGTGCTTATGACGTCATAGCAGGTAGTAAAAAATGGCACTCTTGGTTTTCATACAGAGTACACCCTACTTTAAACTTTTGCCTATGCCTTTGAGCAAATCTGCGGTACTATTCTGTAAAAATCTCACCATCAAAACTTAGGTGAAGTGAGCGTGGAGTGAGCTGTCAATAGTGTCATTTCCTAGCAAAATCAAACTCACTTCACCTAAGTTTTCACGGTGAGATTTTTACAGAATCGACCGGCTGGCATATTAATAATTATTGTTTAGAACGTAATATTTTACAGATTTGGTGTTTGGATCCTAGTTTAATAAAAATGTATTGTTTTTATTTTCCAGGTGTTTGATATAACACAAGACTGTGTGGATGAGCTTGGTAAATTCGGTATAGTACACGACAAGGGTACCTACGATGCCATAGGACTCAATCCTGAGGACCCGAAGAAGTGCAGAGAGAAATATATCGACCAAGTCGTGGATATGTTGGAAGAAGAAGGTAGGAAACTATCTAGATTCTAGACTATCTACATACAGGGTGAATTTTTCAAGTGGGCGTGGATGGCCAAATCCGAAACTATGAGGAATAGCGAAAAGTACTCAAAGTAGTCTCGGGCTAAATTTTGATGAAAACTAAAACTGCATCATTGGTTTGACACGCAACCAAAAAGCCTGACTGGCTTTATCCGGACGCATGGCAGCCCTATATGAAATTATAGTTAAATGCCGCAGACGGCCGGGTGGCATCAAGCTCAAGGCGCCGCAATTCAAAGTCGTGAACTTTGGTTTATCCGACTAGTAAGTTCCTGTAGGAATATATTGACCTCGACACGAGCGATGGTGCTTTCAATAGGTAGTCATCCATAATGTACAGACGCCAGCACATCAAGCTACTACAATCTGTCAAACTTTAATAGATTTTCAATTTTATCGCTAAAGCATAAGTTTCAAGGTTGATTGGGAAAATTTGACAGTTTCGGGTAGCTTGATGTGCTGGCGTCTGTAGACAGTACCTAATTTTATTTCTATCTTTTTTCAGGTCTATTCATAATAACATCATGCAACTGGACCGAAGAGGAATTATTGAAACATTTCTCAGAAAAAATGAAGCTCAAGCGAGTAATACCGACGCCTCAATTCAAATTTGGCGGGAAAGTAGGCAGTGTGGTGTCTTCCGTTGTCTTTACTAAGAAATAAATCAAAATTATATCTATATTTAATACTGGGCTTGTTTGTTTTATTTGTCAACTTGTTAAACAATAAACTGAATGAGGGGTGCACTGGTCCATCACATGCTACTAATCACACTAATATTATAAAGGCGAAAGTTTGAGTGTGTTTGTTACTTCTTCACGCACAAACGGCTGGACCAATTTTGATAAAATTTGGTATGGAGGTAGCCGACACCCTGGATAACACAGGCTTCTTTTTATCCCGATATTCCTACGGGATCATTTTTTGAGGAGTTATCAACCCCTGTAGTATTAACTTGAAATATTAGTTTGAAAAATAGTTTTTTTTTTGCGTAAACATCACAGGCGCGATTGGTATCGACATCTAAACACGATAAAACATATTTTCGCAACTGATACTTCAAGTAACAACACTACCAGCGTTCGTTGACCCCTAAAAGACATCCAAATCTTTTATTTTATCGTGTGTTTAGTCATCGATACCTATTACGTCTGAAGATTTTCGATACCCAATTTAATTTACCCTGTATATCAGGGGTGGCCAACCGGTCGATCGCGACTTAGTCCAGTCGATCGTGGCAAGGAAAAAATATACGTCGAACAGACTACACAACGTAACTAATGACTAACTGTTGCATGCATCATCTTGTATCATTTTTCAATCGCCGTTCCGTCACGTTATTTATCGCCTCTTCTATGCAGCATAGCTCTTTTGTTTTCGGTGCGCGATAACAATAAGCGGGAAGCGTGTGGGACGCGTGAGCGGGGCGCGGGCGGTTGTCACTCCGTCAGTCAGTTGACGACAGACTCTGCCCGGTTTCTGAGGTACTTTTGTCAGTGGTTTATCTATCCATTAGCGCTATTGGTTCGACAACTTGTGGAAGTGCGTTTCCGAACACCGCAATGTAAGATAAACTCCGTTTAAACTCAAGTTAACTTAACTGACCAATGTTCGCCGTTTATCGGTTCCATAACTATACTTTGACGTTGCATTTCATAGAAAACTACATCAAAAACGTGTGTTATGCCCGGTTTCTGAGGTACGAATTTTATGTACGAAGGTATGAAATTAAATGACGTGTGAAAGATAAAATATTAAAATATTTATATACATATTATAATTATACAGTAAAGAATACAATGAGTGTTAGCATCATTGTCGATCATATAGTGAAATTCATTAGCCACTTCGATAGGAAGCATCATTATTCTTTCAGTAAAATTTTGATACCATGCTATTTTGCAAAATAATGAATAAAACACTAACCATTGGAAAGACAAACAGACTTTTAACTTAAAATGAAACGGCAAAGCAAAAATAATACTACACAAAAACAATGAACTGCTGAGTTAAGGTTTCTTTAAAAAAAAATGACAATGATGTCGTTCAAACATCTGCCGTAAACTGCTCATAAATAACATTTTTTTACGCGAACCCGTATACAGACCCCTAGTTATCGGTTTCATAGTTATTGAATGGTTTGTTGCGTGTCCAGAAACGCAGTGACAGTTAACCGACGTTTATCTTATGCATAACTTTATTGAATCCATAGTTAATGAGAGTTTATCTGGGGACTTCAGAAACCGGGCATTAGGCTCCTACAAACAGGCGCGACAAGCGCAAGAACGTGCGCGATTATATCGCGTGTCGCGCCTGTTTGAAGGAGCCTTAACGGAGTTACGAGTTATATTTTCCCTCTTAATAAAATAAAAATACAAAATAATTGTGTACTGAACTATGCAGTTTCATTTAAGATTTCAAGAAGTATGTAATTGGTAGATCGCACAGGGTGTTGTCAGTGAACAGATCTTGGGTCTAGGCAAGTTGGCCACCCCTGCTGTATATGTATTCGTAAAAAAAAAACTCAATTACATTATTAGACTTTATTTATTAAATATTCTTTACAATAACCAACCTGTTTTAAAAATCATTGTTACTTGAATGAAGCGTTTTAAAGTAAATATAAAGTAATTCTATAGCCCATACCTTATTACTAAGATCTCATTCACATTGGACCTAACGCGCAGTGCAGATTTCACCCTTTTATAATTTTCATGCTAGCTCATCCAACAGACGTTTGTCACGTTCGTGAACGGGCGCCGTCAGTGGTGTGGTGCTATTCTGTAAAAATCTCACCGTGAAAACTTAGGTGAAGTGAGCGTGGAGTGAGCTGTCAGTAGTGTCAATTTCTAGCAAAAACAAACGCACTTCACCTAAGTTTTCACGGTGAGATTTTTACAGAATCGACCGGCTGGTCATCTCTTAGCCGCCACGGCTTATTTTAATTTATTTTCATTTCTGAATTGTTTTGTTTTTATCTTTCTTTATTATGAACGCTTTTAACGTGCACGTCTTTCTACATCGTTCTCACATGTATAATTTCAACATGAATGATGTAACCAATATTTTGTAACAATTTTATGATTTAAAAGTGTCCGTGGAGTTTCTTGTCCGTTCTTCTACGTAGGTACCCACTACGCTTTGGAATGGGCAACTAGCTTCATCTGTCTGACTGACCGACCCTTTGACAATTCAAAAGTGCCTGTAATTGATTTATTTGTAATAAATGCTTTGAGTTTGAGTTTTTCTGCAAAAAAAATCCCATAGAAAAATTGAACGCACTTTTTTGTAAAAAAGAAAAATTTGGAAATGTTATTTTCCAATTTTTCTTTCCATAAAATCTAATTCGGACTATTACGAACATTTTTAAACGAAAAATATCCAAATCGGTCCAGCCGTTCTCAAGTGATGCACTTACTCACGCAATTTTTTTTTTCTAAAAAAAATGGCGGGAAAAGAATCAATCACTTTTTTAGCACTGCAAGACGTAGTTTCTTATAAAAAAGGCGAGTTTTCGTTTTAAATCCAATATGAATAAGACCAACCCAAATTAAAATTTAAAAAAAGACATAAATACGTATCTACATAACCCTTAAAAACTAATAGTGTGCATGATATATTTGGTAGGGCGAAGGATTTATCTCCATCCATAAAATAAATAATTTTATAGCACTGTGACCTAATCCCGCACTTAAATCACTCTTTTCTGTGACTTAAGAAGTCCATTTTTACACAGAAAAGCGTGACGCGAAGCGGGTTTAGGTCACACGAGCTAAAAAATAAGATACGCTACGTGTGACTTAAGTAGTCTATCAATGCACGGCATTTAGTAGCCTCGCACTATTTAAGTCACACGTATCGTAAAATATTGAAATGTGTGTGCCATTAAAAAATGTTTTTTTTACAAATTTAATTTTATACATGGATGACGATGTCCTCACATAATATGACATAAACCCAATTTCTAATACTATATAAACAGGTACTAAGAATTTTTTAATTAATTCTTTTTTAAAGAATTATTTTTTCAAAGGAATGGTGATACTTACACCTAATTTTTAAATTTTATAATAATATATTTTTCACAAACAAATGCAGTAGTACTGTAGTAGAAGTATTTTAAAATACCCCGAGTTTATTTAAAGCAATTTCTAATTTAAGCTAAACATTGATCACAACTCATAATAAAATAAATAACAAAAAATCATGGTTTTCTGAGCAAAAAAGACAAAAAAAAAACTAAAGACTAAAATTAAATTATTTTTGGTTTTAGTTATGGCCAGTTGCTAAGGAATGATTTTGAAGAGAAAACTTTTTTAGGCGCGTTGGGCATTTTTTGAGATGGGAAAAAACCATTGAACTCGCGCAACTGTTACCGTAAGCGACACCACGCGTGTTTTGTTTATAAAACTATTAAAAAAATACCCGCTTCGGATGTGTTCGGCTCACCTCGGGATGTACTCGGTTTTAATGTATATTCAATATCTCAGTGAGTGATGGCAAAGTATCCTCTTTGTTTTTTTTTTCACTTCTATCGGCACTCCCGGGGTGCCACTGTTTTTTTTTTTATTATAATCATCGTATATTAAGTTACTGTGGCTTTATGTGGTAGGCGAAAGTAACAGTTCATTATAAAAATAGATTCTTTTGTTGTCCGAAAAACATTTATTAATACCTATTTTAAATTGACGTAACTCGGGACCCTGGGGTCCCGGACCGTGCTGCTTGCGCCACTTCTCCCCAGCGAAAGTACTAGGAAATTGTGAAGAGCGGTCGGTAATTTTGAGGTTCGAAAAGTGCTGATTCTCAGTATAATTTGAATAAAAAAAACTTGATTTATTATTTTCAAAATAATCAGTTGACATATCATCTCAAAACTGATTACATAGGTAGGCACACTGGATTAAAAATAACTTGTTAACAAGATAAGTAAATAAAACAATTGCGTAATAATCAACTTATCAATGATCGATTTAGGCCAAACTAATAAGTTTGATAACGACACATGATTTAGAAATATCTAATTCGATTGCAAGTTAAAGAAATTTTACGTAATTTTTTTATCGAATTGATGGTGTTCCATCTAAAAAGATTTGTTTTCTAAGAAAGCGGTGAACGGTCACACAATAACGGATTTCCAAATACAAAGAGATTTTTGATACCTTAAGGGGAGCGCGCTAGCAAAAAACCTAAGACAAAATTAATTTCGCGGCTTTTACGTTTTTTTGTAATTTGCAGGACATCATTAGGTTGTTTGGTGAACAAAATATGATTCGCGACCGTAACAAGTCAGCAATACAACCCTCGTAAGTTCATGTAACTCTATTGATTGATATTTCAATGAAATACTTAGTTACTTTATTCAATAGGTGTTGCAACAAAACGTGTAAATTGCAAAACTGTAAGAAAAATTTTATTTCGTGAGCTACCTTATCGCTTCCCCCTTAATGTCAAATACTGGCGAGAATGACAGATGTCAGTTATAACGGAAACACTTTCTTGAAATAGCTTCTAATTTTAAAAGCGTTGCTTGGTAGGTATAGGTATAAGTACCTACTGTATTTTTGTTTGTAAAGGAAATTGCAATTTCACACCCTACAAATAGGTACTAACCCCTTACTAATAAACGTATTATATCAGATACACACCGATTTCTCTCTTTCAGTCGTCAGTAATTTGACTTCCGAACGAAGAAGACAAAGCGTTGTGTAACTGCCGCTCGATTCTGTAAAATTCTCACCGTGAAAACATAGGTGAAGTGAGTTTGTTTTTGCTAGGAATTGACACTATTGACAGCTCACTCCACGCTCACTTCACCTAAGTTTTCACGGTGAGATGGTTACAGAATCGCACTGCTGTACAGACGCTATACAACGTTTATTAGTAAGGAGGTAAATGTTTTAAATCTGGAATTTTTTAAACGAAGTTCCCTATTGCACGTTATACTCTGTACTCTGGACGAATAAGAGTTAGACCGAAACAAGTTGTAATATTTTGATGTAACCGTCACACTTTTATTTTCTTTCAAACGTTAATTTATTTCATTGTGCCTAATATTTAATACATAATATACATCGAAAGGATTTACGTTCCAATTATATAATTTTCTTATAATTCATTACCAAAACAGCTTTAAAAAAAAATGCTGAATTCAATAGGTACCTACAGTTTTTTTTTCCATAGACAATATCACAAGTCGCTAGACAGTAGCAAATAGGCCTTACATACTTAGACAAATGCTTATTTTATATACCAGTCATTTATGTAATAACCATTTTAATTTAATTTATATTACTAACAGCTTATACTTACCTTGCCGGGATAATTAATTCACATGATAAAATATATGGGGAAATACCATTTAACTGATCCTCTATAAAACTTATTCATCTTCTAATGATGCAGACTCTTTTTAATTATTGAACCTCTTTTTAACATTCTGGCATTTTATCACAAATGGTCGCAATAACTAAGCAAGGACAACCCGATCAAATTGCGACCACCTACATCCAAGTTGTTCGCAGTTGTTATTTTGCATTTGTTTAGTGTTATTGGGACCCCAAAAACGGAATTATTTGAGGTTTACAAAAAGAGGCGCAATCATTATATTACAGTTAATTATATTTTAGGAGCGCAATGTGGTAATTATTAGAGGTTCGATTAGATACATGCCAAATATATGCCATTCACCGTAAATATGGTTGGTTTTTTTTTTTAACGCATCTACTATGCTATGTTTTCTAGAAGAGCGATGGCCGCCATAAAGCGTCTGTAATTTAACGGCGATTAGTGTCACTGAAACGTTATTTACAAAAGTAAATAAGTCATGGCATTAAGTCCGCCTTTGTACATTATGTGCATAAAGTTTTAATAAATAAATCACTACATAGTATAAAACAAAGTCGCTTTCTCTGTCCCTATGTCCCTTTGTATGCTTAAATCTTTGAAACTACGCAACGGATTTTGATGCGGTTTTTTTTAATAGATAGAGTGATTCAAGAGGAAGGTTTATATGTATAATAACATCCATTAAATAGTGGAGAAGTATTGTTATTTTTGAGGTTTCTAATGTGATGTCGTAAATAATTACATTTTTTCCGCTTACATTGCAAACGCAGGCTGAACCCTACGGGTTTTATCAAAATAATGTACTAAGTATTGTACACATTGAAAAGGTCTACAGAAAAGTCCGTGATGGTATATGTCTATCTCTTATGGATAACCCACAATAACTTTTTTTTGTCATTTACATTTTACGACAAATAATGGCTAATTTTCAAAGCCATTTTAACCAATACAGCATTAATCCTTAACCAATTAAATACCTTGAATACATTGTTCATTTAATATAGATCTATATGGCCCTTTACACCGTATGATTTAAGTGAATATTTTCGAAGATATTACAGATTTAAAAATTGCGGGACGTAGCGTTTGCGGCGGCTATATATTTTATACCCGTGCGTAGCCGGAGCGGGCCGCTATGTTTTTATATACAACGTTCACAGTTTTTCTGTAGTGTATTTAGTATCAGCATTGTACCCGTGCGAAGCCGGGGCGGGTCGCTAGTAAATAATAAATAGGTGTTTTCCTAGAGAGCGTTTTTGACACCGTAAAATCAAACCCCGCTTGCCGCGGCCATAATTTTTATAACAGCCGATAAATGACGTCCATCTCTCTTTTAGGAATCCGTAGCTTTACTATTAACTACAGCAAAAATAGAGCTTACATTCGAAACGTACTACATGAATCGTTCTTAAAAAATGGTTCCGTACAGTCCGAAACTTATCGGACTCGTCCGAAATATGTTAAACATGAAATCACAATATTTATTACCAACGTTTTAATTTATTTATAGGTAGATATTTTTATTAAAAACACTGAGTAAACACGTTTTATGTCGCATTATTCGTGAAGTAAAAACATTTGTATCTAGTTAAATATCATATTCTAAATTTCATTAAAGCCAAAATATCCAAATATTTTTGGTAACACACTGTTTTTAATAAAAATCTTTTCACTAACGTTTTTTCAACGATATATAATCGAATAAATTGCACAAATTATGACGCTTACTACTTTGTTTCTAAGCCGACAACCTACAGTGCTTGGCACCTAATTAAAACTACAATTTTCTCATAATTAAACACACAATGGTTTAAATTTTCGACATTTTCACAAGTTAAAAATTTCACTCTATTGAAATTTAAAGCTAAGCGCACATTACAGCCGCATCGGGTCGCATCGCATTGCATTCCAATACAAAAAGTATGGTACGGCCCGCTCGCAGTATGCGATGGTTCATGCAAAAAAAACACAGGAGGATTTTTGCAATCCGGCGCGGCCCTTGTGAATGTGCATCAGCCTTAATTCATAACACCTAAAAGTGAGTTTTACGAATAAATAATCTACAGTAATATAATGTGTGTGAGTCAATTATGCAATCATCGATGTAGGTATGAGATAAGTCAAATGCGTGCTTACCAATTAATAATATAACAATTTTAAACGACTTTTACACGTGAGTCTAAATCACTATAAAAAAATCTATGACCTTTGTCAGTGGCACCAATTTTCTAGCTACTAAATGGAAAAGGGGGGCTGTCCATAAGCGTGTTGGGTTGATGACATCGTCCAAGTCGCAGGAAACACCTGGATGAGAGACGCAAGGAACCGGGAAGTCTGACAGAAAAAAGGAGCGACCTATACCCTGCAGTGGGTGATTTCAGTCTGAAATGATGATTAAAATGATGATGTGAAATGGAATAACAATACATTGTATGCTGACCGCTGTGATATGGACCAAGGGAAGACAGATGACGAAGAATTTCCATTGTAAGAACTATCAAAACCGCAAGAGAACCTAGGTAAGAGACACCGCTCAAAGAATTGCCAAACTTAAGTAGCAGTGGACAAGGCACATTGCTTGCAAAACAGATGGCCAATGGAGCCGAAAGGTTCTGGAGTGGCGACCGCGTACCCGGAAGGCTCAGCATGGTGTGGCCTCTCAAAAGATGTACCTATGAGCTCGCTAAGATCGCGGAAATCCTGTGGATGCGAGAAGCATAGGACCGGTCCTTACAGCGAAGATTGGGGACGCCTATGTCCAGCAGTGGACGTCATTCGGCTGAAATGACGACTGTCTAACCTTTTCCCAACTACGTTGGGGTCAGCTTCCAGTGTAACTATCTGACCTCTACAACCCATTTACTGGGAAACACGTTACCTCTTGGCAAGACTGGTTGGGAGACTTCTGACTACTTCTGATGATGACGTGATTAACCATCGAATAAAAGTGTTCAGCGGTTGAATTGTCGTACAAAAACCACATTTAAACATAATATTGATTCTTCAAATTAATGTTTGAAACAAAATTCTAGGCGTGGAAGTGAAATGACGTCAATAATGTCCAAGTGACTGATGTTGTAATTTTGAGTAAATATTTGGTGTTAGCTACAAAGTTGAAGGCGAAAATCTATAAAATGCTTATGCCAAGGTTTGCCAACATCAAACGGTAAAGTAAATATTAGTTAAAGAGCGGATTTTAAATGGAAAGAAAATGCACATGACTGTTTCTAGAAATGCAAAACTGCGGAAATGTTGTGGAGGTCAGATTTCAATCGCTCCATGTAAAATACTGGTATTCAGCGACGTCCGGTTAGACTGTAAGCAGATTCCAAATTTCCAAAAAATAGTTGCGAAAAGTGTAAGCAAATTATGTAGGTAGAATGCAAAAGTAGATAGAGAGCAAGACTAAATATAAATAAAATCGTTTTTTTTTTTTGAGAACCATTTGTGAACTTATTACCAATAATGTTGCCTGTGGCTAAAAGGGGGCCCGGGGCTAAATAATAACAGCCGCACAGGTCGATCGATCAGGTTAAGCTACGCTTGTCGCGGTTGGTCTGTGGGTGGGTGACCATCTTTACATACCGAGACCTCTCCGTGCCTCGGAAAGCAGGTTAAGCCGTTGGTCCCGGCTGTCATTCCCGGCGTAAGCATATTTTGATTTACAAGTGTCCGTGGTTCCTTTACCGTTCTTCTCCATAGGAACCTGCTACGCTTTGAAACTACCGAGTACCCGTAACGACTGTCAAAGATCGACGAGATAGTTTTCAAAACTGTCACAGATAAAAACACACTGCCGTAACCAACGAATCGAAGATTGCTCAAGACTCACTCTCTAGCCATGGGAACCACACCCACAAAGTCATTTGTTTTTATCGAATTATTGGGTGGGAGTCAGCTGTGCCCATGACAACGCCCTGCAAGCAATTTAGCTCCACAACAAGTGACGTGCGACCGCACAGCCGACAGCGATAAACAAATTGGGTTTTATTAGGCCGACCACATATGGGACCAATCGAACACAAGATAAAGGCTACGTATTTCGTATTTTTTTGTGAGTGCCAAAGGTCGTTTGGCAAAATCCGTAAATTTTAATTGTATTCAATGGGTTAGTTGTATGAAGCATGCCTGGTACTATGAGTACTACTATTTCTGTTAGGCATTTCTAATACTCAGTAATCTAATATTATAAAGAGACTAGCTTCCGCCCGAGGCTTCGCACGCGAGGTATGTCGATAAAAACTATCCTGTGTCCTGCCTATCTAAAACAACTATCCATGTCTTCTGCCAAATTTTTATCAAAATCCGGTCAGTGGTTTAGGCGTGAAAAGGTAACATACAGACAGACAAGAGTTATTAGTATGGAAAAAGTTTTTATGTTTGGATGTAGGCGGTAATCTCTGGAAGGACTGATGAGATTTCGAAAATTCTTTCACTGGCAGAAAGCTACACTATTGCACAGTGCCATGCCATCATAGAGAGCAGTGGTGGCCAAGTGGTAACGGACACGACTTAAGAGTTGTAGGTCGTAGGTTCGAACCCAGAGAGGCGCTTTACTTTGTGTAAATTATTTCATCACCACTGCTCTCAAAAACGGTGAAGGAAAACATCGTGAGGAAACCGGCATGTCCTAGAACACTCACACGGAGAGGAGGCTTGTGTCCCAGCAGTGGGAACATTATACGCTGATTATGAATGATGATGATGTCATCATAATCAGCTTATATTGTTCCACTGTTGAGACACAGGCCTCCTGACTTCGAGGGAGTGGATCTAGCATTCAGGCCCAGTGCGGGTTGGCCATGCCATCCATCGGGTTTATCTATACTAATATTATAAAGCTGAAGAGTTTGTTTGTTTGTTTGGTTGAACGCGCTAATCTCTGGAACTACCAGTCGGATTTATTCTTTTTGCATTTGATAGCCCAATTCTTGAGGAAGGCTATAGGCTAATATTATAAAGCTGAAGAGTTTGTTTGTTTGGTTGAACGCGCTAATCTCTGGAACTACCAGTCGGATTTGAAAAATTCTTTTTGCATTTGATAGCCCAATTCTTGAGGAAGGCTATAGGCTATTTAACACCACGCTATGACCAAAAAGTCAGAAAGAACGCTAAGCAAAAACGAAGTAATAGCGCGGGCAGGCGATGCGATGCGACGGGGTGGGTCGGAGTAACAAGAAATTTCACGCGGACGAAGTCGCGGGCAGAAGCCAGTTATAGTATAGTTAACTAAAACGCGGCCGAAGTCGCGGGCAGAAGCTAACCTTTTATATGCAGGTGTTTTTGTGCAAAAAAGCAAGTATTATTTATTTCTAATATTTCTGACTGTACCTACCTATCCTTAATTCGTTTTTTATCTACATTCCCAAGCGCTTACTCAAAAAGACTCACTCAACACAAAAATTGTCTTTAAAAAAAATCATTTTCAAGGAATGTTTTTTACTTTTTAGAAGATATTTTCTCTCGTTAGTAGTATGCAGGATTCTACGTGATGCGTATGCCTATGTATGTTCAGAAGCTCATGATTTGCCGGCCATATTGCAATGCACCTTAATTCTTGAACTATACACATTTTCAAGTTTAAAATGACGAATGCACCTGCTTATCAGAACATGTTTCATGTGGTAATGAAACATGCTAAAGAGGATATCATCATGCTAGACCGAGCAAGGTTTAGAGACAGACAAGCTATAGACTAAAATTTGTTCCATTTGATATCCATCCCCAGTTATTCCCAACTACCCTACTTATCGAAACCTACCTAACAAATAATAAATTCAACTTACACACCAACTTACTATACAAAATATAAAGAATGACGTTAACAACCAGCAGTAGCACAAAAACTGCCAATAAATAGTCGATTTTGAAAGTGGCGCTCAACACCACTATCTCCAACGGCTACAAACGATCACAGTACTTTGAGTCCTCATTCACATTCTCGTACAACAGGTATCCGAGAACCGCAACGAGAACAGTCATGGTTAAAGTAAGGAATTGCAGCATTTTCAACTGCTTCATATCACGGTTCAATGCTGCATAGTTCTTTTCTAGATTGCTCAGTGTTGAAGTAACAGAATCAGGTTTTTCCAATACCTTTCCGTCGATAATGTTACCATTCTTCGGTATGTCCTTTTCGGGGAATTGGCACTTGAGACGGTATTCATCAGTCTTGCTTCCGGTTGATGCTTGCCAGATATCAGTCAACTCTTTCTGTGTTAGATCAGTTTTCGGAATCTGAATTGACATGACCAAGAATCTATCTTTCGTTACTGTGCGTAGCTGAATGCCTGGTTGGACAACAATCAGGACTGTTTGTGAAGCCCCACTAGCTAGAGTACCAGAGCTAGGTCTGACGCGGAACTTCTCGGGAGCTGTAGTCCTGATCTTGAAGGAAACGGCACTTTCATCCATGTTGGTAATAGTGAATTGACCGGAAATTTCATCTCCATCAGTTTTGAAGAGGATGGTATCGTTAGGTATGAGACGTAACATCTCTCCGGGAGAATGCTGGCTGTCTCCTTGCTCGGCAAATGTAACTTTCTTCGGAGTGTGCTCAGATTTATTTTCGGGAATGAACTCAAATGTGTAGTTATCCTTTCCGCCCCAAACTGCTAAAGCTTGTTCTGGAGCTACAATATCTTTCAAAGTGTCTTTCGTAACAAATCTCATTTTCTCAACGGCTTTTGCTGGCAATAATGTCTTAACAACTTTAAAAGCAGCGGAAAGCACCCAGGGCATCTGATAAATCACAATGTAATTCAGGAAATACGGATAATAAACTTTGAATAACGTAATCAAGTATTTAACTAGCTCCATATCCATATTACCCAACCCACTGCCATCCATATCGAAAAACATAGTAATTTTCTTACCCCCTTCCTCTCGTTCTATTCGATCAAACCAGTAGATCATGACTTTCTTCAGCTCTTCATAGTCTCTCTGGCCTTTAACATGCATTTTGGCCTTGAAGATTAGTAAAAGACTACCATCAACATCTCTACCCCTTGGAAAAAATACCCCCTCTTGAACGTAATCTAATCGAATGTTGCTTTCGTTGATATCGCTCGCGCCGACAGATTTTCGCCATGTTAGGATATCCCACAGCATGTCTGCAGCAGCTTTAGCATCTTTGTCCACATGAGTAAGCACCCTCTTTAGGTATTTTTCATCTTTCGCCCGATCTAAGTCCAATTGATGAAAATCCGGAGGTGGTGAAGTTTCTTTCAATCTTGCCTCGAATAACGCTCTAACTTCCGCCGGCGTCGCCATTTTACACAAATGATTATATCATGCGTTTAATTAACGTGTAACAAACACTAATTTTCAGCTCTTTAATTGAAATAACACACGAAAATCACGAGTGGTGGGACTGGAAATTGAAGTGGGGTCACTTTTTTTTCGTAAATGTCACTGCGTTCGGAAAGGACGAGGTCCATCTAACTCAATCAAACTTTATTAGTTACTCTACATTTTATAGGAATATTTTATATTTCTTCTGAATTGATAGCTGATGGAAGTAATTACAATTTAAAATTGAAATGAAAACTATAAATAACGTTTTATTCGGAAAAATAATGTTAGTTTGCAAAGATTGTGTAACAATGTCGACGTTAATATGAACACGTTTTGCGAATTTTCCTGGTACGGTGGCTAAAGATTCTACGTATTAAGGAACGTAAATGACATTTAGAATTTTGTATTGCTACTTATATAAAATACTTCTGTACTAGTAGGATTTAATTTATTTTAGAAAAAAAGAAGCAGTTTGAAAATTTCAACTATGCAACAATAAAGTGGGATTTCACCTACTTTGGATATCTTAATCCTTTATTTCATTTAAATACTTATAAATTACATTTTTATATATTTTTATAAACAAAAAGATAAAAAATACATTTAAAAATATGAAAATTGTAGCCCACCGATATTGGAAACAGGGTGCAAGATACCGGTGGTCAGGGGTCCAGAGAGAGGAACCTCCTGACAATACGAGCCGTTTATTTTTTTCTCAGTTAAAGTGTATTGGTTGACTAAAAGTTTGCAGTCAAAAGTATGCAGTTTGAGTCGACAGCGATGCGGATGAATTTTTCGACGCTGTATTTTAGTTTATGTATAGTTTTAGTTAGGATTTAAATTTGTTATTTTAATTAATTAATTAGGTATTAGTTGTTCTTTGCTTACTTATTATTTTAATTTACAGAAATATATATATATATAGCGGCCAGGCCTAAAATAATAATATTAAACAAAACAAGGGCAAAGAATCAAAATTTCGTCCACATCGCAAACACCGGGAAAAGTGCCCAATACTTACTTAATTATAAACTGGTGGCAACACTACAACATCAATGTCAATTTTCCTACCAGCGAAATTAGGTCGAAAATTACCTACATATTTTGCCACTTGCTTCGTAGTGGCCTGCATTGACTTTTTATTCAATTTAAAACTGTATTTACTCAATTAGCATCATGTGACTGACTGCACGGCCTAAAATAGACGCCAGTAAAACAATAAACACAACACGACACCCTTATTACAAAAGAAAACATACAAATTAGGTGAATAAAACAGATTTTTCCATTGAATAAAAATCAATCGATAAATAATCAGAAGAATTACTAAATACAGTTGTAATAGTGTCGTATAACTGTTTGGAAACATTAATATCGCGTAAAAAAACGCAGTGCTGTGTGCTAAAACAGTGAATTTATACAGAAAACTATTGAACTCGTTGATTATATTACTTTTTACGTAATATTAAAGTTGTTTCGAGTTAAAGTGCGGGGAAATCATGAGTGTTGTTTCTGGTAAGTTAACTTGTTTTAAGTACATTATTATTAAAATTAGTAGGTCAAATTGAGAAAAAAATTAATTGAGTTTATTCGGATCGTTTCGACCGGTTTTTACATCGCGTGTGATGTAAAATTTGTTTTGAATACATTTTTAAGCAATAGAGCAAAGATAACTTAGGTTGCGGTAAGAATTTATTTTAAATTTCGTTATATTTTCGTCTGCTGTATAATGGCTTATTAATGGGCATGTTGTTTTGAAATTTTAATTTGTTGACCCTAAAGCTGGTGCGGTTTAAAAGATTTTTTAAATTTATACGTTCTCGTAAAAGCTCTAGTTATAAAAAACACTTTATTTCAAGTATTAGCTTCTGCTCGCGACTTCGTCCGCGTGGAAATTCTTGTCCCTCAGACCCACCTTCATCGTATTTCATGGCCTGCCCAGGGTATTAGTGTTTTTCTGTCTTTTTCTGTGTTGTTCGGCTCCTAAGTGTCTTAGCGTGATGTTAGGTAGCGTATAGCCTTCCTCAAGAATTGGGCTATCAAATGCAAAAATAATTTTTCAAATACGACCGATAGTTCCAGAGATTGTTTGAAGCATTTTCAAACAAACAAACTGTTCAGCTTAATTATTAGTGCAGATTAACACTTCATATGTTTCAAGGATATTTTTTACACTAGGCACTATACTGCCGTGCTAAGCTCAAAAGCGGTATCTCAAAAAAAATTGTAAAGTAGATTTTTGCGGCATCGGATAGCTTAAAGACTCCAAGAGCTAAAGATCCAAGATCCAATGAGCTAAGCCAAATAGCGGTATCTAAATAAAAAAGTCCTTAGAAAAGTGTTCCTAATGTCAGTTTTACCTCAAATCACTGAGAGAATAAAAGCAAAACTTAAATTTTCTCGAAACTAGTTTTTCCTGAGATACCGCTTTGCATTTAGCACGGCAGTATAGGGCTATAACCATCATAACAATAAAACTTCTATTGTGTCTGCTATCTATTCTATTTTTTTTAAGGTTCTGGCTCCATCGGTTACGTTCAATGATTTTGCCAATGTCAAGAGAAGATAATGATCGTAATTTTTTACACAACTATTGATCAGTGTTGTAGCGGTGGCATCCATGGATCCCCATGCTAAAAAAGGACAAAACATTTTTTGATTAGTAGATGTAAAATGTCACAAAATAAACGTTAGAACATTCAGTAAATAGTATATAATAAGTAAATAGAAATATCAACTATTACCATGCCGGAACCTGTTAGGTAATTAAAAATAAGTATCACTAATAAAATTACTTATTTATTTAAGAATAATTTTAAATTGATACTTAGAGATTATTTAGTCATTAAATTAAGTAATAACGTTGGACCATAGACATATTAATACCTTAAAAAGTCACAGACATACAAACATACATACATACATACGGGTCAAATACAGAAGCTTCTTTTTTGAAGTTGGTGGTTAAAAAACTGGCCAAGTGCGAGCCGGACTCGCACACACAAAGGGTTCTGTTCCACTGTACAATATTTAACTTTACTTATTAAAAAAAAAAACATTTTGTATGGGGACACCCTTATTTTTTTTAGTTATTTGTTGTTATAGTGGCAATACAAATACACACTCTGTGAAAATTTAAACTGTCTATCTATTACGGTTAATGAGATACAGCCCGCTGACAGACAAAACGGACAGCGGAGCCTTAATAATAGGGTTCTATTGGCACCGTTGAGTACGGAGCCCTGAGAAGAAATCCCTATAATTAAACTAAAATCCTTAACACTTATTACCCATCTACACCAATTACTAGGGGCTTGTGGCAAATTACTAACACCCGTATGGGTCGATCAATCAACTTAAATAATGCTTGTCGTGGTTGGTCTGTGGATGGGTGACCATCTTTACATACCGTGACCCTTCCGTGCCTCGGAAAGCACGTTAAGCCGTTGGTGCCGGTTGTCATTCGTGGATCTTTGACAGTCGTTACGGGTAGTCAGAAGCCTGAAAGTCGGACAACCAGCCTTACCAAGGAGTACTGTATTACCCAATAACTGGGTTGTGGTGGTCAGATAGGCAGTCGCTCCATGTAAAATACTGGTATTCAGCTGCATCCGGTTAGACTGGAAGCCGACCCCAACATAGTTGGGAAAAGGCCAGGCAGATGATGATGTATATGTATTGTATGTCAATGTAAAGATAATGAGTGGAGTCAAGTGCTTATTTAGAAACAAGCTCTTACAGTCTGTTCCGAAAGTATCTGGTGAAAATATAAACAAATGGATCACAAAATACGCCTGTGGATGCCAATTTGACTTACAAATTGAGTGTTTTGATTTGATTATTTAAATATTTCAACTCAAAATCGTAATTTTAAATCACTTTATAGATGTTTCTCTTTTTTGTCAATGACTTTTTAAATACAATAAGCATAATAATGTTATTTAAACAGTACTTAATTAAGTTATAAAAATGGTGAGACAAAGTTAAAACCTTCATACAGATTAATGTGTTACAAATTCCCTTTAGTAAGTTATTGTGAATTTAAACAAATATGCACATAGAGTCCTCCAGATCGAATTTCGGCCATAGTAACTAATATCAGCAGAGACTAGCCTTCGGCACGGAAGATATTATCTGCATAAGACACAGGTGCACTCTCTCGTCCCTCATTCTCATTGTCCTAAGGGACTGACGAACGGCTTAACGCGCTTACAGGACCTAAACGCAAAAAAACGTAAGCTTTAGAAACAATAAAAGTATATGATCAACTACAGTAAACAAAATCAGAAAACTATATGATATTCTTCAGGATATATGCTAGATAGAATTATCTGTCGATTGAAAAATCAGCCCTTAAATAGACAAAATTTTCGGGTTTTGGTGTTGTGGACGTGTACGTTACCCCAGCAAGAAAGTGTCTCCTAGAGTCATAGGAGTAGAACGTATAATATGTGCCCTATCTGCTGTAAATGTGCCCCCAAATAAAAAATGTGTGCCCCCTGTCGTTTTGGAAAAAAACGGAAAAAACGATTCCTGCTGGGGTAACGTTTTTCTAGCAGGAAAATTCTAAACGAATGATCGGAGAGAGAAAAATTGTGCATGGCCAGAGAGCTTATATGTGTGCCAAAATGTGCCCCCAAAAAAAAATCTGTGCCCCTTCAGGTTTTCGAGATATTGCATTTCCTGCTGGAGTAACGTTTTGATGAATCGTATATCTCTACAACCATTGCATATGCCCCTGTAGAGTAAACATACACGAGTAGCTCTTAATGTGTGCCCCTTAGTGCCCCAATTAGTTTTAAGAAAATATTTATAGTTTTCAAGTTATAGCGGTTTTATGAAAACCCGAAAAAACATCGCAGCGCCTAAATTAGACAAGAAACAAGTTCGCTGAAAACTGTATTCGGTCCTTCTTGACGCTAATAATAACCATACAAAGTTTCAAAACTATTCATGCATGCGTTTTTGCTAAAAGTCAAAACGATGGTGTCCTAACTTTGACGGCAAAATACAAGGAACCGGCTCAATCCGAGATGTGTAGGTGTAAACCAAAATCATGTGCCTTTAGTCAAAAATATATGGTGAAAATATTCAGCTTGGAATGTTTCGCATTAAGTAAATATTAACAAAAAACCAAAATGTGTAAGCAACGGCTGGTTATCCGACCAAATTTGAATGACTACTAAAAAGCGACGGATTCATACATATCGATGACCTTCTTTACTTTACTCACTAACCGGTTCACACGTGTTGTGCCTGAGTACACTGACTTACAAAAGTAATAAGTAATTAAATAAAGTTGTTATTGGATTATATTCTACTAGCTGTTTCTATGACGTTACACATGATTAAGTACATTATAAATAGTAGCCTAAGTGCTATTCCAAGGTAAGCTATCTTCTCGATTCTAAATTTCATTAAAATGCATCCAGTAATTTATGTGTGAACGAAAGAAATACATCGAGATATTTGCCAGGTCTTTGACTTGGTCCCAATGTTTAAAAAAAATATAGTTCATGAAATGTGTGATGAATACCTACTACTAAAAAGAGGTAGCTCTTTTTTGTATATAAATAAAAAGCCCGTATTTGTCTTTTTATATTAGGTACATATATATTTATTGATAAGCCGTAGGTTAGATAAATTAACAGTACAATGCGTGCCACGAAGATGAGACTTGACATACCACGTGGTTTGACTTGCGCAGTAGGTACACGATTTTAGGTATCTTTAGCGGTATGAGGTCTGAGTGCGGGACGGGACCGGACGTCATAGGGGCGTCGGAAAGAGCGGGGAAGGCGGGGTCAAATCTCATCTTTCGTGGCGCGCATTGTACCTATAGTCAACCGCACAAAGATCTGTGTTGCAACAACGTGTTTCCATTTTGTGTCGTATTACGTATCTATGAGGGATTTAAAATTATTAACGATTATATTAAAGCTGATTATGTAGTGTCACATAATTTTGATTTGATGGCGTTTTAGATATATAAGTGTCATTCCACAGTCAGGTGATAATGTTGTTACGTATATGGGATAAATATGTTTATTTATAGCCAAATACCATCAGATAATTTGTGCACATTCGATGTTTACAGTTACATATATCTTTATGCGGCTTACTATACTAACACACTTTATCTGAATCTATGTATAAGCAAATTACTCGTAAGAAAATTATTTATCTGTGATTTAAAATTTAATATTTTTTTACACAATATTATACTTAATACTGATCTGTGATTTTTTGTGATGCGAATTTACTAATTATACGTTAGACTTAGATGAAAAACTGATCTGTGATTGAAATAATAATTACCACAAAACGTGCAAATATTAATTTCTAATATTTATAGGTAGGAACTTTGATCTGTGATTTGAAGCAATAATTACTTTAAGAATTAAAATTAAGGGAATAAAAATAATAATTTCCACATCAACAAGCGGTTTCATTTATTATAGTCACAAGGTGCATTTAATATATTTTTTAATTAGCCCCCAAAACTTTTGAACGCGACTGTACGGACAACAGCTTAGGTATAATACGTCCAATAAAGAAGGTCATCGATATGTATGAATCCGTCGCTTTTTAGTAGTCATTCAAATTTGGTCGGATAACCAGCCGTTGCTTACATATTTTGGTTTTTTGTTAATATTTACTTAATGCGAAACATTCCAAGCTGATTATTTTCACCATATATTTTTGACTAAAGGCACATGTTTTTGGTTTACACCTACACATCTCGGATTGAGCCGGTTCCTTGTATTTTGCCGTCAAAGTTAGGACACCATCGTTTTGACTTTTAGCAAAAACGCATGCATGAATAGTTTTGAAACTTTGTATGGTTATTATTAGCGTCAAGAAGGACCGAATACAGTTTTCAGCGAACTTGTTTCTTGTCTAATTTAGGCGCTGCGATGTTTTTTCGGGTTTTCATAAAACCGCTATAACTTGAAAACTATAAATATTTTCTTAAAACTAATTGGGGCACTAAGGGGCACACATTAAGAGCTACTCGTGTATGTTTACTCTACAGGGGCACATGCAATGGTTGTAGAGATATACGATTCATCAAAACGTTACTCCAGCAGGAAATGCAATATCTCGAAAACCTGAAGGGGCACAGATTTTTTTTGGGGGCACATTTTGGCACACATATAAGCTCTCTGGCCATGCACAATTTTTCTCTCTCCGATCATTCGTTTAGAATTTTCCTGCTAGAAAAACGTTACCCCAGCAGGAATCGTTTTTTCCGTTTTTTTCCAAAACGACAGGGGGCACACATTTTTTATTTGGGGGCACATTTACAGCAGATAGGGCACATATTATACGTTCTACTCCTATAACTCTAGGAGACACTTTCTTGCTGGGGTAACGTACACGTTGTGGACAGCAGAGTTTAGAGGACTCCTACGATAACGTTGATGATGTTAGATACGGTACGGAAGCGTATCGAGTGGTTGTGAATAGCAGCTAAAAACCCACAAAACCAGAAACCCAAACCAAAAAACCCAAAAAATCATAAAAACGTTAAACAAGTAAGCAATCAATGTGCTTCGCCTTTTCTCAACTATGTTGGGGTCGGCTTCCAGTCTAATCGAATGCAGCAACAATAATACTAGTATTTTACATGGAGCGACTACCTATGAGCTCCACAACCCAGTCACTTGGTAACACGAAGCCCCTTGGTAAGGACTGGTAGTCAGAAATAAGAGCTTCTGACGACCCGTAACGATTGTCAAAGATCTACCAATGACAGCCGGGACCAACGACTTAAGGTTCCTACAAACAGGCGAGACACGCGATATAATCGCGCGCGACACAAAGGCACGTTCAGGGAATTAGTATGGGGCTATATTGAAGTGCACGCATTTGGCGATTAAAAATCGGCCGAAAACGCACTGGCTGTATGGCTTTACTTCAGGACCTCACTCGATAGTGGCGCCATCTTGTGAGCACAAAAACGGTAGCCCTCATTAAGTACTTACGCCATAGTAACTACTAATTAAAAAAATACTGCATACTTAATATGTTCATAAATGTGACTGATAAGAGGCAATTTTAATAAGGTAAATAATTCAATATTGATAACTGGCTAATTTTAATGATCGTGTGTGCTTATGGGTACTTAGGGAAAATAAATAACCAACCCATTATGGTATAGACATTTTATCCTGTCGCGCTAGTACACGGATAACGCACACTAATACTACGTTTAGTTTTAGCTCTGAAAATTGCGTAATTGTCGAGTGATTCGAGAATGGTTGTATTTATTACGAACTAGCTTCCGCCCGCAGCTTCGTCAGCGAGGTACAGTGCGTGCCACGTAAGAAGAGACTTGACCCCGCCTCCCCCGCTCTTTCCGCCGCCCCTATGACGTCCGGTCCCGTCCCGCACTCAGACCTCATACCGCTAAAGATACCTAAAGTCGTGTTCTGCGCATGTCAGACCACGTGGTGTGTCAAGTCTCTTCTTACGTGGCACGCACTGTATGTCGATAAAAACTGTCCTATGTCCTTCCCCGGGATGCAATCTATCTCTCTGCCAAATTTTATCGAAATTCGTCCATTGGTTTAGGCGTGAAAAGGTGACATACAGACAGACAGAGTTACTTTCGAATTTATAATATTAGTATGGATATGGACTAGCTGCGGCCCGCGATTCCACCCGCATAAGAGTCGATCCGGTAGGAATGTCGGGATAAAAAGTAGCCTATATGTTAATCCAGGGGATTAGCTACCTCCATACAAAATTTTATCAAAATTGGTCCAGCTGTTTGAGCGTGAAGAAGGAACAAATATATAAACACACACACACACACACACGCACACAAAATTTCGCCTTTATAATATCAGTGTGATAGGGTAGGTAGGATTATATATAATATTAGTATACAGGGTTATTGGTAAAACATTAACAACCTCTTAAGAGGTCATTGTACTCATCATTGTGAACAACTTTTACTATGGGACCAAACCTGAAATCGCGAAAAAAAAAATCTGCTGTTCCATACATTTTGACGAGTTAAGGCTCGTACACACAGGCGCGACGCGACACGCGACACAAAGGCACCGCAAGTCGCGCAACGAGCGGTGCCTTTGCGTCGCGTGTCGCGTCGCGCCTGTGTGTACGAGTCTTTATACGAACATAAATGTAGGGACCAGCTGATTTTTTTTTTCTCGATTTCAGGTTTGGTCCCATAGTAAAAGTTGTTCATAATGATGAGTACAATGACCTCTTAAGAGGTTGTTAATGTTTTACCAATAACCCTGTATAGAGGCCCGTGGCCAAATAATAACAGCCGCACAGGTCAATAGATCAAGTTAAGCTACGCTTGCCGCGGTTGGTCTGTGGATGGGTGACCATCTTTACATACCGTGACCCCTCCGTGCCTCGGACAGCACGTTAAGCCGTTGGTCCCGGCTGTCATTCGTGGATCTTTGACAGTCGTTACGGGTAGTCAGAAGCCCGAAATTCTGACAACCAGTCTTACCAAGGGGTATCGTATTACCCATTATCTGGGTAGTGGAGGTCAGATAGGCAGTCGCTCCATGTAAAATTCTGGTATTCAGCTGCATCTGGTTAGACTGGAAACCGACCCCCACATAGTTGGGAAAAGGCTAGACAGATGAATATAAGTGTGATAGTATCAAAGACTATATGCGTTCTCTTTGGATAGTATGGCTATGGATTAAGTAGCTTATGCCTGCGACTTCGTCTGCTTACAATTTCTTGTTCCCCGACCCACCGCGTCGCATCGCATCGCCCGCCCGCGCTATCACCTCATTTTCGCTGAGCATTCTTTCTGACCGGCATGTCCTAGTACCAAAAATTCGAAGACATGTGACATCTACCAACCCGCACTGGGCCCGCGTGGTGGATTACGGCCCACTCCCTCTCACTGAGAGGAGGCCTGTGTCCCAGCAGTGGGAACATTATAGGCTGATGATGATGATGATGATGATGATTCTTTCTGACTGTCAAAGATCCACGAATGACAGCCGGGACCAACGGCTTATCGCACTTTCCAAGGCACGGAGGGGTACTCTCGGTATGTAAAGATGGTCACCCATCCACGGACCAACCGCGTCACGCGTAGCTTTACCTGATGCTGATCGATCTACCCGTGCGGGTGTTATTACTTTGCCACATGCCCTATAAATTCAAAATATTATTCTGTATTCATGCATTTTTCGCGCGTGCGCGCTGCAGTTTGCTAGTGCAGTCAACCGCACGTAAATGTTGACAGTTTGAAATTGACGTAGCGCCGTTATGTCGTAGCTGTAAGGTCCGTTTTCGTAGTTCAAGTTTAGCGTGGTTGATCTTATTACGCGTGGATGTTTTGAAAACAGTGTCACAGTTATTATATAATATGGTTACGGAGGAATCCGTCCGCGGTAATGTTATCAAAATACATAGAAATGTGAAAAACTTTTTTCTCTTATATCTAAAAAAAATAAAGAAAGAAAATACGTTTCATTTCGTGTCGTTTAATATCTGTGTCAAAATATCAATAAAAATGGCCTTGTATAAAACTATTGTAGTTTCTCTTCATTATAATATCTAAACAGGATTTAAACAAAAAAACTGGTCAAGTGTGAGTCGGAGTCGCGCACCGAGGGTTCCGTACTTTGTAAGTATGTAACTACAAAACGGTTTTCGGATTTTTTCCTTTGCTTGTGCTACGTGACATTGTTTCTTGCCAAAATTCATCTTTCTAGGTAAACGGGAAGTACCCTATAGGTTTTGATTCCCTTGCGAGTTTCAAAATATGCGGCATAAATGGAATATGAACGCCCGTATCTTTTAATTGCTTACTTTACAACTTAGAAGTTTGATTTTTTCGCTGCTTCAAAGGATGCAGCCCTGAGTATTTGATATTAATTTCAACTTGATAACTCCACGCGTTCCTGAGAAAAAGGGTCTTGACAGACGGATAGACAGGGACAATGAAGTGATCTTATAAGGGTTCCGTTTTCCTTTTGAGGTACGGTTGTGACTTGTGAGGTACTTTCGATTCAAAAGATAAGGGCGTTTATGTTCCGGAATCAAAACCTATAGGGTACTTCCCTTTGACCTAGAATCATGAAATTTGGCAAGAAGCAATGACATTTACTTGGCACAAGTGTAGGAAAAAATTCGAAAACCGTAAATTTGTAGTTACATACTGGACAGGTCCTCTCAATCTGTGTGGTTCTTTCCTCAAAAGACCATCTCAGACATTGACCTACATGGTCTTCATATAACCTGACCAAGATTATGTCTGGACTTTAAAAGAGACTATGACCTCTGAGTTTGTTTCGGTCTTTCTTCTCAGAGTAGTCAGATAGGAAACGCCGACCTCATCTAGCTTAAAAAAATATATGTTTGACGTGTAAAAGTGTTTGTGCAAACCTGCTTACAAAAATAAAATCATTTATCATTACATTACAAAAAGAAAAATATATTTCCGTGATGACCTATTTACATACCTACAAATTTACACGGAACCCACGGTGCGGCAGTCTGACTCGCACTTGACCGGTTTTTTATATTTATTTATTCGTGCTTAGATCTCGATACATTCGATACCCATCACATAATGCAGAGTTTCACTAGCTAATTTTTTTATTTATCTTTAATTCAGGCATTACCCATAATTTTGTTTACTTAAACTATGTTAGTATAATTACCAGAGATCGGAATTGGGTGTGTGAAAATACCTAAAGTTTGCAGCGAGACATTACATAGAGCTGTTGTTACAACCACTTAAGTTAACCGGTTTTGAATTTTACCGGTTTTTTTTTCGGTATTTTGTTTTACATGTTCTTTACCTTTGAAAAACCGAACTATAAACGTTAGCAAGCTGCTAATACAGTTGTAAATTAATTTTTGTTTTGAAATTTTCCGATTCAAATTCTATTTTTTAGTTCTACTTGTTCTGTACGTCTGAAACACCGAATTTTACACATCTGCAAGCTGTAATACAGTTTTAGTTTAAAAAAAAAAACGAATTTTAACCGGAAAAGTACAAAACAAAAATTAATTTAGAACTGTATTAGCAGCTTGTAAATGTTTATAGTTCGGTATTTCAAAGGTAAGGAACATGTACAACAAAAAAACCGAAACTAAACCGGTAAAATCTAAAACCGGTTTAACTTAAGGCCAGGATCTTCGAGCGTAGTAGGCATTTAGCGTTACCTCCGTCCTCGCGTGGCAAATGCCGCGAAAGCGCAGATCGAATGAACTCGCTGACCCCTGTCACGGTTATTTTTATAAGTAATAGTATTGTGAATCGGCCCTATTCTTGAAATATAGGGCTGCTCGTCTACAGTATTTTAATTTCATCATCCTACTTTAGTTTCTTTCTAGTTTTGTGATTGTAAATATTATATTTTTAACCGACTTCAAAAAAGGCGGAGGTTCTCAATTCGGATATTTCTATTTTTTTATGTATGTTAGGGCATAACTCCATCGTAAATAGACAGATTTACAATTTTTTTTTGAAGTGAAAACTTCTTTAGCATCGTTGTGATTTGAAAATTTTATGAAACGAAAAAGCAACAGTAAAAAGAGACATGAGATTTAACGTGGGAGAAAATGAGATAGGAAGCATTATTATCAGCGTTTTTGTTTTTATTATTACAAATGAAATCACATTTAATCCTATGCTACTAATTTGTGGTGATGGTGATGGCGATGGCGATGATGATGATGGCGATGGTGATGGCGATGGTGATGGCGATGGCGATGGTGATGGTGATGGTGATGGTGATGGCGATGGTGATGGCGATGGTGATGGCGATGATGATGATGGCGATGGCGATGGTGATGGCGATGGTGATGGCGATGGCGATGGCAAAGGTGATGGTGGTGGCGATGGTGATGGTAATAGCGATGGTGATGGCGATGGCGATGATGATAATGGTGATGGCGAGGCCATGGAGATGGTGATGGCGATGGCGATATCGATGGTGATGGCGATGGCGATGATGATGGTGATGGTGATGGTGATGGCGATGGTGATGGCGATGGTGATGGCGATGATGATGATGGCGATGGTGATGGCGATGCTGATGGCGATGGTGATGGCGATGGCGATATCGATGGTGATGGCGATGGCGATGGCGATGGCGATGATGATGATGATGGTGATGGTGATGGTTATGGCGAAGGTGATGGCGATGGCGATGATGATGATGGTGATGGCGATGGAGATGGTGATGGCCATGGTGATGGCGATGGTGATGGTGATGGTGATGGTGATGGCGATGGTGATGGCGATGGTGATGGCGATGGCGATGGTGATGGCGATGGTGATGGATGGATGGATGGATGGATGGATGGATGGATGGATGGATGGATGGATGGATCGATGGATGTTCTTTAGCATCGTTGTGATTTGAAAGTTTATGGAACGAAAAAGCGACAGTAAAAAGAGACATGTAAATTCATAAGATTTAACGTGGGAGAAAATGAGATAGGAAGCATTATACAGTGTTTTTGAAGGTTTCACTTCTACCACGTGTGAATTGCACACATGCTGTTTTTTTATTTTTGTAAAGATCTGATGATGACTTTCGGAGACAAACAACGGAACTCTTCAATTAATGCCAGCAAATCAACCGCGATTGCTGCTATAGCATATGTAATCGCAATCACACAACATAATTTTTCGGTGCAAGTTGGGTGCGCGTACGTCAATTAAGACGTTTCTGAATGTTGCCACTAAAAAGCGAAAAACGTTTATAGAGGATGATATTCTCTTAGCATGTATATTTCCTTTTGTTTGTATGTTTTTTTTTCCTTTTTTATATTCCTATTTGTATTCAATCACGTTTTAAATTAAAATGTATGATTTTGCTTTTTGTACGCTATACCAGTAAAGCGTTTTAATAACTGGTTGCTTTAAAAATATAAATAATTTGTCATAAATACTTTTTGATGAATTACTGTTTGCTGAACCGTGCGACGTCATCACGTCGGCGCCGGCTGTCGCTGAAAACTAGCGCTGGGGCTCTGTCTTGCATAGGGTCGCAGCATAATGCTGAGCGATAGCCGTTTTGCGTGGATGTGACGCTTGTCAACCTTTTTTTTATTGTTTTTATTTGTTTTGTTCTTTTTTGCGTCATGTTTACCGCAAATAAACGTATTTTCTTTCTTTCTTTTTCTTTCTATAACATCACGCCTGTACCGAAGGGTACAGGCGTGAAAGGGTAAGGCAGATGTGCTCAATAGCTTTGTTACTGATATTCACATAGCAAGTAGTGATATATGAATTTGTTTGGGGTAGGTAAGTACAACTAAAAAGTGAAAAATAAAAACTTTTTTACAAAAAAAACCGACTTCCAAAAAAAAAACACTACAAAGTGAAAAATAACTTTAGTTTCGAAAGTCGGTGTCAAAAAATTAAAATATATTCTTCACGTTGTAGTGTTTTTTTTTTTGAGTCGGTTGTTTTTTTTGTAAAATAGTTTTTTGGTTGCTTGAATTCGTCAATAAGTTTTTTTTTAAATTAAATCTACTAATCAAAAACACAACAATACGTATTTTTATTGAACTCTTCCTATTTCATTCACAACGAATTTCATATTTTTAAATAAAAAAAACAGCATGCGTGCAATTCACACGTGGTAGAAGTGAAACCTTCAAAAACACTGTATAATGCTTCCTATCTCATTTTCTCCCACGTTAAATCTTATGAATTTACATGTCTATTTTTACTGTCGCTTTTTCGTTTCATAAACTTTCAAATCACAACGATGCTAAAGAACATCCATCCATCCATCCATCCATACATCCATCCATCCATCCATCAATCACCATCACCATCGCCATCGCCATCGCCATCGCCATCACCATCGCCATCACCATGGCCATCACCATCTCCATCGCCATCACCATCATCATCATCATCATCGCCATCGCCATCGCCATCACCATCGCCATAACCATCGCCATCGCCATCGCCATCACCATCACCATCATCATCATCATCGCCATCGCCATCGCCATCACCATCGATATCGCCATCGCCATCACCATTGCCATCACCATCTCCATCGCCATTACCATCACCATCATCATCATCATCATCGCCATCGCCATCACGATCGCCATCACCATCGCCATAACCATCGCCATCGTCATCGCCATCACATCGCCATCGCCATCGCCATCACCATCGCCATCACCATCACCATCGCCATCACCAGCGCCATCATCATCATCGCCATCGCCATCACCATCACCATCACCATCGCCATCACCATCGCCATCGCCAACACCATCATCATCATCATCACAAATAGTAGCATAGGATTAAAATAAATGTGATGTCATTTGTAATAATAAAAAACAAAAACACTGTATAATGCTTCCTATCTCATTTTCTCCCACGTTAAATCTTATGTCTCTTTTTACTGTAGCTTTTTCTACTGTAGCTTTTTCGTTTCATACAATTTTCAAATCACAATGATGCTAAAGAAGTTTTCACTTCAAAAAAATATAATATTTTACATATACAATCACAAAACTAGAAACTCAAACTCATAAAACTCAAATTTTGCAATTGAATATAAACCTTATTCCGTTGTAGTAAAGTTGAAAATCTATTACAGATATTACGATAATTGTAAATTTATGGTACCGACCTGCTACTGCTAGTACTGTGACGAAAGCAAGAGAACCTATACAACTACAATATTATTCTGTCGCGTCGTCTTATAAGTGGGTATAAATACGTAGAAAAATAATAATCAAACTTACCTTATTTTTTTTTAAGCTTTGCATTAATGCTGAACATTTTTTTTTCTTTCTTCTGTTTTTATTCCCCATAATTTAATCTTAATTATCACTATATATTACAACTATATTAAAAACTAATACTTAGTTTAATTATTAATACTAGAACCTAAACAATATTTACAGACTGATTTTTGAAACTAATACACAAACACGGAAAATAACAATAATATAACGTATATTTCGATCGATTAGCGGGAACGCGGCGAGCCAGCAAAAGCGACACAGGTCCTACCTCGGTAACGCCCGGCGGGCTACTGAAGTGAAGCGCGCAGGCCGCCTTTTTAGATTATATCTTGTTAAGACAATAAAAATCAGTTTTGAGAAAAATTAACCGTTGAATGTTCTACTATACATCATTGCCTATTTTTTGATATATTTTTTGCGAGTAAAAGTTAAGTCTATTTCAAATGCGACTTGAAAAACGATTAAAAACTTCGCTGTTTTCGATTTGTTTGCGATTTTTTATGATCGAGTGAAGTTGTAAATATCGTGTTTTGAACCGTTGAATAATCAAGAATGTTAGTTAAACTATGCCATATATTTTTTTCAGATTAAAACAAAGAATATTTGATTGTTTAATGTTGAATCAAAAATAGGTCGATTCCGAGATTTCCGAGAGTCCTGGCCTTAAGTGGTTGTAACAACTCCATATTATGTCCCGCTGCAAACTTTAGGTATTTTCACACACCCAATTCGGATCTCTGATAATTACACAGGCCGACAAAATTTGACGAACACTCTTACCCAGAAACCAGACTATACTTTTCCGAAGGATTTTGACGCGCTGAATTCGAATCTGAATCACAAAATTGCTCTATCATGTCAGGGTTTCGAGATATCCTAACCTAAAAGTGCAAAAAAATACCGTTTTTTCTCATTTTTGCACGGCCGATCCTATTTTCTTTCAAAAATTATTAATCATCAAATCATCTCAAAGGACTAGTCTTCCTCTTTAAAATGAAGTTGAGTTTACTCAAATATCTTTTCGCCAGATTTGAATTCAGCGCGTCAAAATCCTTCAGAAAAGTATAGTCTGGTTTCTGGGTAAAAATTTTGTCGGCCTGTGTTATCAGTAAGGGTCGATTTTTCCATCGTCAGATAACTTTCATTCGAGGAATAAAATTGCCGTTTGACAGTTTTTGTATGAAAGAACTGTCAAAATTTAAAAACTACATATTCCTCGGATAAAGTTATCAGATGATTGAAAAATCAGCCCCAAGACATACACACAATCAAATAAGGAACAATAATATCCTACTATGCCTACTTTATAATATTACTAGCTTGCGCCCGCGGCTTCGCCCGCGAGGTATGTCGATAAAAACTATCCTATGTCCTTCACCGGGATGCAATCTATCAGTGACAAATTTTTATCGAAATCCGTTCAGTGGTTTAGGCGTGAAAAGGTCACTTACAGACAGACAGACACACTTTCGCATTTATAATATTAGTATGGATAAATGTGAAAGTTTGTGAACTTGTTTGGATGTTTGTTACTAAATCACGCGTAAACCGTTGAACAGATTTGGATGAAAATTGGCACATAGACCATTTTCTGGATTAACACATTTTATTTTTATTTTATTTTATTTTACTTTATTGGGACATAAAACAGTTACACATTACAATTTTTAGTGTGACAAAATAAATTAAAAACTATGTAAACGTGTAACCCACACCAATGTCCGCGAAATAATAGATTATAGACACATAGTATACTGCGTGCGTTAATTATACAGGAGAGTAAGAAGTACTTCTTCATATTTTTGGAATAATAGGTATAAGAATGCTATTTTAAGGATTCAATAGCCATCTTTTTGAACTTGAAGTGTGTAAGCGCAAATATATCCAAATCGATAAAGTGGGTGTTATACGTATCTACAATGCGTCGGAGAGGCGCCCGTGCCCCAGCATGAGTACTGCACCTTGGGGGCTGTCCATTAATCACGTGAGGCTCGAAAGGGGGGGGAGGGGGTCCATAAAAAATCACGAAATATCACAAGGGGGGAGGGGGGGTGTAGTAATATATCACGTGTATTTATTTTTTTAAAAACATCCTGCAAACTTTCTAATAAAATTAGATGATTATACCTGTATTTTATAAACATAAAAAAAAGGTCCGATTCTTTGTAGGTAGGTACTAAAGATACACGTGATATGAGGGGGGGGGGGGGGTAAGTCTTAAACCTCACCATATATCACCAAGGGGGAGGGGGGGGGGGGTTAAAAATACCAAAAAAAACATCACGTGATTAATGGACGGCCCCTTGCGGTGTGGAACAGCCGGGGCACACGCGCCCCGCGACGCCTCACAGTTCTTGGTACAATGTAACATCTAGATTATTAGTAATGTCTGGACAATCGAACCTGTTATTACACAGACCATGAAGCATCATGGTCATTAGTAGGCTGCGTCTTGACATAGGCTACTTTTTGTTCCGATATTCCCACGGGAACAACGACACTTACGCGGGTGAATCCGCGGCGCGCACCTAGTAATCAATATAACTAAAAAAAATAAACTTTATAGGTACCTAATTAATTAATTTGACCCTGAGTATAAATTCTATCCATGACAAACTGTATGATTACTTTATCCGCTACCTAAAAATGCAGGCGTGATTAAAAAAACTGAAATGAAAGGACATGTTAGGTTTTTGTATGGAGGCTGGGCTTTTATTCGAAGCTACTGTGAACAGGGAAGAGATCATATTTTTATGAAAGTACATAAATTAAGGAGACTTTGTATATTTTTAAATTTTTTTTTGAAAGCACCCTTGCGTTAATTATTATACATTTTAATAATCATTATTTAAAAAATAAATTGCAACCCACAGTAATTATTGATTTTGGCAACACTTTTCGGTTAGATGTCATTATTGTCATTAACGTCAATCAAGTGTCAAATTCAATACAATTTTGACCTGTGTACTGACAGCTGACAAGTATGACAACCTTACTGGCACAGGTAATATTTTCATAGATTCCATTAGAAGGCAAAGGAATTAATGCCATACGTACAAATCATGGAGTTGGTTTTATTTTAAGCCATCTAATATTATTTTAGAATATTTTAAATAACAATAAGGTCTATAATTTGCTTTAAAAATGATATTTAATCATTTTTTCTTTGTTTCAATGTGCAAAAATAATATTATGACACAAAAAATATCTGGATTTAAAATATGTATTTATTCAATAACGGTGCTTTTAATATTTTTTCTGTTTTTGTCAGGCCATCCTGAATAAGTTTCCCTATCAGAAAAACCATACATGATAGCTGTTCAAAAAAATTATTATTTTAAGCCCATTTCATAACATGTCCTTTATTTGCAAGAATTGTAATACCATTACAGATGGTAGTTTTTTTTTAATTCCATAAAACTAGCATGTAAAATTATTGATTACATGGATTAAATAAATGAAGCTAATACAATTGGTACAGACGCCAGCACATCAAGCTATCCGAAACTGTAAAATTTTCCCAATCAACTTTGAACCTAATGCTTTAGTGATAAAGTTGAAAATTTATTAAATAAATTTGACAGATTGTAGTAGCTTGATGTGCTGGCGTCTGTACATTACAGATGGTCGTGTTTTTTTTTAATTCCATAAAACTAGCATACAAAATTATTATTGGTTACATAGATTCAATAAATTACGCTAATAAAATTGGTACATTGATCATAGGTATTATATTTAAATGTCAAGTATTTGTCATATTGTGATAATAACATGTCAGTGTGCATCTTTAAAGTCTAAATACTTCTTCATGGAATAGAATGATTTTTCTATAAGTAAAGCATTTGAAGTGCATCTTCATCGGCCTTTTTTTAATCGTTTGGAAATCCTCATGGATATCCACCACCCTGGGTGCTTACTCTTTAATTTAATTCCGATAGATCGACATTGGAATTGTGACGTTTCATACTCTTGAGTTCGATGCTAGCGCCAAATGATTTTTAGATTGGGTGTCCATTTTGGAGAACTAAGTGGAATTGGGTTCGGGCTTGGCGTGGTGTAATTGTTGACAATATTGTTTTCAAGTGTACCGAATCACGTGACTGTAAAATTAACATTTGAATCATATTTTTCGTTGAATCATATTTATAATCGCATTTCATTGGAATTAAAATTAGTTTGGAGAGTAAGCCCCCAGCTGTTGGCCCGCATGAAGGCTTCTACAAACAGGCGCGACACGCGATATAATCGCGCGCGACACAAAGGCACCGCTCGTTGCGCGACCTGCGGTGCCTTTGTGTCGCGTGTCGTGTCGCGCCTGTTTGAAGGGGCCTTGAATCGTCATCTGCCTCGCCTTTTCCCATATATGTTCGGGTCCGGTGTCCAGTCGAACCGGACGCAGCTAAATACCAGTATTTTACATGGAGCGACAGCCTGACCTCCACAACCCGTGATAAGAAAATCATCATGGTATCAAAAATCCAGATGAATCTACATTCATATTGAAGCTGGTTATCTAATAAAAACTCTGGCGTTATAATTTATTTATTTATTTATTTATTAATCACAAAATCCACAGCTCTTTGAAATTTTATCTTAAATATATATAAGCTAGACTTACAGCCAATTACGGATTTACAATTTAATAACTATATAATACATGCAGCAGAAACAGAAACAAAAATACAGAATGAGCTGCTAATTGAGCTGATAATTTGCAGCGAGATATCTGTTGTGAACGAGATAAAATTGCTTATCATTTGGTACATTGTGTTAGCACAGGACTTAGTACTTTAGGATAATTAGCGTGGTTATTTGTGTTGGGTTTCATTGAGCTCGTGGGATTAGTAAATTAGCCTTGAGCAGTCGTCATCTAGCAGAATCAGCTTATAATGTACCCACTGCTCGGACTCCGGCCTCCTTTCTTTGAGAGGGAGTGGACTGTGTCTACCACGCAGGCCCAGTGCGGGTTGGTGGATGATAACAACTTACAGACAAAACTCGTACATGATTAGGGCGAGCCGTATGTATAATGAAGCCTGCCGGGAAGTTGACATAGATCTTTTTAATACTAGTGTGCCTAAATTAAAGAAGGTTCTTTGCAATCACTTCTTCGACAAATTAACATAAGCCCTTGCATTATATACGAATATACAGTATACTAAAGTAACACTGTCTGTTACCTCGACGGTACACAGTTAATTGATATTCTATATGTGAAAACTTGTAATTGGCCATCATCATGTTAAAAATTTAGTAACTATTGTGTCAGATTAGCTGTAAGTTTTCCAAAAATAATAAAATAAAATAAAATAAATGATTTTATTTTTGTAAGTAGGTTTGCACAAACACTTTTACACGTCAGTCATATATTTTTTAAACTAGATGAGGTCGGCGTTTCGTATCTGACTACTCTGAGAAGAAAGGCCGAAACAAACTCAGAGGTCATAGTCTCTTTTAAAGTCCAGACATAATCTTGGTCAGGTTATATGAAGACCATGTAGTTCGATGTCTGAGATGGTCTTTTGAGGAAAGAACCACACAGATAGAGAGGACCTGTCCAGTCAGTGCACGCATTTGTCGGAAATCGTGCAGCTCAACTCAAGACTTAAGGAGCTCAACGATTCGACGAACAATACCAAAGAAAGGACATTTGGGTGGGCCACATAAGTTACTCAAACTGCCAGACCATGTCACAGGTCTTCGTATTTTTGGTTCTAGGACATGCCGGTTTCCTCACGATGTCTTCCAACACCATTTTGAGAGTAATTTATGTTATCTACATATTATGTTACATAAAGTCAAAACAAAAAACTAAACCTACAGTATAATGGCTTAAGGAAACTTGCGCTTAGAATTAATATTCAATACAGGTGCCAAGTCCTGAGTATTGTTGGTCACGTAGACCATGGCAACGCCATCGCATCTCATATACAGTGCGTGCCACGTAAGAAGAGACTTGACCCCGCCTCCCCCGCCTCTTTCCGCCGCCCCTATGACGTCAGGCCCCGTCCCGCACTCAGACCTCATACCGCTAAAGATACCTAAAATCGTGTTCTGCGCATGTCAGACCACGTGGTGTGTCAAGTCTCTTCTTACGTGGCACGCACTGTACATAGCTATAACTAATCTGCATTCGCGATTTATTTGCCAAAAATGTAAACAAATATATTATTATGAGTTTATGGAAAAACAACTTTAAATCATAGGTACACAATAAAGTTCAACAACTAAAACTTCAAAAAGTTTTATAGCTTTTTCAACAGTCTCCTAATCACTCTGAAATCAACTTAATAACCATTGAAATAAAATTGATATTTGGTTAATTTGAAATAATAATATTCATTTGAAATAAGTTTGAATTGACTTTAGCTTCAGCCAGCGACATCGCCCGCGTGGATGTCGGAAAATATCCCTCAGGAACGTGCTACCGGGACAAAAAGTCTACGTTACTCTTTATAACATCAGCTGTCCGTGAAAGTCCCGTCAAAATCGGTCCAGCCATTTCGGAGATAAGCCGGAACAAACAGACAGACAAGCTTTTTTTTTGTTACCCTTTGGTAAGACTGGTTGTCATTGTCAGACTTTTTGGGTTTTTGACTACCCGTAACGACGGCTAAAGATCTGCGAATGACGACTGGTACCAACAGCTTTCGGAGCACGACCTAACGAAATATGGATGTGTTAAAACACCTCTGCTGAACCCTTCTGAGCTTATAGGGGTGATATTATTCTTAAATTGTCTATCTCTTTAATCCTTTTCAGTAGTCGGGTTTTAGTTTTTAATTTTTTTTTTCACTTTGTAGTGTTTTTTTTTTTTTTTTGAAGTCTGTTGTTTTAGTTCAGACATCTGGTCAAACACGAACGCCGCCGGTTGGTAGTAGGTACTACGCACCTCACCTTGACGAAATATGGGTGTTTTAAAACACCTCCATCTTTGATGCTTGATGTTATTCTCATCTTCCTCTACACTTCGTTTTCCAATAGCCATTGATGACCACTTACTGCAGATTGGTCACGGTGAAGACACTTTAAATTAAAATTCAAGCGATGTCTTGTAAAATGGGCATTTTATCACGTGCGGACGGTACGGCTATGTCGACGTGAAGGGGAACGTGTTGTACCTAGGACAGTTTTTTAGATATATATTTTTAATTGTGATTTGACATACAGCACACAAATCATATTTGCATATTTTGAAATGTCAATTATTTGGGTACTCACTACAAAAATATCAGAAATGTATATTTCATATTAACATATATTTTAAAGGTTTAAAAAAAAATGGTAAGTAAGGCCAAGGTACAACATACCCTATGTACCTAGGCCAGTACTACGTTGTACCTAGGACACATTGAGAATTTGGGGGTAATTTAAGCAAATTATCAGGTTACCTTAACCAAAATGGTTTTATTTGGTCTATTACAATCTTTAACAAAGTACTTTAGAAATTCTGAACGAAATAAAATAATATTCAGTTTTTTTTGCTTTTCAAACCTTTAAACAAAAACAACTAACTTTTAACCACTATTTTGTCACATCACAAACTTTAAAATCAGTAGGTACATAGACCTAGGTAGGTACATTTGAAGATATCACATAATATAATATTGCAAATCAATATACCTATAATATAGCAAATAGAAAATAAAATATTTAAACAATTATCTTTATAAATTATAATTTCCCTCTTAACTTTTTAATCAGTCATTAGGACTACCTAGCTTTTATAAGAACACTATCAATATGTAGATATATTATTCAGCCTTAAGCATTTAGTAGAAATTCCAGTACTTCTGTATCTCTGGAACATAATAAATTTATTGAAATTTAAATGTATTCCAAAATGTTTGGAAGCACCGAAAGTGGAGAACTTTTTCTCCTTAAGGCGAAAGCGCCAGGGTAGCCCACGAAATTCATTATTTTTAGGTTTTTTGCAATTTGCTGGTCAGTATTAAGTTGTACGGTGATTAATATATGATTCACGGCCGTAACAAATATGTATTTACAGAATTATAATCATTAAAGTCATCAACACAACTCTCTAAGACCACGTAACCCCAAAGAATAACTATTTCATGAAATCGTCATTCTTTGGGGTTACGTGGTCTTAGAGAGTTTGTTACCGCCACGAATCACATATTAATCAACGTACAACTTAATATTGACCAGCAAATTGCAAAAAAACCTAAAAATAATTGAATTTCGCGGGCTATCCTGGCGCTTTCGCCTTAATCATTATAATGGCATTTGTCAGATGATCCACATTAATAGGTGTCCTTTTCTTCCTCTCTTTACTTCTCGGCATGATTTCTGAAATAATAAAGTCATTTGATTAGAAATATATATTACGTAAGTGTGAAATAATTTAATAAAATATTCTCCCGGCCAAAGTACAACATCCTGGTTGTACCTTGGCCACTGACCAAGGAACAACTGATCGACAGTGACCAAGGTACAACACTACTCCAGCTACAACAAAACGATGGATTTTAAATAGTTTAGAGGTTACGTATCTCGTAAGTTTTTTATTGTGTTGACACTTGTTAAATAAAAGAACCGATAGCATATAACAGTTAAGTCACTATTATAAAACGTTTAAAAATATTAGACTTCAAAATAAATTCGAAATACTTACTTTTTCGCCAAAAAAAGTTTTAACCGTCGATAACACCAAACACCAGCTTAATGGCGGTATGCGACTAACTTCACATTGAATTGTCGGTAGTGACGTACCGAATACCATAAACAGTAGAATTTAATATCGCGTGAATATTTGAAACGAGCCCAATGGCCTAGGTACACATAGTGCCAAGGTTCAACAGGTTCCCCAATACAAAAAATGCTGACTTAAAAACAAAACAACAGCCGACTGGTCTTTTGAACCGGCACGTAGGAAAAAGAGTATCCATTGAAATATTAGTACCACAGATAAAGATGGACCTAGATAACGCAAGCATCACGATCTGTATGAAAACTAAGCGTGCCATTTTCTTTTGATTACCTAATATGACGTCACAAGCACTTTTGATGGGAAAAGCAAATCGATTCAAAGATGCTGCCGCGTGCGGCACCCGTCTCGCCCCACCCCCGGGGCCTAGCGCCAGCGCTCATGCTCACCCAGCCAGCAGTACACAGGACTGAGCGCGAAAGCATAGTATAAAGAGGGGAAGTAGGCTATCTCCGGTCCGATCTGCGATATAATTGCCTACTGTCTCAGGGTTGTTACTTTTAGCTAAATGTTAATTCAGTGCCTATATATTGGCAAGGGTCGGGAAGTTGTATTTTTACTTGTATTGTCTGAGTACAGGGTTTGTGAGGTCGGTTTTACCTAAACGATGATGAAACCTTGCACGATAAAAGAAAGAGTGACGGGCCAGCAAACGGGCGGCGCGGGGCGGTGATGAGCACGAGAAAACAACGATCAATGGCAAATCAATTGACAGATCAAAAGTACCTAATGCATTCTAGTGAGAAAGTAGGTCTACCTACTTCCTCTGTCTGATATAAAATAATACTTACAACAAAAACTAAATAAGTAGGTATCTCATCATCAAGTAAAAATTATATGCTAGAAATTGCAAGCTCCAACTTGCTTACCTTTCCAGTTCAATAGGTAATCAGAATAGAGACAATTCTGGAATTACTTATTAAGACACCCAAACACACATCAATACGTTCTCCTGCGATTATCACACATTTTTCATTCATTTAGCGGTGCCGAAAGCCGTGACGCGCGAAGCTCATGCGGTGTTAGCCCCGACTGGCGCACTGAGAAACGGGTCGAGATTTTGTTAAGTGTGCGTGCGGCGACGCATAGATACTATGACGCACACATACAAGCCGCGCGCGGTGCGTTTGTATGAAGATAACGTACTTCCCCTCTTTATACTATGGCGAAAGTGGCGGCTTACGATTTTTGAACGTAAGCTGGTGCGATTTTTGGCACGCGAAGTAGTTGCTCTTGTGTTATCTAGGTGTATCTGTGTTTAGTACTTAGATGTTTTAAGTTACTAGGATTTGAGGGGCTCATGGCTAAATAATACCAGCCACATGTGTCGATCGAAGGTTAAGCTACGCTCGCCGCGGTCGGTTCGTGAATGGGTGACTAATGTACAGACGCCAGCAAATCAAGTTACTACAATCTGTCAAATTTATTTAATAGATTTTCAACTTTATCGCTGAAACATAAGGTTCAAGGTCGATTGGGAAAATTTGACTGTTTCGGTTATCTTGATGTGCTGGCGTCTGTACAACGCGCTGTGATTCTAGAACGTAGAGAGTAGAAATTTTTCGTCCGTTAACAAAAAAAAACAGTTGTTCCATAGTGCGTAATACAAAGTGCAATACTAAGAGCGGTTCTGCATTACATCCAATCCGAATCCGAGAATCCGAGATTCGTACTGACTTATTTTCGTTGGATCCCACTTTTGAATCCCATTTTTTAGGTATTAAACGATGGGTCCCATCTACCCGTCCGAATTTAGAACATTTCGAATTCGAATTGAAGTCGGATCTTTAATTCGGATTCGGATCGGATGTAGTGCAGAACCGCTCTTACGCTGTCAAAATGTATGGAACAGCTATTTTTTGAAATAACCGAAATAATTCAATCAATCATTGAATCCACGGTATTAGATTGCACGTATAATATGTCCCTGTGGACCTGTATTTTACGCTTTCAAAGTTGGTCTAATTTCAACAAGAATCCGTCTGCAAATGTCTGTCCTGATGTGCGAAGGAGCTTGGGTGTAAATTAGGAAGCATGCAACTTTTTTCTAAAACACATTTAGTTTCGCATAGCTTGCTGTCTGGGTTTGGAACGCATCCGTATTGTTACGAGCTTGGGGTTCATGACAATAAAAACTGCCGATTTACAAACCAAACAACGCTAATGACAACTCAAAAACACTAATTATAAAACACAACTGCACTACTGATCGCTCTAAGTCGCACTTGAAGATCGCTTCATCGCTTACCCTGGGGGCTTACTCTCCAAACTAATTTTAATTCCAATGAGATGCCAATATGATTCCAATGTTAATTTTACAGTCACGTGATTCGGTACTCTTGAAAACAATATTGTCAACAATTACCCCACGCCAAGCCCGAACCCAATTCCACTTAGTTCTCCAAAATGGACACCCAATCTAAAAATCATTTGGCGCTAGCATCGAACTCAAGAGTACGAAACGTCACAATTCCAATGTCGATCTATCGGAATTAAATTGAAGAGTAAGGCACCAGATCGATGGACCTGTGCGGCTGTTAGCCACGGGCCACACCTTGATAAATAAAACAAGTAATTTATGGACACTCAATCAATCGGTACAGGAAAATCACAAGGAAACTGTCTCTAGAATCAATATCGCAGATAACGCTCCGAGACGTGCTGGAAAGTGAACAGTTGATCACGTTGATGACGTCAGCGAGTAAGATACAGACTTCAGATTGCGGTCAAGATGCGCTGAGATGTACCCCTTACGTGTCTAAGTCTTGTTTGCCGCGGTCGATTCGAAGATCTTTGACGGTCGTTAGGGTAGTCGAGAAGTCTAAGGGCAAATTTTTCAATCGACCGATAATTTTTGTTCGTGGAATAAAATTGGCGTCTGGCAGGTTTTGTATGGAAGAAATGTCAAAAATTCAAAATTATTCTTCCGATAAAGTTATCTGGCGTTGGAGAAATCAGCCCTAAGTCGACTACGGTAACAACGGTACCCTTGGGTTTTCCTCTATTCTTATAGTCTGACTAGCTTCTGCCCGCGACTACGTTCGCGCAACTACATACCTAGGTATATGTATAGGGTCCCATTAAAATAGATGGACAAACTTTTAGAAATCATTCAGACCACCAAAATAAGGACGATGGTTAAAAAATATATAAGAAAAACGCATAGATACTTACAAGAAAAATAATCAGCTAACGAAAATAAGTACACTAATGTGCTGCCGGCAATTTATTATTTTAGGTCAAAATAAAATGACTTTAATCAGTGTTTTTTTTTTCTTGTATCTTTAGTTAGACGTACTGAGCGCCTGTGTTAAAATTTGTCCATCTATTTTAATGGGACCCTGTATAATTTTAAAAACACCTAAGTATCTACCTATATGTACTAGAACAAAAAAAATTGTATATCGCTTATGGGCCTACCACACGCACAAGCTTCACCACAGTTTTGCCTGCGCAAGCCGGTTTGTACACGGAACACCGATACAGTTTTACCAACCACACGCACGGTGTTCCGTGTACAAACCGGCTCACAGTATACGATTTGACCAAACTAGAGGGACAAAAGTCTATAAGACAATTAAAGGGTTTGTAATGGGTCAACGTTATAACTTTTATGTTATGTGATGATGTGGTAGCAAATTAAACACATTTTTTCAATTATGTAAATTTTAATCCGACTTTAAAAGCGATTTTAAATCAATACAATGTTTTAAGTTGCTTTTTTTTGGTAATTTTCTCAACAATGATATATAAGGGTCAGATGACACGAGTAAATACTTAATTAAATCAAAATTTGTGCGGACACGAGAAGTTTTCAAAGTGTGGCCCAGTCTGACTTTACGAATTTCTTTGTTTTTGGCTTCCGAAGCCTCTTCGGACATTTGTCCTATTGGTATGATTGAATGTCTTATTATCTCTGCTCCATGAACTAGTAATTAATGTACTGTAGCTGGCATGTTATACCATGGGTATAAGGAGAGGTACAAGCCTCTCGTTTCTGAGCAGTACGTATCAAACTTTATCGGGTCAATTTCATAGCCAGAAGCTATGGCTGTAAGAACTGTACAGAGGCGGTAGAGCAGATTTTCGTTGAGGCCGGTGATACGAGCAGTTTCTTTATATTTGTGGAAAAATGTTCTTGCTGTATTTCCATCATTGCTCGTTCCAAAACCCGGCTTAACTTTGTCTATAATGAGACCGATTTCTTTAAATTTTCCCTTGATTTCTTCTTTCTGCTTTTTAAAGATTTCTTTGTTTTTATCTCCCCTAACTTGCCACTGACCTATATTCATCCGGTATGCAATATTTAATAGGCATTCCATTGTGCGGATGTAAGCATGGAGGCTAGATATCCCAAACTGATACATATTTTGATTAGGCTCTCTTGCACTTACAGTTGAATTCATCTCTTTGGAGGTAGCTTTGCAGATGAAACATGTTTGAGTAGATTTATTTTCGGAGAGCACGTTACATACTTTACCGTCTATCATCGACAAAATCAACTCATGTTTTACAGAAATAGCAACTCCATCTATTTGTGCACAAGTAGGCATCAAATCCCGAATTTGTTTCTTGACAGCTTCACATTCTTGTTTTATTAATGACTCTGTTTCTTTCTTAAATATAAACTTTATAATTCTGCAGAATCTTGGAGAAGATGGGCGTGGATTTTCCCATATGATTGAGTTATTGGCATCATCATTATCTCTCACAAGTCTTAGCGGCACCAATGATAATACAAACATATATTCATCTGTATTGGTGGAATTTTCAAATGGCTGTTTGTACAAGCTGTGGCCTGAGGAGCCGTCACATCCCCACTTGTGGATCATTTTGTAGTTCGAGCCGTTTACATCAGGTCTCAATACTTCTCCAAGAATATTTTCGCATATTCTTTTTGCCGTATGATTCAAAAGAGCTTGTAGCTCAACCTCAGCATAAGTGTCTGTCATACTGAATTTTTCCACAGAAGGGTAGCTCTGTTCTTTCACTTTTGCTACTTGATCATAGCATGGGTAAAGACGGAATCCTCTTTCTTTTGACTCCTGTTGTATAGTCTTATATACATTCACAGAGAAATGGTTGGATATAAACAAAGCCAATGCTTCTGCCGGGGTATACGGCTTTTGTTCTTTGTTTACATTTATTCTTCTGCGTGCTTTTTTATATCCAGTAGCTCGTCTCGGTGAAGCTGTTGTAACTTCCTGAATTAAACTAGCCGCGTCACGTTTTCCACTGGCTCGCACACCTAATTGAGTTGCAAAAGATAATTGTTCAACGTCATATTCTTCCAACAAATGTTGAACTTTACGTTTTTTAGTTTTCGTGGAACTATCTTCAAAACTCTTTTTTGGTCTGCCAAAACTGGAACTCGGTTTTGGGGGCTGTTCACGAAACATTGTGAGCACCAACTCTTCATTTAACCATTCTTCGTAATCAATTAAAAATAAATCTAATCGCCTTTGTTTGCGAAGCCATTTCAAACGAATCTTCTCACATTCCTTCTTCAAATAGGCCTTAAGTGGCTTCTCCTGATCTTCCGGGAGGCTCAGATCAACAAATCTTGACTTTATAAATGTCAAAACTTGATCTAATTTGCCTTTAGGCGGTGTAGAACGCCAAAATTCAAATAATGATTTTCGCTGAATTCGGGCACCTTTAAAGAAATAATAAGAAATATTTAGAATCGCATAAAGTCGCATTTCCAAATTATGATTTTAACAAACTTAAATGTTAAGAGAATATGTTAAAAGCGTAATTACACCTTGACTCAACTTGACTACCTACTTTAAGATTGGGTAAACTTAGATCATATCTATTTTTTGTTGTTTTATAATCGATCTATTTAGATACATTATAACTACGCCTTTAAAAACAATTTGATGGATTAAAATCAATTTATATACAGATAATTACCTCGAGTTACAGAATCCATGACTAGAAAATACTTTAAATCACACAAAACCTCGAAACACATGCACAAACGGAACCGTTCACAACTGCACTGACCGTGCGGGCGGCTACCTGAGTTCGACGCGGTAACTTCGCGTATTGTTATTGAAGGGATCACTACACAATAGCATATTCTGACGTCATTATCGGCTGTAGGGTTCGTCTAAATGGGTAATAATAGTAAAAAAACGGTTTGTTTTAACATTATGAGTTTTGACTTTTGTCACTCTAGTTTGGTCAAATCGTATACTGTGCGGCTCCTGCAAAAAGGCGCGACGCGAAACGCGCGCGACACATTTCACCGCTCGTTGCGCGACTTGCGGTGCCTTTGTGTCGCGCGCCATTTTATCGCGTGTCGCGCCTGTTTGAAGGAGCCTTTATGCACATTTTTCACGGTAATTAATTATAACGACGTCACGTGGTCGAATATCAATGACAAACATGCGTACTTATAATATACTAGCTTCTGCTCGCGACTTCGTCCGCGTGTAATTTCTAGTTCCTCCGACCCACCCCGTCGCCGTCATATCTCGTCACCTGCCCGAGCTATCAATTCGTTTTCGCTTAGCTTTTTTTTCTTTTTGCTCGCCTCCTAAGTCATAGCGTGATGTTCAATGGCCTATAGCCTCCCTTAAGAATTGGGCTATCAAATGCAAAAAGAGTTTTTCAAATCCGACCTGCAGTTCCAGAGAAAAACAAACTCTTCATCTTTGTTATTAGTAAGTATAGAAAAAAAACCGGGCAAAAGCGAGTCGGACTCGCGCACCGAGGGTTCCGTACCATCATATGTTTTTAAATTTTCATCGGCGAGGCCTATATTCGTTAGAGAATTTTAACACTGCGCACTGCGGTGTAGAATATTGCAGTTTTAGGTCAGCGCCATCTCTTGACCGATAGTGGAACTAGTGTAACTTTTGTCGGTGTCTTTGGTTTTGTATTTACGTTTTTTGCCACCGACTTTTGAAATTAAAGTTATTTTTCACTTTGTAGTGTTTTTTTTTTTGTTTTTTTTAGTTAAAATGTTTTTATTTTTCACTTTTTAGTTTTTAGTTGTAGTACCTACCCCACACCAATTGCTTCGTCATAGTCGGTTAACTGTTTTAATTCAGATATCTTATCGCCACCCGTGAAATACTTATTATCATTGAAGATTTCCTGTGGCTATCTGTGGTCTCCGTCATCAGTTTCACTTCACCAAATTATACTTTCTGAATGCATTTTTTTTTTCAAACGTTTCCCCACACTAGGAATTTCTCTTGTATTGTGGGTGCGTTTACAAACATTTAAACTCACATACACAAACAGGCAGACCCGGAAACAACTACTTGTAGGTCTTACAAATATTTGTTCCGTGCGGGAATCGAACCCGCGACACGCAGCGCAGCAGTTAATCGCTTAACAACTGCGCCAACCGTACCGTCAAGAAAATGCTTGACTTGTTGACGAAAATACCAAAATGGCTATATGCATGCCTATAAATATTTGAGGAGTTCCCTCAATGCATGCCTATAATATTTGAGGAGTTTCCTCAATTCCTCATGGATCCCGTCATCAGAACTGGATTTTGACAAAAATGGGATCAATCTGGATGTATATCCTTTTAAATAAAAAAAAAAAACACTGGCACTCCGGTAGTGCCGACAGAAGTGAAAACTTGAACAATTACGAGTGTATTTTGTGAATCGTCTTATAAACAAAACACGCGTGTTAAGGTGTGTTCCTTATTTTATAGGGTTTTTTGCAAATCAGGTATGATGACCAAAGTGACTGGTTTATTCTTCTCGTGAAAGGAATTTATTCAGATTTACAAATAAGCACACAGGATAGACTTCAGTTCGTGGTGTTGGTCGCGGCAGTGCTTCGTTAATCATTTCTAAAGTGGTAACTAGATAAACTAATAAGGAGCCTGTATGAAATTTTACACAATGTTACCTTTGTTCGATTACCATAATGTTTGCAGAGGCGTATTAGAAGAGGACGTAGATGGTACGATTGATATTAGTTACATTTTTACATACTATTGGCCTTGTACATAAAATGTATTTGAGCTCGTCGTCAGTTATATATCCGTGGTTCAGCGCCATCTCGTCGTTGTTGGATGAACTACGTAGTTAGTACGCGAGGCCCTCGTAGTTCTTCCCGATGTGCATAGATGGCGCTGTCCTCAACAACGCGCGTCTTACGTTTTACGTCTTACGAATTTTCGATCAGGGTCACGTGACCTGACGCGAGTTTAGAAGTTTTTACCCATTCCAAAAAAAGTACACAGCGCCGCTAAAGAAGTTTTCACTTTAATAATTTTCCAAATCGCTTTATAATTTATAAATGACGATGACGTAACAAACATAAAAAAAAATTCAACCGAATTGAGAACCTCCTCCTTTTTTTGAAGCCGGTTAAAAAGCTTTAATAGTATAGAGAACTAGCTTCTGCTCGCGACTTCGTCCGCGTGAAATTTCTTGTTCCTCCAACCCACCCCGTCGCATCGCCAGCCTGCGCTTTTATTTCGTTTACCTTTTTTCTGACTTTTTTGGTTTTTGCTCGGCTCCTAAGGGTCCTAGCGTGATTTTAAGTAGCCTATAGCCTTCCTCGAGAATATGCAAAAAGAATTTTTCAAATCCGACTGGTAGTTCCAGAGATTAGCGCGTTCAACCAAACAAACTCTTCAGCTTTATAATATTAGTATAGACTAGCTTCTGCCGGCGACTTCGTCCGCGTGTAATTTCTTGTTACTCCGACCCACCCCGTCGCATCGCATCGCCTGCCTTCGTTTTTGCTTAGCGTTCTTTCTGACTTTTTTTCTTTTTGCTCGGCTCCTAAAGGTCATAGCGTGGTGTTGTTTAAATGTAATAGCCTATAGCCTTGCTCAAGAATTGGGCTATCAAATGCAAAAAGAATTTTTCAAATCCGACTGGTAGTTCCAGAGATTAGCGCGTTCAACCAAACAAACAAACGAAGTCTTCAGCTTTATAATATTAGTATAGATACGCGAAAAATCAAGTCAAAATCCGTTCAGTCCTTGACACAGATGAATGAAGGCGCAACTGTTCTGCGTTTTTCGTACAAATCAATACTTTTTTGTTATTAATTCATGCCAAATTAGTTACAAGGCTGGAGCTGTAACTGATGCGCTTAATTGTACTGCGTATAATTTTAAGTTTATGGTCTGAATTGTTCATTACAGATAAGGCTCGTTTTACAGACGCCAGCACATCAAGCTACCCGAAACTGTCAAATTTTCCCAATCAACTTTGCACCTTATGGTTTAGCGATAAAGTTGAAAATCTATTAAAGAAATTTGACAGATTGTAGTAGCAAGATGTGCTGGCGTCTGTACAGTGAATGATATGTTTTTCTTGCCGTGAAAAACTAATACGGTTGATTCGCCGTGTGTAGGCATGGTCGTCAGTGTTGTATGAATTTTTTTTACCGTCTGAACAAAAACAGAGTACTTATATGAGCTCAATTGTCACTAATGAGACACAATTACTTTTTTATCACATCTATTCAAAAAGAGCTAGTGTATTCTTCGTAAACAGCGACTAAAATAGCTCTTTAATCACTAGGGACTAAAAGTGATTTGAAATTGTAATGTGAATATTGTTAGTAAAAATTCCAATCACCAAAGAGATCAATCACGAACATTGTATGAACAAGTAACAGGCTGAATGATAAAGAAAAAAGCGCGCGAGCCAAATTAAAAAAAAAAGTTTGTGAAAAAAATAAAAAACGCGTAAAAAGCATTCTGCCTTCGTTCGTAATTGTTTACTCAAATTAGGATTTTACTCAGTTTTATAAAAAAATAGTACCTATGTCATCCTCAAGTAATTGTATGTATGTAACTAAATAAACGTACTATTCTTATTCATAAGTTGCACTTCTTTTTCATAGAGGGTGATAAAAAGTAGTGTCCACTTCGGGAGCAACACTATTTTAAGCTCGAATGACGTAAGTAGAATCCTGAGCGTCAGTGGCGTAGTGTGGGTGGGGCGGAGGGGGCGGCCCGCCCCGGGCGGCAGCCCGCGGGGGCGGCTAAATGTCGCCGGTGAAGCGGGTTGAGATCTATGATTCATTCATTTCATGTGTCAGAACGTCGGACAAGTCAAAAAACAACAATGACGTAAATTTGAAAATAGATCCTGTTAACGGCAGTTATTCATCATTATCCAGTATCCTCCATCATCCATTGTTGATATAATGAATTCGCTCAGCAACAGCGCGCACAATGCGACGTTGCCTTTATGTCGTTGTTTTCGCACATCGACTCGATTCCAGCAATTCAAGAAATATCGGACAAGTTCGGATTTTTGACGCCAGCGAAACTTTTGGACAGCAAGTACGAGTGTGATCTTTCCCATGTATTAGAAGACATCGACAAGGACGAGTTACAGATGGAGCGGAACCGTCTCCAGCAGTTTGTTGCCAGTTCTGAATCAGAGGAAGATATAAGGGGTAAAGGACCACTGGAGCTCCTCCAGTTCATTCAAAAACTGAATCTCGGAATTTCGGTTCCAAATATAGTCATCTTGATTCGTATATATTTGACTTTGGCGATTAGTGTTGCAAGTTGTGAGAGAAGTTTTTCGAAGTTGAAGCTAATAAAAAATAATCTCAGATCTACTATGAGCTCCGCTAGACTATCAAACTTGGCTATATTGTTGATTGAACAAGAATTGGCTGCAAATATTGATTTTGACAAAGTAATTTCTGACTTCGCTGCTCATAAGGCCCGTAGAATCCGCTTGTAAAACCGCTCATCCTATTTAACCTTCAATAAAAGATACCTCATTACCTGCGAAATTTAATTTTAATTAAGCACCTATAGAATGGGGGCGGCAAAATGGGTCTCCCGCCCCGGGCGCCGAGATGGCACGCTACGCCACTGCTGAGCGTCGTTACGGGTAGTCAGAAGCTCGAAAGTTTGACAACCAGTCTTACCAGGGGGTATCGTATTACCCAGTTACTGGGTTGTGGAAGTCAGATAGGCAGTCGCTTCATGTAAAATACTGGTATTCAGCTGCATCTGGTTAGACGGGAAGCCAACCCCAACATAGTTGGGAAAAGGTTAGACAGATGATGATGTCTTTACTCATAATAATGATAGATCATGAATAAGGTAATGTTACAAGGTTTCTTTAGCGCCTGTCTGACATTGACAGGTGGGCGTTGTCGGTAAACATTTGTCAAGTCGTCACACAAATTGTATTAACAAAACAAGATGACGGCGTTAGTTCCGATTTTGACCACACGCCAAAAGCACCGTATAGCGTTTTACGTTTTGGTAAATGGGTAGGTACAGACGCCAGCACATCAACCTACTGCTGTCAAATTTCTTTAATAAAAATTCAACTTTAATACTAAGGCATAAGGTTCAAAATTGATTGGGAAAATTTGACAGTTTCGGGTAGCTACCCATACATACCTCAATCAAAATGCTTGAAATAATGAAATAATTGTGCACAGGAAATTACTAAACGCGGTTCTAAATACTCACATAGTTCGACTGCGTTGTTATTAAGGTTAGTTAAGCAATGGTTTTACTTACTAGAATACCTTTAAGTGCTTGGCCAGACTGGCAGCGAGGGGCGGGGAGCGGCGCGGGTGCGGGAACGCGCGCGATCTGCCTGTCCGCAGACGAGCGCGGCTGCGTTCTGCGTGTTGTCGTGTCCAGTGTTTGTCAAAATATAATATGGATGAAGAAGACTTGTTTTTACTAGAAAAAAGCTCGAACTAGTTTGAGAACCCCAGTCCCGCGCGGGTCGCCCGCGCACTCACTGCGGCCACTTCTATGAACGAGCTATGGCGTGAGTTGCCCGCGCGCTCACCGCGCCAAGCAGCCCGCGCCGCTCACCGCGCCCGCGTACTCACTATAGACGCTCAAATGAAGTTCTTATGTTTGAATATAAACCCGCCCCGCTCCCACGTTTGTAGTCTGGCCAAGCACTCATAATCTTTTATGTAAGCAAGTAACCAACCGAAAACCTTATGCTATAGGTAGCGATAAAGTTGAAAATCTATTAAAGAAATTTGACAGATTGTAGGAGCGTTTTTTTTTTCAGTATGGGAAATCATCAAATTACCCCTCCCGCTCTGGGTGGAGCGGAAGGGAGTTTCAGACTCATACTGACTAAAACCCATCCGTGTTCCTTCCTTAGCCCTTTATGGTCCGGGACAGTGGTAACCCTTTCGGACAATCCCGCTGCTCAGATTGTAGTAGCTTGATGTGCTGGCGTCTGTACCATAGAAGAGGCTTCTGCAATGTTGTTGAAAAATTACAGGCAAAGTGGTTGACATTATAAAGCACTTATATCATCACTTTTTGTATTCTGTCATTCTCGTTAGCTCTCCATCCTGATATCCGCTCGTCAACCGTAATAATTCATAGTTAGTTCTCATAATGACCGTCCACTGTAAAGTGACTGACATTATGCACATCAAAATTAATGAATTTCCGGGTCATAGGTATATCGCGACATGGTTTCTGTGAAATTATACACAGGCCAACAGTCTTCTATTGATGATTTTTGGGGTTCCGTACCCAAACGGTAAAAACGGGACCCTATTACTGAGACTCCACTGTCCGTCTGTCCGTCTGTCACCAGGCTGTATCTCATGAACCGTGGTAGCTAGACAGTTGAAATTTTCACAGATGATGTATTTCTGTTGCCGCTATAACAACAAATACTAAAAACAGAATAAAATAAATATTTAATGGGGGCTTCCATAGAACAAACGTGATTTTTTGTAATAAAATAATTGCTTCATATTTTACAATAAATTACCAGCGTTGTGTCATCGCGCTTCTCTTTCTTTTCTATGCAGTCCGACAGTGACCGCGCTTTAGGTCATGTAAGCCCCTTAAGGGTAGACAGAAGCTCGAAAGTCTGACAACCGGTCTATCCAAGGGGTATCATATTTAGCGGGATTGTCCGAAAGGGTTACCGCTGGCCCGGAACATAAAGGGCTAAGGAAGGAACACGGGTGGGTTTTAGTCAGTAAGAGTCTGACACTCCATTCCGCTATGTCCCACCGTGAAAAAAAAAGAAAAAGGTGTATCATATTAACCAGTAACGTTTGTGGAGGGCAGATAATAATAATAATAATAATCTTTATTACACAAGAAATTGGTTACAAAATACTAGTGTGAAGTCCCTGACTCCTGTGCTAGGTTATAGACCTCTGTTACAAGAGCCAGTGCCCTCTCCCAGTAGGAGATATTACAGAATCTTATGCAAAAAGAATAACAAATAAAAAGAATATGGGAACAATAAAAAGCAAGATAAACAAAAGCGGTTAAAAGAAGCCTGTATTGAGTTTATATGTGTGTGTGTATGTGTGTTTGTGAGAGTTTGTGTGTGTGTGTTTGTGTGTGTGTTTGTGTGTGTGTTTGTGTGTGTGTGTGTGTGTTTGTGTATACGTGTGTATGTCAATGATTGGTTAGGAGGGGTTTTTGTGTTAAGAAATGGATATGATGACTTTCTCTGTTTCGTCATAGTTCAGCGACAGTAGCCATGGCTTAAGAGTCTGCTTGACTGTATGTAGGGTTAGTTTATAAATTGAAAGTTTTTTGTTTATTTTGTTATACATTAGTGCGCTTTGGGCACGATAGTGTCGTCGCGCAAGTGCAGTACGACATTGGACAGAATCACAGATAGGAAAGCCAATCCGCCGACTACACAGCTTGCCGTCTAGTGGCATCGTGGAATGTCGGCGCAAGATAGAACGGAGGATGTATAATTTTCTTACCGTTAGTACTTGGGCTTCTGAGTACAACTGAGCTGTGGGATAGTCCCTTTTACGGAAGCCCGAAAGTCTGACAACCGGTCTAACCAAGGGGTATCATATTTAGCGGGATTGTCCGAAAGGGTTACCGCTGGCCCGGAACATAAAGGGCTGTGGGACTCGCGTATCCACATACGTCTGCGCCACATAAACATTCGCCGCACGAACAGACGACATGCCAGCCTCGGAAGCGAATACGTACTGACGAGATGCGCCAGCGCCGGCAATATTTATAGTGTGCGTACAGACGGCGCTATACGTCGCGCACGCGCGAGAGAGAGATGGGTGCCCGTTCTTCAAAGATCGTCCTGTGAAACCAATGTTCTCCCATTGGTCGGTTAAATATTGTAACATAGTGAGCCTAACACAAATTATATGTTCCAAAATAGAATATAAGAAAGGATATTTTACGAATAAAATGAGCAATTATTCCCTGCAACACACGAGTTTAATTTGCTATCCTGAAGACCCCAACAACTGGTGACCCCGACGTGATGTCGCTAGAGAACACAAGCGAAGACAGCAAAACAATGAAGTCGGAATCCGAACTATCTGCAATTTCGATCCAATCAAGATTATTACCATTCTGGAGAGAGATTCCACGAGCCTGGTTCATCCAGTTCGAAGCCGTCGTGGATCCTCTAAAGACTTCTGATGACCAGAAATTTCGGTACGTCCTGCAACAGCTACAAGCCGCCGATCTGCAGCACATCACCGATATTTTATATAATCCGCCGTCAACGGACAAGTACGGTGCTGTGAAGAACCGTCTACTCACTGCGTATGACAAGTCTGACGTGAAAAACTTCCAGAAGTTAATCAGTGGTCTGGAGTTAGGTGACCAAAAACCCACACAGCTACTGCGAAAAATGCGAGAACTGGGAAGCGGCATGATAACAGACGAAGGATTGAAGATAGAATGGCTCAATCACCTACCCACACAAGTACGCGTCGTGCTTTCGGTAAATACGGAGTCATCACTAGATACCCTCGCCGCTATGGCCGACAAGATGGTGGAGTATACAGAACCGGCAACAGTTGCTACAGTGTCCACAACCGCGCAAGACCCAGTGATGTCCGCACATTTAGAAGTGTTATCAAAACAAATGGAGAAATTACGCCTAGAAGTGGCTGAGCTACGCGGACGTTCGACGCAGCGCCGCAGACCCCCGTTCCGGTCACATTCGCGGTCACAATCTCGGCGACGGCAGAATAACAAGACTTCAGTAAAACCCGGAGATCCGACATGGGAATGCAGATATCACTTTCGTTTCGGTGACAAGGCGAAACGCTGCGAGTCACCGTGTTGCAGAAGAAAGAATCAAACGTCGTTAAACTAGCTTCGACATCGACAGCGGCGGACGTCGATGTCCCTTGCACTACCAACCGCCTTTGTATCTTCGATCGAGACACTAGAGAGCGTTTCCTCGTGGATACGGGCGCCGACATTTCAGTTTTGGCCGCCACAAACAAAAGAAAAATAACGACTGCAAGCGCCTACCGACTATATGCCGCAAACAACACACCAATCAATACTTACGGTGAAAAAACCATAAGGCTAAATCTTGGTTTACGTCGCAGTTTTCTATGGAAATTCGTCGTGGCTGATGTGAAGACCTCTATCTTGGGAGCGGATTTCATACGGCATTTCAAACTGCTCGTTGACCTCCACAAAAGGAAGCTTGTCGATAATGTTACCGACTTAGAAATTGACGCCTTCGAAGTTGCTACAAGTGAAGGAACAGTACATGTCATAAGTTCCGACCAAGTATATTATGACATCTTACAGCGATACCCTGAAGTGCTTCGCCCTATGACGCTCAAGGAACCACCGAAACACGATATCATGCACCGGATAGACACAGCAAGTGCCCCTCCGCTCTTCGCCCGAGCCCGTCCCTTACCGCCGGATAAATACAAGGTTGCAAGGGAAGAATTCGAGCACATGATGGAACTGGGCATATGCAGACCGTCAGAGAGTCCGTGGGCTAGTCCGCTACACATTGTCAAAAAGAAAGACGGAGGACTTCGAGTATGTGGTGACTATCGAAGATTGAACGCAGTTACTCAGCCAGATCGTTACCCCATACCTCGCATACAAGATTTCACATACCAACTACACAATATGACAATATTCTCGAAGTTAGACCTCAAAATGGCATATTACTGGATCCCAATCGCAGAAGAGGACGCCAAAAAAACAGCCATTATTACACCGTTCGGGTTATTTGAATTCAAATGTATGACGTTTGGTTTGCGCAACGCTAGCCAAACGTTTCAACGGTTCATGCATCAAGTGCTGCGAGGAATAGACCACTGCTTCTGCTACGTGGATGACATATTATTGTTCTCAGAAGATGAAGAGACACACAAACAACTTCTATGTCAAGTATTGGAGCGCCTTAAAGAATACGGTGTCATGCTGAAGTTAGAAAAATGTGAGTTTGGAAAGAACGAAATCAATTTCCTTGGTTATGAAGTATCGAGAAACGGCATCAAACCCACGGAAGAACGAACGAAAGCGATATCCAACTACCCGAAACCCAAGACGATCGCGGAGTTGCGTCGTTTTCTCGGCATGCTTAATTTTTATCGCAGCTGCCTACCGCACCAAGCCGACTTACAAAACGACCTTAACAAATATCTGCATAACCAGAAACGTAATGATAAAACGCCCATCGAATGGACACCGGAGGCCGAATTAGCTTTTGAGAAATGCCGACAAAGCATTCTAGCAGCGACTGACCTCGTGCATCCACTTCCTGGAAGCCCCCTCGCCCTGATGACGGACGCTTCAGACTTCAGCCTTGGAGCTGTGTTACAACAGAAAATAGAGAACAAGTGGAGACCCCTCGCATATTTCTCAAAAAACATGAGTGAAACTCAACGCCGCTACAGCGTATATGATCGCGAACTATTAGCGATATATACGGCTGTCAAGCACTTCCGAAGACTAATAGAAGGTGGTGACGTAACCATATTAACGGATCACAAGCCACTGGCCTACGCCCTGACACGCCCACCGAGTACCACAGACACTCCACGCCGAGAGCGGCAGTTGCACTTTATTAGTCAATTTTGTACGAGTATCAAACACGTACAAGGAGAAGCAAACCCGGTGGCTGACGCATTGTCACGAATTGAGGACATACAATGCCCTTCTAATATCGACTTCGCTGCACTAGCCAGTGAGCAAGAGAAGGATTCAGTCTTGAAACAACTAAGAAAACAACCCAACTTGACGTTCACCGACGTCACAATGACTGGTATCAGTCGGCCAATCACATGTGAGACATCTACTGGAACACCACGACCATACTTACCGACTATGTACCGTTATGATGCATTCAAAGCTCAACACGGTTTATGTCATCCTGGTGTTAAATGCACGAGAAGGCAGATGTGTTCAAAATTCTTTTGGCCAAACATGAACAAGGAAGTAAGCAACTGGACCAGAGCGTGCATCGACTGTCAGCGGTCAAAGATACATCGCCACATCGTGACCCCACTTAGCGATTTCCCACAGTCGGCACGCTTCGAACACGTACACATCGACATCGTCGGACCATTGCGACTGTCCAACGATTTCCGATACTGTGTAACAATTATCGATCGTTGCACCAAATGGCCAGAAGCAGTTCCCGTGCACGAGATCACCGCCGAGATCATCGCCAAAGTATTTTATGAAAACTGGATCGCTCGATTTGGTTGCCCGTTAAGGATATCAACAGATCAAGGACGTCAATTCGAATCAACATTATTCCGATCATTAATGATGAAGTTCGGCATTACACGCATACGGACCACGGCATACCACCCGCAATCGAACGGCCAAATAGAGAGATGGCACCGAACTCTGAAGGCAGCATTGATGGCACGCGGTACTACAACACAATGGACAGAGGAACTACCTAGCGTTTTATTGGGCTTACGAACGGCATTACGCACCAATAACAATTTGAGCCCAGCTATGATGACGTATGGAGGCACTCTCCGCTTACCTTCGGACTTCATCATACCCACAAAGGCAGATATTAATGAGAACGACTACGTAAGGCGCCTAACAGAAACTATGGCAACAATCAGAAGCGCGCCTCAAACATACAATTGTCGCACACAGCCATTCATCTACAAGAACCTCGCAACATGCACACATGTTTTCGTGCGAAACGACACCGTTCGTTCCCCGCTAACACCACCGTACGACGGACCATACGAAGTGATTAAGCGCTACGATAAATACTACAAGATTAAATTACCGCTACGAACATCAGTAGTAACACTGGACAGGCTCAAACCCGCGTACATTCTTGATGAGTCAGAAGAAGCTTTGAATAACGCCGTCCCCGACCATACCAGTAAGCCGTACATTACAAGATCAGGAAGAAGCGTGAAGCCTGTTGTTCGGTTTGCTTAGGGGGGAGTGATGTGGGACTCGCGTATCCACATACGTCTGCGCCACATAAACATTCGCCGCACGAACAGACGACATGCCAGCCTCGGAAGCGAATACGTACTGACGAGATGCGCCAGCGCCGGCAATATTTATAGTGTGCGTACAGACGGCGCTATACGTCGCGCACGCGCGAGAGAGAGATGGGTGCCCGTTCTTCAAAGATCGTCCTGTGAAACCAATGTTCTCCCATTGGTCGGTTAAATATTGTAACATAGTGAGCCTAACACAAATTATATGTTCCAAAATAGAATATAAGAAAGGATATTTTACGAATAAAATGAGCAATTATTCCCTGCAACACACGAGTTTAATTTGCTATCCTGAAGTCCCCAACAGGGCTAAGGAAGGAACACGGGTGGGTTTTAGTCAGTAAGAGTCTTACACTCCATTCCGCTATGTCGCACCGTGAAAAAAAAAAAAAAAGGTGTATCATATTAACCAGTAACGGTTGTGGAGGGCAGATAGGTAGTCGTTTGTATAATACTGTTATTCAGCTGCATGCGGTTATCTAGAAGCCGATCCCAACATAGTTGGGAAAAGGCTGTGCAGATTGGGTGCAACAAAAGGTTTCTGAGAAATTATAAACAGCGGTATCAGTTTCCTGTTACATAGGTTTTCAGAGAACCGAGTCTGGATGGATTTGAGCCTGGTTGATAGTGCTGGGCGCCACAATTGATGCCTGGTACATGGTGACATTAGTTACCATTATCGCCATCTAGTATCGGGTAGCAGAACTAGTAGGGTCAAGGTCCTAGAAATTCCGAGAACTATCGACATCGGGTCAGTCGGGACCGGTATGTACTCGAACGTTCTAGATGTTTATATAGTAGCTCTGCCCAAGTAGCACAAAATAGCTTTATAATCGATGGATAACAGAATTATCATATTATTATAGCTTTATAAGAAGTCTACATATAGGCATTATAAACCACTATACAGCTTTTGTAATGCTAATTTGGGCCCAAATTATACAGCCTTAAGTGTAAGAATGGCATTTTAGCAGCATTATATTGGTTGTCTACCGGAATGATAAACGCATTATAATGGGCTGTGAAAACAGGTTAAAGCAGTGCGCATATGTTAAATGCGGCTCTTATACAGCTTGTACCATTACAAAGGCAAAATAAAAACATTTTCAAATATTATTTTTAATTTCTGTTATTATTAATAAATCTTGTGTAAAAAGAACATGGATACTTTCAACAAAAAAATATAAGTGCTACAAGGCAAGTAATTAAACTCTTGTTTTTGTTCTCTATGAGTGAATTAAGGTTGCGAGTATCAGTTTACTGTGAAAGTATGTATATATTTGAATCAAATATTTCATGCGCCTTCAAATTAAAGAGCTATTTATTACAAAAATATTATAAAAATATGTGGAATTGTAAAAAAAAAATATGCTCTTACGAAGAAATCTTTAGTTTTAGTCATTATGATACCTGTATTGTACCGGCCAGTCAATACCATAGGTTGAAGTCCTTTCTAAAGGACTATTTACCATAAAATTAAATTTTAAATATTATCGATACAAAAAGCAAAATGGCGTAAGCATAATTAAAAACTTTAGGCATGCGGATGCCGGTATACGACTTATTGCTTGTTAAAATTCTTGTCATTATACGTTTGTATAGATGAAGGCTATATAATATTATGATTAAATGCTTTTAAAAAGCTGGCATTAAAACAGCACCAATGTACACCGTTAAACAGTTGTGACCCATGCGAAAGGTCGTTATAAAACATAGAGCAGTTTTAAAGAATTTTAAAATGCTTTTTAATAGCCTAAGCCGTAATTAATGCTTACATACGGCCTACACTTTTGTATAATGCTTACAGCTGTATTAGAAGCTGTATAGAGACATAAATTATGTCTAAAATAAAACCTTTAGCTGCACAAAAGATTGAAAAAGAGGATTATATAGCTTTAGGAACTACAAAGTTAATAAAATGCTGTTATACAGAAGCAAGACATTGCTAAAACCCTTCAAATTCTATAACGAAGCTAGAAGAAATTTTCTGGTCATCACTTTTTCCATTATATCGATTTTGTGTTACTTGGGCTGTGGCACTATATAAGGCCGGTGTGAGCCGCGAGACATAATAATTTTGAATAAGCGAACATCGAAGCGATATTCAAGTGCAACTAAGAGTGATCAGTAGTGAAATTGTGTTTCATAATTAGTGTTTGAGTTGTAATTAGTGTTGTGATTGTCACGAACCCCAAGCTCGTAACAATAGCAATGGGCCCCTATTATAGTATTTTTATCTCACGAAGCGATTCGCGTTTTACATGTGGTCACCATTGTAACAAACACGCTGTGTGTGTAAGCGCGGTTAGCTTTCGGTACTGTTCGAGACAGCGGCGAAGTTGGAAGTGTGCGTATATGTGTCTTACGTACTGACGCTACAAGTCTTCACGCACACACACACAGCGTGTTTGTACAATTGGAAACCACAAGTAAAGCGCGTGTCGTTTCGTGAGATAAAAATACTGTACATAGGATTTAAACATATGGCGAAATGTGGCTGTAGTATATAGGTGCACATCAAGCTACCCGAAACTGTAAAATTTTCCCAATCAACTTTGAACCTAATGCTTTAGCGATAAAGTTGAAAATCTATTAAAGAAATTTGACAGATTGTAGTAACTTGATGTACTGGCGTCTGTATTATAGCGCACGTAAAGGCTCCTTCAAACAGGCGCGACACGCGATAAAATCGCACTCGACACAAAGGCACCGCAAGTCGCGCAACGAGCGGTGCTTTTGTGTCGCGCGCGATTATATCGCGATTCGCGTGTCGCGCCTGTTTGTAGGTGCCTTAAAAGACGCCATCTACGTAGGCTTCTAAGAAACTCATCTCAGTACCGTTTTAGAATCGAACAACATTTTAAACTAAACATCCAAATCGGTCCAACAGTTCTCGATGTAGGTGTATAAAACACATACGAATGAATGGAAGGTCGTATTTTAATGCTTACTGTCCTACTTACTTATTCTAACGTACATCCATAAACTCACGCCCTTGTCTCATGGGTGTAGGCAGAAACTACAAAACACCATGCTACGATCCTAACTTAATTACCAGCGTTGTGTTATCGCGCTTCTCTTTCTTTTTTATGCAATCCGACAAAGACCGCGCTTTAGGTCATGTAGTCGTCTTAAAGTTTAATTTTCAAAACATCTGATGTTAATTTCGATTTAAGATTCAGTTAATATACCTAATCATAATATCACGCCTGAATTCCTCAAAAGGTCAGACAGATGTGTAGGCAGTCGCTCCATGTAAAATACTGGTATTCAGCTGCATCCGGTTAGACTGGAAGCCGACCCCAACTTAGTTGGGAGAAGGCTAGGCAGATGATGATGTATGACTATGGAAATGTCAAAAAGATTAAATTAAGTCAAAGAGATAATAAGAACAGAATATAATTATTCCAGTAATTGCCGCCACAGTTCCCTTAATATAATTATTAAGGGAACTGTGGCGGCATCTACAACGTACATCTACATCATACTGAGATGTCACGCAAAATCCTGCATCGCGCAAGCAGAGTTTACCGCGCAACTAGCATATACATACAGGGTGTGGCGTAAGTAGTGGTCCACCGTTAGGAATTCGATATACCAGATGATTTACTATAACATACTACAATTTTAACCATTTTAGTAGTAATTTTTTTATACAAAAATCCCTCTTGAATTTGCATGATTATGTGAAAAATTATGGTTAAAACAGAGAAGAACTAACTTTTTCTTCAAAAGCTCTAAATTTACATAAAAACTATAACTTTACACGACAGCTCTAGTATTTCAGCAGTAAATAGCAGAAATCAAAATGAAAATATAATGGTGTTTGTTGAAACTACAACCAAATTTGTAACAAAAGGTAGAAATTTCATAAATAAAAAAAAAAAATATTTTTGGAACCATTGGGTAAAAATGGTTAAAATTGTAATATGTTATAGTAAATTGTCTGGTATATCAAATCCTTAACGGTGGACCACTATTTACGCCACACCCTGTATGTACAACGTTCCGACATCGACTGTCGGACAGTAGCCCACCAGCCCCGACACCCGTCTGGTCAGAGGATTCTCCCTACAATCTCGAGCACTAATATGTCAACACTTGGCAACTGTCAATTGCGATTATTTCGTGAAATAACGAATGCAACGTTGAAATACGACACTATACACAAACCTGTGGGTTCGAAAATACTTTGTTCGTAATAACATAAAATTTCATTCAAAACTAAAGAAGGAAATCGTCTTTGAATAAAGCCAAGTGCATACATAGTTATGCTCGTGACTGTAAACCCTGTTCCTCATACCTCTATACAACTTTCCACAATCTACTCATAATTTCACTTCGTTCAGCAGTATAACTTTACAGACAGATAAACAGATAGCCTTCCAACGGTAAAGTAAACGCTGAAAATAGGCCTCCCTCATTATCATGAATAATATTATCTGGAAGCAATCATGTTTAAAAGGTTATTATGCGCGTTAAGGCAACTTACACACGAAATAATGGAGGCGCAAATAATTTAAATGTAGTTTTGAAACTTCTTATGGCGCACTCTGAGCTCTTTCTGAACAGGGAACAAAACTGAACCGGTAGGTTCTCGCATCCCTGTCGGATATAGTCTTTAAGGGCTTCAAGAGTCTGAGTCTTGTTTACATAAACCCGGGACTTCAAGTAACCCCACAAAAAAAGTCTGCAGCGGTGAAATCGGGTGATTTGGCCGGCCAGTGCAAATCGCCAAAGCGAGAGATTAGACGACGCGGACGATTATTCCGCGTTCTTCAGAAGTATAGCGTTCCATGCACAGATATAGGTAGACCTAGATAACGCAAGTATCACGAACTGTATGAAAACCAAGCGTGCCATTTTTTGACTACTTACGATGACGTCACAAGCTCGCGCTCTCGCTCACGCGTACCCAGCTAGCACTACACAGGACTGAGCGCGAAAGTGGCGGCTTACGATTTTTGAACGTAAGCTGGTGCGATTTTTGGCACGCGACGTATTTGCTCTTGCGTTATCTAGGTGTATCTATATCTGTGGTGTATTTTGCATCTGTTTACTTCACAAATGTCAAAACAATTGACATTTGCCGCCATTTGCAAATGTTATAGGTACTTGGCGCATTCCAACAGGGTGATTACTTTTGCTCCACCTTGTACTTATATCTATGGTTGTGACTACTTGTGACCTACATGTGTGTCTGCCAAACCCATAGGGAGCTACAGGCGTAATTTGCATAAAGCTAGCATGCAACGCTTGACCTTGACCAGACTTCGTGTGAGCATGACTCACCTTCCCTGAAAACAACCCTAATCGTTGTTTGTGCAAAATACGTGGCCCAGTGCCATATTAGCGCCTGCGCCCACAGTCGCCACGGCATGGCACGTTGTTGAGTTGTTTTACATAACGGAGCTGTTTTGTAAAACAACTAGCGGTTTTGTAAAACACAAACAGCGGATGCTGCAATCCATCTGCGACAGACACACTACAAAAATATAAAAAAAGTCTTGTATATACAGCCAGCCTGAGCCAGCCATTGTGATGGTAATGGTAGACGTTTACCAGTGACCTTTGTCTAAGCTATTTGCATATGAACTGAAGAAAATTGTTGCATGCAAATGTATTGTGTAGGTTCGTATTTTCAGATTTTTTTTGTCTTGTTAAATTACAATTTGTTACTGAATTAATGCTGAGGCAGGCGTGAGGAAATCGGCATGTCCCAGAACTAAAACTTCGAAGACATGTGATATGTACGGACGCCAGCACATCAACCTACCTGAAACTGTCAAATTTTCGCAATCAACTTTGAACCTTATGCTTTAGTGATAAAGTTGTAAATTTATTAAAGAAATCTGACAGATTGTAGTAACTTGATGTGCTGGCGTCTGTACCATCGCGCACTGGCCCGCGTGGTGGTGGATTACGGCTAGCGATGTTCAAATCCGCTATAAACTGTAAACGTGTTATAAACTATAAACTATATTCATATAGTCTGTTATTTTATACGCTATAATTATAGCGCGCTATTTCAAAACTCGGGCGCAGTCTGAACGCGGAGACGCTATAATTTAGCAACACGCTATCAGTGCTATCACGCTAAACGGACTTGATGAATTGATGATGCGCGGTAGATATTATTTCGCAACGCGCTATACATTATATGTAGTCGCTAACGCTATCTTGCTATCTCGTTCTGGCCCCGCTGTGCGAACGCTATCTTACTATCTCGTTCTGGCCCCGCTGTGCGCGTTTAAACTTTTATTCATTGAGTAAGGTTGAGGCGCTATAATATAGCGCGAAGTCAGAGCCGCTATAGCACACGCTATACGCTATGTACAAATAGTCTGTTATATTTTGGCGCTATACGCTTTATTAACCACCACTAATTACGGCCCACTGCCTCTGGAAGGGAGGTTGCCTATGTCTCAGCACTGGGAACACTAGAGGCTGATTAGGCAGCAGTTAGCTGTAGTTGACGCGTTTCGCTCGTGTGTATGCACACTTACCAGCAGAGGGCCTAAACAAGTGAGATTCGCTTTCAAAGCAGCGAAGTAATTGCGTACAGCCGGTCGATTCTGTAAAAATCTCACCGTGAAAACTTAGGTGAAGTGAGTTTGTTTTTGCTAGGAATTGACACTATTGACAGCTCACTCCACGCTCACTTCACCTACGTTTTCACGGTGAGATTTTTACAGAATAGCACCGCTGATATTCTATTTCACGAAGTCCGTTCGGCTTTGATTGTAGTAGTGACGTATCCCGACAACGGGATATGTCAGGGAAAATTTTATTTCGATTATTAATTCTCGACTTGAATATACTCGTATATCAGACTAGCTTCTGCCCGCGACTTCGTCCGCGTGAAATTTCTTGTTCCCCCGACCCACCCCGTCGCATCGCATCGCCTGCCCGCGCTATTACTTCGTTTTTGCTTAGCGTTCTTTCTGACTTTTTTTCTTTTTGCTCGGCTCCTAAAGGTTATAGCGTGATGTTAAATAGCCTATAGCCTTCCTCAAAAATTGGGCTATCAAATGCAAAAAGAATTATTCAAATCCGACTGGTAGTTCCAGAGATTAGCGCGTTCAACCAAACAAACAAACAAACTCTTCAGCTTTATAATATTCGTATAGATACAGACTAATTGACATGGTGGCATCTAACTTACACCATCATCATCTGGCTAGCCTTTTCCCAACTATGTTGGGGTCGGCTTCCAGTCTAACCGGATGCAGCGGAATACCAGTATTTTACATGGAGCGACTGCCTATCTGACCTCCGCAATCCAGTTACTGGGTAATACGATACCCCTTGGTAAGACTGGCTGTCAGACTTTCGGGCTTCTGACTACCCGTAATGACTGTCAATTGAAGATCCACAAATGACAGCCGGGACCAATGGCTTAACGTGCTTTCCGGGGCACGGAGAGGTCTCGGTATGTAAAGATGGTGACCCATCCACAGACCAACCGCGACAAGCGTAGCTTAACCTGATCGATCGACCTGTGCGGCTGTTATTATTTAGCCACGGACCCCTATACCAGTCTGATTACCCATTGAGTATTACAAAACTCAACACAATAACGAGTATTTTTAATTCAGGTTAATTGACATGATGGCATCTAATTTACACCAATGTATCAAATTGATACGATCAACATACGTACGCAAACATAATACGATCAAGCTGTAATACCTACAGACCCCAGCGATGTGCTGGGGTCTGTAGGTATTACAGCTACTACTACAATCTGTCAAATTTCTTTAAGGCTGCAGTCTTGCAAAATTCACTCGCGGCGAATTATTTGCGCAACTTTGTATTTTTTTTTTAAAACAAAGCAATGAAATAAAATGAAATTTTATTATTGCATATAAATAACCACAATATAAGTAATAGCTAGTTATTTTTTTTAAGTTCATTTAGATGGGATAAGTTAGGTAAATCAAGCGTTAAATACAGCTCTTTCGCGCCCAACATCATTTCGAGTTCTGTTTGGGCGCTTAGTTTAGGGCAATGAAGAATTAATTTGGAAATCTGTTCAGCACATATTTATCTCAACATTCTCGTCTTCAATATGTGCTGATTAGTTTTTTCTAATTATATTCCATTTTCTTAATTTAGACGTCACAATTTCATCAAAATTCTCTGTTTTTATCTCTTAATAAACGGTTTTTTTCATAATAACTATGCATCGTATCTATGTATTAATTAGATTATTTTAATGCCAAGAGTTCAATAAGCAAATACAAAAAAAAAATAGCACCTAAATCACCTTACCCTAACAATAGTAATATTTTCAAAAGACCTACAAAAAAGGGTTTTATAAACAAGAATTGAGAGAGAATTTCCTTAGTGGCCACTGCACGGTCGGAGCGTTCAGACGTGTGGTCCACGACGAATTTTAACTGTTCCCTCTCGCTCTAACTTTGCTCCTGCTCTAACATAGGTTGCGCATTGTTGTGAATCTAAAGTTGCTCTACTTTATTATTTTTTGTATATAATTTTTCGAGTGTTTTGTAAATATTTGTATATTAGTAATAGTTTTGTAAATATTTGTGTATCAGTAACAGTTTTGTAAATATTTGATTTCAAAATGGATCGTAAACATAAAAAAAAATATACCTGTACAAGAAAAAGAAAATTGGCCTAAAACGTAGAATTGATGAAGAGAAATAGAATCCAAAGGTAAGTAGAACTGTTTACAGTATTCATGTTTAGGGCCTAACTACAAGGTCAAATTAAATTAGCTAGCGAGACTCCACAAACGTGATGGATATTGATATCTCAACACGATGAAACAGATTTTATCAACTCACACTTCAAGTTACAATACTACCAGCGGTCATTGGCCGCAAAAAATCATCAAATCTTTATTTTTTTTTGTATTCCGTCGTGTTTAGATAATATCGTATACAGGGTCAAATTAAATTAGATAGCGAAACTCCGCAAAAGTGTTGGGTATCGATATCTAAACGTGTGTGGGGGGCGTGAGTGTATGTGGGGAGGGCGTGATTGTGTGTGGGGGCGTGTGTGTGTGTGGGGTCGTGGGGACGTGACTATGTGGGGTTGTGAGAGGGCGTGTGTGGTAAAATGTGTGTGTGTCTGTGTGGGGTGTGTGTCTGTGTGTGGTGTGTGTCTGAGTGGGGTGTGTATATGTGGGGTGTGTGTCTGTATGGGGTATGTGTGTATGGGAATAAAGGTGAGAAAGTGTGTGGAGGGAAGTGTATGTCTGTGTGGGGTGTTTGTCTGTGTGAGGTGTGTGTGTATGGGAATGAAGGTAAGGGCGTGTGTGGAGGGATGTGTGTGTGTGTCGGAATGAAGGCGAGGGCGTGTCTGGAGGGATGTGTCTGTGTGGGGTGTGTGTGTATGGGAATGAGTGTGAGGGTGTGTGTGTTTGTTTTGATAGATTTTTGTGTATGAGGTATGGGGAGTGAGTGTGTGGTGGTGTGTGTATGGGGGTGAGTGTGTGAGGGGAATGTATGGGGGTGGGTTGTGTTTTTGGTGTTTATGTATGTATTAGAACGCGTTTTGGCTGCAAACGCTAAAAGTCTAACTTTTGACGTTGATAGCAATCCTGCTGAGACATTCAATTCAGTGATTGCCAAATATGTGGGGGGGAAACGAATTAATTACACACTTAAAAATTCATACCAGGAAAGGTGTTCCGCTTCAGTTATTTCCTTTAACACCAAGCGACCAATAAACGCTATCCATAAATGCATATTTGGTAAACCTACTGGCAAATACACAAATGTATATGAGGCACAAAAAGCAAAAAGAAAAGTTTACAAAAGATTATTTCGAAAAAAAATACGTAGAAATATGAATGATCCAGATTATGGACAGAAAGCTCAAAGACTAGATATGACCGATGAAGATTTTCAGATGACAAAAAATGAATTTCTTAACCAAATGGAACTTTCTGACCAACAAAGAGACGAACTACAGAAACACACGATAGACCAAAGTTCCAGTCAAGAATGGTTAGAAAACAGAAAAAATAGATTAACCGCGTCTATGTTTGGAAAAATATGTAAACGGAAAGAAAACATTAGCTGCGCTCCTTTAGTGAAAACTATTGTGAAACCGCAAAACTTGTCAAATGTTCCATCGATCACATATGGTGGAAATAATGAACAAACAGCATTAACCCAGTTATCTCTGCAGGAAAACGTCACAATTGCCCGCTGCGGTCTTTATATTCATAAAACACTCCAATATTTAGGAGCCAGTCCCGATGGTATTTATAAAGACAAAGATGGAAAAACAGGACTGGTAGAAGTAAAATGCCCGTTTTCTGCAAAAAATATGCAAGCTGAAGAAGCTATAAAAGCAAAAAAAAATAAATTTTGGAAATATAACACTAGGAAAAATACGTTCGTGATTGACAAAAACCACGATTATTATTTCCAAATTCAGGGCCAATTAAACATTACGGAGATGGATATGTGCTTATTTGCCGTATGGACTGGAGAGGACTACTCAATGAAAGTCGAATATATAAAAAGAGACCCTACGTTCTGGCACGACAAAATGTTAGAACCATTGTCAAAATTTTATTTGCATTGTCTGCTTCCTGAGCTAATCGATTCCCGCCTTGAACGCTCAATGCCAATAAAAGACCCGCCCTATATCATTCAAGCTATTGAGAAAAAGTAAAAAGAAATAAGAACGCGCCCACGTCTTCTGCCGCAGACACTGTCGTTCAGGAAAATTAATTGCTGCAGAGAGTAATCGTAACACTGTGCACAGAGTTACGTCCATTCAGTCAAAAAGTATCGGGAATGTATGATTTGCTTGTGGTTCCGAATTCAGTCAGTCGAGTTAAGCTGGAAGATTTGCCTCGCCCTGGTAGGCCATCAACGTCTTCAACTGAAGTTAACATCGCAAGTTAAGTGAAGAAAATAGTGACTGAAAATCCTCATTCAAGTTGGAGAGTGATAGCCGCTGAACTTTCAGTGTCTCACGAGTCGATTCGTATCATTTTAAAAAATCACTTGGGTATGAAACATGTTGCCGCTCGTCTAGTCCCAAAAGACCTGAATTGTCTCCAAAAACTCAATCGCTTATGAGTCGCTGAAGACATGCTAGAACGAGTCAATTTCGACCCATCATTCATGAAACGCATTGTTACTGGTGATGAGACGTGGGTTTACGAGTTTAACATGCAAACTAGTCAACAAGCTTCGAAGTGGCACCTTCCAACTAAACCGAAACCGAAGAAAACCACGCCAAATTCGATCAAAAGTCAAAGTCATGTTGACTGTTTTCCTTGACTATCCCGGTTTTGTGCACTCGAAATTCTTACCGGAAGGTCAAACGGTAAATAAAGTATATTATTTGAGCGTTATGCGGCATTTAAGAGAGCAAATTCGAAGAAAAAGGCCAGATTTGTGGAAAGAAAATTGTTGGATTTTGCACCACAATAATGCGTCTTCGCACAAGGCCATCTTTGTAAACAAATTTTTGACCAAAAGCTCAACAAATACATGATTCGTGATTTATCGAGCAACCACCTTATTCACCAGATATGGCTCCAGCCGACTTCTTTCTTTTTCCTAACCTCAAATTACCACTTCGTGGCACCGTTTTCATTCGGTAAGACAAAGGAATATTCGCGGCGAGAACTTAACTCAAACCCAACCCGAATCTCTTCAAAGTGAGAGTGAATAGGCTTCTTCTGGGTAAGCTCACTCCATCGTCGACTTTGTCTCTGTCACCTCTGAGCTAGAATAGAGTCAACAGCAAACCAATTCCAAATTTTAAAAAAAATCTTTTGATGATTGGATTATTCGTTGGCGTAGTAAGTGTATCGTTTCTGAAGGAGCATACTTTGAAGGCGATAAAATATAAGTCTGCGATGAGCATGTGTTGGTGTCTGTGTTGTGTCTGATGTGATGTGTAGTGTCTGTGTGAGCCATTTCATGGCGTTCTTTGCGACTAGCGCATTTTTTTTTCTTCCGTTGAGGGAATTTTTCAATTTTGAATACAACCATCTCTCGACGGTTATATTGGGGTAGATTTCTGATAATTCTCGTGGTCTTGTGGGTGTTGTCATTTCACAAAGTCTGCGGTAAAAGACGTGGTTCTTATTTCTTTTTACTTTTTTCTCAATAGGTTGAATGATATTTATGGCGGGTCTTTTAAGGCGGGAATCAATTAGCTCAGGGAGCAGACAATGCAAATAAAAATTTGACACTGGGCTTACCATTTTGTAGTGCCAGAACGTAGGGTCTCTTTTTATATTATTCGACTTTCATTGAGTAGTCCACTCCAGCCCATACGGCATATAAGCACATATCCATCTCCGTAATGTTTAATTGGCCCTGAGTATGGAAATAATAGACGTGGTTTTTGTCAATCGCAAACGTGTTTCTCCTAATGTTACATTTCCATTTTTTTTTTCTTTTATCGCTTCTTCAGATTGCATATTTTTTGCAGAAAGTGGGCATTTTACTTCTACCAGTCCTGTTTTTCCATCTTTGTATTTATAAATACCATCGGGACTGGCTGTTTAAATATTGGACTGTTACTTTGTTTAATATAAAAACCGCAGCTGGCAATTGTGACGTTTTCCTGCAGAGATAATGCTGTTTGTCCATTATCTCTACCATAATATGTGATCGAAACTTTGATCTATCGTCTGTTTCTGTAGTTCATCTCTTTTTTGGTCAGAAGGTTCCGTTTATTTAAGGAGTTATTTTTTTGTCATCTGAAAATCTTCATCAGTCTTAACTTGTTTTTTGGTATTACTATCTAGCCTGAACGAATTTATATAAAAACCGGAGGCGCGAAGGGAGAGCAACCCCCGCCAAGGTACCATTCAAATATAAATAAATATTGATTATTACTTAGTAGAGCAACTTTCCGACCGTGTCAAATATCGCTAGGTAGGATGAATGCGGGGACTGCAGGGAGCCCGGGTGCAGACGCACGGCGCGTGGACTCGCCGCACGCGATTCTTAAATTGTGCAATAGAAGACTAGGCCCTTAAGGGGCTTACATGACCTAAAGCGCGGTCACTGTCGGACTGCATAGAAAAGAAAGAGAAGCGCGATGACACAACGCTGGTAATTTATTGCAAAATATGAAGCAATTATTTAATTACAAAAAATCTATTGTTTGGACTAAAAATTAAAACACTAGTATTTTAGGTCCTATAATCCCCTTAAGGGGCTTACAGGACCTAAACGTAAAAAACGCAAGTTTTTGAAGCAATAAAAGTATATGATCGACTACAGTAAACAAAATCAGAAAACTATATGATATTCTTCAGGATATATGCTAGATAGATAGAAAACATAATACGAGTATGTACTACTAATTTGATACGATAGAAAAAAGTCATGAAGATACCTCTAAAAACTTTCTTTTTACAATAAAAACCATACTAATATACATACAATCATTTTGATTTTTTGTCAGATTATTCTACAAGCAACATACTAAAACACTAGTGTTTTAATTTTTTAGTCCAAGCAATACATTTTTTGTAATTAAATAATTGCTTCATATTTTGCAATAAATTACCAGCGTTGTGTCATCGCGCTTCGGTTTCTATTCTATGCAATCCGACAGTGACCGCGCTTTAGTTCATGTAAGCCCCTTAATATATTTTCAACTTTATCGTTAATGCATAAGGTTCAAAGTTGATTGGCCAAAATTTGCCAGTTTCGGGTAGCTTGATGTGCTGGCGTCTGTACATTACCAGTATGAGCAGACTTATGATAGTATGAAAAACCTATACAATCTGAGGTCAGCTCAAACTGAAAATGTATAGCTTGTGTCGCCGTGTGGTGTGACAACGAATATCTTCTGAAGTATAGCTCACATAAAGTCAACATTTTGGATTTGTAAGGTACAAAATAGAATCAAGCTCCTAACACAATTATATGATATAAAAGAGTAGTGTTTAAAAAAGGGCCCGCTGGCTGGACGTTTGTTTAAACAACGAATATCTTCTGAATATAGCTCACAAAGTAAAAATTTTGGATTTGTAAGGTACAAAATAGTATCAAGCTCCTAACACAATTGAATGATATAAAAGAGTATTTATAAAAGGGCCCGCTGGCTGGACGTTTGTTTAAACAACGAATATCTTCTGAAGTATAGCTCACAGAAAGTCAACATTTTGGATTTGTAAGGTACAAAATTGTATCAAACTCCCTAACACAATTGTATGATATAAAAGAGGAGTATTTAAAAAAGGGCCCGTTGGCTGGACGTTTGTTTAAACAAAGAATATCTTCTGAAGTATAGCTCATAGAAAGTCAACATTTTGGATTTGTAAGGTACAAAATAGAATCAAGCTCCTAACACAATTGAATGATATAAAAGAGTATTTATAAAAGGGCCCGCTGGCTGGACGTTTGTTTAAACAACGAATATCTTCTGAAGTTATAGCTCACAGAAAGTCAACATTTTGGATTTGTAAGGTACAAAATAGAATCAAGCTCCGAGCACTATTCGGCGATCTGAAAGTGTAATGACAATAAAAATAATCAGGATAAATAATCATAAGGAGCCCGCAAGCTAGACACTTCATAAAAACGTCATTCAATGAAAAACTGTCGAGGTACAGACGCCAGCACATCAAGCTACTTCAATCTGTCAAATTTCTTTAATAGATTTTCAACTTTTTCGCTAAAGCATAAGGGTGAAAGTTGATTGGGAAAATTCGACAGTTACGGGTAGCTTGATGTGCTGGCGTCTGTACTTAAAAAACTTTTACAAAAAAAAAACAACCGACTTCGAGTGTTTTTTCTTTGGAAGTCGGTTGTTTTTTTTTTGTTTAAAAGTTTTTATTTTTCACTTTTTAGTTGTAAGTACCTACCTACCCCAAACAAATTATGTACCTATGTGAATATCAGTGACAGGAAGCTATTGAACACATCTGCCTACCCCTTTAAAGAGTACAGGCGTGATGTTATGTTGTGTGATTGCGTAAATAATGCATACTTATGCTATAGCACCAATCGCTGTTGATTTGTTGGCTTTTATTGAAGAGTTCCATTGTCTGTCTCCGAAACTCATCATCAGATCTTAACGAAATTTTAATGGGACCATTTCGGAATAAAACTCTGTCGAACAAAAAAAAATTAGCAAATCCGTCTATATATGAGGGTTATGCCCGAACATACATAAAAAAATATATATAAACATCCGAATTGAGAACCTCTTCCTTTTTGAAATAAAAAAAAAATATCTTATTTATTTTCTTCAGGTACATAATAATGTCTTTATGAAAAAAAGCTGTCGCCTGTTGATAAATCTCGTTGGGACCCGCCAGATAAGACTCACACCGCCTTGTGGTACCTAATATGAAAATGATTCACTATTTCGTGTAGGCTTACCACGAGTTTGTATATTTTTGGGACACTTCCGGACAAACGGAATGTTGTTTGTGTTGTTGCTAGGATGTTATGATTGGCAACGTTTATTGTAAACTAGCGAATCGCCCCTGGTTAGCACGGTTTTTACGACTTGACAAACATCGAGACTTCTTTATTATAATAGCGCCCAGCGGTTTTACCCAAGTGTCGATCCCGCGGGAATGTCGGGATAAAAAGTATCCTATGTCCTTTCCCGGGACTCAAACTATCTCTATACCAAATTTCATCGAAATTGGTTCAGCGGATTAAGCGTGAAGAGGTAACAAACAGACACACTTTCGCACATGTAATATTAGTATGGATATGTAGCTGTATCTACAACGTTACATGCGAACAACGCGTCATACTGACGTCACGCAAAATCCTGCATCTCGCAAGCAGAGTTTACCGCGCATCTAGCATGGATACAACGGCCCGACATGAATCATAGGGCAGTTGCCCGCCAGACACAACACCCGTCTGGTTGGAGGACCCTCCCTTTTTTATAGAGTACCTATCAGTGAACTTTATAACCTGTTCCTCATACCTCTATAGATAAGTTTAATATTAATGTATTAATTATACACATGAACCTTCCGGAATAAATTCTCTAAATAACGATAAAAGAAAGAACAACACAATCTGAATAATCTATACTAATATTATAAAGCTGAAGAGTTTGTTTGTTTGGTTGAACGCGCTAATCTCTGGAACTACCAGTCGGATTTGAAAAATTATTTTTGCATTTGATAGCCCAATTCTTGAGGAAGGCTATAGACTATTTAACATCACGCTATGACCTTTAGGAGCCGAGCAAAAGGAAAAAAAGTCAGAAAGAACGCTAAGCAAAAACGAAGTAATAGCGCGGGCAGGCGATGCGATGCGACGGGGTGGGTCGGAGTAACAAGAAATTTCACGCGGACGAAGTTGCGGGCAGAAGCTAGTATTGAAAGATATTGCTAATCCATTGCTTCATATGTTCGACAAGTTATCTGCTCAACAACGTAAATAACGCAATGAATATTGTTGACCTGTCAAAATGAAAGCGATTTCTACTGATAGTGTGTTACGTAATTACCCCGCAGGTCAAGTAAGGCACACAATATTAACACAAAAACAAAAAAAAAACTTAATAATAGAATAAAAACTGCATCAAATAAGAATATCTGGAAGAATAAGACTTGCTGTGTACTGTGTTGTACAGACGCCAGCACATCAACCTACTACAATCTGTCAAATTTCTTTAATAGATTTTCTACTTTATCGCTAAAGCATAAGGTTCAAAGTTGTTTGGGAAAATTTTACAGTTTCGGGTAGCTTGATGTGCTGGCGTCTGTACATACTGTTACATACATTGACATACCGTTACATACATTGACAGGAGATTGGTGACATGCAGAAGTTTGTTCATTATTACGCTTGTATACTGCGTATTAGTAAAATCAAACAGGTTTTTCACGATATTTTCCTTAACTATAATACCTAAGTCAGTGGTGTCATAGATCACGTGCATACACAACTTACTTCGATCAAGTCACATATTTAAGTACACGTCATGTGTCACCTTATTTTTTCCCGACTGCGACTCAGACTGCATGCGTAACTGCTATGATTGGCTTTTGGATTCCTTAAGTTTTAAGTTGAGCTGCACGATGACTGACAAATGCGTGCACTGACTGGACAAGTTCACTCAATCTGTGTGGTTCTTTCCTCAAAAAACCATTTCAGACATCAATCTACATGATCTGTACAAGATGGGTTCTGGATGTCTGGACTTTAAAAGAGACTGTGCCTTCTGAGTTTGTTTCGGCCTTTCTTCTCAGACTAGTCAGATAGGAAACGCCGACCTCATCTAGTTTTTAAAAAGTGTTTGTGTGTACAAACCTACTTACAGAAATAAAATCATTTATAAAAATTCAATCAAAGCCGTGTACGCCCGCTTACTAATTTATCACATTAAGGCGAAAGCGCCAGGGTAGCCTGCGAAATTCATCTTTTTATCGACGTACAACTTAATACTGACCAGCAAATTGCAAAAAACGTAAGAAAATTTGAATTTTGCGGGCTACCTTAGCGCTTCCCCCTTAATATTGTTATATTTTCTTGCAAGAAACTGGCTCTAGAAGGGTGAAAAATAAATCTATTTAAATTATTTCAATATTTTTTTTTTCTTTCTTCGGTAAATCCTCCTGGACGCCTCCAAAAGCACAATTTTACATGGGACTTAAAGATAATTGTACTGGGAATGGGATTAACGAATAAAATACTAATCACGTAATTATTATTATTTTACTAACCTACGCTGTCCCACTTCTGGGCCTACCTCCACTCCTTCCATCTTTCGCGAGCCTGGCGTCCTCTTTCCATTTTTGACGGAACCTATCCAGCTTGTCCCGCCATCACCTACGTGGTCTGCCGCGGCCCCGCCTCACTGTCTCAGGGCACCAGTTCTGTGCTATTTGGGCCCACAGTTTGTCTGGCATACGGCAGACATGTCCAGCCTAGTCCCTTTTAGGTTGGGCAGCCTTTTGAGCCACGTTAGCTATCTTTGTTTGGAGCGCAGCGCGTAATTATTACCCATACTAATATTATAAATTCGAAAGTAACTCTGTCTATCTGTCTGTTATCTTTTCACGCCTAAACTACTGAACGGATGTCGATGAAATTTGGCAGAGAGATAGATTGCATCCCGGGCAAGGACATATTATGATAATTTTTATCGACATACCTCGTTGGCGAAGCTGTAAGCGGAAGCTAGTCGTCTATAAATTAAAAATCCATACATACTATAAATTATTATAATATTATAAAATGCGAAAGTGTGTCTGTTACCCCTTCACGCATAAACCGCTGAACCGATTTGGATGAAGTTTAGTATAGAGATAGTTTGAGTCCCGGGAAAGGACATAGGATAGTTTTTCTCCTTATATTCCCCACGGAATCGACACTTATGCGGGTGAAACCGCAGGGCGCTGCTAGTCGTCTATAAATTAATAATATTTTATCTATATTAGTCCCTTGTTTTGTAAGTCAAATCTGACACCTACTGTCTGCTATTCTTTTTTTTTTTTATTTCTGAATGGGCCCGCTCTTGACCTCAATCATGCCTGATGGAAAGCGATGGATGAGGTCTATGATGAACGAGCGTGCCCAGAAGATGCCTAAGGCACTGGAACTCCCACGCATCGACGAAACACAGCAGGCTGCTTGACGCCGGACTCTGGTGGGAGGGTGGTCGCAAACCAGGCAATTAGCCAAGCACCCAATAGGCTATAACCTCTACAGTACTATAGGTTACTGGACATGGACAAAATATGGGATGGACAAAACTGTCAATATTTTCTTAGCTTGAATACGAGGCTTTTGACTACGTTGAGTGTGTGTGTATTTTATGTCTTTTTTTTTTAATAATTTTTAATTTTTATTTGCCATGTGCGTTTTTGTTTGTGTAGAATAAAAAAAAAATTCTTTCTTTCTTTTCGTTCTTTCTATAGGTACATCTCCGCCCTTTTCTTCGGGGACCCTCTCTTCCGACATTTTAGTTGTCCCTGTCCCGATATATTAGACTCATGTGTGGTGTGGTGACCCTACACAAATTAGCGTTATTTGAACCAGTTATTGGATGCATCAGCGCATAAAGGTGGCGGGTGCGTCAGCGCAAAAGGGAATATGAGATCATTGTGCTGCTCATAACAACTGGGTATATTACACTTAACCCAGGACCCTAATTTCCTCATCTGCCTAGCCCTTTCCCAACTATGTCAGGGTCGGCTTCCAGTCTAACCGGATGCAGCTGAATACCAGTATTTTACATGGAGCGACTGCCTATTCTGACCTCCACAACCCAGTTACTGGGCAATACGATATCCTTTGGTAAGACTGGTTGTCAGACTATCGGGCTTCTGACTACCCGTAACGACTGTCAAAGATCCACGAATGACAGCCGGGACCAACGGCTTAACGTGCTTTCCGAGGCACGGAGGGGTCACGGTTGACGACACGATTGGCGCAGTGGCTGAGCGATCGACTTCTGTGTTGCGTGTCGCGAGTTCGATTCCCGCACGGAACAAATATTTGTATTGCCTACACTACAGGTAGTTGTTCCGGGTTGTTTGTACCTATATGTGAAATTAAATGTTTGTAAACGCACCCACAATACAGGAGTAATTCCTAGAGTGGGGCAAGGTTTAAAAAAAAAAAACGGTATGTAAAGATGGTCACCCATCCACAGAGCAACCGCGGCAAGCGTAGCTTAACCTGATCTATCGACGAGGTCTGATTTATGGTTCTCTATTGTGTTCCCTAACTTTATCCATAATCTAAAGTGCCATTTTTTTTTTGTTCTGATCATCATTTTTGTCCGATTGATAACTTGCCCGAATTTAATATCACATGCCATAAAATTGAAATCTCAATACAATATGCCCTAAATTTGTTTGTTATATTATTACAATCAATAATATACAAAAGAGCGGTAACATTAAATTTCAATTATAAACCGATGATACAGTGCGTACCACGTAAGAAGAGACTTGACCCCGCCTCCCCCGCTCTTTCCGCCGCCCCTATGACGTCCGGTCCCGTCCCGCACTCAGACCTCATACCGCTAAAGATACCTAAAATCGTGTACTGCGCATGTCAGACCACGTGGTGTGTCAAGTCTCTTCTTACGTGGCACGCACTGTACTTATGATTCGATGACACTTTAATGCTGTCACCAACCTCGACAGTATCAACTTCAACTCTTGATTAATGGCTTCTGTGGAACAAACACCACAATTTTGCCAATTTCACGTACTTAAATCCACTAAATGAAAAAATTAAATCTCTCTGACACGTGAGACAGCTCGCTACTGCGGCTGATGTGTCTCCCCAGTATCAAGTAATCAACGTAATTTCTCACGATGACATAACTTACGACCATAGATATATATGAAAGAAGACCATAGATAAATATGTTTTTTACATTTCTATGCTTACGACACGAGCACAAAAAAAAACATTGTAATATTTTGTAAGTACTACAAACAAATTGTTATAACTGCTGAGACCTTCGTTTTTTATTGCAAATTACTGTTAAGGCGTTTGTCCACCTCAGCTGTCACCGATACTTCCCCGACCCATCTCATCGTATCACATCACCTGCCCGCGCTGTCCCTTCTTTCTCGCTTAGCGTTCTTTCTGCCTTTTTTTGGGGTCCGTACCCAAAGGGTAAAAACGGGGTACCTATCTATTACTAAGACTCCACTGTCCATCTGTCTGTATGTCTGTCACCAGGCTGTATCTCATGAACCCTGATAGCTAGATAGTTGAAATTTTCACAGATGATGTATTTCTGTTGCCGCTATAACAACAAATAAAAAAACAGAATAAAATAAACATTTAAGGGGGCTCCCATACAACAAACGTGATTTTTTTCGGCGTTTTTGCCTTGTGGTACGGAACCTTTCGTGTGCGAGTCGGACTCGCACTTGGCCAGTTTTTTTTTGCTCGGCTTCTAAGTGTCATAGCGTGATGTTAAATACCCTATAACCTTTAAGAATTGGACTTACAATTTTTTCCCGTAGTACATTAATTTGATCTATCTCGTAAGGTTTAGCCAGCGCGAGCTTTTGCAATGTAAGCGCACAAAAATATGTTTGTTACGGCATCACATTACAAACCTTTGAATTTCTCGGCTTTTCTCTACTATAATATGCATTTATTATACATACTAGCTTCTGCCCGCGACTTCGTCCGCTTAAAATTTCTTGTTACTCCGACCCACCCCGTCGCATCGCATCGCATCGCCTGCCCGCGCTATTACTTCATTTTTGCTTAGCGTTCTTTCTGACTTTTTTTCTTTTTGCTCGGCACCTAAAGGTCATAGCGTGATGTTAAATAGCCTATAGCCTTCCTCAAGAATTGGGCTATCAAATGCAAAAAGAATTTTTCAAATCCGACTGGTAGTTCCAGAGATTAGCGCGTTCAACCAAACAAACAAACAAACTCTTCAGCTTTATAATATTAGTATAGAAGTAGGTATAGATAAACCTTCCTCTCGAATCACTCTATCTTTTGCTGCTAATGCAGTTTCATTAAAATCCGTTGCGTAGTTTGAAATATATAAGCTTACAGACAGCGAGAGCGACTTTGTTTTATACTATGTAAAGATTGTACACCAGAAAGTACATAATAACAAAACATACAATGGGCGGCATTCATGTGACTGTTATTTTAGTATGTTGTCTATCTTACGACTTTCACGCGAACGAAGTCTTACGAATTCCACGCGAGCGAAGTCGCGAGCAAAAGCTAGTTTGTAATATTCTAAGTACAACAAATTATTCTAACTACTGTGACATGGAGACCTTCGCTTTTTATTGCACATAACTGCGAGACAATGTTGCGTTCATTAAGGGGCTTACAGGACCTAAACACAAAAAACGCAAGTTTTAGAAACGATAAAAGTATATGATCGACTACAGTCAACAAAATCAGAAAAAAATATGATATTCTTCAGGATATATGCTAGGTAGATAGTGTGTTGAAAACATAATACAACTAATTTGATACGATAGAAAAAAATCATGAAAATACCTCTAAAAACTTTTTTTTTTACAATAAATACCATACTAATATACCTACATACAATCATTGATGTTTTGTCAGATTATTCTACAAGCAACATACTAAAATGCTAGTGTTTTAGTCCAAACAATAGATTTTTTGTAATTAAATAATTGCTTCATATTTTGCAATAAATTACCAGCGTTGTGTCATCGCGCTTCTCTTCCTATTCTGTGCAGTCCGACAGTGACCGCGCTTTAGGTCATGTAAGCCCCTTAATAATTTTTAGCTAGATGCTTAGATAAGTGGTGATGAGCAGTCTACAGGTTTCTATCGTCAAGGTCGGCCATCGACCATAAACCTACTTCTCGTGTCGACACAAGTATATGAGTACTTACATCATCTGTTTTTGGGTTTCTAAGGAAAAAAACCGGTCAAGTGCGAGTTAAACTCGCGTGGAGAGGGTTCCGTACGATGAATATTTTATCTACTTACCATGTTTTTTGTGGTAACAAAAAAAACTTATCATTGTAACTGATTCACTGAAAAGCATGTTCTCTTCCATACATTTCAACTGAAAATGTAAGTTTGTACGCACAGTATTGGGAGATTTACCATGCTTGTTTTAAGACTACAGACTTCTTATAGCTTTTCCTGTAATCTATAGGTATAGAACTATTTTTTATTTTGTACCCAGTTTTTTTGGAGATAGGGGGGATAGTGAATTTTCGTATACGTATTTACTTAAATAACTTTTTACTTTAAAATTATGAAAAAAATATACTTGTGATCCTCCCAGTAAGCCCTTTCATTTGATATGTCACACGGTACAGATTGCGAAACTTTTTTTTTTAATTTTCTCCTTGCCCCACAAAAATGGCCCCCATATTCAAAAATCATATTTACGTTACATGTCTGTGTTTGGGTTACAGAGATTCAATGTGTACCAAATTTCAACTTAATCGGTCCATTAGATTCGGAGCAAATTGGCTGTGACAGACGGACGGACAGACGAGTGATCCTATAAGGGTTCTGTTTTTTCCTTTTGTGGTAAGGAACCCCAAAAATTACACAAAATAAAGCGTCCGTCTAGGTTTGAACCTACAGCCTACAATTCGGAAGTCTGGCGCCACTCTCTGGCGACTCTCCACGCGTGGCGTTCGCGCAGTGGGAACGCCCCCCCCTTACCACTGGGTCACCACTGATGAAACGCCACGCGAGGGGGCTACTTAGTAAAAATGAATTATAGTGATAGTGACTGTAACAGTAAATTACAAAATTAAAAACTGTTTTATAAACCAACTAGCAGCGCCCCGCAGTGTCGATCTCGTTCGAAAGACACGTGGCGCCATCTATTATCATAATAACGTTATTGTTGTTTTCCTCGGGAACAGTATATTTTTTTCGAGATGAAAGGTACCCTATGTCCGTTTCTGTACACCTGACAACGTATATGCAAAATTTCAGGATAATCGGTTCAGTGGTTTAGGCGTGAAAAGGTAACAAACAAACTTATTTTCGCATTTATAATATTACTAGCGGCCCGCCCCGGCTTCGCACGGGTAGATATTATATATTATTATAATATAATATATATAAAATATAATATACTTATGTATGTACATATATAATATAATATATATATAATATGTTATTATAAGTTAGGATTAGGATAAACTGGCCTAACAAAGATTTTCAGATTTCTAAATTCAGCACCTTTCTCCTAAAGCCACAAAAACAGTAGATAAACACAATAAATGAGTATTTTAATGGCGTCAAGTGAAAGTTCAGAGTCTCGTTAGCACCGCACTACGGTCCATTGCGCTCTTATACAATTTGTTTGATGACGCAACCAATGCGTGTACGCATCTACGCAATGACAGTTGGTTGAGGTATGTCAGTAGGGAACGGACCCTATGCAATCAGGGGCCATTCAAGTATTACGTGAGCAGATTTTTTTGCAATTATTAACCCCCCCCCCCCCCTCCCCCACGTCAGCAAAAGTAAGCAAAGCGCTTACCCCCAAAATGCTTACGTAAACATTGATACAGATGCCAGCACATCAAGCTACCCGAAACTGTCAAATTTTCCCAATCAACTTTGAACCTTATGATTTAGAGATAAAGTTGAAAATCTATTAAATAATTTTGACAGATTGTAGTAGCTTGATGTGCTGGCGTCTGTACATGCATTTTTCAATGTGTTCTGGTTTCTTTATTGATTCATGAGCAGCAGTTATATGCGTATCGTTTTCAAGCATAGACAAGTAGGGTTGCCATATGTGTTCAAACCAAAATCTACTAAATTTTGTAGAAAATCCGAAACAGTAAATAATAAATACTGCTGACGTAATCTGATGATTCCAGACACAAAAAAAAAATCAGCTGTTTCATACAAAGTTCAATACCTACTTGACCAAAATGTATGAAACAACTGTTTTTTTTTTTCGTAATTTCAGATTTGGTCCCATAGTGAAAGATGTTCATATTCATGGGTGGACCATCCTGTAAAAATTTGGAACCGGTAAAAAAAATCACCCTGTAGATAATTTGTTTACTACAAATGAGTTAGGTACTAATGCGTTATAGAACCAACTAATTAAAATTATGCAGTAGGTAATTTATATTCAGTGTTGTAATGCAGACGCGCAAACATACATAATTATTTTATGTAAGTTGTTAAAACTTATCATTAAGAGCTCAACAATTTTACGGTAATTTTATGAAAGAATGTCAGATAAATGTGTTTGTATGTTTGTTTACATTTATGCAAGAATTTTGAAATAAATTAACGCTTTTATCACTTCTAACGCTTACGTCCATAAAATATATGAAATTACGTGCACATTGTATGTAACGTTATCATCACCTGCCCAGCCTTCTCCCAACTATGTTGGGGTCGGCTTCAGTCGAACCGGATGCAGCTGAATACCAGTATTTTACATGGAGCGATTGCCTGTCTGACCTCCACAACCCAGTTACTGGGTAATACGAAACCCCTTGATGACGCGTCGCGTACGCGTCATATTCGTGAACGGGCGTCCGTCGGTTGAGTTGAGACTGGTCATCTCTTAATTGCCAAGGCTTATTTCTAATCTTATATTTTGAATGTTTTCTTCATTTGTGTCTTTTTTTAAATTATTCTCACATATAGAAGCAACAAGAATAATGTACAGACGCCAGCACATCAAATTTAATTGAAATAAATGCTTTGAGTTTGACCTTGACCTTGGTCACAAAATACAGAGAGTACAGAAGTCAATCACATGTACGTATGGGTTAGTCGATGTCACCTGTCTTTGAATTTTTGGTTCTAGGACGTGCCAGTATCCTCACGATAGTTTCCTTCACCGTTTTGTTGTGAGCAGAGGAACAGTACAGACGCCAGCACATCAAGTTACCCGAACCTGACAAATTTTCCCAATCAACTGAACTGAACCTTATGCTTTAGTGACAAAGTTTAAAATCGATTAAAGAAATTTGACAGATTGTAGTAGCTTGACGTGCTGGCGTCTGTACATAACATGGGACTTGAACATAAATGGATATTGAAATAAGTGTACTATACATTATTAATACTGTACATTGAGTAAGAGTACTATACAACACAGAGAGCAGTGATGCAGTAAGACCAGTGGCGGCTCAGTGGTAAAGACCCCGACTTACCGAGTTGTGGTCGGGGTTCGAACTCAGGCCGGCGCTTTACTTTGTGTAAATAATTTCATCACAACTGCTCTCAAACCTGTGAAGGAAAACATTCTGAGGAAACCGACATGTCCCAGAACCAAACATTCGAAGACATGTGACATCTACCAACCCGCACTGGGCCCGCGTGGTAGATGCCCACTCCCTCTGGAAGAGAGGAGGCCAGTGTTCCCAGCTGTGTCCCAGCAGTGGAACATTAAAGGCAGATTAAGCATACAACACACCACTTTCTACACCTAGGTACTCCCTGATCGGTTGATGAGAGATGAGATTGGCGAAAAGCCAAATATTCAAGTACCGCGACCCGATTGGCTCAGGAGATAAGTGTTAGCATACCGCGCTGACACCAGTTCGATTACTGTACGTACCCGGCGATAAATATTGCACATCGACCTTTAGAAAGAGACAATCAGCTAATTTCGGCTTCGTAGAGCGTTATCTCTGTCGCACGAAATACAAACAGTCCGGTATCTATTAGGAGCTGTTAAAACAATTATGATTCGCTTCTTTTGATAATTATTTTTATTCTTTGTATAAAATACAAAAAAAAGGTAAAGGTCGATGTGCAATATTTATCGCCGGGTAGGTACTGTACCAAATAAATATTTGTAATGCCTACGGGTGCTTGCTTAAAGAGACTGGTTCTCGGTAAGGACAATTCTGTACCGATCGATGCGCGTGAAGTAGTCGAGTGTTAACGTATGCGCTCACACATAAAGAAACAGGGAACGCATGTAACTGTGTCTTTCAGAATTTCACCCTGCAGCGATCTGTACCAGGCGTCGAACCCTGAAAACCCGCTTCTTTAAAGAAGCACGCTAACTCTGTAAAAACGGCGAAGGAAAGTATCGTGAGAAAGCTGGCTTGTCCTAGAACCCAAAACTCGAAAACATGTGACATCTTTTCGGGATGCATGAAGAAGCCTCCTCGTGTAGCGCAGTTTGTTCCGCCAGTTACTCAACTGAACCGAGCGCTTGTCGCATCCTGGACAGTTACACTCAACACCTTATTTGACTGGCCAATTCTTCCCTTGCGGTGGTAGGGCTAACGCCCGCCTGGTTTGCGACCACACCCTCCCACCGGACTCCGGAGTCAAGCAGCCTGCTGCGTTTCGTCAATGCGTGGGAGTTCCAGTGCCTTAGGCATCTTCTGGGTACGCTCGTTTCATAGAAAGAAAAAGAAATAAATGAAATACGTTTATTTGTGGCAAACATGACGCATAAAATAAAAAAAAAAAACAAGAAAAACAAAATAACAATTTGAGAGAAAGTATAGACCTGAAACAATTGATAAACAATCATAGACCTCATCCATCGCTTTCCATCAGGCGTGCTTGAGGTCAAGAGCGGGCCCATTCAAAATAAAAAAACTACCAACCCGCACTGGGCCCGCGGGGTTGATTACGGCCCACTAATTTTCACAGAAGTAACCAGAATCCAAGCAGTTGGAAAATTATAGGCTCATTAATTTTGTCGTACCAAACCTCCATCTTGAATCCCGTCGCTCCTATGTGTAGTTGAGTCGACCGTGACGTACAGACGCCAGCACATCAAGCTACCCGAAACTGTCAAATTTTCGCAATCAACTTTCAACCTTATGGCTTCAGCGTTAAAGTTTAAAATCTATTAAAGAAATTTGACAGATTGTGGTAGCTTGATGTGCTGGCGTCTGTACATCATCCGCATCTATCTAGTCTTTCCCCAACTACGGTACCCGGCGATAAATATTGCACATCGACCTATTCGATCCTATCGATTTTATACAAAGAACAAAAATAATTATCAAAAGAAGCAAATCATAATTGTTTTAACAGCTCCTAATAGATACCGGACTGTTTGTATTTCGTGCGACAGAGATAACGCTCTACGAAGCCGAAATCAGCCGATTGTCTCTTTCCAAAGGTCGATGTGCAATATTTATCGCCGGGTACTTTATTTGTGGTCGGCTTCCAATTTAACCAGATGCAGCTAAATACCAGTATTTTACATGGAGCGACTGCCTACCTGGACCTCAACGCAATTACTAGGGTAACAGGATACCCTTTTTTTTTTGTTTTCGGGGTGTAAAATCTTCATGCCCTGCGCCCTGGGGCAGGTGGAGGGGTCTGTCAGATTCTTACTAACTAAAAACTACCCCGGTGTTCCATCTCACACCTACGCCGTGGGTCGCGGGAACGTACGATCCTTTCGCAACCCCCGACTGAGGCCGGCCCCCTGCGGACCTCCTCGGGTAAGTGAGGTATTTGACTCCCCCCGCGACGTCTAAGAGGGGCGCGCGTGTAACACTACGCGCCGCCACCTCGGGTCCTGATGTATGGGGACGACGGACGTCTCCGAGTCCGTCTCTTGGACCCATTTAGGGGGGCTGTGAAGACGGCGTTGTCCACCCTCCGTCGACACCCGGTGCGCCTGTCACTGTGCGGGCTGGGTGACTGGACGAGATCTCCCTCTCACTTCCCGCAGCCTCAGATTAACACGGTACCCAGCGCAACTTAAAAATGGCATAGAAAAACAAAACACATCAGGCTATGACGCGTGACGTCATGTAGTTACGGCATGAAAGTAATAAAATTAACATAGTATAATTAACGAATGATTACATACCTACGAGGTACACGCGGCGACACATCAAGCTATACATTTGCAGTTTAAGCTGACCTCGCATTGTTATAAGTTTTTCGTACAATCAGAAGACAACATGTAAACTCGTACACATACCAGCTTAAAAACATAAACTAGTCATTCATTACATAATATATTATTACTTACACTATGATAATCAAGTAATCCAGACACTACACAAAAATTTATTAAGTTTAAAATTTCAAAATCCTTCTTATCTTCTTACAATGAAAACTTTATCCGGAACACACAATTAGTAAAACAATAAAGATAGCAATTTAAAGTCACTAACTTCTGCCCGCGACTTCGTCCGTGTGAATTTCTTGTTTAAGCGTAAAATACAGGGTTAGTTTTCAAAGACCAGCCATTTAAGTGTCTAAACACACTATGCGGAAGGTACGCGACTGAAGTTCCACGGCTGATTTTACGTTCCGCCGTATTCGGCTGATATGACACACCATAAGTGCCGAACTTACGCGGCAGGAATTCAGTTGCGCACACGCGGGGCGCGTGTATGCCTGCCTCCCCGGCTGTGGGCCCCGGATCTTCTTCGGCAATCGAACCGAACTGGTCGCGTATAATGTGTGCTCTACAGAATACGTTGGCCGCCGAATTGCCGCTGAATTTACGCCCGACAGAAGTTCGGCTGTACGTTATAACGTCAGTAATCGTCGTTGCGCGTGCAAAAGCCGCTATGTATTATTTAGTTATTTTCGGTTCCTTATGCAGTTTTAATCGTTATTTCAATACACACATACTGTATAAACAGCTATGTGATAAGTGCAATATTTAAAGAGTTAAGGAATGTAGCTCTGTGATATTCATACATTGAAAGTTCCGTATAAACACGCTAAATGTTTATAATTCATATAGCCCAAATAAGTTCACTAAAAACAGAGCGACTTTTGCATGCGCAACGACGTAATTCAAATTTATAGCATTGCAGGCGTACCTAATCATGCCGAATTTCGGTCGCGTACCTTCGGCATAGTGTGTTTAGACACTTAGGGTGTGGTGTGGTACAGACAGACCAAAAAACTGAACAATATTGTCCATGAGACCAACATCTTAAATAATCGTAATCGCGAATAAAAATTCAGCCATCCCATACGTTTATGTCGAGTAGGTATTGAAGTTTTCTATGAGACAGTTGATACATTTTCAACGCGCTAATCTTTGGAACTATTCTTAAGATTAGAGCGTCCATACAAACAAACAAACTCTTCAGCTTTGTCATTGGCATACAGATCACGTAGTGGTATGGGGCTGTCCATTAATCACGTGAGGATCGAAAGGGGGGGTCCATAAAAAACCACGAAATATCACAAGGGGGGAGGGGGGGTGTAGTAATATATCACGTGTATTTATATTTTCGGCAAACGCGCGATACTGAACCGAAAAGCGGCGTTACGTGTATATATTTTTTCGTCAAACGCGTACAAAATCGAAAGCTAATGTGACCTTGTGTACTAAAAATCTAAAAACTATAGGGGGGGGGGGGGAGGTTAGTCATAAACCTCGCCATGAATCACCAAGGGGGAGGGGGGTTAAAAAATGCCAAAAAAAAAACATCACGTGATTAATGGATGGCCCCTATGATAAAGAAATCTCGAGTTCTGTCAAGTCGTTTAATCCGAGTGAAGCAGGCGGCTTTATAGCCTCTTCATAATCTTACTTCACATAGCTATATTTTAATTGTTTTTCTTATCTACTTTAATCACGTTACCTATTATGCATTGAACCTTACGTTGATCATAAATCTTTAATGACGAACTGAAACCGCTTTTCTAGACCATTCTTTCTTGTACTGAAAATATTTCTTTAACGTTTTTTTTTCTTCCTCAGAACAACCACCAAAAACGATGACCTGAACAAAATATGAAACAGCGCCATCTAGCGGCCGATGGGCGGACTACGTAAGATGCAACTAGCGCCATCTGTCGAGTGCTAAACGAGATGCCACGCTTAAAATATGCGTCGGTTGCCAGAGTTGTTGTTATACTCGGCCTCTTTTGTCTGTGGCTACAGATTATGCTCTCGGCTTCTAGCGGGGGCATGTACAGAGATGGAGGTATGGCTTTTTGAATTTATTTTTAAATAATTTATGATATTTTTTGTACAGGGCGTAAAAGAACTTTGGCGGGGATCGAATGGATGCAGCGAAATATGTATTAGTTTAGTCTCTATGCCTTTATAGACTATAATTAACATTTTCATATAATTATGCCCAGTTTTCAAGAGGATGAAATCAACGAGTGACCAAGTCTCATGCGAGAAATAGAATATTTTTGAGAATAAAATATCTGTAACCTAAAATACAGGGTGTAAAAAGACAAAACTTAACGAAGCCGAGAGTCACTTATACCGTCATTGTAATATTTTTTTTTTATACTGGACCATACCTGGGAACTTTCTGGTTACGGAGATATTGAAGGTCAAAATCCCAACTTTTACTGACGTGTTTTTTACGAAAACAAGTTTTTAATGATACAACACAACTTCAAATATCCACGATCCCCGTACCGTTTGCATGCACCCATAAACACAATGTTTTGCGTATTGTCAATGTTTTACATTACGCACTCCCCTACCGCCAACAGCAAATTTTCACACCAAAAATAAAAGTCGTTTCCCAGCAATTATTTTTATGCAATATTTACCTACTAGGTTTGATGTACAGAATGCGTTGTTGACGGCTATGTGATGTGTCTTTTTACATCCTATACAGGGTTATTGGTAAAACTCTCTCTTAAGAGGTCATTGTACTTACAATTATGAACAACTTTTACTATGGGACTAAACCTGAAATCGCGAAAAAAAAAAATTTGCTGTTCCCTACATTTTGACGAGTACGAACATAAATGTAGGGAACAGTGGATTTTTTTTCACGATTTCAGCTTTGGTCCCATAGTAAAAGTTGTTCATAATGATGAGTACAATGACCTCTTAAGAGGTTGTTAATGTTTTACCAATAACCCTGTATAGTCAATATTCTTAGAAGAATTTTATTATCAAATACTTAGCCCTAATAAAAGCAAAGTGCCAAAAGAACTTCAGCTATAACTCAAATTAGGCCAATTCATTCGCAAAATGGATAGTGGACATTCTCATTTATAATTTTTATTTTTTGTATTCTTATAGATTTTTTTTATAATTTCAGATTTAAAAGAATACGATATTAAATTACAAGGCCTGTTGATTAAACGTTTAACGAACTATATTTCAAAAGGTTTTTAAATGTTTTGTTATACTTATTTTAAATATTTAATGGGAATTTTCGATTTTTTTTTGTTTACTTTCCTATTTATTTCTTTAATTAATTTTCTCGTTTCGAATTTGCTAACTTTTTTTTTATTGTTTACTGCGAGTTTCTATAAAGCTTAGTAAACTGGGAACTTTTGCTTGAACAGCTCTTGGCATTTATTATTTTCAAAGTTGTTCATAATGATGAGTACAATGTCTTCTTAAGAGGTTGTTAATGTTTTACCAATAACCCTTTAGAAGTTTTGAGAGAGGATGTAGGAGATAAATTTATTCCACATACGGCTGATTTTCCCAAAGTCAGCTATATTTTTTCGTGGAATAAAATTGATGTTTGACAGTTATCGTATGACAAAACTGTCGAAAATTCAAAATTATTTCTCGAAGATATCTGGGGTCACGGTGTGTAAAGATCCACAGACCCATCCACAGACTAACCGCGGCAAGCGTAGCTTAACCTAATCGATCGACCTGTGCGGCTGTTATTATTTAGCCGCGGGTTTCTCACCATAGTTAGAAGCAACAATAAAAATTGAACCGTCTAAACACTGTAAACGATGCAAATCATAAAATTTGTTGCTTCAATTTAATTGTATGTCACTGGCAAGAAAGGGCTTTGAAGGTCCGTGGCATACTTACTTGCCCCGCCATTTTGTTTTTTTTTTGTCAAAATGGCGGCTACGCATGAAACTTATATAAACCTATAGCTGATATCAATGCACACAGACAGAAAACAGCTATCGATTTATATAGGTATAACGAGTGGCCGCCATTTTGAAAAAAAAAACAAAATAACAGTAAGTAGCGGCTACATATTATAAAAATCTTCAATCCCTATAATAAATCGAATATTATTATTATACATTATAATAAATCGAATACCACCTACGCACAACAAGGTAAATAATAATTTGATATTCCTTGGCTAAGCATAATTTTACAACTTTTCAGATGATTCCAAAACCGATACCGTTTCCGATACTAACCCAATATTGGATTCAGTTCTACTAATGTTGCCATATCAAGGTTTTTTTTTATTATTTATTTTTTTTTCTGTGTTTGTATTTTCTAAATTGTATATGTGATCTGCTATCAAGTGATTAAGATTGCAAAAAAATATGATTTTTTTTCTCTAAATCTTTTTCTATCCGTATTTTGTCTCTAAATATTGTGAAAAACGAGCTAAACCATGTACTGCTAATTGTGTGTACATATCTTCTGTTTAAAAAAAAATATGTAAAGGGTCAAAGTAAATTATCTAGCGAAACTCCGCAGACGTGATGAGTACCTATCGATATCTAAACATGACAAAACAAAAAATAAATTAATTTAATGACTTTTTTGTAAGGCCATTGACACAGTTGGTGTATAAATATCAGTTGTTTTGTGTAAACTTCACAGGCGTGGTTGGTATCGAAATCGAAATACGATAAATATAGGTATATTTTCTCAACTCATACTTCAAGAGTTCAAATAACAACAATACCAACGCGGCTGTACCATTTCAAAACCTAGTAAGGGACACTTTTTACAAAAACCGTTTTATTGCATAATGTTGCTAACCTAGAAGGTCTCTACCAAATACAAAAAAAAAACCAGCGTTTTAAACTTGCATAAAAGCAGATATATTTATGCATCGATACCTAGTAAGTGCACCATTCACTCCCTAGTGACTTTAAAACCTAGTAAGTGACTTAACCAATTCAAAACCTTAGTATCTTTTACAACCATTAGCATTTTTCCAATATTACGTTTATGCGCTCTCCTGTAAAATTTCATTTTAAGTCCTTACTAGGTTTTTGAAATGGGGCAGCCGAACGGTCATTGATCCCTAAAAGAGAAACATTAAATTAATAAAATTAATTAAACATTAAATTAATAAAATTAATTAAACATTAAATTTTTTAACGTGAAAAAATTTTAACGTGTTTAGATATCGATACTCATCACGTCTGCGGAGTTTCGCTAGCTAATTTAATATGACCATGTAAACATGTACCTACACTCTTTATTTTTCTATATGTTTTTGTATCATTTCTATAAAAAAATTATAAATCACATTTTTACCGACTTATTGAGCAACTCTTGGCAATTTCCTGGGCATCGCCTTAAGATGCTCACTGTTGCCGGATGTCACTATTATTTTAATAACGTGGTTAAAATGGAAGTACAATTACCCGGGAGTAAATATGACACATAGAGCTTTAGAAAGAGACTGTCACACCGGTACCGGTACAGATATTACCTACGCTCTACAAAGCAAAAATTTTTCTAAAAAGTGATATTGGTGATGATTCCCTTGTTCACAAACTAAAACTAAATTTGAGTTCATTGCATCTTTTTCTTTCTATTTAATTAAGAAAAGAACAGACGATAAATTTTAGTTTAGTCCTGTCAAATTAATCAGCGGCTGACACTACTCCAAACAAGTTTAGACGTGATTAAAAACTTGCCTACTAAAATTACATCAATTTACGCCAGGCGCTGATTAATTTGACAGGACTAAACTAAAATTTATATTCTGTCCTTTTCTTAATGAAATAGAAAGAAAAAGATGCACCGAACTTAAATTTAGTTTAGTTTGTGAACAACAAAATCGGCACCATTGTGCACTTTTTCCGGCTAAATACTGTCAAATATATTTATTTAAGTATCTATATGTATTTTGTTTTAACTGGATCCTTTTTTATTCATGCTATGTGTGTTTGTGTATTACGATATTAATTTGTTTGTGCTGCTGGCAGTTTGCGTAAACTACCCATAGATGGCGCTATTTCCCTATTTTAGATTGGAGTTGTTTTTATGATAAATCTATACTGTACCACTGCTGCACTGTAAGGAAGGACTTCTTCCTATAATTCCTTGTGTTACATTTAAAATGATTATTAGAAGCCTGTCATATTTATCTGCAAGATAATAAGAAGAAGAAAAAAAATGCACTGAAAATACTTTTAGGTCACGTCCTAAAAATTAAAGCTGTGGCAAAACTGAAGCGTATCCCGCGCGGGATGCGGGACGACATTCAGTCTCACCGATTGTGTCAATCAACTTATATGGAGGTGTTCAAACTGGTGCGAATAGTCGCGTGTCTTTCTAATGAGGGTTTTCTGAAATGACGTTCGCCAGATGGCAGCACTGATACGTCAGGTCCAGACATCTGTCAAAGAGCCTATATTTTCTTTAGTCGTGACTGAATGATGAACGAATGAATGAATCGAATGATGAACGTCATCATATATTTTATATTGGAAGACCTCTTGTCACAGTGGTGCCAACTGGTGTCGTAAATTTTCACGAAAACCCTCATTGTAAGATCACGTTAGTGTGGGCGGGATTTTATCGCGCACTGGACTTTCAACTGTCGGTGTTGAACCGAGCATTGACAACCCCAACAGAATGCATCCCAGCGCCTCGAAAAAAGACAGTGTTGGATTTTCAACTCTCGACGCTAACAAGTGTATTTGAAGATCCAGTGCGCGAAAAAAATCCCGCCGCGATATTTTTAACGTGGACTAAAACAGTCGCGTCCTGCGTGGGATTCTTCTCAGTGTGGCCAAACAGAGCTGAAATATAGTCACAATTGTCACCCAAGAATTTACTTCCCACGATATATTGATTACTTATTACAGTAGACAAAATTATGAAATTAGTCATGTGCAGTACATTTAATTAGCAGAAATACTGGCAGTAAGCCCAGTTTACGTTATTTTGGAGTACTCGACACGTTTCCCACAAATATGAATGATACAAGAGACACATGATATCCATTATTATGTTTCCACATAACAGAGGGGCAATTATCGTAATTTTAAGAACGTTCACAGTCTGATCTCAGTCTCAATCTGTCAAAAATACCCCTAATTTACCTACATTTTGACAAGTTTTTGACATAAATGTTTGTCGCCGAGATGAGACTGCGACTAGATTTTGAACGTTTTAAATTGCGAAATTTGGTATTCATTTCTCCGAAATGTTTCGAGTACACGTAACGCCATCTCTTGAGCGTATTGTGAACTAGATTTGAATTTTTATTAAGTTTTTAAACTCAATGTCATACATGATTAAGTATCTATTAGATTATAATCAAATCTAAAAATAACAAAATGAAATCCTAACTTAACTAAAACTATAAAGAAACTAAAAATAGCGTCGAAAAATACATCTGCATCGCTGTCGACTGGTAATGTACCCAAGAGACTGGCGGCAACCAGCCGTTTCGAAATTTCTTTAAAAAGACCATGAGCACTCGGACCCCACGGCCCGAGAGTTTCAATCCCAAACGGCTCGAAAATATAATTTCCGATAAGGTTATTATATAATTGAATAAGTACAAATTCCATTGCAACCAAAAATACTTTAGACCTTTTTATTACGAATGGTCACTCAAAAATCCACTTAGAATAAAAAAGGCTACAGCAGGTAATTGAGTCAGTAGCTTATGTGAGATTAGAAATTCAAGTAGGTACAGTGCGTGCCACGTAAGAAGAGACTTGACACACCACGTGGTCTGACATGCGCAGAACACGATTTTAGGTATCTTTAGCGGTATGAGGTCTGAGTGCGGGACGGGACCGGACGTCATAGGGGCGGCGGAAAGAGCGGGGGAGGCGGGGTCAAGTCTCTTCTTACGTGGCACGCACTGTATAGAATTGTTTGGGCAGATTTGATGGTCTCTCGAATTGTTTATTATGTATGACTCGATGTTTAGATCGAATAAAAAACTTACTTAGCTTACAACAATCTAATTTGAACTCTATATGTATTGTGTTACGATTATTTTCACTAGGCAAGCATACTTCGTCATTATTCTTCCAAAACATTGCCTAGTCAGAAGTTTATAACTCACTCCAGCATTTTCTAATTTGAACTCTATTCTCTTGGCATTAAGATTACTTCACAATCCATGCTCAAAATACATATAGGCAGTGGTACAACTTTTAAACTGTTAACTTACAGGACAATCCAAATTCAACTCTATCGTTTTAATTTTAAGATCGTTTTCACCAAATCACTAGCCATCTTCGTCACCTCTTCCAAAACGTTACAACTGCTAGCTGCAGCACAATGTAACCTTGAACTCTATTCTTAAATTTAAACGATTGATTTCAGAAGAGCTGATGAATGCTAACGACACTTCGGAGCAGGTACTGGCGCTGGTGCCTCCTGAGTTACATAAGTACTTGACGGTACATCCTAGGAATTATACAGGTTGGTCTTAGATTAGTTTAATTCTCTATTAACATAAAAATATGACTGATTTCGATCTGTGTTGAACTTTGTTATGAGAGATCAGTGGTGGCTCAGTGGTAAACGGCCACGACTTACGAGTTGTAGGTCGTAGATTCGAACCCAGGCAGGTGTTTTACTTTGTGTAAATTATGACATCGCCACTGCTCTCAAAACGGTGAAGGAAAACATCGTGAGGAAACCGGCATGTCCTAGAACCAAAAAACTCGAAGATATGTGACATCTACCAATCCGCACTGGGTCGGCGTGGTGGACTCCCCGGTCGTGTCGGATTGTCGTCCCATCGGACTATCAGAGTAAAGGAACAGAGAGTGCATCTATGTTTACGCACACACTTGTACACTATAATATCTCCTGCGCATCTGGCTAATCTCCGTTGAGATTGGCCACCGTGGCCGAAATCGTTCGGGAGGCTATTATTATTTTGGGGTCAAAAGCAGAAAGAACAAACAGAAGTGAATTCTGATCAGCCACCCCGTCCGGAGTGGATAGATGAACACGCGTTTCTCCACACCCTAGGGTGGCTGTTTTAGGGTAGATAAACGGAATCCTAACGATCGAACGGAAATCCCTACTGCAGGTCCAAAATTGGTTCACTGCTAATAATTTAGTATTAAATGGAAAAAAAACTAAGTGCATAAGATTTTCTTTACCAAATGTCAAGGGTAGTGATTGTGAGATAATATTGAATCAAGAGAAACTAGAATTCGTCGATAAAACTGTTTTCCTAGGGATCACGCTCGACTCAAGGCTACAATGGGGTCCTCATTTAACATCTCTTGCAGGACGGCTAAGTTCAGCAGCTTATGCTGCCAGAAAAATCCGTCAATTTACTGATGTAGATACCGCGAGACTAGTCTATTTTAGTTACTTTCATAGCATCATGTCTTACGGTATTTTACTTTGGGGTCGGGCTGCAGACATCGATTCTATTTTTATTCTGCAGAAAAGAGCTATCAGAGCCATATATAATCTCCGCGGGCGCGATTCTCTAAGGGAACGGTTTAAGGAAATTAACATCATGACGGTGCCTTGTCAATATATCTATGAAAACATCATGTATGTAAGGAAAAATTTACATCTTTTTAGTAAAAGAGGTGAAAGACATAATTATAGTACTAGAAATAGGGACCTATTAGTTCAACCAGGTTTCAGACTGGCTAAAGTAGATTCATCTTTTATGGGGTACTGTTTAAAATGTTATAATAAAATACCTCCCCACATTCTTCAACTGAATGAGACAAAATTCAAGTCTTGTATAAAACGCACACTATGCAGTCAGGCATATTATAAGTTAGGGGATTATATCGCTGACAAAAATGCCTGGCTCAATGCTGGTCCTGCTCCACAACCACAACTAATTGATTAACACATGAAAATACTGTTGGAGCTGCTGAAGATTGTAAGACTATCTTTGCAATGTATAAAATCAATTTCCTTTGTATTGTATAACTGCATAGCACAGATGTGAGTTCTATGTACCCTATAGCTACCATTTACCGGGTAATAATATGTCTTTCATTGACTCGAATGTGCCCTGGCAGCTGATAGTATGTCATGCTCACTCAAATGTCTCGCTGACGGTGGCGTGTGTGTTAGATCATTTAGCTCCCTTCAAAATGGTTGAGCTAAATGGTGCTGATTTATGCGTCATGTTCGTGAACGGGCGCCGTCAGTTGGGGCTGGTCATCTCTTAGCTGCCTCGGCTTATTTTTAATTAATTTATTTTTGGATTGTAGTTTGTTAAGTACTATTTGTTGCACTCTGGACGCTTTTAACACTTACGTTTTTCTTAATTTTTTTACATCGTTCTCACATTATATAATTTTAAAATCAAAAGTAATGATGTAACTAATATTTTTGTAAAATATCATTTAAAAAGAGTGTCCATGGAGTTTCTTGCCCGTTCTTCTCCATAGGTACCTACGCTTTGGAATGGGCAACTAGCTTCATATTTTCTGACTGACCGACTTTTTGACAATTCAAAAGTGCCTGTAAATGGTTTAATTGAAATAAATGGTTTGAGTTTTGAATAACCCAGTAATATAGTCGAAATATTGGAAATACTTTCTCAATTATATATATATTTCTGATCTTGGGGTTCGCCCACGTACAAGAGTGCTGATTATACTAACAATACTAACTTAGTATCTAAGCACCATTATTACTAATACTTAATACTAACAAAAATATGTATTCGGTACTTTAATTTATCTTATTAGTGTAGTGTATAAGTATGAGTGTCTAGAGACTCACCGACCCCACAGTCAAACCATTACAACGGTTTAGTGGGGCTTAGTGTATAAGTCTACTTACCATCTTTGGTTAAATAAATAAATAAATAATTAAAATTTTCTTCTTCTTTCTATTTTTCAGCAAACTCCACAGAGCGCATAGCAGTTAAGAATATAACAGAAATTAAAAGAGCAATCAAAAGGTACAATGACGCACAGACGATATACAATGAGGACATCTTCGGAGCAGTACAAAACGACACTGTTGTTATAGCGATACAGGTGAGCAATAAAACACGATATAATATAGATAGCAATCAACATAATATAGAGAGCAATCACCATAATGCAGGGACTAATCAACATAATTTAGGGAGCAATCAACTTAATTTAGGGAGCAATCAACATAATGTAGGGAGCAATCAACATAATGTAGGGAGCAATTAACATAATATAGAGAGTAATCAACATAAAGAGCAATCAACATAATATAGAGGTCAATCAACACCGACCTGACATGTGACCGACCATTCATGTTTGTGCAAACCTAAATACAAAAATAAAATAATTTATGAAAATACGCGCATTGACGTGGAGTTGCGGACACCAGCCCGTATTACCTATTAAAATAATTTATCATTTTATCACAATAAAGCACAGCTCTGCCAAACCTTTTTGTTAAAACCGGAGCGATGTCATAATTTGTATGCTTATCTCGACAAAGTCGCGAGCAGAAGCTAGAAAATAAATAAAATATCTTTATTTTAGTCCATAATTATTTATCTGTTACGATAAAATTAATCGTACGTAAAACTGGCTCATAAAATAAAAAGTATATGTGTTCCTAGTATGTAGAGAAAGAGCTCTAGTAACATTTATTTCGAAGAAATACCGTCAGAACACAAAAGCGCGACATATAGCGACCTTATTTGTCGGCGTGCGTGTATGACCAGCCGGTCGATTCTGTAAAAATCTCACCGTGAAACTTAGGTGAAGTGAGTTTGTTTTTGCTAGGAATTGCCACTATTGACACAGTTCACTCCACGCTCACTGCACCTAAGTTTTCACGGTGAGATGGTTACAGAATCGCATTGCAGATGTATGAACGTAAACGAAGCAAAAGCGAGTATGTCAAGGATCGTAGCAGGTGGCGTTCTGTAGTTTCTGCCTACCCCCATAGCAGGAAGATGTGAGTTTATGTATGCATACAGGGTGAAAATAAATTAGCTAGCGAAACCCCGCGGACGTGATAGGTGTCGATATCTAAACACGACAAAACAAAAAAGAAAACAGATTTTCTCAACTCGTACTTCAAGTAACGAGACATCCAGCGGTCGTTGAACCCAAAAAAAAAAAACATCATTACTTTTTTGTTTTTGAAGTGAAAACTTCTTTAGCGGCGTTGTACACTTTTTTTGTAATGGGTAAAAAATGTTAAACTCGCGTCAGGACACGTGACCTGATCGAAAATTCGTAAGACGGATGGCAGTAGCCGGTACCGCGCGTGTTTTGTTTTATAAGATGATTCACAAAATACACACGTAATTGTTCAAGTTTTCACTTCTGTCGGCACTCCCGTAGTGCCACTGTTTTTTTTTTATAGTGTTTAGATGTCGATACACATCTCATCTGCAGAATTTAATCTGGCCCTGTATGTGCCCCCAGTTTACATAAATGTGAAAAAATCAAGGCAAAAACTTGGGTTTAGCCATTCTCCTCCTCGCCAGGATCAAATCCTTGCCAGCCAGTCCAGTTAAACACACTTTCTTAGGAAAGAGTGGCGATGTTATAACTCTTTTCTTCTTGTATACTTTATCTTTTTTTTCTATCTCCATTCTGGAAGGGGATCCTGGCGGATGTTCCATCCAGATGTACTGGGCTTCATCTGGTATGTTGACTTGAATTCGGAATCTTCTGGGCGCCTGAAATAATAAAATAAGCGTTTAAGTTGTGTAGCGGCTTCTACACCGCCATAGCATACTACTTATCATACTGACGTCACGCAAAATCTTGCATCGCGCAAGCAGAGTTTACCGCGCAAGAAGCATATATACAACGTCATCATCTGCCTAGCCTTTTCCCAACTATGTTGGGGTCGGCTTCCAGTCAAACTGGATGCAGCCGAATACCAGTATTTTACATGGAGCGACTGCCTATCTGGTTTTTATTTTATTTTTACTGGGGAATAACCCAGTAACTGGGTTGTGGAGGTCAGATAGGCAGTCGCCGTGGCTAAATAAAAACAGCCGCACAAGTCGATCGATCAGGTTAAACTATGCTTGCTGCGGTTGATCTGCGGATGGGTTTTATATACTGAGATCCCTCCGTGACTCAGAAAGCACGTTGAGCCGTTGGTTGGTCCCGGCTGTGATTCGTGGATCTTTGACAATCGTTACGGGTAGTCAGAAGCCCGAAAATCTGACAACCAGTCTTACCAAGTCGTATTACCCAGTCGAGTAACTGGGTTGCGGAGGTCAGATAGGCAGTCGCTTCATGTAAAATACTGGTATTCAGCTGCATCCGGTTCGACTGGAAGCCGACCGCAACATAGTTGGGAAAAGGCTCGGCAGAATTCCCTGAAAATCTCAAAGGCCCACGAGGAGGCGCTATCGCCCACATTGAGAACCTATGGCCTCAGAAGATTGATTCAATGTTCTTACCGTATATTCAAAGCAGTACTCCTCCTTAGGGGGCTCATAACGCGGTATATACGTCTGAAGTTCTGCTTTTGATATTCTCGCTTTTAGCACTTTCGGCCAATCCGGCTTTTGGTACCTGAGAATAAATGCCAAACTTCAATAACTACTCGATCCAAATGTATGGGACGGCTGATTATTTTTTCGCGAGAAAATTGTTCACTTTGATGGTTCGTACCACACCCTTAACCTTTTGACCGCCACAGTCATGTATAGATGACAAACCAAAATGTGCCCAGCACGCCACGTTTCGACTACATGACAGACTTTGACGCCGAGGGCACGTTTGTGATTTTTTGACGTGTGGCGGTCAAAAGGTTTAATATACCACACCTTTTGGATACACTTTTATGAATGAATGAATGAATTAATGAATTGCACCGATCCCAGTGAGTTAAACCAGACTCGATTAATCAAATGAACCCCAAGATTCGCATTAGCTCCTGTAGCCACATGTTCATGGTGCTACAGCGAACATTGCATATCAAGGAATAGACCAGGGGGCGCGCTATTGGTTGAGAAGACGTGCCCGTAGGATAGGGAAGGATTTAAGAGCCTGCTGGATATGCCTCCTAGAGTAAGCATTGGACTAGTGGTGATATGGAAAATTATTATCTATGGATGAGCATCTTTTAACGACCTTGCTGCCAGGTTGGTTCAGGTCAAGCTTCACCCAGCCCTCCCCTCCCCTTCCTCTTAGACGTCGGGGGGAGTCAAACACCTCACTCCCCCCCTGACCAGACGAGGCACCCAGTGGCGGGCCGGCACCAGTCGGGGGTTGCGGAATGGATCATACGTTCTCGCGACCCCGGTGCAGGTGTGAGATGGAACACCGGCGTGGTTTTTAGTCAGTAAGAGTCTGACAGACCCCGTCCATGAGGATTTTCCACCCCGGAAACAAAAAAAAAAAGGTCGAGCTTCATCGGTGAGTCTTTTGGCGAGGTTCTACTGATTTCTCGGTTCTTTTGTATGTCATTGCTCTCCTGTGTTAATTATGTTGTGTGAGATGATGCTGTTTTCAAACCACACCTTTCGGATACACTTTTAGGGGAAAAATTAGAGTTACCATACTAAGTCCCAATGGTCTAAGTAGATAGGTTCAGGCATGATAATCTTCATCCAGCGAAGTATATCACTCCTGAAACAAAAAATTTCGGTTTTTACTTGAAACTTCACTTCCGAACTGAGGGTAGTAGACCGAGAATCGAACCCAGGTCCCATGCTCAGCAGTCGCGCTTGTGACCACGAGACCAACGGGGTGGTTCAGTTGGCTCGGACAAATCTTTATTGAGTTTTCCATTGGGAATTTCTTAGTACCAGCTCGGAGTTTGGAAGTTGGACCCCGTGTTTCGAAATAGTATATTTCATTACAAGTGCGGAAAGGTTGTTATTGCAAAGAGTTCCGACAAATGTCTACCCGAGCCGAGGCGCAGCCGAAGGCGAGGGTTGACAGTCGGAACAAGTTGCAATGACGGTTTCGCACGTGTACTGAACGACTATTTTTAATACAGTTGCGAAAAAATTAAGCAATTTAATAAAATAATAAAAACACAATAAACTCAACTAACTAATGGCGCCAACCGTAAAATATAAGCAGAGATTTTTTTTCTTCACCCATTCTGGTAGGCAAAGGGAACTATGCCCATACAGCCAAGTCTTCAGTAGAATTTTTTTATTGATATGAAATGAAAATTTAATTTAATGAGATGAAATGAAATGAAACCTAACCTAACCCATTCAATTAAATCTGATATTGAAACAAATTAGTAGCTTCTTTTTAGAAGTATACGTATTTGCATGAGTCATAAAAACTTCTATGAATTTTTTTAGTAAAAACTTCATGGTTGGTTTTTCTTTTTAATAGACATTATTTTGACAGTTGGGAAAGATTACGCACGAGTTCGGGAAAGGTAAAAAAAAAGCACGAGTATGTAATAGCCCACTTCCCGAACGCTATACGTCCCTGCAATACGCCACTTTTTGAGCAACTGTATTAAAAAGCACTTTAAGCCGTTGGTCCTGCGCCTGATCTCTCTCCGGTCGTGTCGGATTGCCGTCTCATCGGACTATGAGAGTGAGGGAAGAGGGAGTGCACCTGTATCTTCGCACACGCTTGCACTATAATATCTCCCGCGCCGAAGGCTAGTCTCCATTGAGATTGCCCGCCGCGGCCGAAATACGGTTTGGAGAACTTTTATTAGACCGGGACCGAGTGAAGTACGATTGACATCTTTAGGAAAGTGTTCAGATGCGTTGGCGCCAATCGAAACGGAATTTGCAATTAAGGGTGACATGTCTCAGCGGGATTGTTCGAAAGGGTTACCGCTGGCCCGGAACATAAAGGGCTAAGGAAGGAACACGGGTGGGTTTTAGTCAGTAAGAGTCTGACACTCCCTTTCGCTCCACTCAGAGCGGGGTCATTTGATGATTTCCCATGCGCAAAAAGATAAAATAAAAAAGGGTGACATGACCTAAAGCGCGGTCGCTGTCGGACTGCATAGAAAAGAAAGAGAAGCGCGATGACACAACGCTGGTAATTTATTGCTTTAACTAGTAAATTAAAACAATAGTGCTTTAGTATGTTGCTTGTAGAATAATCTGACAAAAATCAGAATGATTGTATGTATATTAGTATGGTTTTTATTGTGAAAGAAAGTTTTTGGAGGTATCTTCATGATTTTTTTTTTCTATCGTATCAAATTAGTTATATGTTTTCAACACACTATCTAACAAGCATATATCCTGAAGAATCTATATAATTATATAATATTCAAAGTCCTCACTGACTGATATATGAAGGCACAGGGGTGCGCAGGGTTGGTTGGGGGTTTGGGGCGCAGGGGTGTGTTCTTTGTGAAGAGTAGGTATCCACTAAGAAAGGGTTTTCCGAAATTCCACCCCTAAGAGGGAGAATGGGGGAGGGTGAAATTTCACGCGGACGAAGCCGCGGGCAGAAGCTAGTGTTGTATATGAATCGTAGCATGTGGTGTTCCTGTAATTTTTGCCTATGCCCATGGGATAGATTCGTGAGTTTATTAAGTTTACCTGGTCCAATTCTGCCGAATCCCCCAACTGGGCCCAGTTCTAGATTTGAACCATGTACAGAGAGTCAACGGCTTTCGAACGGGCAGTCCGACACTCCTCACAAAAAGAACGTAGTCCGTCATGAAGACTTTTCTAACTTCTGATGTAATTTTCTGAAAGAAAAAGTGTTTTTTTTTTATTTGTCAAAATTTAATGGAAAAAAATTTTATGGTGGCCCAGAGGTAAAGACCGCGGCGTAAAAATTGTGTGTCGTAGGCTCAGACCAAATAAAAACCCAAGACAGAGGGCTGTCAACAGTAAAGTGAGGTCGGTTTCGTAAACATGTGTGCACATAGTGAGGTGTAGTTTGCTTGTAAATGTGTGCGTGTGAGCGTGTATGCACAGAGCGGAGGTGTAGTTTTTCCATGCTTCACTGTATTGTTCGCAGCGCTATGTCTTGACTTTTTATTTGGTCTGAGGTCGCAGGTTCCAAATCAGACAGGCCCCTTACTTTGTGTAAATTATTTCATCACCACTGCTCTCAAAACGGTGAAGGAAAACGTCGTGAGGAAACCGGCATGTTCTAGAACAATTCGAAGATATGTGATATCTACCAACCCGCACTGGGCCCGCAGTTACAGAGAGGAGGCTTGTGCTCCAGTAGTGAGAACATTATAGACTGATTATGATGGAACAATAGGACTTATTTTGAAAGACAACCACGAACTGATCGTGTAACCCAGTAACTGGGTAGTAGAGATCAGATAGGCAGTCGCTCCATGTAAAATACTAGTATTCAGCTACATCCAGATATAGTTGGGAAAAGGCAGCCAGATGAACCATACCTGGGAACCTGCTGGTTACGGAGCCTAGTTTTAAACCCCCCCCCCCCCAAACTCCTATACTGTTGGATGTGTCCATAAGTAATGAAAATAAAAGAGATTTTTGTTACACGTTGTATATCAACAGATATATGAATAAATTCTTCAATTTAAATAAATATTGTGTATGTGTGTAATTGGGTTGTGGAGATCAGATAGGCAGTCGCTCCATGTAAAATACTGGTATTCAGCTGCATCCGGTTAAGACTGGAAGCCGACTCTAACATAGTTGGGAAAAGGCTAGGCAGATAATGTTACTTTGCTTAGTATTAAAATAAGGATTTTTTTTTAAATTTTACTTTGAGTTTTTTCTTTCTAAAGCCCCTTTTTTGTACTTACCATCTGTCCCGAATCTGATACAAAATACATAAAGAAAGAAAGAAAATTCATTTATTTAGCACAGAGTAAGAGATACACAATACACCAGATAGTTAGATAATAGTCGTACATCAGGTAAAAACTAAGATAAAAATAAAAAGTGCAACGACGATGTAAGAAATTAGCAGGAAAGTGTGCCTCACGGCTGCGCCAAAAAGGCCCAGTTCAGCAAAAATGCCAGACAACTGATGCCTGACGCTGGTTTTCAACTGGACCTGATGTGTGAGGTGACGGACGTAAATCAGTTTTATACTGCATCGTGATGAAATACATCGTGGTGTGTGCAACATAATATTACACGTTTAAATGTAATCGTGATAATAGACCACGATTATTTAAATTAAACGTGTAATATTATATAGTCGTAAGATAGGATTTGTAGAGTGTTTGGAAGTTGGATACAAAGCCTTAAAGGGGTGATAGAAGTATGATTTTTTATTTTTTTCCCCAGTTAAAGTTAGTATGTTATTTTTGACAAATAGTTTGTAGTTAAAAATAAAAAAAACATACTTCGTCTAAAACATGTATGGCTCAAAATCCTGTAAATTGTGTCAACTATCACTCCCTTATAGCTTTGCACTCTTCAAACACCCTGTACAATTTTCTGTGGGTCTACTACTGCCCCCTTGAAAGTCTCAAACTCCCATGTGGGGGCGTTATCGCCCACGGTGAGAACCTATGCCTGAAAGTCTCAAACTCCCATGAGGGGGCGTTATCGCCCACGGTGAGAACCTATGCCTGAAAGTCTCAAACTCCCATGAGGGGGCGTTATCGCCCACGGTGAGAACCTATGCCTGAAAGTCTCAAACTCCCATGAGGGGGGGGGGGGGGCGTTAGAAACTTACTTTGATATGTGTAAAATCACGGATGTTAATTTCTGGTAAAACCGAAGGGTCTTCTAGTCGAAGGAGTCTTCTCCCATTTATATGGTTATCAATGATGCATTCCTGGAATCAATTTATAATCATTTTTAGAGCATTTAGGCAATTTTATAAATAACACTACCTGTTGCTCGCGGTTTCAGCCGGATAAAGTATTTGTGTGTATCCATAACATGGTCTACCTCACCACGTAAAACAAATTTCGGTAAATTTTAGGCATTTTTTATGGACAACTCGCGCTTGATCAAAAATTAAGCATGTTAATTTTTGCCTATGCTGTCCTAGTAAAACGAAAAAAGAAAGTTCGTTCGAAAACGAAGTTCCTTACGCGAATTGAATATTTTCGCAGTCGCCATCTTGTATTTTCATTTTGACCACACTATTGGCTTCCAGCACCCTCGAAAACTATGAAAACTATCTCTCTCTCGAAAGTGGCATGACCCATTTTATAGATGATGATTTATACCAGTTTACTCCTACCGCGTTGAAAAAACTTTGTCTAAGTTGTACTGTCTCTTATCCTATTTAATTTTTATCGAAATACCAGCTGACCCGGCGAATTTCGTACCACCTAAATATATGAGAAAATGAATTATCTTCATAAGTTTTTTTACGTGAATTTTCCCATGGGTTTTAATAGTTATTCTGCTATTCGGGGCGGAGACAAACACAACGAATCAAAGATCATAAAAATCGGCCCAGCCGTTCTTGAGTTATAAATGGTGTGACTAACCCGACTTTGTTTTATTTATTAGATAGATAGATTTTACAAAGTAATAACAGGCAATCGTCCATGATATAAGTATCGTCTCCAAGTAACAACTTTACCTAAAACTTAGTCGGTATTTATACCTTATATTGAGGTAACCCAGCCACTTCTTCCATCCAATTAGCGACCTGTTCCTCATTCCATTCGAAAGGGTCAGGGTAATCCAGCTTATTTACAACTGCTGCAGCAATCTCATACAGGGTAAGGGGAGAAACCAGGCATTGATTTAGTTTTCTGAAAGGTATGAATAATATAAAAAATATGTGTTGGAGAGAGATGTCGTGTTACCCAGTAACTGGGTGGTGGAGGTCAGATAGGCAGTCGCTCCATGTAAAATACTGGTATTCAGCTACATCCAGTTAGACTGGAGGCCGACCAGGACATGATTGGAAAAAGGCAGCCAGATGAACCATACTTAGGAACCTTCTGATTACGGTACCTAGTTTTAAACAGATGACGGCTTCGTGATGGTTGTTTTACACCTCGTAATTTCACTTACGCACTTCGAGCCGTTGGTCCTGTGCCTGATCTCTCTCCGGTCGTGTCGAATTGCCTTTCCATCAGTCTATGAGAGGGAGTGCACCTGTGTCTGCGCACACGGCTGCACTATAATATTGTAGCGGTACCTACAACGCCACATGCGAACAACGCGTCATACTGACGTCACGCAAATTCCTGCATCTCGCAAGCAGAGTTTACCGCGCAACTTGCATAGATAGGCCCGACATGAATCATTGGGCAGTTGCCCGCCAGACACAACACCCGTCTGGTCGGAGGACCCTCCCTTTTCTATAGAGTATGAGTGAATTTTACACCTTGTTCCACATACCTCTATAATATCTCCCGCGTAATTGGCTAGTCTCTGCTGAGATTGGCTGCCATTACCGAAATACAGGCTGGAGGTCTATATTATATTTTCACTTACATAGGCTTCGGCTTAATACCGGCAGTCATGACGAGAACCCGTGGTTGTGGTACCTCCACAGACGGTTCCCGACGTGGTATTATTATCTTTTTGGGCCGTCTTTTTTTCACCTCCTCTGATTTTACCTGGACCTGCAAGAGAGGGAACGTATATAGTTCTCCAGACCGTATTTCGGCCATGAGATTGGCATCTCAATGGACACTAACTTTTGGCGCGGGAGATATTATAGTGTACAAGTGTGTGCAGGCACCGCTGCTCTCTCTCTTCCCTCACACTCCTATTCCGATGGGACAGCAATCAGAACAGATCAGGCGCAGGACCAACGGCTTAACGTGATTTCCGAGGCACGGGGGTATCATACCGACAACTTCCAAACTCTTGGCTGTTACTAAGAAATTCTTAATGGAAAAACCCAATTACACTTTCCATGTCTAGAAGTACCAATCTCTGAATCAAGCCCTTGATCCAGCTGCCCAACGAGAGCCTCCTCAGGTGTCGGTCGAGGCTCTTGGCTATTAAACCATTGACTGTCAAGACTATCGGCACAATGGTCGCTGAATCCACCACATCCTATATGTCGACAACCTCGCGAGCCAAGTCAAGATAATTGATTTGTTTATCTTTTTTGCCTTTCACGACGTTCTCATCATGCGGGACGGTTGTGTCAACAATCATTGTGCGCCGCCCTGATCGATCCACCACCACTATATCAGGTTTATTGGCACTGTAGCAGTATCTACAACGCCACATGCGAAACAACTCGTTATACTGACGTCACGCAAAATCCTGCATCTCGCAAGCAGAGTTTACCGCGCAACTAGCATAGATACAACGAATTAAATATAGATAGATAAGGCTGGGAGGTTCAAAAGTGCCTTTAAGGTGCCTATTTGAAATAAATGCTGTGATTTTATTCTCGAAATAGCGAGTTAACACAAAGACAGTGTGACATCCACCAAGTCCACCAACCAGCACGCACGTAGTGGATTACAGCTCACTCCCTCTCACTGGGAGAAGGCCTGTGTCCCAGCAGTGGGAACATTTTAGGCTGATAATGTTTGTGTGAGTTATATAGAATAGAATACTCTTTATTATGTACACCATATAAAATACAGACATAAATAAAGAAACTGTACAAAGGGTGACACAATGGGCGGCGGTTATATACTCATATAATTCGTCCCGATTCGAGAAAAGGCTACTTACGAGCATCATTTCACTGTCATCGTCGTCATCAAACATCTTGGTGTGATAAAATAATAATAATAAAGAGTTCTAAATAAAACTTCGCAACTTTCGCTATGATTTGGTTTGACAGCTGTAATGTTTTTTTTTAATGAAGCTTGTTATGTCAATGTCAAAAGTTTTGGACTTAAACCTCTTTTGATTGACAAAAATAAAAATAAGGTCTATCTTTATCTGTGCTAGGCACAGATATAGATAGACCTAGATAACGCAAGTATCACGATCTGTATGAAAACCAAGCGTGCCATTTTTTGACTACCTACGAGTACCTACTACGATGTCGCAAGCACTATTTAGTGATGGGAAAATCAAATCGATTCAAAGACGCCGTTGCGTGCGGCACCCGTCTCGCTCCACCACCGGGGCCTAGCGCCAGCGCTATAATAATAATAATACCAGTATTTTATATAGAGCGGCTGCCTATCTGACCTCTACAACCCAGTCACTGGGTAACTAACCCATTTTCGGGCTTCTGACTACCCGTAACGACTGTCAAAGATCCATGAATGACAGCCGGGACCAACGGCTTAACGTGCTTTTCCGAGGCACGGAGGGGCAGCTGTTATAACTTAGCCCCAAGCATTCAGAAATCACTCCCTTAAAAATAATTCAAATCCTTGTCTCCAGGTACATACCCGCCTAACCTATCTCCGGCACCTTATAGTGTCGCTCGCTCAAGCGAGGGAGATAGACAGGACTCTCCTCATCTTCTCACACGATTACTACGATGAGGAGATTAATAATCTAGTGAGGAGCATCGATTTTACTAAGGTAAGAAGCATCGATGAGAACCATACACTCAATGTCTCTTAGGATAAGGTTCAAATTCCATTGCAACCAAAATTAGGGCCTTTAGGACTAAATTGTCACTCAAAAATCAACTATAACTACGCAACGATAAAGTAGATAGTTGGTTTATTCAGAGGGTATTATTATCATATTTTTATCACCAGATGGGCAAATTATTGTCACTTAACCTCAAAACACTTTGAAGTTGTTTCTGCATCATCTCTGGGGGACAAATTATTGTCACCTAACCTCAAAACACTTTAAAGTTGCTTCTGCATCATCTCCGGTGCTGCGGGAAGTGCAACTCCTTCGCCTTTACGTAACAAAGGATAAGCACCCATGCTCACCTCCGCAGTTTCGGCTTGCACGGGTGCCTACGCTTTGTAATTTGTTACAGCGGACGGGGGGATTGCTTTCCTTTCGCGCCTCCGTTTTTATACACACTCTAGGTGTAGCAGCCAAAAGACTACGTGAAGACGGGGGTGCCCCGATTCGATTTTGGAACAGGTTACAGAATCGCACTGCAGCAGTGGGATTCTGTAACCATCTCACCGTGAAAACTTAGGTGAAGTGAGCGTGGTGTGAGCTGTCAATAGTGTCAATTCCTAGCAAAAACAAACTCACTTCACCTAAGTTTTCACGGTGAGATTTTTACAGAATCGACCGGCAGATTCGACCTATTCAAATCATGAAGTGTCCCCCAGTGGTGGACAACGAGAATAATTTTTAAATGTTGTTTCGCTGTCCCCCAGTGTAGGCCAAACAAGTGGTGGACATCGGGAACAATCGCTTTTTTGCCATCCAAAAACATAACGTATTTAGTTGTAATTATGACCAGTTTTTTTTATGAAATTCCAGGTGATGCAGATATTCTATCCATTCTCTATACAGACACATCCCCACGAGTTTCCGGGGATGGACCCGAATGATTGTCCTAGGGACACCAAGTTTGATCAGTAAGTAATTGACATTTTATATGCTTTGAGGATTAAAGGGATAGTGCATTTTTTATGGCAGTATTCCATCAAGAATTTGTTCAATCGTAATAAAAAGATACCTGAGGAAGTAGAGGTATGAGGATCAGGGTGTAAAGTTCATTCATCCATACTAGAATCAGAACCAGAATCAGAATCTTTATTTGTAAAACATAGGTATTTACATAAAGGTCTTATAGTAACATAATTGAGCGCTATGCTTTACCGTGAAGGCATACAAATGTTAAAATAAATAGGATTAAAAAAACTAGAGTACTTAAAAACGAAATAATATAAACAATGAAAAATAAAACACAAAAACAAATTAAAAAATATTAAAAATTATCATTTATAAAATCTGGGACAGTATAATAACATTTTTCTATTAGAAAAGAGGTGAGAGCTTTCTTAAACTTTGATTGGAGCAGATTTTTTATATTATCAGGTATTTTGTTGTAAATTTTTGAAGCCATACCAAAAAAAACTCTTTTTCATCAAAGCAGTTTTACATACCACACAATTGATGTATGTATTGAGAACGTATTGAGTTCTTTTTACACCGGAGATCTTTTTAAAAAAGATGTAAATTTTTTTTCACGAACAAAGCAGTCTCGAAAATATACAAAGCTGGCATAGTAAGTAATTATATATACTTAACTAATATTATAAATTCGAAAGTAACTCTGTCTGTCTGTATGTTACCTTTTCACGCTTAAACCGCTGAAATGATTTAGATGAAAGACAGACGTAGAGACAGAGAGGTATAGAGACAGTGTGAGTCCCGGGAAAGGACATAGGATAGTTTTTATCCCGATATACCCACGGGGTCGACACTTATGCGGGTGAAACCGCGTGTCGCTGCTAGTCCTCTATAGAAAAGGGAGGATCCTCCGACCAGACGGTTGTCGGGTCTGGTGGGGTATTTTCCGCCGGTGGGGGATTGATGTCGGAACGTTGTATATGAGCTAGTCGCGCGGTAAACTCTGCTTGCGCGATGCAGGATTTTGAGTGACGTCAGTATAATGCGTAGTTCGCATGTGGCGTGGCGGTAAAGATGCCACTACAGAAGTAGTATTAAAAAATTTTAAAAGTGTGAAACAATAACCTGTAGTGATTGAATGAGTCCTGGAGTGGAGACCGCGTATTGGCAAGCGTAGTGTGGGACGCCCCCCAGCTAGATGGGCCGACGACATTGAGAAGGTGTCTGGGACAGACTGGATGCGGAAGGCGGAGGACAGGGTGTTGTGACGCAGTCTGGGAGAGATCTATGTCCAACAGTGGACTGCGACTGCGAAAAGTTAAAAATTTTTTTTAACAAAAAAAAAATAAAACCGACTTCCAAAAAAAACACTACAGAGTGATTAATAACTTTAGTTTCAGAAGTCGGTGTCGTTAGTTCCGCATTTTCGCTTTTTGAAACCGACTTCCGACTTATCACTTTGTAGTGTTTTTTTTTCTTGAAGGCGGTTTTTTTTTGTATAAAGTTTTTTACCGTTTCTTATAACGTTTTCAGGGCCGTCAAACAAGAATGCAACAACGCGATGTACCCAGACTTGCACGGACACTACCGGGAGGCGAAGTACACACAAACTAAACACCACTGGTGGTGGAAGGCGAACAGGATCTTCAACCAGCTGCAGTGCACCGTTGGGCATACAGGTAAATAGCATCATCATCTGCTTAGCCTTGGGGTCAGCTTGCAGTCTAACCGAGTGCAGCCGAATACCAGTATTGTACATGGAGCGACTGCAAACACAAAGTAAAGCCTCGTCTGCCTGGCCTTCTTCCAACCATGTTAGGAAGGCTCCAGTCTAACCAGATACAAATGATAGTCATAGTCATTTATTGTATAGCTACATATAACAGACTTAGTAATAGACAATATCTCAACTTTCCAATTTAATAATGCGTCAATATGAACACCTAAGAATTTGACATTATCAACTACTTCGACTTTGTTACCACAAGATATCACCTCAATCTTAGCGTCATTTCGCACCGTCGGCTTAAATAATACACACTTGTTTTATTTACATTAACTTTTAAATTATTTGAGACAAACCTTTTCTGGATGGGAAATCATCCAATGACCCCCTCCCGCTCTGGGTGGAGCGGAAGGGAGTATCAGACTCTGTGTTCATGTCTTAGAATATGTTGTGTGCATACTGTGCATGGTTCTACGTCATGCTGGTTTCCTCACGATGTTTTGTTTTTCGTCGCCGTTTCGAGGGTAGTTGTGTTGAAATGATTTACACAAAGTAAATTGCCTGTCTGGCGTCGAACCCACAAATGACAACAGCTTCTGACAGTCGCTACTGGTAGTCGGAAGCCCGTCAGTCTGACCAACTAGTCTAACCGCGTAGTATCGTGTGACTCAGTAACTGAGTTGTGGAGGTCAGATAGACCACAACCCAGCTACTGGATAACACGATAACCCTTCATCTTATTTCATTAATTTGACCCATTTTTTTCCTCACCAGGTTATGTCCTCTTCTTAGAAGAAGACCACTATGTTGCAGAAGACTTCTTACACATCCTCAGTCTTCTGAAGTCGACAGCAGACAAGAGCTGTCCTCAATGCGAGATACTAAGTCTTGGGACTTATCTTAAGACATATCAATACCATGTTAATGGAGATAAGGTAGGTGACGGAAAATACAGTATAATTGTAGTTACACACACACAGAGAAACTTTAGTTGCCGGCGATTTCAGAGACACAGATTTTGACATCGCCTGCGACAAATCGGCTGTCAAAATCTGTGTGTGGATTTTGAAATCGACGTTTGTTAGTTGAATATTGAATTAATATGTGTAAAAGTAAGAGAGCGCCGACCAAACGCCGACCGCGCAGTGGCGCCCTCATCGTTTGTTTGGTTATTTCTTTTATTTTAGAATGAAAATAGTGGCCACTATTATCCGTTTTAGTGATTATAATAAAACTGAACACTGTAAAACTACCGTTTATAATAATATTAACGTATAATCTTGTAGAGCACAACTTAACGTGCTTATTTTCTGCATTTTCATTCTAAAATAAAAGAAATAACCAAACAAACGATGAGGGCGCCACTGCGCGGTCGGCGTAGCTTTAAGTAAATCGTTCGTCAAATCAACACAAACAAGGTGTAATTCAAATAACAGAAAACTTTAAACTAATTTACGAATTAAATACCATTTTTACTAAAAAAAAAATACCTATGGCATGTCATGCCTATTTTATTAAGTTCGACACCAAAATTACAAATATCTGTCATGTAACAAATATTATTTAAAATAAATAATTACGTGCCATATCAATGAGGGGCCCGTGGCTAAATAAAAACAGCCGCACAGGTCGATCGATCAGGTTAAGCTACGCTTGCCGCGGTTGGTCTGTGGATGGGTGACCATCTTTACATACCATGACCCCTCCGTGCCTCGGAAAGCACGTTAAGCCGTTGGTCCCGGCTGTCATACGTGAATCTTTGACAGTCGTTACGACTAGTCGGGAGCCCGAAAGTCTGACAACCAGTCATACCAAGGGGTATCGTATTACTCAGTAACTGGGTTGTGGAGGTCAGATAAGCAGTCGCTCCATGTAAAATACTGGTATTCACCTGCATCCGGTTAGACTGGAAGCTGACCCCAACATAGTTGGGAAAAGGCTGGGCAGATGATGATGACTTGCCATATCAATAAATTACAATGAAAAAAAAAACTGCCTCAGGTTTTGTGTAATTTGAGTTTGTTACACCTTGTTTATTTTATATGTTCCTGATATCCTACTAACCCCTGTATTTTTCTTCCAATATTAAATTTCTCCTACAAAAAGCAGCGCAAGAAGAACTTAAACCTCAACTACATACAGCAAGTAAAAGCAGCTAACGAAGAACGCAGGAAGAAACGCGAAAATCTACCGACTTGGAACTTCCAGGTGTACCCGCACCTTTATACAACGACGCAAAAGGTTTTAATAACTAATTTCCTTATACAATGTGGAGACGACAATACTAAAATAAATTACAATAATACAATAAAGTACAAAAATTCACCCAAATATACCCAATAAAGTCAAAGTCAAATCATTTATTTCAAATAGGCACATTAAAGGCACTTTTGAACGTCAAAACTTACAGTACAATTGAATTGATTCTAGTCGCCCCTTCCAAAAGGTAGTGTTCGTATGGAGAAGAATTGACAAGAAACTCCACCGTTACTCTTTTAAAATGTTTTACAAGGATTTGTATACATAATATAATTATATGTGAAAACGATGCACCTAGAATAAAATTACCACAAAAAGTAAAAAGAATTAAAAATGAAGCAATTACTGGTAGTTAAATCAATTATGTGATAGATACATGGTGCTCACATATTTACAAATTATTTACGAATATTGTAAAAGTATATGATTTTTCTAGAATTTTAACAAGCGTGTGAGTTATAGTAATAGTTTAGTCACTATAGCTAAAGTCCCCGTCACGAGAAGCTATAAATTTTGTAAACACACATTCAGGGGTTCGCAACCTTTGGATCAAATAAAAAAAACGGTTTTGTAATGTTTTTTATTTTTATATAGTAGGGATATAATTATGTTAACACACACATCTAATTACTGTCGTCAGACGATTCCGAGTATCCTTGATCTGCATTCTGCAGCATTGACAGCGTTAGCGTGAACTTACTTCAAAATATCGGCCGAAATGATTACGACCCATGAATCAAACGCGTTCCAGTACCACAAAACATTAAACTACAGAGCTTTATATCACTAAAATATAACGACCAAGTGAAATTTCTAGTTTCGTATTACACGTATGTTACTTTCGAGTTGATTGAATTTGGGATTATTTGTTGTTGATCGAATTGTCGCTACGTAACTTAGTAGAAGTTCTTTTTTACAAAATTTATAGCTTCTCGTGACGGGGACTCTAGTCAAAGATTGGCAAAACTCATTGTCAGCATTGCGGACTCAAGTTTTGAGTTAAGCTACACTGACAAATGCTTGCACTGACTGAACTAGTTACAAAAGTAACAGTGCGAATAATTTATAACTTTCAAATACGCGACCCTTATTAAGAGGGCGCCGGCCAAACGGACAACTTTGTCCACTCAAACTTGTGCGATTGTTGTCTCAAAATACAATATCAGACACTAATCTACATGATCCTCACATGATCTGACTAGCCTTGAGTTTCGCCATTTCTTCTCAAGGCTCAGATAGGAAATGTGGACTTACCTAGCTAATTTTTTTGAAGTGAAAACTTCTTTAGCGGCGTTGTACACTTTTTTGTAATGGGTAAAAAATGTTAAACTCGCGTCAGGACACGTGACCTGATCGAAAATTCGTAAGACGGATGGCCGTAGCCGGTACCGCGCGTGTTTTGTTTATAAGACGATTCATAAAATACACACGTAATTGTTCAAGTTTTCACTTCTGTCGGCACTCCCGGAGTGCCACGGTTTTTTTATATATGACGCCTAAAAGTTATTCCGATATCGTATTTACAGAATAAACAATTTCATTTAATTGCATCGCTACTATTTGGTGTGTTTGAAAAAATCTATTTTTTTTTTAATTTCGTTGTTGAGATTTATTTCATAGCTCCGAAATACTCATACTGCCAGTACAGTACAGTGTTGCCAATGTTTTCATTTATTGACGTATTTTCGTCTCCACATTGTAAATATTTTTATGATCATACTAACAGCGCCCCACGGTTTAACCCGCATAAGTGTCGATTTTTTACTTGACAAAAACTAGAAAAAAAAAACATATTATCATGACATCACGCCTGTAATTCGCGGGAGGGTTAGTCAGATGTGTGTACCCACATTTCGCCAGTAATAAAAAAAAAGATTTTATGTAAATTAGTTAGTCAACATGTTTGTTTACTAAGTTGAATACGTCTTTTGATATGTACTAAACTGTATGAAGTATGTTAGTATCTTAATTAGTTATGTAGAAGAAAGTTGTTGGTTGATAGCCAGTAGTTTATAATATAATTATTTTGTAATCAGAAGCAGTTAGCCCTAATCTTTGCCAAAAAAACGTAGACACTACTATTATTTTTCTTTCCTGGCAACATTCTATTAGCTGTCAAATGTCAATAAAGGTTGACGCGCGGGAAAAATTATATTGATAATATATTAGTAAGAAATTGTATTATTTAAGTTTAAAGCGATATCTTATGTACAACTAAATTGATGAAAATGGCGTCCATTCCCATTTTACTTTTTTATTTTAAATAAACATACTACTATCAACCATTTTCTTTACTGTAAGCTTTATTTCCTGCTAATGCATATTGTATTGAATTTAAATGGCATGACAGCTTGAAGCAATGCCTTTTGGAGACTGGTATATAGAATAATTAATAAAAAAAAAAAACTGATCAAAAAAATATACCACCACTTAAAAATGACGTAACACACTATGAATCGGTTTAAGAATTTTAAACTTTAATTTAATGGCGTAAAGTTGACTTAATAGTCAGAAATTTATCATTCACGTTGTTGTAACGTTTATTTCGGCAGTTTAAGAATTATGGACCTTAATCTGAAAACATAGAGTTGATTTTTGCTCACGTTTTTTCGACTTTGGTGTTAAAATATTTTTTTATCAGTTTTTACAATTATGTATTTAAATTAAGTACTGTATTTTCATAACTGGATAAAATGGCGTCCAAAACCTTTTTAATTTCTAATTCTCTCTTATCGGCACGTATTGTTATTGTATTCATACATACGTACAGACGCTAGCACATCAAGCTACCTGAAACTGTCAAATTTTCCCAATCAACTTTGAACCTTATGCTTTAGCGATAAAGATAAAAATCTATTAAAGAAATTTGACAGATTGTAGTAGCTTGATGTGCTGGCGTCTGTACAAGCGACATGCGTCAACGGCAGCCATCGACACTCGTCGACTCATCGTATTTATTCATGTTGGGCTCGAAAAACTGCACATATTATGTCGATCGATCAAGGTTATGCAACGCTTGATAAGATTCAGCGGGATTGTCCGAAAGGGTTACCGCTGGCCCGGAACATAAAGGGCGAAGGAAGGAACACGGGTGGGTTTTAGTCAGTAAGAGTCTGACACTCCCTTCCGCTCCACCCAGAGCGGCAGGAGTCATTTGATGATTTCCCATCCTGAAAAAAAAAAAAAAAAAAAACGCTTGATAAGATAACTGTTCTATATGTGTGCGAGCGCTACGTAGGTGAGCGGGCCGCGCCCCGCCCCTCCCCGCGCCCCGCGGTGTCATTTATGACAATAAATCAGTGTGCAACAGGCTAGCGACTTTGATTGACGAGTGTCGTCCTTCCGCATAAATACGTACTTAACACGTGGCGACGAGGATGGGGTCTTTTCAAGAGTTGCATAACCTTGATCCGACCGTGGATGGTCACCCGTCCACGAACGCCGTGAATGGGTGACCATCCTCGGACGGATCCTGTGTCGATACCGAGACCCCTCTGTGCTCCGGGAAGGATGTTAAGCCTTTAGTCCCGGCTGTCATAAGTACATCGTATTCTAATTTATTGCTTTGCCTTCAAAATTGCTTATTAAGGAGCCAGCGGAGCATGCGTAGTTCATACAAACGTAATACCAAAATAATTTGTAAATCAAATATATTCTTACACAAGTTTTCTATAGAAATTTTGAAATTCCTCATATCTCATCTTTAGATAAGAGTCCGTTCAAGATATATATTTGGGAACCTAGATATTCTGTAATCCAATCAGAATAAATACACACTACCTTAAGAATATGTTTGATTTACAAATTATTTTGGTATTACGTTTGTATGAACTACGCATTAGCATGTGTAGTTCGCCGGCCCCTTACGCATGGGATTGCGGGCCCATCATACCATGTAACGTCCGTTCTCAATTATTTTACCTCTGACAGCAGCAAGCCAACAGCAACCTTATTAGAATGAGAATAAAGATCACTGTCATTTGGACAGTGATGTAAAATCAGAGGTGAGATAGTTGTGAAAGGACTGTATATACAGTACCCGGGCGTTAATATAAAACATAATGGACTACCACACACGATATGAGTGACACAGATAAATTAGAAAGTTTCTTTATTATCATATTACTTTTTGTTATAATACGTAACCTTCAATTCAGAATCTTGGATATGTATTAAGATTTGGAACTACAAACTCTATGTTTATAGATGACAACGTTCAAAACTCATTGCAATAATTTTTATAAGATCATTTTTATTAAAAATGGTTACTCAAAAATCCACTTAGACTACACTACGTTAAAGTCGATAGTTGAGCAAGTTGTAACTTATCAAAGATTCTAAATTTAAGTATAGAAATAATTCCTTCTGTATCTTTTAAAGTATTATCTTTAAGCTTAGCCTCCCTTTAACTTTGTAAATAGCATATTTCTAGACAGCCCAAAGTATTATAACCTACCCTCGTATTCATAAATCTAAAATGGTTGAATATTGCCATCTCACTTCATCATCTTAAAAAGACAGAGTCGGGTATAGTCTATGAAGAGTTTGTAGCTGTCAAAGTTTTTGTTGTGTTTTTTTTTATGAATAAGAGGGTACGTATTCGTTGGTTCTCTATAAGCAACCATGTATGGAGAGATCAATCTTGAGGCCGTTACAGCCACATACGGTATTGACTTTGGTCAGTCTGATTCGAAGTTAGATTCAGAATGCAAGGTAAGCCGTTGGTCTCTGCCGTCATTCTTAGATCTCTGACAGTCGTTACGTGTAGTCAGAAGCCCGAAAGTCTGACAAGTAGTCTTACCAAGGGTACCCAGTAACTGTGTTGTGGAGGTCAGATAGGCAGTCGCTCCACGTAAAACACTGGTATTCACCTGCATCCGGTTAGACTGGAAGCCGACCCCAACATTTGTTGGGAAAAGGCTAGACAGATGATGGATTTGAAGGTAGAACTGACCATATATGGTTGCTTTTATGAGAGGAATTGGTACTCCCATAACGCTTTGCTGCGCATGGCGGGTCATATAGATGTGAATTGGTTTTTTGCTCTTAAGTGCTTCGTATGGCTAATAAAACTATAAAAACAACATCACGCCTATTCAAGGTCACATTAAACCAGCTAGCGAAACTTCACAAACGGCTCATATAAAAAAATCGCCGTGTAACATGAAAAAACAAAATTATTGCTTTTTTGTTTTGGAGGCATTGTAGTTGTTTGAAGTACGAGTATAAAGAAATCATTTTTTTTTTTAAATTTCGTTAGTCACCAAGACTACGAATACTTGAGGTATTTGACCCCAAAAATAATCATTTTTTTTTTGTTTGATCATATTTAGATATCGATACGACACGTCTGTGGAGTTTCGCTAGGTAGTTTAATTTGACCTTGTATTCTCCGAAGGGGATAGGCAGAGATGTGTACACATTTTTCGTCACCATTTGTTTTTAAATAGTCTCTCATTGACGAAGCGCTTAATCGAATGTATTAGAAAGTAATAACATTGGTTTTGGTTGAAAAGCATGTAAATAAATATTTAATTAGTAATTTTAAACTGATACTGTGCAAGGTGTATTTCTCATAATAATTAGTACACAGTTAATCTTAGTAGCTAATAAATATTATAGAGGTATTTTCCGTTTGTTTGTATTGTGAATATAATAATTTGAAACGCATCTTGTATATTATAATATGTATAAATAGAGACCAGATTATATGCAACAAAATTTGCATAGAAGTGCCTAAATATGTATAGTTGCACAATCAAATTTAAATACTGCAAGTTAAAGTTTTTTTTTTACTTGTATAATTTTGTATTTTAATAATTACTTACTAGTATGAGTTTGTGACGTTTGGTTTATGTATGAGCATTTTTGTATTTTTCTAGTTCTTCTTCTTCAATCGGTCCCTCATTACTGAGGATTTTACTAGTTAGATACAGTTAAAAAAAATATGCACGATTTTAAGTAAATATGCAATAACTTGAACAATAGCCGAAATAAGCATTTAGCCTCTAATATTCCCACCGCTGGGCTACTCAGGCCATCTGCCAGCGAGAGGGAGTGGGCCGTAATCCACCACGCGGGCCCAGTGCGGATTGGGAGATGTCACATGTCTTCGAATTTTTGGTTCTATTACATGCCGGTTTCCTCACGATGTTTTCCTTCACCGTTTTGAGAGCAGTGGCGATGAAATAATTTACACAAAGTAAATCGCCTGTCAGGGTTCGAACCACGACCTGTATCTCGTAAGTCGCGGTCGTTACCACTAGACCACCACTCACTGCTCCAAAATATGCAAATGCGCGCAAATCTGGTCTCTAATTATAAAGTATTTTTTTTCTAAGCTGTATAAAGTAATGCCTTGCTTTTTAAAAGCATGCTTAGTTGTAAGATGAATGTAAATATTTTATACTGTTTGAATTTAGAGAATTAATTTAAGTAGTTACATTGTATTGTAAATATTTCCTTATCTAATAATTACGTCATTTGATAACTGTCAAAACTTCCCGCCTAAAATGTTGACAGCTACAACATTGCCAGACCAAAAAAAAAAGAAAAAATAATTGCCACTTCACAAGCCAAAATTCTACCATTTTACCATAAAAATGTTGCCAACCCCAAAACCAATTTCCTACCAAAAATTTTTAATAAAAATATTTTTTCAGGTGGAAATTACGCCATGGCATTCTAGCATGCATAACATGGGGTTCGCATTCAATAGGACCGTCTGGGGTCATATTATGAAGCAACAGAGTCAGTTTTGTGCGTACGACGACTACAATTGGGACTATTCACTGTTACATTTGTCACAAAACATGCCTGGGAGGGAGAAGTTCAAAGTTATCGTGTGTAAGGGGCCGAGAGTATTTCATATTGGAGAATGGTAAGTTAAAAATTAGTACATATTACAGTAGTTTTTTTTTTGTTATTGCAAAATATTATGCAGTAGTGGTATTCTGGGTATCAAACTACCAGACCGGGTTAGGAATACGACCGTCCGTTTCGTCACAAAGATAACTGATGCCACTTGGAAAGCTGCCACGCTAAAATGGAATTGGTTTTTTTGCTCTTAACTGCTTCGTATGGCTAATCTATACTAATATATTAATATTATAAAGTTGTAGAGTTTGTTTGTTTGTTTGGTTGGACGCGCTAATCTCTGGAACTGCCAGTCGGATTTGAAAAATTCTTTTTGCATTTGATAGCCCAATTCTTGAGGAAGGCTATAGGCTATTTAACATCACGCTATGACCTTTGGGAGCCGAGCAAAAAGAAAAAAAGTCAGAAAGAACGCTAAGCAAAAACGAAGTAATAGCGCGGGCAGGCGATGCGTTGCGACGGGGTGGGTGGGAGTAACAAGAAATTTCACGCGGACGAAGTCGCGGGCAGAAGCTAGTAAAACTATAAAAACAACATCAGGCCTATTCACATTAAACCAGCTAGCGAAACTTCACAAACGGCTCATATAAAAAAAATCGCTGTGTAACATGAAAAAACAAAATGATTTGATGCTTTTTTGTTTTGGAGACCACGACCTCATTGTGATTATATATATAATTGGGCTGGAGATATTTGCCGCATGTCAGACGACCAATGGGCCAAACATACGACCCAGTGGGTCCTGCTGCTGCTGATGGCAAGCGGCATCGCGGCATGCCCAGACCTAGATGGTGGGATGAGCTGGACTCCATCAATAAGAACTTGTACTCAGCAGCTTTGAACAGAGAGAAGTGGAAAGAGAGTAAGGAGAGGCTTTTGCTCTGCAGTGGGACATCACAGGCTTTTAATAATAATAAAATATAACGACCAACATCTAAGGAGGCTCTCTTTGGGCAGCTGGATCAAGGGCTTGATTCAGAGAGCGGTACTTCTGGACACGGCCCGCATTGTTAGGAGGTTCCTCTCTCTGGAGCCCTGACCGCCGGTAGCTTGGACCCTGTTCCCGATACCGGTGGGCTACTATTTTTTTATCATTACTTTTTTATATTAATATTTAAAAATACAATTTATATGTATTTAGTTAAATAAAGAAAATAATAAAATATTATACAGACAATGAAATAAAATGGATTAGTACTATCTCTTTATTTCTAATATTTCCATTTGTTTTGGGTCCGTTTGTTATCCAAACCGATTTTTAATTGTAGCCTTTAGGCGTCTAAAATACTGAAGTATTTTTTTATCTTTTTTTTATTATTTTTTCTCTCTTTATTATATCATTTTTGAAAGTAAGAAAGTCAACATTCCTTTGATCTACAATAGATTTCTAATATGTATTTTCTTTCACTGTACCCTTTATACTTAAAACGAAATCAACAAAAATAAAATGAATCATAACTTTTCTGACTTCCAGCGGCTTCCATCACAAGAAATCAAACTGCAATGCATCGACAGTGATCAGTAAAGTACAAAAACTGCTAAAGAACGCTAAGCCTTACTTGTTTCCCACGCGAGTGAGCGCCACAGTCACCGCCGGCGGCGCCAAGCATAATAAGAAACTCGTGAAGGGGAATGGCGGGTGGGGAGATATTAGGTGAGAATCCATAATTTCATAATATTCCTATTTTAGAGTATCGCACCGTCAAATGGGAAAACGGAACCGTTATATTTTACTTTATCACTTACTTCCTTGTACGTCTGTTAAGACCCTTTTTCTCAGGAACGCGTGGAGTTATCAAGTTGAAATTAATATCAAATACTCAGGGCTGCAATCCTTAGAAGCAGTGAAAAAAAAAATCAATCTTGTCAGTCAACGTAATCAAAAGATACGGGCGCTTATGTTCCGAAATCAAAACCTATAGGGTACTTCCCGTTGACCTAGAATTATGAAATTTGGCAAGAAGCAAGGTCATGTAGCACAAGTGTAGGAAAAAATCCGTAAACCGTAAATTTGTAATTACATGCCTACATACGGAACCCTCGGTGAACAAGTCCGACTCGCACTTGACAGGTTTATTTTTTTTGCTTCTCTCAAGTCATCCTAAGAGGTTGTCCGCTCCTTAACCCGGGCTTGCCTGTGGGTGCCTCGATAAACTAAGGCCTCCAGCCAGTGCTTAAAAACTGAGCGACTACACCCTAAGGCCGTAACCCACAAGGGCGCAAAAAAAATCAGCTGTTTCATACATTTTGGTCAAGTAGGTATTGAACTTTTGTATGAAACAGCAGATTTTTTTTTCGTGATTTCAGATTTGGTCCCATTGTGAAAGTTATTCATATTCATGGGTAGAACACCCTGTAAAAATTTGGAACTGGTATAAAAAATCACCCTGTATAATCTGCATTCGCGAATTATTTGCCAAAAATTTAAATAAACATGAGTTTATGGAAAAGTAACTTTAATTCCTACACAAAAAAGTGCAGTTTACGCTACAACTCCAAACATTTTTATAACTTTTTCAGTAGTGCTAGTCACTCTGAAAATCAACTTTAACACCATTACAATTAAGTTGGTATTTGTTTGACTTGAAATAATATTAATTTGAAATATAAGTTTGAATAGACTTTATGTAAAAACTAGCAACGCCTCGCGGTTTCACTCGCATAAGTGTCGATCCCGTGGGAATATCGGGATAAAAACTATCCTATGTCCTTCCCCGGGATGCAATCTATCTCTCTGCCAAATTTTATCGAAATCCGTTCAGTGGTTTAGGCGTGTAAAGCTAACATACGGACAGACAGACAGAGTTACTTTCAAATTTATAATATTAGTATGATTTTCCATCCTCAAAAAAAAAAAGTAAAGATTAGTATGGATGGATGTATTGTAATTTCTCATGCCTAATAAACTCTTTGTTACCTTCCAGAGACCAAGAACTATGCGCGAACATGACGAAGATAGGTCGCCAGCCGCGCCGCAACATATACTACGCATAATAACATTCATGTACATACATTCCACATGCTTTTATACCAAACATGTCCTCCTTAAACATACAAGTAAACCTAAGTACAGTAGCGTTTCATACGAAAATGAACCTTATTCGCATTAAGTTAATATTCATATTTGTATGAAACGCCGGTTCATGCGAAAATAAACCTTATTTCTATTGTTTTAATGTTCATATTCGTATGAAACGCTACTGTGCTTAGCTTGAGTAAAATGTAACTACACCTACGGTCACGGCCTTAAAAGGGAACGCAGTCACTTGGTAATTGACGTTCATGCACATACATACTAACGTATTTGTAGCGATATCTACAACGCCACATGCGAACAACGCGTCATCATGACGTCACGCAAAATCCTGCATCTCGCAAGCAGAGTTTACCGCGCAACTAGCATAGATACAACGGCCCGACATGAATCATCGGGCAGTTGCCCGCCAGACACAACACCCGTCTGGTCGGAGGATTCTCCCTTTTCTATGGAGGATGAGTGAACTTTCCTCATACCTCTATATAATCCCTATACCAAATTTCATCTAAATCGGTTCAGTGGTTTAAACGCGAAGAGTTAACAGATAGACAGACAGAATTTCGCATTTATAATATTAGTATGGATGGATATCACATAATGATAGATGGTTAGCAAGTTAAGCCGTTGGTCCCGGCTGTTATTCGTGGATCTTTGACACTCGTTACGAGTAGTCAGAAGCCCGAAAGTCTGACAACCAGTCTTACCAAGGGATATCGTATTACCCAGTATCTGGGTTGTGGAGGTCAGATAGGCAGTCGCTCCATGTGAAATACTGGTATTCAGCTGCATCCGGTTAGACTGGAAGCCGACCCCAACATAGTTGGGAAAAAAATATTTGTACTAGTATCGTTAACCAGAGAGAAAACAGAGGAATATGTTAGTACGGAGTGAACGCCAACGACCACCTGGCAGCGACTCCCATCAAAGTGAAAAAAAAAGAAATATAATGTCGTTTGATGTTTAAGGAATAAATAAAGTAGTACTGATCTTTCATCTAATTTGCACAAATTAAACTCTTAATGTGATCTTTACTGTCATCCTAAGACTTAGGATGACAGTAAAGATCACATTAAGAGTTTAATTTGTGCAAATTAGATCCTAAGTAATATAAAATGTATTCAAAAAATTTGGCGCCAATTTAATTATTTTCGGTTCGAAAAGACGTCCACTGCTGGACGTAGAGCTCCCCAGAGCACCTCCACTTCGACCGGTTCTGTGCTTCTCGCATCTAAAAGGTTCCTGCGGCCTTCACAAGGTCGTCGGACCACCCTGTGGGAAGCCTTCCAACCTCTAAGAGTGGGTCTTAAAAGAAACATGGACAGAACGAAGGTCATGTCAAATGCCCATGTAACACCCACTTATAAAGATTGGAGACGCTACACTCGGAAGTCGTGGATAAGTACGTTTATTTTCGGTTATTAAATTAAAAATAACAGGGACTTGAAAACGAAATGAATTTCGTTCCGTTACCACTAATGTTATCGTATAACGTTCCAAAATTTATAACGATACTAAAACCTAATAATATCAATAACGTTACAAAAGAAAACATTATAGCATATCATTTTCGTAGAACAATATTATAAGTAACGTTGTAGGTATCAGTAACATTAAGCTTATCCGCTTGTAATTACGTTACAGGTTCATTTGTAACGTTATTCTTCATACTTTTTCGTCATCTTTTAAGTTATTGAGCTGGCAACAATCGGTATCGAAATGAATAACGTATACGTAATTATATCGTTATACTAATAACGATATATTTATTTATTTATTTATTTGAATAATATTGTTAGTGAACAGTTTAAGATTTCGTTCCGTTTGTCAGTATCGTTATAGCCAAGGAATTAATTTTGTTACGATCCTGGTGGAACGGTACAAATTATCGGTACCGGAACTACGCGTAATGTTATTTTGAGTGACGTTTCAAGTCCCTGAAAAATAGTATTATAACAAGTTCGGATTTTTATAAACCTACTCAGGATGGCAGAAAAGTGAAATTGTAATATCAAAAGAAATATCTTTTTTTGTTTCTCTCCTTACCATAGTTGCCTGCTAACCCATCAATGTACAGACGCCAGCACATCAAGCCACCCGAAACTGTAAAATTTTCCCAATCAACTTTGACGCCAGCACATCAAGCCACCCGAAACTGTAAAATTATCCCAATCAACTTTGAACCTTGTGCTTTACGAGATAAAGTTGAAAATGTATTAAAGAAATTTGACAGCGTGATGTGCTGGCGTCTGTACGTTATCATTATTAAAACAAGATTTTTTTTTTTTGTTTTGACTCGAATAATGGTACGTTTTTGTACACCAATTTTGTTTAGATGTTGCCACAAATTGAAAAATGCTACTATAGTGTTAGTTTTTTTTTTAATGATAGCAACATGACGTATTAAAAATGTACTTATTACTTAGCTGTATATAATTTGTTAATAACAATGTATTATTTAAAGTGTATGGGGTAGAAGCACCGATTGTCGTACATAAAAACAAATTCTAAAAGTGATGCTTTAAAGTAGTTAATATTCTGAAAGGACGACAGTCGGTGCGTTTACCCTGTTTTCTGTTATTTAATAGTAAAGTTGTGATTTTTTTAATATTTCACTGTAATGACAGAAATATTGACGATTTTATTATTATAATAATTTAGATCTTTATGATACCGTCCTATGATATTACATGACGTTTAATATTGTTGTCATTTGACACTAATCAAAGGTTAAAAAAACTCGAAATTTTTCAAAAAAATGTTTTTCTTGGATTGTCAATATTTCTGTTGTGGGTCCTGATTGGTATATTTTCCAAAAATGGTGCGAAACACTTAGGTATTGAATTTAAATATAGCATCGAAATACTGTTGCCTATTTATTAGAGGAAAAGATTTACATGTTAACGACGTCAAAAAACGGCCTTGTCGGACTCCCAGACGCAGGGTCCGTTATTCCGTACCGCATTTAAGAGGAAATGCGGTCGGAGAGACTTTTGAAAAAGCCTAAGTAAAAAGTAATATGTCGAGGTTTGGCTCTCGCCTATTTCCTCCTCCAATATTGGACCAATTTAAAAGATATTTCATAAACTGAATAAGAAGGATATATACTGTGTCCCTATGTTTTTCTTTTTTCGTTAATAGTTGTCAAATTTGTACACTAGGCCTCTGTTGACAGTGGTTTAAACCAGCATTTTTTGAGGGTTCTAGTTAGCGCTTATAAAAATAATGTATCATCAAAGAGGAAAACATAGGGACATACAAGTAGTTAACATTTATTATTATGTAAAAAATCATTGCTTTATGGTCATTAACCAGAAAGAAAACAGGCGAGAGCGTTTCTATGGAGAAAAAGACCATCCGTGTTGCCTCTTAATACTACATATTTCTTTAAGGCGAAGGGTCTCTTTAAAACTTTACTCGCTGCCGACAGCATGCGATGACGTCACGACGGACGACTGACACGCTGTCGGTTGAAAAAACGGCTTGCGAGCGAGACCGCGCCCGTGAGTTCACAAACATAGCATTCGGCAGTCGTCGGCCGCGGTCGGCGTGTAGTCAGAGAGACAGCAACCGAACTAGGGATTGCAATCCCGCAAAACGGGATCCGGCATTCCCGCGGGATCCCGCTCCACTTATTAATCTGCTGGATCCCGCATCTTCAAAACGCGGATCCGCGGATCCCGCAAATTTAAATTTACCATACCACCAAATTTTATTTTATGTTAGAAAACAAATAATTTTTGTTGCATAATGTAAGAGATGTTTAATTACTAATACTTGATTTTTTAAACAAAAACCTGTAGTTTCAATTCGATTTTATAACATAATTTTAAATAAGATAAAAGTCCCAAATAAAATCAAAAAATTTATACTTTATCTTAGCCCTATAAGATCAAAAAATTAATACTTTATCTTACATACAAACGGGGCAAAAAGTTGAACTACTGTGAATAATTTCAAATATGCGGGATCCCGCGGGATCCCTCGCGGGATTGATCAATCCCGCATATCAATCCCGCGGGATTGAGTGAGCTGCGGGATTGCAATCCCTAAACCGAACACGTTTGTAACTTTATTACTAGCTGCGCCCCGCGGCTTCACCCGCATAAGTATCGATTCCGTGGGAATATCGGGATAAAAAGTAGTCTATATGTTAATCCAGGATCTCAACTACCTTCATGCAAAATTTTATCAAAATTGGTGCAGCCGTTTGAGCGTGAAGAAGTAACAAACCTCTGTGAAAATTTCAAGTGTGTTCTTATCACGGTTCAAAAGATACAGCCCTGTGGCAGTGGGGCGGACGGTCAGCGAAATTTTTGTGTCTATCTGTGTTGGTTTCGGTTAATCTCCGAAACGGCTGGACCGATTTTGATGAAATTAGGTATGGGGATATTTTTAATCGACATACCACGCGGGCGAAAATATAATTTCGGTGATTTTCGTCAATTTTGTATGTGAAAGTTGCGACAAAATATGTGACATATATCGTAAGTACATACGTTTAAAACGTCGATTTAACATGTAAATCTTAACTCTAAGAACAATTTAAGAACGTTACTCATGCACAATAAGTAGAAAAAAGTATTGTATAAAGTAATGAAAAAAAAAAGTTTTATTTATATAAAAAGTGGCCGTTTACACTATGGCCCAGGCTGGCGGACCATTTTTAAACTTATAATATTTAATAATAATACCGGCCTATTGTTGTCCACTGCTAAGCAAAGATCTTTTCTTATACAAAGAAGGCACAAGCATTGATCACCATGCTTGCTCAAGATGGGTACACGATTTCAGACTTATATTAATAAGTCCGAGGGGGTTTATGGTTAAATAATAACAGCCGCGCGAGTCGATCGATCAGGTTAAGCTACGTTTGCCGCGGTTGGTCCATGGATGGGTGACCATCTTTACATACCAAGACCCCTCCGTGGCTAGGAAAGCACGTTAAGCCGTTGGTCCCGGCTGTCATTCGTGGATCTTTGACAGTCGTTACGGGTAGTCAGAAGCCCGAAAGTCTGACAACCAGTCTTACTAAGGGGTGTCGTATTACCCAGTAACTGGGTTGTGGAGGTCAGATAGGCAGTCGCTCTATGTAAAATACTGGTATTCAGCTGCATCCGGTTAGACTGGAAGCTGACCCCGACATAGTTGGGAAAAGGCTGGGCAACTGTACAGTACCCGGCGATAACAATTGCACATCGACCTTTGGAAAGAGACAATCGGCTAATTTCGGCTTGTGGGCTGACAATGCGATGGGGTGGGTCGGGGGACCATAGATTTCACGTAGATGAAGTTGCGTGCAGAAGCTAGTACTAGGTATAAAAGGAAAAGCTTCTTTCCATGCATGGAGGGGTCTTCTTTCCAAAGGTCGATGTGCAATATTTATCGCCGGGTACTGTAAGACCATGTTACCTCACAATGTTTTCCTTCTAAACCTGTGAACTAAGAATTATTGGGCTTTCATATTAGGAACTAGCAGTGCCCCGCGGTTTCGGATAAAAACTATCCTATGTCCTTCCCCGGGGTGCAATCTATCTCTCTGCCAAATTTTATCGAAATCCGTTCATTGGTTTAGGCGTGATAAGGTAACATACAGACAGACAGAGTTACTTTCGAATTTATAATATTATTATGGACTAGCTTCTGCCCGCGACTTCGTCCACGTGAAATTTCTTGTTACTCCGACCCACCCCGTCGCATCGCATCGCCTGCCCGCGCTATTACTTCGTTTTTGCTTAGCGTTCTTTCTGACTTTTTTTCTTTTTGCTCGGCTCCTAAAGGTCATAGCGTGATGTTAAATAGCCTATAGCCGTCCTCAAGAATTGGGCTATCAAATGCAAAAAGAATTTTTCAAATCCGACTGGTAGTTCCAGAGATTAGCGCGTTCAACCAAACAAACTCTTCAGCTTTATAATATTAAGTATGGATTTCTTAGTAGCATCTGTGCCTGGTTGTTCGCAATAGGCTCACCCCTGCATGGGACTTAATCTTCTTCTTCTTCAATCGGTCCCTCATTACTGAGGATCGTGGTCACTGGACCCCTTTAAGCGGACAATCTGCCTCCATCTACTCCGGTCCAAAGTTGCCATCACCACCTGCTGAAAATTGCTTGAGGACGTAGCTTCTTTTACTTGGTCGGACCATCGTGTTGGCGACCGGCCTCGTGCTCTCTTGCCTTCGGTATTGCCAACAATAACCAGCTTTTCATGGTTGCTACCTCCCCTTCGCATTATGTGGCCGAAACAGGTCAGAATACGCTGTAGGCATATTGTAGACAACTGGGTCTTGACATCGAATTAAAAGGATAGACACATTTGTGCGTTTGGCTGTCCATGGTATTCGGATCATCCGCCTCCAGCACCACATTTCGAATGCATCTATCCTCTGGACTTAATCATAACTGGCAAAACGTGCCTAACCTTTCGGGGAATCCTGGCGTAATATTAAGTCGTAGTTTTAAGAAAAAAACTAAATAAAATGGACAGTTTTCATCAACAATGGCCGAAGTTGGACCAGCCTGGCCCATAGTGTACACGACCCTCAAGAATTTTTACTACCCTAGTCATTGCGTTGCTTGTGCTGAATAGGTATTTAAAATATTTATTTAAAAAAAAAATCTATATTAAAATGTTGATTTCAGCGCCCCCTAGCGTTCTATGACAATAAACGCCCTAAAAATAAGCCCCGTTCCCACGGGGAATTTATCGCGCACTGGATTTTCAACTCTTTGTGTTGAGCCGAGGGTTTAGAATTCAACAGCGCAGTCCAGCACGTCAAGAAAACACACTATTCGATTTTCAACACATGGCGATAAGCAGTGGTTTGAAAATCCAATGCCTGAAAAGAATTTCGCCTGCGGGCTAACTCGAAATATTATGATAATAATGTTATTATTTAGTCATTATTATTGTTTCTGAATCATAATGTCTTCTGATTGTCTAAAATACTGTATTTGCACTTCCAAACTGAATCTCATTGTCAAAAAAAGCCTGAAAACTGAAAAACAGGCCGATCTTTGTCTCCAGAAAATAATTGGGTCTATCAATGATAATTATGTTTTACATACTAATAGCTTTTTTTTTGAGGGTGGGAAATCATCAAATGACCCCTCCTGCTCTGGGTGGAGCGGAAGGGAGTGTCAGACTCTTACTGACTAAAACCCACCCGTGTTCCTTCCTTAGCCCTTTATGTTCCGAGCCAGCGGTAACCCTTTCGGACAATCCCGCTGACCCGGCAGGCTTCGGCCCTAACGGGCTCCTTCACTGATGCTGACATCTCTGAGGCGCGCGTGGAACACGTACGCTTGTCCGGCACGGGCCTGGTCCTGATCGGACGGTGAGCTACCCATTACTCTCCGCCCGCAGGCCCGCGCCTACGGTGGCCGGGAGTCGTCGCGCGGCTCCCGACGCCCGGAGCGTCTCCCGCGGCGGCTGGGACGTGAGGCTCTGTCCCTCACGTACTAATAGCTTCGTTTCTAATACTGAAAAAAAAACTATAATTCTTAGTACAGACGCCAGCACATCAAGCTACCCGAAACTGTAAAATTTTCCCAATCAACTTTGAACCTTATGCTGTAGCGATAAAGTTGAAAATCCTTTAACATCAAGCTACTACAATCTGTCAAATTTCTTTAAATTTGACAGATTGTAGTAGCTTGATGTGCTGGCGTCTGTACGAAACGAATTCTATCTTTAGTCCCAGCCCATACCTTCGAGCCAGTTATTGTATTTTTGCAGGGACAAAAGTTGGCGATAAACAAAAAAAAATGATTTTGTTAACTACTACTTTCGAGGGGCAGTTCTCGTAATTTTAAGAAAAAAAAATTAAGAACGTTCACAGTATGATCTCAGTCTCAATCTATAAAAAATACTTCAAAATTTTCCCCACAATTTTTGACATTTGTTCGTCGCCGAGATGCAGCGGCGGCCCTAGATTTTTCTTTAGGCGGTGCTAAATCTTTATGTGGCGCCCCTGTCAAACTGATTTGGAAATCGGCACAAGCTTTTACCAATATGGACCTTACCGCGCCGCTCGCTCCGTTTGCACGCCCTAATGATCGTCGCGACTCGGTCGATACTCCGCGTCCGCGCTTTAGGGTGCGTTTCCACTGAAGCGGAGCTGTGCGGAGCGGAGCGGAATCGACCAATCACAATGTTTGAAATCCTCAGCGCGTCACTTGTCTCGTCTATGATTGGACGATTCCTTCACGTCTCCGCCCAGCTCCTCTTCAGTGGAAACGCACCCTTATAGTAACTAGTAAGTTACTATCATCGGTCGGTCGGTCGGTGCCTGGTGGTCGCATTTCGATTGATTTCAGCGCCCCCCCATGACGGCGCCCGGTGCTGTCGCACGACCAATCACAATAGTTTAAATCCTTATCGCGTCACTCGTCTCGTCTGTGATTGGACGATTCCTGCACATCTCCGCTCCGCTCCGCCCAGCTCTGCTTCAGTGGAGTCCGGGCCTTAGGGCCGCTACTGCCGAGATTTTGAACGTTTTAAATTCCGAGAAATGGCCTTCTGAATTCAGGATCAACGACACTGGTAGTCGTAGTTACTGGAAATTATGAGTTTAGAAAATCTGTTTTTTTTTGTTTTATCGTCAGTAAGATATCGTTACCTATCAGTCTGTCGACATTCGTCAGTTAATTAAAAAAAAAACAGTGGCACTCCGGGAGTGCCGACAGAAGTGTAAACAAAACACAAACAGAATACTTTGCCATCACTCACTGACATATCGGATATACATTAAAACCGAGTACATCCCGAGGACAGCCGAAAACATCCGAATGTAGCGCGGTGTCGGTGTCGCAACAGTGTCGCGAGTTCAAAGGTTTTTTGATAGGCATATGATAATGATTTTCCAATATTTTTTTTATTATTATTTCCTTCTTAATTCTCCGACTACTTAATACGTACAGCATAGATGTCATTGATACTCACATAAAAAAAATATAAAGTCTTACTGACAAAAACTTGCAACTTCAGCGTCAGATATACTAAACTCTGATTATTTATTTGCTAGACCAAAACGGTACCTAATATATAATACCAAATAATGTCAATGCAGACAAAAAAAAAATCGTTCGCAGCTATAGAATACTCTTTTATGTACACCATATAAATTACAGACATAAATATAGAAACTTTACAAAAGAGTGACACAATGGGCGGTCTTATCGCTAAGAGCGACCTTTTAAAGACAACCTTTAGATGGATTAAAAAGGGGAAGTAGAGACAAATACTGTAGGTAGTCTGTGGTGAACCATTTACATAATACAATTAATATATACATAAAGTATATTATACTAATCTAAATAAATAACAAACATGAAAAAGGAGCAAAGAACATAATTATAATGATGATGTTTAATGAGAGAGGAAGTGCTTTTTTATCATCATTCATAAGCTATCATTTTAACATAGCATATTAAAAAATCAGAGTTTAGATTCAATACGAGTACTTGAGCAGGCGCACAAAGTTCGACCACGTAAGGTATGTTCGGGTAAGTTCGTTGCTGAGGTAAAACCGTACGCGTCATATTTTATTCGATCAAAAACAACATATCGCACCCTTAATAATATAAAGGCACAATTCAAAAAAGTAGTTTTTTGAATTGTGCCCTTATATTACTTAATATAAGGGCGCAATTCAAAAAAGTAGTTTTTTGAATTGTGCCTTTATATTATTAAGGGTGCGATATATTTTATACATGGGCACCTAGGTGCACGGTGCCAATTGGTATTTTCCTATGGAGAAGACCCGGCAAGCAACTCCACGGTTACTCTTAAAATAATTGCCTTTTACAATGTTCTCAAATTGCAGAATTAATAAGTATTGGAGGACAGCGTAGGCCTGTCAACAAGTACCAGGTAATCTAATCGGTCTAATCACTTAGCACGAAGACCGTAGTTTCGGGGCTTTACCCGTACCATCTACGGACATAAGATTAGTTTGAGGGCCGAACTATGAATAAAAACACGATTTGACAGTTGTCCTTAAGGCGAAAGCGCCAGGGTAGCCCGCGAAATTCAATTTTTTTTAGGTTTTTTGGAATTTGCTGGTCAGTATCAAGTTGTACGTTGATTAATATATGAATCGCGGCCGTAAGAAATATGTGTTTACAGAATTATCATCATTAAAGTCATCAACACAACTTTTTAAGACCACGTAAGTCCAAAGAATAACTGTTTCATGAAATCATCATTCTGTTAATCAACGTACAACTTAATGCTGACCAGCAAATTGCAAAAAATGTAAGAAAATTTGAATTTTGCGGGCTACCTTAGCGCTTCCCCCTTAACTCCGATGTCTCAACATTAATCGTCCGAAAATGTTAATAAATCGGGAGAAAGGTTTATTTTGAAGTAACGAACTACTTTCGACGGGCCGTATCTTCATTGAAGTACTTAGAGAAATAGAGATTAGGCCCCAAGAACACAATGTTGTCAGCATAAAAAAATATAAAAATTATTGCCAAATCAGCCGGGCAATTGGTTCGTACGGTTTTATCCCAGCGCCGAACTTACCCCAACATACTCAATTTAGCACTGTGACATCCCGTCTTGTAAAATTCTTTTAAAGTTTGAAGCTATGTCTGACTTGTCTGACGCATCTTAATAACTTGTACAAAAAACTTTTGAGTGACAAATGACGATCAGCGACCGGACTAGGTAACCCACAGAGAGAAAACTTCATACAAACACGTAATGATAGGTGTCCTACGACAAAGCACGGCAGTACCCAACTTAGAAGCTGTGACTCTGTGGGGTGAAACTCTGTGGCGCAATGTTCGTAGTCATTCGGAAAAACGAAGATTTCCGAAGCCCATACCTTTTCTGGTTTTCCTGTACTCTTGCGCAAGTTACTGACTGTGTAATCCTGGCTCGAAGGTCCGCCATCATCACAAATCACTCAAATCACGTTTAGCGCTAAAAGTTTTAAAACATCATTATATGTCTATCTTCAAACAATATGAAACCACTATCTTTTAAATAAATTTAGCATTAAAAGTGATTTGTGATGCCGGCGGGCGGCTGTGATGTAATTTCTTTCAAATCTTGAAATGTATTGATAACCAAAAATGCCCAAATGCCTTAAATATAGGAAGTAACTGTACGACAAAGAGTACATTTTGTTTAAGCACAATTTTTAGTGAAAATGCCCCATAATTTATACGACGAAAAAAATCCATAGTTTGTTTTGATGTACAGACGCCAGCACATCAAGCTACTACAATCTGTCAAATTTCTTTAATAGATTTTCAACTTTATCGCTATAGTATAAGGTTCAAAGTTAATTGGGAAAATTTGACAGTTTCGGGTAGCTTGATGTGCTGGCGTCTGTACCTGTAGTCGACCTCGTAAATCCTTTATCACCCCTACTAGCAACCCGCCCGTTTCGCACGGTTTGACGGCTTGACAAATCATGGAGATTTCCATATTATAATATGTAAGTTTACCTCATAGTTATGTCTTCTGAGCATGACGAGGCCCCGGGTCGCGCAAACTATTATTGGGCTTTACCATCAGGAATTTCTCAGCGGCAGCTCGTAGTCAGGATTTCTGCACGGTTGATGGCGTTAGGCTCGCCGGCGAAATATGGGTGTACTATACTGTAAAAAAAAAATTGTAAAGTTGATTTTTGTGGCATCGGATAGCTTAAAGAAATTACTTTTCCTGAGATACCGCTTTTGCGTTTAGCACGGCAGTATAGGCTTCTCTGCCTCACCCTTCGGGCAATACAGCCGTGATATTATGATGTTATGTTGTCAAAAGTGGTAAAAGAATTACGACTTCGACTATACCTACATTAAAAACTCATTTCAGGGTTTCACGTTAGAGAACCCACGTTATCATGTAGTTAAAATGCCCTGTATAGCACAAATGATTTTGATAATACTTATTGTTAACTTAAGTGAATTGTGAATCGAAAGTACAGCCTGGGAAAATAATTGTTACGCTAATTGACACTCTACGTCAATTTGACGTGTTATAGCCACAATGACAGTTGTGATTTTAATATACGGACAACCAATTTAAGATGGTACTCAGTTTGCTTAACTAGCTTCTGTCCGCGACTTCGTCCGCGTGAAATTTCACCCTCTTAGGGGTAGAATTTAGAAAAACTCTTTCTTAGTGGATACCTACTCTTACAAAGAACACACCCTCCGAATTTCATGTCTCTAGGATCAGCGGTTTAGGCTGTGCGTTGATATATCATTCGAGTCAGTCAGGACGTTGAATTTCATACACATACAAGGTGTAACAGAATAAACGCAAGTCTTGGAAGTAGTTTGTTCATTGTTGATTACTGAATCGATTTCAGTAACTTTTAATATACTTAGGTCTTTTTTTTTCAAAAATTATGTTTTTGCTATACTGACCGCCGATTGAGCCAAAGAAAATGTAATCTTATTCCAAGGTAATAAGACTCAATTTTGAATGCGTAAAGTAATGCTAGAGTCAACACGATCTTCTTAATAATAATAGCTTTAAAAAAATAAGTTTTGATCATTGTATTATGCTTTTAACTCATTACTCTAATTGGGATGTATGAGGTCTTGCGTTAATTATGTTACACGTTGTATATCAACAGAGATATGAATAAATTCTTCAATTTAAATAAGTATTGTGTGTGTAACAGGGTTGTGGAGGTCAGATAGGCAGTCGCTCCATGTAAAATACTGGTATTCACCTACATCTGGTTAGACTGGAAGCCGACCCCAACATAGTTGGTAAAAGGCTAGGCAGGTGATGATTGTGTAATAAGGTCCCCTAGCACCCAAATCACTAATTAAATGGATTTCAAACTTAGTAAGGAAGAAAGGATAGTAGCAGATGGCGTTCTGTAGCTTCTTCAGTTTATCCCCATGGGATTAAAGTGTGAGTTTATGTATGTATCGTTTCTTTTTCTGTTAATCATAGAAGGTGATTTACCATCCGGCCGTCGAGAAAATGTGTTCCTGATGCACCTGTCAGTGCGACAATTCTATTAGCTAATAAAGATCAAATTCGCAAAACACGTATTCTTTTCTAAGGAACTGACAGGTGTCAATGCAGTAGTCTCTTGTCGGCCGCATTGCATAGCCATCCGACAGGCTATCGTATCGAAAAGAAAATGACACCCTTCAATATCCTGGTTTGCCTTGCGGACAGCAAACAGCTGTTGGAAGAATAGCGATCGTTTATCTATTTGATTTAGGGCTGATTTTTCAATCGACAGATAATTTTTATTCGTGGAATAAAATTGACGTCTGACAGTTTTTGTATTGAAGAACTGTCAAAAATTCAAAATTATTCCTCGGATAAAATTATCTGGCGTTGGAAAAATCAGCGCTAAAACTGACAAAATTTTCGGGTTTTGGACTTGTGAACTGCGCTTAGAGGACTCCTACGATAACATTCATTGATGTTCGATTCGGTACGAAAGCGTATCGAAAGGTTGTGAATAGTTATGCTGTAATGATTCGTGGTGCAAGGGGGCCTAAATAAATGTTTTCGATTCAAAATTCACTTACGTTAACTTGGCCGAAAATCAAGATTTTTCTTGTTAATGATGTGGAATATTTTATTAATAATTATGAAATGTCCATCCATACATTTTGAGCAAGCAACGAAGAATAAATAAAGCTATAGATTATAATATAGTTAGCGTCATGTAAAAATAAATTTTAACTGTGGCATAATATATTATAAAAATTTGTAATAAAAATAATTGTCATAATAAAGTGCGGTTCGTTTTGATATTGTTATTTTATTTTATGGAAGCCCCTGCTTCGCACGGTTAGGTATTACCTACGAGTTGACATAACATCGTGATTTATTTATTATATTTAAATTTAATACATAATATTACACATAAATTAACTGCTTGGTACCTACATATTTTCTGTCGACATTGAATAATACACTTTAACCGCTTACGCCGGATTAATCCGACAAATATTTTCATGTCCATTTCGCCATGGTCGTATATAGTATGTGACCAAATGCTAACAGCTCCTATGATAGATGAAGTAGACTTTTGTTATTTAATTAGGCTGTATTCTATCAGGTATTTATTTTTCAATTCACTGTGCTGGGCGCTGGAGGCACGACACATATGAAGTCGGGAGAAGTTGTATCAACAGCTATGCAGACATCAAACCGGGCGAATGCAACGCAGTGTTTTATATTTGACATTGTATAATAGACCTTATAATCAAGTGATATTAAGTAGAGACTTGTATCATCAACGATTGGCTGCAAGGGAGACTGCTAAGCTGATCGTGATGTCCCTGGGTTCGATCCCCATGTCGATTAGTGTTGTTTTTTAGGATTCCATCAGGAATTTTGAGAAAACAAAAAGGGAAAATGACTTGTCCCAATACGGTTTTGCCCGACAACCCGTCCTTCCAGAGACGGTGGGACGTGCCGCTCTGCAGTATTATGCCAAATACCCTTGTAAATACGTCACGTAATTCTGTTGAGCGTGTCCGTCAGCTAGCTGTGGGAGAATGGGACTCAGGCTTGTGACTTCAGGCAATCCCGTCGTCCACCATAGGCACTATGATAGATGACTCATCGTTTGGGCTCACTGCTTATCTCCGCTTGGGCGCACCTTGTGTTACTCCGCATCGGTATCACTGTGGTGAAGCTGTCGACAGTCTCGGGCACCATGCCCTGTCCTGCTGCAGGAGGTCGCATAGCACGGCACGTCAGCATCAAGCCCTTGTCACCAGGAACGCGTACCAGCGATATTAGAACCAAACGGCTTGGTACGCACCGATGGGAAGAGATCAGCAGGCCCTGATTAACCCTTAGGCTAATTAGGCTGCAGCCTAGGGCGCGAGGATCGGGGGGGCGCGCAAAAATTGCGTCTTCGCATGCACTTATCTAGCCTCATTGCATCTACCCTACATATTTCAACTAGACCGAGACAAAACACTAAAACTAAATACGCTTGAGAGTCCCTGATTTTAACAATAAATTTTGAAATTTTAAAAAGCGCGCGTAAAACAAACACTGACTTGTTACTCGAATCGGTCGGCGGTCGAGCGAGTGGGTGAGCTAGCAACACAGTGCCTAGTGCGAGTTTTGTTTAATCCGCCTCGCAATAACGGGCGTAAATTTTAACTTCATTTTGTATGAGAAATTCGGAATTTAAACAGTTCAACCTAGTTATCGCGTTTGCCGCTAGGCGACTCTATATCGATTGTATCGTATTCTATTCTTTATCGTCTAGGTTGCACTGTTGAATTTAGGATGGAGATGATAGATATGAAGCTGCAACACCAAACTGTATGTCTTCACGTATACGCGCGTTTCTGTGAGGCGAATTAAACAAACCTTGCACTAGGCACTCAGCGCAGCTTGCCATGAAACACATCAACGATGTGCGGGGACTCCCCGATGTGGTTAATAGTTAGTATACTTTGCCTCGCCTCATTCATTTGTCTTCTCTTTTTCTAAATCGTCGTTCGTCCGTCATATCACGCACTCGCGTATATTCGTGTTTGGGATTGATATTTATTGTCCTTTCCTTAGTGTTTCCGTGTTTTTTTTTAAGACTATGAGTGGTAATGAGAGTAGTTTGATAGTAAAAAAGCCAAGTGGAGCAGAATACAGAAAAAAGGCAAAAGAAAAGGAAAAGAAAATAGAAAACATTTTAAAACATACTCGTAAACTAGAAACATTTTTTACAAACTCTGCAGAAAGGAACGAAACGGTGACAAATGCTGCACTATCGCCAGCGATTTCTTGCCCTGGTTTCTCTACCGTGGACTGTTAAGTTTCTCCGTCCAACACTAGCCCTATAGTAGTGACGACGCCGACGATCTACAATGAAGACGAAATTCTAATAGAAGAAAAGTCGTCTATTCCGTCAAGTGACACTGCACTGTGGCAAGTAAATGATGAATTTCGAGATTATATTGTTAAAAACGGACTGCAACAAAACGAAGAATTAGATTTTTCCGATCAGAAAGGCAGTATAAAAATCAAAAAGATTTCTATCTAAAAATATGTTTCAGAAAAAGCTTGTTAATGGCGAAATGTATTACGTAGTAATATAATACATTTCGCCAATAAGTTATAGTAGGTAATAGTAACATAACACATAACAGGTAATAGAAACAATTAAGTTTTTAGCTACACGTGGGCTTCCATTTCACGGTCAAAATGAAATTATTGGATCTGCACTAAACGGAAATTTTCTTAGCTGTATTGAGCTTATATCTAAAAGTAATTGTTTTATGACTGAACATTTCTCTTTTTTGTTCTTTTTTTAACAATAACAGAAGTAAATATTTATATTTAAAAAATAAAGTCGAAGCAGCTTCACACGTTAGATGACCACGCTCATGGTCAATGGCAATGGCAACTAAATTGTCTATAGAAACTAACCCAATACAAGTCATGCGGCGAAACACGACATGCATTTGTTTTTCTACTTGGTAGCCTGCAGTCACTTGTCATGATTTTGGTGTTATAATGCGTGAGGTACCTACTTTGCCTTTATATACGATCAGCTTAAAAAATGGTTTGCCACCCTAAGGTTGAATGTTATGCAGATTAAAGGACAACGTTAGTTTCGCTTGTAGATCGATCTGAAAACTTTTATAGGTAGTATGAACCATGCTAAAATTTTCAATTTACTACTAGTCGAGTAGTAAATTGAAAATTTTTTACTATTTCTTAGGCCGTCCGTAACACCCGGCGGGGGCGCGTCCTCATAATTAGCCTAAGGCGGTCAGAACTCTTGATCAGTCGCTGGAGATCAGAGTACCAGACGGCATGAAGTTGTTGCCTTAGAAGGTGGGTAGAAATCTGGTGTGGAACGCAACCTGTGTCAAGCGTTTTCTAACGATGCTGGAGAGATAAAGTATTTTCGCTAGATATACCTACCTATCGAACTTCCGAAAACCGATTAAATCGCTGATATTCAATCAGCGATTTAATCGGTATTCGGAAGCGGTGTTAGTAGAAACGAGCATGAAAAATTACTAAGTTAGGGTTTATTTTTCAATTTTGAAATTATGGCAGTCTATCACACGAAATCTGGCAAATGTAATTTTTTCTTTGGCTAAAAGAAATCTGATAACTGTGAAATCAAATTATTTAAGTATAACAAATTTACAAAAACGTGTCACAGAAAATAATATATTATTAGCGTGAAAACGTTATTTTTCAAACTACCGTGCGGCGCTGTGTATAAAAGGGGGTGCGGCCAGTACTCGCCCCTCATCAAACCGCACCTTCCGCTACAAAGTAGAAGGAGCTATATCCTCTCCACACCCGATCCGAGCAGGAGTCCCCCAGGGCTCTGTGCTCGCCCCGCTCATATTCACGCTGTACACCAGTGACATCCCAATGAGTAAAAAGACCCAGTTGGCTCTCTTCGCAGACGATACTGCCATTCTGTACACTGGCCGCAGCCTAGTCCAGATCTCCCACATCCTCCAAACTTCAGTCAACAAGCTCGCTGACTGGTTTAGGAAGTGGAGAATAGAAGTAAACCCCGACAAAAGTCAAGCGGTTCTCTATTCGAAACCGAGACACAAACTCATCCCCCCCCGACCCATCACCATGTTCGGCAAGCCGATCCCTTGGGAGAAGCAAGCCAAATATCTCGGTGTTATCCTCGACAGGCACCTCTCCTTCGCAGAGCACATAAAGGCGGTTCGCTCGCGCGCCGCCTTCGCCCTCGGTAGCCTCCACTCGATGCTAAATGCACGCAGCAAATTGTCACTTAAGTGCAAATTGCGCATCTACACAGCGTGCATTCGCCCTATCATGACCTATGCCTGCGTAGTCTTTGCACACGCAAAGCCCCACCACATCCATAGGATGCAGACCCTCCAGAACCGTTTCCTCCGAAAGGCTACGGGAGCCCCTTGGTTCGTTCGAAATGAGATCCTCCATGTCGATCTCAAAATCCCCACTATCCACCAATTCATGAAGCGCCTTTCCAAGCACTTCTTCGACTCCGCCCCCAACCATCGAAACCCGCTGGTTGTCGAGGCCGCCAGATATACTCCCTCCCAAATCAGTAAACTCCGCCGTCCAAGGCACGTTCTCACCGACCCAGATGACCCTATAACCGTCCTCCAAGAGAGCAGTAGGGCAACCAGCACGCTTAGGAAAAACAGATACAAGAAACCGACATACCGGCCTCGCCGACGAGGTCCCTCGCGACGTCCCCAAGTAAATTCCCCCCACCGACCCTTGCTCGATGTAGTGCCAGCCCGCGCCGCAGCTGAGCCAGTAGATTTAAATTCCCGACTCTGACCTCTGAGTTTGTTTCGGCATTTCTTCTCAGAGTAGTCAATTAGGAAATGCCGGCCCCATCGTTCGTTAAATAATCAAAATTAGATCCAGCCTGTCCCAACTTGCTGCCCTCCCCCCAGCGACGCCCTAAGCCGAGGCTCGTACCCCACAGGGGGTGCCCTTAGCGTGTAGTCGCTTAGTTTATTTAGTTAGTTTTAAGCCCCTGGCTGGAGGCTTTGAGTTTTCTCAAGGCAGCCGCAGGATTGTCCGGTTAAGTAGTCACGACCTCTCAAGGTCAACTACGAGATGCCATATTCTAAAAAAAAAAAAAAAAAAAAAAAAAAAAAAAAATACTCGCCCCTCACTCCGTCTCAAGCAGCCGTCGCGATAACATCTCTCTGTAATATTGTTTAGAGTCGTTTTTAAATCAGGAAGTATATTTTCTTAGTTTAAAATTGTATTTGCTTAAAATTGATTAAAGTTTAGTGTTTCGTCATTTTGTTAGTTTTTTTTAAATAAAAGTAGTGTTAACCGCTAACATCAGAAGTGGGATAGGCTCCATTGCCTATCTTTTTTCTGTGTCGCGCGAAAAGCTTTTGAATCATGTCCGAAAGAGCTACCTATCACTCGTAATAGAGGTAGAAATAGGCGTGATCAAAATAATGTTTTGAGTCTGTTTAAAATTTTTCACCACGTGTTGTTGATTTTGTCCGTGATTAGTTTCTTTCTGTGCATTTTAACGTGATTCGCCACGTGTTTCTACTCGATTACATTATATTTCGTACGTGTTTTTGAAGTAAACAACCACGTGTTAATTTTTTTATTTCGCGGTTAGTTTGTTGTTCACGTAGTGGTCATATACGTTGCCTATAGTCATAATCATGTCGAGTCGTGGATGCACTCCGCGTGAGAATACACCTAGACGTAATTCTCGGGAAAACGATTCGCATAGCTGTCGTGATGTTTATAAGAGGCGTCGTGGCCGTTATAGTCAATCGCGTAGTAGATCTCCTAGGCGTCGTCGTGATAGATCAGAGTACTCTCAAAGTTCACGTAGGAGCCGGGATAGTTCGTATGGGCGTCAGGATAGCCCTCGACGCGACCCTTTGGATGGAGTGCTGGTTCGATCGAGCGCTCGAGGGGAGCGTTTGCCTTCAGACGCTATACGTGCGTCTACTCCCGTGTCGTCGCATCCGCGCGGCGCTCCGCCGCTGACGGCTTCGGTGGTTGCCGGGGCACCTGTTGCTGCTGGTGAGGAAGCGTGTGCTGCGGATGGAGCCGTGACCGCTGAGACATCGCGAGAGGCTGATGCTGCGGACAGGATTGTGGGGGCACTTTCTTCCCTAATTCAAGTAAGATCTAAGCATTACTACAGATCTACTGTCTACAGAATTTGGTGAGTCATTTTCATTTTGTTTTGACTCTGGTACCGAGTGCTTTCCTGGTAAACAACAGCAAAAAAAAAACTGTTACATTGTTAGGTATAGCCCAATCTAGTTAACAATGCAATTTTTGTATACGCTCACGATAGGTTACGAATGATGCCAGTAGGTCATGTACCAGTCGAAATAGATGGTGATCACAGTGGTAATGAGCTATGAGCAAGCCTAAGTAGTGGGAACCATGCGAGTAGTAGTTCTCTATCGGCCGTAGTAAAAAGTGTGTAGTCACAGGGGTGATACACATGGATCCATGCGCTGGATGTGTGACAGCAATGCGATTGCTGGTCGGCCGGAGTGCCGTGACGTTAGAGTGGTTTACTCGTGTGTGGGTTTCAAGGTATCTAAGGCTCTTAGTGAAAAAGATTATTGTTGTAATGTGGATAACGATGGTACATGGCTCTGGTTGATATTTTTTTGTTATGATTGATTAGAGTTTGATTACATGGCTCTAGTTGAATCAAGTACACTCATGAGGCTGAGGCATATGCCATAGCACAGGCCTAGGGATCAGAGTATTAATGACGAATTTGAGAAAAGCAAAGTAGAAGTCTGGTTGATGAAACAGAGTAGAGATTAAAGTCGAGTGATAGTGGTGAATCTTAGTTCGGCTGGTCGAGGTCTTGTAGAGACCATAGAGTCCGTGGGACTCGGAATTCAGGAGGAATTCAAGGTAACAAACATGAGGTTTGTTGTAGGGGCTTAATGAAAAGCCACAGGCCACGAATAAGATTCCTGCTGTGTTTTATTATGCTCTAAGGATGTTTTATTAGCTGCTCTATCATGTTTACTTGATTATTTAGTTTGTGATCTTGAGATTTGGGAATCAAAGAATGATTAATACTCTGAACTCTGCAATTTTTTAGTTTGTGCGAATTTTCATTGTGTTGTTTTGCCTGTACCATATTTGGTCAGGAGTGACCGAGCTATGAGATACTTTGCGAGATATTTCAGTGGGAAGATCGGGAATGTCTGGGACGCATTGGGTGTTAACGGGGTGACGCTAAGACGTGGCTCAACGATTGCGTGACCAGTGATCGGTCGTGGTCCGCGGTTATACAGAACGTAGCTGTTGATGTTCTAATTGATTCAGGTTCTGATATTTAGCTGATTTCTGATTCCGTCAGAAAGCATTTTAGTTTAAATAAAATTCCCACCTACCGCCGTATGCGTGGTATTGGAAGTCAAGATATAGAGTCCACTTTGTAAGTATGCACTCTTATCGAATTTCCCGAATTATCTTTAGAAGTAGATTTGTTTGTTATTCCCCCGGAATGTATTCAGGCACCGGTTTTGATTGGCACTGATGTTTTAAATCATAGTGGAGTTACGTATATTAGAACAAATAAATCTCAACGGTTAGTCAGGGATTCGCACGTAAACAACGTGTTGACTGTAGAGTCCCCTAAGATAAGGACACCCTTAGTAGGTGACGAAAAAGAGTGTTTGTTAGCTCTATTTAACGAGTATTCAGATACGTTTACTACCGGTACAGCGACCTCTAGAGTAAATACTGTGTTGGCGATACAAAAATAAGATCGACCTCGATTATAGTTAGTAGTTTATTTATTGAAAATTACAATTATGTGTGTCGCGACAAAGGTATGGCGGTGCGCGCTAATATCGTGAATGAAGTTCGTCCGGTTCGTCTGCGTGAAGCCTGTCGCGAGCGCCGTTGACATTGGGTGCGTTCGTTTCTTCGTTAATGTGAAGGGCTGCGTTCAGGCGTAGACACACTGGTTTTATGGAAATAAAAGTTAATAGTGACATCCCAATTCACTATCGACCTTATAAACTCTCCGTAGACGAAAAGCGTCGCGTTCGCGAGATAATTAATGATTTGATTAGTAAGCGAATCATTCGCGAGTCAGTCTAATTACGCGAGTCCTATCATCCTTGTTAAGAAAAAGGATGCGTCTGATAGGATGTGCGTCGACTACAGAGCTCTAAATGCTATCACTATTAAAGAGTGATTTCCGCTACCGTTAATCGACGATGTGTTAATAATGTCGAATTCTGTCTGTGATGGTCTGAAAACTTTGCGAGAGGTATTAAAAACACTAACTGAGACGGGATTTTCAGTAAATCTAAACAAAATACACGTTCTCAGACAGAGTTAGAATACCTAGATAGGCTTATTGGTCACGGTCAGGTACGGCCGAGCCCTAGTAAAACTGAAGCTTTAGTGAAGTCTCTTAAGACCATAGAATCTTGGACGAAGCCTGAGGTACCCTTCTCAGTGGTTCACACTGACGTCCTTAGTCCCCTAACGGAGTCAAACGGTTTCCGATACATACTCCTTGTGGTAGATGCTTTTACTAAGTACTGTCTGTTGTACGCCCTGTATAGAAAAGGTATCACAGAGTTAAAACGTGTATTTTCTAATACATTTCACTATTCGGTACTCCGTCAACAATTGTGTGTGACCGTGGCAGAATGTTCGAAAGAGCATCATTTCAAGACTGGGTTACCGAGTTAGGCTGTAACAAACATTTTATCACGCCTGAGATGCACCGTGAAAACGGGCAGGTCGAGCGTTGTTTCAGGACGGTTCTCAACATGTTGTGGATAGAGGCGATCAACAAGGGTGCGCAGTGGTCCGATGCGTTGTGGAAGGTGCAGCTCACCTTGAACATAACGAGGCAAGCCACAACCCGCACCTCGCCTCTACAGCTGTTGACTGGCGTTGAAGAGACTACTCCAGTGCTGAGGTCTCTTGTGCGAGACGTCGCCGTCAGGCGTGCATTTGTCGTCGGTGGCTTCGTGTTCGTGAGCGCCCGCTCGCAGAGCGCATGGAGGCTGGACTCGGAGTTGCGTGATCCGTGCAAGGTGGTACGAGCGCTACCACATCACCGGTACGAGCTCGAGCTGCCTGCTGGCTCATGCAACGGGAAAGCCCGGGCCGCCGCAGAACCTATGGTTCAGTGGCGTGGTGAGTGGACTCCGGATGCGTGGTCCGTACAAGATGGTGCGTAGAAGGTTGTAAGGGCATTGAGTTAGTGTAACTCTGCCGGTAAGGGCATTGAGTTAGTGTAACTCTGCCGGTAAGGGCATTGAGTTAGTGTAACTCTGCCGGTAAGGGCATTGAGTTAATGTAACTCTGCCGGTAAGGGCATTGAGTTAATGTAACTCTGCCGGTAAGGGCATTGAGTTAGTGTAACTCTGCCGAAAGAGACGTGCTAACTGGGTGCCTCCGTCTCAGTTTATTTGTAAGGGCATCGAGTTAGTGTAACTCTGCCGAAAGAGACGTGCTAACTGGGTGCCTCCGTCTCAGTTTATTTGTAAGGGCATTGAGTTAGTGTAACTCTGCCAAAAGAGATGTGCTAACTGGGTGCCTCCATCTCAGTTCATTCATAAGGGCATTGAGATGTGTCTCTGCCAAGACGAGCTAACTGGGTGCTCCGTCTAGATTTGTGTTGCATTTAATTGCAACAGACATTTTTAGATTAAATAATAAGGATATTACTAATATGTGCTATTCTCTAATTTTTTTAGCTGAAGAGGATAGTACACACGCCAGGGTCCACTAATTACTGATGCAGCTATTGAAGACATGAGCCCTTCGCGTCGCCCGAGTCCACTTGCCGAAGATCGTGACTGCGGCGAACAAGGACCATCATCTGGACAATGTGGCTGAGGACAGCCACACGTCAGGAGAGGCCGTATTAGCGTGAAAACGTTATTTTTCAAACTACCGTGCGGCGCTGTGTATAAAAGGGGGTGCGGCCAGTACTCGCCCCTCACTCCGTCTCAAGCAGCCGTCGCGATAACATCTCTCTGTAATATTGTTTAGAGTCGTTTTTAAATCAGGAAGTATATTTTCTTAGTTTAAAATTGTATTTGCTTAAAATTGATTAAAGTTTAGTGTTTCGTCATTTTGTTAGTTTTTTTTAAATAAAAGTAGTGTTAACCGCTAACAATATCTAATTTTAACTTTTTCTTTGCTTCATACGTTTCGATTGCGGTTTCGGTCGAAACTAGAAGAGGAGCCGAAGGTCGGTTTCGGCTCAAAATCGTATTTCAGTCAGACACTATTAAAAATGGATGTTGGTATAAGTAATATGACTATAAGATTGTTAAACACAACGGTATACTGCCCCGTTGGTCTACTGGTCACAAGCGCTATGCTGAGCATGAGGTCCTGGACCCTCGATTTTTCGTTTTAGTTCAGATTCCCAGGTCAAGCAGTGTGGGTTTTTGAAGTGAAAACTTCTTTAGCGGCGTTGTACACTTTTTTGTAATGGGTAAAAAATGTTAAACTCGCGTCAGGACACGTGACCTGACGGATGGCCATAGCCGGTACCGCGAGTGTTTTATTTATAAAACGATTCACAAAATACACACGTAATTGTTCAAGTTTTCACTTCTGTCGGCACTCCCGGAGTGCCACTGTTTTTTTTTTATCTGGAACTTCTCAGTGACTCTGAATTTGTGCCCGGTTGATTTGATGGCAATAGGCTGGCTCCTAATTATTATCAACACCGTTTGACCGATCACCATAAAACTTGGCACGTAATATACATATATGTACAGTACCCGGCGATAAATATTGCACATCGACCTTTACCTTTTTTTTGCATTTTATACAAAGAATAAAAATAATTATCAAAACAAGCAAATCATAATAGTTTTAACAGCTCCTAATAGATACCGGACTGTTTGTATTTCGTGCGACAGAGATAACGCTCTACGAAGCCGAAATTAGCCGATTGTCTCTTCCCAAAGGTCGATGTGCAATATTTATCGCCGGGTACTGTAGGTACTTATTTTTTATGGACCTTTCTTTCCATCTCTAAGCGGGCTAAGTGGCGGCAAAGCAAAAGCATGTAAAAGAAATGCTACAGGAATTATAAATAAATCAACAGATTCGTAATATAAAAATATATTTATTCAGTAAATATCAACGTCTAAGGAACACATCAGTTTATTTATCGAAGAAACAATAAACATCTTCTATTTAGGCTGCAAACATCAAATAAACAGGGGATCTAAAAAGGCCACTTTGGCAGAATCATAAAAGGATAACATTATGAATCATAATGGACAGTTAACTGTTAAGTTAATCGTATCAAATCCCATTTGTGAAGGATTTTTGAGTTTTTTTTTTTTGTCTGTGCTAAAATACCGATCAATCCAATCCAAATCCAATCTCTTTGATTACCTATACATACCTACGTAGTGCAGCGAAAAAAAGAAAAACACGGACTGTCTTCGCCATATTATGATTCATAATGTAATCCTCTTATGATTCTGCCAAAGAGGCCTTTCTAGGCCACCTGTTTTAGGGTGAAATTGTGAAATCATACTAGCTCCCGTTTTTCCCACGACGTTTTTTTTTATCGCGGACTGGATTTCCAACTCTCGGTCTTAGAGCCGAACATCGAGAGAATCTAACAAAGCGCATCCCAGCGCGTCGAAATAACACACTTGGATTTTCAACTCTTGGCGATCAGCAGTGCGATGAAAATCCAGTGCGCAAAAAGAAACGCCCGCGGTTACGAGAACCCAAACACAACAGCTTCTAAGAACTTGACAACTGAAGGCCAATTCCCGAAATGAGGGTTTTCTGAAATGACGTTCGCTAGGTGGCAGCACTGACACGTCAGGTCCATGCATCTGTCAAAGAGCCTTTATTTTCTTTAGTCATGACTGAATGATGAACGAATGAATGAATCGAATGATGAACGTCATCATATATTTTATATTGGAAGACCTCTCTTGTCACAGTGGTGCCAACTGGTGTCGTAAATTTTCACGAAAACCCTCATTAAAATCATTCAAAATCTATGTCAAAACTCGTCAAAATTGTAGGGAAATCAAGAGGTATTTTTGACAGATTGAGTCTGAGATCAGACTGTGACATTCTTAAAATTACGACAATTGCCCCTCAAGACTTATTGATCAGACTTGATCAGGTTTTCAGAAACTAGGGAGAGTTTTATGCACAATAGATTTTTATTGAATGTATTTCTCCCAGTTTTCAGACTTTTTTTATACTATTATTATTAAATCAGGCCTAAGCATGACCTATGGAGCTTATGCCATCGTTTTCTAGAAGAGCGGTGGCCGCCACTTACCACGCGCTAACGGCAGTCAAGAAAACAATGCAAGGGTTTGACTTCACGGTGTCGAAAGACACTGAGAACCACACCAAACTCACTTTCATAAATAACGCTTCAGTGATGTCATCCAATGAAGAGTATGCCATCATTGGATGACAAGCTAACCAGGCGTTTATTACGACTGGACAGGAAAGGTCTGCGCCTGGTGACGGGGACCACCACGGGACACTGCTCGCTGAACAAACACTTCCACACAATAGGCATAATGGACTGTTCCCTGGGCAGGGTTTGCATGGAGGCTGATGAAACCATTGCGCATGTGCTCTTTGAGTGCACAGGCGTCGCCCCGATTAGGTCAGAAACCCTCGGGACACCCAGCTCGTAAACAGATGTTCACAACAGACCAGGAGACTTAATCAGCTACTGGAGGGAGGTGGGCTGGTTGGAATAACCACCGGATTAAGTGCGGAAACCAAACCCATAACACAGAACGCTTCAGTGAAATCATTCGACAGTAAACTGCGGACGCTTTGTGGTTGCCACTGAAGTCTTAGGAAACCTTACATTACAGCCGACGAGAGAACGCGTTCTTGACACCTGTCATGTATATGTGTTAATCAAATTTGATCTTTATTAGCTACGAGAATTGTGGCGCTGACAGGTGTTATGAACGCACTCTCTTAACGGCCAGACAATAGCTTAGGGTCTAAACAAACAGACTGCACTAAAAGGAGGAAAAGGGGTCCTCGTTTTTACAACGACTAACGATAATGATGATGATGGCGATGCTAATGGTGATGGTGATGATGATGAACAGAACCTGTAGACCTACCACAAAGTGCAAAGTCGACGGCCCGCCGCTGCGCTGCCATCTATACGCGACACTGGCAGAATAGTCGACATCGGCTCAATTGCCAAAAAAAAAAACAGACTGCATTTCAGCTGCAACATCGCTGTTCGGATGCAGTTGACTTAACTGCTTTGCAACCTAGTTATATCAACTGCATCCAAAGTGTGATGTTGCAGCTGGCATGCAATTCAAAGGCAGTCCATCTGTTTAGACCCTTCGGGCATGCTATGCTCCAGTTAAACTCTTAGCTACTTCTCTCCTTGGTGGAAAAGGATAGTCTAAACTAATAAGAGAAAAGATTAAATTTTTTGTATGTTTGTTTGTCACAAAATGAAATTTGGCACATGGGTAGACCTGGATTAGTTAAGTACAACATAGGATACTTTTTAGGGCTAATTTTTCAATTGATAGATAATTTAATACATAGAATAAAATTGACATCTGACAGATTTTCTATAAAAGAACTGTCAAAAATTCAAAATTATTCCTTCGGTAAAATTATTTGGCGTTGGAAAAATCAGCCCTCATCCAGATATTACCACAGGATCGGAACTGATGCGGATGGAACCGCAGGGCGCAACTAGTAATAAATAAATTTAATCATCTTCAGGATTAACTTTTCTCTTTCCTCGTTTGTCAACCAGCGTAGGCTCCCATTGCCGAGCTACACTGCAATAGAGTTGCATAGCTGCCCGAGCATCTTCTATGGAACTGTGCTCTCCTGACTGGATGTCTATACCGAGTATCTCTTTAGCCAAGCGTTTCAATGATGGTGTGCTGCCTTTGGTGATCTGTAAAATAGAAAATAGCGAAGTTAGTTAGTGTAAGCTTTTATATTCCAGTTGGAGATATTTGCACTTAAATAAATATTGACTTTATTCAGAGTGAATTAAGTTGATTTCAGAATGACAATAGTGAAGTTAGTTTACGGCTTATCCTCATTTTCATTTGACATTATTTGCACTTAAACAAATATCAACTTAATACATGAGTAAATTAAGTTGATTTCAGAATGACAATGGTGAAGTTAGTATACAGTTTATTCAAATCTAAGTTTCCAGGTGATGTTATTTCCACTTAAACAAATTAATATAAACTTTATTCATGAGTAAATTAAGTTGATTCTAGAATGACCAGTACTATTGACCGTTATAATTCATTAATAATATTGCTAAATTGAAGAGTACAGCTGTGACGTAGCATGACAACTGAAGTGATTGGTATTACATTCAGTTGATTAACTAAGTCACGTGATTTTTTTTGTTTACCTTTATTTAATTACCTAAATAAATGGAGTATAGAGAGGATAAGAGAACTGACTGAAATTTAGGAAAAACGGAAAAACTTACTGACTATGGGATTTTTGTATGAATTATGGAAATTTGGACAGGACATTATCTGTCGAGTCAGCTAGTAGCACATAAAAACTGAACTTTTGGTCTTATTATAATTACCTTCCTAAACGGTTTATATCTTGAAGTATCTCTAATATTTCTTTTAGGATGCGACAGGAACAGTACAGCCAAATCATTCTTCAACGAATGACCAACTAAGATACGGCCTTTCATTAATTCTGAAACTTCTTTCTGAACCACAGTAAAATCTTCACCGTTGAGTAAATCCTCTTTTCTTACTCCGCTAATATCAGTTCTATAGTCTTTGACCTCTTCTCGCGCTTTCACGAATTTGTCGTAGATGCAATCACCGAATTTGTTGACTATAGACACTCTAGCTAACATGTGGTCGCTACCATCATATCCCACGCCCACCATTTCACAGTCCATCGCTAAAAACTTCGTAATTCGATTTTTATTATTATTTTTCACAACACCATTTACGTTTTTGGATTCACTAGTTTTTTTTAAATCTACGTTATTGACTAAGGTATCCGCATTTGATGTCAAGTTTAGACTTTTCATATTTTGAACGTTTTCGTGGTCTTTTGCTTTTTTCTTTCTGGCGCGCCGGAACGTGCCTGAAAATTGGGCTTTGTTGTTTTCCTGTGCTGGTTTTTCAGTTTTCTTGTCCATTATAAGGCTGCTTGATAAGAATTTTTGCCAGTTCGCATCTATAACACCCCGAAGTCCAACAGTTTGGTTAGGTTGTTCATTTGAATTTCTCTTCCGCTTTTTCGTTGATTCTGTCATATTTACATTAAAAACGTAATGTAATAACAATTGTGGTATTAATAATATACTGTTTACCACACTGAACACAATGTTAAGTACGAATTCATTAATGATCAATAGTAAATAAAGTACTTCTTGAATGAAGCCATTTGACATCTTTTTGACAGAACGCCCGCATGGCGGCCAGAGACTAAATGAAATTTAAGTTTTTTGACGTCTGCAACTCACAAGGAGGTCGATGGCAGGCATGCTTCCAGCATGCATCGGTATGATACAGATTTTTAATCACAAGTTCAAATAAAACTCAACCGCTTTGATTGAACAAGGTTGGATTATTTTTTTCAATTTTGATTCTGTGAGTTCGATGAGTTCCACAGCGGCAAAGTACGTGTCGGTAAGTAAGGGTTCCGTAGGTCACTCAATCTACCTAGCCCTTAGAGCAAATGCTCTAAGACCTAGCCTTTTCCCAACATTGTGGGGGTCGGCTTCCAGTCTCACCAGATACAGCTGAAGGTTTCCGTAGGTAGGTTGAATATTTACGCATACACAGTATGGATTTTATCGACAGAAAAACTAAAATTGTATTTCATAGTAACTTTTGTATAAACTTTGAAAAACAAAGTTAGTTTTGCGGTTCTAACGAAAAATATCTCTAATACTCTTGACCTTAATAGCAAAAACATTTACATAGTAACATCTTAACCTACCTATGGGATCCAACAATACCCCACAAGCTTATTTGCCCCTCGATCCCCTGTGCCTAAACCATAAAGGAAAGCGTAAAGATATAGTAATAGTAGGTAAATATGTAGTTTTCAACATTACACAATTACTATTACTAAGAGCCGCACAGGTCGATCGATCACGTTAAGCTTAGTTTACCGCAGTTGGTCCGGGGATGGGTGACCATCTTTGCATTCGTGGATCTTTGGCATTCGTTACGGGTCGTCAGAAGCCTGAAGGTCCGACAACCAGTCTTACCAAGTGTGAAGTGTATCGTATTACTACCCAGTAACTGGGTTGTAGAGGTCAGACAGGCAGTCGCCCAGCAAGATGATGACTTATTATGTAAACGCCATCTAAGTAATTTTCTATGGTTCTTTTACGAAATTTTTACTTGTCAAAGAAAACATTTTTTAAGTTGGTCGACTATTACTCGTTAAATTATAAATCTTAAATAGCTGTGTACACAGAATGTAACCTTAGTTTTCCTTTTAACTTTACTACTACTTTTCGCTTATCCAAAAACAACGGTTCAGCTAGTTGGTGGAGGGAGACACTTGAATCTAACAAAAATGACCACTTTAAAGCTTAATACTTCGCAAAAGGAACCCTGAATCAAAAAAGTTCAAATGTTATACATACCCGCAATATTTTTGTAAGACCAATCCAAAGACACCTCACAGTGCCCCACTCAATGGAATAGATGAGCAAAAAACATTTCCGTTATAACATTATTTCACAACTTTGCAGATGTGATTAATATGTATAACCATGCCAAATTACTACTGTTTCTGAGTAAAACCCCGGACAGACAGACTTGACCTAACTGTAATAGTTCCTTTTCTTACCACAGAACCCTAAAAAAACATGATACGTCAAAAAAGCCCCATAGACAAAACTACGTCAATCGTTCAAAAACTAAAAATAGGTAACAAAAAAAAACTCATACTTAAAAATAATGACTCTAAAGTAAAAAATATTATGCTAATGAAAAATTATTTACTGTACTTAATGTTTTCTTTGATTACATTTTTATTCCATTTGAAACTACACATAAATAGAAAAATTAAGACTGTTAAAAGTTGAATCAATTTTTCCTTATATACAGTTTCTGAACACACCAAAGGCTGGCAATCAAAGAAAATGTTGTTTTTAAGTGTAATGTACACAATAGAATGTTGCTTTACTTTTACAGTGCCCATTCAAAGTTGTACAAACCCAGCAATGTACGCAACAAATCACAAACCATCGTTACTTCAGCATAGTGGTACAGCCACAAATTGTAAATACAAGATTTGTATACAGAAATGTCTGCAAATGTCAAAACGAGCCGACGTGTATGTTGAAGAACTGGTGGTGGGAGAATTAGTGAAAATGTTATCTTGTTCATAACGTAACCATGAGCCAGTGTTCGCTTTCTAATCGCGCCGGGCATACATAGCACGATAAAAAAAATGTCTTACGATAATATTTTCGAAAACTTAAATTCACATGGCCAAGGACATCTGCTAAAATACTGGCCGCAATTGAACGAAAAAGAGCGGGACCAACTATGCAGTGATTTAAAAAAAATCGACTTCGCCGAAGTGAATGAGTTGTTTAGGCGCGCAAACGATACTAGCAAAGTTATTTCAGAAAAAGTTGAAGATTTAAAACCAATTCCTGATTCCCATTATGAAGCTGTTCCTAATTTGAGCAACGAGAAAATTGCGGAGTATGAAAGTATCGGTTTAAAAGAAATTAGTGATGGGAAAGTCGGAGTGCTGCTGCTTGCTGGTGGACAAGCAACCAGACTGGGTTTCGGTCACCCTAAGGGTATGTACGATGTTGGATTACCATCGAAGAAGACGTTATTCCAAATCCAGGCTGAACGAATTGTGAGGGTACAAAAAATGGCTGCTGAAAAGTACGGAAAAGCAGGAAAAATTACATGGTACATCATGACTTCAGCACACACAAAGGGTCCGACCGCTGACTACTTCAAAAGTCATTCATACTTCGGTCTGAATGAGGAGGATATTGTTTACTTCGAACAGGGAACGCTGCCTTGTTTCGACTTTGAAGGAAAAATATTCCTGGATGAGAAATACCATGTTTCGTCAGCTCCGGATGGGAATGGAGGACTATACCGAGCATTGAAAGCTCAGGGTATATTAACAGATATTGCTAAGCGTGGTGTGCTACACTTACATGCTCATTCTGTTGACAATATTCTTATTAAAGTTGCGGATCCCGTGTTCATTGGTTACTGTAAAAGCAAAAATGCTGATTGTGCTGCAAAAGTTGTTCAAAAATCAACCCCAAGTGAAGCGGTTGGTGTTGTGTGCCGTGTGAATGGACATTACAAGGTCGTGGAGTACTCAGAGTTAACAGATGAAGCCGCAGAAAGTCGTACGGCTGATGGTAGACTTACATTCTCCGCTGGAAACATCTGTAACCACTATTTCTCTTCAGAATTCCTGTCAAAAATCTGCAACTTTGAATCTAAGCTTAAGCTCCACGTTGCCAAAAAGAAGATACCGTATGTAGACCACGAAGGTATTCGTCAAAAGCCAACAGACTCGAATGGAATAAAAATGGAGAAGTTCATTTTTGATGTATTTGAGTTTGCCGAAAACTTTATATGCTTAGAAGTTGCCAGAGATGTGGAATTTTCTGCGTTGAAGAATAGAGATGCTGCGAAGAAAGACTGCCCGTCGACCGCAAGAGAGGATCTCTTAAGGTTGCACCGGAAATATGTTAGAGAAGCTGGTGGAATTGTGGAAGACAACATTGATATTGAGATCTCACCACTTCTCTCATACGGAGGGGAGAATCTGCAAGACTTGGTTGGTGGAGAGGTGTTCACTATCAGCCCCTATCATCTTAAGAGTATGCAAGAGTCTGCTGTGAATGGGAATGGAGTGAATGGAGCAAATGGAGTGAATGGAGCAAATGGAGTGAATGGAGCAAATGGAACGAATGGAACAAATGGAGCGAATGGTAATCATTAGGATTGTACTGTGTAAAAGTTGTTATTAATTTGAAAAGTGTACTGATGACGTTTCTCGGACATTTAAATGAAAAAAAAATACATAGGTATATGAAAATTTTATTTGTGTTGGAAAATTCAAAGAATTTATTACCAATTTTTTTTTTAAATTCTTTATTGAAGGACTAAGTGATGTGAAATTTAAGTCATTATTGATTAAGAAATGTAATTATTTTATAATTTGCTTGCAATTGAAGCAATAATTAGCTTATTACATTATGCATTATTTCTAATTAGTTTATGCAATTCGTTTAGCTTTCTACTTCATTTGTGAAAAAGCTTAGCTTTTATACAGTCTCAGACTCCTAAATCGAGGAATTGTGCATTTTCATGTAAATCCAGATTTATATTACGAAACTTGATGCGCAAACATAGTAATTCATTGATAGTTTCACGTGTAAATTGATAATTATTTACACGTGAAACAATAATTATGAATAACTAAGTTTGAAGTAGAATGTAAAAAGTTTAATACTTCTATACAAAAAGTGCAGGGTCGCTCGATTTAGGAAACTGGGAGGGAGTGTTTGTTGGCAATAATTAATTTAATCATTTTTACGACGGTTATCAAGGTGAATAAGGAAATAAAATATAGGATAACTTTGTTATACATCGATATATTCGCGCGTTTATCATGTAACGTGACGTTTCGCGGGAAAAAAATAATTGTTTTACCTACTTTTAAAATTGGAACCAACTTATTCTGCACTAGTAAAGTATTTATTTACTTTTTAAACCATAGACATTTTTTACCATCGTACTTTTATGGCCGATTCCTATTATTTTACGTACGGTTATTGGTTAAAATTAAGACTTGTATCTTTACCAATAATGAAGCAAATACTTCATATGGAAGTAGCTACCACAGGTATAATTAGCTTACGAATCTATGGAGGTATATGCCTTGTTTCGCAATTAAAAATTCTGCCATTTTACTAAGCAAAACGTTTCGTTTTTGTTTATTAGAAACCGAGATAATTCTCGGTATTTCTGGGATTACTAATGTCGATGCTAATGTTACTGATTGAATTTCGCGCCACAATTTCACTTTTTTCTCAAGGTCGTTAGCGAATCTTGTTTTGGACTTTGTGAACCTGTTTCGTTGCTGACCCCCTTTTGATCGGGCGCGAAGATATTACGTACTCTCATAATTATGCCGAAATCGGTTTTGATTATAAAAACAACACGTGATATAATACATGTTTATATTTTTATCTCTAAAAGATGAAATAGCTTGATTAAATTAGATTTTTATCAATAGTTTTTTCATAGGTAGGATTATTGTTTCTACAGTAAAATATTATGCTTTTGATTAATTACTTCACCAAGAAACTACACAAATGCCCTTGTTTAAGGTGCGTCCACACTGTATAACAACAATATGTTGTTACATAAATATATAACATGTTTCTATAGAGAGGTTAGCAATGTGTCTAAAAAGTTTATGCGTTATATAACATAATCTTCACGCACCCTTTTTTTTATTTTGAGGATGGGAAATCATCAAATGACCCCTCGCGCTCTGGGTGGAGCGGAAGGGAGTGTCAGACTCTTACTGACTAAAACCCACCCGTGCACCTTCCTTAGCCCATGTTCCGGGCCAGCGGTAACCCTTTCGGACAATCCCGCTGACCCGGCAGGCTTCGGCCCTAACGGGCCCCTTCGCTGATGCTAACATCTCTTGGTGGCGCGCGTGGAACACGTACGCGCCGTCCAGCACGGGCCTGGGTGCTTACTCTTCAATTTAATTCCGATAGATCGACATTGGAATTGTGACGTTTCGTACTCTTGAGTTCGATGCTAGCGCCAAATGATTTTTAGATTGGGAGTCCATTTTGGAGAACTAAGTTGAATTGGGTTCGGGCTTGGCGTGGGGTAATTGTTGACAATATTGTTTTCAAGAGTACCGAATCACGTGACTATAAAATTAACATTGGAATCATATTGGCATCTCATTGGAATTAAAATTAGTTTGGAGAGTAAGCCCCCTGGTCCTGATCGGACCGTAAGCTAATCTTGACGCACCCAAAACTAAAAATTTACCATACCCATTAAGGGGGCATCCCCCTTAATGGGTATGGGTGGGTGGGCTAGGTTAGCCCACAAAATTCAGATTTTCTTAATTTTTTTGCAATTTGCAGTATCAGGTTGTATGTTGATCTACATGCAACCTAACACTGACCTGCAAATTGCAAATATTGTAAGGAAATTTAAATTTCGCGGACTACCTTAACGCATCCCTCCCTTAATCCTCCCTCTTTTCTTTCTTTCTTCATTTTTTTGTTTTTCTTGGTGGAGTATTAAATAAATAAATTGTAAATATTTCGTTTTAGTCTTTATTCAAATCTTCTTTAGTTTCTTTTTCCCGCAACTAGGAAAACGCACAAATAATTGTTTTTTAATGGCATCAATATTATTAGGTACAGACGCCAGCACATCAAGCTACTACAATCTGTCAATTTTCTTAAATATATTTCCAACTTTATCGCAAAAGCATAAGGTTCAAAGTTCATTGTGAAAATTTGACAGTTTCGGGTAGCTTGATGTGCTGGCGTCTGTACATACTACACACGGCGTCGTATCAAGCTATATGTTTCTAGTTTTAGCTGACCGCGCACAGTATAGGGTTTTCGTACAATAAGAAGTCTGTTTAAGGGGCTTAGAGGACCTAAACGCAAAAAAACGCAAGTTTTAGAAACAATAAAAGTACCTAAATGATCGACTACAGTAAACAAAATCAGAAAAATATGTGATATTCCTCAGAATATAATATGCTAGGTAGATACTGTGTTGATTTGATACGATAGAAAAAAAAACATGAATATACCTATACCTATACATACAATCACTCTGATTTTTTGTAATTAAATAATTGCTTCATATTTTGCAATACATTACCAGCGTTGTGTCACCGCGCTTCTCTTTCTTTTCTATGCAGTCCGACAGTGACCGCGCTTTAGGTCATGTAAGCCCCTTAAACTGGAAATGTAAAACTTGATAATTATGTTGTCGTGCTTACCTGCAGCGCTATCGAATCAGGAAATATTGCCAATTAATTATTTGTTATCGCGCAAAAGATAGATAGATAATTTATTATTGAGCTCTGTAGTTAATTAAAAGATTTTAATATAGCTAAATTACTGCCAAATCGACAAAAAATAAATAAATGTTTCTTTGATTTTACTGCCAACATTAAGCCGCCGTACCGATTGGATTTTTAAAACGGCGGTTTAGTGTTGAGCCGATCATTGAGAACACGCCAGAGTACATTTTAGCGCATGAAAAAAACACTGTTGTATTGTATTTTTTTAACTCGCAACGCTAAGCAGTGCGTCGAAAATCCAGTGCGCGATGAAACATTATCGCGCACTGGATTTTTTTTCATTGTTCGACACAACAGTCGTCACTGCTCCCTTTATTCATAAACTTTGCTTAAAGTTAAATAGTGATTAGCGACTGTTTAACCATATATTTTTGACGCTTAAACGTCACTTAACTTTAATTATCGTTTAAGATAAACCCCTAGAAGTCGAAAATCCAGTGCGCATAAAAAATCATCGCGTAAAAAAAATCGCCAGTGCACCTTGGCTTATTAATTTTACTATGTATTTACATATTTGTTTTTAAAGAAATCATCACAATAATAAATTATGTAATTAAATATTGTACATACGCCAGCACATCAATCTACCCGAAAGTATCAAATTATCCCAATAAACTTTAAACTTTATGCTTCAGCGATAATGTTGAAAATCTATTAAATAAATTTGACAGATTGTAGTAGATTGATGTGCTGACGTCTGTACTTACTTGGTAAGTTTCATGGCAGCGTTGTCAAAATTATAGGAAACAATTTAGATATAATTGTTTTAAAATTAAACCCTTGCTTACGTAGCCTAAATACATAATATAAAAAATATAGCCAATATTTGACAAATAAAATATAAATTTTACCCAGTCTTAAATTTGCTAGCGAAAATCCGCAGACGTGAACCCTTCACCGATATCTAACAATGATAAAACAAAATAGATTATGGCCCTCTTGTAGTGCGGTGTGTAGGTATGACGAACGTTTTCTCACTCCCCGCATTATACGTATCGGAGCATCTCTCTCTCGCAGGCACTGGCCGGCCGTAGCGAGCTCTTGAACTGCTAGATTTCGTGTAGGTATATTTGTTTCATAGAAAAAAAACTATAAGGAAATTCTAAAATGTGTTCTCACCAAGCCCTAAAAAACAATAAGGCTATCTCTTGGTATTACTTTTACATGGTTTAACGATGTTATCTCTTCACTATACACGTTTTAAATAGCTATTTAGTGTCATCTTTATGATTTTTCTTTATCGAGCCAATTATTTTAATTCATGTTTCTATTTTCACACAGCGCTTGACAATATATTCTTTTTGCGCAAAATAAATATTTTGCTAGATTTACAGAGGTTTAAAAATGTTAAAAAGTACTGCAACCTCGCCTTAATGCGATTTTCCTTTGGGTCAATGACCTGAGGGGCAATTCTACTAATTTTAACAACGTTCACAGTCTGATCTCAGTCTCAATCTGTCAAAAAATACTTCAAATTTCCCTACATTTTGACAAGTTTTTGACATTTCTTTGTCGCTGAGATGAGACTGCGACTAGATTTTGAACGTTTTAAATTACGAGAATTGGCCTTCTGAGGTAGTGCAGTTAGGGTATAAACAGACAGACTGCATTTGAACTGCATGCCAGCTGCAACATCGTACTTTAGATGCAGTTGACATAACTAGGTTTCGAAGCACATAAGTCAACTGCATCCAAACTGTGATGTTGCAGCTGATATGCAGTCCGTCTGTTTAGTAGTAGTTTACTTGAAATAAGAGTTTAAATAAATATTTGTGACCTTCACAGGCGCCAAAATAAAAAAAAATCAACCCATATTTCAGGTAACTACAAAACCAGGGGTCAAAGACCCAAAAAAAAAAACACTCCGGGAGTGCCCACAGAAGTGAAAACTTGAACAATTACGTGTGTATTTTTTTAATCGTCTTATAAACAAAACACAAACAGAATACTTTGCCATCACTCACTGACATATCGGATTTATACATTAAAACCGAGTACATCCCGAGGACAGCCGAACACATCCGAATGTAGCGCGGTGTCGGTGACGGTAACAGTGTCGCGAGTTCAATGGTTTTTTTCCATCTCAAAAAACGCCCAACGCGCTTTAAAGAAGTTTTCACTTCAAAAACTTGAAATTATTCAATTTGTTTGTTTTATCATAATTATTTAGATTTCGATCCCCATTCACATCTGCGGAGTTTCGCCAGCTAGTTTACTTTGACCCTGTATCTGTATGATATTAGGGTAGTCTGAGCCTAGGGGATGGCCTAGCATTAAAATAGCAATATCTATTTGCATATTATTTACAAAAAGTATGTTATTTTTACATATTACCTTCTCTTCACCTGCCTATAGCCTTTTCCCAACTATGTTGGGGTTGGCTTCCAGTCTAACCGGATGCAGCTGAATACCAATATTTTACATGGAGCGACTGTATTTCATATTATCTTCTGTTATTTTCAATTATTCTACCTACATATTAATTTAAAATTATACTTTTCCTTTTTTTTTTAATTAAGGGCTGATTTTTCCAACGCCAGATAACTTTATCGGAGGAATAATTTTGAATTTTTGACAGTTCTTCCATACAAAAACTCTGACGTCAATGTCATTCCACGAATAAGAATTGTCTGTCGATTGTAAAATCAGCCCTAAATGGTTTTATGTATTTTTCTGTTAACACTATGTATATAGTAGATTTTACAACAAGTGCACAAAACAAACCATTTTTATCCGAGACTTTTAGCAGCCCGAGCCGAAGGCGAGGGCTGATAGTAATGTCGAGGATAGAAATGGTTTTGTGGACGAGTTATAAACTCTGCTTTTCACTTCGATTGCGAGGAAATAAAACAGTAGTATAACATAACATTTCTTTAATTAAAATTTAAAGTAAAATTAGAACAGTTTTGAATACTGAAGGAATTTTTTTTTCTTACGACATTGATATTAGGCTGCAGACCTATACAGCCTACTATTAAATTAATTTGGTAATAATAATTTTCTTAAATCAACTAACCTACCGTACTTGAATTAAAATTTTAACATCTATTATATCTTAAAAAACACATAAGGCAAATAAATTAAAGTAAATATTATATAATAACAAATTCTATCTATGAACTTCTTATTGCATTTGGCTGTATGGCTCATTTTCTTTGCCTTAATATAATACATTTATGAGTAGATACGTTAATGCCCTTGTGCACAAAATTCGATTTTGTGCAGCCTATACCCTGCACAAAGAAGCACTTTCAGAGCATGAGAAGTGAAAAATGAGTTTATTTTGTAAAAAGTCTCATAATTAGCATTCGTATTTTTATGTTAAGTTTAAAAGGAAATATTTCGGAGCGAAGGTATATTTAGCGAAGATTTTTATTGAAATTGTTTCGACTAATTAGCAGGTACAGACGCCAGCACATCAACCTACCACAATCAGTCAGATTTTCCCAATCAACTTTGAACCTTATGCTTTAGCGATAAAGTTGAAAATCTATTGAAGAAATCTGACAGATTGTGCTGGCGTCCGTACCTAGCACCCTAAATGCGTAATAAACTTTCAATCACAAACTGAGAGTTTTGAAGGATATCTATAATCCACTGCTTTCATAGGTTTGAAAAAATAATTTGCTCAACGTCGTAAATAATGCCAGCAACGTGCAATAAATTAGGATAAGGCTCCTAGCTGGTCTTAGTCCAATTAATTGGGGGTCGGCACAACCAGCCCAATTTTTCATCATTCTCCTGAATGAGGGTTTTCTGAAATGACGTTCGCTAGGTGGCAGCACTGACACGTCAGGTCCAGGCATCTGTCAAAGAGCCTATATTTTCTTTAGTCATGACTGAATGATGAACGAATGAATGAATCGAATGATGAACGTCATCATAATATATTTTATATTGGAAGACCTCTTGTCACAATGGTGCCAACTGGTGTCGTAAATTTTCACGAAAACCCTCATTACGCAAAATTGGGCTGAATTATATTCGGGTCGGCTCGGCACAATTCGTGCTAAGCTGCCCGCGGCTTTCTCCCGAACATATTATATGTACATATACGATTTCGCTCCCCTGCTGTGCTTAACATTCCGACCCGAATCCACATCCTGGTTACATAGGATTCAGAAAAAGATGCAGGTTTTTCAAACAAGTCAATTTATTTTTAAAATATTGTTTTTTTTTTTCAACTGCATTAGTCTAAACAATTTTAGTCGTAGATCTCTTGTATTATAATGTGTACTTAAAAATCTTAGTCTAAATAAAAATTAATGAGATTTTATATATTATTATATCGTTCCTTTTAATGATAAAATTATTAAAGTACCTTTTTTAAAACATTTTTTTCGTTTTATTTCATCGATCCTGTCTTTGACCGCCATGCAACGACCAGCCCATCCATACTATACTAATATTATAATTGCGAAAGTGTGTCTGTCTGTTTATTACCAATTCACGCTTAAACCGCTGAACCGATTTAGATGAAATTTGGTATAGGGATAGTTTGAGTCCCGGGAGAGGACATAGTATAGTTTTTATCCCGATATTCCAACGGGAAACTTATGCGAGTGAAACTGCGAGGCGCTGCTAGAGTTGAATAATAATTACAGTGCGTGCCACGAAAGTTGAGACTTGACCCCGCCTCCCCCGCTCTTTCCGCCGCCCCTATGACGTCCGGTCCCGTCCCGCACTCAGACCTCATACCGCTAAAGATACCTAAAATCGTGTACTGCGCATGTCAAACCATGTGGTGTGTCAAGTCTCATCTTTCGTGGCACGCATTGTACTTTTCATCTTTCTCCTGCCCTCATCCCTATTTGCTTACGGTCGGCGCAAAATGTCTTTTTCCTCCTCTTATACTTATCTATTAGTCATCATCTCTGTAGTCACCCCCTTTATAACCATATCATCAATCACACAGTCCAATCCATCGTATTTTTGGTCTTCCCCTACTCTTATAACCATCCACATTCATATTCAAAACTTTCCTCATGACATTTTCCTCATTCTTCCGCATCACATGTTTAGCAACAATGATAGAATTCAATTTAAATCTCGAAGTATAAAAAATAAAAAAAAAACGAAAAAAAAAATATGTAAAGCCTTTGCATTTTATAAACACGGGTCCGTCCAAAAAATAAAAACTACAGACCATAAAACAATAAGTATTCAAGATTCAAAATTAGAATTACAAACTTACTTATTAAGTTTGCGATTCCAGAATGTTGCAAGACATTTTCGCAACTCGGCTGTGGTTTAAGCCGAGTTGAGAAACTTGTTTGGCGAGTTTTGTAATAAAATACATTACGATTACCTACGACTCAAATGTCAATTATGCAAGAGTTTAAAATCTAACCTTTTGAACTTCAAATCTTCAATACACAATAGATGTCTATCTAAAGTTCAAAAGGCTAAAGTTGAAAAGATTAATGGAGCGACTAGATTGGCGGGAAACAAATGTTTTGTTATTCAGCACTCTTGGTAGCCCGCGAAATTGAAATTTTCTTACGTTTTTTGCAATTTTCAAGTCAGGCCTACTCTCGTAAATCCGTCAACGAAGATACGTGCCCTTACGAAAGTAGTTCGAAACTTCGGGGTGAACACTACACACGAAAACTTTTTTGGACGGACAAATGCAAAAATCGAGTGTAGACTCTTCATTCTTAGGTCCCAAACTAATCTTCGTAGGTGATACGGAGTATGAATAGGGGGGGGGGGACGAAAAAATGGTCTGGTGCCGTCTCTCTAGGATGTTTGGGGACCTATTCGAAATTCTAAGCTGGATACTTACATATTATAACTTCATACAAAAGCAATCAATTAAATAATATCTACCACCAAGACCTATACAAACTTATTATAATTACCTACATAATACATTCCATTTAATAACTTTTGAAATGACAAAAATAATTGAATCTACTAATACGCAACGTAATAACCTAGAGTAGGTACATCCATAATTAATTCAAACAAGATAACTAATGGTCTTTGTATAATTGACCAAATACATGAGCGTCGACCTTTTAAAACACGTTTGATCTCATTAGTGCCACAGCCCACAATGCAAAGTGATAAAGCAGGCGCACGTCGGCGTCGGAACACAGCGCTGCCGCTTCGATCGATGCATTTTTGAATTTAGATCTCGAAAGTGGAAAGTTAGTGTTTTGTGGGGTATTTAAGGGTATTCTCCAAATTGACGAAACTCTTTTAGGTAATGATAAACGTGCAAAAAGAAAAGGATCGGTCGTGAGATCGCCCGCAATTAGGGATGGGGCCCGCTAGGCATGGCAGACTGATATCAGTCGAGGGTGCGGCGAATGTACAAGTATCTCTCGGGGCTCTGGGGCCCCCGTCTTATATCGTAGTAGAAGGAAGAGTAGGGTTTTAGTCGGTAGCAGTCCGACATAACCCTCCGTTCATCCCAGACGGAGGGTTTCCATGAGGATTTAACCACGAAAAAAAAATTTAAGGGCTTGTCTCCCCCTGGAAAAAAGCCCTAAATACGCCAATGTTAGGAATCGCCCAGCTGAAATTATGGATTCCAGGTAGTATATTAGACCTGTAACAAGTAACGTAGGTATTCTCTATGACTCTATGAACGAAACCGCGCTAAATGAACGCGAGGTTGGCGGGCGGGATTAGCATTGAATTATTATCATTATTAGAGTTGACGTGGTTTCGAAGCAAGAAATAATTGAGTGGCCATAGTGAATCAGGCCCAGGTTGTATTGTAATTAATAGATAATAAGTTAGTCGCGATGTATTTACAGAAATAATCGGTAGAACAATACAACTCTCTAAGTTAGTCTCAAGTGTCATAATTTCTTTAAGTAGTCATTCAATTCAGCAATTTGAATGCACTATCGGTACATAGATAAATAGATACCTAAATATACCTACCTAAATATTTTTTTACGAATAACTTCGTAACTTTTTCGAGAGGGGTCCGTCTAAATAATAACACCCGCATGGTCGATCGATCAGGTTAAGCTACACTTGCTGCGGTTGGTCTGTGGATGAGTGACCATCTTTACATACCGAGACTCCTCCGTGCCTCGGAATGCACGTTAAGCCGTTGGTCCCGGCTGTCATTCGTGGATCTTTGACAGTCGTTACGGCTAGTCAGAAGCCCGAAAGTCTGACAACCAGTCTTACCAAGGGGTATTGTATTACCCAGCAACTGGATTGTGTAGGTTAGATAGGCAATCGCTCCATGTAAAATACTGGTATTCAGCTACAGCCGGTTAGACTGGAAGCCGACCCCAACATAGTTGGGAAAAGGCTAGGCAGGTGATGATGACGTAATAAAAGAGCAGTGGTGGCTCAGTGGTAACAGCCACGACTTGCGAGTTGAAGGTCGTGGGTTCGATCCCAGAGAGTCGCTTTACTTTGAGTAAATATTTTTATCACCACTGCTCTCAAAAACGGTGAAGGAAAACATCGTGCAAAAACAGGCATGTCCTAGAACTCAACATTTCGTAGACATGCAACATCTTCCAATTGGGCCCTCGTGGATTACGGCCCACACCCTCACATCGAGAGGACGCCTGTGTCCCAGCAGTGGGAAACGGCAGGAGAATGACGATGACACTAAACTTGTTAGATTGCTCATTTTCCGTACATTTTGTGATTCCAAAGTAGAATCGACGGAACTCAATCTATCCCCGTTGTCAACAACTTACGATTTAGCAGCAAAGAACATTCTTGAACCGGCACAATAAAAAAAAAACATGTGACAAACAAATGAGCGCTAGTATTATAGCTAGGTAATAAATATTTTCAATAACAGTCCAAACAAGTTTCTCCTAAGCGACAAGGCGGGGGGGGCGCTCTAAAAGTGTATGACCTTAGTTCCTTTCACTTTCCGCTGCTAAGTTTAAGTAATGTTACCTCACTATGTTCCAAGAGTTTACAGTTCAGCGGGTTGGATAATTATGAGTTCCATTTGACACTTGACAGCCAAGTCCTCAAGTTTTGTTATGTCATGTTTTTGGCGGGATTTCTTCGAGTGAAGTCTAGTTGGCTGTTTTAATTATTCGCAAATTGATTCCTAGTGGATATTGTAATGTAAAATTGGTGTAGTTTTGTATCTCAAGTGTCTGCGCAACTGGACAATATGTGGAATCATTGAAACAGACGCGATCCCGGTAAAATGGAGCTGAGAATTTTTTTGTAGTTTTGGCTACCTCAGCGAAGTTTACCGGGAAACTTGATTCGATACATTTGCTGCCAAATACTCCTAATACATTAGAATGTGTGCACCCATATTCTAATGTCATGTTAGACTAAAAAATAGTAACTGATGACTAGGCAGCATGGTCTCAGACCTTAGCCTTAAAAAAAAAAATTTGTTATGTCAATTTTGACACATAACGTCAGTTCGCCGTGTTTTAGCCATTTCATACAGCAAAAATTTTAATATAATGCATTTGGTAAAAAGCTGCCGTTTTGACATTACAAACAGACACTTCAATTTCACCTCGGTTACTGGTGAAATGTGGGGTGTAGGTAGGACACTCAACCATAAATCAGTGGTACCAATTTGACACTGACAGCGCCTTTATGCCGTAGCAGTGAGGGCAATTTTCATAGTGCAAATTAATGTTACCATTGCGGGATCAGCTGGACTCCTTTAATAAAGAGAGGTGGAAAGAGAGTAGGGAGGCCCTTACCTAGATGGGACATAAAAGGCAAATAAAAAAAAAACAGTGGCACTCCAGGAGTGCCGACAGAAGTCAAAACTTGAAAAAGCATAGTAATTTTATAAATATGTTTGAAGTTCATTCTTCCCAAAGAAAATGTACCGCGCGTTGATGTCTTTATAATGACCAAAACTTAAAACAGAGGTGTCATACGGTAACAGTGTCGCGAGTTCAATGGTTTTTTCCCATCTCAAAAAATGCCTAACGCGGAGAAGTTTTTACTTCAAAAAAAAAATGCTACCATTGATCTATACATCCCCCTACTCCTTTCCTGGCTTTCCCTTTGAGGGAAAACACACGTGATGTTATGTAAGCCATTTTCTCTTCAAAAGTAAACGCGTAGTTCTACGCCAACGTGTAGCTGCAACAAGTTACTGCATAGCCTGAGGTTCAGTGCCCTAAGCGATGCGGTGAAGGTTGGATGGAATTCTAAACACGTATCACACATCATATGGCTGTATGTTACAAACAGATGTGGCCAACGTTAAACACACTCTGATGTCAATTGGTATAGTACGCGGTCGTTTATAACAAACTACAGTACATATGTACATTCGCGTTAAGAATGCAGTGAGTGAGATACTAGTGACAGATAGCGATTAAAATATACTCCCAGTACAATTTCCTTGGAGTAAATAAATTAAATTAATTGTTACTTGTTATTTAATAATTCTATTCCAATTTATCCTAATTATATCTAAGCTTATGTAATACTATCTAATTTTTATCTAATCTTGACCAATTTTGTTACATTTAATTTAATTTCATCTTTTGTCCAGTTGTTATTATGTGGTTTAACCTAATTTTATGATTGTATGACATGTGTAATTACAAATATTGACTAATAACTTGTATGTATGGTGTAAACTGTAAGTATAAGTTAGTTATTAATAAATAAATAAATAAAATATATTAATGGATTTTAAACTTTTAAGTGTATTTTTATAAATTCATTAAAATTAATCTTTTAAAATATAATTTGTTTGAATTTAACACCACTGTGAAATACACCTTTATCTTGCAGTTGCACTGATGACTCACTGCATTCTTAACGCGAACGAACTATATATAGCTGTTGCTCGCGACTTCATCTGCGATCCAGGATGAAAAGTAGTAAGCCTTATCCTTCTCCAGGTCATGGTCTACCCATGTGCCAAATTTCATCTAAATTCGTACAGCCGTTTTAGCGTGAGAGCATTATAAACAAATCAAAAATCAATCGCTCTAGCTCTCTTTATGTATAGGTACTTAGCTGACCCGGCGAATTTTCTACCGCCATACTGGTACCGCGCTATCGAAATCAGTCAATCCGTTTTCGAGATATCATCAAAAAAGTCGTTCCATACAAAATGTATGAGAAAATGAAAAAAAAACTTTTTTTTTTGAAGTAAAAACTTTTTTAGACGCGTTGGGCATTTTTTGACATTGGGAAAAACCATTGAACTCGCGAACCTGTTACCGACCCCGTGCTACATTCGGATGTGTTCGGCTGTCCTCGGGATGTACTCGGTTTTAAATCCGATATGTCAGTGAGTGATTGGGAATGTATTCTGTTTGTGTTTTGTTTTCACTTCTGTCGGCACTCCCGGAGTGCCACTGTTTTTTTTTCGTGAATTTTTACGATGTTTTAATAGCTATTCTGCTATTCGGGGCGGAGACAAATCAAAGATCATCAAAATCGGTCCAGCCGTTCTTGAGTTATAAATGATGTAACTAACCCAACTTTGTTTTATGTACCTATAATATGTATAATGGATTAGTTTAGATAAGGCACATCGAGTTCTCGAAAAAGTCCAGCTTTGTAGAGCTTCATTCCTGTAACTGGAACCTAGATAATTTCTTTCTTAAGCGCCTCTTTCTTAAGCACCTCTCTTATGGTTTTAAACCCTTTGCAGGTGATAGATATGTGCAATGTTTACTTTACTTGCGACCACAAAACCAACCAGCAGTGCGATTCTGTAACCATCTCACCGTGAAAACTTAGGTGAAGTGAGCGTAGAGTGATCAGTCAATGGTGTCAATTCCTAGCAAAAACAAACTCACTTCACCTAAGTTTTCACGGTGAGATTTTTACAGAATCGACCGGCAGGCAGTCATTTACTCTAATCCTAACTAATATTATAAATGCGAAAGTAAGTTTGTTACCTTTTGACGCCTAAACCACTGAACCGATCATCCTGTGATTTTGCATATACGTTGTCAGGTATACAGAAACGGACATAGGATAGCTTTTATCCCTAAAAAAACCGGCCAAGAGCGTGTCGGGCCACGCTCAGTGTAGGGTTCCGTAGTTTCCCGTCCGTCACAATAAGATAATTATGTAAACGAAGTGAAAAAAATGCTTGCATATACGATTATACTACAAACTTAGTTCAGAAATTATTTTGTACAACTTTTTGTCTTTTTTGTACAAAAACTGTTGTTTCCATCAAGTTCAAAATAAAAATTTTCCTAGAAAGTCCTTATAAAGTTCTACTTTTCAGATTTTTTTCATATTTTCTAAACTTATGGTTCAAAAGCTAGAGGGGGGGGGACACATTGTTTTTTACTTTTGGAGCGATTATTTCCGAAATTATTGACATTATCAAAAAATTATTTTAGTAAACCCCTATTAATTTTTAAATACCTTTCCAACAATATATCACACGTTAGGGTTGAAATTAAAAAAAAAATCACTTCCCACTTTACATATAGGGGGGCTACCCTAATAAAACATTTTTTTCCAAGTTTTATTTTAGCACTTTGTCGGCGTGATTGATATACATATTGGTACCAAATTTCAGTTTTCTAGTGCTAACGGTCACAGAGATTAAGCGAGGACGGACAGACGGACAGACAGACATGGCGAAACTATAAGGGTTCCTAGTTGACTACGGAACCCTAAAAAGTGCTGATCCCAAGGAAAACAACAATATCGTTATTATGATAATAGATGGCGCCACGTGTCTTTCGAACGGGATTAACACTTATGCGGGAGAAACCGCGGCGCGCTGCTAGTCAAAAATAATAAAAACATAATCCAGGCAACAGAAACGTTTCGTAAAATCGTCGTAAGTGCCATCTCGATAGATCGTGAACAGAATTTTAAAGTTCACAATCAAATGTCAAATGCCGCAGCGCGACAGTAATGTCATGGTCACAGCAGGCTAACGCGCAATAAAAGATATAGGGAAGGGACGTCTTCGCATGTGTGACAACGTTCATAGACAACCCCCCACACCTTTACACACACACACATAGGTATACATTTTGTAAAGGTGTAACCCGTGTCACCTTTTGGCTTAGTAACAGCAGCACGGGTCGATTGCTCAGGTTAAGCTACGCTTGCCGCGGTTGGTCTGTGGATGGGTGACCATCTTCACCTCTCCGTACCTCGGAAAGCACGTTAAGCCGTTGGTCCCGGCTGTCATTCGTGTACCTTTGACAGTCGTTACGGATCGTCAGAAGCCCGGAAGTCTGACAACAAGTCGTACCGTATTACCTAGTAATTGGGTTGTGGAGGTCACATAGGCAGTCGCTCCATGTAAAATACTGGTATTCAGCTGCATCCGGTTAGACTGGAAGCCGACCACAACATAGTTGGAAAAGGCTAGGCAGATGATGTAACCCGTGTAACCTTATACATTGTAGGTACAGACGCCAGCACATCGAGCTACTACAAACTGTCAAATTTCTTTAATAGATTTTCAACTTTATTGCTTTATCATAAGGTTCAAAGTTGATTGGGAAAATTTGACAGTTTCGGGTAGCTTGATGTGCTGGCGTCTGTACCTGCTACTTCCGATTTTAATAAAGATGATATAAACTATTGAACATGATATAAACTATTGAAGTTTTAATCGACTTCTCGGTGACCTTACCGCTGAGGAGTGGAATTTCTTGTTGGAATCTGTGTTTCCCATAGCTATCTATAACCTAGGAGTCTTCAAGCTTTGAGTGAAGACGTTACTTCAAGACAAGCTTTCATCCACAGTACACCATTGCCGACCGCATTGCATCATCAAGGCTTCCCTACTAAAGTCCTAAGGTGGGCTAATCTCCGTAACGGCTGGACTGATTTTGACGAGACTTCCACTGGCAGATAGCTGTAGGCCAATTCTACTAATTTAAAACGTTCAAAATCTAGTCGCAGTCTCATCTCGGCGACAAAGAAATGTCAAAAACTTGTCAAAATGTAGGGAAATTTGAAGTATTTTTTGACAGATTGAGACTGAGATCAGACTGTGAACGTTGTTAAAATTAGTAGAATTGCCCCTCTGATGTTAAAAGGGGTACTTACTACGTTTATTTTAGAAATAGAATAAGGGTTTCACGCAAAAAAATTGAAACCCATGAAATCCAGTTTGTTTTCCGACATACACGTGAACGAAGTCACGGCTAGTAAATAAATAAAAGTCAGGCACAGCTAGTAAATAAATAAAAAAGTAAAATGAGTTAGAGTATTATCAGCTGTGCAAGTGCCCTTAGCGGCTACGAAGCGCAGTGTGTCATGATGACATCATACTGCAAACGTCTGTTTTTTTTCTTTTTTTAATAAAAAACCCCATTAAGGTATCAAAAATTATTTGAAGTCTGGGTTGATGACCGAAACAACAAAAGACCAGACAGCAAAGCGACCAAGCAAATCGCCTCTTCAAAAGAACATCATTACTTTCAATTTACGTTCCATTTAACACGAATCATAAAACGGTAGGTATTTTCCATTCCAATAAAACACCTTCGTAAACACGATCTCATTGGCAAACGTGTCATCCTTAGTCTATGCTCTTTAAAAAATGTAACTTTCGCGCACTATTAAATGTCACCGATAATGGCGGGAAATGTCAAGGTCAATTGACGTTCTTTTATTACCGAGGATCGAGTGGCGAACATTGGCGACGAGACTATAAAGAACATTACTATTATTATTACTACCTACTGTTACTTTACGTTTCCTGGTTACAGTTATTTTTTAAATTAAGAGATCCAAAGTAACGGCCCAAAGTCTTGCCAAAGGACTGAAAAGTTCTGGAGTAGCGACCGCGTACCGGAAGGCGTAGAGCTGGAAAGCCTCCCACATTGTGGACTGATGACATAGGTGATATGCAGCCCCGGATCTAAGGGGGGGCAAACCGGGGCACCTGCCCCGGGCGGCAGTTTCATGGGGGCGCCAAATCCTTGAGACAAGAATTCGAAATATCGAACAAATGAAGCCTCTTTTCCTATAATCAATCGTTTTTAACAATTAATCGAATCTTAATATGTTTGAAAAACAAACTTTTCTATTTCCATACGCCCAGTTAGTTTTTGAACACATACTAAGTGATTCATGAACGCACCTTAACAGATCAAGTAAATTTTTGAACGCGTGCGTAGTGTCCGTGATCTTCCTGCCAAGGGGAATCCCCGTCACATACCTATACGAGCCGTGCCGAACAAATTCAAAAGTTGAACGTCAAGTGACAACACTGTTTGTTTAGTAGTAGTCAGCGTTAATAAAATAAGTAATTTATTAGTGAAATCATATATTATCGTAGTGGAAATCAACAATTTGCAAGTTTTTCTCAAACACTGAAGGGAGGGGGCGCCACTATCAAGGTTTTGCCCCGGTTCGAAAAAATCGTAGATCCGGGGCTGGTGATATGATCTTGCTTCTTGCCTAAAAGTATATGATCGACTACAGTAAAAAAATCAGAAAAATCCATAATACTTAATATTATGAATTCGAAAGTAACTCTGTATGTCTATCTGTCTGTCACAAGTGGATATCTCAAGAACTACCAATGCTATCAACTTGAAATTTGGAATAGTTTTAGATGACGTTTATCCAACTATTTTGCAAATAAGAAATAAATTAAAATATATGTACATATATTTTTTGCAACAGGGACTGAAAGGGGTTGTGAAAAATTCGAAGTGGGGCTACTAGGGCATGTGGGGTATCATATAAAAGAGCGCAGTTTGCACATTTTTAAACATTTTTTTAGGCCGCATAGTTTTCGACTTTTGATGAAATATGTAAAAAAAATACCGTTCCTCACCTTATCTCCGAAGTTTGCAAAGAACAAAATCTGAAATTATTCTATGTGATAGAAGTTTATGTAAAGATTACAGGAAAAATAAAACGAAGTCTCTAAATAGCACACATTTTCAGAAATCACGAACAAAAGTTACATTATTAGTTCCACTATCGGTCAAGAGATGGTGCTGACATAAAACTGCAATATTCTACACCGCAGTGCACAGTGTTAAAATTCTCTGACGAATATAGGCCTTGCTGATGAAAATTTAATAACATATGATGGTACGGAATCCTCGGTGCGCGAGTTCGACTCGCTCTTGACCGGTTTTTTATTAAATATGATTGACGTGTAAAAGTATTTGTACAAATTTACAGAAAGAAGCATTAGTAGTTCTTGAGATATCCAGCTGTGACAGTCGATCATATATACCTTTAGGCATTATAAAACTTGCGTATTTTGCGTACCTGTCCTAAAGAAATCTTGATGTCTTGCCATGTCGTAAAAACCGTGCGAAACAGGATTACTAGTTGTTATAATAGGTAGTAAAATTACGTATTTATGCATCGATAAATATTTATTAATTTATAAACAATAATGATTAAATAATATCTTATCGGGTTTTGCAAAATTATGTTACGATGTTGCTCTGTCAAGGTCATTCGATTAAAATAAAATAAGTATAGCCCGCTCGCGGAATATTACGATTTTTCAAGTGAAAAGCGTTGGGCATTTTTTGAGACGGGCAAAACCATTGAACTCGCGCCACTGTTACCGTAAGCGACACCGCGCATGTTTTGTTTATGACGATTCAAAAAATATCCGCACCGCTTCGGATGTGTTCGGCTGATGGCAAAGTATTCTGTTTGTGTTTTGTTTTCACTTCTGTTGGCGCTCCCGGAGTGCCACTGTTTTTTTTTTTATTTAGAGTGACTGAGGCTCGTGCATAATCTGCCTATAATGTTCCCACTGCTGGGACACAGGCCTCCTCTCCGTGAGAGGGAGTGGGCCGTAATCCACCACGCGGGCCCAGTGCGGGTTGGTGGATGGCACATATAATACAATATCTTCGAATTTTCGGTACTAGGACATTCGTATCTCCCTCTTTCAGACTCCTTCAAACAGGCGCGACACGACACGCGACACAAAGGCACCGCAAGTCGCGCAACGAGCGGCGCCTCTGTGTCGCGCGCGATTATATCGCGTGTCGTGCCTGTTTGTAGGAGCATTTCTGTTTCCTCATGATGTTTTCTTTCACCGTTTTTTAAAGTGGTGGTGTAACATTAAATACAGAAAGTAAACTGCCTGTCTGAGTTCGAACCTGCGACCTACAACTCACGTAGACCGTACAACTTTACTGGCCTATCAAGAAGTACAAAAACGGTATGCAAATCTACAGTTTACAAGGTCTGCAACGTTCTCACATTCACAAAATATTAAACGAATCTATTTAAAAGATAAATCTATCTATAAACCTAAATAAAACAAAGTCGGGTTATTTATACCACTTATAACTCAAGAACGGCTGGACCGATTTTTATGATCTATGTATTATATATTTTGTCAGATTTGTCTCCGCCCCGAATAGCAGAATAACTATTAAAATATGGTAAAATTCACGAAAAAAAAATATGAAGATACAGTGTAAACTCTTTATAACGAAACTCAAGGGACTGAGCATTTATTGTCGTTATAGAGAGTTATCGTTATATGGAGTGAACAAAAAAACAACCAAATTAACAAGAATTTTTAATATGTATGTCTTAGATAATAAATGCTTATAAATTATTGTTTACACATATAGTCTGATAACTTTGTCTGACGTTTTTTGCTATGCCATGTTAACAGTTTCAAAGTAGGTTTACGACTGATAATACGATAGGTACTCAGTATGCTTGGTCGAAGACCATCACTTCCAAGAAAACAATGCGTCATGCACGTGTTCAAGGCAATTAAGGATAACAAAAGCTAGACCGACCTCGGATGTTTCGGAGCTTCAAAGTCTTTCGTTACCTGATAACATAACATAAGCAATAATACCGATAATAAATATTTACTGTCTAAAAATATGAACTCATTTCTTCGTAATAGAGAATGGCGTATCGCTATAGTGTTTCAATATGTGGGTTTTAACGCAAACCAACCAAGTTGGGCTTACTTCAACGTTATAGGGAGTTTATTGTTATAAAGGATTACGTTATAAAGAGTTTACACTGTAATTCCTTTTTGTCATACATTTTTGTAACGCTTTGCTTTTTTGATGATATCTCGAGAACGGATTGACTGATAATGTTTCTGAGGCGGTACGAACTTCGCCCGGGTCAGGTAGTAAAATAATAAAAATAAAAACCAATATGTAACATATATACAAAGATCCCTCTTTTTTTTTCGAATGGGAAATCATCAAATGACGCTGGTGGAGCGGAAGGGAGTGTCAGACTCTTACTGACTAAAACCCACCCGTGTTCCTTCCTTGGCCCTTTATGTTCCGGGCCAGCGGTAACCCTTTCGGACAATCCCGCTGACCTACAAAGATACTCTCTCGTATAATATGACCTACAAGCTACAAAGAAGCGGGGTACTTGCGTAACACACTAAGAGTACAATGCGTGCCACGAAAGATGAGACTTGACACACCACGTGGTTTGACATGCGCAGTACACGATTTTAGGTATCTTTAGCGGTATGAGGTCTGAGTGCGGGACGGGACCGGACGTCATAGGGGCGGCGGAAAGAGCGGGGGAGGCGGGGTCAAGTCTCTTCTTTCGTGGCACGCATTGTACTTGCATACCACACTATCAGTAGCAGTGGGTTTCATTTTAACAGTTCAACAACATTCATTGCGTTATTTACGTTGTTGAGCAGACAAATTTTTCGAAAATATGAAGCAATGTATTAGCAATATCATTCAAAATTATTCAGATTGTGTTTGAAAGTGTGTTAGGCAATTAGGGTGCGTCCCCACTGCATGGTGTACAGACGCCAGCACATAAAGCTATCCGAAACTGTCAAATTTTCTCAATCAACTTTGAACTTTATACTTTAGCGATATAGTTGAAAATCTATTGAAGAAATTTGACAGATTGTAGTAGGTTGATGTGCTTCAGTCTGTACATTATATCTATACTAATATTATAAACCTGAAGAGTTTGTTTGTTTGTTTGAACGCGCTAATGTCTGGAACTAATACAAGTCTGATTTGAAAAATTCTTTTTGCATTTGATAGGTAGCCCAATTCTTCAGGAAGGCTATAGGCTATTTAACATCACGCTATGACCTTTAGGAGCCGAGCAAAAAGAAAAAAAGTCAGAAAGAACTCTAAGCAAAATCGAAGCAATAGCGCGGGCAGGCGATGCAATGCGATGGGGTGGGTCGGAGTAACAAGAACTTTCACGCGGACGAAGTCGCGGGCAGAAGCTAGTATGCAATAAAAACGTAATTGAATTGAACGATAAACATAGAAATTGATAACAAATGGAACGCAATACAAACAAACAACACTTGTGAAATTGTTAACCTGAATAACAAAGAGTTAACATTATCTTTCGATATCGAAACACTTCAAAATTTAATTGATTGTTAATGTACATATTAGTTATTGTGAAGACTCTTGTCCTTACTTGAATGAGCAGTCAATAAACTCAATAATGATTAAAATGTGAAGAAAACAACACGCCTGCATTCCTTGAAGGGGTAAACCTTTTTTTTTTGGCGTGTGGATATCCTCTTGGATGTCCACGACCCTGGGGTGTGTGGAGGAGTCTGTCAGACTATTACTGACTAAAACCACAGGGTGGCCGGCTGCTACCTTTAGCCGGGGTGCTGGAGTGCTTGAGCATTTCGTCACGCTCCCCCGGCCAGGTGTTGGCCCGTACGAATCCATGCGGGCCCCGTCACCCTCAGCAGCCGCATACGGCCATAATTCCTCTAGAGAGAGAGAGGCGCACGCGGAATACGGCGACTGCACTGCCCAAGCAGGGCATCCCTCAAGGGTGTGCTACGCTGTGTTGTCGAGGCAGTTGCAACGGTGGCAACTGGCTGCAGGTTCCCGGCCTACGCAGCACACGTACTTTCCGAAGCACCCATGTCCTGACAATACCTGTGTCAGCCGGAAAGTAAGGGCGCCATGCCGTCTCTCCAGCCACTGCCTCACAACGGGCCTTACATTCTTCGAGTAGGTATTATTCTTTGTCGTTATAGTACAGGGCTAACGAAGGAATACGGGTGGGTTTTAGTCTAGTAAGAGTCTGACACTCCCTTCCGCTCCACCCAGAGCGGGAGGGGTCATTTGGTGATTTCCAATCTCCAAAAAAAAAAATACTGTCCATATTCAAAACAGCGGGATAATTGCGTAACACACTGTCAGCAACAGTCTTTCATTTTGATAGTTTAACAACATACATTACGTCATTCACTTTCTGCGTTTTAAGCAGACAAATTCGAACAAAATTATGAAGCAATGCAATATACAGTAGAGCGTCGATTATCCGAACGTCGCTTAACCGAACGACCGCTTATCCGAACTACGACGCCGAAAAAAGCCTGATTAGAAATCATAAAAAGATTGATTTATAAAATGCGTCCTACATGATCAGAGCAGCATGGGACAGTGTAAAAGAGCAGAACTTAAAAAAAGCGTGGAATAAAGTTTTGTGTATGGGGGAAAATCCTCAAACTGAATGTATAAATGAGAGACAGGAAGATATGTCTGAAATGATTAATATGCTAAAAAAGCTCGATTGTCACGAATGTGATGAAGAAGAGGTTCAACAATGGGTGGATATCGACGATGAAGATCCCGGGTACCAAATTATGCAGGATAGCGAAATTTTAGACCTCATGACTAATAAGGCTGACGCCACCGCTAGCACCTCATCAACTACAAGTTCAGATAATGTAGATGAAAACATAATTAGTGCTTCTGAAGCGTTTACTTGTTTAGACATTGCCTTGCGTTGGTTTGAAACACAGGCTGAAAGCGACCAGTACCAAATATCTGTCCTTAAAAAAGTACGTGACCTAGCCGCTCGTAAGCGGGTAGGCTTGCTTCGGCAGACGAAGATTGAAGATTTTTTCAAGCGTTAATTGTACCGATTATCCGAAAATACCGGTTTTCCGAACACCTATGTCCCCCAATTAGTTCGGATAATCGACGCTCTACTGTACTTCAAAATGATTCAGATCGGGATTGATAGTGTGTTGTTACGCAATTAAAGTGTAGGGTTCATAAAAGTCGGTACCTACCTACTAGGAAATGCTAATTACCTACGCACAATAACAATTAGCGTAATGGAAAATTAATCACATTATTATTTAATTATATTATCAACGGAAACGGATATGACATCACAAATAGATAAGTAGGTATAGTGCACGTCGCAAATGCGAACTGTTTCATAGACATAATTGTGCGTTTGTTTTTATTGTGATCAAAATGTCTGACCGACATCCTTTGACAGGACTGAGGTTATTGATGTCAGGAATATAGTACATACTAAGTCCATGCCTTAGCTCAGGGGCACCTCAGAAGATCAGTTTCTCGTAATAAAAAACGTTCAATCTCATCTCAGCCAATCAATATTAAAAACTTGTCAAAAATGTAGGGACACATAATAGGTATTTTTCGACAGATTGAGACTGAGATCTGGGGGCCTAAAAAAGCCAGTTTGGCAGAATCATAAAAGGATAACATTATGAATCATAATATGGCTAAGACAATTCATGTTTTTCTTTTTTTCGCTGCACTACGTAGGTATAATCAAAGACATTAGGATTGGATTTGGATTGGATTGATTGGTATTTTAGCACAGACAAAAAAAAAATACTGAGAAATCCTTTAACCATGGGATTTGATACGTTTAACGTAATAGTTAACTGTCAATTGTGATTCATAATGTTATCCATTTAAGATTCTTTTGCCTTTTTAGGTCCCCAGACTGAACGTCTTTAAAATGACGAGAAGTGCCCCTTAGATTTTGATAGAACACTTGCTGGTGCAAGTGTTAACGCAACGCAACGCAAACGCAATTAGTTGATAATATGTATATTATGGTTATATCAACTAATTGCGTTTAACACTAAACTTGTGTAAAACATCGTTCTGTTTCGGTCAATCAAAATTTAAAAGTCATTTATTCAAACTAGGCTGAGAATCAGTAATAGATGATATAACAACAAAATCTCTAATATTTACAATATATAACAACGGAACCTATAATTTTATTTAATATAGCGATTAGTTAATATAATGAACGATTGATATAATTTTAAAATAACTAATTTTCATAAGCATAACATACATTAAATATAAAATCGTTTGTCATACCACTCAAAAGATATAAAACTTATTTGGTCTAATAAAACAATAACTTTGTATTTTGTTTAAGATCTATATTTAAAAGTATTTTTTCTTTGTTTTATTCTTTGTAAGTTCTATCGTAGTTATAGGTAATAGTCACCTAAGTAGATATTAAACATAACTAGTAACTAATTACCACCTGCGCTAAGATAGGTCGACGGAGCCCCGCTTCGCGGGGCTCCTATTTCTGGGTGGTTTAAAAAAAAATAACCACGAAGGCTAAGGCGGGAGCTCCGCTCCGCTTCGCTCCCGCCTTAGCCTTCTAACCTAACCTATCCGAGTCGGGGTACTCTGAGTCGGGGTGTTAACCATAATAACGTTTTTATATACATATATTAAACGTTAGACCTAATGATTTTCGATTAAATAAACAATATACTTACATATTAAACGTTAGACCAAATGATTTTCGATTACATAAACGTTATATCAAACAACGTTATACTAATTAAGTTTTAGAATAAATAAATGTTATATGTAAAGAAATTATATCAACAGTTGGCATATCTCACGTTGATTATATCTTATGAACGATAATAAAATGAAATTAGACCAAATGAGTTTATACGTTATGAGACGCACCCCTTTTTTAATCGTGAATTCGTTTCGTTCGTTTTTCCCCTTTTAAATTACAATGAAAAAAACTTGAAATAACATTTTATCGCGATCATTTTTCAAGAACAAAGTCTTCTTATTATTATTTGGTGAATTTCAAGAAAATAGACGTAATATTATCAATTGTTATCAATCTTATCATTAAAACATCTGTGTTTGATACGGTCACAGATATAAATACGATCTTACAGATGATAAATAAAAATACATTTATTGCTACGAACGATCCCTTAGAGTTATTCTTACCTAAAGACAACAATTAGTTAAATAACTAACATAATACCTATACCTATCAATTGTGAGGGGCCTGTATATTAATAAGTAGCTTCTGCCCGTGACTTCGTCCGCGTGAAATTTCTTGTTACTCCCACCCACCCCGTCGCATCGCATCGCCTACCAGCGCTATAGCTCGTTTTTGCTTAGCGTTCTTTCTGACTTTTTTTCTTTTTGCTCGGCTCCTAAAGGTCATAGCGTGATGGTAAATAGCCTATAGCCTTCCTCAAGGATTGGGCTATCAAATGCAAAAATAATTTTTCAAATCCGACTGGTAGTTCCAGAGATTAGCGCGTTCAACCAAACAAAAAACTCTTCAGCTTTATAATATTAGAAACATACTCGTAAAAGGATAACATTACGAGTCATAATAATTATGGTGAAGACAGTCCGTGTTTTTCTTTTTTTCGTTGCACTACGTAGGTATAATTAAAGAGATTGAGATTGGATTTGGATTGGATTGATTGATTGATATTTCAGCATAGACAAAAAAAATAACTGCAAAATCCTTCACCAATGGGATTTGGTACAAAAAGCAACTAGCTGCGCGCCGCGGTTTAACACGCATACGTTTTGATCCTGTGCGAATATCGGGATAAAAAGTAGCCTTTGTGTTAATCCAGGTTGTCAGCGACCTCCATACCAAATTTTATCGAAATTAGTCCAGCCGTTTGTGCGTGAAGAAGTAACAAACACACTTACAAACTTTCGCCTTTATAATATACTAGTTAGCAGCGCCTCGCGGATTCACCTGCATAAGTGTCAATCCCGAGGGAATATCGGGATAAAAAGTAGCCTATTATATGTTACACTGAGACGACTTTAAGACGTCGTCTCCTCGAAAGTACTATAAACGATAAATGATAATGATCATATTTTTGTAAGTAGGTAGGTCTGTACAAACACTTTTACACGTCAATCATATTTTTTTTTAAACTAGATGAGGTCGGCGTTTCCTATCTGACTACTCTGAGAAGGAAGGCCGAAACAAACTCAGAGGTCACAGTCTCTTTTAAAGTCCAGACATAATCTTGGTCAGGTTATATGAAGACCATGTAGATCGATGTCTGAGATGGTCTTTTGAGGAAAGAACCACACAGATTGAGAGGACCTGTCCAGTCAGTGCACGCATTTGTCAGAAATCGTGCAGCTCCACTCAACATTTGACCATAGTTGTATTAGTAACTAATGTTCCGCTTAAAACAGCCCTATCCAACGGTATATATCACATATTACTATTGAAGGGTGGGCCCAGACCGAAGGGGCCCGTTTACCGAAGGGGCCCGCTAGGGCCGAAGCCTGCCGGGTTCGCGGGATTGTCCGATAGGGTTACCGCTGGCCCGGAACATAAAGGGCTAAGGAAGGAACACGGGTGGGTTTTAGTCAGTAAGAGTCTGACACTCCCTTCCGCTCCACCCAGAGCGGGAGCGGTCATTTGATGATTTCCCATCCTGAAAAAAAAAGGGTGGGCCCAGACCCCATACATTTGTTCCCCACTCTCCTTTACTTTCGAATTAAATTTATAATATTAATTACGATAACTTACTTAAGTAAGTAATTAAATACTTTGTAGCTGATTGGGCAATCCGGTCAATAACAATCGGTATTTTATTTTCGCATTTTGTTTATTAAATTGATTGTTCTAGGTTAGATATATGTATATTTAATATATTTGTCGACATTGAAGTTTTAATTCCAGTCGAAATAAAATTGATAACAACGCGATTAGAAACAAAAATAATAGTAAGTACCAATGTTTTCACATAAAATATCTTTATACAGTAGGTAACTAAGTACAGTGCGTGCCACGTAAGAAGAGACTTGACACACCACGTGGTCTGACATGCGCAGAACACGATTTTAGGTTTCTTTAGCGGTATGAGGTCTGAGTGCGGGACGGGACCGGACGTCATAGGGGCGGCGGAAAGAGGCGGGGGAGGCGGGGTCAAGTCTCATCTTACGTGGCACGCATTGTAGCTGCGCCGCACAGTTTCATCCGCAGAAGGCTCGGTCCCGTGAGAATATCGGGATAAAAAGTATCCTATGTGTTAATCCAGGTCATGGTCTACCCATGTGCCAAATTTCATCCAAATTTTCATCCAAATCTGTGCATCCGTTTAAGAGTGAAAGCGTAACAAAGGGAATATGCATGATTTTTTTTTTATTTAAAAAATTAATCCTCATTCATGTAGTAAACAGTTTAGTAAAACTGTTTTTCGGATAACTATGAAATTAAAAAAGATATGAGCCATCGAAGATTTGTTTCTACCTCTTTCTCGCAAAACGAAATTTAACACGGAGTTTATATGGCCGTAGTGACATGTGACGTCACAGTCTATGTCGGATCTCTCTGTCTAATTGGTGTGTAATCAATAGTTTTAAATGCTCATATCGGCCGTGTTTCTTGGCCGATTTTAATTTTAATTTCACTTTTTGTCATCTCTACTACGGTATTTTCATATTTTGTTAATAAATGCCATGAAAAAAATTCATGCATATTCCCTATTATGTTAATCCAGGGTGTCAGCTACCTTTATACAAAGTTTTATCAAAATTGGTCCAGCCGTTTGAGCGTGAGGAAGTAATAAACATATAAACACTCACACACGCACAATCTTTCGCCTTTATAATATTAGTGTGACTAGCAACGTCCCGCGGATTCACCCGCATAAGTTTCGATTCCGTACGAATATCGGGATAAAAAGTATCCCATGTGTTAAATCGGGTTATAAGCTACTAGCTTCTGCCCGCGACTTCGTCCGCGTGAAATTTCTTGTTCCCCCGACCCACCCCGTCGCATCGCATCGCCTGCCCGCGCTATTACTTCGTTTTTGCTTAGCGTTCTTTCTGACTTTTTTTCTTTTTGCTCGGCTCCTAAAGGTCATAGCGTGATGTTAAATAGCCTATAGCCTTCCTCAAGAATTGGGCTATCAAATGCAAAAAGAATTTTTCAAATCCGACTGGTAGTTCCAGAGATTAGCGCGTTCAACCAAACAAACAACCAAACAAACTCTTCAGCTTTATAATATTAGTAGGTATTAGTATAGATTTGTGTGCCATTTATCATTCAAATCTGTTGAGTACCTAGTTTTTGCGTGAAAGAGTAAAGGCTCCTGCAAACAGGCGAGACGCGCGACGCGAATCGCGTGCAACACAAAGTCACCACTCGTTGCGCGACTTGCGGTGCCTTTGTGTCGCGCGCGATTTTATCGCGTGTCGCGCCTGTTTGAAGGAGCCTTCACAAACATCCATCCATCCTCACAAACTTTCGCCTTTATAATAATAGTGTGATGGATTATCAATATCCTTCAAAATGATTCGCATTTTGGTTGTAAGTGGATTACGGAATTAGGGAGCTGGTCAAGGTCAAAGTACACACACGTCTGACGTGCAGCATACTACAGCAAATAGTGTTAAGACTCCTTCAAACAGGCGCGACACGCGATAAAATCGCGTGTGACACAAAGGCACCGCAACTCGCACAACGTGCGGTGCCTTTGTGTCGCGCGCGCTTATATCGCATGTCGCGCCTGTTTGTAGGAGCCTTTATCCACAAAGACGCGCCTCACTCTTTCTCCTAACTAATCGGTAGTGGTTATCGCTTGTTAATTCTTTGAGTATTATTTTTTTCGATACACACTAATTACCCACTAATAAGTAAGCAGTGTGTATCGACAAAACCAAAACACTAGCGGAATGTTGCACACTTGTACAATGCGTGCCACGAAAGATGAGACTTGACCCCGCCTCCTCCGCTCTTTCCGCCGCCCCTATGACGTCCGGTCCCGTCCCGCACTCAGACCTCATACCGCTAAAGATACCTAAAATCGTGTACTGCGCATGTCAAACCACGTGGTGTGTTAAGTCTCATCTTTCGTGGCACGCATTGTACTGTAAGCGATTGGAAAGAAGAGTGAGGCGCGTCTTCGTTGATGGCATTGTCTGTAGGTATCCTTTGAGGATAGAGGTAATAACTTTGTAGTCGGAGAAGACGCGGTCAACAGTTAAGGCAAGTGTAGTTTTAAAATAAACAAACAAAGAAAATAATCGTAACTTTTATCGCTGAAAGTACAGACGCCAGCACATCAAGCTACCCGAAACTGTGAAATTTTCCCAATCAACTGTGAACCTTATGCTTTAACGATAAAGTTGAAAATCTATTAAAGAAATTTGACAGATTGTAGTAACTTGATGTGCTGGCGTCTCGTCTGTACATTTGGTTAGCTATGACTATGTTCGATAAGATTGCGTAAAGTACATTTTGTTTAAAACAATGCAATTTTAACATTGTTTTCATGTTAATTATCATCACTAGCATCAGAAGGGTAATTGCGTAATTCAACAACATTCATTGCGTTAAGGCTCCTTCAAACAGGCGCGACACGCGATAAAATCGCGCGCGACACATAAGTAGCGCAAGTCGCGCAACGGGCGGTGCCTTTGTGTCGCGCGCGATTATATCGCGTGTCGCGCCTGTTTGTAGGAGCCTTAACTTTTATCGCTGAAAGCAGGTACCTACATAGCTATGAGTATGATTCGATAAGATTGCGTAAAGTACATTTTGTTTAAAACAATGCAATTTTATAACATTGTTTTCATGTTAATTATCATCACTATAGCGTTTATCGCTTTAAGGGGGAAGCGCTAAGGTAGCCCGCGAAATTCATATTTTCTTACGTTTTTTGCAATTAAAGCTGTTGGTACCGGGTGTCATTCGTGGATCTTTAACAGTCGTAACGGGTAGTCAGTAGCAGTCTTACCAAGGGGTAAGGGGGGGATGGGTGACCATCTTTACATACCGTGACCCCTCCGTGCCTCGGAAAGCACGTTAAGCCGTTGCACTGTGGAAAATCGTAGAACAACTGCTGATTAAAAATGGTTATTGTCAATGTCGCTACTGGCAGGTTTTTTTTATTTTACTCAATAGTTTGAAGACCAAACTTGACTATAATATCAAAAAATTATACATATTACATGAAATTATTTTTTTACAACACCATGAACTTTATAGTTTTGACGGACGTCCATGTTAATCCCGTTCACTTCATCACTTTCAAATTGATTTTATTGTTATATGTTACAGTAAAAGGTATAATGTATTATATATTTCTGGAAACCTCGTCTTTTGAAGAATATGAAACAACTAATATGTATTTAATATTATGTTAATGTTTACCTTAAAATAATTGCAAAATAAAATATGGCGAAAAAAAAGTTTTTTTAAAGTTCATGGAGACTTTTGACAGTTGCCCACGTTTCCCCATGCTTTACATTTAATGTTGATTTGTAGCCTAGCTATCCATAAACATAAGCAAATAAAAAAAAGCTGCGGATATTTGCGGTTTTCGGAGTAATTATCAAAAATGTGATACAAGTCAGAAAACGGAAAACCGCTCGCTATCTATTGCGGTTTGAAATATTGCTGTTTACATCAATAGTTTGCGGTAAGTTTTGTAATTTATCATTGATATTAGGGTGTTTATCTTTTATTGGTTGGAATCAGAATATTCAGTAACTTTACCGAACTCTGAAGACGTTACAACCGTCTTCACACCATCTACTTCTTCTGGAAAACGTGGAAGACCGTGCGTATCTTATTTAGACTTGTCAGAATCCAGTAAAAGAAGAAAAATACAATTTTACTTAATGAATATGGATTTGAACACGTCTATAATGCATATCTTCAAGGGTTACGTTCGATAGGAGAAGGAACAGAAGCTAAACTTGTGGAAACATTAAGGTTTGCTGACAGTGAAAATAAGACCTTATTCTCGAGTCTCATAGAATGCGCAAGGCAGACAAAAATGTTAACGGATGACTTGGATTTAACTAAAGCACAATATTTGTACTTGAGAAATTTAACCAACGAACGAAAATGTTTTATGTTTCCACCACATTACAAAGTGCAAGAAGTTAAAACTACTTGCTATCCAACATCTTCAGCTATAGAAATTACAGACACAAGTGCAAAAATAGTAAGACTTCAAGATTTATTAGATCACACTGCAGCTAGAATATTGACAATAGATTCAGTGTATAGGAATGGATTGAATAACTTATTTCTATACAGTAAATGGGGCTGTGACGGCTCATCCGGTCAAAGCCAGTACAAACAGAAACTAACTGCCAGAAGAATCTGAACAAATTTCTGATGCAAATTTATTTATCACTTCTTTGGTGCCTATAAAGTTAATTAACGAGCTAACAGGTGATATTGTCTGGCAAAATCCGGTACCTTCATGTGTTCGTTTTTGCCGGCCTATATTAATAGAATTTTGCAAAGAAACTCCCGAGAAAACTAAAGCTGTTGTGGATGAAATAAAACTAAAGAGTTGTGTTGATGACTTTAATGATTATAATTCTGTAAATACATATTTGTTACGGCCGCGAATCATATATTAATCAACGTACAACTTAATACTGACCAGCAAATTGCAAAAAACCTAAAAAAAATTGTATTTCGCGGGCTACCCCGGCGCTTTCGCCTTAAATTGATTTTTATTTTGATGTACTATATGATATTTGGTTTTTGTAAACATTAAAATAATAGTATTCATTGTTAGAAAAATAAATATTGGACATTTTTGATAATTTTTAATTTGTTTTATTTTTTAATGTATGGTTTTAAATTCAGTCATAATAAATTATATTCCATTTGAAGCCATATATACTATTCTATATTTGTGCAAAATTTCAGAACATAATATTCAGAAATAAAAAAGTTATTGATTTTTAATCAGAAACAGACCTTTATTTTCCATAGTGCGTTGGTCCCGGCTGCCATTCGTGGATCGTTGACAGTCGTTACGGGTAGTCAGAATCCCGAAAGTCTGACAACCAGTCTTACCAAGGTGTATCGTATTACCCAGTAACTGGGTTGTGGAGGTCAGATAGGCAGTCGCCCCATGTAAAATACTGGTATTCAGCTGCATCCGGTTAGACTGGAAGCCGACCCCAACATAGTTGGGAAAAGGCTAGGCAGGTACTGATGAGTGGTCGCTAATTCAAAATAAAAGGTATTTTGTAACCATTATTTAAGTTTTTAGAGTCACCTTTTATGAGAGAGTACTTACTATATCCTATTGTTCTCATTTTGCCATTTTGTATTCATCATAATTACGGGTATCGATCGTGTTAGAATAGAGACTCAACTGGTGGTCAGACTTTCTGACTTCTAACTATCCGTAACAACTGTCAAAGATCTGCGAGAGACAACTACAAAGGATGATGATTCTCTCTCAGACCAAATAAAAAGTCAGGACATAGCGCTGCGAACAATACAGTGAAGCATGCCAAAACTACACCCGCTCTGTGCAAACAGGCGCGACGCGCGACTCGAATCGCGCGCGACACAAAGGCACCACTCGTTGCGCGACTTGCGGTGCCTTTGTGTCGCGCGTGATTTTATCGCGTGTCGCGCCTGTTCGAAGGAGCCTTTACTGTTGAAAGTCTTGGTTTTTGATTTGGCCTGAGGATTCTCTTAGTAGAAGATGAAAAAATAACATGAACTAGCTTCTGAGCCTACAGCTGTGTCTACTATATTATAAATTAAGTAACATGCATATTTATTCGTTTTAAATACATCAATGGTAATAGTCGTGGACTAATTAGCAATTCAAATCGTAAGATTTGCCACGCCTAAGTGAAGAATGTTGTGGAATGTGTTTTATTTACATATATGTATGTACAGACGCCAGCACATCAAGGTACCCGATACTGTCAAATTATCCACGGAACAGATCGCACCCTTAATAATATAAAGACACAATTCAAAAAAGTAGTTTTTTGAATTGCGCCCTTATATTAATTAATATAAGGGCGCAATTCAAAAAACTACTTTTTTGAATTGTGTCTTTATATTAAATATAAGGGCGCAATTCAAAAAACTACTTTTTTGAATTGTGTCTTTATATTATTAAGGGTGCGAGATATCTGTTCCGTGAAATTATCCCAATCAACTTTGAACCTTATGCTTTAGCGATAAAGTTGAAAATCTATTAAAGAATTTTGACAGATTGTAGTAGCTTGATGTGCTGGCGTCTCGTCTGTACAATAAGAAAAGGGCTGCAACTCAAGTGGCCTGCAGGCCGCCGACCTTGCTTCTCGAAAGTAAATGGCCTTAGTTTGCGTTTGCGTCGGTAGCTAATGCATTCTCTTGACAAACTTCCTTTGTTTTTTTTGTAATAACTTTTATACAATACACATAATATCACGCCTGGAATCCTCGAAGGGAGACAGAGTTATACCTACTTTTATTATGGATGCGTAGTTCATACATACGTAATAAATTATTTATAAATCAAACATATTTTTAAGGTAGTGTGTATTTATTCCGGTTGGATTACAGAATATCTAGGTTCGCAAATATATATTTTGAATGGACACTGATATAAAGACGAGTTACGAGAAACATAAGTTTTCTATAGAAATATGAAATTCCTCATTATCTCGTCTTCATATCAGAGTAAAGCGCGGTCAATATCGGACTGCATAGAAAAGAAAGAGAAGCGCGATGACAAAACGCTGGTAATTTATTGTAAAATATGAAGCAATTATTTAATTACAAAAAATCTATTGTTTGGACTAAAAAAGTAAACACTAAGTGTTTTAGTATGTTGCTTAAAGAACAATCTGATATAAAATCAGAATGATTGTATGTATATTAATATACTTAATGTAAAACAATAATGTAAAAAGAAAGTTTTTAGAGGTATCTTCATGATTTTTTTCTATCGTATCAAATTAGTTGTACTTAAATATTATGTTTTCAGCACAGTATCTACCTAGCATATATCCTGAAGAATATCATATATTTTTCTGATATTGTTTACTGTAGTCGATCATACATTGTTTCTAAAACTTGCGTTTTTTGCGTTTAGGTCCTGTAACTGTAAGCCCCTTAATAAAAAGCTATTGAATTTTAGTTAGGAATTTATTCCAAGAGGAGGTATTCACTATTACGCGCCTAAAACAATCGTATCTTATTCTAAAATGGACGCATCTTTTCAATTTTGAAAGTTATTCGAATTTTTTTTTTTTAGTTGGCTAGCCTACGTATATCCCACTGCTGAGCAAAGTGCCCCAAATCATTCCAGGCATCCTTATCTAGGTAGAAGAGGTGGCGAGACGACCGGTCGTCTCGCCACCTTCTTCTTCTTCTCTCTTCTTGGGCCGGCCTCGCCCTCGGCGGCGTCGTCCATTCTCAGGCACCAACCGTGTTGACTGCTGCCCCGGAATTATTAAAAAAAAATTTAAAAAGTAAAGAAACAGAAATCATTTATTTGCTCACGATAAATATTTTACCTTACGGCATGCAAAATTTTCAAATAAATAATCGAATCTATTCGAATCGAATGCAATCAGAATTTTCTTTTGACCAACGAGGTAGTTGATGGTGCGGCAAATGCATGTATTTACCTACTCCTGATTCATGGAGGTAGAAGAAACAGGGCCCCAATTATGTATGGTAATTATTACTATTATTAGGTATTTCCCGCGTAATCTTATCAAAATAATCGAATCAATCTTAGTTTACTTGAGATCCCTCTCAAGTAAGATAAGATTAATTAGACAATACAGGCTAGTTAGATTAGATTAGAATCTTACTATGTGCAAACCACGTACGGTTGTCAAGCGTCGGATTTTGACAGTTCAAACCACCCCAACTGCGTTTTCCCGGCTTCCCGCGGTTTCGTTCATTGTGCTTTTTATTGGTCTTAGAGAATACGTTATTAGCAGATATCGTGATTAGCTAGGAAAAGGAATCAACGTAGTTTCGAAGTAAGAAATCATTAAGTGGTCTTAGTGAATTAAGGCTCCTTCAAACAGGCGCGACACGCGATAAAATCACGCGCGACATAAAGGCACTGCAAGTCGCGCAACGAGCGGTGTTTTTTGTGTCGCGCGCGATTATATCGCGTATTCGCGTGTCGCGCCTGTTTGTAGGAGCCTTTAGGATTAGGACCCTGTAGGGTATAATAATAACAGCCGCACAGGTCGATCGATCATATTAAGCTACGTTTGCCGCGGTTGGTCTATGGATGGGTGACCATCTTTCCATACCGAGACCCCTCCGTGCCTCGGAAAGCACGTTAAGCCGTTGGTGCCGGCTGTGATTCGTGAATCTTTGACAGTCGTTACGGGTAGTCAGAAGCTCGAAATCTGACAACCAGTCTTACCAAGGGGTATAGTATTATCCAGTAACTGGGTTGTGGAGGTCAGAGCAGTCGCTCCATGTAAAATACTGGTATTAAGCTGCATCTGGTTAGACTGGAAGCCGACTCCTACGTAGTTGGGAAAAGGCTAGGTAGATGATGAGGGTTTTAGTCGATAGGAGTCCGACAGAACCCTCCATCCCTCAGACGTAGGGTATCCATGAGGAGGCTAAAGCCTAAATGTCACTTATTGTATCTGACATGTCTAATCTAGCTCCTAAAAGAAACCTTGATAAAATTGCATTAAAGTAAAAGGATGAAGACCTTGAAAATCAAAAGTAACAGTATGATAAAGTATTTAATAATAGACAGACAAGCCAAAACCAATCTATTATGTATTGTAGCAACTTATTAACTGTTCCGTGTCTGCGGCGCAAACAACATTCACTTGTAACCTTCGCGCTGCATTCTACACATGTCTACAGTCTACACATTCTTCAAGCATTCTTTTGTTTGTAAACATGGGGTTCGAAGCTAGGGACTGTTCAGCGGGATTGTCCGAAAGGGTTACCGCTGGCCCGGAACATAAAGGGCTAAGGAAGGAACACGGGTGGGTTTTAGTCAGTAAGAGTCTGACACTCCCTTCCGCTCCACCCAGAGCGGGAGCGGTCATTTGATGAATTCCCATCCTGAAAAAAAAAAACTAGTGACTGTCAAAAAAAAAATCATAAAAGGGGGGCCATTCCCGTTATTTTAAGCACGTTCACAGACTAAAAAGTCGTAAAAACGTTCAAAAACTAGTCTCAGTCTCATCTCGGCGACAAACAAATGTCAAAAACTTGTCAAAAATGTAGGAAATTTAGAGTTATTTTTAACCGACTACAAAAAAGGAGGAAGGTTCTCAATTTCGATGTTTATTTATATATTTTTTTTCTGTATTTTCGGGCATAACTCCCTCATATAAAGAAGGATTTGCAAAATTTTGTTTTTGTTCGAAATAGGTTTATTCCGAAATGGTCCCATTTAAATTTCGTAAAGATCCTCATGATGAGTTTCGCAGACAGACAATGGAACTCTTCAATAAATGCCAGCAAGTCAACAGCGATTGCTGCTATAGCTTAAGTATGCATTGTTTATGCAATCACACTACATAAAATCACGCCTGTACCCTTTAAAGGGGTAGGCAGATGTGTTCAATAGCTTCCTGATATCCACATAGCAAGTAGTGTTATATGAATTTGTTTGGGGTATGTAGGTACAACTAAAAAATGAAAAATAAAAACTTTCTTACAAAAAAAAAACAACCGACTTCCAAAAAAAAACACTACAAATAGTGAAAAATAACTTTAATTTCGAAAGTCGGTGTCTAAACGAAAGCACAGAACCGTCTGTGTTTTCTTTTTTTTTCAATTTGTAGTGTTTTTTTTTTTGGAAGTCGGTTGTTTTTTTTTTTAAGTTTTTGACTACCAGTAGGTAATAAAGTACCCAGTACTTACCTAACTGTGTTGTCAGTCGCTTCTTGTAAAATACCTACTACTGATACCTTGTCAGCTGGTTAGACCGGAAGCTGACCCTAACATATTTAGTTGGGAAAAGGCGATGCAGATGGCGATAATATGTATTACCACTTATACCGAGGTACTTTTTTGTGAACGACGTAGACGGTACGTAGATGTAAATAATATTATGTTTAAGGGGCTTACAGGACCTAAACGCAAAAAACGCAAGTTTTAGAAACAAAGATAGATTAGAGATTAGATATTCTTTCACGATATATGCTAGGTACTAGGTAGATAGTATGTTAAAAACATAAAACAACTAATTTGATACGATAGAAAAAAATCACTCTAAACACTTTCTTTTTACAATAAAAACCATACTAATATAGTGATTTTTTGTCAGATTATTCTACAAGCAAGTTTTAATTTTTGAGTCTAAACAATAGATTTTTTGTAATTAAATAATTGTTTCATATTTTGCAATAAATTACCAGCGTTGTGTCATCGCGCTTCTCTTTCTTTTCTATGCAGTCCGACAGTGACCGCACTTTAGGTCATGTAAGACCCTTAAGTTTATGAGTTTATTCAAATCATGTAGAATCCTATTCAAACTAACTTTCCTCATGAATCCAACAAGTTGATAAAGTGTAAACTGCGCTAGCATCGATATTTAAAAAAAATATATATTTAACTAATTTTTAAATACTTAGCTGTTATTGTAATATAATTAATTTGCCAAAAAAATGTTGTTCTATTCTAACGATGATATGATAATAATTATAAAATTACAAAAGAGCGGTATTTTGCATCTTCAGGAACAAGTGCTGCCATCTTTTGTCTTTACATAAAGTTACACGATTTCCGTAATACAATGAAAAACAATAAATAATATTTTACAAGGATGTATTAGTATTTTATATTTATGAGGAACTTATGTAATATTTAATAAATAGTGCATAAACTGTTCCTGCTGTTTTTATGATCTAAAAATAGCACCAAATACGGCGTTCGATAAACTTCGAAACACATGCGCCATCTGTTCATTTATTCAAACGACAAAATTTAGTAGGACATTCCGTACGTATTTTAATTGGGGACGCACCGACTTTTCACTTTATTCGCATTATGTTGCCATAGGTTTGCTATCTCGTTTGCGCACGGTGCCTTCACATCTATTGTCTCTTTTCAAAAAGCTCTCGCACTTGGGATGATGATAAATGGCGAACGGTCTTGACATTTCGTGCTATTATCAAAATGTTAAATTCTGTTATCGGTTGTTATTATTTAAGTTTTATAAATAAAACAAGATGGTTTTCCATGTAAGTTAGATCCCTGTGACTGCCAGCTGACCGTTTGAAGTGCTTGAACTGTAAAAACATTAAAGGAAAACACCTAGCCAAGTGGGTCAAATAATCACAAATAAAATCAAAAAATGTGTTTGAAACTGGCGATTATTAACATTTATTCGCTCTCTTAATCCGTTTAGATGCTGTAAGAATACTCTACGCCTCAGTTTTGATAGAGAAAATGGTTTTTTTGTGACTTGAACAGTGCCGATTTTTTCGTAAATATGTTATGAAGAAGTGAATTTTACGTGCATTACTAAGGTGTTAGTGTAATTTCTACATAGTTTAGTTTATCGTTTGTTTAAACATCTATTTGAAGTGAACAGTGTTTAGATAATTTCCATACATTCTGTAGTTTTTAATAGTTATTTGTGGCGTTGTAAAATAAGCCACAGAAGCGGTCATTAGAGGCTTTACAAAACAGTATCGTTGCCAAAGAATCATAAAAAAGTTTAATGCCATAACATTTTGGCGCCAAGCAAAAACAATTCGAAAAGTTGATTATTTTATTGTGTAATGAATTTGTATTTTGAAAATTAAAATGGTGACGATGAATTCATCGGAAAAGGCGGCATCGAAGGCCTGTCAGCAAGGGCCATCCAGGTAAGTTTCAGTAACTATAAGAATAAAAAAAGTAGAAAAAAAACATTGCTATATTGAAAGTCTTCATACAAGAAATCTAAAGATAACTTATATGATAATTACAATGTTAAATGATGTTTATTATTGTTTCTTTTTTTTTGTAGTCTCATGAAATACCTAGTGTTTTAATTTGACAAATTTCAAATACAATACTCTAAACAATCTATAGAAAAAAAAGTAAGGAGCTCATTGTTTTCATTGCTCATAGCAACAAAAAGTTCATTCGCATCGCTGTCAATGGGAAAAGTTCCCAATAGGCTGGCTGGTTTCTGTAAACTAGTTTTAATAAACAATTTTATATATTTCTTTTTCCAATTTTACATATTAAAATCAAAAAGATATTTTAAAACTATTTACCTATAAGAAGCTGGTGTTTCCTATCTGACTACTCTGAGAAGAAAAACTGCAACAAATGAGAGATCACATTCTTTTTTTAAGTCCAGACATTATCTTGGTCAGATCATAATTATGAGGAAAACAAAAAAGTTTTATTGAAATACAAAAAAAAATGATTTAAATTTATAAGTCACTAGATTCTGCCCATGGCTTTGCTCGCATGTATTTTAGAAATTATCCCACGGGAACGCCCACCCCACCAGTGCAGAAACCAATCCCATAACATGTAGCCTATGTAAAAATGAACTACCTAAGTCACAGAAAAGCAAGTCTTATCAATTAAAGTCTTGGTTTCGCTCTCACTGTGTTTTAGACTCTTTCGGTTTCACTGTGTTTCGGACTCTTTCGGTTACTTGGTTTTGGACTCTTTTACTGTTAGATTATCTGTATTATGGCTGAGTGCCATACTATGTTTTACGTTAACCGCTTAGCATAATCAGCCTATGGGAGGTACCGTAATCCACCAGCCTAGGGAGTGGACCGTAATCCACCATGCGGGCCCAGTGCGGGTTGGTAGATGTCACATGTCCTAGAAATCTTGATTCCAGGACATGCCGGTTACCTCACTATGTTTTCCTTCACCGTTTTGAGAGCAGTGGTGATGAAATAATTTACACAAAGTAAAGCGCCTTTTCTGGTTTCGAACCTACGACCTACAACTCGTCCAAGGAGCGACCGTTACCACTTGGCCACCACTGTTCAATCACCGCTAATGAGACAATTGATTTTCTATTGTAATGGGCTGATATCGTACCACACTGGACTCGAACGGTTAAAACGGTTAAAACGAGAAACTTCTTGCGAATGAAGTTGCAGGCTGAACCTTGTAGTTTTATAAACATAGCCTGAATGAGAGTTTAGAGTTTAAGTATGGGGTCGCACATTTTGTGATTTCACTAACATCAAAGTATGTATCAATACTGCCGGTCGATTCTGTAAAAATCTCACGGTGAAAACTTAGGTGAAGTGAGTTTGTTTTTGCTAGGAATTGACACTATTGACAGCTCACTCCACGCTCACTTCGCCTCAGCTTACACGGTGAGATTTTTACAGAAATAGGCTGCCAGTTTATTTAATGGGCTTTACCTCCCTCTTCGTTATTCAATATCATAAAATCAGAAGGGGTAAAACCAGTAAAAATCCTTGCATCTCCTAAAATCACACTAATATTATAAAGGCGAAAGTTTGTGAGTGTGTTAGTATGTTTTTTACTTGGCACACAGATACTTTATAACCAGGATTAACACATAGGATACTTTTTATCCCGATATTCTCACGGGATCGGAATATATGTGAGTGAAACCCCGGGCAGCTGCTAGTTTAACACAACTTCACACCTGTATTCCTCAAAGGGTTAGCCAGAGGTGCATCCCATATAACAGGGGGGATGGAAAAACCCAATACTTAAGGGGGAAGCGCTAAGGTAGCCCGCGAAATTTTCTTACGTTTTTTGCAATTTGCTGGTCAGTATTAAGTTGTACGTTGATTAATATGTGAATCGCGGCCGTAAGAAATGTGTGTTTACAGAATTATAATCATTAAAGTCATCAACACAACTCCCTAAGACCATGTAAGTCCAAAGAATGATGATTTCATGAAACAGTTATTCTTTGGACTTACGTGGTCTTAGAGAGTTGTGTTGATGACTTTAATGATTATAATTCTGTAAACACATATTTCTTACGGCCGCGATTCATATATTAATCAACGTACAACTTAATACTGACCAGCAAATTCCAAAAAACCTAAAAAAAATTTAATTTCGCGGGCTACCCTGGCGCTTTCGCCTTAACACTTTACTGTAATGTCCTATTTAAGTTACCTATGCATTGTTTCAAGTACGGACGCCAGCACATCAACCTACCCGAAACTGTCAAATTTTCGCAATCAACTTTGAACCTTATGCTTTAGTGATAAAGTTGAAAATCTATTAAAGAAATCTGACAGATTGTAGTAACTTGATGTGCTGGCGTCTGTACAAATATTAATTGCGCACAATTGACTTGTTACTCTTGCTAGTTATACCTACAAAACTGTTATCATCGCATCCTGCTTTGATAACAATCTGAAATCATTTAGTAATTAATACATATTGAGTTTTTATTTATTTAGAATAGGTAAACCTACAGTAAGTTTAGACAAAAGTGATTTTAATAACAAATTTTGGAAAAATTTCAAAAATACATAAAAATTTATCTGTCTCGTGTCTCATGAATTTTCCCTTAGGCTTTATGGGGTGCTTAATTGTTGCAAATAGGTCACACTATCACGTCCTGGAAGGAATACGTTAAATCACAGTTCACCCTGTACTTGTTCATTTTTAGGGTTATTATACCCTATTACTAAGACTCCACTGTCCGTCTGTCTGCCACCAGGCTGTATCTCATGAACCGTGATAGCTAGACCGTTGAGATTTTCACAAGTGATGTATTTCTGTTGCCGCTATAAAAAAAAATACTAAAAACAGAATAAAATAAATATTTAGTGGGGGTTCCTATAAAACAATGGTGTTTTTTTTTCGGCATCTTTGCCTTGTACGGAACCCTTCGTGTGCGAATCCGACTCGCACGTGGCCAGTTTTTATTTATTTATATGGCACTTCAACGACTTACTCACTACGTAGACAAACACAAACAAGCACATACAGTTTTAGGAATTGTGAATTCGTCACTTATAGAAGTGCACGGGCACTAGCATAGAAATTAATAGTACGATACGAATTTTACATTAATTAATTGTTGTAAATGGATACCATTTGATACCAATTAAAACCTCTCTGATAAGCTAAAAAGAATATATAAGTTTAAAATGTGTGTTTTGATATTCGATGCTGTCTTGTCATTTTTCAAATAAATTTTACACAGCTATAAGTCGTATTTTTCCCTATAAATTACAACACGTTATCAGCACGAAAAAGCTCATAGGAAAAACAGCGAATCTTATTACAAATAGTGTGTAAAGTGTTATTTTTTTTGTGTAGTTGAATATTTTTCGAGTTTTATTTGTTTTCCGTGATGTCCAGTGGTGATTCTGTAGCGAACAGATGGTCTTCTTCATCAATACCCTCGCTCTTCCTAACTAATAGAGATGGGTACCCTTCGTGGAAGTTCAAAATGAGGAACTACTTAATTCATGAAGATTTGTGGTGCACAATTGATGGTTACGATAAAGGAGATGCCACCCCTGAACAGGTAAAATCTCGAAATGATAAGAGAGCACTAGCAAAAATATGCTTAACAGTAGATGGCTCTGCAATAACGCATATTAGGAGTGCAAAGTCTGCTCTAGAAGCCTGGAAGGCATTGCAAGATGCTTATGAAGATAAAGGCATGGGCAGAAGGTTGGCTTTAGAGAGAAAGTTATATAGGCTCTCGCTAAATGAATTTCAAAATATAGAAATGTACATTAACGCTGTTTTGAGTACTGCACAAGATTTGGCTGACATCGGCAAGGTAATTGAAGATGCTTCGATTGCTGCGATTTTATTAGGAGGTCTCTCTTCGAAATACGAGCCTCTAATAATGGCATTAGAGAATAGCAATGTAGAAATAAGTACCGAGCTAGTTAAAAGGAAGCTACTGAATGAAATGTCAAAGACTGACTCCACAGAAAGTGTTGCAGCTTTTCAACTGCAAAATCGATCTGACATTGATGTTCATAAAACAAAGAAGAAGAAACCTATTGTATGCTACGAATGTAACAAACCTGGACACAAACGGCCTGCCTGCCCTCTACGCAATAAGGTAAAGAAAGGCGTTAGTTCATCAGACAGAGACAGAGAGACTACTTCTTTTAGTGCTCTAGGTTCTTCGAGTTTGGAGATAAATAAGTGGTTTATTGATTCTGGTGCATCAAAACACATGACTCCTAGACGAGATTGGTTCAAGGACATCAAACCATTAGAAGGTAGCACTGTTACTGTTGCCAACGGTGAGAAGATCGACTGTGGTGGTATTGGTGACATATCTATTAACACTGTGTGTAATGTGGTAAATAGCATCAAAGATGTAGCGTATGTACCTAAACTTACTAATAATTTGATTTCTGTCAAGAAAGTCGTAGACAAAGGTTTTGTAGTACTTTTTGATAAGAATGGTTGTAGTTTTTATAAAGAAAATGATTTTTCTTTTGAAGGTGAGGCGATTCTACATGGTTCTGCTAGTGGTGGACTGTACACTCTCGATTGTACAACTAATTCCCTCCAAAATATAGCGTACGAGGTGCACTCTCGACTCGTTGAGCAGGTACCTGTTATGGCACAAACGGTTAGGTCATTTATGTCGTATTGGTATGAACCAATTAAAGAATTCTCACGTAGGTATAGATTATACTGAAATAGATAAATCGAGTTGCGTTGCCTGTGTTGAAGGCAAGCAGGCGAGAAAACCTTTCAAGACGATTGCGTACAAGAAAGCTGTCTCAAAGCTAGAATTGATCCACTCAGATTTATGTGGACCAATGTCTGAGACATCATTCCAAGGTAATAAGTATGTTCTCATTTTCATAGATGATTTTTCGCGGATGATTTATCCTTATTTTATTGCTTCTAAAGCACAGGTTAAAGAAAAGTTTTGTATTTTCCAAGCATTAGTGGAAAGGCAAACCGGCGCTAAAATCAAGAGATTGAGAACTGACTGCGGAAAGGAGTATGTCAATAAAGAGCTTACGGATTACTTAGCTACAAAAGGAGTGACGCATGAGACTACAGTAGGGTATAGCCCTCAATCAAATGGAGTAGCAGAAAGGACAAATCGTTCTATCGTGGAAAAAGCACGGTCTATGCTAGCTCAGAGTTTGCTATCCAAAGCGTACTGGGAAGATGCCTTCAAGACTGCTGTATACCTGAAAAATAGGTCACCACATCGGGCTCTTGAAAGAAAAACACCATTTGAAAAATGGAATGGCAATAAGGGTGATTTGACCCATTTGCGTGTGTTTGGGTGTAGAGCACTTATACAAGTTCCGGCTTGTCAACGGAAGAAACTAGATCTGAAGACTAAAGAAGTAATCTTTGTTGGATATTCAGAAGATCCAAATGGTTATTATTTCAGGGATTCTTCAAATCCAAGAATTATACAGAAGTCAAGAGATGTAACATTTTTTTGAAAATGTTTTTTCACAATTAAAAGGTAATGCTGTTGAATCTGTGAAAACGGAACCAGTCATTTTAATTGATGAGCAGCAACAGCAGGATGAGAATGATGTTCGTCAGGAAAATAATTCTGTATGTAGTGATGATGAAAATGATTATAATTCAGCAGAATCAGAGGATCCTACAAGTCCTGAACGGATAGAGCCAACTATGGATCAGCAAGTAAGTAGATATCCTTCTAGGATTCGTAAACAACCGGATTTCTTCACCTCTAAGGTATTTGCTGAAGAGATTATTGAACCGAAGAATTATCTCGAGGCAGTGAATGCAAATGATGCTGATAGATGGCAGTTGGCAATGACTGATGAACACAATTCTTTGTTAAAATTAAAAACCTGGAAGCTTGTTGACCGACCTAAAGGAAATAAAAAGGTCATACCTTGTAAATGGGTCTACAAATTGAAAATGGATGCTGACGGAAATATTATGAAGTATAAGGCAAGATTAGTGGCTAAAGGTTTCAGACAAGTAGAAGGTATTGACTACAATGAAACATTTGCCCCTGTAATTCGTCATTCTTCACTCCGTACATTGTTTGCTTTAGCTGTAGAAATGGACCTACAAATGAGACACTTGGATGTTGATACAGCCTTTCTAAATGGAGATCTTGAAGAGGAAGTATTTATGGAACAACCTCAAGGTTTTGCAAAGAAAGGACAAGAAGCTCAAGTTTGTCTGCTGCAGAAATCCTTATACGGGCTCAAACAAGCACCAAGAGCATGGAACATGATGTTGGATAAAACACTGTTGAAGTTAGGTTTTGAAAAAACTCCTTCCGAACCATGCGTGTATAAGAAACTTTTTGGTAAAGAGTTGGTCCTATTGGCAGTTTTTGTCGATGACATTATTGTCTTTTACCAAAATGAAATAACATTTGACACTGTCAAACATGTTTTGAAAAATATTTTTTCAATAAAAGATCTGGGAGAATTAAAATATTATCTTGGATTAAATATTCATAGAAGTGACGATGGTAAAGTAAAAGTTTGTCAAAGAACATTCATTTTAAGTTTGCTGACAAAGTTTGGTATGGATATGTGCAAGACTGTTGAGACGCCATCAAGTCTGAAGAAGCTGAGTACTGGAAATGGAGAAGGCGAGTATCCATTTCAAAGTTTAGTTGGATCCCTTATGTTTTTGGCAGTAAACACTCGCCCGGACATAGCATTTGTAACGAGCTATCTCAGTCAGTTTAATACAAAGTTTAATAAAGAACATTGGCTTGCACTAAAGAGAGTGTTGCAATATTTGAGAGGTACAATAGATTATGCTCTTACTTACAGAAAGACTGGAGAGTACCTTAAGGGATACACGGATTCAGATTGGGCTAACTGTAGCATGGACCGAAAGTCATATACTGGCTACTATTTTATGCTGGCTGGAGGTCCTGTAATGTGGCAGGCTAAAAAGCAGCAGACGACTGCTCTGTCATCTACTGAGGCGGAGTATATGGCACTAACCGCTGCAGCTAAAGAGGCGTGTTACTTAAGACGATTTGTATCGGAAATAACTGGTAAGTCCGATACTGTTACTTTGTTCAACGACAGTCAGAGTGCACAAAGTTTAGTGCATAACCCTGTCCATCACGAGCGAACGAAACATATAGATACAAGATATCACTTTATACGGGAGAAGGTATCTGACGGTATTATAGATATTAATTTCGTCAGATCAGATTTGAATTTTGCTGATATGCTAACAAAACCGTTAGGGCGTATTGCACATAAGAAATGTGTAGCTGGTTTAAATTTAGCATAGGTTTTGATAATGTGGTATTTCTTTTTTTTTTTCTTTCTTTTTGTTTTCCCTAGAGAGTTTTAATTGAGGGCGGATGTTGTAAATGGATACCATTTGATACCAATTAAAACCTCTCTGATAAGCTAAAAAGAATATATAAGTTTAAAATGTGTGTTTTGATATTCGATGCTGTCTTGTCATTTTTCAAATAAATTTTACACAGCTATAAGTCGTATTTTTCCCTATAAATTACAACATTAATCATAAAAGTTATGTTCTTATATAGACTATAGACAAATTCCAGATGTACAGACTCCAGCACATCAAGCTACCCAAAACTGTCAAATTTTCCCAATCAACTTTGAACCTTATGCTTTAACGATAAAGTTGAAAATCTATTAAAGAATTTTGACAGATTGTAGTAGCTTGATGTGCTGGCGTTGTACATGACATTCACAGAAGGGTTACCATTGTGTTTAGGCAATTCAATTTTATATTTTTCCTACCAGACATCTGAAATCATCTCATAACTATTCCAGAGACAATTCAAAATGTATAAAAGAAGAAAAAGAAAAGGACAGAGACAAGAAGGAGAACCCGACATCGAGCTTACCGCCCCAGGTGCAAGCTCTAATGTCGACCATCCCATCGCCGGAGGAGTCACCTAACTACCTGGTGTATAAAAAGGTACCTAGATGTTGTTCAAGTATTAGCACTTAATGAGAGTAATGGGTCCTTGAGAGAGAAATAGGGTGTGCAATATAGAAATAGGGTGCAAAAGATTTTAATAGGCTGAAAATTAGAAAATAGGGTGCGATATAGAGATATAGGGTGAGTAATGGGACAAGAAGGCTTTGATGTCGATCATTCCATCGCTGGAGGAGTCACCTAACTATAAGTGTATAAAAATGTATGTTGTTGAATTATTATTCGGTGCAAAAGATAGAAATAGGGTGCAAAAAAGAAAATAGGGATCAAAAGAGAGAAATAGGGTGCAACAGAGAGATATAGGGTCCAAAAGAGAAATATACAGTGCAAAACAGAGGGACAGGGAAAGACATGGTACATTAGAGAGATATAAGGAGAGAGAGAATTAAAGACAGAGGCAAGAAATAGGACCCGACGAGCTTATCGCCCTAGGTGTAAGCTCTAATGTCGACCGTTCTATCGCCGGAGGAGTCGCCTAACTATCTGGTTTATAACTTGTATAAGAAGGCACGGTGTTCCATTTTTATGGGTAGAGAAAGGAAGAAAAATAGTATAGAGAAAGAGCAAAACGGTGCGAAAGAGAGAAATAAGATGCGAAAAGAAGACACAGGGTTCAATAGAGAGAAATAGAGTACAAAAGAGAGAAATAGGGACAGTCGTATAAAATAATAAATTTACGGGAATTAATTATTATTCCTTCCGGGTGATTTACGACAGTGACGATGAGTTTTACAAAGAATGAACATCTCACCACGGGGCAGTCTCCAGTAAAATATATGATGTGTCACCGTTTGATGAACTCATGACTAAAAGAGCTTTGTTAGAGGTCGAAACTAGTCAGAAAAGCCAGAAATAAAAAAACCGCAAACTTTAGTCAACATAAATACTGTTCACGCACACAAGGTGTGAATGTTAGTCCGCGCCAGGGGACGCGCGGAGGGCGCGGCGCGGCGCGGGACTACACCGCGACAGCAGGCTGGCCGCCCGCCCGTACTTCACTGTCGCGGGTTCGATTCCCGCACGGAACAAATATTTGTAAGACCTACAAGTAGTTGTTTCCGGGTCTGGCTGTTTGTGTATGTGAGTTTAAATTTTTTGTAAACGCACCCACAATACAGGAGAAATTAGAGTGTGGGGGCAAAGTTATATAAAAAAAAAGGAAGTCATCTAAAACTATTCCAAATTTCAAGTTGATAGCATTAGTAGTTCTTGAGATATCCAGCTGTGACATACAGACTGGCAGACAGACTGAGTCGCACCATAAGGTTTCCGACGACGCGACGCGACGTCGCCAAATCACTAGCCTACGCGACATGCTCTAAATTTTCTTTATAAAATGGGAACTAAGATATTTTCATTTGCCCATTTGGCATTTCACCTACTAGATTGAATCCTGCCGGTCGATTCTGTAAAAATGTCTCCGTGAAAACTTAGGTGAAGTGAGTTTGTTTTTGCTAGGAATTGACACTATTGACAGCTCACTCCACGCTCATTTCACCTAAGTTTTCACGGTGAGATTTTTACAGAATAGCACCGCTTTATATTGTGCATATTGCAATACAGCAAGATAAACAGGATGTAGCTCTTAGGGAAATAGGCACAGCGTTGTCACAGTTATTTCGTATCGGAAATGAAACATTCCAATTTAGTAGCTTCTTCCGGCTCGCATACTACTGCGTGCGTCGTTGCATGGTTAATGAGAGTGTCAACTGTGGAACAATACTGTGCTAAATAATGGGACGTGTGTTTATAGATACCTTTCGCATAATCTATTAAGTATTCGTTTTATGATGATTGGTACCCATGAGGGGCTTCTGGTTAAGTAATAACAGCGGCACGGGTGAATCGATCAGGTTAAGCTACACTTGCCGCGGTTGGTCCGTGGATGGGTGACCACCTTTTCATACTAAGACCCCTCCGTGCTTCGGAAAGTTCCGGCTGTCGTTCATGGATCTTTGACAGTCGTTGCGGGTGGTCAAAATCTGACAACTCAATGACCAGACTCTCTTACCCAGGTTACTGTGTAATATGATACCCCTTGGTATGGTAACTGTGTTGTGGAGGTTAGGTAGGCAGTCGCTCCATGTAAAATAATGGTATTCAGCTGCATCCGGTTAGACTGGAAGCCGACCCCAACATAGTTGGGAAAAGGCTAGGTAGATGATGATCTTCATATACACACCAGTACAATATCCTATTATCTCAATCATTTTTATCATAGTCTTCTTCATGTCTTAAAAACAAAATAGTATCACTTTGGTTCAGTCTCTCGTGTTAGAAGGTCGTTATGAGGAAATGCGGGTGACCATAGAAATCCTCTCGCCTGTTTTCTTTCTGGTTAATGACTATAAAGCAATGATTTTTTTTACAGAATAATAAATATCAACTACTTGTATGTCCCTACGTTTTCCTTTTTGATGATACATATTTTTATAAGCACTAATACCCTCAAAAAATGTGATATAAACCGTTGTCAACAGAGACCTAGTGTTCAAATTGACAACTATTAATGAAAAAAAAAGAAACATAGGGACACAGTATTATCTTTATTATTCAGTTTATGCATTTCATGATGATCGGTTCAGTGGATTAGACATGAAAAAATTACAAACAAACAAATTTACTTTCGCATTAAATTTCTAATATTAATTACGATTACTTACTTTAATCAGTAATTATTAAATACTTTGGATTGGGCACTCGAGTCAATAACAATCGGTATTTTATTTACGCATTTTGTTTACTAAATTGATTGTGCTAGGTTAGATATATGTTTAATTTATTTTTCGACATTGAAGTATTAATGTGAGTCGATATAAAATTGATAACAACGCGATTACAACCAAAAATAATAGTACCAATGTTTTCACATAAAATATCTTTATACAGTAGGTAACTAAGTACAGTGCGTGCCACGTAAGAAGAGACTTGAAACACCACGTGGTCTGACATGCGCAGAACACGATTTTACGTATCTTTAGCGGTACGAGGTCTGAGTGCGGGACGGGACCGGACGTCATAGGGGCGGCGGAAAGAGCGGGGGAGGCGGGGTCAAGTCTCTTCTTACGTGGCACGCATTGTAGCTGCGCCGCACAGTTTCACCCGCATAAGTCCCGGCCCCGTGAGTATATCGGGATAAAAAGTATCCTATGTATTAATCCAGGTCATGGTCTACCCAGAGCAGTGGTGGCCAAGTGGTAACGACCGCGACTTACGAGTTGTAGGTCGTAGGTTCGAACCCAGACAGGCGCTTTACTTTGTGTAAATTATTTCATCACCACTGCTCACAAAACGGTGAAGGAAAACATCGTGAGGAAACCGGCATGTCCTAGAACCAAAAATACGAAGACATGTGACATCTACGAACCCGCACTGGGCCCGCGTGGTGGATTACGGCCCACTCCCTCTCGCTGAGAGGAGGCCTGTGTCCCAGCAGTGGGAACATTATAGGCTGATGATGATGATGATGATGGTCTACCCATGTGCCAATTTTCATCCAAATCTGTTCAGCCGTTTAACCGTGAAAGCGTAACAAACAAACATATATAAAATCGAATCTTTTCTCTTTGTATTTCTTAAAAGAGTGTACATAAGCTTCGTTTTAAAGAAATTTATTTCTCAACATAGTTCACTTAAATATGAGAAACTTAAGAAAATATCTTAATTAACAAACACAGTAGTTCGGTCTGTCGAGTACATACAGTCACTAATGATTTATTATTGTTGGTTAGCCAAATACAAGTTTAACCTGTTTTTAAATAAGTGTTAAGTGAATTATTACTTAACTGTGTTGAAATAGGTATTCATGCACCTAGTTTTAATAGATTTTTTTTTATCATTGTTCCTCTCAATCAAAGCACCTGCCATCCAATCTCTTCACCACCCTTGGTTGACTGGTAGAGAATGCCTGAGGCATTAAGTCCGCCTTTGTACCTTTTTGTGCGAAGAGTTTAAGTAAATAAAATATAAAAAATAATATTATTGTTCGCAGATGGAGGCAATCATCGAGAAGATGCAAGATGAGAGTACCGGTGTACCAGTCAAAACTGTGAAGAGTTTCATGACGAAAATTCCTTCGGTAAGTGTGTATTGTTCATAATCATTCAGTTTCGTATCTATGCTAGTTGCGCGGTAAACTCTGCTTGCGCGATGCAGGATTTGCGTGACGTCAGTATGACGCGTTGTTTGTATGTGGCGTTGTAGATACCGCTACACTACTAATATGTACATATTTATTTATTAAAATCTCCCTTACAACTATCATTACAGGTGTATACCTAATGCGATAGTGTGGTCTTAAAATTAACTTACTTACAATTTAATAAAATAACATCTAAAAATAATAATTACTTTACTAAGTTCCCCATATGAACTGGGGTCAGTTCATCCGAAATAGAAAAATATAAGGCCACTTTGGCAGAATCATAAAAGTATAATATTATGAATTATAGTTGTATGTGTATACTAGCTGACCCGGTGAACTTCCTACCGCCTCTGAATCAGTAAATCCAAAATGTATGAGCAAATGAATTATGTAATTTTTTTTTAATGAATTTTCTCAAGTTATAAGAGTTATTCTGCTATTCGGGACAGAGATAAATCCAAGATATCAAAGATCATAAAAATGGGTCCAGTCGTTCTTGAGTTATAAATAATGGTGTTTAAACCCGACTTTGTTTTATTTATATATAGATTTTGTCATTTTTTTTTGTAATGTGCTTTTTGATTTTGCAAAATAAACAAATTTTCTTTCTTTATTTTTAATTACTATATATTTTTCCACAGGTATTCACCGGCACAGACTTAATAGCCTGGATAAACCGCCACCTAAACCTGGACGAAGCCTGGGAAGCGATCCATATGGCTAACTTACTAGCTGCTCACGGATACTTGTTCCCGATAGACGACCACTGTCTCACTGTCAAGAACGACAACACTTACTACAGGTGAGAGTAGTGCGCGTGATATATATCTGTCTCGCTCGTACACAGCTAGTAGTTGCCACCTATTTTTAATAGGTTTTTATTTTTCCATTTGATAGATTTATTTTTTATTTATTTTTTTAATGTGAGGACTCTGTAGGCCTTGTAGACTTTAGATCTGTAGACCATTTTTTATTTTATCAAGTACCTGGTACTTACTTATGCAAAGGAGAGAAATTGGTTGAGAAATAGGGTGCAAAGAAGATAAATTGGGTGAGAAATAGGGTGCAAAGGAGATAAATTGGGTGAGAAATAGGGTACAAGGGAGAGATACTGGGTGAGAAATAAGAGTGCAAAGGAGAGAAATTCAAATTCAAATATTTTATTTCAGAATTACATCCATATTATGTTAGTAGTAGTATAACTTAGCCTAATATTAGTATACAATTAAACAACTTGAATGTCAATGAACTGAAATAGGGTACAAGGTAGAGAAATTGAGTGAGGAACAGGGTGCAAGGGAGAGATATTGGATGTAAATGAGGGAAATTGGGTATGTAGGTACTTGTTTTCTGTTAAGAAGGACTACATAATGTAAATATTCCCCAAATACCTCATGCCTACTTCAAGCAGTATCCCATGTAACAGAGGTGAGTCTATTACCAACAATGGGATACCCCATTAATGACAATAAACTCGCCTGAATAAAAACCAAGAAAATGTGAGTGTGTACCTCTGACTGACACCTTATGTCCTAATATTGTCTTGTTACAGATTCCAGACACCGTATTTTTGGCCATCCAACCAATGGGAACCCGAAAACACTGACTATGGTAAGTAAATACACAAATTCTTATAATAAAAGTGTATGTAGGTGTTATGTAAATGTTCTGGTCACGAAACAATATATATCCTAACAGGCAGCTATCGAAAGATGTCTAAAATCTAAAACGATGTTCTTAGGTAGACATGCAATCTGCGTCCGTGAAAGATTTTTTTAATTTATCTGGTGTAAAAAGTCAATTAACGAAGCCGAGAGTCACTTGTACTTCCAGACATTGTAATAATTTTTTTTTGTACTGGACCATAACTGGTAACCTTTTGGTTACGCAGATATTGAAGGTCAAAGTTCCAACTTTTACTGTCGTTTTTTAACCGACTTCAAAAAAGGAGGAGGTTCTCAATTCGGATGTTTTTTACATATTAATTTTTTTTTAATGTATGTTCTGGCATAACTCCCTCATATATAGACGGATAAGCAAATTTTTTTTGTTCGAAAGAGATTTATTCCGAAATGGTCCCATTTAAATTTTGTGAAGATCTGATGATGAGTTTCGGAGACAGACAACAGAACTCTTCAATAAATGCCAGCAAATCAACCGCGATTGCTGCTATAGCATATTTATGCATTGTTTACGCAATCACACAACATAACATCACGCCTGTACCCTTTAAAGGGATAGGCAGATGTGTTCAATAGCTTCCTGTCACTGATATTCACATAGCAAGTAGTATTATATGAATTTGTTTGGGGTAGGTAGGTACAGTCAGCATCAAAAGTCGATTAACACTTAAGATTTTTTAATCTCGTTTATTGAGCAAAATATTAACCCTTCAGTTTTTTAAATCTCAGTTATTGAGCAAAATATTTGTTCAAGATCGCATTATACTTCTGCTGCAATTTCGAACAAATATTTTGCTCAATAACTGAGATTAAAAAAACTGAAGTGTTAATCGACTTTTGATGCTGACCGCACAACTGAAAAGTGAAAAATAAAAACTTTTTTACAAAAAAAAAAAAACAACCGACTTCCAAAAAAACACTACAAAGTGAAAATAACGAAAATATAGAACCAACGACACCGACTTCCGAAACTAAAGTTATTTTTCTCTTGTTTTTTTTTGGAAGTCGGTTGTTTTTTTTTTTTTTCTAACTGAACAGACAGCTGTGCTGCTGCGGAGTTTGTTGCGCCACTTCTTCTCCCCAGCGAAAGCACTAGGAAGTGGTGAAGGGCGGGCGTTTTTGTGGGACTGTCTTATACAAAGTTGATACGACAGAGGGGCTTTTCTTTAAACTGCCTATACTAGATACCATTTTCAAGCTCTGTACCAAAAATCAATTAAATAGGAGCAGTAGTTTAGTCACAAATGATTTTTGAAGTTTTTGCTACGTTTGAACACGATGTATATTTCCTAACAGCTGATTATCTCATACGCATAGGTCATGCACCTTAAAACGATAATCTGAGTATAAGATACATTGTTGCCGCACAAGTACAACCAAATATTTCACGAAGCAATAAATACACACACACTTGCACTTTCACTATGAGAGTGACAATCATAGCAAAACCCCCGCGCCTTTTTCCCGCGCGTAAAAGGAATAGAAATAGGTCAGTATGTTGCTATTGCATTCTAGATCCTTGGGAATTTGCTAAAAAACTTTCTTTCAGTGGACAGTGCGCACGCGTCATCCATCCGGGATGTACGTTACGTAACACGGGAGCCCCGCCGCCGTTATGTTTTGTCGAACTCGCTGACAATAATTGTGATTTTGTTTTGTTATTGTGATAGACACTAAATAAGTTTAACTTGGGAATATTATTATTTAGTGTTAGTGTTTTTTTGTGTTTGACTGTTTTTATTGTGATAGGATACGTAATTAAACGTTGGTTGTGTGTGTGTGTAATCATTAAAGTGTTCAGCAATGCCTCGTGTAACTTACACGGCGTCAGAATACACTTACATGATTTTAATTTACGGTGAATGCCGTGGAAACGCAGATTTAGCTCTGCGAACATACCGAGAAAGGTATGGTGACCGGCGCAATAGCCCTAGGAACGCCGCGCGCCGGCACCATACAATTGGCAGTACAAAGATTACGGGAATTAAAGTGCTTAGCGACGGACAGTGATTTAATAAATAACAATATTCTCCGTCGGTATAATTTGTGCATTAATATGAATCGAGGACACATCGAGAATTTAAAAATTTTGTGTTTTTGTGTGTGCGCGTACTTAACAACCAGCCGGGCGCGGACGGCGCGAGCGGTCTAAACCGCCCGCCCCCCGCGCCCCCGCCAAGAGAGATAACACACACGCACACGCGCTCCTGCGCGACTTTGTTACCTAGGCATCTAACTAAGGTCAGTCAAATTTATTTATAAAGGGTGGTTGCGTTTCACTCTGACTTTAAGCTATTTAGTTTGTTTGAAAAAAAAAAAAATCTCATTTTTGGCGCTTTCTATTTTTGTACTGTATCGAATTAATACTATACACGTATAGTATACGTAGTGTAATTTAATGCCCCTCTGTCATATCAACTCTGTATAACTTTGACGTTCGAAAAGTGCTGATTCTCAGCTTAACTTGAATAAATGACGTTTGATTTTGAATGGTGGGCAATGGTGTTCTAATATTTTTTTTGCTATGTTTTCAGCGGTATACCTGTGCAAGCGCACAATGCAGAACAAAGCACGCTTGGAACTAGCGGACTATGAGGCGGAATCTTTAGCGAGACTTCAGAAAATGTTCAGCAGGAAATGGGAGTTTATATTTATGCAGGCTGAAGCTCAGAGCAAGGTAAGAAAAATCATCTATAGGTACTAATATTATAAAGCTGAAGAGTTTGTTTGCTTGTTTGTTTGTTTGTTTGGTTGAACGCGCTAATCTCTGGAACTACCAGTCGGATTTGAAAAATTCTCTTTGCATTTGATAGCCCAATTCTTGAGGAAGGCTGTAGGCTATTTAACATCACGCTATGACCTTTAGGAGCCGAGCAAAAAGAAAAAAAGTCATAAAGAACGCTAAGCAAAAACGAAGTAATAGAGCGGGCAGGCGATGCGATGCGACGGGGTGGGTCGGAGTAACAAGAAATTTCACGCGGACGAAGTCGCGGGCATAAGCTAGTATCATATATTTTGGTTGGCATCATCTGCCTTGCCTTTTCAAAACTATGTTGGGGTCGGCTTCCAGTCTAACCGGATGCAGCTGAATACCAGTATTTTACATGGAGCGACTGCCTGTCTGACCTCCACAACCCACTTACTGGGTAATACGATACCCCTTGGTAAGACTGGTTGTCAGACTTTCGAACTTCTGACTACCCGTAACGACTGTCAAAGATCCACGAATGACAGCCGGGACCAACGGCTTAACGTGCTTTCCGAGGCACGGAGGGGTCACGGTATGTAAAGATGGTCACCCATCCACAGACCAACCGCGGCAAGCGTAGCTTAACCTGATCGATCGACCTGTGCGGCTGTTATTATTTAGCCCCCCCCGTGACCCCTCCGTGCCTCGGAAAGCACGTTAAGCCGTTGGTCCCGGCTGTCATTCGTGGATCTTTGACAGGCGTTACGGGTAGTCAGAAGCCCGAACGTCTGAATACCAGTCTTACCAAGGGGTATCGTATTACCCAGTAACTGGGTTGTGGTGGTCAGATAGGCAGTCGCTTCATGTAAAATACTGGTATTCAGCTGCATCCGGTTAGACTGGAAGCCGACCCCAACATAGTTGGGAAAAGGCTAGGCAGATGATGATGATTTGAAAAATATCTTTGTGTCCCCATTGATTTTTTTGTTTTATATAAAAGAAAAATAGTTGTAGTATAAAAGAAAAAATCATTTAAATTCGTAAAACATATTATTAATGTATTATTTACAGGTGGACAAGAAACGCGATAAGCTTGAGAGGAAAGTGCTGGATAGTCAAGAGCGAGCGTTCTGGGACGTTCACCGACCCATGGTAACAAATTAATATCCCTTACTACTCGCAAAGTCATTTATTGTTTTGTAATAGCGATCTGTAATAAAACTCATACATCAACAATCATTGTGATAAGAAAACAAAATGAAAGAAAATACGATTTGCGGTAAACATGACGCAGATAAAGACGGCACGGTTAGCGCAGTGGTTAAGCGACTGACTGCTGCGCTGCGTGTCGCGGGTTCGATTCCCGCACGGAACAAATATTTGTAAGACCTACAAGTAGTTGTTCCGGGTCTGGCTGTTTGTGTATGTGAGTTTAAATGTTTTGTAAACGCACCTACAATACAGGAGAAATCTCCAGCGTGAAGCAACGTTCTTAAAAAAAAAAAGCAAAAAATAAACAATGTGGGGGAAAATGCGTCACATCTACGCAAAACGGCCATCGCTCAGCATAATGCTGCGACCCTATGCAAGGCAGAGCCTCAACGCTGGTTTTAGCGACAGCGTTGACGAGATGACGTCGACTGGTGCATTATACGATGAGATATAAATAACACAATAAGAAATAAAATAAATACACAAATTCGCACTAAGCGTTTTCAAATGTCCTTTATAATGCGCACAGCAAAAGAGTGGAACTCTCTACCTGCGTCTGTGTTTCCGAGTGCATACAACCCGAATCTCTTCAAAGTAAGAGTGAACAGGCTTCTTCTGGGTAAGCTCACTCCATCGTAGACTTTGTCTCTGTCAACTCTGACCTAGACTAGAGTCAAGAGCAAACCCATCTATACTAATATTATAAAGCTGAAGAGTTTGTTTGTTTGTTTGGTTGAACGCGCTAATCTCTGGAACTACCAGTCGGATTTGAAAAATTCTTTTTGCATTTGATAGCCCAATTCTTGAGGAAGGCTATAGGCTATTTAACATCACGCTATGACCTTTAGGAGCCGAGCAAAAAGAAAAAAGTCAGAAAGAACGCTAAGCAAAAACGAAGTAATAGCGCGGGCAGGCGATGCGATGAGACGGGGTGGGTCGGAGTAACAAGAAATTTGACGCGGACGAAGTTACGGGCAGAAGCTAGTTTCAAATAAAACAAAAACAACATTTTGCGATTTTTAACATAATAAAACTCTATTTCAGCCTGGCTGCGTAAACACAACAGAAATAGACCCAAAGAAGCTATCTCGAATCAACGCGTTAAAAGCGAAACGTCTGCGACAGTGTCAGGAGCTGATATTACAACACAATTTGAAGGTAAGTAACCACAACACAACAATATTAAGAAAGAAAGAAAGAAAGAAGAAAGAAAGAAAATACGTTTATTTGCGGCAAACATGACACAAAAAAATAAAAAACACAAACACAAGAAATACAAAATAACAATTTGGGAGAAAGTATGCGTATGCGTCACATCTACGCAAAACGGTCATCGCTCAGCATAATGCTAAGACTCTATACGAGACAGAGCCTCAGCGCTGGTTTTCAGCAACAGCCGGTGTTGACGTGATGACGTCAGCCAGGGCAGCATACTATTACATATAAATAAAAACAAAAATTAAAATTAACACAATAATAATACACCACACGCTGCATTTACTTGACTTTGGCCCGTAAATGTAGCTAAAACCAGCCTAAGAACTGACAAAAAAAAAAAACTCAAAATAATAATGTCTGACACTGATCCATATTTATGTTAGTAAGCATACTTAAAAATTATGTTTTACTAACTACTACTTAAAAAACAACTACTAACGAACAACTACGAACTACTTAACTTAACTAGGGACGTGAGAAATTTATATCACTGTAAGGGACATGACGTCTCACAGGCTACTACTTCCAAAGTTAATTTTTGTCATAAAATTTAATTTAGAAGTTTCAAAATTGTGTTAATATTTACCATTGGTATGTAATAAAAAACGTATAAGTAAATTTAATCACCATTTATTACGAATTAAAAAAAAAACGGTAATTAACACTTAAAGGTACTTTTCAGTCTTAATTGACATGCGATCTTTATTTTAGCATTTCAATAGACCTTACACAAGTAATATGATAAATTTAACACTTTTTACTCAAAATCTAATCTATCAAAAAACAAAATAACATAAAAAGTACTTATAAAAACAAAAATTAAAACTTTTGATAACTATTCAATTTGGCATTAATTACTGGCAATTTTTGCACAAGGGGTGAGAACATTGTAAGCATACGGGATTGCAACACCCGACACACATGTAAACTGTCATTCTGTGTAGTGTAGCCGGACAAATACTGCATGCCCTTCGCTTGCCCTGACTAGTTTCACGACTTTGGACACCTTCTTCAACCATATCGTCACCCAGAACTCGCTTTATCACTAGCCGTAATTCCCTTAGTAATTATTGACTGCAGACAAACGTCTTTGCATATGGGGTAGCACTACCGAACGGGCTAATGTCTTTAGAAAATCTACTTTATCTGTAATTTTGGGTTGATGCATATTATATAATAGTATAAAAGCATTCATGCCACTTCAGTCCACAATGCGGTAGAATATCACCATTGGCCATCTTCTCGTTCGGCGGCTGCTGGAATAAATGGAGCATTTATTATCAGCTTCATCAACACCTCCTTTGGTTGAGTTGTAAAAGGTCTCTTTCATAAATCAAGAAGTCGTCAAAATCACCTTCGCTATCTGATTGGTCTGAAGCCAGCATTCATCATGCAACAGGCCATCATTTGAAGATGAGTTCAATGTTTTTATTGAACTCATCTTCAAATGATGGCCTGTCTACCAGTAATATTTTTCTCTTTGATGAAATCGGGGCTTGGCGTTGACGTTTTCTAGTGTTTTCTGCCATTTTGTACAAAAAATAGAAAAATAGATCAAAAAAAAATTTTATGAGAACTAGGGACATGTAGCCTGACAGGCTACGTCGGATTTTTTTATGAGTATTACTCACGTGCTAAACAACCGATGACACGTCTATCTTCTTCCGCAGTCGTTTTAGCACTAAAACAAAAGCTACTAAGATGCGGGGTCGCGGCAAGCGGGGGGATGTGGGCTATTCTAAGAATTTTTAAAACACGCGACGCCTGTGATACTCCACGTCACTAGTTAAAGGTTAAGAATATTTTCAAAAAGTCTTATTTAAAAAAAGACAACTGGAAATCTCTGTTTCTATGGAAAATTTAAAATCGGTCTAATTTGGCTGTAACACTATTTTTCGAAAATGTTCTTTACTAACTTTTTAGACCTCTGTATCCTGCTTATGCGTATGAAGTTTCATTAAAATCGGTTCATTCACTTTCGAATAATAAGGGCCCGAAAGTTTGTATGAAATTGGTTTCCTAAAATGTATAAATTTTTTTTTCTTTACAGAACAACCCCATAGTGACGATCACAAACCCACAGGAGAGTGAAGAAGAGATACAGAAGAAGAATGATAATACTATCAAGGAGAATGGTGAGAGACTTTTTATAATTTTTTTTTCGCATAATTGTCGATCCCGTGGGAATAACGGGATAAAAACTATCCTATGCCCTATCCCGGGACTCGAAACTATCTCTATACCAAATTTCATTTAAATCGGTTCAGCGGTTTAAGCGTGAAGAGGTAACAGACAGACAGACACACTTTCGCATCCATAATATTAGTATGGATTTATAATAAGCTGCTACCCGCGACTTCGTCCGAGTAAAATTTCAGGCCCCCGGCCCACCACGTCGCATCGCATCGCCTGCCCGCGCTATTACTTCGTTCTCGCTTAGCGTTCTTCCTGACTTTTCTTCTTTTTGATTGGCTCCTGAAGCCTACAGCCTTCCTCGAGAATTGGGCTATCAAATGCAAAAAGAATTTCTCAAGACTGTCTGAAAAAAAAAATCCGTTAGAATATTTCTGTAAAAATCTATACATACCACGGTATGACGGGAGCGAAGCCGAGGGCGACAGTAATAGTTAATAATTAAAAAAATGGTAAAAAAAAATTGTTAGAATATTTCTGTAAAAATCTATACATACCACGGGATGACGGGAGCGAAGCCGCGGGCGACAGTAATAGTTAATAATAATAAAAAAATATTTAAAAATGTTTTTTTTTGTTTCATTAGTAATCTAAAAGGTTGACAAAGTGTCAAGAGAAAGAAAGGAAATAAAATCCTTGAGACAAGAATTCGAAATATCGAACAAATGAAGCCTCTTTTCCTACAATCTCATAGGTTTTTAACAAGTAATCGAATCTTAATATGTTTGAAAAACAAACTTTTCTATTTCCATACGCCCATTTAGTTTTTGAACACAATCTATACCAGTATTAAATCTGAAGAGTTTGTTTGAACGCGCTTGTTTTTATTTAATCAACAAATCTAAACATTTTATTATTGTACCACAGTGCAAGCTAGCCTTCAATAGTATCCCTTCCGCAGGCGAAACCTCCCAACCCGACGTCTCAGTAACCTGCATCCCGGAGCCCGCGAAAACCCCCAGCATCGAGCAACAGATAGACACCGCCAAGCGACAAGTGTCCATGTTGCGTGCGCGCCTCGAGCGACGTAACGTGCGCCTGAGCAAAGTACAAGACATGTAAGTTAAGTTACCATCCCTGCCTAGTTGATATTCCACCAATGAGGGTTTTCGTGAAAATTTACGACACCAGTTGGCACCACTGTGACAAGAGGTCTTCCAATATAAAATATATGATGATGTTCATCATTCGATTCATTCATTCGTTCATCATTCAGTCATGACTAAAGAAAATATAGGCTCTTTGACAGATGCCTGGACCTGACGTGTCAGTGCTGCCACCTAGCGAACGTCATTTCAGAAAACCCTCATTCGCACTAAGCGTTTTCAAATGTCCTTTATAATGCGCACAGCAAAAGAGTGGAACTCTCTACCTGCGTATGTGATTCCGAGTGCATACAACCCGAATCTCTTCAAAGAAAGACTGAACAGGCTTCTTCTGGGTAAGCTCACTCCATCGTAGACTTTGTCTGTGTCATCTCTGACCTAGACAAAAGCAAATCCAAGAGCAAATCCATTTCAAATAAAAAAAAAAAAATTAGGTACTTCAAAATTAATTCATAACAAACATAGGCTTATTTTTAATCTTATATTTTGAATTGTTTCTTCATTTGTGTCTTTTTTTACATTGTTCTCACATATAGAAGCAACAAGAATAATGTACCCAGGATTTTGTAATTTCTTGATTTAAAAGAGTGTCCATGGAGTTTCTTGCCCGTTCTTCTCCATAAAGATCTACGTTTTGGAATGGACAACTAGCTTCAACTTTTTGACTAACTGACAGACTATTTAATTTTGACAATTCAAAAGGTTTAATTGAAATAAATGCTTTGAGTTTGAGTTTGAAACAACTTTCACATAGAAACGATTTTTTTAAATTTACCAAGTTTTTGACCTGTTACCCCAATAAAAAATTGAGTATATAAAAAGTAGTAATAATGCTCCATCAGCTCATTTAATGTATTTTGGAGCCCGTGGCTAAATAATAACAGCCGCACAGGTCGATCGATCAGGTTAAGCTACGCTTGCCGCGGTTTGTCTGTGGATGGGTGACCACCTTTACATACCGAGACCATCCGAGCCTCGGCAAGCACGTTAAGCGGTTGGTTCCGGCTGTCATCTTTGACAATCGTTACGGGTCGTCAGAAGCCCGAAAGTCTGACAACCAGTCTTACCAAAGGGTGCCGTATAACCCAGTCACTGGATTGTGGAGGTCAGACAGGCCGTCGCTCCATGTAAAATACTGGTATTCAGCTGCATCCGGTTAGACTGGAAGCCGACCCCAACATAATTGGGAAAAGCTAGACAGGTGATACTAATCCCTTTTTACAAGATTTTATTTAGCTTGTTACAAACAAAACTATTCCACTTTTACCATGCATTATGTCTTTTTCATTCATTGACCTAAACACAAAAAACGCCAATTTTAGAGACAATAAAAGTATATTATTTATTTATTTTTTTGTTATGATCGACTACAGTAAACAAAATCAGAAAAATATATGTAGGATTTCCGAGCTGGCAAGTGTGTCCAGTCGTATCCACGGGCAGCAGGAAGCGGGGTTTAATGATTGAGGCAATGTATTAACTTTGACAAACTTTTTATTTTCGTTAACAAATTAACGACACTAAAAAATAATCGTGGCAAAGAGGTATGTGGAATTGCGAGCGTACGGCCAGCGCCACGGACCAAGTCAAAGTGAGCCTGTACAACGCGCGCCGGCCGTTTTATAAAGGCACCGGTCGCCCCACTACCCCCACTTTGCTACAACAGGCGATACTACGTCCGGCGCTGACGTCACTCGCAAGCCCACACGGACTAAGCAGTCCCCTCTTTTGTTGAGAAACTTATTTCACAATTTTATCAAATAAAATCTAAATCAGTGTTTACGATACTATTAATTTGATATACAAACAAAATCAACCAAATTCACTATACTAATTCAATAAAAGAACGCGGAATAATAATATTCGCGCGTTCGTATCATGACCGCGCCGTCACGGCCGTCCTGCGCCTTCACACGACCTCGTGTGTCTCGTCATCTGAACTTTCTGCAAATAATAAAATTATGGTAAGTAATACACTCAAGCTCGGCCATTCTGGCCCCTTTTATAAAAAATCACACAGAACAGTTGTCACACAGACTGATTGTCACACAGACTGATCGTCACACAGACTGATCGTCACACAGACTGATCGTCACACAGACTGATCGTCACACAGACTGATCGTCACACAGACTGATCGTCACACAGACTATTTGTCACACAGACTATTTGTCACACAGACCATTTGTCACACAGACTATTTGTCACACAGACTATTTGTCACACAGACTATTTGTCACACAGACAATTGGTCACACAGACCACTTGTCACACAGACAAGATCTACTTACTTTTGCTGTCATCGGCACATCCTAGTACCTCCAAGTTAGCACTTAATTCCAACGGAACATAACAATCTGGCATAGCACGTACTCGGTCGTGAGCATATTTGTATGTTCTATTGGAATTCAAGGCCTTCAGCAAATACCTATCACCATCAAGCAACTGAACCACCCTAAAAGGGCCCTTAAATTTTTGCTCCAATTTGGTCTGATTCCGTTCATGATTTTCCAAAAGTACAAAATCGCCTACTTTGAAGTGATTAATTCTTGCCTTTGTTTTGTCAAATCGTTGTTTTTCAGTTATAGCGCTGTTTTGTATGGCATGTGCTGCACATTGACGAACTTCCGATAAATTAACATTATTTTCATTTGTGTCATCATCTAAGGTCATTAGGTCTAGGGGCCTCGCTACTTTACCTATCAATAATTCCAAAGGGCTCGATTTTGTTACGCGATTAGTTGTGCTATTTAATGCTATTTGTACTTCAGGCAGTGCATCTTGCCATGATTTGTTGTTTCCAACTTCAACGGCTGTAAGCAAGTTCTTTAAAGTACTCATCACTCGCTCAACTTGACCATTGGCTCGACTAGTTCCCGTGGCTATCAGATGAAGAGCAACACCATGCGAATTGCAAAAGTTTTTGAAATCTTTGCTAGCGAAACATCTACCCTGGTCAGCTATAACGCGAGCTGGGGCACCAAACAAAGAAACAACATATTTAAGGGCTTTGATAGCACAGGTGGTATCGATATTAAGTGTGTGATAGAGAACAGTATATTTTGTAAATGAATCAATCATCACAAACACATATTCTTTGGTATCATTTTTACCACTAAGCTTCCCTGTGGCATCTATGTGAATGGTATGCCAAGGGGTGGACACTTTAGGAATGGGATGCAATTCAGCTTGAACTTTACCCGAATGTGATTTTGACAACCTACAGGTGATGCAGTTGTCAACAAATTTGCGTACGTACTTATTCATTTGTGGGAACCAATAATGGCAATAGACTTTTTCTAACGTTTTCTCCCACCCTAAGTGCATAATGCTTTCATGTATATGATTGATTACGGCCCACTGAAATGACCTGGGAACAATAGGCAAACAGGCACTTCTATTATTCCTCTCTATTTTCCGGTGCAATATTCCACGTCTGAGTTCATATGTTCCGCCAACATTAGGGTCAAGGCAGCTTTTGCAGGCTTGTTATAATTGACATTATTTCAGAATCCTTTTGCTGTTCTGCTTGAAACCAGCCATCACTTATTTCAGTGAGATTAACCCTCTTTTGAATGATTTTTGTTTCAATTATTTGAGGAAGGGGGTTTCGAGACAAAAAATCTACATGTTCCATTCGCTTTCCAGGTCTATACTCAATATCGAAATCAAAGCTTTGTAGAAAACACCACCATCTATGAACGCGAGGCGTTAAGTCTGTTTTAGACTTAGATGCTTTTACGGCGTTACAGTCTGTTACTACTACAAACTTGCGACCCCGCAAATAATGCTTAAAATGTTTTATTGCGTTAACTACTGCTAATGTCTCGAGTTCATATGAGTGGTACTTGGATTCGCAAGGGGTTGTTCTTCTGCTGTAATATTCAACAACGTGAGGTTTACCATCTTTTTTTGCATAAGTATGGCACCGTAGCCTTCAGAGCTGGCATCCGTATGTAGTTCAGTAGGACACTGAGGGTCGAAAATGGTTAAAACTGGCTTATCAGTCAAGACTGCAATAATTTTTTGGCGAATGTTTTCAAATTCTGGAGTCCACTTTATGTTACCTTTTCCAGATGTAAGTCTGTAAAGGGGGGTGCTGATTTGAGAAAAACCTGCAATGAACTGACGGAAGTATGATGCAAGACCAATAAACTGTCTCAACTGTGTGACAGTTTGTGGAGGAGGTAGTTGAGACAAAGCATTTATTTTACGCGAATTTGGCCTTACTTGACCAGAAGACACCTGATATCCAAGATAGTCTATGTGAGTTTTAAGAAAAGCACATTTCTTTAAGTTTAGTGAGAAACCAGAATTAGTTAAAGCTTCCAATACTGAATTCAACCTTTGAAGACCTTCTTCAAAAGTTTGGGATGGAATTATAATATCATCTATGTAACATATAGCAAAAGTTTCAGAAAGGTTGCCAAGAGCTTTATTGATAGTTCGCTGATACACCGATGGTGCATTTCGGAGACCAAATGGCATTGTAACGTATTCAAACTGACCGTCAAGTGTTACAAAAGCTGTTCGTTCTATTGAGTCGGGATGTACAGGAATTTGATGATAACCACTGGCCATATCTAAGGAAGTAAAATATGTAGCCCCAACTAAGCGCTGTATCTGATCACCGATCAAAGGTAATGGGTATCTATCTGGAATAGTGTTGCTGTTCAACTCGCGATAGTCCACACAGAGACGATCGGAGCCATCCTTCTTTTTTACAAGTAGTATTGGGCTTGCGAAGGGGGAACAACTTTCGCGAATAACGCCGGCGGCAAGAAGTTCTTTTATTTTGTTACGCACTAACTCACGTTCATTAGGGCTCATTCGATATGGACGACGTTGCACTGTTCGACTAGGATCTATAAGCTTTATTTCGAGGTGTCCCGTGCTAACTTTGCCTGTAGGTATACCTTCCACAAAGAACTGTGAATATTGTTCAAGCAATTGTTTCAGTACATCAAAAGACTCAGAGGGAGCATCAGTATTGATACTACTGAAATCTTTAACTTTTTCACCAAATTCACACTGCAAAATAACTTGGGTTTTATTGATAGTTAAACTATTTTGTGAAACTTCAACTGAAAAGCCCAAGCTTATCAATTCTCGTCCTATCAAGATGTCATTACCTAATGAAGAGTCAGGGACCACGTGAAACAATAACTCAACAGAATAACCCTGAAGTGTAATCGTAGCAATAATTTGAGTATTGCAACGTAGGCTTGATTTTCCTATGCCTAAAAGTGCAACGGAATCATAACTCCTCTTACCCGGAAAACGTTGGGCTATTGTCTCTTTTATCAATGAGCATTCAGACCCGGAATCAAAACAAAATGAAAACTTCTCACCCAGATTGTAGAGGTGGTCCGCCGCTGGCTTGATGGTGCAGACATTCACTTTTCGCTCGGTTGTGGGTGGGTCTTCACGGTCTTCAGCCTTCTTCTCCTTTTGGGTACAGCGCGGTGCTATGTGCCCTGCTTCGCCGCAGCGGAAGCAGATAATGGGTCTCGGTTCCTTGCGTTGCTGCGAGTTGTTTGTAGTCGTTGACTGGGAACGATTCACATGGGTATACGTGTTTTGATCCTTGCTGGTATTGCCACGACAGTCGATAGCTAGATGGCCAATCTTGCCACAATTATAACATCGTCGTTCCAAACGTGGCTTCTTAGCATCACTCGTTTGATTAATTTTGTCAGAAGGTGGTAGGCTTCTCTTTCGATACACAAATGGCATTAGTTCACGTTGTAGTTGAACTCTCGACTTTATTTCTGTTGTAAAAGCCATCCTTTGAATTTGATTATCAGAACGTGCCACATGTGCCAAGGCAACACTTATTGCCACTTGCTCCACAGTCATGTGCTGCCATCGTGTTGTTAAAGTGTTTAAAATTTGAGACACATACGTTGACATGTTTTCTCCGTCATTTGGACTGCTTGATAAAATCTTGTATAAAGTAGCAGCTGGTGTTTCAAAGGTATCAAAACGAGACAAGAAAAGAGGCTTTAGTTCTGACCATGTTACTTCAGAATGACTATTGTGTGCCAGCCATGTGGCCGCTGATCCTTTCAGAGCCCTGCTAAGGAGCATTACCAACTGGCTTCCGCTTGAAGGGTTCTCTGTCAAACAGATGTCTACTGTATTACACCAAGCCTGTGCATCTGCCTCTTGGTCGTCAGGATTGAATTCCGGAAAAATAAGTTTAGGCTCCTTCTTCTTCGGTTCAAGTAGAGTCTTCATTAATTCCATCATGCTGCGATGTTGAGATTCCAAAAGACTTCTCCATTGGTCTCGCTCAGTACGTAATATAGGACTGGCACGTCCTTCATTACGAGATTCCAAAAGACTTCTCCATTGGTCTCGCTCAGTACGTAATATAGGACTGGCACGTCCTTCATTACGAGATTCCAAAAGACTTCTCCATTGGTCTCGCTCAGTACGTAATATAGGACTGGCACGTCCTTCATTACGATTTTCCGCTTCCTGGTTCATCCTCACTCCTGATGTAGGATTTCCGAGCTGGCAAGTGTGTCCAGTCGTATCCACGGGCAGCAGGAAGCGGGGTTTAATGATTGAGGCAATGTATTAACTTTGACAAACTTTTTATTTTCGTTAACAAATTAACGACACTAAAAAATAATCGTGGCAAAGAGGTATGTGGAATTGCGAGCGTACGGCCAGCGCCACGGACCAAGTCAAAGTGAGCCTGTACAACGCGCGCCGGCCGTTTTATAAAGGCACCGGTCGCCCCACTACCCCCACTTTGCTACAACAGGCGATACTACGTCCGGCGCTGACGTCACTCGCAAGCCCACACGGACTAAGCAGTCCCCTCTTTTGTTGAGAAACTTATTTCACAATTTTATCAAATAAAATCTAAATCAGTGTTTACGATACTATTAATTTGATATACAAACAAAATCAACCAAATTCACTATACTAATTCAATAAAAGAACGCGGAATAATAATATTCGCGCGTTCGTATCATGACCGCGCCGTCATATATGATATTCTTCAGGGTACATGCTAGGTAGATAGTGTGTTGAAAACATAATACAACTAATTTGATACGATAGAAAAAAATCATGAAGATACCTCTAAAAACTTTCTTTTTACAATAAAAACCATCCTAATATACATACAATCATTCTGATTTTTTTTCAGATACTAGTGTTTTAATTTTTTTAGTCCAAACAAGAGAATAGAATAGAAGAGAGAGAGAGAGAAGAGAGAGAGAGAGAAGAGAGAGAGAGAAGAGAGAGAGAGAGAAGACAAGAGACACGAGACGACAACAAGACAAGAGATTATTTGTAATTAAACAATTGCATCATATTATGCAATAAATTACCAACGTTGTGTCATCGCGCTTCTCTTTCTTTTCTATGCAGTCTGACAGTGACCGCGCTTTAGGTCATGTAAGCCCCTTAAGAACAGTACGGATCGCTCGCGCGGTTCTATTGGGGTGATTTTTTTTAGGAAAGTTAATTTATAAAAATCGGTTCTTTAGGAAAGGTATTTGTTAAACTAGCTTCAACTTTCTGAATAACTGACAGACTATTTAATTTTGACAATACAAAAGTGCCTGTACAAGTTTTAATTGAAATAAATGCTTTGAGTTTGAGTTTATGATAAGTAAAATCATGTGTTAAAGTATTAATCACAAATCACCAGTCATCCTATATACCCAAGAGACTGGCGTCATTTGTACAGTACCCAGCGATAAATATTGCACATCGACCTTTGGAAAGAAGACCCCTCCATGCCTGGAAAGAAGCTTTTCCTTTTATACCTAGTACTAGCTTCTGCACGCAACTTCATCTACGTGAAATTTATGGTCCCCCGACCCACCCCATCGGATTGCCAGCCCACAAGCCGAAATTAGCCGATTGTCTCTTTCCAAAGTTCGATGTCGGTTTCGGTTTAAAGAAACTTTATTCCCAAAAAAGACATAAGTCACTTACTTGAGAACAATACTAAAAATATAGATTACAATTATGTTCGCCATCAGTATTACAATAATAGTTACCCATCCAATGCATTCATTTCTCCAGAAGTGATCGATCCGCAATTATGTGCTGGCTAAGTTTAGTTTTGAATGCATTGTAAGAGTGTACATTTCTTATACAGGACGGTAATTTGTTATAAAACTGTGCTCCTTCAAAAGTTAGCATTTTTTTTTTTTGATGTGCAATATTTATCGCCGGGTACTGTACCTACTAGCTCAACTCTGCACCATATCAATATACTAACATCCAACAAAATTTGTCCGCAGGCTGATAGCTTACTGCGAACAGTATGCAGAGTACGACGCGTTCTTCACTGCGCCGGAGTGGCCTAACCCATGGCTTAGCGATACTACCGACATGTGGGACCAGGAGAAACAGAGGTAATTAATAAATAAACATAATCGCTATATACTTATATAGGGTTATTGATAAAACATTAACAACAAACCTGAAATCGCGAAAAAAAAAATCAGCTGTTCCCTACATTTATGTTCGTATAACTCGTCAAAATGTAGGGAACAGATTTTTTTTGCGATTGCAGAATCGCAAAAGAAATCAAAAATCGAAAATCTATTAAAGAAATTTGACAGATTGTAGTGGCTTGATGTGCTGGCGCCTGTACCTATCACGCAAAAATAAACCATGTCGCCATTTCGTTTCTCCTTTTAATAATACAATTGTTTTCTTCTATCACAGCAAGGAGCCTCTCCCGCTCCGGCGCGTGCGTCGCTGGTCGTTCAGTCTGCGAGAGCTGCTCAAAGACAACGCTGGCAAGGAGCACTTCGCGAAGTTTCTATCTAAGGAGTTTAGCGGAGAGAATCTCAAGTAAGTGGGCTTTTTGTAGAGGTCAGATAGGCAGTCGCTCCATGTAAAATACTGGTATTCAGCTGCAACCGGTTAGACTGGAAGCTGACCCCAACATAGAAAAGGCTAGGCAGATGATGATTTGTGACCACTCCGTGCCTCGGAGAGCACATTAAGCCGTCAGTTCCAGCTGTTATTCGTGTCAGCGGGATTGTCCGAAAGGGTTACCGCTGGCCCGGAACATAAAGGGCTAAGGAAGGAACACGGGTGGGTTTTAGTCAGTAAGAGTCTGACACTCCCTTCCGCTCCACCCAGAGCGGGAGGGGTCATTTGATGATTACCCATCCTGAAAAAAAAAGCTGTTATTCGTAGATTTTTGACAGGTCGTTATTTTACAGAAGATAGTGCTCATGAATATGAGAATTTTTGGTAGGGAACCAACACTGAAATATGATAGATAGATAGATAAATCGTTTATTCAGTGCAACAAAAGACACAAATACAGGTATTAAAAACATCCAAAAAGTTGAAAAAAAAATTAAAAATAACAAACATTAAAAAGATAAATTGACCCATAGACACATAACTCATAAACGTCTATAACGGTAAATATGAAAAAAACTATATCAACTATTTTAGACATTTTGATTTCTTGTGGCTAAATAATAAAAGCTATCGATCTTCAAGGCTAAGCAACGCTTGTCGCGGTTGGTCCGTGGATGGGTGATCATCCATTACATATCGAGACCCCCTCCACGCCTCTGGAAGCACGTTAAGCCGTCTGTCTCGGCTGTCATTCGCAGATCTTTGACAGTCGTTACGGGTAGCCAGAAGTCCGAAAGTCTGACAACCAGTTTTATAGAATCGTGTTACCCAGTAACTGGGTTCTGGAGGTCAGAAAGGCAGTTGCTCCATGTATAAAGTACTTTAGCTGTATCCGCTAACACTAGGCAGATTTTGCAAAACCCTGATTTGTAAATTATTGTTGTTACTTAAAATCTTAAGCCTTAATCAATAGTAAATGAAAATTTTAAATAACAAAAATTATGAATAAGTAGTAAAATTTCTCGATTAAAAATCCCATAAACACAAAACGTGCAGTGACATCTCATCCTACTAATATTATAAATGTGATGTGAAAGTTTGTGAAGATGTTTAGATGTTCGTTACTCAATCGCGCGTAAACCGTTGAACAGATTTGGATGAAAATTGGCACATAGATAGACCATTTCCTGGATTAACACATAGGATACTTTTATTCCGATATTCCCACGGGATCGAAACTGACTGACCGCGGATGAACCCGCGGGGCGCTGTTAGTATTTCTATAAACCTTACTCTACACTAGCGCCTCTAGCGGCAAATTCAAGCGTGACAGCCCTTATTATTGTGCGACACGTACATATACACTATGTACAGTACCCGGCGATAAATATTGCACATCGACCTTCTTATCAGATAAATCTCTGCTACAATACACGAGTAATCCCACTCAGTCGTTGTTGAATGTTGACCTTCTTTGATACAGTCACTGTTTGATTTATGGTTCTGATTCTATTCTGTCTAAGTTGATTTGAATGTTGAATGACTTTTGAATATTCGCCAATGCGTTGCTCATGTATTTTTTTTCTTTTTTCTTATTCCTGTAACTATATTTTACAATATAATATCTCGTGTACGAGTTCAAGTCTTTAATTGTGTGTATCCACGTAAAAAACTTTTACTCAAAGGTTAACAGGGTTATGGGCCCAGAGTGCGCAAAGATGTGGAATTTTACTAAGATACAATGAGCGAACAAGACCTGGCAACTATGTCTGCAGGAGGCGGAAGCGTAAGTGGGCTTTGTATTGAGAAACTGAAGGGGCGAGACAATTACCTCCTCTGGAAGTTTAATATGAGAAACCTGCTTATCCATGACGATCTTTGGTGTTCTATCGACGGGTATCCGGAGTGCGATAAGTCTAATCCGGAGCTGAAACGGCGTAAGAATGAAAGGGCGTTGGCTAAGATCTGCCTGTCAGTGGACGCTTCATGCGTGTCCCACGTGATGACTGCGAAGACAAGTAAGGATGCCTGGTTGAACCTGGAGAAGGCGTATGACGATAAGGGCATAGGCAGGAGATTAAAACTGTTGCGGATGCTGTGCTCGGTAAAGTTAGACGACTTTGGTGGTAATATGGACAAATATGTTGGCGAATGTTTGTCGTTGTCGCAACAGTTGGCGGCTGTAAATAAACCGATTGACGATGAGTTCCTGGCGGCGATTATTCTTCAGGGATTACCTCCTAAGTTTGATCCAATGATCATGGCCTTGGAGAGTAGTGTGAGTGACCTAACCAGTGACTTCGTGAAGGCTAAACTGCTACAGAATACGAAGTGGTCTGATAATTGCAAAGGTGGAGATTGCCTGATTGCTGATAAGTCAGAGAAAAGGTCTGGTAAGAGGCGCCAAGAGAAGAAGCCGAGGTGTTGGAACTGCGGGAAGTCTGGTCACGTTAAGAAGGAGTGTACCCAGAAAAGTGTTGCGATGGTCGCGACTCGGTTCTTGGCTGACACGTGGTACGTAGACTCGGGTGCGTCGAGTCACATGACGGGACGGCGAGACTGGATACACGATTTTTCTACAAGGAGTGTAGAGGTGAACGTGGCAAGCGGACAGACTTTGAAATGCGTTGGTATCGGTAATGTGTGTTTGAAACTCAGAGATTATGTTTTGACTCTTAAAGAAGTGATGTACATTCCGGGAATGAGTGTTAATTTACTGTCTGTAAATAGTTTAGCAGTTAAAGGGCTTAGAGTGGAGTTTATTGAGTCTACTTGTAAGATTTTTAGAAATAAATCTTGTATAGCTAATGTTAGGTCTGATGGCGGGGTATACAAACTGCATACTAACGCGGTAGCTTTAAGTAGTGTGAATAAAGAGGTTTCAAAGGAGTCTTGGCACCATAGGTTGGGTCATTTGAGTTATGACAGCTTAAAGTCACTGTCACACGTTATTGATTTTCAGAATGCAGAAATTACAAATAATTGCGATGTTTGTATTCTTGGAAAACAAATAAGATTTCCGTTCAAGAAATCTGATCGTGACGTAGCGGCTAAGCGGTTAGATCTGGTGCATACAGACTTGTGTTCGATTCCTCTTGCGTCCCACTCAGGTAAGCGGTACATTTTAACTTTTCTGGATGATCACTCGCGGAAAGTATTCTTGTACTTCTTGAAAAATAAGAGCGAAGTAGCTAGCGTCACCATGGACTTTGTTAGGCTCGTGGAAAACCAATGTGAATCCAAGGTAAAGGCAATACGCAGTGATAACGGTACGGAGTACGTAAATAAAGAGCTAAGCTCATTCTTCAGACAGAAGGGTATTGTGCATCAGGTCACTGTTCCGTATTCGCCTCAAATGAATGGTGCGGCAGAGAGGTTGAACAGAACTCTTTTGGAACGGGTACGTTGTATGTTGTATCACGCGGGTTTGGATCACAAGATGTGGGCTGAGGCGGCTAACACTGCCGGGTACCTTATTAATCGGTCTCCGTCTAGTAGATTAGGTGGAAAAACGCCCGAAGAGGTTTGGTCGGGTAATAGGGTAAAGTATGACCACTTACGGATTTTCGGTTGCGAGGCCTTTATACATATCCATGACGTTAAGCGAAATAAGTTGCAACCTAAGAGTAAGAAATATATTTTTGTCGGTTATGAAGACAATGGAAGATCTTACAGGTTGTATGACTCTGAGACACATAATATTAAAAGAAGCCGTGATGTCAAATTTAATGAAAGTGTGTTCCCAGCCAGAAAGCTAGGAACTGGACATGGATCACCCACTATAGAAATATTTCTTTCAGGGGAAGAAGTTGACGATTCCAACAGTGAGTGGAAGTCAAGCGTGCCTGAGAGTGAGGTGGTTGGTGATGCAGCTCGGGAGTTTGTCACTGAAGAGCCGGTAACGAGGAATGTTGAACCGGTTGTGTCTGCGAGCGGTGATGATGGCGGCGACGACACTTTGGTTTTTGAAGATAGCGTTGAGGAGGTGGTAGAACCTCCGGAACCGAGGTACAATCTTAGATCTAGACAACCTAAGGGTTTGTACGCACATGATGAGATCCCAACTGAACCGCGCACTGTTAAGGAAGCTCTAGGCTCAGGGCAGAGCGACTTGTGGCAGCAAGCTATGCAGGTGGAGATTGATTCGTTCAATCAGCATAAGGCTTGGGAGTTGGTGGATCGTCCTATGGGCAAAAACGTGGTTCGGAATAAATGGATCTTCAAAATTAAGTGTGACGCCGAGGGGAAGATAGCCCGATATAAGGCTAGGTTAGTAGCCAAGGGTTTTACCCAAAAGTATGGTGAAGATTATTTTGAGACGTTTTCACCGGTAGTACGGTATAGTTCGTTGCGACTATTGTTGGCGATAGCCGTAGACATGGAACTCGATATAGACCATCTGGACGTACAGACGGCGTTCCTAAATGGTAATTTAGATGAGGAAATTTTTATGTTTCAACCGGAGGGGTTCATTTCACCTGGTGAAGAAAATAAAGTCTACAGATTGAAAAAGGCAGTCTATGGACTGAAACAAGCTTCACGAGCTTGGTATCAGAGGGTGAAGGACGTGCTTCTGCTGACAGGTTTTGTTCAATGCCAACTTGAACAATGTATCTTCTATAAAAGAAATGGTAAGTCGGTTGTTTACATTGCCTTGTACGTCGACGATTTCATTGTGTTTTACAATGATGCACGCATGGCTGAAGAGCTGAAAGAGAGTTTACGTAAACCATTTAAGATTAAGGACTTAGGTGCGGTGCGGCATGTTCTCGGGGTCACATTAGAGCGTGAGAGGACGAACAAAACTCTTAAGCTTTGTCAGGCGAGGTATATTGAGCGCTTGCTCGACAGTTTCGGTATGTCGGAATGCAAACCAGTCCAGACTCCTTTGGACCCAAACATTAAGTTTACTGATACGAGTGTGTTAGGCGAAGGTAATGTTCCGTATAGGGAATTGATAGGTTCCCTTATGTATCTGAGTGTTTTTACACGGCCAGATATTACGTATGCAGTTTCGTACTTAAGCCAGTTTAATACGTGTCATACTATGGAACACTGGAGGGCTGCGAAACGTGTATTGAGGTATCTTAAAGGAACTCAAAACGTTAGTCTTGTGTTTAGAAGGTCGGGTCATGTTAACATTGAGGGGTTTGTAGATGCGGACTGGGGCGGTGACGTACGCGACCGAAAATCATTTTCGGGGTTTGTTTTTAAGTATGGGGGAAACACCATCTCCTGGGAATGCAGAAAACAAACATGTGTTAGTTTATCAAGTACTGAGGCTGAGTACGTTGCTCTTAGTGAGGCTGCTAAGGAGGCACGTTGTCTTAGGGACTTGGTTACTGAATTGACTGGTAGTTCTGGGTTAATCGTCGGTTTGTTCAATGACAATCAGTCTGCTCAGAAACTTAGTGTCAATCCAGTGTTTCATAGGAGGACTAAGCACATAGATATCAGGTACCACTATGTTAGGGAGGCTGTGAATAATCATGTAATCAAGTTGAATTATTTACCTACTCAGGAAATGGTGGCTGATGTACTAACTAAATCTTTGTGTGCTCCTAAACATAAGTTCTGTGTTATGAACTTGCGCTTAGGTTTTTCTTAAGCCAGTTGAGCCAGTGGTGATGTTTGAGTTCAAACAGTGATTGAGGGGAAGTGTTGAATGTTGACCTTCTTTGATACAGTCACTGTTTGATTTATGGTTCTGATTCTATTCTGTCTAAGTTGATTTGAATGTTGAATGACTTTTGAATATTCGCCAATGCGTTGCTCATGTATTTTTTTTCTTTTTTCTTATTCCTGTAACTATATTTTACAATATAATATCTCGTGTACGAGTTCAAGTCTTTAATTGTGTGTATCCACGTAAAAAACTTTTACTCAAAGGTTAACAGTCGTGATGCGTTCAGTGACCTATTGACATGTACCTTAATTAATTAATTTTTTTTTTTTTGTAAAATTCTTAATAATTTGTAGAAAAAAAAATAAGTATACTTATATGTTAATTTATAATAATTATAATATGTACTGACTATTGTATGCCCTACGGGCGGGACATAGCTGTTCACAATTTATTATGCACCTGCCACCTGTATTATGTACCTACCTATGATCCACAATAAAGAGATTGAACTATGAACTATGAACCTTTGGAAAGAGACAATCGGCTAATTTCGGCTTCGTAGAGCGTTATCTCTGTCGCACGAAATACAAACAGTCCGGTATCTATTAGGAGCTGTTAAAACAATTATGATTTGCTTCTTTTGATAATTATTTTTATTCTTTGTATAAAATGGTTTTGTGTAAAAAGGTCGATGTGCAATATTTATCGCCGGGTACTGTAATCATTTTAATCTCCTTGTATTATTTGTCCGCAGGTTCTGGCTCGCAGTACAAGAGTTAAAGGCGCTGCCTATCCGCCGCGTGTCGGCTCGCGCTAAGGAGATCTGGAAGGAGTACCTCGCGTGCGACGCGGCCATGCCCATCAATATTGACGCGGCTAGCAGGTGACACTACTCAAATACACTTATATTTTACATTTAGTATCAGTTGCTCAATCGATTAAAAGTGTTTTATTTTTATCTGTGGCAATGTCATATCAGTTGATCAATTGATTTAAAAGTGTTCATAAAATGACTGATTCCGGAAGTTACGCTTTTAAATAAATTTAATTAAATTGGCGGTAAAGCAATCGCGGGAATAGTTTAGGTGGCAGCCGTTCTGAACTGAGCGCGGATCATTCTTTCTCCAGCCGTTGCCACTTCTACGTTATCTTATAATAACCAGTGTAATTATATTGAGAAATATACAACGAAGAAATGGAAATTTACAGTACTTTATTTCGCCTCCTTACTTCTGAACTTTATACTAGAAACGGTGTTCCTTGCTCTGATTGTGAACTGCCGGTCGATTCTGTAAAAATCTCACCGTGCAAACTTAGGTGAAGTGAGTTTGTTTTTGCTAAGAATTGACACTATTGACAGCTCACACCACGCTCACTTCACCTAAGTGTTCACGGTGAGATGGTTACAAAATCGCATTGATATATGAGATAATAAAAGTACGTCGTTCGTCGATTCAATGTTTTAAGGTGCCACTAGTCGATATTTTTTCCGTACAAATTTCGGGAGAGTATTAATTACTCCACTGTTTGAAAATGGGCATTGTTCATATTTTTTTTAATGTTGTAATTGAAAAACCATTTCGAGGAATAGCGTTACTGATCATTACGGACTAATTAATTTTTAAAAATATTCATATGTTATTGATATTTTTGATAAAATACGATTGACCTTCTTTGCCCTTCAAATTACGTACGACTTTGGCCGTACAGTTTTGTGTCGTTGCCTCAGAAAATAAAAAGTAAGAGGCAAGTAATGTCTACAATATGTCAAATTATTGTAAATATGTCAAAAATATAAACATTCTTGTTTATATCTCATTATTACATTACATACATTATTTCAACACTCGACAATATTTAATATACTGGAAGAGTTAAGGAATACAGGAAGTGCTTTGTTCCGACTTGCAGCAATAATAGTAATAATGTCACCGCGTGCGTTATTATTCTATTTCTAAGTCGCCGCGTCGATTGTTCTAGTGACGATAGAGAGTAGTATATTCCTTGGAGGACACTTACACATAAAAAAACCATTTGTAAATAAATACGCTAAGCTAGGATTCGATTATTTAAGACGTCTATTCGGCCTATTGACACTTTGACAGATGTGACATTGTTGACGTTGTGTTGACAGATTAAAATTTTTAATTATGTACTAGTAAGGCAACGGCACTTAATCTTTATGCCACTGGATGACGTCACCTACCTTAAAAACTTAAAATAATTAAATAATTTTTATTAAAATAACTATTGAGCCAATCATCAAAATATTCAAATTAGTTTCTCAAAATGCTCTAAATTTACAAAAAATAAAATAAAATATAATGGTTAGAAATTTTGGACAATCCCCATTGTGCATCCAAAGTTAAACGTGATATCCTTATTACTTATTATTAATTTACACAAAATAATCTTATACAATAATAAACTAATACATATTAGAAAACCTTAAAACTATGACTATACACGTAACGTTGTCGGCGTCATGTTTCGCTGCGTGGTGTCGCGTAACCGTCCACGGAAACGTCGATATGCGACACCTACAATATCAAACTACCCCCATGGGAAGAGGGTGTGAGTTTATGTATGTGTTTGTATGTATTTTTTTTCTTTTGCAGGGAACTGACACGTCAGAAAGTGGAATCTAGCACCGCCGACAGATATTGTTTTGACCAAGCTCAGGTAATTATGTTTATTATTAAAGGAATAACCACGACGAGTACATCATAAAATTTTCATATTAGGGTTTCGTACCCAAAGGGTAAAAACGGGGCCCTATTACTAAGACTCCACTGTCCGTCTGTCTGTCTGTGTGTCACCAGGCTGTTTCTCAAGAACAGTGATAGCTAGACAGTTGAAATTTTCACAGATGATGTATTTCTGTTGCCGCTATAACAACAAATAATAAAAATAAAATAAAGTTAAAATTTAAAGGGGTATAAAAGAAACGTTTTTTTTTTTGTGTTTTATGCCTTGTGGTACGGAACCCTTCGTGTGCGAGTCCGACTCGCACTTGGCCGGCTTTTTACTTTTTAAAGTTTTATTTTGAAGTGAAAACTTCATTTTGCGCGTGGGGTTTTTTTCAGTTAGGAAAAAGCCGTTGAACCCGCCACACTGTTACCGTAAGCGACACCGCGCGTTTTGCTTACAAGACGAATCAAAAAATACACACGTAATTGTTCAAGTTTTCACTACTCTCGGCACTCCCGGAGGGCCACTGTTTTTTTTCGTGAACACCCATTTTTCGTTTCCGAAATTCAAAATGCTTAATGAGACATTTACGTCTCATTACTAAATAAATTCTAACTTTAGATTTAGCCTAAACCAGCAAATAACTATTTCAGGCATAGTTTAATATATTCTTCATAATATTAATTTGTAACTTTGTAATGATGTAACTTCTGTGTAATTTATATGTGAACTTATGAATAAAAATTATTATTATTATTAATGATATACATATTTTCAGGCTCACGTGTACCATCTGATGAAGTCTGACAGTTACTCAAGATACTTAAGATCTGAAATGTACAAAGATTATCTGAATGGGTCTAAGAAGAAGGTACGTATGTCTTGCAAACTTTGAATACTAGTTCTTTTCCGTAGGCTTTATGAAATTATAAAACTAAGGGCTGATTTTTCAATCGACAGATAATTTTTATTGGTGGAATAAAATTGACGTCTTAAGAGGGCGCCAACCAAACGTCGACCGCGCAGTGGCGCCCTCATCGTTTGTTTGGTTATTTCTTTTATTTTAGAATGAAAATGCAGAAAATAAGCACGTTAAGTTGTGCTCCACAAGATTATACGTTAGGCCGCTATCGCGTCACGTCGCGTCTGCTTAACGTTAACGTCGCGTTTGTTGGCAATAGTATCATCTGCGCGACGTTAACGTCGCGTTCAGCGGACGTTTTATGCTTGTTACGCGATGACGCGACGTCAACGTCGCGTCTGCGCAGCGTCGACGCCGCGCAGACGCGACGTTGACGTCAACGCTCGTAAAACGCCAGTAGGATAGCGACCTTAATATTATTATAAATGGTGGTTTTACATTGTTTAATTTTATTATAATCACTAAAACGGAAAATAGTGGCGGCCACTATAATAAAATAACCAAACAAACGATGAGGGCGCCACTAGGCGGTCGGCGTAGCCTTAACAGATTTTGCATGGAAGAACTGTCTCAAATTCAAAATTACCTGGCGTTGGAAAAATCAGCCCTAAGTTATAAGATTTTCTTTTTTTATATTTCCTTCATGTTTTCCTTTTTATTTTCTATCAACTTTGCAACAACTTGGATTCGTAACATTTTAGTTTCATAACTTGCAGTTTCATAGCTTCACAATTTTATACTTTTTCAAATCTGTAACTTCTCAATTTCATAACTTTTTAATTCCGTTACCTCTCAATTTCATACCTTTTCAAATCCGTAACTTCTCAATTTCATAACGGTTCCATTCCGTAATCTCTCACTTTCAGGACGTATCTACGCTAACGCAACTTTTCAGTCTCATAACTCCTCAATTTTGTAACTTTTCAATTCCGTAACCTCATTCACCATCCCATTCATTTACAGTAAATAACTAATCAAATAGTAATTGTTCAATTTTCATTACTTTTCAATTCGTAACTTTACTGTCTCAATAATAACAGCCGCACAGGTCGATCGATCAGGTTAAGCTACGCTTGCCGCGGTTGGTCTGTGGGTGGGTGACCATCTCTTACATACCGAGACCCTTCCGTGCCTCAGAAAGCACGTTAAGCCGCTGGTCCCGGCTGTCATTCGCGGATCTTTGACAGTCGTTACGGGTAGTCAGAAACCCGAAAGTCTGACAACCGGTCTTATCAAAGGGAATCGTATTACCCAGTAACTGGGTTGTGGATGTCAGATAGGCAGTCGCTCCATGTAAAATACTGGTATTCAGCTACATCCGGTTAGACTGGAAGCCGACCCCAACATAGTTGGGAAAAGGCTAGGCAGATGATGACTGTTTCATAACGTCATAATTCAATAAGTTTTCAGTTCTGTAAATTCGTTCAGTCTTCAACATTCATTCCTAAGAGTATATTACAGTACCCGGCGATAAATATTGCACATCGACCTTTGGAAAGAGACAATCGGCTAATTTCGGCTTCGTAGAGCGTTATCTCTGTCGCACGAAATACAAACAGTCCGGTATCTATTAGGAGCTGTTAAAACAATTATGATTTGCTTCTTTTGATAATTATTTTTATTCTTTGTATAAAATACAAAAAAGGTAAAGGTCGATGTGCAATATTTGTCGCCGGGTACTGTACTAATTGATGTCGTAAGCTTCCTTCTTAATTGTATGCCTTTTCAGTTTCATAGCTTCAGGGCTTTTCATTTATTACGTAAGGCAATTTGAAAGGGAAGGAGGTCAAAAAACAATAACAACAACAAAAACAAAGCCTTATTTTTTCTTACGTCGAGGGGGTCTAGATTGTTCTTACGTAAGACCTCAAAATTAAGCAAAAATTGTTTTTAATTTTTAGCTACTTGTTCTTTGCAATTTTGCTAGATACTGATTTTACGTAAGATTGGAAGGGCGGACGGGGTTCATCCAAGTCTTATTTTTTCTTGCGTAGGGGTTAGGGGGGGGGGTCAGAAATTGGTCAAAATAGTCTTACGTAATGAATGAACAGCCCCTTCCCAACTCTATGCCTTTTCAGTTCCATAGCTTCTCAACTCTATGCCTTTTCAGTTCCATAGCTTCTCAACTCTATGCCTTTTCAGTTCCATAGCTTCTCAACTCTATGCCTTTTCAGTTCCATAGCTTCTCAACTCTATGCCTTTTCAGTTCCATAGCTTCCCAACTCTATGCCTTTTCAGTTCCATAGCTTCCCAACTCTATGCCTTTTCAGTTCCATAGCTTCTCAACTCTATGACTTTCCAGTTCCGTAACTTCATTCATACATATATCCTCTCATTAGAATACATAATTAACCAATTTCTGCATGTTCTCATTTTCAGAACTTCTCTTTTTTTTCTTTCAGACTTCAGTAAAAGGCATACGTTCAATAGTATCCTTTACAGCACGCAAAGAGGCTTCATCTAACTAATAAAGAAAAAAAAAACACGTCAAAAACCAACCATAGAGGCTTGAAACAACTATATTAGTTATACTATTCGCCGCACCGTGGCGCCACGACTGCAAGATTATATAGAATTCTACCGCTCGCCGTGAAGTTAGCTGTTAATGTTCCTGAGACAGTGTGTTGCTAATGTCAGACCGGTCACAGTTCAGGCAAGTCAAGTGTTCTTCTGAAACGATTTATTTTATGTCCATAATGTCCAGGTTTCTTAAGGCGAAAGCGCCAGGGTAGCCCGCGAAATTCAATTTATTTTACGTTTTTTGCAATTTGCTGGTCAGTATTAAGTTGTACGTTGATTAAAATATGATTCGTGGCCGTAACAAATATGTATTTACAGAATTATAACCATTAAAGTCATCAACACAACTCTCTAAGACCAAGTAATCCCACAGAATGACTATTTCATGAAATCTTGACATTTTGGGATTATACTAACCCAACAAGTTGCATTACTGATTCTGTAAATACATATTTGTTACGGCCGCCAATCATATTTTAATCAACGTACAACTTAATACTGACCAGCAAATTGCAAAAAACGTAAGAAGATTTGAAGCTAGGATATCAAGATTGTGTTAGTGAATTAGCAAGAAAGTGTAACTCTGGCCTCGTGTATACAGAACTCTCCTCATTTTTAAGATAGTAAAAAAAAAAAAAAAAAATTAATATAATTAAAAAAAAAAAGTTTACTCGACGCGCAAACTGTAACAGTTTCTAGACGAAGCGTAGAAATAAAAAAAAATCATTGGTAGAACACTCTGTAGAAATTTGGAACCGGTTAAAAAAATAATTCTGTATATGCGATCGCGGCCATTTGAGCGATGTGTTTTTCTTCCTAATCTTTAATCTAATGCTATTGTTGACCGAAGGCCGTACTGTATGTACCTTGTAGTATTGTACCTAACATTGTCATTTATTTTTTATATAATATATACTTATCCCCGCGGCACTAGTAGTATTAGTTCCACTACACGCCGCTGTGGCGCTAATGCGGTCAAGTTTGTCTGTGGCGCTAGTGTGCTTTAGTTTAGTTCTACTACACGCCACTGTGGCGCTAGTGGGTTAAAATTGAAAATACTCATTGTAAAATTAAGTTTGGAATCGTATGTTGATATTTTTTGTGTGGGGTATGTTGATAGGAATGTGTAACTGAGTTATTTAAATATTAAATTGACTTGCATTATCAACCAAAGTTTAAAATCATAATGAGTACAGTAAATAATATAAAAATAAATATATAATAGTAGAGTACCCGGCCATAAATATTGCACATCGACCTTTACCTTTTTTGTATTTTATACAAAGAATAAAAATAATTATCAAAAGATGCAAATCATAATTGTTTTAACAGCTCCTAATAGATACCGGACTGTTTGTTTGTATTTCGTGCGACAGAGATAACGCTCTACGAAGCCGAAATTAGCCGATTGTCTCTTTCCAAAGGTCGATGTGCAATATTTATCGCCGGGTACTGTATATAATGTTCCCACTGCTGGGACACAGGCCTACTCTCTGTGAGAGGAAGTGGGTCGCGGGCCCAGTGCGGGTTGGTAGATGTCACATGTCTTCTAATGTTTGGTTCTTATACATGCCGGTTGCCTCACGATGTTTTCCTTCACCGTTTTGAGAGCAGTGGTGATGAAATTAAATACACAAAGTGAAAGTACCTGGCTGGGTTCGAACTCACGACCTACAACCCGTAAGTCCGGGTCGATACCACTGGACCACCTTTGCTCTCGCCGGCGCTTAGCGTCTAGGAATCAAAATACAAAATACAAAATCCTGCATCGCGCAAGCAAAGTTTACCGCGCGACTAGCATACACATGGTGAAATTTTAATTAAGGGGTCATTGTACTCAACATTATGAACAACTTTTACTATAGGACCAAACCTGAAAACGTGATTAAAAAAATCAGCTGTTCTCTACATTTATGTTCGCATAACTCATCAAATGCAGGGAACAGCTGTTTTTTTTTTCGCGATATCTTGTTTGGTTTTATAGTAAAAGTTGTTCATAATGATGAGTACAATGACCCCTTAAGGGGATAACGGTGATTAAAATCTCTACCTGTGTACAACATCCCGACATCAGTCGTCCACCCGTCTGGTCGGAGGATCCTCCCTTTTCACTTTTTTTTTAAACTTATTCCGTCAAGAATAAAATGTCATCTCTATTTACTCAGTATTACGCTGTTTCTATCAACTTACTCTTTTAAATAGACTTATACCTTAAAATGTGTATTAGATAAAAAGCATATAACTCTAATTATATTATGTATATATAATTACTAAAAAACAGTCAAATCATTTAGGCTTCACTTCCGATCTGAAAACTCGAAATTTCATCTGAATCGGTTTCTGAAAAGCTATTCAATTAGATCTACTACAAATAGTCAAATTCTATGATTAGTTATTTTTGTTCAATCAAACACAATAGCTAACATGAGATATAATTATGGCAACCCTACCCTCTCCATCTATGCAAATTTTTATAAACAGGTAACATTTCGACGGCGAAGTGCCAATACCTCCTAACTGATTTTTTTTTGAGAAATTTCTTTTTTTTTTCGTTTTGAATTTAAAGGCGTTATTCGCATGTTTTAGTGAAATCGCCTTAGTGTATTTTTAGATGCAACAGCATTAAATTAAAATGTGGAAATATAAGCCTCCCAACTAAAACAACGTGTCTATTTTTGAACGTTTTTTTTCCAGTTTGTGTAAATTTTTGACTTTGTCAGTTAGGAGTTATTGGCACTTCGCCGTCGATTTGTGAGTTCGTATGTAGGAGGTAACCTTCGGAACTACAGATCTAAAGTCTATTTATATTTATGTGCAATCTAGCTGCGCCTCGCGGTTTCTCTCGCATACGTTTTCGATCCCGTGGGGTTATCGGGATAAAATGTAGTCTACATGTTAATCCAGGATGTCAGCTGCCTCCATACAAAATTTTATCAAAATAGGGAATATGCATGATTTTTTTTTATTTAAAAAATTAATCCTCATTCATGTAATAAACAGTTTAGTAAAACTGTTTATTACATGTTTATTACATTTGTTCTATTTAAAACTGTTTTTCGGATAACTATGAAATTAAAAAAGATATGAGCCATCGAAGATTTGTTTCTATCTCTTTCTCGCAAAACGAAATTTAACACGGAGTTTATATGGCCGTAGTGACATGTGACGTCACAGTCTATGTCGGATCTCTCTGTCTAATTGGTGTGTAATCAATAGTTTTAAATGCTCATATCGGCCGTGTTTCTTGGCCGATTTTAATTTTAATTTCACTTTTTGTCATCTCTACTACGGTATTTTCATATTTTGTTAATAAATGCCATGAAAAAAATTCATGCATATTCCCTATTGGTCCGGCCGTTTGAGCGTGAAGAAGTAACAAACATATAAACACACACTCACAAACTTTCACCTTTCCATTGCTTCGTATTTTGGGAAAATCTGTCTGCTCAGCAACGTAAACAACGCAATAAATGTTGTTGAACTGTCAAACTGAAACCAATTGCTACTGTTAGTGTGGTACGCAATTACCCCGCAGGGTTGACTAACAAATTCCTATAAACAGTTTAAAACTATTTTTAACCGACTTCTAAAAAGGACGAGGTTCTCAATTCGGATGTTTATATATATTTTTTAATAAATAAGGGGGAAAATAAAATATAATTTAAACATTATCATAATAAGTCTTCTATTAGCTCTCTATAGACAAACATATATAACGCTATGTAAAATACTACAAAAATAACTATTTATATAATTAAATAATATAAATTAATAAATGTGATTCGACTACGGTTTTAACGATCGTAGCAAGCAATCGCAGTTGCCTGTCTGAATTAGCTGTTAGTATTTCTTTAGTGAAAACGAACATTACAGGTTTAAACTAAAACTGGTTTTTTAAATTGAAACTGTATTACAGCTTGCAGATGTGTAAAATTCGGTGTTTCAGACGTACAGAACAAGTAGAACTAAAAAACCGAATTTGAACCGGAAAAGTTCAAAACAAAAATTAATTTAAAACTGTATTAGCAGCTTGCTAATGTTTATAGTTCGGTTTTTCAAAGATAAAGAACATGTAAAACAAAAAACCGAAACTAAATCGGTAAAATTCAAAACCGGTTAACTTAAGTGGTTGTAACAGCTCTATGTTATGTCTCGCTGCAAACTTTAGGTATTTTCACACACCCAATTCCGATCTCTGGTCAAGAGCATAAGTATGTATACACTTAGCTTTATTCAAAGACGATTTTCTCCTTTAGTTTTGAATGAAATTTTATTTTATTACGAACAAAGTATTTTCGAACCCTATGGGTTCGAAAATACTTTGTTTGTGTAAAGTGTCGCATTTCAACGTTGCATTCATTATTTTACGAAAAAATCGCAATTGAAAGTTGCCAAGTGTTGACATATTAGTGCTCGTGACTGTACGAGTTCATATAAAAAGTACACTCTCATATTTTTTTGGAGTACGGTCCGACCACTTCCTGGGAAGAGCGTTTTTTTTTCTTCGGATAGCTGGCACGACAGTTACTTAAAATTTGTAGGCCCAAAACTTCGACAGCGTTCCACGGCCACACTTCCACGGCGTTATCGGTGGCAGCGCAGAGGTCACAATGGCATGGCGCTGATGATGTACAGACGCCAGCACATCAAGCTACCCGAAACTTTCTTTCCCAAACAACCTTGAACCTTATGCTGTAGCGATAAAGTTGAAAATCTATTTAAAAAAATTGACAGATTGTAGTAACTTGATGTGCTGGCGTCTGTACATATATGGATAGATTCTTAAGCCTTCCAGAAACCGGGTTCACATCTCATATAAAAGGAGGCTAGTCTTTTCGTTAGTATAAAATAATAATGATATTAAAAGGACAGGCAATTGTAATTGCATATGCTCTTAAACTGCAATAATTAATATTATGTTAAATAGATTAAAACAATTGCTTTTGTAAAAATACGGGGATTGCAACTGATTGTCTTGGACAGCCTCCTCTCTGTGAGAGTTGGCCATATTCAACCACGCGCGTCCATTGCGGGTTGGTGGATGTCATATGTCTTCGAGTTTTTTGGTTCTAGGACATGCCTAAGGGTGCGTTTTTTTTTCGCGCACGCGTCCTGTACGCATCGCTCCCTCAAAAGAGAAGCATTTTAATTCCAATATTTTTAGAGGGAGCGTTGCGTAAGCGACGCGCGCGCTTGAAAAAACGCGCTCGTGTGTACGCGCCCTAAGAGGAAAAGCGGACACGTGGTCATTGGCGTTCATTCCATACTAACGTATTCCTCTGATTTCTTACTGTTTAATGATACTAGTTTATTATATTATTGAGCTTGGGGTTCGTGACAAAAACTGCCGATTTAATAACCACAAAATGACACTTTAATCACAACACTAATTACAACTCAAACACACTAATTATGAAACACAATTTCACTACTGATCACTCTTAGTCGCACTTGAATATCGCTTCGATGTACTCGCTTGTATCGCTTATTCAAAACTATGTCTCGCGGCTCACACCGGCCTTATATAGTGCCACAGAGCTACTATATAAACATCTAGAACGTTCGAGTACATACCGGTCCCGACTGACCAGATGTCGATAGTTCTCGGAATTTCTAGGACCTTGACCCTACTAGTTCTGCTACCCGATACTAGTTGGCGCTAGTGGTAACTAATGTCACTACGTACCAGGCATCAATTGTGGCGTGCAACAATATGTATAGACATTCTTCTGCTCGCGACTTCTTGTTCCCCCGACCTGCCTCGTCGCATCGCATCGCTTGCCCTCGCTATTCCTTCGTTATATCTAAGCGTTTTGACCTTTTTTCTTTTTGCTCGGCTCCTAAGGATCCCAGGCCGCTAGCGTGATGTTAAATAGCCTATAACCCTTTTCAAGAACTGGGCTATCAAATGCAAAAACAAGTTTTCAAAAATCCGACCAGTAGTTCCAGAGCGTGTTCAAACAAACAAAAATCAAAATCAAAAGTCGTTTATTCAAATTAAGCTGAGAATCAGCACTTTTCGAACGTCAAAATTACATAAGACAGTCTCCACGCCCGCCCTTCACCACTTCCTAGTGCTTTCGCTGGGGAGAAGAAGTGGCGCAACAAACTCCCCAGCAGAAAACATACGAACAAATAAAAAAACTCTTTATCTTTGGGGCCGTCCATTAATCACGTGAGGCTCGAAAGGGGGGGGAGGGGGTCCATAAAAAATCACGAAATATCACAAGGGGGGAGGGGGGTGTAGTAATATATCACGTGTATTTATTTTTTTAAAAACATCCTGCAAACTTTCTAATAAAATTAGATGATTATACCTGTATTTTATAAACATAAAAAAAGGTCCGATTCTTTGTAGGTACTAAAGATACACGTGATATGAGGGGGGGGGTAAGTCTTAAACCTCACCATATATCACCAAGGGGGAGGGGGGGTTAAAAAATGCCAAAAACACATCACGTGATTAATGGACGGCCCCTTTATTATTAGTATATACGTAGATATAGATAGATAACCAGCTGCGCCCCGCGGTTTCACCCGCATAAGTGGCGATCCCGTGGGAATATCGTGATAAAAAGTAGCCTATATGTTAATCCAGGGTGTCAGCTACCTCCATACAAAATTTCATCAAAATTGGTCGAGCCGTTTGAGCGTGAAGAAGTAACAATCATATAAACACACACACATACACAAACTTTCGCCTTTATAATATTAGTATGATAACGCCAAAAGAAGAAGCACATGGCAGAGATAGATGTGGGTAGATATAAAGTATATCGCAAAAATATATTTGGACTAGTATCATTAACCAGGGAGAAAACAGAGGAATACGTTGACGCACGTCGTTATATGGTGTACATAATAAAGAGTATTCTATTCTATTCTATTCTATTCTACGTTGGTATGAACGCCTACGACCACGTGACCGCGTTTCCTCTTAAAGCTGCAATACAAGGTCTAATTAAATTAGCTAGCAAGACTTCACAGACGTAACAGGTATTGAAATCAAATGTTTGTAATCAGCCTATGATGTTCCCACAGCTCAGGACACAAGCCTCCTCTCTGTGTCAGCGGGATTGTCCGAAAGGGTTACCGCTGGCCCGAAACATAAAGGGCTAAGGAAGGAACACGGGTGGGTTTTAGTCAGTAAGTCTGACACTCCCTTCCGCTCCACCCAGAGCGGAAGGGGTCATTTGATGATTTCCCATCTTGAAAAAAAAAGCCTCCCCTCTGTGAGAGGGACTGGGTCGTAATTTACCACACCGGCCCAGGGTTGGTGTGATGACATGTCTTCGAATTTTCGGTTCTAGGACCTCACGATGTTTTCCTTCACCGTTTTGAGAACAGTGGTTATGGAATAATTTACACAAAGTAAAGTGCCTGTCTGGGTTCAAACCTAACTTACCTACAGTACCCGGCGATAAATATTGCACATCGACCTTTTTACACAAAACCATTTTATACAAAGAATAAAAATAATGATCAAAAGAAGCAAATCATAATTGTTTTAACAGCTCCTAATAGATACCGGACTGTTTGTATTTCGTGCGACAGAGATAACGCTCTACGAAGCCGAAATTAGCCGATTGTCTCTTTCCAAAGGTCCATGTGCAATATTTATCGCCGGGTACTGTACAACTCTTAAGCCGCGGTCCACCAGCTGCAATAGATAATTTAAATTATGATTTTATAAAATCATGCTTTTTTATCATGATTTTTGATATTCATACTTGACACATCTGTTAAGTTTTGCCAGTCAATCTAATTTGACCTACATTCGATCAATCAGATGCACCTTAACAAAAAAAAAAAAACAAACAATTTTTGCTTTAATCATCCCATAGAGACTAGCGCAGCCAAAGTTATTCTTTAAAAAAAAAAATTGACAAAAAAAAGACTGTTTAATAAGAAATACTGCCCGTTTTTTTTGTTTTAAAAAGAATAAACTCAAGTTATAAAAGATTTAATAAAAAATTACTGTTGTAAATATGTCTTTACATAACATAGTCGTGTTTAGATTTTAGGTGATAATGGAATTTAATGTAAATAGATCTAATACAAGAGAAGGCAATTTTTCGTAGATCTGTGACAGTCGTTTCGGGTCGTCAGAAGCCCGAAAGTCTTACCAAAACAACCAGTCTTACTAAGGCGTATCGTGTTATCCAGTAAATCGGTTGTGGAGTTCAGATAACAGTCGCTCCGTGTGAAATTCTGGTATTCAGCTGCACCCAGTTAGACTGGTAGCCGATTCCAACATAGTTGGGAAAAGGTGAGGCAGTTGATAAAGGAGTGGGACTATGCCTGGCTCTGTCTTCCCTGATATAACCTGGAAGTCTTCAAGTCTCTATTGAATAGGTTATTTCTAGGCAAGCGTTGTCGACCACTATCGCTTACCTTCAGATGAGTATTTAGGCGCATTCTACAGTTGTCAGTTACATGCAAAAATAAATGGCGTCTGACTGGCAAAAAAGTTTTTCTTAAGCTCATATAACATAAAGAAAATAATCCATCGCAAGCAAATTAGCTAAAGAAAAATTTGCATAAACATTACGCCTGTATTCTTTGAAGGCGTAGGCAGTAGTGTATTTATAGTACGCATTTCGCCAGCTCTGTTTATAATTAAAAATAAAAACACTGGCACTCCGGTAGTGCCGACAGAAGTGAAAACTTGAACAATTACGAGTGTATTTTGTGAATCGTCTTATAAACAAAATGTTATATATCCGTGGTTCAGCGCCATCTCGTCGTTGTTGGATGAACTACGTAGTTAGTACGCGAGGCCCTCGTAGTTCTTCCCGATGTGCATAGATGGCGCTGTCTTACGTTTTACGTCTTACGAATTTTCGATCAGGGTCACGTGACCTGACGCCAGTTTAGAAGTTTTTACCCATTCCAAAAAAAGTACACAGCGCCGCTAAAGAAGTTTTCACTTCAAAAAACAGTGGCACTCCGGGAGTGCCGACAGAAGTGAAAACAAAACACAAACAGAATACTTTGCCATCACTCACTGACATATCAGATATACATTAAAACCGAGTACATCCCGAGGACACCCGAACACATCCGAAGCGGGTATTTTTTTAATCGTCTTATAAACAAAACACGCTAGGTGACAGTAACAGTGGCGCGAGTTCAATGGTTTTTTTCTTCATCTCAAAAAATGCCCAACACGCCTAAAAGAGTTTTCACTTCAAAAAAATACCAGCCTTTTTTTGTCGTACTGACCTCGCAAAGACCAAAGACCTCTGCTCATACAGATAAGGCATGAACATTGATCAGTTATGTTAAAGTCCCATGTCATAGGGTTTTTTTTTCTGGACGGGAAATCATCAAATGACCCCTCCCGCTCTGGGTGCTTAAACTCTTCAATTTAATTCCGATAGATCAACATTGGAATTGTAACGTTTCGTACTCTTGAGTTCGATGCTAGCGCCAAATGATTTTTAGATTGGGTGTCCATTTTGGAGAACTAAGTGGAATTGGGTTCGGGCTTGGTGTGGGGTAATTGTTGACAATATTGTTTTCAAGAGTACCGAATCACGTGACTGTAAAATTAACATTGGAATCATATTGGCATCTCATTGTAATTAAAATTAGTTTGGAGAGTAAGCCCCCTGGATGGAGCGGAAGGGAGTGTCAGACTCTTACTGACTAAAACCCACCCGTGTTCCTTCCTTAGCCCTTTATGTTCCGGGCCAGCGGTAACCCTTTCGGACAATACCGCTGATGTCTTAGGGGTTGAGCTACGGTATTATCTTCTCTTGTATAAAATCTTCATCTATATAAAGTAGGTAACAGTCGCTTCCTTCAAAAGTATTGTTATATATTTGTGGTATATTAAGATTTCAACTTCGACAAGACGACGATGCGACTACGACTCGATAATTTATACAAACGTCAAATTAAATGACGAAGAAAGAAAAAAAAATATGTCTAGCACAGACTAAAAGGTACATCACATATTCTGCAAATAAAAAACAATCTAATAAAAAGTGTAGGTACAGTGCGTTGTAAGAGTGATGGAAAGTGTGCCTCACGGCGAAACTTCACAGACTAGCTTCTTCTCTTGTATAAAATCTCCATCTATATAAAGTAGGTAACAGTCGCTTCCTTCAAAAGTATTGTTATATATTTGTGGTATATTAAGATTTTAACTTCGACAATACGACGATGCGACTACGACTCGATAATTTATACAAAAGTCAAATTAGATGACGAAGAATAAAAAAAATGTCTTGCGCAGACTAAAAGGTACATCACATATTCTGCAAATAAAAAAAATCTAACAAAAAGTGTAGGTACATCAGCTTCAGAGTAAGGGTACCCCCCTTGGTAATGACATCGAACAGTGCGTTGTAAGAGTGATGGAAAGTGTGCCTCATGGCGAAACTTCACAGACTACAGTACGAGGTCAACAACCTCGTTGACCACATGTCGTGTAGTTTGAACTTGAAATTATGATTTTATGAAATCACTAGTAGCGCCCCGTGGTTTCACCCGCATAAGATCCCGATCCCGTGGGAATATCGGGATAAAAAGTATGTGTTAATACTGGTTATAAACTATCTGTGTGCCAAAAAAATCCGTTTAGTAGTTTTTGCGTGAAGAAGTAACAAACATACAAACACACTCACAAACTTTCGCCTTTATAATATTATTAATGTGATATTTTTGTTTTATCGTGTTTAGATATCGAAGTGTGTGTGTGTCGTCTGCGAAGTTTCGCCAGCTAATTTATTTAGACCTTGTACAGTGTTACAAGGGTCTTTTGGCGTCCGAATGACATTGACAAGGGGACGCTGGTTCTAAAAATTTGTAAAATTGTCACTGTCATTCTGTCATTGTGTATTGGTGAAACAAGATGGCGGCTTTAGTTCCGATTCTAGCCACGCGCCAAAATAACCTGGCGTTGTATATCGGGACGGACATTACTGTTTATAAAATAATCTAATACATGGGGCGTTTTAGAATTAAGATTGTTCAAGACAGCAGTCATTCTGATAAGAATATTATCCAAAAGAAATAAAAAAAAATTTTTCATCATGATTTTCAACAGTCCGTTCGAATTGCTTCCTTCATTATCATATTTTTGACGCCTGGATATTTAATAAACGTTTATGAAGAAAATTCTTAAATCAAATCATAGCCACATCGTCGTGTTACTTAATACTAAGGTAAGTAGAATCACACTGATGGCGAAAACATTTGGAAACTACTGTTAATTTAGTACAAAATAAAAATGGAGAAAAAGTATCTTCATTTTTGCGAATAATAATTTTTATTCATACATGTTTTCTTAAGCAAAAATATTTTTTTATTAAAAGGTTCTTGACCAAAGATTTTACTACAGTCCAAAAAATTACTACCCACCGATTTATAAAAAAGGACCAAATGTAATGTAATAAGAAATTACAAGAGTTGCCGTTCAAAAATAGTACTGTAGCGTTTGTACTAAGGCTACCATATGTCGAAAGAAAGAAAGATAAATGCATTTATTTGAATTGGAGCAAAAAACAAAAAAAACGGCCAAGTGCGAGTCGGATTCGCACACGAAGGGTTCCGTACCACAAGGCATAAAACGCCGAAAAAAAGGTTTCTTTTATACCCCTTTAAATTTTAACTTTATTTTATTATTATTATTTATTGTTATAGCGGCAACAGAAATACATCATCTGTGAAAATTTCACCTGTCTAGCTATCACGGTTCATGAGATACAGCGGCCTGGTGACAGACAGGCAGACAGACGGACAGTGGAGTCTTAGGTGAAGTGAGCGTGGAGTGAGCTGTCAATAGTGTCAATTCCTAGCAAAAACAAACTCACTTCACCTAAGTTTTCACGGTGAGATTTTTACAGAATCGACCGGCCGTTTTCATCTCCGTGTAGGGTAATCTTGAAGCCGTCACACAGTGCTTATACGATGCAAGTCATTTGCTGGAACTTATATCGCAAATCTTAGTTTTTAGACTTCCATAATTATTAGTCTTCTCTAACTAAAACTATTAAAAAACTAAAATATTGCGTCGAAATATTCCTCCGCATTGCTGTCGACTGGTAATGTACGGACGCCAGCACATCAACCTGTCAGATTTCTTTAATAGATTTTCAACTTTATCGCTAAAGTATAAGGTTCAAAGTTGATTGGGAAAATCTGACAGATTGTGGTAGGTTGATGTGCTGGCGTCTGTACCAAAGAGACTGACGGCATTGCCACGTTGTATGGCAACGCTTAGCCTCAGGCCAAGGTAAAAGCCAGCCACGTCACAGGTCACGGGAATTGTCAACCAGCCGTTAAGAGATTTAAAAATCGTCTTCTCTTTCATTTAAATTCAAATGTTTCGCCCTCAGTGTAATAATACTATTGATGTTAGCAAATTATATTTAATTAGGAAGAAATAAGACAAAAATAATCGAGTACTGTGGTGTGAGTGATATTACACATTTAACATAGAAATAGCATATTATTACGACACCTGTATTCCGGGTTAGGGATAATTTATCGTCGCCTTAGAGTGAAAACCTCGAGAATGTAATTCCTCGTAAGTAGCATTTTATGCATTTCGGACAATCTTATAGTAACGAACAGTTGTGGATAAAAAAGCGGGTTAATTTTCCATATTAATTAATAAGAATACATTACAGAAGCACCTTTTATGTTTTTTTAACCGACTTCAAAAAAGGAGGTTCTGTATTCTTATAAATTTTATTTAATCCGCTTTTATAACCAGAGCTGTTCGATACTATAAGATTGTCCGAAATGCATAAAATGCTACTTACGAGGTATTGCATTCCCGTGGTTTTCACTCTAAGGCGACGTTATATGCCGATGCCTCACTGGATACATCGCGGGCAGCTTAGGGGTTTACCTTGATACCTATGTGAAAACAAAATATTTTGTTTTTACATCGCGATTGATGGCAAGCATCGGTATGCCTCGTGATTCGAACATGCCAGGCATTGACGCAAACTCTCACGCAACCCGCGATGTATCGCAGTGTGGTACCCTTCGGCATGTGCGTGTTCGTCTATTATAGGCCGACCGCTTAACTGAGACGTTGCCTGAGGTAGCAGCGCGGTGCGGGGGGGGTGTGGTGACGTGATGCGAGAGTTCAGTGATTCGTCAACTTGTGACAACTATCACCCCTCCCGCACCGCGCAGCTACCTCAGGCAACGTCTCAGTTAAGCGAACGGCCTGTGGCATGCATTTGTTTTACATGGAGGAGGTGACATCGAGGTAGCGAGCTATACCGCGATCGCGTGGTATCGCAGTGAAGCATCTTCGTTATGTAATTATTTACCTGTATATCCCCAGTTATATTTAAGCCTCTTGAAGCATGTCCGTTGCTGCATATTTTAAATAAGGATTAACTGAAAAAAATTCTTATGAAGTCGTATGTATAAAACGATCAAGTACAGGCCATTATAATGCATGATCAGCTTCCAATGTCAACTGCCGGGACTCAGGCTTTGTGAGAATGAGTGGGCCGTAATCCACCACGCGGAGCCAGTACGCGGGTTAGTGGATGTCACATGTCTTCGAATTGCCGGTTCTAAGACATATTGGTTTCCTCATACAGTATATTTGTCTGACAAAGCGACGCGCACTTTACAAACACGCTGTGAATGTGTGTAAGTGCAGGAGCTCTCGGTACCGTCCGAGACAATGACATAGTCGGAACTTCGGAAGTATTTGCGTGTGTGTGTTATGTGCTGACGCTACTCGTCTTCACGCACGGATTCACAGTGTTTGTACTTGGTTACCACAAGTAAAGTGCGCGTCGCTTTGTGAGAAAAACATATTGATGATCGTTTATATGCTACCAAGCCACAGTACTAAATAATTTTTATTGATAATTCAGACTTCTCTCTATTTTTAATGATTACGACAAAAAAATACCAAAGTTATTATACTTTTTATTAGAAATTTATTTTTTATTATATTTTTTGTCTTATTAGCTGTAGTTTTCGTTGTTAAGCCAGAGTGCACAATTTGCACAAGTCTGAAAGTAATGTTAATGTAATTTTGCCAGATTGCACAAAAAATTGTTAAGTTGCACAAAATCTTGTCTTAAATAAGATACGACTGTATTATTCTGTAAAAGTTGTTACAAATGTTCCACATACATAAAAAAGAATTTAAAAAATTGCACTGATCAAGAAGTGTATTGCACGAATCCTAAATTAATAAATAATAGGTATTAAGAAAATCAAGTCTAAAATATGATATAGCTATCTATGGTCTCAAATAAGACAGGAAACAAAAAAAAAATGTAATGTTTAAGGGGGAAGCATCAGGGTCAGATTGAACAAAACAACAACAACAAAACGAACAAAACACAAGGGTGGGTTGAAAAAAATATGATTCACGACCGTACAAAAATTTACATATTTACATAATAATAATCATTAAAATCAATACAACCCTCTAAGTTTATATGACCCTATTGAATGACAATTTCATGAAATATTTGCTAATTAAGAAATTTATAATTGCGCGGGTTACCCTGGTGCTTCTCCTTTAATTAACAAGCTTAGTTTCAAGTTATTAAATATGAAATAATTGTTATGAATTGATCTAAAGACAAGTCATAATATTTCACAATATTGCAAAAATTTTTTTGATCAGTGTATTTCAAAACTGCTAGTACATTTGTCACAAATTAATATTATATCAACAAAAAATGTACCTTGTTTAGTGTAAAACCGGTACTTATGTAACTCCGCCAAATTGCACAAAATAAAACTCAATTTGTCATAATGCACGAAAAATGTGCACTCATTACGCTTAGTTGAATTTGTTTAAAAAATTCTTAGTCTCAAATGCATTTTTTTTTTCTCTTATTTTTAGACTATTTTTAGTCAAGCATAGTTTTTATGTAATTCGAGTTAATTATTGAATCATATCTTGGAATCATTGATTAAATATGGGTAGTTGTTTATCAGGCTTGTTGAAACAGCGCTAGAATAGTCTAACCCACATTTTGCTAATTAACGCTTCGTATGAACGTAGATCCACGCGAGACACAATGGTTTTTTTAATTGTTTCTGTAATAACGGCATTGAACCGGTTAAGGCGTCGCTCCACAGTAGCCCACGGCTGAGCTACGAAATAGTACTTTGTATGAAAATGTAAGCGGGATCGTTCACTGCAACCCACAGACACGCTACGCACGGATGCGTGACGGACAAACAAATGAACTGCGTAAAAACGTGGCAAAGTTCCCCGTTTACATCCTGCGTAGCAGTGGACAGCAACTGTTCTACTACCGACGAGGAAGGGACTAGCTGTCAACGGTTTTCTCGCTCAAGAGACGTTCTAAAGATTGTCGGTCCCATGAAAGAAAGAAAGAAAATACGTTTATTGCGGTAATCATGACGCAAAAAGAACATAAACACAAAAAAATATATAAAAGTTTGGGGGAACCATGCGTCACATCCACGCAAAACGGCTATCGCAAAAAGAAATGATTTATAAGAGATAAATTTGTTAATAGTTGATCGCTGACTGTTCACTTATAAGAAGGCTAAAAATTACCCAAAGGGCAATGGAGAGGGCTATGCTTGGAGTTTCCCTGCGTGATCGAATCAGAAATGAGGAGATACGCAGGAGAACCAAGGTAACCGATACAGCCCGAAGAATTGCCAAACATAAGTGACAGTGGGCAGGGCACATTGCTCTCAGAACAGATGGCCGATGGGGCCGAAAGGTTCTGGAGTGGCGACCGCGTACCGAAAGACGTAGCGTTGGAAGGCTCCCCACAAGGTGGTCCGACGACCTTGTGAAGGCCGCAGGAGCCCGTTGGATGCGAGAAGCACAGAACCGGTCGAAGTGGAGGTGCTTGGGGGAGGCCTATGTCCAGCAGTGGACGTCTTTCGGTTGTAATGATGATGATGACAGTTCACACCGCCAACCACTCGTTTTTCGCAGCGACAAGAGCTTTCAAAGAGAGTACTCGCTCAGTGCCACTCGTTTGGCTGGCAGAAACTTCCTGAGACACTCACGCTTGGTGCATACACATACCAGCGAGTAATCACTCGCTGCTCGCCAACTCATTTTTAGTTGCTAGCTCTACTAGCTTCACGTTAATCGCCGGCGTTAAGACAGGTGCCTAATGATGAACACTAATATTACAAAGCGTCAATCCCGTGGGAATATTGGGATAAAAAGTATCCTATGTGTTATTCTGATGTATAAGCTGTATTACCGTAAAGTTTTGTCAAAATCCGTTCAGTTTTTGCGCGAAAGAGTAACATCCATCCATCCATCTTCACAAACTTTCCGCGTTTATAATATTAGTAGGATGCGAAAATGTATTGTTGGTTTTTTCCGTTGGACGCAGTGGACGATCCCGACTACATACAAGGCGTAGCTAAGTACAGACGCCAGCACATCAAACTACCCGAAACTGTCAAATTTTCCCAATCAAATTTGAACCTTAAACTTTAGAGATAAAGTTGAAAATCTATTAAAGAAATTTGACAGACTGTAGTAACTTGATGTGCTGGTGTCTGTACAAGCGCGAAGCTTAGCCGTGGGCTGTTTTGGAGCGGTGCCTTTATATTTTTCTTTGTTGAGATGCGAGTAAGACCATTTTATCGCTGTCATTTTCTAATGATGACTGTCTATGTAATTAGCAGGGAATTGATGTTATTGTAATTGTCAATTTATGTTAAAATCAAGTACTTATAACAATATCAGTAAAAATTACGTGAAAAGAAAACAATGGTGAGATGTCATGGGACACCAGTTTGGGACGAAGTTCCATTCGCTTTTGCGAGCTTGATTGAAAAAGTGTAACGTTTTGATTTTGACTTTGATACGTAAAATTATGATAATCAAAATGTTACGGTTTTTCGGTCCAGCTCTCATTTCTCAAGTGTGCAAGATCGAAAGGAAACTACGTTCCAACCGGCCCACGACACTTTGCCACCTTTCGAAAGAAGTACTTTTGGGCCAAGCCCAAAAGGAGGGTACCTAATGTCTTTCAACGTAAATTAACAATTACGATAAAAAAAAACGTTAAAAGATTGATATTTAATCAAAGATATAATAATTTTAAATGCATAATGTGTATCTATAGACATGTACCAAAGTGTATTAAAGAAAATAAATTATTTTAAAATGTATGTTTTGTTGTTTCTTTTATCACACCTTTAACGTCACGCCCAAAGAAGACATGCGACATACACCATCCCACACTCTGGGCCTATGTGGTGGATTATGGCCCAATCCATCTCGTACAGAGGAGGCCTGTGTCCCAACATTATAGGCAGATTATTCAAACTCAAACTCAAAGCATTTATTTCAATTAAACCATTTACAGGCACTTTTGAATTGTCAAGAAGTCGGTCAGTCAAAAAATATGAAGCTAGTTGCCCATTCCAAAGCGTAGGTACCTATGGAGAAGAACGGGCAAGAAACTCCATGGACACTCTTTTTAAACTATATTTGACAAAAGTTTTAGTTACATCATTACTTTTGAATTTAAAATTATATAATGTGAGAACGATGTAAAAAATAAAAGAGACTTACGCGTTAAAAGCGTCCAGAGTACAACAAATAGTAGTTAACAAAACAACAATCCAAAAATAAAAAAAAAAACACTGGCACTCCGGTAGTGCCGACGGAAGTGAAAACTTGAACAATTACGAGTGTATTTTGTGAATCGTCTTATAAACAAAACACGCGTGTTAAGGTGCGTTCCTTATTTTATAGGGTTTTTTGCAAATCAGGTATGATGACCAAAGTGACTGGTTTATTCTTCTCGTGAAAGGAATTTATTCAGATTTACAAATAAGCACACAGGATAGACTTCAGTTCGTGGTGTTGGTCGCGGCAGTGCTTCGTTAATCATTTCTAAAGTGGTAACTAGATAAACTAATAAGGAGCCTGTATGAAATTTTACACAATGTTACCTTTGTTCGATTACCATAATGTTTGCAGAGGCGTATTAGAAGAGGACGTATATGGTACGATTGATATTAGTTACATTTTTACATACTATTGGCCTTGTACATAAAATGTATTTGAGCTCGTCGTCAGTTATATATCCGTGGTTCAGCGCCATCTCGTCGTTGTTGGATGAACTACGTAGTTAGTACGCGAGGCCCTCGTAGTTCTTCCCGATGTGCATAGATGGCGCTGTCCTCAACAACGCGCGTCTTACGTTTTACGTCTTACGTTTTACGTCTTACGAATTTTCGATCAGGGTCACGTGACCTGACGCGAGTTTAGAAGTTTTTACCCATTCCAAAAAAAGTACACAGCGCCGCTAAAGAAGTTTTCACTTCAAAAATTACAGCTAAGTGATGACCAGCCCCAACTGACGGCGCCCGTTCACGAACATGACTGACATGATCAGCACCATTCGCTCAACCATTTTGAAGGGAGCTAAATGATCCAACACACACGCCACCGTCAGCGAGACATTTGAGTGAGCATGATATACTATCAGCTGCCAGGGCACATTCAAGTCAATGAAAGACATATTATTACCCGGTAAATGGTAGCTATAGGGTACATAGAACTCACATCTGTTCTATGCAATTATGCAACACAAAGGAAATTGAGTTTACACAATGCAAAGACAGTCTTACAATCTTCAGCAGCTCCAACAGTATTTTCAAGTGTTAATCAATTAGTTGTGGTCGTGGAGCAGGACCAACATATACGTTTATGCTATCACGCCCAAAGGGATACGCAGAGCTGTAAGGTATAGTACATCCTGATTTCTCCAGTTGTTGGGGGGGGCGAGCCTAATCTTCATAAAAAACAAAAACACTGTATAATGCTTCCTATCTCATTTTCTCCCACGTTAAATCTTATGAATTTACATGTCTCTTTTTACTGTAGCTTTTTCGTTTCATAAACTTTCAAATCACAACGATGCTAAAGAACATACATACATCCATCCAGTGGCGGACTAAGCCCGTCAGAGGCCCGGGGCGGCAAAGCTGAATGAGGCCCCCCAGCTTTAAAAAAAATGTAGTTTTACAAGCTTTTTATTCAGTTCACATTTGTATTATACATATGTATAAATAGGTGTTTATGTTTATTTCGTTAATTTCGTCGGCAAAGCCACTTTTCTTCTCTTAGAATTCGAAAAGTAATTGGATAAAGATCCAGCAAGCGATTTTGCCTCTTCAGTCTTCGTTTTTTTAACTTCCTTTTCTGAGAGCCAGATGGTTGAATCCTTTTCAATAAAAATAATGAGATAAATAAGAAACTTTTATAAAAGATAGCTATATAAACTAAGCCTCATTATTGATTTGACGATATAGATATACAAATGTACAGAGACTTTGCCATGTTGAGTCTCACGATGAGAACAAGTACATACCTACATCCCTAATAAACGTGCACTACAAATAAAATAAGGACCAATGTACCCGTAGGTGCATATTGACTAGAAACTACGGATCATAATTGCTAGGCTAAATTATACGAAGATTACTTACTTTTTTCAAATACTCGAAAATGCACTAACTCAACTCTAAACTCATTTAATTTTATAGGTACCGCAACAAAAATCAAAAACACTATTACACTTTTTAATGAAATTACTTTGAACGAATAAGATCGCGTTTATTATTTTACAATTTGAAAAAAGGCTTATCTGTTCGCGAAAATATCAGTACACACTAATAAACGACCTATTAAAAGTCAACGTATTTTTTTTTTTTTTTAGGATGGTATGTCATCTAATGACCCCTCCCGCTCTGGGTGGAGCGGAAGGAAGTGTCAGACTCTTACTGACTAAAACCCACCCGTGTTCCTTCCTTAGCCCTTTATGTTCCGGGCCAGCGGTAACCCTTTTGGACAATCCCGCTGAGTCTCTACAGTACCTACCTATTTACCCAAAGATCTTGAAATATTCACAACCACGTCACAACCCAAAAACCTAATTAAAATTAGTATTTAACGAATCACAATATGGCGTTTGCACAGCTGTTTTGTATTTGTATATAAAATTAATATAAATGTTGTCAAATTAATGTAAATGCACAGTGGTTAGCAGATAGTTTTCGTCTGTCCACTTGAAGAGTGTTAAAATTATAATTTAACGCAATGCGTTTGATAATTGGATTGATATTAGCTCTGTTACTTGTAAGTACTTAAATATTATGTTCTTTGGTTTGTTTTACGTGTGTGTGTGTATTATATCCTACAAGTGTGTCCAGTGTGTTGGTGTGTTGTTTAAAGAGTTTGATACGGAAAGGTAAGGATAAAAATGAACGATGAAATTACTTGAGTTTGTTTTACGATTTTCTGAAGCGTTATTTTTGGTGGAGAACATTTATGGATAAAAGGTATTAAATACATACCTAATAAAAAAATGGAAATAAGGTAAGTACGTGTGACATTTCCTAACTTACCTAATTTTAAGGGAATAAGCAAAATTAACTTTGAAAATAATAACATATTACACTTTATATTATTTTTCTCTAAATTTAGCGGCTTTACGAAATAAAATAAGAAAAAAAAACTGACTAAGGGCGAGTCGGATACGCACACGAAGGGTTCCGTACCACAAGGCAAAAACGCCGATAAAAAACAAAAAAACACGTTTGTTGTATGGAAGCCCCCTATAAATATTTATTTTATTCTGTTTTTATACAGCCTGGTGACAGACAGACAGACAGTGGAGTCTTAGTAATAGGGTCCCGTTGTTACCCTCTGGGTACGGTACCTCAAAAAGCGTGACATCGACATGTTTTGATTCTAAAAGTTAAGTTTGGGCATTCCTTTCCTGTTCCGTTTGTCTGTGTGGTGCCGAACTTAAAGAATAGCACCATCCCATACTTCCCGTGAGTGTCGTAAAAGCCGACTAAGGGTAGTACCGGAGGATGGGCAGTAGCGTTGTCTATGCATTCCACCACCATACCATACTGCGATCGCCAACCCGCTTGCCCAGCGTGGCGATTATGGCAAAGCCCCCAAGAATGACAAGCACAAACACACTTGGCCCCTAGTACCCGGCGGCTCGCCTACCCTTGGTTACGGTAGCGGCCAAGGCCACGGTGAGGCAAGGGGTGTTAAGAATCACCGGAAGAGATCCGGCTACCACAATCACCGAAAACTGGACCTGGCAACATACAGCACGCGTACACTCCGGACCGACGAGAAGATCACCGAACTCGAGGAAGAATTGAGCAGGTTACGATGTAGTATAGTAGGGGTTATCTAAAGTCCGAAGAGAGGGGGAGGACTCGATAATCTTCAAATCCAGAAACTTGCTCTATTTCCGGGAGGGCAACCAGAAGTCCCAAGGTGGTGTCGGGTTTATCGTCCATAACTCCCTTGTGAGCAACGTGGTGTAGATCGAGAGTGTGTCGACCAGGATGGCGTAACTTATACTCAGAATATCCGAAAGGTATTCGGTGAAGGTCGTTCAGGTTTACGCCCTGACTTCGTCACGCTCCGACGGTGAGATAGAGACCATGTATGAGGATATGCCTCGAGTATGCCTCTCAAGTCTGGAACCCTAACTATAATACTCATATCGATCGTATAGAGGGCATACAAAGTAAATTCCTTAGGTACATTCAATTTCGTTCCAATACATACCTACCTAATTACAACGTGAGGTGTAAAAAATTTCATGTTCTTCCACTCTATGAAAGAAGAAAAATCTCCGATTTAGCATTTTTACTCAAAATTGCAAACGGATTCAACGATACCCCTGAGCTGCTGAGCAAAATTGGGCTGCGCGTATGCTCTCCGTTTCTGCGTAAACCTCGGTTGTTGCACATACCAACAACAAGAACAACTTACAGACAAAACTCGTACATGATTAGGGCGAGCCGTATGTATAATGAAGCCTGCCGGGAAGTTGACATAGATCTTTTTAATACTCACTAGTATTAAAAAGATCTATGCCTAAATTAAAGAAGGCTCTTTGCAATTACTTCTTCGACAAATTAACATAAGTCCTTGCATTATATACAGTATACTAAAGTAACACTGTCTGTTACCTAGTACCTACATAGTTATTTGATATTCTATATGTGAAAACTTGTAATTGGCCATCATCACTTTAAAAATTTAGTAACTATTGTGTCAGATTAGCTGTAAGTTTTCCAAAAATAATAAAATAAAATAAAATATTTCCAGAGCCATGCATGGCTCTAAAACTCACTTTACCGTTGTCATGGGGGACTTTAACGCGAAACTGGGTAAACGAATACTGCGGGTGGGGCAATTTGAATTTGGACGCCGGAACCACCGGGGCCACCTACTGGCCAGTTTTATGGAGAAGGAAGGCCTCTTTATGAAATCCTTCTTTAGAAAACGTGAGCGCAGAAAGTGGACCTGGCAGAGCCCGGATGGTGCAACTAAAAATGAGATTGACTTCATTATGTCGACGAAGAAGCAAGTATTCAATGATGGCTCTCTGTGACCAACGCGGTGAAAACCGGAAGTGATCACCGCATGGTAAGAGGCACATTGAACTTAAATATCAAGCTGGAAAGATCTCGACTGATGAAGTCTACGCCCCGCCCAGCACCAATCCAGGTCCAAAACCCCGAGAGCTTTAAGCTCGAACTTCAGAATCGTTTCGAATGCCTATGGAGCTCCGTGGAAATTTTTCGAACACACTCGTATAAAACAATGGATTCGTAATATCATTCAAAATGATTCAAATTGAGATTTAAGGTACACGTATCCAATGATTCAAATTGAGATTTAAGGCACACGTATCAAATCGGCGACGCCGCGCTTACGGCTCGCCGATGGTGCAACAGGCAGGCCGGAGGGGTGAGAGGGGCAAGGGTGGACGAAGAGACGTAAGCTCGGATACGGAGAGACCACAGACCAACCGCGGCATGCGTAGCTTAACCGTATCGATCGACCCGTATGGCTGTTATTACTTCATCACAAGCCCCCAATGCACTTCAATCAGTGTTCTAATATTATAAATTCATGTTCTAGGTCCAAGTGACGCTTACAGTGGCAGAAAAACCAGGTAAGAATCCATTCTACATAATTATTTGAATGATAAATCCTGCATTGCGATTCTGTAACCATCTCACCGTGAAAACTTAGGTGAAGTGAGCGTGGAGTTAGCTGTCAATAGTGTAAATTCCTAGCAAAAACAAACTCACATCACCTAAGTTTTCACTGTGAGATTTTTACAGAATCGACCGGCTGTACCTACGAAGAATTACGTTTCTGCCACCGTAAGTAAAAGGGGCGTATCTGAGGAAAGGGCTTAGAGAAAAATGAGCCTTAATGGATGGCGCTTTTTTTGTTCAGTAACGTTTATTTTTCTTTAAATTTTTGACCGATATTCGCCCTTTTCGCTTACTGCGGCAGAATTGACGATGTATATGTTTTTGTAGGATTTCGTCTATATTGTTTTTATTTACACCATATTATAAACACATAAAATACAATATTAATAATATGTACAAGTAAAATAAAAAGGAGGGAAAATAATCAAAGGGCATCAAAACATTCATCCGCATCGCTGTCAACAGGAAACGTGCCCAAAAGACTGGCAGCATTGCCACGTTGTATGGCAATGCTGATTCTTTGGCCCAAAAATAAGCCAGCCCTCTGGTCACGTGAAGAGTCGACCAATCGCTTGGCGATGTCTCGAAATACTAAGTGGGCACTCGGGCCCCATGGCCCTATTTCAATATAAACAACTATACTAGTTTCAACTCTAAACAGCTCAAACATATAAGATCCAAAAAGATTGGAGTATTTATTTATTTCGTCTATTGAAACTTCTGTTTCAAATTAATATTCATTTCAAGTCTGATCTCAGTCTCAATCTGTCAAAAAATACCTCTAATTTCCCTACATTTTGACAAGTTTTTGACATTTGTTTGTCGCCGAGATGAGACAGACTAGATTTTGAACGTTTTAAATAACGAAATTTAGCCTTCTGGTTTAGCGCTAAACGTAAATAAAATAGTGTACACTTTCCCAAACAAAAGATGTGCGCTGCGTGCGCTACGCCGTAGCACTGCACATGCATGCACATGCATTTCGCCTGCTATCTACGAGACCGTTGTCAATACGTCGACTGCAGTGGGCAGCTCTCTGAGCCCTATTTCACGAGATCAGGAGTCAGTCAGGGCAGTAATTTAGGGCCTTTCCTCTTTATTTTAACAGTTAACGACCTGCCGAGAGTAGTCAATAAATCCACTCCATTGTTATTCGCTGATGACTTAAAACTGGTTCTTAAAATAAAACAGGAAACTGATCAGGACATACTGCAGCAGGACATTAATGGGGTAGTAGAATGGAGTCTTCGCAATAAGTTGTATTTCAATGTGGCCAAATTTTCGGTACTATCATTTACCCGCGCGCGCGACCCAAGTCACTATCATTATTGCATGGATGGGATCCGACTGCAACGTGTCTCAGAAGTTAAGGGCTTAGGCGTGCGCTTTACGACTGATTTAAATTTCCGTAAACATTCCACTGATGTTTGTAAGAGAGCATACCGCAATTTAGGATTGGTCTTACGGCTAGCAAACCAGTTCCCGAACATCAGTGCTCTGAGATCGTTGTACGAAGCGCTTGTAAAAAGTCATTTGGAATGCAATTCTGTCATCTGGTCGCCACATGAAGCCAAGTACAAACTAATGCTAGAACGTATCCAAAACAAATTTGTGAGATTCTTGTACTTAAAGCAGTATGGTGTTTATCCAGGGTATCCACTGTTATATCCTACTCTATTTGTGCTGGGCATGGTAGGCTACAATAAACTGGAAGTAAGAAGGGAAGTAGCTCTCGCCACTTACTTATTTAAGATTATACGTGGTAAAGTACACAACCCAGGCGTTCTACACACAGTTGGGTTGTGTGTACCTGATGGGCACGTGGGGCGGCGGAGGCGGCCGCCGTTGCTGTGGGTGCCGCCCGCTCGCACCAACCTGCTGCAGCACGCGCCGCTGACGCGCGCGCTGCGTGCACTCAATGCGGTGTCACAACAGATTGACTGCTTTGTACTCTGAGCGAATTCACACGGGCCGCATTTTGCAACGTTACGAGTACTCTTGGTTAGGGCGACTTCATGACCTAAAGCGCGGTCTATGTCGGACTGCATAGAAAGGAAAGAGAAGCGCGATGACACAACGCTGGTAATTTATTGCAAAATATGAAGCAATTATCTTTTACAAAAATCTATTGTTTGTACTAAAAAATTAAAACACTAGTTTTTAGTATGTTGCCTGTAGAATAATCTGACAAAAAATCATTATGATTGTATGAATATTAGTATGGCTGTTGTTGTAAAAAGAAAGTTTTTAGTGGTATCTTCATGTTTTTTTTCTATCGTATCAAATTGGGTGTAAGTATTGTGTTTCAACACGCTGTCTGCCTGGCATATATCCTGAAGAATTTCATATTATTATATGTTTCTGTTTTTGTTACTGTAGCCTATATTGTGTGTAGTTTTATTGTTTCTAAAGAATTTTTGTTTTGGGTCCTGTAAGCCCCTTAATAATAATATATAATTGTAGTCCAATGTTAGCAAGTATAACTACACTATCGTATTAGGTAAGCCTGTAATGATAGTTGTATGTGTTTTAAAATAAATAAATAAATGCAGTGCTACGGCGTAGCGCACGCAGTTCTACGATCGCGTAGACTATGTTATTTCGTAGGAACAAAAGATAGCGCGCTGCGTGCACTACGCTGTAGCACTGCACGTGCACGTGCTACGGCGTAGCGCACGCTGTTCTACGATCGCGTAGACTTGGTTATTTCGTAGGCCGAAGTGTACCTGCAGTAAACTCACATTTCGTCAGTTTTGAGGGATTTCAAGAATTGGGCTATCACATACAAGTAGAATTTATCAAATCCGACTGGCATTTCCAGATATTAACGCGTTCAAACAAACAGCTTTATTATGTATTAGTATTAGATGATTTGAATGAACTTTTTTGAAACTAAACTTTCACTACAGCTGACGATGACATCGTAAGAGGTCATCATCACCGCTGGGCGAGGAAGCACTCTGACGAACACAACGATAACGAATATACCTCCGAGGAGGAACAGGAGGACTGGCATGGGAGACGGAAACATCATAGGAGGAGGGAGGACGGTGAGTGAATAAGGGCCCTATCTCACTAGGACACTAATGGCGGCGCAAACATCCTTTTATGATTCGCCAAAGTGGCCTTTTTAGGCCCCCAGGCCAGCCGTTCTTGAGTTATAAATGGTGTAAATAACCCGACTTTTTTTTTTTTTTTTTAAAGATGTATCTTTCCAGGTGCAGGCCACTACATTTCTGACGAATTGAGGTTAATCTTGGGAGTCAAAAGTAAGTTTCTCTGTAGTTTTTACTCAGCAGGGTCAAATGGAATTAGCTAGCGAAACTGCAGCCGCAGGGTATCGAATCTAAACACGATTAAATAAAAATGAAATTTTTATTTTATTTATTTATTTATTTTATTTTACTATTTATGTACACACATATATAAACAGATACGAAATAATCAGAACAGAAAAATAGGTACAAAGGTGATGCTTATTTCATAAGAATTTTTGATGATTATTTTTGGGGTCAACGTCCGCTGATACTGTTATTATTTGAAGTATGAGTTAAGAAAATCTGCGTTATTTTGTTTTATCGAAATATCGATACTTACCCAAAACATCTATTAAGTTTAAAAAAATATTTTTTTTAAACTGATATTTCAGAGGGGCAATTCTACTAATTTTAACAACGTTCACAGTCTGATCTCAGTCTCAATCTGTCAAAAAATACTTCTAATTTCCCTACATTTTGACAAGTTTTTGACATTTGTTTGTCGCCGAGATGAGACTGCGACTAGATTTTGAACGTTTTAAATTACGAGAATTGACCTTCTGGTGACTACATTAAATGCGGTAGATGACCCCACAAAAAAAAAATCATCTAGTAAATTGTACTAAAATAACCCTGTATAATCGTGTTATTTAAAGTAGACAGAAGCGATGCATGAATTCATCAATTATTTCTTTAGCTCAGAAGTCACAGCCATTCCCGTCATGAGAAAGTTTTTGGAATGAAACTGAAAGCTTTCGTCAAGAATATAATTTAACAAAAACTTAATTAAATTAAATCGTTTACCAGATCTCAAGTTACGACTAATTTAACAAAAAACTTAATTAAATTAAATCGTTTACCAGGTCGCAAGGAAGGCAGCGATTTGCTGCATCAGTTGACTGGGCACCGTGGTAAGTTCTAAAATCCTTCCTATTTATCTCTTGTATCAGCACAAACTATTTAGCTCATGCCGTTGTGAGTTTAGCCAATCAGTACCCTAATTATGTATGTAACACAAACTATCGATGTCATTCTGAATCATTTTAAAGAACAACTATGTGTCATTTGATTGCTATACAACGTGTCATTTTTTTTTTTTTAATAAAATACGTTGCCCCACTCTAGGAATTACTCCTGTATCGTGGGTGTGTTTACAAACATTTAAATTCACATACACAAACAGCCAGACCCGGAACAACTACCTGTAGGCAATACAAAATATTTGTTCCGTGCGGGGATCGAACCCGCGACACGCAGCGCAGCAGTCGATCGCTCAGCAACTGCGCCAACCGTGTCGCCAATGCCGCCAGTCTCTTGAGTAAGTAGGTACAGACGCCAGCACATCAAGCTACTACAATCTGTCAAATTTCTTCAATAGAATTTCAACTTTATCGCTGAAGTATAAGGTTCAAAGTTGATTGGGAAAATTTGACAGTTTCGGGTAGATTGATGTGCTGGCGTCTGTACATTACCAGTCGACAGCGATGCGGATGAATTTTTCGACTCCATAATCTTATATACAAAAATTCTCGTGTCACAATGTTAGAATTACCATACTCCTCCGAAACGGCTTGACCGATTCTTATGAAATTTTGTGTGCATATCGGGTAGGTCCGAGAATCGGTTACTATCTATTTTTTTTTATCGAAATAACAAAAAAAATCCTAGAAATAATTTATATGGCAAAAACAACGTTTTCTGGGTCAGCTAGTTTTCTAAGTAAATAGTTTTAGTTAAGTTGGAATATAATTTTGTTATTTTTAGGGTTTACGTATCTCAAAAGGAAAAACGGAACCCTTATAAGATCTCTTCGTTGTCCGTCTGTCTTTCCTATGTCCGTCTGTCAAGACCCATTTTCTCAGGAACGCGTGGAGTTATCCATTTGAAATTAGTATTAAATACTCAGGGCTACAATTCATTGAAGCAGCGAAAAAATCAAACTTCTAAGTCACCGCAATAAAAAGTTACGGGGGTTTATGTTTCGTTTATGCCGCATATTTTGACACTCGCAAGGGAATCAAAACTTAAAGGGTAGGTACATTCCCGTTGACCTAGAATCATGAAATTTGGCAAGAAGCAATGTCATGTAGCACAAGTAAAGGAGCAAATCCGAAACCGTAAATTTGTAGTGGTGCAGGAGTCCGACTCACACTTGACCGGTTTTTAGGGTTCCGTACCCAAAGGGTAAAAACGGGACCCTATTACTAAAACTTCACTGTCTGTCAATCTGTCTGTCACCAGGCTGTATCTCATGAACCGTGATAGCGAGACAGTTGAAATTTTCATAGATGATATATTTCTGTTGCCGCTATAACAACAAATACTAAAAACAGAATAAAATAAATATTTAAGATGGGTTCCCATACAACAAACGTGTTTTTGTCGGCGTTTTTGCCTTGTGGTACGGAACACTTCGTGTTTGGCCAGTTTTTATTAACTAATTATGGTAGATATACAGGTGTGGCGTAAGTAGTGGTCCACCGTTAGGAATTCGATATACCAGATAATTTACTATAACATACTACAATTTTAACCATTTTAGTAGTAATTTTTTTAAGTATACAAAAATCCCTCTTGAATTTGCATGATTATGTGAAAAATTATGGTTAAAACAGAGAAGAACTAACTTTTTCTTCAAAAGCTCTAAATTTTCATAAAAACCATAATCTTACACGACAGCTCTAGTATTTCAGCAGTAAATAGCAGAAATCAAAATGAAAATATAATGGTTTTTGTTGAAACTACAACCAAATTTGTAACAAAAGGTAGAAATTTCATAAATAAAAAAACAAAAAAATATATTTTTGGAACCATTGGGTAAAAATGGTTAAAATTGTAATATGTTATAGTAAATTGTCTGGTATATCAAATCCTTAACGGTGGACCACTACTTACGCCACACCCTGTTTACATACGTTGTTATTTACGTATATATTATTTTAATTCTGAGTAAAATCTATCCGTATTGGGCATCTTTTAAAAAAAAGAAAGAAAAATTATTCAAAAACATATCTACTAGCAACCACATAAATGCTAATTAGATATTTAATTAAACTTGTCCTCTTCCGAAACGAAACAAGCAATGACAATTATCAAAATTAGCGATAATTAGATAATTAACAAACGTAAAGTATATTTGCCAATATTTACTTTAGTTTAAACAGTTGTTTGAACGAGGTCGAACTACGTAGTTAGCCACTTGAGTAAATATTGTCAGGAAAAATAAATTTTACAGACGCACGCTAATAGCGGCAAAAATTGCGAGCTGGAGACGGAGTGTATATAGTCGCAGGTTTATGACAAAATCATGTTTTTTATCAAAAACCTAGTCTATTGATCAATAACCGGAAGAAGACAAAATTATTACTTTATGTTATCATAAACCTGAGAAAATCCAGTTTTTTGATCAAAAACCTAGACTGGATTAGTTTTATGACAAAAACAATGTTGGTTGCTATTTCTTTAAATAAATAAAACAATTAAGAGACAATAAACAATGATTTATTTCTTATAAAATTAAATACATTAAAAAAAAATGTGTGATGTGTGTGTGACGTGTGTGTGTGTGATAAATAAATAAAAAATGGTTAAAATGATTTTCCAATTTAATCATTTTGTGATATTTATTGTTATTCAGCATGGTATTTTGATAGTAGGTTGCAATTTATGTGTAAATTTTGCATGCCCAAGTGACGGCAGAGCATGGAGAACATTATTAAAACATGTATAACATCTATACCCCTACCCATGTTAGCAAAAAATAAATGATTTGATTTGACATTTAGCACATAATCCATATTGGTTCTCCACTAATTGATGATGCCTCAAGAAATGTTAAAAATAATTTGAAATAAAAGAAAACTGTTATCTAATAATTTTGCATACATTTCAACCGAAATCTTCCATTCGATCGCGACAAGAGCTTATATTTTATCATAAACCTAAACAAGTTCTTGTTTTTGATCAAAAAACTGGATTTTCTCAGGTTTATGAAAACATATAGTAATAATTTTGTCTTCTTCCGGTACTTGATCAAAAGCCTAGGTTTTTAATGAAAAACCCGATTTTGTCATAAACCTGCGACATATAAATATGGCTGGAGATTGTCTCGAGGACACAGAAAGGGCAAACAATGCAAGAATTTGCTGAGAGAATGTCAAATTGTCTAATGTAAAATTGTCAAGTTTTCAGTCGGCCAATAAAATAACGGCAGCTCACATGAGCTTGTCAATTTGTCAGCTAATTTTTGTCCTGATTGACTTTTTAGAAACCGGACGTTAAACTGATAGATTTCTTTAAAATGTTGACTGTATAATATGTCTCTCGATGGTTTACCTACTTTTATTTGGTTCATGCAAGTTAACTTCTAAAACTAAATAAACTAACAAACTATTAAAATAAAAATATAATATCCTCACTTAAGACTACGCCGACCGCCTAGTGGCGCCCTCGTAGTTTATTTGGTTATTTCTTTTATTTTAGAATGAAAATGCAGAAAATAAGCACGTTAAGTTGTGCTCCACAAGATTATACGTTAATATTATTACAAACGGTAGTTTTACATTGTTTAGTTTTATTATAATCACTAAAACGGAAAATAGTGGCCACTATTATCCGTTTAATTTAATTAGTTAATATTAACGTATAATCTTGTGGAGCACAACTTAACGTCCCTATTTTCTGCATTTTCATTCTAAAATAAAAGAAATAACCAAACAAACGACGAGGGCGCCACCATCTTTATACTTTGGCGCCACCGCGCCAAAGTATAAAGAGGGGAAGTAGGCTATCTCCGGCCCAATCCGCGATATAATTGCCTACTGTCTCAGGGTTGTCACTTTTAGCTAAATTTTAATTCAGTGCCTATAAATTGCCAAGGGTATTTTTTACTTGTATTGTCTGGGTAAGTACAGGGTTTGTGAGGTCGGTTTTCCCTTAACGATGATCAAACCTTTCACTATGAAAGAAAGAGCGACGGGCCAGCAGACGGGCGGCGCGGAGCGGTGATGAGCACGAGAAAACGGTGGGTTACTGATAGTACTGCCTTCGAACTTTGCTCTATTTATCTGATTCACAATTAGTCAATTACTTTTTTTAATTACGATTTCATAACTGTAAGTAGCTACTTAGTTACTATACCTACAATACTGAGAAATCCGCATGACTATACGTAAACAAAGCAATAGCGGCAAATCAATTGACAGATCAAAAGTACCTAATGCATTCTAGTGGGAAAGTAGGTCTACCTACTTTCTTTGTCTGATATAAAACTAGTACTTACAACAAAAACTAAGTAAGTAGGTATCTCATCATCAAGTAAAAATTATATGCTAGAATAAGTGACTTGCTTACCTTTCCTGTTCAATAGGTAATCTGAACAGAGACAATTCTGGAATCGATGTATTATTAAGACATCCAAACACACAGCAATACGTTCTCCTGCGATTATCAAACATTTTTCATTCATTTAGCGGTGCCGAAAAGCCGTGACGCGCGAATTTCATGCTGTGTTAGCCCCGACTGGCGCACTGAGAAACGGGTCGAGATTTTGTTAAGTGTGCGTGCGGCGACGCATAGATACGATGACGCACACATACAAGCCGCGCGCGGTGCGTTTGTATGAAGATAACTTACTTCCCCTCTTTATACTATGACCGCGCGGTCGGCGTTTGGTCGGCGCTCTCTTAACTATTAACAAACTAAAATATGGCTTTGAAATATTCCTCCGCATGGCTGTCGACTGGTACGGGGTACCTCAGCTAATGTACCCAAGAGACTGGAGGCATTGCCGTGTGTTATGGCAATACTTATCCTCTAGCCAAGGTAAAAGCCAGCCCTTGGGTCACGGGAAGTATCAACCAGCCGTTTGGAGATTTAATTGAATGGGATCGCAAGCTCCTATGCGGGTCAGTTGTTCATTTCGACCTTCGTTTTTTTCTACAGATAAATTAAAGATAACATTTGAAATAAAAAAAATACCAATAATATAATGACATAATCATAATGAAAATGAATACATTAATGACATAATACCAATATGTCATTAATGATATCAATTACCAAAATACCAATCTATATTATAAAAAAAAAAAAAAAGATAACATTTTAACATTTTTAAGGCAAGGTTGTTGCATTTTTAAGTTTTTTGGAGCTATTTATATCTAATTAATGTAAATATTGCGCAAAATAAAAATCATTTTAACAAAATTGAACATATGGTCAAGCGCTGACTAAAGACGGAAACGTAATTACTAATAAAAATCGCAAAGATGACACTAAACCGATATTTCGAACGTACTTCTTAGCAATAAATTATATTACGAAACCATCTTTAAGTAATATATTAAAAAATTGATTTTAATATTTTCTAGCGCTGGGTAAGGAAGATTTTTATTATAAGTGGTTATTTATTTCGTAAGATCAGACGATATTGAACAGTTCAAGCGCTCACGCCTGCTAGCCAGTGCCTGCGAGAGAGAGATGCCCCGATACGTATTATGCGGGGAGTGAGGAAACGTTATCATACCTACACACCGCACTACAAGAGGGCCTTAAGGCGAAAGCGCCAGGGTAGCCCGCGAAATTCAATTTTTTTAGGTTTTTTGAAATTTGCTGGCCAGTATTAAGTTGTACGTTGATTAATATATGAATCGCGGCCGTAAGAAATATGTGTTTACAGAATTATAATCATTAAAGTCATCAACACAACTCTCTAAGACCGCGTAAGTCCCAAGAATAACTGTTTCATGAAATCATCATTCTTTGGACTTACGTGGTCTTAGAGAGTTGTGTTGATGACTTTAATGATTATAATTCTGTAAACACATATTTCTTACGGCCGCGATTCGTATATTAATCAACGTACAACTTAATGCTGACCAGCAAATTGCAAAAAACGTAAGAAAATTTGAATTTCGCGGGCTACCTTAGCGCTTCCCCCTTAAGTGACTGCATTGTATGTGTACCTACAGTCAATTCCACATCAAAACTAACACCATGCAGATGCTGCATATCAGTGCCAAGTTACCATGGACAGATGGGTGACCATGCAGTAAAGAAACTACGCAGTCCGAAACTTAGTAATAAAATTTTATGTAATTTCTATTTCAGATGAGGCATCCGCTGTGAAATACATCGAAAACATCACAGGACTAACAGGTATGTAAAAAAATGCGAAATACCCTCAATTTTCAAACAATTTTAAAAACTATTAACATAAGTAAGCTTACAGACTGTTAAAACTCATTTTACCTACTGTGGCTGGCTGACTAAAAAAATAAATATTTTGATTTTGTTTGTTGACGTCTACAGATCAGCACCATGTCTTCGAATTCCTGAGAAAATGCAAAGGTTCCAGGAGCTGGCAGCATGTGGTAGATTTCTTGAAGCTTATGGATGAGTCTCCCCGTGAGTATTTTAGAGAAAATAAAACGTTTGTGGTTAATATAGAAAGTGTTTTTTGTTACCTAATTCTACAATTTTGTTTCTGCAATGATTATTTGTTTATTTTACAGATATAAGTATAATTGTGGAGCTCTTACGACAAATGACAAACGAAAATGGTAAGAAAATATACTAATAATACCCTTCCGATCGATTCCGGTCACGGTGGCCAGTCTCAACGGAGATTAGCCAAGTGTGCAGGAGATATTATAGTGCACAAGTGAGTGCTCAAACACAGGTGAACTCTCTGTTCCTTACTAGTCTAGGGAAAAAAAGAAAAAAAAAAACAACATTGAGATTCTGACTGAGTTTCTGTTTTGCTATTTTATTTTAAAATCCCCACAAAATATTAATGTTTTGACAACTAAAATACTAGCTTTGACGTTATATAAAATGATCAATAGAATTAGCATTTAAAATATTATTAAAATCTCCATTATGATTGTAAATGTTTGCTTGGTCAATCCCTAACATCAGTGGGGTGACACTGACAGCTCACTCCACGCAAGTTTTCACGGTGAGATTTTTACAGAATCGACATGCAGGACCAGCCGGTCGATTCTGTAAAAATCTCACCGTGAAAACTTAGGTGGAGTGAATTTGTTTTTGCTAGGAATTTACACTATTGACAGCTCACTCCACGCTCACTTCACCTAAGTGTTCACGGTGAGATGGTTACAGAATCGCACTGCAGATTATTAACACTAAAAACTATAGAAAATTTATTATCAAAGATCCTTCAGTAACAAATGATAAATGTCGCAAGTGTCACAGCCAACCAGAAAGAATTCAGCACATAACAGGAGCATGTACAACTCTCACGCAGACAGATCACACACACAGACACAACCAGGTGGCGAATGTTATTCACCAAAAACTAGCACTCAAATACAGACTCCTACAAAACACAAACACTCCTTACTACCAGTACCGTATTATCCATAAGGCACTTTAGGCCAGTGCCTAGGGGCCCACTATGACCAGGGGCCCAGCACTCCCGTTTTATGAAACCACGGTAAAAGTGAAACTTTTTTTCACATTATAAGGTAAAAGTCAAATTGCGTTGTTGTGGTATGAAAAAGGGGGGGGCCCGAAAAAAGCTGTGCCTTGGGGCCCCGAGATGGTTAATCCGGCCCTGCTTACTACAATTACACACCCCAAACAATATTAGAAAACGACACACATAAACTTTACTACGACCGCGCCATTCTTACAGACAGGACAATTCACTACAATAGACCGGATATAACCCTACAGGATAAAATAAATAAAGTAACTTACCTAATAGATATTGCCGTTCCCAACACACACAACATTCAGAAGACAATATCTGAAACAAATTGTAAATACGCAGAACTGAAAGATGAAGTAACTAGAATATGGCGCCAACAAAAAGTTTATGTAGCCCTATGGTCCTCTCCACAACAGGCGTCATCCCAAATTACTTTCTCCATAGCTTTAAATTACTAAACCTAAAAGAAACCCTGTATATCACCCTACAAAAAGCTGCAATTTTAAATACATGTCGCATTGTCAGAAAGTTCATGCAAATAGATGAAAGCGAAATAGGTCCTCATCACAACACATCTTTAACATAACACACCACAAGCTGCATTTACTTGGCTTCGGTCCGTAAATGTTGCAAAAACCAGCCAAAGAACTGGAAGAGAAAACACTAAAATAATAATAGGTTTATTTTCTCTCTCCACAAAGGTTAGCTGATAAATAACACCTTTAGAACTAAACCAACAAGACCTCTTAAATAATAATAATAATATCATGCAAACAGGTTTAGTTTATCTGTATTGAGGTGCGTGTTCGTATGTGGCGTGTTGCTAATATATCTACTAAAATACTAAATCATGAACATTCTATTTCAGATGTCCTGAAAGCGTTCGCTGCTATGAAACCATTGATCGGTCACGACGATTTTGACGGCATTTTTGAGAGTCTCCAAAAGATCTCTGGAGAAAAAGGTAAGCTGTAATACCTACTATTCTAATATAATCACATCGATTCTCATACACTGTGGCTTCGTCGACGCGCAAACTGAAATATTTCTAAAAAATTTCCTGTCAATCAAGTGTGAATCCTGAAAACATTGTAGCTTGCGAAAAAATCAATTAATTGATTCAATTTTTTTTTTAAATTCGTTTCACCTGTAGGAGGAACCCTATTGAATACGGCTCTTTTTAACCTACTTCAAAAAAGGAGGAGGTTCTCAATTCGGATGTTTATATATATTTTTTTTGAAGTGAAACTTCTTTACGCTCGCTTGACTTGGGGAGTAAGCTGGCGAACGCGTGACGTAAGCGTTACGAAAAGTGTGATCGGGCTAGGCGAACGGGAGTTGAGTGGGGGATTTAAGAGGACTAGTAGAGCAAAGTGTCCTTGAGAAACGCATGCACACATATACACAATCGACGCGTACGCCATCTAACGACGACGCCCATCACAATTATGACATACAGCATACGATTTACGATTACGCCCGAGTATTCCAATAGATGACGCGGAAACAAGTAGTTATGACAACAAAATTATTAACCGATTTCTAAAAAGGAGGAGGTTCTCAATTCGGATTTGTTTATTATTATTTTTTTTATTTATGTTCGGGTCCTATATAGACGACCTCCATCATAAATAGACGGATTTGCAAAATTCTTTTTTTGTTCGAAAGAGGTTTGTTTCGAAAGGGTCACATTTAAATTTCGTAAAGATCTGATGATGAGTTTCGGAGACAGACAACGGAACTCTTCAATAAATGCCAGCAAATCAACCGCGATCGCTGCTATCGCATTTGTATGCATTATTTACGCAATCACACAACATAACATCACGCCTGTACCCTTAAAAGTGGTAGGCAGATGTGTTTAATAGCTTCCTGTCGCTGATATTCACATAGCAAGTAGTGTTATATGAATTTGTGTGGGGTAGGCAGGGACAACTGAAAAGTGAAAAATAAAAACTGTTTTTACAAAAAAAAAACAACCGACTTCCAAAAAAAACCACTACAAAGTGAAAAATAACTTTAATTTCGGAAGTCGGTATCGTTGGTTGTAGCTTTGTAGTGGTTTTTTTTTGGAAGTCGGCAATAATAAATTATACGTTGTACGAGTAACTACCCATTCGAACTGCTCCTAAGAAAATATTGTTGGTACGCGTCAAAAGTGCTCTAAAGTGTCGTTAAAAGTGCTGATCGTGTGAATAATATCAATAACAACAATCCGACTACAATTAATAATTAGTGACTTAGTGCTTTGTGTATCAATTCTAAACAAAAAACGTATCAAAATAGTTATTCATCTACCGTCAGGAGTAATTCACCAGTAATAATAAAACGCGTAAGCGCCGCAGATAGCACGGCGCATACGACGTTCTTCTCGCGAGCCCGCTGTTAGTTCGCTCGTTGAGTTGCGCAGGGCCTTTATTAGAGTGCACTTTTACCAACAAAGATTGAAGGGGTCTTTAATAGTGTGCTTGGAACAGTATAGGTACATTTTTTTCTTTTTAATAATTTCGACATTGGAATTGTTGTGAGACTGACTATTAATTGGAATGGCTTCGTCAACATTGTTATGGGGATGCTGTGCTAATGAAGACAGCAAGGATGGAAAAAAATCGATTAATTGTTCCAAATGCAATAAATTATATCATTTTGAGTGCTTGTCTCTTCGGGAAGTTTCCGAGGACACGGATGTCTACTGTAAATGGAGGTGTTCTAATTGCGGGAGTCACATCTCGAATACCTCCAAAAAGGAAAATACTCCAACCCGTAATGTCTCCACCTCTAGGGGGAACAAGAGACCTGCTTTGAACTCGCCCCCTGAAGCAACCTTTGTGACTCGTGATGATGTACGCGATATCCTCCAGGAAGTAATACAGGCTGAATTCGCTTCTATGCTTCGTCAAATAAACAATACAATACTCAATGTCGTAAATAAAGAGCTTGAACCGATTAAGAAAGAACTTACGGAGATGACGGCGTCATTGAATTGTCACATACAGGAGTTTGAAGAATATCAGTCTGAACATAGAGCTTTGAAAGTCTCGGTAAAAGACTTAGAGACAGAAAATACTAACCTTAAGAGGTCAGTGGCGGATATGGGCCTGCGAATCAACTATTTGGAGCAACAGGCACGTTCGACTAACCTTGAAGTTCATTGTTTGCCCGAAAATAAACAGGAGAATCTCTATACAGTCGTTAAGCAACTAGGATCAGTCGTTGGATGCAAGTTGAGCGACACCGATATCCATCATTGCACCCGTGTAGCCAAACTACAAAATTCTAGTGCCCGCCCGCGCTCTATCGTAGTCTAATTGGCCTCCCCAAGAACTCGTGACCTGCTCTTGGCTTCTGTCATTAACTACAATAAAGGCAAGAATAACATCGAAAAACTAAATACAGCGGACCTTGGACTGGCTGGTGAAAAGAAGCCAATATATGTGCAAGAACATTTGTCTCCTTCTAACAAAGCGCTGCATGCTGCTACTAGACTTCAAGCAAAAGAAAAAGGATATCAATTCGTCTGGGTAAGAAATGGTAGAATCTTCGTCAGGAAAAGTGATGGGTCAGAACATATCCTCATTAAGAATCTAGAGTCCCTAAATAAGTTGAGGTGAAAAAAAAAAAACATACTTTATATTTAAATTAAAAATACATGTAATTGTAACTTGAATATAATACAAAATTCGATAATTTACAAATTTATTACCAGAATTGTAGAGGCGTGAGAACAAAAACGCATATCATCTTTCGTAATGTATGCTGTAATAACTATGACATTATCATTTTTACAGAGACTTGGCTTAATAATACCGTACTGAGCAGCGAGCTGTTCGACGACAGATACATTGTATACAGAAGGGACAGAGAAAGTTCTTGTCTACAGAGTAGTAAAGAAGGTGGGGGTGTTTTGATAGCCGTAAAAAAATCTATAATTTCCAAACGAGCAGAACAATTTGAAAGTAATTGTGAAGGCCCTTGGGTAATTTTAGATCTACCTGCGGCTCGATCTGTACGTCGGGCAGCTCTCTGTTCTGTATACCTGCCACCATTAGATCTACCTGCGGCTCGATCTGTACGTCGGGCAGCTCTCTGTTCTGTATACCTGCCACCACCTGTACGTATCTCGTACTTGGAACACTTTTTGGACAAATGTAATGCAGTGTTTGAACAGTTAAACTTATCATATGTCTGCATCGCAGGTGATTTCAATATCGGTGATATCGATTGGAGTATAGTCAATAATTCTGATAAATGCCTTAAGTTGTCCAATTTAAGTCAAACTTTGATAGATTTCACGTATGTTAATAGGCTTAATCAATTTAACAATGTATGTAATGCTTCAAGCCGCATTTTAGATCTTATACTATGTAACCATTCATTGTGTAGAGTGAGTCAAAGTGAGGATCCGATTGCTAATATTGACCAGCATCATCCACCCCTCGATATCGTGATTTCTCTAAATAAGGAAGCTAAACTCCCATATAACACTACCTGCGGTAGACCTAATTTCCGAAAAACGAGTTACATACCAATTCGGAAATATTTGAGTGAAACTGACTGGGATGAGTTACTTGAAGCACAGCAGGGAGTTAATGAGATGGTGGAGGTATTTTATGACGTTATTCAGGAAGGTATAGAAAAATTTATAACTAAGCGAGTGCCAAAAAAAAGTAAATTTCCACCATGGTTCGGTTTACACTCGGTTAACAAACAGTCTCGAATGCTCCGCAGTGACGAGTGGACGCCGGACGGTGTGACGGTTTCGTAAGCAGTAAGCGTGCAATTTGTGACAAATATTCATAGAAATAAATACAAGTACTTACTTAATAATATGGCAAAGAGACTATATTGTGCTGTTTTTGGTTGTTTGAATTCGTCAATAAGTTTTTTTTATTAAATCTATTGATCAAAAAGACCATGTATTTTTATTGAACTCTTTCTATTCCATTCACAACGTGTTTCTATTTTATAAATAAAAAGTCTTTTTTACAAATAAAAAAACTACGGACTTCAAAAAAAAAAACAACACAAAGTAATTAACTTTAATTTTGGAAGTCGGTGTCGTTGGATCTGCATTTTCGTTTTTTGACACCGACTTCCAAAATTAAAGACTTTATTTTTCACTTTGTAGTATTTTTTTTGGAAGTCGGTTTTTTTTTTGTAAAAAAGTTTTATTTTTCACTTTTTAGTTGTACCTACCTACCCCGCCCAAATTCATATAACACTAATTGCTATGTTAATATCAGTGACAGGAAGCTATTGAACACATCTGCCTACCCCTTTAAAGGGTATAGGCGTGATGTTATGTTGTGTGATTGGGTAAACTGGCATTTATTGAAGAGTTCCGTTGTTTGTCTCCGAAACTTTACGAAATTTAAATGGGACCATTTCGGAATAAACCTCTTTTGAACAAAAAAAGAATTTTGCAAATCCATCTACATATTTTTATGACGGAGTTATGTCCGAACATACATAAAAAAAAATAGAAACATCCGAATTGACAACCTCCTCATTCTTAGAAGTCGGTTAAAAAAAAAATATTTACCTATACCTATAGGTAAATATTTTTTTTTAACTTCTTGAGTTTCTTTCTAGTTTTGTGACTGTACCTACAGTCACAAAACTAGTAAGAAACTCAAGTAGGTTGATGAAATTAAAATACTGTAGGCGGGAGGGGTTATCGCGTGTTTACGTAGGTACCGCGCGACTGTAGTACATTATAAAAAAAAATTATATAAGGGCGTGGACCCATGTCTACGGTGCGGCACCGTTTGCCGTGCAACGGTACGGCACCGCCGCCGCCGGCGCGCGGCGGATGGCGCGGCGCCGTTCTGCCCCACGGCATCGTGTGCCATACCCGCTCGGCACGTATACCAAAAACCACCACCACCACTAGTGAAATCAAAAAGTCACCACTAGTAAATCTAAATCGTCTGCCACTTTATGCAAAAAATTACCACGTGCGCACTATGCTAACTGACAACACAATAATGAGCATGTGCCGGAACACGACGCCGCCCGTGGCGCGGCACGGCGCCGCGCCATCTGCCGGCGGCGGTGCCATATCGTTGCACGGCAAACGGCGCCGCACGTAGACATGGGTCCACGCCCTAATACAGCGGCGCCGCCGCCGCCGCGGTGCCGCTGTATTGGTTGCCCTTGGATTTGCATGAACCCTTGCACACGGCGGCGCCGCGGCGGCGGCAGCATGATTCGGCGGCGAGTATTGCTACGGTTTTATCAAAACTCGTCGCCTCCGCCGCGGCGCCGTGTGTTCATCATCATACAAATCCAAGGGTGACTGATGCAGCGGCGCCGCGGCAGTGGCGGTGCCGCTGCAGCTGCGGCATAATGTGTAAACAGCCTCAAAGATAGGTACCTACCTAACATTCATACATAATATTATGAATCTATTTATTATAAACGAAATCAATAATAATAAAAACCAAAATCTTGCTTGTGATAATTTTCATCGCAATTTTTAGATGAATTTGTTATTTCGTTATGCCCAATATCAATAAGTCGCGGTCTGTTAATAAAAACATTAGGTGCTTTTAGTTTTTTTAATTGTAGTTTCGCATTAGAAATAACTTTGATATTTACGACTGTGTTTCTCCTGTGAAAGATAATTACATTGTAGACGTTTTAATTATTATTTATAAAAAAATAATAAATACATAATATATATAAATTCAAAATACATTTAAAAAGAAAACTTCGGTTAGAGAATCCCTGGGAATCGAACCCGGGGACTCTTGAATACAAATCTACACATCGGCTTCATACGCTAACGTAACAGTTACGAATGTAGTCGAAAAAGTTGACCTTATGCGTATATGCGTCATGACTGCACTATCTTAGACGTTTCTAAATTCATAGTTTTATTGTTAAAAAAATAAATATTCAATAATAATAAAATGCTCTTATTTTTTAATTTCGTATATATATATATAATATGTTCAGCGTTTTATATGAACGTTTTGTAGTCCGAACGGAATTTTTCACTTCATATTTACAATAAATGATAATTGATAACAAGGTTACGCTATTTTAACTTCAAAGTATTTTATATTTACACGAAATAAAAATATTTAGGCAAAGAAGATTATGCAAATAATAATAAACAATGAATTTACAAATAAAACTTTACAAAAACATAACAATCTTGGCGGAAATATTGCGGCGAAAAGAGCGACACGTCCGTATAGCATCAGGCCGCGGCCGGCAGTGTCGCTCAGTGCTGCCACCCATGACGCGGGCAAATCTGTGATACCAACCTAAAAAATCTGTATAAATCTGTATTTTCTAATAGACTAGTATTCTAAAGCGATATATTTTAGGAAGTCTACCTAAAAAAAAAAAAAACCGCGTGTTCCGTATTATTTTAATGTCGAATTTAATTAAATTATAATTTAAGTGTAGGTACATCTCAAGACGAAGCTAAACAATACGATACCTACTCATTTTTGTATAGACCGCTCCTTTGAAAATCGAGAAGCACCGGCGCACAGACTGCACAGAGCACAGACTATGTAGTGTTCCCCGGCAGTAAATAAGTGGGAGTACTGATATGCCCTTTGTACACGGTACTTTTTCTTTACGGTACGGCGTACAAACCGCGCCGTTGGAAAAACGTGTGAAAGTGTGCCGAGGTCGTAAATCTGTATAAAATAAGGTCAAATCTGCTATCTGTAATATAATCGGAAAATCTGTATGTATACAGACAAATCTGTAAATATGGCAGCACTGGTGTCGCTACACAGCGTTTACGCACACATGCGCACGTATTTTGTTCGAAAATATGAATATGCGATTTACAAAGAATCTATTGTTTGGACAAAAAAATTAAAACACTAGTATTTTAGTATGTTGCTTGTAGAATAATCTGACAAAAAATCAGAATGATTGTATGTATTTTAGTATGGATTTTATTGTAAAAAGAAAATTTTTAGAGGTATCTTCATGATTTTTTTCTATCGTATCAAATTAGTTGTATTATGTTTTCACCACACTATCTATCTAGCATATATCCTGAAGAATATCATATATTTTTCTGATTTTTTTTACTATAGTCTATCATATACTTTTATTGTTTCGAAAACTTGCGTTTAGGTCTTGTAAGCCCCTTAAACAAGAGAAAGCAGTGCGCGCGCACATTTTCTTTCTCTTTTCCCCTCATAGCCAAATACGTTCCGTATATCTAAGCACAGTGCAGGCCTATTGTCTGTATCACAGTGTAGGAGCAAGAGAGAGCAGTGCGCGCGCACATTTTCTTTCTCTCTGTCTCTTATAGCTAGTAAATGAAATATGTATATATCTCAGTCAGTAGTTCGTTTGCGAACTTACTAGCGTTACGCGAACGGTGATTCTTTAGTTATTTTTTTTCGTAATTCAAATAATTGAAAAAAAAGTACTCCAAAACGCGGAGGCGATAAAGATATATATATATACATACAGATGGAGCTAAAGAAGTTTTACTTCAGTCGTGTGGTCATAAACACACTCGCTTTTTTTTATTCAAAGTAGTTTTTCTTATACGATTATGAGACGTGCACTTTTGGATTTTCCAATTTTTTTTTTGTTATATTTTCAGATCCCCATGAGATAGCTGAATACTTCAAGCATGTAGCTCATAGTACCGGTAAGTTTTTATTAATATTTCGCTATACCTACAGTCGGTCGATTCTGTAAAAATCTCACCGTGAAAACTTAGGTGAAGTGAGTTTGTTTTTGTTAGGAATTGACACTTGACAGCTCACTCCACGCTCACTTCACCTAAGTTTTCACCGTAAGATTTTTACAGAATAGCACTACAGCAGTGCGATTCTGTAACCATCTCACCGTGAGCACTTAGGTGAAGTGAGCGTCCACCCAGAGCGGGAGGGGACATTTGATAATTTCCAAACCTGAAAGAAAAAAAAAATAACCTGAAAGTCAAAGATATGTGACATCTACCAACCCGCACTGGGCCCGCGTGGTGGATTACGGCCCACTCCCTCTCACAGAGAGGAGGCCTGTGTCCCAGCAGTGGATACATTACACAATAGAATATCATGTGTTTACAGTGTTTTGTCTATATTTCAGGGGTTGAAGGGGTAAAGTTAGAAATATTAAAACTGACCAGTGGCATCGGTCCGGCGGAGTTTCCGAAACTGCTCAAAGTATTGCTGCCTGAAATAGGTAAAGTTATTAGTTTGATGCACTTTCATTTTCTCAATTTCGATAACTATCATCTAGCTGCATTTTCTCAACATCGATAACTATCATCTAGCTGCATTTTCTCAACATCGATACCTAGCATCTAGCTGCATTTTCTCAACGTCGATAACTATCATCTAGCTGCATTTTCTCACCATCGAAAACTATCATCTGGCTGCATTTTCTCAACATCAATAACTATCATCTAGCTGCATTTTCTCAACATCGATAACTATCATCTAGCTTCATTTTCTCAACATCGATAACTATCATCTAGCTGCATTTTCTCAACATCGATAACTATCATCTAGCTACATTTTCTTCACGTCGATAACTATCATCTAGCTGCATTTTCTCAACATCGATAACTATCATCTAGCTACATTTTCTTCACGTCGATAACTATCATCTAGCTGCATTTTCTTCACGTCGATAACTATCATCTAGCTGCATTTTCCCAACATATATAGCTATCATCTACCCTAATGAAAAAGTATCTTAGGATTTATAGCAAAAAGAAAAAATTATAGCAAACAGAAAGCAAAAAGAAATTTAATTTCGTATTATTTATACGTTTAAAATGTTTGTTTACCTCTTTTTACAGATATGAAGGGAGCTTTCAATCTTCTAATACTAGGCACAAGGACAGTAGGTACGTTATAACTAAGAGATTTTGTATATCATTAAAATAATTTCTTCAACGAAGAAATTACTATCCGTTCGCTGATTCGCGAAGCGTAGAAATTAGTATCCATTCGCTGATTCGCGAAGTGTAGAAATTACTATCCGTTCGCTGATTCACGAAGCGTAGAAATTATTATCCGTTCGCTGATTCGCGAAGCGTAGATATTACTATCCGTTCGCTGATTCGCGAAGCGTAGAAATTACTATCCGTTCGCTGATTCGCGAAGCGTAGAAAATACTATCCGTTCGCTGATTCGCGAAGCGTAGAAATTACATCTGTTCGCTGATTCGCGAAGCGTCGAAATTACTATCCGTTCGCTGATTCACGAAGCGTAGAAATTACTATCCGGTTGCTGATTATTCTGAAGGCCAATTCTCGTAATTTAAAACGTTCAAAATCTAGTCGCAGTCTCATCTCGTCGACTAACAAAATGTCAAAAAACTTGTAAAAAAAAAAATAGTAGGGAAATTAGAGGTATTTTTGACAAATCAGGGGGCCTAAAACGGCCACTTTGGCGAATCATAAAAGGATAACGTTATGAATCAAAATATGGCGAAGACAGTCCATCTTTTTCTTTTTTTCGCTGCACTACGTAGGTATAATCAAAGAGATAGGGATTGGATTTGGATTGGACTGATTAGTATTTTAGTACAGACAAAAAAAAATAACTGAAATTCTTTCATCAATGGGATTTGATTCGATTAACTTAACAGTTAACTGTCCGTTACGATTCATAATGTTATCCTTTTGTGATTCGCCAAAGTGGCCTTTTCAGGCCCCCAGACTGTAAACGTTCCTAAAATTAAGTTTTTGGGTTTCCGTACCAAAATGGTAAAAAGGAACCCTTACGGTGCGACACAGTCTGTCTGTCTATCTGTCACAGCTGGATATCTCAAGAACTACTAATGCTATCAACTTGAAATTTAGAATAGTTTTAGATGACGTTTGCCCAAGTATTTTGCAAATAAGAAAGAATTTTTTTCTTTGCAACAGGGACTGAAAGACGTCCTGAAAAATTCGAAGTGGGGTTACTAGGGCATGTGGGGTATCATATGAAAGAGCACAGTTTGTACATTCTCAACCACTTTTCTTCTTTTTTTAGGCCGCATAGTTTTCGACGTTTTATGAAAAATGTAAAAAAATACCCCCCCCTTAACTCCGAAGTTTGCAAAGAGAAATATCTGAAATTATTCTGATTGAAGTTTATGTAAAGATTACAGGAAAAATAAAACGTTGTCTCTAAATAGCACACATATTCATGAATCATCAACAAAAGTTACATTAGTTCCACTATGGGTCAAAAGATGGCGCTGACCTAAAACTGCAATATTCTACACCGCAGTGCGCAGTGTTAAAGTTCTCTGACGAATATAGGCCTCGCCGATGAAAATTTAAAAACATATGTATTATTATGATGGTACTGAACCCTCGGTACGCGAATCCGACTCGCTCTTGACCGGTTTTTACCACGACACTACGATTAGTTGTTGTTATTGTTGACATAGAGAGAGACGGAGAGAGTCTACTGTCAAATATCCAACTCTCCCTGAGTTGGAGATTCAACAGGAGATTTACTAACAGACAGTAGTTTTTTTTTTTTAATCTGTGTCTTATTATGTCCCAAACTTATGTCGTAAATTTAATTTACTTTTTCGATGGAATGATGTCATGTTGAAATTAAACTAATATATTTTTTTATTATTTTGCAGATATCGGCGATGCCATAACAACTTTTAATCGATTATTGAAGACAAAATCTCTGACGGAGAGCATAATCATACTGAAAACTGTCACTAAGCAGACACGTAAGAATGACACTAGAACTGTTTCCTGGCTTTAATATGACACATAGAGTCGAGGGTTAGACAGGAACTGTCAAACAGCACCCTAATAAGGGTTTTCTGAAATGACGTTCGCTAGGTGGCAGCACTGACACGTCAGGTCCAGGCATCTGTCAAAGAGCCTATATTTTTTTTGTTATGAGTGTCATGACTGAATGGGAACCAGCAATGTACAACACAGCAATGCACGGCACGAGAACGCACGACATTGGAATGAACGTGTTTTGAATTCCAATGACGTACATTGTCATGTCGCGCATTCTCGGCCCGGACCAAGAGTGTCCGGCTTGATAATGTACAGCACGGGAATTGGAATCAAAACAAACAGTGACGTCACAATAAAAAAGTAAAAAGCCATGTGAAACTAGGGATGAGATTTTGATTGATTAAGGATTGATTTTGATTGATTTTGTTTCATTTGACGTGTGGTTGACGTTCAATCAATTATTATTGAAGTAAATCTGTGAACTATTCGTTAAGAGGAAATACGGGCGGAACGACTTTTGAAAATTAGGTATTTGAAGAAACTATCGCTGTCGCTCTGCGAGCCCCCGCCCTCTAATGCGTGCGATAAGGACAACTGCAGATCCGACTGAATAGCCTAAGTAAAAAGTCACATTTTCGAGGTTTGGCTCTCGCCTATTTTCTTCACCAATATTGAACCAATTTAAAAGATATTTCATAAACTGGATAAGAAGGATATGTACTGTGCCGCTACATTATGGTTAACACCCCGACTCAGAGTACCCCGACTCGGATAGGTTAGGTTAGAAGGCTAAGGCGGGAGCGAAGCGTAGCGGAGCTCCCGCCTTAGCCTTCGTGGTTTTTTTTTTTTTAAACCACCCAGAAGTAGGAGCCCCGCGAAGCGGGGCTCCGTCAACCTATCTTACACTCTGAGTGCTTACCAAAATTTTATTAAACATGAGCAGCTGATTGCAGCTTATATAATTAATATGCTGTACAAAACTCTTTTTATAAAGACTTCTCTGCTTAAAAACTTATCAATCGCGCAATCAATCGTCTTTCGGAACAGCACTATCTAGCTCAATTACCTAGTATCCAAGTCCCAAAATTTCGAGTCACCTGATTGGCCAACCAATCGGCCAATCACGCGATGTCGCCAATTCATGTGTTGTACACTCTCGGGTCGGACCATCAAGGTACACCCCAGGAATTGGAGACATCGCGATGTCGCCAATTCTTGTGTTGTACATTCCTGTGTTGTACAATCCAGTGTCGTGCATTGCTGGTACGTGCATTACAGTGACGTGCATTATAGGGACTCGACTGAATGATGAACGAGTGAATGAATCGAATGATGAACGTCACCGTATATTTTATTATTACATATAATTATATTACAATTCATTGTCGAAATGGAAGACCTCTTGTCAAAGTGGTGCCAACTGGTGTCGTAAATTTTCACGAAAACCCCCCATTGCGTGACACACTTTCAAACACAATCTGAATCATTTTGAAGAATACTGCTAATGCATTGCTTCATAAATGTTCGAAAAATCTGTCTGCTCAACAACGTAAAAACAATTAATGTTGTTGAACTGTTGTAATGTACCATAAGACTCGAGAGTTGATATTAGGAAAGAACAAGTAACTAAATTACACTGATATCGGCTCGCAGCAAGCGTCCACGTCTTCTCTTCCCGGCGGTCGGTAGGCTATTGCCCCCCGCCCCGCGACACCGCGCGTGCGCTGCTCGAGACGACAGAGTCGTACACAACAGACTATAAATGTCTATACACTACATCCCTCCCTTATTATTATTGAATTGAGATGTTTGTTGTTGTCATGTTTGTTGAAATATTGAATTGAAGTATTCGCTCCCGGACACCGCCGGCCCTCCACGATTTTTTCCTTTATCGCTTTGATAAATCCAATTTAATGGAGACATTATGATTTTCTCACGACGCTTTCAGTCACCGATACTTCACCGTTTTGATACATCCAATTTAATGGATATCAAATACGTCCAATTTAATGGATGCCCATTGCTTCCAATTTAATGGATGTCTTATCTACCACGCGGAAACTCTCCGTACTGGTAATGTCACATGTCTTCGAAGTACTGGTTCTCGGACATGCCGGTTTCCTCACGGTGCTTTCCTTCACCGTTGATGAACAGTGGTGATGAGTGAAAATACACAAAATGTCTGCCTGGTTTCGAACCCACGACTAGTCGGGCTAGACCACCACCACTGTTGTGCTGAAATTAAATGCTATTGTTATGTGTATGTAAGCATGACACGGTAAGTGACCTGTACTTTTTTTTATTTTTTATTTTTTTTTTATTTGGTGAGTAAGTACATAGTTGAGTTTAAATCACACTGATTTGACATAACTTGTTTGGTAAACAGTGATCATTTAGATCTTTTTAACATAACTTCAAATTCACACGAGGCCAATGACACCGCACAGGCTGCACGCGAGTGTTTTTATTCCTTCTATTATTTTACTTCTGTCATTGTGGATGTGGTTGTGTCCTTACGCTTCTTATCGAATATACATATATCTTACTTGGTTTCTTTCTATATTCTAGAACCTACTCTTAGATTCACCGCTTGTATTTCTATAATAAGGTCCTAACAGTTGCCATGGAATTTGAACCTTATAATGCCGGTATGGCATTAAGTTTGGGTTCCCAAAACTTGAAAATTATCTGAGAGACTGAATTCACATATACTGAAACTTCTTATATTACTCACTTGATTAAAACTTCCAAACAGAAATAAAGAGCTTTCCATATTTTGATATAACTAGGTACTATACTGTGCAATTGTTAATTACCTCTAAAACCCAAGTAACAATACAGAATGTTACCTTGAAATTTTAGTATATTAAATAAGACATCAAAATTACTTCAATAACTTGCAGTATTTTTATAATTATTTAGGCCTTCTTGTACCCCTATTACCTACTGTGTAAGCAATACTTGTACGCCTTGCAAGGCAGCACATAGTGGAAAACATACTTTTTGATTTTATACCATCATGTACCACTATGGTGTACCTATGTGTACAAATAAATGCATTCTAATTTCAACAGATCTTCCAGCAATACATGCTGACTCCTAATGTGACAAACAATACAAAAGATGGCGCTGATCTCATATTAAAGGCATCAATACTTTCACACTGACTATTGTAATACTTGTAACAGGACCTCACAGAGGACAGTATTATCAAGTTTATGATAAAATAAGAATTATAATCTTATAACCCAACATCACGCTTGTTACCAGTTACCACCCCAGACAGCGAAATAGAGTATCGTATACCTTAGCCAGTCCTGGCTAAATCCCATGCAACAGGGAGCGAGTCTACAGCCGTGAATTCTGTACAAAACTCTAATAACTTCCTGATGGAAAACCCCACAACCCCTGGTGCCACCTGGCATTGAATCCAAGACCCTACACTGAACAGTAGCGCTTGCAAATAGTGGATGAACTAGACCACTATTATAATAATTAGTTATTATTAAGATAATGAAAATCTTAAAAGCTAGACACTCACAGCAACATTTATGTATTTACTAGTTGGCCCCGCATCGCCCCAGAGTCAAAACACAAAATGTATGAGAAAAATGAATCATCTCCATTGTCTTTTCGTGATTTTTTTTCCGTGCTTCAACAGCCACTCCGCCACTCGGGGCGGAGACAAATCCAACAAATCAAAGACCACAAAATCGGTCCAGGCACTCTCGAGCTACAAATGGTGCAACCAACCCGGCTCCACTTTATAAACAGAAAGATGTAGGTACCTATGTTTGAATAGGTAAGCAATCTTTATTGTTATAAGTACATTTGTTGCATGTTTATTACGTGTTACATGACACCTGTAACTTAGTGACCTTTGACGTTTCCCACATTAAGGAGTTATACTCTAACAGAGGGAGGGAACTTCTCTTATTTACCGATACCTCATACCTTCATCATATCATAAGAAAATATTATGTTATTCTAATTAATCATTGCAATAATATCAACCAGCAGTTTACTGTTATTGTTACTTCTTATTTTCACTTTGCACACATTTTATTTCAAAATACCTATGTATACTTATTATTTTAACTGCATAGCTTTTGTCTTTTACTTAGTCTGTTGATACCAACACTACCAACCTAAATTATGTTACCCTAGAACTCAGTAGTACTCGATAGGTAGTTCTTGCTATACGCAGGGAATTATCCTGTGCGGAACAGTTCTACACCATGAGACTTTTTTTTTTTTTTTTAGGCCAGTCTGAAACTGCAGTCCAAATCCATTGTAACTCAGGACCACCGAAATGTAAAAGACTATTTCTTTCTTTTCCGTCTATGCCTGCCGCCTCGAGTTCATAAATGTTCAGACTTCTTATCCCTCGTTGCCAATGGACAGATACTGAACCAACCTCCTATTCACATTCGAACTTCTCTAAAGTGTACTGTGCTATTTGGGGCTATCTGTTGACAAGGTAAGTAACTATGTTGCATATTTATAGATTTTTAACACGCTATCGCAATCTAATGCTGGTAATAAAGCATCTACTGTACGCGACTGTACCCTGGCTATAAATCTACGCCCGCAGTACACCATCGGCGCTTATGACAATACGTAGTCGTCATGGCAAACACACCCTGTGCGCACATGACGACACGTTGTCGTCATGCTGTGCTGTACTGTGGCGCCAGCGCGCGGCCGCCAAGTGGCGAATGGGTGCTCAAAGTGTAAACGTTGATATATTATTTTCGCAGATACGTGACGCGCTAATATCGCAACCACTCGCACGACTACATGCACCGAAACTCGCACATCTGTGATGATAGTCGCAAACCTACAGTTTCGACAGCGATAGTAGGAGCCGACGCTGTCGTGCAAGCGAAATCACGTTAGTCGCCAAATGCTGATGATTGTGATCTTTGATAGTACGTCACGCGTGATGCGTCGCATCGTGTTTCTCACGCTATTTTGTATTATCTGTCTCGCTCTTACAAACATGACGAAGCAAACATTAAATGTTGTTATAATTATCAACAAATTAACATTTTTTTTTTGCTGTATTTACCTGTGGTAATCTGTGTCTTATTTTCCTTCCTCGTATTATTAAAACACTGTTTAGCTGCACAAAAGTCATTTTAATGCGTATTTATTGCAACAAAAAAACTGAAATTATCGAGCTGTGTGATCAACGATGTTCCGTGCGGTACTGAGTGCTTAGTCAGCTTAGTGAGTACAATCACTCACTTTAGTAGGAACCGGCGCTGCTTTATTTAATAAATCAATGTGTAAACATAAAATTTTAAACCGTGAAACCTTCGCAATTTAATGCCATGTAGGTATGTCCGCAATTTAATGCCATGTAGGTATGTCCGCAATTTAATGCATGTAGGTATGTCCGCAATTTAATGCCATGTAGGTATGTCCGCAATTTAATGCCATGTAGGTATGTCCGCAATTTAATGCCATGTAGGTATATTCGCAATTTAATGCCATGTAAGTATGATCGCAATTTAATGTCATGTGGGTATGTCCGCAATTTAATGCTATACCAGTAAATCTCCGCAATTTAATGCCATGTGGGTATGTCCGCAATTTAATGCTATACCGGTAAATCTCCGCAATTTAATGCCATGTGGGTATGTCCGCAATTTAATGCTATACCAGTAAATCTCCGCAATTTAATGCCATATGGGTATGTCCGCAATTTAATGCTATACCGGTAAATCTCCGCAATTTAATGCCATGTGGGTATGTCCGCAATTTAATGCTATACCAGTAAATCTCCGCAATTTAATGCCATGTGGGTATGTCCGCAATTTAATGCTATACCGGTAAATCTCCGCAATTTAATGCCATGTAAGTATGATCGCAATTTAATGCCATGTGGGTATGTCCGCAATTTAATGCTATACCGGTAAATCTCCGCAATTTAATGCGAGCTGTACCCTAAGTATTCATCGATATCCGCAATTTAATGCTTTACCGTACCGCAATTAAATGCTCAGTCGCAATTGAATGCTCAGTCGCAATTTAATGCTCAGCCGCAATTTAATGCCCAGCCGCAATTTAATGCCCGGTCGCCTTTAAATGCTCAGTCGCAATTAAATGCCCAGTCGCCTTTATGTCTCGTCGCTAAAACCGCTCACCGCACGATACTTTCGGTGATTCTCGAAGAACATTTATTTTAATAAGTAGGTAGGTATGGTTGACAAAAATGTAGGTATGTCACTCCCTTGATGTACATCAATAGAAACCTAGATACCTAAAACGCGAACAAAAGAATGCCTACGCAACTCGCGGCCAAGTGAGTAGGTACCTAGTTACTTTACATTTCCTTCTATTTTCTTAGTTAAAATGTTCTAAACAGTCAACATCAGTTAGTAACAAAACAATGATAACAGTAAATAACCACTTTTTTTTTATAGGTAAGTAACTAATTAATACTGTGGACTAATTCATTAACATTAGAATAGTAACTATTACCTACCTAAATTGATTAACGAAACTCGTAAGGCTCTGTGATTTGTTTTACCTATTAACATTTCTTATACAGCTATCTAGGTAATAAATATTGAGGCTCGAACTCAAGTAGGTAGGTAACTTGTAGGTTAGGTATCATATTCACCCACCACGGGCGTAACCGAATGAAACAACATCTTTGAAGAAACCTAGCGGGTGGTCACTTAGTCACCTACATAATAATCACTTTGATAAAAGCTTGGTAGGTAGCCTGTCATACATGAATTTACAGCCGGTGCCTCGTTATTCGTAAGTTCTATTTATTTAACGATTGTAGTCGGATAGTATAAATACCTTGTCCATGCTTGCCTTCCTCTACTTTCTTTTGTTTTTTAATGTAAATAACCTTAAAAACTCACAGTTTGTCCTCGTCGCCACATGTAATGTACCATAAGACTCGAGAGTTGATATTAGGAAAGAACAAGTAACTAAATTACACTGATATCGGCTCGCAGCAAGCGTCCACGTCTTCTCTTCCCGGCGGTCGGTAGGCTATTGCCCCCCGCCCCGCGACACCGCGCGTGCGCTGCTCGAGACGACAGAGTCGTACACAACAGACTATAAATGTCTATACACTACAACTGTCAATATGAAAGTCATTGCCACTGTTAAACTCAGCACAGACAGAACGGAGCGCAGCGGAGAGGATTTTATTAACGTACTTGAAAATAAACTTTAAAATTATCACAATAAAGTGCATAAATGCTTGAACCGGACAAAAAATGCTCGCGCGTCCTCGAAGATATGCGGGAATCAGCTCGAACATACGCGATCCGTAAAGAAAATGCCCGAGCCCGCGCGGGGATTATTCCTCTCTGTCTGCGCTGAACCTTAGTGTGTTACGCAATTACCCCGTAGATTTGAGTCATAGGAACATTGCTCTACAAAGACGAAGTTTACCTTCTGAGATGTATTTAAACGCTCATGGATATATCACTAAGGTTTTAACTCAGAAAACTTTCATTAACAAGTTTTTTTTATGTTTCAGAAATAAAATACGCTTTGGAGGAGTTGACTCAGTCGTTAGATCGAGGCAGTAAGTAAATCTAAATAAACTTACTAAGAATGTAATTTGTGGAGATAAATAAACATTATTTTATTTATTATACAGTGTAAACTCTTTATAACGTTATCCTTTATAACAATAAACTCCCTGTAACGTTGAAGTGAGCCCAACTTGGTTGGTTTGCGTTAAAACCCACATATTGAAACACTCTTTATAGCGATACGCCATTCTCTATTACGAAGAAATGTGTTCATATTTTTAGAAAGTAAATATGTATTATAGGTATTATTGTTATGTTATGTTATCAGGTAACAAAAGACTTTGAAGCTCCGAAACATCCGAGGTCGGTCTAGCTTTAGTTATCCTTAATTGCCTTGAACACGTGCAGTATGAGGCATTGTTTTCTCGGAAGTAATGGTCTTCGACCAAGCATACTGGGTACCTATCGTATTATCAGTCGTAAACCTACTTTGAAACTGTTAACATGGCCAGTAAACGGAAAGCGATTAGTGTTGCCGAAAAAGTTTGTGTGATACTTGTTAATTTGGTTGCTTTTTTGTTCACTCCATATAACGATAACTCTCTATAACGACAAAAAATGCTCAGTCCCTTGAGTTTCGTTATAAAGAGTTTACACTGTATTATTAATACACTTAACCTATTTTACAATTTAACACTAAAATATACATAATTTAAACAAGTATATACCAAACTCAAACTCAAAGCATTTATTTCAATTAAACCATTTACAGGCACTTTTGAATTGTCAAGAAGTCGGTCAGTCAGAAAATATGAAGCTAGTTGCCCATTCCAAAGCGTAGGTACCTATGGAGAAGAACGGGCAAGAAACTACATGGACACTCTTTTTAAATGATATTTTACAAAAATATTAGTTACATCATTACTTTTGATTTTAAAATTATATAATGTGAGAACGATGTAAAAAATTATGAAAGACGTACGTGTTAAAAGCGTCCAGAGTACAACAATAAATAGTACTTAATAAACTACAATCCAAAAATAAATAATTAATTAAAAATAAGCCGAGGCAGCTAAGTGAATCATCACTTAGCTGCCTCGGCTGATACCTAATTAAAAAAAAGAAAAAGGCAGGAGCTCATTGGGCATCAAAAAATTTGTCCGCATCGCTGTCAATGGGATAACTGCCCAAAAGTCGGGCAGCATTACCACGCTGGATGGCAATGTTTATTCTTTGGGCTAAAAATAGGCCAGCCCTCTGGTCACGCGTAGAGTCATCCAACCGCTTGGCGATGTCCGAAAATATTCGATGAGCACTCGGACCTCAAGGCCCTCGTGTTTCAACCCCAAACGGCTCAAACATATAGCTGTGTAGAATATTGCAGTTTTATGTCAGCGCCATCTCTTGACTGATAGTGGAACTAATGTAACTTTTGTTGATGATTTCTGAAAAAGTGTGCTATTTAGAGACATCATTTTATTTTTCCTGTAATCTTTACATAAATTTCTATCACAGAATAATTTCAGAATTTTCTCTATGCAAACTTCGCAGATAAGGGGGGGGGGGGTACGGTATTTTTTTTTATAATTATCATCAAAACTCGAAAACTAAACGGCCTAAAAAAAAGAAAAAGTGTTTGTGAATATGCAAACTGCGCTCTTTCATATGATACCCCACATGTCTTAGTAGCCCCCCCTTTCATTTTTTCAGAACCCGTTTAAGACCCTGATGCAAAAAAAAAATTCTTATTTGGAAAATAGTTGGGCATACGTCATCTAAAACTATTCTAAATTTCAAGTTGATAGCATTGGTAGTTCTTGAGATATCCAGCTGTGACAGACGGACATTGAGTCGCACCAGACGGGTTCCTTTTTACCATTTTGCTACGGAACCCTAATAATTCGGTACAGTCTAAATATTATTGATGTTTGTTTTTCTTTAATAGAGACTAATTACATTATTATAAATATTACAAAATAAAAAGTAATTATTTAAAAAAATATATATGTAGGTAGGTAACAATTATAATATACTAGCAGCGTCCCGCGCTTTCGCCCGCATAAATTTCGATCCCGTGGGAATATCAGGATAAAAAGTATCCTATGTGTTAATCCCGGTTATAAACTATCCGTGTGCCAGATTTCATGCAAATCTGTTCAGTAGTTTTTGCGTGAAGAAGTAACAAACATTCAAACACACTCACAAACTTTCGCCTTTATAATTTAGTATGATATTAATTTACAACTATAATATTTTTGAAGCACCCAATTCTTTAATGTCGTTTTTATTTTTCAGGTCTGAGGGTAATCATAGAAAACCTGTACAAGATCGGTGGTTGTGATAACTTGTTGGAAGTTCAAGAGATCTTCAAAAATGTATTTGGCACTGACAGTAAGTTTTTTTTTAACAATACTTTGCCAATTTCAGTCGAGTCAAGTGTTTTTCTCCAGTACCAGTATGTTTAACAAGTAACTTTTTAGTGACTTTTTAGTTTTTGTCAGATAAATTTTTTTCTCCTCGTATTTTTTTAATATCATCAAATTATAACAAATAATAAAGCTTTATTTATTCCATACATGCAAAATTAAAAAAAATATACAAAAGTTGAGGAATTTGTAAATAGTTAAACAGTGGTAAGTTTACATACATTAGTTTACATACATTTTACGTACCTACATTAGTATACATACATTTCACATACATTAGTTTACATACATTTCACACACTTAGGTACATTAGTTTACATACATTTCACATACATTAGTTTACATACGTTTCACATACTTACTTACAATAGTTTACATACAATTCATTTCATTATATTCATACATTTTTATTACATTTCATTCCTTACAAAGTTTACATATATTATAATATTAATTGTAGAACAGACGCCAGCACATCAACCTACCTACCACAATCTGTCAGATTTTCCCAATCAACTTTGAACCTTATGCTTTAGCGATAAAGTTGAAAATCTATTGAAGAAATCTGACAGATTGTGGTAGGTTGATGTGCTGGCGTCCGTACATAAATTAGACATTTGATTATCATTATTTCTCATTCAGTCGATAAATGTGCTCAATCAATTCGTAAACTTTCCATGTAAGGACTCCCTTCGGGTGAAATCCTCCTTCATCATCAAATTAATATACTCTATTTTGTCCCACAGACATAGTGAATATAATTCACAAAATCAACAAGGTCACGAAGCGTCCGGACGCGCTCAACTTCCTCAGCTCTTTACTGGACGTGACGCAGACGGGTAGCATCAGGGATGCTGCAGCCGTCGTACTGAGTCTGACGGCGAAAAATAGTGAGTAACATAAACATCACCATTAATATCATCAGCCTAGCTTTTTCTCAGATATTTTGAGGTCTTCCTATCTAACCAGATGCAGCTGAATACATTGGTATTATACAAGGTGCGACTGCCTATCTGACCTCCATAACCCAGTTACTGAGTAACACGCGATACTCTTTGGTAAGACTGGTTGTTACGAATGTCCTTGAATGACAGTCGGAACTGACTGGCTTAACGTGCTATCCGAGGTACGGAGGGGTCTTCACTACATAGTATAAAACAAAGTCGCTTTCTCTGTCCCTATGTCCCTATGTCCCTTTGTATGCTTAAATCTTTGAAACTACGCAACGGATTTTGATGCGGTTTTTTTTAATAGATAGAGTGATTCAAGAGGAAGGTTTATATGTATAATAATAATAATGTTTCCGTGCGAAGCCGGGGCGGGTCGCTAGTGATATATATTATGTATAAAGATGGTCACCCATCCAGAGTTCTACCAAAAATAAGCAACTATTTAAGACTGCAAATGATGTCAATCCTCGGAACCGACGAGATCCATATAAACTAGTGTTAAATGATTTGCCTAGACTGTCTAAGTACAATAGTAACTGCTTGGCAATGTGTGTGCGCATTTATAATAAAATACCAAGGCATTTCAAAGCTTTAAATACAAAATTATTTAAAATAAAATTTCATAAGTGGTTACTCGAGTGCAGTTTTTATCTATAGTTTAAAAGAATTTATGGATAAAAAATGTTGATGTCTTTAAAAAAAAAAAACGTTTGTTGTTGCTTGTCTTTAAAATTTTGCATTTTTTTTATAACCTTGTATACCATGTTTTACGCAAATAAATATTCTATTCTATTCTACAAAGTGTAGCTTAACCTGATCGATCGACCCATGCCGCCGTTCACCACCGCGTGTTGTGGTGTGTGTTCACCACCTTTTTTAGGGTTCTGTACCCAAAGGGTAAAAACCCTATTACCTACTAAGACTCCACTGTCCGTCTGTCACCAGGCTACAGCCTGGAACTCTATTTTAACTGTCTAGATCATAGGTTCCCAAACTTCACAAGTTGTAGCCGAGAGTCGAGAGCTCAGTTGGTGTCTAAGAGTCCTCCTAGCTAGATGAAATTACAAATCGCCCCCCGAAGCCTCTACACAACGCCCCCATTTTTTTCTGGGTCTCTTACCACCCCTCTTTAGGCCTGCAGCGCCCACAAGGGGGCGTTATCGCCCACTTTGGGAATGGCTGGTCTAGATGAAAATATACATTTCATGAACTGTGATAGCTACACAGTTGAAATTTTCACAGATGATGTATTTCTGGTGTCGCTATAACAAAAACTAAAACAGAATAAAAAAATAATTAAGGGGGCCTCCCATACAACAGACGTGTTTCTTCGGCGTTTTTGCCTTGTGGTACGGAACCCTTCGAGAGCGAATCCGGCTCGCACTTGGCCACTTTTTTCATATTTCAAATTGGCCAGAAGCAGAAGCTGTTTTATAATAATATTTTGTATATTTTCAGTGACTCTCTTCGACGTTCTGGAACAAATCTGCATCAAATCAGGACACGAAGATATCATACACTTCTTCAAGAGACTCATGTCTATCACTGGAACTAAATGTAAGTATACTAATTATAGCCTTTTAAAAATAACAATAGCCTCATAAAAAATAATAGCCCAGCCTTTTGGAATTATTAAAGCCTTTTGAATAATTATAGACTTTTGAGTAACTATAGCCTTTTGAGTTATTATAGCCTTTTGCATAATTATAGCCTTTCAGTAATTTAAATGTTTCTAGCGTTTTACTACTTTATGGCAATTTTTATTCTACTTTGATGCAGGCCATGCAGTGAGACAACTTACAAGACTGTTATTTTTTATTGTATCTGGCATGTTGGCACTTGTGCTATATATTTTTATTTTTATTTCCAGCTATCCAAGAGGCTTGGCAAGTTATCATCACTGTGACTTCAATTAGGGGTAAGATTTAATTGTTAATTTGACGTTAATGGACACCGTTGAGTTCGTACTGATTACAATCGAGCTTAGTTCTGCCAGAACGATCTAACATAGGTACAGACGCCAGCACATCAAGCTACACCTAACTGTCAGATTTTCCCAATCAACTTTGAACCTTAAGCTTTAGCGATAAAGTTGAAAATCTATTAAAGAAATCTGACAGATTGTGGTAGGTTGATGTGCTGGCGTCCGTACATTAACTGACCCCTTCTTCCGATGGGAATAGGCAAAAGATACAGAACGCCACCTGCAACGATCCTTACATACTGCCTATCTGACCTCCACAACCCAGTTACTGAGTAATACGATACCCCTTGGTAAGACTGGTTGTCAGACTTTCGGGCTTCTGACTACCCGTAACGACTGTCATAGATCCACGAATGACAGCCGGGACCAACGGCTTAACGTGCTTTCCGAGGCATGGAGGGGTCTCAATATCTAAAGATGACCACACATCCATAGGCCAACCGCGGCAGGCGCAACTTAACCTGATCGATCGACCTGTGCGGCTGTTATTAGCCACGGGCCCCTCAATCGCACCTTATTCTCATAAAAATAAAGCTTAAACTTATGTTTTCCTTCCAGATATCTTCGAATTCTACGACAAAGTATACAAGTACACCGACGTAGAGATCATAGTGTTTTTGGAAACATTACTTCGCGTAACCAACGCTACTAACCTTCGTGTGGCCACGTCTATGCTCAGCAAGATATGTGGAGTTGATGGTAAGTCAAAATAACTGACACAGTAAAATACTACATTTCAAAAGTATTTGCTTAACTAAAAAAAAAAGAAAAGAAAGAAAGTTTATTGTACCGTCGTAGTCGACGGTATAGACGCCAGTACATCAAGCTACCCGAAACTGTCAAATTTTCCCAATCAACTTTGAACCTTATAGTTTAGCGATAAAGTTGAAAATCTATTAAAGAAAGACAGATTGGAGTAGCTTAATGTGTTGGCGTCTGTACAATAATCTTTTGCCGCCAAAATCGGAATTAAAACCGCCATCTTGTTTTGTCAAAACAATTTCTGCGACCGTTTCATAAAATGTTTTCCAACAAAAACCAACTCTGTCAACCAAAAATTCGAAGACACGTGATATCTACCAACCCGCACTGGGCCCGCGTGGTACATTACAGTTCACTCCCTCTCACGGAGAGGAGGTCTGTGTCCCAGTAGTGGACACAATAAAGGCTGATTATGCCTCCCTGTCAATGTCATTCAGGCGCTAATAGTAGATTGTTGCATCGAGCGCAAAGTGAGTTATTAATGCACGAGAGTTATGTTGGTGCCCGAGCGGACGCTAAGCAAAAACTACGTCCTTGTGATCGGTTTTGTCGTGATTAATGATTACATTACTACGTAGTTGAAAGCAAATGATCTTTATAGCACTATTGTATAAACTTTCATTACACTCCGGCCGACGAGAGAATGCGTTCTTGACACCTAAGCTGTCAGTTTCATACAAACAAATACCTGCGTGTTTTGCGAATTTGAACTTTATTGTCTACTAGCTGCGTCCCGCGGTTTCTCCCGCATAAATGTCGATCCCGTGGGAATATCGGGATAAAAAGTAGCCTATATGTTAATCCAGGGTGTCGGCTACCTCCATACAAAATTTTATCAAAATTGTTCCAGCCGTTTGAGCGTGAAGAAGTAACAAACATAAAAACACACTCACAAACTTTCGCCTTTATAATATTAGTGTGACTAGGATAGTCGCACTGACAGGTGTCAGGAACGCACTCTCTCGACGACTGTAGCTAAAACAAAAGGTCTTTTGTAATATTTGAGGTAAATAAAATAGTCATTATCACTTCCCAGGCCTATTTGAAAAAAAATATGATTTTTATTTTTAAAGTCAAATGATTTTACGAATCTTTTTCATATGTTTATAAAAATTAAGACATTGTTTTTGATTATGTTTGTATTATTTAACAACATACTTTCATTTTACTTTCAGATTTCTTCGATATAATCCAGCTTCTATTTGATATTACTGAGATGGGTACGTAGTTTTTAAGATTTGCGCTTTTCTTAAGTTTTTTTTTTATTGAAAAATAATTCTAATAAAGATAATTATATTTTTATTTTGTAAAAACATATGTAAAAGTACAATACTGCATTGTGGATGGAATTAAAAAATAGTTAAAAGGAGCTACATTTATTGCCAGTTAAAGCGTACTTACCTACAAAAAAAAAACGATTTTATTGTTGTTATGCTCTAACTACATTATTAATACAACAGTTTAGAAACTAAACTACCATACAACAGTTTAAGAAAATAACATAATTTACTAAGTAAACATAAAAAGGATTAGCAGAAGAATTACCTAGTATTTAACTAGGAGAAATATCGCAATAATGTGCCTGTGTTGTAATGTTAGAAAGAAGAAAGAAAATACGTTTTCGTACCACTTGCTCAAAAAAGTGACATTCTATGCCACAAAAAGCGAACATAACAATAGTCATTATTAATCTGTTAAAAACAGGGAAAGAAAATTGTACTGAATTTCATTATCCTCTAGGGGGAGAATGTGATTTGAATTTGGAATTCTTACCGAAATTTATACTGAACTACATCTGTGTTTACACCATTGAGTTTGTATATAAAGCATTATACATCTTTTTGAAAAAGGAATACGTATTTATTATGCAGTTATGATTATTAAATAAAATTACGAAAACCGACGAGGCCGTATGAGCTTGATGCCTTTGCTTTTCCGACAAAAAAATATTAGTCTAGGAATTTGCCGCGTTTTTATTTTCTTCAAATACATAAACGTTAAGTTTATTTTAATTTATTTTTACTTTTAATTGTCATTATTTTTAATAAATGCTTATCTCATATTATTATTGTGTTAATTTTTTCGCAAATGGTAAGAAAAGTAGAGTATTTTCCTCGGTGATAAAGCTATCTTAGTCTTGGGTGAGCTTAAATCCCTCGCTACACTCAGGACTCGTCTTAAATCCCTCGGTTCGCTCGTGATTTAAGTTTTTAACACCCTCGCTACGCTCGGGAGTAAACCTCGACTCCTTCGTTACGCTCGCGATTTAAATCGTCACCCGCGACAGAAGACACTGCTTTATCCCCTTGGTTAATAATCTACTATTATTTGCGGCAAACATGACGCATAAAAATAAAAAACACAAACATAAGAAAAACAAAATAATAATTTGGGAGAAAGTATGCGTCACATCTTCGCAAAACGGCCATCGCTCAGCATAATGCTAAGACCCTATAATATGTTGGCCATTTAATAATACATTCTTGTTACAGATGTGGTGAAATTCTTCGAAAACATCATTACTATTAGCAAAACATTCTGTAAGTACCAATCTCTTATAGTACCCGGCGATAAATATTGCACATCGACCTTTGGAAAGAGACAATCGACTAATTTCGGCCTCGTAGAGCGTTATCTCTGTCGCACGAAATACAAACAGTCCGGTATCTATTAGGAGCTGTTAAAACAATTATGATTTGCTTCTTTTGATAATTATTTTTATTCTTTGTATAAAATGGTTTTGTGTAAAAAGGTCAATGTGCAATATTTATCGCCCGGTACTATACCTACCTACATTTTTAGAAACCTATTTTTTTAGGATTTCGTACCTAATGGTTGCCAACGGATCCCTAAGCCACCGCTGTCCGTCCGTCCGTCTGTCTGTCAGCGGGCGGCTGTATCTCATTAACCGTAATAGGTAGACAGTTGAAATTTTTCACAGTGTATTTCTGTTGCCGCTATAACAACAAATAATAAAAATAAAATAAAGTTTTTAAAAAAGGGCTGTCTGTCCATGAAAGAAACGTGTTTACTTTTGGCGTTTTTTGCTTTGTGGTAAGGAACCCATCGTGTGCGAGTCCGCCTCATTTAAATTATTTTATTGACTTGAATGTGTCCTGGCGACTGATAGTTGTCATGCTCACACAAATGTCTCGCTGACGGTGGCGTGTGTGTTGGATCATTTAGCTTCCTTCAAAATGGTTGAGCTGAATGGTGCTGATCTATGCGTCATGTTCGTGAACGGGCGCCGTCAGTTGGGGCTGGTCATCACTTAGCTACCTCTGCTTATGTTTAATTATTTTATTTTTGGATTGTTGTTTTGTTAAGTACTATTTGTTGTACTCTGGACGCTTTTAACGTGTACGTCTTTTTATTTTTACCTCGTTCTCACATTATATAATTTTAAATTCAAAAGTAATGATGTAACTAATATTATTGTAAAATATAATTTAAAAAGAGTGTCCATGGAGTTTCCTGCCCGTTCTTCTCCATAGGTAGGGGAAGGTGAGGTATAATGATCCCCTTAAGGGAAAAACTTAACTGTGGCTAAAGTTGAAGGCAAAATCGCAAGGTTTCTATTGTTGGAGGTAATGAATTTACTTAACTGTGTAACTCCATACTTATTTTTTATTATATGTAAGTATGTAGTTTTTTTGTATTAGAGGTTTTTCGTAAAGTTTAGTAAAGGATCATTTTATACACACCTATGGACAAAATGATCCCTGGGGTAGGGGTAAAATAATCCCAGGGATCATTTTACATCATAAGTTAATAAATATCAGTGAAATAAAACACTCAGCAGTTTATTTTAATCATATGTATTGTTCATAACAATTTAAGTATGTAACCAAGTTATACAAATCTTTTGCAGTCTTCTAGTTTCTTTAGAGATCTTTTTTTATAATTATCTACTATTTAATTAACAAAACTAAACATTAAACATTGCAAGAAACTTTTAAAAGGTTTGCAAAATTAACAATATACCTAGTCAAGCAATAGGTAAACAAATAGACTCTTCTTCTAAATAAACAAAAACACAAATAATACTCATCCCTATCACAGGTTTTTTATCAAAACGCAATAGAAAAATCAACTCTTCATTTAAAAAATAATAATTTTCTTATCAGGAACCAACCAACCATCTTTGACGGCATCTAATGCCTGTTGTAATTGTTCTTCAGGCCAATTTTGACGATTAGTTTTGCGTATATAAATTCTCGGCATGATCTGTAAAAACAACAAATACTAATGGGTTAAAATGATTCCAGGGATCATTTTAAACACATAGAAAGGGATCATTTCGCCCCAAAAACTAAATTCCAAGATATCGATCAAAACATAACCTTCAAATACCGCGTGCGGTGATCGAACATTGCTTAAATATTAGCTAACTGCTATTAATACCCGCAAATAAAACAACATTTCAATAAACACGAACATGTAAAAAGCAATGAAAGTCCAAAAACAGGCTTACCTTAGATCAGAGCCACACTTTTTGATTATTTTTTAATAAAATCACGCCAAGCGCTCGCACCACCATGACACTTGGAGAGGCAACTGGCAGGGGTGCGGGGAACATGTTTCATGCGCATTTGGATAGTGTGCACTAGTTGTCTCTGATTTACGACGGGGGATCATTTGACCTACAGGGATCGTATTACCTCACCTTCCCCTACCTACGCTTTGGAATGGGCAACTAGCTTCATATTTTCTGACTGACCGACTTCTTGACAATTCAAAAGTGCCTGTAAATGGTTTAATTGAAATAAATGCTTTGTGTTTGAGTTTATTTTAGTAACATTAAACCCGCACATATATTGTGTGACAGACTTTCAAAAACAATCCAAGGTTTTGAAGAGCATTCCTAATCATCAGCGACATAGACTCAGTTGCCAAAAAGAACCTGTCTAAACTTATGTTTCAAATTAATATTATTTCAAATTAAACGAATATAAACTTTATTTTAATGGTAGTTAAGTTGAATTCAGAGTGACTAGCCCTATTGAAAAGTTATAAAAATGTTTGATGCTGTAGCGTAAACTGAACTTTATTGTGTAGGATTTAAAGTTATTTTTCCATAAACTCATATTTGTTTACATTTCTAGCAAATAAATCGCGAATGCAGTTTAATCGACATTATCCTTATTGTAACGGGAATAAAGACACGTCACTCTCAGAGTCACTGTGATATTGAGAGACTTGTCAGTGGCGGCAATCCAAAAGCAACCTTATTAGAATGAGAATAAAGATCACTTTGATTTGGACAGTAATGCAAAATTAGAAGTAAAAAATAACTGACAACGAACTGTAGCAAAAGTATTGATAAAAGGCTCCTTCAAACAGGCGCGACACGACACGCGACACAAAGGCACCGCAAGTCGCGCAACGAGCGGTGCCTTTGTGTCGCGCGCGTTTATATCGCGTGTCGCGTCTGTTTGTAGGAGCCTAAAAGCTTTTAAGAAAATGGGTGTGATGAGTACTTATAAATAAATTTTCTTTGACTTTTGTTAACAGATTTGGAAGAGGCAGTCTTCGTTATTGAAGACTACACGTCAACTGACAGTAAGTTATTTTATTTTTTTCTGGGTAAATTAAATTGGGTAGATTACCATTCTACCCAATTTAATTTAGTGTCGTGAAAATAGACAGCGATGCGGAGGTATTTTTCGACGCCATATTTTAGTTTATTAATAGTTTCAGTTAGGTTAGGATATTAAGTAGGTAGGTATATTTTTATTTTGATAGTTTGTTAGCTTATTTTAATATTAGGTACCTACATATATATTACATAATATTACAGTTTATTATCATCTGCCTCACCTTTTCCCAACTATGTTGGGGTCGGCTGCCAATCTAACCGGATGCAGCTGAATAGCAGTATTTTACATGTAACTCCATACCTGACCTCCACTCAACCCAGTTACTGGGGTACCCTTGGTAAGACTGGTTGTCAGACTTTCGTGCTTCTGACGACCCGTAACAACTGTCAAAGATCCAAGAATGACAGCCGGGACCAACGGCTTAACATGCTTTCCGAAGCACGGGGGGATCTCGTTAAGTAAAGATGGTCACCCGTCCACGGACCGACCTCGACTAGCGTAGCTTCACCAGATAGATCGACACATCGTGTTAGAAGTTTATCCAGTTTATATCTATATTTTTGTTCTCCTAATTAAATTGATTAGTCCTAAAATTGCGTGACTTTATTTACAGATTTCATAGATGCCTTGAAAGATCTAAAGAGAGCCACTGGCCAGAAAAGTAAGTATCACAATTTTCGGTGTATTAGTCAAAAATATTAAACAAATAATGTTTTTTTATTATTATTATAGTCCATTTGATATGGAGGAATAAAAACCATGAATTCAGCATATGATGTAAGACCTCTAGGATAGAAATTCGTCGGTCATAAAAAAACTGGTATTTCATAAAAAAAGGTGCATTACCTACGCGGTCAAATTGTATGGAACAACAAATTCTTTTCTATAAACGAAAAAAAAAAAACACTGGCACTCCGGTAGTGCCGACAGAAGTGAAAACTTGAACAATTACGAGTGTATTTTGTGAATCGTCTTATAAACAAAACACGCGTGTTAAGGTGTGTTCCTTATTTTATAGGGTTTTTTGCAAATCAGGTATGATGACCAAAGTGACTGGTTTATTCTTCTCGTGAAAGGAATTTATTCAGATTTACAACGCCATCTCGTCGTTGTTGGATGAACTACGTAGTTAGTACGCGAGGCCCTCGTAGTTCTTCCCGATGTGCATAGATGGCGCTGTCCTCAACAACGCGCGTCTTAAGTTTTACGTCTGACGTTAGTACGCGAGGCCCTCGTAGTTCTTCCCGATGTGCATAGATGGCGCTGTCCTCAACAACGCGCGTCTTACGTTTTACGTCTGACGTTTTATGTCTTACGAATTTTCGATCAGGGTCACGTGACCTGACGCGAATTTAGAAGTTTTTACCCATTCCAAAAAAAGTACACAGCGCCGCTAAAGAAGTTTTCACTTCAAAAATCTACTTCAAAATGCGTAATGTTTAAAAAAAACCCTTGTTGTATCAGCCTTATTTTATATTCCTTTGTTTACTTTGCAATAAACAGTATTCTGTCTTTTAAATCAAATATCTACTTTATCGCTAAAGCAGGTTGCAGGTTGATTGGGAAAATTTGAAAGTTTCGGGTAGCTTGATTGCTGGCGTCTGTACATTTATTTATACCACCATCTTTTTTCCAGCGATACTCGAAGCAATTAACTACATAAAACAGAACAAACCACGCATAGAACGCTCAACAACATTCACAACAACAACTCCTGCACCAACAACAACAACAGAAGAAGACTACTCAAGCGAAGATGAATCTAATGATGATGATTATTATGAAGAAGTCCCGGAAAGAAGTACTGGAATACCTCTTTGTAACACAATTGAGCAAACTTCTACCACAGCAGGACCTTGTGGTCTCGCTACTGCCACAACTGATCAAGCTACCAATGCCAATCAAACTACTTCTACTTATGAATCGAGTTCTACTGCTGATCAAGCTACCACAATTGATCAAGCTACCACAACTGAGGAAGCTACCACAACTGATCAAGCTACCAATGTTGATCAAACTACTTCTACTTATGAATCGAGTTCTACTGCTGAGCTAGCTACCACAACAGAGCAAGCTACCACAACTGATCAAGCTACCACAACTGAGCAAGCTACCAATGCTAATCAAACTACTTCTACTTATGAATCGAGTTCTACTGCTGATCAAGCTACCACAACTGAGCAAGCTACCAATGCTAATCAAACTACTTCTACTTATCAATCGAGTTCTACTGCTGATCAAGCTACCACAACTGATCAAGCTACCAATGCTGATCAAACTACTTCTACTTATGAATCGAATTCTACTGCTGAGCAAGCTACCACAACTGAGCAAGTTACCAATGCTGATCAAACTACTTCTACTTATGAATCGAATTCTACTGCTGAGCAAGCTACCACAGCTGATCAAGCTACCATAACTGAGCAAGCTACCATAACTGATCAAGCTACCAATGCCAATCAAACTATTTCTACTTATGAATCAAGTTCTACTGCTGAGCAAGCTACCACAACTGATCAAGTTACCAATGCTGATCAAACTACTTCTACTTATGAATCGAATTCTACTGCTGAGCTAGCTACCACAAATGATCAAGCTACCAATGCTGATCAAACTACTTCTACTTATGAATCGAGTTCTACTGCTGATCAAGCTACCACAACTGATCAAGCTACCAATGCTGATCAAACTACTTCTACTTATGAATCGAATTCTACTGCTGAGCAAGCTACCACAACTGATCAAGCTACCATAACTGAGCAAGCTACCACAACTGATCAAGCTACCAATGCCAATCAAACTACTTCTACTTATGAATCGAGTTCTACTGCTGATCAAGCTACCACAATTGATCAAGCTACCACAACTGAGCAAGCTACCACAACTGATCAAGCTACCAATGCTAATCAAACTACTTCTACTTATGAATCGAGTTCTACTGCTGATCAAGCTACCACAATTGATCAAGCTACCACAACTGAGGAAGCTACCACAACTGATCAAGCTACCACAACTGATCAAGCTACCACATCTGAGCAAGCTACCAATGCTGATAAAACTACTTCTACTTATGAATCGAGTTCTACTGCTGATCAAGCTACCACAACTGATCAAGCTACCACATCTGAGCAAGCTACTAATGCTGATCAAACTACTTCTACTTATGAATCCAGTTCTACTGCTGAGCAAGCTACCACAACTGATCAAGCTACCAATGCTGATCAAACTACTTCTACTTATGAATCGAGTTCTACTGCTGAGCTAGCTACCATAACTGAGCAAGCTACCACAACTGATCAAGCTACCACAACTGATCAAGCTACCACATCTGAGCAAGCTACCAATGCTAATCAAACTACTTCTACTTATGAATCGAGTTCTACTGCTGATCAAGCTACCACAACTGATCAAGCTACCAATGCTGATCAAACTACTTCTACTTACGAATCGAGTTCTACGGCTGAGCTAGGTACCACAACTGATCAAGTTACCAATGCTGATCAAACTACTTCTACTTATGAATCGAATTCTACTGCTGAGCAAGCTACCACAACTGATCAAGCTACCAATGCTGATCAAACTACTTCTACTTATGAATGGAGTTCTACTGCTGAGCAAGCGACCACAACTGATCAAGCTAACACAACTGATCAAGCTACCAATGCCAATCAAACTATTTCTACTTATGAATCGAGTTCTACTGCTGAGCTAGCTACCACAACAGAGCAAGCTACCACAACTGATCAAGCTACCACAACTGATCAAGCTACCAATGCTGATCAAACTACTTCTGCTTATCAATCGAGTTCTACTGCTGAGCAAGCTACCACAACTGATCAAGCTACCACAACTGAGCAAGCTACCACAACTGATCAAGCTACCACAACAGAGCAAGCTACCACAACTGATCAAGCTACCAATGCTGATCAATCTACTTCTACTTACGAATCGAGTTCTACTGCTGAGCTAGCTACCACAACTGATCAAGCTACCAATGCTGATCAAACTACTTCTGCTTATCAATCTACTTCTACTGCTAAGCAAGCTACCACAACTGATCAAGCTACCACAACTAAGCAAGCTACCACAACTGATCAAGCTACCACAACAGAGCAAGCTACCACAACTGATCAAGCTACAAATGCTGATCAAACTACTTCTACTTATGAATCAAGTTCTACTGCTGATCAAGCTACCACAACTGATCAAGCTACCAATGATGATCAAACTACTTCTACTTATGAATGGAGTTCTACTGCTGAGCAAGCTACCATAACTGATCAAGCTACCATAACTGATCAAGCTACCAATGCTGATCAAACTACTTCTACTTATGAATCAAGTTCTACTGCTGAGCAAGCTACCACAACTGAGCAAGCTACCACAACTGATCAAGCTACCAATGCTGATCAAACTACTTCTACTTATGAATCAAGTTCTACTCCTGAGCAAGCTACCACAACTGATCAAGCTACCAATGCTGATCAAACTACTTCTTCTTATGAATCGAGTTCTACTGCTGATCAAGCTACCAATGCTGATCAAACTACTTCTACTTACGAATCGAGTTCTACTGCTGAGCTAGCTACCACAACTGATCAAGCTACCAATGCTGATCAAACTACTTCTTCTTATGAATCGAGTTCTACTGCTGATCAAGCTACCAATGCTGATCAAACTACTTCTACTTACGAATCGAGTTCTACTGCTGAGCTAGCTACCACAACTGATCAAGCTACCAATGCTGATCAAACTACTTCTGCTTATCGATCGAGTTCTACTGCTGATCAAGCTACCACAACTGATCAAACTACCAATGCTGATCAAACTACTTCTGCTTATCAATCGAGTTCTACTGCTGATCAAGCTACCACTACTGATCAAGCTGCCACAACTGAGCAAGCTACCACAACTGATCAAGCTACCAATGCTGATCAAACTACTTCTGCTTATCAATCGAGTTCTACTGCTAAGCAAGCTATCACAACTGATCAAGCTACCACAACTGAGCAAGCTACCACAACTGATCAAGCTACCAATGCTGATCAAACTATTTCTACTTATGAATCAAGTTCTACTGTTGATCAAGCTACCACAACTGATCAAGCTACCAATGCTGATCAAACTACTTCTACTTACGAATCGAGTTCTACTGCTGATCAAGCTACCATAACTGATCAAGCTACCAATGCTGATCAAACTACTTCTTCCTATGAATCGAGTTCTACTGCTGATCAAGCTACCAATGCTGATCAAACTACTTCTACTTACGAATCGAGTTCTACTGCTGAGCTAGCTACCACAACTGATCAAGCTACCAATGCTGATCAAACTACTTCTGCTTATCAATCGAGTTCTACTGCTGATCAAGCTACCACTACTGATCAAGCTACCACAACTGATCAAGCTACCAATGCTGATAAAACTACTTCTTCTTATCGATCGAGTTCTACTGCTGAGCTAGCTACCACAACTGATCAAGCTGCCAATGCTGATCAAACTACTTCTACTTATCAATCGAGTTCTACTGCTGAGCAAGCTACCACAACTGATCAAGCTACCAATGCTGATCAAACTACTTCTACTTATCAATCGAGTTCTACTGCTGAGCAAGCTACCACAAATGATCAAGCTACCAATGCTGATCAAACTACTTCTACTTATGAATGGAGTTCTACTGCTGAGCAAGCGACCACAACTGATCAAGCTACCAATGCTGATCAAACTACTTCTACTTATGAATCGAATTCTACTGCTGAGCAAGCTACCACAACTGATCAAGCTACCAATGCCAATCAAACTACTTCTACTTATGAATCGAGTTCTACTGCTGATCAAGCTACCACAACTGATCAAGCTACCAATGCTGATCAAACTACTTCTACTTATGAATGGAGTTCTACTGCTGAGCAAGCTACCACAACTGAGCAAGCTACCACAACTGATCAAGCTACCACAACTGAGCAAGCTTCCACAACTGATCAAGCTACCAATGCTGATCAAACTACTTCTACTTATGAATCAAGTTCTACTGCTGAGCAAGCTACCACAACTGATCAAGCTACCAATGCTGATCAAACTATTTCTTATGAATCGAGTTCTACTGCTGATCAAGCTACCACAACTGATCAAGCTACCAATGCTGATCAAACTACTTCTACTTATGAATGGAGTTCTACTGCTGAGCAAGCTACCACAACTGAGCAAGCTACCACAACTGATCAAGCTACCAATGCTGATCAAACTACTTCTACTTACGAATCGAGTTCTACTGCTGATCAAGCTACCACTACTGATCAAGCTACCAATGCTGATCAAACTACTTCTACTTATGAATGGAGTTCTACTGCTGAGCAAGCTACCACAACTGAGCAAGCTACCAATGCTGATCAAACTACTTCTACTTATGAATGGAGTTCTACTGCTGAGCAAGCTACCACAACTGAGCAAGCTACCACAACTGATCAAGCTACCAATGCTGATCAAACTACTTCTACTTACGAATCGAGTTCTACTCCTGATCAAGCTGCCACAACTGAACAAGCTACCAATGCTGATCAAACAACTTCTACTTATGAATGGAGTTCTACTGCTGATCAAGCTACCGCTACTGATCAAGCTGCCACAACTGAACAAACTACCAATGCAGATCAAACTACTTCTGCTTATCAATCGAGTTCTACTGCTGATCAAGCTACCACTACTGATCAAGCTGCCACAACTGAGCAAGCTACCACAACTGATCAAGCTACCAATGCTGATCAAACTAATTCTACTTATGAATCGAGTTCTACTGCTGAGCTAGCTACCACAACTGATCAAGCTACCAATGCTGATCAAACTACTTCTACTTATGAATGGAGTTCTGCTGCTGAGCAAGCGACCACAACTGATCAAGCTACCACAACTGAGCAAGCTACCTCAACTGATCAAGCTACCAATGCTGATCAAACTACTTCTGCTTATCAATCGAGTTCTACTGCTGAGCTAGCTACCACAACTTCTCAAGCTACCACAACTGATCAAGCTACCAATGCTGATCAAACTACTTCTGCTTATCAATCGAGTTCTACTGCTGAGCAAGCTACCACAACTGAGCAAGCTACCACAACTGATCAAGCTACCAATGCTGATCAAACTACTTCTTCTTATGAATCGAGTTCTACTGCTGATCAAGCTACCAATGCTGATCAAACTACTTCTACTTACGAATCGAGTTCTACTGCTGAGCTAGCTACCACAACTGATCAAGCTACCAATGCTGATCAAACTACTTCTGCTTATCGATCGAGTTCTACTGCTGATCAAGCTACCACAACTGATCAAACTACCAATGCTGATCAAACTACTTCTGCTTATCAATCGAGTTCTACTGCTGATCAAGCTACCACTACTGATCAAGCTGCCACAACTGAGCAAGCTACCACAACTGATCAAGCTACCAATGCTGATAAAACTACTTCTACTTATCGATCGAGTTCTACTGCTGAGCTAGCTACCACAACTGATCAAGCTGCCAATGCTGATCTAACTACTTCTACTTATGAATGGAGTTCTACTGCTGAGCAAGCGACCACAACTGATCAAGCTACCAATGCTGATCAAACTACTTCTGCTTATCAATCGAGTTCTACTGCTAAGCAAGCTACCACAACTGATCAAGCTACCAATGCTGATCAAACTACTTCTGCTTATCAATCGAGTTCTACTGCTAAGCAAGCTATCACAACTGATCAAGCTACCACAACTGAGCAAGCTACCACAACTGATCAAGCTACCAATGCTGATCAAACTATTTCTACTTATGAATCAAGTTCTACTGTTGATCAAGCTACCACAACTGATCAAGCTACCAATGCTGATCAAACTACTTCTACTTACGAATCGAGTTCTACTGCTGATCAAGCTACCATAACTGATCAAGCTACCAATGCTGATCAAACTACTTCTTCCTATGAATCGAGTTCTACTGCTGATCAAGCTACCAATGCTGATCAAACTACTTCTACTTACGAATCGAGTTCTACTGCTGAGCTAGCTACCACAACTGATCAAGCTACCAATGCTGATCAAACTACTTTTGCTTATCAATCGAGTTCTACTGCTGATCAAGCTACCACTACTGATCAAGCTACCACAACTGATCAAGCTACCAATGCTGATAAAACTACTTCTTCTTATCGATCGAGTTCTACTGCTGAGCTAGCTACCACAACTGATCAAGCTGCCAATGCTGATCAAACTACTTCTACTTATCAATCGAGTTCTACTGCTGATCAAGCTACCACAACTGATCAAGCTACCAATGCTGATCAAACTACTTCTACTTATGAATGGAGTTCTACTGCTGAGCAAGCGACCACAACTGATCAAGCTACCAATGCTGATCAAACTACTTCTACTTATGAATCGAATTCTACTGCTGAGCAAGCTACCACAACTGATCAAGCTACCAATGCCAATCAAACTACTTCTACTTATGAATCGAGTTCTACTGCTGATCAAGCTACCACAACTGATCAAGCTACCAATGCTGATCAAACTACTTCTACTTATGAATCAAGTTCTACTGCTGATCAAGCTACCACAACTGATCAAGCTACCAATGCTGATCAAACTACTTCTACTTATGAATGGAGTTCTACTGCTGAGCAAGCTACCACAACTGAGCAAGCTACCACAACTGATCAAGCTACCACAACTGAGCAAGCTTCCACAACTGATCAAGCTACCAATGCTGATCAAACTACTTCTACTTATGAATCAAGTTCTACTGCTGAGCAAGCTACCACAACTGATCAAGCTACCAATGCTGATCAAACTATTTCTTATGAATCGAGTTCTACTGCTGATCAAGCTACCACAACTGATCAAGCTACCAATGCTGATCAAACTACTTCTACTTATGAATGGAGTTCTACTGCTGAGCAAGCTACCACAACTGAGCAAGCTACCACAACTGATCAAGCTACCAATGCTGATCAAACTACTTCTACTTACGAATCGAGTTCTACTGCTGATCAAGCTACCACTACTGATCAAGCTACCAATGCTGATCAAACTACTTCTACTTATGAATGGAGTTCTATTGCTGTGCAAGCTACCACAACTGAGCAAGCTACCACAACTGATCAAGCTACCAATGCTGATCAAACTACTTCTACTTACGAATCGAGTTCTACTGCTGAGCAAGCTACCACAACTGATCAAGCTACCAATGCTGATCAAACAACTTCTACTTATGAATCGAGTTCTACTGCTGATCAAGCTACCACTACTGATCAAGCTGCCACAACTGGACAAGTTACCAATGCTGATCAAACTACTTCTGCTTATCGATTGAGTTCTACTGTTGATCAAGCTACCACAACTGATCAAGCTACCAATGCTGATCAAACTACTTCTACTTATGAATGGAGTTCTACTGCTGAGCAAGCTACCACAACTGAGCAAGCTACCACAACTGATCAAGCTACCAATGCTGATCAAACTACTTCTACTTACGAATCGAGTTCTACTCCTGATCAAGCTGCCACAACTGAACAAGCTACCAATGCTGATCAAACAACTTCTACTTATGAATGGAGTTCTACTGCTGATCAAGCTACCACTACTGATCAAGCTGCCACAACTGAACAAACTACCAATGCAGATCAAACTACTTCTGCTTATCAATCGAGTTCTACTGCTGATCAAGCTACCACTACTGATCAAGCTGCCACAACTGAGCAAGCTACCACAACTGATCAAGCTACCAATGCTGATCAAACTAATTCTACTTATGAATCGAGTTCTACTGCTGAGCTAGCTACCACAACTGATCAAGCTACCAATGCTGATCAAACTACTTCTACATATGAATGGAGTTCTGCTGCTGAGCAAGCGACCACAGCTGAGCTAGCTACCACAACTTCTCAAGCTACCACAACTGATCAAGCTACCAATGCTGATCAAACTACTTCTGCTTATCAATCGAGTTCTACTGCTGAGCTAGCTACCACAACTGATCAAGCTACCACAACTGATCAAGCTACCAATGCTGATCAAACTAATTCTGCTTATCAATCGAGTTCTACTGCTGAGCTAGCTACCACAACTGCTCAAGCTACCAATGCTGATCAAACTACTTCCACTTACGAATCGAGTTCTACTGCTGATCAAGCTTCCACAACTGATCAAGCTACCACAACTGATCAAGCTATCAATGCTGATAAAACTACTTCTACTTATCAATCGAGTTCTACTGCTGAGCAAGCTACCACAACTGATCAAGCTACCAATGCTGATCAAACTACTTCTGCTTATCAATCGAGTTCTACTGCTGAGCTAGCTACCACAACTGCTCAAGCTACCAATGCTGATCAAACTACTTCCACTTACGAATCGAGTTCTACTGCTGATCAAGCTTCCACAACTGATCAAGCTACCACAACTGATCAAGCTATCAATGCTGATAAAACTACTTCTACTTATCAATCGAGTTCTACTGCTGAGCTAGCTACCACAAATGACCAAGCAACAACTGAGCTACCAACAACTAAACAATCAACAATTGTGTTACCAACAACTGAAGCTGCTACTTCAACTACTGAAAATGGAGCAATTAAACAAATAACTATACAGCCAACTCTCCAACCTACAACTGAATTTACCACAGAAGAAACTACTTCAATAACAGAATCACTTACTTCTGAAACTGTCGTTTCAACAACTGAAGCGCCAGATACTATTTTAACAACTGAACCTATTGATGCAAACATCAATTATACTGAGCATTTAGATTCTTTTGAATACGATTCTGGAGATGACACAGTTACATATGAACCAGAAGACATTGAATCAGTTGAATCAATTGAATACATAGGTGGTGAAGCAACTACAAAAAAATCGAATTCAGAAGAATTAATAGAAGAAAATGTAAAACCGACTACAGATAAATCAGAATCAGATGAATGGCTTGTAGACACACATGGCGAACCAAGCACTGAGAAAATAGAAGAATCGGTTGAATACGTTGATGGAAAATCAACTACTAAGAAATCTGATTCGATAGAATGGATCGAATACGTAGATGAAGAACTGACAACAAGCAAACCTGAGTCATATGAAATGATTAAAGAAACTGGGGAACCGTCTACTGAGAAATTTGACTGGGAACAATGGATTACAGAAGTAGAAGTAAAACCGACTACTGAGCAATCTGAATCGGAAGGTGTACTACAAAGTACTGAGACATCTGAAATAGAAGAAGAAGATGTAGTACCAAGCACTGAGCAATATGAGTCAGAAGCAGGAGTAGTAGTACCAAGTACTGAGACATCGGAATCGGAAGAAACGATCGAATATATAGAAGGGGAAGCCACTACAGAGAAATCTGAATGGGACGAAGATTTAGAACCAATGACTGATAAATTAATATCGGAAGAATCGATTGAATACATAGATGAAGCACCAACTACAGAAAAACCTGAATCGGGAGAATCAATTGAGGAAGTAACCGAAGGGGAATGGCTGGAATGGGTAACTGACGGGGAATTGACTACAAATAATATATTAGCATCAGAATCACTTGTGACTACTACAGTACCATTCAGTTTAGAATCCGTGGGAACAACTAAATTAGACGAGGTGACAACAGAAAATACGTCAACTGTATATCCAAGTACACAAGAGGTTACAGAAACATCACTTCAGCCGACAACGGAAGGACCGACTACTACAGAAGCAATAGCTTCAACAACAGAAGGTGTTGTTTCATCAACTGAGCAAGTAACAACAGAAGGCATTGCTTCAACAACAGAAGTTGTTGCTTCTACAACTGAAGCTGTTGATTCTGCAACTGAAGAATTAACTTCGGAAGCTGTTGCCTATACAACTGAAGGATTAACTAAAGAAATTGTTGCTGCTACAACTGAGGAATTAACTACAAAAGCTGTTGCTTCAACAACAGAAGATGTTGCTTCTACAACTGAAGAATTAACTACAAAAGCTGTTGCTTCAACAACAGAAGCTGTTTCTTCTATAACAGAAAAATTAACAACAGAAGCTCGTGCTTCTACAACTGAAGAACTTACTACTGAAGCTATTGCATCAACAACTGAACTATCATTTACAGAAGCTGTTGCATCAACAACAGAAGCTATTGCATCAACAACGGAAATTGTTGCTTCAACAGCTGAAGACTTCAAAACAGAAGCCGTTTCATCAACAACAGAAGCTGTTCCTTCTGCAACAAAAACAGTTGCACCAACAACAAAATCTGTTGCTTCTACAGCAGAAGCTGTTGCATTAACAACAGAAGCTGTTGCTTCTACAGCAGAAGCAGTTGCATCAACAACAGAAGCTGTTGCTTCTACAACAGAAGCTGTTGCATCAACAACAGAAGCTGTTGCATCGACAACAGAAGCTGTTGCTTCAACAACAATCACAGAAGAAACTGCAACTCTACAACCAACTACACAAGAAATTACAATCGATGCATCAACTGAATACAAACAACATGAAACAACAGAATTCACTTCATATAACTTGGAAGCACATGCAGAAAGTGCTAGCGTTGTAGAAACTGAGCAATCATCTACAACTGAAGTTGTAATAGAACCTACTACACAGCAACCAAACACTTTAGCTGAGCCTGATTTACTTCCGACAACATTATTTGATACTGAATTAATACCAGAAGGTACAGAAGAACCTTTGCCATCTGAAGATTCGACAGCAGAAGTAGTCACTCATGTAGAAGAAGGGACAACCACTGAAAGAACTGCTACTGAACAGACTACCACAGAAGGTGATGATTCGGAAGAAGTTGAATCTGTGCAACCAGAGTATATTGATGAACCAAATGATATTGAAGAATATGTGGAATATTTTGAAGAACCAGATATTGTTGAGATAGAAACAACCACAGAAGATAACAGTTCTGAACAGACAACCACAGCATATGACACTTCTGATCAGACAACTACAGAAGGTAATGCTACAGAACAGACAACTACTGAAGCTGACAGTACTGAACAAAGTACTACAGATGCCGACACTACTGAAGAAGTAACATACGAAGAATATACTGAACAGCCAATAGATGATGATAAAGCAACTGAGAACTACGAAGAAAAGGTAGTCTATGAATATCAATATGATGATGAATCTATTGATCAATCGGAAGTTGATAGAGTAACCGATGGTCACGAAGTAGAGGAAGTTATCTATGATGATGATAACACTAGTGAGGAACCGAACACTACAGTCATTGATAAAGAGACTTCAACAACACTATCAACCGAACAGGAAACAACGACAGAAGAATTAAAAACGGAAGAACCAGCAACAACAACTACCCAGAAAATAACAACAGAGCAGGCCACTGAACAACAAGCAACAACTATAAGGCAACAAATAGAAACAACGGAATTACCAGCAACAGAGAAAGACACGACTACTACGGAACAACGACCAATTACCGAAGAGACAACAAAAACAGAAGTGACAACCACTGAGCAACAAACAGCTACTGCTGAGCTAGAAACAACTACATCTGAGCAAGTTACAGCTCAACCAACAAATGTGCCAACTTCAACCGAAACCATAATTACAACAACAGATTTTCAGACTTTGGGAACTACAGAATCATTGCCAAAAACATATGAATCAACTTCAACAACAGAAGAACAAGATAATACTGGATCTACGTATTTGGACGCAACAACGTATGCCGCAGAGCCCAAGCCACCAGGACTGCAAACTGTCAAATTCGAAACTGAAGTTCAAATGCCGAAGGCGGGTGGGAAGTTGTGCATGACTCAAGGTCGTCAAGGTAAGTTTGTTTTGTCGCATGGCAGTGATAACACTTGAACTACCAAAACATCTCTAGCTGCTACGATATGGAAAGTCACGGACTTGCTGTTGACTTTACATTAAATACGTTATTATGGAATTAAATTGTCAAATAGGTACGAACTGTCCACGAACGATCTCTCATCACAGTACATTGCCAGATTCTGTCGGATAAATCTCAAGCAAGCCTCCTAGTAGAACTTTACCATAAGGTGCTTACCTTTTTATTCCACGACTGCACGTAGTAACAGAATTTATTAGTGCGTAAACTGCTCATTGGTCTACTGGTCGCGGGTTCGACTCCCAGGTAAAGTATAATTAAATTTTTCAGTATTAGCCTACATAAATCACACTGGTCTTAAACAATACTTGCGGATTTAGAAAATTACACATTTCTGCACGCCCCTTCGAGAATTACAGCCGTGACTTAACTTATACTAATTACTTAATTTTTTTTTAAAATTCTACAGATATAATGAACTCCCTAGAAACGAATATGCGTCTAAAGATCCTGCTAGTGCCACAGGGACCTAGCGGAAAGAATTGCTACTGTACCTGCGACAACACCAGCCCTCCAGCAATCATTCCTTTGGATGAATTACCGCAAGACGACGACACGGAGAAATAGATGTTGTGTATAAATAAGATTTAATATGTATTATTGTATTTTGAGAAATATAATGTTGTATGTATTTTTTCAATGTGTTTTTGTAACAGCACCGTATCTACTCTTGATAACTTGAATCCCCTTTTTAAGATTTTCGCAAATATCTCAAAATCTAGTCAAAAACATTGATTTCATCTCCCCCTTGTACAAACAAACCCTGGGATATTTGTCTACAGATTCCTGGATAACCTTTAGTTGAATTTGACTAGGTATGACTTTTTCCTTATTATTGTTGGATTTACACTGCATGAAACTGTTAACATATTATAGAGATTTATGTTAGTTAAAACAGTGGTTTTAACTTCATTTAGCAACTCACACATCTGCCTAGCCTTCCTCCAACTATGCTGGGGCGGCTTCCAGTCTAATATTTAAATTACCTATTTTTTTTATAAGCAATGATATTTGCTTACTTTGTAGAGTATTATATTATTTTATTTATTGTGAATGTTAAGACGATGTGGGTCTATATATTAAAATTTATAGCCGGGTAATTTATTAAATATTTATAGCCGGGTACTGTAAGTGATTTTCCTATTCCTGAAATAGATAACTTTAAATCCTATAAATGTCTCAAAAACTAGACGTCCTTTGGATTTCCACCGTGCTGTTCCACAAACGATGGGTCACTTAGGGCAGATTTTTCCAACGCCAGATTATTTTATCGAAGAATAATTTTGAATTTTTGACAGGTCTTCCGTATAAAAACTGTCAGATGTCAAATTTATTCCACACGAAGAGAAGAAGATAAATAATAATTATCTCCCCATTGGGGAGACACACTGTGGAACTAATGGCGCTAGCATAGCTGGTTCCCAACATCGTCATTGGTTGAAAATGTGGTAATGTCATTTTATATTTCAAAATATCATAACCTCATTGGTCAGATTGAGACCAGCTATGGTGGCGCCATCTTAGATTATCTTTGCCTGTGGTCTGCCCATTGAAAAATTAGCCCATCATGACATGCGTGTCCTATCGTGTCGCACGTGTAACGTAAATTTACATGTGTGGCACTTTCATCGCCATGGTGATCATCATTATTTAAAAAAAATTCACATTACAGATTCGTGAATAATAATACTTATACTTAATAAATCTTTATTTCTCAAATGCATTTAAATGCATTTACATTAATTTGGTCGTGTTCTAGAGTGAAAACCCTGACTTCTAAACTAGGTTTACGTAACAAGCTTAATCAATAAACAAAAACAAAAGGTCTCTTAACAAGTTGTTATGGGCGCCATAATAATCTACCATAGATAGCGCTCATATCCAGTAATCCTCATGAAAACTAATAAAACGCTACCTGTATCATAGAAGCCAGTGTCGGTGTTTATCACAGTATCTTCCGGTATATCTACTAGATACTGTAAATGCGATGTTGTTCCACAAACAAGATAAGACGCTACTGTGCGATCGACGAGAATGCCTCCTTGACATCTGTCAGTTTCATAAAATATATGAATACGTGTTTTGCGAATTTGATCTTTATTAGCTACCAGAATTGTTGCACTGACAGGTGCCAGGAACACATTCTCTCGGCGGCCGGACTTTACAGCAACATCGTGAGCAAACATCTACATAATTATGTTCATTCATGTTTTCCTTCACCGATATCAGTTATATCCAAGATAAACTCAGAGGTACAATATATTTAAATAAAACAACGCTGTAATAGTTATAAAATTAATTCATTTAATAAAATTTCATTGTAAAATGATTTCTCATTTGGAAATTACTCTTATATATCATGGTTTATCATTACACCACTTGTCATTCTTAAAACTTACACAATCGTTGGCAGACACGCATTACCTGAAAGAAAGAAATAATATATTTATTTATTACAGCATGTATTACACACACGCTACGCCTGTATTCCTCTAAGTTAGGCAAGTGTCTACAGTTGCTGCTACAATTACCTCTGCTGTAGGTAGATGCGTGCCGCTCGTGTCATCATCTGGCTAGCCTTTTCCCATATGTTAGGGTCAGCTTCCAGTCTCACCGGATGCAGCTGACTACCAGTATTTTACATGAAGCGACTGCAAATCTGACCTCCACAACTGCATACTGGGTAATACGATACCCTTTGGTAAGACTGGTTGTCAGACTTTCGGGCTTCTGATGACCCGTAACGACTGCCAAAGATCCACGAATAACAGCTGGGACCAACGGCTTAACACTTTCACAGTCCACAAAGTAGACACAATAATTAAACAATCTGAACCATATGTGGTTCATGGGACATGGAATGGGTTAACGTGCTTTCCGAGGCACAGAAGGGTCTTGATAGGTAAAGACCCCTCTGTCACCCATCCACGGACCTACCGCGGCAAGCATAGCTTAACCTGATCGATCAACTCGTGCGGCTGTTATTATCTAGCCATAGCCACTTCGCCGAGCCAAGCCGCTCGTGTGTATTGACACCAAAGTATACCCAGATTTTACCAGTTAAGTTTAAAACCCATGTAAAAAGGTGACGAGTCTGTTGCAATCAAGCGGACACAAAAGACTCCTGGCTACTACATGATCAGCCTAAAATGTTACCACAGCTGGGACACAGGCCTCCTCTATGAAAGGGAGAAGGTCGTAATCCACCACGCCTGGTAAAGTGAGGGTTGATGGACGTCACGAATTTTTGGTTCTAGGGCATCACGGCTACTCCAAGATGTGCCACAGGTTCAGTTGTCGCGCCAGCGAATACTCTACATCGAGGTATTTGTTGTAACATGAACATTCACGATTTGTCAACACGATTTTGAGATCTGTAATACTGTCGTATTACGACTCATAAAGTTCAAAGACCACAGTAACGTAAACATTGAAGTGTTACTAATATTTTGTCCATATTATTATTATATTCACCATGTATATTTTTCTATAGATGAATCATTGCTATGAGTTTGACTTAGCACAATTCTAATCATTGAATCGGTGGGACGATTCCTTGGAAGTCAGCCCATTCGCTGGAAGGCAGCCGGCAAAAGCTGGATACTAAGAATTCTTCTCATCACTCCTACTATGATTGGATAGGGTGCCAGCTTAGGTATTTCGTTGACAACGAGATACAAAAAAAGTTTCCCATATTAAAAATTCGAAGTCCCTCTCAAAGAGACCTGTGTCCCAGTTGTGGTAACATTTTAGACTGATTACGCTTATGCTATATTAAAAACACGACGAATGAACATAGTGCACTTTTAGTACACCCACATTTCACCAGTAATGCTTCTGACTCATGTAGTAACAGGAGGCGAGCCTATTGTCATAACTGGACGCAAATCTAGACTTCGAGCCTGATTCAGAAATTCCCGATAGAAAAACTCAATATCACTTAGCCCAACGTGGGATTCGAACCCAGGACTTCATGCTCAGCAGTGGCACTTGAGAGCACTAGACCAAAGAAGTTTCAAAATCGATACTAAAGCCGTAAAGGTCCGTTAAATTCAGGCAAGTCGGAACACGGCCCAAGATACTGTTAGGAACCTAACAAAAGTGTTAAATTAAGTCCCACTAACCTTATTCAATAGCCGACGCATCCAAATTAACATAACTGGCCCCCATATTTTCTCTATGACGCGTAGAAACTACATGTTTCTTCGCTGTCTCCCCCTCTTCGACATCAGAGTCGCAAACACCGCACTTCAGACACCCGAATTGGTAATACACATATTTGTTCCGAAGCAACATATTTATATTATGCTTAAGCTCCAAGTAGAAACGGAAGACGCTCTCAATAGCTGGCTTCTCTTTGAAATGACCAGCGTATACTAAGTGGGATAAAAGGGACCGGATGGAGTTGAATACTCCTTTGCATTCAACGCAAGTGAAGCTAGAACCTTCACTATGTAAGATGTGGTTCCCTTTCATGTACACGCTGATGATATCACCCTTGTTCGCGTTCACTTTAGCATCAGCAACAGCAGTTTGGTGATCAATGCTGCTCAGGACATGCTTAACAGCTTCATTCATATCTTGGAACGTAACATCGCAGACTTCACATTTCAAGTCAACATTTACTTTGTTCGCAGTCAAAACATCTCGATCAGCATCATCGTATAAAGCAGAACGGATCAATTTCGATATTGCCTCGAAATGGGAAGCGCTTTCGAAATGTTCAACCATCGCCGAGATAGATGGGACGGCCACAAAATCCGGGCAGATGGTGCAAACGTAAAAATTGCCAAAGCTAGCAAAATATTCGGAAGGGCGGCAATGATTTTTGTAGAGCATCGACAGCTTCCATGGCGCCGCGTTCCTCAGATGCTTCTTTTGGCGAATATGATTGAAGAGCACCTGTCTTGGCCCCTTCAAAGTCATATCACAGCAGGTACAATAGTTCCCGATCTTCCCCGACGGCTTGATAAAATTCTCTATTATGACGTGGTCACGACTATTATGCGGTTTCCCGACGCTAGCTAAGTACTTCGTCCAATTCAAATCTTTCGGGCCCCATTCTTCAGGGATTGAGCGATCGGGGTCGGTCTCCTTTATACGGATGTATAGCTCGTCAGAAAGTTTTGCAAGATGCTTCTCGTCTAGAATATGCAAAATGGAAGCTTCAACGGAATCGATCGAAGTTTTGCATAGACGGCAACACAATCCGTTTGGAGTGTAAGTGATATCGTGGCTGAGAAGGAATTTATCGTTCATCTCTTTAATTTTCTCAGTAGTAGGTTCAGTCATCGAGAAAGAAATGCTCTTATCAGACTGTAGGATACACGAAAGGTTGTGAATATGACTTTCACTAAACACATGGTTTAAAACACTATCGTAATGGAATCGTAGAGTATAATACTCGCAAGCGATGCAAAAGAACGCTAATTTTCCAGTTCTGTCATCAATCAATGACAGCAACTTATGATTGTCGAGTAACTTGACAATCAGGGCCTCAATAGGTCCGTAGTAACGATACTTCTTTGCCTGATTCTTCGGCTTTTCAGCCGCCTGTTCATTCTCATCGTTATCAATATTTTTGTTTGCGTCAGCAGCAAAATTCTGGTAAACATTATCCTTAATACTCATTATTATAGGAGCTACAGAAGACGTTTGCGTTGAAAAGTCGATAGCCGAGACATCGGAACATAATTTGTCGTATATCTCTTGGTAGAATTTGAGCGCAGCATCGACGCTTGCTTCCGAAGCGTCCGGGAGATGCTTCATCAACGCAGAACTGAGTTTCGACGAGAAATTACGTTCCAATCTTTCGACCGGTTTGGTAATGCTTAGTTCTTTGATTTTCGGCAGTGGAGTTTCTCCCATAGCGGAGAGACGTCGAGACATGTTTGGCAGAAGGATTGGCTCAGCTACATCTATACTCGCCCGTTTCAACTTAGGCAAGTGGGCGTCCGAACTGAAGTGTTTCTGGAGGGATTCCATCAGCGGTTCTTCATCGTTCAATTCAATCTCTATATTACAGTCGGTGCAAATATGCACCTGCTTTGCGTCCTCGGAAGTAAAATTAAATAACTCAGCTTTCAACAATTCAGGAACTTCGCTAACAGGAAGACTGTTGAACCTCTGCCTTTGAAGGTTACTCTTCTTCTCTGTAGTAAATATATATTCAACTTCGACATAATCTCGCTTTTGTAAATAAATCTTCTTGTGCGTAGAGTCTAGGCTCCTCAGATAGGAGAGTAGAGTTTTGTTTTGTTGCGTCAAAGGGTGGTTGACGACATTCTGAAAGTGTCTAGCGAGACGTTTAATATCTTCGGATTTTCGAAAGGATAATACAGTAAGGTTTTCCATTGTTGTGATGATATTTCTGTCAACCCACAACTGAAAGCCTTGTTTCTTGATACCAAGAATATTGGCTACGCTTATAAAAGCTTATTATAACAGTTTTGAAGTTATGTTGCTGTCTCGTTCTGCCCGTACTTTGCCGAATGGTAATTTTGGGTACCCAAAAATAGTTTGTTAGGATTTGGACTTGAAAATAAAATGGTGAATTGATTTGATTATCACTGCATTTCAAGATCTGGAAGGAGGAGAAAACAATTGGTTATTATAAAAAATTAGAAAAACAGATTAATTCTAAGTTAATCAACGTCAACAAATACATCATATCCATAGGGTATCGTCAACAACACGAGCCAAAACTAGGAGATTAAACTCAAAATACAACATAAGATTAAATTTCAGAAAAAAGTTCGGCTTCTTAGAGCGTTGTCTCGTAGTTTGTCTGAAATTTCATATAGGTCTTAACAACAGCGTCCTATGCGCGTACTTTATTAGCTAAAGTGATTTCGTAATTTTGTATACATTCTTGATTGCTCTAAAACTCAAGACACGCTCAACATGAAATAATAGTAGATTATGCACCGAGGGGCTAAAGTTGTGTCTTATGTCACGGGCGTCATATTGAATCTCGAGCGCAATGAAGGATTCGGGATTTAACTCCCGAGCGCAGCGAGGGAATTAAGAGTTTAACTCACGAGCGAAGCGAGGGAGTTAATACAAGAATCCTGAATGCAGCGAGGGATTCAAGCTAGCCCAAGGCAAAGACACCTTTAGCCCACAGGAGGATACTCTACTTTTTACACCTACTGTGAGAAAATAATAGCCATAGTACCAAAAACAAAGTATTTATTAAATAAACAAACAGTAAGAATAACATATTTAGAACTAGTTAGTTATATACACTTCCATTCCTTTTAAAAAATTGTTCGTAGTTATCTAATTATTCTTACAATATTATGTCTTCGAAAACATGGCAACGATATGAAGAAGCAGTCGTTATGATTTTGTAGGAAATCGAGAATATCATCCACGCGTAGTAAGGGTATCGAGAATAGCTTTCCTCTTTCTGGCACCAAAGGGTGTTTGTTAGTACTATACTGCCAATTTAGCTGAGCATGTGAGATTCCAAATTCAAATCACATTATTGACCAGCGGGTCATAATGAAATCCAGTACAACATTATTGACCGGCTGTGCCCTAGGCCACTAATGACTCACTTTAGGTTAAGGTTGCTTGACATATAATTTGACATTTTCGAGCAGGTGGTGTGAAAAACATTTTAATTCCCTGTCGTCACAACACGGTCAGGAGCAGTGGTGGAATGGCCGCGACCAACAAGTTGTATGTCGTAGGTTCGAAGCCAGACGCTTTACATTCGTCCGTTTCAGGCAAGAAAATTCGGGCGAATCGACTAATAAACCCATTCCTCAGTTTAAATTCATTATTTTATATATGCACTAGCAGCGCTCTCGGTTTTACCCGCATACATGTCGATCCCGTAGGAATATCGGGATAAAAACTATCCTACGTCCTTTCCCGGGACTCAAACTATCTCTATACCAAATTTCATCTAAATCGGTTCAGCGATTTAAGCGTGGAGGTAACAGACAGACAGACACTCTTTCGAATTTATAATATTAGTATGGATGTATGTTAACTCAACGCAGACAGAGATAAAAATTAAACACAATATAATGTATTCATTCTAAAACCGTCTTTACAAGGAAAAAACACTGTCAACCAAACAGAGTTAAGGTAAAACAGTTTTAGAAGTAGGTAAGTGTCATTGCTAAAGCATAGAAGGCGTGACCGTTTATAACAGAGTATTTACAGTAAGCATCATAATAGCCTTTTTCCAGCTATTATTGGGGTCAGTTTCCAGTCTAACCGGCGCGGCGGGATGATTGCGTAACATACCTACTGAAGAAGAATGGGGTAGTATCCTCCTGGTGGTACGAGGACTAAAACACGGTGAAACTCGATTATAGTGGACTGTGTTACATTTAAGTTTAACAAGAATAAAAGGTAAAGAATACGACTCGAACGTTAAGAAAAAGGCCGGCACACCACTGCGTCATCGTCCACGCTACCGATGGCTTGCACCTACCTTTTTCTTAACGTTCGAGTCATATTCTTTACCTTTTATTCTTGTTAAACTTAAATGTAATACAGTCCACTATAATCGAGTTTCACCGTGTTTTAGTCCTCGTACCACCAGGAGGATACTAACCCATTCTTCTTCACCTACTAACAGTTGCTATGGCGTTCATGGACGCTGGTGATGGCGCCAAACAAGTAGCCGAATTCTGGGCCGAGACTATTTAGATTGCTAACGACACGCTAAGAATGGGTTTCATTTTGACGGTTCAACAATATTCATTGCGTTATTTACGTTGCTGGCCAGACAAAATGTCCGAACATATGAAGCAATGGATTATCAATATCCTTCAAAATGATTCAGACTGTGATTGACAGCGTCTTAGTTTAAGTTAGAACGCAATTAGGGTGTGGATGCAGCTTAATATTTTACACTAGCTTCTGCCCGCGACTTCGTCCGCGTGAAATTTCTTGTTACTCCGACCCACCCCGTAGCATCGCATCGCCTGCCCGCGCTATTACTTCGTTTTTGCTTAGCGTTCTTTCCGACTTTTTATCTTTTTGCTCGGCCCCTAAAGGTCATAGCGTGATGTTAAATAGCCTATAGCCTTCCTCAAGAATTGGGCTATCAAATGCAAAAAGAATTTTTCAAATCCGACTGGTAGTTCCAGAGATTAGCGCGTTCAACCAAACAAACTGACTCTTCAGGCATATAATATTATAAGTATAGATAAAGCGACTGCCTATCTGACCTCCACAGCCACCCAGTAACTGGAAACAGCCGCCGTTTTACCAAGGGGTATCGTATTGCCATAAGATACCCCTTGGTAAAACGGGTTGTCAGACTTCCGGGCTTCTGACTACCCGTAACGATTGTCGAAGAAATAATGTTAAAGTACTGTGTCCTTAAAAAGTGTCTGACCTACGCGGTCAGACTCAAAATGTATGAAACAAAGCTTGCGAACAATTTAAAAACTATATACCTACTCATTTACTATTTATTAAACTTACAAACCTTCCGTAATTAATTCTCTTATGGTAATGAAAGACAAAACCATTGTGCATTAGAGATGAATTAAGCCAAAAGCGACTTTATATTATATTATTTATGGACGGAAATTGATTTATGACTGTTTCGTGCATGCAATGTTGCCAGTTTCCTCGATGCATTTACAATAAATTCTGCGTATTTTTCAGGGAATATATGACTCTGTGAGGAGATTTAACGAGGAAAATAATATCAAATGCCGCACAAATTCATGACATGTTTGTATAGTTTGTTTGTTTAGTACAGAAGGAACTCGTAGACATAATATGACAATCATACGTAAGTCGAGCTTGTTATCAAGGTTCAAGCTTAGTGCACATCTACTTCCGCATCGGGTCAAAAATCGGTACAAAAAAGAGGATGTGTAAACGATTCGGAACAAACGGGATCAAAGATTTTTACATTTATGGAACCTGGCATACCTAGCTGTCCGCTATTTTTTATTTCAAAATGATGGCCAGAAAACTATGTATATATGTAAATCGATAGATGACATGATGACATCAATGCAAACAGAAAATATAGTAGGGCCAAACCCGGTAAAGCATCACGTTTCCGAGATATTAACGTTCAAAATTGATCACGTGACATCCATATTCATCATCATCATCCAACTTGCGTATATCTTGTTACATAACGTCGCCTTAGAGTGAAAACCTCGTCAGTGTAAAAGAAGTAACTTTTCAGGAGGAAGAAAGAACTGCGTGCTGTAAAATTTTTGTACGGCGTCTTCTGTTTTTTTTACCGACTTCAAAAAAGGAGATTCTTTATTCTTATTAAATAATATGGAAATTTAACCCGCTTTTATATCCAGAACTGTTCGTTACTATAAGATTCTCCGAAATGCATAAAATGCTACTTACGTTCCCGAGGTTTTCACTCTAAGGCGACGATAAACACCTATAGTGCCACAAACTTATCTGGCCCGGTGGCAAAAAGAGAAACTAACGACGCCATTTTGAAATGTCAATCTGCCTGCCATCCGTTGACATATCCGCCATTGGTTGTTTGCTCTGTGTGTTTATTTTTCGTTTAGTGGTTATAGCTAGTGAAAAATGCCGAAAGCTTTAAAAAGTGACGCGAGGAACATTATATTACAAGTCTTAGATTTTATGAAGGAAGAAAAGCGCCTTCAGGCACCGATAATACCGTTCGAAAAATTGTATGAACGCGTAGCTGCCGCCACAGGTTAGTGTTGTCAGCTTTTGAAAATAAATTCCACGAAAACACCATTTCGAACGTGCTAGTAGAATAGATGTATGATTTTCAAAAAATTTCGTTACTTTTGTTGTAGGTGTTGGGGAGCGATTTGTTAGAAAACTTGTCAAGGAAAAAGAACAGGCAGATGAAACTGGAACAAAAGTTTCCACGCCAGGAAAAAAAAGAAAAAGGACGAAAGGTAAAATTGAAGTGGATGATTTCGATCTTGGTGTCATAAGAAGAAAAATTCATGAATTTTACACTATGCGGAAAGAAATTCCCACAATACCAAACTTATTAAATGTGCTCCAAGAAGACATTGATTTTAAAGGGAGTCGAGAAACTCTTCGGAAAATACTCCATAAAATTGGATTTCGTTACAAGAAGACAAAATCGAACAGAAAAATTCTAATAGAACGAAATGATATTTCAGCATGGAGAGCCAATTATCTTCAAAAAATTAAAGACAATGAACGAGGTGAACAAAAACCAGTCATATTTTTGGACGAGACCTATATTCACGCATCTCATACAGCTGGGCGCTGCTGGCAGAGTGATGAAATTGACGGTGTGCTAAACCCAGTCTCCAAAGGAAATCGATCGATAATTGTTCATGCGGGAGGACAAGCAGGGTTTGTGGAGAATGCTTTATTAGTGTTCCAATCGAACACAAAAAGTGGCGATTATCACGACGAAATGAACAGTAAGAATTTTAAAAAATGGGTGACCGATAAACTTCTGCCCAATTTACATCAGCCAACACTGATTATATTGGATAACGCCCCATATCATAGTATTTGCATAAACAGAACTCCTAATGGAAGTCATAAAAAGGCTGAGATGCAAAAGTGGCTGACGGAAAACAATGTAGAATTTAACGAACAGTTTACAAAACCGCAACTCTACGAACTCATTAAGAGACATAAACCAAAACCTATATACGAAATAGACGAACTGTTGAAAAACAGTGGACATAGCGTGTTAAGATTACCGCCATACCATTGCGACCTAAATGCAATCGAAATGATTTGGAGCTCTATGAAACGAAACGTAGCTAATCAGAACATTAATAAACAGCGTTGCCAGAATGTTACTTTTGTAACATTTTACGTTACTTTTGACCCTCTCATGTTACCTCCATGTTACACGCCTCAAAATGTTACTTTTATGTTACTTTTAAGACTTAATAAAAAATATTTCTCAGCAAACAAAAAATAAAGATGAAACGGAACGCATACAAGAAAGGTTTCGTTCGTCATGTTGGCGCACTTGATTGTCTTGATTTTGTGACCAAATTCTGACGCAACGACAGCGCGAAAATCTTTCACTTCGTTTGTCGTATCGCATATTCACTCACTCGCGTGAATTTCTAAATGACCCATCCCGCTTACTTAGGCGAGTGAGCGACGGCCTAGTAGTGGCATCCGTGTTGGTTCAGTTCAGTTTGTTATTACGATTCTTTCGAAGCCTACTAAGGGGACAGCTTTTTTTTATGTAATAAAGTGCCATGTTATTATTAGTGTCGTTTTCCACAAAAAATAAGGTAATGTTACTTTTTTCGTGAAAATGTTACTTTTTGAGCTCTCTCATGTTATATTTGACTATCTGTCACTGGCAACACTGTTAATAAATCAAATTCTGAAATGCCTACTTTGATTGCAGAAGCCTTCAATAAGATAACAGTGCACGAACGGCAAAAGCACTGCAATCATGTAAAAAAAATTGAAAACGAGTATAGAAGTAGGGATGCATACTTAGACGAGCCTTTCATCATTAATTTGGCCAGTGACAGTGAAAGTGAAAGTAGTGACTCTGATGATGAAGTGACTGATGAATCAGGTGGCTCGGGAATACCTGGAGTATTCCCGTTAGAGAACACTCGCCAGACATTTTATGTAGATGATCATAATTATTGTGTTAAAATATAGATATTTTCGAGGAATATGCTTGTTTTTGTTTTTTAGGTACCTAATTAACATATTACCTACATTCTTTCAAATCGCCAGGTGTTACGTAGGTAGTATGTGCATAATTACATAGTTTTAACTTTTAACCATCTTCAAAAAAGGAGGTTATCAATTTGACACGTATATGTACCTACTTATGTAATATTATTGGAATTGCAATATATTTACATAATTATAATAGTCTATTACGGCTTCCAAACAAATATGCATATTTTTATAGGTATGTATGTATGTGTATGTTAGTCCACGTATTTCTCCGAAACTATTAATCGGATTGAAAAATCGGTTCAGTAGTTTTCAAGATTTGGACCAAAATGTTTTTGTTACATCGACTTGCTTTCCCACTTTATTGTAAAATTTATTTTTCCTGGCGACACCAAATGCGATATCAGCGACTCCCTCACCGGGCCAGATAAGTTTGTGAGACTATATGACGTCTGCGGAGTTTTGCCCAGCTAATTTAATTTGACCCTGCATAGTGCCGTAGCGCGATCAAAGTGACAATAGACACTGGTACGGCCGCGTCTTTCCATTCTATAAAAGGCCAGCCCGCAGCCATAGGAAACTGCTCGCGTATACTTTGTATTGACATTTTTAAATCTGCGATTACAATTTATACACGAATTTTGCGTACTGCTTGTGTAAGTTTATAACGTGTACGCGCGCGTCCTGGTTTCAAACTATTCTACATCACTTACGCCTGACAAGAGTTGAGATATATTTTAATAAAATAATATTTCTTCTGGCTCCTCGGTCCGCTCATCGCGCTCGCTTCGCTTGCAATTGAATTGTCTCTCGTTTTCTGTCAGTCCTGCCCTTGCTATTGTATGTCCGCTAGGTGTTTGATTTATTTATTTACCAGAATATAGATATTTACATAATAACATGGTAAAATTACCCCATTTTTTATATCCACGCAATCACTGTCCATTCCATGGTTGCCTGGAAGAGATCGCAGAAAGCGATAAGGCCGCCCATTGTATGTTTTGTATTCATAATCGTATTTTTTTGTTATGTATTCTCTGGTGTACAATAAAGTATATATAAATATAAAAATAATAAAATTGTCTCACTATATTCGACTTATCAGTTGTGTAAATATTTCTAGTACTTACATGTATTAATATCATGAAATTCCATCAATGTCATTAGTCATCCATTAGTCATACACATCATAATAAAATGTACAGTCTTGCTTCGTTAATATTAATTCGGCACATTACATTAAAAAATATATCAAACTAGTTTATTAGGTTAATATCACAGTCAAGACAGTTCATCAATTTATTGATTAGGTTTATAAATAATATCAATAATTATAATTTAAATAAGTGTTAGTAAATTTAAATTATAGAGACATCATGTCTGCTTAAAATTTAAATAATCATCTATTGAATAAAAACATCTGTCCAAAGTAAATTTTTTAAAGTTCTATAAAATTGATACCCTGTGTGGCCCGTCGCTTGCGCTCGGGGTTAATTTGCTGTGCAATCAGTAGGTATTTTCGACATGATTGTCGTATTTTTTATGTAAAAAAAATATTTAAATGTTGGAAAAAAATTGATGAAAAAACTTAAAAAAATTATTGAAAATTTGAAAAAAAAATATGGAAAAAAGATGGAAAAAAATTGGAAGAAAATTATTTATTTGATGTGCAATTAATAATAACCCCGTTTATTTTTACCACAAAAAATACTAAGAAATCTGACTATGTTTGATATGACCTAATCTTTTACAAAGGTTATAATATGAGGAGGTCAACAAATCAAAATGGCAAGCATGCAAATGCTCGCATATATATACACGATTAGTCCGTGTGCGTACTGGCACTGTATATTATGGAATAAGATAGTTTGTTAGGTCACTACGAAGTATGCGCGAGTATTTGCGTACTACTCTTGTATAGATTGGACGACATTAGTAAAAAGTGATTTCCAATCCATGCGCGATTAGTTTCACACCTTTGCGTTCTGGCCTTGTATAGAATGGAAATACGCGGTACGGCCCCAGCATAACGGGAAAAACAATGTTTTTAAAGAAAGGTCTGTTACGTAACCGAGAGCTTTATAAGTCTTGAAGCCTCTTAAGTACAAAGTCGTGGGCGGCCACCCACATTGGGATTCGTGGGAGGAAGCCCGCATTGCCACGTCGTGGGCGGACGCCTACAACGCAATTTTCCACCACTGATACTGATATTTCATATTCATGCTACAGATAGCACCATCCACGAAGACGCGTCTATTTTCTTCCTAATGGCTTACAATACAAGTGTGCAACATTCCGCTAGTGTTTTAATTTTGTCGATACACAGTAATTACTTATTAGTGGGAAATTATTAGTGTGTATGAAAAAATTTAAAAACTAAAACAGCGATTATTAAGAAGAGTTTGTGTGCGTCTTCGTCGATGGCACTATCTGTAAATATTAATATGTATATTATTATATAGTTGGGACTATGAAACGAGCTATTTTTGGAGTATCTATTCGGGATAGAATCCAGAATAAGGTGATCCGGCAGATGCCCATTAAAAAAGATGGACAAATTTTAACACAGCGCTCAGTACGTCTAACTAAAGATATCCAAGCAAAAAAAAAACACTGATTAAGATACTAAGTGATTTTATTTTGACCTAAAATAATAAATTACCGGCACATTAGTATATTTTCGTTGGCTGATTATTTTTCTTGTAAGTATCTATGCGTTTTTCTTATATATTTTTTTACCATCGTCCTTATTTTGGTGGTCTAAATGATTTCTAAAAGTTTGTCCATCTATTTTAATGGGACCTATGATCTCACAGAATAATCTGTGAGATCACCGGTTATACTAAAAAAACTAAACTACCGATTATCACTTGGTTATCCAAGCTGAAGTGCCAATGGGCCGGCCATATTAGCCGTAGAACCGGTCACCGTTGTGGCAGACGTAAGCGGCAGAGGAGGACACCTTTTAAAAAGGTCAGACTGCGTTCGAGATTAGCAAGCGAAGCGATTAATTATATTAGTGTTAGAAGTGTGTCGAAGCACTAAATTAATTACATAAACATATTAGTATTTTTTAAGAAAGCTAAATGTGGATGTATTTTATGTTAAAAACATGCCGCGATAATTTTCAGTACCTAACAAAACAATCGCTACAGTCCTTTCACATTATTTTACCTCTGATTTTGTATCACTGTCCAAATCACAGTGGCATTTGTTACAGCCGCGAATCATATTTTAATCAACGTACAACTTAATACTGACCAACAAATTGCAAAAAACGTAAAAAAAACCCTGGCGCTTTCGCCTTAAGGTGTAAAGATGGCTCACTGACCTTGTGCATGTGGGCGGAGCTAAACGCCCTACTCCCGAATACGTAAAATGTGTGCGGTGGCGCGCGACACTAAAACTATGATCAAAGAATATGAAGAGGCGCAGACATGCCGCACGTAGGTCGCCATTTTTGCCTACGATTCCAGAAGGGAATGGCGGATGCAAGGCTGATATATTTTGTACTAGCTGTTAATCGTCCGTGTGGAATTTAACAAAAAAGTTATTGTTGAGTTCGCAGAGTTTACGATAACTTATTAAGGCGCTGTACTTAGTCAAAATAGGCTTCACAAAACAATATTTTAGCCAAATGTATACATTTTAGAACAGCAAAAAAAAAATGTTAATCTTGATCATATTTATGAGTGGACCATTGTGTTCAAAACACGTTTTCGGTAAATTTTCTCGATAGAAAAAAATCATAAAATAACCATTAAAATTGAAATCGTTGCAATTGTAATTGTGTTATTTATAAACAAATCTTGATAAAATTAATAACAGTGATGTATAATAATAAAGGGAACTGTTGTTTTTATTTATCGATTGTAATAAGATATTTGTAAGGATTAATTGTATTTAATGATAAATAACTCGAACGAAACGTTGCGCCATCGCGGCGTCTTTTTAGCTTCTCTTTCATTTCTACGCGGAGCGACAGTGAGTCTTGTTTTTTAGTTAGGTACTTATACTCTATGGGAGGGTATAAGTACCCAACTAAAAAGCAGTGACTAGACATGGGTCGTACTTGCAAAATCGCGTACTTACCAGGGCTTACAAGTACGACTTCTTTAAGAAACCACGTCCTAAAACTAGATCTCGGGATACTTTCAAGTATTTTCTATCTGCATAGGAAATTGAACTCTGAATTCTTACTTATGGAGCACGATCGCGTTTAGGCATGGGTCGTACTTGCAAAATCGAGTACCTACCAGAGCTACAAAGTACGTCCACCTTAAAAACCGGCCAAGTGCGAGTCGGACTCGCGCACCGAGGGTTCCGTACAAACCTGCAAGGTTTACAAAGTTCGTTCATTACGACAATCGAGTCATAACTATGTTATTTTTATTGCATATGAATTTCAACTTGATAGCTCTACGCGTTCATGAGGAAAAAAGTAATAAGTTTATATTTATTAAAAAATAAATATATATTTTGTAATGTAACTAAAAATTTAAGGTTTTCGGAATTTTTCCTTTATGTGTGCTATAAAACGTTGCTTCATGCCAAATTTCAAGATTCTAGGTCGACTGGAAGTACCCTTTAGGTTTTGATTCCCTTGCGAGTACTTGCGAGTTTCAAAATATGCAGCTTAAATTGCTGTTTCTTTTGATTGCGTTGACATAGAAGTTTGATTTTGTTACAGCTTAAAGGTATTATAGACCTGAGTATTTGGTATGAATTTCAATTTAATACCTCTACGCGTTTATGAGGAAATGGGTAGTAAGTTTAAAATTATTAAAAAAAAAATATTATGTGATGTAACTAAAAATTTATGGTTTTCGTAATTTTTCCTTTATCTATGCTATAAGACGTTGCTTCGTACCAAATTTCAAGATTCTGAGTTCACGGGAAGCACCCTGTAGGTTTTGATTCCCTTGCAAGTGTCGAAAATTTGCGGCATAAACGGCTGTATCTTTTGATTGCGTTGGCTTAGAAGTTTGATTTTTTCACAGCTTCAAGGGACAGTAGACCTGAGTAATTGATATAAATTTCAGCTTCATACCTCCACGCGTTCCTGAGAAAAAGGGTCTTGACAGACGGACGGACGGACGGACAACAAAGTGATCCTATAAGGGTTCCGTTTTTTCCTTTTGAGGTACGGAACCCTAAAAACCATAGCTCGAGATACTATCAAGTATTTTCTATCTGCATCGAAAATTGATCCATGACTTCATACAAATAAGAAATACAATCGCGTATTCAAAAGCCCTGTTGGTAGTAAAAATACTTGCATAGGAAATTGACCCGTTACCTTCTATGAATAAGGAGCATAACCGCGTTTACAATTAATATTTTCACAAAGAATTAAAGTAAAAATACTTTCATACGAAATTGTTCCGTAGACTCTAATTGATAAGGAGCATGATCGCATTTCCGAAAACTGACGCGGTTGGGTACCTATGTAGTTGAGCGAGTAATACTTTGAAGTCTTGCAATTATTTCGGGTCGGTACCTAGTGTACGTACTTTGGTATCTGTTTGTTGATGAAAGCTGTTTATTATACATATTTTATTTTATGATTAGTTTTTTCTAAGTAATGTTGTTGGTGTACAAATGTTTGTACTGTTTCGGTTCTACTCATAAGTTGTATAAATAAGCAATCAGTGTATAAAAAATGGTCAACAAGAAAATAAACGGAAGGCAATAAAGAGATCTTATTCGACGAAACAAATTGTAACGTAAGTAGGTAGGTAGGTACCTACTTTTTTGTACACACCATATTTTGTTTGTATAGATTATCTATAGACGCGTAATTTCGACATACATTACAACAGCTCGATTGGTCTAGTGGTCTCGTGCGTCACTATAGTTTTCTGTATCAGTCACTAATGTCCGGGTTCAAATCCAAACTTTTTGACATATTCTTTTTGTTGATTTTCTTATTTGATATAAATGTTTTTTTAATTATTATTTTACTTTTTGCCGATTTTCTTGTTTGAAAATTATCAGACTATATTATTATTGCTTATACTCTTTTGTAACACACTGTAGGTATATTATTTTTCTTCCGAATCAAGCTTGGTGGACGTTTTTATTTTATTTTTATTATATTACTCTAGATTCTGAAGAAAAATAACTATAAGAATAAAAATGATTGTTTTTATTAAAATAACAATTACTTATTGAATTATTTTAAAAATAAGAAAATAAAAATATGCACATTATAATTAAAAAATAACAAAACAAATGATAAGCACATTATAATTAAAAAAATGACAAAAAGAGATATGCGTCCACTGAGATTCGAACCTGGTGATTACGCAGTGAGAATCCGGACAGTGGAGCGCGGAGGCAATCGTGCATCTTGTTCGAATCGCGAAATTACGCTTCTAAATATAATGGAAGTCGCTCATCAACAAAATTCGCGCGGTGCACCCCGCCGTAGGCGGGGACTATTCGTATCCCACTTACATAAAAGTAAACTCAAATACATAAAAGTCGTCTATTCACCGCCACGTAAAGAAATACCTATGCTAATTTTAATGAAATTCTTCTAATATTTCTCCATTTAGTTCTTTTTGATCGTTTTTGCATTTTTAGTTTAATTATTATTTATTTTTAGTTTTTCGTATTAGCCTTTTTTTATATACAATATTTGGTGAACGATTTCCTTGGGCTAAAACAAAAACACTATATTTTAATATTCAATCAATTTCATTGGAGATTAAGGAATCTTCACGTATAGGATCCACTTATATAAAAAAAAAAACTAAACTCCGTTTCTTTATTATGATTTATTTACATTTGGTTAAGTACCTAAATAAACGTAGTATACAACCTCCCTATTTGAATCGGATAAATATTCAATATTTTATTTCATAGGTTTTAATTTTTTTTCGTGGGAACCTAGTTTCTTTTTTTTTCTAAAATAAAAGTGCCTAAGTTACTCCTTATTCACCTATCTGCTAGTGAAAGTCCCAGTCACAGAAATAAATCCGCACAAGAATATGAGAAGGTAGTAATCAATAAACTCAGTAATGCAAATACTCGTAGATTGACAACTAAGAACGCTCATTTTTTATAAATTATGGTGTTTGAAAACATGTTTTTTTATTGTGGGTAAGTAGTTATTGTCTAAACAGTCAAAATAAAATGGCCTGAAGCGGTTGTTTTAATATTACAAACAGACACTCCAATTTTATTTATTTGTACCTATAGATAGATAGATACTTATTAGTCCACTCAACGAATAACCCAAAAAGAGGTGTAGAGTGCGTGAGCTGGGCCCTGAGCCATTTCTTCAGAAAGTTGCTCAGAGTGCTTAGGGAGTAAACATACTAAAAGTCCCCGCGTCTAGGAGGTGAGCCGGAGTGGGGGGTATAAAAATTCCCACTTTTGAGTTTTTCGCTAATATCTATAAAACGGTGCGTCGTCGTAGAGAAAACGTATTTTTCTTGACTTGCTTTGCTTTGGCATTTTTATTTATTTACAAATTATCTTATATTTACAAAATAAACAAAAACAGTATTTAGAAATGGCACCACTAATAAAGCGTCCACGCGGACAATAGAAATGGGCCCTCTGCAGCGAGCTAATCTATAAACGCATACTGATACAATTCGTTCATAAATATTTGCACTAACACAGCCAAACGCGCGTAGTCGATCGATAGCCGGGGCGGAGCAGCGAGCGACACAGCCACCCCGTCTCAGTGCTAACGCACGACTGCCGCCTGCGCCCGCGCAGAGCACCTCTGAACCTATATCTCAAAGTGGGGCATTGTCTTTGCAACTGTTGATTGATTTAAAAACGCTATTTCAAATATGTAGTACCTCTAACCAGCAATTTTTCAGTGTAAAAATATTTCCAAACATCAAAGCCGTTTAGAAGTTATAAGCAAATGTTAGCCAAAATAGCGTTTTGGTAAATATTTTTTTAAGGCAAAAGTATTAGCCTTATGAAAAAACCCTGTTTCAAAAATGCAGTACATGAATCTATAGCAAACATATATTTTTTACAGACCTTCTAACCAAACCGTTAATGAGTTATAAGCTTCATAAAGTGACCGTGTTACGGTACTAAACGAGAGTAAGGCCCTTAAGGCGAAAGCGCCAGGGTAGCCCGCGAAATTCAATTTTTTTTAGGTTTTTTGGAATTTGCTGGTCAGTATTAAGTTGTACGTTGATTAATATATGAATCGCGGCCGTAAGAAATATGTGTTTACAGAATTATAATCATTAAAGTCATCAACACAACTCTCTAAGACCACGTAAGTCCAAAGAATAACTGTTTCATGAAATCATCATTCTTTGGACTTACGTGGTCTTAGAGAGTTGTGTTGATGACTTTGCAAATTGCAAAAAACGTAAGAAAATTTGAATTTCGCGGGCTACCTTAGCGCTTCCCCCTTAATGACTATGAAACCGATAACTAGTTCCTTAGTTGCCGCTAGATGGGTCTGTCTCTGTATACGAGTTCGCGTAAAAAATTGTTATGATTACGACAGATATAAGAGTATGAACGACATCATTGTCTTTTTTTTTTTCAAAGAAACCTTATCTTAGCACTTCATTGTTTTTGTTTCGTGTGGTATTATTTTTGCTTTGCCGTTTCATTTTAAATTAAAAGTCTATTTGTCTTTTGTTTTTCTTTTTTTCGTGTTTTAGCCATTATTTTGCAAAAACTGTATGCTTATTCTTTATATTATATTACCTACTTTACCATGTCGTCTAGTCCTAGTTAAAGAATAATCTTTATTATTATTATTTTGCGAAAGAGCATAATGTAATCTGGAAAACGAAATTAAAAACTTTACTGAAAGAGTAATGATGCTTCTTATCGAAGTGGCAACAAAAGAACGGACGAGACTTTTGTATTCATGATGCTAACACTCATTGTATTGTCTACTGAATAATTTTAATATCTAACTTTCTCAGGCAATTTAATTCATAAATAGTCGTTGTTGTTGTAGTTGCTATGAAATGAAACATCAAATGTAGTTATGGAACCGAAAAACAGCGCACATTGGTCAGTTAAGTAAACTTGAGTTTAAATTTAAACGGAGTTTATCTTACATTGCGGTGTTCGGAAACGCACACAAGTTATCGAACCAATAGCGCTAATGAATAGATAAACCACCGAGAAAAGTACCTCAGAGACCGGGCAGAAAGTAAACGTAACGAGTGCGAGCGGTACAGAAAGACACGTCAAAATACGTCAAAACAAAAAAATGATAAATTATATTTTTCGGACGGGAAAATATATATCGGACGTAGAGACAATTACTGTTAAACCGTTGTAATTCATTCTTAGTACAGCGGGGCAATTGCGTAACAAAATATCAATCGGATCCGTTTAATTTTGACAGTTCAATAACATTGCGTTATTTACGTGCCGAGCCGACAATTTTTTCTAACTTATGAATCAATGGATTAGGAATTTGCTTCAAAACAATTCAGATTCCGATAGATAGTGTGTTTCGCAATTGGGTACAGGTCCCGAAATATTCTCAAGTCCGTGAGTGACAGGAGAAAGAAACGCCCGTAATTTCGGCTGGAACTACGGACTCCATGCTTAGAGCATAGGCCTTTTTTTTTAGGATGGGAAATCATCAAATGACAACTCCCGCTCTGTGTGGAGCGGAAGGGAGTGTCAGATTCTTACTGACTAAAACCGACCCGTGTTCCTTCCTTAGCCTTTTATGTTCCGGGCCAGCGGTAACCCTTTCGGACAATCCCGCTGACCCGGCAGAGAGCATATACCTACCCTCAGTTTCGTTCACTCTTCAGAAACAGCGCAGAGTGCGCCTAAAGATTTCACTTCGAAAATAGTTTACGTCAGGCCAGAGTTGGGGGCATTCAGTCATTAGCGTTGTATGAAAACAAACCAGTATTAAAAATAAATCGTGTTGATAAACAACGGTAGCGAGAGGTCAGTGACATCATTAACAGTGTTATGAGTCAGTTTTTAACGCGACTTTGACATTGAAAAACGCCATCTATTGATGCGTTTGAAATCGACATACTATTTTTTAACCGCAATACTTTTAAAAGTAATATAAATTTTGAGGGACCAGCAGTAGACTATGCATGCTTAAGTAAATTATTTTTTATACCATAACAAAAAAAAATCGTCAAACTGCCTAGCCTGTTTCCAACTATGTTGGGGTCGGCTTCCAGTCTTACCGGACGCAGCTGAATACTAGTGTTTTATATAGATTAGAGCGACTGCCTATCTGACCTACACAACCCAGTTACTGGGTAAAACGATACCTACCACCTACCACGCGGTAAGACTGATTGTCAGACTTGGGCTTCAGACTACCTGTAAAGACTGTCAGAGATCTAGGAATGACAGCCGGGGCTAACGGCTTAACGTGTTTTCCGAGGCACGGAGGGGTCGTTATGTAATGGATGGTCACCCATCCACAAACAGACCTCGGCAAGCGTAGCTTAACCTTCGATCGACACATGCGGCTGTTATTATTTAACCACGCGGGCCCAATGCGGGTTGGTAGATGTCACATGTCTTAAGCTACACTTTCGTAGAACATCGTTTCCGTCATGTTTATAACGGACGTCATGAAGATCAATCATTTTCACCAGTATCTGTATTTGGACGGACGCATGTGGTGGCCAGCGAATTTCTAGCGTTTTAGAGCGTTCATCCCGCGCGGGCTGGCAACGTCGCGTTTCTAGTGCCTTTTCGTGATTATTATAAACTAGCAACCCCCCGCCGTTTCAGTTTCAGTTTCGAACCTGTAGGAATATCGATATAAAAAGTATCCTATATGTTAATACTGGTTATAAACTATCTGTGCGCCAAATTTCATTCAAATCCATTCAGTAGTTTTGCGTGAAAGAATAACAAACATCCATCCATCCATCTATCCTCACAAATTTTCGTGTTTATATTAATAGGATTTTAATCAAAGTACTGTTTTTTACAGCAAAGTACTAGATTGTTGGTATTTATAATTACATATTTTTAAAATTTACTCTTTATTAAAAATATTTAATCGTAATAAGTACCGCATATAGAAAAAAATAATTGACAAAATGTCACATGATGAGTCAGTTTTTGGTTGTAGGACATTGGCGTATAAATCACTTTATTTGGTGTATTTTTTTCCATTTATAGATATCATTCATTTCGTACCCAAAAATTAAAGTGCAGGCCAGAAAGAAAAAGTACTGCTGTCTTATGGGAAATGACCTCTTGAGCATTTTTTACTATTACAACGAAAGTCAACCATTAGCCAACCAAGTCTCGGTCGCGCACCCTACCGTGACAGGCGCATATTGTCGACAGCGCTAATTATTAACGAGTTAAAATGACGGACTTTCTAAAGTGCATTTCGTGTAACATCGTAATCGATGAGATGTTGGCATATATCCAGAACAAAGTGTCGGTTATTGACGAAGTGACGCTGGTGCAAATTTGTACATCAGCATTCACCAGTGCGGAGATTAAAAAATCGAAGTCACTTCTTTTCGATTCGATTCGTAGTGACTTGCGAAAAATTACTCGTAAAAATAAAGGCAAGGAGGAACGAGATCTAGCAGATGTTATGAAAGTATTTAAAACTCATCCGGACGAACTTCCAGTGTTCGTGGCGCGGCAACTGGAAAAGTTACCACCCATCACCTTTGACCACCTGGATTGCACAAAGCTTCTGAAGGATCTCTTGAGAATGCAAACCTCAATTGAAGAAATAAAGTCAACGTATGCTACGCTGGATCATCTGAGTGCATTGAAAGCTGAAGTTAGTCAACTTAAGTACGATTCATTACCCCCTACATCAGTGTCTAAAGTGAATACAAAGCGTGGTGCTTGGTTATTGGATAGTGGCCCCGTGGGATTATCCTATCTACATGATTGTCAAAACAATAGCGACTCAAATAAAAATACACCCCAATATCGAGCAATTGAGCGGGTAGAAGGTAAACAAATCGAATGTGAGTCATGCACCGAACAACGGCCAGCTACAGCGGCGATAATGGGTGAAACTGATATGACAAGTTACTCGGTGGTGGCAAGTACATCGGCGACAGCGGTGACCTCTGCGCGCTCGATCCCTATAGAACAAGTAGCGGAACGTCAGCTGACTGCCACTGATAACGCTAGTGACAATAACAGCTGTTTAATGAGGCAGCCGTGTTCGAATGTATTGTGCGTGAACCATTGACTTATATATTACTAGCGTAAGGACCGGGCTAACCGCGCGACTAAATGGCACCAACGCGCTGGCCCTAAAATGACGGTTCTAGGGCCAACGCGACTCAGTTGACAGTGGTCCGCGCGAGAGAGAGAACTTGTATTTGCCTATCATAAAAATGCCTAGTTGCGTCGTAAAAGGCTACAAAAATTACGATACAAAGATTAAAAAGAAACATGGGACATCGTATCATCGGAATGTAACCTTACATTATTTTTGTTGCAATTAAATTATTAATAAACACATTTTTATATAATTCGATCATTATTTTACAATGGCGGCCATTGTGTGGCCAATGGCTCCTCGAAGTGAACAAAGTAACCTTGTACAGACGTCATTTTTTTATTTCTGTTTTATTTTTGTCTTAAGAACGTAGTGTAAATAATTTAGAATTTTGGTACCAAATTAGGAGAAGACATTAAACGATGTTTAAATATACATTATGCGATAGCGCATTACGATACAAATAATTTTTAAATTACAGATTTCCAAATGATTCAACGTGTATAGATTTGGAGTCGCATTATTAGGGAACAACGAAAGAGCCTTATTTCAAACCTCATAAAAATACAAGAGTATGCTCTGCTCATTTTTGCGACGTTGATATCGACATTGTTTTGATATTATTTATTTAGAAGCTTTATTATATTCATTAGCTAATAGAATTGACAAATATGGGAGGATACGATGTTGGTTTTTCTAAAACAGTTTGGGAATTTTCGCGATGGCCAGACCTGTGTTGTAAAATTCCAGCAGCCACTACCACTACACAGCTACAAGCCCCAGGTGTTTGATTTTGAAATGATGACAGTGAAATGAATCCTGCGTGCAGTAACTCTAGTTTGCCTTTCTGACTTATCATATCACTTTGTTTAATAATGAAATAAATAAAATGTAGAAACCTAAGGAGAAGGCTTTTCAACGTCATGACAATTTCAATGAAACAAAATAGGTAATATAAGAAAACCAAACAGTATTTATTGCAAAATGTGCAATATGCAATCTATTTGCTGCAAAAACTAGCTAGGTTTTTCTCATAATATTATTATTATGTCTATTTCGACTGCCTGAAATCTGATATTTTAACGAGATGGGATTTTGAGAGTCTGGTATTCTGGGTTGAAAGGATATCGGCATGCAACTGACTTATACTGACTCAGGATAAAATGTGATAAAAAAAAAACATGTAGGTAAGTACGCACGTACAAGGTTACGTCGTCGACCTATGCAACGCTGCACTCACGTAGTTCGTCTGAGTTATAACAGATGGCGTTACTGTTGCTTGTATGAAGAACGTCTATGTAAAATGTTCAGATGGGCGTATCCTTACTTTTGAAATCATTGGCGTGAACGAAACAACATCGAACGTGGATACCGATGGTGAAGGATGGCGCAAGGTTTCGTATCGTAGGAAACCATCTAACTATCGTTACCGAGGAAAATCGGGCATAGCGAAAGATCAGAATTGTAATTTTAAAGCTGCTGACAAGAAAGTTCCTATATTTATAACGAATATACACAGTGAAACAACAGAGGATGACATAATTAAATATATTCGCAGTAAGACTCAGGAAACGGTATCCATCGAGAAAATAAGTATGGAGAAAGAGAAAGGGCACAAGGCATACAAATTCTTAGTCTTGGAATCGAAATTATCTTTGTACTTAGATGAGAACATATGGCCTAAAGGTATCATATTTAGACGTTTTATTCATTTTAAACGCCGAACTCCGAGCAGATTGTTATCTGCGAACGGTCAAAGTAAACATCATAATGAATAGATGTACTAGCTTCGCCAGTTTCAACTGTAAAAACGTGAAACGCTCCGTGGATAGTATTAGGGAGCTATGTAACACCTGCGATCTGATTGCTTTACAAGAAACATGGTTAATGCCGGATGATATACCATATCTAAGCACGATTGACAGTGGCTTCGGATGCGCGGGAACGTCTGCGGTCGACACGTCTGAAGGCATACTGCGTGGGAGGCCGTATGGCGGCGTCGCTCTACTGTGGAGAACCAGTATTTTCCAGCAAGTGTCAGTGTTGCGGTGTGACAATGCTCGTATCTGTGCTATAAAGATAACGACAAGTGATCGACCGGTAATTGTGATGAGTATTTATATGCCTACGAATGCGGTGGACAACCTACCTGATTTCACGGATTGCCTAAGTACGGTGAGCGCAATTGTTGACGAATACGGTATTGAATCAGTTTTTATGCTAGGTGATTACAATGCCGATTTATTTGAATTGTTTTTTAATGAGCTTTTGCATTTTTGTAGTGAACAAAGTTGGTCGTGCATGGATGTTGATTTCTTGGGTACTGATTCGGGTGCTTACACTTTCATTAGCGAGGCACACGGGTCCTGTAGTTGGTTAGATCATTGTATTGTAACTCAGGCGGCGAAACGAGCTGTTGTTAATGTTTATATTAAATATGACACTATTTGGTCTGACCATTTCCCTCTGGTTCTTGAGTGTAATTTACAGTTATTGACACCAAAGATGCCTAATAAAACAAGTGCTAGTAACAATGTAGTGTGGGGTGTAAGAACCGAGAAACAGGTCGCAAACTATACCAGTGTGTGTCATAAACGGTTGAGTTTAATTGATTTCCCTGTCGAATGTATGAGTTGTGCTGACTATTTTTGTAATGACCGTGGCCACAGGCGTGCCCTTGACGGTCTGTACTCTGAGATTGTGGCTGCCCTTCGCGATGCGTCTTTGGTGGGTCGAGGATGCAAGAAGGCGGGTGAGAGTGGTCCGCGAGTAGTGGGTTGGAACGAGCATGTCAGAGGGGCTCACGGGGAGGCTCGGCTTAGGTTTACGGAGTGGGTAGCATGTGGTAAGCCTAGGTCCGGTATCATGTACACTGAAATGTGTGAGAGCAGAAGGGTGTTCAAGTCACGATTGAAGGCTTGCCAAGATCGTCAGGATCAGATTTGTATGGACACCCTTGCTGAGAAGCATTCCAAGGGTGACTTTCGTGGTTTCTGGAAAAGCACCAGCAAGGCTAATGTTAGGCCGGGTCTTCCTGTGAGTATCGATGGAGTGAGTGACCATAAGGATATTGCGGATATCTTTAGGGGCCATTTTTCTATAAACTCCCCTTTGGGGCCTGCGGGTAGGTTTTTCAATGCTGAGATGCCGAACGAGGCAGTCGGGGTAAGGTTTGTTGCGAGAGACGTGAATAAAATTATTAAGAATACCTCGAGAGGCAAATCCCCGGGTCACGACGGCCTCAGCATTGAACACCTGCAATATGGGGGCCCGCATATCTCCAGGGTCTTAGCGATGTTCTTCTCACTGTGTGTGAGCCACTCTTACCTGCCGACGGATCTTATGAAGTCTGTGGTGGTGCCTGTGGTGAAAAATAAAACCGGTGACCTTGCCGATAAAACAAACTACAGGCCTATTTCCCTAGCCACCATCATAGCTAAAGTGTTTGACGGTTTACTTAACACACAGTTGAATAAATATGTAAGTCTGCACGATAACCAGTTTGGTTTTAGGCCTCAATTGTCTACTGAGAGTGCTATACTGTGTCTTAAGCATACCGTCAGATACTACACGGATCGTAGGACCCCTGTATACGCGTGTTTCCTCGACTTGTCTAGGGCCTTCGACCTGGTGGCGTATGATATCCTATGGGATAAGCTGACCAGTATTAACTTGCCGCGTGAACTTGTGACTATCTTCAAGTATTGGTATACGCATCAGGTCAACAGTGTTAGATGGGCGGGGGCAATGTCGGAGCCATATCAGCTGGAGTGTGGAGTGAGGCAGGGCGGATTGACCTCGCCAACCCTTTTCAACCTCTACATGGATGCGCTGATCGTCGCGCTCAGCAGTCGGCATGTTGGTTGCCATGTTGATGGCGTTTGCGTCAACAATCTAAGCTATGCTGATGACATGGTGCTGCTGAGCGCGTCAGTCTGTGGTTTGAGGACCCTGATACAGGTCTGTGAGGAGTACGCAGGTGTGCATGGGCTAAAATATAATGTTAGCAAGAGTCAATGCATGACTTTTGGAGCTAGTGGTGCCAAATGCCTGGAAAATGTACCACCAGTTTTTCTCAATGGTGTTCCCCTAGACAGAGTAGACCGTTTCAAATATCTGGGGCACATAGTCACGGCTGACCTCAGGGATCATGCAGACATCGAACGGGAGCGAAGGGCTTTGTCGAAAAGAGCAAATATGCTGGCCCGCAGGTTTGCACGTTGTTCAAATCAAGTTAAGATCACCCTTTTCAAGGCATATTGCACCTCACTGTACACGTGCAGCCTGTGGGCTCGCTACTCACAAGCGAGCTACGGCGCCCTCCGCGTCCAGTACAACAACGCGTTTAGGGCGGTGATGGGGCTGCCCCGCTTCTGCAGCGCCTCGGGCATGTTTGCGGAAGCGCGCACCGACTGTTTTCACGCCACCATGCGCAAGCGGTGCGCGTCCTTAGTGCGCAGGGTGCGGGCCAGCTCCAATACTGTCCTGGTGATGATCGCTGAGCGAATTGACTGCCCCTTCATTAGGAAATGCTGTAGCAGACATGTATAGTCAGTACACTTAGTTCTAATTGACATTGATGTATTATATTTATTAGTTGATGTATTATATGTATTAGTGACATGTTCTGTATTGCTTTTATATTTTGAATTTTTGTTTATTTTGATTTAATTTTTAATTTTGTGACCCTGACAATTTGTATCTTTTAATTTTCCTTTACTTGAATTGCTTTGACATTGTATTTTAATTTTAATTTTAATTCCATTACCCCTTTTAATTTGTTTTTGTTAATTTATTTTATTTAGAGCCATTTTATTTAGAGACATTTTATTCTGTGGCAGTAGCATTGTGATTGCAGCATTATGATATTTTAATTTTATTTTTTATGTAAATATGGGTCTTGCCTGAATTAAATAAATTTTAATTTTTAATTTTTTAATTAACCCCCCCCCCCCCCCTCCACCGTCTGCTATTTGAGATTGAAAATGTCAAAAATCATATTTTTATAATATATACCTAACACTCATGTCCAATTTTGCTATGGAACTCCATTTTCTTAAAGGTTTGTTTGCGTCTCTAAATGAATGTCGAAAATATTGTTGGCAAAAATATGATTACACTAACCCAATTTGCTTGACTTGTTTTTTCCTGTCCTCGTTAAACGACATACTCCCCCTTCTGATGTTCCTCACCCAATTAACATTCCTTTCCTATTATCTTAAGCCCATACCCCTGCAGTTAAAATCCTTCATAAATTCATTAGCTTTAATAAAATCCAGTTACAGTTGATATTTCTATTTACTTATAATATATTTATTGAATGTTCTAACATTTATTTTGTGACGTTTCACATCGACTGATCAAAATATGTTTTGTCCTTTTTTAGCATGGGGATGCCACTGCTACAAACACTATTCAATAGCTTTGTGTAACAGTTTACGATACAATAATTATTTTCTCGTACCTTGACATTGGCAAAATCATCTTATGTTACCGATTGAGCCAGAATCTCAAAAAAACAGAATAGAATAGAACCCAATTTGTTTAGGGTTGGCGTAACATGAATTTGTCTTCCATACTTATCCATTAGTCATTATGTCGGTAATAACACCCTTTTTAGTCATATTAATATATCATCACCCATGCAGTCCATCCATTGTTTCATTGGTCTTCCCCTACTCTTATAGCGAACCACATTCATAATCAAAACTCTCCTCACAACATTGGATAGAAATAGGGTGGGTGCTGAAAATATTTGAGGGAGACAAGCCAACCATGGAGTGTCTAGTTATGATGATATAATACTAAATAGCCAATGTTTGGATGGGATGTTTCAAATTTATGACAGGTAGGTATAGATAATTTTATTGAAGTTCATCAAACATACAAACAAGTTGGTAAAAAACTGGCCAAGTGCGAGTCAGACTCCGTACCACAAAGCAAAAACGCCGAAAAATCTCATTTGTTGTATAGGAGCCCCCCTTAAATATTTATTTTATTCTGTTTTTAGTATTTGTTGTTATAGTGGCAACAGAAATACATTATCTGTAAAATTTCAACTGTCTAGCTATCACGGTTTATAAGATACAGTCTGGTGACAGACACACGGACAGTGGAGTTTTAGTAATAGGGTCCCGTTTTTACCCTTTGGCTATGGAACCCTAAAAACGATAAAAATAATGATGTCAAATAAAAATTATCTCTTTGTAATAAAAATAATATCCATTAAACTGTACTAATCCAAATAGTGAATTTGGAAGGCACTACATAGATAAGAGACCACATTGTACAGTTTTAAAATCTGTAAAGATGGGCTAAAGCAACATTTCATGCTGCCTGAAGCAAACCTCTTTTATTTAGATTCAATATATCATAGAATGTTGTAGATCTAATATCATAAATTATTTACAACATCGTCTTTATAAATATGTTAATCTCAACAAGACCATTTGAATATCACTTTCATTGGCTTCTAAGGCAGAATTCTTGAATGATAATGCCAATAATTTTAAATAACAAAACGATTTAAGCAAAGGAAACAAATGGGCAGATAGATCTAGAAAAATGAGGAAAAAATGTTTAAACGCTGGTTTTAAACGCGGATAAAAAATAACCACAGAGATTATACATTAAATTATGTGCATAACAAAGTAAAGCTGAGAGTACCTACATACACATACCTACCCACCTACGTACTTACATAAAATATTCACAAACTATAGAAAAGATATATAAAACGATTGACAAACTAATAAGTTTTAATAACAAATACCATTACTAAAACATCTTTGCACCAACAATTAAAAAAAAACACTTAAAAAAACACGAAAAAATTTAAGGTTATAATGATGAGGCAAATATCATAAAAATATGTTTTTATGTAAAAAATATGAGGGGAATGTGGAAAATATGTAATTTTTTACCTGAAAGTCTTGATTTTGTGCATGGCAGCGTGTTGCAGCCTAATTCTTTTTTATTTAGTACGGGCAAAAACTGACAGCCTGTGGTGACATGACAGACTAGAACTTTTTGACGTTTCGAACGTGATCCGATGCAGAGGGTTACAGGGTAGTCAGGTTATTGAGATTTGCCATAACAACGGGTGAAATGGTGCAAATTTACGGCTAAAATATTTATGATACTGAAAAGAAATTAAAATGTGTAAATTCTTATCTTTTGAGATCTAAAACAAATATGATTCTTACAAACATTTTTTTATTTGGAATACGTAATAACTAAAAATAATATTTTTTAATTAAATAAAAATAATTATTCTAGCTTAACTAAAACTATACAGAAACTTAAAAATTGCGTCGAAAAATTCATCCACATCGCTGCTGACTGGTAATATACCCAAGAGACTGGCGGCATTACCACGTTGTATGGCGATGCTTAGCCTCTGGCCAAGGTAAAAGCTAGCCTTTGGGTCACGGGAAGTGTCAACCAGCCGTTTAGAAATTTCTTTAGAAAGACCATGAGCACTCAACACATGAGGACCCCACGGACCGAGAGTTTCAACGCCAAATGGCTCGAAAATATAATTTCCGATAAGGTTATCATATTTTCGCCGCTTGAGGTTTTCCGCAGCCGCAGCAGCAGCGCCAGCACAGCATGCCGAGCCAGGAAGATGGGATGACGCAAGAGTAACTACACACGTTGCGTCCCACACTAAAGGCCTACCCACCTTCCATGGAAATAAAGACATACCGTCCGGTCTCTTGCCATCGTCGCGTGCCAAGCCATTGGGTTCTAATAGTTTATTCTTTTAGTTAAGTTAGATTTTTTTTTTACTTTTGATTCTTATATTTGATCAGTAGGTAAATACTTAAAAATCCTTAATCTAAAAATTACAATAAACATTTGATTAAACAGTTAAAAAAAATAAAAAATAATGATTACATATTTATTTCAGTTTAACATGCTTGTACTCAATATAACCAGTAACTATTTACACTAGGTACTAAATTGAATGACTAACTAAACAAATAAATACAAAAACAAAAGGACACTTTAAGCTTCGAAGTACTGGTCCGCATCGCTGTGACCCAGAAACGTTCCCAGAAGACTCCCACGTTGAATGGCAATACTAATCCTAGTCCAAAGAATAATAATAATCTTAATCTATTGCTATCAGCATTGAGAAGAATCTTAATAAATAAACACTTCAAGGTGTTTTATTTTTGAAGCCTAAACAAATCATATAATTATTTACTATTCATTTTAAATAAAATGCTATTAAATATTATCGCCATAAAAGGAAATGTCAACTCTAGGGTCAGTTTTTCCAAATGCTCATGTAATTTCCCTGTACATTTGATATAAGTTCTCTATTTCACCACGTGCATCCATAACGCACTGTAAAATGTGTTTTATATAATTGAAACACTTCAGTAGCTATAATTATTTTGTATTCATTAGTATTTTTACAATCATCTGTGAGACTTAATTTTATAACGTTGCAAGCTGGTCTGCGGTGCTGAGCGATCTCCGCGCCGGCGTACCATAGATTCAAAACCAACTACATATTAGTGTGCTACATAATAATAATCCTCTCACCAGCGTTGCCAGAATGTTACTTTTGTAACATTTTACGTTACTTTTGACCCTCTCATGTTACCTCCATGTTACACGCCTCAAAATGTTACTTTTAAGACTTAATAAAAAATATTTCTCAGCAAACAAAAAATAAACTTGAAACGGAACGCATACAAGAAAGGTTTCGTTCGTCATGTTGGCGCACTTGTTGATTGTCTTGATTTTGTGACCAAATTCGGACGCAACGACAGCGCGAAAATCTTTCACTTCGTTTGTCGTATCGCATATTCACTCACTCGCGTGAATTTCTAAATGACCCATCCCGCTTACTTAGGCGACTGAGCGACGGCCTAGTAGTGGCATCCGTGTTGGTTCAGTTCAGTTTGTTATTACGATTCTTTCGAAGCCTACTAAGGGGACAGCTTTTTTTTATGTGAGTAATAAAGTGCCATGTTATTATTAGTGTCGTTTTCCACAAAAAATAAGGTAATGTTACTTTTCTCGTGAAAATGTTACTTTTTGAGCTCTCATGTTATATTTGACTATCTGTCACTGGCAACACTGCCTCTCACACGCACTATACGCGAAAGATAAACTGTACCCTAATTGCTAAACACACTATCAATCTCAATCTGAATAATTTTGAAGGATATTGCTAACCCATGGCTTCATAAAATATGTTCGAAAAATTAGTCTGCTAAACAACTTATATCACGTAAGTAATGAATGTTGTTGAACTGTCAAAATGAAACCCAGTGCTACTGATCTGGCTAATATACGCTCGTCCTGAGAGAAATTTGTTTGCAACAAAACAAAAACAGAATTTATATATCAGCAACCCAAGGCAAAAACTCCCTGAAAATTACCAGCAACGCAACGAAATCTCCCCACAATTCTTTTGGCACAGATAATAATCACTGCGTCATTTCTAGCTACGTGTCGTGAAAACAAGCAAAGTAAACATCAAGAAAAATAATCGCAAAGTTATTTACGTCATAAATTAGCCATGGTATTTATAATGGATAACCTTGTTAACAGAAGATGGTTTATTTGCCGATGATTGATTTAATTAACACATGTATTGACAATGTTGTTTTTCTTTTGCTTGTTTGTAGGACAATGGTAACAACAGAAGTTTTTAAATGTCATTGCGGCATTGTTTTCGACAGCGATAATGAGCACCCGTTGTAAGATGTGTTTTATATAATTGAAACACTTCAGTTTATAATTATTATGTATTTATAGTATTTTACAATTATCAGGTGAGACTTTAATATTATAACGTTCCATGCTAGCGGTCCAGAGCCATCTCCCAGCCGGCGTACCACAGATTAAAAAACCAACTATATATTAGTGTTGCTACATAGTAATAATCCTCTCACATCCCTTCTCTTTTCTTAGAACTAATTAATCATTACAGTATTCATGCAAATAATTTGGTTTCTTAACAATTCGACCACTTCTAGTTTTTCTATTTTCTACAACAATGTTGTCAAAATTAAATGTAACAGTCTTTTTGGTTTTACTATTTACCAAGTCATTATTAGCTCCAAGATCAGTCTGTTCTTCAGAACAATCTACAAAGTTATCCACATCACAATTAACATATTCGAAATTTAAATGATCATTATTTTCCACAATGTCATCTACATTATCTTTGTTACAATTACTATAGTCTATATCCATATAAGCTAAATTGTCAACACAGTCATCATCAGTTGCATTAACATTTGTTACATTATCATTAAATCTTTCATTTAGAGTATCATTTTGTATTATACATTCTAGATCCTCATCATCATAATCATATGTATTTTTTACATTAAATTTTCTATATTTTGAACCTTTAAATATATTATATCTGTTTCTCAGAACTTTCTGCCCATTTTCTAATAATACTACATATGATCTATCTTTATCCCCTTCTTTTACAATTTTACCTGGGATTAACTTATTCTTGTTTCTATCTCTAATATAAACATTTTGTCCATTATAGAATATCATTCCTTTACCCTTAACCTTCCTATCATGATACATTTTATAACTGTCATTTTTCTTTTGTACATAGTTTTTTATTTTCATAAACTTTGTTTCATAATCATGTCTATTCACAGGCAACAAAGAAGCTACTTGTCTACCAATCATCATCTCGTTTGGCGACTTTAACTCATTATCAATAGGCATGTTCCTGTATTCTAGCATAGCTAAATCTATATTCTTATTTTCCAATAAACATTTTTTTAACATCTTTTTAACTGTTTGAATGTGGCGTTCTACCATCCCATTAGACCTAGCATAATAAGGCGTTGATGTCTTATGTTTAAACCCAAATTGCTGACAGAAATCTACAAATACAGAACTTCTATATTGAGCTCCATCGTCTGTATATAATAATTCAGGGATTCCCCATCTAGAAAATGATGTTTGTAAAGCTTTTATATGCTCCTCAGCTGATTGGTTTTTTAGTTCACATAACTCTATATACTTAGTAAGATAATCTACTATTAATAAAAAGATTTTGTTATTAAAGAAAAACATATCAGCTCCTATTGTACTCCATGGTTTATCAGGAACTTCTCTTAGTTTTAATGGTTCATAACTATGACTTTTTTGATACTGTAAACAGATGTCACAATTTTTAATCATGTCTTCTATTTCTTTATACATATGTGGCCAATATAACAATCCTTTTATTCTATTTTTACACTTTTCATAACCCATATGATTGTAATGAATTTGCTTTAACATGTCACAACGTAATGATTTTGGTACTAACAAAGCTGAATCCTTGAATATTAAACCATTAGCTACATATAAGCTTTCTTTAATAGAATGATAAAACTTTAATTGAAATGGTATATCTGAATACTTAGGCCAATCATTTTGAATATAATTAATAAGCAATATCAAGTTTTCATCTTTAGCCGTTTCTTCTTGAAATATTTTTAATTTTTGTTCACTAATATTTAAATTTTCTATAATCATACAGACATGCATTTCTATATTTTCATCGATATCCTGATTACATATGTTATCTTGTACATATGCCCTAGATAATGCGTCAGCCACTAAGAGTTCTTTACCAGGTTTATATTGAATATCTAAGTCATAACCTTGTATGCGCATTCTTAATTTCTGCAATCGTAAAGGAGTTTCATTCATTGATTTTTTAAATATCTGTTCAAGCGGTTTATGATCAGTTTCCACTGTAATTTGTTTACCATAAATGTATTGATGGAATTTTTCACATGCATACACAATTGCTAATAATTCCTTCTCGATTTGTGCCCATGATTTCTGCGAATCAGTTAGTGCTTTAGATGCATAAGCTACTGGTTTATTATGTTGTAATAAAACTGCCCCTAACCCGGTACTACTACTGTCAACCGACAGTGTAATGGGACTATTCATCTCATAAAAAATTAAAACTGGTTCAGTAGTTAAGATTAGCTTCAATTTATTGAAATCTTCCCTTTGTCTTTCACTCCAAACAAATACTGAATCTTTTTTCACTAATTCTCTCAATGAGTTTGTAATATCTGATAAGTTAGGTATAAATTTAGATACATAAGTTATGATTCCTAGAAACGTTTGTAACTCTTTTTTACTTGTGGGCTCTTTCATATTAACAATAGCTCTAACTTTCTCTGTATCCGGTCTAATACCTGTGCTACTCAATATATGGCCTACATACTTGACCTCAGTTACACCAAACTGACACTTATCTTTGTTGAATCTTACTCCTGCTTGTTTAGCCCTGTTCAAAACTTGTTTTAATCTCTTATCATGGGATTCTTTAGATTCTCCCCATATTAACAATTCGTCAACATATTGTTCTACTCCTTCAATGTCACAAAATATGTCATGAAAACATTTACTAAAAACTTCAGGTGCTGAGTTTAAACCAAAGGGTAATCTTTTATAACAATACCTCCCATATTCACCAGCATTAAATGTTGTATATAATTGACTTTTTTCTGATAATTTTATCATGTAAAATCCTTTAGAGGCGTCTAGCACCGAAAAATACTTAGCATTAGGCATTCTAGCAACTAATTCCTCAAAAGTGCTCATTTTATATCTTTCTCTGATTATACATTTGTTCAAATTCTGCGGATCTAAACAAAGTCTGATAGAACCATCGTTCTTCTTCGCTACAACCATAGAATTAACCCATTCAGTAGGCTCATTTACTTTTCTAATGACACCTAACCTCACTAATTTATCCAATTCACTTTTAATTTGATTTTGTAATTTAAATGGAATTTTTCTAGGTCTTTCTACAATAGGTACACAATTTCCTTTTAATTTAATATCATATTCATATTTTAACTCACCTAATCCAGTGAATAATTCACTATATTCTGACACAATGTCACTTTTATTTACCAAACTCACCTTATTAATAATACCAAGCTTTACTGCAGTTGAATAACTTAAAATACTGGGTGTGTCTAAATTCACTACAAAGAGTTTACATATACAGTCACTGTTGTTGTATCTTAATTTTGCATCACAAGTTCCAAGTATATTGATGTCAGATCCATCAAAGTTTGTCAATCTTATTTTCCTACAAGAATTTAATTGCAATTTTAATTGATTCATGGTATTTCTATTTATAATATCCACTTGAGAACCTGTATCAATTTTGAATTTTACATATTTGTTATTTACTTGGATATTTATATACCACTCCTTGTCTACGGAGTTTACTGCATAAACTGTATCTATTCTAAACTGTTCTACATTTTCACTGTTCACTACAGAACATTTATAAGTACAACATGAAGCAAAATGATTAAATTTATTACATTTTACACATTTTTTACCGTATGCTGGGCATTTAGCATAACCATGAAACTTATTGCATTTACCACATGGTCTTGATGTACTGGCATCTTTTTTGAAGTGCTCACCTGACCTTTCTTGATAATTTGATTGTCTGCCACTGGACGTTCCTCTCGCACCATACCTTGCTTGACCTGGAGTTCTACTCCGACCCCTGGCTTTTGGCTCTCGGTTACTTGATGATGGGCGTCTGCATGTACCTTTGTTTACTGCAGCTACTTCTTTTGACTGCTCACTATTTAGAGTTTTTATTTGACTTTGAGCCACTTGTGCGGCTTTACATATACTCATGCACTTGTCAAGAGTTAAATCCGGTATTCTTAGTAATTTTTCTCTAATATTATCATCCGTAATTCCCAGTACTATTTGATCTTTTATAAGACTATCCTTCAGGTTTCCAAAATTACAATCCAAACTAAGAGATTTTAGTGCTGTATAATATTCTTCGTATTGTTCGTCCGTTTTTTGTTTTCTTGAGAAGAATAGGTATCTGTTATATGTTTCATTTGTGGGTGGACTACAGTGTTTCTCTAGACGTATGAGTACCTCATTGAATGTTATGCTTGCCTTGTCCTCGAAACTGTTATAAATTATCAGACCCTCTTCACCGATGCAGTGTAATAATAGAGCTTTTTTCTGTTCATCATTTAGACGTGTATCTGCTCCACTGGCGAGAAAATATAGGTCAAACCTTTGTTTCCAGTTCTCGAAACTTCTCTTTTTCGATTTCGATCCGACAAAAGATAATGGCGGCGGCGGTTGTAATTGCTCCATTTCTCACCTCTTTTACTTTGTTCAGCGTCGACTTTTAGTTGTCGTCGTCCTCAGCGCCATGTAAGATGTGTTTTATATAATTGAAACACTTCAGTTTATAATTATTATGTATTTATAGTATTTTACAATTATCAGGTGAGACTTTAATATTATAACGTTCCATGCTAGCGGTCCAGAGCCATCTCCCAGCCGGCGTACCACAGATTAAAAAACCAACTATATATTAGTGTTGCTACATAGTAATAATCCTCTCACACCCGTCACCGTAGGTACCGTTATTATTGTTTTGGACGTTACTAAGCGTTAGCGTTGCTGTTAGGAAGTGGTTTTCGCATTTTTGTGACTCGTTGATCTTTACCTTTTCATGACAAAAAGAATATTATGAAAAATATTTAAAAATTGATGCGGCTTGTGTATTTTTAAGTGTTATATTGAGATAATAAACATTGGTTGGATATATTTTTAGGGTTCCGTACCCAATGGGTGGAAACTGCAAACGGACTCTATTACTAAGCCTCCGCTGACCGTCCTTCCATCTGTCTATCAGCGGGCCACACAGCGGGCTGTATCTATAGAAAGATTTTTTACAGAACGTGTATTTCTATTGCGGCTCTAACAAAAAAAATTAAAGGTCTCCTTAGACGAAACGTGTTTTTTTGGGCGTTTTTTTACATCGGGCTGTATCTCATATATTGTATAGGTATAGGTAGACATTTGAAATTACAGAGTGTGTATTTCTAATGCCGCTTTAAAAACAACTAAGAATATAATTAAAATAAAATAAAGTTAATAAAAATTAAAGGGGTCTCCTTACCTAAAAGAAAAGTGTTTTTTGCCTTGTGGTACGGACACCTTCATATGCGAGACCGACTCGCACTTGGCCAGTTTTTTATCTAGATAAGGGACCATTTTGTAGATAATGCAAAGTAAAAGATCTGCAGGAGGCGTTGATATGCGTTGATAAACATGATAGTTTGTGCTATGTGGGGTCCAAGTACACAAGTTTTCTTTCTTTATGTTGCACTAATATGTGGCCTACCCAAATGTCCTTTCTTTGGTATTGTTCGTCGAATCGTTGAGCTCCTTATGTTCTGAGGAGTTGAGCTGCACGGTTACTGACATGCGTGCACTGACTGGACAGGTACAGGTCCACTCAATCTGTCATTCCTCTCCACTCATCATGGCTATTTCACACATCAATTTACATGGTCGTTACATGAGCTGACCAAGATTATGTATGGACTTTAAAAGAGACAGTGGACTTCTGAGTTTGTTTCGGCCTTTTTTTTTCTTAGTAAACAGATAGGAAACGCCAACCTATACCATCTAGTTTTCGAAATATGATTGACGTGTAAAAGTGTTTGTACAGACGTCAGCTCATCAAGCTACCCAAAACTGTCAAATTTTCTCAATCAACTTTGAAACTTACACTGTAGTGATAAAGTTGAAAATCTATTAAAGAAATTTGACAGATTGTAGTAGCTTGATGTGCTGGTATCTGTACAGACGCCAGCACATCAACCTACCACAATCTGTCAGATTTTCCCAATCAACTTTGAACCTTATGCTTTAGCGATAAAGTTGAAAATCTATTAAAGAAATCTGACAGATTGTGGTAGGTTGATGTGCTGGCGTTCGTACAAATCTATTTACAGAAATAAAATCATTCATTATCAATCTATACTAATATTATAAAGCTGAAGAGTTTGTTTGTTTGTTTGTTTGTTTGTTTGTTTGTTTGGTTGAACGCGCTAATCTCTGGAACTACCAGTCGGATTTGAAAAATTCTTTTTGCATTTGATAGCCCAATTCTTGAGGAAGGCTATAGGCTATATAACATCACGCTATGACCTTTAGGAGCCGAGCAAAACGAAAAAAAGTCAGAAAGAACGCTAAGCAAAAACGAAGTAATAGCGCGGGCAGGCGATGCGATGCGACGGGGTGGGTCGGGGAACAAGAAATTTCACGCGGACGAAGTCGCGGGCAGAAGCTAGTACACTATAGTCCGTGCGGAACTAGTTGGCCGCGCCTTAGGTATGTGAGCGGTGGGACGAAGAGGCGGGGGCGGGGCGGGGCGCTTTGTCATGGCTTAATACATGGGTTACGAACAATAGGCAACCCCGCCGCCCTCACCCCCGTCCCCACCCAAGGCGCGGCTAACTCGTTCCGCGCGAACTATAGCTTCTGCCCGCGACTTCGTTCGCGTCAAATGTCTTGTTCTCCCGACCCACCGCGTCGCATCGCATCACCTGCGGCGCTATCACTTCGTTTTCGCTTAGCGTTCTTTCTTACTTTTTTTCTCAGAACGTATAATTATTCATAAGCAACGACAAATTCTGATGTCTTCTATGATGATGATGAAGTCAGTGTAAGGTTGGCTTCGTAGGTTGTGAAAGAATTTTCTAAAATATTCCTTACCTACTAAAATTCTTATAAAGTTGCAAAATTGTGTGCGTAGTAGGATAGTCCAGTGCACGCTTGACATATTTATTATTAAAAATTGATGATTACCAGCGTCTTACCAAGAAATCGACTTATTACATTATCTTCTGCGGTTTAGGCAGTATATTTCCCACCTCTATTTTCGTTTTGTTTGCTTGCTTTGCCTGTCCAGGCAATATAACTAAAAAAAAAAAATTGCTTTGCCTGTCAAAATTTCCTAAATGTCAGGGAGTTTTTGGCGGGATTTCTTCGAGTGAAGTCTAGTTGGCTGTTTTAATTATTCGCAAATTGATTCCTAGTGGATATTGTGATGTAAAATTGGTGTAGTTTTGTATCTCAAGTGTCTGCGCAACTGGACAATATGTGGAATCATTGAAACAGACGCGATCCCGGTAAAATGGAGCTGAGAATTTTTTTGTAGTTTTGGCTACCTCAGCGAAGTTTACCGGGAAACTTGATTCGATACATTTGCTGCCAAATACTCCTAATACATTAGAATGTGTGCACCCATATTCTAATGTCATGTTAGACTAAAAAATAGTAACTGATGACTAGGCAGCATGGTCTCAGACCTTAGCCTTAAAAAAAAAAAAAAAAAATTCCTAAATGTCAGATTGTTTTTCAATTGTTTGTGCCAAATTGGGAAGATAAATTACTTGAAAATACATGTTATGGTTACTTCAAAGCCACAATAATGTCTACGGATGAGCACGAGGATGTAGTGGAAGAACAGCATGAGGAAGTGGTGGAAGCGTTGGACGAAGAATTCATAAATAACTACAGCGCGGATGTCGAAGTCGATACAACATGTACAATTTGTCAAGCGGAATTCTTAGATCCTGACGATTTAACAGTGCATTTACACCAAATACATAAGATAACAAGCGCCGGCTCGAAGCTGTGTTTGTTTTGTACGCATAAATACACTGATCTGATTGATTACGCCGAACATTTTCGAGACAACCATTTGACAAGCCTATTTTACTGTCTTCACTGCTTACGAGCTTTTTCTGACGACAATGAGCATAGAATGCATGAAAAAAAGCACAAGCGTAGCTTGAAGTCTGCTTATTGGTGCTCGCAGTGTCCTGACAAGTATGGCAACCTCCGTGATTTGAGAAAACATGATCTAGAAAATCATAATGACAATGATGACGGTGTTATGCTGCAGCCTCTTCTTCCATACCTATCAGCCGTTTTAAATGTCAAAGCTCAGACTGTTTTACTATCTCTACACACTGATACCGTCTACATCTGTGTTTATTGTAGTTATTCTACTGCAAATATAAAGCATTTCATTGAACATTCAAAATCTTCTAAAAAGTGTAAGACATTTGTCTGCGATACATGCTCAAATGTGTATAAAAAGAGGTACTCGTTGAATCAGCATGTATCAAAATACTGCGGGAAGCAATACAATTTTGCCAGGAAACAGTGCCCTGATTGCAAGCAGGTTTTCAACAGATTTACTTTTAGGGAGCATAAAAAAATTTGCAAGGTGATAAAATGTTACACCTGTGACACTTACTATGATACAATGTATGAGCTGTCCGAACACCAGTCAACCGAGCACCCGCTGTCCGTAGAACTAGAAGCGTGCACTTTTTGTTGGAAACACTGTGTTGGGAAAGTTGCGTTACAGAAACATATGAACAGGTCACATAAGAGTGAGCTACACTTGTATAAATACATGTGCGTTTACTGCAAAACTCCATATAAACATCCGCAGAAGTTGTTCGTACATTTCTTCACAAAACACAAGGACATAGAGCCGTATACGTGCAGGATTTGTACCAAAAAGTTCAGATTACGCAAGAAGTTTACTCTCCATATAAAGTTAGATCACAAAAGTGTGGGTTTCGTTGAATTTGATGAGAACTACAATGTATTTTTTACTGATAAAAAATCGGAGAATCCATTTATCCCAAAAAGCTTGTACGATGATAAAGAAAAGGAAGATGCAGTTCTTGGTAGGAACAAGGCCTCTAACATCAGCTTATCAAATATAAACTCTGATATGAGTGTTACGGAGACTGAGGGGAACCAGACTGAAGTGGAGACGGCTCTAAAGCCCACATTGAAGCGTAAGCGAGGTCCAAAGGTCCGTAAAAAGGAACTGCAAGAGACAATCACCATAGAGTCTTCTGATGATGAAACTCTATTAGTTGTGAAGAAAAGGGCACTGAAACAGCAGAAGCTAATTCATAAAACGTCAGGAGTTGGAGGGAAGTGGAAAAAAAACCAATTGGTTAATAATAGGAAGGGGTTTACTTGCAAGATATGCAATAAATATTGCTACACATACCAAAACTACAATCATCATATAACATTACATTCAAAGAAAGCCTATAAAAAATGCATCAAATGTTCCAAAGTTTTCCGAAGCAAGAAAAAGTTGCATCAACACATAGCATTACAGCATTCATCGTCTAAATTGACAGACACACTGAAATATATGTTGGAAAAACGTAAAAAAGGTGAAAAAATCTCTGATGATTGGCCCATGTCAGAAAAATTCAGAAGAACCATCAAGAAGGTTGAATGTGGGGAAATTCAATCATCGGCAAAGATCGAGGAAGTTGACAACCGCCTCTCTGTCCAGAAGTTCATTGAGAACTTTACCCCTGAAGCGGAAAATAAGGCAGAAATTGTAATCACTAATGCGGTGACTTTCAAAATAGTAGAAGGCGTACCGAAAGAACCGCTAATAAAAATGACAAAATTTAAAGAACAACCAATGCCGCTAAGTACAAAATTATCAATGCCTGTTAGATTCAAGTCAGGACAGTTTGAAAAATCTCATGCAAGCATTAAATTGGTACAACCAGTACCCATAATCCAAGAACATAGTCAAGACAATGATTTCCAAAATTATGATGATGACAATTACAATTTCATGGACCGTAATGACTCAATTCCAGAAGTCGCAGAAGAAGTCATGTTAGAAGGAACTGAAGAAACGCCTAGAGTATCCCAAATTCCTCATAAAATCGTGATACCAAAGCTCCCAGCAGAGTATAAAGACTTGAGAATCGCTCATTTGCTACCGCAAGCTCCTTACTATAAAATTGTCAAAGTGAATGATGTTTTGAATAAGCATAATAATAGTGTAACTGTTGAAAATAATAGAAATATTGATATAAAATTACCAGATGGTACGAAATTGGTGAATACAAACCCCTTAGCACATTTGTTAGGTAAAACTCCGATAGAAAAAGTTTTGGAACCTATGAAAAACAAATATTATAAATCTAAGGTAAGGAACTTTCAAGGGATGCTGGTTGAAGCGCTTAGTAACTTGGATAAGCCAACTGTTAAGAGGAAGAAAGAAATGATAGTTGAACCTGCTGTCACAGAAGTACGGAGCAATTTAGAAAATTAGTTTGTTAAAGATCAACATAACAGCACCGCTCCGACACAGCAAATAACTTGTCGGATTTTAGATCAACTGAATTGAGAGGGCTCCGACCAGACGCCGACCGCGCAGTGGCGCCCTCATCGTTTGTTTGGTTATTTCTTTTATTTTAGAATGAATTTCGACGACACGGTTGGCGCAGTGGCTGAGCGATCGACTGCTGCGCTGCGTGTCGCGGGTTCGATTCCCGCACGGAACAAATATTTGTATTGCCTACAGGTAGTTGTTCCGGGTCTGGCTGTTTGTGTATGTGAATTTTAAATGTTTGTAAACGCACCCACGATACAGGAGTAATTCCTAGTGTGGGGCAACGTTTTTTTTTTAAAAAAAAAGAAAAAAAAAAGAAAAAGAATATGCAGAAAATAAGCACTTTAAGTTGTGCTCCACAAGATTATACGTTAATAATATTATAAACGGTATAATAGTGGCCACTATTTTCCGTTTTAGTGATTATAACAAAACTAAACAATGTAAAACTACCGTTTATAATAATATTAATTAATAATCTTGTGGAGCACAACTTAACGTGCTTATTTTCTGCATTTTCATTCTTAAATAAAAGAAATAACCAAACAAACGATGAGGGCGCCACTGCGCGGTCGGCGTAACCTTAAAGTATTTTATGATGACAATACAGAACTGCTCGTGAGATGTCACACGTTGCGCCGTATGCGCGTTTCAAGCGAGCAGCCCACTCCCAGGCGAAGAAACGCCTGCACAGAGTACTTTTATAATACTGGAACGCCTGCGAGCGGCATAACGTGACCATTCGTCCCGCTTTCAGGCCGTCTGTCCCGTTGTCCCCAGAGCAAAAATGTCCCACTTTTACAAAGGGAACAAACGATATTCAATTCAATTGATTCATGAACAATTTACATTGTATCTATATCTGTGGTGATAACCTTATTACTATTTGTCTTTGTCAATCACAAAATAATAATGTTCTGTCTCTTAACAAGTTTTGTTTAACGTTAAATATATTTAACTAATTATAATGTAATCGTGTATGTTCTTTATAATAAACTGGTCGCCCTTGCTTTGCACGGGTGCAATGGTGAAATGTAAAAACTTCAAGATTTATGTATTATGTACAGACGCCAGCACATCAACCTACCACAATCTGTCAGATTTTCCCAATCAACTTTGAACCTTATGCTTTAGCGATAAAGTTGAAAATCTATTAAAGAAATCTGACAGATTGTGGTAGGTTGATGTGCTGGCGTCCGTACTTGCTGCGCCCCGCGGTTTCACCCGCATAAGTATCGATCCCTTGGAAATATCGGGATAAAAAGTAGCCTATATGTTAATCCAGGGTGTCAGCTACCTCCATGCAAAATTTTATCAAAATTGGTCCAGCCGTTTGAGCGTGAAGAAGCAACAAACATAGACACACACACACTCACAAACTTTCGCCTTTATAATATTACACAACATACATTAACGCCTTTATTATACAACAACCTTTCGGAATAGCATAATCAGTCTTTAACCTTTTCACCGCCACGGACTTCAATAGAATTTCCAGATTTTCGTGCAACCAGCGCCACGTCTTCATTAAAAGCTCTTCATTTTAACTAAGTCAAAGTCAAATCTGCACTATCTTATAAAAATAAATTTACTGTATTTAAAAGCTTTGTTTCGTTTTATTATTTAATGCTGTCTAATACCCTGTTTTATATTTTTCCACACAAAAGAAGCCCTTATTTGTCTTAAAATCGGCAATAACAAAAACTCCGAATATTTTTAATGTCCCCAGAACGCCAAGGACTTTATTTAGAGTCGGCAAGTGATGTGACTCGAACGTTACAACAGTTTGATTTCGCCCATTGAAATATTATAAATACTACTATCGAAAACAATTTGAGGTCAGGAAAATATGAACTTAGCTAGGTACTTTATAACAAAGGGAAAATAGACCAATTTCGACCTTCAGATGGGTGCCGATCCGGAATTAAATAGTTGTTAGCAATCCTTGTCAATAATTATATTCCCATCTCTACAAAACAATTGGTTGTCAGTGCCCCGGGCGCCACGGACTATAATAGAAGTCGTTCTGTGACGTCATAAGCGTACGGCTGTCAAGGTCACTTATGCCATTAGTGCGGCACTAATCGAGTGAGCGTGCGCGCATCCTTCCTTCACTTTGCTTGTAAAATAGGTAGTCTATTTTACTAATAAGTAAACAAATGGTGAAATGAATGAAGAACTGGATTCGGATGAGCTTTTAGACATTTTACAAGGTGTGGAATCAAAGAATTTTCGGAAAATATTCTGACGACAATACCCTCATCACACTACTGTTTACTGTACATTTCCTTATACATTTATAGCTTGGCGCCTGGCGAGGCATCGCGTTCTGTGTGCGTTGACGGTGAAAAAGCTAATGTTCGCACTGCTGGGACACAGGCCTCTCTGTGAGGGAGTGGGCCGTAATTCACCACGCGGGCCCAGTGCGGGTTGGTAGATGTCACGTGTCTTGGAACTCTTGGTTTTAGGACATGCCGGTTTCCTCACGATGTTTTCCTTCACAGTTTCTTTGAGCAGTGGTGATGAAATAATTTACACAAAGTAAAGCGCCTGTCTGGGTTTGAACCTACGACCTACAACTCGTAAGGCGCGGCCGTTACCCAGGGCCGGATTAATCATCTCGGGGCCCAAAGGCACAGCTCGTTTCGCACCCCCCCCCCCCTTTTTCATACCACAACAACGCAATTTGGCTTTTACCTTATAATGTGAAAAAAAGTTTCACTTTTACCGTGGTTTCATAAAACCACACAATCCCCTTTTTTTATTTTTTTATCGGGAGTGCTTGGCCCCTGGTCCTAGTGGGCCCCTAGGCACTGGCCTAAAGTGCCTTATGGATAATACGGCACTGCTGTTACCACTGCGCCATCACTGCTCTCCCACATTATGTAAATAAAACGAAAAAAAATAATTAAAAAATAATCTTTATTTAATTGAAAACCGTTTACTTAATGTCTTAAAAAATATTAACAATTAATTCTACAAATATTTGGAGTCCGAACGATGTTCGCATTCAATATCGACGAACAAAATAAAAGATACTGACTCGGGAAAATTCGTTTGAACTCTTACAAAATGTCTTATTTTTATATTCTGTTTAAGGGGATTACAGGACCTAAACGCAAAAAACGCAAGTTTTATAATGCCTAAAAGTATATATGCTAGGTAGATAGTGTGTTGAAAACATAATACAACAAATTAGATACGATAGAAAAAAATTATGAAGATACCTCTAAAAACTTTCTTTTTACAATAAAAACCATACATACAATCATTCTGATTTTTTGTCAGATTATTCTACAAGCAACATACTAAAGCACTAGTGTTTTAATTTTTTATAGTCAAAACAATAGATTTTTTGTAAACAGATAAATGCTTCATATTTTGCAATAAATTACCAGGGTTGTGTCATCGCGCTTCTCTTTCTATTCTATGCAGTCCGACAGTGACCGCGCTTCAGGTCATGTAGTCCCCTTAATATCAGTTAAAACTAATTTAGTGTATTGCTAAATTTTACACACATATAGGTGCTAGAAAGAGATGGTGACAGTTATGCCCGAGATACATGAGGCAAGGTTTTCAAGTTAGTGTTGGTAAGCTACATAGCTATAAGTTTATAATGTTCCCACTGCCGTGACACAGACCTCCTGTGAGAGGCAATGGGCCGTAATCCACCACGCGGGCTCACTGCAGGCTGGTGGATGTCACACGTCTTCAAATTTTTGAGTTATACTGAGATTCTAGCTTCCTATTCCTAGCTTTGAAAAACCAAGCTTTGTTCGCAGGGGCGGATCTACTTATAGGCTTTTTGGGCTGCAGCCCAGGGCCCCGTGGATACAGAGGGCCTCCAACTGAACTGAAAACAATAGACGATATTGTCGATAATGAGAATTATCTAGAATTTAAAAAAATACGATCATAATAAAATGGCAATTGGTTGAGTAATTAGGTAGGGCCCCTAAGCAGTATTAGCCCAGGGCCCCACAAATTCAAGATCCGCCCCTGTTTGTTCGTGAATCTCGGGCATAAAAGCTTCTGCACCCAAAGCGTTTAAAATCGCGATTTTACTCGAGTCTCGGGCGTATCAAAACGCCCATTGTCGGTTTAGTACGAAGTAGATATTTTATATTATTATATCTTCTTCTATTTGGAACCAAATTTGATAACTTTTTAGTGACTTCCGTCTCTTTCTTATTTTATATGTGAGAAAGAGATAACAATAGCATAAATTACGATCAGTTTATGCCAAGAAATTCAATACCAATGTTATATAAGGTCCCATTAAAATAGATGGACAAACTTTTAGAAATCATTCAGACCACCAACATAAGGACGATGGTTAAAAAAATATATAAGAAAAACGCATAGATACTTACAAGAAAAATAATCAGCTAACGAAAATACACTAATGTGCCGGCAATTTATTATTTTAGGTCATAATAAAATCACTTTAATCAGTGTTTTGTTTTTTGTTGGATATCTTTAGTTAGACGTACTGAGCGCTGTGTTAAAATTTGTCCATCTATTTTAATGAGACCTTGTATAAAAATAAAGTAACGTTGGTGACAATAGGCCCGCCCCGTACTACCCCCCTCCCCCTTTAAACATTACTGGCGAAATGTGTACTGTACATCTGTCTACCCCTTTAGGATAATAGAAGCGAAATGTTATGAAAAAAAAAAACAGTGGCACTCCGGGAGTGCCGACACAAGTGAAAACTTGAACAATTACGTGTGTATTTTGTGAATCGTCTTATAAACAAAACACGCGCGGTACCGGCTACGGTCATCCGTCTTACGAATTTTCGATCAGGGCACGTGTCCTGACGCGAGTTTAACGTTTTTTACCCATTACAAAAAAAGTGTACAACGCCGCTAAGAAGTTTTCACTTCAAAAATGTGCCGACAGAAGTGAAAACAAACAGAATACTTTTCCATCACTCACTGACATATCGGATATACATTAAAACCGAATACATCCCGAGGACAGCCGAACACATCCGAAGCGGGTATTTTTTTTAATCGTCTTATAAACAAAACACGCAATTCAATGGTTTTTTCTCATCTCAAAAAATGCTCAACACGCCTAAAGGAGTTTTTACTTCAAAATTAAATACATATTTGTTTTCATTTACATATTTCTAAGGCCGGGAGCCACAAAGCCTCATCATTTCAGTCGGAAGACACTGCGAGACAAAGCCTCCCCCCCCCAAGGGTTGGCGCACAGCCAGTATCTACTTTATTTATTTTTCTTTGATGGCGCTATAGACCGCTTAACTGAGCATTACCTGAGGTAGCTGCGCGGTGCGGGAGGGGTGATAGTTGTCACAAGTTGACGAATCACTCAGGGTGAGGATTGTGGGGAGAAAGGCTCACCGCGTAATCCTTACCAAGGCACCTTTATAGTAAGTCATTCATGGTACAAGTTCCAACCCAACATCTACAGACCTGCCTGAAAGAGGACTTTTGGCCGAAAGGTGTCGTATATCGACGTTTCCGAGGACGGTTACGCGACACCACGCAACGAAACACGACGCCGACAACGTTACGTGTATAGTCATAGTTTTAAGGTTTTTTAATATGTATTAGTTTATTATTTTATGAGATTATTTTGTGTATTTTATCTATGGGCTTTAGTTGCCTGATAATAAAATAATAATTATTATTATATCTGTGGAATCGCTTATTTTCGAGATTTGGCATAGCGTTACGACAATTTCTTGACAATTTTTTGGAATTGTAACCAATTCGATATTCCCAGCGGTTTGGTTGCACTAGAGGTGAGGATTGTGTGGAGACGTTCACCAACTTTAGCTAAAACTTCGGAATCATAATGAGACAATTTTTTTGACCGTAGTGACTATCTACGACTCTCAAAATTGATTTTCATGAGTAATTTTCGTTGCCGACAGTACACATACAACATATATTTGAGATTAATTAATAGATTTTCGGCAGACTTAGTCGTATTATGACCCAAATAAATTAAAATAATCCTAAATATCAGCCTGCGTTGAACTCCGACGTAATATACGCGCTTCTAAGCTCGTCGAAATTACATTTTATTATTTTTAACCTGACATACATAAGCATTTGCGGACGCTCACGTTGATGTCAGCGCCAAAAGTATGTATTCGGTATGTTGAAACTGTGTGTAATCCCCGTCACTTGTCCTTATAGGTTCATTAGAAAACCAGCGTCAGACAACTTCTGTCTGGTATTAATGCTGAAATGAACCTTTTTGACGCAGCCGTGAGGCACACACTATTGTTATCTGAAACATTATTTTTATTTTGTTAATTTTATGTTTCACGAACTATGTCCAAATTAACAATTTTCTTTCTTTCTTTCAAAATGGCGAAAATTAAACGTCTGTCATCGATAGTATGAAGTCTAGCGTACTTGTTTATTATAGATTAGTGTTCGGAAGCAACCATAAACATAGTTTTATCACCTGTATTTTAACATTGTGTACAGCACATTTTCGAGTTTGCGCAAAAAAGGAGCCGAAGGTTTTTTTTATAAGGCTTTCATAGTTTGAGACCCCCCTTCAAAGAGAATCCACCCCCCCCCCTTGAGCGAAAACCTAGATCTGCGCCTGAGTATTCTAACAATAATCGGAGATTGAAAACACTGCCTGTATCTACAGATTTGGACTAAAACATATCACGTCGGTTTTGAAAATGTTTATTAGTATCACACGCATTGTCGGGTTGAATCACGGCACGCGCATGCGCGCTGCGCACGCGCCGCCTGCTGCGCCCGCGCCGCGCCCCGACGGGCGCGCGTAACGTTTTCGTACCGATCACGGCTCTCGTTCGCTCCCGCCAAACACTTGTTATACTTGTGGTAAACGGTAAACCATACTCTTGTGTATCGTATATTAAATTAAACTGTTTCGTGGCATATAACAATCATCGTTTTCTTCTACTGGCATCAACCCGTACGCTTTTTAAATTAGTAATTAGGTATTGAGAAGCTTGATATTAAAATAATAAGACTAAGAATAGTAAGTACTATTAGACAGAGCAGGGGGGCTTACTCTCCAAGCTAATTTTAATTCCAATGAGATGCCAATATGATTCCAATGTTAATTTTAGAGTCAAGTGATTCGGTACTCTTGAAAACAATATTGTCCAAGATTACCCCACGCCAAGCCCGAACCCAATTCCACTTAGTTCTCCAAAATGGACACCCAATCTAAAAATCATTTGGCGCTAGCATCGAACTCAAGAGTACGAAACGTCACAATTCCAATGTCGATCTATCGGAATTAAATTGAAGAGTAAGCACCCAGATTGTTTGTGGAACGTTGCGTTGAAGGCATACATTATGTTCTACAGGGTCAAATGAAATTAGCTAACGAAACTCCGCAGATGATGTATTGATATCTAAATGCTGGGGAGTTTGTTGCGCCGCTTCTTCCCCCCAGCGAAAGCACTAGGAAGTGGTGAAGGGCGGGCGTGCCGGGGGACCGTCATGTAATTTTTACTCTGCTTAGTTTGAATAAATAACTTTAGATTTTGATTTAAAAAAAGATTTAATGTTTGTTTTTGCGGCCATCGACCGTACAGTACCCGGCGATAAATATTGCACATCGACCTTTGGAAAGAGACAATCGGCTAATTTCGGCTTCGTAGAGCGTTATCTCTGTCGCACGAAATACAAACAGTCCGGTATCTATTAGGAGCTGTTAAAACAATTATGATTTGCTCCTTTTGATAATTATTTTTATTCTTTGTATAAAATACAAAAAAGGTAAAGGTCGATGTGCAATATTTATCGCCGGGTACTGTATGTAGTGTAGTCCCATTTTTTCTTGAAATATAATTTAAAAATCAGTTTTTTTTTTGTGTAAACTTCACAGACGAGACGAGTATCGATATAAAAACACGATAAAACAAAAAAAAAAACATATTTATCAACTCTTACTTCTAGTAAAACACTACCAGAAAAAAAAAGAAAAGAAAATACTTAAAGAAAATAAGTTTATTTGACCCAGGTTAAGTGACCAGCGGTGGACCCAATAAACATATTATTATTTTATTCCTGTTTAGATTTCGATTTTCAATACCAATCACGTCTGCAGTTTCACTAGCTAATTTAATCTAACCCTGTATATCTTTTGTATCTCACGAACTGTTGCCAAACAAATTAGTATTCTATCTTTCTGTGGAGCACAGGTTACACGTATACAATGTTCGTTGTGTGTATAAGAAGTGCCTGCACTAGCTGGCAACAGCGCGCGCCGAGGGAGGACTCGCTGCCGATACTCCGCAGCTCTCGGCCGCGCGGGATGCTAGTAAGGAACTTATCTGTAAAAGAAAGATATAATATATATAATATGATCTGCAATGTAATAAATGCGAAGAACTGTTCAAAGGTATTAAAAAGATACTTCATAGACTGCAGTGCGATATAGAAAAAAAAATCTATGTACAGACGCCAGCACATCAAGCTACCCGAAACTGTCAAATTTTCCCAATCTATTTTGAACCTTATGCTTTAGCGATAAAGTAGAAAATTTATTAAAGAAATTTGACAGATTGTAGTAGCTTGATGTGCTGGCGTCTGTACCTAATTGCACTGAGTTGCCGAGTCTGGCCACACCGCTGTTAAACCCGCGATGGTTTGTGTCGTGTGTATATTATGTTGTATTTGTGTGTGTTTAATTGTTTAAAAAAATACTTTGAGGGAAGTTTCCTATGTTTTATTAATTTACTAGCGGCCCGCCACAGCGTCGCAGGGGTGCAATTGTTTTTTCGCATTTCCTAAATTTTTTTTCATACAAACCTTTTCCAGACAATACTGAACACAAAAAAAAATATTATCCAATTTGGTGCAGTAATTCGAAAGTTATGCGCGTACAGATATTTCGGAGACTTTTTTATTATACTTTTGTATGTAAGGAAGACGAAATGTCACGTGGACCTTGACATTCAGTGCATACACACATATTCCTCTTTTCTACTTACATTGGGTAATGACACCAGATCAATTTTTTTTTTACGATGTAATCGTCATAGGGGCGGCGGGAAGAGCGGGGGAGGCGGGGTTAAGTCTCATCTTTCGTGGCAAGCATTGTACCTTGTACAGTCACGAGCACTAATATGTCAACACTTGGCAACTTTCAATTGCGATTTTTTCGTGAAATGACGAATGCAACGTTAAAATACGACACTTTACATAAACTTATGGGTTGGAAAATACTTTGTTCGTAATAACATAAAAATTTCATAAAAAAATAAAGGAGCAAATTGCCTTTGAATAAAGCCAAGTGTATAGATACTTATGCTCGTGACTGTACATATCAGAAAGTTATGGTCATAATTCAGGATGTCTCACAGATACATCGTCATCAAACACACACACGGAGACACACGGACACGGTGTCATGGAGAAACTGAACAGCTTTCTCCATGACACCATCGCGTATTAATCTGCCTAGCCTTTTCTCAAACATGTTGGAGTCAGCTTCCAGTCTAACCGGATGCAGTTGAATACCGGTATTTTACATGAAGCGACTGCCTATCTGACCTCCACAACCCAGTTCTGGGCAATACGATACTTCTTTATACTGATCCGTAGGGATACAATACGGATCAAAATAAAGAAGTCACTCCGGAAAAAGAAATAAAATTCTTGAGCAGACATTATTACATCTATTGCCTTGGTAGATTGGTTGTCAGACTTTCGGGCTTCTGACGACCCGTAATGATTGCCAATGACCCATGATTGACAACCAGGAGAAAAGGCTAAATTGCTTTCCGAGGGGTCTTGATATGTAAAAATGGTCACCCATCCACGGACCAACCGCGGCAAGTGTAGCTTAACTTGATCGATCGGTCCGCGCGGCTGTTTTTCGAATATATGAAGCAATGGACTAGTAATATCCTTTAAATTGATTTATAGTGTATTTCGCAATCAAAGTGCCGTGTCAGTACTGTTGCGCGCCACAATTGATGCTTGGTACATGGTGACATTAGTTACTATTAGCGCTATCTAGTATCGGGTAGCAGAACTAGTAGGGTCAAGGTCCTAGAAATTCCGAGAACTATCGACATCGTGTCAGTCGGGGCCGGTATGTACTCGAACGTTATAGATGTTTATATAGTAGCTCTGTGGCACCATATAAGGCCAGTGTGAGTCGCGAGACAGATAAACGCGGGCCGCGATACACGTAGACACTGAGCGGTGTTATTGTACAACACAATGCCGCTCACACACACACGACTGCTCCTCAGCCCGGACCGTAACCGGCTAGCTCTGGGAGCGGGGCGGGCGGGAGGAATACACCCACTCTGTAGGAGTGTCGAGTCGGCAGCTCGTCATGCTGGTCGGCTCTCGCTGGGCCTCCCCCAGGCAACTGGGGGTCTCACCTGGTGGGGACCGACCGCCGAGGTGTCGTGAAGAAAGTGGCGCTGTGGGAAGAGCAGCGTCGTGGCGCGCCTACAGATACACAACATGCAATCACTCATAGGGGCGCGCGTCTTCAACGCGGCTCCGGGAATTTTAAAAGGACATTGTCGCCGACACGATGAGGGGCCCGTCGTTACGGGCCACCGTATGTCATTTCGTGGCTGGGGGGCCAAGCTCCGGTACCGCTCGCCACGCCCCCTTACGGGGGCGTCGCGATCTCAGCGAATGAGACAGATAGTTTTGAATAAGCGATACAAGCGAGTACATCGAAGCGATATTCAAGTGCGACTAAGAGTGATCAGTAGTGAAATTGTGTTTCATAATTAGTGTGTTTGAGTTGTAATTAGTGTTGTGATTAGTGTAAATTTTTGGTTATTAAGTCGGCAGTTTTTGTTGTCACGAACCCCAAGCTCGTAACAGTACGTTACCTTATGGCTGGCCGCGTGCGTGGTGTCGGGCGGCAGTTTGAGCGCCCGCAGTAGCGCGGCGAGGTGCGCGGGCGGCTCCTGCGCCGCCAGCGTGCACTGCACCAGGCGCGCGCCCATCTCCGTGCGGGCGAAGCGGACTCCTATACTCCTGGGCAGAGCAAGGAAGAACAATTGTTTATTCCGCACAAATAAGACGCACGTTATGGAATAACCATAAAATACACACAACTACACAAGGTAGCTAACAGGCTAAGGACCCCGGAAAGAACGAAGTTCAAAATAAACATCCAAGATGGCGGCTGAAGTCGGTGTTAGGAGACTTTTTGATTTGCTTTCACAGATTTTGAAAAACATTCACAAACAGTCAGCACGAAAGTTGTGTAAATTTTCACAAAAAGTTTTTTATGCCAATCGATCCTATTTCTTAAACGGATCAAAAACCTCTATTGGATTAATCAATTGAGGACTGAGTACTAGAAAAGTCGGAAATTCCAAAAACTTTTCCCATACAATTCGTAGAGAATGACACTCCAACTTACTTTTTTTTTATGATCAAAATAGACTGACCTCTACGGAAAAAAAATTAACTTCGAATTTGAAACGAATACGCGTCATAATTTAGTTTGCTTTGAAGACAGAATGTAGATAGTTTGTTGCTTGGTTGAATCTAGACAGTTGGATGCTTGGTTGAATCTAGATAGTTCGTTGCTTGGTTGAATTTAGATAGTTTGTTGCTTGGTTGAATCTAAATAGTTTGTAGCTTGTTGAATCTAGATAGTTTGTTGCTTGGTTGATTCTAGATAGTTTGTTGCTTGGTTGAATCTAGATAGTTTTTTGCTTGGTTGAATTTAGATAGTTTGTTGCTTGGTTGAATCTAGATAGTTTGTTGCTTGGTTGAATCTAGTTTGTTGCTTAGTTGAATCTAAATAGTTTGTTGCTTAGTTGAATGTAGATAGTTTGTTGCTTGGTTGAATTTAGATAGTTTGTTGCTTCGTTGAATCTAGACAGTTTTTTGCTTGGTTGAATGAGGGTTTTCGTGAAAATTTACGACACCAGTTGGCACCACTGTGACAAGAGGTCTTCCAATATAAAATATATGATGACGTTCATCATTCGATTCATTCGTTCGTTCATCATTCAGTCATGACTAAAGAAAATATAGGCTCTTTGACAGATGCCTGGACCTGACGTGTCAGTGCTGCCACCTAGCGAACGTCATTTCAGAAAACCCTCATTTAGATAGTTTGTTGCTTGGTTGAATCTAGGTAGTTTGTTGCTTGGTTGATTTTAGTTTGCTGTTACGTGCTGTGAATTAGAATGACATTAAACTCACTTAGGTTGAAGGCCGCCTAAGGCGCGACACGCGGCTGCGACTTTCGGTCGCAACGCTTCTAGTCGCGCGTGTACGCTCGTCCTGTCGCGTTGTGCTTCTGCTGACGATACTAGGCCACGGATCTATTGAAAATGGAAAAAAAAACATAAATATAAATAAATTTACTCCTTTCACCTGAGAGGAGTCCTAGTTAAAGACATCATCATCATCTGTCAGCCTATGTCCAACTATGTTGGGGTCTACTTCCATTCTAACCGGATGCAGCTGAATACCAGTAATTTACATGGAGTGACTATCTACCTGAAGGCTAATTCTCGTCTGCCGGGGCAGCGGGATTGTCCGAAAGGGTTACCGCTGGCCCGGAACATACAGGGCTAAGGAAGGAACACGGGTGGGTTTTGGTCAGTAAGAGTCTGACACTATCTTCCGCTCCACCCAGAGCGGGAGGGGTCATTTGATGATTTCCCATACCAAAAAAAAAAATCGCAATCTCATTTCGGCGACAAACAAACGTCAAAAGCTTGTCAAAAATGTAGGGAAATTAGCGATATTTTTTACAGATTGGCACTGAGATCAGATTGTGAACGTACTTAGGCCGCTATCCCACTGGCGTCTTACGTTTTCTCTCGAACGTCTGCGCAGCGTCAACTTTGAGCAGACGCGACGTTGACGTCGCGTCGTCGCGTGACAAGCATTAACGTCCGCTGAACGCGACGTCGACGTCGCGTCTGCGCAACGTTAACGTCGCGTTTGTTGGCAACAAGTACATGTGGGCGACGTTAACGCCGCGTTCAGCGGACGTTAATGCTTGCCACGCGACGACGCAATGTCAACGTCGCGTCTGCGCGGCGTCGACGCTGCGCAGACGTGACGTTGACGTCAACGCTCGTAAAACGCCAGTGGGATAGCGGCCTTAATATTACGAGAATTTTCCCTCTGATGTCGTACCTCATCGCAGACGTGTAGGTAGCAGTGTAGCGCCTGCCCGCCGTTCTCCCAGCCGCTAACCTCGTGTCGTTGCGCGGCTTCGTTCATTTTTTCTAAGATTGGCGCTATGCTTTGTAGGTCATCTGTGAAAGAGAATTAATATTTATTTATTAGGATTACCAGGAAAATATATCGTTGTTTAGTATTAAATGGGACTTTGCTTCAATTGGAAACTCTTATAAAAATTCCTTTGGAGAGATGGCCCTTGCGCACGCGCACGTGTGCACCAGAATGAAAACTTTGATATACGACGTGCTGAACGCGCGCGACACGCGGCGCCGGACGGCGGCACTAGCTGCGTGCGCGAGCGAGCACGCGACACGACACCCACTCACGCGCATATATCTACGCGTCACAAGATTACTCATCCATACTAATATTTTAAATTCGAAAGTAACTCTGTCTGCCGGTCTGTATGTTGCCTTTTCACGCCTAAACCACAGAACAGATTTCGATAACAATTACATCCCGGGGAAGGACATGGGATAGTTTTTATCCCGATATACCCACAGGATTGACACTAATGCGGTTGAAACCGCGGGCCGCTACTAGTTTTTAGGGTTCCATACCCAAAGGGTAAGAACGGGACTCTATCACTAAGACTCCACTGTCCGTCTGTCTCTCTGTCTGTCACCGGGTGTATCTCATGAACCGTGATAGCTAGACAGTTGAAATTTTCACAGATGATGTATTTCTGTTGGCGCTATAACAACAAATATTAAAAACAGAATAAAATAAATATTTAAAGGGGCTCCCATACAAAAAAACGTGTTTTTTCGGCGTTTTTGCCTTGTGGTACGGAACCCTTCGTGTGCGAATCCGTCTCGCAGTTGGCCATTTTTTTTTCATAATACATACCTGCTAACACAGCTTCAGGTAGTAATTCTTCTAACAATACTTTGTGAGCTGCATTCCATTGTTTCGCGCCAACTAGATGTTCCGCCTCCACTGAGGGTAAGCGCTGGAACAAAATAATATTGTTGTAGGTAGCAATAGATGTTTTAAATACAACTTGTGAACTACTGATGTTTTGGCAAGTGAATAATAATTTCAGCCGCACGGGTCGATCGATCAGGTTAAACTACACTTGCCGCGGTTAGTCCGTGGATGGGTGACCGTCTTTACATACCAAGACCTCTCCGTGCCTCGGAAAGCACGTTAAGCCGTTGGTCCCGGCTGTCATTCGTGAATCGTTTGACAGTCGTTACGGGTCGTCAGAAGCCCAAGTCTGACAACCAGTCTTACCAAGGGGTATCGTATTAGGCCAATTTGGCAGAATCATAAAAGCATAACATTATGAATCATAATGGACAGTTAACTGTTAAGTTAATCGTATCAAATCCCATTGGTGAAGGATTTCTGTTATTTTTTTTTTGTCTGTGCTAAAATACCAATCAATCCAATCCAAATCGAATCCCAATCTCTTTGATTATACCTACGTAGTGCAGCGAAAAAAAAGAAAAACACGGACTGTCTTCGCCATATTATAATTCATAATGTTATCCTTTTATGATTCTACCAAAGCGGCCTTTTTAGGCCCCCAGTTAGCAAGCGTTACAAAAGCGACCAAACGCTTCAAGCTAGAATAGACATTATCGGTGTATAGATGTAAGTTTCCTCGATGGTACGGTCAGCATCAAAAGTCAATTAACACTTCAGTTTTTTTAATCTCAGTTATTGAGCAAAACATTTATTCAAAATTGCAGCAGCAGTACGATGCAATTTTCAACAAATATTTTTCTCTATAACTGAGATTTAAAAAAAAAACTGAAGTGTTAATATTTTGCCCAATAACTAAGATTAAAAAAACTGAAGTGTTAATCGACTTTTGATGCTGACCGTACCTAAGGCACAGGACTTCATTAAATTAGTGTTCTATGGTTTGGCCCGCAACTTTCCAAAGGTTGCCCATCTCTGTAATAGATTGACCCATGCGGCTATTGTTATTGTTGCGCGCCACAATTAATGCCTGGTACAGACGCCAGCACATCATGTTACTACAATCTGTCAAATTTCTTTAATAGAATTTCAACTTTATCGCTACAGCACAAAGTTCAAAGTTGATTGGGAATATTTAACAGTTTCGGGTAGCTTGATGTGCTGGCGTCTGTACATGGCGACATTAGTTACCACTAGCGCCATCTAGTATCGGGTAGCAGAACTAGTAGAGTCAAGATCCTTCTAGAAAGTTCGACGCTAGAACTTTCGAGAACTATCGACATCTGGTCAGGCGGGACCGGTATGTAGTCGAAAATTCTAGATGTTTCTACAGTAGAAGGTTCTAGAACTCTCTGTGGCACTATATAAGGCCGGTGTGGGCCGTGAGCCGGACAGATTGGATACAGCGATACAAGCGAACACATCGAAAGCGATCTTCAATTGCGACATAGAGCGATCAGTAGTGCAATTGTGTTTCATAATTAGTGTGTTTGAGTTGCTATTAGTGTTGGTGATTAAAGTGTCATTTTTTGGTTATTAAATCGGCAGTTTTTACACGAACCCCAAGCTCGTACAGTACCCGGCGATAAATATTGCACATCGACCTTTGGAAAGAGACAATCGGCTAATTTCGGCTTCGTAGAGCGTTATCTCTGTCGCACGAAATACAAACAGTCCGGTATCTATTAGGAGCTGTTAAAACAATTATGATTTGCTTCTTTTGATAATTATTTTTATTATTTGTATAAAATACACCAATGGGGGTTTTCGTGAAAATTTACGACACCAGTTGGCACCACTGTGACAAGAGGTCTTCCAATATAAAATATATGATGACGTTCATCATTCGATTCATTCATTTGTTCATCATTCAGTCATGACTAAAGAAAATATAGGCTCTTTGACAGATGCCTGGACCTGACGTGTCAGTTCTGCCACCTAGCGAACATCATTTCAGAAAACCCTCATTTCCAAAGGTCGATGTGCAATATTTATCGCCGGGTACTGTAACATTATTTAACCACGAGCCCCTCAGAGTACCGATTAGTATGTGAATGAATGTCTTTCTTACCTCATACTTAGCCCTGTGTGCCTGAGCTAACAGTAACCACTGCTCGGGTACTTTCAGTCTTCTAATTAATTCTAGTCTGGCCCTCAAGTCTGCTGTGTCCGCTCTGGCGGGGGCGTGGCGTGATAATACACCGCGGATTAAGTGGCCGCGACTGTGGAAACAATATGAGAGTTTATTGGTTGAATTATTAAGCTTTTAATTTAAAGAAAAAACAAATGAAAATATTGGTTTTTATTAAACCCTTTACTAATAAACGTTGTTATAGTGTCCGTATAGTTACACAACGCTTTGTCTTCTTTCGAAAGTCAAATCACTGACGATTGAAAGAGAGAAATCAGTGTGTAACTATTCATCTATACTTAATATTATAAAGCTGAAGAGTTTGTTTGTTTGGTTGAACGCGCTAATCTCTGGAACTACCAGTCGGATTTGAAAAATTCTTTTTGCATTTGATAGCCCAATTCTTGAGGAAGGCTATAGGCTAACATCACGCTAGGACCCTTAGGAGCCGAGCAAAAACCAAAAAAGTCAGAAAAAACGCTAAGCAAAAACGAAGTATTCAATCACGTTTTAAATTAAAATGTATTATTTTGCTTTTTGTACGCTATACCAGTAAAGCGTTTTAATAACTGGTTGCTTTAAAAATATAAATAATTTGTCATAAATACTTTTTGATGAATTACTGTTTGCTGCACCGTGTGACGTCATCACGTCGGCGCCGGCTGTCGCTGAAAACCAGCGCTGGGGCTCTGTCTTGCATAGGGTCGCAGCATAATGCTGAGCGATAGCCGTTTTGCGTGGATGTGACGCATGTCAACCTTTTTTTTTATTGTTTTTATTTGTTTTGTTCTTTTTTGCGTCATGTTTACCGCAAATAAACGTATTTTCTTTCTTTCTTTCTAAGTAATAGCGCGGGCAGGCGATGCGATGCGACGGGGTGGGTCGGAGTAACAAGAAATTCCACGCGGACGAAGTCGGGGGCAGAAGCTAGTTATATTATAAATGCGAAAGTAAGTTTGTTTGTTACCTTTTCACACCTAAACCACTGAACCGATCATCCTGAAATGTTGCATATACGTTGTCAGGTGTAGAGAAACGGACATAGGGTACTTTTCATCCCGAAAAAAAGCGCTTTTCCCGAGGAAAACAACATTAACGTTATTATGATGATAGATGGCGCCACGTGTCTTTCTAAACAAAAACAGGACGCCTGTCGTGTCAGCTAGTCACACTAATATTATAAAGGCGAAAGTTTGTGAGTGTGTGTGCGTTTGTGTGTTTATATATTTGTTACTTCGCCACGCTCAAACGGCAGGACCGATTTTGATAAAATTTTGTATGGAGGTAGCTGACACCCCGGATTAACATATAGGCTACTTTTTATCCCGATATTACCACGAGATCGAAATTTACGCGGGTGAACCCGCGGGGCGCAACTAGTATCATATAAGTCTGAAATCGCCACTCCATCTTGAGCACGCGATATGATCAATGCTACCTTCTCTGTATGAGAATGACCATATGACCAGTTGTCTGGCATTTTTGCTGAACTGGGCCTTTTTGGCGCAGCCGTGAGGCACACTTTCCTGCTAATTTCTTACATCGGACTTTGCACTTTTTATTTTTTATCTTATTTTTTACCTGATGTACGACTTTTATCTAACTATCTGGTGTATTGTGTGTCTCTTAGTCTGTGCTAAATAAATGTATTTTCTTTCTTTGTTTCTTTCTTTCTAGAAATGGGCTTTGTCCAGCCGTGGGACATAAGCTGGATAGGACTTAGTGTTTATAATAACATAGTAAACTCACGCTATATCATCGGGGTGGTAAGACAGAGCTTGTACCGCCAAGTGCCACGCGCCGCTCGCTTCTAACTGGTCAGCTATACCCGTGATGCTTTCTATGGATGGGTTGCCGAACCAGGTGCCTAGGAGGAAACTGTAAAAAGAAAACAATCATGGTTAGGTTACATAATATCCGCTGGAACAATAACACAGGACTAAGTACGACCAGGGGGCCTAAAAAGGTCACTTTGGCGAATCATAATAGGATAACATTATGAATCGGAATGGACAGTTAAGTTAATCGAATCAAATCCCATTGATAAAGGATTTTTAAGTTATTTTTTTTTGTCTGTACTAAAATACTATTCAGTCCAATCCAAATCCAATCCCCATCTCTTTACACAAAGCATTTATTTCAATTAAACCATTTACAGGCACTTTTGAATTGTCAAGAAGTCGGTCAGTCAGAAAATATGAAGCTAGTTGCCCATTCCAAAGCGTAGGTACCTATGGAGAAGAACGGGCAAGAAACTCCATGGACACCCTTTTTAAAATATATTTTACAAAAATATTAGTTACATCATTACTTTTGATTTTAAAATTACATAATGTGAGAACGATGTAAAAAATTAAGAAAGACGTACGCGTTAAAAGCGTCCGGAGTACAACAAATAGTACTTAACAAACAACAATCCTAAAATAAAATAATTAAAAATAAGCCGAGGCAGCTAAGTGATGACCAGCCCCAACTGACGGCGCCCGTTCACGAACATGACGCATAGATCGGCACCATTCAGCTCAACCATTTTGAAGGGAGCTAAATGATCCAACACACACGCCACCGTCAGCGAGACATTTGTGTGAGCATGACATACTATCAGTGACCAGGGCACATTCAAGTCAATAAAATTATTGAAATGAGGCGGACTCGCACACGATGGGTCCCTTACCACAAGGCAAAATACGCCAAAAAAACACGTTACTTTTATGGACTTTTCCTATAATTTCAATACATGCGAGATCAATATTATGTCAACGACTCTGGGTTAATGTTGTGTATGTGTTTAGTTGGTAAGCCTTATACATCATGATCATTTCAGCCGAAAGACGTCCACTGCTGGACATAGGCCTCCCCCAAGCACCTCCACTTCGACCGGTTCTGTGCTTCTCGCATCCAACGGGTTCCTGCGGCCTTCACAAGGTCGGACCACCTTGGACCACCCACTTTGTGGGAGGATGTCGATGGGATGTGGAGGGTGTGGTAAGCCTTATTAAATAAATAAATAAATCATAATTTTGTGATTTTAACCAGGAGTCGAGTTTCATTTTGCATTATCATATATGTAACTATGCATACATAATAGACTCAAATCTTAATCTGCCTTATGATTACGCAACTTATAATAAAAAATATGGCACTCTAAATAACTATGGCTTAGAGACGGTTGTATCAGATTTGCGGGACCTTATATCTGGCCTAAGCAACCTAACTGCTACGCACTCGGAGGTTGACTGCCACCCGAAAAATAAAAATAGTTTATCTACAGATTCGCAACAAGTAAATTCTCAGTTTTTTCTTTAAATACCTTACCATTCTACATCAGAACATAGCTGGGCTCATGAATAAAGCTGACAGTCTGACTGTAAAGCTGCTGGAACTATCTGACAGAGGAACTATTATATGTAGATGTTATTTGTATCACAGAGCACTTCATGCAAACCGGTTATGAGCAATTTTTACACATTCCAAATTTTTGTCCAGCTGCTTTCTTCTCTAGAGATACAAAGAGAGGAGGAGCGTGTATTTTTGTTAGAGCAGGTTTGCAGTTTAAAGAACTACCGGACATATCGAAGCAATCAGTTTCGGGATTTTTTGAATGCTGCGCTGTAGAGATAATAGCTCATTCAATTATTATTATTTGTATATATAGAATTCCTAAGCCTAATTACGAAATATTTTATGAAAAATTAGATTATATTTTAACAAAAGTTTGTAGTTCATCAAATAAAAATGTTATCTTGTGCGGAGATTTTAATGTTGATGTTTTAAAAAGAAACAAGGCTACATTAGACTTAGAACTTTTTCTTATGAAGTTCAATCTAAAACTAGCTCTTTATATTCCCACTAGATTAAGTAGTCATACCTGTATTGATAATTTTGCACACAACTACAGGAAAGACTGCGAGGCTGAAGTTGTAGATCTGGTCCTTTCGGATCATACATCTCAAATAATTAAAATACCTATTAAAAAAACATGTAAGCTACAGTATTGGAAAACTAAAAAGCAGGACATAAGCATGAATAATTTAATAACTTTTAAAAACTATCTTAGCTGTTTGTGTTTTGTACAAGTTTTTGATGCACAAGACGCAAATAAAGCATTTGATAATTTTATGGATGATTTTTCTCTTTTTTATAAATTATGTTTTCCGGAAAAAATGATAACCATCAAAACCAATAAAGAAACTAAATGGATATCTCGAGGAATAAAAACATGTAGCAAAAAGCAAAGGCAGTTGCTTTGGGCATATAGATTAAATTCGGACTCACTTAATAAAAAAGTCCTTAAAAACTATACAAAACTTTACAGAAAAATTATCAAGCTAACACAAAGAGCACAAAATAATTTATCAATACAGCTGAAAACAAATCGAAGGCTACCTGGCAAATAATAAATAAAACCAAACTATGTTTGCCACAGGAGCCAATTATGTGCATAAACAGAGGTAATCTGTCGTTTACACACCCCACAGATATTGCAAATGAATTTAACGATTATCTTATTGACGAAATTGAAAATAATACTAAAACTGACATCACGTTAAATAATATTAATTTAAACAATCAGACATTAAATTCCCTATTCATGCAACCTGTTACAACTGACAACATTATAAAAATAATTTCTAGCCTAAAAAACACAAACACTGTTGGGTACGATGGCGTTTCTACAAAAGTCATAAAATTTACTAAAGAAGTAGTAGCACCTCCATTAGCACATATAATTAACTTGTGTATTGCTAGTGGCATATTCCCAAACAAGCTCAAAAAAGTTGTAATAAAACCCTTACACAAAAAAGATGACAAAACAAATTTAAAAAACTATAGACCTATAGCAAAAATTCCCGTATTTTCCAAAATTTTTGAGAAAGTTATCTATAACTCTCTTTACACTTATTTCGAAAAATATCAATTATTTTGTCATGAACAAAAGGGATTCCGTAAGAATACTACCGTTAATATGGCACTCTTCGACCTATTAACAAACATCATGTCATCTGTAGATAGGAAAAATCCAGTCTGTGCTATTTATACTGACATGACCAAGGCCTTTGACTATGTGGACCATAAAATTCTGCTACACAAGCTACATAGTTACGGTGTAAGAGGGAATATCCTTCAGTTACTAAAATCATACTTAAGTAATAGAGTGCAATACACCGAAATTTCTAGGATTTGTCCAAAAAGTAAAATAGAAACTATATATACATCAAAAGCAAGACAAGTAAAATATGGCGTTCCACAGGGCAGCGTACTGGGGCCGCCACTTTTTTTAATATATATTAATGATCTCCCGAAAGTAACATCGAACAAAATGGTTCTCTTTGCGGATGACAGTACAGCTGTAATTAAGTGTACAAATCGTAATAATTACGAGCAGGATATAAATACTTGTTTGCATGACATAATTAACTGGCTAAGTAATAATAATTTAGTAATAAACCTAAGTAAGACGAAAATAATGCAATTTCATCAACGAAGCGAAAACCCAAATGTTAGTATCGCTTACCAAGGCTATAATATTGAGGAAGAGAGTCAGGCGAGGTTTTTAGGTATAGTGATTGACAGCAAACTCACATGGAAACCTCATGTCGAAGTTGTGTGCAAAAAACTTAGCAAATCCGCGTATGCTCTCCATCAACTTTCTAAAAAAGTCAACCGTCAGGCTCTTTTATCGGCATACCATGGATTGGTTGCTTCGGTTTTGCGGTACGGCATTATTTTCTGGGGGCGGTCTGCCGACAGGGAACTGGTATTTAGGGTGCAGAAGCGATGTATAAGGTCAATGTGCGGTCTTAAAACAACAGATAGCTGTTTACCGTATTTTAAATCTTTAAAAATCTTAACTTTTCCTTGTTTATACATTCTGGAAACAGCGCTATTTGTAAAAAACAATCCACAGTTGTTTGAAAAATTGTCAGCAGTTCGGAAAAATCCAATACGGACTCAATATGTACATAAACTATGCCAAGTGAAATGTAAAACCGCACTTATGCAGAAAAGTTTTTTTGGTATTGCCCCAAGCATTTATAATAAAGTACCCGATGTAATAAAAAATATGACTGTATTCAAAGGACATGTCCAGAAATGGTTTTTTATTATTTAATAATTCTAACCAGAGTAAGTTAAATATATTTGGATAGACATCCCTAAAACTAGTAGTTCTAGTTATATCATACATTTTTAAAGACCTCCAATTTTGAGAAAAATCGTTTTTTGTTTTCGTGAGAATTTACATCTAAAACGAACAAACCTTCTAATTATCTAGAATAATAAAATGAACACACCTAAAAAAAAAGTAAACTTGTCAAAATTGACACAGGAGAACTGTCATTACTGGCAGTGAGCGTCAACGTCAATCAATTTTTGATGTAGGAGCATGACGTCAGACGAATGACGCATGGAGCCGGTAGGGATGGCGATCTGACCTCAATTAATCGTTTTATCGGGCGAAACCAATCGATTTTTTAAATCAATTTTTAGCATAGAAAATCAACATTTGTGTTTTCTATTGAGACTATAAGATATATTATTTTATTTTCTAAACTTTTTAATGTAAAATCATTAAGAAAATAAATGTCTTGTTTTATACCGAATACTCTTTATATGGTACTTAATTTGTTATTAACGAATTCCCTGAACTAAAAAAATCCCTGATTTTACTGATGAGAAATTGTTTATTAAGGTATCTTTCTTGATTTTCATAAAATGGACTAAACATATTTACATCTAATCTTCTAAGGATCTTTTTCGGCAAGAATCGATAACACTTTGAGCTGGTGACGCCAGCTATGTATGGCTAACTCGATTATTCGAGTTGCGCTCAGATTGAGATGCCGCGATCGAGTTGAATTAGATTGCCACGGTAAATGAAGAAGCGAGTACGTGATTGACGTCTCTGGTTTGGCATGTATTTGAACCTTATTTTATATTTAAATTCTACTGAAATTGTATTTTAATTATTAAAATGTCTCAACATACGTTTCCTTGCGAATCTATAAAAAAAAAATCGTCGCGAAACAGAGGTGAAAAAACAATAATTCGTTCAATTTCATCCATTTACCAGAGTTCCGTAACTCGAGTTCAACTCGAGTCACATGAATTTCAATCCGAGTAACCTTATCCTGAGTTGGCACATCTCTAACGCCAGTGACAGCTGAAAAATCATGTCAAATATGACATTGTCACAGAGTGACGGAGTATTTATTAGGGTTGCCAACTACAAATAACATCAATTATTATTTTATGATTTTTCGCTTAAATGGAGGGGTTTAAAAATATTATTTCAGTAGTTCTGAGTTCCATATTTTTGTCGTATTTATTTGAACCGAGTTTGATGCTGGTTAGATTTTTCTTGGAATAAAAAACCAACGTCCATACAAAAAGCGGACATCTCCTTTAAAAGGGCACTAAACCAAATATTAATTGAAAAAAGTTATTACAAAATTGACGAATTCCTTAATGATAAATCTATGCACTGATTGACAAACAGGTTCCTATTCTGACATTTTTTATTCTAATTGACATTTTGACATACCTACTTTATTATTTTTAACATTTTTGTAATTTAATTCTGTAATTTTTTGTAATTCTAATGATCTGACATTTATAATTATTTATTCGCTATCAATAGAATTTCTGTTAAATTTTAGAACCTAATATTATTTGCATGCCCATGAGATGGTAGAATATGGAGGACTATATTATCTTAAGAGAACATCTATGTACCAATTACCCATGTTTGCAAAAATAAATGATTTGATTTGATTTGATTCAAACTCAAACCATTTATTTCAATTAAACCTTGTACAGGCACTTTTGAATTGTCAAAATTTAAATTGTCCATCAGTTAGTCAGAAAGTTGAAGCTAGTTGCCTATTCCAAAACGTAGATCTCTATGGAGAAGAACGGGCAAGAAACTCCATGGACACTCTTTTAAATCAAGATATTACAAATCCTGGGTACATTATTATTGTTGCTTCTATATGTGAGAACAATGTAAAAAAAAGACACAAATGAAGAAACATTTCAAAATATAAGATTAAAAATAAGCCTTGGCAGTTAAGAGATGACCAGCCTCAACCGACGGCGCCCGTTCACGAACATGACGCGTGGATCAGCACCATCCAGCTCTACCATTTTGTAGGGAACCGAATGATCCAACTGATATTGTTATGAATATGAATGATCCATTTGATATTGTTTAGCGGGTAGATGTGTAAGTTTTTGTTTGATTTGTTGTAGATTTTTGAACAAGTAAATGATATCTTACCACAGACTATAATCCAAGGGGTCAGGCGTGTAAGCGGCCGGTCTTAACTTCGGCCGCGAATTGAAGGCGCGCGCTCGAATCAATTCGTATCGTAAGTCTAATACGCGACGCTTTTTGCCGTTCTGTTGAAGATGAGAAATAAATAGTTTGTTATGTTGGTAATAACATCAAGAGGGACGATTTTTTTTTTTTGTAATTCATATTCTTAGCTAAAAAAAAGACATACAAGTATTTTTACAAAATAATAATAATAATAATATATTCTACTTTTGGACACATACCGTGGATAATATTACACTTACATTAACTACGGTGACGTCATAGTGCGTGACGTACGGCGGCAGAGGCAGTTTCATAGACATCTCATCGTTTTCTATTACTGACAGGTCTACGTCATCGTCGCCATCTTGGTTAGAGTTCATGAAGAAGCCCTCGTATGTGCGGGTCACTTGTTCGAGCGTTGGTATGTGCGGACAGAGGTATCTGTGGACAAAATATAATGATATAATTAGAATATGACAACCAACTTCCATACTTTTTATTCATCACCTGCCTAGCCTTTTCCCAACTATGTTGGGGCCGGCTTCCAGTCTAACCGGATGCAGCTGAATACCAGTATTTTACATGGATCGACTGTTTATCTGACCACCAAAACCCAGTTACTGGGTAATACGATACCCCTTGTTAAGACTGTTTGTTAGACTTTCGGGCTTCTGACGACCCGTAACGACTGTCAAAGATATGATATAGAATGACAGCCGGGAAAAACGGCTTAACGTGCTTACCGAGGCACGGAGGGGTCTCGGTATATAAAAGATGGTCACCTATCCACGTACCGACCGCGGCAAGTGTAGCTTAACCTGATTGATCGAACCGTGCGGCTGTTAATACGCCGCGAACCCCTCATACACACATACTCTTTTATTATTCTATGGAAATAATCTTTATAGTTCACATCATTAAAATGTGTACACACCGGGACTTACAGCTTAGTACGGCCGTTATTCCAAGTGCGTACGATGCGACTACGGTTGAGACAATTGAGCCTGGACCAGTACCTAAAGCCCAACTGACGCCGACCTAGCCTTACAGTAACTACCTAGCACCCTAGTTATCCTAGCCCTATAGTAGTTACCGACCTAGCACCCTAGTAAAAGTTATCCTAACGCCCTAGCCTACCATACAAACCACACCTGGTGGTCAATACACATTGATACCTATTTACATGTGTGTCGTGTGTGTATTGAGCCGATGAAGCGAAGATCTCAGTAGGCCACCTCTTAGTGCTGACGGTGTGCTGGTGTTGCCGGCGCGTAGACCGTATGTATGTCGCTCTTAACGCTGACGCTGTGATGCTGTTGTTGGCGCGTGTAATAGTGGTATGTTCATGGTTCTACAATATGTTTTGATGACAAAGTAAATTGGACCGAAAGATTAATTATCTATGATATCAGAGAAAATAAAATTGGCTTATGGGCTGTCCAATACTTTTTCTCGTTTTTCTTTAAGGTGATATGTTGAAAAAAATTAGGTTTTTCTTCTCTTAACTTGTTAAGTATGTGGAATAGGGGTTTAACATTTTGGTATATGTTTTTTGACCCTGACGGGCCCCTTCTGTTGATGCTGACATCTCTTTGAGGCGCGCGTGGAACACGTACGCTTGTCCGGCACGGGCCTGGTCCTGATCGGACAAGAGCTACCCATTACTCTCGCCCCGCAGGCCCGCGCCTACTAGGGCTTTACTTGACGTGAAATTACTAGACATATCTATCAGGAACTGGGAAACCTACAAATAACCTAATAAAAGCAACTTCATCTAAAGTGTTTTCTTTTAAAATAGTGACAAATTATCACATTTATTCCAGACTAAAATGCATCAAAAACAAAACAACCTAAGATAAATTATTTGCATTCAACCGTATTCGTAGTACAATGCGTGCCACGAAAGATGAGATGTGACACACCACGTGGTCTGACATGCGCAGAACACGATTTTAGGTATGTTTAGCGGTATGAGGTCTGAGTGCGGGACGGGACCGGACGTCATAGGGGCGGCGGAAAGAGGCGGGGCAGGCGGGGTCAAGTCTCATCTTTTGTGGCGCGCATTGTAAACAAAACAGGTACATTTTTGGTAAGCGTTGGTTAATCCTCCATAGATGAATGAGAAACAGGGTGTAAAGTTCACCCATCCTCCACACAAAAGGGAGGATCCTCAGACCAGATGGGTGTCGGGTCTGGTGGGCAACTGCCCGACGATTGACGTCGGGACGTTGTATCTATGCTAGTTGCGCGGTAAACTCTGCTTGCGCGATGCAGGATTTTGCGTGACGTTAGTATGACGCGTAGTTCGCATGTGGCGTTGTTGATGCCGCTCTGACACCTCACATAAAAGTTATGACGATAAAAAAAATGTACTAAAATAAACAAATCAAATCTGAAAGAAAAGAAAGAAAGAAAGAAAATACGAAAACATGACGCATAAAAATAAAAAAAGCACAAATAACAGGAAAACAAAAATAACAATTTGGGAGAAAGTATGCGTCAAATCTACGCAAAACTGCCAACGCTCAGCATAATGCTAAAACCCTATACGAGACAGAGCCCCAGCGATGGTTTTCAGCGACAGCCGGTGATTGACGTGATGACGTCAGCCAGTGCAGCATACGATTAGATATTAATAAAAACAACAATCAAAATAAGAATTACCTAGCCGTCGCGTGCAAGGCCCTCAGCCAATCCGTCTCCAGCAGCTTGTCCCGCGGCGCGGCCTGCGCGGCCAGCAGCTGCAGCGCGGCGCGGCGGTGCGGCGATATAAGTGTGTCGGCGCCGCACTCGCGCCAGAGGGACAGTTGGCGAGCGATTAGAGAGCGGAATGTTGGGTCGCCTGTGAACAACATAACAATTTTTTTATCACATCTATTCAAAAAGAGCTAGTGTATTCTTCGTAAACAAGGACTAAAATGGCTCTTTAATCCCTAGGGACTAAAAGTAATTTGTAATGTGGATATTGTTAGTAAAAGTTCCAATCACCAAAGTGATCAATCACGAACATTGTATTACTATGAACAAGTCACAGGCTGTATGATAAAGTAAAACGCGCGCGAGTCAAATAATAAAAAAGTGGCACTCCAGGAGTGCCGGCAGAAGTGAAAACATAACACAAACAGAATACTTTGCCATCACTCACTGACATCGTATATACCCATTAAAACCGAGTACATCCCGAGGACAGCCGAACACATTGAAAGCGATGTCGCTTACGGTAACAGTGGCACGAGTTCAATAATTTTTTCCATCTCAAAAAATGCTCAACGCGCCTAAAGAAGTTTTCATTTAAAAAGTTTGTGAAAAAAATAAAAACCCGCCTCGCGCTTTGCCTCGTGTGATAAACCCACATTATGAATTTTGATTCTAAATAAATATTTATTATTATTTTAAACAAGCAGGTAGTCCTAAAGCAATAAACTTTATTCTTTATTTCTCTTTCTTTAATGAAAACATAATTTCCAGCTTCATTTTCTTTCAAATTGACCGGCATTTTGTGAAACACGGACAGCTTGGTAAGGTCAGAGGGAACTGTGTCCATTGTGCATCAAAGGAAAGTTATACAAATAGATATATATCGTGTATCATTATCAGAGATCGGAATTGGGTGTGTGAAAATACCTAAAGTTTGCAGCGAGAGATAACATAGAGCTGTTACAACCACTTAAGTTAACCGGTTTCGAATTTTACCGGTTTCTTTTTCGGTTTTTTGTTTGCATGTTCTTTACCTTTGAAAAACCGAACTATAAACATTAGCAAGCTGCTAATACAGTTTTAAGTTAATTTTTGTTTTGAACTTTTCCGGTTCAAATTCGATTTTTTAGTTCTACTTGTTCTGTACGTCTGAAACACCGCATTTTACACATCTGCAAGCTGTAATACTGTTTTAGTTTTTTTTTTTTTTAAACCGAATTTTAACCGGAAAGGTACAAAACAAAAATTAGTTTAGAACTGTATTAGCAGCTTGTAAATGTTTATAGTTCGGTATTTCAAAGGTAAGGAACATGTACAACAAAAAAACCGAAACTAAACCGGTAAAATCCAAAACCGGTTTAACTTAAGTGGTTGTAACAACTCCATATTATGTCCCGCTGCAAACTTTAGGTATTTTCACACACCCAAATCCGATCTCTGATCATTATTCAAATATCATGTTTTTTAATTTTAGTGTCACATACCAGAGGCTTGAGCTATAAGTATGGCCATGTTCAGATCGCCATGTTCCTTGGCCACCTTGCAGGCTTCCAATATACGTCCGCCCAGCATCAGCGTCCAGACGCGAGCACTGTGACCATCTGCCTCTGTTGAAGAAATACAACGATTAATCTTTGTTTAAGGCGAAAGCGCCAGGGTAGCCCGCGAAATTCATTTTTTTTACGTTTTTTGCAATTTGAGTTGTGCGTTGATTAATATATGATTCGCGACCGTAACAAATATGTTTTTACAGAATTATAATCAGTAAAGTCATCAAAGGTCATCGTAGGTAGTCATCAAAGGGTTACCGCTGGCCCGGAACATTAAGGGCTAAGGAAGGAACACGGGTGGGTTTTAGTCAGTAAGAGTCTGACACTCCCTTCCGCTCCACCCAGAGCAGGAGGGGTCATTTGATGATTTCCCAACCTCAAAAAAAAGATGTAAAAACAGTAAGTATACTACTACATAACTTACCATCTTCATTTTCTCCTAGTGTCGGTTTAGACAGGTCTTCATCGGTAGCCTCTGCGACGGCCGTCTTGAACCACTCCAGCAACTTTCTGTGTCGATTCACTACTGATAGTGGGTCTGTGCCGGGTATACCTGTATTGAGAAATATATCAGTAAAATATGGAAGAGAAATTCTTACGTTTGTTGCAATTCACAGGTCAATGTCAGGTTGTAAGTTGGACAAAATATGATTCGCGACCGTAACAAATATTAATTTACAGAATGAGGGTTTTCGTGAAAATTTACGACACCAGTTGGCACCACTGTGACAAGAGGTCTTCCAATATAAAATATATGATGTCGTTCATCATTCGATTCATTCATTCGTTCATCATTCAGCCATGACTAAAGAAAATATAGGCTCTTTGACAGATGCCTGGACCTGACGTGTCAGTGCTGCCACCACGGAACAGATAATAAGGTTGGAAAGGCCCTCGCTGCAATTTTGTACTAGGACCAGTGTCGCCGCTTGACTCCCACTATTTTAATTTCTACACATACGCAATACTATGTTTACAAATATTTCGCACACAACCAAATCACACACACATAAATCACAGGGCAGATATTCGTTCGCCCACTAACAATAAGCTCCTGTAGGCATAGACACTCAACACGCATAAATGCAATAAAAAATTTCATACACGCTAGTGCTTGACAAAGCCGATATTCTTTGTCGATAAATTATCTGATGAATTTATGGGGAAAAATGAAACATTAAATAAACATTAAGAAATATATTAAGAAATAATTTTATTTTACTTTGATTAATTACAAATAATCACTGTCCTTGGAATAAAACATATTTATTAAGTAATTGGCGCTTGCTATTAATTGCGAACGAATTTTTCAAAACAAAGTGTAACTTCAAGTTAATATATTTTTCAATAATTGCTTTGGTGAGGTCTGTGACGTGGTTTGCTGTAGGGTATTGGCCAATTTGATGATAAATTATGTTTTTGAATATTTCACTCCCAACAAAGTGACGCATAATTTTTGTCATCAACAATTTTTTTAAATATAAAATAATCCAAAAATTATCTTTGTCAAACGTAAATATAGTCGAGAATTCTATCGATGGTTTTATTCAACCACATGGTTACCCCACTATCGATAAACATGCGCCGTGCATCATAGCCAATCAGAGCAAAGGACGAAACGTCGACGGTTGAAGTGTAGAGGACGCAATGCATGCAGTACATTGTACGCGTACTTGGTCATTGTGTTGATTGAGCGAGTACACAGTGAGCAATGTATATTTTTTGTAAATTGTTGCAATAATGTTGTTAATGTTTGGTATTTCATAATGATTAGTATATTTTTATGTTTTTGACAAATAATATTGTAATTAAGTGTTATTTTGGACTTACCGATGGAAAGATATACCTCCTCGCTTTATACTTGAGGTCTGACTTTTTGTCTTACATGTTATAATTGCACAACACGGCATTATTAAGCAGAGTTCTGTTCTCCGAAGTATTCCGAAGCGCACTGAACGCGGTGAATAAATGAATCGGTCGAGTTATGATTTTCGAATCATAACTGTGGCGCGCTTGCCCCGCCCACATTACAATTCCAACCTTATTATCTGTTCCGTGGCTGCCACCTAGCGAACGTCATTTCAGAAAACCCTCATTATAATTATAAAGGGTATAAAGGTATGAGGAACAGGGAGGGTGTCCGGCCGAAAGTGCAGTATTAGTGCCGAGGTTGAGAGTGATGACCAGGTATGGGCGGTCGGAGCATGTTGGTAGTCAGAATACCCGTTGAAGCCGTGGGTGTTGGCTGGGTGGGGGACTCGACGCTCGAGAGCTTGGGGAAGTGATGATGACGTCACGCTGAAGTAGGTGCACGAAGGCTGCGCTGACGTTCATGTTCGGGATCACCAGTATAGAGTGATGAGGAACAGGGTGTAAAGTTCACTCATACTCCATAGAAAAGGGAGGATCCTCCTACCAGACGGGTGTTGTGTCTGGCGGGCAACTGCCCGATGATACATGTCGGGCCGTTGTATCTATGCTAGTTGCGCGGTAAACTCTGCTTGCGTGATGCAGGATGTTGAGTGACGTCAGTATGACGCGTTATATTTGCCGCTACAAGGGTATATGGAACTTACCATCATTTTCCAGATCAGCTCCCCACAATGCATCGCATAGTCGCCATACTTCGTAGCAATAAGCGCCCGATACGCCGAACTGTGGACAAACCAAGTGTTTAACATAATTTAACATCAAGCCCGTATTTCCAGATGGGCTTTTTTTTTGAGGATAGTAAATCATCAAATGGCCCCCCCCCTCCCGCTCTGGGTGGAGCGGAAGGGAGTGTCAGACTCTTACTGACTAAAACCCACCCGTGTTCCTTGCTTAGCCCTTTATGTTCCGGGCCAGCGGTAACCCTTTCGGACAATCCCGCCGACCATTTCCAGATGGGTTAGGCAGTGATGTAAGGTATACATTTCGCCAGATATTCTACAGTCGTAGGCGGCCAGGACTAAGGGTGTCGGAGCTGTTATTAACGAGCAGCTCTTGTGTTGAGTTGGTCGGGTTCTCCGAAACTGTCTCGCGTTCCTTATCTAGTAGTGTTGTGTACCTACAGTGTGTGATTCGCTGGTGTGTTTAATTTGTTCGTGAAATAATAATTTGATTTGAACTGTAAACGGATATTCTATTGCGCAATAACCAACACTACAGATAGTACGCCCACAATCCTAACTAATATTATAAAAATGCGAAACTAAGTTTGTTTGTTTGTTACCTTTTCACGCCTAAACCACTGAACCGATCATCCTGAAATTTTGCATATACGTTGTCAGGTGTATAGAAACGGACATAGGGTACCTTTCATCCCGAAAAAGAGTGCTGTTCCCGAGGAAAACAACAATAACGTTATTATGATAATAGATGGCGCCACGTGTCTTTCGAACGGGATCGACATGCGGGGGAATCCGCGTTGCTAGTAATTAAAATATGGCTGATGATAACAAAGAGACACGTGCCTACTCCGTCAGACAGATTAATTATCTAGTTACCTTATATCTTGTTTGATTGTCGGCCGCGTCTCGCAGATAGTGTGTCAGTACCTCGCGTCTGTCGCTAGCACTTTGTGACAGGCTCAGACGAGCGCACTGGTTTTCTTCTGGCTGAGTAAATGTTGAGTGTTCGAGCAGAGTTGCTAGGTGTTTTTTGAGCACTTCCTGTAAAAATAAATAAGATTATGATTATTTTCACGGCAGTATTTCTCGAGAGCAGTGGTAGCATAGTGGAAACGGCCGCGACTTAAAGAAAGAAAAAAAGAAAGAAAGAAAGAAAATTAGTTTCTTTTTCTTTTTTCACTTAAGAGTTGTAGGTCGTAGGTTCGAACCCAGACAGGAGCTTTACTTTGGGTAAATTATTTCATCACCACTGCTCTCAAAGCGATGAAGGAAAACATCGTGAGGAAACCGGCATGTCCTAGAACCAAAATTTCGAAGACTTGTGACATCTGCCAACCCGCACTGGGCCCGCGTGGTGGATTACGGCCCACTCCTCACAGACGGAGGTCTGTGTCCGAGCAATGAGAACATAGGTACGCGTGTAGCGGTATCTACAACGCCACATGCGAACTACGCGTTATACTAACGTCACGCAAAATCCTGCATCTCGCAAGCAGAGTTTACTGCGCAACTAGCATGGTACAACAGCACGACATGAATCATCGGGCAGTTGCCCGCCAGACACAACACCCGTCTGGTCGGAGGATCCTCCCTTTTCTATAGAGTATGAGTGAACTTTACACCAGTTCTTCATAACTCTATACGCGAACAGCATATACATTGTACAGACGCCAGCACATCAAGCTACCCGAAACTGTCAAATTTTCCCAATCAACTTTGAAACTTATACTTTAGCGATAAAGTTGAAAATCTATTGAAGAAATTTAACAGATTGTAGTAGCTTGATGTGCTGGCGTCTGTACATTAATTAATACAAAATATAAGTATTATGCGTTATAATCAACTTACCAGCATGCCATCATCCTTTTCGGGCTGTCCGAGAGCCATTCTCGCATGCAATGGTTCGGACCATTCGTCGTGCGATCCACCTCCCACGTTTATCGAGCTTGAATAGAGCAGAAAAGCTATGCGCTTCGGTAATCTTCGTGTTTACGAAATAGCACCCCACCGAGGCATTGCTTCGTAAGTTTTTTACTATCGCGCTTCGTAGTAGTGCACGTATCATTGCGCGTTTGTATGAAATAAATGTCTGCCGGGTTACCTACCTCGGTCTCAGATCTTCATTTGCCACTCGATTTTTTTGCAATTGCATAGAGTGGTTAATCGATAATTTTGTAAACTTGGCAATACAAAATAGGCAGGTACTTTCATGGTTATAACAGCTCTATATTAATTATAATAATTTATTTGAGTCAGACACAGAGATCCATATTTTTGTTAGTAAACACACACACACACACACACACACACACACACACACAAACACACACACACACACACATATATTAGATCTCATCGTCGCGCGTTCGTATTCCCGAAGATAGACGAAGACTCCCGATGCGCAAATTCTCTGGAAAGCTGTAAGTAATAAGTAGACTGCACTTACCAGCATGCTATCGTCTTTTTCAGGCTGTCCGAGCGCCATTCTCACAAGCATCAATTCCGACCAGTCGTTCTGCGATCTACCGCGCACGTATTTACCGAGCTCCGATAATTCTGCGGCTGTAACAAACAATAAAGAATTATAAGATTAATTTTATCATGAAAATGTACAGATCAACCTACTACAATCTATCAAATTTCTTAAATAAATTTTCTACTTCGTTGCTAAAGCATAAGGTTCAAAATTCATTGGGAAAATTTGACAGTTTCGGGTAGGTTGATGTGCTGGCGTCTGTACAGGGATACCTTAGGCGATTGGCACACTGCACCGCATCACGCAGCGGGACGCAGTTAGCGTGCCTCCGCGCGTAATTTTTTACATACAAATTCAATAAAAACACGCTCCCGTGCGGCGAATTTGGCTCCGTTTCACGCACTCCGCTGCGTGATGCGGTGCAGTGCGCCAATCGCCTTATAAGTTGGTGGCGAAAGTTCATGGACATGAAGTGACCCTGTATGGAAGAGGGTTGCAGGTACATCGACGCGCAAACTGTAATCATGAATTCAACACATGCTTCAATATCACCTAGCGTAGAGATCTAAAAAAAAAAAACAGTGGCACTCCGGGAGTGCCGACAGAAGTTAAAACTTGAACAATTACGTGTGTATTTTGTGAATCGTCTTATAAACAAAACACGCGCGGTACCGGCTACGGCCATCCGTCTTACGAATTTTCGATCAGGTCACGTGTCCTGACGCGAGTTTAACATTTTTTACCCATTACAAAAAGTGTACAACGCCGCTAAAGAAGTTTTCACTTCCAAAATGCTGTTTCAAAGAAAAGTGCCTACGCGGTGAAAATGTATGGAACAGCTAATTCTTTTTTTAAATAACCGGCGAATAATTTGAACGCAGGAGTATGGCAACATGATGCGCGTCGAAGTACAGACGCCAGCACATCAAGCTACTACAATCTCTCAAATTTCTTTAATAGATTTTCGACTTTTTCGCTAAAGCATAAGGTTCAAGGTTAATTGGGAAAATTTCACAGTTTCGGGTAACTTGATGTGCTGGCGTCTGTAATTGCAACCTTGAGCATAAGATCGAACGAGGAGATCAGATAGGCGGGCAATCGCTCCATGTAAAATGCTGGTATTCAGCAGTATTTTAAATGGAGACGGGAAGGGGCTAGGAAGATGATACTCACATCTAGGAAGGTCATTGACAGAGTCGTATGACGTGGGGAAGGTGAGAGCGCCGGCCGGACCGAAGCCGACGCGCGAGTGTCGCGCACGACACACTGACATATCCGATATGTAGGCTGCGTCCAGACGACCTGTGGAAGAAAGAACTTGGTTACCACAAGTAAAGCGTGTGTCGCTTCGTGAAATAAGATACTTTACTGAAAAAAGTTCAGTTTAGTAGAGTTCATAGTCGTAACATCATTTCAGCGAAAATCAACGTAAAAAATGTAGGCATTTCCGACAGATTGAGAAAGCGAATGATGTTCTTAAAAACACGGGAATTACCCCTCTTAGACGGGGTGGAAAAAAAAAGACGGTCAGTGGAGAAATTACCACAAATCAGTGTGAATAAGGTATATGTACAATACTTGTATATATCGATCCTTTCAAGTAATAATGTAACATATAGTTCAAAATAAAAAGTTTTCATTCATTTATTAAAAAAAAAAGTTTGCCCACACTAGGAATTTCTCCTGTATTGTGGGTGCGTTTACAAACATTTAAACTCACATAACACAAACAGCTAGACCTGTAAAAACTACTTGTAGGTCATACAAATATTTGTTTCGTGCGGGAATCAAACCCGCGACACTGATGCCGCGAAAGTGAACTTACCAGCAATAGTCTGTCTGAAGGGCGGCACTTTTCTGTGGTACTTCAGCACTATCGTGTGCGGCCGGACGATTAACGGCCTCATCGGTATTTCTGTCGACAAAAATTTACACAATTTATATGAATGTCATGAGAACTTATTTATTTATATATACTTTATTGTACACCAGAAAATACATAACAAAAAAAAAAACCGGCCAAGTGCGAGTCGGACTCGCGCACCGAGGGTTCCGTACAAACCTGCAAGGTTTACAAAGTTCGTTCATTACGACAATCGAGTCATAACTATGGTATTTTTATTGCATATGAATTTCAACTTGATAGCTCTACGCGTTCATGAGGAAAAAAGTAATAAGTTTATATTTATTAAAAAATAAATATATATTTTGTAATGTAACTAAAAATTTAAGGTTTTCGGAATTTTTCCTTTATGTGTGCTATAAAACGTTGCTTCATGCCAAATTTCAAGATTCTAGGTCGACTGGAAGTACCCTTTAGGTTTTGATTCCCTTGCGAGTACTTGCGAGTTTCAAAATATGCAGCTTAAATTGCTGTTTCTTTTGATTGCGTTGACATAGAAGTTTGATTTTGTTACAGCTTAAAGGTATTATAGACCTGAGTATTTGGTATGAATTTCAATTTAATACCTCTACGCGTTTATGAGGAAATGGGTAGTAAGTTTAAAATTATTAAAAAAAAAATATTATGTGATGTAACTAAAAATTTATGGTTTTCGTAATTTTTCCTTTATCTATGCTATAAGACGTTGCTTCGTACCAAATTTCAAGATTCTGAGTTCACGGGAAGCACCCTGTAGGTTTTGATTCCCTTGCAAGTGTCGAAAATTTGCGGCATAAACGGCTGTATCTTTTGATTGCGTTGGCTTAGAAGTTTGATTTTTTCACAGCTTCAAGGGACAGTAGACCTGAGTAATTGATATAAATTTCAGCTTCATACCTCCACGCGTTCCTGAGAAAAAGGGTCTTGACAGACGGACGGACGGACGGACAACAAAGTGATCCTATAAGGGTTCCGTTTTTTCCTTTTGAGGTACGGAACCCTAAAAATACGATTATTAATGCAAAACATACAATGGGCGGCCTTATCGCTTTCTGCGATCTCTTCCAGGCAACCTTGTAATGGACAGTGTTTGTGTGGATATAAAAACTGGGGTTGTCAGTGGTGCAAAATAATATACTATAATAGATATATATAATGCTGTATGATAGATACATGTATAAATAAATACATATACACAACGAAAATAAATGATGACTATAGATTATTGCAGCTACGAAACCACTGCAGGCCAAAGACCTCCCCACTTTCTTTCCACTTCTCTCTGTATTATTAAAACTGCTAAGGACCAGTTTTTGTTGAAGGAGTCCAGCTAATCCCGCGTGGAAATACAGTTTAAAAAATATATACATTATACAGTACCCGGCAATAAATATTGCACATCGACCTTTACCTTTTTTGTAATTTATACAAAGAGTAAAAATAATTATCAAAAGAAGCAAATCATAATTGTTTTAACAGCTCCTAATAGATACCGGACTGTTTGTATTTCGTGCGACAGAGATAACGCTCTACGAAGCCGAAATTAGCCGATTGTCTCTTTCCAAAGGTCGATGTGCAATATTTATCGCCGGGTACTGTAAATGTCTCATCCAGTCATTCGTTTGACTATACGGAACGCCAGCGCCATCTGGTGGCGCTTGACAGAGTCTAGCCTGAGTTCGTGGGGAGTCGAGGAGAGCGAGCAGCGAGGTGCAGCGGCGCACTTGGACATTGGACATCGTACGGACAACATGTGCTCAGAAACTGTCCCGCGTTCCGTATCTGGTTGTGTCGTGTACTAACACTGTGTGATTAAATTGTTCGTGAAATTATAATATGATTTGAACTGCAATCCGTTTTTCTATTGCGCAATAACCAACACTAGTCCGTGGCGCTCGGGGCACTGACAACCAATTGTTTTGTAGAGATGGGAATATAATTATCGACAAGGATTGCTAACAACTATTTAATTCCGAATCCGGCACCCACCTGAACGTCGAAATACGTCTATTTTCCCTTTGTTATAACGTAACCCAGTTCATATTTTACTGATCTCAAATTGTTTTCGATAGTAGTATTTATAAATATTTCAACCGGCGAAATCAAATAGTTGTAACTTTTGCGTTACATCACTGGCCGACTATAAATAAAGTCCTTGGCGTTCTGGGGACATGTCACACATACCTTCTCAGTCACATATTTAGGGTTTCGCCACAAAAACTTAGCGACTTTTTCAAATGCCCCTTTATTCATAAACGTTGCTCAAAACAAAGTAGTGAATAACGACGTATAACCATACATTTTTGACGTTTAACATTACTTAATTTTAATAATCTTTTTTTAATAAACCCTATAGTGCTTAATGTACAGACGCCAGCACATCAAGCTACCCGAAACTGTAAAATTTTCCCAATCAACTTTGAGCCTTATGCTTTAGCGATAAAGTTGAAAATCTATTAAAGAAATTTGACAGATTGTAGTAACTTGATGTGCTGGCGTCTGTACGTTTTAGGTCAAATTCCAATCGAAAATATCGTGTTTATTTATTTATTTAATACTTCAAGCACATAACTGTACAGAGGTGGACTTAATGCCATGCGTGTTCAGTCTAAATACCTGTTAGGGTCAAGTCACACCGAGACGCGACGCTGCGCGCACATTTCAATAGAGCTATTCAAAATCAAACTCTATTTACTACACGAAAAGATCCACATTTGCACTATTGTTGCGTCGCGTCACGCCGCGTCGCGTCTCTATGTGAGCTGACCCTTAAACGCGTCTTTTTGTGACCTTGTATCTAATTTTGTTTTGTCAGAGGTTGGCTAAGTCCAGCTTATAACAAAACGTGTAGAATTCACACGTGGTAGAAGTGAAACCTTCAAAAACACTGTATAATGCTTCCTATCTCATTTTCTCCCACGTTATATCTTATGAATTTACATGTCTCTTTTTACTGTCGCTTTTTCGTTTCATAAACTTTCAAATCACAACAATGCTAAAGAAGTTTTCACTTCAAAAATTTGGAAAAGCCAGGCTAGAAGGCTGTTGTATTTACCTTCGGTGGACGGTGCTTCGATCTCTGATATCTGCTGATCCTCTCTCATCACAGAGGGAGTGTGTGATGGAATTGATAACAGTGGCACTGATACTGGAACGAGCTGGTCTCCAGTAGATACTGATACGTCGTCGTCCATTTCTGTAGGAGAGAATAGTTTTTGTTTAACATAATAATACAAAGGAGAATGCCGTCAAATATAGGGCGCCCTGTACCAAACGAAAAGTCCGCTGTCACAACCAAACCTAATGTATTTGGACATGCTAGCGAAGGAGGCGGCGGGACGGCTGAGGGAGAGAGCCTCCCGTCCCAGCCGCCGCGGGAGACGCTCCGGGCGTCGGGAGCCGCGCGACGACTCCCGGCCACCGTAGGCGCGGGCCTGCGGGCGGAGAGTAATGGGTAGCTCACCGTCCGATCAGGACCAGGCCCGTGCCGGACAAGCGTACGTGTTCCACGCGCGCCTCAAAGAGATGTCAGCATCAAGTGAAGGGGCCCGTCGGCCTGCCGGGTCAGCGGGGTTGTCCGAAAGGGTTACCGCTGGCCCGGAACATAAAGGACTAAGGAAGGAACACGAGTGGGCTTTAGTCAGTAAGAGTCTGACACTCTCTTCCGCTCCACCCAGAGCGGGAGGGGTCATTTGACGATTTCCCATCCAGAAAAAAAAAAGTAGTGTTATATGAATTTGTTTGGGGTAGTTAGTTATGTACAACTAAAAGTGAAAAATAAAAACTGTTTTACAAAAAAAAACAACCGATTTCCAAAAAAAAAACACTACAAAGTGAAAAATACGTTTAATTTCGAAAGTCGGTGTCAAAAAACGAAAATACAGAACCAATGACACCGACTTACGCAATTAAAGTTATTTTTCACATTGTAGTGTTTTTTTCGGAAGTCGGTTGTTTTTTTTCTTAATCGTCTACGCTTTGAAGCCAATGTTGTTTGAAACAAAGAATGATGTATTTTTGTATGGAACCTAGCCTGATGAGTTCTAATGCATGTGGACTTATTGCTAATAACCGGCAATTGTTGTAACAAAACATTTTATCTCCGAGGCACGGAGGTGTATTGGTATGTAAAAATGGTCACCCATCCAGGGACCAACCGCGGCAAGCGCAGCTTAACCTGATCGATCGAGCCGTGCGGCTGTTATTAATTAGGCATCACCAGCTCAATGTTACGAGTCAATAACTAATATTATTGAGTACTGCAGTGAACATTAGCGTCATAAACTAATACGTTTACATGGCACTTGCAAGTCTGATATCTCTTTAACCCGAAGGCCAATTCTCGTAATTTAAAAGGTTCAAAATCTAGTCGCAGTCTCATCTCAGCGACAAAGAAATGTCAAAAACTTGTCAAAATGTAGGGAAATTTGAAGTATTTTTTGACATATTGAGACTGAGATCAGACTGTGAACATTGTTAAAATTAGTAGAATTGCCCCTCTGGTATTTCACAGCCTTCTGCTCATAATGAAAATTGATACTTTAGATATAAACTCAAACTCAAAGCATGTATTTCAATTAAACCATTCACTTTTGAATTGTCAAAGTCACAAACTTTCATTTGATGTATATGTGGTTTTTATTGGACATAACGGCCAAAACCCCCAAAGAATGATTCATTGAATACATACCGGTATCAGCATACAGTGAAGCCTTCATTAGTTGCACATTGTGGCTCTGACGATGTTCCAGACGAGCCAACTCACTGGTTGGGCTCTTTACACCGTAGGCTGAAACAAAAGTAAACGATAACATACATAACACTCCAATTACGTAACACAATCCCTTCATTTTGAAGAGGATTCATAAGACATTGCTTCAAAATATCTATACTAATTTAACAAGTTGTATTACTGATTCTAATGATTATGATTCTGTAAATACATATTTGTTACGGCCGCGAATCATATTTTGATCGACGTACAACTTAATAATGACCAGCAAATTGCAAAAACGTAAGAAAATTTGAATTTCGCGGGCTACCTTAGCGCTTCCCCCTTAATTTCGCGTAATCCTACTAATATTATAAACGTGAAAATTTGTGAAGATGTTTTGATGTTCGTTCATCAATCACGCGTAAATCGTTGAACAGATTTGGATGAAAATTGGCACATAGATAGACCATTCCTGGATTAACACATAGGATACTCTTTATCCCGGTATTTCCACGGGATCGAAACTTACGCGGGTAAAACCGCGAGGCACTGCTAGTTTCAAATATAAATTATTGTTAGTAAATAAATGACTATGAATAAGAAAGATTCGCCTGCTCGAAATCGTAAATAAAGTAATGAATATTGTTGAACTGTCAAAATCAATGTGATTGAAAGAAGAAAGAAAGAAAGAAAATACATTTATTTAGCACAGACTAAGAGACACACAATACACCAGGTAGTTAGATATTAGTCGTACATCAGATAAAAAATAAGATAAAAATAAAAAGTGCAAAGTCCGATGTAAGAAATTAGCAGGAAAGTGTGCCTCACGGCTGCGCCAAAAAGATTGCAATGAGGGGTTATCGCGTGAGTTATGCATTCTATTGTAAAGGAGATGGTCTGTTATTTATTTTTTACAACTTTTCAGTCTCACCAGATTTATTATAAAATAAGGCAGCTATATTACACAATAGGGTTTATCTTTAAGCCCAGGTGTAAACAGTCATTTTTGATGTTCGAACTGTATTGCGACCAAGTTGGTTTTCTGAGTTTTTCTGAAATGACGTTCGCTAGGTGGCAGCACTGACACGTCAGGTTAAGGCATCTGTCAAAGAGCCTATATTTTCTTTAGTCATGACTGAATGATGAACGAATGAATGAATCGAATGATGAACGTCATCATATATTTTATATTCATTGTCGAAATGGAAGACCTCTTGTCAAAGTGGTGCCAACTGGTGTCGTAAATTTTCACGAAAAGCCCCATTACAAAAACTAACGGTAAACTTGCGTCTATATAGTCTGTTTTGTATAAAGAACTTCACAGTTGTCGAAATTAAATTCAAAATACAATAACTGGCTCAAAGCTCCATTATCCGGTGATATATACATACATCTTTTATTATTATTACACATTACGTTATTATAACTTACCTTTGTTATCTAAATACAGGCTCTGTGATTCGTTATTATCTTCAGTGGTGTCCATTTCAAAAGCTGTAACAAATGAGTTAGTTTTAGTACATGAATATAATTGTCATCATCCGGGTACAAACCTAGGGTGTTACTAAAAACTTTTGACGGTTTGTTAACTTTTGACGCCTTAAGGCTAGGCAGTTGATGATAAGGTCTTGCGTTACAGTACCCGGCGATAAATATTGCACATCGACCTTTGGAAAGAGACAATCGGCTAATTTCGGCTTCGTAGAGCGTTATCTCTGTCGCACGAAATACAAATAGTCCGGTATCTATTAGGAGCTGTTAAAACAATTATGATTTACTTCTTTTGATAGTTATTTTTAATTCTTTGTATAAAATACAAAAAAAAGGTAAAGGTCGATGTGCAATATTTATCGCGGGGTCCTGAAATTATGTTACATCTATACTAATATTATAAAGCTGAAGAGTTTGTTTGTTTGTTTGGTTGAACGCGCTAATCTCTGGAACTACCAGTCAGATTCGAAAAATTCTTTTTGTATTTGATAGCCCAATTCTTGAGGAAGGCTATTTAACATCACGCTATGACCTTTAGGAGCCGAGCAAAAAGAAAAAAAGTCAGAAAGAATGCTAAGCAAAAACGGAGTAATAGCGCGGGCAGGCGATGCGATGCGACGGGGTGGGCCGGAGTAACAAGAAATTTCACGCGGACGAAGCCGCGGGCAGCAGCTAGTCTATACTAATATTATAAAGCTGAAGAGTTTGTTTGTTTGGTTGAACACGGTAATCTCTGGAACTACCAGTCGGATTTGAAAAATAAGCAAAAACGAAGTAATAGCGCGGGCAGGCGATGCGATGCAACGGGGTGGGTCGGAGTAACAAGAAATTTCACGCGGACGAAGTCGCGGGCAGAAGCTAGTGTTATTATATACATGTTATTGTATATCATCCCATCTCATAATAATGCAGTGGTGACCCAGCGACTTAAGAGTTGTAGGTCGTAGGTTCGAATTAGACAGGCGCTTTACTTTGTGTAAATTATTTCATCACCACTGCTCTCAAAGCGGTGAAGGAAAACATCGAGAGGAAACAGGCATGTCCTAGAACCAAAAATTCGAAGACATGTGACATCTACCAACCCGCACTGGGCCTGCGTGGTAGATTACAGCCCAAACCCCTCTCTCACGGGAATGAGGTCTGTGTCCCAGCAGTGGGAACATTATAGGCTGATTATGTTACCCAAAGCTATAGAAACTGACTCACACGGGTATGAGTAACAGAGAACGTATCGATTAACGCCTATTAAGAAGAATGAAGGCCATCACCCTTTTATCAACTGATCTAGTTCCCAAGTAGGTCAAGGTCATTTATTGATACGAGGTCAAGGTAATTTGTTGAAACGAGGTCAAGGTCATTTGTTGAAACGAGGTCAAGGTCATTTGTTGATACGAGGTCAAGGTCATTGGTCGATACAAGGTCAAGGTCATTTGTTGATACGAGATCAAGGTCATTTATTGAGGTCAAGGTCATTTGTTGATACGAGGTCAAGATAAATTACTATTAAAGTGAATGTTACCTGCTTGTTCTGGGTGATTATTGTTTATTTTTCTTAGGTAATACTTATCGTATACAGGGTGGCAGGGAAATGGACACGCAAACTGATACCATGGATCCAGTACATGTTTCTGAAATCTCCGTTTTTTTTTTTAGATTTAATTGTATAATACAATAAAATCTTGTTCCATACATTTTGACTGCGTAGTTATTGCACTTTTCTGTGATCAGAGGGGGGGCTATTCTCGTAATTTTAAGGACGATAACAGTCTGATCTCAGTTTCAATCTGTCAAAAATACCTCTAATTTCCCTACATTTTTGGCAAGTTTTTTGACATTTGTTTGTCGCCGAGATGAGATTGCGACTAGATTATGAACGTTTTTAATTACGAGAATTAGCTTCTTTTTTTGGGATGGGTAGTCATCAAATGGCACCTCCCGATCTAGGTGGAGCGGAAGGGAGTGTCAGACTCTTACTGACTAAAACCCACCCGTGTTCCTTCCTTAGCCCTTTATGTTCCGGGCCAGCCTTCAGATAGGCAGTCGCTCCATGTGCATTGTTTGTCGCCAAGATGAGACATTTTAAATTACGTTTACGTTTATTGATCTAGTGAGCGTAATCTCTTAACAATACGTGCCGGCTGCCGGATGACACGTCGAATTTCCGTATTTAAGAACGTTCACATTCTAATCTAAGTATCATTATCATTCTCCTGCCCTTTTTTCAATGTTGCTGTTGACGACACGGTTGGCGCAGTTGCTGAGCGATCGACAGCCGCGCTGCGTATCGCGAGTTCGACTCCCCCACGGAACAAATATTTTGTATTGCCTACAGGTAGTTGTTCCGGGTCTGGCTGTTTGTGTATGTGAATTTAAATGTTTGTAAACGTACCCACGATACAGGAGTAATTCCTAGTGTGGGGCAACGTTTTAATGTATTTAGGGTCGGCGCTATTTTTCGATACTCATGTTTTTCCTAATCTCAGCCCAATCCGTCAAATATACTATTTTACCTATATTCTTATATTGATTTTAGCTGAGATGAGATTGCTACTTACGTTTTTAAAGCTCAAGGTCATTGTACTTTCGAAGATCAAGGTCATCTGGTTTCTGATTAATTCTAGTATGTTTCTCATTTTTATACTTATCCCAGTTATACTTAAATATAATTTTTCATTCTTATGTAGTCCTTTATAATAATAGTCCTCCAGACCGTATATCAACCATGGCGGCCAATCTCAACGGAGACTAGCCTTCAGCGCGGGAGATATAATAGTGCAGGCGTGTGCGCGCAGACCCAGGTGCACTCTCTCTTCCCTCACCCTCATAGTCCGATGGGACGGCAATCCGACACGGCCGGAAACAGATCAGGCACAGGGCCAACGGCTTAATGTTCTAAACTTTTTGTTTGTTCCCGGGGTGGAAAATCCTCATGGATGTCCGCCGCCCTGAGGCGGGCGGCGGGGTCTGTCAAGACTCTTACCGACTAAAAACCACCCCGGTATTCCATCTCACACCTACGCCTGGGGTCGCGGGAACGTACGATCCTTCCGCAACCCCCGACTGGTGCCGGCCCGCCGCTGCGGGCCTCGTCTGGTCAGGGGGGGGGAGTGAGGTGTTTGACTCCCCCCGCGACGTCTAAGACTGGCGCGCGTGGAACACTACGCGCCGCCACCTCGGGTCCTGGTGTGTGGGGGGCGACGGACGTCCCCGAGTCCGTCGCCCCTGGACCCTTAACGTTCTAACCTAACGGCACCGGCTAACGGCTCCGGGTAGGGTGGGTACCCCTCCCCACCCTACCCGGAGCCCGGAGTTTGGAAGTTCCTAATGGTAAAACCCAATAAACACTGCGCGACCTACGAATCAAACCCAGGACCACATGGTCAGCAGTCGCACTTGCGACCACGAGACGCACGTGGCAGACACTCAGTATAATACGATTACATATCGAGACCCCTCCGTATCTCGGAAAGCAGGTTACCATGCACTGTTATGGCAAGCCAACATTTTACAAATAGTGTCAAAAAGGCGGATGCCACCTGAAGTGTCAAGCGATTTTGAACCATATGTAGTGCAACAATTAGTGTCAAATTGACCTGCGATAATACTACTCTTCTGGCTATGGTACAGGTCGAGCTGACTTTATTTGGCTGTCATTGTTAAAGAAGATGACATGGTCAGTCGTGTGTATTAGTATTAAGTTTATAGCGTTTACAGGCTTTCTTTGAAGATTGAAAAAGCAAGACTTGCCGTCTTGAATGTGTTTTATGCATGTTACGGTTATTACAGTTGGTTATAGCAATCAGCTGTATAAATGCTTGAGATTTTTTAGAATACGAATCGATAGAGTTTTATAATTCTTTTAAATTTTATTTATTTGAGCAAAGCATAAAAGAATTATAAAATTATATCGATTCGTATTCTAAAAAATCGCTATAACTGGCTATACGCGGTGGATGACGGCCCGCTCCCTCTCACATAGAGGCGGGGGGGGGGGGGGGATCCTTCAATGACACTATTTATTTTGCTATTTTATTTTCTCGTAATTTAATTCACGTAATTTCAATAAAAATGGTTAACTATAGTTATATTCTAGATAAAATGACTAAATTAAAACTACTAAATTAATAATATATAAAACTACATGGACATAATATTTACTTACAATTATAGGATTTTGGTAAGGTATAGGATTTAAACGATATGATTATGACGATAATTTAAATTAATTAGTTTAAAAAATCTATATAATAATTACTTACACAGGATAGGATTTTTGGTAAGGTATAGTAGGAGTCATATACTATAATAAAATAAACAAATGGAATGATATAATTATTATGCCAACACTATTTATAGCAAGAATTAAAAGAAATATAGAAAATAATCTCCTGAAATACATAGTCCTATTGTCTCTAATTATAGTCTATTTTTTCAATAAATCCATAATATTTCAAGTAACAAGAGCTCAACTGACACTAATGAGATACAATTACTTTTTCTACTGTTACCGAACCTAATAAGGTTACCTAATAGACGCGGGGTTATTTAATATTCTAATGATTAAATTATATTATTGTTTTCTTATTTTAAGGGGCCGGCGGAGCATTCGTAGTTCATACAAACGTAATACCAAAATTATTTATAAATCAAACATATTCCTAATGTAGTGTGTATTTATTCCAATTGGATTACAGAATGTCTAGGTTTCCAAATATATATTATGAATGGACACTGATTTAAAGACGAGTTACGAGAAAAACAAGTTTTCTATAGAAATTTGAAATTCCTCAATATCTCGTTTTTATATCAGAGTCCTTTCAAAATATATATTCGGGAACCTAGATATTCTGTAATCCAATCGGAATAAACACACACTACCTTAAGAATATGTTTGATTTACAAATTATTTTGGTATTACGTTTGTATGAACTACGCATTAGCTAGTGTAGTTCGCCGGCTACTTAAACTACATTAGAATGCGATACAAATATCATCGTATTATGTGGATCAAGTTATTATATGATACAATACATACATGAAATAATCATTAGATTATTTCCAAAATATGAAATAAACTGAATGTGTTTCATACATAATATGAAACCTGTTTTACAGCCCTGTAATTACCTAACATATTTTCAATAACAATCTGGATAATTTTAAAGTATATTGCATATCCATTGCGTAATATTTTTTTTTTAATTGCAATAAGGCTCTTGATCTCGTCCTCGCCTGATGGAAAGCGATAAATGAGGTCTTTGATGGAACGAGCAAGCCTAAGAGATGCTTATTCACTCTTGCTTTGAAAGCTGACCAGTTATACAGTATGTTAACTAACAGAGGGCGTTCCCGTTAACCCGCAATAGTATAGCATCCATACATGCCAAAAAAAAAAAAATATTACCATTCGAAAATAAAATGTTTTTATATTTTTTTATATTAAAATATTCACTAAAAATCGTAAATTGATACTCTATTTATTTAATTAATTCTAATTTATTTAATTAAATAAATTCCGACATTGCTGTCCTTCAAGTACGCGTGTACAGAGTGTTTCTTTAACGTATCAATTTACGATTTTTAGTGAATATTTTAATATAAAAAAAAATAAAAACATTTTATTTTCGAATGGTAATATTTTTTTAGCATGTATGGATGCTATACTATTGCGGGTTAACGGGAACGCCCTCTGTTAGTTAACATACTGTATATACGTGGAAGAAGACACGACGCTGGCAGAGAGTGCCCCACTTTTCCATATTTTGAGAAAAGCATTTTTTTTTCTTCTAAAAAAATTTCATAAAGAACAAAAAAACAAAAATGAAAGACACCACAACTACGATTAAAACTACAGTTATCAAACACATATTGGTGCAAAGCATAGCTTTAGCTACGTTCATTTGTAGTACATATTCTTCGTTGTACGGCGCTGACGGAATCTCGGGGTCGTTTGGTACCCCATTGTGGGCGTGAGTTACCCCAACGGGGTGGTATTGTACCCCGCGATGGGGTTCGTATGTCGGGTTAAAACGGTACGTCGCTGTTTGCTCACCTGTTGGGTTGGGGGAATTAAACTGTTTAAATTAGTATACTATTTCGGCTATATTTATTTCTGCTTGCTCAAGTCTTTTATAACAAGGTAACCGACATAGCCCGAAGAATTGCCAACTTAAATGGCAGTGGGGAGGGCACATTGCTCGTAGAACAGATGGTCGTTGGGGCCGAAAGGTTCTGGAGTGGCGACCGCGTACCGGAAGACGTAGCGTTGGAAGGCTTCCCACAAGGTCGTCCGACGACCTTGTGAAGGCCGCAGGAACCCGTTGGATGCGAGAAGCACAGAACCGGTCGAAGTGGAGGTGCTTGGGGGAGGCCTATGTCCAGCAGTGAACGTCTTTCGGTTGACATGATAATGAAGATATCTTTTATTTGTTTAAAAATCCGTCCTTTGTTTTGATATAAAGGCTTATGCGGTAACTGTAGTCGCAATCTACAAGGGGCCGTATCCTCTATGACACAATGAACGAAATTGCGCGAAACGAACGCGAGATTGGCATGACTAGCTAAGGAATTGGCGTGGTTTCCAGGTAAGGAATCATCCAGTGGTCACGGTGAATTAGGGTCTAGTTTGAACCAAATCGTGATTACTTGAAACTGATGAAGCTGTTTAGGCAGATCGGTCTGATCTGCGTAAGCTATTCATAACCATTCGACAGGCTGTTATGTTGAAAATTGAACATTTTTGATTTACTGATTTGCTTTAACCCCGATAGCAAATACCTGTCGGAAGAATAGAGGTTAAGGCGAAAGCGCCAGAGTAGTCCGCGAAATTCAATTTGTTTTAGGTTTTTTGCAATTTGCTGGTCAGTATTAAGTTGTACGTTGATTAATATTTATGATTCGCGGCCGTAACAAATATGTATTTACAGAATTATATAATCATTAAAGTCATCAACAAAACTCTCTAAGACCACGTAAGTCCGAAGAATAACTGTTTCATGAAATCATCATTCTTTGGAGTTACGTGGTCTTAGAGAGTTGTGTTGATGACTTTAATGATTATAATTCTGTAAATACATATTTGTTACGGCCGCGAATCATATTTTGATCGACGTACAACTTAATACTGACCAGCAAATTGCAAAAAACCTAAAAAGAATTGAATTTCGCGGGCTACCCTGGCGCTTCCCCCTTAAATGAATAGAATATCGTCTATTTTGTTTGAACTGTCAAGATTTTCGGGTTTCTGTTTTGGGAACAGCGTTTAGAGGAGCGTTTCCTACGATAACATTGATTGATGTTTGATTCGGCACGAAAGTGTATCGTACAGTTGTGAAAAGCATTTTTTTTTATATCTCTACTAATATTATAAAGCTGAAGAGTTTGTTTGTTTGGTTGAACGCGCTAATCTCTGGAACTACCAGTCGGATTTGAAAAATTCTTTTTGCATTTGATAGCCCAATTCTTGAGGAAGGCTATAGGCTACTTAACATCACGCTATGACATTTAGGAGCCGAGCAAAAAGAAAAAAGTCAGAAAGAACGCTAAGCAAAAACGAAGTAATAGCGCGGGCAGGCGATGCGATGCGACGGGGTGGTTCGGAGCAACAAGAAATTTCACGCGGACGAAGTCGCGGGCAGAATCTAGTTAGCCATAACTTTCCCACTGCTGAGCGGAAGGCTACTCCAAATCGTTCAAGGCATCATTTTCTTGCGCCACCTCGACTCAACCCTGGCGGTACGCGTGTAGGTCGCCGCGCCACCTCTTCCTGGGGGCTTACTCTCCAAACTAATTTTAATTCCAATGAGATGCCAATATGATTCCAATGTTAATTTTACAGTCACGTGATTCGGTACTCTTGAAAACAATATTGTCAACAATTACCCCACGCCAAGCCCGAACCCAATTCCACTTAGTTCTCCAAAATGGACACCCAATTTAAAAATCATTTGGCGCTAGCATCGAACTCAAAAGTACGAAATGTCACAATTCCAATGTCGATCTATCGGAATTAAATTGAAGAGTAAGCACCCTGGGCTGGCTTCGGCGGCGCCGGAATAGTTGTACTGAACTAAAATCCGTACCGCGTATGTTGCGGCCTCAGGATCGATTGCCTACGAGACGGCACGGATTCGCACGCATCCGGCCATACTGAACGGTCAAATTCGGCTCTTTGGATTTATTTCTCCATGCAGTATGGAAACTTCTAGGGCGCCGATTCAATAATTGGACGTGAATTGAGAGTGACATTACAAGGACGCGTCACGTTTTGGACACTTTGTTACATGAGAGAGAAGAAAGATGTAACTCTCTCCCTCTCTCTCTCTCTGTTTCTCACACGAAATCTCTCTCTCTCTCTCTGTTTCTCACGAAATCTCTCTCTCTTTCTCACACGAAATCTCTCTCTCTGTTTCTCACACGAAATCTCTCTCTCTCTCTGTTTCTCACTCGAAATCTCTCTCATTCTTTATTTTTTTAAAGAAGTTTTACTTTTATCACGTGTACGATGCTGCACGCGGAATTTTTTCTGCGTAACACACTATTAATCGGAATCTGAAACATTTTGAAGCAAATTCCATTGCTTCATAAGTTCGAAAAATGTGTCTGCTCAACACTTAAATAACGCAATGAATGTTGTTGAACTGTCAAAATGAAACCGATTCCGTTTGATAATGTCTTACGCAATTGCCCCGCTGTTTGTATTTAAATATTTCATGGTTTCAAAACCCTCCTATGCACAAGTGTGTTCATAGTTCTAATTTTCTGGGGTTTTCATCCTCACATGGTATACAGAAACACAACACCCGTCTGGGGGCTTACTCTCCAAACTAATTTTAATTCCAGTGAGATGCCAATATGATTCCAATGTTAATTTTACAGTCACGTGATTCGGTACTCTTGAGAACAATATTGTCAACAATTACCCCACGCCAAGCCCGAACCCAATTCCACTTAGTTCTCCAAAATGAACACCCAATCTAAAAATCATTTGGCGCTAGCATCGAACTCAAGAGTACGAAACATCACAATTCCAATGTCGATCTATCGGAATTAAATTGAAGAGTAAGCACCCTGGTTGGAGAATCATCCCTTTTCAACGGTGGATGAGGAATTTACCACCCTATTCGCCGTATTTTTGGAAAATGATGAAGACTAGTCTACATACCTTTAGCGGCTCCATTGAGAAGATTGAGCGAAGTCTGCTGCATCGCGAAGAGGTTGTCTTCGGGTACTAAGCCTGCCGAGGAGCCGAGACCACCCAGACCAGCTGATGGGGCGGTTACGGGTTGCTTGGGAGCTGTGGAAAGAGATGACTTGATTTTGCACTTTTTATTTGTATCTTAGTTTTTATCTGATGTAAGACTATTATCCAACTATCTGGTGTATTGTGTGTCTCTTAGTCTGTGCTAAATAAATGTATTTTCTTTCTTTCGTTAGATCGTGTACGAATGACAACACGTGTTTGTTGGAGCTATCCAAAATAACCTCACGTTTTCGCTCTTCTTGCCGCCATTTTCAATTTTGATTTTTAAATACATATGTTCCATGTTATGGTGCCCAAGATACAGGGCTCTGCCTAGTTTGGAACCAACATGTAATTTAAATCTATATAAATAAAACAAAGTCGGGTCAGTAACACCAATTATAACTCAAGAACGGGTGGACCGATTTTTATGATCTTCGATTATTTGTCTTCGCCTCGAATAGCAGAATAACTATTAAAAAATGGGATAAATTCACGAAAAATAAATGAATATAATTCATATTTTTAGGCGGTCCGAAGTTCGCTGGGTCAGCTAGTGTTAGAATCTTCTTCTTTCTTCTTCTTAGCTTGCAGATGGTAAAAACGTATATAGAGTATTTTTAATTTGCTTTTTCTGACTTCCGACTACCCGCAACGGTTACCAAAGATCTATAAGTAACAGCCGGGTGGGACCAACGGCTTAACGTGCTTTCCGAGACACGTAGGGATAATTGGGTCTTGGTATGTAACGATGGTCACCCATCCACGGACCAGCCGCGGCAAGCGTAGCTTAACCTGATCAAGCGACGTGTGCGGCTGTTATTACTTAGCCAAAAACTCCGTAAGTCCAATACCAATATTAACCTTTTGACCGCCACAGTCATGTATAGATGACAAACCAGAATGTCCCCAGCACGCCACGGTTCGACTACATGACGGACTTTGACGCCGAGGGCACGTTTTTGATTTTTTGACGTGTGACGGTCAAAAGGTTAAAGTAAGTAGAAGCGGCCGTGGGCCGGCCATGTTTATCGAAGGACAAATGGCCTTATGGAATCATCTCCTCCCACGAGAGTAGGCGAATGCCTTAGCTAGATACACCGACGATTTTGAATAAGCTTTAGACTTCACACATTCATATTTTTCTCTTCTTGTTCTCACACACTATTGTCTACATTTCTTTTTTACTTCACCTTTCGCAGGTCTGCTGGAAGAAATTTCTTAAGAAATAAGCAGTACCTTTGTACTCAAATTATAATCATGTCATATCCCTATGTATTTTACTGTGTGTACAATGCGTGCCACGAAAGATGAGACTTGACCCCGCCTCCCCCGCTCTTTCCGCCGCCCCTATGACGTCCGGTCCCGTCCCGCACTCAGACCTCATACCGCTAAAGATACCTAAAATCGTGTACTGCGCAAGTCAAACCACGTGGTGTGTCAAGTCTCATCTTTCGTGGCACGCATTGTACATAAATTATAAAATAAATAAATAAGCGACTGAGACAGCTCTCGCTTCTAATGGCTGCCAACACTCACCAGGAACCGCACTCCCCTGCAAGGGCTGCGAGACGAGCTGCCTCTTCATCAGCTGCGGCACATCGTCCTCTTCATCAGAGTCAGTCAGGCCGTATTTACTGAAGTGCTCGACCCTGAACACCCAGCTGCCGGTCTGAGGGCGGTACTCTATGAATTTCGTGTTGTGCTTGTCGCAAACGCGGCGGAGTTTGCTTTCATATTCCATTTTGAGGAGTCTGTGAACAAATGTTGATGATATTAGTTAAAACGGAAAAAAAACAGTGGCACTCCGGGAGTGCCGACAGAAGTGAAAACTTGAACAATTACGTGTCTATTTTTTTAATCGTCTTATAAACAAAACACGCGCAGTGTCGCTTACGGTAACAGTGTCGCGAGTTCAATGGTTTTTTTCCCATTTCAAAAAATGCTCAACACGCCTAAAGATACTTCAAAATAGAATAGACCAACATCTGCCTAGCCTTTTCCTAACTATGTTGGGGTCGGCTTCCAGTCTAACCGGATGCAGCTGAATACCAGTATTTTACATGGAGCGACTGCCCATCTGACCTCCACAACCCAATTACTGGGTAATACGATACCCCTTGGTAAGACCGGTTGTCAGACTTTCGGGCTTCTGACGACCCGTAACGACTGTCAGATCCACGAATGACAGCCAGGACCAACGGCTTAGCGCGCCTTCTGAAGCACGGAGGGGTCTTGGTATTTAAAGATGGTCACCCATCCACGGCACAACCGCGGCAAGCGTAGCTTAACCTGATCGATCGACCCGTGCGGCTGTTATTACTTAGCGCTAACTCTTCGTTGGTCCAATATCAGTTGAAACTTGTAAATCGTCATTTTTTTTTTTTGTAACTGAACAAACAGCTGTGCTGCTGGAGAGTTTTTTGCCTCTTCTCCCCAGCGAGAGCACTAGGAAGCGGTGAAGGGCGGGCGTGCCTGGGGACCGTGTTATGTCACTTTGACGTTCAAAAAGTGCTGATTTTCAGCCTGGTTTGAACAAATTACTTGATTTTGTGGTCGGCTAATGGTAATATGCTCGCCCCCTCTTAAATGCAACATGCTGTTGCGGCCTGCTGTGCCTACGACACAGCTGTACAGTACCCGGCGATAAATATTGCACATCGACCTTTGGAAAGAGACAATCGGCTAATTTCGGCTTCGTAGAGCGTTATCTCTGTCGCACGAAATACAAACAGTCCGGTATCCATTAGGAGCTGTTAAAACAATTATGATTTGCTTATTTTGATAATTATTTTTATTCTTTGTATAAAATTGTTTTGTGTAAAAAGGTCGATGTGCAATATTTATCGCCGGGTACTGTACATTTCGCGTCTGCATCACTCCACGACAACTGAGGAAGTCGTGCAATATTTGAAGGTGAAGACCAACTGGACTTTGAGGGTCGAAAGGTTGGAATCGCGCCACAACATCAACTTTAAATCATTCGTGGTACGAGTTCCAACCCAACATCTACAGACCTGTCTGAAAGAGGACTTTTGGCCGAAAGGTGTCGTATATCGACTTTTCCGAGGACGGTTACGCGACACCACGCAGCGAAACACGACGCCGACAACGTTACGTGTATAGTCATAGTTTTAATGTTTTCTAATAATGTATTAGTTTATTATTGTATGAGATTATTTTGTGTATTTTATCTATGGGCCTTAGTTGCCTGATAATAAAATGATTATTATTATTATTAAATGGGACTTCAAGCTTATCTGGCGCAATGTGAGTGCACTAGACAACTCTGCCTAATATTCCGAGTATACAGACGTGATGTTTCGTATAAGTTACCTGTCCGGTGAGGTGATGGGTCTCTTCTCGCTCTTGTCCCTCGGCCAGACTCTGTCCAGGGTGACAATCGCGCGCCTGTTCAGATCTGTGCCTAGGGGAGGCTTCGCAGACTCTTCTGGGTATACTATTACTTCTTTATTCAGGAAGTGGACTGGAAAGAAAACATTTATTTAGTAAAAAGAATATAAACGCCTTTAGTAAAAGGAACATAAACGCCCGTATCTTTTGATTGCCTTGACTTAGAAGTTTGATTTTTTCACTACTTATAGGGTTTTATAGCCCTGAGTATTTGATATTAATTTTAACTTGACAACTCCACGCGTTCGTGAGAAAAAGGGTCTTTACAGACGAACAACCAAGTGATCTTCTAAGCAGTGGCGGTACCTTCATAGAAGCTGAAAAGCCCGGCTTGCCCTAATAAAATCATAATTCACAACAACAAACGTACTTAAACCTATCAAATAAAAAATATATTAAAAAAATACCAGTCAAACATTCGCAACACACACGTACACAATAAGAAAATCAGCCAATCCCTCAGTTGGCCGTTTTTTTATACGTTGAAAATCTGTGGGCTTTCCCTAATTTTGACCCCTAGGCACGCCACTGCTTCTAAGGTTCGGAACCCTCGACCTCTCGCGTCCGGGCCTGGTTCAAGCCATGGTCCGGGGTGAGAGGGAGTGGGGGACTCCCGGCCACCGTAGGCGCGGGCCTGCGGGCGGAGAATAATGGGTAGCTCACCGTCCGATCAGGACCAGGCCCGTGCCGGACAAGCGTACGTGTTCCACGCGCGCCTCAAAGAGATGTCAGCATCATCCGGAAGGGCCCGTCAGGGCCGAAGCCTGCCGGGTCAGCGGGATTGTACGAAAGGGTTACCGCTGGCCCGGAACATAAAGGGCTAAGAAAGGAACACTGGTGGGTTTTAGTCAGTAAGAGTCTGAGACTCCCTTCCGCTCCACCAAGAGCGGGAGGGGTCATTTGATGATTTCCCATCCTGAAGAGAGAGAGAGAGAAAGAAAAAGAAAGTCTAGCCTTTGCAAGATCACTTCGTTGTCCGAGTCCTTTTTCCTTTTGAGGCATGGAACCCTACAAACTGCCTATATATTTCTTACAAACACAAGAAAAAAGTAGAACTTACCCAAGCTATCCAAATCCATGCCAGCGACATCGATCTCGCAGTCATAGAAGACATTGCCGTAGTTCTTGCGGCCGATGGTCAGATGAGGAACCGGGCACGAGCCGTCCGGTCGTATGTAGGCTGAGAAGGGGAGATTATTTATTAGTATTACGTAATAATACGGTTCAAACTAGGCTGAAAATCAGCACTTTTTGGAACGTCAAAGTGACATAAGACGGTCCAAGGGACGCCCGCCCTTCACCGCTTCCTAGTGCTTTCGCTGGGGAGAAGAAGCAACAAACTCCCAGCAGCACAGCTGTCTGTTCAGTTAGTAAAAAAAAAGAAGATTTACAAGTTTCAACTGATATTGGACCAACGAATTGCTTCTGACTAAGTAATAACCGCCGCACTGGTCGATCGATCAGGTTAAGCTACGCTTGCCACGGAGCGCGGCATGGTGCTGATCGGTTTGAGCATGAATGGGCCGTAATTTCAAAACTGTGTGACGGTGCGGTCTTTCGCCTAATTGCAAATGGGATGTAGCAGGATTTATTTATGTTCAAGGTAAGGAGATTAGAATTGAGCCATTTCATAATTTCCGCTACAGCCGATTCTGCTATAGATTTGATAGTATCCCAAGTAGGCCCATGAACTAAGATCGCGGTGTCATCAGCGTATGATAAATCTTAGTATTTGGGAGGTTCATTTTGCAAAGGTCGTTGACATACATTTGAAATAAAGCGGGGCCCAGTATGCTGCCTTGAGGGACGCCAAAAGTAACCAATTCCTCTTCACTAAGGTGAGTATCAATTTTAACTCTCTGGGTTCTATTCTTGAGATAATCTTTGAATATATCAAGTGACACGCCACGTACACCTAAGTGTTCTAATTTTGAGGTAAGGATGGGGGACAGAAACTGTGTCAAATGCCTTAGAAAGGTATTGTATGTACTCACCAATCATATCATCCAAACTAGGTATGGTGTAGTATCCAGGGCGAGTGAGTTTCACGCCGGTCGGGTGCGGCGCGGCTTCCCGGGGAGACACGTGCTCTTCTTCCGACACTGTTAAACAAATAAAGATTAGAATGTATACAATAATTAGTCTATAATGTCTCTAGTTCTGGGACACAGGCGTCCACTCTGTGAGAGGGCCCAGTGCGGGTCGGTAGATGTCTTCGAATTTCTGATTCAAGGAAACGCCGGTTTCCTCTCGATGTTTAATTAATCACTGTGAAAATAATACCAATTTCGCAGTCTACCATCAGTGCGGGTTGGTGGATTTGTAGAATATATTGAGTGATGGTATTAAAGCTAACAGTTAACGCAGCTAAAGCTAACATAAAATAAATGAATACTAAGCAAAAGTGGTCTAAGCGTTCTTCCGCCAAACCCTTGGCTAATCTTGTACTACTAGGGCATGAAACTATGAACCAATTAACATGTATATGTCGCATCCAATTTGTTTAATTAACCGTTTAGTTTACCGTCTAGCCTTTTAACTAAACGGCGGCCGTTCAACTAACGGCCTGAATGATATTCAATTATAGTTTAGGTTGGAACTGTAACCAATCATGCGCGAGCCGAATTAGTCGCAGTAACTAAGCCAGGGCACCCCGACGAAATGGGTTAAGTTAGAACTGTGATCAACCGCGTGCGAGCCGAGAGAGCGAAGCGAGGCGAGCACTACTTCCAAAGGCCTGGCGGTTAACTAAATGACTACTTTAACCAGTTGGCTGTGACATGAACAAGAAGATGACGATTAATAGAGAAGTCATCATCTGCCTAGCCTTTTCCCAACTATGTTGGGGTCGGCTTCCAGTCTAACCGGATGCAGCTGAATACCAGTATGTTACATGGAGCGACTGCCTATCTGACCTCCACAACCTAGTTTCTGGGTAATACGATACCCCTTGGTAAGACTGGTTGTCAGACTTTCGGGCTTCCGACGACCCGTAACGACTGTCAAAGATCCACGAATGACAGCCGGGACCAACGGCTTAACGTGCTTTCCGAGGCACGGAGGGGTCTCGGTATGTAAAGATGGTCACCCATCCACAGACCCAACGCGGCAAGTGTAGCTTAACCTGATCGATCTACCCGTGCGGCTATTATTACTTAACCACAAACCCCTTCGACTAATTGATTAATAGAGAAGTATGGAAGAAAAAGAATTGTTACGCCGATACCAAATAAATGGCATAACTGCAGAAGTATGACGCTGATGATGATATAGAGGTATGAGGAACAGGGTGTAAAGTTCACTCAACCTCCATATAAAAGGGAGGATCCTCCGACCAGACGGGTGTTGTCTGGCGGGCAACTGCCCGATGATACATGTCGGGCCGTTGTATCTATGCTAGTTGCGGTAAACTCTGCTTGCGAGATGCAGGATTTTGCATGACGTCAGTGTGACGCGTTGTTTGCATGTGGCGTTGTAGATACCGCTACAATGATGACAAGTCGCTGACACGGGACGAGATGAAATAACTAATGGAACTACTAATACAGCCCAATTAATGGCTAGCGCACATTTGTGCAGACGCCAGCGCATCAAGCTACCCGAAACTGTCAAATTTTCCCAATCAACTTTGAACCTTATGTTTTGGCGATAAAGTTGAAAGTCTATTAAAGAAATTTGACAGATTGTGGTAGCTTGGTGTGCTGGCATCTGTACATTGTTTTATGTACCATCGCACACCACAGGCGGGCCGCACCAGCATCAGCAGGCTTACCATACCCCATTACTAATAAACGTAAGGTACCCGGCGATAAATATTGCACATCGACCTTTGGAAAGAGACAATCGGCTAATTTCGGCTTCGTAGAGCGTTATCTCTGTCGCACGAAATACAAACAGTCCGGTATCTATTAGGAGCTGTTAAAACAATTATGATTTGCTTCTTTTGATAATTATTTTTATTCTTTGTATAAAATCGATAGGATCGAATAGGTCGATGCGCAATATTTATCACCGGGTACTGTAATGAAATCAGATGAATAGTTACACACCGATTTCTCTCTTTTCAGTCGTCAGTAATTTGACTTTCGAAAGAAGAAGACAAAGCGTTGTGTAACTATACAGACGCTATACAACGTTTATTAGTAAGGTTACCACACTAACAGTACAATGCGTGCCACGAAAGATGAGACTTGACACACCACGTGGTTTGACATGCGCAGTACACGATTTTAGGTATCTTTAGCGGTATGAGGTCTGAGTGCGGGACGGGACCGGACGTCATAGGGGCGGCGGAAAGAGCGGGGGAGGCGGGGTCAAGTCTCATCTTTCGTGGCACGCATTGTAGAAATGACTTTGATTTTGACAGTTCGTCAACATTTATTGCGTTATTTACGTTGTTGAGCTGACAAATGTTTAGAACATATCGAGCAATGGATTAACAGTATCCTTCAAAATGATTGAGATTGAAAGTATGTTTGTTTTAAAATGTAATGCGGCCCCAACCAGCTAAAATATGCGCTAGCGTTTAAACAAACATCTACATAAATCAACGGAAAATAACCATATAATCCTCCAATCTGATGCGCTATCTTTTCACAGCGAGAGCATCCCGCTTGTTCACCCCAACGGTGTCGGCAGAACTGTAGCCGATCTCCGCTGCCCGCACATAGCGATGTTACTGGGATAGGAGTTAGGAAGGTATGAACGAAAAGTGTCTTCGTGAGTGAATGAATTGGTGCACTTGGAACTCAAAGCATTTATTTCAATTAACCTATGCACAATTGCACAGTCACGAGCACTAATATGTCAATACTTGGCAACTTTCAATCGCCACAACACAAAGGTTCCGTACCATAAGGCTAAAACGCCGAAAAAAACATGTTTGTTGTATGGGAGCCTCCTTAAATATTTGTTTTATTTTTTTTAGCATTTGTTGTTATAGCGGCAACAGAAATACATCATCTGTGAAATTTTCAACTGTCTAGCTATCACGGTTCATGAGATACAGCCGGTGACAGACAGACAGATAGACAGACGGACGGACAGTGGAGTCTTAGTAATAGGGTCCCGTTTTTACCCTTTGGGTACGGAACTCTAAAAAACGGGCGCATCGTGACCTTTCGTGGATTACGAAGAACAGTTCGAATATGCTTAAATATATAATAAACTAATTTAAAAAGCCCTTATGATTCATTTTGCGAAGTTATGATATATGCCTTAAAATGTTTCAAGTAAGTGCCAACGAAGCGAGCTTGAGAATTGGTACAGACGCCAGCAAATCAAGCTACTACAATCTGTCAATTTTCTTTAATAGATTTTCAACTTTAACACTAAACCATAAGGTTCAAAGTTGATTGGGAAAATTTTACAGTTTCGGGTAGCTTGATGTGCTGGCGTCTGAACATCCCTACGCGGATAGATTAGATCAGAAGGAGTTATTGAGCGAGCGTAGAGAGTGAACAAAGCTTCGTCAGTCCGACAGTTTTGGTTCCTTTAGATGTCTATCCAGAAAGATAAGTCACGATTTCTGACAAATGCGTGCACTGACTGGACAGGTCCTCTCAATCTGTGTGGTTCTTTCCTCAAAAGACCATCTCAGACATCGACCTACATGGTCTTCATATAACCTGACCAAGATTATGTCTGGACTTTAAAAGAGACTGTGACCTCTGAGTTTGTTTCGGCCTTTCTTCTCAGAGTAGTTAGATAGGAAACGCCGACCTCATCTAGTTTAAAAAATATATGATTGACGTGTAAAAGTGTTTGTGCAAATCTACTTACAACAATAAAATCATTTATCAAGTCCCGCGCGAGGCTCCACTTTGTAAATTGCCTATTTCTGAATACTTTAAAAGACATACTTACTGGATAGCGTATCAATATTCTCCTTGTCGTGAGAGCGGTCAGACCTCACAGCTAGCTCTCTGACCGAGTTCTCAGCAGAATCCGGGTTGTTGACTAATGGCGGACGGAGAGGCTTCGTCGTGAGCCAGCTGGCGCGACGCTCAGAAGCTTGCGTTGCCGATGCGTTTGCGATGTCTTTGTCTGAAAGAGAAATGTTATGATTATATTGTTACGAGCTTGGGGTTCGTGGCAATAAAAACCGCCGACTTAATAACCATAAATTTACACTTTCATCACAACACTAATTACAACTCAAACACACTAATTATGAAACACAATTTCACTACTGATCACTCTTAGTCGCACTTGAATATCGCTTCGATGTACTCGCTTGTATCGCTTATTCAAAATTATGTGTCTCGCGGCTCACACCGGCCTTATATAGTGCCACAGAGCTACTATATAAACATCTAGAACGTTCGAGTACATATCGGCCCCGACTGACCCGATGTCGATAGTTCCCGGAATTTCTAGGACCTTGACCATACTAGTTCTGCTAACCGATACTAGATGGCGCTAGGGGTAACTAAAGTCACCATGTACCAGGCATCAATTGTGGCGCGCGACAATATGTTCCCACCGCTGGAACACAGCCGACACAGGCTCTTCTGTGATGCCATGACGGATGGCGATCGATCGCGCCCGTCGCAAGCGCATGAGCAATTCTCCACGATAAAAAAAGTAACTGCGCGGTGCGGGAGGGGTGATAGTTGTCACAAGTTGACGAATCACTCTCGCATCATGTTACCACGCCCCTCCCGCAGCGCGCTGCTACGTCACGCAACGTGTCAGTGAGCGTTTTGAAGCGGCACCACACCCGCGCAGCGCCACCCCCTTGCCGCCGCCCCTTGTCGCCGTCTGTGTGTAATTCGCGCCGTCCGGGGTCCCCTCATTATGCTCAATGCTCTAACAACACCAGAGTGTGACTTGTTTACCGGGAGACGGATTGATGTGTCGTGAATGTGTAAGATTTTGTGAAAAAATTGATGAAAGATAATATAATGTTTTTTTTTCACTTGTTTTGCGTTTTGTTTATTTTTGTTAAATAAACAAAACGTGTCTCAAACTCAAACTCAAAGCATTTATTTCAATTAAACCATTTACAGGCACTTTTGAATTGTCAAGAAGTCGGTCAGTCAGAAAATATGAAGCTAGTTGCCCATTCCAAAGCGTAGGTACCTATGGAGAAGAACGGGCAAGAAACTCCATGGACACTCTTTTTAAATCATATTTTACAAAAATATTAGTTACATCATTACTTTTGATATTAAAATTATATAATGTGAGAACGATGTAAAAAATTAAAAAAGACGTACGCGTTAAAAGCGTCCAGAGTACAACAAATAGTACTTAACTAACAACAATCCAAAATTAAAATAATTAAAAATAAGCCGAGGCAGCTAAGTGATGACCAGCCCCAACTGACGGCGCCCGTTCACGAACATGACGCATAGATCGGCACCATTCAGCTCAACCATTTTGAAGGGAGCATTTTGAAGAGTGTAAATTGTATAGTGTTATTTGTTAATTTTGTCATTGCTCGATTTATTTTTATTGTTATTTTACCTAACCTTCTTAAATATGACACGTGTGTCACTTTTTAATTTGTAAATTGCTCTGTACAACGCCTTAGAATTCTATTCTACAATGTTGCGCATGTAAACTGAAATCAAATGATATTTGATACTAACCTAAGTTAGGATAAAGCCGCGGCGTCGACTCTCCATCAATAGGTTTCTCCTTATCATTCCACGGCAGTTTAGTAGAGCTGAGCCTAAAACAAAACATAATAATTACGATCATCTTATGTTCTTTTGAAACACGAAACCTACGTCAACAGTGATAAATTGTAAAGATAAACCATGGAGTTTCATGGCCGTACTTTTTCATAGATTTTGAGTGAGAATGTCGATGGCTATAAGAGTAGGGGAAGACCAAAGAAACGATGGATGGACTGTGTGAATGATGATATGTTTAGAAAGGGGGTGACTACCCCAGATGACGACTGATAGAGATATATGGGAGAACAAGACGTGTTGAGTCAACCTCAAATAAATCGGGATCAGGGTAGGAGAAAGAGTTACCGCTACCCCGGAACATAAAGGGCTAAGGAAGGAACACGGGTGGGTGATGATGATGGGACTCCCTTTTCCGCACTTAGACTCCCATTCGGTCCGTTGTGCGTGGGGATTCTGGCTAACCGAGCCAGCATAGCTCCGCCCAGAAGCACAGATGCTTCCTGGGAGCTTCACAGGCTTCGCGGAGCGACCTCATTGTTCCGAGGATTTCTGCACGTTGAGAAGCCACGGCCTCACAATCCAGGATGACGTGGGCGGCTGATTCCGTGGCATCAAGGCAGCCCCTGCAGAGGGGGCTGTCCGTGACGCCTATGTTGAAAAGATGTTTGTTAAGGAGGTTGTGGCCCGTAATGCACACGGGTGGGTTTTAGTCAGTTGTCCGAAAGGGTTACCGCTGGCCCGGAACATAAAGGGCGAAGGAAGGAACACGGGTGGGTTTTAGTCAGTAAGAGTCTGACACTCCCTTCCGCTCCACCCAGAGCCGGAGAGGTCATTTGATGATTTCCCATCCTCAAGAAAAAATCAAAAAACAAAAACGTTAGGAGAATGATGATGACTCTATCATAGAAAAGTACGCTTTGGAATGTTTGAACTTTCAACTCTTTAACTCGCGGATCTGACATTCTGAATCAAAAGGAATGGTTAAATTGAAATAAAAAGTTAGAAGTAACTCACCAGCTGCCATGTCTGTCGGAGCCAGAGCTAATATCAGCTTCTATAAAGAAAAACACCAGATAAGTTCGAAAGCCAGGTCGCTAGTCAATACATACTATGACATACATACTATGACATATAATACATACTATGACATATAATGAATAAAATTGAAATGTTAGTTTGTAATGTGAAAATAACAGTTTTTTACTAAATGCATAGGAAGTAGTACTAAAAAAAAAAATTTTTTTTCTGTCTGTTTATTATGGCTAATCTTCGAAACGGCTGGACTGATTTTGATGAAATTTGGTATGGGCATACTTTATACACTGGGAACATAGGCAGTTTTTATCGACATAACACGCAGGTGAAGGCGCGGGCTGAAATTAGTGTTCTAAAACAGTGACACTAATATCTTAAAGAGGTAAAATTTGTAAGTTTGGATGTAGAGAGTAATCTCCAAAACTCATCATCCATTTATATATCCCAAAAGTATAAAATATAATACTTACGCCGCCCAGCAGTAACGTTCTTCAACGAAGCATATTCATCCTGTCTTCGGTCAACTTCGTCCATGTTCGGCTGTTCGGATGACATCTCTCTTGAAGGCAGTCCCCCGTTTGATTGTCGATGGTCTTCCAAAGATCTGTGAATAAAGATTTTTTTTTTAAATTGAAAACTTCTTTAGCGGCGTTGTACACTTTTTTGTAATGGGTAAAAAATGTTAAACTCGCGTCAGGACACGTGACCTGATCGAAAATTCGTAAGACGGATGGCCGTAGCCGGTACCGCGCGTGTTTTCTTTATAAGACGATTCACAAAATACACACGTAATTGTTCAAGTTTTCCCTTCTGTCGGCACTCCCGGAGTGCCACTGTTTTCTACTGACGCACGGGTCGATTGAAGGTACAGCTACACTTGTCGAGGTCAATTCATTGATGGGTGATCCACCCACTTCGTACATAAAGTTTATTCAAACTTATGTTTCAAATTAATATTATTTCAAGTTAAACAAATATCAACTGTTTTTCAATGGTAATCAAGTTGATTTCAGAGTGACTGGTACTATTGAAAAAGTTATAAAAATGTTTGAAGTTGTAGCGTAACCTGAACTTTATTGTGTAGGATTTAAAGTTATTTTTCCATAAACTCATATTTGTTTACATTTGTGGCAGATAAATCGCGAACGCAGATTAGATCCGCCTGCGCCTCAAAAACCACATTAAACCGTCGGTCGTGGCTGTAATTCTGTCGTTACGGGTAGTCTGAAACCCAAAAGTCTGATAACCAGTCTTATCAAGACGTAATCTTGTTACCCAGCAACTGTATTGTGTTGGTCAGAAAGGCAGTCACTCCATGTAAAACACTGGTATTCAGCTGCATCCGGTTAAGACTGGAAGCCGATATAGTGTGGGAGACGCTAGGCAGGTGATGATGGGTTACTAACCTGCCGGTATCATTAGTATGATCCACAGAGTCATGATGGCTGTCGTTAGCTCTCTGATTAGGTCGCAGCACGAGACGCTTGCGCGACGGCTTCAGACATAACTTGTCTTCTAGACTCGCGTCCGATTCTTCTAACCCGTCGAAGAGGGATTTCTGTGGAAGAAAATGTATTGTTATTATCTATACTAATATTATAAAGCTGAAGAGTTTGTTTGTTTGGTTGAACGCGCTAATCTCTGGAACTACCGGTCGTATTTGAAAAATTCTTTTTGCATTTGATAGCCCAATGGGGATTGTCCAAAATTTCTAACCATTATATTTTATTTTATTTTTTGAAAATTTAGAGTATTTTGAGAAACTAATTTGAATATTTTGATGATTGGCTCAATAGTCATTTAAAAAAAAATTGAATTATTTTAAGTTTTTAAGGTAGGTGACATCATCAGTGGCATAAAGATTAAGTGCCGTTGCCCGACTAGTACATAATTAAAAATTTTAATCTGTCAACACAAACGTCATCAATCCAAAGAGTACTGTCACATCTGTCAAAGTGTCAATAGGCCGAATAGACGTCTTAAATAATCGAATCCTATCTTAGCGTATTTATTTACAAATGGTTTTTTTTTATCCTCCAAGGAATATTATACTACTCTCTATCGTCACTAGAACAATCGACGCGGCGACTTAGAAATAGAATAATAACGCACGCGGCGACATTATTACTATTATCGCTGCAAGTTGGAACAAAGCACTTCCTGTATTCCATAACTCTTCCAGTATATTAAATATTGTCGAGTATTGAAATAATTACATACATTATATAAACAACATTGTTTATATTTTTGACATATTTATAATGTTGCGCGCTGAAAATAATGCTTGATACATGGCGACATTAGTTACCACTAGCGCCATCTAGTATCGGGTAGCGGAACTAGTACCTTGGTACTAGGACCTTGACCCTACTTGACCTTTTTCTAAGTACTAGTAATTCCGAGAACTATCGACGTCGAGTCAGTCGGGACCGGTATGTACTCGAACGTTCTAGATGTTTATGTACTAGCTCTGCGGCACTATATAAGGCCGGGTGGGCCGCGAGACACACATAGTTTCGATTAAGCGATACGAGCGATAACACCGAAGGCGATATTCGAGTGCGACTTAAGAGCGACTTAAGAGTGATCAGTAAGTGCAATTGTATTTCTTAATGAGGGTTTTCGTGAAAATTTACGACACCAGTTGGCACCACTGTGACAAGAGGTCTTCCAATATAAAATATATGATGACGTTCATCATTCGATTCATTCATTCGTTCATCATTCAGTCATGACTAATGAAAATATAGGCTCTTTGACAGATGTCTGGACCTGACGTGTCAGTGCTGCCACCTGGCGAACGTCATTTCAGAAAACCCTCATTAGTGTGTTTGACTTGTAATTAGTGTTGGTGAGTAAAGTGTCATTTTTTTGGTTATTAAATCGGCAGTTTTTAATTGTCACGAACCCCAAGCTCGTAACAATAATAATTTGACATATTTTGACAGATTGTAAACAATCTTACTTTTTTTTTTCTGAGGTAACGATACAAAACTGTACGGCCAAAGCCGACGGAATTTGAAGAGCAAAGAAGGTCAATCGTATTTTATCAAAAATATCAATAAAACATGACTATTTTTCATAATTAATTAGTCCGTAATGATCAATAACGCTATTCCTCGAAATGGTTTTTCAATTACAACATTTAAAAAAATATGAACAATGCCCATTCTTGAGGAAGGCTATAGGCTATTTAACATCACGCTATGACCTTTAGGAGCCGAGCAAAAAGAAAAAAAAGTCAGAAAGTACGCTAAGCAAAACCGAAGTAACAGCGCGGGTAGGCGATGCGATGCGACGGGGTGGGTCGGAGTAACAAGAAATTTCACGCGGACGAAGTCGCGGGCAGAAGCTAGTTTGTTGATATAGCACAATTTCTGGGTTCAATCACCAGCGGGGAACTTACGTAACACACTGTCAGTAGCAATCGGTTTCATTTTGACAGTACAACAACATTCATTGTGTTATTTACATTGTTGAGCTGACAAATTTTACGAACATACGAAGCAATGGATTAGCAATATACTTTATTTTCCCAATCAACATTGAACCTTATGCTTTAGTGGTAAAGTTGAAAATCTATTAAAGAAATTTGACAGATTGTAGCAGCTTGATGTGCTGGCGTCTGTACATGGTGACATTAGTTACCACTAGCGCCATCTAGTATCGAGCAGCAGAACTAGTAGAGTCAAGATCCTTCTAGAAATTTCGATGCTAGAACTATCGACATCTGGTCAGACGAGAACGGTATGTACTCGAACATTCTAGATGTTTCTACAGTAGAAGGTTTTAGAACTCTGAGGCACTAAAAGGGTTCTTTGTAAATCAGATTTGTAGGGTACTTTTCCTTTTGTTATTAAAACAATTGAATGCGTCTAAGATCGTGTTTTTTTTTTAATAAATTTTGCTTCTGAATCTTTCATATACCTTATCATCGCGCGTCGTCCTGGGTGTGACAGTGAGACGTAACGCAGTGGGCGACGACACGCGGTACGCAGCGCTGCTAGAGCTGTCTAGTACTGCCTTTACAGCTGCAGGGTTTGTTGGTTTGAGGACGTCCTCCGCTGTAGTTGCTGTGAAAAAATGGGTGGATTAGTATGTTGTGGTTTTGGGTGAAATAATAATGGGTGTAAAAAGACACTTAACAAAGCCAAGAGTCACTTGTACAGTCACGAGCATAAGTATGTATACACTTGGCTTTATTGGCTTGGCAGGTACGTATTTACATAATTATAATCATTAATACATATTTCTAAGTTAGATTTGTCCCATAAGAACAAATCTCTAATGGAAAAGTGCCTATAGAACAAATCTAACCTAAAGAGATATATTAATGATTCTAATGACTATAATTCTGTAAACACATATCTATTATGGTCGCGAATCATATTTTGATCAAGATACAACCTGACGCTGACCTGCAAATAGCAAAAAAACGTAAGAAAAATTGAATTTCGCGGTCTACCACTGCACATTCACCTTAACTTAGGTAGGGTGGAAACTAACATTAGTTTTACTGAACTGGACAGGTCCTCTCAATCTGTGTGGTTCTTTCCTCAAAAGACAATCTCAGACATCGATCTACATTGTCTTCATATAACCTGACCAAGATTATGTCTGGACTTTAACTTTTTGACCGCCACACGTCAAAAAATCAAAAACGTGCGCTCGGCGTCAGTCTGTCATGTAGTCGAATCGTGGCGTGCTGGGGACATTCTGGTTTGTCATCTATACATGACTGTTGCAGTCAAAAGTTTAAAAGAGACTGTGACCTCTGAGTTTGTTTCGGCCTTTCTTCTCAGAGTAGTAAGATAGGAAACGCCGACCTCATCTAGTTTAAAAAAAAAACATGATTGTCGTGTTAAAGTGTTTGTGCAAACCTACTTACGAAAATAAAATAATTTATCATTTACGTTCACTTTTCTAACAAAAAAAAGGCTTTTTTGATTTTTAAAGTGGTCCTTTAAAAGCTATTATTAAACACTCACATGAATCCGGCAACAAATCCTTGAAAAGCGGTGAATCGCCGTACGGCCGCGCTGCTAACGTTAATATTTGTTCGTGAACATTTCCGCCGGCTGAAGAGCCGGAGAGACTGTTACTGTAACAAGAATGTTTTATTAGTACATTTTTAGAGTTCCGTCGTACACAAAGGGTAAAAACGGGACCCTATTACTAAGGCTCCACTGTCCGTCTGTCACCAGGCTGTATCCCATGAACCGTTGCTATTCCACCAATTCGCACTAAGCGTTTTCAAATATCCTTTATAATGCGCACAGCAAAAGAGTGGAACTCTCTACCTGCGTTTGTGTTTCCGAGTGCGTACAACCCGAATCTCTTAAAAGTAAGAGTGAACAAGCTTCTTCTGGGTAAGCTCACTCCATCGTAGACTTTGTGTGTGTCATCTCTGACCTATATTAGAGTCAAGAGCACACTCATTTCGAATAAAAAAAAAACCGTGATAGCTAGACAGTTGAAATTTTCACAGATGATGTATTTCTGTTGCCGCTATAACAACAAATACTAAAAACAGAATAAAATAAATATTTAAGGGGTGCTCCCAATACAACAAACGTGTATTTTTCGGCGTTTTTGCCCTGTAGTACGGAATCCTTCGTGTGCGAGTTCCGACTCGCACTTGGCCAGTTTTTATCTTGAACATCACATCACACCACAGACTATCTGCAGTATTGTCTCTCATTTCTCTATAAATCCATCCTAAGGTTGTCTTTTAAAGATCGATTTTAGCGACATGACCGCCCCATTGTGACACGCCTTGTAAAATTTCTACATTAAAATTCAGTAATATGTATGGTGTACTTATATAAGATCAAACGAACTTCTTGAAGTGAAGTTCGATCATTATTATATGAGTCGCTTCATTCGAAGATACAAATAACCATGTAGTGCCTTTATTCTACAAGGCTCTATTCGCACGTTTAAAGAATCGACTATTAGTCGATATATTTTTTTTTTCTACCTCACTAACGTGGCGTGATGTTTGTGCTGTGAACTTCATTCTTGTTTAGAGATCAGTTTTCTACGATGGGTTTGGGTGGGTGAGGACTTTGTATCTTCGAATGAAGCGACTCATATAATAATGATCGAACTTCACTTCAAGAAGTTCGTTTGATCTTATATTATATTTCGTCGCTTCATTCTTCAGATACAAATAACCATGTAGATGTTTAGAGATAGATTCTCAGATTAGTAAATAAAACTTTACTATCAGTAGAAAACTTTAATTTTAATAACAGAAATGTATTCTTATTTTTAGATAATTATAAATTAAATAATCATTACCTATTAGAACAACAGAAAAGAACCTAAATGTATTTTGATTAGTTTTAAACTTATATAATATAGTAATTTATTATTCTAGATCTAAATTACTCTAAATCTAAATTACTAATGGCGCAGACAGATCGAGCAAAAATTCCCTCATCGATTAATGGTCGGTTATAAAACCGAGCAAACGTCTGAGACGAGCAAGCCCAGCCAGCCGTCTTCCTGATGGTGTCAACACAGACTCCAGCGGAGGCCGCCGCCGAGGTGGAGGCGTGGCGCGTGCTGTGCGCACTGAATACTGTGACGTCGACGCCGCCCTCCGCTAGGGTCTGTTTGATCCATCTACTGATAGTTTGTGACGATGCTTTTTTATATGGTCTTTTAACGGTTAGCAGAAGACTATCGTTTCCTTCGGGTCGTGCGGCAGATGTTACCTCGAGGTAATCATCAAGAGTCTTTGCAGGGCATATCCTCGGGTTTTCTACGAAATACGGTAAATATAAAACAGGTTGTTCTCGATTTGCTGCTGAAGTCTTAATTATGTCGGTTATGTTTATCTTTATACCATTGGGGGATCTATTGATATTTTGAACTCTAATAAGGGAGAAGGTTTGTACTCGATGGGAAGTACATAGCGCTAATAAAATTGATAGTTTTTTTGTTAGTTTGGTTAGGTCAAGATTGGTATTGGGGTACCATTGGGAAATGTAGTCCAGTATTACTTTTGGGTCCCAAGTGGTATTATATTTGGGACGAGATGGCTTTTGCCTGTAAATACCTTTGAGAAGACGTTTTATTCTCTCGTCTGCTCCAATGTTATTCCCGAGGAGTAATGAAAGGGCAGATCGATGGCTATTCATAGCACCGTATGATGCTCCCTTATGAAAGAGATCCACCAAAAAGGTTATGACTGATGATAGCGAAGCTTCAAAGGTATTAAGCTTGTTTTCAAGGCAAAATTGCCACCAATATTTGTAAGTGACGGAATATTGTTTTATAGTATTATCCGAGATGGAGCCTAGCATTAAGTCTAGCGCTACGTCCGGGGTATTCAGTCTCGTAAATGCTGCCCTGAGAGCGTCGCGGCCCCCAGTGTAAGGCTGCTGTGAAGCGGGTGACGAGATCTGTAATTTGAATGCAAAAGGTCCCCATTAGGATCAAAGAAAACAATATCTGACATGAGCATTCTTTTCAGCAATGGAAACCAAGGTTGGCCAGGCCAATAAGGAAAGACTAGGATACCGGTGGCCGAATCGTCAATGATTTTTCTCAAACATTTTAGGATTAAAGCAAACGGTGGAAAAGCGTAGAAAAAAGTTGATTGCCAACTAACTGTAAAAGCGTCAACCGTTATAGAATCAGGGTCCGGTCTCCATGAAATGTACTGTCTACATTTGGCATTGGTGCGGGAAGCGAATAGATCGATTTTTGGTTTACCTAACGTCTGAACTATCGTTTGGAAAGCCCTATCAGATAGTTCCCATTCTGTATCTACATTAATTTTCCGAGATTCTTCATCGGCTTCTATATTGTCATGTGTATTAATGTACGACGCAAATAGAAATATATTTCGCTTCTCACACCATTGCCAAATTGTTTTAGTTAGATCATTTAAGTGTGCGAACCGAACTCCTCCCATACGGTTAATATAGCTGATAGCAGTTGTATTATCCACGCGCAGCAATATAGAACAGTTAGAATGCAAGCTTGCAAAGCACTTCAAACCTAGAAAAATCGCTAGCAATTCGAGGTAATTGATGTGGAAAGATAATTCCTGATTTTTCCAACCACCGTTTGCCCGATTACCGTTACAGACTGCCCCCCAGCCAGTCCTAGAGGCGTCCGTGTAGATTTCTAAATCGAACTGTTCATGTCTTCTCAACGCGTTGTATGTTAAGTTGATGTTTCGTCTCCACCATTCTAGGTCAGGTAAGATGTCTTCCGACAGTCTTATTTTTGCTTCAAAGTCGCCATACTTTTGAAGGGCTAAATATTTCTGACGTTCGAGAGTTTTGGTGTATAACCAACCATATCTAACTGCAGGGCAGGCTGCAGTAAGTACTCCGATCAACTGTGATAGTTCCCTAATGGAACATTTAGGAAGAGAAGAGAACTTAATGACCAATTGCATAATCCCTGATCGTTTGTCATCTGGCAGGCCTAGTGACATATCGACGCTATTAAATATAAAACCTAAAAACTTACAAATTTGTCGAGGTTCAAGACAACTTTTTTCGTAATTAATGACAAAACCTAAGCATTTGAGCAATGTTAGTGTTTCATTAACGTTGTTACGACATTCATCGAAAGTACTACCGATGCAAAAAATGTCATCGAGAAAAATTACCGACCTATAACCCCTGTGTCTTAGATGGTTAATAACCTCCTTCATTAACTTCGTGAAAACCCTAGGAGCAACAGATAAACCATAGGGCATAGCGTTGAACTCGTATGTTTGATCAAAATAGAAACGTAAGTATTTACGATGTTCTTTGCAAATAGGGACTAAAAGGTATGCTTCCTTTAGGTCAATACTTGCCATGAAACCATCTTTAGGTACAAGTCTAGCTGCAGTCCTATGGTCCTCCATTTTAAAGTGTGCAGTGGAAACAAACTTATTTAAAGCTTTCAAATTTAAAATTAACCTTTTGCCTCCATTACGTTTAGGAGTTAAAAATATTTTGGAAACGAAATCATTTTTGGATCTATGACAGGGAGATATAGCTCCTAACTCTAATAATTTTTTGATAGCTTCTAACATATGTGGTTGGTCGCTCGAGGATACAGAATTACGTATGGCTGCCACTTGCTTCACTTCTTTTTTAAATGGAATGGAATATCCTTCAGATATCCACTTAAGAATTAATGGATTACTAGTAATCTTAAGCCAACAATTATAAAAATGCTGGATTCTCCCAGCGTGTACCTCTATTGTTGAGCTGCCGCACGCAGTTTGCTCTGGACAGATGACTTCTGTTGAGTTGCGCCTGTCTGGGGCTTGCGGTGTGCTGAGGCAGTCCTCCTTGGCCCTCCCCTCCCTCCCCTGTTCGACGGAAAGCGAGGAGGGCCTCCCCAGTTTCCCTGGGAGCGCGGACGGTTCGTTGGTTGATAGGATGAAGTAGAAGGCGTTTTGGGAATCGGTGCGGGCTTCTTGATTTGCAAGCCCTGTTTTTCAATTACTTTCGTGGCCTTTATCTTTTCCGAAAGTCTGCTTCCAAAAAGCATTTCATCGCGATCGATATCTTGCATGATATTTAAAAAGGATTTATCTAGGCCCGGAGTAACGAACTTCTTTCTCGCCTCCGTTTCTTCGAAGTGCAAGTCGCACAGCAAGCGACAGCTGTCGCTTAAAAATTTAATGGCCTGAACTTTGTCTTTGCCATCGTCAAGAAGCAAGTCTAAACCTTTATTAAGAGCGGCTATTCCGTGACCTAATTGCTGCTGTACTCCTTCTACTCTTTTGTCACGAACCCGGGTACCTTCATTTACTGCGGCCGAAATTTCTGGGTTTAATTTAGGCGCTTGTAATAATGGGCAATTCTCTGGAATTGGGTACTCTTTGTGAAGCCTCTCCTTTGTCTCCTTATTCATCCCTTTTCGGAGAATAGGTAGCCAAAGCCGCGATAGGTTTTCATGAATTTTAGGTCCAAACTTTGGCGTCTCTTCCGTGGTCTCACCTAAGGCGGAGAGAATATTAGGGTCCAATTCCGGTACTGGAGTTGGTTCCTGTTCGCCATCAGGTTTGGTCTCCTCATCGGGTGACATGTCATTCATGCCATTCTGATCTATTAACCCAACGGGGTCTGGATCGGCGTCATTACGACGTGTGTCGTCTACAACAATAAAAAAGAAATTAAAATTTTGAGGGTAGACGTAATTTTTATCTTTTACTTTGTATTAACACTCGGTTAATCTCTCAGGTAATATTACAATGCTAAGGCGGTACTATAATTAATAACCGTCGTGAGGATACACGATCCACCTCCAGGCATTTTATTTGTTTTAACGTAATCGTCCTTTTAACAATTACGGATTACCTTTGTGTTAACACGCGGTTAACCTCTAGATAAAGTAAGTTACCTTCGTGATGACACACGGTCAACCTCCAGGCATTATAAGTGATCGAGATAATATTTCTCATAAATGTTTTCACCAACGCACTTAATAGTTATTAAATAACGATTTACTAACCTGAATTTTCATCGGAATCTTCCGATGACGAATAAATAATTCTTTTATATTTTCTTTGTTGATTTTCCAGTTTTTGAATTTTAAGTAGATAACGTTCAATTTTATCCTGATTTCTTCTTTTCGGCATTATAATGGCGATTGCTGAGCACGAAATATTCACTAAGGCACGTGCGAACGATGCCTCGCAAGAAAAAGGAATGAAGTTCACAGCACAAACATCACGCCACGTTAGTGAGGTAGAAAAAAAAAATATATCGACTAATAGTCGATTCTTTAAACGTGCGAATAGAGCCTTGTAGAATAAAGGCACTACATGGTTATTTGTATCTGAAGAATGAAGCGACGAAATATAATTATAGAATATTCTATCACTGACATCGGTGAAGGAAAAGAGAGGCTCGAGGCTAAATAACAGCAGTCGCACGAGTCGATCGATCAGGTTAAGCTACGCTTGCCGCGGTTGTTCCGTTGATGGGTGACCACCTTTACATACCAAGACCCTCCGTGCCTCGGAAAGTACGTTAAGCCGTTGGTCCCGGCTGTCTTACGTGTATCTTTGACAGTCGTTAAGGGTAGTCAGAAAACTGAAAGTCTGACAACCAGTCTTGCCAAGGGGTATCGTATTACCCAGTAACTGGTTTGTGGAGGTCAGATAGGCAGTCGCTCCATGTAAAATACTGGTGTTCACACACACACGTGAACACGTCACTTCACATCACACACACATGGACGACGAGGGGACCGGGCGACGCGAGACCATCGCGCCGACCGCACGACACTTCATCGTCCGCCACGACCGCGATCGCACCATAATTTAGAACCTACTTACTTACCTACTTATAATTGCTACTTTGTGTACCTACCACCGAATAAACCTTTATACAGTCCACTCGTCTTTCCGTCACCTGGGCCTATCTAACTGGTGTTAGTTGGGAAAAGGCTAGGCAGATGAGATGATGTTTGGATAAAGAAAAGTATACTCACTTCATCCCCGAAGCAGGGTTGTTGAGCATACCACCCATGCCCATACCGCCCAAAGAACTGTTGTTGCCAAACATGCCGCCGCCGAGGCCGCTGTCGAGACCTGTTAACAAAACATCTTCATTAAACATCACATCATAGAATAGAATACTCTTTATTATGTACACCATATAAATTACAGACATAAATATAGAAACTGTACAAAGGGTGACACAATGGGCGGTCTTATCGCTAAGAGCGATCTTTTAACGACAACCTTAGGATGGATTTGAAAAGGGGAAGGACAGACAAATACTATAGGTAGTCCGTGGTGTACCATTCATATAATACAATAAATACACACATAAAGTATAATATACTAATCTAAATAAATATATACACATATGTACAATATAAATATATCCATATAATTATAAACATGAAACAGGAATGAAAATAGATGAATAACATCAAAAACAAAACAAAAGATCAAAAAACATGAAAAAATAATCATCGTCATCGTGAATGTGAGGACTATGTGGGTCATTTCTTTTTTCTGTTTTCCTTCTTAGTTAATTATATTCATGACCTGGCAGTTGTGAATAATTTACGCGGCCTACCCAAATGTCCTGTCAATTTTTGGTTATTGAATCGGCAGTTTTTATTGTCACGAACCCCAAGCTCGTAACAATATTTTTAAATTTTGATCAATTTTGAACGTTAATATCTCCGCGCCAGGCTCCATAATTAAAATCCTCAATCCCCTTTCGCAATGATAAGTGCACTACTACAAAGCGCAGCAGTACAAAACTTGTAAGATTTTCCTCTATTGGGTATGACTCTGCGGCGCGACGTTCGTGCCCGTTCGAAGATTACCGAAGCGCACACTTTCTCTGGTTTAACTGTACTTTATCTTTGAATACCTTATAATTAACAAGAAACTCACCAGTCTTAAAGGTGTTCTGCGCTTGTTGTGGGAACATGGTGGCACCTAGCTGTCCAAAAGCTGGTGCTGCAGGCTTGGCTTGGAACTGGTTTGTACCTAAACCGCCGCCTAGACCTGTACCTGTGAACGAGGATATAAGGATTCATTTCGTTTGGAAAAAATACTAAAGAGAGTCCGACCGCAGTCTTCGGCTGAAATATTTCCGAACATATTCGTCATCGACTGAAAAAAAATATATACTAACGGATTTTTTTGGAATTGTATAGAGTTGTTGATGAATAAGGTGCCGTTACAGTGGCGATATTAATTTAACACAAGGGTAGTGCTAGTGGCCAGTATTCACAAAAATTATAACAAAATAAAAAAAAAGTAATTCATAATTTTGAAAACAACCGCCTGCGCCGCTCGCTGACATAGGGCTTTCTCTCTCTTTCCTTTAGGAAAGTACTAGTACTCTTTGCACTTGATGTAATGTTATGATCCGTGACCTTGGCCACTGACCCCTGCGCTACAGTTCAGCTTGCTCCAAGACGCTATTTTAGAAAAATGCTCATTAAAACGAAAACGCGAAACCGTTTACGTGTGTTAAATTAATGTCGTCATTAAAGCAGCACGCTGTATAATTAGTTCTTCCTTGGTTGCAACAGCTCTATATTAGATATAATCGCGCGTTCGTATTTCCGAAGATAGCCGATGACGCCCGAAGCGCATACTTTTCTTTGGAAAGCTGTATGATTAACTTACCCATACCAGGCTGTTGCGTGTTGAAACCGAACGTAGGCGCAGTGGTCGGCTTGCCGAAGCTCTGAGGTCCTCCGAACAGACCGCCGGCGCTGGAGGTAGTGGTGCCGAAAGCTCCCGTCGTCATTGAGCCGAAAGCTATGCGAAATAATAATAATTATTAGCCTGTGATGTCCCACTGCACGCCTCCACGCACAACAGACCGAATGGGAGTCTAAGTGCGGAAAAGGGAGTCCCATCATCAGTCCCCACTGCAGGCCAAAGGTCTCCGTACTCTCTTTCCATTTCTCTCTGTTCGAAGCCGCTAAGGACCAGTTCATGTTGAAGGAATCCAGCTCAACCCGCCGTCTGGGCCTGTCACGATGTTGTTTGCCATTAAGAGGGACCCATTTGGTCGTAAATTTGGCCCATTATTCGTCTGACATGCGGCAGATATGACCAGCCCAGTTCCATTTTAGCTTGGCAGCTTTCCAAGTGACATCAGTTATCTTTGTGATGGAACGGATGATCGTAAAGAATACTGGTCGTTAATAACTTATAAAGAATTAATTCTCGTACTTAAAAGCGTTTACGACGTACGGCATTTCATACAAAATTTCAAGCTGTTGTTTTTCGAAATGAATGAAACGATTTTAATGAAACTTCATACGCATAAGCAGGATACAAAAGACTAAAAAGTTAGTAAAGAACATTTTCGAAATACTTTATTTAAAAAAAAAATGTCTGGAAATCTCTGTTTCTATGGAAAATTTAAAATCGGTCTTATTCGGCTGTAACACTATTTTTCGAAAATGTTCTCTAATAACTTTTTAGACCTTTGATCCTGCTGATGTTTATGAAGTTTCATTAAAATCGGTTCATTCATTTCGAAAAACAAGGGCTTGAAAGTTTGTATGAAATGCCGTACGGCGTAAACGCTCTTAATTTTAATCGTTCAAATACAAGCAATCTCATCTCATGAATGCCAAAAACTTGTCATAATATAGTGGAACTAGAGGTCGTTTTGGCATGGCTCCTCGAGCTTTAGAAAGAAAGACGATGCTTATAGCAACGGTTTCGAGATAAATATGTCGAAAACGTTTGGTGTGACGTAAATTGTGAAATAGACTGTTTTATGCAGAGTTAAAAAAAAAACATGTACGAACGAAGCAATTAAAAAAAATCTTAAAAATTTACTTGAAATACCACAAATTGACGAAGGAAACGAAAACAGACTCGTTGACGAATTCTTCGAAAACTCTCGGTGAGAAGTCAACATTACGAGTTTTTTTTTTAAACAGATTCTTCTATCTCTATGACTACTGATTAAAATCAGTGATAATTATCATAACGATTGATAATTATCATAACGAGTGATAATTATCATATTGGGTGATAATTATCATATTGGATGATAATTATCATATTGGGTGATAATATTATCATAATGGGTGATAATTATCATCATGACTCTCGTTGCCAATGTGTATATGGAAAGAAGGAAATTATTGGCAAACTGTTCATGTCATCCAGTAACTATAGGTTCTGGAGTTCAGATAGGCAGTACTGCATTCAGATGCATCCGGTTAAATTGGAAGCCAACCTCAATATAGTGGGCAAAATGTTAAGCAGATGATGACTGTCTACATCAGGGGTGGCCAACCGATCGATCGCGATCGACTGGTCGATCGCGACTATTAGTTCAGTCGATCGTGGCAAGGAAAAAAATATGAATGCGTAGAACAGACTGCGCAACGTACCTAATCACTAACTGCTGCACGTATCATCTTGTATCATTTTTCAATCGCCGTTCCGTCACGTTATTTATCCTCTCTTCTCGCTCTCTTTTGTTTTCGGTGCGCGATAACAATAAGCGGGAAGCGTATGGGACGCTGGAGTGGAGCCCGGGTGGTTGTCAATCCGTCAGTCAGTTGACGACAGACTAGCGGAGTTACGAGTGGTTACGAGTTATATTTTCCCTCTTAATAAAATAAAAAATACTGAGATGATTTGACGAAGATTTCAAGAAGTATGTAATTGGTAGATCGCCCAGGGTATCGTCAGTGAACAGTAGATCTTGGGTCTAACCAAGTTGGCCACCCCTGGTCTACATGATACAACTCACCCGGAGCCTGCGTGCCGAAGGTAGGCGCCTGTGTCTTGGCGCCGAACACGCCGCCGGAGCCGAAGGCGCCGAAGCCCGTGCTGGCGGCCGGCGCGCCGAAGCCTGTGGCGGCCGGCTTGGCGCCGCCGAACAGCAGCCCGCCCGCCTGTTGCTGGGGGGGGGGGGGACGGGCGGGGTTAGGGGGGCTTGGTGATATAACATAGCAGCTGCAATCCCCGAGCAGGGCTGTTTGTCTCTTCATCACCCAAAGGTTGACTGGTAGAAAATGCCTATGGCATTAAGTCCGCCTCTGTATATTTAGATGCTTGAAGTATTAAATAAATAAATAATAAATAAACGGGTAGGCAGGGTTGCACGAGACTTTGAAAGCGAGACTAAAACCGATGCCGATGCCGACTAAAAATCTATCTATACAGGGTTATTGGAAAAACACCAACAACCTCTTAAGAGGTCATTGTACTCATTATTATGAACTAATTTTTTTAATCGTCTCATAAACAAAACACGCGCGGTGTCGCTTACGGTAACAGTGGCGCAAGTTCAATCGTTTTCCCATCTCAAAAAATCCATCGCGCCTAAAGAAGTTTTCATTTCAAAAATTAAAAAACTCACCTGCGTCTGTGTGGTAGCACCGAACCCAAAAGTGGAGGTGTTGGTGCCAAAAGTGGGAGCTTGAGTGGTAGTGGCGCCGAACAGTCCTGTACCAGCTGGAACAAGAAATACCATTCATCATCATCATCAACAATGCTCTTGCCCTGATCATAATTTATTTGCGGTCGGCGCAACATCTCTTTTTGTTCCATACTTCTCTATACTCTATACTTCTCTAAGTACTATTTGTTGTACTGTGGACGCTTTTAACGCGTACGTCTTTCTTAATTTTTTTACATCGTTCTCACATTACATAATTCTAAAATCAAAAGTAATGATTTAACTAATATTATTGTTAAATATAGTTTAAAAAAATAAAGAGTGTCCATGGAGTTTCTTGCCCGTTCTTCTCCATAGGTACCTTTTACCTCCATAAGATTATACGTTAATATTTTTATAAACGGTATTTTTACATTGTTTAGTTTTATTATAATCACTAAAACGGAAAATAGTGGCCACTATTATAACAACTTGATGGCACAACTTAGCGTGCTTATTTCCTTCATTTTTATTCTAAAATAATAGAAATAACCAAACAAACGATGAGGGCGCCACTGCGCGGTCGGCGTTTGGTCGGTGCCCTCTTAATTCATAGTTGTTTACATTTTTAGCAAATAAATAGCGAACGCAGCTTAAAGGTGCATCCACACCGCAGTTACTTTTTGTGGAACCAAGTGTTAGTGGGCAACATCTGACAACAAAAAGTTATTTGTAAAGTGAAGAATGTTACCTAATGTTATCGTATTGCATTCTGTTGCTCCACAAAAAGTAACTGCGGTATGGATGCACTAGGGAAGATACGTATTTACGCGACCAGGTTTTTACACCAGATATTTGTTTCCAAGAACGCACACCCGGTACCGACCCAAAATACTTGCAAGACTTCAAAGTATTTTATACGGCTACTCGCTCAACTACGTAGGTACTCAACCGCGTTAGTTTTCGCAAATGCGATCATGCTCCTTATCAGTAAGAGTCTACGGAACAATTTCGTATGCAAGTATGTTTACTTTAATGGTTTGTAAGTATTTATTTGTAATCGCGATTTTTCTCCTTATTTATATGAAGTCACGGATCAATTTACTATGCAAGTATTTTTACTTCCAACGGGGCTTTTGAATACGCGATTGTACTTCGTACTTGTATGAAGTCACGGATCAATTTTCTATGCAGATAGAAAATACTTGAAAGTATCTCGAGCCCTGGTTTCTTAAGGTGGACGTACTTGGAAGCCCTGGTACTCGATTTTGCAAGTACGACTCATGTCTAGGATGCACCTTAAGAAACTTGCGTCAACATACCGGTGGGTTGTGCAGCCCCGAAGGCCGGTTTACTAGCTCCGAACAGCCCCGTGGTGTTGGTCGTCTGTGCGTTGTTCGCGAAGGAGAACGACGAGGGTTGCTGTGCGAAGCCCGAGCCGCCGAGGCTCCCGCCGCCGAACACTGAGGGGGCGCTGGTCGTGGCTGGCTGGCCGAATGCTGGTATGAGAAAATGGTTTTTAATACAATGTTAATGGGCAATCCACCCGGATTTAAACCCGGTGCTTTGATAAAGGGGCCCATCTGAAGAAAGAGAATAGAGAAAAATGAGCCTTAATGGATGCGCCTTTTTTGTTTAGTAAGGTTTAATTTTCATTAAAATTTTGGCTTACTGCGGCAGTATTACTCACAAGTATTCCCAAACAGCGGTTTGTTCTCAGGTTGTTGCTGGAACCCTCCGAACACGCCGCTCGTGTTACCTTTCCTGCCAGCCACGTAGTCTTCCAGACGAAGCTCTTCTAACGATTTGTTCTCATATTCCTGTAGACAAAAATGTCAATTAAAAGAAAGAAAGAAAAAGTATTTATTGCGGCTCGTACAGGAAGATCACAAACTAAAACTAAATACAGCAAAATAAAAAACCAAGTTATATAAAAGAAAGGTAACAAAAGGAAAATGAAACAGAAAGTCCTATACGAGGCCAAAAGACTCCTATATCAGCATGAGCTACTGCATGACACTAGCTACTGGAGCTACTGCATACTCCTACCAGCTTCGGCCCGCGACTTCGTCCGCGTGAAATGTTACCCTCCCCCCCCCCCCCATTTTTGAGGCTTTTCCGAAATTCAACCTTTAGAAGTTATGAGGGAACAGATGAACATACATACACAGATGAACATACGTTTGCTGCACCGTGCGACGTCATCACGTCGGCGCCGGCTGTCGCTGAAAACCAGCGCTGGGGCTTTGTCTTGAATAGGGTCGCAGCATAATGCTGAGCGATAGCCGTTTTGCGTGGATGTGACGCATGTCAACCTTTCATATTGTTTTTTTTTTGTTTTGTTCTTTTTTGCGTCATGTTTACCGCAAATAAACGTATTTTCTTGCTTTCTTTCTATACATACATACCGGTCAAAATAATAACCCTCCTTTTTGGTTCGCCGTAGTCGGTTAAAAAATAGATTATCTTTCTTCTTACCTTCATACAAGTAATACAATGGTGTTTGATGTTCACGCTCTGCGAGGTGCCCGACTTAACGACCACATCTGTGCCCACTACGGGATTGTATTTCACGTGCGCTGTGCCTGATTGTTGTTGTTGTTGTTGTCCGAACGCACCCGCTGGAGAGATAGGAAATTTATTTACATAACACCTCATTTACAACAGAACAGTTAAGACTTAGGGCCAATTCCACCAACGGCATAATATATTGTTACGAGCTTGGGGTTCGTGACAATAAAAACTGCCGATTTATTAACCAAAAATTGACACTTTAATCAACAACACTAATTATGAAACACAATTGCACAAGTGATCGCTCTAAGTCGCACTTGAAGATCGCTTTCGATGTGTTCGCTTGTATCGCTTATTCAATACTGTCTGTGGCTCGCGGCCCACACCGGCCTTATATAGTGCCACCGAGGTACTATAGAAATATCTAGAATGTTCGAGTACATACCGGTCCCGACTGACCAGATGTCGATAGTTCTCGAAATTTCTAGGATCTGGACTCTATTAGTTCTGCTACCCGATACTAGATGGCGCTAGTGGTAACTAATGTCACCATGTACCAGGCATTAATTGTGGCGCGTAACAATATCCTTTAGACCAGGAAGAAAGTTGAATTAAATTATCCTCGGCTAAGAGAATTATCGAATGTTGGTGGAATGGTGCCGTTGTCTGCAAAAAAATGCTAGTAAAGAATTTCAATCGAACCAAGCTGCCTAGTCTTTTCCCAACTATGTTGTGGTCGGCTTCCAGTCTACCCGGATGCAGCTGAATACCAGTCTTTTACATGGAGGGACTGCCTATCTTTCCTCTACAGGCCAGTTACTAGGTAACACAATACCCCTTGGTAAGACTGGTTGTCGGACTTTCCGGGCTTCTGACGACCCGTAACGACTATCAAAGATCCAAGAATGACAGCTGGGACCAACGGCTTATCGTGCTTTCCGAGGCGCGAAAATAATTGTGAGGAAAAACTGTAGCAGACGTAATTTGTCCTTGTCATCTCAGAAACAAAGCCCATACACTTCAAAGCAGAATACAGCAACGCATGACGGCAGAAATATGTATGGTGACTTGAATCGATTCAAAAATCGGTAGATCGTATGGCAATCGGTCTTCTGGAAGATCGATTCAGATCGGGCATCCCTAGTGGTAGTACTGCCCCGAACGAGCTCCAACGTACTGGGTAAATCCGACCACCAGTCTTACCAAGGAGTATCGTGTTACCCAGTAACTGTGTTGCGAAGACCAGACACTCATTTTTCTCCATGTAAGATACTGACAGACAGCTCATCACTCAATATTCAAGCATTACTCAAAACTAGATTCAAGCCATTTGATTGGTTGAAACTAGTTTTGAGTAATGCGTGAGTATTGAGTGACATTCTATATAATACGGGACTCAAGACTCCTAACTCATCGTGTTCAGACTCTCAGACCCTCAGACTCGTAGCCAACCCCAACATAGCTGGGAGGAGATGATGATGAATCTCTCCACTTACCAGTATTAGTGGAGAAGAGTCCTCCACCGCCGAGGGTATTCGTCTGCTGCCCGAACAGGCCAGTTCCCGTGGATGGAGTGGTTCCGAAGAGACTGCCGCCGGCCGTAGCGCCTGTTGTGGTGGTTCCGCCGAAACCGAAGCCTGGTGATGGGGATTATAAATTAGTTCTTTGCCAAACGTATCTGACGCCTTTTAAATAAATATTTTAACAATAAACTGAAGGAAACTAAAAAGCGAAAAACAAAAATCCTTTTCGTCTAACTAAGCCCTTAATGTAAATTACTAATAGCGAGACGGCGAAAACTAAATTAAAATAAAGAAGCTTCAAAAAATCCGCTTTACGTAGATCAGAAGGCCAATTCTCGTAATTTAAAACGTTCTAAATCTAGTCGCAGTCTCATCTCAGCGACAAAGAAATGTCAAAAACTTGTCAAAATGTAGGGAAATTTGAAGTATTTTTTGACAGATTGAGACTGAGATCAGACTGTGAACGTTGTTAAAATTAGTAGAATTGCCCCTCAGATATTCAATCAATATTTCTGTGTGTTTATGAAATGACAGCAACCATTTCGTAACCAAAAATTAAAGCAACGCAGGCCAGAAGTTGTAGAGCAGTGGTGGCCAAGTGGTGACAGCCGCGACTTACGAGTTGTAGGTCGTAGGTTCGAACCCAGACAGGCGCTTTACTTTGTGTAAATTATATCATCACCACTGCTCTCAAAACGGTGAAGGAAAACATCGTGAGGAAACCGGCATGTCCCAGAATCAAAATTCGAAGACATTGTGCCATCGACATCTACCAACCCGCACTGGGCCCGCGTAGTGGATAACGGCCCACTTCTTCTTACCAAGAGGAGGCCTGTGTCCCAGCAGTGGGAACATTATAGGCTGATTATGTATGTATGTAGGCCAGAAGTCATAAAATTCTTATTGTTTCTTTGAATTTATAAAGAATTTTTAATTGAAACAACAATAAGAGTCTTTTATTGTTTCTATTTGTTCCTGTAAACAGGACCATTTTGAATCTTTTTTTTTATATTACTACTAGCAGCGCTCCGCGGTTTCGTGTCCCTCCCGCATAAGTGTCGATCTCGTGGGAATATCGGGTTGAAAACTATCCTATGTCCTTCCCCGGGATGCAATCTATCCATTTGTTCCCAACGAGTAACACCCTCAACTGTCACACTGTTACTCGATGGGAACATTCTCTCTGCTAAATTTTATTAGGTCCAGTTGAAAACCAGCGTCAGGCACCAGTTGTCTGGCATTTTTGCTGAACTGGGCCTTTTTGGCGCAGCCGTGAGGCACACTTTCCTGCTAATTTCTTACATCGGACTTTGCACTTTTTATTTTTTATTTTATTTTTTATCTGATGTACAACTAATATCTAACTACCTGGTGTATTGTGTGTCTCTTAGTCTGTGCTAAATAAATGTATTTTCTTTCTTTCTTTCTATTATTGAAATCCGTTCAGTGGTTTAAGCGTGAAAAGGTAACATACAGACAGACAGACAGACAGAGTTACTTTCGAATTTATAATATCAGTATGGATAGGTTTTTCTAGTCAGTGTGGGGACTGTGTCTTACGTACCCATCCCTTGCATAGTTTTAAGAATGTAATATTTTTATAGAGGAACTTATTGTAATAATTTTTAGAAAGTTTCATTTTTGTGTTTTTCCCACGTTGAACATCTGCAAGCGATTTAAGTTATAGGTACTATTGTCTTTCATGATTCTTTACTTTTAGTTAAGGTTCTTCATTGTCCTATTATGTTTAGTTATCTTGTATTGTACCCATTTGCTATTGTTAGTTAAGGTGAACCTTAACTAACAATGCCAACCTGAATAACAGAACAATGAATTGTTCTGTTATTTTTAGTTGTCTTGTATTGTACCCATTTGCATTTCTCGTGTTTTATTTTATACTTTTAAAGGCAGATGTGGGATTTGCCGCGTCCTTTGTTTAGTGAACGGCAGATTTGGGAGAGTTTTGGTTCGGAGCTTCAGTCTGTGCTGAACTACGATCGTGCGAGGTCCTCTCTGACCCCCGATCATATTTTACTCGCCGAAGCTCGCCGTAATAGTTTACGGCGAGCTTCGTGTTTCTATTAGTTTTACTCTTCATGTAACATTATTTAATTTTACTTTTTCGTGTCAAGTGTAACTACTAGCTTTAGTTACTTGATATCTTAAATAAACTAATCGCTCCTTATTTACAACTTATTCCTGTGTATCACTCGCCCACGCGGTCACGAATACCGCACATCAGGAATTTATTTCTCGTAAGAATATTATGTTTTCTTTATATGATCGTTGTCTTACTAATTACGAAAAATTATGAAAAATCTGTACTAACTAATCTTATTTTGTACAATTTTTATAATGTATAATGTTAATGTATAATGTTTTATAATGTACTAGCGACCCGCCCCGGCTTCGCACGGGTGCAATGCTGATACTAAATACTATCTACTAAATATATAACTACTTATCTCACCTTATGTAGGTACTTATAATTACTATAAGTGCGATTTAAAAATTCAGCCTGCGTTTGCAATGTAAGCGGAAAAAATGTAATTATTTACGACATCACATTAGAAACCTCAAAAATAACAGTACTTCTCCACTATTTAATGGATGTTATTATACATATAAACCTTCCTCTTGAATCACTCTATCTATTAAAAAAACCGCATCAAAATCCGTTGCGTAGTTTCAAAGATTTAAGCATACAAAGGGACATAGGGACAGAGAAAGCGACTTTGTTTTATACTATGTAGTGATTTGTAATAGAAATTATATATTATTATGTATAGTGCATCACCTCTGCGTCACCCTTCGTCCCGATACAAGCGTGATTTTTATGTAATTTAATATGGCGAATAAAGAGCGTTTACGACGTACGGCATTTCATTCAAACTTACAAGCCCTTGTTTTTCGAAATGAATGAACTGATTTTAATGAAACTTCATACGCATAAGCAGGATACAAAGGTCTAAAAAGTTACTTAAGAACATTTTCGAAATATCTTATTAAAAAAAATTAATGGGACCATTTCGGAATAAAGCTATTTCTAACAAAAAAACACTGGCACTCCGGTAGTGCCGACAGAAGTGAAAACTTGAACAATTACGAGTGTATTTTGTGAATCGTCTTATAAACAAAACACGCGTTAAGGTGTGTTCCTTATTTTATAGGGTTTTTTGCAAATCAGGTATGATGACCAAAGTGACTGGTTTATTCTTCTCGTGAAAGGAATTTATTCAGATTTACAAATAAGCACACAGGATAGACTTCAGTTCGTGGTGTTGGTCGCGGCAGTGGTAAGAGAAGCAAGCCGCTCGCATTTAGCTCGTCGTCAGTTATATATCCGTGGTTCAGCGCCATCTCGTCGTTGTTGGATGAACTACGTAGTTAGTACGCGAGGCCCTCGTAGTTCTTCCCGATGTGCATAGATGGCGCTGTCCTCAACAACGCGCGTCGTACGTTTTACGTCTTACGTCTTACGAATTTTCGATCAGGGTCACGTGACCTGACGCGAATTTAGAAGTTTTTACCCATTCCAAAAAAAGTACACAGCGCCGCTAAAGAAGTTTTCACTTCAAAAAGAATTTGCAAATCCGTCTATTTACGATGGATTTATGCCCGAACATACATAAAAAAAAATAGAAATGTCCGAATTTAGAACCTCCTCCTTTTTAGAAGTCGATTAAAAAGATAAATGGTAATCTCTGTTTCTATGGAAAATTTAAAATCTGTCTAATTTGGTTGTATAACTATTTTTCGAAAATGTTCTTAAGTAACTATTCAGACCTTTGTATCCTGCTTATGCGTATGAAGTTTCATTAAAATCGGTTCATTCGATTTCGAAAAACAAGGGCTTGAAAGCTTGTATGAAATGCTAGGTCGTAAACGCTCTAAACTCAAAAGCCTTTTTTTTTCGGGGTGGGAAAACATCAAATGTCCCCCTCCCACTCTGGGTGGAGCGGAAGGGAGTGTCAGACTCTTACTGACTAAAACCCACCCGTGTTCCTTCCTTAGCCCTTTATGTTCTGGGCCAGCGGTAACCCTTTCGGACAATCCCGCTGACCCGGCAGGCTTCGGCCCTGACGGGCCCCTTCACTTGATGCTGACATCTCTTTGAGGCGCGCGTGCACTCTTTAAGTCTTTACAATCAAAACTCACCAGTAGGTTTAGGTCCAAAAGCGGTCTGATTATGTGTAGCCCCGAACAGCCCTCCACCAACGGTAGAGGTATTTCCAAACAGGCCTCCGGTGGCCGGCTGCGCAGCCCCGAACCCGAAGCCCGAGGTGCTGGCGCCGAAGCCTGCGGTCGATGTTGAGGCTGTGGAGCCTCCGAATAGGCCTCCAGTTGTGTTCGTGGTGCCGAAAAGACCTAGTGGGATGGGTCATAATCATAAGGTGTTTCACAAAGGAAATATAGTATTTTTATCTCACGAACCTACACGCGCTTTACTTGTGTTAACTAAGTGTACAAACACACATTCATAGCTTGTTTGTATACTTGGGAACCACAAATAAACCGCGCTTCCTTCTTGAGATAAAAAAACTGTAATAAGGGGAAGATGTCCCCAGAAATCATATTTTAATCAACATACAACTTAATACTGACCAGCAAAATGCAAAAAACGTAAAAAAAAAATAATTTCGCGGCCTGGCGCTTTCGCCTTAAGCAAATATCAGCTTCATCGGCATGCAATTAAAGTTGATTTTGCATTGTTTAGTTGTTTTTTTTTTTTACTCTTGAAAAATCATAAAACATTCAAGTTTCAACAGAGACAAATTTACCCTTTCAACCTTTCGGGTGTATGTTTTAAAGTAGCTTCTCCGAAATCACATAAATTGTGAGTTTAATATAGAATACATACCTCCACCGGTTGTGGGTTGCGTCGAGGTAGCTGCCCCGAACGCGGGCGGAGCGCCAAACGCGCTCGTACCGGTCGTCGGCTTGAAGCCCCCGAAGGGCGAAGCCGTCGATGTCCCCGAATTGAAGGAACCTGAGAAAATTATAAGAAGTTTTAGGATAATCACATTAATATTATTAAAGCGAAAGTTTGTGAGTATGTTTGTTACTTCTTCACGCTCAAACGGCTGGACCAATTTTGAGAAAATTTTGTATGGAGGTAGGTAATAAGGTAATACGGGCTGGTGTCCGTAACTCCACGTCAATGCGCGTATTTTGCGTGTATATTTTTTGTATGGAGGTAGCTGACACCGTGGATTAACATATAGACTACTTTTTATCTCGATATTCCCAATGAATCGACACTTATGCGGGTGAAACCACGGGACGCAGCTAGTTTATCAATAAATTCAATACTTTTGTTTTGTTTTCATTATCTATACTATTATTATATCTATACTATTATTATAAAGCTGAAGAGTTTGTTTGTTTGTTTGGTTGAACTCGCTAATCTCTAGAACTTTCTTTTTAGAAGAATCTTTTTGCATTTGATAGCCCAATTCTTGAGGAAGGCTATAGGGTATTTAACATCACGCTATGACCTTTAGGAGCCGAGCAAAAAGAACTAAAGTCAGAAAGGACGCTAAGCAAAATCGAAGTAATAGCGCGGGCAGGCGATGCGATGCGAGGTCGGAGTAACAAGAAATTTCACGCGGACGAAGTCGCGGGCAGAAGCTGGTTATCAATAATTTGAGGAAAACAATACTTGACATATTTAATCTAAAGGATATTATCAGCAATTATGTGACGTCATAAAGATGCATCACGCCTGTATTCTCCGAAGGGTACGCAGATAGGTGCTCCGACATTTCAACAGCCATGAAATAGGGTACGATCCGATATTGCCATTTACCGGGTATCCCGAGCTGCTATTGAGAAATTCCTAATAGACCTGCCCAATTACACTTAACCCAGCCTGAGGAACAAACCCATGACCCCCACCACCCTTAACCGGTTGAATGCCGTAATTACAGAAACAATTAAAAACCATTGTGTCTCGCGTAGATCTACGTTCCCGGCATACAAAGGGTTAACAGCCGTTCTAGCAATCACGAGACCAACAAGATAGTTACAGCAAAAAAAATTCTTAAAATTAATTTCCTCAACATGAAATCGAACTTGTATACTGCAGTATGGATTTCCCGCCGTTACGTCACAAGTAAACTGAGATGACTCATGCATACAAATATTTGCATGTATGAATCACTAATGTTGTCATACTACGTCATGGAAAACTTTCTAATATAACGCGATTTAAATTGCGTCGCAATTCTTCTTTGTCGCATCGATAATTCCATTTCCATCTTTATAGACAAAACAAAGTCGTGTTAGTGACACCATTTACAACTCAAGAACGGCTGGACCGATTTTTATGATGTTCGATTAGTTGGTTTTTTTTCCGCCCCGAATAGCAGAATAACTATTAACTCGTCGTGCGTCCAATTAGCAGACACAATAGAAATTTTATTGTTATCGGTACACATGGTGTACACTCGACGTGCGAAGAGTTAAAACATGGGGTATGTTCACTAAGAAGAAAAAAAATGCTCATACATTTTGTATGGATCGGGTTTTTTGATTCTGTGGCGGTACAAAGTTCGCTGGGTCAGCTAGTATTACATAAGCTTCGACCAGAATTCGGAGAAGATGGGAGGAAAATGGCTCAGCTACAGAAACTGCTACCACTGGGACACAGGCCTGCTCTCTGTGAGAGGGAGAGGGCCGTATTAAACTCAAAGCATTTAAGTATTTCAAATAAACCACCGAAGAAAGTGAAGTGAAGTACGCACTTTTGGGGGACCGGTATCATTTTGTAGGGTGAAATGGGTGTTGGATTTTTCACACAAACGAAGTCGCGGGCAAAGTGCTAGTTACATTTAAATAGCTTCCACGAGCATGTATCAGCCGGTCGATTCTGTAAAAATCTCACCGTGAAAACTTAGGTGAAGTGAGTTTGTTTTTGCTAGGAATTGGCAGCTCACTCCACGCTCACTTCACCTAAGTTTTCACGGTGAGATGGTTACAGAATCGCACTGCAGAACATAAAATAGAAATTATTTCAGTACTTACCAAAATTGGCTGTAGTAGAGCCGAATGCCGGTTTTTGAAACATTTTGACGAGTTTTCCTTACTGGTTTTTTGCTTATAATTCACTTTTCACTTCGCTTATAATCTATATTAGACTTTCACCATCATTCTCTGCAACAAAAGAAAATTATTATTATTATTAATAAGTACCAGAAATATAACTAACTAGGTATTGCCCGCGGCTGCCTTCGTGTGGAGGTCAGAAATGATCCTAACGAGAATGTACAGACGCCAACAAACAAACCAAAACAACAAACAAACAAACTCTTCAGCTTTATAATATTAGTACAGATAGTATAGATTATAAAGCTGAAGAGTTTGTTTGTTTGGTTGAACGCGCTAATCTCTGGAACTACCAGTCTGATTTGAAAAATTACTTTTTGAATTTGATAGCCCAATTCTTGAGGAAGGCTTTAGGCTAACATCACGCTATGACCTTTAGGAGCCGAGCAAAAAGAAAAAAAGTCAGAAAGAACGCTAAGCAAAAACGAAGTAATGCGATGCGACGGGGTGGGTCGGAGTAACAAAAAATTTCACGCAGACGAAGTCGCGGGCAGAAGCTAGTTTTTAATATCCTTCAAAATGATTCAGATTTAGATTCATAATGTGTTACGCAAATAGAGTGTTGTATAGTATGGATGGATTACATCAACATTCTGTTGTTATTTTTGGGCTATTTCAGAGTTGGTCGCTTATGTGTTGGAGAAGTTTACAAGGTTCAGTAAACCTTCATAGGCCTTGCAAATTTTAATATTCGTTTTGTTCGGGAATCGAACCCGCAGCACATCACGATGTAGGAGCATTTTACACGACGTGGGATGACGTCAGAGTGACACGGTTGCGACATAAATCTACTGCGCATTTCGATTATACATTTTTATAAATGTTGTTTACAAGTTAAGTATTGATTAGCGATGAGTGATGAATCACCATCGCTATTCACAACCATTCGACAGGGTGTTGAATCGAAAATGACACATTTTCGGTTACCTGAGTTTACTAGTCCCCGACAGCTAATAGCCGCCAGAAGCATAGTGTTCGCGTATTTAGTTCAAATTGTCAAAATTTTCGGGTTTCGGATTTGAAACAGCTTTTAGAGAGGACTCCTAGATAACACTAATTAACGTTCGATCTCTCATGGAAGCGTATCGAACGGTTGTGAATAGCTCTACAGATCGGATTGTGTACCGTAGCTCTTATTATAGATGACGTGGCTAGGGGCTCTTTGTACTTTCATATATGACGTCACATCGACGCCACATCTATCAACGTATTTTACAAGAGCAAGACCTAATATTTTAGTATTTTATTAATATGTAATTCTTTAAATAAGATCATGTTACATAAACTATGTTTATTGAAGTATGTTTCTGTGTTTTGTCAGTGCTTCAGTTTCGAACTCAGTAACACTTCCCAAATTAGGATCGAACCCAGGTTACCACGCTAAGGAGTCGTGCTTGCAGCCACGACGCCAATGAGTCTGTGTCTGAGTCTCACTCAGTTATGTCCTACCTACCTTACTCAAAAATGATTACGTTATTTATGATTTCATAACCATTTTTGTACAATAAACTAGATTACTTTGTAAAATGTTGGGTGCAAGAAAATTACCGAGAAACTAACATCTTTACAAATGCCCTTAACCCCTCAAGCGTCCACTAAAAGAGAAAGTGATCGAAACGTCAACGGTACACCGAATGAACTATTGTCATTGTAAAAACAATGACTTCACTGTGTCCATTCAACTGCTCCGACACGTGAGGTGTGTCGACAGGTACGCGGGCAAACGTGAGAGAGGTCAACTTGGGGTCTAAGCACCGAACCGCAATGCGGTTATGTGTTTCGGGTCTAAAAGGGGACTTATATGTCCAAAAAAAAAACAACCGACTTCCAAAAAAACACTACAAAGTGAAAAATTACTTTAATTTCAGAAGTCGGTGTCTATGTGTCTATGTGAATATCAGTGACAGGAAGCTATTGAACACATCTGCCTACCCCTTTAAAGGGTACAGGCGTGATGTTATGTTGTGTGATTGCGTAAACAATGCATACATATGCTATAGCAGCAATCGCGGTTGATTTGCTGGCATTTATTGAAGAGTTCCGTTGTCTGTCTCCGAAACTCATCAATCTTTACGAAATTTAAATGGGACCATTTCGGAATAAACCACTTTCGAACACAAAAAAAAATTGCAAATCCGTCTATATATGAGGGATTTATGCCCAAACATACATTTAAAAAAAAACATCCTAATTGAGAACCTCAGGGCAGGAGAATGGTGATAAAATATAGAAATAAAAATAATTATACTATCTATAATAAATAAACTAAAATAATACTATGAAGAGTGAAGAAAATAACTTACTTGTAGATTATAATTACTTATAACAATTTAAAGTTATGATTTTTTGAATATTGGTACTGGCCAATGTTTTTTTTTAAGTGTACTTTAACTTTTTTCAAAAACTATTAATACTTTTTTACAATTATTTACTTGTTTAAATAAAAAAATCAAGTTTTTTTAATCTTTTTTCACCAATTTTTTTTATAAGTATATTGTTTTCAACAAAACTGTTTTAAAATGTTTTTAAGGAATGTTATGTATTTGTCGAAATATAGTGTGTATAATTTCAACCTCATAGAACGTGTTTTGTAAAATCAACCAGCATCACAGAGTGATTCAGTCGTACTGAGGAGTGAGGACTTTTTGTCAGTGTTGCCAACTGCTAGCTTTACCCAGTAGCTAAACATTTTCAAAATGTTGCTAGATTTCCAGTTTTTTTTACCCTAAAAAGTTGCTAGAAGTAGCTAAATGTTCAGTAGATAAGTAGGTTACAATAAAATGACAATTTCTGATAATCATTTTTATTTTCATTAATTCCAACAAGAAGTTCAATTAAGTCTTGTGTACGCAATTGAATAAAAAAAAATTAATTAATTAAAGAGGAAGATGTCGATGGCTGGGGTTCAGTATCTTTCATAGTTATTATTATTTTTTTTTTATAAGATAAATCCATTTTCAAATAAAATTAAATTAGTTTTATATGGATAAAACAAAACACAAGGTAGAATACAAATAGCGCGTACTATTTTGGTTTACTAAGTATTCTGTCGCAGAGGAAACGGGGAATTCCCGGCCAGCGTCGACCTGTACTTACCGTAGCATCTATTTTAGACATACATTTTTTTCTTTCTACTCGTCACGCTACTCGACTAAATTCGATAGACTCACGTCTCATGATGAAATGAAAAGTTGCTAGAAAAAGTAGCTAATAAGTTTGGCTACAAGTTTTATTAAATTGTAGCTGTCTGTCACTAAATAATAGCTAGATCTAGCTATAAAGTTGCTAAGTTGGCATCACTGCTTTTTGTGTCAGGCAGCGTATTTATACTGGCCAGTTTTTCCTTATAATGAAATGTTGTGCAACATACCAAGGGGAGGTGTGCAAACTGATAAAAACGTGTTGCAAAGACAACACTTTGATATGAAATCAAATTAAGGAAACTTTAACGACAAAACCTCTTTTGTTATTAATGATAAATACATAGACAAAGGATTATAATTTTTAAAAGAGAGAAACAGAATTCGAAATACGAAAGTTACTGTGTAAGTATTACGCAATGTTTTGTAAACATTGTGCAATCATTTCTGTGAATTTTATATACCTACATAGGTATATGATTATAGAAGTTATGTTTATAAACATTGTATATAGTTCAGGGTTAGTTTTTTTGTTTTAGTGAGTTTGTAATTACTAATTAGGCAACCTGCCTATTCCTACGGCGGAGTTTCAAGGGCCAAATTCAAATTCTCTTAGACTGCAAATTCGGAGCAGTCTTTCTAGCAGCGTTCAGCGGGGCATTTAAGAGGAAATGCGGGAAATATTTTATCCATAGAAACACTCTCGCCCGTTTTCTTTCTGGTTACTGACCATAAAGCACTGATTTTTTTACAGAATAATAAATATTAACTACTTGTATGTCCCTATGTTTTCCTTTTTGATGATACATTATTTTTATAAGCACTAGAAGCCTCAAAAAATGCCGATTTAAACCGCTGTCAACAGAGGCCTAGTGTACAAATTTAAAAACTATTAGGGGCTGCTCATTAAATTACGTAAGACGATTTGAGGGGGGAGGGGGTCCAAACAAGTCTTATTTTTTCTTACATGGGCGTGGGAGGGGTCTAGGTTACTCTTACGTAAGATCACAAAAGTAAGCTAAAATGATGAGTTTAAAAAATAAATTGCTTATTTTTCTTTGCAATTATGGTAGAAAGAATACTGATCTTACGTAAGATTCAAAGGGGGGGAGGGTGTACATTCAAGTCTTGTTTTTTCTTACGTGGGGGTGGGAGGGGTCTAGGTTACTCTTACGTAAGATCACAAAAGTAAGCTAAAATGATGTTTTTTTAAAAATTGCTAATTTTTCTTTGCAATTTTGGTAGATACTGTCCTTACGCAAGATTGAAAGGGGGGGAGGATGTTCATTCAAGTATTATTTTTTCTTACGTTGGGGGGAGGGGGATCAGAAAGAAATTTGTTAAAAATGTCTTATACTGTAATAAATGAACAGCCCCTATAGTGAAAAAAGAAAAACACTGGGACACAGTACATATCCTTCTTATTCAGTTTATGAAATATCTTTTAAATTGGTCCAATATTGGAGGAGAAAATAGGCGAGAGCCAAACCTCGAATTATGACTTTTTACTTAGGCTTTTTCAAGTCTCTCCGACCGCATTTCCTCTTAATAGAAAAATCTAAGAATTGCATAAAGGGGCAGTGGTGGCAGCCCCGACTTACGAGTCGTAGGTCCTAGGTTCGAACAGGCAGGCGCTTGACTTTGTGTAAATAATTTCACCACCACTGCTCTCAAAACGGTGAAGGAAAACATCGTGAGGAAACTGGCATGTCTTAGAACCAAATATTCGAAGACATGTGACATCTACCAACCCGACTCACACTCCCTCACACAGAGAGGAAGTCTGTGTCCCAGCAGTGGGAACATTATATGCTGATTATGCTATGATATGGGAATAGCGGGGTGTTACATGCGTATGTAACGCCCGGGTATTGGTTTATAATAATCTGAAGTTGTTAATATTATTAAATCTTTTTCTATACTTAATAGTAAGAAATATAAATGTTTATGTGTGTGTAAAGGTGGCCGCTATATATCGACTTATTTTTGTTCCTTATCATTAATCTAGAGCTACTATTATTGATCGAAGATAGGTAGTCATTGATGCTTTTGGTGAAAAAATTGTGGGAGTGTGGATCAATAAAATCTTTGAAGGCGGTTTTGACTGCTTCATGGGAATCAATTTTTTTTTTCTTGCAAGATATTGTCAAATTCTGGAAGAAGTGATAATCTGTTGGAGCAAGGTCCCGGGCAGTATGGTGGATATCAAAGACATTCCTATGTCAGATTTTTTAGAGTAAAAAATGAAACACAATTTTTTTTTCTTGTTTCAATCTTTCTGGAGTGGTGAGGTGCATTGTCCTTCTCTACTTGTGAGGCTTGATTTTAGCTTGAATTCCAGTCAACCACTCCTCAAAACTCCTTTGCTTATAATTCAACATGATTCTTGGGTGTAATAGTTCGATAAGTTTTTATTACGACGAACTATTAGAAAAATGATCAAAATCAGCCTGTCTTTGTAATTTTTTATGATCATCTAAAGTTGTAAATATCATGTTTTGAATTTAAACCATAAATAATCAAGCCTGCTAATGAAACTACAACATATATATTTTTATTTGATCAATACAAAAAATATTTTGATTGTCAAATCAAAATTGGAAAAATTTGACTATCCTGGCCTCAAAACGTCGTTCAAGAGATTAGCGTGTTCAAACAAACCACTAAGACGACCCACTGACCAATCAAATGCTTGAGCTTTATTATTAGCAAAACAACTGCCTAAAGTTACAAGTATGCTATATTAATGTAATAAATTGCTAATTCTTCGAGTTTTTAAACAAGCAAGGTAGTTTTAGCGCGAGAACTAAACTACACTAATTTACTAAAGAATTTGATTTATTAGGTCAATGCCAACTATTGGGCAAAGCTGAAGTTCCTAATATAACCTTAGTTTTGAAGATACTATTTCAGAAAAAAGTTATAAGCTATTCAAATTTTTACAAACTTGAAACTGAAGAAAATATCACTGGAATTTGTTTTGCCAACTTGTTTATTTTTTTATTAATTTTAATAAAATAGCAAATAAATAATACAACAATTTAATCAGACATTCCAAAATATGACATATTATGCGACCAAATTAAACGCTGCGGAGGTCAGGCGAATATTTTAAAAGAAATCGTTTAAAGTCGCATTTTATTGTAGGTGTAAGGTTATAAAAATATTTTTTATCCCAGAAATATCTGTAGGAGGTAAATCTTTCTTGTAATACCCACAAGATCATTGAAAAACAATAAGTAGTGCAGTCATGACATGAAAAAATTAGTGCAAACCGAAAGGCGGTTACACCGTTCAAATTGGTAGGTTTATACAAACATACGCAGTTTTTAGTTGAAAAACGCAATACTTACAAGAAACAATACACTGAAAAACTTCGAATCGGCACACGCCGACACTTTCTTGATGAAATAATACAGAAACGCGGTTATTTTAGCACTTTTCTGCAAAATTCAGCGAATAAACACCACGCAAAACCACTGCACATTGACAAACCACCAACAGATAATATAGAAGTTAGTTATAGAACTCATAGAAGTTATGGTCATGAAGGTATAGATAAAAAATATACCTTCATGGATATGGTATGTACAGACGCCAGCTTATCAACCTACCCGAAAATGTCAAATTTTTCCAATCAATTTTCAACCAAGCGGCACCGCAACCTACTTTTGGCTGCTACGTCGTTGGCTTGTCAGCAAAAGTCCTGACGAGCGGCCCCTCCTCCGGTTCCTCTTTGCTTCACCGTGGGTGTCCAAGCCACGGCTACTGAGCCCCCCCGCCTCACAGTGGTCCGGGTTTTCAAAAAGGCGGACATAGGATCGAAAATGCATATTTAACGTAACAAAAAATAGTTTCGTATAGGAAATTTAACGCTGATTAATACTTATTACTACAACTTTTCAAAAAAACAGCTCCTTCACGTCAAAAAAAAATATTGAAAATAAAAATGTATGGGAGAAAATCTATTTTATTTTTTTTCTCCGTTCAGTATCAAAGTGTAGCAAGCAAACCTTATATTCTGGTAAGTACCTATTGTTCTTAATACGACAACATATAAATTGCTTGCGTATCCCTGCGGCCTTGACGCCTACGATGCTTCAAAGTTTAAAATTTCAATTGGGATTTTTTTAAATTATTATCGAGGTTTTCAATTAAGCTGAATTCAAAATATAATTTTTTAATTATATAAGAATTAAAACATACGCATTCAAGCATTTGGCAAGTATTTGTTTATTTTATTTTAATAAAAAGTACTAATAAAAGTCTTCAACTTTAGTTATGTAATAAAGGACACGTGCTGATTCGTAGCCTATTTGTAACTGACTGAAACGACTCCTGTGGTAAAAGAATCATTTACCCCCACCACCGGAGATTTCGACGACGCTGATTGGCTGTTGAAGATGTGGTACTAATTTCGTCAGTCACTACTTGCGAGCGTGTGTTTGTTATTAATATCTGTGCATGAAACAATTAAAGGCACTTGTTTCTCAACCCTTGAGGAAGCAACATCAATTATCCGTGCTGTGTGAAAGTTTAGTGAGTTTCGTTATGGCTGCATTTGTTACAAACTTGGACATTTTTATGTTCCTCCGTGTTGAAGGAGACATGAAAAATTGGGCACGACTCTATGAAGCTATTATTCTACATATCCCAGTTGAAACATGTTCGGAAGATTTAGAAATAATCAAGACCTTTTTGAAGAACTACATGAGTAATATCAATCGCAGATGGGCAAGTGCTTCTAGAAATCAGAAGACTTTCATGAATAGACATGCTGCGTGGTTAGAATCAAATATTAGTTGGCCAATTTGCACTACTGTTAATTTATCCGAGATTTTTCAAGCCCAAGATGAAGTTATCGAAAACATATCGTCAGACAATACTTCAGTTGACATCGATGCTACAGCAGCTGTGATTCCGTCGACATCAAGTACAGCAACTGTGGGCACATCTACCGAAGTTCAGATTAGGAAGCCTTTTGTTGACCTCAGCAACAAACAGAAGAAAAGACGTTCAGAGTCTCTTTTGGACTATTCGCCGGAAGAACTTACTTTTGCATTAGTCGAAAGACTTAGGATAGACAAGAAGAATGACTTAGCTTGTGTTATTGATCATATAACGAAGAACCCTGATAGTGTTACTATTGTTCAAGCCACATTGTTTAAGAAAAATAGGAAAAAATCTTTAGATGAAGATCATGCTCTTGGTCTTTATACATCATTGAACCTGTCAAAATGGAAATACTTGTGTTTAAGGAAAGCGCTGTTAGATTGTGAAGTTCCAGTGTTACCATCGTATCACAAACTCCTTGAAGCTAAAAAGAGATGCTATCCACATGATTTAGAAATTACCGAGAGAGGAGCCAGAGTGAAGCTTCAAGCCCTATTGGATCTGACAGTCCAGAAGATTCTTCAAATTACCGGTACCCAGATTGATTCGTCAACTGAAGGATTGAAGTTAATTAGTAAATGGGGTTTCGATGGAGCTTCTTCACAAAGCACCTACAAGCAAAGGAGTGAAGATGTAGACTTCAGTGATTCATCGGTTTTCATGTCAAGTCTTGTCCCTCTTAAATTAGTTTCTAATAATAGCACCATATGGGAAAACCCAACACCTTCGTCAACACATTATTGCAGGCCCATTAAGTTCGAGTTTTGTAAAGAGACAGCAGAATACATCAAGCAAGAAGAAGCTGCATTGAAGGAAGAAATAAAGAACATCAATTCTACAAAATGGGTCGGGCTAGAGATTAGTCACGAGCTTCATATGACAATGATCGACGGAAAAGTGGCCACTATTATAACGGATACTTCGTCTGCATCTGCCTGCAATATTTGCCTTGCTAAGCCGACTGAGATGAACAAACTGTCAGAAGTATTTTCAAGACCTGTTCGAGAAGATGTTTATAAATATGGACTTTCTACTCTTCATATGTGGATTCGTTGTATGGAGTGTATTCTACACATATCTTACAACATGGACTTTGAGATGTGGACTGCACGAGGTGCTAACAAGCAACTAAAAGCTGCGAAGAAACATTTTACACAAGAAGAATTCAAACAGCAAATGGGAATACTTGTGGATTTTGTGAAGCAAGGCTTTGGAACCACAAACGACGGAAACACAGCCAGAAGGTTTTTTAGAGATTATGAGAAATCTGCCGAAATAACCAATATTGACAAAGGCCTACTGAAGCATTTTACGGTTATTCTTCAAACGATTTCATCGGGATGTGCCATAGATATAGAAAAATTCAGGACTTATTGCAGAGAAACAGCTGAGATCTTTGTTCATCTATACCCATGGTTTTATATGCCCGCAAGTGTGCACAAGCTACTCATACACGGTGCAGACATTTGTCATCACTTTGGCCTCCTACCAATTGGCATTCTTTCCGAAGAAGCGGGAGAAGCAAGAAATAAAGAATTTCGAAGAGTTCGTGAATATCACACAAGAAAATTTAACAGGATGAAGACCAACGAGGACTTGCTCCATAATTTTTTAATTAGTTCAGACCCATATTTATCCCATATTCGACCAAAATACAGCAACTCAAAGCAATTCGATTTTTTTCCAGATGTTAAAGAGCTTTTGTTGTTGCCTGAGGTAGTAACAGAAGAAACTGAAAATATGGATCTACAGGAGTTGCAGCCTGAAGATGATCCATTAATGTAAACGTGACAGATTTAGTGATTTTGTTATTGTTAGAATTGAGTTTGTTAGTAGTAGTAGTAGTTGAGTTGTAGTCCTTTTCAGGACCACTTAAAATAGTCCTTTTCAGGACTTCAGAAAAAGCCCTTTTAAGGGCTACATCTATTTCTAATTGTTTCTTTTAAGATGAGTCACGTTAGTAGTAAAACCAACAATATCAACCATGATTTATCAATAGGAAATATCAACAGATGAAAGAATAACCAACAGATGATTATTAAAAAAAAAATAAGCAGAAATGCTTATTTTATCATAACATCACGCTTTATATTCCCCGAAGGGTTCGGCAAAGGTGTATACTACACTATAGTACACTGTCATTTCGCCAGTTATATTTAAGTCCCATGTAATAGGGGGCGAGCTTAATACACGGATGAGGCGCGCGGGGGGCTTGTTTTTATTAAAAATGATATTTTGGATTAATTTCAATTGAAAAACTCGTTAATAATATTAAGATAATTCAACATTAAAATTTTAAACTTTGAAGCATCGTAGGCGTCAAGGCCGCAGGGATACGCAAGCAATTTATATGTTGTCGTATTAAGAACAATAGGTACTTACCAGAATATAAGGTTTGCTTGCTACACTTTGATACTGAACGGAGAAAAAAAATAAAATAGATTTTCTCCCATACATTTTTATTTTCAATATTTTTTTTTGACGTGAAGGAGCTGTTTTTTTGAAAAGTTGTAGTAATAAGTATTAATCAGCGTTAAATTTCCTATACGAAACTATTTTTTGTTACGTTAAATATGCATTTTCGATCCTATGTCCGCCTTTTTGAAAACCCGGACCACTGTGCGCCTCGACAATGCGGGAACCCACCGGGGGGGAAAGTAATCTCACCAAACCTAATCTCGGGGTACCCTTCGCTCGCTCTTGCATCCTACTACGCCAATATTTTTCATTTTGGGTATTAATGTTGCTATTTCAGAGAAACAAGATTTGGTGAGCATTAATCCATACTGGTAGGCAAAAAGTATATAAATACATCACGTACAGACACCAGCACATCAAGCTACTACAACCTGTCAAATTTCTTTAATAGATTTTCATCTTTATCGCTAAAACATAAGGTTCAATGTTGATTGGGAAAGTTTGACAGTTTCGGATAGGTTGATGTGCTGGCGTCTGTACATACAATTATTCTGATGAGTGTATAATTATTTTGGAACATAAAACATTGTGCACACCTCAGTATAGAGTGGGTTTATTTTATTTGAAGTTAACATATTTTACCTGGTATGTACTTAGTCTTAGAGTCTAAAATGATTTTGGGAAGCATTTAAATTGTACCCATTATTAATCAAATAATCACATAAATTATCTTATTAAAAAGTGTGAAAGAGTTATTTTTCAATTTTAAAAGTCCTTGCGGGTGTTTGTTGCTGCTCACTCATATACACCGTCAAATTAGTTTAAAACGCCTTAGTTCGTAGTGTTTTAGACTATAGAACGTATCTTATGATTCCTTGCAATGCGTGCCACGAAAGAAGAGTCTTGACCCCGCTTCCCCCGCCTCTTTCCACCGCCCCTATGACGTCCGGTCTCGTCCCGCACTCAGACCTCATACCGCTAAAGATACCTAAAATCGTGTACTGCGCATGTCAAACCACGTGGTGTGTCAAGTCTCTTCTTTCGTGGCACGCATTGTAGCAAAGGCGCTTTGGCTGGGTTGGATAAAGTTCAGTCCAAATGCCTTCGAATCATATCATATCATGTTGTACGAAGTCTTCTCACGTTAACGCATAGCAAGTCAAATGTGCTGATTCTCATCTGTTCCTTAGGTGGCAATATCTGCCCTCCCGTTTTGTGTCTAGGCTAACCTAAATACCCCTAACCCCACAAGATCTACATTAGGTCCAATTACTATAGCGTCGAAGATGTTTGTCGTTTTATCTTATAGTACATACAAAATATTGTATACTTGCTTTTCCAATACACTATTGACATTGGCAGATTAGACGACATCGGCCATACGTGCGCGCCGCTGATTGTCACTGGGCTTGTTGTTTTGTGGATTCAACAGTTTAGTCGATTATCAGAAATGAAGGTTTTGTAAATTGATTTTTAGCTTTGATTTTTATTATTCATATTTTTTGTTTGTGGTATCATTTGTAATGGCGGAAAAGCGGCAATCGTCGTCATAGTTGTTTTACATAGAAATGCTACAATGTCGAAAATGGATCGCCAGTTGAATTCTAAAAAGGACAAGGAGACGATTTATGAGATATACAGAGCATGTCGCCTATGTGGAGCCGGTGCCGGCTACAAAATGCCGATAATTCAGAATGTCGTCGACATGGATGACACCGATGTTGAACTGAAGCAAAAAGTTCGCGATTGTGTACAAATTGAGGTAATTAAAACAAAAATACTTCATTACTAACAAATTTGCTCATATTTCTAACCTTTTGGAACCTAATTCAAGCTTTCTCAATCAAAACATCCTGTAAATAATGGCATCTGAAAAGATATTGTTTGTTGTCAAACAAATGAGTGAAAGTAGGGTGAAATTGGTTAAAAACTATTCGAAACAATAATAAAATACTATTAGGGTGTTTCGAAAAGCACAGATGTGATATATTTCTCGTAACACTTAATTTTGACACCCATTAGAATCTACTTTGAAAATAGGTTATCAAAAGCTTGCATAGTCAATTTTTTCATTGAAACATTACAACTTGTCTGTGGGTAACAGCTAGCTATAATAATGTAATTTGTAAATGTTACTTTAATGTTAAAATCCATTCCTGACACTATTCACCAATCATTTCTTTGGACTTACCTTCCTGCTAAATTGATCATCAATTAGTCACATGCTTTACATCTGTCTTCGTCTCAAGCCTTTGCTAAGACAACCGTTTCCTTTTCAAATCAACAGTCATTTTCAAACCTCTTCAACACTGTGGGACACTAAACACCTCCAGACGTAATAACTATAAAACTTCTATTGTAGCATTTCTCATTTGGTGGGACGTGACCCAGTACCGGGCCACCAAAATAAAATACCAGGGGGCCTAAAAAGGCCACTTTGGCCGAACCATAAAAGGATAACATTATAAATCAATCCCATTGGTGAAGGGTTTTTCAGTTATTGTTTTTTTGTCTGTGCTAAAATACCAACCAATCCAATCTCTTTGATTATACCTATGTAGGGCAGCAAAAAAAAGAAAAACATGGACTGTCTTTGCCATATTATGATTTATAATGTTATCCATTTATGATTCTGCCAAAGTAGCAGTGAATTATAATAAATAAGCAGCTCCCCGCTTCGCATTAAATAGCCCATACCAAAATGAAAAGTTATATTAAAAATATTTCAATTCCCTTTTCTCAACTGAGTGGTCCGTAGCTAACAGCCGCACAGGTTGGTCGCTCAGGTTAAGCTACACTTGCTGCAGTTGGTCTGTGGATGGGTGACAATCTTTACATGCCGAGACCCCTCCGTGCCTTGGAAAGCACATTAAGCCGTTGGTCCCAGCTGTCATTCATGGATCTTTGATAGTCGTTACTCTTAATTAGAAGCCTGAAAGTCTGATAACCAGTCTTACCAACTGGGTATTGTATTACCCAGTAACTGGGTTGTGGAGGTCAGATAGGCAGTCCCTCCATGTAAAATACTGTTATTCAGCTGTTAGACTGGAAACCAACCCCAACATAGTTGGGATAAAGCCAGGCAGATGATGACTTCCCTTTTCTCAACTAGACTGAGATTGTTTCAGTCTGACTGGATTCAGCTTGATCTAGTATTCATGAATTCTATTTTATTATTTGTGTAATGGTGGCCCAATGGTAAATTAAATTACAGTGATATTTTCTCCAGTTCCAAGTTTGTAAAAATTTTAATAGTTTAAAAGTTTTCTTTGAGTTATCACAAACTAAAGGGTAAAATGATACCAACCAGGGAGAATTGAATAGCAATTTTGTTATGTAACTTATTAAATAAATATATCATCCTATTTCAGGTACACCAGGATGATAAGATGCCTCCCCTCATCTGTGAACTATGTGTGGACAAGGTGAACGACTTCTATGAGTTCCTGGAGATGTGTCGGCAGACCAACAAGCGCACTAGACTGCGGCTCGGCCTGCCACCTCAATCCATGCCTCGTGGAGCGGTAAGCATGTAACTTACTCAATACTCAATATATTTATTGCTTCCACGTGTGAACTTAGGTGGTAGGTTTTACAGAATATAATCATTGCAACCAAAATCCAATCCAATCCATTGCTTTGCATTGCATTGATTGCGAACTTAGCGAAAAGACCGCCCATTGTACAGTTTCTATATATTTATGCCGCTATCAGCTCCTGACAGATATAAGTCGAATTACAAGTAACCCTGTGGAATTATAATCATAAAAACCATCAATACAACTCTCTAAGTTCATATTACCCTATTGAATGGCTATTCAATGAAATCATGACATTTGTAGAATCTTTACACCTTTTAATGATGATAGTTGAGTGATACGCAAGAATACGTGATAATAGAATTTATTGATGATGATATTAATTGAATGATAATGAGTGCACGCGATTTGAATGATATTTGTGTACTAAAGTATAGACCGCACGTAGCAAGTAAAGTGCTGACACAATGATGTCAAATTTGTACGTGTTTACACTGTACAACATTCGAAACCAATTTTAACTTGAGTCCTATTGCTGATTCTAATAATTATAATTCTGTAAAGCGATTTTGTTACAGTTGCGAATCATATTTTAATCAAACATGAAAATATTATTCAATAGTCTTTTCCGTCCGCTTACAAACTCCAGTGTAACTTACTATGAATATTGATTCCATTTATATTGACAAAAGCGGGCCATCACCGTACAATCAAGATTAGCTGAAGATTAGTTGAAATTAGGGATGCATCCGATACCGATACCGATACCGATATATCGGCGATACTTCAGGTTTGCCGATATATCGGTATCGGCGATATTTTTATGGCCGATTCAACGATACCTTTCAAAATTCGCGCTTTTCAAATGTAATGTAAACGCGCGTGTGGTCCCGTCTATTTCGTTGCAAACGAGGCACGAACTAACTATGCTCGGGGAAACCCCGCGCTTTATTCAGTGTTTTGTTTCGCCCGCCCGCTTTGGCCTCGCACTCGCACATCTATCCCATTTCGTTAGGTTGAATGTTGTTGCGCGTAGTATTTTTCCATGCAAATAAGATTAAGAATTACATATCGTAATTGTTTGTGTATTGTATGTCATTTATAACTAGTCGTTTGAGTCGAATAAAATAAATAGTAGTCATATCAACTTCAAAACACAAAAGTGCTATATGGAATCACTTTGAAATTTCGACAATTGATAATTCCATAAAAATCTTATAAATGTTAATTTTGATTACTATAACTATTAATTAATTGTGTTTTATTTAATCTACCTTCCTTTTTGAATTCAGTAAGCGTATCGGTATCGCCGATATTTTTATAAGAGTATCGGTATCGTATCGGCAAAAAGGCGTATCGAGGCATCCCTAGTTGAAATATTTGAAACTTCAAGTGAAGTGTTATTACCGACTTCAAAAAAAAGTAGGTTATTTTATCTTGATAGTTCTCAAATTCATTATTACTGTTAAATTACTTTTAGATGGAAACATAGTTTATTTAGGGCTGAATTTTCCAACACCAGATAACTTATTCGAGGTTTGACAGTTTTTGGATGGGATAGCTGTCAAAATTTCCAAATTATTCCTCGATAAAAGTTATCAGGTGATTGAAAATGAGTCCTTAAAAATATTTTTTATCACATCTATTCAAAAAGAGCTAGTGTATTCTTCGTAAACAGGGACTAAAATAGCTCTTAAATCCTAAGGGACTAAAACTGATTTGAATTTGGAATGTGGATATTGTTAGTAAAAGTTCCAATCACCAAAGAGATCAATCACGAACATTGTATGAACATGTAACAGGCTGTATGATAAAATAAAAAACGCGCGAAAAGCATTCCGCCTTCGGTCGTGATTATTTACTCAAATTGTATGTAAATAAATAAACATACTATTCTTATTCGTAAGTTGCACTTACTTATTTTTTCATAGAGCAACGGAAAACAGTGGCCACTATTAACGTATAATCTTGTTGTGCACAACTTAACATGCGTATTTTCTGCTTTTTCATTTTAAAATAAAAGAAATAACCAAACAGACGATGAGGGCGCTACTGCGCGGTCGGCGTTTGGTCGGCGCCCTCTTAACTTCTACACAGTTTATTGTTACAGAGTCAATTATTAAAACTACTGTACTAATTATTACTCTGAACTTAAAAGAAAACACTGAGCCGTTCCTAGGCCAGTATGTGTCGCGACCACGTCGAAACGATCACTGTCACCCCATGGTCCGTAAGGCTGGTTTTCCACCAGAGATGAGCGAGGATGCGTACCGAGGGATGTGTGTGAAACAAACCAATAACATCGCTTCATTTTCATAGCTTAAACTAAGCTAGCGTTGGTATTGGTTAGTTTCACACACATTCCTCGCTGCGTATCCTCGCTCATCTGGTGGAAAACCAGCCTTACGGACCATGGGGTGACAGTGATCGTTTCGACGTGGTCGCGACACATACTGAACTAGGAACGGCTCAGTGTTTTCTTTTAAGTTCAGAGTATTAATTAGTAGGTCCGTAACTCCGTATCGGTCACCGTACTGAATCCTAGACTCCGCCCGACGCTAAACAAAGGTGCCTGTGTCACATTTTAAGTGCATACTCATGAAAGATCCGACATATTATTATTTATTCAGAAATGATTTATGAATACAAAAATAAAATCCAGAAAATTATAGTCCATGCACTTTTTATTTAACTTTTTTGGGTAATAATATGTACAAGTATTTAAAAAAGGTGAAAAGCTCGTTGGGTATCATAGAATTCATGGCTTTCGCTCTTAATGGGAAAAGTGACAATAATTATTAACCAACTTAAAAAAAAAAACTATCCAAGTGCGAGTCGGGACTCGCACACGAAGGGTTCCTTACCACAAGGCAAAAACGCCGAAACAACACGTTTGTTGTATAGTATGGGAGCCCCCTTAAATATTTATTTTATTCTGTTTTTAGTATTTGTTGTTATAGCGGCAACAGAAATGCATCATCTGTAAAAATTTCAACTGTCTAGCTATCACGGTTGAAGAGATACAGCCTGGTGACAGACAGACGGACAGTGGAGTCTTAGTAATAGGGTCCCGTTTTTACCCATTGGATACGGAACCCTAAAAAGGAGGAGGATCTCAATTGGTTTTACTGGAATTTTCAGCCGGACGCCGGTGAATGTATCCTCGGTCTTACGGAGCCAGTGTACGTGAAAGAAGACTCTGATGCAGAGCCGCTGTCTAAGCAGAAGAAACTGAATCCCAAGGTCAAGATCAAGAGGGAGCCGGAGTTGAAAGTCAAGGTATGCTAGATTTTACAGTCATGTTTAATCTGTGTTCATAATTTAAGGAAAAGTGACCTTAATGTAGGCATGCATAAAGATTAGTTTCCATTGCAACTTTTTCTGACTATTTGTCATTAGTTCTGAAGTCGTTAGGAATACTATACACACATTTGTGTAAATTAAGTTGATCTCAGAATGACTAGAAATATTGAAAAAGTAATAAAAATGTTTGAAGTTGTACCGCAAACTGAACTTTATGCGTGGGCATTACAGTTATTTTTCAAAAAAAAAAACATGTTTTTTTACACTTTTGGAAACCAAATTGCAAACGCAGTCTAGTTATAACATTATTTTCAAATTTTATTTTGTTGTTTGTGTTTAACAAACTGTATCCAAATAAACGTTATTCTTTCTTGCATGGAGGCTGATGATAACCCTTTGCACATGCGCAACGGTTTCATCAGCCTCCACAGTGTACAATGCGTGCCACGAAAGATCCCCCCGCCTCCCCCGCTCTTTCCGCTGCCCTTATGACGTCCGGTCCCGTCCCGCACTTAGACATCATACCGCTAAACATACCTAAAATCGTGTACTGCGCAAGTCAAACCACGTGATGTGTCAAGTCTCATCTTTCGTGGCACGCATTGTACCGGTGTCACCCAGATAAGGTCAGAAACCCTCGGGACACCCAGAACGTACACAGATGTTCTCAACAGACCAGAAGACTTAATCAGCTTCTGGAGGGAGGTGGGCTGGTTGGAATAACCACCGACGGCCGCCATGGCCCACGCACAATGGTCCATTTGAAGGACTAAGTGCGGAAATCAAACCCATAACATAGAAAGAAAGAAAAAGTATTTATTGCGACTCGTACAGGAAGATTACAAACTAAACTAAATACAGCAAAATCAAAATCCAAGTTATATAAAAAAAAAATAACAAAAGGAAAATGAATCAGAAAGTCCTATACGAGGCCAAAAGGCTCCTATCTCAGCATGATGCTACGACATTTAAAAAATAAATGTTGCAGCGCTGGTATTCTGATATATAATATGTATGATTATTAAAACTTGACATGTAATTTTTATAATTATTAATAAATAAACTAAACTAAACTAAATATTAAATAAAATAAAAAATAAATATTTTTCAATCTGCGCCAGACGTAACCTCATTACTTGTCTATGCCTTGAGTGTCAGAGGCACTCTAGTGTGTCTGTGACATAGAACGTTATTCTTTCTTTCTTTATAAATTACATGTTTTTCTTTCCCCCAACAGCTGGAAAAAAGGATACTGACGAACTCCCGGCCCAGCCGCTTCAACAAGCGGACACCTACACCTCCCCGAATGACGCGTCATCGCACCAGCTCGAAAGATGACAATGTGTCACTCAGTCGCTTGAATGTAAGAATGAAAGGAAAAACTTATTGTAAAACTAGCAGCGCCTCGCGCTTTCACCCGCATAAGTGTCGACCCCGTGGGAATATCCGGGTAAAAAGTAGCCTATATGTTAATCCAGGGTGTCGTCTACCTCCATACAAAATTTTATAAAAATTGGTCCAGCCGTTTGAGTGTGAAGAAGTAACTAACATATAAACTCGCACACACACAAACTTTCGCATTTATAATATTAGTGTGATAATTATTTTTGGGATAATAAATTATCTATATTAGTAAACGATTCTGAACAAACTACTTTCATAATGTGCATTAATTCGGTTACACATTGTATTTGTGTAACTGTAACCAGTAACTGGGTTGTGGAGGTCAGATAGGCAGTCGCTCCATGTAACATACTGAAGGCCAATTCTCGTAATTTAAAACGTTCAAAATCTAGTCGCAGTCTCATCTCAGCGACAAAGAAATGTCAAAAACTTGTCAAAACGTAGGGAAATTTGAAGTTATTTTTGACAGATTGAGACTGAGATCAGACTGTGAACGTTGTTAAAATTAGTAGAATTGCCCCTATGGTATTCAGCTGCATCCGGTTAGACTGGAAGCCGACCCCAACATAGTTGGGAAAAGGCTAGGCATTATTTTGACATTATGATGACATTGTATTTGGTGTTTTTTTTTTTTTTGGTAGTTTTTAGCTTGAAATATCAGTTTAAAAAACAATATTTCTTACAGGATAAACCGAAAACACCGAAGGGTACTCCAAAATCGATTTTGAAGAAGGATACAAAGGTATAAAGCTTATTTATACAAACTTAAGGGGGAAGCGTCCCGGTAGCCCGCGAAATTCAAATTGTCTTACATTTGTTGCAATTTGCAGGTCTGTGGTAGGTTGTTTATTGAACAAAATATGATTCGCGTCCGAAACAAGTATGTATTTACAGAATTATAATCATTAAAATCATCAATACAACTAAGTTGATATAATCCTATTGAATTACTATTTCATGAAATTATGACAATTCTAACGTTGTATTGATAATTTTTATGATTATTATTCTATAAATAAATAAATATTATTCAAAAAGAAGTTTTGAATTTTGCGGGCTACCCTGGCGCTTTCCCTTTAAATAATAATAAACACAACAGAAAAAATATTTATTGAAAAAAAAAAACTAAGAAATAAAAAAAAATTAGGATAAGAGTTATTTATTCTAGGTATCCACCTTTATTTGTGTATTATGGATACAAAAAATATTAAATTAAAATTGATTAAAGTTTGGCGAAATTCGTCCTTAAGAGGAAATGCGGATGGTCTTTTCTCCATAGAAACGCTCTCGCCTGTTTTCTTTCTGTTTAATTACCATAAAGCAATGATTTTTCTACATAATAATAAATATTACCTAGTTGTATGTCCCGATGTTTTCCTTTTTGATGATACATTATTTTTATAAGCACTAGAACCCTCAAAAAATGCTCAAAATAGCCGATTTAAACCGCTGTCAACAGATGCCTAGTGAACAAATTTGACATCTATTCACAAAAAAAAGAAAAACATAGGGACACAGTATAATATCCTACTTATTCAGTTTATGAAATACCTTTTAAATTGGTCCAATAATGGAGGAGAATATAGGCGAGAGCCAAATCTCGAATTATGACTTTTTACTTAGGCTTTTTCATGTCTCTCCGACCGCATTTCCTCTTAATGATGTTAACTTTATAAATTAGTTTTAGCAAATACCTTTACACGTTACAATATTTTAGAAACTATAGGCGGACCGCTTACCTGAGACGTTGCCTGAGGTAACTGCGCGGTGCGGGAGGGGTGATAGTTGTTACAAGTTGACGAATTACTTTCGCTTCACGTCACCAAACCCCTCCCGCACCGCGCTGCTACCTCAGGCAACGTCTCAATGAAGCGGTCGGCCTATAGATGATGTTGCCATATCCTATTTGATGAATCTGAAAAAAAAAACACCGAAATAAACTCGAATTACATAACAGCATCACGCCTGTATCCGCATAGGCAGTGATGTAAAGAACATTCACATTTCGCCATTGACTGGTTGCATGCCGTAATTAGGGCAACAATTTAAAAAAAAACCATTGTGTCTCGCGTGGATCCACGTTACGGCACACGCGCGAAGGGTTAATGTCAATAATTTTATAAGAATTGTCACCAATTCCAGAATCCAGTCCAGAACGAGGACAATACGTTGTTAACGCCGCGGCTGAAGCGCACGAGAGACAAGGAGCCTGTTAAATTGGAGACGCCAAAAAGAGTCAAGTATGTACTATGAAGTAGTTATTAAATGTCTATTGATATTTATAGCACTGTGTGACCTGAACCAGCACTTAAGTCACAAACTAAATTATTCAATTACGTTACGGACGAGTTACGGACCTTAGGCTGGGTTTCCACCAGAGATGAGCGAGGATGCGTAGCGAGGGATGTGTGTGAAACCAACCAATAACATCGCTTCATTTTCATAGCTTGAACTAAGCTAGCGTTGGTATTGGTTAGTTTTACACATCCCTGGCTCATCTCTGGTGGAAACCCAGCCTTACGGACCATGGGGCGACAGTGATCGTTTCGACGTGGTCGCGACACATACTGGCCTAGGAACGGCTCATTGTTTTCTTTTATGTTCAGAGTATTAATTAGTACAGTAGTGTTAGTAATTGACTCTGTAACAGTAAACTGTGTAGAAGTTAAAGGAAATATTTCTCTTGTTTACCCGTATCCCAATTCTTCGCCCACGACTGTATCTGACTAGGTTTGTCACTAAGTATGACAATCCAATATACAGACGCCAGCACATCAAGCTACTACAATCTGTCAAATATCTTTAATAGATTTTCAACTTTATCGCTAAAGCATAAGGTTCAAAGTTGATTGGGAAAATTTGACAGAATTATGACATTGTATTTTTTACACTATAAAGTATTTTTTTTTATTTTTTCATTGCCATGAAATTAAATTCGGAAATTGAATTTATTTTTACGATAACCTCAAATAATAGGCATTAATTAAAGTGGTTATTAAAATTTTTTAGCGTTAACGAGTCGCATCTCAAACCGTGGGTTAGATTCCCAACTAAGGCAATTCGATTTTTTCATTTTATCGCGGGGGTATTACGTACGGCGCGAGGCGTAGCCACGACTGGATAAAGTTTAAAGGATAAAGTTTAATGTGAATAAATTTTGTCATTTTGCGTGCGACGACGCATACGTACGAGCGCGCTCACGTAGGTACAAACCGTGTTCGGTGCGTATGTATTTATTTATTTATTTATTTTAATACTTCAAGCACATAAATGTACAGAGGCGGACTTAATGCCATAGGCATTTTCTACCAGTCAACCTTTGGGTGATGCAGAGACAAACAGTAGTAGGTGCAATCAGACCATTGTGGAATAAATATTTTAAATATAAAGATAGGCATAAACCTATTAAAACTGAATATAATATATACCTAATTACGTATATTATGTATGAAGATATACTACTCATTTGTAAAGTCAAAATCAAAGCATTTATTTCAAATAGGCACATAAACGGCACTTTTGAACGTCAAAAATTAAAAAAAAAAAAAACTATTTGATTCTAGTCGCCCATTCCAAAAGGTAGTTTTCGTATGGAGAAGAATGGGCAAGAAACTCCACCGTTACTCTTTTAAAATGTCTTACAATATTTTGCATACATTATATAATAATAATAATAATAATGATATGTGAAGACGATCCTCGAATGACAGACGGGACCAACGGCTTAACGTGCTTTCCGAGGCGCGGAGGGGTCACGGTATGTAAAGATGGTCACCCATCCACAGACCAACTGCGGCAAACGTAGCTTAACCTGATCGATCGACCTCTGCGGCTGTTATTATTTAGCCACGGGCCCTTCCCCCCCTTATCTCTCCCTCCTCTTAGTATAAAAAATGAATTATCTTCATTATTTATTCTTCCGTGAATTTTTCGTATGTTTCTGCTATTCGGGGCGGAGACAAATCCAACAAATCAAAGATCATATAAATCGGTCCAGCCGTTCTTCGCTGCGCAGTAGCTCACCCCCTCCCCGCCCCCCGCTGACACGTGAATTTGTTACTGTGCTGCGACTCGCCTCATCTTCCGAATTTGTCATTGAGTTTGAATCGAACTGGTATAAGACATGATTTTTTTACAGGATACAAACAAAACCACAACCGCCACAAACTCCAAAGTCATCACCGAAATCGTCACCGCGTGTCACCGTAACGCAGGCGAAATCATCAAAAATATCACCGAAGCGAGCGCTCTCACCTACTCGCCTATACAAGTGTTCGGTGTGTGGGCAGGCCAACAAGAACTCGCAAGGATACATGAGTCATATGAAAGTGCATTTTGTTGGGTTTACTAGTCCGAGGTGAGTACTGTTACGAGCTTGGGGTTCGTGATAATAAAAACTGCCGATTTATTAACCAAAAAATGACACTTTAAGGGGGAAGCGCTAATGTAGCCCGCGAAATTCAAATTTCTTACGTTTCTTGCAATTTGCTGGTCAGTATTAAGTTATACGTCGATCAAAATATGATTCACGGCCGTAACAAATATGTATTTACAGAATTATAATCATTAAAGTCATCAACACAACTCTCTAAGACCAAGTAATCCTACTGAATGACTATTTCATGAAATTTTAGGATTATACTAACTTGGCAAGTTGTATTACTGATTGTAATGATTATAATTCTGTAAATACATATTTGTAACGGTCGCGAATCATATATTAATCAACGTACAACTTAATACTGACCAGCAAATTGCAAAAAACGCAAAAAAATAGAATTTCGCGGGCTACTCTGGCGCTTTCGCCTTAAAAACACTGCTCGTCTTGGTTGCAGGTTGGCGTGCAACCCGTGTGGGTTATGGTTCGTGTCGGCAGAAGAAACATCGACGCACCACAGGCATCACAGAAACAAGTCTAATCCATACACCTGTCGAAGATGTGACGCTGACTTCATACATCTCTCAGCTTATGATGAGTGAGTAGACGAAAATAATCTTTTGATAGTTGTTAAGTACCATCTAGGAAACTTACAGTACCCGGCGATAAATATTGCACATCGACCTTTGGAAAGAGACAATCGGCTAATTTCGGCTTCGTAGAGCGTTATCTCTGTCGCACGAAATACAAACAGTCCGGTATCTATTAGGAGCTGTTAAAACAATTATGATTTGCTTCTTTTGATAATTATTTTAATTCTTTGTATAAAATACAAAGAAAGGTAAAGGTCGATGTGCAATATTTATCGCCGGGTACTGTATATCTGTACACCGTAAGGGATATTCTTGCTTGCAGCGCTCGGCCGCTATAGTAACGCTTGCTAACAGATGTGGTCAACAAATACTAAAAACAGAATAAAATAAATATTTAAAGGTGGGGCTCCCATACAACAAACGTGTTTTTTTTCCGGCGTTTTTGCCTTGTGGTACGGAACCCTTCGTGTGAGAGTCCGACTCGCACTTGGCCAGTTTTTTTTTTATTTGTTGTTATAGCGGCAACAGAAATACATCATCTGTGAAAATTTCAATGGTCTAGCTATCACGGTTCATGAGATACAGCCTGGTGACAGACAGACGGATAGTGGAGTCTTAGTAATAGGGTCCCGTTTTTACCCTTTGGGTACGGAATCCTAAAAATAAGACAGGATGTTATGTCATGCGAGAGACAATATGTAACAGTAGTGTTAGAAGTCTATGTAATACAATATGTAACAGTAGTGTTAGAAGTCTATGTAATACAATATGTAACAGTAGTGTTAGAAGTCTATGTAATACAATATGTAACAGTAGTGTTAGAAGTCTATGTAATACAATATGTAACAGTAGTGTTAGAAGTCTATGTGATAGACCCTGGACTTTTAGTGCCGGTTCCAGACCCTGGGTGTGATATTATTTTATGTTTATTTGTGATTCATTTTTGCAGGCACTTGGACAACAACACGTGCATACCGTTCAACGAGGTCCCCGACGTCAAATGCGACGTGTGCTGGCATTTATTCCCGACCAACAAACTACTCGATGAACACAAGTGTTATGGGGAAGACCATAGACCGGGAGGTGAGTAGTGCCAAAGACTTATACAAGGGGAGAATATAAAGGGTGTCTCATAAGCAGAGGTCGGAGTAGGTAGATTGATTTTATATACATACTTGCGTCAAGATATTATAATATGGACATGCCATTTTATCCATAATGTGCGGCAAGTACCGGAAATAGTTCCGGGATTGGAATTATGGACTAAAATAAAATAAAAACATACAGGTAGACTAACAAAATCGTTTATTATATGAATGATTGATGGAATTCAATTTCAACAGTAAGGGACAAAATACGGTGTAACTCCAAGGTATTTTGTACAAAATAAAATACTGATTTCTTTCACCATTAGCTAACACTGGCAGCGTAGATTGATATTATTAATACGTTTTTCACCTTAAACACAAATTCGTGCTAATTTCTAAATTCCGGATCAAATATCACAATAAATATGAAGTTCCGGTATTTTGGAGGCATATCCATATTATCCTCTACATTTGACGTCAACGACCTTAAATCAATCTACCTACTCCGACCTCTGCTCATAAGAGTGCACTTTGTAAATTTAGAATAATTTTTTATCTGTGCTAGTGGCAACTATGAAATTTGACAGCTGTCACCTATGTCTATTCCAATTATTAAAAATGGAGCGCTTTTCGAAAGAACAACGCGTTATGATAATTGTGAAAACTCATTACAAAAATGGGGAAATTTACGCTGAAACCGCTCGCAAACTTCGCCAAATTTTCAGTCTTAGTCCATCTCTCTTGGACCAGCGGTTTAAGATGTGGGTTGATATATCAGTCTCGTAATTTTAAGAACATTCACAATGATTTTTAGAAAAACTCTCAGTCTGTCAAAAATACCTCTAATTTCCCTACATTTTTTACAAGTTTTGTTTTTCACTTCTGTCGGCAAAAAAAACAGTTTTTTTTTTTCGTTAATTTTGTCCTTTTGTTGCAGGTAAATGCGGTAAATGCAAAAAAAGTTACGCGTTGTTAAAGAATTTAAAGAAGCATGAACAAAGCTGCACTGCGAAGAAAAAAGGTAAAGGACATTGTTTATTTCTTTAAATATATAGGATATCGGAATAACTTACATGTCATATTATTTAAAAAAAAAGCTAGATGAGGTCGGTGGCGTTTCGTATCTGGCTACTCTAAGAAACGCCGGAACAAACCCAGAGGTGTCAGAGGACCCCTCAGACCTCTGCGTTTGTTCCGGCCTTTCTTCCGGTAACTTAACACTAACCTTGAACCTAGGAGTCAAAAATTGCCTAAAAAGCTAATAAACACACAAACTTTTACGAGCGTTTACGCCGTACGGCATTTCATACAAACTTGCAAGCCCTTGTTTTTCGAAGCGAATGAACCGATTTTAATGAAACTTCATACGCATAAGCAGGATACAAAGGTCTAAAAAGTTACTTAAGAACATTTTCGTCTGTCTGTCCGTCGGTCAAGACTCTTTTTCTCAGGAACGCGTGGAGTTATCAAGTTGAAATTAATATCAAATACTCAGGGCTACAATCCCTTGAAGCAGTGAAAAAAATCAAACTTCTAAGTCGACGCAATTAAAAGATAAGGGCGTTTATGTTCCGGAATCAAAACCGGTACTTCCCGTTGACCTAAAATCCTAAAATTTGGCAAGAAGCAATGTCATGTAGCACAAGTAAAGGAAAATATCCGAAAACCGTAAATTTGTAGTTACATTACAATTTTTTTTTCCCCGTCATAAACTATTTACATATCTACAAATTTGCACAGAACCCTCGTCGGTGTGCGATTCCGACTCTCACTTGACCTGTTTTTTTTTTTTTGTAACCGAAAATAAATGTTCTCTGTCTAGAATCGTATGCTGAATGGTTATATGGTTACAGTTTGCGCGTTAATGTCCCAGCCACCGTGTATGTATGGATGTGTTGTCTATATAATATATAGCAAGTCAACTGCGGGTACTTAGTTACTTACCACCGTTATAATATACGCGCCGCACTATGTAGGTACCATTTTGTTGAAACTCAGATGTGTCTTCTCGACATCCGTGTGTCACTAACGGGATGCAGCAGAATACCAGCGTCAGGTATTGTACCTGACATATGCTGAGTTGGACTCCCATTTGGTACAACCATGAGACACACACCGCCCAGTAGTGATCGACCGTTATAGATGTTTATGAGCTAGGTGTCTATGGGTCAATTTATCTTTTTAATCTTTGTTAGTTTTTAATTTTTTTTCACCTTTTTTGATGTTTTTAATACCTGTATTGTGTCTTTTGTTGCACTGGATAAACGTTTTATCTATCTATCTATCTATCACTATCTCTTTCACAGGCGAATTTACAGTGGACCCAGTGTTACTGAGCAAGGTAAAGCCAATACAGATCCGAGTGTCCCGCTGCGATTCCTTACTGTCGAACCACAGACAAGAACACTATGATGTGTCCAATGTCACAGCGGTAAGTGCCACTATAAATACTTTTTTTCTTTTTATTACGATAAAATCTAGACTAAGGGCAGATTTTTCCAACGCCAGATAATTTTATCTAGGGGGCCATTCAAGTATTACGTAAGCACTACAGGGGGGCGGGAGGGTCTTTGCTTTGATTATTTTTGATGCCATGGGGGATGGGGGGTCTGGATAGTGATTACGTCAGCAGTACTTATTTTTTCCTTTTTCGAATTTTCTACAATATTAATTCGATTTTGGTTTAAACATAATATGGCAACCCTACTTGTCTATGCTTGAAAACAAGACGCATAAAACTGCTGCTCATGAATCAATAAAGAACACATTGAAAAATGCATGTACCTATGTTTACGTAAGCATGGGACGCCGGGGGCAAGAGCTTTGCTCTCTTTTGCTGACGATGGGAGAGGGGGGGTTAATAATTGCAAAATATCTGCTTACGTAATACGGTTCTTCCATACAGAATCCTGTCAAATGTCAATTTTATTCCACGAATAAGACTTATCTGTCGATTGAAAAATCAGCCCTTAGTTAAATATTTACACTAGATACTTAAATAAATCACTAACTATACAAATAAATACAAAAAAAAAGGACACTCCGGCGTCGAAGTACTCGGCCGCATCGCTGTCATCCGGAAACGTGCCCAGAAGACTGGCAGCATATAAATACAAAAAAAAGAAATCTATGTTTAGTCAACCTCGTTATAGTTTTACCACGATGAGGTTGAATATAATAATAATAATAATTTATTCACAAATTTGAGACAAGCATACAGAGTAACTCAATAATAAACACAAATAGTCAGATCGTTGGATGTGAAATGGTACAATGAAAAGATGGTTTGGTTGTCTATAGTCTGATTCGCCCTATCCCCTCGTACTAGTATAAAACTGTATTACGAATGTCATTTGCATGTCCAAGACCATGTCTATTTTTACACGCTTTTCTTTATGAAAATGGACTACTTAAGTCACAGAAAAGCGTGACTTAACGGCGGGCTTAGATCGCACAGTGCTATAAAAAGATTTAAAAATAACCCACCGGGTTCTCCAAAAATTTTGTAAATAACATTTAATAAAATGCCCTCTTCCACAGGACTTCGGCCTGGACAGAAACTGCGTGTACCCATACATATCCTCAGTCTCGCGTCTCCGAATCAAATCCGATCCTGACGAGCTCGACCGAATGGTCAACATAAAAGACGAAATTAAAGACGAATTCTATATAGAAGAAGACTACGTTCACTGGGATTCTGAAGACAGTGAATCCGACGGAGAAGTAACATGCAGTTCCATTCTGAATCCCAAGAAGAAGAAGATTGACACCCTAGCCAATCTCACTCTAAAAACTCTCTTCTCTAAAAAATGCTTGGGTAAAGTTCCTAAGAAGAAAAGAAGAATGAAACAAGAGAAGAGTATGTTTGATTCTCTACTGACTGAGACAGAAGATGATGTGACGAGGGATATTAATAATATCATACATAATTTGGGTGATGATGATGAGATTGATGGCCAAAGTCACAAAGGTGATATAGACAAAAGTATGGATGTCAGTGATGACAATGATGTTAATGTTGATGATGGAAAAGAAAATGATAGTGACAAAGGTGCTGTCAACGAGAAAAAGAATGACGATGTCAGTATAGCTGACGATGATAGTTCAGAGAAAATTGATCAAAAAGCACAAAATGATAAATTAAGTGATGTGATTGACAGTACTAATGAGAAAAATGATAAAAATGGTTCGTGTGACGATGATGTGTCAAAACAAGACGTTAATGGTGCTTCTGAAAACGTTAATAGTGTGCGCAATGATACGGAAGGTTCAAATAATAATTTAAGTAGTAATAGTAATGGTAATAATGACGAAAAATCGGGTTTAGGTAATGATAATCTTAATAATTTTAGCTTTGATTATGATGATGGTGTGGTATTCAGTAAAAACAATAGTGGGTCTAAAGTAAATGAAACCTTGTCATCTGTTAGTAGAGATGAGAATCAAAATGACGGTCTTAATGCAGAAAATGACGAAAATAATCACAAAATAGATTATGGCGATAATCAAGATTCTAATTCTGTTAGTTGTGGCAGCGAAAGCTTGCTCAACGATAATGATGTAGGCGACAAAGAAACTATCGATAACGCTACATCACTATCGGAACAGAATACTAATATCGATGCAAATAAATCTCAGTCAAATGAATTCTCAGTCGATAATTTTAGTCAAGACTCGACTTCGCGATTAAAAATGAATGACAATAGTCAGACTAATGAGGACGTTAATGAGACTGATTATACAAACGCCATCAGTGTCATAGTGAATAGTGGGCAAGATAAAGTTTCAACAGAATCTGAAGAATTGGAGGATTCTAGGCTCATGGAAGCCTTGGACGCTCAAATTGGGGAGGGGAATGATAATTCTCGGGAAAAGATTAATGATAATTCTCGAGAACAGATGAATGATAATTCTCGGGAACAGATTAATGATAATTCTCGGGAACAGATTAATGATAATTCTCGGGAACAGATTAATGATATTTCTCGAGAACAGATTAATGATAAAATTGCGCTAGATGATTTAATTTCGGCTAAAAGTAGTGGTATGGGTATGATTCCTGAGGAATTTAATTTTGATGCTTGAGTTAAAAAATTTAATACGTTGAAAGTGTGGCCGACGAGAAAATTCCTTTTTGAACACCTGTTAAATGTCAGTGCGACAGATCTAGTCTATACTAATATTATAAAGAAGTAAAATTTATTTGTTTGTTTGTATGTAGGGGGTAATATCCAGAACAAAAAAAATAATCTGTTTGCATTTGAGAACCTAATTCGTGAGGAAGGCTGTAGACTATATAACATCATGCTAAAGACCCAATGGAGCCGAGCAAAAACGAAAAAAAAAGTCAGAAAGAAAGCCAACCGAAAACGAAGTACTAGCGATGCGATACAACGGCGTGGGTGATGAACGAAGCTAGTAAAGATGAAATTCGCAAACCACGTATTCATTTGTAACTGACGGGTGTCAAGAACCCATTCTCTCGTCGGTCGCATAGTAGTTATTGAGTAAAAGTTGTCAGTATTTGGCTATTCCTCAAAAATTGTGAGGATGATTGTAATTCTCAAAAGGTTTATTTTTTATTACAATGTGTTTTGAGCTTAAATTTAATGACGAAAGTTCAAGCAATTTTGAATTTGTGCTCTAAATAAGCATTGAATGATTAAGAAGTACAGACGCCAGCACATCAAGCTTCCCGAAACTGTCAAATTCACCCAATAAACTTTGAACCTTATGCTTTATATGCTAGGTTGATGTGCTGGCGTCTGTACATATTTCTGGTTTTTGTGCAAGTAGTCGAAAAGTTAAACTTTTGTCTCCTACAATAGGTATTTCATCATTCTCCTGCTCGTAACCTAATTTATTTGGATCGGCGCAACATGTATTTTCATCCATACTTCTCTATTAGCCCCTTTACATGTCACGGTTTCTTTACGGCAAACGGCGCCGTAGAAAAAAAAACATGTCCGTATACAAGGTTCCATAGTGATCCATTCAATACTGACGACCGTGCCTACACACGGCGAATAAACAGTGGTTTTTCACGGCAAGACAACTCCACACGTTTTTTTAGTTTTGATAACCGAAGAAAAATTTCTACGCTAGGGAGGGGGGGGGGGGTCTAAAATCATGACATGTAATTTTTTTATTGTTATTTCACAAAACTGATGTACAATCACAAAAGCATTAAAACAGTTACAACACAATATTTCTGATTGACATCTACTAGATGCGAATCTAGCATGCATAATTTAAGTAAAACAATTATTAGTATTTAAAAAACAAAAATTGAACAAAAAACTTACAAAACGTGAACTTTTCCATAGACAAGTAGAACGTTTTGGGGAAAAAATAAATTAACATATAAATGAGGGTTTTCTGAAATGACGTTCGCTAGGTGGCAGCACTGACACTTCAGGTCCAGGCATCTGTCAAACAGCCTATATTTTCTTTAGTCATGACTGAATGATGAACGAATGAATGAATCGAATGATAAACGTCATCATATATTTTATATTGGAAGACCTCTTGTCAAAGTGGTGCCAACTGGTGACGTAAATTTTCACGAAAACCCCCATTTCCGTCATTTTCTTGTTTTATGTGCGAGAATGAGATAGAAATAGCCTAAATTTAATTTAGTTGACATAGTGGGAAAGGGAGAGGGAGACCTTTGACCTGTAGTGGGATACTAAAGACTAGTTACACATAGCAGCATCAACGCATTATATAAGTTTATTTAATTACTATGCAATAATGCAAAGAGCAGTGGTGGCCAAGTGGTAACGGCCGCGACTTACGAGTTGTAGGTCGTAGGTTCGAACCCAGACAGGCGCTTTACTTTGTGTAAATTATTTCTTCACCACTGCTCACAAAACGGTGAAGGAAAACATCGTGAGGAAACCGGCATGTCCTAGAACCAAAAATTTGAAGACATGTGACATCTACCAACCCGCACTGGGCCCGCGTGGTAGATTACGGCCCACTCCCTCTCGCTGAGAGGAGGCCTGTGTCCCAGCAGTGGGAACATTATAGGCTGATGATGAATTACTATGCAGTCATTATCTCGCAAAAATCTATTGTATGTGTTTCTTTATTGCTAAATGGGCCTACTCTTGACCCCGATCACGCCTCATGGAAAGCGATGGACGAGGTCTATGATGGAACGAGCATGCCCAGATGTTAAATAAAGTGCAAAAAAATGACTAAGGGCGATTTGCACGAATAAAACTGAACGCGGTCAGCACACTTAAACCGCGTTAAAGAGCTGTCAGTGTCAGCATTGTTGTGGGCTACTTACACTGACAGCTCTTGCGCGTGTGGTATAGATATGCTGCACGCGTAGCATGACCAACATAGAAACGGGTTTTGTCAACGGAACAATAGACAAAATTAAATTGTAGATTGTGTCTAAAGGCGAAAGCGCCAGAATAGCCCGCGAAATTCAATTTTTTTTACGTTTTTTGCTATTTGTTGGTCAGTATTAAGTTGTACGTTGATTAATATATGATTCGCGTCCGTAACAAATATGTATTTACAGAATTATAATCATTAAAGTCATCAACACAACTCTCTAAGACCAACTAATCCCAAAGAAAGACTATTTCATGAAATCTTGACATTTTGGGATTATACTAACCTAATAATGTAAATACATATTTGTTACGGCCGCGAATTATATTTTGATCGACGTACAACTTAATACTGACCAGCAAATTGCAAAAAACGAAAGAAAATTTGTATTTCGCGGGCTACCTTAGCGCTTCCCCTTAAGCACGACCATGAAGAAATGTTTCTATTCTTCAGTAGACAAAAGTATTCAAAGCATGATGACCAATTTTTCGCTACTTTTGCTACTTGGGGGTAGAATCATTTCTCCATAAATGTCAAATAGTTCACATCACTTTGAACTTTGACAAGAATCTATATATGTAGATTTAAAAATTAGCTCCCTGTCGCTATGGAAAGAATGTCAAATGTCGAGTTATATAGAAAGAAATTTGTTTATTCTTGGTAGAATAGTTATAGAATTGGTCATGCTACGCGAGCTGGATCGCGTTCAGCTTCTTTTGTTAAATTGGTATGGTAACACTAAGTATATGTATGATTTTAAATATTAGCACTAGCGCGAATAATTTTAACAAAAATATGAAACCAAAAAACGTAATAGGACTGTTGTACTTCTAACCGAGTTTTTTTCCATTTATACCTAATTCGATTACTTTACGATGTTTACAACCCGCAACGCAAGAGTTAACTTGAGACCCGAGCGGCCCCTCCCGCCCCCCGCGCTGTTACTGCGCTCGCCATCGACGCTTTAGTACCGCGCGCTTACGTCATCCGATCGAAGTCTCAAGTTAATTCTTGCGAGTTATGCGTCGAAATAATTCGTGCCGTTTCTAAAAGACTATATTCTGAATGGATTATGTTTCTGATAAAAAAAATGCGAATGTTATATTTTTGTTAAATGTTTTTTTTATTTTGCTTAGTTTTATTTTGAGATGCCTGTGCGCAACTTCTTTTGCAATATGATTTGTCAAATATTTAGAATTTAATATGAAATTAAGCGTTGTAAGTTTTCGGGATGTTTTGGTATGAAGTTTCTTATCGCCCGTAACTCTGCACACTTGGCGAATGAGAGCTACACCGAAAGTAGTGTAACATTTTGACAACCACGATACATGCTTTTACAAGCTTTTTTTATTTAGTTAATGCTTTGTCTCAGTGTCTGTAATCAAATCTTGCAAGTCAAATTTGACCCACTTCCCGACTTCCGAAAGAGCTGAAAATTTGCATGCATGTGTAAATCGAATGACAACGCGATATTATTACATGACATGGAGCTGATCTGATCATGGAGCCGGAAGGTGGCCATGGGAACTTTTTAGTTAATTAAAGGCTTATTTAAAAATGACCCCCAAACTCGAGGGATTTGCTAGAAGCCACTGAAGAGTTCCACCATACACCTCCTGGCTCCATCATCAGATCAGCTAGAAAATGCCAAATTATAGTATTGTCATCCGAACTACATATAAATACAAAATCAGCCTATAATGTTCCCAGGCCTTCTCGCTGTAAGAGGCAGTAGGCATTAATCCACCACGCGGTCCCAGTGCGGGTCGGTGGATGTAGCAAGTCTTCGAATTTTTGGCTCTAAAACATGCTCCTCACGATGTTTTCATTCACGGTTTTGAGAGCAGTGGTGGTGAAATTAAATACACATATATACATACAAAGTTTCATTTCGATACGACAATTAGAAGTAGGTTGACTGGTTGTCAGTAGCCCGAAAACCAAACAACCAGTCTTGCCAAGGGATATTGTATTACCCAGTCACTGGTTGTGGAGGTCAGATCGGCAGTCGCTCCATGTAAAATACTGGTATTCAGCTGCATCTGGTTAGACTGGAAGCCGGTGTTGTTTGATCTCCGGTTTTTTGTTTGAAAATATATATTGTAAGTAACCTAAAAATAAAATTCAAAGACGGCGCTTTATATTTGTCTATTTCTTATTGAGATATGTCTGTAATTGCTTTTCGTGGAAACTAAATAAGTATATTATGTAGTTCTGTATATTGTCTTGTGTAATTTTAAGAATTTTATCGGCTGACACAGACCTTGCGAAGCGCAGTAAAGCCAGGTTTTCCCTGCCATACAAATATCAACCTTGCGGCTCTTGAAATAAAGTTGTAAATAAATAACCGGGTACCGCTATCTGCGTCGACGCTCTCGGACTTTTTTATTTTCAACTTTATTTCAACCAGTGTAAGGTGGATATTCCGCTGCGCTTCACCAGCTCTGCCTCTGACCTAACGGCTTAGGGAGTCTTAAGCTAAATATAATATTTAGTAAGTTAGCTTAAGGCTATATTAGTGTAACTATTTTTTGTAAATAAGAAAATAATTATAATGTTTCGTAAAGATTTTTGTTTTATTTTATACCTACCTAAAAAACTCCGAACACACACACACACACACACGAACACTTATGCCAACTGGGAATAAAGTTGTCCGTCCACCGAAAAATAAGCTAAAACCACGTTAGTGGTGATCAGTTTGTGCTAGTGTCGAGTTAATCGGACGTGATGGAAGAACAAGAGAATTATATAATACCTATACTAGCTGACCGGCGGCCACGCGTTGCTGTGGCTAACTTTTTGTGCAATAAAATAATATTGCGATTATAAACGGAGATGTGAGCTATCCTATCTTTCAAGTTTGGATCAAACTGCAATCAAAATCGGTTAAGTAGTTTAGGAGTCAATCGCAGACAAACATCGTGACACGTAAAATTTATATATATTAATTAAGAAGATTATACAATACTAACAGCGCCCCGCGGTTTTACCCGCGTAAGTGTCTATCCCGTGGGAATATCGGGACAAAAACTATCCTATATCCTTTCCTGGGACTCAAACTATCCCTATACCAAATTTCATCTAAAGCGGTTCAGCAGTTTAAGCGTGAAGAGGTAACAGACTGACAGACACACTTTCGCATTTATAATATTAATAAGTATGGATAGGATTGCTTGACGTATTGCGCACGATCACACACTACAAAACAACACTAGCTAAAGACGCCAGAGGGGAAACGTAAGGGGGGGGGGGAGAGGGGCTTAACTTAGTTCTCGTAGCTTCGGATCGGCCTACACAATTAAGTTAATTTGATTTAGTTGGGCTATTTTAGTTAGCTTAAGGCGACTACATGACCTAATAAATCACGGTCTTTGTCGGACTGCATAGAAAAGAAAGAGAAACACAACGCAAATAATGTATTGCAAAATTTTAAGCAAGTATCTATTTACAAAAAATCTATTGTTTGGACTAAAAAATTTAAACACTAATTTTTTAGTACGTTGCTTGTAGAATAATCTGACAAAAAATCAGTAGGTATATTTAGTATGGTTTTTATTGTAAAAAGAAAGTTTTTAGAGGTATCTTCATGATTTTTTTTCTATCGTATCAAATTGGTTGTATTATGTTTTCAACACACTATCTACCAAATATCCTGAAGAATATCATATATTTTTCTGATTTTGTTTACTGTAGTCGATCATAAACTTTTATTGTTTCTAAAACTTGCGTTTTTTGCGTTTGATCCTGTAAGCCCCATAACTGGAATAGTTTGCGGTGGACGCACATGTATGAAAAACTGGCTCAACTATGCGAGATAAACTAAATTAATTTAGTTTAGCTGGCGGTGGACGATCAGCGTAATGCTTGAGCATCTTTTGCAGTCAAGGAGCAGACGCGAGCATGCACGAACAAACGCCACAAGGCACATCTCTTGCACGCTATTTTAAACTTTATTTTGGTTTTGATTTAGTTCATTATCAAATCAATGAAAAACTGTTTTAGCATTTGGCTGCGGTCTGCGCTGATCCATAGTCACAAGTATTTCTTGTTGTAAAGCCACTTTCCTTAATCTTTACCAAGCAAACCAGAATAGCCCGTTATCCACCAAAGCGGAGAGGAGAGGAGATGTGTTTGAATAAACCAATACGATTTCGTTATTTCCACATCTCTTCTCCGCTTAGCTTTGGTGGAAATGGGTCAAGCGGAGAGGAGAGGAGATGTCTCATTTTTCTATAGAATTTTGTGCAGCGAGTAAGCAAGCGGCGCGGCAGAGCGGAGAAGTGTCAAGTCGGGCGGCCGGGCGGCGCACGCGCTCGCGCACTCCTCACCCCGCTGCCTTCTCCTCGCGCCTTTCTTCGATCTCTCACAGCTCACATCTCCGCTACACACAGCTGACATCTCCTCTCCGCTTTGGTGGAAATAACCTGCCAGCTTCGCGGCACATCTCTCGTCTCCTCTTCACTATGGTGGATACCGGGCCTTACTTAGTACGCCCAGTTTAAGGCGCCACTCCATAACAGCCCACTGCTAAACTACGTACGTGTCGCGTCTTCGCTTTGTATGAAAATGTGTACACAGTGGATAATCCCGCCTGGAATGTTCACTGTGCGACACGACCACGCTACGCACGGACGCGTGGCTGACAAACAAATCTGACGTGTCAAACCTCTGTGCCAGTCTGTGCACATTCTACGTAGCAGTGGACGACCAACTTTATTGTATCACAAGATTGATGGTTTTTAAAACTCGTAGCAATAAAACTAACAGTAAAAATATTATATTAGTCGTTCAAAGTGTAACGATAAGGACATGGAATGTACTGTATACCGAAGTTTTGTTTAATATTATGTGAGTGAATTTATTTTTCTACAAAAATAAGTAACTTAACCATAGATGCTGCGGGGTAATTGCGTAAACACACTATCAGTTGCAATGGGATGGGATAAATTTTGACAGTTCACACTTTTCCAACACTGCTCAGCGTCGCAAAAAAAAAAGAAAAGCCTCTCCCGATGACTTCGATCCAGGGTTAATGTGGACCACTGGTTGTCTGATTTAACCACCATCTTCTACACGGCTTTTCAACCTGATACAGCTGAATACCAGTATTTTACATGAAGCGACTGCCTATCTGACCTCCACAACCCAGTTAATGGGTAATACGACACCCCTTGGTAAGACTGGTTGTCAGACTTTCGGGCTTCTGACTAGCCGTAACGACTGTCAAAGATCCATGAATGACAGCCGGGACCAACGGCTCAACGTGCTTTCCGAGGCACGGAGGGATCTCGGTATGTAAAGGTGGTCACCCATCCACAGACCAAGCGTAGCTTAACCTGATTGATCAACCTGTGCGGCTTAATATTTAGCCACGGGCCCCTCGATAAATGCTAATAAATACGATCTACAAAATTGCGATGCACATTACTGCGAAAGTTCTATTACGGGTTTTAAGTAACCTAACCAAACCTAACATCGGGGTGCCCTTCGCTCGCTCTTATATCCTATGTCGCCTATTACGTGCGTTGCGTTCGGGTGCGGTAACGTGCATCGAAGTCAAATATAGTATTGCAGTGAAGATCTATCGCGGTAACGTGCATTTGAAGTCAAGTAGTATCGCAGTGAAGATCTATCGCAGTAACGTGCATCGAAGTGTAGTAGCTTCGCAGGGACGGTCTTTCGCAGTAACGTGCATCGCAATTTTGTAGCATCGTATTAGCATTTATCGATATTTTGTGCGTTGAATTCCGTATTCCACTGGGTAAAATGTGGGTGTAGGTTCTATATACATATATCTGCCTAACCCTTTGGTGATTACTGTCGTGAAGACGTGGCTAGCCTAAACCAACAGCACGCTTTTATTTAGACACTAGCTTCTACCTGCGACTTCGTTCGCGTGAAATTTCTTATTCCCTCGACCCATCTCGCATTGTATCACCTGCCTACGTCTCCAGCCGTATCACATCGTTTTCGCATAGCGTTTTTGCTCGGCTCCTAAGGGTAATAGCGAGACGTTAAAATAGCCTATAGCCTTCCTCAAGAATTGGGCTATCAAATGCAAAAAGAATTTTTCAAATCCGATTGGTAGTTCCAGAGATTACCCCCTACATACAAACATACAAATAATACCTCTTTATAATATTAGTATAATAGATTAATTCAGGTGTGGTGGGGCCTAGTCTTTGTGAAAAACGAGTTAATTCATGTAATATTTTCCAGGTACCATTCCCATAATAAAAGCAGTTAGCCTACAGATAGATGGGCTGATAAACTTAGGCGAAAACTGGAGCTATGAGTACCGTGTCCTCAGATCCGGAGCAAAACACTCCCGTCACCAGAATAGTAAAGAAGTGGGTCGGCAAAAGGATGAAGAACAACTGCGCATGCTCGAAGACAGGCTGCGCAAAGAAGCCGCGGAACATCGCAAAGAAGTTCTTCAGAAGAATGTAGAACACACTGATAAACAGCATAAACGAGAAAAAGACAGAGTTTCGGAAAATGCAGTCATTCAGAACACTGTCGAAAAACACAAAACAAAAGCTAGTGATACTTCCAGTAGTGAAAGCAGTTCATCTGACAGCGACTCCTATAAACAAAAAAAGGCTACCGCAATGATTTACGACGACACAACGAAAAAAACCAAGAAAATACTAAGATTCATTTCGAAAGAACGAGATTATTCAGAAACACAATCACAAGAATCCTCATACACAAGTGATTCTTCAGAAAGTTCTGCAAGTTGGATAGATAAAACGAGACACGCTCCTAAGGATGAAGTTAATACGGCATCCAGTCATGACTCCAATGTCAATATTATAAATCATTACGTAAATCCCAGAGCCCCGAGAGGTGTATCAAGCAAAATATTGGAAACGTTTAATAAAACTATGGAAAGTTTCAGTAATATAGTTAACAAAACAATACCGAAAACGACTAAGACATCTACGCGAATAACGACAGTTAGAACGGAAGATATCTACACGGACCCACACATAGTCAAAGACGACGCTAAGATCACTGAATTTACCAACCACTTATACAAACAAACGTTGAAAGTGTTTGATGCTGTTAAACAAAAGACTAACCAGGACCATTTGAAGAGCCAAATTGATCATCTCTCAAGAAACTATGAAGACAAGTTCAAAGAATTCCTCAGAGATACAAGTAATCAGAAAATCAAGACAAGGTTAGGAACACAAAAAGTAATTCTGAACACCATTGATATGTCTAATAGAATTCTTCGACGGCTCATGAATTTTATGGTAGGAGATTTGGATAGAAAGGGAGTACTCAGACACAATGCAGCTAGCGCTAACATATTCCAGAAAGCTATAGAAATTGAGCAAAAGATACAATTAATCCATGCGTGTAAGAAATTCGGTATATGTCGCAGTGGACAGGGCTTTTCAGCATTCTTAGTCGAGATTCTGACCATATTACTCAAATGTGACGACAAAAAATTCAAGCAAGGCATAGATGCTTTTACAGAGGTAGTTAAAAACATGAACTTCTATGGCGTATTAGAGTATCATATGGAGAAAAAATTGAAAAAAATAATCGAAAAGATTGAAATGCAGGATATTCTAATCTTGAGGGCGATCGTTTTGATATTAAAGAATACAATCACGAATCAAAATAAGCCTATTATAGTGCATAATTTCAGTACGTGTCAACGTATAGTGAACTCGACGCTGGCACTTTTAGAAATCATTGATTTGTTGGACACAAAGATACCAAGAAACGAGTCAAATGCTTTGGAATGGGCTGACATGAAGAATAGTTTTGAAGAGTTCGCAGCAGGTAAAAGACATGACATCTTAGAAATAATGACAGCTATGGTAAAGCATGTGAAGTCGAATCTTGAGAACTTGGACGAGGAGAGTCAGAGAATTGTCTCTAAAAATCTGGATATGATTCTGACATTAGAACTAAGTTGATTAAACTTCATTCAGTTCATGGATTTTTATTTCCTGAGGGACAATATGTATTTACCCCTAATTGCGAATTTCGCAAGATCCACTGTTCTAAAATGCCGAATAAATATTTTATAGTGTAGTTAGGCCGTTTACACATTATGCCGTAGCTGCAGCGTCACCGGGTTTTGATAAGACCTACCAAACTCGCAGGCCAAGTTAACAAATATCAACTTTATTTTAATGGCAATTAAGTTGATTTCAGAGAGTGACTAGCACTATTGAAACAGTTATAAAAATATTTGAAGTTGTAGCGTAAACTGGACTTTATTGTGTAGGAATTAAAGTTATTGTTCCATAAACCCATATTTGCTTACATTTTTGTCAAATAAATCGCGAATGCAGATTATAAGATTGTGTGTAGATACAGTCAACTAATGGTAACAGTTTGATCCTGTAGTAGTCTGTTTTTTGTAGGTACTCGTAATGACATCACACTAATATTATAAAGGCGAAAGTTTGTGAGTGTGAGTGCGTGTGTTTATATGTTTGTTACTTCTTCACGCTTAAACAGCTGGACCAATTTTGATAAAATTTGGTATGGAGGTAGCTGACACCCTGGATTAACATATAGGCTACTTTTTATCCCGATATTCCCACGGGATCGAAACTTATGCGGGTGACACCGCGCGGCGCACCTAGTTCAATATAATTGTTACTTTACGGACGTGCGGTTGTATGTATAATCAGTCTATAATGTTCCTACTGCTGGGACACAGGCGTCCTCAGTGAGAGGGAGTGAGCCGTAATCCACCACGCGGGCCCAGTCCGCGTTTGTGGTTGTCACGAGTCTTCAAATTTTTGGTTCTACGACATGCCGGTTTCCTCGCTATATTTTCCATCGCTTGCGAAATTGTTAACGCAAACATAAACCTACCGTTAAGTTATTCAGCGATAAGAAAAGTCGTGTCTCAATGTTCAATCAAAATACCGTGTTTATTTGGAAAGGCTAATTTGTGTTCGAAGGAAAATTCCACGTTCATTGTAAAACTATTATATAAGCGTCATCACAAAAGTTTAATAATAAAGCCTTTTATTCCGAAATTAGACAGCAAAATTTACAATAATGGTTGCAAAAAAAAAAATGAAATGTTTCGATTTTCAGTGTGCCTCAGGCTTAGACCTCTTCTCTCTACGAGTAATCGTTGAGCTCCTCAAGTTCTGAGTTGAGCTGCACGATTTTTGACAAATGCGTGCACTATCTGGACAGGTCCGCTCAATCTATGTGGTTCTTTCCTCAAAAGACTATTTCAGACACCAATCTAATTGGTCTTCATATGATCTGACCAAGATTTAGTCTGGACTTTAAAAGAGACTGTGACCTCTGAGTTTGTTTCGGCCTTTTTTTACTTTCCTCTTGAGCCACATCTTTTTAGTGTATTAGTTTCAGTCGGTATAGTGTTTAACTGTTTACTCGTTTTTAGTAATATATTATTATTTCGTTCATTTATTTAGTAATCTTATTTTAATAAATTTTAAAATATTTTTTAAAATATAAAATTATTATTATTATTTATTTTTACATTACATATCTCGGGAGAATGGGGTCCCGGTCCTTTGGAAGGCGTACGAGGGTCCGAAGCCAACTCGCAGAGGTCCCTTAGGAAATTTTAATAAAATGTGGCACCAACCGAAAATTATTATTTTTCCTCTTTTGATATTTCTCGGGACCCTGGGGTCCCGGATCTTTCGAAGACGTACAAGGGGCCGAAGCCAACTCGCAGAGGCCCGTTAGACGTGTTTAATGAAATGAGACACCAACCGACGATTATCCCTGTTCGCACTATGCAAGTGCACCCAAGGATAAAATTATTGTTAACAATTTTCATTGTCGTCTGTCGCGAGGTACCCTCCTCCAGTTTGGGCCTGCTGTCAGCTATATTTCCCCCTCTCAATCGGGTACCTAAGTTGTCTTCTCCAATTTCTTTTGCCATCCCTTGGATACCATTCTGTAACTACCTTGCCTTACCTTTCTTTACTGTCCTGTGTCTCGTATCATGTGGTCCACCTCCACCTTTGTTGGTCTATTCTGGTTAGAATGTCAGTCAGTTTTGTTTTGGACCGGAGATCTGAAGTTCAATTCGCGTAATTTAAAACGTTCAAAATCTAGTCGCAGTCTCATCTCAGCGACAAAGAAATGTCAAATACTTGTTAAAATGTAGGGAAATTTGAAGTATTTTTTGACAGATTGAGACTGAGATCAGACTGTGAACGTTGTTAAAATAAGTAGAATTGCCCCTCTGTGCTTATACACTTGGCAAGCTTATCTCTGAAAGATTTGGTGAGTGCCCATGTCTCACACCAATAATAGTTATTTGTTATACAAGAGTGCAAAGTTGCTTTTTAACCGCGTGCTCAATTTTGATGACCGAGCAAGCGAAGGATTCTAAAATTGAATCACGAGCGCAGCGAGTGATTCAAAAATTAGAATCCTGAGCGTTAGCGAGGGAATCAAAAGAGCACGAGGTGAAAAATCTTTGCACTCGAGTGCAACACGTAACTTTTCATCCCACCTCAGCGAGGAAATTAGTAAATGCAAAAAAAAAACATTTACAATCACAAGATACTTTTATTTCAGTTAGGTATTAACTACTACATTATGATAGGTAAGTATTACAGAATAATCTTTAAATTACAACAAATAATACCTACGAGTAAATATAATTAAGAAAAACCTTCGATTTTTTTGGTTGATGACCAGATGAGGATCTTTTTAAAAATGCCACTAGTTTAGGATAGGTGTCTTATGTTTTTTTTTCATCTTATTGTTGCTTTTAGCATTGAATACGTACTCCATAGAGTGCTTGATTTCTTGTTCTCGGATAATTCAATAAAATATGCCAGCAAAACGTTTTCTGATAAAGTTTTGGCTCCTTTAGCTAGTCGCCACGTGTTAAACATATCGTACTGTTTCAAATACTTCTCGCGTGATTGTTGAGGGAGAAAGCTCATTTGCGCATTTTTTACAGTTTCAGTCAATTCTGTTGGCGTCAAATAAACTTCGTCGTCGCTAGATTCACTCATTTTAGATTTTTCACTTGTTTACAAGTTTCTTGTTTTTATTTTTAACCTAAGGTTTTAACAATATGACGTGAAAAGAAAATTGCGCGCGCAAAGCAAATTAAAAAAAAGTACCTACACCAAAAAGGTTCAGAGTCTGAGTTTTTAAAAAATTAAAAAAAAGTTGTATGATAAATTCGGCACCATGGAGGTAGAAGTAAATAGGTTTAATGATGTTTTGAATTCACAAACTTAGTGCACACGATGTTCTAAATTCAATTTACTTTATCCTCTAGCGGATAAAAACAGCTTTTGCACTCAGATATCGAAGAGCAAAAATACTCTTTCCGAGATGGGGGGATGAAATGTATGTTTAAATAATAATGTATGTTAAAAAAGGTATGTTTAAAAACATAGGAGGAGTAGAGAACATGAATTGAAAGTCTTTCTTTTCAATGTTATGCCTAGGTCTTTAGACTTCATTAACTCCTTGAGAAAAAAGTAATTTTCCAACCAAATGTAATTTTTATATTAATTACTAGCTACATGCCGCGGTTTCACCCGCGTAAATATTTTTTTTTGGTCCAGCCTTAGAGCGAGAAGAAGTAACAAACACATAAAAACACACACAAACTTTCGCCATTTGTTTCACTGTAATTCATTTTTAGACCACTTTTCTCGCTTTTTTCATTCATACGTTTTATCACGATTTATGAGAGATCTCGGATATTGTAAGCAGTATTGGATATTGTAGCATTTGTGATACTGCTTACAATATCCGAGGAAACTGTGGTTTACAATTACGCGAGACAGATTATAAATCTTGTTTTCATGCTTGTTTTAGTCTTGGTCACTTTAATAAAAAAAAAACCTACTCTATTCTATTCTACAGTGTTCACAATCATACGGTGACATACACAAAAGCATTCTAAACAATCCCTTGCTTCATAAAAAATACGACTAAATTCAGACGACTGAATTCAGTCAAGAAGACCTTTACTTACTCGATGATCAAACGTTAAGGCTCTTGCAAACAGGCGCGACGCGTGACACAAAGGCACCGCTCGTTGCGCGACTTGCGGTGCCTTTGTGTCGCGTGTCGTGTCGCGCCTGTTTGAAGGAGCCTTTATACATGTACAGTTACGTCCACATTTGCAAAACCTCAAAACCGGGTGTTAACAAACGGTCGCTATTAAAATATTCATGTTTTACAAAAGTTTCAGCAACTGTCGAAATCCGTTGATAAGATCCGAAACGAAACTGAAAAAAGAAACATGTGTTTATCAAATAATATACTCGACCATCTATGTACGCGATTGTACTTCATCACATTCGATTTGATTGCTACATGTTTTCTTAAATGGCAACATTTCCTACTTACAAAATGCATTTTGTGTCACTTAGTTTTTGTAAATAGTCATGGGCAGTTTTAGATATTATATAGAGAGAATGCTGCAGCTGTTTATATTCTGTAAGTTTAATTATAATAATTATTCACAGTTTAAATTTAAAAAAAATAACACGAGTAGTTAAGGGCCAGATTCACAATAGCCAAATTACTCACCAAATAAATAATAAAATGGAACAGAAATTGTGTAAAATTGAACTCAGACATGTTTACTTTGTGTAAATTATTTCATCACCACTGCTCACAAAACAGGGAATGAAAATTAGTGATGCAACGGAAGTGTCTTAGCGGAACCAGAAACGGCAACAAGATGTCAAAAGTAAATTTTAGCAGAAACGGAAACGGAAACGGATGCAGAAACGGAAGTGTAAATAATATGAAAAAAAAAAAACAAATTTACAAATATAATTCTTTATTAAGTATCAAATACACCAAATCTAGATTAGAAATAGATATATTAGAAATCTATTATAGAAAACAATATTGCAACTTTGCAACTGAACATTTTATTAATATTCAAAATTTAGTAGTGGCAAGTTATATTTTATAAAGAGTAATTTGGCCGCTTTTGCACCTAACAATCTGTTCCGGTGTTCTTCTTCGGTTGTAAACTTCCGTTTAAATCTCCGTTATAAAAGTTGCGGAAACAGAAGCAGAAACGGATGTTGGAAATCGCGCGGAACTTCCGCACTAGCGGAAACAGAAACAGAGATCCGTTGCATCACTAATGAAAATATTGTGTCTTCTAATTTTTGCACTGAGGCCGCGTGGTGAATGAGGGTTTTCGTGAAAATTTACGACACCTGTTGGCACCACTGTGACAAGAGGTCTTCCAATATAAAATATATGATGACGTTCATCTTTCGATTAATTCATTCGTTCATCATTCAGTCATGACTAATGAAAATATAGGCTCTTTGACAGATGTCTGGACCTGACGTACCAGTGCTGCCACCTGGCGAACGTCATTTCAGAAAACCCTCATTACGGCGCAGTCCCTCTAACAGAGAGAAGGTGTTCCGGAACATGATAGGCTATAGTTATGCTTGAGATCTAGGTCTAATAACATATATATAATTATTTAAGAAACTGAAATAGTTTCATGAGTAAAAGCAATACTTTTCTTGCTTTAAAAGCATGAGAGTTATTCAATTATGCAGGGTGCAGGAAAAGAAAGGGTACCCGGAGAGAACGTACCGAGGCAGCGTGTACAAGAAACGTGTGGTCATATTCAGGCTGTGGTATTTTGAGGCGATTACGATGTTTTTCACGTGGAGAAAGTTGTTCAGTTAGGTTATATAGGTTCTCAAAGTGGGCGATAACGTCCCCCTCGTTAGAGACTTTCAGAGAGACAGTAGAAGACCCAGAGAAAATTATATACCCTATCTTACCATTATATACTACACGTGTAATTATAATCGTGGCAATAGCTGTTTGAGATTTGCGACATATGGTATCTAAGTAACAAAAATTGGGGCTCTAGAAAAAAAAAACAGTGGCACTCGAGGAGTGCCGACAGATGTGTAAACTTGAAAAAGCAAAGTAATTTTATAAATATGTTAAAGGTCATTCTTCCCAAAGAAAATGTACCACGCGTCTTTACAATGGCCAAAACTTAAAACAGAGAAAACAAAGATACCTAAAATCGTGTTCTGCGCATGTCAAACCAAACCTCGTGGTGTGTCAAAGATGTCAAAGATGACACTCTTTCGTGGCACGCATTGTACCCTACGCGCGGAGCTTAGTCGAAGCAAAAATACCGATATTCTATTGTCTAACAACGAGCATAACCCCATCTATTTGAAGTCCCAATGCTTATAGGTATAAAGTCAGTAAGTCGATGAAATCGTTTTAATGTGGTGTAGTAAGAATTTATTTGTTTTAGTGTACAAACTGGCAGGGAACACCGACACGCAAATTGTAACCATAACCATTGTACTACATGATTCTGGAAATTTTTTCGTCGGTAATTAAAACAAAAAAATTGCTGTTCCATACATTTTGACCGCGCATTGCACTTTTGTATGTCACAGATGTTTTTTTTTTTTTGATAACCTGCGAAAAATTTCTTCGCGGTCCAGGATCATGTGCAAAAGTTAACGCATCGATGTTCCCCCTACCACCCTGTGGCCTGTATTATAAATATTTTGAAAGTCTGTAGTTATTAGTTCAGTTGCAGATTGCAGATTCCATCTGGGGTCATACACTAGAAATGGCTTTCAATTTGACAGGCAACAACAATAACAAAATTCATTGCGTTATTTACGTTGTTGAGCAGACAAATTTTTCGAACATAAATGAAGCAACGGATAAGCACCCAAAAAAAACCAAACCAAAAAAAAAAACCTCATAAAAGCCTCCTTAAAAAAACCTCCCCTCCTCCTTCAAAATTATTCAGATTACTCCAACTGAGACTACAGGCCATTTATAATCAGGTGGGCCGCTCAAAAAATATACTTTCAACAACTTTATTTTTCAGACATCCTCTTACACGCAGCAACCAGTGATATGGAATATGGTTACGAACGAGATTTGGACGACCAAGAATTCTCGAACGGCAGAGAATTAAAACAACAGCGGTACGATCAAATACTATCCAACCTCCACTCCTTATTCAAGGAAAGATCAGCGGACAACAAAGATAAGAGTAAAAGCGTTGATGACTATAACGATTTTAATTATAATAATGGCGACAAGAAAGAGTTTGATGAAGTATTAACTGAAGTCACAAGTGCGTTGGACAATATTAAAGAAGAATTAATAAAATTCAACAATGATGGCGTCTTAGCAGTGGAGTTACCAGTCGCCAGAAACGATAGAAGATATAAAAGAGATGTAACCAATGATACAGTAACAAACGCAACGTTAACGGAAAACAACGTTACAGTAACTGATACTTCTATGGAGAAACCTGCAACGGTTATGGAGAATGTTGAAGTGTTAAGAGCTAAAAATGAAACTGTGAAAACTGAAGTTTTGCGTGCAAATAACGATACTGATTCTGCTCTGAGTGGTCGACGTATGATTCCAATGATGGCACCACCACCAGAGTTCGGGACTACTACTTCAAGGGTCAAAGACAAACTGCTTTCGTATCTTGAAGATACTTTCAACGAAGTCGAAAGAAAAATTAAACCGTTAACGAATATCAAAATTGCTTTGTCAAACGATGATCATTACCGTATTGGTTACATTATAGCTACAATAGACACTTTAGAAGTGAATTTGAAGAAATTGAAAAACGATATGAATTTGCACCAACATTTTTGGGACGATGAGAAGATTTTGGATTTATTTGATAGGATCAAAGCGACTAACACTGTAACTACGAGTTTGATAGAATCATTGAAGAAGTATTTACCTAGGAATTAAGTTAGGTTTTATTTGTAATTAATGAATACAGCTTCATTTGAATAAATGTATTTTTTCTTTCCTTTTTAGCGAAATAGCTGTTAAAAAAAAATTGCCTGAAATAAATATTTTTTTTTCTTTTTTTTTTAAACACGTTTGGGTAGGTACTCCCATTAATCAACGCCTCATTAAACGCTCTGTGAATGTGTGCGTGAAGAGGAGTAACACACGCTTCTGACTTCGCCGTTGTCTTGGTCTGTATCGAGAGCTCCTGCGCTTACACACACATTCACAATATGTAACTTGGACACTTGGTGACCACAAGTAAAGCGCGCGTCACTTCGTTATATGAAAATACCGGAGTACCTACCTAGACGATGGTCAAACCCGATGCAACATAGAACTCAAGGAGATTTCCTGGGTGATCCATTTCTTTCATTGATAATATACGTATACATAAACATTTTACATAAATTTAGTCATCATCACCTGCCTAGCTTTTTCCCCAACTATGTTGTGGTCGGCTTCCAGTCTAACCGGATGCAGCTGAATATCAGTAATTTACATGGAGCGACTGCCTGTCTGATCTCCACAACCCAGTGCCTGGGTCCCCTTGGTAAGACTGGTGGTCAGACTTTCGGGCTTCTGTCGAACCGCAATGACTATCAAAGATCCACGAATGACAGCTGGGACTAACGTCTTAACGTGTTTTCCGAGATACGGAGGGTCTTGGTATGTAAAGATGGTCACCCATCCACGGACCAACCGCGGCCAGCGTAGCTTAACCTGTGTGACTGTTATTACTTAGCCACAAGCCCCTTTACTTAATCCCTTCTATTTCAATGGTCGATCTCCAGAGGCCTTTTTTTTCGTGTCGGGCTGGATAAACCCATGTTAAAATCGAAAAACGTTTTCAAAATATTTTTTTATATACAGTTCGGTGTCTAATCTAGTTGATACAAGGCTAATATTATGAATAAGTTTATTTAAAATATTGAAAAAAAAATCTTAAACCCTAAAATCCTGATCGCTCTGGGTTGACCCAACTCCCGATTGAATGAAAAAAATATTCATGAATTTTTTAATGAGAAGGTTCTTAGGAAACAACTTATTTAGATTACATAACAAATAGTTAATCTTCATGGTAATAAAATATTTTTAGGTATATTAACAATACTTTTGCCACAATTTGAATTTGAAATCGTGACCGGGCATTTTATCTCATCGCTCTGCGCTGAGGTAAAACATCGCGCTCATCCCTAGTTACGCGTTATAAACACTATATTCCCTTCCCGCGGGGCAACCCCAGGGGTGGTCTAACCGCCGAGGAGGATACCTGTGTGCCACGTTCCCGCGCTCCAACATTACGAAGGTAAGTTTATGATTGCTCTGGATTTGGTTCTCGAATTTTATGATTGCTATGGCACGTTATTTAAATTAAATAGTAAGCTTGTGAATGTGTTTGTTACGTGAATTAAGTGCTCGTTATGATGTTTTTTATGAGCCGTAATCACAACTTTCTGCTGCTTTTAAATTCGGCTATATTTATGATTTTGTGACTTTTTGTGATCGCTATGGCTGTGATTGCTCTGTCCAAAAAGACCAGAGCGATGATATTTTGCAATTATTGTACGTTATAAACCTATTTTAAGTAGTAGTACCGGACTGTAACAATGACAAACGATGAACTATGCATATAACCTTTAATTTATAGCCTTTCCTGAGTTTCTTTGGGTAACCTAAACCCATAAACAGATTTTGACGTATTTTACCTTGATGATCTTCGATCAATAATGTACATTGATCGAAGTTGATGATATTATTATATTGGCATTTAGCTAATCACAAGTGTAACCCTTTCTTCTCTAAAATTTAATGGCAACTATTGTTGCAGATTGAAATCATGCCTCGAAATAAATTATCTATTGAAGAAAAACGTCTTAGGAAGAAATTGGCTGAGCGTCGTAGAATGGCTAAGATATCAAATACCTACCTAACCCTAAACCCTACTCCTACCCTACTCTTACACTACTCGAGTAGTGTAAGAGTAGGGTAGGAGTAGGGTAGGAGTAGGGTTTAGGGTTAGGTAGGTATTTGATATCTTAGCCATTCTACGACGCTCAGCCAATTTCTTCCTAAGACGTTTTTCTTCAACAGATAATTTATTTCGAGGCATGATTTCAATCTGCAACAATAGTTGCCATTAAATCCTACCCTACCCTACTCCTACACTACTCCTACCCTAATCCTACCAAAAAAAAGTATCCTAGTGTTGTTTTTAGACTTATCCAGGTAATTTTTTAAAATTTTTCTCGCTGTAAAAACCATCCTTGAACTTCAACGAACATTTAAAAAAAGAATTGGCCAAATTGGTCCAGGCGTTGTTGAGTTATGCGCTTACTAACACATTTTGCGATTCATTTTTATATTATAAGTACACTACTCCTACCCTAATCCTACCAAAAAAAGTATCCTAGTGTTGTTTTTAGACATATCCAGGCATTTTTTTTAAATTCCTCTCGCCGTGAAAACCATCCTTGAACTTTTAAAAAAAAGAATTGGCCAAATTGGTCCAGGCGTTGTTGAGTTATGCGCTTACCAACACATTTTGCGATTATTTTTATATTATAGATATTTCGTATTTTTGATATGTATGACTGATAATATGCCTTGACCTTTTTCTAAAATAATACATTTCTCTTACATATGTATAATCTTGTTACACGTACACTGAATATGACTGAAAACGGCTAAATAAATAATATTTTATCAATATATTTTTTTTTGTTTCATTGATTTCACCATTTATGATCGCTCTGGCACCAATTATGATTGCTCTGGTCGCGAAATTTTTTGAACTTAAATATCTCCATAACTGTTTGTGTAAATTGAAGGCCAATATGAAAAATGTACTATTTGAATATCATTATTTTTAATGAGATACATAATTACCATTAAATATCAATATCTGAAAAGCACCAGAGCGATCACACGAATACGCCCGTTTTGGAGATTGACCCTAATATCCATTACGTTATTAACGTTGTCGAGGAGACGAATTTTTTAAATACATATAGCGGAGTGCGGATAGCGGAATGCCCTTTAAAAACTCAAAACTGACTGAGATTGGAGTACAAATACGTGATGTGTCATCCAGAAACATAATTTTTAAGTCCATTTCATAACTCTACAAAATAAGTTTTCCTATTTCTACATGAATGGTAAAAAAAAATGTGATCGTCTATGAGGCCCACTTTGGAGTAATCCTCATAGATAATCGGTGTTTACCAAGAGCGAGCGAAGCGAGCTCGAAAATCCGAATTTTTGAGCTCGCTTCGCTCGCTCTTGCATTAACACTGTTCACACAAACACGTGAACACGTCACTTCACATCACACACACATGGACGTCGAGCGGCGCGGGGACCGGGCGACGCGACACCATCGGGCACGCCGCACGACACTTCATCGTCCGCCACGACCGCGATCGCACCATAATTTTAGAACTTACTTAGTTATATTTGCTACCTTGTGTACCTACCACCGAATAAACCTTTATACAGTCCGTGTCTTTCCGTCACCTGGGCCTATCTTACACCCTCATGGGTCTTGAGTTTTTCTGCATAATTCAACTAAGTAAGTAATTTATTTTCTGTTTGAATGATTAAAAGTAAATCGACGGCGAAGTGCCAATAACTCCTAACTGACAAAGTCAAAAATTTACACATACTGGATAAAAACGTTCAAAAATAGACACGTTGTTTTAGTTGGGAGGTAATATGTATTTCCACATTTTAATTTAATGTTGTTGTAATAAAAATACACTTTGCGATTTCACTAAAACATGCGAATAACGCCTTTAAATTCAAAACGAAAAAAAAGTGAATTTCTCAAAAAATAATCAGTTAGGAGGTATTGGTACTTCGCCGTCGAAATCTAACCCGAGGGGGCGACATTTTCGAGATGTTCGAGCGCGAAGGAAAGTTTAATCATGTCTAATGTTTAAAGGTTAGGAATTAAAAGATTAAAAGATTAGAATTTATATAAAAAAAAAAGAACTAGAGAATTTATTTCGAAAGGTTTATGCGTATAGTATGTACAATAATAATTAATTTTGACATAGCACGGAAATGTCATCGCCACTTTACATACGAAGCAGGAGGCTAGTTAAACATGGTGGTTTATTCATAAACGTTGCTTAAAGTGAAGACATCGTTAAACAGTCGCTAATCATTCATTTAAGTAGGTAACATTTAAAGGGGACCCCCCCTTTTACTTTTTATAATTAAAAATAAGGGGGTGGGTTAAAGGGTAAAATAAAAATCAAACACATTTAAAAACAAAGTTTTTATTTTTAAATATCAGTCTATCATTTAACAACATGGAAGCCTCAAAATTATTATATTTTAATAAAAATAATAACTTAATGTTTGTACTTAATGTTATAAGTAATTCCTTTTAAAAAGTACATTTTTCAGTTGTAATATTTAAACATTTTAAACTAGGTACCTACTTAATTAGTTCCTGGTTTTTACCAATAGTAATTTCTCAGTTTCAGCCCCTGGACTTAGTGCATTAATAAGAAATTATCATTATTTAAAGAAAATTTCTTAAAAATGACGAGAAATTTACCTTAAAATCTAGAATTACAAAGTATAAATTCAAAATCTAAAAACTTAACAATTACCAACTTAACGATGTTAACAAAAGTCGCTAGTGTAATAAAAATGCTACTATTTTAGTAGATTCTATTAAAAATATGCGATTAATTGAATTCAATGAATCTGTTAGAGAATTCGGAGATAAATCGTTAAATTACTGGCTTAATTTACTGGGAAATTCGTTCATTATCATTAAACTGAGATTCTGACTTAAGATACTTATATAATTTTACTATTTTGCAACCTCTTATCATCCTCTGTTAGAAGCTGGAGATTTTCGGTGCGATTGAAGAATTGTATCAATAACAACCGACGCAGCGTTCACCTTACTGCATCTATAAAAAAGGATTTTAATTAAACTAAATAAAGTTTGTCTAAGGCCTGAGTTCACCAACATTCAAACCACCGGTTAGGTATTTAAACAGTTGGTTAATGTCAAATTTTCAAAGAAAGTTTTAAATATAGAACTGATTAAATATTAATCAGTTGATTTAAATGTTGGTGAACACAAGGCTAAGTGTGTGAGAAGGCCTAGAAGATATAGGCCTGCGGTTGGGGAAATTAGGACTGTGTCGTCGTTCGAGCAGTCACACTCAAAGAGATATTGTGGCACGCAGTATTATATGCGTGCCATAATGGCAGGACGTGCGGTCGTGGGATCGGTCGCCCTTTCTGATGGAGCCCGCTAGGAATAAGGCAGGCTAATACCAGTCGGAGGTGCCGCGAACGTACAAGTATCTCCCGGGTCCCCGACTCATGGTACTGGACGGGGCCTCTGGGAGGGGGTTTAAGTAGGGTAGGAGTCCAACATAAACCTCAGTTCTTCCTATGCGGAGGGTATGCATTAGCCGATTTACCCACGAATAAAAGGGCCTAAAGATGGCGGAACGAATTCGACACTTTTCTTAAAGATTGGCAATACAGTAGTTGATGTGGAATGGAAAAAGTACACCTTTGCCCTGTAGTGTGAAGCTTTTGGCTAAAAACAATATAATTGGCTATTGAAACTGAACATGACTTACCTAGGAAACATGTCATTGCACTTAAGCTCACTCCATCCTGTCAGTACTTCGTACAACATTGTATCAAGCGCTTTGTTGGCTGCCAGCTCGCCAGTCAGCATTCTTAGCGCTACGCTGAAATGGTAGGAGAAATGTTAAAGTCATATAGGTCGTAAAAGATATCTGACCAGCACCCTAATGAGGGTTTTCTGAAATGACGTTCGCCAGGTGGCAGCACTGATACGTCAGGTCCAGACATCTGTCAAAGAGCCTATACTTTCTTTAGTCATGACTGAATAATGAACGAATGAATGAATCGAATGATGAACGTCATCATATATTTTATATTGGAAGACCTCTTGTCACAGTGGTGCCAACTGGTGTCGTAAATTATCACGAAAACCCTCATTGCGTAAGACATTACCAATCTCAATGTGATTATAATTCGAAAATACGCAATGTATGTTGTCGGACTGTCAATCATGAATCAATAGCCATTGCTACTGATAGTGTGTGACGCCAGAACCCGGTGGGAACCCTCCCACCGAAGTCAAGCCACGACCACCCGGTCGCAAGCCAGGCGGCCGTTAGCTCTACCACCGCAAGGGAAGAATTGGCCAGTCAAGCGCCGAGCGCTCGGTTTAGTTGAGTACCTAACTGGCGGAACAAACTGCGCTACACAAGGAGGCTTCTTCATGCATCCCAAAACTTTTCGAGGCAACTTTCTGTTATCCTCTTCGAGGGTAATAGTAACGAGTGTAAAGGTATGTAATAGAATATGGGTCAAAGATACTTACCCATTAATTCTAGCCATCGTACCATAAGGTGAGTTTAATTTAGTAGTAGCCACAAGATTCTTACAATACAGCAACCAGACGCAATCCAACTCTGTATAAAAACTACCATTGTTGGCAACATCGTGTGTGCTGTCAAATGACGTTTGTAAGTGATTTAGCGCGTGTGTGTTGGCTTCAAGGTTGCGTGACAGTTGGTTCTGTATGTTGACAGCTGGCACCTCTTTATTTGAGATTTGATTGAGGATGTTTCTGTGAAAGAAATAACTTATTAAAATGAGACTTTCATATAAAGTATTGTGGCGGCATCGACAACACCACATGCGAACTACGTATCACACTGACGTCACGAAAAATCCTGCATCGCGCAAGCAGAGTTTACCGCGCGACTAGCATATATATAACGTCCCGATATCAATTGTCGGGCAGTAGCCCACCAGACACAAAACCCGTCTGGTCACAAAGCATGTAACCTCTTACTTCTGGTCAGACGATCCTTCTTTTTTGAACTTTACATCCTTTTTCTTATACCTCTATAGGTAGGAATTATAGTGTCAAATCAAGTATTTCTTCTTAAAACTTCAAAATCAGAGTGAATAGTAAATCATCTCGTACATAACACATAATCAACCTATAATGTTCCCACTGCCGGGACACAGGCCTCTTTCCTTCGAGAGGGAGTGGGCCGTAATACACCACGCGGACCCAGTGTGGATTGGTAGATGTCACATATCTTCGAATATTTGGTTCTAGGAGATGCCGGTTTCCTCACGATGTTTTCCTTCACAGTTTTGAGAGCAGTGGTGAATGATCTAGTACCCGGGCGTTTATATCAAATACGAACATCGAGCTTTTAAAAGAGATTGTCAACCGGGTACAAGTGACAGAGTCGAAGCACTACTGTATAGCCAAATTTATCTAAAACAGGATTTTACGGCCTTTCACCGTAGAGCTCATCCATCTTTTCCACCAGGCAAGATCGAGTTCCAAAGCAAGCATTGTGTTAATCATCATTTCAGTCGAAAGACGTCCACTGCTGGACATAGTCTTGCTCTAAGCACCGCCACTTCAACCGGTTCTGTGTTTCCCGTATCCTCCGGATTCCTGCGACCTTCACAAGGTCATCGGTTCAATTTGTCAATTTTGTTAACAATAACATCATAAGGAAACTTACTTGGTATTTTTATAAGCCCTTCCTAAATGTATAGCAGCGCGAGCAGTGCTCATGCCGATTTCCATTATATTTTCTAGAAGATTCTTGCCTAAATCCAAATCATCTTGGCGAGGATTCAAGCGTTTTCTGAAAGAATAAAAATAAACTGCGTTTAAAAGCCAGTTTCGCTTTCTTTCAAAGTTGACTTCTTCTGTGGTCTAAAGTTTTTTCCAATGCCTGTTTCCGATTGATTTTATTTCTACCTACTTAAACGAATATCAACTTTATGACAGTGTAAATTTAGTTTATTTCAGAACGACTTGTACTGAAAAAAAAAACCATAAAAATTTTTGAAGAATTATTTTCCCAAAAACACACATTTGTTTACATGTTTGGGAACTAAAACGCTAATGCAGAGCAGTGGTCGCAATATCGACTCCAGAGTTTATCCATTAGGAATTTCTCAGTAGCATCTCGATTCTCGGAGTATGGATTTATTCTCCTTTAATGTCAAAAGTCTCGCCCCTACTTGACACTTACGCCACATGTGTACCAGGATAGGGGAAGGTAGAAGCATACCTATCCTGTATGCAGATAGCAGGCTTCTGCCGAAACAGACTGGCGAAATGTGAGCGTGCTGTCTGTATGCCTCTAGCTACCATTTCAGGGAGAGTACAGACGTGAGGTTCTGTTGTGTGTACTTACAAAAACAGAGATCCATCATGAGCCACTTCATTTTGTTTTGTCTCCACTTTGCTGGGGTCTAGGAACAGCGCGTTGAACGCAAATACATCAGGGTCTTTCATCATCTTGGTTCTGGCTTTCTCCTGCAAATTAAACCGAAGAAATGAATACAACGTAAATGAAATGGTGGCAGGACACAGGAACAATGTCTGACTCCTGGATTCTCCAAAAGCCATGTTTTAGGCAGCTCAGAAAAAAATCTGAAAGGGATTTGACGTGTTAAGCGAATGGATAAAATTAGAAATGCGTAAGGCAAACTCATTCCGGCACCACTTTAAGAATTCCTGTTACATTAAAGCCAGTATGCTGAAGGTTGAAGTCAGTGTGGTATGAGCATGTGATGCCGAGGAATGAGGGACGCTTCAAGTATGAATTCAGATGGCTATATCTATACGAGGAGAATAATTTAAGAAGATAAAAGAAACGGTGGATAGATTGTGTGAAAGATGATAGGGCTATAAAGAGGGCGACTACTGAAATAACTGCTAAATAAACTGGGATAAAAAAATGACCAAAAACAAAACAATGACAAAAACAAACAAAGAACAAAACAATGACGATGACTTTTTTTTTTTGAGGATGGGTAATCATTAAATGACCGCTCCAGCTCTGGGTGGAGCGGAAGGGAGTGTCAGACTCTTACTGACTGAAACCCACCCGTGTTCCTTCCTTAGCCCTTTATGTTCCGGGCCAGCGGTAACCCTTTCGGACAATCCCGCTGATGATGACAATGACTTCAATGACTTTATAAAGCCAGGAGCATGAAGATCATTGCATGGTTTTTGGTACCCTGGTTATTGGTTTTCCTCCAATTCGCACTAAACCTGCGTAGTGAATAACAAACCACTCTCTCACAGAGAGGAGGCTTGACCTCCTGAGTCCGCAATGGAATAATATACTTAGGCTGATTATGTATAAGAAGAGCTCTTACCTGATTCTCCCACGCCATAAGCTGAATATTATGCAGTAACATCACATCCAGCGTCAAAATCCCAAACGACAACAAATCAGTGCTGTTCGTCACGATAACCTTCCTGCTGCTATTAAAATGCGTATAATTATCTCCAAAATACATATCTCTGAGCTTATGCATGACTATAGTGACATTGCCTTCGATCAGGCTCTCGTTTAGTGCTTTTAAAAGGCTTCCGAAATCATTCTCGCTTCTAGTCTCATTGGTGGAAAGGTCCAGGTCGGAGGAGACCCATTCGTGTAACTCTTGGACTTTTTCAATGAGGTAACTCGTCATTGTGTTACTTTGCATGTAGTCGTCGTAGAGATTCTCGTCGTAGAAGGAATAGTCGTCTTTGGCTGTGAGAAATAAAGTTGCTGTAGTAATTTTTATGTATAGTTTTGTTTAGAACAATCTAAATATAGAAAATAGAAACTAAGATGTTGCTAGTGTGAACGCAATTTAGTTTTTTTTTAATATATAAACTTGCAACACTAGACGTAAATTTGTATTTTTTGTGTGGTGCCTATGCTGCGCCATTACGTGCGGCTGTGTGCTCTGACCGTCAAATCAAATTACAAAGTATTTCAACGTGTCCACGCATTTTTATTCCATACAGTTATACAAATAAATGGAATTGAAGTGTATGTTTTTAATGCATATGAAAGTAGTTACGGAACATAAAACAAAAACCGTTTTAAAAAAAATTGTCATTGTCACGGTTTATCTCCAAAACGATTGGACCGATTTTGATGAGAATTTCACTGGCACTTGGGGTACTTTAATTTTAGAAAAAAACTTAAGATTCCAATTTATTTCCACCATGCACCCGAATGAAGTCGCGGGCACAGAGTTAATACTGTGTTATAAATTGTTATTTTAAGTTGCAAGGGGTCCTCAGTTAGGTCAAGAAAAGTGTTACTATGAAATTCAATTCAGTCAGGGTCAAATTAAATTAGCTAGCGAAACTGCAGGCGTGATAGGTATCATTATACAAATAAGAAAAAAAAAATTGATGATTTTCTCTTCTTGATTTATTACTTGAAGTGAGAAAATCTGATCCACTTAACACCCTCAAAAACCATGAAAACGACATATATGGCGAAAAATTTTAAAATTTTCGCAGCCGCCGTCTTTGGATTTTCATGTTGACCTCACTCGGCTTTAGCACGATCGAAAATCATGAAAACTATCTCTCACTCTTTATCTTTTTCTATTAAATATTTAATACAAAGAGACACAGATAGAGAGAAAGTCGCTAAAAACCAAATTACGCACCATCCAAATACCCGTAAGGTGATTCCAAATCCAAATTCTTCCCAAAAACCGGCAACATTGGTTTAAAATTTGGAACATAATCTTCAACTATTTTCATCTTTGTATCGTTAACGTCAACTTTTTCTCGCACAACATCCGCGTCAGTAGTTTCATTTAAATCTTTTTCTACTATATTAAAACCTTTTTCCTCCCGAACATTATCAATGACAGCTCTGTCTTTTTTCTTTGTATTTCTCTCTTCATGTGGTATTTCGTCGTGTACTGGGTGAATTTGTGTTTTAGATATCAGATTCTTATGTTCTCTGTTTGCGACAATGTTCTTGAAAATTGATAGTTTTTCTAGAATTGCGTTTTCTTCCGATTCGTCTGATTCTGGCGTGAACTCTATTGTATTTGGATACTGTGGCGAGCGGATTGGTTCCTGGAAAAATAAAATATATCATCAACATTTTCAAAGATTCATCAAATATATTCATCATATGGGTCCCATTGAAATAGATGGACAAATTTTAACACAGCGCTCAGTACGTCTAACTAAAGATATCCAAGCAAAAAAAAAACACTGATTAAAGTAATGTTATTTGACCTAAAATAATAAATTCCCGGCACATTAGTGTATTTTCGTTAGCTGATTATTTTTCTTGTAAGTATATAATGCGTTTTTCTTATTATATTTTTATACCATCGTCCTTATCCTTATTTTGGTGGTCTGAATGTTTTTTAAAAGTTTGTTCATCTATTTTAATAGATAAATGTTTGGTGGACCCATAGAAATGTAAAAAACTTTCTTATATCTATATTTGGACCACTTTAGTACTTTAACCAGATGTTACGGAAACTATTTTTTCCAGGAAAGACAGAAAAAGGTGGCTTTTTAAAAGGCCGTCGTAAGGAGTCGTATGCATGTTGTACGTATGCGTTTTTGGGTCTTTCAATAATAATAATAAAGGAATAATAAAAAATAATAATAAAAAAGGAAGAAATAATAATAATTTTAAGAGGCCCGTCGTCGCAGAATCTGGGTTTAGGGTTAATAGATCAACATCTGCCGAGCTTTTTCCCAACTATGTTGGGGTCGGCTTCCAGTCTGAGCTGAATACCAGTATGTCACATGCAGCGATTGCTCATCTGACCACAGCGAGATTTGGAATGGTCACTCGTGGAGACTATTTTTACAATCAGAGGGGAACGAACGTTCACACTCTGAATATCATTCTTAATCTGTCAAAAATACCTCTAATTTCCCAACATTTTTGACATTGATTATCGCTTAGATGATATTGATTGCGACTAGATTTTGAACGTAACGTTTTTAAATACTTATATTGGCCTTCTGATTTCTGTATTGCTATTCTGTTAAAATCTCACCGTGAAAAATTAGGTGAAGTGAACTGTCAATTCCTTGCAAAAACAAACTCACTTCACCTGAGTTGTCACGGTGAGATTTTTACAGAATCGACCGGCTGAAGGAAATTTCTCGTAATTAAGTACGTGAGACTAAGATTGTGAACCTTTTTAAAATTACAAGAATCGCCCCTCTGACTACGACGACAGAGCTTATAGAAGAAAACAAATAAAAAAAACAGTGGCACTCCGGAAGTGCCGACAGAAGTGAAAACAAAACACATACAGAATACTTTGCCATCACTCACTGACATATCGGATATAGGTACATTAAAACCGAGTACATCCCGAGGACAGCCGAACACAGCCGAAGCGGGTATTTTTTTAATCGCCTTATAAACAAAACACGCGCTGTCACTTACGGTAACATTGGCGCGAATTCAATGGCTTTTTCCCATCTCAAAAAATGCCCAGCGCGCCTTTAGAAGTTTTCACTTCAAAAACTTAATAATTACCGGTGATTGAAACACCTCTCGCGTGGTGAAGGCATCAGAGGTTCCCCACTTGGTGATGACCACGGTGGCAAGTACTAGGGCGGCGCAGACGGCAAAGCAGGAGGCGCTGGCTATGATCCACACCTTTAGAGGTACCTGGAAATTAAAGTTAAAAACCGTTAATTACTACAGAATAGAAAAACATTAGATAGCAAACTAGCTTCTGACCGCGACTTTGTCCGTGTGGAATTTCACCCACCCCCCACCCCCCCCCATTGAAGGGTTTTTCGAAATTCTACCCCTAAGAGGTAATTTTGAAAATCCCTTTCTTAGTGGATACCTACTCTTCACAAAGAACACAACACCCTCCAAATTTCATGTCTCTAGGACCAGCGGTTTAGACTGCGTTGATATATCAGTCAGTCAGCACTTTGAATTTATATACATAGATAGGCACATAAAAGACACTTTTGAACGTCAAAATGAAAGTATATATCTACGGTACTTATAACAAAATAACAATTAAAAAAAAATTGTGGAGTTGTCTGTTTGTTCCGTCTAATCTCCGAAACAGCTGGACTGATTTTGACGGGACTTTCACTGGCAGATAGCTAATGTTATAAAGAGTAACTTGGGTTTATTTTAGAATAAGGTTAAGACAGTTATGTATTCTGAGGCTCTAGCAGATACGTTACCATCCCAGAGAATGGAATACCTACAGCTGGAATGATTCATGTACCAGCTACACCAGTACTTTAATCAAAATGGAACACAGTGCAGTGGTCAGAGGGCAAAATCCCGTATTTTTAAGAACGATAGCATTCTAATTTTAATCTCAATCTGCATCTGTCAACAGTACATCTCATTTACCTACATTTTTGACATTGATCGTCGCTGAGATACTGAGATAAGTTTGAGACTTGGATTTGAAGGTTTTTAAGTACCAGAACTGGCCTACTGGTGTAGTGGTAGTACCACAGATATAGATACACCTAGATAAAGCAAGAGCAACTAGTTCGCGGTCTTTCGTTCTTCCATATATTTCTCTATTAGTGTGACAGTTTTTAGAACTCTGTTTTTAAAGTGAACTTTGTCATACATTAGCAATTTCTCCTGTACATCGCGTGCAGGCACAAACCTTTCAACAATTAACTTACTCAAATAGCCAGACGCTGAACTTAGCACGATAGTTATCATGCTAATAATAATCTGTGGCAACCGAAATAGCAGCCAATTGTACAGAAACCTTTCGCTAGAAAATTCTACGTTTTTTGTAAACCGTCTGTTCTCTAAACTCTCACTGACGGCGACGGTGAGAGCTTATAGAACAGCAACTCTAAGCTTACTTCCCCTGAGATTTTAGTCACCGTAAAATCTCAGGGGAAGTAAGCTTGGAGTGAGCTGTCACTGTCATTCAACCAGCAGTGCGATTCTGTAACCATCTCACCGTGAAAACTTAGGTGAAGTGAGCGTGGAGTGAGCTGTCAATAGTGTCAATTCCTAGCAAAAACAAACTCACTTCACCTAAGTTTTCACGGTGAGATTTTTACAGAATTGACCGGCTGATCTCTGGCGGATTGACACTATCGACAGCTCACTTCACCTAAATTTTCTCGGTGAGATTTTTACACAATAGATCGGGTTTTCTTGACTGCGACATTAGTCAAGTGGTTTCAAGCGCGACTGTTGGTTCTGGGTTATGGAAGAGTTATTGGGGTTTCCCCAGGGGTTTTTCTATGAGGAATTGCTTAGTAGAAGCCTGGAGTCTGAAATTGTGCCGGGTTAACGGCAATAGACTCGCCCCATTCTGTCTACCCCTTGAAAGAATACAGCGTGACGGAATGAACCTTTTTTCCGTGGGGTAATCCTCATGGATACCCTCCGTCTGGGGAGAACCCCACAGTTCCTTCTACTGCCATGAGTCGGGGGCCCAGGAAATACTTGAATATTCACCGCACCCCCGACTGGTATCAGCAAGTTTTGACGATCGAACACTGCGTGCCACCTCTTCTTTGGGGCTGACTGTTCGAGCGACGACACCAGCCCCAATTTCGCCGCCCGATATTATGGCTACCTTAGAAACACCACAATTGCGTAACTGTGGCACAACTCGACTCACGGTAGTTTTGTCCGGAACTCGGTGAATGACGGTTGGTCTCGGCGGCAACGGTCGGCGCGCGTTCGGCATGCGCTCAGGAGCGCTCGGGTACGTTCGGCTCCAGTCGGTAGTCATCGTGGCGCGGCTGTCGCACGATGTTGATGACGGCGGGCGCTTTTCGTATTCGTATTGAAACATTTTCTGAAACAAAAAACGAACATTGTTTTAATGACTGCCGCGTTGATCTAGTGGTCGCTAGTGCGACTGCTGAGTCTGAGTTCTGGGGCAAGCAAAGTGTTAAGATTGGGTTTTTCACCGGGAATTTGTCAGTCCGCAGTCCACATTTGAACACGGGTTATACATAAATGCTCATTGTCTGTCTGCCCGTTGTCTGTCTCAGATCTTTACGACATTTCAATGGGAGCATTTCGGAACAAACTTATTTCGAACAAAAAAAAATTTGCAAATCCGTCTATATGTGAGGGAGTTATGACCGAACATACATAAAAAATATATAGGTATATAAACATCCGAATTAAGAACCTACAGTACCTTTTTTTGTATTATATACAAAGAATAAAAATAATTATCAAAAGAAGCAAATCATAATAATTGTTTTAACTCTTTTAACAGCTCCCAATAGATACCGGACTGTTTGTATTTCGTGCGACAGAGATAACGCTCTACGAAGCCGAAATTAGCCGATTGTCTCTTTCCAAAGGGCGATGTGCAATATTTATCGCCGGGTACTGTACTTTGGAGTCGGTTAAAAAAACGTGGGTGTCTCCGCTGAAGTGGAGATGAGTGGTTGAAATGTCTCGTGTGCCTGTAACTAAACCATACCGTTTAAACCAGCACCCTCATTACGTAACACAACTCTATCTGAATCATTTTGAAGGCTCCATTGCTTCATTATGTTCGAAAATTTATCTGCTCAACAATGTAAATAACGCGATGAATGATAAATGGTTTTATTTTTGTAAGTAGGTTTGCACAAACACTTTTACACGTCAATCATATATTTTTTAAACTAGATGAGGTCGGCGTTTCCTGTCTGACTACTCTGAGAAGAAAGGCCGAAACAAACTCAGAGGTCATAGTCTCTTTTAAAGTCCAGACATAATCTTGGTCAGGTTATATGAAGACCATGTAGGTCGATGTCTGAGATGGTCACACCCTGACTTATTACTTTTAATTTTTATTTAGATGAAAATCGTTTACTTTTACCATGTTTGTAAATATGTGAGCACCATGTATCTATCAGATAATAATTTATGTCATGGTTTCATTTTTAATTCTTTTACCTATTGTGGTATAGTAATTTTATTTTAGGTGCATCGTCTTCACATATTATGATTATATAAAATGTATGCACAATATTGAAAGAATTTTAAAAGAGTAACGGTGGAGTTTCTTGCCCGTTCTTCTCCATACGAAAACTACCTTTTGGAATGGGCGACTAGAATCAATTCTATTTGTTGTAATTTTTGACATTCAAAAGTGCCTTTTATGTGCCTATTTGAAATAAATGCTTTGACTTTGGTCTTTTGAGGAAAAAACCACACAGATTGAGCGGACATGTCCAGTCAGTGCATGCATTTGTCAGAAATCGTGCAGCTCAACTCTAGACTTAAGTTGTTGAGAATGTTGATGAATCTTAAGAATATTGTTGAACTGTCAAAATGAAAACTATTCCTATTGATAGTGAGTTACGCAGTTACCCCGCGTCTACTGATAGTGACTTACGCAGTTACCCCGCGTCTACTGATAGTGAGTTACGCAGTTACCCCGCGTCTACTGATAGTGAGTTACGCAGTTACCCCGCGTCTACGTCTAGTCTATAAGAGCTATAAGGAGCAGGGTGTAAAGTTACTCATCCACCATAGAAAAGGGAGGATCCTCCGACCAGACGGGTGTTGTGTCTGGCGGGCAACTGCACGATGATTCATGTCGGGCCGTTGTATCTATGCTAGTTGCGCGGTAAACTTTGCTTGCGAGATGCAGGATTTTGCGTGACGCGTTGTTCTCATGTGGCGTTGTAGATACCGCTACAAGTCTATATTTACTTTGTCTATGCTTGTCTTTCACTCATATTAAGTCCATGGGACCGTACTTTGTCACAGATACTTTATATGCTCATCTCACCATGAAACCTTTATTTACTTCCGTGAGAAACGGTAAAGACGGGATGCTTCTAGATGCTATGGGATTTTTAACTTTATTTTTTACACGGTAAAGTATGACTACTATTTAATTATATATTTTAGTGTAAAACAAGGCATTTACGTGGTTTGTATGCAATCTACAGTTTGTACCTTCACAAACTGTGGATGAATGAGGAGCATAGTACAACCTACCAAGAAAATCTATACATCATCTGCCTAGCCTTTTCCCAACTATGTTGGGGTCGGCTTCCAGTCTAACCGGATGCAGCTGAATACCAGTATTTTACATGAAGCGACTGCCTATCTGACCTCTACAACCCAGTTACTGGGTAATACGATACCCCTTGGTAAGACTGGTTGTCAGACTTTCGGGCTTCTGACGACCCGTAACGACTGTCAAAGATCCACGAATGACAGAAAATCTATCCGAGGCAGAAAATCTATATAAATAAATAAAATGGAAGCGTTTTGTAATGTCAAAGTAACAGGCTTTTGCGAAATACATTTATATAAGATATAAAAAATCTTTTTTTTTTTAATTCTTGTGTGTCTGTCAGTTTGTTCCGATAAAAGGAGTTACTGAGGCTACTTTTATTTTAGAAAAAGAATTAGGGTTCCACGCAAAAAAATAAAACCCATGAAACCCAATTTGTTTTCCGATATGCACATGTTGATGGCTATACTGCGGTGCTATTCTGTAAAAATCTCACCGTGAAAACTTAGGTGAAGTGAGCGTGGAGTGAGCTGTCAATAGTGTCAATTCCTAGCAAAAACAAACTCACTTCACATAAGTTTTCACGGTGAGATTTTTACAGAATCGACCGGCTGTAACGGAGGGGCTCGTGGCTAAGTAATAACAGCCGGGTCGATCGATCAGGTTAAGCTACGCTTGCCACGGTCGGTCCGTGGATGGGTGCCTCGGAAAGCACGTTAAGCCGTTGGTCCCGGCTGTCATTCGTGGATCTTTGACAGTCGTTACGGGTCGTCAGAAGCCCGACAGTTCTAACACCCAATCTTACCAAGGAGAATCGTATTACCCAGTAACTGGTTTGTGGAAGTCAGATAGGTACGCAGTCGCTCCATGTAAAATACTGGTATTCAGCTGCATCCGGTTAGACGCCGACCCATTAGTTGAAAAAGGGTACGCAGATAATGAAGAGAATCTTCTTCTTTTTGAGAACTGATTTACATTCGTAAGACATCCTTATAATATAGGGTCCAGTTGAAAGCCAGCGTCAGGCATTAGTTGTTCTGGCATTTGACGACACGGTTGGCGCAGTGGCTGAGCGATCGACTGCTGCGCTGCGTGTCGGGTGTTCGATTCCCGCACGGAACAAATATTTGTATTGCCTACAGGTAGTTGTTCCGGTTCTGGCTGTTTGTGTATGTGAATGTAAATGTTTGTAAACGCACCCACGATACAGGAGTAATTCCTAGTGTGGGGCAACGTAAATTAAAAAAAAATATGCTGAACTGCGCCCTAATTGCGTATCCATAGGGGGACACAATAATAATCTAAGTCTCAAAATGAAAGCTATTGCATCTGTTAGTAGAAACAGTTTTTGAAGAGAAAACTCCTTTAGGCGCGTTGGGCATTTTTTGAGATGGGAAAAACTGGCACTCCGGTAGTGCCGACAGAAGTGAAAACTTGAACAATTACGAGTGTATTTTGTGAATCGTCTTATAAACAAAACACGCGTGTTAAGGTGTGTTCCTTATTTTATAGGGTTTTTTGCAAATCAGGTATGATGACCAAAGTGACTGGTTTATTCTTCTCGTGAAAGGAATTTATTCAGATTTGCTCGTCGTCAGTTATATATCCGTGGTTCAGCGCCATCTCGTCGTTGTTGGATGAACTACGTAGTTAGTACGCGAGGCCTACGTAGTTAGTACGCGAGGCCCTCGTAGTTCTTCCCGATGTGCATAGATGGCGCTGTCCTCAACAACGCGCGTCACGTCTTACGAATTTTCGATCAGGGTCACGTGACCTGACGCGAATTTAGAAGTTTTTACCCATTCCAAAAAAAGTACACAGCGCCGCTAAAGAAGTTTTCACTTCAAAAATACCATTGAACTCGCGCCAGTGTTAAGTAAGCGACACCACGCGTGTTTGTTTATAAGACGATTAAAAAAATACCCGCTTCGGATGTGTTCGGCTGTCTTCGGGATGTACTCGGTTGAAATGTATATCCGATATGTCAGTGAGTGATGGCAAAGTATTCTGTTTGTGTTTTGTTTTCAAATCTGTCGGCACTCCCGGAGTGCCACTGTTTTTTTGAAGTGAAAACTTCTTTAGGCGCGTTGGGCATTTTTTGAGATGGGTGAACTTGCTCCACTGTTACCGTAAGCGAAACCGCGCGTGTTTTGTTTATAAGACAATTAAAAAAATACCCGCTTCGGATGTGTTCGGCTGTCCTCGGGATGTACCTACTCGGTTTTAATGTATATCCGATTATGTCAGTGAGTGATGGCAAAGTATTCTGTTTGTGTTTTGTTTTCACTTCTGTCGGCACTCCCGGGGTGCCACTGTTTTTTTTTCTGTTTTACTAACAGAAGCAATGGCTTCCATTTTGATAGTTCAACAAAATTCATTGCTTTATTTACGTTGACGAGCAGGCAAATCTTTCAAACTTATAAAGCAATGGATTAGCATTATCCTTCAAAATAATTCAGAATGTGATTGATATTATGTTACGCAATCAGCAGGGCCGTCTTTACCCGGGGGTGCAAGGGGTGCGTGGCACCCGGGCGCAGGGTCTAAGGGGCGCAAGCCAATCCTTAAACCTACACGTACCATGCGTAAACCTTCTCGAAATTGAAATGAATAAAAAACTACTTACGATTAACTATGACTCAAGTTAAGATAGATTGACAATTTTGGCTATAGTACCTACTCGTATACAGGCTATCGAATTGAAAGTTGCTTACAAAACAGACGATATCATAAAAAATATTGTCAATTTTAAAGCCGGAAAAATTAAATTTGATGTTTGAAAATGTAGATAATTTTATTGTAGAGTAATTATTAAATAAAAAAATAAAATACAAAAATTGGGGCGCAGGCTGATTTTTGCACCCCGGCGCCCAATATGGTTAAGACGGCCCTGCAATCAGGGTGCTGATTAGACTAAAACCAGCCCGTTAGTTGGAAAAAGGCTACGCAAATGATGAAGAGAGTATCTTCTCTAAATGCACTTTGGAGTCAACGAACTCTGCCGGATACGAGACGACAGATAATATCATTAAAGCGAGGCTGCCAAACAGAGCGTGCTGAAGATCGCTCAAGTTACTAGCAACGTAAGTAGTACGTGAGATAGTCAAGTTAACGTATGTTACTGACGACAATAAATTGTAGCTCGCATTATGAGCACGCCTATCACGAATAGTTTTGACATTGCAGCATTGTCAGAATCGTAATGAACTGGGAATAATCATTAGAGCTTGTTCTAGCTTTCGTTCCCTAAAACCATTAAAAGTGCTTTACTGTTCTCTAGTGCGTAGCCACCTTGAGTACGTTTCTCAAGTATGGAACTCTCAATATGAGATCTACAAATCTCGTATTGAGTCTGTTCAAAGGAAATTTTTGCGGTACTTGGACTTCAAGAATAGGCAATTATCAGTCGACTATGAACACCGTTGTAAGCGATATCATTTCTTACCGTTGGAAGTAAGGCGTAATATCAGTGATATTTGTTTTCTGGTGAACATCGCAAACGGCACCGTCGATTGTCCCGAACTACTCAGCAAAATACTTCTCCGCACTAATCTAAGCAACCTGAGAAAACGGCCGCTACTCCATGTACCATTCGCATCGACCAAGTACAGGCGCAACGCCTTCTGCATGCGTAGTGTTATAGCCTTCAATAGTTTACCATCACACCTGGAAATTGATTTATTTTGCACCAGTGCACATAAAATTAGAAAGATTTTAAACAAGGAGTATTTTGGTGACAACCATAAATAGCTTTCAATTCCGATTTTGATATTGCACGACTTGACATACCTATTATATTATCTCGACATACCTAATATGTTTACATTGTAATTTGTTTACTTAGCCAAATCGCTGTAACTGATCAACACAAATAACGCCTAACTAAGTAGATATATACATGTGGAAGCTTGTAATTAGCAAATGTCCTTATTTATGCATGATTTTAAATATTGTTATTAGTCTGTAAGCTTTCTTTAAAATTAAATAAATAAATAATTTTCCCCGCGGTATTATTTCGTTTACGCTTAGCGCTCTTTGAAAGAACGCCGAGCAAAAGGAAAAAACTTCAGCAGAGAGAACTTCTTTCTGAAGTTTTTTTTCTCTTTCCTCCAGCTCTTAGAGGTCTTAGCATGATGTTATTAGCCTTCCTCAGGAATTGGGCTATCAAATGCATTTTTTTTTTCAAATCCTCCTGTTAATTCCAGATTACGTTCAAATAAACGCTTCAACTTTATTATTATTATAGACTAGCTACCGCCCGCGGCTTCGCCCGCGAGGTATGTCGATAAAAACTATTTTATGACCTTCCCCGGGATACAATTTATCTCTCTGCCAAATTTTATCGAAATCCGTGCAGCGGTTTAGGCGTGAAAAAGGTAACAGACAGAGTTACTTTCGAATTTATAATATGAGTATCCTGGATTAATGCAACTCAATGCATTAAAGTTTCGAATATCAAACGGAATTCAAAATGGCTTCCGTTCTCAAGAAATGGAAAACAATGGAGCTTACCATTTGTGATTAATTAAAATTTACAATTTACATAATCTTTGCCGAATCTCAGAGTATTGTTTTTTATTTTGTGAATTTTCTGGCAATGGTTCAATACTGCGGAAATTATGGTTTAATCTAAGTATTCAATAAGTACAGACGCCAGCACATCAAGCTACTACATTCTGTCAAATTTATTTAATAGATTTCCACTTTATTGCTAAAGCATATAAGGTTCAAAGTTGATAGAGAAAATTTTACAGATTCGGGAGCTTGATGTGCTGGCGTCGCGTCTGTACAAATAAATAAAATTGAAGTGTCTGTTTGTAATGTCATAATAACAGTTTTTTACTAAATGCATTTGAAAGTATATAATACGGCACTTATAACAAAAAAGAAATATATGTCAGTCTGTTTCGTCTAATCTCCGAAACGGCTGGGTCAATTTTCACGGGACTTTCACTGGCAGATAGCTGGTGTTATAAGGACAGCTGGTGTTACAGTAACATAGGCTCAGACTTTTATTTTCGAAAAAGAATTAGGTTTCACGCAAATAAACAGTTTTTTTCTAAAGACAGAACAGCGGGGTACTTGCGTATCACACTAAAGGCTCGTACACACAGGCGCGACGCGACACGCGACACAAGGGCATTAGGGCACCGCATGTCGCGCAACAAGCGGTGCCTTTGTGTCGCGCGACTCGCGCGCGATTCGCGTCGCGCGTCGCGCCTGTTTGCAGGAGCCTTAACAGTACTTACACGGCTTCCATTTTGACAGTTTAACAACATTCATTTATTTAAGTTGTTGAGCCGACAATTTTATTCGACATATGAAGTAGGTACCTAATGGATTAGCAGTATCCTTCAAAATGATTCAGATTGTGATTGAAAGTGTGTTTATTACGGAATTAGGGTGGTGTAATGGATGATTTATCAAATCCAGTTGTAAAAGTATGTTCTTTCAGAAGGTGCACTTATTGGAAACAAAACAGTTATGTCTAAAGACAGAACAGCGGTGCGATTCTGTAAAAATCTCACCGCGAAAACTTAGGTGAAGTGAGTGTGAAGTGAGCTGTCAACAGTGTCAATTCCTAGTAAAAAGAAACTCACTTTACCTAAGTTTTCACGGTGAGATTTTAACAGAATCAACCAGCAGTACCTACGTATTGTGTCAAATATATTCATCTTCATCCGAAAATACTGGAAGCCGACCCCAACATAGTTGGGAAAAGGCTAGGCAGGTGATGATGTTATGTAGGATGGTTGTGGTCCTATTTCCTAGGATAGATACTTTGTTCAACTATTCTAGATAACATTAGAAATTGCTTGATAACTTGATAAATAAAACAAAAAAACAGGGTTCTGTGAAATATATCACGATATATACTCTATATCTATCAATTGATATTTAGTGGATATTATATACAGTATGGAAACCACATATCCATACTAATATTATAAATTCGAAAGTAACTCTATCTGTCTGTCTTTATGTTACCTTTTCACGCCTAAACCACTGAACGAATTTCGACAAAATTTAACAAAAGTCGAAAACAGGGCCTGAAAATGTGCCTAATGAAATATGGGCCTAAAGAAAAAATTGTTTGAGAATGTACAAACTGCGCTCTTTCATATTCAAGGGGGCGAGTAGGTACACTAAGGCAATTAGGGGCAAGAACCAAGGGGCGGGCGGAGCCCAAACCATCTTAAGAACTACTAATGCTTTCAACTTGAAATTTAGAATAGTTTTAGGTAAAACTATTCTAAATTTCAAGTTTTAGGTAAAACTATTCTAAATTTCAAGTTGAAAGCATTAGTAGTTCTTAAGATGGTTTGGGCTCCGCCCGCCCCTTGGTTCTTGCCTCTAATTGCCTTAGTGTACCTACTCGCCCCCTTGAATATTAGATACCCCAAATCGCCCCCGATTGTTAGTAAACTAAAAGTACTGTCAGCACGTATCCAGCTGTGACAGACGGACAGACAGACAGAAAGACAGGCTGAGTCACACCATAAGGGTTCCGTTTTACCATTTTGGCACGTTACCCTAAAAACAAATATTTCTAAAACATAATTATGAAAAAACGGTTGGGTACATTCTCTTTTGACCTTTTAAAAGTATATCTATGATCACGATTGATAAAAATTACCAAACATGTATACATATTAATTAATAACACACACGCACGCTAGATGTATTGGCAAATTAATTCAAATATTTATTGTTTTAGAAGTAGTCACGCGTAGGTAAGCGTAGTGTGTTTCGCCCGCCAGCTAGATGGACAGATGACCTCAAAAAGGTGTCTGGGACAGACTGGATGCGGAAGGCGGAGGACAGGGTGTAGTGACGCAGTCTGGGGGAGGCTATGTCCATCAGTGGACTGCGGTACGCTGAGTTGATTGTGTTAGAGAAGTAGTCTGCGGCAGTAAGCGAAAAGGACGAAATCAGCCAAAATTTTAAAGAAAAATAACCCTTACTAAACAAAAAAGGCGCATCCATTAAGGCGAAAGCTCCAGGGTAGCCCGCGAAATTCAAATTTTCTTACGTTTTTTGCAATTTGCTGGTCAGTATTAAGTTGTACGTTGATTAATATATGATTCGCGGCCGTAACAAATATGTATTTACAGGATTATAATCATTAAAGTAATCAATACAACTCTCTAAGACCACGGAAATCCAAAGAATAACTGTTTCATGAAATCATCATTCTTTGGACTTACGTGGTCTTAGAGAGTTGTGTTGATGACTTTATATAATGATTATAATTCTGTAAATACATATACATATTTGTTACGGCCGCGAATCATATTTTGATCGACGTACAACTTAATACTGACCAGCAAATTGCAAAAAACGTAAGAAATTTTGAATTTCGCGGGCTACCTTAGCGCTTCCCCCTTAAGGCTCATTTTTCTTTATTCCCCTTCCTCAGTCAGATGCACCCCTTTTACTTACGGCGGCAGTAGTATTATGCGTAGGTTACTCAGTATTGTACAGGGTCAAATAAAATTACTTAGCGAAACTCCGCTGACTTGATAGGTCTGTATCGATATCTAAATAAGAAAAAACAAAAAAAATTGATTATGTTTTTTGGGGTCATCGACCGCAATTAGTATAGTCACTTGAAATATCGTTTTTTTATGTGTAAACTTCACAGACTTAATGGCGTAATGTTTATCGATAAGTATCTAAACACGACAAAATAAAAAATAAACTGATTTTGTCAACTCATACTTCAAGTAACTACACTTACCAGTGGTCGTTGACCCCAACGAAAATACAAATCATAATTTTGTTGTCTTTTCATTGTGTTAAGATATTAACGTCACATAACACGTCAAATTGCAGCAGAAGTACAATGCAATTTTGAACAAATATTTTGCTCAATGACTGAGATTTAAAAAAAAAACTGAAGTGTTAATCGACTTTTGTTGCTGACTGTACATAAGTCGACTACCCCAACACTCACGTGTTTCCGACCGTAACAACAAAACCAATCATTTGACTCAATTCTTACTTCAGAATTAGAAATTGACTAATTTGACTAACAAATGAACCTCGATTAAAATTCGAAATAGTAAATACATTTGAACTCTACTCGCCTTTATGCATTTATTTTAACGCTTTAGCGTAATATCTCGCGTTTATTTCGCCGAAGGATAGGCAGCACGCGTGCGTGTATATGACCCGCATTGCTATTCACAACCATCCGACAGTCTATCGACTATCGTATCGAAAATGACACATTACAATAACCCTGATTTGCCTTTCTCCCGACAGCAAGCAGCTGTCGGAACAAAATTTTTAGGTTTTGGTCTTGTGAACAGCGTTTCGATAGGCAGTCGCTCCATGTAAAATACTGGTATTCCGTATTATTCCGTATTTCGTGTTATTCCGTATTCAGCTGCATCCGGTTAGACTGGAAGCCGACCTCAACATAGTTGGAAAAAGGCAGGCAGATGATGATATGTATGATTAGATTGGGGCGCAAACTAAGAATTAATGACAACACGATTTAATTAACAGTTATCCCTACTCCTGATAATTTGCTCGTCTGAACAATTGAATTTGACACGTGTTTTGACGGATCAACTACTTTTGGGCGGACCCTTATTTTCGTTGACGGACTTAGGTCCGTCCGAAAATACGGGTCCGCCCAAAAGTAATTGTAATTGTTGTTGTTGTTGTAATTGTTGTAACCGTCCGGAGTCTGGATTAGAGGATCTATTCTCTAAAGAATAGATCCCCTAATCCAGACTCCGGACGGTTACGAAGAAATTCCTAATGACATAACCCTCTAACACTAAGCCCGACATGGCATTAGAACTCGTGACCTAAAAGTACAGCAGTAACGCTTGAATCCTCAACACCATCAAGCCGGTGCAGTCAGTCGAGCCTAGGGTTACCATTTAGAAATTTGAAAAGTCCTGACAAAAAGCCTGACATTTCAAATAAAAGTCCGGAAATTTTAGTCACAAAATCCAAACATTATCCACTTAGTTGCAGTGGTCTGGTAGGCATGGTAGCAGACGCTCGCGAGGGGAGGGAGATAGCGGGGTGCGGGGTTAAAAAAAAGTGCGCTGAAAAATATAAAAATTAATATCTACCTATATCAGAAACTCTAAATTTATTTTGAAGAAAATATTTTGTTTGAACTAGTTGATAGTTTGCAAAGCAATACAAGATTTTTATTGTTTGATCTCGTTGTGTTGCTTGATAAGGAAGTAAATTTTGTTTTTAGATGAATGAGAAATTAAAAAATATTGAAGACTTATTTGGTACTAGCTTCCGCCCGCGGCTTCCCGCGAGGTATGTCGATAAAAACTATCCTAAGTCCTTTCCCAGAATGCAATCTATCTCTCTGCCAAATTTTATCGAAATCCGTTCAGTGGTTTAGGCGTGAAAAGGTAACATACAGATAGACAGAGTTACTTTCGAATTTATAATATTAGTATGGATTACCGTACTCGTATTGCATCTAAGCCAAAACATCCGGGCAAAGTAAAGAGCCGGTCAAAAGTATAGAAGACATGTCCGGACAAATCTGGACGGATGGTAACCCTAGTCGAGACTCATAAACATGTAATAGTTAATCGCGTGACATAATATCTAAGACTATGAGGAAGTATTGCAGACATAACCAACGTTGTGTTGCAACTGCAGAAAAATAGAAGGTAATAATTATACTTATCTACTTACTAATAAAATAATCTATACTAATATTATAAAGCTGAAGAGTTTCTTTGTTTGTTTGGTTCAACGCGCTAATCTCAGGAACTACTGGTTCGAATTGAAAAATTATTTTTGACATAGGAATCCAGAACACCTATGAGTAATAAAATGAACGTTGATTGTCTATTGTTTGAATACTTAAATTCTTCTTGCACTATGCAGTTCACGGTCAGTATATATTTACATGATTATTTTTGTACAGTCAAGGGGGCCATTCAAGTATTACGTAAGCACTACAGGGGAAGATGCAGGGGCGTAGCTACTGCCGTATCTGCCGTATCAATTATACGGGGCCCCCGGGCCACGGGGGTCCCGTATTTAATTTGAATTGTTTGTAAAAATTTTGGAAAAAGTGACAGATAGATACTTATGATGAATAAATGTTTCTTTTAATTTATGCACACATTTTTTTTTTCTTTTGTGTGAAATCTATACCCTTCCTAAAATTTGTTATACGGGGCCCTGCCAAGGCACGCTTCGCTTCTGGGAAGATGCACTATTGGCTCCGCGCTCTACTGTCCGGATTCTCACTGCGTAATAACCAGGTTCGAATCTCAGTGGACGCATATGTTTTCAGCGGGTTTGTCCGAAAGGGTTACCGCTGGCCCGGAACATAAAGGGCGAAGGAAGGAACACGGGTGGGTTTTAGTCATTAAGAGTCTGACACTCCCTTCCGCTCCACCCAGAGCGGGAGGGGTCATTTGATGATTTCCCATCCTGAGAAAAAAAAAAGCATGGGGGTAAGGACAAGGAACTTCGCTTTGCTTACTTTTGCTGACAAGGGGGAGGGCGGGATAAATAATTTCAAACAAAACTGCTTATGTAAATACTTGAATGACCCCAACGCCAAAAAATATAATAGCTTAGGTAATTCAGTTTGAAGCAATCTTCAGAGCTCCTATCATTCATCTCTGTTCTACTGTCCTTATCGCAATTTATTTCTGATGCGTGGAGCGTGGAGTGAGCTATCAATAGTGTCAATTCCTAGCAAAAAGAAACTCACTTCACCTAAGTTTTCACGGTGAGATTTTTACAGAATCGACCGGCTGGTCTTCTTCTTCCATACTTCTCTATTAATCGTCGTATCGATAGTCATCACCTTTCTAGCCATAGATATCATCTTTCACAGTCACACAGTCCATCCATCATTTCCTTGGTCTTCCCCAACTCTTATGACCATTCACATTATACTCAAAATAACTTTCCGCACAAAATTCTCATCTCAGCTGCATGCCTTTCATTCATCTCTTTTGTGGCCCAATATTCTGATCCAGATTCCAGCAGGTCTAACCATTGTCTTTTAAATCTTGCGAAAACAAATCAACAATACAATGCGTGCCACGAAAGATGAGACTTGACACACCAAGTGGTTTGACATGCGCAGTACACGATTTTAGGTATCTTTAGCGGTAGGTATGAGGTCTGAGTGCGGGACGGGACCGGACGTCATAGGGGCGACGGAAAGAGCGGGGGAGGCGGGGTCAAGTCTCTTCTTTCGTGGCACGCATTGTATGTAGGATATATACATTTTCTTTCTATGATAACCTTATTGGAGTTTATATTTTCGAGCCGTTTGGGGTTGAAACTCTCGGGCCGTGGGGTCCGAGTGCTCATGGTCTTTTTAAAGAAATATCTAAACGGCTGGTTGACACTTCCCGTGACCCAAGGGCTGCCTTTTACCTTGGCCAGAGGCTAAGCATCGCGATACAACGTGGTAATGCCGCCAGTCTCTTGGGTACATTACCAGTCGACAGCGATGCGGATGAATTTTTCGACGCTATTTTTTAATTATCTGTATAGTTTTAGCTAAGTTAGAATTTAATTTTAAAAACAATTTAACAAAAAAGGCGGTGGTAAAAAACTAAAATACAGACTTTTCTTTCTTTATTTTTATTTTCTATCAATCCACTTGTTGTCCGGAATGATAAACATAGTTAATTCACAAAAGTACTTTTAATACAGTGTGCAAAGATCGCATAATTTCATTCAAAACTTTCCAAGAACTGAATGTTTACATATTTTTGACCGTGTAAGTACCTCCAATGTGTCACGCCCATAAATTAAAGTGGTAAAGTGTTAAAAAAATTATAAATTATAATTGTTTCAGTGCCTGAAGGCTACTGAGTTTCAGATCTAAAAGTACTCTGTGCTACTGAGTTAGGAAGGACAAATAACACCATCACATCAAAAGCATCTACAATGTTAAAATCCGTAGTCAAAATCCGAACTAATGCCGCCATCTTGTTTCGTGAATATAATTACTATGGAATTAGTATGTACAGACGCCAGCACATCAAGCTACTACAATCTGTCAAATTTCTTTAATAGATTTTCAACTTTATCGCTAAAGCATAAGGTTCAAAGTTGATAGGGAAAATTTGACAGTTTCGGGTAGCTTGATGTGCTGGCGTCTGTACTGTACATGGTATTAGTATGTACTATATACTATAGCAGTGATTTATTTATGATCCTTGATGCTTCAAAGACAATTACTGTGACACAATTTCACATATATTATGATAAACGTTAACAGTCTGTTCACAGTTATTTTACCTTTGACAGCAGCAACCTAATTTAGCAAGACCTTATTGTAACCTTATTAAGGGCTTACAGGACCTAAACACAAAAAAACGCAAGTTTTAGAAACAATAAAAGTATATGAAGACTACCAGTAAACAAAATCAGAAAAATATAAGATATTCTTCATGATATATGCTAGGTAGATAGTGTGTTGAAAACATAATACAACTAATTTGATACGATAGAAAAAAATCATAAAGATACCTCAAAAAACTTTCGTTTTACAATATAAACCATACTAATATACATACAATCATTCTGATTTTTTGTCAGAGTACTTATTCTACAAGCAACATACTAAAATACTAGTGTTTTCATTTTTTAGTCCAAATAGATATCTTGTAATTAAAGATTTATGTGAATTTGACATACTTGTCAATGGGAGCAACCCAACATCAACCTTATGCAACGGCAATAAAGATCACTGTGATCTTGAGAGCGATGCAAACTCAGAGGTAAAATTATTTTATTGTGAACGGACTTTAGATTTATATAAGACCCGTGGTAACTACTTTAAATACAATACTACACACTACAAACACAATGTGACACAATTACAAATGACAAAAAAACAACCATGTCCTGTCAATATCATTTAGGCGCCAAAAATCCTTGACTTTATGGTAGGTACGTTGCTATCCCAGAGACAAAGCCGAACTGTCTCATGTACCGTGTAAGTAACTAGTCCGGGTCTCCGAAACACATAGGTATCCTACAAAAACGGAACACAGCAACACTTGGCGTGGCGGCAGAAATGTGAAATATATTCACTTATTTACTTACATAGTTAGGTATCAGCGTAGATACCGTTAGCTCAGAATATTACTGAATGCCTAAGAAACCTGTATATCTTATGCCGTTATGTCAAATGTAGGAGCCAAACCGATGTTTGCGGCAAGCCAGCAAAACGTATTTTTTCAATATTTGCTCTGTGTCGTTGGTGTAGTGGTTGCAACGTGGGTTTTTAAGATGAATTCCCAGCGGGGTGATTGCGTAACACGCTAACAGTAGGAATGGTTTTCATTTTGATAGTTCAACAACATTTATAATTGCGTTATTTACGTTGTTGAACCGACAAATTTTTCGAACATGAATTAGCAATATTACTTACCTGTGGGAAACCCAAAACGGGTACGTTTTTGAAGACAGTTTAAAAGGAGAGCATCTCATTCTTTAACCGCTAAATGCCAAAAGGTCAGATTGTTTAGCAACAGTATTGAGTCCACGTTACTTTGTGATAACTGGTGAAAGGCGTGCGCAAGCGCACATCTGCGACCAATATGGAAATAGACCTCGTTTGCTCTTTAATTTTAACGTAAGGTCTAACCAGGGTCTAATAAGTAAAAACTAGCCGGAGAAAGTACCTACATACATAAGTATGACAAAAAATAATTAAGAAACTGGGACGACTGAAAAATAATCTATCGACCATAAGACATTTCTTTTTCTTTTTAACCGACTTGAATAAAAGAGGAGGTTCTCAATTCGGATGTTTTTTGTGTTACCTATGTATTTTGTTTGAACGCGCTAATCTCTGAACTAGCCAGTCAGATTAATTAAAAAAAATTTTTTTTTGCATTGATAGCCCAATTCTCGAGAAAGGGTCTATTTAACATCACGCTGCGACTTTAGGAACCGTGCAACAAGGGAAAAGCTCGAAAAAGCGCTAAGCGAAGACGAAGTAATAGAGCGAGCGATTATGCGATGCAACGCGCGTTGTTGTGTATATCTTACGACTACCACGTGAACAAAGTCCCGGGCAGAAGCTAGTATTAATGGAGTATGTCAGTGAAAACCGACGAGATCCATATTATAAGCTGGTGTTAAATGATTTGCCTAGACTGTCTAAATACAATAGTAACTGCTTGGCAATGTGTGTGTGCATTTATAATAAAATACCAAGGCATTTCAAAGCTCTAAATACAAAATTATTTAAAATTAAATTTCATAAGTGGTTACTCGAGTGTAGTTTTTATAGTTTAAAACAATGATATTTTAGTAAGAATATCGGGATATGCGTTGCGATGGGAGACAGTGTATGAATGTGTGTCAGATTTAATAACATTTATAACAAAACATAATCGAGAAAATTTCTCGATTAGGTATGTTTTGTTATAAATGTATGGCTTGGCTGTTTCGTTACTTACCTACTTCAGAAACTAAATATTCGCATCACCTCCACGACGGTAGCAAAACGGCGAAGCCATACATTTTTACTGATATGTAGAATTTGTGATGTTAGGATCGGTAGAGTTAGGCCGTGTAGATTCAGAAGCTTGGCTCTACATGAGATCTGATATCTTTTTCACAGGGCAAACCTTATGTGGTCGTCTTGGCAACACTTTACATGAAATGTTTTTGGTGCATTGCATGCACCAGGGTGCCTCCTTCTGCTCTCATGCCCGACGTCAGAGCGTTCATTATTAACAAGAGAAGAGATAAGGACTTAAAGCTAACCCTTGTCAGCCTTATCCTTGAATATTATAAGTACAAACAATTTTTTCACTTCTCATGCTCTGAAAGTGCTTCTTTGTGCAGGGTATAGGCTGCACAAAATCGAATTTTGTGCACAAGGGCATTAACGTATCTACTCATAAATGTATTATATTAAGGCAAAGAAAATGAGCCATACAGCCAAATGCAATAAGAAGTTCATAGATAGAATTTGTTATTATATAATATTTACTTTAATTTATTTGCCTTATGTGTTTTTTAAGATATAATAGATATTAAAATTTTAATTCAAGTACGGTAGGTTAGTTGATTTAAGAAAATTATTATTACAAAATTAATTTAATAGTAGGCTGTATAGGTCTGCAGCCTAATATCAATGTCGTAAGATTTAAAAAAAAATAATTTCCTTCAGTATTCAAAACTGTTCTAATTTTACTTTGAATTTTAATTAAATAAATGTTATGTTATACTACTGTTTTATTTCCTCGCAATCGAAGTGAAAAGCAGAGTTTATAACTCGTCCACAAAACCATTTCTATCCTCGACATTACTATCAGCCCTCGCCTTCGGCTCGGGCTGCTAAAAGTCTCGGATAAAAATGGTTTGTTTCGTGCACTTGTTGTAAAATCTACTATAGTTACAGTACCCGGCGATAAATATTGCACATCGACCTTTGGAAAGAAGACCCCTCCATGCCTGGAAAGAAGCTTTTCCTTTTATACCTAGTACTAGCTTCTGCACGCAACATCATCTACGGGAAATGTATGGTCCCCCGACCCACCCCATCGCGTTGCCAGCCCACAAGCCGAAATTAGCCGATTGTCTCTTTTCAAAGGTCGACATGTGCAATATTTATCGCCGGGTACTGTAATTTGCTACTCAATCCTTTTCCCTGACACCACATCACAATCTAACCTAACCGCGCACTGGGCCCGCGTGGTAGATTACGGCCCACTCCCTCTCACAGAGAGGAGGCCTGTGTCCCAGCAGTGGGAATATTACCTACAGGCTGATTATGATGTACAGACGCCAGCACATCAAGCTACTACAATCTGTCAAATTTCTTTAATAGATTTTCAACTTTATCGCTAAAGCATAAGGTTCAAAGTTGATTGGGAAAATTTGACAGTTTCGGGTTGGTTGATGTGCTGGCGTCTGTACGGTCAACAAAAGAGATAAGTATGCAGGATCGTCGGATATAGTTGAAGTTTAGTAAGAAACCGATGGATGTTGTCGACTGAAATTTAATTTTATTAATAGAAAACAAACAGCTCATTTATCAAATTAAATTTCAGTCGACAACATCCATCGTTTTCTTAGTAAACTTCAACTATATCCGATGGTCCTGCATATTTATCTCTTTTGTTGACTGTACCTACAGATATTAGTGCAGGTAAGGAAAAATAAAAGGAAAAAGGAATCCGGCAGCAGTAACAAACATTACCTATCGACATTGTCTCATAATAAACACAGTAAACATTTATACTATTAGTACAAATTAAATGACTATACAACTCACCTGCTCGCCAATACACAATGTGAATTAAAAAAAAAAACTTTTATTTTAATAAAAACTACCACTAACTATAAAATAACACTGGGACCGGAAATTCACTTATTATAAATCAATTGCTCAATGAACGAGATCAATAAAAAAACACTTTTTATTGTGTCTAAAATATTTTTACGGCGCGCTCAGCCGCCGTTTTGACGTGCGTGCGGGCAACTCGATTCCTCGAATGCTACTAAAAATGTATGAACAGTTACCTATATTTCGCATTTCTGTCTGTACGCCCGGCGAAAGTAGTGTACGCAGTTCGTGTATAAAAAGTTTGCAATGTTTGCGTTCAAAATAATTACTATTTAGCATAACATCTCGCTTTATTTTCCCCCAATGCGTGGGCAGAGATTTAGGTTATGACATTATTGAAATCCTTGTTTCTGATTGATGTTTGCAATTATGAAGTTTAAGTGTAAATTGTGTTGCCTGTCCGAAAGGGTTACCGCTGGCTCGGAACATAAAGGGCTAAGGAAGGAACACGGGTGGGTTTTAGTCAGTAAGAGTCTGACACTCCCTTCCGCTCCACCCAGAGCGGGAGGGGTCATTTGATGGTTTCCCATCCTCAAAAAAAAAGTGTAAATTGTGTTGCTTTCAGAATTAATAGTCATCAATAAATCATTAACTCAGTCAGTCGTAGTCCACTGCTGGACATAGGTAGAGACCTATGTCCAGCAGTGGACTACGACTGACTCCACGCTGACTATGGCGGAGGACAGGGTGTTGTGGCGCAGCCTGGGAGAGCCCAGGCTGCGCCACAAGACCCTGTCCTCCACCTTCCTCGTGTAGTCTGTCCAGACACCTTTTTAAGGTCGTCGGTCCATCTAGCTGGGGGCGTCCCACAATACGCTTGCCGATACGCGGTCTCCAGGACTCATCCGGTCCACCGGCCATCGGTCCTTCGACAAACATGGCTAGTCCACTGCCACTTCAACTTTCTTACACTGCAAGCTATGTCAAAAGTCATACAAAATGTTTAATTTTTATTTATTTATTTTTTATTTTACTATTTATGTACACACATATATAAACAGATACGAAATAGTCAGAACAGAAAAATAGGTACAAAGGTGATGCTTATTTCATAAGAAATCTCTTCCAGCATACCTGCAATAGGACAATAAATAGAGAGATGTAGACAGCGTGTGAAAGAGTAAAGGAGACAAAAAATAATACATACAATCTAATCTAAAAACAATTCACTTAATAAAACTAAACAAATATTATAAGAATATACTTACATAAATACAAATAAACATACATACTTCTATAATAAATATCACTAGAATGTTAATAAATATTAAAACGTAATCAGAAAAACAATAATAAATACATACACAACTATGATAAAGTGGAAAGATAGTGTTCTTTTACTCTTCTCTTAAAAACTGCAACAGTTTGGCAGTCCCTAATTTCAGGCGGTAGTGCATTCCACAGCCGCACCGCGTGCACTGTGAAGGAGTAGGAGTAGAAGTTGGTGGAGTGGGGAGGGGACTTGAGAAGGTTTTTAAGATGTGACCTGCAAGGCGCATCTGCAGGGCGGGCGTAGGAAAAACGCTCCCGCAGATAGGATGGAGTTTTAGGATTGTGAAGGAGATTGAATAGCAGACACAATATCCGAGAGTTCCTGCGAAGTCGAATGGGGAGCCACTTGAGTATCTTGCGAAAGTTGGAGACGTGATCATACTTTTTAAGATTAAAAACAAAGCGGATACAGATATTTTGCAAACGCTCAAGTTTATTTAAAAGCTCCTCTGTGGCATCCAAATAACAAGCATCGGCGTAATCAATAATGGGCTGAATGAGGGTTTGAGCAAGAGAGATTTTGGTGTTCAAGGGCAAAAAGCCCTGGAGACATTTCAACGAATGGAACGTGTAGTGCACTTTGCGACTGACTTGTGCTACATGAGCAGTCCACGACAAGTAAGAGTCCATGGTTACCCCCAGGTTTTTAACCGTAAGAGCGTATTCAATCTGAACTCCATTCAAACAGAGTGGAGACAGCGACGCAATATCGAGCCTGTTCCGCATATACCTGCTGCCGATAATAATGGCCTGGGATTTCCTAGGGTTGATTTGCAGTCCAAATGACTGCGACCACTCACTAATCAAATCCAGGTCACTGTTCATGGCAGCAACAGCGGCTTCCGCATCTTCCCCTAAGAAATTATTGTAAAGCTGCAGGTCGTCGGCATAGAGATGGAAGTAGGAAGAGATGACACTGGTGATAGAGTTAATAAAAATAGAAAAGAGAAGAGGAGAGAGAACACCACCCTGAGGCACACCCGCGGTAAGAGAGCACCAGTCAGAAGACGACTCATCGAGACGGACCCGCTGCGAGCGGCCATTAAGGGGGAAGCGCTAAGGTAGCCCGCGAAATTCAAATTTTCTTACGTTTTTTGCAATTTGCTGGTCAGCATTAAGTTGTACGTTGATTAATATATGAATCGCGGCCGTAAGAAATATGTGTTCACAGAATTATAATCATTAAAGTCATCAACACATCTCTCCAAGACCACGTAAGTCCAAAGAATGATGATTTCATGAAACAGTTATTCTTGAGACTTACGTGGTCTTAGAGAGTTGTGTTGATGACTTTAATGATTATAATTCTGTAAACACATATTTCTTACGGCCGCGATTCATATATTAATCAACGTACAACTTAATACTGACCAGCAAATTCCAAAAAACCTAAAAAAAATCGAATTTCGCGGGCTACCCTGGCGCTTTCGCCTTAAGATAGGAGTTTTAATGTTTGACGACACCGTTGGCGCAGTGGCTGAGCGATCGACTGCTGCGCTGCGTGTCGCGGGTTCGATTCCCGCACGGAACAAATATTTGTATTGCCTACAGGTAGTTGTTCCGGGTCTGGCTGTTTGTGTATGTGAATTTAAATGTTTGTAAACGCACCCACGATACAGGAGTAATTCCTAGTGTGGGGCAAAGATTAAAAAAAAACCCGTACTACACAATGAAGCCTAAAGCTTGCATGCCATGCCATATTGTGACATTCACCAATCAGAAGCTATTATGGTACCTTGCACAGTTTTATATCTAGACGCCAGCACATCAAGCTACTACAATCTATCTCTCTTTAATAAATTTTCAATATTGATTCAACGGAAGTGTCTTAGCGGAACCAGAAACGGAAACAGATGTCAAAAGTAAATTTTAGCAGAAACGGAAACGGATGTAGAAACGGAAGTGTAAATAATATGAAAAAAAACAAATTTACAAATATAATTCTTTATTAAGTATCAAATACACCAAATCTAGATTAGAAATAGATATATTAGATATCTATTATAGAAAATAATATTGAAGAATAATTTGGCCGCTTTATGTGATAAGTGCCTGCGCGGCTCGCTGGCTGACCCCTCCCCCACGCGCTCAACCATCCAGCGACTCGCACGCGCCTTGCGCCGCGCATGCGTAACTCTCAGGACTCTCAGCCGTCGGTTGTAAACTTCCGTTTAAATCTCCGTTATAAAAGTTGCGGAAACAGAAGCAGAAACGGATGTTGGAAATCGCGCGGAACTTCCGCACTTGCGGAAACAGAAACAGAGATCCGTTGCATCACTAATTTTCAACTTTCTCGCTGAAGTATAAGGTTCAAAGTTGACTGGAAAAATTTTACAGTTTCGGGTAGCTTGACGAGCTTTTTTTTTTTTATTTTTTTTCAGGATGGGAAATCATCAAATGACTCCTCCCGCTCTGGATGGAGCGGAAGGGAGTGTCAGACTCTTACTGACTAAAACCCACCCGTGTTCCTTCCTTAGCCCTTTATGTTCCGGGCCAGCGGTAACCCTTTCGGACAATCCCGCTGGCCCGGCAGGCTTCGGCCCTATCGGGCCCCTTCAATTCATGCTGACATCTCTTTGAGGCGCGCGTGGAACACGTACGCACCGTCCGGCACGGGCCTGGTCCTGATCGGACGGTGAGCTACCCATTACTCTCCGCCCGCAGGCCCCCGCCTACGGTGGCCGGGAGTCGTCGCGCGGCTCCCGACGCCCGGAGCGTCTCCCGCGGCGGCTGGGACGGGAGGCTCTCTCCCTCAGCCGTCCCGCCGCCTCCTTCGCTAGCATGACTGCTTCGCAGAAGGAGGCGACTGCCCCCCACTCCCTCTCGCCCCGGACCATGGCTTGAACCAGGGCCGGACGCGAGAGGTCGCCGCCGCTGCCGATCGCCTCTACGAGGACACGGCGGTACTCCGCCCAAGCGGGGCAGACCTCCACCGTGTGCTCCACCGTGTCCTCTGGGCGATCCTGGCAATGGTGACACCCGGGCGTTTCCTCCCGCCTGATTATGTGCAGGAACCTCCCGAAACTTCCGTGTCCGGTGAGGACCTGCGTCAGGCGGTAGATGAGGGTGCCGTGACGCCTCTCTAGCCACTCCTCAAAGAGGGGTCTTATCGCCGCTATCGTGGCGTGCCCTGCGCTGGGTTGCGACAGTCGCTCTTTCCATGCCGCCATGAGATCGCGCCGGAGGTCCGTCCGCTCCGCCGCAATTTGTTGCGGAAGCGGAGTTTCCCCCCGACGTAGTGCCTCCGCGCGCCACTCATACAGGCGCGCGAGGACTATCGCCTCCAGATCCCATGGCGGCAGTCCGGCAAGGAGGCTTGCCGCCTCGCCCGAGATCGTGCGGTACCCCCGGATCAGCCTAACGGCTACCACCTTCTGGGGCGCGTTCAAATAATGGGCGGCTCGCCGCCGCAGTGAACGCGCCAGCTTGACGAGCTGGGGGCTTAAAAAGGCCACTTTGGCAGAATCATAAAAGGACAACATTATGAATCATGACGGACAGTTAACTGTTAAGTTAATCGTATCAAACCGCATCGGTGAAGGATTTTTCAGTTATTTTTTTGTCTGTGCTAAAATAGTAGGTATATCTTTGATTATACCTACAATGCGTGCCACGAAAGATGAGACTTGACCCCGCCTCCCCCGCTCTTTGCGCCGCCCCTATGACGTCCGGTCCCGTCCCGCACTCAGACCTCATACCGCTAAAGATACCTAAAATCGTGTACTGCTCATGTCAAACCACGTGGTGTGTCAAGTCTCATCTTTCGTGGCACGCATTGTACGTAGTGCAGCGAAAAAAAAGAAAAACACGTACTATCTTTGCCATAATTATTATGATTTATAATGTTTCCTTTTATGATTCTGATAAAGTGGCCTTTCTAGGCCCCCTGGCGTGACAAGCTACAGGCATGTGTATTACGGGCTTTAGTGTAAGTAAAACTAACTACAATGAAAAGCTTATATATACTAATAAAAAGAGGTAAAGTTTGTAAGTACCTAGGGGGTACCTAATCTCTGGAACTACCAGTTGGATTTGAAAAATTCTTTTTACATTTGATAGCCAAATTCTTGAGGAAGGTTATAAGTTATTTAACTTCCCGCTACGAAACATAGGAGCCGAGAAAAAGGAAAAAAAATACGTCAGAAACAAAGCTAAGCAAAAACGCACTAGGAGCACGCGGGTGAGCGATGAGATGCGACGCGATGGGGCGGGGGCTGAAAATTCACGCGGACTAAGTCGCGGGCAGAAGCTAGTAACGTAGAAAATCTTAAAATTGCTGTATTTGGTACTGCGCAATGGACCTTTTTCGATTCCCACACTTTTAAATATGACCTACAGACATTTGTTCCGGGTCTGGCTGTTTGTGTAATGCGTTATGTGAGGTTCTTGACTGCAGTCACGCATAATAATATACTATGTACATAATCTTTAGAAATTACAATGTTTTTCTCTGAACATTATTATTATGCAGGGTCAAATTAAATTTGTGAGCGAAACTGTCGTGATTGATATCGATATTAAAGTTTCTCTAAACTCAGGTACTCTAAGAGGGGTCTGCGACTCAAAAAAAATTCAAATCTTTTTTGTTTGTTTTAGCAAGTTTAAAAATTGACATTATCGACACCCAAAACGTCTTTCGGCCCACTAAGCTCCCTCTCACAGAGAGAAGAATCAGAGGGACGATTGTCGTAATTTTAACAACGTTCAGTCTGATCTGTATCAATCTGTCAAAAATACCTGTTACTTACATTTTTGTCCAACCCAAAATTTTATTTTTGGGGTAGGTGTGGGGTAGAGTATGTTAGGGTAGGGGTAGGGTAGGAGCCGCGCCGTGCCCTCATCTCAGAAGTAGGCAGTGACCTCTCGCTGCCGGCCGTGGTCGAGTCGATGGTCGACAGCGAGGAGTCCTGGGACGCGGTGGTTTCCTTCTGCGAAACGGTCGTCTCGCAGAAGGATCAGGCTGCGAAAAGGGAGAGGGAGATCTCGTCCACTCACCCTGCCCGCAGCAGGCGCACCGGGCGTCGGCGGAGGGCGGACAACGCCCTCTTCCAGCCCCCCTAAATGGGTCCAGGGGCGACGGACTAGGCGACGGACCAGGACCCGAGGTGGCGGCGAGTAGTGTTCCACGCGCGCCCCTCTTAGACGTCGCGGGGGGAGTCAAACACCTCACTCCCCCCCCTGACCAGACGGGGCCCGCAGAGGCGGGCCGGCATCGACATCCATGAGGATTTTCCACCCGGGAACAAAAAAAAAAAAACGGGTAGGGTAGGTAAGGGATAGCCTAGGACACCACGCGAACGAAAACGCGCCGGGCAGCTAACCATAAACATCCGAATTGAGAGCCTCCTCCTTTTTTGAAGTCGGTTGAAAACTCTGCTTCAGTATTGCAGAATGTCTTGACATTATTGTTCACCACTATTGTATTGGAGTCATCCTGTAAAGATAGTGTGTAAGTTTAATAAATAAATAATTAAAAATATTTTATATTATAACAAGATAGAGAGGAGTGGAAGGAAGAAAGGGAGGCCTTTGCCAAAAAGTAATCATAATAATAAGATAGGTAGGTACCTAGTATTCCACGCGGACCAAGCCGCGGACACAAGCTATTTTTTTTAGGTTCTGTAATTTTTTCTTGTTCTGTTGTTTTCTCTTTTTTTGTTGTTGGTCTGTTTTTGTTGTTGTTTTTCTGTGTTGTTTTGTTGTTGTTGTTGTTGTTCTTGTTGTGCTGTTTTTTCTTGTTGTTGTTGTGTTTTTTGTTGTTGTTTTTTATGTTGTTTTTTTGTTGTTTTGTTTTTTCTTGTTTATAAAATCGAAAGTAACTCTGTCTCACTGTATGTGTTAACTGTTACCTTTTCACGCCTAAACCATGAGTGTCGATCCCGTGGGAACATCGGGATAAAAACTATCCTATGTCCTTCCCCGGGATGCAATCTATCTCTCTGCCAAATTTTATCGAAATCCGTTCAGTGGTTTAGGCGTGTTTGATCTATCAATATTTGTGGGTACAAAACAGGACTTTAGTCCGCGCGGAAATAGTTGGCCGCGCCTTAGGTATGTGAGCGGTGGGATGGGACGGAGTCGTTTTGTCATCATTACTCAGTACAATGCGTGCCACCAAAGATGAGACTTGACACATCACGTGGTTTGACATGCGCAGTACACGATTTTAGGTATCTTTAGCGGTATGAGGTCTGAGTGCGGGACGGGACCGGACGTCATAGGGGCGGCGGAAAGAGCGGGCGAGGCGGGGTCAAGTCTCATCTTTCGTGGCACGCACCGTACGTGCGTTGCGAACAATAGGTAGCCCCGCCGGCTTCACCCCCGTCCCTACCTAAGGCGCGGCCATCTAGTTCCGCACAGACTATACCTTCAGTATTCTCTCCTCTCTAAATCCATCCAAAGGTTGTCTTTAAAAGATATCTTATTTTAACACCGCCCATTATGTCACTCCTTGTAAAATTTCTACTTTTGTGTATGTTATTATAATTATGAAGAATATAGAATAGAATATCTACTCTTTATTATGTACACCACATAAATTACAGACATAAATATAGAAACTGTACAAAGGGTGGGTGGGGGGGGGGGGGGTATACCTATCTAGTATTTATTAAAAAAGTCAGTAGCTAAAAATAATGTACCGGGTAAAAAAAAAAACAACACATTTTTCAAAGACTTTATTTAATCTTATTTCATTTTCACATTCAGAACTTCATAAATTGAAAACATTCATGTGTACGAGAAAAAAAAATGGAAATTAGATGCTTAAGCACCTAATCCTACGGACTATTTTACATTGAATTTGTATCAATATAAAAGTACCTACTCTTTGACGTTTAAATATTTTTTCTGAGAAAAAATAATCATGTGTCCGTTCGTTTATAGGCTTTCCCTCTTTTACATGTTACAGACGCCAGCACATCAAGCTACCCGAAACTGTCAAATTTTTCCAATTAACTTTGAACCTTATGCTTTAGCAATAAAGTTGAAAATCTGTTAAAGGAATTTGACAAATTGTAGTAGGTTAATGCGCTGGCGTCGGTTCTTAAAACATAACTGGCGTGACATGTGGGTGTAATAGACACCTCTGATTCCATAACCATTCTATTGATACAAAGGTAATTTAACTAACAAATAACGTCGCCTTATAGTGAAAACCTCGGGAATACCTCGTAAGTAGCATTTTATGCATTTCGGACAATCTCATAGTATCGAACAGTTCTGGATATAAAAGCGGGTTAAATTTCCATATTAATTAATAAGAATAAATAACCTCCTTTTTTTGAAGTCGGTTAAAAAAAACATAAAAGACGCCGTACAAAAATTTTACAACACGCAGTTCTTTTTCCTCCTGAAAAGATACTTCTCTTTTACACTTACGAGGTTTTCACTCTAAGGCGTCGATAACAAAATTGAAATTCTAAACATGATATTATCATAAACATCTACAATTTATATTATCATACCGGAATATTATTTTGTATTTGATAGAATACAACTGTAATACGACAATGAAAAAAGTATGAACTATACAAGGTCAAATGAAATTAGCTAACGAAACTCCGCTGATGATATAATTATTGATATCGACGACAAAACGTATACCTGAAAGGAGTGAAACTTCTTGAAAAATATAGAATAAGAGAGATTTCGTGTGAGAGACAGAGAGAGTTATATCTTTCTTATCTCTCATGTAACGAGATGTGCCTAAAGGTGACGCGTCCTTGAAATTTCACTCTCAATTCTCGTCCAATTATCGAATTTGAAGTTACACTTCAAAAACAAAATTCCTTATTTTAAGTAACTTTAGCTAACTATTGACTACTACAGTTACTTGAAATTATGAGTTTAGAAAATCTCATCGATACCTATCACATCTATGAAGTTTCGCTAGCCAATTATTTATGTATAGTAGTATATTATTATCTATAATGACCCAATCTACATTTGGTTTTCGAAACAAATACCTAGCATTTAACTAGTACAGTCGCCGTCAGATATATTGTAGCAGACAAGGTGACCAAATACTTCTGAACAATTCAAAATGTCAATAAGTTCCATACACTACAACTTACCATTAATATCTGAACATTCATTACTTCATTAATATCTGAGCAGATGCTTGTCAATAATTTCTATACACACAATTAACCAAAAATATCTGAACACTTACAACGTCAAGTGTATCTATGCAGATGGGGTAGTCTTAGATATCTGAGCAGTTGAGGAAAAATTGCAGTAGGAAGTGCTTCCAACTTTACTATAAATTCAATATATATAGGAACTCTTTTGCTAATTTTTATACTATGATGACCCTGGCAGTTTGAGCGCCATTTTTCAAATATGGCGGTGCGAGCGGCAAAGATAAAACAATGAGCGACAATGTGAAAATTCGAAGAGAGCACGTCAAACTCAATAAAATCACCAGTTTAAAAACTTTCCAGGTAAACCTACCAAATGACTGGACTAACCACAGATAGTCAAGTCGATAGTCGTTTTTGGTTCGTCCTTTATATCACGCAGTAACGAATTAGGTAAGCTCAATGTTTGTCTGCGTAGATACACTTGACGTTGTAAGTGTTCAGATATTTTTGGTTAGTTCTGTGTATAGAAATTATTGACAAGCATCTGCTCAGATATTAATGAACTAATGAATGTTCAGATATCAATGGTAACTTTTAGTGTATGGAACTTATTGACATTTTAAATTGTTCAGAAGTATTTGGTCACCTTGTCTGCTACAATATATCTGACGGCGACTGTACCAGACCTGTTATGCCTTGTTTGCATGAGCCCGGCACTTGACATTTAGTACCCACTTGACAGTGTGTTATTGATGTTTTATTAAACTTGATAATGGACGCTTCACTCGAGTGAACGTTCATTTTTATTCTATGTTCACACTACTACATAGAAATGAATGTTCATCTGCTCAATTCATTTCACTTCACTTTTTGTTAATTTTGCCTTTCACTCGAACTGAATCAGTCTGTGAAAAATTAATTCATTAGTGTACCGATCCAACGATGTTAGATTTCGGCACTCGGCATCTTTCACTCGCCAACTAAATTATCGAAAAATGAAATTAAAGGAGCAGATGAATTTCCATTCCTACGGAATTCTATCAGTGCTGTGTGAACATGGAATTAAATAAAAATGAACTTTCACTCGAGTGAAGCGTCTATCGGCTGATTATATATGCTTCTGTTACACACAATATTTTACTGTAAGTGACAAGTGTACTAAGTATTAGTTACTAAACTCGTGTAAACAGTTTCTAGGATATGTTTCACTACAAATACCGGCGCCTCCATTAGCCATCAGTTTAAAAAGACATTTACATCTTGTATCACTAACAAAGTACCTAACATTTTGTACTGTTGAGGGCAAAAATTTGTATGCACTAGGAAAACGACTAATAGAGAGAAGTCATCATCTGCTGCCTGCCTTTCCCCAACTATGTTGGAGTCGGCTTCCAGTCTAACCAAATGCAGCTGAATACCAGTATTTTATATAGAGCGACTGCCTATCTGACCTCCACAACCCAGTTACTGGGTAATACGATACCCCTTGATAAGACCAGTTGTTAGTCTTTCGGGCTTCTGACGACGCGTAACGTCTGTCAAAGTTCCACGAATGACAGCCGAGACCAACGGCTTAACGTGCTTTCTGAGGCACGGCGGGTCTTGGTAAACACGCGCGGTGTCGCTTACGGTGACAATAGCGCGAGTTCAATAGATTTTTCCCATCTCAAAAAATTATCAACGCGCCTAAAGAAGTTTTCACTTCAAAAATAAAAAGCCCTGATCATCTTATTTCCGTTTTGACAGTATATCAATGTTGCTTACACTGTTTTGGTCTGCCAATCGATTCTGTAAAAAATCTCACCGTGAAAACTTAGAAGAAGTGAGTTTGTTTTTACTAGGAATTGACACTATTAACAGTTCACTCCACGCTCACTTCACCTAAGTTTTCACGGTGAGATTTTTACAGAATAGCACCGCTGGTAGGTTGCCACGTAGTTGAATGTCACAAAGTGCATACATATTTTTGTCCTCAACAGTATTGCATCACTACAAAGTACCTAATCATTTTCTTACAGTTTACAGGTATTTGTAGCGCATTATATAAAATTTTAATTTTCCCTTTATACCCTATTCTCGCTGAGATAATTCGAAGGGCAAAAAAAATCAGAGATAATTTCATGAAAACCAACTAATATTAGAAATATCGACTAATTAGAGAAGTAAGGAAGAAAAAGCATGTTGCGTCGACCACAAATACATTTGGATCACGGCAGAAGAATGAGGAAGACGAAATCAAGAAAAAAAAATTCTTCCATTCCATACACAGATAAAGGTGAATGCGCGCGTAGTGGTAGACCGCGAATTTTTTTTTTCAAACTACGTAAGGAAATTTGAATTTCGTGGTCTAACACTGCGCAATCAACTTAAGGGCCTTACATGACCTAAAGCGCGGTCACTGTCGGACTGCATAGAAGAGAAAGAGAAGCGCGATGATACAACGCTGGTAATTTATTGCAAAGTATGAAGCAATTATTTAATTACAAAAAATCGATTGTTTGAACTAAAAAATTAAAACACTAGTGTTTTAGTATGTTGCTTGTAGAATAATCTGACGAAAAATCAGAATTATTGTATGTTTAGTATGGTTTTTATTGTAAAAAGAAAGTTTTTAGAGGTATCTTCATTATTTTTTTTTTCTATCGTATCAAATTAGTTGTATTATGTTTTCAACACACTATCTACCTAGCATATATCCTGAAGAACATCATATATTTTTCTAATTTTGTTTACTGTAGTCGATCATATACTTTTATTGTTTCTAAAACTTGCGTTTTTTGCGTTTAGATCCTGTAAGCCCTTAAGCCGAAACCGTCAAGGTAGCCCGCAAAATTATTTTCTTTTAAGTTTTTTTTTTCAATTTGCAGAACAGTGTCAGGTTATATATTGATCAAAATATGATTCGCGGCCGTGACAAGTATTTGTTTACAGAATTATAATCATTAAAATCATCAAAGCAACTCGTAAGTTCATATCAACCTATTATATGACTATTTCATGAAATCATGACATTTGAGGCCGATTCTAACTTAGAGTTGTATTGATGATTCTAATGATCATACTGTAGCGAATCTTATTTACAAATTATTAAAAAAATGAGAAAATTTGAATTTTGCGGGCTTCCTCAGCGCCTCTTTAAACGACTCTGATCAGTCTGACCGGATGCGTGCACATATACACGTATCGGTCAGACGGTTTAGTTTCAACGATTTAATTCTAAAGTAATTGTTCTGACATCGTAGGCGATCGACCTATAAAGGCTAAGCGCGCATTGCGATGCGATTTTTTTAAACGCATGTTCATGCGATATAAAATCACCAACGAATTTTTCAAGCGATTTATTTACTCGCACCAACTCTACAGCAGTGTTAATAATCTCAGAAAATTAACTTACATTCCATCGCCACTTAATCAGTTATCTACTTTAGTACAATGTACTCTAAGTTGATTTTTGAGTGACCATATGCAACAAAAAGGTCCTATGAATAAGTTTTTGCTTGCAATGAAATTTGAACTTTATTAAGCACGACATTCAGTTTGTTGTTCCATAACTTGAAAATACTGTAATTCTTAATTCAAATATAGTATGTATATTGGTATCGTTCACATATTTGGCGATTATTTTTCGCAACGAATAAATTTCGTGGTTCGCGCTTTCCCGTAACAGCCGCACACGTTACAAATCTTACCCAGATGGATCTGAAGTTCAAACTGACAATATTTATTTTATTTTGTAATTTTCCATAGAATTATCTCAACGAGTTTACCTATGTATAGCTACTGTATTGCTACCAAACCGTTACATTCATATTACTATTACAATATTTGTAGGTTTTCTTAAATGTTTTACACACCTTATAAAGATTATACATACACAATAATAGTCTGTATTTAAAAGCCCACGTTCGCATGGACGTAAAAATATCGCGGCGGGATTTTATCGCGCACTGGATTTTCAACTCGAGGTGTCGAGCGGAGCGTTGACAATACAACAGAGCGCATCCCATTGCGTCAATAAAACACACTGTTGGATTTTCAACTCTCGGCGCAAAGCAGAAAGTACAAAATTTAGTGCGCGAAAAAAAAAATCGCCGCGAAAATAAATCGCCCGTGTCAACGGCTTTAATTTTGACAGTTCAACAACATTAATTGCGTTATTTACGTTGTAGAATGGACAAATTTTTCGAACGGTGAAGCAATGGATGTCCAATGTGATTCAGAATATGATTTATATTGTGTTACGAACCTAGGGTGCTGGGAACACACTGATAAAATGGCGTCTCGTTTTGTTTCCTTCATACAAACTTTATATACATCCCTTTCTGTCAAAATTCCATACCAAACTTATGTCTAAAAGTTACATTTTTTAGCGCTACGAATTATAACTATCACTTAGGGTGAAGCCTCCTATAAAACGGTTCTTGTTGACAGACCAAGACTGTCCCCCCCATACCTATTAGCTCTGTAGTATGAAAACATTGTAAAAGACAATATTTTTTTAAAAGAGTAACCGTGGAGTTTCTTGCCGGTTCTTCTCCATAGGAAACGACTAATCGAAACCGGGCACCTAGCTTCTGACGTTTCTGAAGTGCCCATGTATCCTACTAATATTGTAAATGTGAAAGTTTGTGAAGATGTTTGGATGTTTGTTACTCAATCACGCGTAAACCGTTGAACAGATGTGGACGAAAATTGGCACATAGATACACCATTTCCTTGATGAACACATAGGATACTTTTTATCCCGGTATTCCCAGGGGATCAAAACTTACGCGAGTGAAACCGCGAGGCGTTGCTAGTGTGAAATAAAATATTAGCAATGGTGGTTCCGTGGTAAAAGCACGACTTACGAGTCGTAGGTTCTACCCACGCCAGCGTGAACGAAGCGTGAACGCAGCCTAAGTGTCAATACATACTAGCGCAAAGTGGATGCGTAACGAAGGGTTAGTGGGAAACCTAACATAGCAAATTCACCTTTATCTCCACAACGTAATGCACGCGCACCAATCAGCGTTGGTCGCTCTCAGACGCGTGAATTCCGTAGAAAGCGCGCGAATTCGCGCGTCTTCTTTTTATCTCAGAAGAAATATGTGCATTACGTTTTGGAGATAAGGGAAGTTACAGATTAACGCTTCAATGCGATTTGACTCTGCGCCAGTATGAATTGACCCTATACAGTGCTAAAAATAAATACTCTGTGATGTTTACCCAATGGGGATTTCCGTGAAAATTTACGACACCAGTTGGCACCACTTTGACAAGAGGTCTTCCAATATATTTATTATAAATATATGATGACGTTCATCATTCGATTCATTCATTCGTTCATCATTCAGTCATGACTAAAGAAAATATAGGCTGTTTGACAGATGCCTGGACCTGACGTGTCAGTGCTGCCACCTAGCGAACGTCATTTCAGAAAACCCTCATTGATAGCCACTGTTTTTATATCATTAAGTTAAACGTCACAGAGTATGTTTTGCTAATGTCACCCGTAGCGTTGAATAGGCGACTCCACCCCTAACATACACATTTGTAGCGTTCACTACAAATCCCCATCTGTGTTTAACACTCCTTAAAAACTGTAGCGCCTAACAAATTATTTCAAATTGAATTTGCTTTTTAATTTAAATTACTAATAGTATATACTTAGGACTAACAATTTACTTATCCGAGATCTGAGAAAATTATAGGCTTTAACACAGTGCAATAAATTATAATGGCAACTTTATGGGTCTGAGTCTACAACCCCTGTTTTAGAACAGTACTGAAGCATTGATCAACTAGGGGTATTGAGGTATGAGGATCAGGGTGTTCACCCATCCTCCATAGAAAAAAGAGGATCTTCCGACCAGACGGGTGTCGTATCTGATGGGCTACTGCCCGAGGAGTGTCGGTACGTTACAACGTACCGACACTCCTCGGGCAGTAATTTACAAATTATGCTAATCGCGCGGTAAACTCCGCTTGCGAGATGCAGGATTTTGCGTGATGCGTAGTTCGTATGTGGCGTTGTAGATGCCGCCACAGTCCAATCTTTCGGATTTGTATGAAATACATCAGTTAATCAATTGCTTGAGTTTCGTCCTATGACAAGGGAGCTCGTAGGGTGACGGTCGCAGAGGTTGACGAAGACCTTCAATTAAGTTACTTCGTTCATTTATTTGTGCTAGTAACATTTATTCCTATAAAGGCACCCAAGAACCAACTTTAGGTGTCAAAAACATACGAAATAGCACACGTTCACCAAAAATGTGTCAATTTCAAGACTACCAGACAAAAACAACAAAATAGAGATATTTTTTTTTTGTAATTCTTATAAATTACATTCTTAATTATGTATATTTAAGAAAGAATTTCAAGTAATAATAAGCTACATTTTCTGGATTGTGGAGGTCAGATAGACAGTTGCCCCATGTAAAATACTGGTATTCAGCTGCATCTGGTTACACTGGATGGTGAACCCAATATACTTGGGAGAAGACTAGGAAGAGAGTACGACCTAGCCTGTTAAAACTAAAAAAAAAACACTTAATATTACTTGACATTCAAACTGACCTTATCCTAAGACTACAGATACATTTAAATACTAATTCTAAATTCATTAAATAGACATACAATTATTATTATATTAAATTTAAATTAGATACCCCATTTAACAATATTCATTAACTTAAAGCATGCAGAATCATTTGAAATATAAATTATTTTCTGAAGGCGCGTTACGAGACAGTTAAACAAGGTGGCGCGGACATGGACACACTGCCTTCTACCAAGGATTCAGTACATGATTCTGGACCACACAGTGCTAAAATTTTTCTTCGGTTATAAAAAAAAACAGCTGTTTCTTACAAAAGCGCGATAAAAAACAATTTAAAAAAATATTTTATTGTCAGGCATCAAGGCCCAAAGGGTGTTAGTCTTCATCTGCCCAGCCTTTTCCCAACTATGTCGGGGTCGGCTTCCAGTCTAACCGGATGCAGCTGAGTACCAGTATCTTACATCGAGCGACTGCCTATCTGACCTCCACAACCCAGTTACTGGGTAATACAAAACTCTTTGGTAAGACTGGTTGGCACGGAGGAGTCTTGGTACGTAAAGAAGGTCACCCATCCACGTCCCAACCGCGGGAAGCGTAGCTTAACCTGATCCATCGACCTGTGCGGCTGTTATTATTTAGTAGCCACAAGTCACTCACAGGTGTTAGTATTACATCATCTTGCAATACGCGGTCAAAATGTATGAAACAGCAAAATTTTTTTTTTAATCGACGGAATATTTCAACGTGTTCAGAATCATGTACTGAATTCATAGTAACAGGATGGACGTCGATGTCCCCGCCACCCTCCAGGCTGTCTCGCTATCGTTTCATAGTTCAAGACAAGGACAGACAAACTTGGGTAACGTGAGAGGGAAAGAGAACGATTTCGTCTCGTCATCGAAGTCTTAGGCCAAATTTTTTGGTGTATTTTAAAAGTTGACTTAAAAAGGCCACAACATCGTTTAATTGAAATATTTTGTTGAAAAGAAGAAGTTGTATTTTGACATCCATTTTCAAGATTCCGTTCTTACGCGCCATTTACAGCATGTATCAGAACGGTGTGGTCATCTTTAAGTACCTAGATAACGCAAGTATCACGATCTCTATGAAAACCAAACGTGCCATTTTTTGACTACCTACTATGACGTCTCAAGCACTATTTAGTGATGGGGAAATCAAATTGATTCAAAGACGCCCGTTTTGTCCCACCCCCGGGGCCTAGCGCCAGCACTCACGCACATCCAGCCAGCAGTACTCAGGACTGAGCACGAAAGTGGTGGCTTACGATTTTTGTACGTAAGCTGGTGCGATTTTTGGCACGCGAAGTAGTCGTTCTTGCGTTATCTAAGTGTATCTATATCTGTGGGTACAGACCACCAAACAGAACAACATTCTCCATCGGACCAACAGCGCAAACGCGAAAGATTTATCAACTGTTCCATACAAAACTTCATAGTCTAATAAAATAACCAACTCCAGAAGAAATTAAAACGAAAATTGCTAAAGTGTCGAACACCGTTTATTGATTAACTGTGAATTCGTTTTTCAAAAGTTTCTCTTGTATAGATAAATAAAGTTTAAGTTAATACATCAGATTTGTTTATTGTACTATATTTCTACATGAATAACTTAAAATTAATGCGGTTAATAGTACATTACTTCAGAGGGAAGAAAGTGACAGTTCCATACCGAGATTAGCTCGTGGCGCAAACCATTTGAGGTATGGAACTGTACTTTATCCTGAGGGATGTATAGTGCTTTTTATTACACCTACGAGGAAAATTATGGACATAAATGCATAGAAATGTTTATATTTAGTTAAAAGTACAATTATTAAAAGTGCAGCTATTAAGATGTTACATTTTGTCCGGGTATCTTGATATTTTGAGACACGGCAACAGATTATCAACAACTTCTCGGGCCGTCTCTAATAGTTCTGGCGGTGTGTTAGGGATAACATCATAACTGTCGCTCGAAGTATCCATATTTTACAAAAAACACAAAGATAAATGTGTTTTTGCGAAAATGCGCGGGCTTTTTTCTGGAGTAGGCTAAGATCATAAGGTCATGCAGCCACTTCTTCCGTGATTCCGCGCGTTTTATATACAAAAATAATTTCGTTTTTAATTTTCTGTATGCACCAAGGAGGTTGGTAACTGGTAAAAAAAAACTGTATGTGGCCAGTAACAATTTACTTGAAATTTAATTAGTAGACAGTTAAAGTCTCTTGGCAGTATGACTGCTGACAAATTAAAAAAAAAGAAAAACCGGGTATGTAATGGAATTTCATACATATTTCCCACCCTTGGGTCGGAAGGATTTTCATACAAACTTCCATACCTTGGGATGAAAGGATTTGAAGGGCGGGATAAAGGCGTTTCTTCCCTCTAATTGGTATAATTAGTATGTATTTTCAGAGCAGGTGTGATAAAAAATAATTTTCACCGTTGTTTAAAATTCTCCAACATTTTTAAGTTTGAGAACCTGTAAACAGCATGATGACGTAGGCTTGTGTCAGTCACGTGGTTCCCGAGTCTCGGAAGAGAGTACCAGGCGGAGTTATATTCTTAAACCATGCAAAACTTCAATACGTCCTCGACACAAGTGTATGGGACGGCTGATTATTTTTTCGTGATTATGATGTTGGTCCCACGGAGAAAATTATTCAGTTCGATGGTCTGTACCACACTCCTAAATATTAACACAACTTTCTGATACAAGCTGGAGATATACAAAATATTTTTTAGTAGAGCTTTGAGATGTATCTTTAATAATTACGTTGTATCATTAAATTCTATAATAAGCAAATAACACATTGATATTCTGCAAATTAAAATGCCGAATCTATAATTCTCTAAGCTATGCCCATTAAATATATCACTACGAAAAGAGTTTATATTTTCTTTACAATAATCATCAAATTAAAGATTTTATTCTTTGACACTGTAGCATAAGTAGGAGTAAAATCATTATCAGCACTTTCAAGTATTTCTATCTCTTTCTGTCATTAAGGTCGAGATCTATCAACGTTACTTTGTACAGACGCCAGCACATCAAGCTACCCGAAACTGTAAAATTTTCCCAATCAACTTTAAACCTTGTACTTTAGCGATAAAGTTGAAAATCTATTAAAGAAATTTGACACATTGTAATACCTTGATGTGCTGGCGTCTGTACGTAATTTGGCTAAGTGCTCATACACACGAGCGACGCGCGTCGACGACAAAAGCTTCAAACTGCATCTGTCGACGCTTGTCGACGGGTGCATGCACACTAAGCGTTACTCCTGTCACTGTCTCACAACAGTCAAACTACAAATGCTAGATAGAGACGGGTCATGTCAAGTCAAAGATCTCAGCCAAAAACTATGGCTTCTCGCTTCCTAAGACTGCAGTGGCCAGCACATAGCGTCCGCAATTTACCGCCGAATGACGTCACTAAATCGTTATTCATGAGAACTGCTTGTGGTGACTGGTCGTCTTGCTAACCATGGTTTTATTGTTGTTAATAGTAATAAGTTGTTTATATATTTTACTTCGATGGTTTATTCTATTCTATTTTTTTGAGGTTCTGGCTCCATCGGTTACTTTCGATGATTTTGCCAATGTCAAGGTATGAGAAGATAATGATCGTAAACTTTTACACAACTCTTGATCAGTGTTTGTAGCGGTGGCATCCATGAATCCCCATGCTAAAAAAGGACAAAGCATTTTTTTTGGTCCTGGTTTAACAATTGTGACTTCAAGTGACAGCTATGTGAACAGAACCCAGCATTGCATAAATATGTAAGCTGTCACGCCCTTTATGCCTGGAGGCTTTTACAGTACCCGGCGATAAATATTGCACATCGACCTTTGGAAAGAGACAATCGGCTAATTTCGGCTTCGTAGAGCGTTATCTCTGTCGCACGAAATACAAACAGTCCGGTATCTATTAGGAGCTGTTAAAACAATTATGATTTGCTTCTTTCGATAATTAATGTTACTCTTTGTATAAAATGGTTTTGTGTAAAAAGGTCGATGTGCAATATTTTTCGCCGGGTACTGTATTTAAGTAGTAAGTTTTATTTACAATTTTAATTTAATTTTTTTTTGCTTGATTATAGTTTTTATTGAATTTATTAGTATATTGACGTGGCTAGCTGATATACGACAAATAATTTAATTTAATGTTCTGTGTCTTTTAATGTTAAATGATAAATGATTTTTATTTTGTAAGTAGGTTTGCACAAACACTTTTACACGTCAATCATATTTTTTAAACTAGATGAGGTCGACGTTTCCTATCTGACTAATCTGAGAAGAAAGGCCGAAACAAACTCAGAGGTCATAGTCTCTTTTAAAGTCCAGACATAGTCTTGGTCAGGTTATATGAAGACCTTAGTGGCTAGCTGACATACGGCAAATAATTTAATTTAATGTTCCGTGTCTTGTAATGTTAATTACTTTACATATCCTAATATTGTGTACAATCAAGTATTTTCTAACTGAGCAGACAGCTGTGCTGCTGGGGAGTTTGTTGCGCCACTTCTTCTCCCCAGCGAAAGCACTAGGAAGTGGTGAAGGGTGGGCGTTTTGGGGGACTGTCTTTTGAAATTTTTGACGTTCAAAAAGTGCTGATTCTCAGCCTAATATGAATAAATGTCGTTTGTTTTTTTTTACCAATTTAGTGTGTTTCCCTAGAGAGCGCTTTTTGATATCTTAAAGTCAAGCACCGCTGTAGTATGTAGCGACAACCGTTATCGTAGGAAACCGTGGCTTAAGAGGTGTTAATTGTATGTAATTCAACTAACGATATCTTGTACGGACGCCAGCACATCAACCTACCACAATCTGTCAGATTTCTTTAATAGATTTTCAACTTTATCGCTAAAGCATAAGGTTCCAAGTTGATTGGGAAAATCTGACAGATTGTGGTAGGTTGATGTGCTGGCGTCTGTACGTACTATTAATTTCTGTGTTGTCTGTAAGTGACGAATTCACAATTCCTAAAACTGTATGTGATTTTTGTTTGTGTATGTCTTAGTGAGTAACTCGTTGAAGTGCCATATAAATAAATAAATAAATTTGCTAAAGCGAGAAGTCTGTTTGCAAGCATTCGCATCGAACGCGTTTTCACGTCCGAATGTATTTCTCGCTCTAGTGAATTGCATTTCTGAGTGCTAGAAAAGGAGAGAGATACAGGAAAATGCTGATCTGTGCGTTAATATTAGATTTCACCCGTACTTACTTGCATGAATCAATATGGTTGTATCCGACGATATACGAAGATACGAAAATCCGACTTTATAATAGTCGGATATATCCCACTTATAAGGCGAACAGATTTTTATCAAAATAAAAATTCTACTTTTGCAATTTTAATTAATTTTGAGATATATTTTACGAGAATTTGACCCTGACTTTCGGAAATTTATTAAATATCCGATATCCTAGTATCCGAGCTGCGACATTCGAGACTTTACAAACCCGAGATCAAACCATTTCATAAATATCCGACATAGTATACTATCCTTATACCCGACAATTTTAATTATATCCGGCACTTTCTGTCCTTACAAGCATAATTTTATAAATAGGACCTTCGGGATCCTTAGATCCGACATTATTATAAATATCCGAACCTTCCCACCTCTCAACTTAATACAGACTTCATAAAACCCGACATCCTCAAAAATTAAATCTAATTTTCTTTGACATATCCGAAAATCCGAAAAAAAAAATCCGACTTTTTTTAAACCTACATCATTCGGCCGAACTGGCTGAAAATGACATCGCAGTCAGGTCTGACAGCCTTGAAAAGCTCGACACCCCTTTCTGTAACATTGGTTTCAGTAAAATCAATATGCAATAAATATGGTGCAGCCGTTACCAAATGTTCTAAACTCCTGTCTGTAATATTTCTATACCCAGTCACAGACAATATGCGCAAATTGGACCTATCCGGCCGGCTGCCCGACTCAGACCCGTGATGCACCCCATTCCTACCAATATGTATGTAATTCACATTTTCATTCTCCGCCCTACCGAGGCGCAGTAACGACGAATCAGAGACAAGATGATATCCAACATGGCTGCCGATATGGATAGTAGATTGTCTATGGATGTCAACGTCTATATGCATTATGTGGCGTAAGTCGTGTCGTCGGAATCGAACACAGCCAGGTTGTCTGGGTTGTTCATTTTCAGGTTCATTTTCGGGTTCATTTTCAGGGACTTCTATGTCCTCTAGCCTCAATCTCGGACAAAACTCAGGGTTATACGGTGGGAAATTAGCAGGGTCAGGAGGGAGGGGTAATTGCATGTTTGCCACCTCTTCATCAACTTCGAGACGACGGCGTTTCGCGAGGTCGATGGCTTCACCGACGGTGAGGCGGCGCTTTGAAGTGCCTTCACCGGGGTTTGCTGGCCCTGGTTGAGGGTTTGCGGGACCCGGTTGTTGGTGAGCGGGACCCGGTTGTTGGTGTGCGGGACCCGGTTGCGGGCTTGCAGGGCCCGGTCGGTCTGTCAGCCTCTGTCGTGGGTCCACGGGTACCGGCCGCGGGTTAACGGGGCCCGGGAAATGTGGTAACTGAGCAGGTTGATCCGGCATGGGCCGCGAGGGGTTTATGGGCACAATATCTATGGAGCCCAACTGTAAGGGGAGAGGGTATGCGGGCCCCGGTCGAGGGTTCGCAGGACCTGGTTGCGGCTCTGCGGCATCATGTTGCGGGTCCACGGGGCCCGGTGGACGTTCTCCCGGGCGTCTGGGAGACTGCCGAGGTTGTTCCATGTTTTCGTCTTCTTCGTTCCCTGGTTGTCTCTGCCTGGGTGGGTAGCGCTGTTCGAGCTCCTGCCGGCTGGCGTTTGGCTGAATGACGATGATACTGTGGAGATCAAAAACCTAAATTAATATTTCGGTATTTCAGTACATAACTCGTGTACTTCATTCGCTTTAAGCAGCGTACTTGGTGGGAATTACATTTATTTATTTATTTATTATTATTTATTTATTTAAACTTTTCGCACAAAAAGGTACAAAGGTGGACATTAAATTCGATATTTCATACATTCAGCGAGGTATTTGCGTAGAACACTAAGTACTTGGCCAGACTGGCAGCGCGGGGTGGGGAGCGGCGCGGGTGCGGGAAGGCGCGCGAACTGCCTGTCCGCAGTGGAGCGCGGCTTCGTTCTGAGTGTTGTCGTGTCCAGTGTTTGTCAAAATATAATATGGATGAAGAAGATTTTATTTTTAGTTTGAGAACCCCGGTCGCCGCGCGGGCCGCCCGCGCTCCCACTACGGCCACTTGTATGCACGAGTTATAGCGTGAGTAGCCCGCGCTGCCCGCGCCGCTCACCGCGCCCGCGTGCCCACTATGCTGCCGTGCTAAACGCAAAAGCGGTATCTCAGGAAAAGCTAGTTTCGAGAAAATTGAAGTTTTGTTTTTTATTCTCTCTCTCAGTGATTTGAGGTAAAGCTGAGATAGGGAACACTTTTCTAAGGACTTTTTTATTAAGATACCGTTATTTGGCTGAGCTCATTGGATGCATATTTCTGTAAGCTATCCGATGCCACAAAAATCAACTTTACAAATTTTTTTGAGATACCGCTTTTGTGCTTAGCACGGCAGTATGGACACTCAAATGAAGTTCTTATGTTTACGCCGCGCCGCGCCCGCCCCGCGCCCGCATTTGCAGTCTGGCCAAGCACTAACAGTAGCGATGGCTTTAATTCTGACAGTTCAACAAAATTCATTGCGTTATTTACGTTGTTGAGCTGACAAATTTCTCGTACATATGAAGCACTGGATTTGCAATATCCTTCAAAATGATTCAGCACCCTATATTGCGTGACACACTATGTATTTATTTATATATATGTACTTTATTGTACACCAGAAAATACATAACAAAAAAATACGATTATGAATACAAAACATACAATGGGCGGCCTTATCGCTTTCTGCGATCTCTTCCAGGCAACCTTGGAATGGACAGTGATTGCGTGGATATAAAAAATGGGGTTGTGAATGGTGCAACATGATATACTATAATAGATACATAGATATATATACTGCTATATAATAGATACATAAATAAATACATACTAAATATACATGTAAAGAAATAATAATTTCTTTAATTAGTTTTTATAGCGCACCACTGTCGGTTAAAAGTGAACCTAATACATAAGGATTCCAATAGATGGCGCTATTCGCAAGACAGCCAACTCTGTGAGTAAATCAGGATGGATGTTGACAATGACAACTGTTTTGACAGAAGAGTGGTTGTTGGAAGATATAAAAAGGAATTGTTATTCATTAATAGACTTTAAATGTCGTTTCTTTGTTTTCAGGTAGGATAGAATGATTTAAGTTTTATCTGTCATATAGTTTAGTATTTTGTTTATTGTTTATTGTAAGTACTAAAATAAAAACTTTGTTTTCAGAGCAACACGACCGTCTTTTAAAATTTACAATTCCTGTATATTAAGTTCAGAGTTATAGTCTTATATACATATAAACAACTAAAATAAATGATGACTATAGGTTATTGCAGCTAAGAAAACAAAATCACAACAACAAGTAATGTTCCTTCACGAGTCTCTTAAATACAGCTTAAGATTGCGCGCGTTTTATTTGAACTGGCAATGCATTCCATAAACAAGCGGTCTGAACAGAAAAGGATTTGTCGAAAAATGTTGTAGAATGCATCAGCCCCGGATCCTAAGGGGGGGCAAACCGGGGCACCTGCCCCGGGCGGCAGTTTCATGGGGGCGCCAAATCCTTGAGACAAGAATTCGAAATATCGAACAAATGAGGCTTCATTTGTTTGTCTTTTCCTACAATCTCATAGGTTTTGTAGCAAGTAATCGAATCTTAATAATTATACTTAATATGTTTGAAAAACAAACTTTTCTATTGCCATACGCCCAGTTAGTTTTTGAACACTTACTAAGTGATTTATGAACGCATTTTAACAGATCAAGTAAATTTTTGAATGCGTGCGTAGTGTCCATGATCTTTCTGCCAAGGGAATCCCCGTCACATCTATACGAGCCGAGCCGAACAAATTCAAACAGTTGAACGTCAAGTGACAACACTGTTTGTTTATGTGGTTGATTGCGTTTACGAGTAATCAGCGTTAATAATATAAGTAATTTATTAGTGAAATCATATATTATCGTAGTGGAAATCAACAATTTGCAAATTTTTCTCAAACACTGAAGGGAGGGGGCGCCACTATCAAGGTTTTGCCCCGGTTCGAAAAATCGTAGATCCGGGGCTGGAATGCATTGGCATTTTAAGCTATGAATCAGAGTCTGAATCATTTCGAAGCAAATTGATAATCCATTGCTTCATAAGTTCGAAAAATTTGTCTGCTCAACGCGTAACTGTCGCTATGAATGTTATTGAACTGTCAAAATGAAACAGATTCCGATTGATAATTTACTACGCAATCCCCGGTTTTCGTGAAAATTTACGACACCAGTTGGCACCACTTTGACAAGAGGTCTTCCATTTCGACAATGAATATAAAATACAGTATGTTAACTAACAGAGGGCGTTCCCGTTAACCCGCAATGGTATACCAATCAATTAGATCGGCGCACACACGGCCCGTCTCATTCATAAATGAATTCCGACATTGCTGTCCTTCAAGTACGCGTGTACAGAGTGTTTCTTTAACGTATCAATTTACCATTGTTAGTGAATATTTAAAAAAAAAAAAACATTTTATTTTCGAATGGTAATATTTTTTTAGCATGTATGGATGCTATACTATTGCGGGTTAACGGGAACGCCCTCTGTTAGTTAACATACTGTATATGATGACGTTCATCATTCCGTCATGACTAAAGAAAATATAGGCTCTTTGACAGATGCCTGGACCTGACGTGTCAGTGCTGCCACCTAGCGAACGTCATTTCAGAAAACCCTCAATCTTGAGGAAGGCTGTAACATCACGCTAGGGCCCTAAGGAGGCGAACAAACAGCATTAAAGTCAGAAAGGACCGAAGTAATGGCGCAGGCAGGCGATGCGATGCGACAGGTCTGGTCGGGGAACAAGAAATTTCAATTGGACGAGGTCACGGGCAGAAGCTAGTTTATAATATTAGTTGGATCATAGGCAAATTATGCAATGTCAAACGTTACCGTTAACGTGCATGTTTCTCAAACATTTGTTAGCACAAGTCAAAGATTCCCATATCAACGCTTGGAAAGCAAAATTACCTTAGGGCTGATTTTTCAATCGACAGATATTTTTTATTCGTGGTATAAAATCCGACAGTTTTTGTATGTAAGAACTGTCAAAAATTCAAAAATTTCCCTATATTTTTCATAAGGTTTTGACATTGAGATGAGGCTGCGATTCGATTTTGAATTTCATTACGGGTAATTGGCCTTCTGTTTTTACGTTTAACTTTTCCGAAAAAAAAAAAATACTTACAAAAAAATCTGTCAGACGTCAATTTTGTTCCACGAATAAAATTTTTCTTTCGATTAAAAAATCAGCCCTTGGTAAATTTTTCCTTTCAGGTGTCGATGTCCATATTGAAAAGCCTTATAAACCAGCTTCAGCTTACCGTCTCTCATGTGCCCACCACGGGTTGTTGATGATAACATCGCCTTGTCGCTCGTTATCAGGCTCCTCGTCATTCTCATCATCTTCTTGTTCAGACTCTGGACTCTTGACTTTGTAGTAGTCCGGCTCCTGTGAAAAAAAAGTTTATTTTATCTCCACAAATTACATTCTTATATTAGGTTAGGTATTCCTATTGTGTTGTACTGTTGACATGACATGTATTTTGAAAAAATTTTGTACGGTATTTTTTTTTTTTCTTTTTTTTTATTCTAGTCGCAGTCTCATGTCGGCGACAAAAAAATTTCAAAAACTTGTCAAAAACGTAGGGAAATTAGAGGTATTTTTGACGGATTGAGACTGAAATCAGTCTGTGAACATTCTTAAAATTACGAGAATTGCCTAGAAATTGAATAGAAAGAGTTTGTTTGTTTGGTTGAACGCGCTAATCTCTGGAACTACCAGTCGGATTTGAAAAATTATTTTTGCATTTGATAGCCCAATTCTTGAGGAAGGCTATAGGCTATTTAACATCACGCTATGACCTTTAGGAGCCGAGCAAAAAGAAAAAAAAGTCACAAAGAACGCTAAGCAAAAACGAAGTAATAGCGCGGGCAGGCGATGCGATGCGACGGGGTGGGTCGGAGTAACAAGAAATTTCACGCGGACGAAGTCGCGGGCAGAAGCTAGTGTGTAAATATAACAACAAAGTGTCAATCCATCATCTGCTATCCGCTATCCGCCTTTTCCCAATTATATTGGGGTCGGCTTCAAGTCTAACCGGATGCAGCTGAATACCAGTATTTTTCGTGAAGCAACTGCCTATCTGACCTCCACATCCCAGATATGTACTTGGTAAAACGATACCCCTGTGTAAGACTGTTTGTCAGGACGGCGCGTACGTGTTCCACGCGCGCCTCAAAGAGATGTCAGCATCATTTGAAGGGGCCCGTTAGGGCCGAAGCCTGCCGGGTCAGCGGGATTGTCCGAAAGGGTTACCGCTGGCCCGGAACATAAAGGGCTAAGGATGGATCACGGGTGGGTTTTAGTCAGTAAGAGTCTGACACTCCCTTCCGCTCCACCCAGAGCGGGAGGGGTCATTTGACGATTACCCATCCTGAAAAAAAAAAGACTGGTTGTCAGAATTTTGGGCTTTTGATGACCCGTACGTAACGAGTGCCACGGTGTTGAACTCCTCGCACCCCCCAGTCGGCTAGTGGGGAGCTTATGGTACTAAAGAGGTATGTAAGCGGACGCTGTAGCTATCCTGAAATTTCACCAGGAACTGTAGTGTAAGGTGCTTGAGCGAATTCAGGCGAATATGAGCGTTATGTGCATAGGCGGAAAGGTCATTTTACTGTACACTAAAGAACAAAAATAAACGACTTTTTTAACCTTTTATTAAACCAATGAATTTATTATCTACTTTTAACACTAATAAATCAAATGCGAATACAAAATTGGTAAAAAAACTAAAGTGAGCGAGAACGAATATAAAGCTAGCTAAGAAGCGCGTGCGCGGGTCGACAACCAACGGAAGAGTGCCGGCCTGGTCCGCTGTGCGCCCGCGCCTCGGTGATGATTTCTCCGGAACATTCTCGAAGGAAGGCGGAGTTTGCGCGTCCAAACAAAGGATCACGACTTCTGACGTCGCATGTAGGACGCGGTCCGAGATTTATAAGCGGAGCGAACTATGTACAGTACCCGGCGATAAATATTGCACATCGACCTTTTTACACAAAACCATTTTATACAAAGAATAAAAATAATTATCAAAAGAAGCAAATCATAATTGTTTTAACAGCTCCTAAGAGATACCGGACTGTTTGTATTTCGTGCGACAGAGATAACGCTCTACGAAGCCGAAATTAGCCGATTGTCGTTTTCCAAAGGTCGATGTGCAATATTTATCGCCGAGTACTGTAGTGGGTTGATGGTCACCAGAATACTATACCTCAAGCTCCCAGCTGTCCAGCTCCGTGAAGACAGTCTTGGTGTCGGCCCACGAGTGCGTGTGCTCCGACACGGTGCTGAACTCCTCGGGCGGGGCCACGTACAGCTCCTCGAGGCGCGGCAGCCAGCCCAGCGCCGACACCTCGGAGTCGGCCAGAGGGGAGCCCCGGACGTCGAACACCTGGGCGAGATGACGGAATATGAAGCCCAATCAAATAACCCGACGATTAGACACGGACACACTATAGGAGATGCTACAACAAGACCACAAGGACACTTGTTATCTCGACGTTCCCTCAGGTATTCGTCTTATGGGTGTTGAAACCGCGGGACGCAGTTAGTTAAACATAAAAAGGAGCTAATTATTCGAACTAGCTCCAAGTTTTCAGAAATACCCCATAATTTCTCACTTACCCTAAGTTTTTAACTCACCCCAAGTGTTTTACTTACCCCTAACTTTCATGTTTTACCCTACATTTTCAGACTTACCCTAAGCTTCTTGAATCCGTATCTTGTAGAGAGCGACACACTCAGTCAGACGTCTGCAGCCCCTCGTGTATAGTTCAGTGAGGGTGGTCAGCTTGTTCAGCGGCATTAGTGAGGCTGGTTTGAACCAATTGTAGCCTTGTCAACCTTCCTGCCGCACTTTAAATTTTCTCTCGTACCCTAAGTTTTCCCACTTACCCTAACTTTTCTAACGTACCCTAACTTTCCTAACTTACCTTAAATTTTCTAACCTACCCTACATTTACTTACTTACTCCAATATAAATTGATTACACAGTGTTATCAGCAATGTATTTATTTACCCCAACTTCCATGTCTTTTTTTTTATCGTGGAGAAATGCTCATGCATACTGCACTACCACGGGGAGATAGTGCAGTTATGTGGGACTCTAACCCACTAAAACTCCACGGTGTCCTCCTCTGCCGCTTACGGCGGGAACACGGGCACGCGTTAGCACTCATCCGTGAACCCGCCGCGGCTGTCCATTGCCGGACCCTCCTCTGGAGAGTACTCCTCATCACCGGTGCACCAGAACACATAGCACGCCGTGACCACCCCAGGGACCAAAACTTCCACGTCTTACTTTACATTGTCACACTTACCCTAAGCTTCTTGAAACCGTATCTTGTAGAGAGCGACGCGTAAGCGACACACTCAGTCAGACGTCTGCAGTCCCTCATGTACAGCTCAGTGAGGGAGGCCAGTTTGCTGAGCGGCATTAATGAAGCTGGTTCGAACCAGTCACATTCTGACACGTCGAGGTACTGGAAAATAAATGTTACTTCTATACACACATACATACACTCACGCCTACTTTTCATGGGAGTAGGCAGTATCTACAGAACGCCACCTGCGACAACCCTTACATACTCCTTTTGTCTCGTTTATTTTAAAGTAGGGATGCCTCGATACGCCTTTTTGTCGATACGATACCGATACTCTTATAAAAATATCGGCGATACTGATACCGATACGCTTATTGAATTCAAAAAGGAAGGTATATTTTATTTGACTCAAACGACTAGTTATAAATGATATACAATACACAAACAATTACGATATGTAATTCTTAATCTTATTTGCATGGAAAAATACTACGCGCAACAACATTCAACCTAACGAAATGGGATAGATGTGCGAGTGCGAGGCCAAAGCGGGCGGGCGAAACAAAACACTGAATAAAGCGCGGGGTTTCCCCGAGAATAGTTAGTTCGTGCCTCGTCAGCAACGAAATAGATAGGACAATACGCGCGAAATTTGAAAAGTATCGTTGAATCTGCCATAAAAATATCGCCGATACCGATATATCGGCAAACGAATTATCGCCAATATATCGGTATCGGATGCATCCCTATTTTAAGGTACCTATGCCTTTTGACTTTTTTTCCTTACCTCTAGCTGAGGCAAGCGCTGCTGTACCTTCCCCAAGTATGAAGTGTTTAGCGGTAGGTTGTAGCATCTTGAGCCGCGGAGCGATAACTTCTTCAAATGCATTGGGAAATGACGGAGGTTCGTCTGTGGGGCAAAAGAGAGAAATAATACAACCTTCGTTTTTTTTTTTACAGCTCGCCCATAATATTTGTCGAATTAGGACGCGTACACAATAGAACGTCCGTTTTTACAGGATCCGGAATACTGTATTGCGTGTGAACTCGCTCATACAATTACATACGCCATCAAATAACGGACCTGCATAACGGATCGCTATGTGTACGCGCCCTTTTTTGTCTTAGTCGCTGTCTCTCTGTTTCAATGGAAAATTTATTAAATCGGTCTAAATTGGCTGTGAAACTATTTTTCGAAAATGTTCTTAAGTAACTTTTTAGACCTTTGCATCCTGATTATGCATATGAAGTTTCGTTAAAATCGGTTCATTCATTTCGAAAAACAAGGGCTTGAAAGTTTGTATGAAATGCCGTACGTCGTAAACGCTCTTAAAATAGTCTTAGTAATTTTGAATAAACAATGAGTCTTTTCAATAGGATGATTAAAAAAAAAAGTTTTCAAAAGCTCCCATAGATGGCTCTAGTAAAAAATGATCTGTCAAAATTGGCTGCATAAATTTGATATCTTTGCTTAAGCTATGAGTAAAAAGTTTATCACTAGTTTGACGTTTGGTTATTATTTGTTTTCACTCACTTCGATTTGACGTTGTCTTGTGAGCATAATCTATCGTGGTGTTTTATTTTGGACTTCTGTGAATTGATAAGCGCTTTGTACCGGTCTTTGAATTTTGCCTACCTAACTTGACCGACCTTGTTATCGTATATTGGATTCCGCTGCCTCTGACTTGATCGACCTCAAGTCAGACTCGATTCTATGCTCTGTTAGTGGGTCTATGCTGGCATGGCAGGGGGTGGAGTAGCTTTTTCCGCTCACAAAAGTACTTACATACATTTGACGAGCTGAGAGGGATCATGACTTTCTTCCCCTGGATCCGGTCTTGTATTGAAATATTGTGCTTATCACAGTGCTTAAGTACTTATCTACCCAACAATTTACTTACCTAATTTTGTAAAAGAAGTAGGAGTTACAGCAAAATCGGCTGGACGAAAATGAGCAGAGCATATCTGTGAAGTTTTTCGTATAACATGCTTGTATTTAATGGCTTGTATCCATTGGGTCTTTCGCACTTCGTTCTTAGGAAAAAAGTGCGTGCCGATATTTGTACAGTATTGTACACAGCACGGGCTAGCCATGTCAGATCAACGTAGTAGATGTAGGCAGTTAAATAAAATATATTTAATGTTGCTTGAACTCTTTTCACGGCTGATTGAATTGAAACTCAGATTTGAAAACAACTTTGACATTTTAGTTTTAAGCTATGCCATCTATCGGGGATATAGAAAACTTATTTTTTTTTTTTCTTATGTCAATTTGAAAAGAGCTCGTTACGAACGAAGGCAGAATGCTTTTCGCGCGTTTTTTATTTTTTCATAATTTTTTTTTATTATTTGGCTCGCACGCTTTTTACTTTATCGTACAGCCTGTTACTTGTTCATACAATGTTCGTGATTGATCTCTTTGGTGATTGGAACTTTTACTAACAATATCCACATTCCAAATTCAAATCACTTTTAGTCCCTAGGGAGCTATTTTAGGCCCTGTTTATGAAGAATACACTATTTTTGAAAAAATTTGATAAATTTTTTTTTAAAGACTTACCGTTTTATAATCCAAATTACAGTACTCGAGCGCCAAGGATGTCAAATTCGCGCATGTCTTCCTTAGATCCCTCATCAAATTCATTGTCAAAGTGAACTGTGGACCTTTGCAATCGTCAGTTACATCGTCTTCAAATAGATATTCACATTTATTTTCCTTCTTTGATTCAGAAGTGTCCGGATTCTGGCTTGAATTGCTCGGATTTTGGCCTGACATGCTCGAGTTGCCTGAAGTGCTCGAGTTCTGGTCTGATTTGCCACAGTTTTGGTTGGACCAGTCTACGTGATGGTCTGGTTTGTCGCAGTTTTGGGTGGGCCAGTCTTCGTGTTGGTCTGATTTGTCACAGTTTTGCGTCGGCCAGTCCACGTGTTGGTCTGGTTTGCTCGAGTTTTGGGTCGAGCAGCCTGCGTACTGTGGCAATTTGCCACAGTTTGGCGTCGGTATGTCGACGTGTTGGTCTGGTTTGCCGCAGTTTTGGATCGACCAATCTGCGTTTTGGTCTTGGTTCGAGTTTTGGTTCGAGCAGCCTGCGTGTTGGAATGATTTGTCAGAGCTCGAACTGGCTGGAAATTTGTCGGCTTTTTCTGAGTTATGTTCATTACTGCTCGAATTTTGGCAAGAACTGCTCGAAGCTTCGGCTAATTTGGCAGCCGCGGCTTCTGCAGCTTTTTCAGCTGCGGCTTCTGCAGCTTTGGCAGCCGCGGCTTCTGCAGCTTTGGCAGCCGCGGCTTCTGCAGCTTTCTTGCTTTCGGCTTCGGCTTCGGCTTTCGCGTTTTTGCTGTCAGCTTCCGCTTTATCTGGCCATCGGGGAGAAACCGCGAACCTGGAGGAGAGATTTTAAAAATTGTTACGAATAACCTTTGTGTTTATGCCGTAGTCTCAGGAACAAAAGTCACACGACAAATGTCTGCCGATTAAATTTTAATCAAAAATCAATTATTATAGACCACCAACAACGACCCCTCACCAATTATCACCATTTACCATTTTTTGTTGCTGTTCGTTTATTACAAAAGTAATTATTTTTCCACTCTGCAATTTTTGGCATTTTGTTTGTTTTTTTTTTTTTTTTTTTTATGTGGAATATCAAACAGCTACAGTATATAGTATAAAAAAGAGGTACATAAAACATAAACAATACTGCAGCCCACAACGATGTTCACAGATTAGCTGTGGAATACGCTTGATTGTTGTTGTTTTGTTGTCATCTGCCAGTGTCGCGGACGCATCGTGGTTTTTGACTATTTTGTATATACACATACAAAGTAGTCAAAAAAATATTTGTATATTTAAAATTGACAACTCTTTTGTAATGTGTGTGTTAATGTCAATTAATGTATGTGTCAATGTCAGTTAATGTGTGTGTCAATGTCAGTTAATGTGTGTTGTCTTTGGCCCCTGGCCGTAGGGCCAGCTTCATGCTTGATTGTACAATCAAGCAATGGACAAAATTGACAACTTTTTATATGCTTGAGTACGAGGCTTTTGATAATTTTGTATGTGTATATTTTATGTCTGTAATTTATATGGTGTACATAATAGAGAGTATTCTATTCTGTCTTTTTAGGATTGCGTACCCAAAGGGTAGAAATGGGACCCTATTACTAAGACTCCACTGTCCGTCCGTCTGTCCGTCTGTCACCAGCCTGTATCTCATGAACCGTGATAGCTAGACAGTTGAAATTGTCATAGAAGATGTATTTCTGTTGCCGCTATAACAACAAACAATAAAAATAAAATAAAGTTAAAATTTAAAGGGGTAGAAAAGAAACGTTTTTTTTTTTCGGCGTTTTATGCCTTGTGGTGCGGAACCCTTCGTGTGTGAGTCCGACTCGCACTTAGCGGGTTTTTTTCTGTAATGTGCGTTTTGTTTGTGCAAAATAAATAATTTTTCTTTCTTTCTTTCTACCAGCACCTGTCACCAAAGCTAGCGAGATAGCATAATACTAAATTCCATAATGTGTGTTTTTAGTTGTTTGTGTGCATGCACATAAAACACACACAAAAAGCGGCCAAGACCACCATACAATATTTAACAGCCGGACGATTCTGTAAACATCTCACTGTGAAAACTTAGGTGAAGTGAGTTTGTATTTGCTAGGAATTGACACTATTGACAGCTCACTCCACGATCACTTCACCTAAGTTTTCACGGTGAGATGGTTACAGAATCGCACTGCAGTACACAAATGTTGATCGAGTAAACACCACCGAACACGTTTTTTATATTTTTATAAAACAAAGTTATAAAAACAAATAAAACGATGTTGTAAATTCGTAGAGATAAACGCATTTAGTGGTACGAGTTGAGGTGATGACTTATGGTACTGAAACGTGGTCGCTCACAATGGGCCTTATAAGAAGGCTAAAAGTCACCCAAAGGGCAATGGAGAGGGCTATGCTTGGAGTTTCCCTGCGTGATCGAATCAGGAATGAGGAGATCCACAGGAGAACCAAGGTAACCGACATAGCCCGAAGAATTGCCAAACTTAAGTGGCACTGGGCAGGGCACATTGCTCGCAGAACAGACGGCCGATGGGGCCGAAAGGTTCTGGAGTGGCGAACGCGTACCGGAAGACGTAACGTTAGAAGGCTTCCCACAAGGTGGTCCGACGACCTTGTGAAGGCCGCAGGAACCCGTTGGATGCGAGAAGCACAGAACCGGTCGAAGTGGAGGTGCTTGGGGGAGGCCTGTGTCCAGCAGTGGACGTCTTTCGCTGAAATGATGATGATAATCAGCCTAGAATTTTCCCACTGCTGGTACACAGGCCTCCTCTAGGTGAGAGGGAGTGGGCCGTAATCCACCAATCGGGCCGTAATCCACCAATCGGGCCCAGTGCGGGTTGGTATGGTTGGTTAGTCACATGTCTTCGAATTTTTGGTTCTAGAACATGCCGGTTTCCTCTCGACGTTTTCCTTCATCGCTTTGAGAGCAGTGGTGATGTAATACTTTACACAAATTAAAGCATCAGTAATCTAGTCAAAGTTACCACTGTTACAGATGTTCTATGTCACGAAGTCCGTTAGGCTATGAATGTTGTCAAGCGTGCACATGCACATTGTGATCAACAGAGACTCAACAATGGCTGAAGTAAAACGGTACACATTCGCGGAAATAGCCTCATGCGACGGCAGCAAGGGGCAGCCGCTGTGGGAGCGCGCTTGTCGGGATACGTCACTACTACAATCAAAGCCGAACGGACTTCGTGAAATAGAATATCTGTACTACGGGGCCACTCTCGCAAACCTGCCTTAAAACACACAAATAGCTAGAATCTTGGATACAAAACTTACGATTCATAGCGCCGATAGCTTTGATCAGCAACATTGGCCAATATGATATCTCTCCTTTTTTCCATTTTAAAATAAGCATGAAAAAAGGAAAAATAAAATGTTTTCTTCTTCTATTTTACTATGTACAGTCAGAGAGAGCCTGAACCTGTCTCAGTGGTAACGTCCCCGACTTAACGCCCTCCCCCACAGGAGCGTTATTAATATTATCCGTCGATAATATCGCATGCGTTGTCGCAACATCTGTTTTCAGTACATTGTGTATTAGGACGGCCACGAATTTACCCACTACTGCGATAATAACGACACAACAAGTAGGACAAGGGGCCTAAAAAGTGCACTTTGGCAAAATCATAAAAGGATAACATTATGAATCATAATACAGCGAAGACAGTCCGTGTTTTTCTTTTTTTTTCGCTGCACTACGTAGGTATAATCAAAGAGATTGGGATTGGATTTAGATTGGATTGATTGGTATTTTAGCACAGACAAAAAAATATACCTTAAAAATCCTTCACCAATGGGATTTGATACGACTAACTTACAATTAACTGTCTATTATGATTCATAATGTTATCCTTTTATGATTCTGCCAAAGTGACCTTTATAGGCCCCCTGGACGCCATCCGTCCTGCGATATTCCGATATGAGTTCTTAGAAAATTTTGTATTAGTACGCATACGATCATACACACACCTGCATTAATAATCTCAAAGCATTTGTTTCAATTAAACCATTTACAGGCACTTTTGAACTGTCAAGAAGTCGGTCAGTCAGAAAATATGAAGCTAGTTGCCCATTCCAAAGCTTAGTAGGTACCTATGGAGGAGAGAAATTTCCACATAGTGTGTATTTCTATTGCAACTATCTATAACAATAAATAATAAAAAAAAGTGAGCCGTCACGGGACGCCTGGCAGATGTGAAACATCGACATTATTTTATAAAAGTAATATGATTGAAAAGAACAGATTGCGATATAAACTAAATATGGCATATTGATAAAATAAAATATTACGATTTTTTCCAGAAAATGATCACTGTTTATTTAATAAACATTTATTTTCATTAAATATAAAAACAATTTATACAATTTCATTCGTTCAATCAGTGACTTCGGTAATAGTTACATTCGATGTTGCCTCTGACGACGGTATTACTGTGACAATTGGTCGACACACCAAATATACACGTGCTCAATGCACAGATAAATGCACACTTTAATTATAATAAAAATATAATTAACTTACTGTCGATTGCGCATGGCGACGCGTCGCCACACAGTACACAAGACTGTGACTGTATATATACACCATCATATAGCGTGGCGACGCGTCGCCACGGCATGCGTCGCCACGCCAGTTTGTTTTACGTGCGGCTATAGATGTTTCACATCAATAAAATAAAGTTAATAAAAATTAAAAGGACTTATGGAGACCTACATACAAAAACTTGTTTGTTTTTCGGAGTTTTTTTTTGCCTTGCGGTACGGAACCCTTCGTGTCTGAGTCCGACTCGCATCTGGCCGTTTTTTTTCTGGATATTAACGTATTACATTAGCAAAAAATGGATTTTGACGAAATTAACTAAATTATTGTAGAATTTCATTTAAGCATAACTGGAAACTTTTCTCAACCACAAAAAACTAGCATCTGGGTGCTTACTCTTCAATTTAATTCCGATAGATCGACATTGGAATTGTGATGTTTCTTACTCTTGAGTTCGATGCTAGCGCCAAATGATTTTTAGATTGGGTGTCCATTTTGGAGAACTGAGTGGAATTGGGTTCGGGCTTGGCGTGGGGTAATTGTTGACAATATTGTTCTCAAGAGTACCGAATCACGTGACTATAAAATTAACATTGGAATCATATTGGCATCTCATTGGAATTAAAATTAGTTTGGAGAGTAAGCCCTCTGACTCAAAAAAAGGCACGAATAGCTGTTAGATAAAAAAAAATAACCCATTAATTCAAATTAATTATTTGTCCATACTTGTTAGTAACTATGGTAAAAATATGGTAAATATTGTTAACTTACCGTGGTAGATGAGGATACCACATGCGAAGCAGGAAGTGTTCCACATCCGCGCCCTCCGGAGAGCCCACGCAGGTTCCTCGGATGAAATCTGTTGGTAAGAAAGAAAAATACTGATTTGTCCCAGAAACCCGTGCATACAAAAAAATAATTAACTCATTGACGATTTTTAGGGTTCCGTTCTCAAAGGGTAAAAACGGGACCCTATCACTAGGACTCCACTGTCGGTCTGTCTGTCACCAGGCTGTATCTTATGAACCGTGATAGCTAGACAGTTGAAATTTTCACACATGTATTTCTGTTGCCGCTATAACAACAAATACTAAAAACGGGTACGTAATCCCCATTTAGGAACACATCTTATTTACGATTTGACTCCATTTAAGAACATTTCTTGTTTACGATTTGACCCCATTTAGGAACATTTATTATATTTTCTTATTTACGATTTGACCCCATTTAGGAACATTTCATGTTTAGGATTTGACCCCATCAAGGAATAGTTCTTGTTCATGACTAACCCCATTTAGAATTATTGTTTAGAAATTCGTCTGAACCCTGTCCAGTTAAGAGACGGTGAATTACCCTAAGAGCTTAACTCTTTAGCGTTACAGTCAGCGTCGCGAAAAACATTTCAAAATGATCAAAACAAAATGTTTGGTCCCACCAACTTATTACTGAAACTTACCTTGATCTGCGTCTTCAGGCCAGTGCAGGTCTTGAATACCAAGACACCTGTAAATAAACAATTATATATCACGTCGGGGTCACCAGTATAGAGGTATGAAGAACAGGGTGTAAAGTTCACTCATACTCTATAGAAAAGGGAGGATCCTCCGACCAGACGGGTGTTGTGTCTGGCGGGCAACTGCCCGTTGATTCATGTCGGGCCGTTGTATCTATGCTAATTGCGCGGTAAACTCTGCTTGCGCGATGCAGGATTTGCGTGACGTCAGTATGACACGTTGTTTTGTATGTGGCGTTGTAGATACCGCTACAAATTAGACACTTAAAGAAACAAACAAGAATAATATATTATGAATTACTTAGTACAAAACAGTGAACGGTAACAAATAGAGAAAAAAGTCATTCTTTATCCAGGATGTCCCAGAAGTGGACGTTAAGCCGGAATCGGGTAATAAGTGAAGTCATATAATACAGAAAAATATAAAAAACCGAAGTTGTGTATTTTAAAATTATTGGCATTTAAAAAAAACTGCACTCTGATAACCTGCACCCTGTGACAGTCTTTTCACTCCTGTTGCTACAAGTCTTAACTTTAATTTTTATTTAATTTTTTGTTATGGTATCCTGAATAATGTTTCTGTAAACTCTTGCCTAAAATGTAAAACCAACTGCTCCAGCTTGGAAGAAAACGTCACATTTTGCCCAACCAATTATTCAAAATTAATACTTCACCCAACTTTGACCGACTGAAAAAAAAAAAGTACTATGCTAGTTTGGCAAGTACGTACTTACAGTACCCGGCTATAAATATTGCACATTGACCTTTGGAAAGAGACAATCGGCTAATTTCGGCTTCGTAGAGCGTTATCTCTGTCGCACGAAATACAAACAGTCCGGTATCTATTAGGAGCTGTTAAAACAATTATGATTTGCTTCTTTTGATAATTATTTTTTATTATTTGTATAAAATGGTTTTGTGTAAAAAGGTCGATGTGCAATATTTATCGCCGGGTACTGTAGTTATATATTTTTTATTATATTTTTCTGATAACTATTATGACGTGGCCTATCATCCGATTCCGGCTTGTCGTCGACTTCTGGGACTCTCTGACACTCACTCTCTCCAAGAAAATACTTCACCTGCTAAACTTATTAGCGTATCCCGCTATCTTCAGTTCGGTGGTCGCCGGACATAGGCAATGCGTTAGAAGCCAGCGCAGCCTCTGCTGACCAACAGGCGATGTTCTGTGGTCCACCCTTGTCCAGAGAGTGCGGTCGCATATTAGGGTCCCAAGACGAGCGCAGGTGCTGGAAATAGGTCATAGAACTCACCATTTTATTTCTATTAAACCAATATAGGCACTTTTGAATTATCAAGGGCTCGGCTAGTCAGAAAGATGAAGCTGGTTGCACATTCTAAAGCTTCTTATGGAGAAGAACGGGCAGATAGATACTCCATAAGTCTATAGAGGTATGAGGAACAGGGTGTAAATTTCACTCATACTCTATAGAAAAGGATCCTCCCGATCCTCCGACCAGACGGGTGTTGTGTCTGGCGGGCAACTGCCCGATGATTCATGTCGGGCCGTTGTATCTATACTAGTTGCGCGGTAAACTCTGCTTGCGCGATGCAGGATTTTGCGTGACGTCAGTATGACGCGTTGTTTGCTTGTGGCGTTGTAGATACCGCTACAGTTTATATCCCTGCAAAATTAGGCAGAGGTGTATTGAAAATATCACCACCCATGTAATAGAGGGCAATAAGTCTATTGCCATCAACTGGGCGCAAAGCCAGGATTCGGGCTGCTACTGAAAAATTCCAGATGGAAAAATCCAATAACACCTTGTCCAATCTAGGAATCCAACCCAGGACCTCTTGCTCAGCAGTAGAGCTTGCAACCACTAGAGCAACGCGGCAGTTTAAAATCTATTTCGTGATTTATGGTGCAAGTGAGCTTAAAGGCTCATAAAAATTTTCATAGAATTTTTTCTACTAGTGTCGCGTCGCGCCAGTCTGCGGGAGCCTAATGTATGTTAAGGTTTTCGTAAGTCGACCATACTATAACTGTATATTCCAAATATTGTATATAAAGAAATTTTTCAATAAAGCTAATACGAAAATTAAATTCTAACTTAACCAAAACTATACAGAAACTAAAGAATTGCGTCGAAAAATTCATCCGCATCGCTGTCGACTGGTAATGTACCCAAGAGACTGGCGGCATTACCACGTTGCATGGCGATGCTAAGCCTCTGGCCAAGGTAAAAGCCAGCCCTTGGGTCACGGGAAGTGTCAACCAGCCGTTTAGGAATTTCTTTAAAAAGACCATGAGCACTCGGACCCCACGAGAATTTCAACCCCAAACGGCTCGAAAATATAATTTCCGATAAGGTTATTATATTTTCGCCGCTTACTGTATACTTACTGGCCCAACGCCTTCAAATCCCTCGGAGTTAAGTACTGCAGGATGTACAGCAGCACGTCATCGGAGAGGTCCAGGAGCTGTGCATAGCCCCTGCCACCATTCTCACTTGCAGATGCTGCGGGAGGAAATTTACCTTAGTGTGATGTGCAGTTAAGATTGCATCCACCCCTAATAGCTTAGTTTTTAAGGTACCGTACCAAAATGGTAAAACGGAACCCTTGTGGTGAGACTCAGTCTGTATGTCTGTCACAGCTGGATATCTAAAAAACTACTAATGCTATCAACTTGAAATTTGGAATAGTTTTAGATGACGTTTGCCCAACTATTTTGCAAATAAGAAAGAATTTTTTTTTTTGCACAGGGTTTGAAAGGGTTCTGAAAATTTTGAAGTGGGGTTATAGTAGCCCCAAAAAAAAAGTTGTGGGGTATCATATGAAAGAGCGCAGTTTGTACAATCTCAATCATTTTTTCTTTTTTTTTAGGCTGCGGTTGCGACTTTTTATGAAAAATGTAAAAAAAAAATACCGTCCCCCCCCCCCTTATCTCCGAAGTTTGCAAAGAGAAAAATCTGAAAGAAATCTATGTGATAAAAGTTTATGTAAAGATTACAGGAAAAATAAAACGATGTCTCGAAATAGCACACTTTTTCAGAAATCATCAACAAAAGTTACACTAGTTCCACTATCGGTCAAGAGATGGCGCTGACCTAAAACTGCAATATTCTACACCGCAGTGCGCAGTGTTAAAATTCTCTAACGAATATAGGCCTCGCCGATGAAAATTTAAAAACATATGATGGTACCCTCGGTGCGCGAGTGCGACTCGCTCTTATCCGGTTTTATTTTTTTTATATGTTATCTCGCAGGTCAACCTAGAACATTGTCGGCTGCTTAACCGGGTTATCCTGTGGGTGCCTTAATAAATGAACGTCCTCAAACAGGGCATAAAACTTATAAACTAAGCGACTACTCCCTGAGGGCACAGGGGTGGGGTACGGACATCGGGGATCGCTCGACGGCAGCACGAGACAGGCTGGATCGGATCGTGACCCCAATAGCTTATTCAGTAGAATAGAATTTCCCTTCAACTGTCAAGAAATCTCCTAGAGATCGGTAACAATAGAAAAAAAGTAATTGTGTCTCATTAGTGACAGTTGAGTTACTGCCATTTATTTCTGCGTATGTATACGTAAGATATGGACAACTCTGGACAAATAGAAAATGTGATGTAAAAAAAAATTGAAATTTCAGCAAAACCTCTACTGAAAAGGATGAAACAAGTACCTTCCCGTGGTCGCATGCTAAAATAACTTTGTATGTTAGTAAAGCGGCATGCTACCACGGTCCCCTGAGCTGGTTAATGTCTAGTTTTCATATCCTGGATCTGGACAGTCATCGTGGCAGCGTCATACAAAGACATCAAAACACTTCGGTGTATCGTTGCAAAGAGTTGCAAAGAGGCCAGAACTACTCATATTACGATGGAGTCAAAGGCTTTCTCGTAGTCCACATATGGCATTTGTGGACTACGAGAAAGCCTTTGACTCCAGCAGAGCAGCTGGTTGTACTCTTCGGTCTTCTGCACAATTTGCCGAACAGTGTGGATGTGGTCTACGGTAGTGAAGCCTTTTCGAAATCCGGCTTATTCTGGTGGCTGAAACTCGTCAAATCTCCTGACGAGGCTGTACGTAACCAGCATGTACACGTGGTTCAGAAATGAGATGGGTCTATAGTTCTTCAGCAAGGTTTTGTCACCTTTTTGCTAGGGTACCCCGACAAAATGGGTTAATTGAGGTTGGAACTGTGACCAACCACACAACCAAGTTGCACTGCATCCAAGTTGATCGCAGTTACGGTGCTATTCAGTATTTTTTAGGATCCCAAAATAGGAATTATTTGAGGTTCACAAAAAGAGGCGCAATCATTATATTACAGTGTTCAATAATATTTATAGCAGCGCAAAATGAATTATTAAAGGTTTGATTACATAAATGCCTTCTTTTATGAACCTCAAATAATTACAGAAAGTTAAAAATAGGCTCAATTATTTAAAACTAGCTTCCACCCGTGGCTTCGCCCGCGAGGTATGTCGATAAAAACTATCCTCGGGATGCAATCTATCTCTCTGCCAAATTTTATCGAAATCCGTTCAGTGGTTTAGGCATGAAAAGGTAACATACAGACAGACAGACGAGTTACTTTCGAATTTATAATATATGTATAGAAGTGCATCACTAGAAGCGCAAAAAGTTAATAGAGGTTCATTATTTCATTAATTTCATAAAGTGTCCATCATTAGCAGGTCAATAAGTTTTGAAAGGACAAGTTAAAAATATTTCCTTTGATTAAATCAATTTAATTTCCTCACATAACTTTTTCTCCAAGTGAATTCAGACATGCTGTCATGAGGACAATAAAGATCAACATAATTCATAATGCTGCAATTAACTTTGTGTCTGAGTACGGTCTCACCATTCTCCTTTGTCATTTAGATATTCATTGATACTATAAAAGCATTTAGATAATAGAAATTGTTTGTTTATCCACAACTATGTTAACTGATCCATTTGTTTACACAGGGTGGCGCAAAAGTAATGTCATAATTTGAATTGGCTGCCACTTTGTTAGAAATGAAAAAAAAATGGATTCTGTTTTCATGAAAAGTTTATTTGAAAGTGTAAAATTGATGACATTAATTGGTAAAAATTATATCGCTTAAATGGCCACCTTTCGAGTTGATGCACAATTGTGCTTGTTTTACAGCATTTTGAATTGTTGCTCGCAAAACATCTCCAGCTCTAAATTAGCCACTTCTTGCTAGATCTGTAGTGGACCCTTTTTGCATGAGGCGCTCGGTTCGAGCACATGGAACACGACGACGAGGAAAACGACGAAATTCACGCTGCGTTAAAACAACAGATTGAAAATTTGTCAAATAAGCAGTAACAATAATTCCACATTCTTGAGGTGTGTATCGCTCAAATAATTCTCCATAATTATGTCTACAACATAAAAGTAAAATCACAGTGACATTTGGCACCATCTGCAAAAATTAAGGCTCATTCACATCTTCCTATGAAGCATGACAGATATATTGCCATTCCAGAAACAATGCAGAAATGTCTCATGCAATGTATATCTATAATTTATGTTTAAACGAACTCACCAGTATGTGAAGTTCGATCATAAATATACGATGGCTTCGTCCGAAGAGAGTAAGTAATAGGTAATACAGGCTGGTGTCCGCAACTCCACGTCAATGCGCGTATTTTGCGTACGGTGAGAGAGAGTAGCATAAATACAATGTAGTAACACCAAGGCAACCCCGCACGGGTTGCCTTGGCAAAACTAAAAAAATAAGCGTTTATTTTGAACTTTCTTAGGTCAGGGTAGATGATAAATCCTTTGCTCCCCCGATAGATATCCCGTTCCATTGCTCATTTAGTTCAGAGCCCAGATCCTCAATTCCTGTTTTTGATATTTCAGGGAATGCCAAGGGATATTTCTTTTTGGGGAATAAATCGTATTTTTTTGTTATGTATTTTCTGGTGTACAATAAAGTATATATAAATAAATAAATAAGGGGATTAGCAACCCACTCTGGGTTGCTAATCTCTTCGGACAAAGCCATCATATAATTATGATCGTGCAGGTTTCTTATGTTATTTAAGCAGATTAGTCTTCATTTTTATTCAAATAAACCGGACTACTGGATAATTATTTTTAAACAATAAGATAAGCGCATGCAGGTGGGCCGATGCATCTATATACACAGATATGTACCGCATACGGCTTAGTATTGTCGGTGAAGTGCCAAACCCAAAGACTGCCCGCATCATCAGTATAGCTTCACGTATACTAACGTGGTAACAGTTCTTAAAAAATATCGCAATATTAGCCTTGCATGTGATATAAAACAAAAGAAGTCACTTAAATAATGTTTACAATATGAGTCCGAAGTGTTAACCCCAAAAGCTAACCGCAACGACTTATGACAACGTTAAAACGATGTACATTGAAACGTTGGTGTGATTATGCACATTATTTTTTTGATATGTAATCATGTTTAATTTTTCGTTTCCCCGTGACACTTTTTAAACTTTAACAACACTGATAATATTTTTTTTTTAATTATGTGCGCTCCGGCAGAGCACTGAACTGTGAATGAGCAATAGATCGGGGTATGGAGCAAAGGAGTTATCGTCTACCCTCACCTAAAAATGTTCAAAATGTTGTGTTGTTCTTTTAGTTTTAGGCATAGGGCTTTTTACTTTCAGTATGCAAAGGCAACACCACACACACATACTACGGTACTGTACGGTTACTACATTGTGTTTATTCTAATCTCGAGGATGAAGCCGAGTATAATATAGTAGTGTTGTGTGTTGTGTTGTGTTGTAGTGTTGTTGTAGTGTAGTAGTGTTGTAGTTCTATATTTATGTCTGTAATTTATATGGTGTACATAATAAAGAGTATTCTATTCTAATATGATATTTATTCGAAATATTTTATTATTGCAGCTACCAATGTTTGTCTCTGCAACACCTAACGGTTGACTGGTAGGAAATACCCATGGCATTAAGTCCACCTCTGTATTTGTTTGCTTTAAGTATTAAACAAATCTAAACTAATATTAAAAAGAGAAAAGATTTTATTCCAGGTATGTTTGTTTATTGGTATGTATTTTTTGCTTACTCTTTCACTCTCAAACGGCTGAACGATTCAAATGAAAAGGACCATGACCTGGATTAGGAGATAGGATACTTTATATCGCAATATTCCCACCGGATCGAGACTTATGCAGGTAGAAATGCAGGGTGCAGCAAGTAATAAATAAATATTCTCGTAATTACACCAGGAACCTTCAAACTGGAACCCAGTAACGTTGATTGAGAGCAGAAATGAGTACTTAGTAGTACTTCCAAGACCAAGATTTTAAACAAAGAGATGATCTATTACTAAAACAGCCTTTAGAACTCTGCGAGTGGTTTATGTTTTGATATAATTTGGCTAGTATTTTCTCTATGTTGAGGTTGGCTTCCAGTCTAACCGGATGCAGCAGAATACCAGTATTTCACAACAAGTGACTACATGACCTCCACAATATTAAGAAGTGGATGTTTTTGTAAAAGCAAGAATACATTGACTTTTATAATGATTAGGACTTTAATTGTTACTTTTGGACCATACCCTGAGGTGACCCAATGACCCTTCAGTGGGTTAAAATGACCCTGAGACGAAATCCTTTGTGCTATTTATGTCCCAAACAAGAATATTACAAAACAAAATTCTATTTTTACAATTATTAATCACTGAGAACGCAATCATTTTTAAACAAAAGGTACATACATAAAGATATTACGTCGGACGTAAAACTTACCGTCCTGAACGCATCCGCTGTCATCCAGATCCTGTTTCGAACTATTTTCAGGAATTAATGAATCCATTTTCACTAAAATAACTGGTTTGAAAAAATAATCACTGGCCACCTAAAGACCCTCACATTGGAAATAATGAACACAACACAAGCGCCATCAGACAAAGGAAAACAAGAATAAAAGAGGATATGAACCGCAGTAAACACACAAACACACGGTTTTTTTATAATTTGGAGCAATTCCAAAAATATTATTTGAGAAATCACAATAATCACAAAATCGAAAACTCGGGTGTTGACTGAAGAAAACACATAGAGGTGTTTTAGTTTTTTGTAGAAGAGTTATTGATTTAGGCGTTTAGTCGATTGCAAAATTAACAGCATTATAACTAATAACAGAAGCGATTGCATCAACTTTCGAAAATATACGGTTTTTTGTGCTCTATTAAGGTTGTTTATAGGTGGAATTTCGTGTTACCACAAAACATTTAGCCAATCAGAACATGGAATTAATTTCAAACTCTTTTTGTATTGGTTGAAAATTTATATGGACCAAATCTGTAAAAGAAAGAACCTTTTCGTTTCGACATCACTACCGATCCTTGCTACCGATTAGCTAAATTGCTATACCTACTCACTGACCTGTATTATACAAGTGTATGATATAAGAGTTCAGAGGCTCTATACTCCATTTGTTTAGGTAATTAAAAAAACTAAAAACCCGACTGCGGTAAAAACTTAAGTTAAAAAAAACTGGAAGCTAAAAACCAGCTCATTTTAAATTAAATTAAACTTGAAAGCAGACGGGACCCATTTGAGTTTGAAAATATAAAAATGGACTGGGTCCCGCCTGCTTCCAACTTTTATTTAACTTAAAATGACCTTTTTTTCCATTCTGTTTTATAACGAATTTGTCTGATTGTTATGGTAATACATCACATAAATAACTTGGATAAAAATTGCCAATATAATTAATTCATAAGGAAAATCATCATCATCTGCCTTTTGAGGTTGGCTTCAAAAAAAAGAAAAATCCACAAAATATGTTCTCAATTTAGTACACTTATTATCGGTATGTAGTCTGTGCACTTTATGAAAAAGTGCGGACAACACTATCCTTATCTGACATTTCGTTCTTTCATGTGCTTTCCGTCAAAAAGCACGTCGCGCAAAAATATTTTTGTTTATTAAAAAACGATGGCAAAATCACTCAGAAGCCGTTGGAAGCGAAAATGCAGGGCGGTAAAGCGCGAACGTTACGCCGTCAAAGAATTGGCACGTTTGAAGAAGATGTTGGGCGTAAAAGAAGAGGACAAACCATCAGAAATCACCACGGATGAGGTTATGGAATCTGACCAAGTAATATTCTTAGATGCTGCAGCTATTAGCAAGAAGGCAGATAAAAAAAACAAGAAAATGGCACAGAAAGAAGCAGAGAAAGCTGAAGCTGAGAAGGCTGTGGAGGACATTGAAATGAGTTCCGACGACGAAAAAGTTGAAGTTGATGACGACGGTAAGAAAAGAGTTTTTAGTACCAAAACGCTCAAGGATCAAAACGGACAGTACCCTGTGTGGATGCACAAGAGAAAGATCGCTAAAATCAACAAAGTCGGCAAGAAAAACACGAAGAAACGGTCTAAGAATAAGAAACGAAAAAGGTTATAATAAATATGTGTTTAGAAATCTGTTTTTATTTTATTACGCCTTTTGTAATGTTCTATGCTGTAGTTTATTAGACTACTTTCTCGCAATATACACCTTATCAGTTAACAGACCATAAGACGGTCAATCTATCATCACTTCAGTCTGTGACTTTGGTAAAATTTGTGTTACAAAACAATCAATGTTACCACAGACTACAAAATATTTATCTCATCAGTCTTACACTGAATCTCCAGATTTGTGCTCTTCAAAGCAAGAGTGAACAAACATCTGGGCACGTTTGTTCCATCATAGACCTCATGCATTGCTTAAGGCGAAAGCGCCAGGGTAGCCCGCAAAATTCAATTTTTTTAGGTTTTTTGGAATTTGCTGGTCAGTATTAAGTTGTACGTTGATTAAGATATGAATCGCGGCCGTAAGAAATATGTGTTTACAGAATTATAATCATTAAAGTCATCAACACAACTCTCTAAGACCACGTAAGTCTCAAGAATAACTGTTTCATGAAATCATCATTCTTTGGACTTACGTGGTCTTAGAGAGTTGTGTTGATGACTTTAATGATTATAATTCTGTAAACACATATTTCTTACGGCCGCGATTCATATATTAATCAACGTACAACTTAATGCTGACCAGCAAATTGCAAAAAACGTAAGAAAATTTGAATTTCGCGGGCTACCTTGGCGCTTCCCCCTTAACATCAGGTGTTACTTAGGTCTTATAAACATGATTGGTCCAGATTGGTGCGGGATTGTGTTCGAGTGGAAAAAAAGGTAAAGGAAGTCTGCCCTGTAGTGGGACAACACAGGCTGTTTTTTTTAATTTTTAATAGAAATAATAATCAGATCGCAACTTTTGTGGTAGGTTTCCAACTTTATTGCTAAAGCATAAGGTTCAAAGTTGATTGGGAAAATTTGACAGTTTCGGGTAGCTTGATGTGCTGCCATCTGTACATAACATAAGCAAGAGTACAAATAAAACAAAATTATTTTTATAAATTAACACATTATATTAATTTTCGACAAATCAGCAACATTTTAACATCTATTACAGTCCAGCCGTCGAGAGAATGCGTTCCTGACACCTGTGACAATTCTAGTAACGAATAAGATTAAATTCACAAAACACGTTTGTTCTTAAGAAACCAACAGGTGACAAGAACACAATATTATAATGCCAGTACCATGTGATCTGAAATCAGACTATACATATAATTTACATTTCTACTCAATTTCTTATAGAGAGTTCAAATTATTTTAGGAGATTAAAATGTTAAATAGATGTTTTGATAACATTTATGATGAAAAAATACGAAATAGTAGCAGTGCCCCACAGTTTCACCCGCGAAAGTATTGTTCCTGAATGAATATCGGAATAAAAAGTATCCTATATCGTCGTTGAAGTTCTAACACCACGTAAGTCATTTTTGGCGGTTTGATATTCGCTAGAGAATTTGGGTTAAATGTTTTTTTGTAAATAGTTACTGTTTCTACATTAAATAGAATTATAGTAACACAAATAGTAAATTTGTATTAAGTATTATAGTATCTATAAAACATTATGCAGGTTTTTCTCTCTCCTGAAAAGTTGCTATTTTTGACTTCCGTGGTGTTAGAACTTCAACGACGATATGTAATCCTGGTTATAAACTATCTGTGTGCCAAATTTCATCCAACTCCATTCAGTAGATTTTGTGTGAAAGAGTAACAAACATACATCCATCCTCACAAACTTCCTCGTTTATAATTAACACTTTGCAGGACGCTTAATTTAAAAAAATAACAACTACCCCTCAATGTTACTACCAAAAAAACTTCTTTTGTCTCGTTCAGTGTGCTTCAATGTGATAAGTAGGATAATAAATAGAAGTAGAAACTAGACTTGCTACATTATTTTGTATGGATTCCCTACTGCAAGGAAACATGTAGTTTATTTTAATACATTTCTTTGCTAATAAGGTTCATATTGGTCTAAAAGTTATCATGAATGAAAAAATAATTAAATTTAGGACAATAGGTATACATTATAACAAGCTAAAGCACTGAATATCAGTAACTATAATATAAGAATTGTAACATCTTACACACTGTTGGAACCTATGTTTACAAATAAAGACTATTGATTGATTGATTGATACATAGACATTCTTGATACAATTCAGTTAAACGGTTTATACGCAAGAGCCCGTCCTTTAGCCATCTGTAACTCCTCTAGGTGAACCTCTGCGGTTATATGTTTGTGGATGAAATGGGACGTTACTACAACGTTGCAGATTGTGCAGTAGTAGTCGGCCCTGTTCAACTGAAAATAAAAATGTATTTTTGCAATAAATTGTTTTTAGTTTTTTGATCAAAGTGCCAATTCTTGTAATTTTAAGAACATTCACAGTCTCACTATGTCGAAAGTACCTCTAAAATCCCCACATCTTCGACAAGTTTTCGACATTTGATTGTCACCGAGATGAGATTTAGCTTTTTGTTTGTAAATATGAAACTTCAGGAATTTCTTAGTAGCAGCCGGGGCCTAAAATAAGTTAGTGGCAATAGAAATGTACCCTTATTAAATGAGACTTAAACATAACTGGCAAACATAAAAAAGATTGACGAAAAATGCAGTACTAAAAATTGGCTAAACAAAGTCCTTAGCAACACTATTTTGTTTGTTTTAGGAGTAATAAGAACTTAAACAAACCTTTCTGATTAAATTATCCTTGAATTCCTCAACATGTGGGTAGCTTTCTAACATTTTTCGATGATTTTCAGAAGTCTTGTGTCTCTCCTTACAAATCACGTCTCGGACCATCTCCGTCTCACAAAACACGCATCTGAAGAGCTCCCCAGCCGTTAGCATGCCGTGGTAAGCATCAGACGACACCACAAGCTTTTTACCACCTTTTAAAGTTACGATAAGAAAATTGTGCGGCTCTGTCAAGTTAGGTGGCGCGACTTTTACTTCTACGTGGGTTGTTTTCGGCTGTCTCAATGCTGGTACGGACATCTTTGTGATTTTGGTTGTCTAGGATTACTTTTAATAATAGTAGTATTTGTGAAAATCTGCAAAGACGTTCCTATCTCCCAAAACAATCTTCTTCTTCTCTTCGTTTAATGGCTTTTGCGGAAAAAAAAGAAAAACAATAAATGAATGTAAGTGACGAGACTACAGAGGGTAAAGGGTTACATACTCTGTGACAGAGGGTAGCAAATTGAACCAAGTCAAGCCGGTAGATTCTGTAAAAATCTCACCGTGAAAGCCTAAGTGAAGTGAGTTTATTTTTGCTTGGAATGACTGTATGACACTATTGACAGTTCACTCCACGCTCACTTCACCTAAGTTTTCACGGTGAGGTTTTTACAGAATAGCTCCGAATCCGAAGGAATATACTACTCTCTAAGGGCCTGTACACACCACGTTTTTTAAACGCGCAATTGATGCACGGTTTAGAAACGTGCGTCGACGGCGCGCTTTTATCCTACAGAACAGTCCCTGTGCCAGTATCTGACTCGCGTGCGTATCGCGTCTATATCGCTACAAACGCGCGTCAACGGCGCGTTTAACAAACGTGGTGTGTACAGGCCCTAACGAGAGCGCCAAGTGTTGCCGTATCAACACAACTCTCTAAGACCACGTAAGTCCAAAGAATAACTGTTTCATGAAATTATCATTCTTCGGACTTACGTGGTCTTAGAGAGTTGTGTTGATGACTTTAATGATTATAATTCTGTAAATACATATTAGTTACGGCCGCGATTCATATATTAATCAAAGTACAACTTAATACTGAGCAGCAAATTGCAAAAAACGTAAGAAAATTTGAATTTCGCGGGTTACCTTAGCGCTTCCCCCTTAACACTAGGTTTATGATCTACATGTCTCGCCTTATACTAGCATAAAATTATTTTAAAGAAAACATAATTAATAACAGTGATTGATCGGTTGAAATAATATCGCCGAACACGCTTTATTTTAGTTGTTCCTTTATTATCTTCTAATAAATAGCCAGGCCCCCTCTGGCACCACTGACCGTCATGGTTTTCGAATGCAATGTTGCCAGTTATTTGCAATAATTTTTTTTGCAATCAATTTTTTGCAAAGTCTTGCTTTTCACACCACAGAGTACAGTTAAAAGAACACATGCTCTGTGAGTACATTTATAACTTTCACACTTCTTCACAATGCACAATTCACAATATTGTATAATAGTTCAAAGCAAAGTGATGTGAAGTGTGTATTTCTCATGAAGGTGGACACGTTATGACGTTACCAGTAATTTTTAATTCTGTTAACACCCCAAATAAGCTCGAGCGCTTGTGAAATTTTAATGCTGTATCTACTCTCAACCCTTCCTCTTGAGCACCGCGGACAGAATTTACTACCTCTTGCTCGCCAGTCCATGCATTAAGCGTTGGGATATTGCCCATAATTATTCATTTCGTTGTAGATTTTCATCTTGCCTCAGCCTTGCAGACTGGCATTTATATAACAGTACATTAACGCAGTCTCAAGAAAACTTTTTCTAAACATAAACAATTCATGCGTAGGTTAACTGCTGTAAGGCAGTGCGCCTTATCACTGAAAATAAGTGTTTTTTTTATGGTTATTATTATTTTTTATGCTCTCACGGTCGTTTAAAGAAAATCTAAAAGTTTCTACCTAGTTGTTTTTGTAGTTAACTACAATGAAATATGTGATTTTCCATTATTTTTGTAAGTATGTACGGACACCAGCACATCAACCTACCCGAAACTGTCAAATTTCCGCAATCAACTTTGAACCTTATGCTTTAGTGATAAAGTTGAAAATCTATTAAAGAAATCTGACAGATTGTAGGTAACTTGATGTGCTGGCGTCTGTACCTAAACCATCATCCACTATCTGTTATTCTTCTTCTAACGAACTCCTTCAGTAATATCAAACTTTATCATCTTCAACGGCTGAATGGATTTGAACGAAGTTCGGTACACACCCTAATCGCTTAATACTAATCAATCTCAATCTGAAAATCATTTTGAAGGATATTCCTAATCCATTGCTTCATAATGCACGAAATTTTTTTACTCAACAATGTAAATAACGCAATGAATATTGTTGAACTGTCAAAAGAAAGCCATTCGTTTCAAAAGACGTTTGCGTTGCGTAGTAGCAACCCGCTGGAATAACATAGGAAACTTTTATTGAAAACTCGTAAGAACAGCTTTTTAACAGCGCATTAATAAGTACAATGCGTGCCACGAAAGATGAGACTTGACCCCGCCTCCCCCGCTCTTTCCGCCGCCCCTATGACGTCCGGTCCCATCCCGCACTCAGACCTCATACCGCTAAAGATACCTAAAATCGTGTTCTGCGCATGTCAAACCACGTGGTGTGTCAAGTCTCATCTTTCGTGGCACGCATTGTAAGCAACTATAACATCACATTGATAACCAATATTATTATTTTTTAATTTTCCAGTTATGGTGCATCTTTGTAACATGAAAATGTCATCTGCCTCGACAAGACACAAATCAAAAGGCAGGCACTATGATATAGATGGTTTTATAAGTCAACTACTTGCATCTAGGAAGTTTGATCAACTGGCTGAAAAATTAGCTGAAAAAGCTGCTAACAAGATAATGCATATAGACGCAGCTCCAGCTCCCGTAGAAAGGGCCACCGTTGGTAATGAAACTAACAATAGTACAGAAAGTACTCAAGAAGCTAATAAGAAACAATCAAACGGGAAAGATGTAAACAAATACGAAAGAACTCAATTGGACAACGTAGAATTAAGAAAAGATTTCACGGGAAAGATCGATCCACAAGCAGTCGTGAATGCAACGATTTCACTATCAGAAAACCTCCAGCTTAAATACAAGTACTTTAAGAAAAATGCGCTTGAGAAAAAAGTGAAAAGCAATAAAGATCCGCTTCCCAAAAACGTTACAAAAGAAGAGCTAACCAAACAGAATAAGACAATAGGTTTGAAAGACCATATTAACAAAACACAAGAGTCTATTTTCAATCAAAGTGCAACTGACAAAAATCAAATGCAGGCCAAAAAAGAATCAATCGCCGAAAACAAAGGTTCTCAAGATGATACGAAAAATGACGATCCCATAGAAGATTCTAATAGAAACAGTGAAATAAATGATAGTTGTCATAGCGGTACGGATGGCGAAACAAACGACAGCAGTAAGAAACCTGATCATTCGCTGGAGGGACACGGCCCGGGACATGAACAGACAGTTTTCCGCGAAGCACAACATGCAGCACGACCACAAAATAAGGCAATTGTAGAACAAGAGGTGAGTCATGTGGACAATGGAATCAGAAAAGATAAAGCTTCAAGTTTGGAAGAAGATAATCAGAAACATCTGACACGTTCCGAAGAAAATATTATCGAGAAAGTGGAACAAAATGTAGAAGAGCCTGAAAAACTTACAGAGGACATTAATAAAAAAGAAAATGTTATTGCACAGTTTAGAGCCCACGAAGACAGCTTCGAGGAGAATAAAGTAACTTCTGAAAATCCAAACGGAGACATTTACAGAAGTAAGGCTTCAGACGAGAGCGATGATCGCAGTGCTGAAGAACGGTCTCCAGAAGATCGGAGCTCGAAACAACAATCGGCTGAGGATCCAAACTCTAGCAAGCTCAAGCCAGTGATCAGGAAAGAGGGAGATAAGTTGTATACGTATGTTAGAGCACCTGAATACCAGGATTATCATGAAAAGTTGGCTAAATGGCAAAAAGAACACCCTGACAATCCCGCAGATTTTCTGTAATGAATTTGTAATTTGATTAACAATAAATTGTTTGTTGCTTTCTAAATTACCAACTGGCTAGATAACGGAAGCGGCAGCAGACCCATTTTTGTTTCATTCTGTCCATTTTTTGGCGCAGTTTCATTTTTTATTTCAAGAGGTCAGCGCTGTCAATAGCCATGTACAATTGTACGCACGAGAACACATCAAGCTATACCTACATAATCAGTATAGGCCTGTCGCTACTCGCTTGAATACTGCGCTGTGATGTAAATAAATACACAACTTTAACAAATGGATCTAGTTTCATTCATGTAAACAGGGCGTCATATAGCGCCTAAAAACCTATTCAATGCAAGGTCAGCTAAAACTGGAAATTATAGCTTGATGTATCGCCGTGTGTACAGCAAGTGGTAAAGTGCTGCCATAGAAAGGTGTCTACCTTTGTGTCTACTGTTGGGGTAGGTAATTAATTATATCTCTACAATGTTTTACAAGCTTTCATACAATATTACGAACATTACTTCACATTTTCTGTGTAGTAGTCGGAAATGCAATAATTAAAGTTGTATTCCGACAGACACGTAGCCAGCCAAAAAATAGACACCGCAGCAATGGAATTATGCCTTTGTTTCAAATTTTATGTTATCAAAAAATGTATTGTTTCACACTGGTCACATTGAGACTCGACTAAATACGTAAGACCCTAATCACCTCTAAAAGCAAGAATCACAAACAATAGAGATCTAAAAAAAAGAAAAACAATGGAGATCTGTCAAATTTCAAATGTCAGTAGTCTTGTTTGTTTATTTTTATTTGTTGTTTTTTTCCGCAAAAGCCATTAAACGAAGAGAAGAAGAAGAAGAAAATACTACTTTGTCTCGTAAACCGGTGATTTTATAATAATTGCTTGCATAACTAGTTCTAGAAACTATCGTGATAACCTAGTTGTCGTCTCAACTTGGTGATAACCTGTGAACCCGCTTACTGTATTACCTGGACAAAAAAATACTTCCCATTTCTATCATATTAGAACTTTGTTTGTTGTACACTCTTTCAATTTGGTAAGTAACAATTCGATTGTTTTGCCATGGCCCTCTGATGTATAACTTTCCAACCCATACTTTCACCCATACCATTACCGTTTGGAATAATCTACGAAAATTTTCGAATTGGCGTTGATTTTTCTTTAATTTTTTTTCACAGACTTAATTTAAAATATGCGCCTAAATACTAGTAGAAGAACCACGGTTCGTAAATCTAGTAGAATATAAAAAATTTGTAAGTATGCTAGGCAGGACAGGCCCGGGGGAGGGGGGCGCATGTTCATAGATAGCCTAGGGCTGTCAGAACTCTAAATCAGGCACTGAGTAGGAGCATGGAGTCTGGATTTGTGTCCGGTTGATGCAATAGGCTCGCCCGCTATTACATGGGACTTAAACATTACTGGTGAAATATGTGTACACTGTGTGTGTGTGTGTGTGTGTGTGTTAAAACAAAACCTAAAAAATATTCTTTCAGTTAAATCATGGCAGAGGCAGATTCCAGTGAGCTCTCAAACACAGTATTTATAGATGTGGCTTCTGGCTCTCGGTACCCAATTGTTGAGGCTACTACTGAGGATGTCAAGGTGGAAAAGAATAAGTGAGTACATGTTTTCTGCAGCTGAGCTTAGTTATGTGTCATTACAACCGCAACACTCAGTGTCTGTAAGATCCCTTAAACTTCTAAGAGACTGTCAAACTTATTTTAACTGCTGATTGAAATAGCAACAACTTATCAAATCACTTGACTTGGTTTTAGACTACAGATTAAAATAAGTTATACTTGCAGATAGATGTTAGACATAAATTGGATTTTTAAAACTGCATCTCAAACTCAAAGCATTTATTTCAATTAAACCATTATGAGTGTTTACACCGTACAGCATTTCATACAAACTTCAAAGCCTTTTTTTTCGAAATGAATAAACCAATTTTAATGAAACTTCATACGCATTAGCGGAATACAAAGGTCTAAAAAGTTAATAGAGAACATTTTCGAAATGTCTTATTTAAAAACGATAAATGGAAATCTCTTGAACCTTGTTTTTCGAAAAAAATAATTCGAAAATGTTCTTAAGTAACTTTTTAGACCTTTGTATCCTGCTTATTTGTATGAAGTTTCATTAAAATCGGTTCATTCATTTCGCAAAATAAGTGCTTGAAATTTTGCATGAAATGCCGTACGTCTTAAACGCTCATAACAGGCACTTTTGAATTGTCAAGAAGTCGGTCAGTCAGAAAATATGAATCTAGATGCAACCTAGTACAGATGCCAGCACATCAAGCTACTACAATCTGTCAAATTTCTTTAATAGATTTTCAACTTTAACTAAACTTTAAGCTAAATCATAAGGTTCAAAGTTGATTGGGAAAATTTGACAGTTTCGGGTAGCTTGCTGTGCTGGCGTCTGTACAATCACATGCAAAAAGTAACAGTCAGTGAAATACAACAACAATTACCTATACAAGAAAAATTTTATCAATTAATTATCAAGATTTGTATTATAAGCAATCTGAGCTTGTACAGACGCCAGCACATCAAGTAACCCGAAACTGTCAAATATTTCCAATCAACTTTGAACCTTATGCTTCAGCGATAAAGTTGAAAATCTATTAAAGCAATTTGACAGATTGTAGTAGCTTGATGTGCTAGCGTCTGTACTGCAATGCCTTGTATTATTTCAGAATTCCAATTGGTACTGTATGAAAAAAAATATCATAGCACATCTTTTATTTAGCATGTAATTGAAAAAACATTTTACAAAAAAAAACAAATTAATTCCAAAATAAAGCAGCTATGCAGGGAAAAATAGTGTTCGTTTTTGTATATTGCCAAAACAGCACAAAAATCGATTATTCTTATTCTTTCTCAGCCGTTCAACATCACCTCTAGAAGCATACCTCGTAGCACAACCACGTCGCATACGTTGCCCAGAATGCAAGCGCTACACAGCGGAAACTGAAGAGAAGATGTTACGTCATATCCGCAAAATGCATAGAGGAGAGAATCCGTTCCAATGCTTTATGTGCGACTACTCTACATATAACAAAGTCCTGTTTGAAGAGCATGTGCGGATTCATCAAGGTTCGTGATATATTTTAATAATACTAGACATAATATGGGCCATATAGGCTGTATAAGCTGTTGGTGAGTCATAATAGACGACTGGTGACCTGTAATAGACTAAGTCACAGGCATTTTCTGGGCACGCTCGTTCCATCATAGATTTCATCCATCGCTTTCCGCATCAGGCATGATCAGGTCAAGAGCAAACCCATTCAACAAAAAAAATAATTAAAAAGGCAGCAATAATAGACTTAATTAAGACGTAGATGGTCCATAATAGACTGCTGGTGCGCCGTAATCGACGTACATGGAGACCATAAAGTGTAGTCGGTATTTGGTCGGCCGTTATAGACACAGTTGTTACCAATCCATGCAGTAGATAGAAATGAGATCGTCTTTTTATCACTCTTTTCATGTATAGTATTTATCTATTTTGTCTTTCTCTCTAATCTCTTATTATTTTTGTACAAAATATACTATTTATCGCTCTTTTTCTTTCAATAGGTATAAAACCCTACAAATGCTCACACTGTTCATACCGCAGTGTCTCAAAGAAGAACACAAAGAAACACGAACTTATCCACCGACCCGACAACCCTCACAAGTGCGATCAATGTGGCTTCATAGCGAGACATGCGAAGGCTCTGAAACACCATGAATTAAGCCATGGCAAGGAGGTGGTGAAGGAATGTGCTGTTTGCAAGGAAACCTTCAGTAGTGTGAAAAGTTATACTACCCATCGGAAAAGTAAGAAAAGGTATGTATCCTGCAATAGAAATAAATATTTTCCAGTAAAAACAAAATTGTAGGTACTAAGTTCTGTTGGGCCTTAATAGACCCCTTAGACTTAATAGATTCTTGACTAAGTATGTAAAGAGGTGGTGAAGGAATGTGTTGTTTGTAAGGAAACGTTCAGAAGTGTGAAGAGTTATACAGCTAATCGGAAAAGTAGGAAAAGGTAAGTGTTCCGAAGTTGACTGTTATAATTTTACGGTGGAGTTTCTTGCCCATTCTTCTCCATACAAAAACTACCTTTTGGAATGGGCGACTAGAATCAATTCTATTTGTTGTAATTTCTGACGTTCAAAAGTGCCTTTAATGTGCCTATTTGAAATAAATGCTTTGACTTTGACTTTTTTGACGTAAGGACTGTAGTGTACTCACCGCGAGCAAAATTCGTGTGAAAAAACAATGCTCGTTGCGAAACAATTTCGTGAAGTGAAAGCTCGCGGTGATTCGGTGAATATATCATCATCTAACCTAACCTTTTCCCAACTACGTTGGGGTCGGCTTACAGTCTAACCGGCTACAGCTGAGTACCAGTATTTTATATTAAGCGACTGCCTATCTGACCTCCACAACCCACTTATTATTTAGTTGCTGAATAGCCTTGTAAACAAAATGTGTAATAAAGCCCAATGGGCCATAATAGACACCTGGCTATGTAGAAGCACTACGTATGGCAGCTGGGAACATAAGTAGGTACAGTCCTTTTGCAGTTACTTAACTTTGGTGGCTGTCCCATTTCAAAACCTAGTAAGGGACACTTTTTACAAAAATCGTTTTATTGCATAATCTTGCTAACCTAAAAAGTCTCTACCAAATACAAAAACACCAGCGTTTTAAATTTACATAAAAGGAGATATATTTAAGCATCGATACCTAGTAAGTGCACCTTTCACTCCCTAGTGACCATTTAAAACCTAGTAAGTCACTTTAACTAATTAAAAAAATACATTCCATAGGCTGACCAATATTACGTTTATGCGCTCTCCTGTAGAATTTCATTTTAAGTCCTTACTAGGTTTTTAAATGGGGCAGCCGTTGGGCTCTGACAGCAAACTTGTACAGCAACGAGAATCAAGATCACTGTGAAGATTTCAAAATTATTATCTACTAGCGTCGGTCCGCGATTTCGTACGCGGGAACTGGTTAGGGTTCCGTAACCAAGGGGTAAAAACGGGACCCTATTACTAAAACTCCACTGTCCGTCTGTTTGTCACCAGGCTGTATCTCACGAAACGTGATAGCTAGACAGTTGAAATCTTCACAGATGATGTACTTCTGTTGCCGCTATAACAACAAATACTAAAAACAGAATAAAATAAATATTTAAGGGGGGTTCCCATACAACAAACGTGTTTTTTATTCGGCCTTTTTGCACTTTGCCAGTTTTTTAGCATAAAACATATTGTATGACACTCAGGTATAATGTAGCTTGCCATTAGGGAATGAAGTTTCGGAATCGGAACAGTAGTTCCAGTTCCAAAGATTATCACCTTACATACTAACGCGTACGCCTTTTTTTATACCGTTGTGGGGTATTCGTGACCGTGGTGGGCAAGTGATACACAGGAATAAGTTGTAAATAAGTAACGATTAATTTATTACGATATCAAGTAACTAAAGCTAGCAGTTACACTTGACACGAAAAAGTAAAATTAAATAAGGTTACATGAATGGTAAAACTACTAGAAACACGAAGCTCGCCGTAAACTATTACGGCGAGCTTCGGCGAGTAAAGTATGATCGGGGGTCAGAGAGGACCTCGCACGATCGTAGTTCAGCACAGACTGATGCTCCGAACCAAAACTCTCCCAAATCTGCCGTTCATTAGACAAAGGAAGCGGCAAAATGTTTGCCCTTTAAAAGTATAATAAAACACGAGAAATGCAGATGGGTACAATACAAGACAACTGAAAATAACAGAACAATGAACCTTAACTATAAATAGCAAATAGGTACAATACAAGATAACTAAACAAATAGAACAATGAACCTTAAAAGTAAAGAATCATGAAAGACAATAGTACCTATAACTTAAATTGCTTGCAGATGTTCAACGTGGGAAAAACACAAAAATGAAACTTTCTAAAAATTAATACAATAAGTTCCTCTATAAAAATATTACATTCTTAAAACTATGCAAGGGATGGGTACGTAAGACACAGTCCCTACAGTACCCCCCTACCAGTGATAAAGATCACGAAACACCTGCCTGATAGTAATCAGGAAATTTAACTCGCCTACCAGAACGGCGAGGAATATGCTTGCCAGGCCAACTTAGGTTCCAGTGAGTCGGAACCGGTTGCCGCATAGTTCACGGTGAGTCGGAACTGTCTGCGAAGATGTCCCCAGTGAGTCGGGGTGGCGCGGGCGCTGCGTTATGCTCCAGTGAGTCGGAACCGGTTGCCGCATAGTTCACGGTGAGTCGGAACTGTCTGCGAAGATGTCCCCAGTGAGTCGGGGTGGCGCAGGCGCTGCGTTATGGTTCCAGTGAGTCGGAACCGGTTGCCGCATAGTTCACGGTGAGTCGGAACTGTCTGCGAAGATGTCCCCAGTGAGTCGGGGTGGCGCGGGCGCTGCGTTATGCTCCAGTGCGTCGGATGTGGTACAGCGCCGGGTTGAGGCTGGCTGCTGCGTCGACCAGGAGAGGAATTGAGCTCTGCTTGTTGACCGGCCGAAAGTGCAGTGTGCTGTGCCGAGGTTGCTGATGAGGCTGAGGGTGATGACCAGGTATGCGCGGTCGCTGCATGCTGGTGGTCAGGATACCCGTTGAAGCCGTGGGAGCTGGCTGGCTGGGAATGCGCGTCATCCGCCGCTAGTGACTCCCGCTGGATCGCTCGCCATTTTAACACGTACTTTGATTTAGCACTCGCGAAACTCTTTCCGCACTGTCACGAACTCACGCTATTGATAGTTTTGATCACGTCGGGGGTAGTTTTGATCACGTCGGGGTCACCACTGTGGGGTATTCGTGGTCGTGGTGGGCAAGTGATACACAGGAATAAGTTGTAAATAAGTAACGATTAATTTATTACGATATCAAGTAACTAAAGCTAGCAGTTACACTTGACACGAAAAAGTAAAATTAAATAAGGTTACATGAATGGTAAAACTACTAGAAACACGAAGCTCGCCGTAAACTATTACGGCGAGCTTCGGCGAGTAAAGTATGATCGGGGGTCAGAGAGGACCTCGCACGATCGTAGTTCAGCACAGACTGATGCTCCGAACCAAAACTCTCCCAAATCTGCCGTTCATTAGACAAAGGAAGCGGCAAAATGTTTGCCCTTTAAAAGTATAATAAAACACGAGAAATGCAGATGGGTACAATACAAGACAACTGAAAATAACAGAACAATGAACCTTAACTATAAATAGCAAATAGGTACAATACAAGATAACTAAACAAATAGAACAATGAACCTTAAAAGTAAAGAATCATGAAAGACAATAGTACCTATAACTTAAATTGCTTGCAGATGTTCAACGTGGGAAAAACACAAAAATGAAACTTTCTAAAAATTAATACAATAAGTTCCTCTATAAAAATATTACATTCTTAAAACTATGCAAGGGATGGGTACGTAAGACACAGTCCCTACACCGTTATAATTTAAAAGAGTGTCCATGGAGTTTCTTGCCCGTTCTTCTCCATAGGTACCTACGCTTTGGAATGGGCAACTAGCTTCATATTTTCTGACTAACCGTCTTCTTGACAATTCAAAAGTGCCTGTAAATGGTTTAATTGAAATAGATGCTTTGAGTTTGAGATAGAATACAAAATAATAAAAATATTCTCTTTGTAATATTAGTACAGAAGTATAGATTGGCGATGATTCGATGGGCTCCGCGGACGAGCACACAGTTTTTTTTTTTACATCGATTCGTCTATTTTTTTCCAGATGTCCAGAATGCAAAAAAATGTTCTGCGCCCGCCTTCTCTCCCAGCACCGTTTGGAAGCTCACGGAGTGAAAAAAAAAGAAAGAAAACAACCGACAAAAAAGTTTCTATTCACCTGCGCTATTTGCAAATGGGAGGGAAACAGTAAGCCCAGGATACTGTTGCATTTGATACATCACCCGGAACAGGAAGTAGATGAGAGTGTAGTGGATACGTTGATTTTGAGGGAGTTGGGTATTATGGCCGAGCCAAGTGCAGTTATAGATTCATTAAATTGACAGAATACGGTGGCCCGTGAAATATTTTTTTCCTACGACGGTGACAGACGGACAGACGGATAATGGAGCCTTAGTAATAGGGTCCCGTTTTTACCTTTTGGGCACGGAACCGTAAAAAGCACCAAAAAGGCTATAGTATCTACAGTACTTCCTATATATTAAATTTAGCATAAAAAAAACTCCTTCATTCTGTGCATTCCGGCATCTACCCATATCCGGGTATTCGTTGATGTGGTTCCATGATATGTGAGTACTTGTAGTCGCCGGCAAGCCAGCCGAAATGTCCCATAGACGACGCAGCCTCCGAAAAGCGCGCGAATTGTAGGTATCTGAGGAAGTATGATAAATTCACACGTTATAGAGGAAGGAGAGGATCAACATAGTGTTACAATGGGAGAGATCGCGATGTCACATGTATAAGTCTACAGAGCCCGCCCGTCGAGACAATGCGTTCCATGGTTCCTAACACCTGTCAGTGCGACAATTCTAGTAATAAAGATCAAATTCGCAAAACACGTATTTTTTGTATGAAACTGACAGGTGTCAAGAACGCATTTTCTTGTCGGCCACACTGTAAAGTATCAAAACTCTAAACTTCAACTCTAACGAAAATCTTTAATATGTTCAACTCTATCAATAGTATTAAGGCGAAAGCGCCAGGGTAGCCCGCGAAATTCAATTTTTTTTAGGTTTTTTGGAATTTGCTGGTCAGTATTAAGTTGTACGTTGATTAATATATGAATCGCGGCCGTAAGAAATATGTGTTTACAGAATTATAATCATTAAAGTCATCAACACAATTCTCTAAGACCACGTAAGTCCAAAGAATAACTATTTCATGAAATCATCATTCTTTGGACTAGTATTGGAATATTGATTCGTAGTGTTGGAAAGCCTACCAACAAGGTGGACCGATGACCTGGTGAAGTCCGCAGGAATCCGCTGGATGCCAGAAGCACAGAACCGGCAGAAGTGCTTGGAGGGGCCGAGGCCTATGTCCAGCAGTGGACGTCTTTCGGCTGATGGAAAATCGTATGGAGGCTCCCAAGGGACGCAGTAAAAAATATGAACAATTACCTGTGCGCTCCACAGAATGACCACGCTAAAGGTGATGTTCTAATGCTCTCATCCTCATTAGGCGGCGGCTGAAATTCTGGAAATGATTAAAAACAATAAATAATTGAAAGCCTGGGAGCCTTTTGAAAGTTTCCCATAAAAAATGGTACTATAAGTAGGTATGTGCACGTCTTTAGGGATTCTGAGGTCTAATCTCAAAATACGACAACAAAAAGATCGAGAATTGATACTACGTACAAATAAAAAGTGCAAATTATCGAAATATGTGCGATGACGTTGTTGCAGTCACTAGTTCCATCTGTCAAAAAACGGTTAACTTAGTGGACAGAGTGTAAATCCGTAGGTTGGTACGGAGTCGGCAACGCCTATAACTTCGACCGAAACTACGGACTTCGAGCTTAGGTAGTAGACCACCAACGTCCGCCCAAACAGCACCCTAATAGCGTTGCACTATCAATCTCAATTTCAATCATTTTGAAGGATATTGCTAATTCATTGGTTCGTATGTTAGAAAAATGTCGACAACGAAAATGACGCAATGAATGTTGTTGAACTGTCAAAATTAAAGCCATTGCTATTAGGGAATGCAAACCGGTTTCACCGAAACCGAAAACCCGGTTTTTCGGAATATTTGAAATTATTTAAAAAACCGTTTCTTTTTTCAAGTTTCCGGTTTTTCGAGTTTTTTAAAAGTTAGAGTTTATGATTAAGGACGAGTATCTTGGTTTTGTATTTTGTAATACTATTCATGCATGAGTGATAGTTAGAATTACTTAATTATGTTTCGTTGATCTTTTTAATACTGTTGATTAATATTGTACCTACTAGGGTAAAGCACAAAAAGCAAATAAACCTTTTACTTAGACAAATTTCTGTATTTTCATTGAAATTTTGAATACTTATGTATTTATTATTAATAGATACGGTTCTATTTAATTATGGAAAATATGCAAGATGTAGTGTGATTTCACAAGTAGTTTAAAAAAAACTTAGACAAAGAAAAAAAACCGGGTTCACCGAAAACCGGCTTTATTAATACGAAACCCGAAAAAAAAACCGGGTTTTCATTTTGGCCGGTTTTGCATTCCCTGATTGCTAGTGTTAGTGTGTTACGCAATCACCCCGCATGACGTTGTGTTTATGTAAAAACTGTAGAAGGTAAGCCTAACCTCTCCAAAACTTGCAATAATAAATATCAGCTGAACAATGATTCACGAAGGTGAGCATCTTGAAATACTTCCCGAAGCCTCTGTTGACATTGACGCATTCCGGAGAATATATCTTCGGACAGGAGTGAGGGCAGACGTGGTAGTCGAACGACGTGTCGATTTCATACAACGTGCTGAACGTTTTCTGACGGAGAGCTTCGGCGTCGGTAACTAGATTTAAAAAAAGAACAAAAAAACAATTGCATGCGAGATGTGTTAGGTTACGTACGCACTGACAGGTGGCTTGCTAAGTGCCTAGTGACTAAAGGTCAGACACGTATCAAATCGGAAAGGGATCGGCACCGTATCGTCTTTCGTCTCGCCGACAAACAGGCGTCAACCTAATGTAAGCACGTAACCAAAGCGGAGCTCCGATACGTCGACTCGGCTACGGCTAGGCGACGCCGCGCTTACGGCTCGTCGACCGCTGGCTGATGGTGCAGCAGACAGGCCGGAGGGGTGAAAGGAGCAAGGGTGGACGAAGAGACGTAAGCCCAGATACGGAGAGACGTAAGCGCGGAGACGATGAGCCGTAAGCGCGGGGACGACGAGCGCACCGCACCGCGATTCGTGAGCTTGTCCTGAGGTGAGGCGATTACGTAACGATTCCGATTAGTGTGCGTTGCAGTACCTAGGGTGTTTCATGAACAGAATACTGAACAGCTCGAGTTGATACGGTGCCGATCCCATTCCGGTTTGATACGTGTGACCTTTAGCATCCTTCAAAATACGCTAGGCGACTAGAGAAGGCGTCAAGCGCGCAGTGCGGCAGTTTGCGAAAATTTTAGAGCGTTCGTTTCACTTCGCTAATCTACTAAGACTCGCTAGGCTCTAAGCGGTAAGCAAGCCACCTGTCAGTGCGTAGTAGCGTAACAGTTGAAAAATATGAGGTTGTGTGCTTACGACCGCAGGATAGAAGTGAAAACTTACAGCTGGAGCCGAGTATAAGCGATTCAGCGTCACCGAACGACTGGAGCCGAGTAATACCTGATTCAACGTCACCGACCCGAGAGTGATGAATTTTTTTGTGCAGTACTGCAGACACACGAGGCAACAGCAGCCGCCGACGTGTCGACAGCTGCCGCCGATACGCGTTGACGGCAGTTACATCTGTCGTTGGCGTGTCGCTCGTGTGTATGAGCTCTTACCTGTATCATTATCACCGGAATTCGTCACAGTAGAGTTTGTATTGTCTCCTGTGTCATCATCCGATGCAGTAGAAGGTTCCTCGTCTGGCTCTTCATCTCTTCTTATAGTCAAATACTGTTCGCAACTACCCGCAGCTGCTATGAAGTACTCTAGAAAAAGTTAAGTACAGCTCGATTCAAACATTACCGGCCGTTCATACGACGCTGTCTTGTACGATGTCTTACTATAAAAAGTTGGGTCATACGTCCATATCCCACTGTTCAAACGGTTAAAAACAATTGCACTGAGTATAGAAATAGAAAATATTTATTGTCCAGGTAATACAGTAAGCAGGTTCACTGGTTAGGCCGCTAACCCACTGGCGTTTTACGAGCGAGCGTTGGCGCTTCTCCAACGAGTTCTTCGCGAGTTTCTTGCAAATCGCAGCATATGTGCGACGTTAACGTTGCGTTCAGCGGGTGTAACGCTTGCCACTAGAATACCCCACATGCTCTAGTAGCCCCACTTAAATTTTTCAGACCCCCTTTCAGTCCCTGTTGCAAAAAATCTATTTTTATTTATTTCTTATTTGCAAAATAATTGGGCAAACGTCATCTAAAAGTATTCCAAATTTCAAGTTGGTAGCATTAGTACTTCTTGAGATATCCAGCTGTGACAGATAGACTGAGTCTCACAATAAGGGTTCCGTTTTACCATTTTAGCACGGATCCCTAAAAATACTTTCTTTTCAACGTCCCGTTTGAATGTTCCCAAGTGTTCCTTGTTGTAGAGTTTATTATTTAACCCGAACTTTTATACAAACGGCGGCCACGTCAGAAATTGTGAAAATGTTGTCACTAAGTTTAACGCGTTTTCTTTTTTGTAAACGCTTAATTCAACTTTAATATATTTCTAGTTATTAAAAAAAAAATTAATAACTAGAAATATATTAAAGTTTTTTTTTTAGTTACACCATTTATAACTCAAGATCGGCTGGACCGATTATTATGATCTTTGATTTGTTGGATTTGTCTCCACTCAGAAGAGCAGAAAAACTATTAAAACATGGGAAAACACGAAAAAAATAATAATGAAGATAATTCATTTCATATTTTCTCATAAATTTTTTCTTGTTGATTCTGAGGCGCTACGAAATCCGCTGGGTCAGCTAGTTAGACAATAAGACGTCCTACTGATCGTCGAGTGAATGAGGCCTTAGGCGGTTATTACGCTGCATCGGAAACCGATCGGGTGTGTGGGTGCTCCAGTTTTTAACGTTAATTACAAACGTAAAGCGCTCGCGCGTCGCTTCGTGAGATAAAGTCCTTTCACAGTTATTTTACCTCTGATTTTGTATCACGGTCAAAAGCACAATGGTCTTTATACTTGTTACATTATGGTTTATTACGCTGCACCGGAAACCGATCGGGTGTGTGGTGCTCCAGTTTTTACGTTGATTACAAATGTAAAGCGCGCGCGCGTCGCGCGTCGCCTCATGAGGTAAAGTCCTTTCACAGTTATTTTACCTCTGATTTTGTATCACTGTCAAAAGCACAATGGTCTTTATACTTGTTACATTATGGTTTATTACGCTGCACCGGAAACCGATCGGGTGTGTGGTGCTCCAGTTTTTAACGTTGATTACAAACGTAAAGCGCGCGCGCGTCGCTTCGTGAGATAAAGTCCTTTCACAGTTACTTTTACCTCTGATTGTGTATCACTGTCAAAAGCACAATGGTCTTTATACTTGTTGCATTATGGTTGCTATTTGGGTTGCCGCCATTGACAAGCCTGTCAAAATCATTGTGATCTTTATTCTCTATTCAATAAGATTGCTGCTGTCAGAGGTAAAATAACTGTGGACGGACTTGTAGGTATGTGATGGGTGATAGAGATGACGCTCCATAGAGCGCATACGTAGTAGTCTGTGAGTTCTGTGACAGAGCCGAACTGTTTCAAACTCGACAGGAATTATCTATGCGATAGGGTTCTGAGTTACGTAACATAGGTCTACCAAAATCTCATGGCATAAAAATAAAGGTGATTTTCATATGGATTGACATATTATTTGCCATATGAAAATCACAAAAAAAAAATGTATGCCCTGAGATTTCGGTAGACCTATTTAAATAAACTGCTACAAGGATCTTTTTGGCGCTCGAATGACGATGATAGGAGGCGCTGTTGGTAAACATTGAAAATGACGTTTTAAAAAAACAAGATTGCGGCATTAGTTCCGACTTTAGCCACGCGCCAAAAGAACCTTGTACGCTATTCACGAGAACGGGAGGAGACTTGGAGAGCTGTTCTGCCCGGGATCTGAGACTCGTGTGGTGAAATTCATAAACAGTGCTGCCTACGAGAGAATGCGTTCCTGACACCTCTTAGTGCAACAATCACAGAGTACACTATAATACCATTCTAGTAGCTAATATAGAGCAAATAGCAAAACTGCAAAATACGTATTTCTTTGATGTATGAAACTGACAGGTGTCAAAAACGCATTCGTTCGACGGCGTGTAGCAATAGTATTCTGGTACCTGTAGAAAAAGCGCTAGCGCTTATCACCCGCACCTTATTCTGTTTCGAAAGTGAGCTTCATTACCAACGCCATTTTCAAGGTTATAAAAACAACAGTTTACCTTTCTCGGGATGATCACACATGTTACTCAAAAATAAATAGCATCCGTTTTCAAAATCCTTGTAAAACATTTTTTCATTCTCCATTTTCACACCACACACATTCGTGTTATTAGACCTACAGGCGTCGTCTCTATGAGAACAATATTTCGAAACGCTTTCAAATTTTAAATGCGACTGCATTGTAAAATTTTTATTTTCAACAGGCATTTTAAAATGCAAGTTAATTGTTTTTGTCTCTTTTACAAATAAAACAATTATTATTATTAAGTACGGAAAACAATCTGCCGCCATTTTGAATTGTAATAGTGGTTCCGATAAAAAAGTTTTAATTGAATTATCATGGTGGTTAACTTTTATTGTGTTTAGGAATCATGGTTGATAGTTAAGCGTCTCTCACACTGGTAAAAATGTCGCACAAAATTTCGTGCAAAATAGTGAATGGTCGTGACTACACAACAATATTGCACAATGGGTAGCCCGCGAAATTCAATATTTTTTAGGTTTTTTGGAATTTGCTGGTCAGTATTAAGTTGTACGTTGATTAATATATGAATCGCGGCCGTAAGAAATATGTGTTTACAGAATTATAATCATTAAAGTCATCAACACAACTCTCTAAGACCACGTAAGTCCCAAGAATAACTGTTTCATGAAATCATCATTCTTCGGACTTACGTGGTTTTAGAGAGTTGTGTTGATGACTTTAATGATTATAATTCTGTAAACACATATTTCTTACGGCCGCGATTCATATATTAATCAACGTACAACTTAATGCTGACCAGCAAATTGCAAAAAACATAAGAAAATTTGAATTTCGCGGGCTACCTTAGCGCTTCCCCCTTAAAACTTTCGCGTTGGAAGGACGGCGCTTCGCGTTGTTGTACTTGGCCATTGCTGCCTACGTACAGTGCGTGCCACGTAAGAAGAGACTTGACCCCGCCTCCCCCGCCCCTTTTCGCCGCACCTATGACGTCCGCTCCCGTCCCGCACTCAGACCTCATACCGCTAAAGATACCTAAAATCGTGTTCTGCGCATGTCAGACCACGTGGTGTGTCGTCAAGTCTCTTCTTACGTGGCACGCACTGTACGTCATTTTACCCAGGGCTAACCCGGAGGATGCAAGTTTCAGAGTTGCATTGTGTGCAACGTTGGTGGAGCCTTTTTTAATAATAAGAAGAAAAGAGTGTGGGGCAGGAATTGGTTGAAGAATCGACCGACTCATAGTCATCGTTACCTACTTCTGGAACTGAGTTACACTACACTTTATAAAAAAATCCCGAGAATGAATGACGCAAAAAATATCTAAACTTTCAGAAAACTTGAACGCCCCCACAAAATATTGAATAAGTACGACTCGACGTACTCGACGGGGTCGAGGCGGCGGGTTGCCTAGTGTTCGCAACGCACATGAGATTAATGACAGCAAGCGCCCCCCGCCCCTCCGTCCCACGGCTCACATACCTAAAGCGCGGCCAACTAGTTCCGCGCGGACTATATAGCCACTAACCCAAGCGAAATTGATCTGCCGCATGCTTTACAACCCGCAAAAGTTAAGTTGTGACCCTAGCTGCAGCCTCGCCATCGACGCCTGAGTACAATGCGCCTACGTCATCTGAGTGAAGTCTCAAAGTTGTAAAGTACGACACCCTAATTGCGATTGCGTAACACATTATCAATCTCAATCTGAATCATTTTGAAGGATATTGCTAATCCATTGCTTCATATGTTAGAAAAATGATTCTACACAAAAACGTAAATAACTCAATGAATGTTGTTGAACTGTCGAAATTAAACCCATTGTTAGTGCTACTGTTAGTGTGTTACGCAATTAAGTCGAAAGCGCCAGGGTAGCCCGCGAAATTCAATTTTTTTTAGGTTTTTTTGCAATTTGCTGGTCAATATTAAGGTACAACTTAATATTGACCAGCAAGTTGATTAATATATGATTGGCGGCCGTAACAAATATGTATTTACAGAATTATAATCATTAAAGTCATCAACACAACTCTGTAGGACCACGTAACCCCAAAGAATGACGATTTCATTAAACAGTTATTTACAATCATATTTTGATCGACGTAAAACTTAATACTGACCAGCAAATTGCAAAAAACTTAAGAAAATTTGAATTTCGCGGGCTACCGTAGCGCTTCTCCATTAACCCGCGGGCGGATCAATTCCGCTTGTGTTAGTGGCTAGGTTAGCCAGGTACGCAGGTAGATCACAGAACACTAATACCACATGAGTAGACAAACGGAACTAATACCCTAGACGGGAGGTAGATACTCTGATAAGTTCCTCAAAAAAACTTCCGTAAAAACTCACGACACGGCAGGTAACCGACATTGCAGCTTACCAAAATTGATGACGCGGACGCCATTGCGGACAGACAGAAGGGGTAGGTACCTACAATAATGTCGCAGGTAGACCCCAAAACCCTAAAATGACAATTGATCGCAATGGGTATTCATTTTGACAGTTCACCCACGTTCAGCCGGTCGATTCTGTAAAAATCTCACCGTGAAAACTTAGGTGAAGTGAGTTTGTTTTTGATAGGAATTGACACTATTGACAGCTCACTCCACGCTCACTTCACCTAACTGTTCACGGTGTGATTTTTACAGAATAGCACCGCAGTACTTTGTTGAACAGACGAATATTTCAAACATATGAAGCAATTGACTATCGGATTGTGATTGAAAATGTAAGTACAGACGCCAGCACATCAACCTACTACAATCTGTCAAACTTTAATAGATTTTCAACTTTATCGCTACATCATAAGGTTCAAGGTTGATTGGGAAAACTTGACAGTTCCGGGTAGGTAGCTTAATGACCTTGATGTGCTGGCGTCTGTACCTACCTATAACACGCAATTACAGTGCGGGGGTTAAAAGCTTACCTATTTAAATCGTAAATAATAGCATCACAATGGACCGCTCGTCCATTGTTCAACTCAAGTAAACGAGCAATGATCAAACAAATGTGTTGAAAACTCGCTAATATCTCCTTTCCCTACGGGACACAAGCACATCAGAGTAAGTACCTACGGAACAGCCTACCACAGAGTAGTTTTATATCTATGCAGCCTACAGAACATTAGGTATATTATATTCTTAACGGAGGAACAGGCACACAGCGCGTTGTCGAGGTCATAGATAACAATTTAATAAGTATGGGTACACTATTAGCTAGCCGAGTTGTCTCCGTGCACGCTGCCGCTGCAGCAAGAATAATTCAAACTCATTGGCCTTTAGAAATAAGAAAGCAAGAAATAATAGCAGCCTTTGACGAATATTTGGTGGTCAAACATGGATGACATACCCAGTTTTTATCTAGAAAATATTTTGAGCAATACTGGACAAAATAAAAAAAAAACCCCATCTCTGCTGAGGTCACCATTTTATTCATTTTATTGTGTCACAATTCGCCGAATATTGGAGTAGCGTTTGGCCGCTTCGATAATCTAGGGCATGTCTACTCAAGGTTGCTCTATCTGCAACTATGTAACTAAACTATTTTTATTTTAAAGATGTAAATAATTTGATAAATTCAGATAAATGTCGCATTGAATAGGTCGGTACTACCATTCCACTTTTTAAATTAGTCGATAGTCACGAGCATTCGGTTTAACTTTAGTCGATTATATAAATCATACTGAACTGAACTCGTTAGTCTAGTGGTTGTATTGTAAACGATGCCTGGGTGGGTCAAAGTGTTATTTGGCTTTGCATTAGGAATTTCTTAGAAGCGGACTGGATCCTGTCTGCTACTGTCTAAAAGGAACAGGCTCACCGCAAAGATTTCGTTTAATCCGATCCAGCTAGTCTCTTGCTGCCCTTCCCCAGTGACGTCCTAAGCTGAAGTAATTATCCCATAGGGGGCACCCCCTGCGTGTAGTCACTTAGTCCTTATGTTTTTTAAACCCTGGCTGAAGGCTTTAATAAATTGAGGCATCCACAGGCAAGCCCGGTTAAGCAACCAACAACCAAACAACCTTCTAGGTTGAACTGCGAAGTGCTATTTATAAAGAAACCTAAACATTTCGTCACGTAAAAACTTCATTCTGAGGAAAAGTGAACTCCATAATGCCGCATGGTACGTTTGAAACGGTTTCCAGTATGAGTGTGACATTGTCAACAAAACAAAAACATGATCATCTTTTGACGCAGACAGATCCAACGATTTAAATCTTTCACTCCTAGTTACCCTAATGGGTGTTCAATGAAAGTGGCGAAATCTGGGTGTACTATGGGTACACTTCTGCCTAACCCGTCGGACGATGCAGGCGTGATGTCACGCCTACACCCTATTATTTTCCTGTAAGCCTACACCTCTACCCATGCCTTTGAGTAAGACATTCGTAATGTTATTTATTTAATTGTTTTTTTCAAACTATTGCTTTCAATGGTAGACTGAAGCCTCCGAAACTGAAGAACTCGCTCTGGTACGGTCGTCGGTATATACCTACGTAAGGCCAGTAAAATAGGGCACGATAGTGGCGATAAGACCCCTTTTTGAGGAGTGGCTAGAGAGGCGTCACGGCGCCCTCACCCATCGCCTGACGCAGGTCCTCACCGGACACAGATGTTTCGGGAGGTTCCTGCACATCATCAAGCGGGAGGAAACGCCCGGGTGTCACCATTGCCAGGATCACCCAGAGGACACGGTGGAGCATACGGTGGAGGTCTGCCCCGCTTGGGCGGAGCACCGCAGGACCAGGTCCGTACCGGACGGCGCGTTCGTGTTCCACGCGCACCTCAAAGAGATGTCAGCATCATTTGAAGGGGGCCCGTTAGGGCCGAAGCCTGCCGAGTCAGCGGGATTGTCCGAAAGGGTTACCGCTGGCCCGGAACATAAAGGGCTAAGGAAGGAACACGGGTGGGTTTTAGTCAATAAGAGTCTGACACTCCCTTCCGCTCCACCCAGAGCGGGAGGGTTCATTTGATGATTTCCCATCCGGAAAAAGAAGGCCAATAAAATGTCGAACGGAAGTCAGTAGAACACTGAACTGGGCACGGAAATATTGAATGAATTCAGAAATTATTTACTAAATACAATTTGCTTTTATCACAACGAACTTACTAAAAACGTGACATCCTTACTACATCGATCATATTTTAGTAGATTTTAGACTAAATTACGTTTGGACTTTTCTCAGCACTATTCTCCGAATCCCCGAGGCACGATCCGTCGTTTGTAGTCCGTGTCGAATGTAATATGTAATGAGTTAAAATAAAGCAAATTACGTATTTAAACTATTGAAATTGCTACAGTTTTGTGATATAACAACTAAAGGCAGATAAACAAGTTGGATAATTGATTTGAAGGATAGCTTCCCACCTGGGTCTAATTCTGCAGGTAAAAATGTTTATGATATCTTTAGCGTAATTTTTACGAATAGTACGGTCTACTTTCCAAAGACTTTCGAGTGGTTTGTGTATGAAATAGTGTATAATATTGAGAAAAACTAGGGTCTAATATGAATCTAGGTACCATGAGGTGTAATTCCGTCGGTATTAACATCCCTAAAAGCTGCTATTTCTCTCTCCATCCAACTTACGAGTGACGACAAGGATAGAAGATGGTTATCATCAATACTCGCTATCCCACGGGTACAGACGCACGTGGGTCGTATACTGTTGACTCTAGCGTTAATTACATCCTTCTATAGAATTATGTGCTAGGTTTTCTTGATAACAACAGCAATAAGCTTGTAAGTCCCGAGGTATAGGCGTAATCTAGTTCATACAAGTGTCGCCATCTGTATGCAAGATGTAGAAGCAAAAACCGTGAAGGTTTTATGTAATTAGGTAGGCTGTAGGCTATCTATTTCCCTAGGAATGTATGTTCTATATATGAATATGGAAGAAAATCTTGTCTTTGTCTAGATAAAAGTGTTAAAATCGGTGTCAATAATATTGATATTGGTCTAAGCAACTATGTATATCTATGGGAACATATCAACATGTTGTTTTTACATACCTACATAGTTAAGCATATAGGTACTCTGATTATGCTGAGTTTGTCAGTACTTTTGTATTACAGTATTGATTTGATTACTGCTGACTTGCTGAGTCCTGAGGTACCTCTTTCATATTATCTATTTTTAGAATGAAAGCTCTGTTTACTTGGCTTGTTTTCATAATATAAGGCATAACTGTCTCTGTTGATATATTATTATTTCAATATAAAATTTTTGAGACGGGGCAGTAAGGCTAGGTATCTTGGTTGTTGTAGCTACAGGAAAATAGTCTTAGGCGACTGTCTATAACTTTGCGATTTGCATTCAAAGATTTTGAAAAAATTGTACAGTCAGCAAAAAAAATGGGCAATTTTCACAAACACTTTTTTTCATGCCATTTGATCCTGTTCAATTCAATTCAATCTTTATTGCATCCATAATGTACACATACAGGTGGTAAGTATAAAACAATAGAATCATTATGGACCCTGTTGGGCACAGCAAAATTTTAAATATGTAGGAGAGAGGAAGAGCGCTACTATGGTTTTATTATAATTTTTTTATGTCCTTTCTATCTGTTTTTAACAATAGGATTTGTTTTTTATATTTGTTTGTTTTTAGGGTTCCATAGCCAAAGGGTAAAAACAAGACCCTATTACTAAGGCTCCACTGTCCGTCTGTCGCCAGGCTGTATCTCATGAACCGTGATAGCTAGACAGTTGAAATTTTCACAGATGATGTATTTCTGTTACCGCTATAACAACAAATACTAAAAACAGAATAAAAAATATTCATTTTATTCTGTTTTATTATTTTATTCTGTTTTTTAAAGGGGGGGGGGGGGGGGGGCTCCCGTACAACAAACGTGTTTTTTTCGGCGTTTTTGCCTTATGGTACGGAACCCTTCATGTGCGAGTCCAATTTGCACTTGGTAATTTTTTTTTGTGGTTTTTCCTGTTACTTATAAGGGATCAAAAAACTCTAAATTATCTCAAAAATCTACCTTATATTTCATTTAAAGAGTTTTTACACAGGGGTTGATAAATAGAGGAGAAGTTTGTGAATCATTACTAAATTATTATTGTCCAACTTTATCTATTGAAACACTTACATTATAAATTTAAAAAACAAGTTTAAATTTATTTTAATGATTGGTAAAACAACAAAAATAAAATAGATGTCTGAGATGAGTAGATAGTAGTATCTTTTCTTATTTTTTTAAATAATTAACTAGATGAAGATATTCTTCACTTGTTTGGTATAATTGATTAATAACATAACACTCCAGTTAGAAAATAAAACAACCATCATCATCTGCCTAGCATTTCCCAAATATGTTGGGGTCGGCTTTCAGTCTGACTGGATGCAGTTGAACACAGTAGCTATAGCAGTATTTTACATGGAGCAACTGCTTATCTGACCTCCACAGCCTGGGTTTTAGAGGTCAGTTACTGGGATAAGGGTTAAAGATAAAATAATAAATGTTGAAATGGAATGAATATGAATGTTTTCCTGTTCATTCTAACAGTATTTTTTTCCTATATTTATAGGAAAAAGGAGTCCCTAAAACATAAATATTTATTTATGTTTTTACGGACTCCGGTAGACTGCACCATTTCATAAAGTTACACCTGACTTAGAATATTAATTAGTAGCTTAGATAGAATATCTGTATGTATTAAAAAAAAATACTTATGAGCAGTAGTGATTACCATAAAAAATGTTTAGTTACCTACAAAGTTCCTACAAAAAATCCTTGCAAAAAAAGGAGTTTATTTATTATTTACTAGTTGCGCCCACAGTTTCAACAGCAAAGTCGCTATCCCGTAGGAATATATGTAGAGATAAAAGTATCCTATCCTAATCCACGTTACGGTATACCTATGCTCCAAATTTCATCCAAATCTGTTGAGCCGCTAGCGTTAAAGACTATGATAAATGATTTTATTTTTGTAAGTGGGTTTGCACAAACACTTTTACACGTCAATCATATATTTTTTAAACTAGATGAGATCGGCGTTTCCTATCTGACTACTCTGAGAAGAAAGGCCGAAACAAACTCAGGGGTGATAATCTCTTTTAAAGTCCAGACATAATCTTGGTCAGGTTATATGAAGACCATGTAGGCCGATATCTGAGATGGACTTTTGAGAAAAGAACCACACTAACAAACAAACATACGAAAAATCAAATATTTTCTCTTTATAATATGAGTGTAGTGCAGTACAATAAATCCATACTAATATTATAAATGCGCAAGTGTGTCAGTCTGTCTGTCACCTCTTCACGCTTAAACCGCTGAACCGATTTAGATGAAATTTGGTATAGAGATAGTTTAAGTCCCGGGAAAGGACATAGGATAGCTTTTCTCCCGATATTCTCACGGGATCGACACTAATGCGGGTGAAACCGCGGGGCGCTGCTAGTTCATAATAATTTCGAAAGTTACTCTGTCTGTCTGTATGTTACATTTTCACGCCTAAACCACTGAACGGATTTTGATAAAATTTGGCAAGGAGATAGATGGAATCTTGAGGAAGGACATAGGCTACTTTTTGTCTTAAAATTAATCTTAACGGGGGGGGGGGGGTATAGGGGATGAAAGTTTGTATGGGAAACTCTCGATTTCTCCCTCAAGTAGGTACAATAGGTAATTTCCGACAACCAGTGAAAATTAAATTCCAAAAAAAAAAATTACAAGTTTGAGCATTCATATTACCTACATTAGTTTTAGTCTATTGGTCGAGTTTATAGGTCAACGAAATAACTAATTTCTCCATCCTTATTTTTTCAGGAAGAAATGTCATCAAAAACGTCAAGAAAGGCCAAGAATCCAAGACCCAAAGCTCCAGAGCCAATAATAACGCGAACCAAATCACGGCAACTAAGAAACAGAGAAGAGAAGCAAACCGAAAAACCGGAACTTACTAAACCAGAAATAAAATCGCCTAAAGTTACTAAAACCGTAAAACGCCCGCAAGTGTCTCTACTTAAAGTTCCTGTCACAAAGTCAGATGTTGCAGTCATTGAACAAGTAGAGTATTATCCGAACACTTTAAAACGCGATGTTACCACTAAGAAAATTATGTTGAAACCTAAACACAATTTCAAAGTTATCGCAGCTACGAATAAAAGGAAGCTGGCAACACCACAGAAAGGTAATTGTAGTCAGGATTAATTGCAATACTTGGATGTTGACAAGAAAATCATTGCTTTTTTTTTAATACACTTGAATAAGTTAAAGACAACATTTTGATAATACGCAATCGATATCAATAATCTTATAGAAATAAGTTCTAAACAGCCTAAATACCATCTTACAGGCATTAAATCACCGCCCTCCAAACACAGCTCAACACAAAACGGATCCATGTCACTAAAAAGGTCTAAGATCACCACTAGAACTTGCAGCAGTCCTGAACTAAGCATGCAAGACATGGTTAGGATGATGGAGGAGACCAGGAGTCTTAGCGATGAGGATTTCATGGAGATCCTGACCTGCCCCAGTCCTGTGTGGTGGGAGGACCCGCCTGATGTTGATCCGCTTGAAGGTAATTCATCATTCACCTCCCCTTGTCCCAATTAATTTCAGGTCGGCACATGTCTTTTTTTTTCCATACTTCTCTATAAGTCGTCATATCGGTTTTCACCCCCTTTCTAACGATTTGTTGAAGGTAATTATTTTACTATAATTAATAACGAATCGATTGATACCTCATTCGTCAATTGGACGAGTAGTTTAAGCGCTACGGTGGAACATACGCAAATACAAGATGGAGCAAAAGTAATATCTTAATGTAAATTGGCTGCAATTGGTTGGAAATGAAAAAAATTGGGCTCAGTTTTCACGGAAAGTTTATTTAAATGTGTAAAATTTATAACAAGTTGAGAAAATGATATCGGTCAAACGTCCACCTTCTGAGCTGACGCACATTTGTGCTCGTTTTACGGCATTTTGAATTGTTACTCGCGAAACATCCTCCAAATTGGTGATTTCTTCTTCACTTTTGGTTTTCAAGACTTGCAAGGTTTGTGGTTGTTGTGGTAAATGCGAGATTTAAAAAGCCCTAAATAAAAAAAGTGTGGTGCCGTCAGATCTGCCGTCTATCTGCCTACAACATATGTATCAAGTCACAGTATAACTCATTTAGTAAAAAAATTATGGTACATTCACATTATGACGTTACTTTTCCCCCTTCTGTACAAACATACAGCTAACAAAAAATAGCCCGTTCTTTACGCTTTGCAGTAGTCGGGTAAAAAAGATGGAAAGATCGGAGGCGTTTTTGCCAAGGTCAGCGTAGACTGTTTTTAAAAGCAAACACTGACACACAATGGCTGTTCTTAGAAAGTGGTTTTTGATACAGAAAAGTTTCAAGGGTAATTACATGCTGAAGATGCCTGACTGCGATCGCGTCATAATGTCACACCCATGTAAAACAAATGCATGCTAATAGTCACGCACGCACGCCTCGGAAAGCACGTTAAACCGTTATCCTGCGCCTGATCTCTCTCCGATCGTGTCGGGTTAGGTGCCGTCCCATCGGCCTATGAGAGTGAGGGAAAAGAGATTGCACCTGTCTGCGCACACACTTTGTCAAATTTCTTTAATACATTTTCAACTTTATCGCTAAAGCATAAGGTTCAAAGTTGATTGGTAAAATTTTAGTTTCGGGTAGCTTGATGTGCTGGCACTGTACCTTATCGTATGTATTATATGTATCGCTGTTTGTGTTCAAATGCAAAATAATTGCAAATAGACGTGACTGCCTCGTTGATCTATTGTTCGCAAGCGCTAATGCTGAGCATGAGTTCCTGGGTTCGATTCCCAAGTTGCTGTTATTGGGTTTTCTATCTGGAATTTCTAAGTAGCAGCCCGTAGTCTGGATTTGACAATAGGCTCGCTCCCTATTACATAGATCCTAAATATACTGACTCAATGTGGGTGCACTTTAGTTACACCTCTGTCCAACCCTTCAAGGAAACAAGGCGTGATGCTATGTATCAAAATAGACGTAATATTAGCATATTCAACATTTGACGACCCATTATTATTTTCAGATTCAGTAGACACAAGACCACCAGAGCCTCCTGAAAAGATAACTAAAGAAACCAAGAAGAGAAAAGTCACCGAAAACAAAAAATCAAGTATATCGAACAATATAAATACTATAGAACAAGACACTGAACAACCAAAAGTAATCGAAAACAAAAAAGACGAAAGATTCGTCATGAAAAAACAGAAATTAGAAAACATACTGGGTAACATAAAGAATAAAACTATTCAAATTATTGATGTTGTGAAAAATGATGATAACAATAAAAATAGGAAGCCTTCCGAAAGTGAAGGAGATATTTCTGATTTGAGCTTCAGTGAAGAAGATATTTTGAAAAATCTTGAGAATATGGATATTCCTATAGAACAGTCTCTAACAGAATCTGTAGATAATAAAAGTGTAATAGAACACATTGATGTCAAAGAAGAACCTATTGATACATGTGAAAATGGAATGGTAGCGCCAAAAAACGATAACGCAGATAGGGAAATTTTAACAATAGAGATAAAACAGGAAATTAAAGAATTCTCGATAAAAAGTCCGGTTTTTGATAAAGATCTCCCTATTACAAGTTCTGAATTCAAAAGTGATGTTAATTTAGAAGAAATTAATTCTAATTCAGATAAAAAATCTGATGTTATTGTAGATAATCGTACAAATTTTAGTCTAGGTAATAATGATGATTCAAGTTCTATATTAGATTTAGATAATAGTTCTAACTCAGTTATGGGAATGGACGAAACCCCGAAAGAAAGTTCTGTAAATGTTGATGTTGCAAATATTTCAAACACAGTGAACCTCAATGATATTGTTTCTAATAAAAAAACAAAGGACCTAAGTGAATTCATAACTGTATATAAAATAACACCAGAAAATTTTAAAACCGAAAATAATCCAGAAAATGAAGTAAAACCGGCTGAAAACACTAAAAGGACGAAATTAGATACTGTACGAGGAAAACTTAACGATTTCTTCAAACAATGCAAAAGCAATATGCGTATAAAAAAGACCGACAGCAAACCTATTCCCGCCATTCCTGTGACAGATGTCAAAGAGACCATAGAGAACGAAAAAGAAAATGGCGACGCTAAAATAGATTTGGAGGACAACAAAAATCGACTAAAGAACTGCGATTACTGTATTGAAAAAACCGAAAATGGAGTGACGGATTTTTCTTGTGAGAAATGTGAAATGGCGCAAATTTTGCCTTGTGGCTTGTGCAATTTTCTTGCTGATTCGAAAGAAGTGTATAGGAAACATGTCTCCAATTGCAAAGATGTCGCTAGGATATCTTGGAGTCATAATTATGTGTTGAATCAGACTTAGAAATATAATAATACTTTAAGCAGAATGCGCGAAAGTAGTCTGCAAAATTTAAATTTACTTACGTTTTTTGCAATTTACAGGTCAATGTCAGGTTGTGTTTTGGGCCTTTTGTCATGAATTCATAAAATAGTCATAAAATGGGGTAATACGAACTTAGAGAGTGTATTGATGATTGTATTCCGTAAAAACATGTCACGTTCGCGAATCATATTTTGTTCAACATACAACCTGCAAATTGCAAAAAAGTAATATCTGAAGAGTTTATTCCTTGATAACGCAATACATCTGACATCAATTCAGAGTAGAAAAAAAAATTTGATTCATAATAATAGACATTCAATCGTGTCTCATTAGCCATAGTTGAGCTAGTAAAAGTACGCTTACCTACTCACGATTCAAAAGCGATTTTTTCCTAAAATATTGATATTTTATGGTGTTACGAACATATTTTCGAAACCATACTATTATGAAATAGGTGACGTCTCAAAGAAAAACGACACGAGAAAATCGCTTCTAGGCAGCACGCGCGCGTTTTTCGCGCACTGGATTTTGAACGCATTGCTTAGCGCCGAGAGTTTAAAATCCAACTGTTTTTTGCCTCGCTGGGACGCGCTCTGTTGAATTCTCAACGCCGAGAGTTCAAAATCCAGTGCGCGATATTTTTACGTCCTGCTCTCCAAAAAAAAAAAAACAAAATGAGTGGTTTTCTTTTTTTCAAAAAAAAATTTTTTTTACACAATTTTTCTCTTCGTTTCGTCGTTCCCTCAATGCCGAGGATCGCGTCCACATACGATGCATCTCCAAGTTATGCGGTCTTCTGCAGTGTGGACCGCTCCATGCATGGTGCCTCTCTAACAGCCTTCTTGATCGCGTCTGACCGTCTTGCCGGTGCTCTGCCTTGAGCGCGATTCCTTCCACCCGAACCAGTATCATAAGTTAATCGGATGAGTTTCATGGCGAAAGGTGTTTAGTATGACGGGTAGAATCGCCCCCATGACAGATGCAAGTGACTACATCACCCTGCATTTTTAGATTATTCTATAAGGCTGACAAATGTGTTGTAAGATAGTTTGTTTCAAAATGTTGTGATAAGAATTCGGTATCATGTAGCCAGAGCTAATAAAGATGTAAAATAATAAAAATAAAATATCGTTTTTTTTCTTTTGTGGGAGTACTTATAGTATTTTTATCTCACGAAGCGACGCGCGCTTTACCTACTCGTGGCACAGATAATAATACTCTACGTACTCGTAACCGAGTGTACAAACACGCTGTGAATGTGTGCGTGACGATGTGTAGCGTCAGCATATCACACACTTGCTAGTTTGCCATTGTCTCGGACGGTACCGAGAACTACACTTGTCCATGTTCTCCCATACATGTACGTCACGATCAATTCTGTAACTGCAAATATATTTTTTTTTAATGTGATATAACTACAAATGAACGATTTTCAGACTTTCCTTTAGTTGTACTATGAGACCTTGCTTCATGCCTTTCACTGGTCTATTATTTATGTGCCAAATTTCATGTCGTGAAAGCGCAACACACACTTTCGCATTTATAATATACTAGCAGCGCCCCGCGGTTTTACCCGCATAAGTGTCGATCCCGTCAGAATATCGGGATAAAAAGTATCCTATGTGTTAATCCTGGTTATAAACTACATGTGTGCCAAATTTCATCCAAATCCATCCAAAGCTTGGTTTTTTAGAGCTGCCAGAGACCGCAGACCTAATGTATTTGATATTAATTTCAACTTTATACTTACTTCTAAACGTTTCTGAAAAAAGGGTCTTGACAAACTGACAGACGGACGGCTTCTCCGTCTTTTCCTTTTGAGTTCGGGTTCCGTGTTTTTCTTTTGAGGTACCTACGGAACCCTAAAAACATTTCTGCCACTAACTCTTCAAGGAAAACGGCACGATGCTTGGTATATCATAATGTTTATTTCAGTAATACCTAAAAAGTGTTATTTCTTGGCATTGCTCATGAACCGGAGTTGGCACTGCCTGCTGTATAACAGCTTCAACATCTCGACGTCTGCGGGACTCAGCTCTGTCGTATGACCCATTGAGAGCGTTCTCTGCCAGAGGTGGTCCTGGAAGAAATTGAAGGAAAGAAAATATGTTTATTTGCAGTAAACATGACGCCGAGAAAGAACTCAAACACAAAAAAAAAGTTGGGGGAAAATATGCGTCAGTCACGCAAAACGGCCATCGCTCAGCATAATGCTACGACCTTATAGGCAGAGCCCTAAGGCTGGTTTTCAGCGACCGCCGGCGTTATTGGCCAGCATCATCTTACAGTTAATGCGAAGACGTCAAAAACCGTGGTAGCTATTAAATAAGCAACTTTTTATTGTTTATCAACATAAAAAATAAAAAGTTGCGTCCAAGCGAAAATATTTTTCACTTTTCGCGCCACTAACATTTTTGACAGAATCTTTAGTGTTGCCACCGCGTAAACTTGAAAAGATGAATGAAAACGATGATAAAATTGAAAAGAAGCTATAAAAATTAAAAAAAATATAAATCTAAAAAACGTTTTACTTTGCCAGTATTAGTGTAAATCGTAAAAATTATGTGGGGACAAATGTGTCCCATAAACGCGAAAGGGTTAAAATCGGAACGCACGCTTTTCGCGCTCACCTGTATCGGCTCCACAGTCTGCTCGCCAAGCGAACAGTCTGCACACATGTAGTTAACAGGTGCGTGTGTGACGCTGTCGAAGTCATACGCAGCGCCTTCGCCCTCCGTGTTCTTGAGCCAGGCCTCTTGTGGAGTGCGTTCTAGGTAGTGCTCCTTCACTGTGGGTCAGAAAAACATTGAACAATTTAGGTTAAATGGTCTAAGAACACTTTGCAGAGGGGCAAACAATAACAGCCCAACGGGTCGATCTGGCTTGCAGCGGTCGGTCAATGGACCGAAGGATCTCGGAAAGTACGCTAAGACGTTGGTCCCGGCTGTCATTTGATGATCTTTGACAGTCGTTACGGGACCTCAGAAACCCGAAAGTCTGCAGACAGCCAGTCTTACCAAGTGGTATCGTAATCAGTGACGGATTAACCCTTAATCAAATTAAGCAATTGCCTAGGGCATCACGTCTGAGGGGGCACCAGAAGAAGCACAAAAAAAATCTGTCCTTAGGGCATCACGTCTCACTCTCACGACAACAAAAACCACACCAAAAAAAGTTTCTAGACAAAGAGAAAGTTTCTTAACTTGAAAATTCGCGCGTTTTAAGTTGGCTTAGACTCCGACCTGGAGTCATAACCCCACTCCCACTTGCCCACTCGCTGCCCGCTTGTGCATTCGATAATTCGAATGCCCCGGAATTGCGATCAGCCAATCACAAACCACTCCTTCCCCGCGGGCCCCAAACCTGGCGCCTCCGCAAATCTGTTTCAATCAAATGTTTTGTTTTTTGAGTAATTGTACCGACCGGCTTCTATTCAAGACCCAGAAGTTACTCTAGAGACTGGCGCTAATCTCTACAAATCTCTCGTGAATTTTTTAGAAAAATTGAGGTGCGACTTTGATTGTTTAGAAGCCCGCGCAAAAGAAAAGCTACCAGATGTGGAATACAAAGACATCTGTCAAAGACGAAGAAAGAAAATACCCAATGATGGTTCAGCTCCTGAAGTAAGTTTCAGCCCAAGAGAACAATTCGAAATAATGTAGTGTTAATGTAGCATCATTGATAAATTAAATGCAGAGATGCGAAAAAGAGAAAAGATGTACAAAGAAACAGCAGACCAATTCTCATTCTTGAATAAAATACCCGATGCCGATAAAATTATGTGTCCTGATCAAACTGCAGAATACAGTCAGCACAGTACAAATCTAGTAAACACCAGAAGACCTTAACACATAATTAATAACAGAAATTCAATAGTTTCATTCATATGTCATAAGTAAAATAAGTTCCAGACCCAGTGATTCGGCTCGCACAAGTTTACATCTAACTCACGCACAATTGTATAAAATAATACATGATGATAAGATTGAATCAGCTTTCCCTAATGTGGAAACAGCCCTGCGTATAATTTTATCGCTTATGATTACAAATTGCTCAGCGGAACGTTCTTTTTCAAAATTAAAAATATAAAAAAAATGAAAAAGGACAAAGATGATACAAGAAAGGCTCGATAATTTATCGATATTGTACGGACGCCAGCACATCAACCTACCACAATCTGTCAGATTTCTTTAATAGATTTTCAACTTTATCGCTAAAGCATAAGGTTCAAAGTTGATTGGGAAAATTTGACAATTTCGGGTAGCTTGATGTGCTGGCGGGCGTCTGTACATAGAGTGCGATATTCAATAATTAATAAATAAATTATGCTTTGGTTTTTATTGTTGTCGCACCTACCACTTCTAAAGTACGTTACATCTCATCATCTTATTTTACAAAAAACTAATGTTTTTAGGCGGTAAAGGTTTAAAGACCGATTCTAGTTGACATACAGATAGGGGGGTCCACAGGCATGGATTGCTTAGGGCATCAAGTAGTCTTAATCCGTCACTGATCGTAATACCCAGTAACTGGGTTGTGGAGGTCAGATAGGCAGTCGCTCCGTGTCCGTGTGTGTGTATTCAGCGGCATCCGGTTAGACTGGAAGCCGACCCCAACATAGTTGGGAAAAGGCTAGGCAGATGATGAATAATTGTGTCTTTAGTTTGAAAAAATAATTACAAAGAACAAACAAACTCACTCTTAGCAACTTTGTTCCATTTAATAATCACGTAGTTGGTTCTATCGTAACGGTTTGACATCATGGGTATACCCAGGATCCGCATCAAAAGGTTGAGAGTGTGTGCACTGTGTCCTGGGGCCCCGTTTATCATTCCGGAGAGGAGGACAGTCTGTGAGAAGTTATTTCTAGGTTATTTGGATGGCTACCAAACCGACGGCCCACCAGATTTCGCCCTGCAATCAACTCAGGCTATCGCAGTCCACGAACTTTCCCAAGCTGCATCACAACACCCGCGGGGTAATCGCGTAATACACTAACAGCTAACAGTAGCAATGGTTTTCATTTTGATAGTTCAAAATTTATTGCGTTATTTACGTAGCAGAGAAGACAAATTTTTCGTACCTTTAAAGCTATTAATTGAAAAAGGGTGCCAGTTCTCCGTCCGCCTTCCGCATCCAGTTTGCCACTTGCCAGGTGGCAGGGACCACACATTTAGCTGAGGGGCGTCCAACGCTATGTTTCCCCATTACGCGGTCTCCTTTACAGGACTCGCCTTCTCCAACGGCAATCAGTCCTTCGACAAACATGGCCGGCCCACTGTCACTTCAGTTTGGCTTCCGCCGCCCTTGTGCCAGGGAAGGCAGATTAAAAGTATGACTACAATGTATATTCCTACCTGGTTCCCTTCCATAAACCCGAGGTGCGGTAATTCCTCGCCTTCCAGACCGAACCACAGCAGGTTCTTTGGCTGCAGCGGCTCATCCTCTGAAATGTGCTGGAAGACTACGCAGCTCGCCCTTTCTATGGTTGTCATAGCGAGTTGGAGCAACGGGTAGGCTGGTGTGGTCACTGTGAAGATCGCGGTCACATAATATTGTGTTGTTAAAATAAATCCTTTAACATAAGAAATTCAGTTGCCTGTACCTGTTAAAGTAGGTACTTATTTTTTTAAGTATTATACTATTTCGGTACATATTGCGTACACTTGTTATACAGTATGTTAAATAACAGAGGGCGTTCCCTTAAACTCGTTAATCTATATCATTAATAGATTAAAATAAAAATATCAGCATAGAAATATAAGCATAAAATAATCCGAATTAAAAAAAATAATTAATTGTCAATAAATTCGAAACCTCCTGTTTAAAATCAAAATAGTAGCGCGGAATAGTATTCGTAGTAGTAATGCCCAAACGCAATACGCACGTTGCTGGCCGAGCGTTTCCGAGAGTTCACGAAGCGGAGTGAGACGGCCGCCCCGCCCCGCCCACACCCGCGCCCGTCATTCATAAATAAATTCCGACATTGCTGTCCTTCAAGTACGCGTGTACAGAGTGTTTCTTTAACGTATCAATTTACGATTTGAAGTGAATATTTTAATATAAAAAAAAATAAAAACATTTTATTTTCGAATGGTAATATTTTTTTTAGCATGTATGGATGCTATACTATTGCGGGTTAACGGGAACGCCCTCTGTTAGTTAACATACTGTATGTATTTATGAACAGAAAAATAGGTCATGGGTTGCTGGGGAGATGCTCTACAGCAAGCCATATTTTAGTTGCCTATACATGTTAACCTGTAAAAGTATCTACTTATTTTTTTAAGTACCTGTGTAGGTATTGATTCGGTACATATTTGGGGTTTTGTGGTCCACTACGGTGCGCTGTGCTGCGATACAGTTGTACTGACGCCAGCACATCAAGTTACTACAATCTGTCAAATTTCTTTAATAGATTTACAACTTTATCACTAAAGCATAAGGTTCAAAGTTGATTGGGAAAATCTGACAGTTTCGGGTAGGTTGATGTGCTGGCGTCTGTACATAGTGGTGGGTTAATATTCCTGTATGGTGTGTACCGCATGCACAGCGTGCATGGCGTTGACAGCGTTGAGCTAAGTGAGCGCCATATATTCGAGCAAGCCACGCATGTACTAATGACGTCAATTGATGCGTAGCGTGTCCGTGGCTTGCAGTGGACACAACCACATACATTTTCTTGCAAAGCGAAGCTTAACAAACACACGTGCGTGGCCTATCCGTGGGCCGCGGTAAGTCTGCGCCGACATAGCGGCAGGCCCAGGCGGAGATGACGGGACTAGCTGGAACTTCTTTAATAGATTGGTCCTTGGCAACTCTGGATAGGGAGAGGTGGAAAGAGAGTAGGGAGGCCCTTCCCCAGCAATGGGTCGTTAATGGTTAATCCTAACTAATATTATAAATGCGAAAGTAAGTTTGTTTGTTTGTTAAATTACCTTTTCACGCCTAAACCACTGAACCGATCATCCTGAATTTTTGTATACATATATGTACGTTGTCACGTGTTCAGAAACAGACATAAGGTACCTTTCATCCCGAAAAAAGTGCTGTTCGCGAGGAAAACAACAATAACGTTACGATGATAATAGATGGCGCCACGTGTCTTCCGAACGGGATCGACATGCGAGTGAAACGGCGAAGCGCTGCTAAATAAATAGGATAGATACTCACATAACTTACTATCCACTCCATACATAACAATGCCAAGCGGCCACAGTTTATCCTTATAAAACCGTTCATTTTCAGCGGTCAGCTCCATTGAACTTCCATGTGACCGCCTCGCGGTGATGGGTTTCTGGATCAAGTCGTTACAGTCCTCGAAATACTGAGCGTTGATGAAGTTACGGTCTTGTACTGAGAGAAGTGTATTGCTGTCTTCTTTCTGAACGGAAAAGGGGATAAAATATTAGTTTATCAGTTATACAGCGTCAAATTAAATTTTATTACAGATGTTCTATGTCACGAAGTCCGTTTGGCTTTTTTGGCGTTTGTTTATTTACAAAAAGTATATACTTTAAAACCAAAATTTTAATTCGATTATTAAATCTCGACTACTTTTACACACACGAACGCGCTTGTCGGACACGTCACTACTACAATCAAAGCCGAACGGACTTCGTTCAATAGAATATCTGTAACTAATTAAGCTTCACAGACGTGATAGTATCGATATTTAATGAATGACGATAAAAGAAAAGGAAAAAGCATTCTATACACAAACCCGCTTGAGGTTTCGCACGGATGACGTAAGCGCGCGGTACTGAGGAGTTGATGGTGAGAGCGGTAACACCGCGGTGGTCAGGACAGACCGTTCGGGTCTTAAGTTATAGAATACCTCTATAACTTGGATGGAACAGGGTATAAAGTTCACTCATCCTCCATAGAAGAGGGAGGATCCTCCGACCAGACGGATGTTGTGTCTGGTGGGCAACTGCCCGATGATTGATGCGGGGATTTTGTTTACATGTATGCTAGTTGCGCGGTAAACTCTGCTTGCGCGATGCAAGATTTTGCGTGGCGTTAGTAGGTATGCGTCTAGTTCGCATGTGGCGTTGTAGATGCTGCCACAAACTCTTGCGGGTTGTAATACAGCTGAGTAAAGCGCCGATGGCAGTGTAGTTTGAAATGCACCTATTTATGTTGTTGTATTGTGAGGCGAGTGGAATGAAAGACGAGTTGAGATACACTGAATATATTTAGGATAAACATGATTAATATACGCAATAGTGGACACATACTACACCTTCCATCCTGAGAAAAAAAAAATCATTTATACTTACAATTACATAGTTTTAAATGTGTTTTTTTTTTACTTAATGCACCATAATAATGCATCTTTACTTATTTGCATTTTACTGACAATACATACTCTTACTCTACAGCATTAAATATTTTAATTAACATTATAAAATTTTAGAATACTTCAACCAACAAAAGCTATTAAATCTGACTTTGTTTACATTCCACACTTAGGTGTCATATTCTGATTCTCATCACGTCAATGATTGCATTACGCTGTATACTAGGTACAAAGGTAAGTACAAAACACAGTAAACATTACATGCTATAAAAAATCATAATGCGGGTTTTTTTTTTTTACTGCAATGGCGACATACCTAATCATTTATGACTTATGACTTAAATAGCTTTGTACGATTTTTGTGTACAATATCTTCTTTATTATTACGCAATTTTTTGACATTACATCCCAAATCCTCTAATACTTTAAATGGCCCTACATAGATATTATCCATTTTATTTCCGGATGGATTTTTCAATAAAATATGACTACCATTACTATAATTTACTGAGTTAACACAGTTGTCGTAACATTCTTTTCTTTTCAATTTACTTAATATCAAATTATTTTTAGCATCATTTTGTGCTACTTGGAGTCTATATTTTAATTCTAGGGGGTAACTACTGAGGTTGTATAAAGGATCAACGCCGCTACGCAAATTACTCGGGATACTACATAACTTACCGAATACTAGCTCATGGGGCGTATATTTAGTTTCTGAGTGCACGGTATTGTTATAAGAAAAACACCAAAATGTTAACCATTCACTCCATGAGCTAGTATGGTTTAAGCAGTTAATCCGTAAATAAGCCATCAGATGCTTATGCGAGTTTTCCAACGCCCCCAAACTTTCATGATGGTATGCTGTAGATATTAGGTGGTTCATATTTAAAAGCTGACATACCTCTTTCATCGTGGAGGACACGAACTCTGTTCCTCTGTCTGTGCCAATTTCTCGTGGAACGCCGTAGCGCAAAACAAAATTGCTGACAATAGTTATTTGTGCAACAAGAGAGCAAAGTAGTTTTTTGCTGCGAGTGCTGATTTTGAATCCTGAGCAAGCGAAGGATTCAACGATTGAATCACGAGCGTAGCGAGTGATTCTAAAGTTGAATCCTGAGTGTGGCGAGGGATTCAAAGGCACGAGATGCAAAGAAACTTTGCTCTCGTGTAACACACATAACTTTTCACTTCAGCAGCGAGAACACTTTAGGATATAAAATAATAAACAGGAATAGATTGAAATAACTATTTATTGTGAATCAAAATAATTAACATTGTAGGTAGGTAGATACCAATTCTATAAAATCTAAAAAATAAGATAGCAACACCGTCTCCGAAAAACTGCTTGCACCCTTTGTAAGTCTCCATTCATTGAAGACATGGTATGCTTTCAGATATTTCTCGCGAGACTTCTCAGGTAGGAAACTTAATTCTGCATTAATAACTTGTTGTTTTAACTCTTCCGGTGTTAAAATACTGTTCTCGTCGCTAGTTTTATTCATATTTTACGATTATTTTAATATTTTTTAACTTATTCAACTCTGTACGCCAGTCACGAAATTTTATTCCCGGTCTTTTATTTAAATTAAGGCGTGTTCGGAAATAGCACCCATGATATTTTATTATTCAAAATATATTATGTACCTACCTAACATTTATTGAAATTTGAAATAAATATTTACAAGTTAAATATCAGTTTTATTTGCAGTAAATACTTATTTTCGTTTAAATACAACAATAAGTTAAAAATTCAATAAATTACATTAAAAGACATAATTTTCTTTTTGCAAAATTTCTATAGTCAGTACGAAATTCCGAACGTGTTTGTCTTTGAGGTCGAATTCAAAATCCGAACTTCGAAAGGGCTGGTCTTTGTCTCTCTCTCTCTTTCTAATGGCGGGAAAGAGATAGAGTGTTTTTTTTTTTATTTTTTAATTTTTTTTTTTTTTTTTTTTTTAGTATATGGCATCTCGTAGTTGACCTTGAGAGGTCGTGACTACTTAACCGGACAATCCTGCGGCTGCCTTGAGAAAACTCAAAGCCTCCAGCCAGGGGCTTAAAACTAACTAAATAAACTAAGCGACTACACGCTAAGGGCACCCCCTGTGGGGTACGAGCCTCGGCTTAGGGCGTCGCTGGGGGGAGGGCAGCAAGTTGGGACAGGCTGGATCTAATTTTGATTATTTAACGAACGATGGGGCCGGCATTTCCTAATTGACTACTCTGAGAAGAAATGCCGAAACAAACTCAGAGGTCAGAGTCGGGAATTTAAATCTACTGGCTCAGCTGCGGCGCGGGCTGGCACTACATCGAGCAAGGGTCGGTGGGGGGCATTTACTTGGGGACGTCGCGAGGGACCTCGTCGGCGAGGCCGGTATGTCGGTTTCTTGTATCTGTTTTTCCTAAGCGTGCTGGTTGCCCTACTGCTCTCTTGGAGGACGGTTATAGGGTCATCTGGGTCGGTGAGAACGTGCCTTGGACGGCGGAGTTTACTGATTTGGGAGGGAGTATATCTGGCGGCCTCGACAACCAGCGGGTTTCGATGGTTGGGGGCGGAGTCGAAGAAGTGCTTGGAAAGGCGCTTCATGAATTGGTGGATAGTGGGGATTTTGAGATCGACATGGAGGATCTCATTTCGAACGAACCAAGGGGCTCCCGTAGCCTTTCGGAGGAAACGGTTCTGGAGGGTCTGCATCCTATGGATGTGGTGGGGCTTTGCGTGTGCAAAGACTACGCAGGCATAGGTCATGATAGGGCGAATGCACGCTGTGTAGATGCGCAATTTGCACTTAAGTGACAATTTGCTGCGTGCATTTAGCATCGAGTGGAGGCTACCGAGGGCGAAGGCGGCGCGCGAGCGAACCGCCTTTATGTGCTCTGCGAAGGAGAGGTGCCTGTCGAGGATAACACCGAGATATTTGGCTTGCTTCTCCCAAGGGATCGGCTTGCCGAACATGGTGATAGGTCGGGGGGGGATGGGTTTGTGTCTCGGTTTCGAATAGAGAACCGCTTGACTTTTGTCGGGGTTTACTTCTATTCTCCACTTCCTAAACCAGTCAGCGAGCTTGTTGACTGAAGTTTGGAGGATGTGGGAGATCTGGACTAGGCTGCGGCCAGTGTACAGAATGGCAGTATCGTCTGCGAAGAGAGCCAACTGGGTCTTTTTACTCATTGGGATGTCACTGGTGTACAGCGTGAATATGAGCGGGGCGAGCACAGAGCCCTGGGGGACTCCTGCTCGGATCGGGTGTGAGATAGAGTGTGAATGTTTCGAATTGTATGATTAACCCAAAGTAGAATAAAAAAAAAAATTAAAAAGTTACTTTGTCTCACTCAGTGAGCAAAATCGCATTTTGCTCACTGATTTCACGCAGCAAAACCTACTTGTTTGAGCTACTGAAGTGAAAATGATTTTTCACTTCAGTAGCTCAAACAAGTAGGTTTTGCTGCGTGAAATCAGTGAGCAAAATGCGATTTTGCTCACTGAGTGAGACAAAGTAACTTTTTAATTTTTTTTTTATTCAGCTTTGAGTTAATCATACAATCCGAAACATTCACACTCTATCTCTTTCCCGCCATTAGAAAGAGAGAGAGACAAAGACCAGCCCTTTCGAAGTTCGGATTTTGAATTCGACCTCAAAGACAAACACGTTCGGAATTTCGTACTAACTAAAGAAATTTTGCAAAAAGAAAATTATGTCTTTTAATGTAATTTATTGAATTTTTAACTTATTGTTGTATTTAAACGAAAATAAGTATTTACTGCAAATAAAACTGATATTTAACTTGTAAATATTTATTTCTAGTGTCAATAAATGTTAGGTACTTACGTAATATATTTTGAATTATAAAATATCATGGGTGCTATTTCCGAACACGCCTTAATTTAAATAAAATAGCGGGAATAAAATTTCGTGACTGGCGTACAGAGTTGAATAAGTTAAAAAATATTAAAATAATCGTAAAATATGAGTGAAACTAGCGACGAGAACAGTATTTTAACACCGGAAGGGTTAAAACAACAAGTTATTAATGCAGAATTAAGTTTCCTACCTGAGAAGTCTCGCGAGAAATATCTGAAAGCATACCATGTCTTCAATGAATGGAGACTTACAAAGGGCGCAAGCAGTTTTTCGGAGACGGTGTTGCTATCTTATTTTTTAGATTTTATAGAATTGGTATCTACCTACAATGTTAATTATTTTGATTCACAATAAACAGTTATTTCAATCTATTCCTGTTTATTATTTTATCTCCTAAAGTGTTCTCGCTGCTGAAGTGAAAAGGTATGTGTGTTACACGAGAGCAAAGTTTTTTTGCATCTCGTGCCTTTGAATCCCTCGCAACACTCAGGATTCAACTTTAGAATCACTCGCTACGCTCGTGATTCAATCGTTGAATCCTTCGCTTGCTCGGGATTCAAAATCAGCACTCGCAGCAAAAAACTACTTTGCTCTCTTGTTGCACAATAGTTATTTGTGCAACAAGAGAGCAAAGTAGTTTTTTGCTGCGAGTGCTGATTTTGAATCCCGAGCAAGCGAAGGATTCAACGATTGAATCACGAGCGTAGCGAGTGATTCTAAAGTTGAATCCTGAGTGTTGCGAGGGATTCAAAAGCACGAGATGCAAAAAAACTTTGCTCTCGTGTAACACACATAACTTTTCACTTCAGCAGCGAGAACACTTTAGGAGATAAAATAATAAACAGGAATAGATTGAAATAACTGTTTATTGTGAATCAAAATAATTAACATTGTAGGTAGATACCAATTCTATAAAATCTAAAAAATAAGATAGCAGCACCGTCTCCGAAAAACTGCTTGCGCCCTTTGTAAGTCTCCATTCATTGAAGACATGGTATGCTTTCAGATATTTTTCGCGAGACTTCTCAGGTAGGAAACTTAATTCTGCATTAATAACTTGTTGTTTTAACTCTTCCGGTGTTAAAATACTGTTCTCGTCGCTAGTTTCATTCATATTTTACGATTATTTTAATATTTTTTAACTTATTCAACTCTGTACGCCAGTCACGAAATTTTATTCCCGCTCTTTTATTTAAATTAAGGCGTGTTCGGAAATAGCACCCATGATATTTTATAATTCAAAATATATTACGTAAGTACCTAACATTTATTGAAACTAGAAAGAAATATTTACAAGTTAAATATCAGTTTTATTTGCAGTAAATACTTATTTTCGTTTAAATACAACAATAAGTTAAAAATTCAATAAATTACATTAAAAGACATAATTTTCTTTTTGCAAAATTTCTTTAGTTAGTACGAAATTCCGAACGTGTTTGTCTTTGAGGTCGAATTCAAAATCCGAACTTCGAAAGGGCTGGTCTTTGTCTCTCTCTCTTTCTAATGGCGGGAAAGAGATAGAGTGTGAATGTTTCGAATTGTATGATTAATCCAAAGCTGAATAAAAAAAAAATTAAAAAGTTACTTTGTCTCACTCAGTGAGCAAAATCGCATTTTGCTCACTGATTTCACGCAGCAAAACCTACTTGTTTGAGCTACTGAAGTGAAAATAACTTTTGCTACACTTACCGTATCTTTATTACGTAGCGGGTAAGCTTCTACGAATTTAGTTAACTCACATTGTAGTGTGAGGATATAACAATAATTATTGTCATCTTTTGGCAATGGCCCTACCAAATCCAGGTAAACCTTGTCAAATGACGCATTTGCGGTACTTGTTATTGTCATTGGTTGTTTAGTATTAATCGAATATTTTTGTTTCTGGCATGCTTCGCACTTAGATACAAAGTCTCTTATATCTTTTTCCATGCTGGGCCAGAAGTAATATCTTTTAATATTATTAGACATACGTCTAATGCCCGCGTGCCCACTTGTAGGCAAAAGATGAGTCATTTAGGATGACCCGCCTATCGTCAAGGTTATTAATTTTTTGTACTCCTTTTAATATACAAATACGTGGACCCGACCAACGTACGTCACTTTTTATATTTTCTATTAACCCACTAATGAATTCTATGTTTTTGTCATTTTTAATTATACATAGCTCATTGATATTTATTCTTTTACATAATAACCGTAAGTCTCTCATCATTTCGTCTCGCGTAAACGATGATCGAGGCTTTGGATTTAAGTAAATAATCGATTTTCTTGGTACAAATATGAAATAATCCGAATACTCTAGTAAGGTCTGACTTTTTATTTTATTTATTTCTTTAATAGTAGTTAAGGATAATTCGACAAAGTTCGTTGGTTTTTTAATTATCTCAACAACTTTAGCTTGTTCGGGCCCTGAACTAGTGTGACTACTGTCATTTGAATAGTTTTGACAGTTTGTTTGTTCATTCAACGTCAATTGTTTCCTTTGAGCCCTGGTTAGTACGTTAAGTACACCATAATTTTTTAAATCATCTGAAGTCAATGTTATTCGCGATAACGCATCGGCCGCGCAGTTTTTACTTCCCTTTAAATACTCTATAATAAAGTTGTATTCCTCTAATTGTAAACGAAATTTTAATAATCGACTAGAAGGGTCTCGCATTCCGAACAAGTATACCAAAGGTCGATGGTCAGTTTGTATTTTGAACTGTCGGCCATATAAATAGGGCCGGAAGTATTTTACGCTCCAAACTATTGCAAGGAGTTCCTTTTCAATAGTTGGGTACCTCTTTTCGGCGTCGTTTAACCCACGACTAGCATAAGCCACGGGTCGACCATCGCTGTTGCATAGTACCGATCCTATCGCGGTTCCTGATGCATCCGTTTGCAAAATGAATGTATTGTCTTTTGAGAAATCTGGGTATTGAAGCACCGGTGGTGTTATTAAACTTTTTTTCAGGTATTGATATGCACTTTCACAGCTTTCCGACCATATAAATGGAACATTTTTTCGACAAAGCTGATTTAATGAATAAGCGAATTCTGCAAAATTCGGAATAAATTTCCGATAATAGTTCAAGAAGGCAACAAAACGCTTAACTTCTTGCGTATTCTGAGGCTTGGGGTAGTTTTCGACTGCTTTTGTTTTTTGTGGATCGGGTAAAATACCCTTCTCCGATACAATGTGACCCAAGTATAATATTTGTCTCTGTAAAAATGTACATTTTTCTGGATTTAATTTTAAATTGACTTCTCGTAATCGACTGAGTACGTGTATTAAATTTTGGTTATGAGTGTTCAAATTACGCCCGAAAACAGCTAGATCGTCTTGATAAACCAGACACTTCTCATAATTTAGACCAGACATCGCCAACGTCATCATGCGAGAGAAAGCATTTGGACTTATTTTCAACCCCATAGGAAGTCTGGTCATTTGGTACTGGTTTTTGCTAGTTGTAAATGCCGTATATGGTCTACTGTCTGGATGTAAACTCGTCTGATAAAATCCTTGGTAAAGATCTAAATGGGTAAAATACATTGAACCAGACAAGTTATCTAAAATATCACTGATATTTGGTAGTGGGAATTTATCGTCTTGTATGTGATCATTTAATTTTCTATAATCTATTACTACTCGCCACTTTTTTGACCCTTAGAATCTTGTTTTTTTGGTACCAACAATAAAGGGCTTGACCATGAACTTCTACTTTCCTCTATAATTCCGTCCTCTAGCATCTTTTGTATTTGCTTATCAACCTCTGCCTTTTGCGAGTGCGGTAGTCGATAAGGTTTGGTATACACCGGGTTTGTATGCGGTTTCAATTCGATAGTTTGCTGGCATAAGGGAGTAGTAGATAATCTATCGCCTGGCAGGTGGAAAACATCTGGGAATTTTGCACAAATATTTTCAATTGATTTAGTTTCTTCTTCATTTAATCCTTCTAATTTTAACAACGAAAATAACATTTTAACCCTATTTGAGTTCATAACTGGTTTTTTAAATTCACAAATTTGATAGTCGCTTAGTTTTGATGTTTTTAACGTAATATTATGTACATCTACAACTTCATCCCTAGTGTTTAATATTTTTATAGGAATCGTGCCATTACTGGGCTTCACGATTGCATTTGCCACAAATACGCCCTCACATAATTCCTGACTCTCAATAACAGACTCTTCTGATACATTCACTTCGACATAATGAATTGATTCGCTTCTAGCACAGATCCTTAGGGTGGTTTTGTTGTCATTTAAGTTACTATTAAATGGTAAAGTAATAGTATTCCCGGAGATTGTTGTTAGTTGTATGTATTTTAACTCAAAATTTAAAACTGCCTTAAACCTTTGGAAAAAATCATAGCCTAAAATACCCTTAACTTTGGAAGGGAGTGTTTTCAAAACATAAAATTTGTGTTTAAAATTTTCATTATTTCGACGCAAGTTAATGAGTACATAACCCTCCGAAATTACCTCACCACCTATTCCTTTAATTCTTAGTTTATCTATATGGAATGGTATTTTTAAACAAGCTAACATATCTGTGTTGACAACTGAAATTGATGCGCCAGTATCGATCAGCCAATTATGGTTATGATGACAACCGATATCGAAAGATACCTTATTTAATGAATTAAAGTTATAGATAACATTAGGATCGAAAAAAATGATTCAGGGACTCGGTCTCTACTTGTTCTCTAATTTCTGGCGCTTCATTTTCCGCTTCTAGTGCATTAGCACTTCCGGAAGCATTATTTCCTCGTCCTCGACTAACAGGAATTCGACCCCCGTTGTCACCTCGTCGGTGAGGTCTTGAGCGGAGCCCCGAGTCCTGTCTGTTATAATATTGTGAAGGATTTACTGACTGACCTCGCACAAAATGCCTCGAATAAAATCCACGCTGGCGGCCGTTTCGTCCTCGCTGTCCCCTAAAATACCTATTGGAAAACTTTTCTGTAGTACTGGCTTGAGCTTGGTACATACCTAAAACTTCTGTTGAATCAGCTGAAGTAGACACTTCCTCATCCTGAGCTGCTTGTATCGCGTCCTTTAGGGACGAAAAGTTACGCGCTGCAATAATTGTGCTCAACTTACTATTTGCCAAACCATCCGCGAATCGCTTTATTGCGTATTTTTCGTTAATAGGTTTCAAAACTTTATATGTTGACGAGTCGCCGTCAGCCTGAGAAATAGTAAGATCCACGAATAATTCTGTTATCTCCTTACCAAAATCAGCTACGGACTTGTCCTTCTGTATTGCTCTTTGCAGCCTAGTCTGGAGAGCAGTGGGCGACTTTCTTGGCAGAAGTAGCTGGCGCATATCCTTTAACAAATCCTCAACAGTACTATAAGTAGAGGTTAATTTTAATTTGGCATTTTGTGAGAGCCTACTTTTTAAGACAAACACTATTAATTTTTTCTTGCACTCAGCCTTGTCTAGTATAGAGTTGTAGTAGTCAATATTTTCAATTAGTGTTCTAGTCACGTCATCGTGATCGTTCATCACCGGTAAGAGATTCAGAGCAATCTTTAAATCAAATGTGTCTGTACTCATTTTGCTGACCTCTCCTTTAATTGTACTCTCAGAACAAAAATCTACAATTTCGTTATATAAGCTCAAAAATTGAGAACTGTATTTATTAATTAACTCTATGGATCTTTGATCTATGACACCCTTCTCAATATCACCCTGCAAATTATTTATTAAGGACGTATACTGGCCATACAAAATATTTGCCTCGGCTTGTTTAGATATACTAATATGTCCCCGTCGACGCTCAGGACCTATTTTTACCAAGTAAATTCTAATATCTTTTAATTCCTTATAGAGACACTCTAGTATATCAGCCATAACATACTCTAAAAATTAATCATAATAGGTATACTGCCATAGCATAATTATTATTAATACATATTATATTACCTTACAATATCTTGATAACTTAGATTACAGGCCTGTAGTAAGTAGTTATGATTATCTAATGTTCATATAATCCATAATATCTACATAATATGCCATTGCGCACCTGATTATGGTTGTTAGATTAAGATGCCCAAAAATAAAAAATAAAAATATAAGTACCTCAATTTAAAAATTCACACATTGATAATAGCCGTATAACCGAAGCCGTATCACTAGAAAACCGCACTTCACTTGTATCACTAGACCACTCCTTCTTTTTATTAGATTTACCGTGTATTGATGCCCTTATTATATTTTTCTTGTATGGCATCACCGGATGTGTGAACCCCATATTGACTACTTTGTTTCCGGTGCTCCTCTCTCTCGCTTGCTAACCGTGAACACGATATGTGTCTACTGTGAGTCTGATAATGTGCTCGAATAAAACTATAGGTAAATATGTAATAGTGCTAAGTGACGATATTATGTGTGCATTTATTGTGATTAATAAAGTGCAACATAAATTGAGGTTGGACTGTTTCTTTTCTGTTCGCTACTGGTCCCACAAACACTCACACGAACCACGTGCCTCACCATCATATTATTATTAAAAGGTTATTGGCCCAGAGAAGTGAGCATCTTGGCTGCTTGCTGAAGCTTGCTTTGCATCTAATAAAAAGGTTCGTTGAAAAGTAATCATCGCTTTGGGAGTGTGATTCGGTGCGCACGTGCAGTACTGCAAGCCGTGCATCATGGAACATAACCTCAATGGGTTCGAAAAATTGGATGGTATATCTAACTTCCATACCTGGAAGTTTTCAGTAAAGAACCTGCTTATTTTAGAAGGCTTGTGGGAAGTCGTTCTTGGAACAGACCAAGCCGAAGGTCACTTGAGGCGTGATCAAAGAGCACTTGCACGCATTTGCTTAACATTAAAGCCGCATTTATTTCAATATGTACGGAGCTCTGACACTGCTAAAGATGCTTGGAAGGCGTTGCTTAACGTTTACGAAGATAAAGGCCTTTACCGAAGAGTTCTTCTACTGAGGAGACTGCACCGCGTTCAGTACTCTGAATTTTCAGATATGCAAGCTTATATTGATGCTGTGTTTACACTAGTCCAGCAGCTTGACGACATTGGGAAACACACTGAAGATGAGGAAGTTGCTGAGATTTTGTTGAGTGGTCTGCCAACTGAATATGATTCTGTTGATTCAAATTTGTCAACTGCTGCGGTCACTACTACGGTATCGAGTGAACTTGTGCGAGCCCGACTACTGCAAGAGTATTCGAGGAAGACATCTGGTGATGAAGAAGGTACAGCTTATGTCTCCAAAAGTAGAAAAGTTATTGTTTGTGAATTTTGCAAGAAGAGTGGTCACAAGAAATCAAATTGTTTTAAATTAAAGAAACTTAAAAAGGCCAGAAAAGCCAATGATAAAGAAAACGGAGATAAGACTTTTTCAGCATCAGCATTTCTGTCAAAAGCCAGTGAGTTTTATATTGACAGCGGAGCTACCAGTCATATGGTGAACAACAGGGACATACTTCAGGACTTTAAAAAGTCAGATAACTTAATAACTATGGCTGATAATTCTAAAATTAAGTGTGAAGGTATAGGCACTTTGGAGATTCAGTCAAATCATAAGGTTAGACTTTTAAATGTTTTATATGTTCCCCAAATTGCGGCCAATCTTATTTCTGTTAGCAAATTAGTGTTGTCTGGCCATTCAGTTAGGTTTAGCAGTGAGAAATGTTTTATTTATAATGACAATGATGGTCATAAAGACAAGTCTGGCAACTTAGTTGCATCTGGTGTATGTATTAATGGTTTGTTTAAACTTAATGGGTGTGTTGTTATGTCTGAGTGTGTAAATGTAAAAGGTTTCGGGTCTTTCACTAAAAGTGGTCACTCTCTACTCCTTGATCATGGAGAGGAGCTGTTGAGTACCAGAGATATTGCTGGCCTTCCTGCAGAATTATGGCACAGACGTCTCGGTCACCTGAATATACAAGGTATGAAAACACTGGAGAAAGTTGCATGTGGAATGCGTTGTCTATTTCAGGATGAAAAGTCACTCAAGAACTGTGTTGCTTGTCTTGAGGGGAAGTTGTCGGCCGCAGCTTTTCCTGACAGCACATCGAAAACGACGCAGCCTCTGCAACTGATCCATTCCGATGTCTGTGGACCTATGCAGGAGCCAAGCTGGTCTGGAGCGAAGTACATCGTAACTTTTACTGATGACTACACTCGGAAGAGCTTTGCATGCTTGATGAAAAATAAGTTTGAGGTAATTAACCATTTTATTACATTTAAAACACTAGTTGAAAAACAGACAGGCTTGCAAATTAAGATTTTAAGATCAGATAATGGCGGTGAATACTGCAACAACAAGTTTAGCAACTATTTAAAAGAGCAGGGAATTGTCCATCAGGTCACTGTCCCTTACTGCCCTGAGCAGAATGGGGTTTCAGAAAGACTGAACCGTACCTTAATGGACAAGGTTAGAAGTATGCTGGCAGGGGCAGGTCTCAGCAAGGAATACTGGGGTGAAGCTGTCATGACAGCTGTTTATTTAAAAAATAGGTCACCTACAGCTGCTTTGTCTGGACGAGTGCCCGAAGAAGTATGGACTGGGTCTCCAGTTGACCTCAGCCATCTTCGTGTATTTGGATGCTTAGCATACTACCTGGTGCCATCGCAAAAACGGCAGAAGCTGGATTCGAAAGCCAGGCTTTCCATTTTTGTTGGCTACAGTGACACCTGCAAAGGTTATAGACTTGTGGAGCCTTCAAATCCTAAGAAAGTGGTATTGTCACGTACAGTAGCTTTCATAGAGAATAAATTTTACAAGGATTTGGGACATGATTTTAAAAATGACCAACATAATTTTGTATTTTTAAAAGATTTTATGAATATTGATGGAAACACGTCATTAATAAATAATAATAATTTTAATAATATTGAATTGAATTCTGATAATGATATAATCGATAATAATATTGAAATGAATTGTAATAATAATATTGAATTAAATAATGACTCAATTATTACAAATGATGATTCAGTATCAAGTATTTTAAAAAATGACATAAATTCTTTTTCTGACATTTCAGGATCAGAAGATAACTCAAGAGCATCTAGCGAGACTCATGACTCATTGAGCACCTCAGCTGGAAAGTCTGCTGATGTTGGAGGTGATAGCCGTCTGACATGTGGTGGGACGTCTGCTGGAGGGGAAGTTATTAACACAGAGACAGTCTCTACTAGGCGTAGTGTGCGTTCTACACGCAATATTCCTCCCATAAGGTACAAAGATTATGGTTGTTTTGTGTCTATGTCCTTGCATGATGGTTTGTGTGGAGAACCACATTCATATGAAGATGCGTTGTCTTCTCCACATTCTGATGAGTGGCAAGCCGCTATGCAGCGCGAGTATGACTCGCTAGTCGCCAACAAGGTATGGGAAATAGTTGATAAGCCACCTAACAAAAACATTGTTCAATGTAAATGGGTTTTTAAGGTTAAGCATGACACAGATGGTAATTTCAACTGCTTTAAGGCGCGACTAGTTGCCAGAGGCTTCACTCAGAAGCAAGGAATAGATTACAATGATACATTCTCACCGGTGGTTCGACATTCTTCAATGAGAATTCTGTTTAATATAAGCAATCAACTAAACTTGGAAATTGATCACATTGATGTAGCAACTGCGTTTTTAAATGGAGATCTTGATGAAGAAATATATATGCAACCACCCTTAGGTTTTTCGGAACACTTTAATGGTAAAGTTTGTTTACTAAAGAAAGCTATCTATGGTCTAAAGCAATCCAGCAAGATGTGGAACAAAAAGGTACATGACTTGTTAATTGTTAATGATTTTAATCAATGTAAAAGTGAACCATGTGTGTACAGTAAAAAGGTAGGCAATGACATAGTTTTACTGGCACTTTATGTAGATGATTTTTATCTGTTTTATAATAAAAATAGTAAAATTAAAGTTCATCTGCAAATAGCATTAGAAAAACAGTTTAATGTAAAAAATTTAGGTCCGCTTAAAAATTGTTTGGGTATAAGAGTTTCTAGACATAGACAAAAAGGTATATTATGTTTAGACCAAATTGAATACACAAAGAAATTATTGGTTAAATTTAACATGCAAAATTGTAAACCAGTAACCACACCTTTGCCTCTTAATTGTAAGTTAGAGAAGTCTGAACATACAAGTGTAGAGTTGGATGATAGTGTTTATAAATACAGACAACTTTTAGGATGTCTCATGTATTTATGTGTTTGCACTAGGCCGGATATTGCCTATGCTTGTAGTTATTTAAGCCAGTTTAATAACTGTTTCGATAAAACCCATTGGCTCGCAGCCAAACATGTACTTAGATATTTAGCTGGTACAATTGATCACTGTTTGCTTTTCACAAAGAGTGTCAATTGGAAATTGAGCGCGTACACTGATGCTGATTGGGCTAACGACGCTACTGATCGTAAATCGTACACTGGTTACGTTATAAAACTAGGCAATTCCACCATAAACTGGGAATCGCGTAAACAGAGGTGTGTTGCTCTCTCAAGTACGGAAGCGGAATACCTCGCAATAGGCGATGCTTGTAAAGATATCTGTTTTATTCAAAATTTACTTTCAGAACTAACATTAATTGAATTGGATGAATGTATTTTGTATAATGATAGTCAAAGTGCCCAGAAGTTATTAGAGTCTAAAGAAGTATGCCATAAACGAACCAAACATATTGACATTCGATATCATTTTGTCAAAGATTTAATTAATAATGGTTCTATAACAGTTAGATACTTACCTACAGACAGGATGATAGCGGATGTTCTTACCAAATCTTTAGGTAAACAAAAACACAGTAGTTTCACACAAAATTTGAATGTGGTTAAAATTATAAAATAAGTATATTATAGGGTAATGTGTATCTTATGTAAAAACTGTGATATAATTTTATTGACTTGTTAACTTATTAATTGCTACGTTTATGTGATACCTATGTAAGTGATAGAGACTGCAGTGTTTATTGTATAGTGTCATTTGTATATTTTGTATCTTTTTTGACTAAAAATATAATAGGACAAGGGGAAGTATTAGATTTACCGTGTATTGATGCCCTTATTATATTTTTCTTGTATGGCATCACCGGATGTGTGAACCCCATATTGACTACTTTGTTTCCGGTGCTCCTCTCTCTCGCTTGCTAACCGTGAACACGATATGTGTCTACTGTGAGTCTGATAATGTGCTCGAATAAAACTATAGGTAAATATGTAATAGTGCTAAGTGACGATATTATGTGTGCATTTATTGTGATTAATAAAGTGCAACATAAATTGAGGTTGGACTGTTTCTTTTCTGTTCGCTACTGGTCCCACAAACACTCACACGAACCACGTGCCTCACCATCATATTATTATTAAAACTTTTTCCAATTGACGACGCTCCCGGCGAAAGATACTCGCATATCTTTGTAATGCAAACTCGTTCAGTCGACGCTCCACCAGTTTTTCATGGCACCTTTTGTATGTGCGCCAAATAACATATACCGCCCCCAACGTCAGGACAACGCAGATTACGACCAGGGTATAGTTAATAGCTCCTACGTGATTTTTCAAAGTCTCCAGGTGCGCAATATTCTCTGCGCCACCAGAGGCAGTTTGCGCCAAGACTACTTCCTCTGTTTTGGATGTAGAACCTCCCATAATGGTGACTGGTAATTGGGGAAACTTTCGGGACACGTATCTGCAGTTGTACGCAGGATAACAGCACAAAGTCCGATATCGTATTTAATCATTGTGGCTATGCTCGTAATTTTAGATCATGTAGATGTGTCGTACTCCTAATATGGGCAAAGGAATGCACACCCGACAGAAACCGCTGGCAGGGTCGCCATGTATTGTGAGGCGAGTGGAATGAAAGACGAGTTGAGATACACTGAATATATTTAGGATAAACATGATTAATATACGCAATAGTGGACACATACTACATTGTTGAAAAGGTCCTTAAAGGTAAAGTGTGTACAGAGTGGCAAAATAAAGGAAATATGCAACTTTAGTGAAAGGCAGTTTGCCTATGCATAAAGCCACGTCATGCTTCGCCTAGACTAATATATAAAAAACGGGTCCTCTTTTTATTTTTTACGAAGCATAAGCATAATTAGCATATATAAACACAGGCCTCCTCTCTGTTTGAGAGGAAATTGGCCGTAATCCAGAAAGACGCGTAAACTACGCGGGCCCATCGGTGCGGGTTGGTAGATGTCACACGTCTTCGAATTTTTGGTTCTAGGACATGCAGGTCTCCTCACGATGTTTACCTTCACCGTTTTGAGAGCAGTGGTGATGAAATTATTTACACAAAGTAAAGCGCCTGTCTGGGGTTCGAACTCACGACCTACAACTGGAAGTGGGCGTTTCCACTGGGCCACCACTGCTCTATATGAAGTTGAAGGAACTACGAATGCAGAAGGCCTAGAGAACAAAAATTATTAAAAAGAAAAAAAAAACAGTGGCACTCCGGGAGTGCCGACAGAAGCGAAAACTTGAACAATTACGTATTTTTTTAATCATCTTATAAACAAAACACGCGCGGTGTCGGTTACGGTAACAGTCTCGCGAGTTCAATGGTTTTTTTTTCCATCTCAAAAAATGCCCAACTGTCCTAAAGAAGTTTTCACTTCAAAAAGTATAAGCCGACAGAGAAAGATGAAGCCCAACGTCAAAAATCGGTTATAGGTCAGAAGATGATAAAATTATTCCAGTCAACCCATAATTACCTGCTCATGAAACGTTCTTAACAAATCGTTACTGTTCGGTTTGCCTGTAAACAAAGCGAACAACGAAATTAAGCAAATGAATTTTATAAGTAGGGTAGATATCCTAATAGTCTACGTTGCACTTAGGCTCAACTCACACCAAAAGAGCGTCGAAGCGGAGCGCAATTTCAGTGTCATATGTATTTTAACTTTATTTTCATTACTATAATACTTAGTATCGCATGAGAAACTCGAACGAGTCGCGCGGATGCCTGCGGCGCCGCGGGAATTCCTGCGAATTCCATAAACGCGCCTTCTCTAACGAGCGCGGCGGGTCGCTGCCCTTCGCCGCTCTTTCGGTGTGAGTTGACCCTTACAATTAGCAGGACCTCTCTCTCGCCCGCGGTCCAATGAAATTGTCACAGAAATTGACAAACAAGATGGCGAAGTTAGTTCCGTTTTTGGTCACGTGCCAAAGAACCATTAGCGTTGTATACAATCAGTGGCCCTTCTATTTGAGCAGGCCCTCCCCTATAGCCTGCATGCCTGATTTATTTCCACAGGGTTACCTGACTCTCGGCTTTAGCAGAGCTGTTGTTCCAGCCTGTACCTATCTAAGAAAAAATACTAACTATTTGTTAGTCCGACGCTGGCTTTTAACATGTCGAGGACTATCCTGGATATATCCACGTCGTTCAGACACTTGTAGCCTATCGGCATGTCCTGTGAAATTGACAGAAAATATTTAAAATGAGGCCGCCTTTAGGTAAAACTCAAACTCAAAGCATTAATTTCAATTAAACCTTGTACAGACACTTTTGAATTGTCAAAATTAAATAGTCTGTCAGTTAGAAAGTTGAAGCTAGTTGTCCATTCTAAAACGTAGATCTCTTGAAGAACGGGCAAGAAACTCCTGGGTACCTTTATTCCTATGATCATTGGGTACATGGGCGTAGCCACACTGGGGCAAGCTGGGCGCTTGCCCCACCTTGGCTCTGACCTATAAGGTGCCTAATTAAACAAAAAAAAATTATTCTTATACTAACAACAATATAAAAAAAAAACAGAGAAAATGTCGACGAACACAGCGGCAATTTTATAGCTTAAGCTCAAGAGATCGTTGATGCTCTAGAGATTGATTTGTCAATGCCGCGTATCGCAAAGAGACAGAAACACCGTCCAAATCCTCCAGCAGAAAGTCCTGCCCAGTTTTGGAAACGATCACTGATTATTCCCTACCTAGACTCGCTGATTATGTCATTAGAAGATCGTTTCGCGGAGAGTAACTTAACCGCATATTCTTTGATAACATTGCACCCATGTCATGTGTTGCAAATGACCTGCGACGAGTTTTTGAAAAAAACAGAAGCTTTCTGCAAGTTTTACAAATTAAATGATACTTTCCCAAGCGAGGCTAAAATGTGGTATAATTTGTGGGAAGAAAAAAATACGGATGCATTGAATGAGATGGAAGTGGCGGATCTGATCAAAATTTCGGAAATGCAATTTTATCCCAGCGTAAAAACTGCGCTCGCTATTTTTCTTGCCCAGCCATGTACGGACGCCAGCACATCAACCTACCACAATCTGTCAGATTTCTTTAATAGATTTTCAACTTTATCGCTAAAGCTTAAGGTTCAAAGTTGATTGGGAAAATCTGACAGTTAGGTGTAGCTTGATGTGCTGGCGTCTGTACGACCTGTACAATAATAGAGCGATCATTCAGCACATTACGGCGGGTAAAGACGTGGCTTTGCTCAACCATGAGCGAAAATCGTCTAAGCGGCGGCCTATGTATGCTAAGTGTGCACAGAACGAGGATCGCCGAATCAAAAAATAAATTTGTAGAAGAAGTGCTAAATAGGTTCTGCCAGAACCCACGCCGGTTTCTCTTGAAGTAATATTACTTATAAAGTTAGTTAAAACTTAAATTTATAAACACCGACTATTCATAAATAAAACTATAATATCTGTCCTGTGTGTAATTGTTTATTTTCTGTACCTGAAAATATAAACCTCTAAATTTACAGATTAACAAATTGGCATTAGGCGCAGAACCTAAACGGCTCAAGTTACAAAAAAATTACCGGGGGAGGAGGGGATAGGTTGACTGCTGCCCCACCCTGAGCCCAAGGCTGGCTATGCCCATGATTGGGTACCTACCTAATCAGTAGTGCCTAGTAGTTTCATTTAGATTAACATACGAAACTTGAGCCAGCTTTCAAAATCATAACAACTTTTGATTTTCGCGGCGGTTCATAAAAAGGTACACAGCCGATCGATTCTGTAAAAATCTCACCGTGAAAACTTAGGTGATGGGAGTTTGTTTTTGCTAGGAATTGACACTATTGACAGCTCACTCCACGCTCACTTCACCTAAGTTTTCATGGTGAGATGGTTACAGAATTGCACTGCTTACCACGACGGTCTTGTCAAAATTATAGCTTTCAGGTGGACAGTTTTTCCGTTTATCAGGGTTGGAGACATACAGGATCCTCTCATTATTGCCCATGGTATGATTCAGGGGCGTGTTGAAGAATTTAACGCAGATTTCCTTCTCAAGCTGCTCAAATGTCGATGCTATGATGTCTTGGGAGTGGAGATCTAGAAAATTCGAGTCAAGCAAAGAATATTCTTAAGGGGATTACAGGACCTATACGCAAAATACGCAAGTTATAGAAACAATAAAAGTAGGTATATGATCGACTACAGTAAACAAAATCAGAAAAATATATGATATTCTTCAGGATATATGCTAGGTAGATAGTGTGTTGAAAACATAATAAGTACAACTAATTTGATACGATAGAAAAAAAAACAGCATGTCTGCAATTCACACGTGGTAGAAGTGAAACCTTCAAATCACTATACAATCCATCCATCCATCCAAACACTCAAAAACTCTCAAAAACACTCAATAATCCATCCATCAATCCAAACAATAACACTCACAATACTCAAAACACTCAAAAACACTGTATAATGCTTTCTGTCTCATTTTCTCCCACGTTAAATCTTATTATAAGTACCTATGTCTCTTTTTACTGTCGCTTTTTCGTTTCATAAAATTTCAAGTCACAACGATGCTAAAGAAGTTTTCACTTCAAAAATCATGAAGATACGTCTAAAAACTTTCTTTTTACAATAAAAACCATATTAATATATGTATGTACAAACAATCAATCAATCAATCAATCTGATTTTTTTGTCAGATTATTCTACAAGCAACATACTAAATAAAACACTAGTGTTTTAATATTTAGTCCAAACAATAGATTTTTTGTTGTCATCGCGCTTCTTTCTTTTCTATGCAGTCCGACAGTGACCGTGCTATAGGTCATGTAAACCCCTTAATCTTAACTGCCTCGTTGGCACTGGCGGACTAGGGTGGTGGGGCCAGAGGCGCCACACCCCTGCGGCTCTGGTCCAGCGGGGGCCACATATCTTAAAAAGTACTTTGGTACCTAACAGATTGCGCATCGATCTCCCTGGCCACCCTGTAGGTCTTACTTACCATAATCTTTCTTATTGATAGCGTAATGAACGATCCCCTTGCTCCACTTACTTTCCCCATAATCGATAAAAAGGAAAACAGCACAAAATAAGAAAAGCATTATTCTTGTGCTAAATAAACTGTTACAGTTCAAATCTAATCGATTTCCGTCACTGCATTTTGTAACGTTAAAGTTTTATAGGTGTCGTTTGGGTATTGAAATTTAATTTTAAATTGAATTAGGAACTTTATGTAGGTAACATTTTTTTATGAATATAAAAATATATTTATTTTGATATGACATTTAATAGATTTTCAACTTTATCACTAAAGCATAAGGTTCAAAGTTGATTGCGAAAATTTGACAGTTTCGGGTAGCTTGATGTGCTGGCGTCCGTACATTTTAATTTTCGTGCCACAGCCCACAATGCAGTGACAAGTAAAAGGTTACATGCTCTGTGGTAACAAGCAGGCGCACGTCGGAACACCGCGACGTACCTACCGCGCGCTGCCGCTTCGATCGACGCATTTTTAAAATTTAGATCTCGAAAGTGGAAAGCATTTTGTGGGGTATAAGGGTATTCTCCAAATTGACGAAACTCTTTTAGGAGCAGAATGTTTAATATTGAAAAACGTGCTAAAAGGATCGGTCGTGGGATCTCCCGCACTTGTGGATGGAGCTTACTGGGCATGGCGGGCTGATATCAGTCGTGGGTGCGGCGAATGTAGGCACAAGTACAGTGCGTGCCACGTAAGAAGAGACTTGACCCCGCCTCTTTCCGCCGCCCCTATGACGTCCGGTCCCGTCCCGCACTCAGACCTCATACCGCTAAAGATACCTAAAATCGTGTTCTGCGCATGTCAGACCACGTGGTGTGTCAAGTCTCTTCTTACGTGGCACGCATTGTATGTCTCGGGCCCCCGACTTATGGTAGTAGAAAGAACAGTGGGGGTTTAGTCGGTAGAAGTCCGACATTCGACAAGTCGACGGTTTCCATGAGGATTTCCCAACGAAAAAAAAAAGGTTAGGGGCCAGCCCCCCCCCCCCCTGGAAAAAGCCGTGTGTGAGCTCGCTGCTGCTTGCTCGTGTTGATATGCCACTATGCATGCCGCCCTAACACGGCTACCCTCTGAACATCACTATGAATATGTATTACATCCATTAAAATATACGTATATTATGTGTAAGTTGTTTATTTAATACACAATAAATATTGAATAATCTGTACATATCCAAATAGGAATATATTTTTGTTTCATACTTTTTAGAGCAAGAAGATACCCTATGTTGTTGTTAGATATAAGAATATTCTTACTGGTACCTTCTGTTGTCTTACGAACTAGTTTAAATGATTATCCGGAGACTTCAATGCCATTACCAGGTAATATGCTAGGGACATGGAACCTCCTTCGTACAATTTGTATAAATATTAATAGCATTTGAGCTACATTTATTCAGGCTTACCACCTGAATATTAGTATTATTACATTGTGGTGTTCATAATATAAGACTTCGACATACTTATTCATGTCTTGAGCTTATACAAGGTCAAATTCAATTAGCTAGCGAAACTGCAGTCGTGATAGGTATATACATGAATTTAAACATGATAAAACAAATAATACATTAACTTGATGATTTTCTTGTGGGGTTAACGACCGCAGTAAACATTTTTCGTGTCAAAATACACAGGCACTGTAATGACTAAGAAGTGCATATTATGAGCCCATACAATCTCAGCTAAAATTCACTCTTATCTCGCTTGCACGATATTGCGCGCGAAATGAGTGAGAGCGAGACAGAGTACGGTGCAGGGCGGTAGGCAACGCCATTAGTTTAGGTGTTTGCTTTTTACAGTGAAAATTAAAAAAAAATAAGAAACAGTACCTGATTTATAATTAGTTCAGTTGTTATGCAAAGTTTCATGATCTAATTTAGAGTATTTTTTGAATACTAGCGGTTTATTGTTCGGTTTGGAAGTACTTTGAAATTTTTTTCTATCGAGAGTTCCCCCGCCATCGCATCGCCTGCCCACGCTATTACTTCGTTTTTAGTCAGCGTTCTTTTTGACTTTTTTTTAGTTTTTGATCGGCTCCTTACGGCCCTAGCGTGATGCTAAGTCTAACCTATAACCTTCCTAAAGAATTTAACTATCAGATCGTCGTTGCGCGTGCAAAAGTCGCTATGTGTTTTTAGTGAACTTATTTGAGGTATGTATATGAATTATATATAACACTTAGCGTGTTTATACGGAACTTTCGATGTATGAATATCACATAGCTACATTCCGTAACTCTTTAAATATTGCACTTATCACATAGCTGTTTTTACAGTATGTGTGTATTGAAATAACGATTAAAACTGCATAAAGAACAGAAAATAAATAACACATAGCGACACGCGCAACGACGAAATGCAAAACTATTTCTTTTAATCAGACTTTTAGTTCCAGAGATTAGCGCGTTTAAACAAACTGCTTTGCTCCTTTTTAGGTTCCGTACCCAAAGGATAAAAACGGGACCCTATTACTAAGACTACTGTCCATCTGTCTGTCACAAGGCTGTATCTCATGAACCGTGATAGCTAGACAGTTGAAATTTTCACAGATGATGTATTTCTGTTGTTGCTATAACAACAAATACTAAAAACAGAATAAGTATTTAACGGGGGGCTCCCATACAAGAAACGTGTTCCTTTCGGCGTTTTGCCTTGTGGTACGGAACCCTTCGTGCCAGTTGGCTCGCATGGCAGTTGCTTGGCCAGTTTTTTACTATTTATATTTCCTAGATCTCCTAAATATAATATTTTTCTTTTCCTTTGTTTTTTAAACTCTTCAGCTTGATTTATAGATATAAAGTTGTGATTATATTAATTTTTTATCGACTAGTATACAAATAACATTTAATGTGTGTATAATAATATGTATATGTACATGTATATAAAACAAAACAAGGGTATAGAATCATAGGCCATCAAAAAATTACACACTATGGGATCGGAGTGCCCACTTGGTTTCTCGAGACATCGCCCACCGGTTGGTCGACTCTTCGCGTGACTAGTGCGCTTACCAAATTTTTTTTGTCAAAAATCAGCATCGCCATACAACGTGGCAATGCTGCGAGCCTTTTGGGCACTATTTCCGCTGACAGCGATGCGGACGAATGTCTGTTAGCTTATATATTTCAAGTAAATAATAAGCTACTATCATGTGTGTACAATAAAAAACTAAATATCACAGATTAATTCAGTCTTGGCTAGTTTCTAGTACTAACATTAAGCATTAGTCAAAGATATATAAATCTATGTGTTTAGCCTGATTCAGACACCAATGTACAGTCAACAAAAGAGATAAGTATGCAGGATCGTCGGATATATTTGAAGTTTAGTAAGAAACCGATGGATGTTCTCGAATAAAATTTAATTTTATTAATAGAAAACAAACAGCTCATTTATCAAATTAAATTTCAGTCGAAAACATCCTTTGGTTTCTTACTAAACTTCAACTATATCCGACGATCCTGCATACTTATCTCTTTTGTTGAATGTACCTGATTCTACAGAATATACCAGACTTTAACCCAGATACTGTGACGGGCCTTTCAAAAAACAAAAAAAAAAGCACGCATACGTACGACATGCATACGAGTTACGACCCCTATCCCTATATTACGACGTCTGAATGGGCAGTGGTAGACCGCGAAATTAAAATTTTCTTACGTTTTTTGCAATTTGCAGGTCAGTGTCAGGTTGTGTCTTGATCAAAATATGATTCACGACTGTAATAGATATGTATTTACAGAATTATAGTCATTAAAATATCTCTTTAAGTTAGATTTGTTCCATAAGCACTTTTCCATAAGAGGTTTGTTCTTATGGTACAAATCTAACTTAGAAAGATGTATTAATTATTCTAATGATTATAATTCTGTAAATACGTACCTGTTGTAGTCGCGAATCATATTTTGATCAAGATACAACCTGACACTGACCTGAAAATTGCACAAAAAACGTAAGAAAATTTGAATTACGCGGTCTACCACTGCGCATTCACCATAAATGATTAGCTTTTCCTGGCTTGCCTGGAAAAATTGTTTCAGTAACTTCTGGGCTAAAAGAGACTGTTGACCAGTGTTTCTTCTCAGAGTAACCGGATATAAAACACAATCCTCATTAGTTTTTAACACTTTGCGGGACACTAAACATCCCTAAATGTATTAACAATAAGACTGCAACTGTGTCCTTCAACCGATTAAAATAATTATGATGTGAATGATGTGTAAAAGATTGTATAAACATAATTACAAAAATAAACATTATTTTTCATTTGTGTAAAAGGAATTTTAAAGTTTTGTTTAAGTAAACATTTTAAAAATATTTGTCAATATCCCTATTACAAGGGATGTGATATGATTGCCAGGAAATCAAAATTTTCTTACGTTTTTTTGCAATTTGCAGATCAGTGTCAGGTTAAAATATGATTCGCAACTTCAAATGACATGATTTAGTAAAAAATCCATTCAATAGGGTAATATGATTTTAAGATAATCTTCACATATAATTATATGTATACAAAATATAGTAAAACATTTTAAAAGAATAACAACGGTGGTGTTTCTTGACCATTCTTCTCCATACAAAAACAACCTTTTGAAAGGGGCAACTAGAATCAATTCTTTTTTATTGTAAATTTCGACGTTCAAGTGCCTTTTATGTGACGATTTGAAATAAATGCTTTAACTCTGAAAAAGACGTAAGAAAATTTGAATTTCGCGAATATCTAAAATTACACTTAAAAACTAAAAACAATCTTCTTTCTTGAGGTACAGAGAAATAAAACGCATCTGAAATAGAGGTTTATATCATTTTTTTGTAAATTTCACTTAAAAACTAACATTACAAATAAAGTCCTTATTATTTGAAGGGTGAAACCGAGATACAGATTTTAAAAGAGAACATAGGGAAAAATAAATCATTTTCTTCTTTGGAGTTTCAAATATATAAAAGATGAAGTTAAAACCCAAGGTCTAGTTAAAAATTAAGGTTTTGTCCTGGGTAGGAAGTCAGCTTAGTATCAAATCTAGTACCCGGAAGCTAATATGACACATCGAGCTTTAGAAAGAGACTACAGGTATGTGTAACAGAGATGACGTGAGCAAAGTCGAACTTTTTCTAAAACTCGATGTGTCATATTTACGCCGCGTACTATACATACGTGGCTTCAGACAGCCCAGCGTTACTTGGCATATTTGTCCAAATTTTCACGTTCTTTCGCCAATACAAATTAAACTATACACATAAAGAAATAAGTTACATTTTTGTATTAACCAAGTAACGCAAATATTTGGAAAAATTGACCAGGTAAAGTGCCAGCTTAAGACAAGTAACTGTCTTTATGTACTGAAAGTATAAACTATATCACACACACACACACACATACTATCTCACATACAAATTCGGTGTTTGTTTAAATAATGTAAAACATTTTAAAGAATATTTTGGCCACAGAATAATTCGGAAATGGAATGTCAGGATATATCTTTGCAACTGTTGATTAGGTATTGCGGGGATGCATTCGGTTAGACTGGAAGCCAACTCCAATATAGGGAAAAGGCTAGCAGACAATGATCGTTGTTTATTACTGATTACTTTCGCCCAGTAGGTGGCCACGCGTTCGTTAAGAACGCTACTGTAGCCGCGATCAGCGATCTTCAAATGTGAAAGACAAGCATCGAAGTAAACCAGCAATCAACCCGCGAGGTATCCTGCGGCACGTGCGTGCGTGTCTATTAGCATGCATTTGTTTTACATGGAGGTAGCATCGAGGTAGCGAGCTAAACTGCGATCGCGAGGTATCGCAGTGAGGCATCTTCGGCATGTAATTACCCAAAGACGCGCAGATCCTGCGTCTGTTCTCTCTGCGGTCGTGTCAGGTTGTCTTCCCAGAGTACTATGACAATGAGCGAAAAGAGAATGCGCCTATGTTTGTGCACTATAATATCTCTTGCATACTTGACTAGTCTCTTTTGAGATTTGCCGCCGTGGCCGAAATTCTGTCAGGAGTTTATCTGAACATTCCATTCACTAACTACTCCATAACTACCAAAATCCTTAATTTTTACACTATTTAAACTTACACCACTCTAAAAGGTCTAACAATAATAATGTCAATTGTTGTAACAGTTGATAGTACTCATGAATATAAATTACCTTTAGACCTGCTTGCACCACAAATCATTAAATGTGTTTAGGACTAAAGATATTTCAAACATCAGTCTGTTTGAGAGGCTCGTGGTTAAATAATAACAGCCGCACGGGCCGATCTTTAAGGTTAAGCAACGCTTGACGAAGTCAGTCCGTGGATGGGTGACCATCCATTACATAGCGAGACCCCTCTGTGCCTCGAAAAGCACGAATATTGACTCTAGAAATTGTTTTGTCGTCGGGGATTTTTGATTGGAAGGGTACTTCCCCCGAAAAGAGGCAAAAAGGGGGCTACTGGATGTCTCTACCATATGAGATCCGACTTCGATGGTTCTTTTTTTATTTAAACCTAGTAGTAGTACCTTCAAATTGGTCTCATAAAAATTCGGCTAAGATAGTTTTATAGAGGTAAGAGGAACAGGGTGTAAAGTCACTCAACCTCCATAGAAAAGGGAGGATCCTCCGACCAGACGGGTGTTGTGTCTGGCGGGCAACTGCCCATTGATTCATGTCGGGCCGTTGTATCTATGCTAGTTGCGCGGTAAACTCTGCTTGCGCGATGCAGGATTTGCGTGACGTCAGTACGACGCGTTGTTTGCATGTGGCGTAGTAGATACCGCTACAGTTTCATTTGTGATGCAAGCAGGCCTCTATGAAAAAACTGCTGTTTCATATAAACATTATTCAAACTAACGAGTACTATCACCATTTCAACAATTTTACACCGTTACTGCCAGGCCTTATGTGAAACCTCACATATACACAAAATTGAACCGGCATAAGCTCTGGGACAACGATGAGATAATTGGACCATATCCTTGAGCGTTGTCGTACAACTCAAACAGGGGAGCTGCAACCAACTTATAGTTCTTAGGCACAGCGAATAGAGCTCGGTCTTGCAGTTGTACTAAAAACAGGCGCTTGTGCTCTTTTGGTTTCGTGATGTGAGGTGGAATGTATGGGTATTGGGGAGGCTCGAAGTTTGGGCGCCACCAGTTTCCTGAAAGGAAAATAAAATGGTATCAAAATCAAAAGTCATTTAGGGGCCCATTCAAGTATTGCGAAAGCACTACATGGGGACAGAGGGGTTTTTACTTTGCTTATTTTTTATGACACGGGGGATGGGGGGGGGTCTGGATGGTGATTACGTCTGCAGTATTTATTACATTGTCGGATTAAAAAAAATTGACAATTTTGGTTTGAACACATAATTATGGCAACCCTACTTGTCAATGCTTGAAAACGAAATGCATTTTCAAACTGCTGCTCGTGAATCAATAAACAAACCAGAACACATTGAATAATGCAAGTACCAGTGTTTACGTAAGCATTTAAGAGATTTGCTTACTTTTGCTGACGAAGGGGAGGGGGAGAGGGTTTAATAATTGCAATAATTCTGCTTACTTAATACTTGAACGGTCCCTTTTTGAAATTACGAGAGAATGCGTTCTTAACATCTGTCAGTTTCATACAAACAAATACGTGTTTTGTGAATTTGATATTTCTTCACTACTAGAACTGTCGCATTGACAGGTGGAATGCAATATCTCGGAGGCCACACTGTAGGTAGAGAATCAATACTTTTTAAACATTAAAATTACATGAGTCAGTTCCCCGAAACGCCCGCCCTAAACATTTCAACAGATGTGTATTTCAGGAAAGAGGCAAGGGGATATAATAGGGAAAAAAAATTGTAGTAATTTTTAAGTCCTAAAAAAAGGAAAAAATAGAAAAAAATCATTTCATTCATTTTTTTTTGTCCTAGGTAATAGAGGGAAAGACATCATGAACAGAGCACAAATAGACTGCAGCACCATGATTGTGTAACGCACTTTAAATAAAATTAATCTTGGGTTTTGAAGGATATAGCTAATTCATTACTCCATAGGTTTAAAAAAATTGTCTGTTCAACAACGTAAATAATGCATTGAATATGTTTGAATTGTCCTAATGAAACCTATTGTGATCAATTGTCATTTCATGTGTGATACGCAATTACCCCGCAATTTGCTACTGAGATATATCTGTTGAAAGAACCAATAACACTCTAACGTGGGGATCAAATCAAAACATCATGCTCTATACCAGGGGTGGCCAACTTGGCTAGACCCAAGATCTACTGTTCACTGACGATACCCTGTGCGATCTACGAATTAAATACTTCTTCAAATCTTAAATGAAACAGCATAGTTCAGTACACTCGTAACCACTCGTAACTCCGTTAAGTCTCCATCAAACAGGCGCGACACGCGATATAATCGCGCGCGATTTTAGCGCGTGGCACGCCTGTTTGAAGGAGCCTTAAGTCTGTCGTCAACTGACTGACGGAGTGACAACCGCCCGCGCCCCGCTCCCGCGTCCCACACGCTTCCCGCTTATTGTTATCGCGCACCGAAAACAAAAGAGAGCTATGCTGCATAGAAGAGAGGATAAATAACGTGACGGAACGGCGATTAAAAAATGATACAAGATGATGCGTGCAGCAGTTAGTGATTAGGTACGTCATACAGTCTGTTCGACGTATGTATTTATATTTTTTTCCTTCCCACGATCGACTAGTCTAACCGGTTGTATGCCGTAATTACAGAAAACAATTAAAAACTATTGTGTCTCGCGTAGATCTACGCTCCCGGCATACAAGGGGCTAATAGTCGCGATCGACCGGTTGACCACCCCTGCTCTATACCCACATAGGCAGTCTATTGCGAGCATAACATTATGGCTTCAGTTAAAAGCTGTTTTTTACATAAAAAATTGTTTTTGAAAATTTTTGCTATTAATGACTACAACCTACGTAGACTGACTTAAAGTGCTGCCGATGAGAGAGAGCATTCTTGACACCTGTCGGTTTCCTACAAACAAATACTTGTTTTGCAAATTTGATATGATTGTCGCACTGACAGATGTCAGGAACATATTCTCTTGACGACCGGGCTGTAGTGTAGAGACTATCTCTGTAGCTCTACCTTTAGCAGTATGGGCTGGTTATAATTGCCGGTGTGTTCCATTCGAATGTTCAAGCAAGTGTCAAATATTTTAATAAGGTAGTTTTGTTTCAGTAGGCAGTGCTAGAAATAACATGATAATGTAAAGTCGTAAATATATTTTATTCAAGTCGGAAGTTTTTTTCAATTATATTGTGAATCTCCCATCTACACCCCCACAGTAGTGATCAGTCTTGTTACAACCTATTTAGAAGTGTTAATTTTTTTTAAGGAAGTAACACTTACCAATAGTGTCTTCTATGAGCCACTCCTGTTTGACTCCGTCCTGTCTGCCGAGGGTCTCTGTCAGTAGCCTCTTCAGACCTTCAATTTCATCCTATAGACAAATATAAACAATTTTTAAAACAACAGAACTTAAGGGTTCCTGATAGTAAGCCATCAGGTGGGTCATAGGCTATGCTGCTATGCAGTGGCTAAGGGTCCATACAACTTGATTTCTACCAGCTTCCCTTTGAAAAATGGCACAGTCAGTATTCTATAGACAGTTAATGTAATCATATTAAAGATATCTACACCGGCTTACCTCTTTACAAAAATTTACCCTTCACTACTGCTTCTATGCCATCTATATAATAATCAGAGTATTATGTTAAGGTTTAGCAAAATTCCTCACCTCGCCAGGGTTCAACTCTCCACCTGGCAGCTTGAAGAATGCAGTCCCTAATTGCAGCAGCAGCACATGTGGGAGTCCATGCTCATGAACTAGTAAAACTCCTTCTACAGACCTGAAAGACACGGAGATCGATTGTATAAATGTGATGTTTATACGGTATGCCATACAATACCAATAAGTGATAATATGGCACACTGGGCAAAAAAAAATGCTGTGTAGTCTTGTCTCTGTCACTCATACAGTGCGAGGGTCTCGGTCAGTGGGTCGTCTTCTCTGTTTAAAACTATAAGTGCCATAATGTCTAGGAACTGTATGTTGCAGAGCCTACAGTATCTCAATGTAAACATAAAAACCAAATAACTATGCCCAACCTAGAGAACCCAGGACTCTGCCAACTTCTCAGATACACTGCTAACTTGCCAGCAACAGTTTTAGTCACTGTGCCAAAATATCTTGTCAAAAACTAACCTCCTCATGCCGATTTTTGAAAACTCCTCCCGCATCCTCTGAAACCTGGCGGGAACTGAGGCATCCTTCTCAAATAGAGGCTCCTTGGTCCCGAACGTGTAATTAGTGAGCGGATACAGGTTAATTGTCCTATTTAGCGTCATACTGGATGGTGGCCCCTGGCTGTTCTGATGCTGCATACCGGGTCGAGCCGGCCAATTTTTGTTTCCAGGAGCGCCTTGTACTGCAGCCATTTCAATCTAAATAAACTAAAATAAAACTTTTGGGTACTTTTTAGTCAAAGTGGAGTGGTATTTGGTTAGTTTTTGTCAAATAAAACTTAAGTTATCGCGATAACGCCAAACAAGCGGCGGCCATTACAATGTGTTAGTGACCACAGAACATATATACCCTAAAGGGGTAGTGACGTGATGACGTGTACATGCGATTACGGTTTTCTACTTATTTTATCGGTTTTTAAATGTTTAGTCGATTTTTAAAAAACAGGAAGTGCGGTGTTATGGTTCCTTCTCCAAAAAAAAAAACAATAATGACATTCCCTGCGTTCCGAGTTGGGAAATAATCGATTTGAGCGTGCTTAAACCCGTACCGAATTACCGTTAGCGCGATAACGATGTCCCGTGAATCGTCATAGCGTCATTCTCATGACATACGCCATCTTGCGATAAAGCCGACCATGCCTTCTAATAATATCACCGTAAGCGCTGTAAAAATGACAGTGTGTATGTGAGGATGTGTTTTGTTTTAAGTTGCATCATATCTTTAAATTAAACTAACGTAGCATTTTCGAAATTGTGCTTCTGGCTGACAGTCGCCACCTAACCAAAGAAGAAATGTGGTGTTTATACAAGGAAGGAGTAAGCACTGTGAGCGCGTTCACGAGCGTTCCAAATTGTTGACAGCTCTCAGCTGTCATAATCGTGATATCTAATCTAAATCAGAACGCAAATCATTGCGCACTATGAGCGCTGTAAGCGATGGTGTCTTAATTCGGAATACGGCCTTAATCGGAACGCATGTGAGATGCGAGTTCATGCGAATGCTGTAAGCTATTATAGCTAATTCGGAATGCGGCCAATTAATTGTCACAAATGTCAATTTTGTACACTGACGTATATTTTGTAGACGAAAAGTTCGTGTTGTTTTGATTTTTCTGTTAAGTTTGTATTTAATTCTAACTGCAATAAAATGTCTCAACAATTAGAATTGCTAACAGAGAGTCCATCGCAATGGATTACTGTATCGTTGTTAACTCCAGAAATACAAAAGAAGGAGATAAAACCGTTTGTTATTCGTAAGTATATTTTTGCAACCAATTTATCTAGCTTTTTACTGAAATTTTGCTATAACAGCATTCAGCCCAATGCGCTATGGTAGCCCACAAAACAATAACTTCAATTTTTTGTAAATTGCAGCTTGGTATAAGACCATTACTATGTCGTACGTTTAAAATCTAATTCATTCCATTTTACATCTGTTAATTCTTAATGATCTCTTCCCCAGTGGCTCTCAAAGAGCTAGAAGGCAACCCAGATAGCAGAACATCGAGTCTAATGAATACAGATAAATTCTCAGCAGTCAGGGAAGTGGTGAGACACTTCGCTAGACTTCGCTCTGCTAGTAAGGAGCCCTGGGGGCAGGAGGATGTTAGAATGTTCTTAGAAGGATTGAGGTACATCAAAGACTATTTACAATGTTTAAAAAATAAAAATTGATGGTTTCTCTCCACTCATTAACGAAAAACTGAACATGATTTTGAATTAGAAGATGTAGTCCCAAAACTTTGCCCATTTTTTTTAAAGGTTTATGTTTTACTGTATTTCTTTCATAATGACAGGGGGAGCCGAGCAGGTTTTTGAGAAATCATAATTATGCAGGGCGAAAACTTGATAGCTGTATAAGTGTAGGTAGAATGATGAGAGAACATTGAAAATTTATTTCAACAGTTTCAGATAGTTGTTAATATTAACTCTTCGCACGTTGAGTGTACACCATGTGTACCGATAACAATAAAATTTCTATTGTGTCTACTAATTAGACGCACGACAAGTTAATAATGGTAATTTACATAGTGTGTCAATCTGCTAAACAGTACATTTCCCTGAATATTTTATGAATGCAGTTCTCTGTTCACTAAACTCTAATAAACTCCCCAGATAAACTAACATAATATCGCACCTCTGATAAAATAGGGTTACAACACGAAAAAGGAATTTTCAGGAAAATTTAAAAACAGCGTATGCCATTAAAACCTATTTTTTATAAGTTTTTCAAAAGAATAAAGACTGATTAACAAATCCATGAGATAATTTTCGCTTTTCCAAAAATTCAGGTTTTTCGAGTTGTAACCCTATTTTATGGACGGCGCTGCCAAGGCTGGCCCAGAAAGAGATGGCGAGATGACCTGGAAGCGTACCGCGAGGGCTGGTTCGAGGTGACGCGGGAAAAGAGTTCCTGGAAGGATTTGGGGGAGGCCATCGCCCAGCAGTGGGACAGCATAGACTAGCAAAAAAAAACCGTTTTATCGGAGGTGTGATATTATGTTAACTAATCCATGTCATGTTCAGCGAGATTGTCCGAAAGGGTTACCGCTGGCCCGGAACATAAAGGGCTAAGGAAGAAACACGGGTGGGTTTTAGTCAGTAAGAGTCTGACACTCCTTTCCGCTCCACCCAGAGCGGGAGGGGTCATTTGATGATTTCCCATCCTCAAAAAAAATCCATGTCATGTACTATCCCAGATAAGAAAATATAACTCATTACTATCCTCATCTAATTCCAGGTTTTCCCCAGACTGTGTGTCAGAGTTCACAACTTTACTATGTACAGACAAGATGTATGAGAATGTACCGCTACACCTGAGAGTGAAGCCCGGCTTGGTGAGCTTGCAGTGGAAGATTGATATCTCATTGAGGTAAGTTTATTTAGATACTTTATCTTTTCATGATGAGTCTAATCATCATCTGCCTATTGTTTTCCCAATTATGTTGGAGTCGGCTTCCAGTCTAACCGGATGCAGCTGAATACCAGTATTTTAAATGGAGTGACTGCCTATCTTACCTCCACAACCCAGTTACTGAGTAATACAATATCCCTAATAATGAAGATAAAAACTCAACAGCTGCTGAATGTCAATATGGACATATTGCATCAGAAAAAAACATTAAAGTAAAAAAGGATCATAAATGGCTGAATATTTTAAAAAAGAAAAAAAAACGCAACACATTCTACAAAGAAAAGAATAAAAAAGACTTTATTTTGTTGTAAAAAAAAAAAAGAAATGTGTTCCGCACGGTTGCGATTAATTGAACCCAGTTATGCCAAATAATTATGTCAAACCAATCTAATATTCCAAATTACTATCTGTATGTATACTTAGTGGAAAAAAATAACAAAATTAAATTCTAACTTAACTAAAACTACACAGAAACTAAATACTTAATAACGTCGAAAAATTCATCCGCATCGCTGTCGACTGGTAATGTACCCAAGAGACTGGCGGCATTACCACGTTGCATGGCGATGCTAAGCCTCTGGCCAAGGTAAAAGCCAGCCCTTGGGTCACGGGAAGTGTCAACCAGCCATTTAGAAATTTAAATTAAAACGCTCCATGTTTTTATTATTAAAAAAATACAGACTGGTAGGTATTTTTAATAATCGCCAAAAGTTTTCTACCCTAGGGGGGGCATGTACTGATTTTATGGTTACAGTTTGCGCGTCGATGTCCCTGTCGTTTTAAATGGCGTGATTTATTTGCCTCAGACCAAATAAAAAACCAAGACAGAGGGCTGTCAGCAGTAAAGTGAAGCCGGTTTCGTAAACATGTGTGCACATAATGAGGTGTAGTTTGATTGAAAATGTTGTAAATGTGTGCATGTGAGCGTGTGTGCAGTGTGCACAGAGTGGAGGTGTAGTTTTTGCATGCTTCACTGTATTGTTCGCAGCGCTTTGTCTTGACTTTTTATTTGGTCCGAGTCTGTGGCATTTAACGTGTCATGCTCGCTTAAATGACTTACTGATGGTGGCGCGTGTGTTGGATCATTCGGTTCCCTGCAAAATGGTTGAGCTGGATGGTGCTGATCCACGCGTCATGTTCGTGAACGGGCGCCGTCGGTTGAGACTGGTCATCTCTTAACAGCCAAGGCTTATTTAATCTTATATTTTGAATTGTTTCTTCATTTGTCTTTTTTTTACATTGTTCTCACATATAGAAGCAACAAGAATAATACACACAGGATTTTGTAATATCTTCATTTAAAAGAGTGTCCATGGAGTTTCTTGCCTCTTCTTCTCCATAGAGATCTACGTTTTGGAATGTTATAGCTTCAACTTTCTGACTAACTGACAGACTATTTAATTTTGACAATTCAAAAGTGCCTGTACAAGGTTTAATTGAAATAAATGCTTTGAGTTTGAGTTTGCATACACCACCACCACCTGGTATACTTAGAAATAGAATATACTTTAAATAACACTAATTATCCAAAAAGTTAGAAAGCCTTCATAAAAGGAGAATATTTGATACATTTCCAATATCCGGGTTAATTTTACAGTGTGACTAAGTTTTTGTCCGTAACCTAAAAATCTCTCGTTTTATTTCCACAGCCAATCCTCAATAGCATCAGAGCACCCGTCTCCAGAACGTACCAGATCACTGATGCACCGAGACACCCACATCATCCTCATTCTACAACTTACAGACGGACAGACACACACATATCGTCTGTCCTACGAGAAGTTCCACGAACTAAGATATACGGTAGCCAGTGCGCTGAAGAGTCTGATAGTGTTGGAGAAGAGAAAGTGTATGAGAAAGGAATGACATACGTTTTCATGGGGGTGAGTTGATTGATCGATATTGAACTTAATTGCAACAGGAATAAAGTTGAAAATAGCGTATACAAGCTACAGGAAATTATCTCTGACACGCTATTTTCGACTGTATTTTAGTTGTGATTGAGTTCATTATCAATTTATCAAATAAAATTGCTCAAGCATTTTTGCTGCTGTTCAATGTGAGATGACTATACGACTGTTCATACGATACGGTACTGAACGATTTTTTATAGTAACGGTGTAGTTACAGGCACATGAGATGTTACAGCTTTGTCTCTGAGATGGCAACGCATCTGCGATGTCTCTGGTATTTGATCCGTAGGCGGCGGTGACAACTTTACATCAGATAGCGCGGTGCGGAAGGGGCGTCGTGACGTGTTGCGAGAGCTCAGTGATTCGTCAACTTGTGACAACTGTCACCCCTCCCGCACCGCGCAGCTACCTCAGGTAACGTCTCAGTTAAGCGGTCGGCTTATAGTACCCTAAGCATTGCTATTGGATTCAGCGCGTAAGGCTTTAGCGGTGCTAATCGCAATTTTTTAATAAAGGTGCTAGCATACGAATTGAAAAGTTGTATGAAATAAGTTTATTTCACAACAGTGGTCAACGCTACAAATAAAATATTGTAATGATTTCGGTGTAGCACAGCATAGCTATTCACAACCATCCGACAGGCTATCGTATCGAAAGTGACAGTGCCCTTCACCACACAATGGGGAGACACACTGTGGAACTAATGGCGCCAGCATAGCTGGTCCCCAACATCGTCATTGGTTGAAAATGTGGTAATGTCATTTTATATTTCAAAATATCATAACCTCATTGGTCAGATTGAGACCAGCTATGGTGGCGCCATCTTAGATTATCTTTGCCTGTGTCTGCCCATTCTCACCTTTTAAAATTTCATGAAAATCAATATTGTGGTGAAAGTCTCCGCACAATCCTCACTAACTTATAGGTACTCTTAGAACTTAGGAATCGTAATGCGACTATTTTTTTGACCTTGGTGACTGTTTAAGACTATTTCTTGACTATTTTTGGCGTACTCAAAATTGATTTTCATGAAGTTTTCAAAGATGAGGATTTTTTTTTACTCCTGGATCGTGGGTGCGTTTACAAACATTTAAATTCACATACACAAACAGCCAGACCCGGAACAACTACCTGTAGGCAATACAAATATTTGTTCCGTGCGGGAATCGAACCCGCGACACGCTGCGCAGCAGTCGATCGCTCAGCCACTGCGCCAACCGTGTCATCAAAGAAGGATTGTGTCAAGGACACAAATTACACATTTCGATGACCTGATTTGCCTTATCTGATGGCGTGATCTGGAATAGCGGTCGTCTATTTGATTAAAAAAATCACTTTCGGGTTTTGGACTTGTGTACAGCGTTTAGAGGACTCCTACGATAATATTGATTGATGTTCGATACGGTACGGAAGCGTATCGAGTGGTTGTGAATAACTATGGTGATCAGCATTTTTCTAAGCGTTCTACACATTTTATTCGGGTCGGCATGATTCGGCATAGGCGGCAAAATATACATTCTCTTTTGCCGCCCAGCTGTGCTGAATCATGGCCGACCTGCGGGGTAATTGCGTCACACTATCAGTAGCAATGGTTTTTGACAGTTCAACAACATTCATAACGTTACTTACGTTGTTGAGCTGACAATTTTTTTTGAACAAATAAAGCAATGGATATCGATATCCTTCAAAATGATTCAGATTGAGATTAATAATGTGTTAGGGCGCTGAACAAGTGTGTAGTAAGTACCAGCAGTGCGATTCTGTAACCATCTCACCGTGAAAACTTAGGTGAAGCGAGCGTGGAGTGAGCTGTCAACAGTGTCAATTCCTAGCAAAAACAAACTCACTTCACCCAAGTTTTCACGGTGAGATTTTTACAGAATCGACCAGCAGGTGTCACTCGCAAGAGCGAGAAGTCCGATCGCAAACATCCATAGTGAATTGCTCTTCTGAGTGTCGGAAAAGGCTGAGAGAGACACAGGAAAATGTCAATCTGGGTTGTAGGTACGTATAAATTGGGTTTAATCTCTTAGAACGTGTCCAGTCAGACTGAGGTAAAGGATATCAAGTGTTTTCAGAGATTTGAAGGCCATTTCCCGTCATTAAAAACGTTCAAAGACAAGTCGTCAAAGACATCTCACCTCAGCGAAACGCAATGTCAAAAATACAAGAAATCTTTTTGAAGTGAAAACTACTTTAGGCGCGTCGGGCATTTTTTGAGATGGGAAAAAACCTTTGAACTCGCGCCACTGTTACCGTAAGCGACACCGCGCGTGTTTTGTTTATAAGACGATTAAAAAAAAACCCGCTTCGGACGTGTTCTGCTGTTCTCGGGATGTATTCGGTTTTAATGTATATCCGATATGTCAGTAATGCAAAGTATTCTGATTGTGTTTTGTTTTCACTTCTGTCGGCGCTCCCGGAGTGCCACTGTTTTTTTTGTTTATTTTTGATTAGTATTTCTCATACTAATCTCAATAAACAAAAAAACAAAATACGGGAATTGCCCGTCAATAGTCAGACATTCTCGAGGCAAGCCTCAAGTTGTTTGAATGCACCTTAAATCGTGCGTTGTTGTGTAAACGCCTTTATAAATAAATTCTTCTATCAATAAATTATACTTATATAATAATTAAAATGTAAGAAAATATTTAAATCTTGTTATAGTATATTTTTTATTAATAAAAAGCCAAACAAATTATTCTAACATCTTTTATTTATGCAGAGACGCCAGCATATCAAGCTACTACAATCTGTCAAATTCTTCAATAGATTTTCAACTTTATCGCTAAGGCATAAGGTTCAAAGTTGATTGGGAAAATTCGATAGTTTCGGGTAGCTTGATGTGCTGGCGTCTGTAAAAAAAATCTCGTCATATTTGCTAACATCACGCCTGTATCCCCCGAAGGTAGACAGTACTGTATAATTCATTCAGATTTCGCCAGTTATTTTTAAGTCCCATGTGATAGTATCACTATCAACCGGGCATTAATCCCGGCTCCGGGTTGCTGCTGAGATATTTCCGATGAAAACCCAAATATCAGAGTTTGAACGACTTCAGTGGCACCAAGTCTTCTTGCTGAAAAATAAGGTATTTTCTGAATAAACGTATTTTCTTTCCTTTTCTTCTTGTAAATTGTAGTAACAAATCTTACACTCTAAGCCACACAATTGTAAAGGAAAAACCTTACAAATTTTGTAAGGTTTTTCCTTTACCATTGTGTGGTTATGTGTGTGGTTACGGAGATATTAAGGGGCAAAAACAAAAGTCTTTTTCTAGAAATTATTTGTGTGCAATGTTAGGAAGAAGGAAGAAAATACAAGTACATTTATTCGCGGTAAACATCATCTGTCTAGCCTTTTCCCAACTATGTTGGGGTCGGCTTCCAGTCTAACCGGATGCAGCTGAATACCAGTATTTTACATGGAGCGACTGCCTATGTGACCTCCACGACCACAACTCATTTATTGGGTAATACGATACCCCTTGGTAAGGCTGGTCGTCAGACTTTCGGGCTTCTGACTACCCGTAACGACTGTCACATCCACGAATGACAGCCGGGATTAACGGCTTAACGTGCTTTCCGAGACACGGAAGGGTCTCGGTATGTGAAGATGGTCACCCATCCACGGACCAACCGCGGCAAGCGTAGCTTAACCTGATCGATCGACCTGTGCGGCTGTTATTATTTAGCCACGGGCCCCCTTATTTATTTGCGGTAAACATGACGCATAAAAAAGCACAAACACAAAAAATAACAAGTGTGTGTGGGTGGGTGTGTGTGTGTGTGTGTGTTACTTAGTTTAATAAACAGAAAGCGTAGTTGAAGGTTATGTGATGGGTCTTTTTCCACCCTCTGTATGCGTATGATGTTGACTCACAGTTTCAGCTCAACAGCACGGGTGTAGCGTCTGCATGATGCACCCGCCACGCATGCGCCCGCAGCGCCTCCCGGCTGCTGTAGTGACGCCGGCACGTGCCGCACGCGTGCTGCCGCGGCGCGTCGTGCGCGCACGTGAGGTGCACGGCCAGGGTGGACGTGCTGATGAAGCGCTGGGGACATTGAGGACACTGGTATCTGGAGCAAAAATAACAGAAACGTATATTTCTTTCTCTTGGGCTGCAATGCAAGTCAGGTAAGACTTTTGGGTCTTTTGGGATTGTAAAGACGCCAGCACATCAAGCTACTATAAAATCTGTCAAATTACTTTAAATACATTTTCAACTTTATCGCTAAAGCGTTAGGTTCAAGGTTAATTGGGAAAATTTTACATTTTCGGGTAGCTTGATGTGCTGGTGTCTACATTTATTACGTAAGACGATTTGAGGAGGGAGGGGGTACAAACTAGTCTTATTTTTTGTTACTTGGGGGCGGGAGGGGTCTAGATTGTTCCTACGTAAGATCACAAACATAAGCAAAAATTATTAGTTTTAAATTTTTTGCTACTTTTTCTTTGCAATTTTGGTAGATACTGATCTTAAGTAAGATTGAAAGGGGCAGAGGGGGTCCAAGTCCAAGTCTTATTTTTTATTTCGTAGTGGGAGGGGGGGTTAAAAAAGAACAGCCCCGTTGTGTTTAATTTTTGCCTCGAAAATAGAATTATTTTCACTTTTTTATCTTTGATAGGTTTTTTTTTAGTGGGGTTTAGGGGGGTTTTTTAGTTCGTTTTGTTTTGTGATGAAACATAAACGTACTCACTTGTAAGATGACGAGTCTCGGTGTCTCTTAGCTTTCTTGAAGTGCAGTCTTAAACTTTCCTGAAAAATGACATAAAGTACGTAAACACATACTTCATCCAAAAAATATAATCTTTTAAGTACCTAAATATGAAACAGCTTACCGCAGATTTGAATTTAACATCACATTCAACACAGTAGTAGTCCTTCCTCTCGTGTACCGCCAGCACGTGCTTATGCAGTAGTGACGGGTAGATGAAGAGCTTGTCGCACTGAGAGCACTGGAAGCGCTTCGATTTGTCGTGGCGCCTGTAAGAAATAATTATCATAAAATAATATCGGGTTCGCAACACACAGATAGTTTATAACCTAACGATTGATACTTACGTAGTATGCACCCTAAGCGACTCGATCGTGTTGAACAGTTTCCCACATCGATGGCACGCGTGCCGTGCGTTAATTGCGTGCGTTTTCACGTGGCGTTGGATTATTGTTCGCTTACTGCAACATAAACGATTATTATTATCCCGTAAATTGGTTAATCCGAGGCCAGAAAGAGATAGCGATATGACCTGGACGCGTATCGCAAGGGCTGGTTCGGGAAAAGGGTTCCTGGAACGATTTGGGGGAGACCTTTTCCCAGTAGTGGGATAGTATAGTAGAAAAACTGTATTTAACGTTAGTCTTTATACAGTACCCGGCGATAAATATTGCACATCGACCTTTGGAAAGAGACAATCGGCTAATTTCGGCTTCGTAGAGCGTTATCTCTGTCGCACGAAATACAAACAGTCTATCTATTAGGAGCTGTTAAAACAATTATGATTTGCTTCTTTTCATAATTATTTTTATTCTTTGTATAATATACAAAAAAGGTAAAGGTCGATGTGCAATATTTATCGCCGGGTACTGTATATAAGGTCCCATTAAAATATATGGACAAACTTTTAGAAATCATTCAGACCACCAAAATAAGGACGATGGTAAAAAAATATATTATAAGAAAAACGCATAGATACTTACAAGAAAAATAATCAGCTAACGAAAATACAATAATGTGCAATTTATTATTTTAGACCAAAATAAAATTACTTTCATCAGTGTTTTTTTTTTGCTTGGATATCTTTAGTTAGACATACTGAGCGCTGTGTTAAAATTTGTCCACCTATTTTAATGGAACACCCTGTATATATATATAATTTTTATAGTATAGGAAGTCGTACGCAAAAGCTAGTTATTTTAGATACTCACTTGGTACTAAAGTGACACTTGTCACAAGTGTAAGTCGTGGCTCCTTGCGTGTGGTTGATCGCGTGATGTTCTAGTAAATGCTGTCGCGACAGACGGACGTGGCCGCAAAGCTTGCATTTATATCTGAAACGATAATTTGCGAGTGTCAAAATATGCGGCATAAACGGAACATAAAACCCGTATCTTTTGATTGCGTCGACTTAGAAGTTTGATTTTTTCACTGCTTCAAGGGATTGTAGGCTTGAGTATTTGATATTAAGGCCGCTATCCCACTGGCGTTTTACGAGCGTTGACGTCAACGTCACGTCTGCGCAGCGTCGACGCCGCGCAGACGCGACGTTGACGTTGCGTCGTCGCATGGGAAGCATTAACGTCCACTGAACGCGACGTTAACGTCGCGCACATGTACCTGTTGCCAACAAACGCGACGTTAACGTTGTGCAGACGCGACGTCGACGTCGCGTTCAGCGGACGTTAATGCTTGTCACACGACGACGCGACGTCAACGTCGCGTCTGCGCAACGTTGACGCTGCGCAGACGTTCGAGAGACGCCGACGCTCGTAAAACGCCAGTGGGATAGCGGCCTAATTTCAACTTGATAACTCCACGCGTTCCTGAGACAAAGGGTCTTAAAAGAAACGATGGAAAAACTGTGTGAATGATGATATGGCGAGATAGGGGGTGATTACCTAGATGACGGCTGGTAGATAAGTATGGAACAAGAAGACAATAATGATTTAAGTACCTCGTTGTATGTGATTTGATGTGTCCTCTTAAAGATACCGGGCTGGGACAGTATTGTGTGCACATGTCACATTCATAAGTGCCGTGCTCCTGAAATAAGACAAGACAACATTATATAAACAAACTAGCTTCCGCCCGCGGCTTCGCTCGCGTGGTATGTCGATAAAAACTATCCTATGTCCTTCCCCGGGATGCAATCTATCTTTCTGCCAAATTTTATCTAAATCCGTTCAGTGGTTTCGGCGTGAAAAGGTAACATACAGACAGAGTTGCTTTCGAATTTTTAATATTAATATGGATAAAGATAAATAATATTTTGTGAGGGCGTATCATACGCCCCAATGCTGAAGCTCTGCGCGCGATTTTGGACGTGCCTCTTGTCGTGCGTAGTTACTAATGATTATGTCATAAAAAACAGTTGTTTTTTTAATGTTTTTGTTTCTTTAACATGCAACTACATAATTATAAAACACATAATATAAAATCACGCCCGTATTCTGTGAAGGGTTGGTTTTTAAATCGTAAAAGAATACACACATTTTTTCTATTTAAGGAAACCATGTACAGTACCCGGCGATAAATATTGCACATCGACCTTTGGAAAGAGACAATCGGCTAATTTCGGCTTCGTAGAGCGTTATCTCTGTCGCACGAAATACAAACAGTCTGGTATCTATTAGGAGCTGTTAAAACAATTATGATTTGCTTCTTTTGATAATTATTTTTATTCTTTGTTTAAAATGGTTTTGTGTAAATAGGTCGATGTGCAATATTTATCGCGGGGTACTGTATATTCAACGTGAACAAAGACGGTACCACAGCTAGTATTATCGAAAAAACACTCACCCGAGTATGTTTCACCATATGAGCGGTCAGCACATCTTCGAAATTGAACCCTTTCACACACTTCGTACATTTGTAAGGAGATCTTATGTAAGACTCCGCCTTCGCTCTCTCCGCCAGCTCTGCTAATACCTGTAACAAGTATAATCAGCATATAAATAGTCAGCATATAATGTTCAAGCACAGGCCTCCTCTGTGAGAGGGAGTGGGCCTCGCGTGCCCAGTGCGGGTTGGTAGATGTTACATGCCTTTAAATTTTTGGTTTAGGACATGCCGGTTTCTTCACGATGTTTTCCTTTACCGTTTTTGCTCTGCCTAGCCTGTTCCCAAATTTGATGGGGTCGGCTTCCAATCTAACCTGATGCAGCTGAATACCAGTATTTTACATGGAGCGACTGCCTGCCATCGCCACATGCGAACTACGCGTCATACTGACGTCACGCAAAATCCTGCATCTCGCAAGCAGAGTTTACCGCGCAACTAGGATATACAACGGCTCGACATGAATCATCGGGCAGTAGCCTGCCAGACACAACACCCGTCTGGTCGGAGGATCCTCCTTTTTTATGGAGGATGAGTGAATTTTACGCCCTGTTCCTCATACCTCTATAGCTGCAATATTTTCTTACCTGCTTCTTCGTAAGTTTAATGACAACGTATTCATCAGTCTCCTGCACCATTCTAGAAGAGAATCCTTCTTTTACTTCTTTCTTCTTTTTCTTACTTCTCACTTTGGGACAGGAGACTTCTTTGAACTCTTCTTTGATGGCCGGTTCGTCTTTGATTTCTATCTCTAGTTTTGTCTGAAAATATTTGCAAGGTATTAGTCAAGATATTTTTTATTAAAAAAATTAGGTAACCGTTATGTCTGTTGCTATGCGTTCGGAATTATCCGTATGGCTTTTTGACCTCGTTAACGTCTCGAGTTTCTTGCAAATCGCAGCATGTATGCAATATGCAACGTTAACGTTGCGTTCAGCGGATGTAACGCTTGCCATTAGAAACTCGCGACGTTAACGTCGTTCGTTGGAGAAGCGTCAACGCTCGTAAAACGCCAGTAGGATAGCGGCCTTAGCCTAAGCGATTAACGTACAGTTCGTGCCACGTAAGAAGAGACTTGACCCCGCCTCCCCACCTCTTTCCGCCGCCCCGATGACGCCCGGTTCCCGTCCCGCACCGGGCGTCATCGGGGCGGCCTCGGGCGGCGGAAAGAGGCGAGGGTAGCGGGGTCAAGTCTCTTCTTACGTGGCACGAACTGTACATGCTGCGCAAACGTGACGCTAAGGCCGCGAAATTTTGGATTGAATCATGTCTATGCGAGATTTCACTAGAACTTAAAAGAGTGCTGGTGACATGTGAATATATACACCTTTGCCAATTTCTTTGAGGAACACAGGCGTCATATTTTGTTGGCATTTGCCGGCGACAAAATCAAATTATCTTTGTTTCTGTAAGCAGGTATTTTAAGACAGTTTTACAAGTTTTTGTCAATATTTTAAAACTATATAGCGCCGGCATTTCCTAGGTGACTCAAACTCAAAGCATTTATTTCAATTAAACCATTTACAGGCACTTTTGAATTGTCAAAAAGTCGGTCAGTCAGAAAATATGAAGCTAGTTGCCCATTCCACAGCGTAGGTACCTATGGAGAAGAATGGGCAAGAAACTCCATGGACACTGTTTTTAAATTATATTTTTACAAAAATATTAATTAATGTGAATTTATAAGTATGTATATGTGAGAACGATGTAAAAAAGACGTACGCGTTAAAAGCATCCAGAGTACAGCAAATAGTAAGAAAACAACAATTCAAAATTAAAATAATTAAAAATAAGCCGAGGCAGCTAAGAGATGACCAGCCCCAACTGAAGGCGCCCGTTCACGAACATGACGCATAGATCAGCACCATTCAGCTCAGCGACTGTCCCCTCAGAAGAAATAACGAAACAAACTCAGAGGAATGGATATGAATTTTATACAGTTACCTCATAACTATCAGATTCCCTCCTCTTATTCTTACAATCACCCTGCAGCATCACCAGAGGTATTTCATCATCATCATCATTATCATTATCTTCTACCGCATCATCTAGGGGCATCAGTTCTTCCTTTTCAACTCCGTTTAAATCTGCCATGTTTGTTGGGCCTAAGTAATGAACCTCCAGGCTACATATTTTTAAGTCATACATGGAGGTTTGTTGAAGAAAGAGGCTGGATTTTGTGTCCTGAAAATAGATAAGTAAAATGCTTTATTAGTGAAAGCTCGTGGTTTAATGATAACTGTTCACTCTTACTTTGAAGAGATTCAGGTTGTATGCACTCGGAAACACATACGCAGGTAGAGAGTTCCAATCTTTTGCTGTGCGCATTATAAAGGACATTTGAAGTGAAGTACTGTACTATTATAGTGTTAAAAGAATTGAAAAAGCCGATACATACCCCTTCCGCAGTCTGATTCAACATTTCATTAGCTTTCAGACATTGTTGTGAAAACTTTATACATTTCCTTAAGGTCCATCTACACAGTAAACAAAGATTCATGCTGTTATCCTCGCTGGTCACCTGAAAAATTTATTTTCAGATTTAAATGACTTGTTTACTTATTTCTGCTGCCAATTTTGTGTGCGTGTTTGAGGGGGGGTATGGGTGCTGGTGTAGTTACAGGCACATGAAAAGCTTTTCAACATTTTGCATTAGTAACATCTCGCTTATCTACGTCGAAGGGTGTAGGTAGTAAAGCCTAGTACATCTTACAACAGTTACCTACGTTATAAATCCCATATAATACGGGGGCGAGCCAATTGCTATGGATCTAAGGGAACTAAACTTAAGATAGAAACAAGCAGGAAGTCATATCCAAAACAGATATTTACACAATTTTGAAAAAAACGCTAAAATCAATAAAACAATAATTAAATAATATAACCTTTTCGGTAAGATTTTGGTAAACGTTTATTTCCAAAGTGGTCATTGGATGTAGTTTTTCCGCTGCCTGGAGGCAAGCCCGACATTTATACTTCATATTAAAAACACTAAAGCTCCTGTTTTCAGTCATTTTTATTTAATATTTTATTAAAATACAATCAAAACAAAGCGTCGAAAACTGGAAAAATACGTTTTGTTAGTGATGTACTTTGCTTTGTTTATTAAACTTTGACAGAAAAGTACGGTTTTTGCTAGGGAAGTAACTTTAGTCGAGTTTCTATTTCAAGAACCACAGAATACTAAAGTGTACCCATAAGAGGGCACTGTATCGATTTTGTGCTCGCCGGTTGGCGTCACTGTCGATTAAGGTCTTGAAGTATAGCCCTTTTATCTAAGCTCCGCTTAAATCACTGACATTCATTGACCCGTGACTCGCACTTGCCATAATTAATCTCAGGTATTACGAAATATTCACAACATTATTCTAATATAGAAATAAACCTGCGTAGCTCACCCACAATAGTGACATTTCGGGGACCTCACGCCACACTAGCATTGACTTCTTTTGAAATCATTGGCCTCTTGCGGCAAATTCATACGCGAAAGCCCATGATAATGTACATACTTTGTGTTTGATTGGTATGTACCCAAAGTCTTACCAAAATTCTCAGATTGGCAATGGATCTTCTGTAGACATGTTAGACACTAATATACCTATTTCTGCTGCCAATCAGCATTACCGAATTTTGGTTTGATGGCTGGTGATGCAGATGTCATTACAACAATGACCAAAAAGTAGTCAATGAATTTCAGACACACATGAATTAAATTAAAATATTTTTTTTACACAGTTCAAACGATAAGTTCTTCGTTTAACCAGTTTTTTATTTATTTATAAATATCCATCCAATTATACATTTTATCGTATATTATGCCCCGTATAGGGACCCCTGTAGCAAATGCCAAAGTATCATACAATATAGACACAAATATGAACAATAATCTAAAAAAATAAAATATAATTTTACAATCTACAGAAAATTACGGCAAGAAATACACCAACATTTCAAAAGTTATGTTATATAGAACTTAATATATTATATACAATGTGGAAACAAAAATCAGACAATGCATTAGAATATTTAATTTTTAGAGCTATCAAATATATCCTTGCAACGATTTTTTTGATAAAAAGTAGTGATGGACACAAAACATTTTATACCCTAAAGGGGTGATGGACCGAATATGGGTTTCGCCAATCTTTGACTAGCTACAGTGACTAAACTATTGGATATATTTGATTGAATTTTTGTATGCAGACTGGGAACGTCATTCGATATTTAAGTACAGACGCCAGCATATCAAGCTACCCGAAACTTTCTAAATTTCCTAATCAATTTTGAATCTTATGCTTAAGCGATAAAGTTGAAAATCTTTTAAAGAAATTTGGCAGATTATAGCATATTATTGATGATTGATTGATTGGTTGGTTGGGTTGGTTGATTGATTGTTTGATTTTTATTATTGATTTATTTGATAGTAGTTTGATGTGCTAGCGTCTGTACATACATAGTTTAATTTATTGTCGTTTTATCGTCTCCACCTTGTATTTAATAAGTTAACTTAGCTTCATATAGTTAAACAGACATATTTATTGAAGAAGGGCTATTACAGTATCAATCGAGAAACGACAACCACAACTAAATGATTTGTGAATTAATATTTGTGTTCATGTGCCTTTTTATACTTAATGGATAATTAATTTTAAATTTAAATGCAATGTTGGTGATTATTTTATTTTCTGTTACTTAGGTACTGAATTATTTACATATAATTAGTGATGACCTGATCGGCTTGCGCCCCCTAAGACCTTGCGCCTGGGTGCCGCGCACCCCTTGCACCCCCGGGTAAAGACGGCCCTGCTTATTCTTCCATACTTCTCTATCAGTCATCATGTCAGCAGTCACCCCCTTTCTAACCATATCATCATTCACACAGTCCATCCATCGTTTCTTTGGTCTTCCGTTACTCTTATAGTTATAACATCCACAAACTGTCCTCACAATATTTTCTTCCTTTCTTCCGCATCGCTTCCCTTTTTTTTTTTTTTGAGGATGGGAAATCATCAAATGACCTCCTCCCGCTCTGGGTGGAGCGGAAGGGAGTGTCAGACTCTTAGTGACTAAAACCCACCCGTGTTCCTTCCTTCGCCCTTTATGTTCCGGGCCAGCGGTAACCCTTTCGGACAATCCCGCTGACACCGCTAGACCCTTTACGTGTGCGAATGTGTGCGTGCTTGATTTGTAACGTGACCACAATTTTCTACACAGTTTAAAACTAATTTAATAAATAAACAATGTTCTATACATAAAAGTAAAAAATCGATGTATGCATTAATATTAATAATATTAATACATACACAATAATATTATTATTAATATTAATTATAACATAAGATTCTAATTGGGGTATTTCATGGTGTGCGTTAATTCCGGGACATGTTGTATAAACTTATTATGACGTCTAATTCGTGTAAAATACGTCGTATTTGATTTTATTATTCCGAAATCCTATTTACTCCTATTTACAGGATAAACAATTTCATTTCAGACATCCACCAACCCGCACTGGGCCCTCGTGGTGGATTGTACAGCCTCTTTCATAGAGAGGAGGACTGTTTCCCAGCATTGGGGACAATTATTAAAAAAAAACAGGCGGATAACAAATTAGCTAAAAAAAAAAAAACTATACAAAAATAAGAAGAATAATATCACTAAGTATATTAAATTGCTTGTCAATTAATAAGATAACAATTCGCGAGTTTTCGCTTCGGCTGAGTCAATAATTAAATTCTTACACATCATTGTTGTAACATTAATTACTTAATAATATTTCAGGGTTATGGGGTCCGAGTGCCCACTGGATTTTTCGAGATATCGCCAAGCGGTTGGTCGAATCTTCACGTGATCAGGGCTGGCCTATTTCGTGGCCAAAGAATCAGTACCGCCATACAATGTGGCAATGTTTGCCTGCCTTTTGGGCACTGTTCCTGTTGACAGCGATGCGGACAAATTTTTTCATGCTCTATGATACTTTTGATTCTTTTTTCATATAATTATATGTACATAATTATTATCATTTCCTTAAAAATAGCTTTTACAAAATTTTTCTTTTAATGACCTACGAAAACTTGTTGTACTAAATTTAATGGCAATTGATTGCGCGTCCATAGCCCAACCACCCTGTATACACAATACAATGTAAACCCGCTATATTGTAACCCCCTTACTAATAAACGTTGTATAGCGTCTGTATAGTTACACAACGCTTTGTCTTCTTCTTTCGAAAGTCAAATTACTGACGACTGAAAGAGAGAAATCGGTGTGTAACTATTCATCTGATATAATACGTTTATTAGCAAGGGGCTAAATATCAAGGCCTGTTTCACAGTATTCAGAAAGGCACTATCTAAAGTACCTAATCTTATCTCACGAAGCGACGCGCGCTTTACTTGTGTTAGCCAAATGTACAAACACGTAATGCATGTGCGTGATGAAAGTACAGTACCTACCATAAAAAATACAAAATTCTCAAAGAAATTAAATTTCAAAGTGGTATTTTGACTATAAATATGTATACATTATTCACAAGTGGTGAAACAGGCCAGAAGTCGTTAGGTGCTGTGTTTTTCAATGACAGATTTCTTTTAACCGTTTCATAGTTTTTGTATGGAAAAGCAGTTAGAATTAAATTATTTCCTGGCTTAAAGATATCTTACATTTAAAATATCAGTCCCTAGGTAATAAATTAGGTATTATATCTACAGGGTCACATTAAATTAACTAGCAAAACTCTGCAAACGTGATGGATATTGATGTCTAAACACGAAAAAGAAATTGATTTAAAAAAAAAAGTTTAATTCAGACTATTTAAATGTCCATATTTTGTTAGTACCTAAATATTACATTATCTTAAAACTATGTTAGTCTTGAGGAGATCAATTAATGTACATACATACATAAGTAGGTAACATAAAAATCGAAGCAAATGATTGAATATAAATAAAATTATATTTACATATATGTATATAAATTAAAATGAATAAATTTAATGAACTTGAAATAAATGATTTAAAATTCATTAAAATTAAATTTAAATCAATAATTTAAAATAAATTAAATTAAAATAAATACATAATTTAAAATGGAATAAAATTAAATTAAATAAATTATTAAATAAAAAATAGGAATCAGGTGAAATGGAGCCTGAGGAGCCTTCCTACTTCAGCCTGCCGAATTTGGTCTGTCTGCAATCATCCTTAGGATTCCGTTGCCTCTACCTCGAATTCTGTGGATTAGTGACGCTGACTTTTTGCACATTAATAGCGTAAAAGTCATTCACCCTCGTTTCTATTTAGTGAGTCAACATCCCAGATATTACAGTTTGAGTACCTATTGAATATCAGCGTTTTTTGTGTAAACTTCAGATATACATATTTCCTAGCCTTATCCCAACATGTTGGGGTCGGCTTCCAATCTAACCGGATGCAGCTGAATACCAGTATTATACATGGAGCGACTGCCTATCTGACCTCCACAACCCAGTTACTGGGTAATACGATACCCCTTGGTAAGGCTGATTGTCAGACTTTCGGGCTTCTGACGACCCGTAACGACTGTCAGAGATCCACGAATGACAGCCGGGACCAACGACTTAACGTGCTTTCCGAGGCATGGATGGGTCTTGGTATGTGAAGATGGTCACCCACCCACGGACCAACCACGGCAAGCGTAGCTTAACCTGATCGATCGACCTGTGCGGCTGTTATAACTTAGCCACAAGCCCCTCAAACTTCACATACATCTAAACACGACAAAACAAAACAAAAATAACATATTTTTTGACGTGATAACGTCTAATAAATCGATGAAGCTGGCTGCACACACGAAAAAACATGAATCATGTAGCGTTACCTAGCGGCCTTGCTCTGTAGCGTTCCATGGCGGCTTGAAGCGCAAGCGAGAGCGCGGAACGAGCGATGAGAGACAGATGATGTCGAACGCTGCCAAATCGGCCTCCGCGTTCGGCAATTTCATTAATGTTTTGTTATGACGTTGTCACGTTAAACTATCGTCCGTAAACCGACTTTACAGACAACCGATTTTTATACTTATTCTTGAAGTAACTACACTAATTTCGGTCTTCGTAACCCCCAAAAACATCAGCAATTCAAGCGACTCTTTTTATAGTAAAAAAAAATGAGCCGCAACGGGACGCCTGGCAGATGTGAAACATTGCGCATGGCGACGCGTTGCCACACAGTACACAAGACTGTGACTGTATATATACACCATCATATAGCGTGGCGACGCGTCGCCACGGCATGCGTCGCCACGCCAAAAATTTGTTTTACGTGCGGCTATAGATGTTTCACATCAAAAAACAACAGTTAAATATCTCTTTTCACTTACTTAATGGAAATAAATGGACAAATATGACTTGCACAGCTAAACAGACGTTTAAACGCAGTGTCACATGCCTCACAACGTTTCGTCACACGTAGTGCGTGCTGGGCTGCAAAATGTTTACTCAATGCTCTTTTTTCAAAACTCTTTCGGCATACTCGACACTGGACTTCAACACCGGAACGCACTGGGTACTTTTTCCGTACATCGATAACTTCACGTTTGATATTCGTAGGCTCTATATTGTCATCCTTTTAAAAAATAAAATAAAAAATAATTAAAATTTTATTTCAGACAATGTTACACATAGAATACTCTTTATTGTGTATACATAACGTGGCCATTCGTCCCGCTTTGGGCGGGACAGACCCGATTTCAGGCTGTTTGTCGTTGTCCTCAACTAGAGCAAAAATGTACCGCTTTTACAAAGGGGCCAAACAATATTCAATTCAATTTATTTATGAACAATTTACTTTATATCTGAATATCAAATATAATAAAGCACAAAACATAAAAAATAAGTAGTAGGTAAATTTTAATAACAAAGACTTACATTGTCAAATTATGTGTTAAGCTCCATTCCTACTTAAAATCTAGACCCAACATTTTAAAATGAATTTGCTTCACCAACAAACACAATACAAATGCGTCTTCAACCGCAATGTAATGTTAAATATGTAATTTTACTTAGCTAATATATTATTTTTCATGTCCATTTCTCTTTTTAATAAATACCTAGTAATTTTTTTTTTGTTAAATCCGCAAGCATCCCGCTCTGGCAAAGAAAAAATGGTCATGTTATGTATACACCATATAAATTACAGATATAAATGTATAAATTTTACAAAGGGTGACACTGGTAAGTCTGACAACCAGTCTTACCAAGGGGTATAGTATTACCCAGTAACTGAGTTGTGGAGGTCAGATAGGCAGTCGCTCCATGGAAAGTACTGGTATTCAGCTGCATCCGGTTAGACTGGAAGCCGAACCCAACATAGTTGGGAAAAGGCTGGGCAGAAGATGATGATAATTATAACATTAATTAACGGATTATAGTTACCTTTATTTTTTGTATTAAAATTTGGTTGCTTTCAACTTTCTTTATTTGAACTAAGGTGTCAGTGTTTTGAACTTTTTCGACCCATGCAGTGTTGACATTTTGAGAGTCAGCGTAAGGTGCGAGGCCAATGCGGTTGAAATGATGTTGTCTTATGTGATACTTGAGTCTACAGTTGTATTGGAATGACTCTCTGCAAGCGACGCATATGTGTTTGTGTTCCGCATCTAAAACAACCTTCTTGTCAGCTTGTCTGAAAAACAAATTAAATATTTATCTGGACTTTAAAAGAGAATGTAACCTCTGAGTTTGCTTCGGCCTTTTTTCTCAGAGAAGTCAGATACGAAACGCCAGCCTCATCTAGTTTAAAAAAATATGACTTATAAAAGTGTTTGTACAAACCTACTTACAGAAAATAAATCATTTATCATAACATCACGCTTTGTTTTCCCTGAAGGCAGAGGCAATGGTGGCTGGGCAGAGGTGTGCCTATGTACACCCACATTTCACCATGTTATAGGGGATCATCTAATTTACAATATTTGTGAATATGTGAGTACCATGTATCTATCATATAATTAATTTACCTGTTGTTGCTTTATTTTTAATTATTTTTACCTATTGTGGTATAGTAATTTTATTCCAGGTGCATCGTCTTCACATATAGTTATGAAAATATTGTAAATCATTTTTAAAAGTGTAACGGTAGAGCTTCTTGCCCATTGTTCTTCATACGAAACTATCTTTTGGAAGGGGTACTGGAATCAGTTCTATTTTTTTGAAAAATTTGTATTTTTGTGCTTTTTGAAGTAAATGATTTGACTTTGGTGGGCCTAGTGCTATCAGCGGGGCACAAATCGAGACTCCATTTCCTATAAACAGAAAATCCTAATAACACTACCAAACCCAGGAATCGGACCCAAGGCCTCAAGCTCAGCAGTAGCGCTTGCAACCCCTAGACCAACGAGGCAGTCCAGTAATTGGGACAAGATTCTAACATGTATGAAATTATTTGTAAAAATGTTATAAAACATTGTAGCTCTAGTTGCATCTTTCAGCTAATTTAAAATTTAAATATAACGAGGTTTTATAAGTAATAAGAAAGTTTAAATATAAGTAGGTTTTATAAGTAATAAGATAAGATGTCAATAGTTTATTAAGATAGGAGTCCAATATTTTTTGTCTACTAAGACGGAAATTATCATTGCTCTAACTTGTTTTATTAATTTAAAAACGTCTAGAAAATATTTCGTTCGTCATTCATCATCAATTTTAATATTAGAATAGGTATGAGAATAGGTCATACATAGGTACATTGTTTTTTTTTATTTACGTAATCAATACATAATAATTATTGTTCTTTTTTCAAAGATTTTCTTAGAAAGAATGATTTCTCTATGTGCTTACCTTTTCAACGCTTTCATCTTTAATTATATCATTAGTCTTTATCGATGTGGCGATTTATAAACGTTTACTTTATTTGCCAACTCCATTTTAGTTACTAAACAAACTATAGTACTGATAATGATGTTTGTAAATATAGTAGTATCCTAGCTACACATATGGTTGCCATTAAATATGGGAAAACAAAATAAACAAAAACAAAGCCGAAAAAACGCTAAGCTGTGTCTAACTGTCAAATGTCAATTGTCAAAAAAATACAAATCTGCGTTAGGCGATACCTAAAAATACGATTCTCTACCTATGTGTGTTGATCTAAATTCCATCCACAAATTGCCGTAAGTTGCCGTTATAGTCCTTCTCATGAAAGTTCCGCGGCAACAAGTACTATATTTACTGAGCAACATTCCTACAACAAACACCAACCGCCTACTTTTTAATTTTAGATGTAGACTCCGTGGGATTCGCATGCTTGTAGCGCCACGCTGAATGTACGTACTCTGTGTAGCGCTAGCACTGCGTCCATCCATGGACTACTAATAATTATAAGCCGCGTCTGAGAGACTTCTTTTGTGAGGCAGACTAGCAATATAGGAACCTCTAGATCTGTCATTACTCATTGTCAATTTGTTTGTGATTTGTTGTAATGACAAGTGACTGTCAATGTCAAAGATAGAAAAAAAAAAGAATCAACAAAAATTACTTTCACTTGTTTCATGATAATTTAATTAAATAAAGACATCGAACTATTTAATTATTCTTAGATAATATGTGGCTATAATCGTTTATTAAAAATGAGGAAAATGGGTAAACACAAAATGATCGCGAAAAGCTGCCCAAAATGTGAGCTTCAGGTCAGTAACAATAGAATTATAAGTTTTTTATTAATTGATTTTATGTACAGATGTAATGATGGTAATCTTATACTTGCCATTATGTTAAAATGTTGCTGTTATGGGTCAGGAGCCCGAAAGACTGACAACCAGTTTTACCAAACGGTTTCGTATTCCCCAGTAACTGGGTTGTGGAGGTCAGTTAGGCAGTCGCTCCATGTAAAATACTGCTATTCAGCTGCATCCGGTTACACTGGAGGCCGACTCCAATTTAGTTGAGAAATGGCTAGGCAGATGATGATGATGTTAAAATGCTGTTATTAATAGGCAAAGACATTAAATTATTAAGTCTATATGGGTTTAAAGATTCTTTATTTATTCTAAAAGAACATACATTGTTCACTTAGCGAATAAATACATAACTAAGGTAAGGTAGTCTAGTAGCTAATAGTTTTTTTTTTTATGAAGGTAGGTGTGGTTTCGCATTTTGTGTGTACGACTAGCTGTAGCATATGTTGTTATCTTATTTATTTATCCTCCTACTGGTACGCCATACAGTAATTACACCAAAGGAGCAAAAAATTACTTCATGTGCTGCTTTCCATCTATCCTGTGCAGTGGACATCGAACGGGTGGCGATGGAACATGCATGCTCACATCATCATGATATAATTGATAGTTAAGTGTTGTTAGTGACATACTACTTGAGTTTCGATTTGAATAAGTTAAAAGGAGATGTGCTCCTAATATCTGCTGATAGACAACCCCCTCCTCTCCTCTCCTTCCTCACTCCTTAAACATCATCATTATATTTTCTTTGTCATGTTTCATGTTATTAGGTATATGTATATATAGTGGGATTTATAGATGTGTCTGTGGCATCACAGTGGGTCTTATCAGAATAACAGCGCTGCAGTATTATTTTTTAAATATTGCAACATAATGCTGAGATAGGAGCCTTTTTGGTCTTTTATTTTTTGGTTTATTTACTTTTTTTTTATTGTTTTTAATGTAACTTTGTTAGTTTAAATGCTTCTTTTTTACTACCTATTTGTATTTCCTGTGTATGTCCCAAATAAAATATTTTTCTTTCTTTCTTTATGCTTTGTGTACATCATCCATGGTAAAAATCATTTCACAAAACTCATAACTCATCTCCATCAATCTGTTTCTTATAACAAAGAAATACTCGCAGGTAGCGGTCGCCTCGAAATCCTGTAAATGTGGGCATACTTTCTTCGCTGCTCGTCGTGGTGCGGACTGCTTGCCGGCTGTGGAGGATATTAAGAGACGGACAGGGAGGGTACGGAGGTCGCAGCCACAGTTTTATGATGCTCAGCATTATCAGAAGCAGATTAAGCGGAGGGTGAGTGGTTTTTGGTACTTAATAGTATTAGTATTATGTTACCAAATCCCTAATTGGGTTGTGGAGGTATTTAGCTGAATCTGGTTAGACTGGTAACCGATCCCAACATAATTGACATAGTTGGCAAAAGCGTAGGCAGATAGACTGATCAGAAATAGTACAGCTTGTCCAAATAGAAGTTGGTTGTTGGTTTAGTAAAAAGTTTCTGAAAGATTAAATTAAAAACCATAGATTCCAGAAATTAAGAGCGTCTACGACATACGGCATTTCATACTAACTTTCAAGTCCTTGTTTTTCGACATGAATGAACTGATTTTAATGAAAGTTCATACGCATAAGCAGGATACTACAAAGGTCTAAAAAGTTACTTAAAACATTTTTATCATTTACTCTGCTAGTTAAAAAATGAAATTTTGTCATTTGTGCCTGTGAATTACAGAGGAAGAACCAACATGCTTAACTATAACAGTATAACAATATACCTACATCTTTCTCTATTATCACATTTTCTGATAACCCTTATTGAACACAACATTAAAAAAATATGTGAGGTCAGATGGTGCATCGTTAACACATTACAAGACTATTTGTAAACAAGAGTAACTGGATTGATAATAATCAAGGTTGTTAATTTTTGATTAACTACTAGATAATGATCCCAAAAATATTGGGAATTATTAACACTTGCTCATATAATAATATGTTCCAATGCAATTTTATCAGATAAGTTACACAGTCAATCTGCCGAGTAAATTGCTTATTAACAACGGAGAGGATGGCCGTCACTGTCTATCGGTGAAAAAATAAAAAAGACGTACGCGTTAAAGTGCCTGTAAATGGTTTAATTGAAATAAATGCATTGAGTTTGAGTCCGTAAGTGATACGGACTAGCAAACGCCCGTAACCTCGGTCGAAACTACGAATTTCGGGCTCCAGAAGTAGACCCCATCAGGCCATGATTCATTCAGTGGGATTGTCCGAAAGGGTTACCGCTGGCCCGGAACATAAAGGGCTAAGGAAGGAACACGGGTGGGTTTTAGTCAGTAAGAGTCTGACACTCCCTTCCGCTCCACCCAGAGCGGGAGGGGTCATTTGATAATTTCCCATCCTGAAAAAAAAAAGGCCAACCCCGGGCCATGATTCATCAGCTACTCTACTTATTAGTAAAAATTTAAACGTAGATGAAGATTTCTAGTAATCTTGCTTTATTTCTGCTTCCAGTCACCAAAGAAGCGATCCTTGTCGCGATCAATGGATGAAGATAACAAGCCAAAGGACAAGAACGAAAGCGGTAAGTGCCGTAAGTGATTCTTACTACTGCTAGGATTGGTCCACACGAACGGAAACTAATTTAGAACATTCTATAAAAAATATTAGTAGAAGTACAGGTCCTTGTAAAGGAGCTCGTCCAAGGAATTACTAACACCCAAACCCTTCAAAACGGACCACAGCAATTATATATTGCTGTGGTCCGTTTTGAAGGGTTTGGGTGCCGGTGTAGTTACAGGCATAGGATATTTCAGCTTTGTGTAATTACTAGCTTCCGAGCACGTGAAATTTCGGACCCCGACCCACCGCGTTTCATCCTGTCGCCCGCCAGCGCTATTACTTCGTTTTCTGCTATTTTTTTCTTTTTGCTCGGCTCTTAAGGGTCGTAGCGTGATGTTAAATAGCCCATAACCAAACAAACTCTTTAGCTTTATTATTGGTATAGATTTTATAGTCCTCTAAGACTCTAAGGGTCAGTTCACACTGAGACGACTGCGACGCAACGGTGCAAATCCATACTAATAGTATACATTTATATTCGAAAGTAACTCTGTCTGTCTCTGTGATACCTTTTCACGCCTAAACCACTGAACGGATTTAGATAAAATTAGGCAGAGAGATAGATTGCATTCCGGGGAAGGAAATAGGATAGTTTTTATCGACATACCTTGCGGGCGAAGCCGCGGGCGGAAGCTAGTACACAATATTTTTGACCTTCTGTACTATGCGATTAGGTATAATTTCAGTGAGAGTGCGTATAACTTTTTGTGTAGAAATTAAGTTGGATATTGTGTGGCTATCTTAAAAAGTGCGCGCAGCGTCGTTGTATCGCGTCTCGTCTCGGTATATGACCTTAATGTCATTTCCAGTGCAAATGTACAAATAATTGGACTTCATTGCACGATTTGACTTTTTCCACCCACTTTCAGATAGTAGATCTATTTCCTTACTGCATGATCCACCGATTCCTCGTTCTCATGAAGTGATTATGAGCCAGTGAGCAAAGTAGTAGCGCGGCTGACTGTCCAGGGTACGTCAGACGTACTTTTAATTATAGACACTCTTAGAGGCTACTTAAAAGTCGCGTATTCATTGAAAACAATTGCGCAACATCAAATTATGCTGGACACAAAGTTGCGCATCTTTCTTACCCAATGATTACGCACCTGCAACACAAAAACATGTTTCAATGTTGTGAAACTTTGTTTCCCAGTGCGTATCCACTACGCAACATTTGGCATGCGACATGTTGCATAGCATGTCGCTCAACATGTTGACAGTTAACGCGGAACTTCTGTATAGCAACGTTGTCTGTCTACGCATGATCAGTCGTCGACAACATTTCGCCAGAGGAACTAGTGTTGATTTCAGCAGCGGCGATGGTTATAATTTTATCGAAAAATGCATCAAAAAGAAAAAACCACGTTTGTGGGTTAGACATCACTAACAAAATAAAGGAAATGTATTCAGTGATCTCCGTGTGGTTGATGGATCTTTGACGAAATTTACCCGAATGAGCACTCTTTCGTTACACCACACGTCACGTCTCCACTTGACAATATTTGATGCTCAAACGCATGTTGCACGGAAACAAACAACAAGCCGCGCGTCAAATTGCGCGCCAGCTGGCAAAGTCGCGCGCTGTTGTACAACGCTGCCGAACATGATGAGAAAAACGTGTTGTGCGTCAATTGTTGCCTAGTAGATACGAGCCTTTATATTAGTTTGTTCGATCGTGTGGACTTACCTGTTCTATCTGGCTTAAGGTCATCATAGCACACGTATCAAACCGGAAAGGGATCGGCACCGTATCAACTCGAGCCGTTTAGTATTCTTTGTATGAAACTCCCTACTGCAACGCACACTAATCGGAATCGTAACGTAATCGCCTCGCCTCGGGACAAGTTCACGAACCGCGGTGCGGTCCGTTACGGCTCGTCGTTCCCGCGCTTACGTCTCTCCGTACCCGAGCTTACCGTCTCTTGGTCCACCCTTGCCCATCTCACCCCTCCGGCCTACCTGCTGCACTATCAACCAGCGGTCGGCGAGCCGTAAGCGCGGCGTCACCTAGCCGTAGCCGAGTCGACGTATCGGAGATTCTGATCCGCTTTACTTACGTGCTTACGTTAGGTTGACGCCTGTTTGACGGCGAGGCGAAAGGCGATGCGGTGCCGATCCCTTTCCGATTTGATACATGTGCTATGGCCTTTAATGTGCTTTATAACTCAGCCTGTCGCAATCGCAATCCTATTGAACTGTATGTACATCATCATCACCATCATCATCCTCTTGCCATTACCTATCCCCATCTATTAGTGATCGGCGCAGCATGTATTCTCCCATACAATCTCACTTTATATTATTTCAACATCTATTAACGGTCACCCCTTTATTGTCTTTCACACAATTCAAGCATTGTTCATTGATGCTTCTCTACTGATATAGCCATCATTTATATGCGAAAAGTTGAAACATTCTTCGTGACATGTCCGTTATTCCTCCGTATCACTTGCCCAATGCCATCATCACCATTCTCCTGTCCTAATCTCAATTTATATGTGATCGTTGCTGTATATATTTTTCATCCATACATCTCTTTCAGCCGTCATTTCAGTAGTCCCCCTTTTTCTAGCCATCTTTTACACCATCCATTCATCGTTTCTTTGGTTTTCCCTATTCTGGTCCTTCATCACAACAGTGTTCCTCATTCCTCTGTATCACGTGCCCTTGCTAATTCATTTCCCCATGAAAATAGTGTCAATTCCTGCGTATTTATCGCATATCACCCCCCTACCTCCATGTCCTAATCCTAAATCCTCGATTGGTCCTACGCCTAACTCCTCAGGTTCTCACAACATCGCTTGGCCTTTGTGTGACTAATATTCTCAATTACGTCAATATTGCAGACACTGCCCGAATGGGCAGAGCGACTGCAAGCTCGTCCGCCCCGGGCGACTGCCGTAAGCTCATTAACTATTCATTAGATCCTTATAGCGGAACAGGATAAAAAAAAGAATGGGATACCTAACACTATGACCTGTTTCACCAACTCCTAGCATGTTTAGGCGCTGAGATGACGATGGACAATTTGTCCGCGACGATAAAATATGTATGTATATGGAAAGCTATGCACGCACACGGAAGGCAAATCGACCTCGCCGCCGATGCTTGTCGTATGACATATCTCACGGTTATTCGTGGACAAAATGTCTGCCGTCTGCTGAGTGCTTGACGATAAATTTTTCTAAATCTGGCAGTTTTTTTTTTTTCGCAAAATGCCGTTAATTACGTTTCTTTTATTTCTCACAATGCTTATCCTATAGATAGGTATTATATTCTTTACCGGAATTAGTGAAACAGGTCCGTTCAATTGACCTGATTTAAGCATCGGTGTTTCCATCTTCCATCCGGTTTTTAATAAAGATATTGGCTGGACTAGAATAATCTTGTAATTTCTTAAAGGTGCCTGGGCCTTAATTGTATTATTCCGCGCGAAATCTTACCACGTGCAACCCGTATTTCAACCGTACTGGACACGTATTTTGACCGATTTTGACAGTTCAATCCACGCCATTGTGTCATAGAGAATACACTAATAGCAGATGTCGTGATTGACTAAGGAATTGACGTGGTTTCCAAGTAAGGAATCGTTAAGTGGCCATAGTGAATTACAGCCCTTGTTTGTACAGACGCCAGCACATCAAGCTACTACAATCTGTCAAATTTCTTTAATAAATTATCAACTTTATCCCTAAAGCATAAGGTTCAAAGTTGATTGGGAAAATTTGAAAGTTTCGGGTAGCTTGATGTGCTGTACGTCTGTACTTTGTCCACAACATACTAATTTCATGTTGGACGGTTCTCTAAAGGTCGCAATTGTTGCTAGATATACCGCGATACTGTATTGAGCAATTATATTAGTAAGTTTAAAGGTAGGCTACCTTACATTCGATCGTCAGAAACGGTACAATGTCACATTATTAGAAGACACGTGGAAGTAGGACGGCATGCCGTAATTATTGGGAGCGAAAAAGAGAAAAGACGAAGAAACTTTGGTTAATTAGCCAAGTTTTGACGTGGCACTTGCGGCGCATATAACTTACCACTTTTTATTTGCAATATTTTTTGGTAACATAATGAGACCAAACAGAACAGAAGAATCTGACCGGTCAGTATGACGGATGCACATACAACGAAATTATCAGACTGATCAGTTATAAAAACTTTAAAACAGTAAAACTACACGTGAAGTTACAAGATCACTCTAGCTTGGGTATCACAAAAAAGTCTAGACGTAGATTTTTGTCCCCTTTTTGAGCCAAATGACAAACCCTCCCTTTCCCTCCAGCCCGCGCCCGTCGTCGTCGCGCCCTCCGTCGCGCACAACGACCTCCACCTGGCAACAGTAGCGGAGAAAGGACACGGGACCCTACGCCACAGTTGCGACCCCCACAGCTAGCGAGATGTCGGCTTATTCTACAGGAGATAAATAGGAAAATATCTGCTGTTACGTGGCAACCACCTTCTGATATGTAGATTATACATACTGCTACAAAGATCTTTTGGCGTCTAAATGACATTGACAGCGTGGCGCTGTTGGTAAACATTTGTACGATTGTTTTGTGAAATGTATGGAAAAAACAAGATGGCGGCGTTAGTTCCGATTTTGACCACGCGCCAAAAGATCCTGGTAGCGTTGTAATGGCGGCGCTGCTTGTAAGATGTCAACAATCTGTCAAATCTAATACATTTTCGGCCAGTTTCCTAATCAACAACTAATCAATCATAGCATTGACTTTTACTTGAACTTTACTGATACTACGGAAAATGTGTTTCTTCATTAAAGTAACAGCTAAAATAGTGAAGAAACAAATTTAACCGTTACTTTGACTTTTGTGACATTACTTTGGCTGTTACTATTGATGAAGAAACTGGCCGTTTAAGTTAGTTCTCTATTTCGCCTCGTTATTTATGATCTCTATGGTAAATTCGCAAATTTGGGGTTACTTATGACTTTTTTGAGTTAACAATAGTGGGGCATGGATACGGGTCCCTATGCCACAATTATGACCCTAGCTAGCAAAATAATAATAATAATAATAATTTATTTAATAAAAACGTTTACAAAAGGTGTAAATTTAGCCAAAAAGTAGAAAAACTTTCCATACAATTAAAGTGCTTAAAAATAAACTAAAACTAATATACTTTTTCTTACAGGTGCAAGCAGTGATGGTTCGGAATTTGAGTGTTTGGTAGCGACCTGCCTGAACTAGGTTTATTCAAACCTGTGTTTCAGGCTATCCCTTTACATTTCAATTAAATTGGAGCGTTATTTTTTAAATAAAACTGATATAAAAATAATTAATTAACAATTCTGAGAAAAAGCACATTGGTACTTTAATACCTAATACTAAGTCTATGTAAACATACAAAAGTAAATACTTACAAGGGAATCAAATTATGATCATGACAAAATTTCTAGGAGTTTTTCTGTGTCTGTGTAATTGAGCATCGCTAAGTATTCTGATAACATTGTACTACATTTTTTATAGCTAAGACTATAGAAGCTTAGTAACTTGTTCAGTCTATTATACAGAAAAGGTCCTAAGAACACATAAAAACGATTAGCAAACGCATGTCTAGTTTGAGGCTTTATGCAAACCAAGTCTTTCCTTCTCTTGTCGGAATGTACTGGGTCAAAAGGAAGTGCAGTGTGCTGGTGTTGTACTATGCTTAGAATAAATAATTGCCTTACTGTTAGTACATTACATGCTATGTAGAGTTGGTGCGTAGGAAATCTAAAAGGGCGAAAGGTAGCAACCTTTAGAATAGCTCTTTGAGCGCGCTCTAGAGGGAGTAAAATTGTTTTTGCAGCACCCCCCCAGGAAGTTATGCAATAGGTAAGTATGGATTGACACAAAGCTAAATAAACCTGTTTAATCAATTTATAGTCGGCTATGTTCCGTAAGTTCTTAAATACATATATTAATTTGCGCACTCTGGTACAAAGTAAATCGATATGTTTACGGAAATTTAGATTGGAGTCAATAGTGACACCTAGGTATTTTAAATGGTCGGCCTTAGCTAAAGTGGGGCAAGAACATGCAGTGTCAGCGGCAGCGTACGTGCTACAATTGTGTGCGTATATGTTCAGATTAGTAAGCGGTATGTTAGTATTTCTCATTGTGAATAAAATATATTTTGTTTTATCTGCATTTAATGTTAGGAGATTATTATGGAGCCAATTAGAGACAATGTTAAAACCATTTTGAGCATATTCATAGACTTCAGCTCTTGATTTAGCTGAGAACAATAGAGCAGTGTCATCCGCATAAGACATTATAACTCCATTTTGGAGCGGCAGGCTGCACAGTTCATTTATGTAGATTAAAAATAACGTGGGGCCCAAAATGCTGCCTTGTGGAATTCCGAAACAACTATTTTTAAGTTCAGAACTTGTACACCGACCTATTTTTACACACTGGTGACGATCGCTGAGATAATCCGCAAATAGTAGATGTTGAGTCCCTCTTATCCCAAGTGTTTCAAGCTTGTGCAAAAGTAAAGTACTTGAAATAGTGTCGAAGGCCTTGGCAAGGTCTAGAAAGATCCCAATTGTGTGCATACCATAATCTAGATTGGTAGAAATATAATTAGTTAACTTGTGTACTGCTTGGCTAGTTGATCTATTGGGCCTAAACCCAAATTGATTATCTGAAAGTAGTCTGTTATCTTCCAAATATTTTATCAATCTACTGTTAATAATTTTTTCTAGAATTTTTGAGAGGCCTGTTAGCACTGAAATGGGTCTGTAGTTATTCACACAGTTTTTATCTCCAGACTTGAATACAGGTGTGACCACAGCTTTTTTTAGCAATTTGGGGAATATTCCTTGAGATAAACATAGCTGAAAAATGTGGGTTAATGGCCCGGCAAGTAGGTATCTAAATCTTTTAAGTATATTATTAGGTATGTCATCCCACCCAGTAGCACATGCATCCTTTAACCCGTCTATTAATCTTACTACTTCGTTAACGTCGGTATCTAATAAAACAAAAGAATTTACTGTACAGGATGCCGTAGTCGGGTTTTGAGGGGAAAAATTCATAGAATGTAAAGATTTTTCAGCCAAGTTTTTTCCAACATTAGTAAAAAAATTGTTTACTTTATTCACTGCTTCTGATGGATTTATCTCTGTACCTAGTAAATCAAGTGGAGGTTCGGGATTTTTTGATCTAAATGTGTTAGTTTTTATAAATTTCCAAACAAGTTTACTATTTTTCCCCGCCTTCTGTAATTCATTTTTATCATACTGATTTTTGAGTTTTTTCAAAAGATTATTACAGAAATTACGATACCGTTTATATGTAATAGAAAGTATGTCGTTATCAGGTGCGCCTTTCAATTTTAGGTGAAGTTTGTCTCTATGTCTTATACAACGAACGAGGCCGGGTGTAATCCAGGGTTTAATACAACTATACTTTCTGGGCAATGTTTTAATAAATGTGTTCTTCTTTATTGCAAATTGTAGCGAAATTATGAAATACTTTAAAGAAATATTTGCATCGTTTGAATTATAAACAGGATCAAAATTAATACCGCGTATGTCATTTTCGAGGTTTGTCATATTCACTTTATTGTAGCTGCGCATGCAATTTATTCTAGGTGAACTTATTTGTAATGTTAGTAAAACAGCTTGATGATCGGTAAGCGAAGAATTAGTAACCAATGTTTTGGATGGATTGTTCGATTTTAGAATGATATGGTCTAGGCATGAGCCGCTCTGATGCGTGGGGTGGTAGTGAGCTGGTAATAGTCCATGAAATGAGCAAATATTCAGATAATTATGTGCATGGGTATCGGTTTTCTCGGAAGCAATGTTAATGTTAATATCGCCCACAAGTATTATGTTTTTAAAAGATGATAAGTTTTTTAGGTTTGTGTCAAGTGATTCTAAAAATCTGTCCATATTTTGACAAGGAGGCCTATAAATAGCCATGACTACTGTGTCGGGGAAATGTTTAATTATTAAGCAATTACTATCTTGGGATACCGGTTCTTCTTTAATTGTTCGTAGATTATTTTTTATATAAACCACTAATCCGTCGTTTTGGTTTATGTTTCTCTCAGTTTTGTATGAATAATAACCGTCAAGAGATGGCAAGTTGACTGTCTGTTTTGACAGCCAACATTCTGTTAGGACAATAACATCACAGCATAAGTCAAGATTCTGTAATAGCACTTCAAACCCGGTCATGTTTCGATTTATGCTGCGGATATTCTGTGTGAGCAGAGTTAATGTTTTGTCACCAGAAGGGAGGAGATGTTTGCAGTCCTCAACATTACAGATTTCAGATTCAGATACAGAAAAACTATCCAGATCACAAATTAGCTGATTTGTCATGATCGTTACAAACTAAATGGAAATAAAAATAGAAGATAAACTACCTGTATAAGTGCTTACTAAATTGAAAATTCGGTGGCGCTCTTAGGCGCCTTCATAATCTATTGAGTTAATATAGTTCATCTCTGCATATTTGCGCGCCGGGCAACTAATATCTCCAGTTGGATGGTCACATTTTCTCTTAAATCGTTTGCACGTTGCACATTGAGGCGGAGATGATTTGCTGCTGCATTCCTTGAAGGAGTGTCCACTCTCTCCACAGTTGTTGCATGTAGGACTAGTTTCTCGGCAAAACTTGGCTGCATGTCCGAACTGCTGGCAATTGTAGCACCTGGTGACGATCGTGAAGTCTCTCACAGGGCATGATGTCCAATTAATAAAAATTCGGCTTTGATTTATTATAATTTTACGTATGCTAGCGGGTAGTTCCAAAATGTAGTTACACGTAGGAAGGTCTTTCTTACCCGATTTATGGCTCAATTTGATACTCTCAAGGAAGGACTCACGGGTTATATTCGGCAACTTGTCTGTGAGGTTTTGCTCGTAAATACAGTCCAATACCTCCTTCTCGGTAAGGGCTACGGGGACACCAATGACAGCGACCCTCGGACGGCGTTTAGTAGGTTCTTCTATTGTAAGGCCTGATGATACTAATTTTTCCGATTTCTTCAGTTTGTCAATATCGCCTTTGTTTTCGGTGCTAATTAGAACGCCCCCGTTTTTCACTTTTCTCAGACCACGGACATGAAGCTTAAGTTGTTCGGGAGAGATTATCTTTTGGACAAGTGACTTGGTGTCGTCACTTGTTTGGGTCTTATCGCTGGGATAGATGGCGACTGATCTCAAGTTTGCAGGACGGACGAAGTTATCGGATCCTTTCTTCACCATGCTAGCATAGGAAGAATTTTCCGAGGGGCTCAACTTAGTTTCTACGACCTCTTTAATTTGCTGTAACGAATCCACGACGTTCTGGTGACCCTGAAGGTGCTGGATTGTGGTATGGGCCAGAATTGTTTTCTGCTTCAGCGATTGATATAAGATGGCCATCTGAGAAGTCCCACTTGAGACCCTCCTGCAAAGAGTGGAGACACGAAGCTTCTGGTCCGAGTTCATTTTTCCTTCACCAACAATACTGCACACTTCGTTTAGTAGGGCATCAATAGATCCTACCCACTTCTGGATCTCCGGCGTACTGATAACTTCAATCGGCAATTCATTTTCCGCGGGTGCTGGTGGATTTGGGTCGCTCGGGGGTAGTGGTTCGGTGGGCGTCGGTGGGGGACTTCTCGGTAGTAATTGGCTACGACCAAATGGGCTTGAAACTGGGTTAGACATACTACCAGAAACACTTTATTTATTGTTTATATAAAAGTATTTAGATCATCTTGCACATGAAAAGTCGGTAAAAACGTACAAGTCACACGCGACACACTTTACTTTTATACTGACGGCGCAAATAATTATAGGTATTTATTTGTCGTAATTAATTATTTCATTCAATCAATACAAAACACACGTCCGCTTTGTCTCGCGTCACGTAAAGAGATCAAAAAAAAATGTTGGCTTATTCTACAGGAGATAGGGAAAAATATACATGTCTGCTAAGTCTGAAGTCCTGTCGTCTTATTAGAGACCTCACACTATAGTAACTACAGTATCATTTGAGATACAACGTTTAAACCCTGCGGGGTAATTGCGTAACATTAACAATAGGAATGACTTTCATTTTGATAGTTAAACAACTTTCATTATGTTATTTAAGGGGAAGCGCTAAGGTAGCCCGCGAAATTCAAATTTTCTTACGTTTTTTGCAATTTGCTGGTCAGTATTAAGTTGTACGTTGATTAATATATGAATCGCGGCCGTAAGAAATATGTGTTTACAGAATTATAATCATTAAAGTCATCAACACAACTCTCTAAGACCACGTAAGTCCAAAGAATGATGATTTCATGAAACAGTTATTCTTTGGACTTACGTGGTCTTAGAGAGTTGTGTTGATGACTTTAATGATTATAATTCTGTAAACACATATTTCTTACGGCCGCGATTCATATATTAACCAACGTACAACTTAATACTGACCAGAAAATTCCAAAAAACCTCAAAAAAAAATGAATTTCGCGGGCTACCCTGGCGCTTTCGCCTTAAGTTGTCGAGCAGACAAATTTTTCGAAGCATTGGATTAGCAATATCCCACAAAATGATTCAGATTCTGATTCATAGTGTGTTACGCACAGATATAGGTAGACCTTGATAACACAAGTATCACGATCTGTATGAAAACCAAACGTGCCATTTTTTTGACTACGTACTATGACGTCACAAGCACTGTTTAGTGATGGGAAAATCAAATCGATTCAAAGAAGCCGCCGCGTGAGGAACACGTCTCGCTCCACCCGGGACCTAACGCCAGCGCTCACGCTCACCCAGTCAGCAGTACTCAGGACTGAGCACGAAAGTGGCGGCTTACGATTTTTGGACGTAAGCTGGACACACGAAGTGGTTGCTCTTGCGTTATCAAGGTGTATCTGTAGTGGGTATATCTGTGGTGTTACGCAATATGGGTGCTGATTATAGATCGTTTGATGATGTTTATATTACTAAAATCACACTACAACAGAGTGATCTTGGTAAGTTTTATGAGGCATGGGTCACTTATACTTACATGTTAAAATTTTATTGACTGGTCAAACTGTACAGACCTTTGTTTTATCATGATTTCATATCGAAGTCCTATATGGTTTGTTGTTAGCAGCAACAAAGATGTTAGTTAGTTATCAAAGTTTTCAAGGTAATAGGTACCATGTTATAAGAATACTATGATACAAGAGGTCAAAAGTCTATCCCTACATTATGGATAAAGATATCTAATCTTCTTTGATAATAGTTCCGACAGTAATTGCTCTCCCTCAGATTGTTAGTAAATAATAATATAAATAGTCTGATTATGTAAATAATAAATATACGTCGAACGTAGGTACGTTAACGTCGATAATTATCTCCTGGTTCAAAATCAATCAGTAATAAGGTTCAAGATCTCACAACTTTGATGGAATGAAATGGAAGGTGACTTAAGAGGGATGCGCGAAGGTAGTCTGCAAAATTCAAAGGGGATTGATGATTTTGGTATTATTATGTTTTCTGGGGCCGACATTTGAAAAAAAAAAACGAAATGGCGCGATATTAGGTATGCCAGGCTCCATATAAAAATCTTCAAACCCCTTTGAATTTCGCGGGCTACCCTGCGCTTCGCCCTTAAGAACGCAGTACCCACTCCCGGTAGATATACTTTAGATAGGTACTTAGTAATTAAAATAGGTAGCTCTTTGCGAATTGATCATCAGGTTTTCAGTAAACGGGAGCAAATACACCGATTATTGGAACGAAGTTCTCGCGGGCTTGAGAAAAAAATTATTTAAACATTCAAAATAAATATACTTTTGTATAATGTTTCTGATTAGTGACCGCGTCTGCCTAGACTAGACTCGACCTAGTGACTGCCTACCTATTCTGAAAACCAATGCACGCCACTGCGGTTTTAGCACCCTCGAAAACCATGACAACGACACCCATGATGAAACATTTGAAAATTTTCGCAGCCGCCATCTTGGATTTTCATTTTTACCTCAATATCGGCGACCTCATTATACATCCCTTTTCTTCGCACGGCCAAATTTCAAAGTATTATTTTAACATTCATACTCGGTTGATTATATTATAGTAGGCATGCCTACTTAAGGGTGATACATTGTGAAGGTCGAACGTCATGGTACCACGCGTGAGACGTACGTATTTTCAATTTCGTCGTATTAACTTGAACGAGTAAAGACCAATGACAATCTGCGAATCTAGTACTGGAGCCGAGTAGGCCGTTTGGCGACTGCCTACTGCCGCGCGTGTTTATATGAAGATTTTGTTTATTGTGATAATTTAGTGAGTTTCTTATTGTAGGACACACACACTAAAATGTAATTGACAGGCTGATGGTGATTTATTGAGGTAGGCACTGCTTATATGCCTTTATGCAATGCACGCCCCTGTAAAACGGTTAATGTTAAAATGAAAATCCAAGATGGCGGCTGCGAAAGTTTTCATAGTTTTTCATCATGGGTGTCGTTTTCCAAGTATCGCGTAAAGAACTTCGTTCCTGAGAGGGGTTCCCACATCGCTTCTTTTTTTTTTAATCAGCGGAACTCCTCTGTCGGTATAAATGTTGGACAAAAAATTATAAATACAAATAAATAATATAAATGTGATTTTCCCAATTTAGATAATTCAGGGCTGATTTTTCCAGTCATATTTTTTAATTTTTTTTTTTAAATAAAATTGACGTCCGTGACGAGGTTGTTGTATGGAAGAACTCAAAAATTCAATTTTTTTCTTCGGAAAAGATGTGGCGTAGAATATTTAATTTTGCTGCTTTTTGTTTTTTCTTTGATGATTTTTTAGTAAATTGTATTATACTAAGTAGTACTTGTACAGAGAATAATGTTTTCGCGCCACACCCGTATTAAAATAGGGCTGTTTCTTTAATGTTTTCTGGAAATGAAGTAAGCTATAAACATCTACCAGATAAAGTTAAAAAACAAGTCACACAAATGTACAGATTTTATTTTAAACTGGTTATTATTATAAGTTTAATTGAAAATAAATATAATTGTTTTAAGTAATACCATATTTTTTCGTTTTATTTCTACAACTTAACATTATACTTACCTACTTTGTGTCTTACCCTGGGATTTTTTTATCTTTTTGACGTCTGACTGTTCTTATATGTATATTACTAGCGTCCTACGATAGTAACATACATAAAAGTCAATGATAAGACGTCATTCAAAAGTTTGCAGCGGCTAATGTACAGACGCCAGCACATCGAGCTACCCGAAACTGTCAAATTTTCCCAATCAATTTTGAGCCTTATGCTTTAGCGTTAAAGTTGAAAATCTATTAAAGAAATTTGACAGATTGTAGTAGCTTGATGTCGTGGCGTCTGTACAATGATAATAAAGAACAAAGTTAAAATCCATTAATTCCACTTATAAGATAAACTAAAAGCAATAAACAAACTTAAAATAAACCAATCAATCAACATTCAAACTTAGTTCTAGGTACATTATAAAAACTCGTAGGTACACAAATTGTTAGCGAGCAAGATGACGATTCATTTATTTTGGTGCTTGGCACAATCATCATCCCCGGAAAAATACTTATCAATATCAAACAAAATATTGTCTGCAGGATCCTTTACAGACCTTATCAAATGACGACGATTACGGCGATATATAAACCTTCCTGAAAGAGGAAAGTTTTAGTATATAATAGGTACAGTCGGTAATTATTCTTATGTAGGAAGTTATATGCATAAATGTATTGCATCTCTCTCCGGCATTTCTATGCGAATTTTGATGATTCTTCTAGTCGGTGTCTTCAATGCACTAATGTTAATTCAATTTCTGTGGGGTATCTAGGTACAACTAAAAAGTGAAAAATAAAAACTATAATATTACCTAGTTCTCTCGTCGTCCAAAGTTGATATGAATCTACTTTATTACATTCATAGTTCCATTAAAGTTCAGTCAGCTCTCAGTCTATATCTTCAATATCCAAAATTAAAATTATTTTGAGCGCAAGTTAAAATGACTTCTAAATAGAATGCCTGCTAAGTGCAAACTTGGTTGCAGTATTGTAGCGCACGGAACGGCAACGTCGCTCCTTACTTCCTCCGAAGCAATAATTGATGTTTTTGGAGCGGAAACTGTTTTTTTTCTTAATACGTAGAAACTACAAAGCCTAGAGATTTGAAAATTTTGCTTTTTATGGCAGCTATTATGCCTTAATTTTTGAGCTATAATACATTATCATATCTTCTTTCGTTTGGAAGATATTATGACATGAGCAGCTGGGGTTTCGTCACTTCAACTAACACAAGTTTTTGTGGCAGCTAAAATAAGACTGGGAACTTTGATTGCAGCTATTATGCCTTAAATATTGGCAGTAGAATTATTGTTCTATCACATATGAGGAAGCTGGAGTTATGTACATATAAAAGTATATGCGGTCGATTAGATAGGAACTTTATTACCACTATATTACTTATTAAATTGAGCTTTTTCGTTGTGTAAGTGGTCAGTTATCTCGCCGATGAGTATAAATACGCGCGAACGGTCATCGGGCAGCACTACTACAGTCAGTCATGTTGTGGTATAGTGTTGTTTTGTTCTGCGCGTTTGCCGCGCGCGGGAACGCTGGTCCGTGAGTAACTTTTTTATGTCATCATTTTTTGGTAATGGAATACAGGGCTTTTAAAAAATATACTGGCTAGTCCTAATATCATTCATACTAAGAAGAAAAAAGCTTGAATTCTGTTTTTTCTTCGCTCATTTACGCAGTATTTTCCCATAAACTATGAGAGTGAGGGAAGAGGGAGTTGACGTGTGTTTGCGCACACACTTGTGCGACTAATTACCTAATCTAATAGGTACTCCTGTGAATAGTCATCGTCGTCCTGCATCATGTTAAGAATAGTCAATCATTACCGAATTTCTTTCCGGAACTCAGGAGTATAATTGTGACGTTTCGATAAAGTTATTGATCTTGTCTGCTTTGATAAATAAAAATAATAATAAAAAAAACTACCGAATTGAGAACCTCCTCCTTTTTTGAAGTCGGTTAAAAATACTGACTACCTACCTCCCTTGTTTGTACTGTAAGGACTAGGTATGGTATCTTTTTCTAAGCGTTAATGGGATAACTGAGTACGGCAAGACTTGACGACCATGAGCATGACATCGTAGGAGCCATAGATATAAGAAATAATTTAAATTTTTTCTATGTTTGCTGTTTTTATATCTCAATGGTAAGAGCGCACGGTCAGCAACTAACATCTAATAACACTGTCACTATAATTGACGCAAAATGATTAGCTAAACTGCTGCATTACACGTATCTATGTGTTCTTTTCTTTAAATTTTAGGTACGTCTATTTCAATGTTTTATTTAGCATTCTGTTTTTTTTTGCGGCCTGTCTTACAGCAAATAAACGTAATTTGTTTTTTTTTTCTTTCTCAAAAACTAGAGTGTTAGTGTGTGCCAACTTTCGTTGCTGACCGTACCTACCATAGATATAAGAAAGGGTCACACATTCACGTACCAACCGCGGCAAAATCATTTAAATCTAAAACCTACCTCTTTTTTATTTGAAAGTAATCATAACTGAAAATGTTATTGTAAACATCTCCTATAAACCAATGTTATAATAGGTACCTAGTTACTTATTTATCTCAACAGTTATTTGTTAGTTTTGACCTTACAATTATTTATTATCCACTAATCAGTAATGACATAACACAATAAATACATTAAAAAAGTGGCACTCCAGGAGTGCCGGCAAAAGTGAAAATTTGAACAATTACGTGTGTATTGTGTGAATCGTCTTATAAACAAACCCGCGCGCGGTACCGGCTACGGCCATCCGTCTTACGAATTTTCAATCAGGTCACGTGTCCTGACGCGAGTTTAACATTTTTTACCCATTACAAAAAAGTGTACGACGCCGCTAAAGAAGTTTTCACTTCAAAAACTTTAGTTGCTTATAGTGCATACACATGATGACTTTAATGATTTTAATTCTGTAAATACATGTTTGTTACGGCCGCGAATCATATTTTAATCAACGTACAACTTAATAATGACCAGCAAATTACAAAAAACGTAAAAAAAATTAATTTCGCGGGCTACCCTGGCGCTTTCGCTTTAAATGACTGAAATTGGAGTCTTTTTGTTTTTTCGTGGCCATCGACCAAATCTTGTTTTTCTAATACAGAATAGTGTAACAAACGAAACTTATTTCACATGGATATCTCTAAACTCAGTCCGAAATGAGTTTTTAAGAAGTGTCATTTTACTGCAGCTAATTATAAGTCCGACTATAGGAGGTTGTTGTCTGCTTAACCGGACTTGCGTGTGGGTGCCTCAATAAATTAAGCCCTCCAACAAGGGCTTAAAAAACTTAAAAACTAAGCGACTACACGCTACGGGGGCTGTGGGGTACGGACCTCGGCTTAAGGCAACGCTGGGAGAGGGCAGCAAGGGACAGGCTGGATCGGATTTATTTGTCCCACTTGCTGAAGTCCCCTAAGTGTCCTTTCAGCCGGTTCAGCTGCACCTTGGATGGCTTAAAGAATGCCACTGATGCCGCAATCAACATGACCATCTACGGGCTCAAACAATATAAAATATCGAAGAGCAGTACCATCGACACGAAAAGAAGAAGGTCCACTCTTTTTTGTTGTAAATTACGATTCTATGATAGCAAGATGATGCTCTTTTTTTTGTTGTGGACCGTACCTAGACAGTTTGACTGATGACCTCAGACCGGCTGATAACGATCGTTAAAGACATCAATAAACTGACTATGAACGGAAGAGAGTACTTTACCTGTTAAAATATAAATTACTATTAAATTGAAGCAAGCCCTATCGTACTACAATATTGTACAGTGTGACCAGTATATTATAAGAGCCTAGATTCTACTCAAATCAAAATCGTTTATTTGCATAAAATGTGTATTTTGTATTAAGTATTTGCATAAAATTTGCAAAAAGTTGATTGGGAAAATTGCCAGTTTCAGGCAGCTTGATGTGCTGGCGTCTGTACAAAAGATGATATAAAATTGTGGTGCAAAGAGACAAATGCCATGTAATGAGGGCATGAAAATATTTAATACATAAAGTAGGTATGTAACGTAGTTAACTCAATCAACAAAGAACCTCGCTATCCGTGTAAAAATCCATTAAAGAAATGTAATGCCAAAAATCCAGATTTTCAGACATGGAACGCTTATTCCAATGTTGACAGTTGAAGTGTTGCCACGTATTGTTTTTACTAGCCTCTGTGGGTAAAATATAAAAACACAAATGGGGTTGATATAGTAATTTTATGTCACGAAGCGACGCGCGTTTTACTTGTGCTACCCAAGTGTACGAACGCTGTGAGTGTGCGGGAAGCCGAGTAGCCTCAACACATAACGCGCACACACTTCTGAATTAGCCATTATCTCGGACTATACCGAGAGCTCCTGCGCTTAGTCATATTTACATTACGTTTGTACACTTAGTTACCACAAGTAAAGCTCGTGTCGCTTCGTGGGATAAAAATACTCTAACTTATAAAAATATCCGCAAAAAAAAACACGTTCTTTAAAAGTAGAATATTGTGATACTATAGAGTCCCACAATATTAAACCAATGTCGTAATGAATGACCATGATGTATATATTTTTCAATTAAAACTTATGAAAACCTTGTAAGCTGGGAAATAAGACAAGGTGTCTATACTTCTATAGAATAGGACTGTATAGTAATTTATTTATTACTAATATGTCATCATCGCCTAGCCTTTTCCCAACTATGTTCAAACTCAAACTCAAAGCATTTATTTCAATTAAACCATTTACAGGCACTTTTGAACTGTCAAGAAGTCGGTCAGTCAGAAAATATGAAGCTAGTTGCCCATTCCAAAGCGTAGGTACCTATGGAGAAGAACGGGCAAGAAACTCCATGGACACTCTTTTTAAATTATATTTTACAAAAAGATTAGTCACATCATTACTTTTGATTTTAAAATTATATAATGTGAGAAATATGTAAAAAATTAAGAATGACGTACGCGTTAAAAACGTGTTGGGGTCAGCTTCCAGTCTAACAAGAAGCCGAATGCCGGATGCCAATACCAGTATTTTATATGGTGCGACTGCCTATCTGACCTCCACAACCCAGTGTTTTTATTGTTTATTACTAATATGTATATTTATTTATTAACAGATACATAGAAATATATATTTATTTTTTGCAATATCTATATCGATTTTAAATAATTATTAATTTAATGAAATTCTTTTTACCCCTTCTCAAATGACATTCGGCAAATTAAAATTCTAATGCTGGCAGGCTTAACTCCATATGTGGGCTAAACGTCAAATTGTTATATCCCAGAATAGGCGATAATTTAAAAATACACCGTAACTAGAATATAAAACACTAGATAAGTGGTTTTTTATATAATTATTTCCTTATCTCTTTTATTTATTTATCTGTTGTAGACAGTGACACATGGACAGTGCACGTTAGATATAACCTACAGTAAATACTGTACAGTAAATTTCAGGGACTTTGTGAAAGATTGAACCGTACAACGTTGCCGAGTATACTATTTTTATATTTTTACACTTGACATTGGCTAAATTGTGGTGGTTTTTCCGCAAAAGCCATTAAACGAAGAGAAGAAGAAGAAGTAAATTTCAGTCGGTTCATGGGTGCGCTGCGCGAAAGTTTATTGAGATAACTTTGTTGGGAGGTCACCAATCGACTAAACAAACTTTTTTTTCGTGACGTTACCGGTAAATTGAAGTGAGTACCTAACTCTAAATTATTCTTTATTTTATCTATGAGAAAAAAGAATATAATGCCCGAACATACAAAAAAAAAAGAAACATCCGAATTGAGAACCTCCTCCTTTTTAGAAGTCGGTCAATGTTGAATGAAAACTTAATAACTTTTACAGAGTGCTTCAAGATAAATTTTCCTTTTGTTGTTATATTGAACAATAAGTTAAGTTTCCATAACATCAGACCAGCTGATAGTTTGCTTACATTTTTTATGACTTAGCTACCATTATAATGGTTTGTTTACATTAAAACATTACTCAATATTAATTGATATTGCTTTATTTCGAAATGTTGCTGAGTAAATAATAGGTTTTATTTATCATCTTTGTTATCTGCTTTAACCGTACTATAATATTATAAATGCGAAAGTGTGTCTGTCTATCTGTTAGCGCTTAATGCATAAACCGCTGAACTGATTTAGTTGAAATTTGGTATGGAGATAGTTTGAATCCCGGGAAAGGACATAGGATAGTTTTTATCCCGATATTCCCACGGGATTGACACTTATGCGGGTGAAACCGCGGAGCGCTGCTAGTTTATTATAAGCCTCCAGGCAAAGGCATATCTTCCCACTTTTCCCAGTTATGTTCAAGTCCCATGTGATAGGAGTATTGCCATGATTTGGGGGGTTGCTACTGAGAAAATCCATATTTTACTTTTGACTTTTATTTTCTTAGTTTTGTTCTCCCCAATTTGCCTTTGCCCACCAGGACAGTATAGGCTAATGGCTTCTGCAAGTCCCTGGACTCATCATCTGCCTTTTCCCAACTATGTTGGGGTCGGCTTCCAGTCTAACCGGATGCAGCTGAATACAAGTATTTTACATGTAGCGACTGCTATCTGACCTCCGCAACCCAGTTACTGGGTAATACGATACCCCTTGGAAAGACTGGTTGGCAGACTTTCGGGCTTCTGACTAACCGTAACAACTGTCAAAGATCTACAAATGACAGCCGGGACCAACGGCTTAACATGCTTTCCAAGGCACGGAGGGATCTCGGTATGTAAAGATGGTCACCCATCCACAGACCAACCGCGGCTAGCTTAGCTTAACCTGATCGATCGACCTATGCGGCTGTAGCCACGTACTCCCCTGCAAGTCCCTGGACTATAAGCAGAATTGTTGTTGGTTTGTTTTTTTTCTTAAGTGAGATTTCCCTCTTTATATTTCATGGCAGCCCCATATCCCATTTCCCAACTATTTTGGGTTCAGCTACCAGTCTAACCAGATGCAGCTGAATACCAGTATGTTACATGAAGCGACTGCTTATCTGACCTCCACAACCCAGTTACTGAGTAAGACAAACCTCTTAAGACTTGTTGTAATGGTGATTCAAAAAAATTCAAAGTTCCCCATGAGTCAGGAGCCTTACTCTCAAACTCTCAATTAATTCAATTGTGCTGCGCATACAATAACAGTTCACTTAATCAGGGCATCAACTTGACCGTTTTGACCACTAAAATGATGTGGGACAACAGACAGGTCAAAATAATGCGAAGCTAAGTAAATTGAACTGTATCTCAGTGATAGAAGGTGTGATTTAGAATGAACTTAGTTCTATAAAAGTGTCATTTTGACTAGAATTTTATGTGTACATCTATACTAACAAATAAATAAAATTGGAGTGTCTGTTTGTAATGTCAAAATAACTGCTGTTTATTAAATGCATATGAAAGTATACACAGTACTTATTACAAAAAAACAAGGAAGTACTGTTTGTACTACAAGGATTGGCGATTTTTTATACTAACAATTTTTTTGGTAGAAAATACCCTTTTCCATGTATCTTTGAAATCTGCAAATTCATAAAAATGCAAAACCATAGGTTGCGAGAAAAAATCGCTGTTTTTTTTTTCGGGATAGGTGGGATAGTACTTCCCCACCCTAGGCTCAGTTCTTGGGCGGGGCGGGTCTAGATTAGTTTCCAAGTACAATTGAGGTCAATGGTGTCTTCAAGGTCAAGGTCACCATCACAAAAGTCAAGGTCGAACATTCAAAAGTCAAGATCAAAATATACTCAAATCTTTTAATATTGCCTTGTAGCTTAGAGGTCAAAGAAATTTCAAGGTCAATGGGAAACGACTCGAAGGTCAAATCCAAATTAAAAAAAAGGTAATATAAAATTTTTGAAGTAGAGCGTAGTCGATGGTTACTGCCTGCTTCGTGGGGCTCCTATTTTTGTCTACAGAGCTTAAAGGAACCTAACCTGTGTGAGTCGGGGTGGGGTGCCCTTAGTCCCGAGCTCCCATCACTCGCTCTTGTATCCTAAATTCTCATTGCCTTTTTACTAAGTCGAGATGTGTCGGGACTTGGTGCACCCCGACTCAAGACAGGTCAGGTTCGAATGGGACGGGGTGGTGGGGTTTTTTTTCGTTCGCTCACTTGAACTTCTAGAGCCTTGAGCAGTCCACTGCTAGACATAGGCTCCAACAATCGCACGCCATTCAACTCGATCCTTGGCTCCTCTCATCCCATATAGCCTGAGGGCACCCTTATTTACCTTTGCCTATTCACGATTTCCACTCAAGAACACGTCTGCGTTCATCTTTCATCGGTTTTCAACGTTCATCGGTTTTTCGGCTAAAATGACCGGACCATTGCTACTACTATCTATCTACTATCTCGCTGCTAGGTAATGGGCTACCCCAAGTCCTTCCAGGAGCTCATATTCAGCGCCACCACGAACCGGCCTCCGCAGTACGCGTCCAGGTCGTCCCACCACCTCTATCTGGGCCGACCTCGACGGCGCCATGCATTTTCAGGCACCATTTTGTGACTTTTACCCAGCAGTTATCGTGCATGCGGCTGATGTGACTCCCTAATTCCAACTGAGCCTAGCAGCCTTCATTCCTACGTCCAGTATGCCCATATTCCCTCTCGAAGTGAGGCTATAATCTACCACGCAGGCTCAGTCTGTGGCTCAGTGCGGATTGGTAGATGTCACGTCTTCGAATTTTTGGTTCTAGGACATGCCGTTTTCTCACGATGTTTTCCATCATCGTTTTGAGAGCAGTGATGACGAAATTATTAACACAAAGTAAAGCATCTGCCTGGGTTCAAACGCACGGTTTACAACTCGAAAGTCATGGCCGTTACCCAGTGGTAATGGCAATGACTTTGGCCCAGTGGCCACCACTGCTCTATTGATCTTTATGGATGTCAATCTGGAATTCAAGATGGAATCTGAATGATGATTTACTAACTAACTATTCTACTTGGTTTTAGCGCAAAAATGCCAGAATCCTATGACACGATTATAGTGGGCATGGGAGCGTCAGGATGTACGGCCGCCTCCACGCTATCCAAGGCTGGTAAGAAGGTCTTAGCGCTTGAAGCGATGGACAGAGTCGGTGGCAGAGTGAACACAGTGCCTTTTGGTGATGGTGTTGTCGAGTTGGGCGCTGAGTGGTGAGTTATAGTTATATTTTACTCTCGAGAATGATAATCGACCAAAACATTGACGTTTAAGGGTCACAGCAAACTGAGCAGCAAAATTCTCTATCAGTTTTTCAATAATTAATTGATAATAATTAACGAAATTACAAGTAAAAAGTTTGAAATAGCATGCAAGCTGCAAGAGATAATTCCCTGAAGCGTGTGTTCGAACATGCTCATACATATTTTGGACAAAAAAAATTGTCACTAAAGAACAGGCTCAAGCAGGGTTTGCGCCTGTTGCGCTGCTCGGACGTATTAAAAAATATCAAGAAAGTATCCAAAATGCTTTACTTTGAGTCTAGCGGGTGGAGGCTCGTATAAGGCAACAATTTGCCGATTTTTGGAAGCCCTACTATTAGTCTCATTGATTCTTATTACGAGATTACCGGAGCGTACAAGATCCCCTACTAATGCTAAGGTGCTTTCCCCGGATTCAATATTTTATACTCGTAACGTGTTTTTGCTGCTAGATGACCTCAGTAGAGCCTCCAAAAGAGTGGGTCTTAAAATGAACATGGACAAAACGAAGGTCATGTCAAATACCCATGTAACACCCACTCTCATTAAGATCGGAGACGCTACACTCGAAGTCTTGGACGAGTATGTTTACCTAGGATAAACTGTCCAGTTAGGTAGGTCTAACTTGGAGAAAGAGGTCAATCGTCGAATCTGACTTGGCTGGGCAGCGTTCGGGAAGCTACGCAATATCTTCTCGTCTCACATACCGCAGTGTCTCAAGACGAGTTTTTGATCAGTGCGTGTTGCCAGTGATGACTTATGGCTCTGAAACGTGGTCGCTCACAATGGGGTTTATAAGAAGGCTAAAAGTCACCCAAAGGGCGATGGAGAGGGCTATGCTTGGAGTTTCCCTGCGTGATCGAATCAGAAATGAGGAGATCCGCAGGAGAAAAAAGGTAACCGATATAGCCCGAAGAATTGCCAAACTTAAGTGGCAGTGGGCAGGGCACATTGCTCGCAGAACAGATGGCCGATGGGGCCGAAAGATTCTGGAGTGGCGACCGCGTACCGGAAGACGTAGCGTTGGAAAGCCTCCCACAAGGTGGTCCGACGACCTTGTGAAGGCCGCAGGAACCCGTTGGATACGAGAAGCACAGAACCGGTCGAAGTGGAGGTGCTTGGGGGAGGCCTATGTTCAGCAGTGGACGTCTTTCGGCTAAAATGATGATGATGAACGTGTTTCTAAATCCTTGCCAACCACATGTAGTTAAAGAACCTAATTGTAATATCTCTTGTCTTGCCTGTACAGACGCCAGCACATCAAGCTACTACAATCTGTCAAATTTCTTTAATAGATATTCTACTGTATCGCTAAAGCATAAGGTTCAAAGTGGATTGGGAAAATTTGAAAGTTTCGGGTAGCTTGTTGTGCTGGCGTCTGTACATAACGAGTAAATCGAAACAAACTCGAAAGTGTTTTTTAAAGCCCTTATAATGGTCAGAGCCTATCGCAGTCCACTGCTGGACATAGGCCTCCCCCAGGCTGCGCCACAACACGCTGTCCTCCACCTTCCGCATCCAGTCTGTCTGTCTGTCCTAATCAACGTCGGACCATCTAGCTGGGAGGCGTTCCACACTACGCTTACCGTTATGCAGTCTCCACTGCAGGACTCGTTTGCTCCACTGGCCACCGGTCCTTCGACAAACATGACCAGCCCACTGCCGCTTTAGTTCACTTACTCGGCAAGCTATGTTGGTGACTCCGATGCATTTCTGGGCTGGTCTGCCGGTTCAAGGTCGCTCAGCGCGTTATGGAGCGAGCTATGCTTGGAGTGTCTTTAAAGGAAAAGTCAGGAATGGTCACATTATGTGGGAATAATGAATATCATTTGAGAAAGGGAATTACCTACCCTTACCCAAACCACCACTCACAAAATCTATCTGCATCTAACCAGATTTTCTTCTACAGGATCCACGGTCAGTTCCCCTCTCGCGTCTATGACCTGGCGATACAGAACAACGTGTCCCTCCTCCCTCAAGACCTGGACTTCGATGTATACCGGTCGGACGGAAGCGCTGGAGACAAGGACGTACTGAATGACCTGATGACCTTCAGTCTGGGAGTTGTTGATGACCCGCCTGAGAAGCCGGAGCCTTTGGGGCAGTATATTACCAGGCGGTGAGTCGCAGTCAAATCTTTATTTTTGTAGCACGTACTTATGTAAAAATTGTTCGTTCGATTAGTTTTAGGTTAGGTTAGTTTTTACCGTCTGAACAAAAACAGGGTATAAAAGGTGAACGCAGTAGAATCCTATGGCACAGAAATCTTTTTTTACTTTTTTTTGACAGTCGTTACGGGTCGTCAGAAACCCGAAAGTCTGACAACCAGTCTTACCAAGGGGTTTTCGTATTACCCCGTAACTGGGTTGTGGAGGTCAGATAGGCAGTCGCTCCATGTAAAATACTGGTCCCCCCACCCAGCTACATCCGGTTAGACTGGAAGCCAACCCCAACATAGTTGGGAAAAGGCTAGGCAGGTGGTGATGATGATTTTAAAATACCTCTTGTAACATTGAGCTTTTGTGTATTGTCAATGATAATTTGGTGTCGGGTGGAGGGTGGACAGATAATTTTGATGTTATCAACGGCTTGTGAAAAGGAGATTATTCTTATCATGATTTTGGGGGCAATAAGGACGTCGTAGATACCAAACATTAATATTACCTTTTATCAAAGTAATGTAATAAAACCATAGTTATTAACAGTTTTCCCAGCTCGATCGAATGTTTTGTGTTCCTAGGGAAAATTGGCAATGAACACATGAATAATTATTGAATTTAGAACGTAAATCAATGAGATAACTCATTATATATTATAGTTTATTTTTGAAAGCGCCTTCATTTCGTAGCAGTTTGGGTGATTTTCGTCGTCCAAGTGTTACTCTTAAAACGGTGGCCGGGACACACTGGATGTGGAAAGCAGAAGTCAGGGTGTTGGGCAGCTTGGCATGGGCCTAACTCCAGCAGTGGGCTGCGATAGGCTGCGTCGATTGAAGGGCGGTTTTCGTAATTCATAGTTGTGTGTACTTGGCCTTAATTACTAATTAAATACTTATTTCTAACGTGCATAACATTCTCAATTCCAGGCTAACAGACTACGTAAAAACAAAGTACCCTCACTTGCTCAACGACCAGGATTTCATGAACAATCTGCTGCAGTTCCTAGACCTGATCATAGACAACTATGAGTCCTCGAACAGCTGGAACGATGTGTCCACACAGTCGAGGTATGAGGAATTGGGTGGACATCAGCATATGAGTTGGCACAGACATGGGTATAAGACTCTGTTCCAGATTTTGTTGGTAAGTACTAAGAAAGCAAAGTAAGAAACATTGTTTATTCTACACCAGCCATTCCCAAAGTGGGCGATAACGCCCCCTTGTGGGCGCTGCAGGCCTAAAGGGGGGTGGTAAGAGACCCAGAAAAAAAATGGGGGCGATTTGTAATTTCATCTAGCTAATTCGTTCTGGAAGACTATTTATTTTTTTTTTTTTTGAAGTGAATACTTCTTTAGGCGTGTTGGGCATTTTTTGAGATGGGAAAGAACTATTGAACTCACGACACTGTTACCGTAAGCGACACCGCGCGTGTTTTGTTTATAAGACGATTACAAAAATACCCGCTTCGGATGTGTTCGGCTGTCCTCGGCATGTACTCTTTTTTAATGTATATCCGATGTGTCAGTGAGTGATGGCAAAGTATTCTGTTTGTGTTTTGTTTTCACTTCTGTTTCTGTTCCAAAATTTTGCATGTTCTGTTTCAAAATTTTGTATGGAGGTAGCTGACTGAAAAATAAGCCTATATGTTAATCCAGGGTGGATTAACATTATAGGTTACCTTTTATCCCCATATTCCCACGGGATTGACATTTACGCGGGTGAAACCGCGGAGCGCAGCTAGTATGTTATAATTTTCATATCCCCTCCCTTTCAAAACCCCAGAACACATACAACAACGGCCCCGGCTACCCTAACCTGGACATCAAGCTTCAGAAGGAAGTTACCCAGATAACCTGGCCACAGGATCCCACACAGGATGTACTGGTGACCTGCAAGGATGGCTCCACTTACAGAGCCAAAAATGTTATTGTTACCGTGTCTTTGGGAGTACTGAAGGAGAGGTAAGTCTTAAAAACTTTTTTTTTTTGAGAAGTGACCTCATACTTCTTGTTGTAAGAAAGAAAACAGAATTGGGACACGCATAGGAAATACAAACACTAAAACAAGTGCGAGTCGCTCTCGCACACGAAGGGTTCCGTACCAGAAGGCAAGAAACGCCGAAAAAAAAACACGTTCCTTGTACTTACAGAGATCTCCTTTAGTTTTTACTTTAGCTAATTTTTTATTTTATTTTGTCCAAGATATCCGAACGAGTGCTTCTGGGTTTGAATCCCAGGTCGAGCAGAGTTAGAGTTATGGTGTTTTTTTATTACAAAATTCTTAATAGCAGCAATATACTCGTCCTCTATCATATGGGACTATTGAGGCATGAGGAACAGGGACTATTGAGGCATGAGGAAGTTCATTCATCCTCCATAGTGCAAGGAGGATCCTCTGACCAGACGGGCGTCCTGTCTGGTGGGCTACTGCCCGACGATTGATTGCACGTCGAACTTCGCTTGCGCGATGCAAGATTTTGCGTGACGTCAAAAAAACAACCGACTTAAAAAAAAAAACCCTAACGTGATAAATTTCGGAAGTCGGTGTCGTTGGTTCCGCATTCTCGTTTTTTGACACCGACTTCCGAAATTAAAGTTATTTATGTGATGTGAACTTCGCATGTGGGGATGTAGATGGCGCCAAAGGACTTAGCATAACTGGCGAATGCGAAGGCAACTATAGGCCGACCGCTTGACTGAGACGTTGCCTGAGGTAGCAGCGCGGTGCGGGAGGGGTGTGGTAACGTGATGCGAGAGCTCAGTGATTCGTCAACTTGTGAAAACTATCACCTCTCCTGCACCGCGCAGCTACCTCAGGCAACTTCTCGATTAAGCGATCGACCTATAGAATCTAATGTTTTTTTTTCACTGAGGACACTCTCGTACTGATATTCCCAACGTTTTAGGTGACTCCAGGACTCCAAAACCAACATTATAAAAAATATATATTTTTCAGCCACGCAACACTATTTACACCAGTGTTGCCACAAACAAAAATATCTGCCATAGACAATGTATCAATGGGTTTAATAGGCAAAGTTATTTTACATTTCCCCGAAACTTGGTGGGGTTCAAACAAAAATAGTTCCGCTTACTTTGTTTGGTATCCGGCGGATAAGAAGGGGCTTGAGGGTGACTGGAGCGCGCAAATTGCGGGAGTGTCATCCCCTATGGGGGCAGATAATGTCATGACAGTATGGACAAAAGGGGATGTAGGAAAATTGGTCAGTAAATGTCAAGTTTATAAGTCGTAGATCTAGTTATGCATCAATCAAAAATGGCTTTAATCAGGGTATAGATAGACATTATATTAACGGGACATCATCAGCCTATAACGTAAATAAATACATCCATGATCAGCTGGGACACAGGACTCTATAGATAGACATTATATTAACGGAACATCATCAGCCTATAACGTAAATAAATACATCCATGATCAGCTGGGACACAGGACTCTATAGATAGACATTATATTAACGGAACATCATCAGCCTATAACGTAAATAAATACATCCATGATCAGCTGGGACACAGGACTCTATAGATAGACATTATATTAACGGAACATCATCAGCCTATAACGTAAATAAATACATCCATGATCAGCTGGGACACAGGACTCTATAGATAGACATTATATTAACGGAACATCATCAGCCTATAACGTAAATAAATACATCCATGATCAGCTGGGACACAGGACTCTATAGATAGACATTATATTAACGGAACATCATCAGCCTATAACGTAAATAAATACATCCATGATCAGCTGGGACACAGGACTCTATAGATAGACATTATATTAACGGAACATCATCAGCCTATAACGTAAATAAATACATCCATGATCAGCTGGGACACAGGACTCTATAGATAGACATTATATTAACGGAACATCATCAGCCTATAACGTAAATAAATACATCCATGATCAGCTGGGACACAGGACTCTATAGATAGACATTATATTAACGGAACATCATCAGCCTATAACGTAAATAAATACATCCATGATCAGCTGGGACACAGGACTCTATAGATAGACATTATATTAACGGAACATCATCAGCCTATAACGTAAATAAATACATCCATGATCAGCTGGGACACAGGACTCTATAGATAGACATTATATTAACGGAACATCATCAGCCTATAACGTAAATAAATACATCCATGATCAGCTGGGACACAGGACTCTATAGATAGACATTATATTAACGGAACATCATCAGCCTATAACGTAAATAAATACATCCATGATCAGCTGGGACACAGGACTCTATAGATAGACATTATATTAACGGAACATCATCAGCCTATAACGTAAATAAATACATCCATGATCAGCTGGGACACAGGACTCTATAGATAGACATTATATTAACGGAACATCATCAGCCTATAACGTAAATAAATACATCCATGATCAGCTGGGACACAGGACTCTATAGATAGACATTATATTAACGGAACATCATCAGCCTATAACGTAAATAAATACATCCATGATCAGCTGGGACACAGGACTCTATAGATAGACATTATATTAACGGAACATCATCAGCCTATAACGTAAATAAATACATCCATGATCAGCTGGGACACAGGACTCTATAGATAGACATTATATTAACGGAACATCATCAGCCTATAACGTAAATAAATACATCCATGATCAGCTGGGACACAGGACTCTATAGATAGACATTATATTAACGGAACATCATCAGCCTATAACGTAAATAAATACATCCATGATCAGCTGGGACACAGGACTCTATAGATAGACATTATATTAACGGAACATCATCAGCCTATAACGTAAATAAATACATCCATGATCAGCTGGGACACAGGACTCTATAGATAGACATTATATTAACGGAACATCATCAGCCTATAACGTAAATAAATACATCCATGATCAGCTGGGACACAGGACTCTATAGATAGACATTATATTAACGGAACATCATCAGCCTATAACGTAAATAAATACATCCATGATCAGCTGGGACACAGGACTCTATAGATAGACATTATATTAACGGAACATCATCAGCCTATAACGTAAATAAATACATCCATGATCAGCTGGGACACAGGACTCTATAGATAGACATTATATTAACGGAACATCATCAGCCTATAACGTAAATAAATACATCCATGATCAGCTGGGACACAGGACTCTATAGATAGACATTATATTAACGGAACATCATCAGCCTATAACGTAAATAAATACATCCATGATCAGCTGGGACACAGGACTCTATAGATAGACATTATATTAACGGAACATCATCAGCCTATAACGTAAATAAATACATCCATGATCAGCTGGGACACAGGACTCTATAGATAGACATTATATTAACGGAACATCATCAGCCTATAACGTAAATAAATACATCCATGATCAGCTGGGACACAGGACTCTATAGATAGACATTATATTAACGGAACATCATCAGCCTATAACGTAAATAAATACATCCATGATCAGCTGGGACACAGGACTCTATAGATAGACATTATATTAACGGAACATCATCAGCCTATAACGTAAATAAATACATCCATGATCAGCTGGGACACAGGACTCTATAGATAGACATTATATTAACGGAACATCATCAGCCTATAACGTAAATAAATACATCCATGATCAGCTGGGACACAGGACTCTATAGATAGACATTATATTAACGGAACATCATCAGCCTATAACGTAAATAAATACATCCATGATCAGCTGGGACACAGGACTCTATAGATAGACATTATATTAACGGAACATCATCAGCCTATAACGTAAATAAATACATCCATGATCAGCTGGGACACAGGACTCTATAGATAGACATTATATTAACGGAACATCATCAGCCTATAACGTAAATAAATACATCCATGATCAGCTGGGACACAGGACTCTATAGATAGACATTATATTAACGGAACATCATCAGCCTATAACGTAAATAAATACATCCATGATCAGCTGGGACACAGGACTCTATAGATAGACATTATATTAACGGAACATCATCAGCCTATAACGTAAATAAATACATCCATGATCAGCTGGGACACAGGACTCTATAGATAGACATTATATTAACGGAACATCATCAGCCTATAACGTAAATAAATACATCCATGATCAGCTGGGACACAGGACTCTATAGATAGACATTATATTAACGGAACATCATCAGCCTATAACGTAAATAAATACATCCATGATCAGCTGGGACACAGGACTCTATAGATAGACATTATATTAACGGAACATCATCAGCCTATAACGTAAATAAATACATCCATGATCAGCTGGGACACAGGACTCTATAGATAGACATTATATTAACGGAACATCATCAGCCTATAACGTAAATAAATACATCCATGATCAGCTGGGACACAGGACTCTATAGATAGACATTATATTAACGGAACATCATCAGCCTATAACGTAAATAAATACATCCATGATCAGCTGGGACACAGGACTCTATAGATAGACATTATATTAACGGAACATCATCAGCCTATAACGTAAATAAATACATCCATGATCAGCTGGGACACAGGACTCTATAGATAGACATTATATTAACGGAACATCATCAGCCTATAACGTAAATAAATACATCCATGATCAGCTGGGACACAGGACTCTATAGATAGACATTATATTAACGGAACATCATCAGCCTATAACGTAAATAAATACATCCATGATCAGCTGGGACACAGGACTCTATAGATAGACATTATATTAACGGAACATCATCAGCCTATAACGTAAATAAATACATCCATGATCAGCTGGGACACAGGACTCTATAGATAGACATTATATTAACGGAACATCATCAGCCTATAACGTAAATAAATACATCCATGATCAGCTGGGACACAGGACTCTATAGATAGACATTATATTAACGGAACATCATCAGCCTATAACGTAAATAAATACATCCATGATCAGCTGGGACACAGGACTCTATAGATAGACATTATATTAACGGAACATCATCAGCCTATAACGTAAATAAATACATCCATGATCAGCTGGGACACAGGACTCTATAGATAGACATTATATTAACGGAACATCATCAGCCTATAACGTAAATAAATACATCCATGATCAGCTGGGACACAGGACTCTATAGATAGACATTATATTAACGGAACATCATCAGCCTATAACGTAAATAAATACATCCATGATCAGCTGGGACACAGGACTCTATAGATAGACATTATATTAACGGAACATCATCAGCCTATAACGTAAATAAATACATCCATGATCAGCTGGGACACAGGACTCTATAGATAGACATTATATTAACGGAACATCATCAGCCTATAACGTAAATAAATACATCCATGATCAGCTGGGACACAGGACTCTATAGATAGACATTATATTAACGGAACATCATCAGCCTATAACGTAAATAAATACATCCATGATCAGCTGGGACACAGGACTCTATAGATAGACATTATATTAACGGAACATCATCAGCCTATAACGTAAATAAATACATCCATGATCAGCTGGGACACAGGACTCTATAGATAGACATTATATTAACGGAACATCATCAGCCTATAACGTAAATAAATACATCCATGATCAGCTGGGACACAGGACTCTATAGATAGACATTATATTAACGGAACATCATCAGCCTATAACGTAAATAAATACATCCATGATCAGCTGGGACACAGGACTCTATAGATAGACATTATATTAACGGAACATCATCAGCCTATAACGTAAATAAATACATCCATGATCAGCTGGGACACAGGACTCTATAGATAGACATTATATTAACGGAACATCATCAGCCTATAACGTAAATAAATACATCCATGATCAGCTGGGACACAGGACTCTATAGATAGACATTATATTAACGGAACATCATCAGCCTATAACGTAAATAAATACATCCATGATCAGCTGGGACACAGGACTCTATAGATAGACATTATATTAACGGAACATCATCAGCCTATAACGTAAATAAATACATCCATGATCAGCTGGGACACAGGACTCTATAGATAGACATTATATTAACGGAACATCATCAGCCTATAACGTAAATAAATACATCCATGATCAGCTGGGACACAGGACTCTATAGATAGACATTATATTAACGGAACATCATCAGCCTATAACGTAAATAAATACATCCATGATCAGCTGGGACACAGGACTCTATAGATAGACATTATATTAACGGAACATCATCAGCCTATAACGTAAATAAATACATCCATGATCAGCTGGGACACAGGACTCTATAGATAGACATTATATTAACGGAACATCATCAGCCTATAACGTAAATAAATACATCCATGATCAGCTGGGACACAGGACTCTATAGATAGACATTATATTAACGGAACATCATCAGCCTATAACGTAAATAAATACATCCATGATCAGCTGGGACACAGGACTCTATAGATAGACATTATATTAACGGAACATCATCAGCCTATAACGTAAATAAATACATCCATGATCAGCTGGGACACAGGACTCTATAGATAGACATTATATTAACGGAACATCATCAGCCTATAACGTAAATAAATACATCCATGATCAGCTGGGACACAGGACTCTATAGATAGACATTATATTAACGGAACATCATCAGCCTATAACGTAAATAAATACATCCATGATCAGCTGGGACACAGGACTCTATAGATAGACATTATATTAACGGAACATCATCAGCCTATAACGTAAATAAATACATCCATGATCAGCTGGGACACAGGACTCTATAGATAGACATTATATTAACGGAACATCATCAGCCTATAACGTAAATAAATACATCCATGATCAGCTGGGACACAGGACTCTATAGATAGACATTATATTAACGGAACATCATCAGCCTATAACGTAAATAAATACATCCATGATCAGCTGGGACACAGGACTCTATAGATAGACATTATATTAACGGAACATCATCAGCCTATAACGTAAATAAATACATCCATGATCAGCTGGGACACAGGACTCTATAGATAGACATTATATTAACGGAACATCATCAGCCTATAACGTAAATAAATACATCCATGATCAGCTGGGACACAGGACTCTATAGATAGACATTATATTAACGGAACATCATCAGCCTATAACGTAAATAAATACATCCATGATCAGCTGGGACACAGGACTCTATAGATAGACATTATATTAACGGAACATCATCAGCCTATAACGTAAATAAATACATCCATGATCAGCTGGGACACAGGACTCTATAGATAGACATTATATTAACGGAACATCATCAGCCTATAACGTAAATAAATACATCCATGATCAGCTGGGACACAGGACTCTATAGATAGACATTATATTAACGGAACATCATCAGCCTATAACGTAAATAAATACATCCATGATCAGCTGGGACACAGGACTCTATAGATAGACATTATATTAACGGAACATCATCAGCCTATAACGTAAATAAATACATCCATGATCAGCTGGGACACAGGACTCTATAGATAGACATTATATTAACGGAACATCATCAGCCTATAACGTAAATAAATACATCCATGATCAGCTGGGACACAGGACTCTATAGATAGACATTATATTAACGGAACATCATCAGCCTATAACGTAAATAAATACATCCATGATCAGCTGGGACACAGGACTCTATAGATAGACATTATATTAACGGAACATCATCAGCCTATAACGTAAATAAATACATCCATGATCAGCTGGGACACAGGACTCTATAGATAGACATTATATTAACGGAACATCATCAGCCTATAACGTAAATAAATACATCCATGATCAGCTGGGACACAGGACTCTATAGATAGACATTATATTAACGGAACATCATCAGCCTATAACGTAAATAAATACATCCATGATCAGCTGGGACACAGGACTCTATAGATAGACATTATATTAACGGAACATCATCAGCCTATAACGTAAATAAATACATCCATGATCAGCTGGGACACAGGACTCTATAGATAGACATTATATTAACGGAACATCATCAGCCTATAACGTAAATAAATACATCCATGATCAGCTGGGACACAGGACTCTATAGATAGACATTATATTAACGGAACATCATCAGCCTATAACGTAAATAAATACATCCATGATCAGCTGGGACACAGGACTCTATAGATAGACATTATATTAACGGAACATCATCAGCCTATAACGTAAATAAATACATCCATGATCAGCTGGGACACAGGACTCTATAGATAGACATTATATTAACGGAACATCATCAGCCTATAACGTAAATAAATACATCCATGATCAGCTGGGACACAGGACTCTATAGATAGACATTATATTAACGGAACATCATCAGCCTATAACGTAAATAAATACATCCATGATCAGCTGGGACACAGGACTCTATAGATAGACATTATATTAACGGAACATCATCAGCCTATAACGTAAATAAATACATCCATGATCAGCTGGGACACAGGACTCTATAGATAGACATTATATTAACGGAACATCATCAGCCTATAACGTAAATAAATACATCCATGATCAGCTGGGACACAGGACTCTATAGATAGACATTATATTAACGGAACATCATCAGCCTATAACGTAAATAAATACATCCATGATCAGCTGGGACACAGGACTCTATAGATAGACATTATATTAACGGAACATCATCAGCCTATAACGTAAATAAATACATCCATGATCAGCTGGGACACAGGACTCTATAGATAGACATTATATTAACGGAACATCATCAGCCTATAACGTAAATAAATACATCCATGATCAGCTGGGACACAGGACTCTATAGATAGACATTATATTAACGGAACATCATCAGCCTATAACGTAAATAAATACATCCATGATCAGCTGGGACACAGGACTCTATAGATAGACATTATATTAACGGAACATCATCAGCCTATAACGTAAATAAATACATCCATGATCAGCTGGGACACAGGACTCTATAGATAGACATTATATTAACGGAACATCATCAGCCTATAACGTAAATAAATACATCCATGATCAGCTGGGACACAGGACTCTATAGATAGACATTATATTAACGGAACATCATCAGCCTATAACGTAAATAAATACATCCATGATCAGCTGGGACACAGGACTCTATAGATAGACATTATATTAACGGAACATCATCAGCCTATAACGTAAATAAATACATCCATGATCAGCTGGGACACAGGACTCTATAGATAGACATTATATTAACGGAACATCATCAGCCTATAACGTAAATAAATACATCCATGATCAGCTGGGACACAGGACTCTATAGATAGACATTATATTAACGGAACATCATCAGCCTATAACGTAAATAAATACATCCATGATCAGCTGGGACACAGGACTCTATAGATAGACATTATATTAACGGAACATCATCAGCCTATAACGTAAATAAATACATCCATGATCAGCTGGGACACAGGACTCTATAGATAGACATTATATTAACGGAACATCATCAGCCTATAACGTAAATAAATACATCCATGATCAGCTGGGACACAGGACTCTATAGATAGACATTATATTAACGGAACATCATCAGCCTATAACGTAAATAAATACATCCATGATCAGCTGGGACACAGGACTCTATAGATAGACATTATATTAACGGAACATCATCAGCCTATAACGTAAATAAATACATCCATGATCAGCTGGGACACAGGACTCTATAGATAGACATTATATTAACGGAACATCATCAGCCTATAACGTAAATAAATACATCCATGATCAGCTGGGACACAGGACTCTATAGATAGACATTATATTAACGGAACATCATCAGCCTATAACGTAAATAAATACATCCATGATCAGCTGGGACACAGGACTCTATAGATAGACATTATATTAACGGAACATCATCAGCCTATAACGTAAATAAATACATCCATGATCAGCTGGGACACAGGACTCTATAGATAGACATTATATTAACGGAACATCATCAGCCTATAACGTAAATAAATACATCCATGATCAGCTGGGACACAGGACTCTATAGATAGACATTATATTAACGGAACATCATCAGCCTATAACGTAAATAAATACATCCATGATCAGCTGGGACACAGGACTCTATAGATAGACATTATATTAACGGAACATCATCAGCCTATAACGTAAATAAATACATCCATGATCAGCTGGGACACAGGACTCTATAGATAGACATTATATTAACGGAACATCATCAGCCTATAACGTAAATAAATACATCCATGATCAGCTGGGACACAGGACTCTATAGATAGACATTATATTAACGGAACATCATCAGCCTATAACGTAAATAAATACATCCATGATCAGCTGGGACACAGGACTCTATAGATAGACATTATATTAACGGAACATCATCAGCCTATAACGTAAATAAATACATCCATGATCAGCTGGGACACAGGACTCTATAGATAGACATTATATTAACGGAACATCATCAGCCTATAACGTAAATAAATACATCCATGATCAGCTGGGACACAGGACTCTATAGATAGACATTATATTAACGGAACATCATCAGCCTATAACGTAAATAAATACATCCATGATCAGCTGGGACACAGGACTCTATAGATAGACATTATATTAACGGAACATCATCAGCCTATAACGTAAATAAATACATCCATGATCAGCTGGGACACAGGACTCTATAGATAGACATTATATTAACGGAACATCATCAGCCTATAACGTAAATAAATACATCCATGATCAGCTGGGACACAGGACTCTATAGATAGACATTATATTAACGGAACATCATCAGCCTATAACGTAAATAAATACATCCATGATCAGCTGGGACACAGGACTCTATAGATAGACATTATATTAACGGAACATCATCAGCCTATAACGTAAATAAATACATCCATGATCAGCTGGGACACAGGACTCTATAGATAGACATTATATTAACGGAACATCATCAGCCTATAACGTAAATAAATACATCCATGATCAGCTGGGACACAGGACTCTATAGATAGACATTATATTAACGGAACATCATCAGCCTATAACGTAAATAAATACATCCATGATCAGCTGGGACACAGGACTCTATAGATAGACATTATATTAACGGAACATCATCAGCCTATAACGTAAATAAATACATCCATGATCAGCTGGGACACAGGACTCTATAGATAGACATTATATTAACGGAACATCATCAGCCTATAACGTAAATAAATACATCCATGATCAGCTGGGACACAGGACTCTATAGATAGACATTATATTAACGGAACATCATCAGCCTATAACGTAAATAAATACATCCATGATCAGCTGGGACACAGGACTCTATAGATAGACATTATATTAACGGAACATCATCAGCCTATAACGTAAATAAATACATCCATGATCAGCTGGGACACAGGACTCTATAGATAGACATTATATTAACGGAACATCATCAGCCTATAACGTAAATAAATACATCCATGATCAGCTGGGACACAGGACTCTATAGATAGACATTATATTAACGGAACATCATCAGCCTATAACGTAAATAAATACATCCATGATCAGCTGGGACACAGGACTCTATAGATAGACATTATATTAACGGAACATCATCAGCCTATAACGTAAATAAATACATCCATGATCAGCTGGGACACAGGACTCTATAGATAGACATTATATTAACGGAACATCATCAGCCTATAACGTAAATAAATACATCCATGATCAGCTGGGACACAGGACTCTATAGATAGACATTATATTAACGGAACATCATCAGCCTATAACGTAAATAAATACATCCATGATCAGCTGGGACACAGGACTCTATAGATAGACATTATATTAACGGAACATCATCAGCCTATAACGTAAATAAATACATCCATGATCAGCTGGGACACAGGACTCTATAGATAGACATTATATTAACGGAACATCATCAGCCTATAACGTAAATAAATACATCCATGATCAGCTGGGACACAGGACTCTATAGATAGACATTATATTAACGGAACATCATCAGCCTATAACGTAAATAAATACATCCATGATCAGCTGGGACACAGGACTCTATAGATAGACATTATATTAACGGAACATCATCAGCCTATAACGTAAATAAATACATCCATGATCAGCTGGGACACAGGACTCTATAGATAGACATTATATTAACGGAACATCATCAGCCTATAACGTAAATAAATACATCCATGATCAGCTGGGACACAGGACTCTATAGATAGACATTATATTAACGGAACATCATCAGCCTATAACGTAAATAAATACATCCATGATCAGCTGGGACACAGGACTCTATAGATAGACATTATATTAACGGAACATCATCAGCCTATAACGTAAATAAATACATCCATGATCAGCTGGGGACACAGGACTCTATAGATAGACATTATATTAACGGAACATCATCAGCCTATAACGTAAATAAATACATCCATGATCAGCTGGGACACAGGACTCTATAGATAGACATTATATTAACGGAACATCATCAGCCTATAACGTAAATAAATACATCCATGATCAGCTGGGACCAGGACTCTATAGATAGACATTATATTAACGGAACATCATCAGCCTATAACGTAAATAAATACATCCATGATCAGCTGGACACAGGACTCTATAGATAGACATTATATTAACGGAAACATCATCAGCCTATAACGTAAATACATACATCCATGATCAGCTGGGACAACAGGGACTCTATAGATAGGACATTATATTAACGGAACATCAGCAAGCCTAATAACGTAGAGATAAATACATCCATGATCAGCTGGGGATCCACAGGGACTCTATAGATAGACATTATATTAACGGAACATCATCAGCCT